>CM077672.1:514065912-518865912 GCA_039707655.1 Elymus sibiricus | reverse complement strand
TTGACGACGTGCCCGTAACCTGACCCCGGGGTTCCCCGAACAATAGGATCGCCCCGGGACCCAAAATCAGCGAGTAATAGCACGGAAAACTCGTCAAAATGGATGAAATCTGCGAGTTTTGATGATGTCCCCGTAACCGGACCCCGGGGTTCCCCAAACATTCGGATCGCCCCGTGACCCAAAATTAGTGCGTAATAGCACAGAAAGGTGGCCAGAATGGACCAAATATGCGAGTTTTGACGAGGTCCCCGTAACCGGACCCCTGGGGTTTCTCGAACGTTCGGATCGCCCCGGGACCCAAAATCAGTGAGTAATAGCATAGAAAACTGGCCAGAATGGACCAAATATGCGAGTTTTGACGACGTGCCCGTAACCAGACCCCGGGGTTCCCCGAACATGCTGATCGCCCCGGGACCCAAAATCAGCGAGTAATAGCACGGAAAACTGGTCAGAATGGATCAAATCTGCGAGTTTTGATGATGTCCCCGTAACCGGACCCCGGGGTTCCCCGAACATTCGGATCGCCCCGTAACCCAAAATTAGTGCGTAATAGCACGGAAAACTGGCCAGAATGGACCAAATATGCGAGTTTTGACGAGGTCCCCGTAACCGGAGCCCTGGGGTTTCTCGAACGTTCGGATCGCCCCGGGACCCAAAATCAGTGAGTAATAGCATAGAAAACTGGCCAGAATGGACCAATTAAGCGAGTTTTGACGACGTGCCCGTAACCTGACCCCGGGGTTCCCCGAACAATAGGATCGCCCCGGGACCCAAAATCAGCGAGTAATAGCACGGAAAACTCGTCAAAATGGATGAAATCTGCGAGTTTTGATGATGTCCCCGTAACCGGACCCCGGGGTTCCCCAAACATTCGGATCGCCCCGTGACCCAAAATTAGTGCGTAATAGCACAGAAAGGTGGCCAGAATGGGCCAAATATGCGAGTTTTGACGAGGTCCCCGTAACCGGACCCCTGGGGTTTCTCGAACGTTCGGATCGCCCCGGGACCCAAAATCAGTGAGTAATAGCATAGAAAACTGGCCAGAATGGACCAAATATGCGAGTTTTGACGACGTGCCCGTAACCAGACCCCGGGGTTCCCCGAACATGCTGATCGCCCCGGGACCCAAAATCAGCGAGTAATAGCACGGAAAACTGGTCAGAATGGATCAAATCTGCGAGTTTTGATGATGTCCCCGTAACCGGACCCCGGGGTTCCCCGAACATTCGGATCGCCCCGTAACCCAAAATTAGTGCGTAATAGCACGGAAAACTCGCCAGAATGGACCAAATATGCGAGTTTTGACGAGGTCCCCGTAACCGGAGCCCTGGGGTTTCTCGAACGTTCGGATCGCCCCGGGACCCAAAATCAGTGAGTAATAGCATAGAAAACTGGCCAGAATGGACCAATTAAGCGAGTTTTGACGACGTGCCCGTAACCTGACCCCGGGGTTCCCCGAACAATAGGATCGCCCCGGGACCCAAAATCAGCGAGTAATAGCACGGAAAACTCGTCAAAATGGATGAAATCTGCGAGTTTTGATGATGTCCCCGTAACCGGACCCCGGGGTTCCCCAAACATTCGGATCGCCCCGTGACCCAAAATTAGTGCGTAATAGCACAGAAAGGTGGCCAGAATGGACCAAATATGCGAGTTTTGACGAGGTCCCCGTAACCGGACCCCTGGGGTTTCTCGAACGTTCGGATCGCCCCGGGACCCAAAATCAGTGAGTAATAGCATAGAAAACTGGCCAGAATGGACCAAATATGCGAGTTTTGACGACGTGCCCGTAACCAGACCCCGGGGTTCCCCGAACATGCTGATCGCCCCGGGACCCAAAATCAGCGAGTAATAGCACGGAAAACTGGTCAGAATGGATCAAATCTGCGAGTTTTGATGATGTCCCCGTAACCGGACCCCGGGGTTCCCCGAACATTCGGATCGCCCCGTAACCCAAAATTAGTGCGTAATAGCACGGAAAACTGGCCAGAATGGACCAAATATGCGAGTTTTGACGAGGTCCCCGTAACCGGAGCCCTGGGGTTTCTCGAACGTTCGGATCGCCCCGGGACCCAAAATCAGTGAGTAATAGCATAGAAAACTGGCCAGAATGGACCAATTAAGCGAGTTTTGACGACGTGCCCGTAACCTGACCCCGGGGTTCCCCGAACAATAGGATCGCCCCGGGACCCAAAATCAGCGAGTAATAGCACGGAAAACTCGTCAAAATGGATGAAATCTGCGAGTTTTGATGATGTCCCCGTAACCGGACCCCGGGGTTCCCCGAACATGCTGATCGCCCCGGGACCCAAAATCAGCGAGTAATAGCACGGAAAACTGGTCAGAATGGATCAAATCTGCGAGTTTTGACGAGGTCCCCGTAACCGGAGCCCTGGGGTTTCTCGAACGTTCGGATCGCCCCGGGACCCAAAATCAGTGAGTAATAGCATAGAAAACTGGCCAGAATGGACCAATTAAGCGAGTTTTGACGACGTGCCCGTAACCTGACCCCGGGGTTCCCCGAACATTCGGATCGCCCCGGGACCCAAAATCAGCGAGTAATAGCACGGAAAACTCGTCAAAATGGATGAAATCTGCGAGTTTTGATGATGTCCCCGTAACCGGACCCCGGGGTTCCCCAAACATTCGGATCGCCCCGTGACCCAAAATTAGTGCGTAATAGCACAGAAAGGTGGCCAGAATGGACCAAATATGCGAGTTTTGACGAGGTCCCCGTAACCGGACCCCTGGGGTTTCTCGAACGTTCGGATCGCCCCGGGACCCAAAATCAGTGAGTAATAGCATAGAAAACTGGCCAGAATGGACCAAATATGCGAGTTTTGACGACGTGCCCGTAACCAGACCCCGGGGTTCCCCGAACATGCTGATCGCCCCGGGACCCAAAATCAGCGAGTAATAGCATAGAAAACTGGCCAGAATGGATCAAATCTGCGAGTTTTGATGACGTACTCATAACCGGACCCCGGGGTTCCCCGAACATTCGGATCGCCCCGGGACCCAAAATCTGCGAGTAATAGAACAGAAAAAAGGTAAGAATGGACCAAATCTGTGAATTTTGACGAAGTCCCCGTAACCGGACGCCTGGGGTTCCCCGAACGTTCAGATCGCCCATGGACCCAAAATCAGTGAGTAATAGCATAGAAAACTGGCCAGGATGGACCAAATATGCAAGTATTTATGACGTACTCGTAACCGGACCCCCGGGTTCCCCGAACATTCGGATCGCCCCGGGACCCAAAATCTGCGAGTAATAGCACAGAAAACTGGTCAGAATGGATCAAATCTGCGAGTTTTGACGAGGTCCCCGTAACCGGAGCCCTGGGGTTTCTCGAACGTTCGGATCGCCCCGGGACCCAAAATCAGTGAGTAATAGCATAGAAAACTGGCCAGAATGGACCAATTAAGGGAGTTTTGACGACGTGCCCGTAACCTGACCCCGGGGTTCCCCGAACATTCGGATCGCCCCGGGACCCAAAATCAGCGAGTAATAGCACGGAAAACTGGTCAAAATGGATGAAATCTGCGAGTTTTGATGATGTCCCCGTAACCGGACCCCGGGGTTCCCCAAACATTCGGATCGCCCCGTGACCCAAAATTAGTGCGTAATAGCACAGAAAGGTGGCCAGAATGGACCAAATATGCGAGTTTTGACGAGGTCCCCGTAACCGGACCCCTGGGGTTTCTCGAACGTTCGGATCGCCCCGGGACCCAAAATCAGTGAGTAATAGCATAGAAAACTGGCCAGAATGGACCAAATATGCGAGTTTTGACGACGTGCCCGTAACCAGACCCCGGGGTTCCCCGAACATGCTGATCGCCCCGGGACCCAAAACCAGCGAGTAATAGCACGGAAAACTGGTCAGAATGGATCAAATCTGCGAGTTTTGATGATGTCCCCGTAACCGGACCCCGGGGTTCCCCGAACATTCGGATCGCCCCGTAACCCAAAATTAGTGCGTAATAGCACGGAAAACTGGCCAGAATGGACCAAATATGCGAGTTTTGACGAGGTCCCCGTAACCGGAGCCCTGGGGTTCCCCGAACGTTCGGATCGCCCCGGGACCCAAAATCAGTGAGTAATAGCATAGAAAACTGGCCAGAATGGACCAATTAAGCGAGTTTTGACGACGTGCCCGTAACCTGACCCCGGGGTTCCCCGAACATTCGGATCGCCCCGGGACCCAAAATCAGCGAGTAATAGCACGGAAAACTGGTCAAAATGGATGAAATCTGCGAGTTTTGATGATGTCCCCGTAACCGGACCCCGGGGTTCCCCAAACATTCGGATCGCCCCGTGACCCAAAATTAGTGCGTAATAGCACAGAAAGGTGGCCAGAATGGACCAAATATGCGAGTTTTGATGAGGTCCCCGTAACCGGACCCCTGGGGTTTCTCGAACGTTCGGATCGCCCCGGGACCCAAAATCAGTGAGTAATAGCATAGAAAACTGGCCAGAATGGACCAAATATGCGAGTTTTGACGACGTGCCCGTAACCAGACCCCGGGGTTCCCCGAACATGCTGATCGCCCCGGGACCCAAAATCAGCGAGTAATAGCACGGAAAACTGGTCAGAATGGATCAAATCTGCGAGTTTTGATGATGTCCCCGTAACCGGACCCCGGGGTTCCCCGAACATTCGGATCGCCCCGTAACCCAAAATTAGTGCGTAATAGCACGGAAAACTGGCCAGAATGGACCAAATATGCGAGTTTTGACGAGGTCCCCGTAACCGGAGCCCTGGGGTTTCTCGAACGTTCGGATCGCCCCGGGACCCAAAATCAGTGAGTAATAGCATAGAAAACTGGCCAGAATGGACCAATTAAGCGAGTTTTGACGACGTGCCCGTAACCTGACCCCGGGGTTCCCCGAACAATAGGATCGCCCCGGGACCCAAAATCAGCGAGTAATAGCACGGAAAACTCGTCAAAATGGATGAAATCTGCGAGTTTTGATGATGTCCCCGTAACCGGACCCCGGGGTTCCCCGAACATGCTGATCGCCCCGGGACCCAAAATCAGCGAGTAATAGCACGGAAAACTGGTCAGAATGGATCAAATCTGCGAGTTTTGACGAGGTCCCCGTAACCGGACCCCTGGGGTTTCTCGAACGTTCGGATCGCCCCGGGACCCAAAATCAGTGAGTAATAGCATAGAAAACTGGCCAGAATGGACCAAATATGCGAGTTTTGACGACGTGCCCGTAACCAGACCCCGGGGTTCCCCGAACATGCTGATCGCCCCGGGACCCAAAACCAGCGAGTAATAGCACGGAAAACTGGTCAGAATGGATCAAATCTGCGAGTTTTGATGATGTCCCCGTAACCGGACCCCGGGGTTCCCCGAACATTCGGATCGCCCCGTAACCCAAAATTAGTGCGTAATAGCACGGAAAACTGGCCAGAATGGACCAAATATGCGAGTTTTGACGAGGTCCCCGTAACCGGAGCCCTGGGGTTCCCCGAACATTCGGATCGCCCCGGGACCCAAAATCAGTGAGTAATAGCATAGAAAACTGGCCAGAATGGACCAATTAAGCGAGTTTTGACGACGTGCCCGTAACCTGACCCCGGGGTTCCCCGAACATTCGGATCGCCCCGGGACCCAAAATCAGCGAGTAATAGCACGGAAAACTGGTCAAAATGGATGAAATCTGCGAGTTTTGATGATGTCCCCGTAACCGGACCCCGGGGTTCCCCAAACATTCGGATCGCCCCGTGACCCAAAATTAGTGCGTAATAGCACAGAAAGGTGGCCAGAATGGACCAAATATGCGAGTTTTGATGAGGTCCCCGTAACCGGACCCCTGGGGTTTCTCGAACGTTCGGATCGCCCCGGGACCCAAAATCAGTGAGTAATAGCATAGAAAACTGGCCAGAATGGACCAAATATGCGAGTTTTGACGACGTGCCCGTAACCAGACCCCGGGGTTCCCCGAACATGCTGATCGCCCCGGGACCCAAAATCAGCGAGTAATAGCACGGAAAACTGGTCAGAATGGATCAAATCTGCGAGTTTTGATGATGTCCCCGTAACCGGACCCCGGGGTTCCCCGAACATTCGGATCGCCCCGTAACCCAAAATTAGTGCGTAATAGCACGGAAAACTGGCCAGAATGGACCAAATATGCGAGTTTTGACGAGGTCCCCGTAACCGGAGCCCTGGGGTTTCTCGAACGTTCGGATCGCCCCGGGACCCAAAATCAGTGAGTAATAGCATAGAAAACTGGCCAGAATGGACCAATTAAGCGAGTTTTGACGACGTGCCCGTAACCTGACCCCGGGGTTCCCCGAACAATAGGATCGCCCCGGGACCCAAAATCAGCGAGTAATAGCACGGAAAACTCGTCAAAATGGATGAAATCTGCGAGTTTTGATGATGTCCCCGTAACCGGACCCCGGGGTTCCCCGAACATGCTGATCGCCCCGGGACCCAAAATCAGCGAGTAATAGCACGGAAAACTGGTCAGAATGGATCAAATCTGCGAGTTTTGACGAGGTCCCCGTAACCGGACCCCTGGGGTTTCTCGAACGTTCGGATCGCCCCGGGACCCAAAATGAGTGAGTAATAGCATAGAAAACTGGCCAGAATGGACCAAATATGCGAGTTTTGACGACGTGCCCGTAACCAGACCCCGGGGTTCCCCGAACATGCTGATCGCCCCGGGACCCAAAATCAGCGAGTAATAGCACGGAAAACTGGTTAGAATGGATCAAATCTGCGAGTTTTGATGATGTCCCCGTAACCGGACCCCGGGGTTCCCCGAACATTCGGATCGCCCCGTAACCCAAAATTAGTGCGTAATAGCACGGAAAACTGGCCAGAATGGACCAAATATGCGAGTTTTGACGAGGTCCCCGTAACCGGAGCCCTGGGGTTCCCCGAACATTCGGATCGCCCCGGGACCCAAAATCAGTGAGTAATAGCATAGAAAACTGGCCAGAATGGACCAATTAAGCGAGTTTTGACGACGTGCCCGTAACCTGACCCCGGGGTTCCCCGAACATTCGGATCGCCCCGGGACCCAAAATCAGCGAGTAATAGCACGGAAAACTGGTCAAAATGGATGAAATCTGCGAGTTTTGATGATGTCCCCGTAACCGGACCCCGGGGTTCCCCAAACATTCGGATCGCCCCGTGACCCAAAATTAGTGCGTAATAGCACAGAAAGGTGGCCAGAATGGACCAAATATGCGAGTTTTGATGAGGTCCCCGTAACCGGACCCCTGGGGTTTCTCGAACGTTCGGATCGCCCCGGGACCCAAAATCAGTGAGTAATAGCATAGAAAACTGGCCAGAATGGACCAAATATGCGAGTTTTGACGACGTGCCCGTAACCAGACCCCGGGGTTCCCCGAACATGCTGATCGCCCCGGGACCCAAAATCAGCGAGTAATAGCACGGAAAACTGGTCAGAATGGATCAAATCTGCGAGTTTTGATGATGTCCCCGTAACCGGACCCCGGGGTTCCCCGAACATTCGGATCGCCCCGTAACCCAAAATTAGTGCGTAATAGCACGGAAAACTGGCCAGAATGGACCAAATATGCGAGTTTTGACGAGGTCCCCGTAACCGGAGCCCTGGGGTTTCTCGAACGTTCGGATCGCCCCGGGACCCAAAATCAGTGAGTAATAGCATAGAAAACTGGCCAGAATGGACCAATTAAGCGAGTTTTGACGACGTGCCCGTAACCTGACCCCGGGGTTCCCCGAACAATAGGATCGCCCCGGGACCCAAAATCAGCGAGTAATAGCACGGAAAACTCGTCAAAATGGATGAAATCTGCGAGTTTTGATGATGTCCCCGTAACCGGACCCCGGGGTTCCCCGAACATGCTGATCGCCCCGGGACCCAAAATCAGCGAGTAATAGCACGGAAAACTGGTCAGAATGGATCAAATCTGCGAGTTTTGACGAGGTCCCCGTAACCGGACCCCTGGGGTTTCTCGAACGTTCGGATCGCCCCGGGACCCAAAATCAGTGAGTAATAGCATAGAAAACTGGCCAGAATGGACCAAATATGCGAGTTTTGACGACGTGCCCGTAACCAGACCCCGGGGTTCCCCGAACATGCTGATCGCCCCGGGACCCAAAATCAGCGAGTAATAGCACGGAAAACTGGTCAGAATGGATCAAATCTGCGAGTTTTGATGATGTCCCCGTAACCGGACCCCGGGGTTCCCCGAACATTCGGATCGCCCCGTAACCCAAAATTAGTGCGTAATAGCACGGAAAACTGGCCAGAATGGACCAAATATGCGAGTTTTGACGAGGTCCCCGTAACCGGAGCCCTGGGGTTCCCCGAACATTCGGATCGCCCCGGGACCCAAAATCAGTGAGTAATAGCATAGAAAACTGGCCAGAATGGACCAATTAAGCGAGTTTTGACGACGTGCCCGTAACCTGACCCCGGGGTTCCCCGAACATTCGGATCGCCCCGGGACCCAAAATCAGCGAGTAATAGCACGGAAAACTGGTCAAAATGGATGAAATCTGCGAGTTTTGATGATGTCCCCGTAACCGGACCCCGGGGTTCCCCAAACATTCGGATCGCCCCGTGACCCAAAATTAGTGCGTAATAGCACAGAAAGGTGGCCAGAATGGACCAAATATGCGAGTTTTGATGAGGTCCCCGTAACCGGACCCCTGGGGTTTCTCGAACGTTCGGATCGCCCCGGGACCCAAAATCAGTGAGTAATAGCATAGAAAACTGGCCAGAATGGACCAAATATGCGAGTTTTGACGACGTGCCCGTAACCAGACCCCGGGGTTCCCCGAACATGCTGATCGCCCCGGGACCCAAAATCAGCGAGTAATAGCACGGAAAACTGGTCAGAATGGATCAAATCTGCGAGTTTTGATGATGTCCCCGTAACCGGACCCCGGGGTTCCCCGAACATTCGGATCGCCCCGTAACCCAAAATTAGTGCGTAATAGCACGGAAAACTGGCCAGAATGGACCAAATATGCGAGTTTTGACGAGGTCCCCGTAACCGGAGCCCTGGGGTTTCTCGAACGTTCGGATCGCCCCGGGACCCAAAATCAGTGAGTAATAGCATAGAAAACTGGCCAGAATGGACCAATTAAGCGAGTTTTGACGACGTGCCCGTAACCTGACCCCGGGGTTCCCCGAACAATAGGATCGCCCCGGGACCCAAAATCAGCGAGTAATAGCACGGAAAACTCGTCAAAATGGATGAAATCTGCGAGTTTTGATGATGTCCCCGTAACCGGACCCCGGGGTTCCCCGAACATGCTGATCGCCCCGGGACCCAAAATCAGCGAGTAATAGCACGGAAAACTGGTCAGAATGGATCAAATCTGCGAGTTTTGACGAGGTCCCCGTAACCGGACCCCTGGGGTTTCTCGAACGTTCGGATCGCCCCGGGACCCAAAATCAGTGAGTAATAGCATAGAAAACTGGCCAGAATGGACCAAATATGCGAGTTTTGACGACGTGCCCGTAACCAGACCCCGGGGTTCCCCGAACATGCTGATCGCCCCGGGACCCAAAATCAGCGAGTAATAGCACGGAAAACTGGTCAGAATGGATCAAATCTGCGAGTTTTGATGATGTCCCCGTAACCGGACCCCGGGGTTCCCCGAACATTCGGATCGCCCCGTAACCCAAAATTAGTGCGTAATAGCACGGAAAACTGGCCAGAATGGACCAAATATGCGAGTTTTGACGAGGTCCCCGTAACCGGAGCCCTGGGGTTCCCCGAACATTCGGATCGCCCCGGGACCCAAAATCAGTGAGTAATAGCATAGAAAACTGGCCAGAATGGACCAATTAAGCGAGTTTTGACGACGTGCCCGTAACCTGACCCCGGGGTTCCCCGAACATTCGGATCGCCCCGGGACCCAAAATCAGCGAGTAATAGCACGGAAAACTGGTCAAAATGGATGAAATCTGCGAGTTTTGATGATGTCCCCGTAACCGGACCCCGGGGTTCCCCAAACATTCGGATCGCCCCGTGACCCAAAATTAGTGCGTAATAGCACAGAAAGGTGGCCAGAATGGACCAAATATGCGAGTTTTGATGAGGTCCCCGTAACCGGACCCCTGGGGTTTCTCGAACGTTCGGATCGCCCCGGGACCCAAAATCAGTGAGTAATAGCATAGAAAACTGGCCAGAATGGACCAAATATGCGAGTTTTGACGACGTGCCCGTAACCAGACCCCGGGGTTCCCCGAACATGCTGATCGCCCCGGGACCCAAAATCAGCGAGTAATAGCACGGAAAACTGGTCAGAATGGATCAAATCTGCGAGTTTTGATGATGTCCCCGTAACCGGACCCCGGGGTTCCCCGAACATTCGGATCGCCCCGTAACCCAAAATTAGTGCGTAATAGCACGGAAAACTGGCCAGAATGGACCAAATATGCGAGTTTTGACGAGGTCCCCGTAACCGGAGCCCTGGGGTTTCTCGAACGTTCGGATCGCCCCGGGACCCAAAATCAGTGAGTAATAGCATAGAAAACTGGCCAGAATGGACCAATTAAGCGAGTTTTGACGACGTGCCCGTAACCTGACCCCGGGGTTCCCCGAACAATAGGATCGCCCCGGGACCCAAAATCAGCGAGTAATAGCACGGAAAACTCGTCAAAATGGATGAAATCTGCGAGTTTTGATGATGTCCCCGTAACCGGACCCCGGGGTTCCCCGAACATGCTGATCGCCCCGGGACCCAAAATCAGCGAGTAATAGCACGGAAAACTGGTCAGAATGGATCAAATCTGCGAGTTTTGACGAGGTCCCCGTAACCGGACCCCTGGGGTTTCTCGAACGTTCGGATCGCCCCGGGACCCAAAATGAGTGAGTAATAGCATAGAAAACTGGCCAGAATGGACCAAATATGCGAGTTTTGACGACGTGCCCGTAACCAGACCCCGGGGTTCCCCGAACATGCTGATCGCCCCGGGACCCAAAATCAGCGAGTAATAGCACGGAAAACTGGTTAGAATGGATCAAATCTGCGAGTTTTGATGATGTCCCCGTAACCGGACCCCGGGGTTCCCCGAACATTCGGATCGCCCCGTAACCCAAAATTAGTGCGTAATAGCACGGAAAACTGGCCAGAATGGACCAAATATGCGAGTTTTGACGAGGTCCCCGTAACCGGAGCCCTGGGGTTCCCCGAACATTCGGATCGCCCCGGGACCCAAAATCAGTGAGTAATAGCATAGAAAACTGGCCAGAATGGACCAATTAAGCGAGTTTTGACGACGTGCCCGTAACCTGACCCCGGGGTTCCCCGAACATTCGGATCGCCCCGGGACCCAAAATCAGCGAGTAATAGCACGGAAAACTGGTCAAAATGGATGAAATCTGCGAGTTTTGATGATGTCCCCGTAACCGGACCCCGGGGTTCCCCAAACATTCGGATCGCCCCGTGACCCAAAATTAGTGCGTAATAGCACAGAAAGGTGGCCAGAATGGACCAAATATGCGAGTTTTGATGAGGTCCCCGTAACCGGACCCCTGGGGTTTCTCGAACGTTCGGATCGCCCCGGGACCCAAAATCAGTGAGTAATAGCATAGAAAACTGGCCAGAATGGACCAAATATGCGAGTTTTGACGACGTGCCCGTAACCAGACCCCGGGGTTCCCCGAACATGCTGATCGCCCCGGGACCCAAAATCAGCGAGTAATAGCACGGAAAACTGGTCAGAATGGATCAAATCTGCGAGTTTTGATGATGTCCCCGTAACCGGACCCCGGGGTTCCCCGAACATTCGGATCGCCCCGTAACCCAAAATTAGTGCGTAATAGCACGGAAAACTGGCCAGAATGGACCAAATATGCGAGTTTTGACGAGGTCCCCGTAACCGGAGCCCTGGGGTTTCTCGAACGTTCGGATCGCCCCGGGACCCAAAATCAGTGAGTAATAGCATAGAAAACTGGCCAGAATGGACCAATTAAGCGAGTTTTGACGACGTGCCCGTAACCTGACCCCGGGGTTCCCCGAACAATAGGATCGCCCCGGGACCCAAAATCAGCGAGTAATAGCACGGAAAACTCGTCAAAATGGATGAAATCTGCGAGTTTTGATGATGTCCCCGTAACCGGACCCCGGGGTTCCCCGAACATGCTGATCGCCCCGGGACCCAAAATCAGCGAGTAATAGCACGGAAAACTGGTCAGAATGGATCAAATCTGCGAGTTTTGACGAGGTCCCCGTAACCGGACCCCTGGGGTTTCTCGAACGTTCGGATCGCCCCGGGACCCAAAATCAGTGAGTAATAGCATAGAAAACTGGCCAGAATGGACCAAATATGCGAGTTTTGACGACGTGCCCGTAACCAGACCCCGGGGTTCCCCGAACATGCTGATCGCCCCGGGACCCAAAATCAGCGAGTAATAGCACGGAAAACTGGTCAGAATGGATCAAATCTGCGAGTTTTGATGATGTCCCCGTAACCGGACCCCGGGGTTCCCCGAACATTCGGATCGCCCCGTAACCCAAAATTAGTGCGTAATAGCACGGAAAACTGGCCAGAATGGACCAAATATGCGAGTTTTGACGAGGTCCCCGTAACCGGAGCCCTGGGGTTCCCCGAACATTCGGATCGCCCCGGGACCCAAAATCAGTGAGTAATAGCATAGAAAACTGGCCAGAATGGACCAATTAAGCGAGTTTTGACGACGTGCCCGTAACCTGACCCCGGGGTTCCCCGAACATTCGGATCGCCCCGGGACCCAAAATCAGCGAGTAATAGCACGGAAAACTGGTCAAAATGGATGAAATCTGCGAGTTTTGATGATGTCCCCGTAACCGGACCCCGGGGTTCCCCAAACATTCGGATCGCCCCGTGACCCAAAATTAGTGCGTAATAGCACAGAAAGGTGGCCAGAATGGACCAAATATGCGAGTTTTGATGAGGTCCCCGTAACCGGACCCCTGGGGTTTCTCGAACGTTCGTATCGCCCCGGGACCCAAAATCAGTGAGTAATAGCATAGAAAACTGGCCAGAATGGACCAAATATGCGAGTTTTGACGACGTGCCCGTAACCAGACCCCGGGGTTCCCCGAACATGCTGATCGCCCCGGGACCCAAAATCAGCGAGTAATAGCACGGAAAACTGGTCAGAATGGATCAAATGTGCGAGTTTTGATGATGTCCCCGTAACCGGACCCCGGGGTTCCCCGAACATTCGGATCGCCCCGTAACCCAAAATTAGTGCGTAATAGCACGGAAAACTGGCCAGAATGGACCAAATATGCGAGTTTTGACGAGGTCCCCGTAACCGGAGCCCTGGGGTTTCTCGAACGTTCGGATCGCCCCGGGACCCAAAATCAGTGAGTAATAGCATAGAAAACTGGCCAGAATGGACCAATTAAGCGAGTTTTGACGACGTGCCCGTAACCTGACCCCGGGGTTCCCCGAACAATAGGATCGCCCCGGGACCCAAAATCAGCGAGTAATAGCACGGAAAACTGGTCAAAATGGATGAAATCTGCGAGTTTTGATGATGTCCCCGTAACCGGACCCCGGGGTTCCCCAAACATTCGGATCGCCCCGTGACCCAAAATTAGTGCGTAATAGCACAGAAAGGTGGCCAGAATGGACCAAATATGCGAGTTTTGACGAGGTCCCCGTAACCGGACCCCTGGGGTTTCTCGAACGTTCGGATCGCCCCGGGACCCAAAATCAGTGAGTAATAGCATAGAAAACTGGCCAGAATGGACCAAATATGC
Source organism: Elymus sibiricus (assembly GCA_039707655.1). Taxonomy (NCBI): domain Eukaryota; kingdom Viridiplantae; phylum Streptophyta; class Magnoliopsida; order Poales; family Poaceae; genus Elymus; species Elymus sibiricus. The sequence goes on along the minus strand of CM077672.1, from coordinate 518,852,190 downwards.
GAGTTTTGACGACGTGCCCGTAACCAGACCCCGGGGTTCCCCGAACATGCTGATCGCCCCGGGACCCAAAATCAGCGAGTAATAGCACGGAAAACTGGTCAGAATGGATCAAATCTGCGAGTTTTGATGATGTCCCCGTAACCGGACCCCGGGGTTCCCCGAACATTCGGATCGCCCCGGGACCCAAAATCTGCGAGTAATAGCACAGAAAAAAGGTAAGAATGGACCAAATCTGCGAATTTTGACGACGTCCCCGTAACCGGACCCTTGGGGTTCCCCGAACGTTCAGATCGCCCATGGACCCAAAATCAGTGAGTAATAGCATAGAAAACTGGCCAAGATGGACCAAATATGCAAGTATTTATGACGTACTCGTAGCCGGACCCCGGGGTTCCCCGAACATTCGGATCGCCCCGGGACCCAAAATCTGCGAGTAATAGCACAGAAAACTGGTCAGAATGGATCAAATCTGCGAGTTTTGACGAGGTCCCCGTAACCGGAGCCCTGGGGTTTCTCGAACGTTCGGATCGCCCCGGGACCCAAAATCAGTGAGTAATAGCATAGAAAACTGGCCAGAATGGACCAATTAAGCGAGTTTTGACGACGTGCCCGTAACCTGACCCCGGGGTTCCCCGAACATTCGGATCGCCCCGGGACCCAAAATCAGCGACTAATAGCACGGAAAACTGGTCAAAATGGATGAAATCTGCGAGTTTTGATGATGTCCCCGTAACCGGACCCCGGGGTTCCACAAACATTCGGATCGCCCCGTGACCCAAAATTAGTGCGTAATAGCACAGAAAGGTGGCCAGAATGGACCAAATATGCGAGTTTTGACGAGGTCCCCGTAACCGGACCCCTGGGGTTTCTCGAACGTTCGGATCGCCCCGGGACCCAAAATCAGTGAGTAATAGCCTAGAAAACTGGCCAGAATGGACCAAATATGCGAGTTTTGACGACGTGCCCGTAACCAGACCCCGGGGTTCCCCGAACATGCTGATCGCCCCGGGACCCAAAATCAGCGAGTAATAGCACGGAAAACTGGTCAGAATGGATCAAATCTGCGAGTTTTGATGATGTCCCCGTAACCGGACCCCGGGGTTCCCCGAACATTCGGATCGCCCCGTAACCCAAAATTAGTGCGTAATAGCACGGAAAACTGGCCAGAATGGACCAAATATGCGAGTTTTGACGAGGTCCCCGTAACCGGAGCCCTGGGGTTCCCCGAACATTCGGATCGCCCCGGGACCCAAAATCAGTGAGTAATAGCATAGAAAACTGGCCAGAATGGACCAATTAAGCGAGTTTTGACGACGTGCCCGTAACCTGACCCCGGGGTTCCCCGAACATTCGGATCGCCCCGGGACCCAAAATCAGCGAGTAATAGCACGGAAAACTGGTCAAAATGGATGAAATCTGCGAGTTTTGATGATGTCCCCGTAACCGGACCCCGGGGTTCCCCAAACATTCGGATCGCCCCGTGACCCAAAATTAGTGCGTAATAGCACAGAAAGGTGGCCAGAATGGACCAAATATGCGAGTTTTGATGAGGTCCCCGTAACCGGACCCCTGGGGTTTCTCGAACGTTCGGATCGCCCCGGGACCCAAAATCAGTGAGTAATAGCATAGAAAACTGGCCAGAATGGACCAAATATGCGAGTTTTGACGACGTGCCCGTAACCAGACCCCGGGGTTCCCCGAACATGCTGATCGCCCCGGGACCCAAAATCAGCGAGTAATAGCACGGAAAACTGGTCAGAATGGATCAAATCTGCGAGTTTTGATGATGTCCCCGTAACCGGACCCCGGGGTTCCCCGAACATTCGGATCGCCCCGTAACCCAAAATTAGTGCGTAATAGCACGGAAAACTGGCCAGAATGGACCAAATATGCGAGTTTTGACGAGGTCCCCGTAACCGGAGCCCTGGGGTTTCTCGAACGTTCGGATCGCCCCGGGACCCAAAATCAGTGAGTAATAGCATAGAAAACTGGCCAGAATGGACCAATTAAGCGAGTTTTGACGACGTGCCCGTAACCTGACCCCGGGGTTCCCCGAACAATAGGATCGCCCCGGGACCCAAAATCAGCGAGTAATAGCACGGAAAACTCGTCAAAATGGATGAAATCTGCGAGTTTTGATGATGTCCCCGTAACCGGACCCCGGGGTTCCCCGAACATGCTGATCGCCCCGGGACCCAAAATCAGCGAGTAATAGCACGGAAAACTGGTCAGAATGGATCAAATCTGCGAGTTTTGACGAGGTCCCCGTAACCGGACCCCTGGGGTTTCTCGAACGTTCGGATCGCCCCGGGACCCAAAATCAGTGAGTAATAGCATAGAAAACTGGCCAGAATGGACCAAATATGCGAGTTTTGACGACGTGCCCGTAACCAGACCCCGGGGTTCCCCGAACATGCTGATCGCCCCGGGACCCAAAATCAGCGAGTAATAGCACGGAAAACTGGTCAGAATGGATCAAATCTGCGAGTTTTGATGATGTCCCCGTAACCGGACCCCGGGGTTCCCCGAACATTCGGATCGCCCCGTAACCCAAAATTAGTGCGTAATAGCACGGAAAACTGGCCAGAATGGACCAAATATGCGAGTTTTGACGAGGTCCCCGTAACCGGAGCCCTGGGGTTCCCCGAACATTCGGATCGCCCCGGGACCCAAAATCAGTGAGTAATAGCATAGAAAACTGGCCAGAATGGACCAATTAAGCGAGTTTTGACGACGTGCCCGTAACCTGACCCCGGGGTTCCCCGAACATTCGGATCGCCCCGGGACCCAAAATCAGCGAGTAATAGCACGGAAAACTGGTCAAAATGGATGAAATCTGCGAGTTTTGATGATGTCCCCGTAACCGGACCCCGGGGTTCCCCAAACATTCGGATCGCCCCGTGACCCAAAATTAGTGCGTAATAGCACAGAAAGGTGGCCAGAATGGACCAAATATGCGAGTTTTGATGAGGTCCCCGTAACCGGACCCCTGGGGTTTCTCGAACGTTCGGATCGCCCCGGGACCCAAAATCAGTGAGTAATAGCATAGAAAACTGGCCAGAATGGACCAAATATGCGAGTTTTGACGACGTGCCCGTAACCAGACCCCGGGGTTCCCCGAACATGCTGATCGCCCCGGGACCCAAAATCAGCGAGTAATAGCACGGAAAACTGGTCAGAATGGATCAAATGTGCGAGTTTTGATGATGTCCCCGTAACCGGACCCCGGGGTTCCCCGAACATTCGGATCGCCCCGTAACCCAAAATTAGTGCGTAATAGCACGGAAAACTGGCCAGAATGGACCAAATATGCGAGTTTTGACGAGGTCCCCGTAACCGGAGCCCTGGGGTTTCTCGAACGTTCGGATCGCCCCGGGACCCAAAATCAGTGAGTAATAGCATAGAAAACTGGCCAGAATGGACCAATTAAGCGAGTTTTGACGACGTGCCCGTAACCTGACCCCGGGGTTCCCCGAACAATAGGATCGCCCCGGGACCCAAAATCAGCGAGTAATAGCACGGAAAACTGGTCAAAATGGATGAAATCTGCGAGTTTTGATGATGTCCCCGTAACCGGACCCCGGGGTTCCCCAAACATTCGGATCGCCCCGTGACCCAAAATTAGTGCGTAATAGCACAGAAAGGTGGCCAGAATGGACCAAATATGCGAGTTTTGACGAGGTCCCCGTAACCGGACCCCTGGGGTTTCTCGAACGTTCGGATCGCCCCGGGACCCAAAATCAGTGAGTAATAGCATAGAAAACTGGCCAGAATGGACCAAATATGCGAGTTTTGACGACGTGCCCGTAACCAGACCCCGGGGTTCCCCGAACATGCTGATCGCCCCGGGACCCAAAATCAGCGAGTAATAGCACGGAAAACTGGTCAGAATGGATCAAATCTGCGAGTTTTGATGATGTCCCCGTAACCGGACCCCGGGGTTCCCCGAACATTCGGATCGCCCCGGGACCCAAAATCTGCGAGTAATAGCACAGAAAAAAGGTAAGAATGGACCAAATCTGCGAATTTTGACGACGTCCCCGTAACCGGACCCTTGGGGTTCCCCGAACGTTCAGATCGCCCATGGACCCAAAATCAGTGAGTAATAGCATAGAAAACTGGCCAAGATGGACCAAATATGCAAGTATTTATGACGTACTCGTAGCCGGACCCCGGGGTTCCCCGAACATTCGGATCGCCCCGGGACCCAAAATCTGCGAGTAATAGCACAGAAAACTGGTCAGAATGGATCAAATCTGCGAGTTTTGACGAGGTCCCCGTAACCGGAGCCCTGGGGTTTCTCGAACGTTCGGATCGCCCCGGGACCCAAAATCAGTGAGTAATAGCATAGAAAACTGGCCAGAATGGACCAATTAAGCGAGTTTTGACGACGTGCCCGTAACCTGACCCCGGGGTTCCCCGAACATTCGGATCGCCCCGGGACCCAAAATCAGCGACTAATAGCACGGAAAACTGGTCAAAATGGATGAAATCTGCGAGTTTTGATGATGTCCCCGTAACCGGACCCCGGGGTTCCACAAACATTCGGATCGCCCCGTGACCCAAAATTAGTGCGTAATAGCACAGAAAGGTGGCCAGAATGGACCAAATATGCGAGTTTTGACGAGGTCCCCGTAACCGGACCCCTGGGGTTTCTCGAACGTTCGGATCGCCCCGGGACCCAAAATCAGTGAGTAATAGCATAGAAAACTGGCCAGAATGGACCAAATATGCGAGTTTTGACGACGTGCCCGTAACCAGACCCCGGGGTTCCCCGAACATGCTGATCGCCCCGGGACCCAAAATCAGCGAGTAATAGCACGGAAAACTGGTCAGAATGGATCAAATCTGCGAGTTTTGATGATGTCCCCGTAACCGGACCCCGGGGTTCCCCGAACATTCGGATCGCCCCGTAACCCAAAATTAGTGCGTAATAGCACGGAAAACTGGCCAGAATGGACCAAATATGCGAGTTTTGACGAGGTCCCCGTAACCGGAGCCCTGGGGTTCCCCGAACGTTCGGATCGCCCCGGGACCCAAAATCAGTGAGTAATAGCATAGAAAACTGGCCAGAATGGACCAATTAAGCGAGTTTTGACGACGTGCCCGTAACCTGACCCCGGGGTTCCCCGAACATTCGGATCGCCCCGGGACCCAAAATCAGCGAGTAATAGCACGGAAAACTCGTCAAAATGGATGAAATCTGCGAGTTTTGATGATGTCCCCGTAACCGGACCCCGGGGTTCCCCAAACATTCGGATCGCCCCGTGACCCAAAATTAGTGCGTAATAGCACAGAAAGGTGGCCAGAATGGACCAAATATGCGAGTTTTGATGAGGTCCCCGTAACCGGACCCCTGGGGTTTCTCGAACGTTCGGATCGCCCCGGGACCCAAAATCAGTGAGTAATAGCATAGAAAACTGGCCAGAATGGACCAAATATGCGAGTTTTGACGACGTGCCCGTAACCAGACCCCGGGGTTCCCCGAACATGCTGATCGCCCCGGGACCCAAAATCAGCGAGTAATAGCACGGAAAACTGGTCAGAATGGATCAAATCTGCGAGTTTTGATGATGTCCCCGTAACCGGACCCCGGGGTTCCCCGAACATTCGGATCGCCCCGGGACCCAAAATTAGTGCGTAATAGCACGGAAAACTGGCCAGAATGGACCAAATATGCGAGTTTTGACGAGGTCCCCGTAACCGGAGCCCTGGGGTTCCCCGAACGTTCGGATCGCCCCGGGACCCAAAATCAGTGAGTAATAGCATAGAAAACTGGCCAGAATGGACCAATTAAGCGAGTTTTGACGACGTGCCCGTAACCTGACCCCGGGGTTCCCCGAACATTCGGATCGCCCCGGGACCCAAAATCAGCGAGTAATAGCACGGAAAACTGGTCAAAATGGATGAAATCTGCGAGTTTTGATGATGTCCCCGTAACCGGACCCCGGGGTTCCCCAAACATTCGGATCGCCCCGTGACCCAAAATTAGTGCGTAATAGCACAGAAAGGTGGCCAGAATGGACCAAATATGCGAGTTTTGATGAGGTCCCCGTAACCGGACCCCTGGGGTTTCTCGAACGTTCGGATCGCCCCGGGACCCAAAATCAGTGAGTAATAGCATAGAAAACTGGCCAGAATGGACCAAATATGCGAGTTTTGACGACGTGCCCGTAACCAGACCCCGGGGTTCCCCGAACATGCTGATCGCCCCGGGACCCAAAATCAGTGAGTAATAGCACGGAAAACTGGTCAGAATGGATCAAATCTGCGAGTTTTGATGATGTCCCCGTAACCGGACCCCGGGGTTCCCCGAACATTCGGATCGCCCCGTAACCCAAAATTAGTGCGTAATAGCACGGAAAACTGGCCAGAATGGACCAAATATGCGAGTTTTGACGAGGTCCCCGTAACCGGAGCCCTGGGGTTTCTCGAACGTTCGGATCGCCCCGGGACCCAAAATCAGTGAGTAATAGCATAGAAAACTGGCCAGAATGGACCAATTAAGCGAGTTTTGACGACGTGCCCGTAACCTGACCCCGGGGTTCCCCGAACAATAGGATCGCCCCGGGACCCAAAATCAGCGAGTAATAGCACGGAAAACTCGTCAAAATGGATGAAATCTGTGAGTTTTGATGATGTCCCCGTAACCGGACCCCGGGGTTCCCCGAACATGCTGATCGCCCCGGGACCCAAAATCAGCGAGTAATAGCACGGAAAACTGGTCAGAATGGATCAAATCTGCGAGTTTTGACGAGGTCCCCGTAACCGGACCCCTGGGGTTTCTCGAACGTTCGGATCGCCCCGGGACCCAAAATGAGTGAGTAATAGCATAGAAAACTGGCCAGAATGGACCAAATATGCGAGTTTTGACGACGTGCCCGTAACCAGACCCCGGGGTTCCCCGAACATGCTGATCGCCCCGGGACCCAAAATCAGCGAGTAATAGCACGGAAAACTGGTCAGAATGGATCAAATCTGCGAGTTTTGATGATGTCCCCGTAACCGGACCCCGGGGTTCCCCGAACATTCGGATCGCCCCGTAACCCAAAATTAGTGCGTAATAGCACGGAAAACTGGCCAGAATGGACCAAATATGCGAGTTTTGACGAGGTCCCCGTAACCGGAGCCCTGGGGTTCCCCGAACATTCGGATCGCCCCGGGACCCAAAATCAGTGAGTAATAGCATAGAAAACTGGCCAGAATGGACCAATTAAGCGAGTTTTGACGACGTGCCCGTAACCTGACCCCGGGGTTCCCCGAACATTCGGATCGCCCCGGGACCCAAAATCAGCGAGTAATAGCACGGAAAACTGGTCAAAATGGATGAAATCTGCGAGTTTTGATGATGTCCCCGTAACCGGACCCCGGGGTTCCCCAAACATTCGGATCGCCCCGTGACCCAAAATTAGTGCGTAATAGCACAGAAAGGTGGCCAGAATGGACCAAATATGCGAGTTTTGATGAGGTCCCCGTAACCGGACCCCTGGGGTTTCTCGAACGTTCGGATCGCCCCGGGACCCAAAATCAGTGAGTAATAGCATAGAAAACTGGCCAGAATGGACCAAATATGCGAGTTTTGACGACGTGCCCGTAACCAGACCCCGGGGTTCCCCGAACATGCTGATCGCCCCGGGACCCAAAATCAGCGAGTAATAGCACGGAAAACTGGTCAGAATGGATCAAATCTGCGAGTTTTGATGATGTCCCCGTAACCGGACCCCGGGGTTCCCCGAACATTCGGATCGCCCCGTAACCCAAAATTAGTGCGTAATAGCACGGAAAACTGGCCAGAATGGACCAAATATGCGAGTTTTGACGAGGTCCCCGTAACCGGAGCCCTGGGGTTTCTCGAACGTTCGGATCGCCCCGGGACCCAAAATCAGTGAGTAATAGCATAGAAAACTGGCCAGAATGGACCAATTAAGCGAGTTTTGACGACGTGCCCGTAACCTGACCCCGGGGTTCCCCGAACAATAGGATCGCCCCGGGACCCAAAATCAGCGAGTAATAGCACGGAAAACTCGTCAAAATGGATGAAATCTGCGAGTTTTGATGATGTCCCCGTAACCGGACCCCGGGGTTCCCCGAACATGCTGATCGCCCCGGGACCCAAAATCAGCGAGTAATAGCACGGAAAACTGGTCAGAATGGATCAAATCTGCGAGTTTTGACGAGGTCCCCGTAACCGGACCCCTGGGGTTTCTCGAACGTTCGGATCGCCCCGGGACCCAAAATCAGTGAGTAATAGCATAGAAAACTGGCCAGAATGGACCAAATATGCGAGTTTTGACGACGTGCCCGTAACCAGACCCCGGGGTTCCCCGAACATGCTGATCGCCCCGGGACCCAAAATCAGCGAGTAATAGCACGGAAAACTGGTCAGAATGGATCAAATCTGCGAGTTTTGATGATGTCCCCGTAACCGGACCCCGGGGTTCCCCGAACATTCGGATCGCCCCGTAACCCAAAATTAGTGCGTAATAGCACGGAAAACTGGCCAGAATGGACCAAATATGCGAGTTTTGACGAGGTCCCCGTAACCGGAGCCCTGGGGTTCCCCGAACATTCGGATCGCCCCGGGACCCAAAATCAGTGAGTAATAGCATAGAAAACTGGCCAGAATGGACCAATTAAGCGAGTTTTGACGACGTGCCCGTAACCTGACCCCGGGGTTCCCCGAACATTCGGATCGCCCCGGGACCCAAAATCAGCGAGTAATAGCACGGAAAACTGGTCAAAATGGATGAAATCTGCGAGTTTTGATGATGTCCCCGTAACCGGACCCCGGGGTTCCCCAAACATTCGGATCGCCCCGTGACCCAAAATTAGTGCGTAATAGCACAGAAAGGTGGCCAGAATGGACCAAATATGCGAGTTTTGATGAGGTCCCCGTAACCGGACCCCTGGGGTTTCTCGAACGTTCGGATCGCCCCGGGACCCAAAATCAGTGAGTAATAGCATAGAAAACTGGCCAGAATGGACCAAATATGCGAGTTTTGACGACGTGCCCGTAACCAGACCCCGGGGTTCCCCGAACATGCTGATCGCCCCGGGACCCAAAATCAGCGAGTAATAGCACGGAAAACTGGTCAGAATGGATCAAATGTGCGAGTTTTGATGATGTCCCCGTAACCGGACCCCGGGGTTCCCCGAACATTCGGATCGCCCCGTAACCCAAAATTAGTGCGTAATAGCACGGAAAACTGGCCAGAATGGACCAAATATGCGAGTTTTGACGAGGTCCCCGTAACCGGAGCCCTGGGGTTTCTCGAACGTTCGGATCGCCCCGGGACCCAAAATCAGTGAGTAATAGCATAGAAAACTGGCCAGAATGGACCAATTAAGCGAGTTTTGACGACGTGCCCGTAACCTGACCCCGGGGTTCCCCGAACAATAGGATCGCCCCGGGACCCAAAATCAGCGAGTAATAGCACGGAAAACTGGTCAAAATGGATGAAATCTGCGAGTTTTGATGATGTCCCCGTAACCGGACCCCGGGGTTCCCCAAACATTCGGATCGCCCCGTGACCCAAAATTAGTGCGTAATAGCACAGAAAGGTGGCCAGAATGGACCAAATATGCGAGTTTTGACGAGGTCCCCGTAACCGGACCCCTGGGGTTTCTCGAACGTTCGGATCGCCCCGGGACCCAAAATCAGTGAGTAATAGCATAGAAAACTGGCCAGAATGGACCAAATATGCGAGTTTTGACGACGTGCCCGTAACCAGACCCCGGGGTTCCCCGAACATGCTGATCGCCCCGGGACCCAAAATCAGCGAGTAATAGCACGGAAAACTGGTCAGAATGGATCAAATCTGCGAGTTTTGATGATGTCCCCGTAACCGGACCCCGGGGTTCCCCGAACATTCGGATCGCCCCGGGACCCAAAATCTGCGAGTAATAGCACAGAAAAAAGGTAAGAATGGACCAAATCTGCGAATTTTGACGACGTCCCCGTAACCGGACCCTTGGGGTTCCCCGAACGTTCAGATCGCCCATGGACCCAAAATCAGTGAGTAATAGCATAGAAAACTGGCCAAGATGGACCAAATATGCAAGTATTTATGACGTACTCGTAGCCGGACCCCGGGGTTCCCCGAACATTCGGATCGCCCCGGGACCCAAAATCTGCGAGTAATAGCACAGAAAACTGGTCAGAATGGATCAAATCTGCGAGTTTTGACGAGGTCCCCGTAACCGGAGCCCTGGGGTTTCTCGAACGTTCGGATCGCCCCGGGACCCAAAATCAGTGAGTAATAGCATAGAAAACTGGCCAGAATGGACCAATTAAGCGAGTTTTGACGACGTGCCCGTAACCTGACCCCGGGGTTCCCCGAACATTCGGATCGCCCCGGGACCCAAAATCAGCGACTAATAGCACGGAAAACTGGTCAAAATGGATGAAATCTGCGAGTTTTGATGATGTCCCCGTAACCGGACCCCGGGGTTCCACAAACATTCGGATCGCCCCGTGACCCAAAATTAGTGCGTAATAGCACAGAAAGGTGGCCAGAATGGACCAAATATGCGAGTTTTGACGAGGTCCCCGTAACCGGACCCCTGGGGTTTCTCGAACGTTCGGATCGCCCCGGGACCCAAAATCAGTGAGTAATAGCATAGAAAACTGGCCAGAATGGACCAAATATGCGAGTTTTGACGACGTGCCCGTAACCAGACCCCGGGGTTCCCCGAACATGCTGATCGCCCCGGGACCCAAAATCAGCGAGTAATAGCACGGAAAACTGGTCAGAATGGATCAAATCTGCGAGTTTTGATGATGTCCCCGTAACCGGACCCCGGGGTTCCCCGAACATTCGGATCGCCCCGTAACCCAAAATTAGTGCGTAATAGCACGGAAAACTGGCCAGAATGGACCAAATATGCGAGTTTTGACGAGGTCCCCGTAACCGGAGCCCTGGGGTTCCCCGAACGTTCGGATCGCCCCGGGACCCAAAATCAGTGAGTAATAGCATAGAAAACTGGCCAGAATGGACCAATTAAGCGAGTTTTGACGACGTGCCCGTAACCTGACCCCGGGGTTCCCCGAACATTCGGATCGCCCCGGGACCCAAAATCAGCGAGTAATAGCACGGAAAACTCGTCAAAATGGATGAAATCTGCGAGTTTTGATGATGTCCCCGTAACCGGACCCCGGGGTTCCCCAAACATTCGGATCGCCCCGTGACCCAAAATTAGTGCGTAATAGCACAGAAAGGTGGCCAGAATGGACCAAATATGCGAGTTTTGATGAGGTCCCCGTAACCGGACCCCTGGGGTTTCTCGAACGTTCGGATCGCCCCGGGACCCAAAATCAGTGAGTAATAGCATAGAAAACTGGCCAGAATGGACCAAATATGCGAGTTTTGACGACGTGCCCGTAACCAGACCCCGGGGTTCCCCGAACATGCTGATCGCCCCGGGACCCAAAATCAGCGAGTAATAGCACGGAAAACTGGTCAGAATGGATCAAATCTGCGAGTTTTGATGATGTCCCCGTAACCGGACCCCGGGGTTCCCCGAACATTCGGATCGCCCCGGGACCCAAAATTAGTGCGTAATAGCACGGAAAACTGGCCAGAATGGACCAAATATGCGAGTTTTGACGAGGTCCCCGTAACCGGAGCCCTGGGGTTCCCCGAACGTTCGGATCGCCCCGGGACCCAAAATCAGTGAGTAATAGCATAGAAAACTGGCCAGAATGGACCAATTAAGCGAGTTTTGACGACGTGCCCGTAACCTGACCCCGGGGTTCCCCGAACATTCGGATCGCCCCGGGACCCAAAATCAGCGAGTAATAGCACGGAAAACTCGTCAAAATGGATGAAATCTGCGAGTTTTGATGATGTCCCCGTAACCGGACCCCGGGGTTCCCCAAACATTCGGATCGCCCCGTGACCCAAAATTAGTGCGTAATAGCACAGAAAGGTGGCCAGAATGGACCAAATATGCGAGTTTTGATGAGGTCCCCGTAACCGGACCCCTGGGGTTTCTCGAACGTTCGGATCGCCCCGGGACCCAAAATCAGTGAGTAATAGCATAGAAAACTGGCCAGAATGGACCAAATATGCGAGTTTTGACGACGTGCCCGTAACCAGACCCCGGGGTTCCCCGAACATGCTGATCGCCCCGGGACCCAAAATCAGCGAGTAATAGCACGGAAAACTGGTCAGAATGGATCAAATCTGCGAGTTTTGATGATGTCCCCGTAACCGGACCCCGGGGTTCCCCGAACATTCGGATCGCCCCGGGACCCAAAATCTGCGAGTAATAGCACAGAAAAAAGGTAAGAATGGACCAAATCTGCGAATTTTGACGACGTCCCCGTAACCGGACCCTTGGGGTTCCCCGAACGTTCAGATCGCCCATGGACCCAAAATCAGTGAGTAATAGCATAGAAAACTGGCCAAGATGGACCAAATATGCAAGTATTTATGACGTACTCGTAGCCGGACCCCGGGGTTCCCCGAACATTCGGATCGCCCCGGGACCCAAAATCTGCGAGTAATAGCACAGAAAACTGGTCAGAATGGATCAAATCTGCGAGTTTTGACGAGGTCCCCGTAACCGGAGCCCTGGGGTTTCTCGAACGTTCGGATCGCCCCGGGACCCAAAATCAGTGAGTAATAGCATAGAAAACTGGCCAGAATGGACCAATTAAGCGAGTTTTGACGACGTGCCCGTAACCTGACCCCGGGGTTCCCCGAACATTCGGATCGCCCCGGGACCCAAAATCAGCGACTAATAGCACGGAAAACTGGTCAAAATGGATGAAATCTGCGAGTTTTGATGATGTCCCCGTAACCGGACCCCGGGGTTCCACAAACATTCGGATCGCCCCGTGACCCAAAATTAGTGCGTAATAGCACAGAAAGGTGGCCAGAATGGACCAAATATGCGAGTTTTGACGAGGTCCCCGTAACCGGACCCCTGGGGTTTCTCGAACGTTCGGATCGCCCCGGGACCCAAAATCAGTGAGTAATAGCATAGAAAACTGGCCAGAATGGACCAAATATGCGAGTTTTGACGACGTGCCCGTAACCAGACCCCGGGGTTCCCCGAACATGCTGATCGCCCCGGGACCCAAAATCAGCGAGTAATAGCACGGAAAACTGGTCAGAATGGATCAAATCTGCGAGTTTTGATGATGTCCCCGTAACCGGACCCCGGGGTTCCCCGAACATTCGGATCGCCCCGTAACCCAAAATTAGTGCGTAATAGCACGGAAAACTGGCCAGAATGGACCAAATATGCGAGTTTTGACGAGGTCCCCGTAACCGGAGCCCTGGGGTTCCCCGAACGTTCGGATCGCCCCGGGACCCAAAATCAGTGAGTAATAGCATAGAAAACTGGCCAGAATGGACCAATTAAGCGAGTTTTGACGACGTGCCCGTAACCTGACCCCGGGGTTCCCCGAACATTCGGATCGCCCCGGGACCCAAAATCAGCGAGTAATAGCACGGAAAACTCGTCAAAATGGATGAAATCTGCGAGTTTTGATGATGTCCCCGTAACCGGACCCCGGGGTTCCCCAAACATTCGGATCGCCCCGTGACCCAAAATTAGTGCGTAATAGCACAGAAAGGTGGCCAGAATGGACCAAATATGCGAGTTTTGATGAGGTCCCCGTAACCGGACCCCTGGGGTTTCTCGAACGTTCGGATCGCCCCGGGACCCAAAATCAGTGAGTAATAGCATAGAAAACTGGCCAGAATGGACCAAATATGCGAGTTTTGACGACGTGCCCGTAACCAGACCCCGGGGTTCCCCGAACATGCTGATCGCCCCGGGACCCAAAATCAGCGAGTAATAGCACGGAAAACTGGTCAGAATGGATCAAATCTGCGAGTTTTGATGATGTCCCCGTAACCGGACCCCGGGGTTCCCCGAACATTCGGATCGCCCCGGGACCCAAAATTAGTGCGTAATAGCACGGAAAACTGGCCAGAATGGACCAAATATGCGAGTTTTGACGAGGTCCCCGTAACCGGAGCCCTGGGGTTCCCCGAACGTTCGGATCGCCCCGGGACCCAAAATCAGTGAGTAATAGCATAGAAAACTGGCCAGAATGGACCAATTAAGCGAGTTTTGACGACGTGCCCGTAACCTGACCCCGGGGTTCCCCGAACATTCGGATCGCCCCGGGACCCAAAATCAGCGAGTAATAGCACGGAAAACTGGTCAAAATGGATGAAATCTGCGAGTTTTGATGATGTCCCCGTAACCGGACCCCGGGGTTCCCCAAACATTCGGATCGCCCCGTGACCCAAAATTAGTGCGTAATAGCACAGAAAGGTGGCCAGAATGGACCAAATATGCGAGTTTTGATGAGGTCCCCGTAACCGGACCCCTGGGGTTTCTCGAACGTTCGGATCGCCCCGGGACCCAAAATCAGTGAGTAATAGCATAGAAAACTGGCCAGAATGGACCAAATATGCGAGTTTTGACGACGTGCCCGTAACCAGACCCCGGGGTTCCCCGAACATGCTGATCGCCCCGGGACCCAAAATCAGTGAGTAATAGCACGGAAAACTGGTCAGAATGGATCAAATCTGCGAGTTTTGATGATGTCCCCGTAACCGGACCCCGGGGTTCCCCGAACATTCGGATCGCCCCGTAACCCAAAATTAGTGCGTAATAGCACGGAAAACTGGCCAGAATGGACCAAATATGCGAGTTTTGACGAGGTCCCCGTAACCGGAGCCCTGGGGTTTCTCGAACGTTCGGATCGCCCCGGGACCCAAAATCAGTGAGTAATAGCATAGAAAACTGGCCAGAATGGACCAATTAAGCGAGTTTTGACGACGTGCCCGTAACCTGACCCCGGGGTTCCCCGAACAATAGGATCGCCCCGGGACCCAAAATCAGCGAGTAATAGCACGGAAAACTCGTCAAAATGGATGAAATCTGTGAGTTTTGATGATGTCCCCGTAACCGGACCCCGGGGTTCCCCGAACATGCTGATCGCCCCGGGACCCAAAATCAGCGAGTAATAGCACGGAAAACTGGTCAGAATGGATCAAATCTGCGAGTTTTGACGAGGTCCCCGTAACCGGACCCCTGGGGTTTCTCGAACGTTCGGATCGCCCCGGGACCCAAAATGAGTGAGTAATAGCATAGAAAACTGGCCAGAATGGACCAAATATGCGAGTTTTGACGACGTGCCCGTAACCAGACCCCGGGGTTCCCCGAACATGCTGATCGCCCCGGGACCCAAAATCAGCGAGTAATAGCACGGAAAACTGGTCAGAATGGATCAAATCTGCGAGTTTTGATGATGTCCCCGTAACCGGACCCCGGGGTTCCCCGAACATTCGGATCGCCCCGTAACCCAAAATTAGTGCGTAATAGCACGGAAAACTGGCCAGAATGGACCAAATATGCGAGTTTTGACGAGGTCCCCGTAACCGGAGCCCTGGGGTTCCCCGAACATTCGGATCGCCCCGGGACCCAAAATCAGTGAGTAATAGCATAGAAAACTGGCCAGAATGGACCAATTAAGCGAGTTTTGACGACGTGCCCGTAACCTGACCCCGGGGTTCCCCGAACATTCGGATCGCCCCGGGACCCAAAATCAGCGAGTAATAGCACGGAAAACTGGTCAAAATGGATGAAATCTGCGAGTTTTGATGATGTCCCCGTAACCGGACCCCGGGGTTCCCCAAACATTCGGATCGCCCCGTGACCCAAAATTAGTGCGTAATAGCACAGAAAGGTGGCCAGAATGGACCAAATATGCGAGTTTTGATGAGGTCCCCGTAACCGGACCCCTGGGGTTTCTCGAACGTTCGGATCGCCCCGGGACCCAAAATCAGTGAGTAATAGCATAGAAAACTGGCCAGAATGGACCAAATATGCGAGTTTTGACGACGTGCCCGTAACCAGACCCCGGGGTTCCCCGAACATGCTGATCGCCCCGGGACCCAAAATCAGCGAGTAATAGCACGGAAAACTGGTCAGAATGGATCAAATCTGCGAGTTTTGATGATGTCCCCGTAACCGGACCCCGGGGTTCCCCGAACATTCGGATCGCCCCGTAACCCAAAATTAGTGCGTAATAGCACGGAAAACTGGCCAGAATGGACCAAATATGCGAGTTTTGACGAGGTCCCCGTAACCGGAGCCCTGGGGTTTCTCGAACGTTCGGATCGCCCCGGGACCCAAAATCAGTGAGTAATAGCATAGAAAACTGGCCAGAATGGACCAATTAAGCGAGTTTTGACGACGTGCCCGTAACCTGACCCCGGGGTTCCCCGAACAATAGGATCGCCCCGGGACCCAAAATCAGCGAGTAATAGCACGGAAAACTCGTCAAAATGGATGAAATCTGCGAGTTTTGATGATGTCCCCGTAACCGGACCCCGGGGTTCCCCGAACATGCTGATCGCCCCGGGACCCAAAATCAGCGAGTAATAGCACGGAAAACTGGTCAGAATGGATCAAATCTGCGAGTTTTGACGAGGTCCCCGTAACCGGACCCCTGGGGTTTCTCGAACGTTCGGATCGCCCCGGGACCCAAAATCAGTGAGTAATAGCATAGAAAACTGGCCAGAATGGACCAAATATGCGAGTTTTGACGACGTGCCCGTAACCAGACCCCGGGGTTCCCCGAACATGCTGATCGCCCCGGGACCCAAAATCAGCGAGTAATAGCACGGAAAACTGGTCAGAATGGATCAAATCTGCGAGTTTTGATGATGTCCCCGTAACCGGACCCCGGGGTTCCCCGAACATTCGGATCGCCCCGTAACCCAAAATTAGTGCGTAATAGCACGGAAAACTGGCCAGAATGGACCAAATATGCGAGTTTTGACGAGGTCCCCGTAACCGGAGCCCTGGGGTTCCCCGAACATTCGGATCGCCCCGGGACCCAAAATCAGTGAGTAATAGCATAGAAAACTGGCCAGAATGGACCAATTAAGCGAGTTTTGACGACGTGCCCGTAACCTGACCCCGGGGTTCCCCGAACATTCGGATCGCCCCGGGACCCAAAATCAGCGAGTAATAGCACGGAAAACTGGTCAAAATGGATGAAATCTGCGAGTTTTGATGATGTCCCCGTAACCGGACCCCGGGGTTCCCCAAACATTCGGATCGCCCCGTGACCCAAAATTAGTGCGTAATAGCACAGAAAGGTGGCCAGAATGGACCAAATATGCGAGTTTTGATGAGGTCCCCGTAACCGGACCCCTGGGGTTTCTCGAACGTTCGGATCGCCCCGGGACCCAAAATCAGTGAGTAATAGCATAGAAAACTGGCCAGAATGGACCAAATATGCGAGTTTTGACGACGTGCCCGTAACCAGACCCCGGGGTTCCCCGAACATGCTGATCGCCCCGGGACCCAAAATCAGCGAGTAATAGCACGGAAAACTGGTCAGAATGGATCAAATGTGCGAGTTTTGATGATGTCCCCGTAACCGGACCCCGGGGTTCCCCGAACATTCGGATCGCCCCGTAACCCAAAATTAGTGCGTAATAGCACGGAAAACTGGCCAGAATGGACCAAATATGCGAGTTTTGACGAGGTCCCCGTAACCGGAGCCCTGGGGTTTCTCGAACGTTCGGATCGCCCCGGGACCCAAAATCAGTGAGTAATAGCATAGAAAACTGGCCAGAATGGACCAATTAAGCGAGTTTTGACGACGTGCCCGTAACCTGACCCCGGGGTTCCCCGAACAATAGGATCGCCCCGGGACCCAAAATCAGCGAGTAATAGCACGGAAAACTGGTCAAAATGGATGAAATCTGCGAGTTTTGATGATGTCCCCGTAACCGGACCCCGGGGTTCCCCAAACATTCGGATCGCCCCGTGACCCAAAATTAGTGCGTAATAGCACAGAAAGGTGGCCAGAATGGACCAAATATGCGAGTTTTGACGAGGTCCCCGTAACCGGACCCCTGGGGTTTCTCGAACGTTCGGATCGCCCCGGGACCCAAAATCAGTGAGTAATAGCATAGAAAACTGGCCAGAATGGACCAAATATGCGAGTTTTGACGACGTGCCCGTAACCAGACCCCGGGGTTCCCCGAACATGCTGATCGCCCCGGGACCCAAAATCAGCGAGTAATAGCACGGAAAACTGGTCAGAATGGATCAAATCTGCGAGTTTTGATGATGTCCCCGTAACCGGACCCCGGGGTTCCCCGAACATTCGGATCGCCCCGGGACCCAAAATCTGCGAGTAATAGCACAGAAAAAAGGTAAGAATGGACCAAATCTGCGAATTTTGACGACGTCCCCGTAACCGGACCCTTGGGGTTCCCCGAACGTTCAGATCGCCCATGGACCCAAAATCAGTGAGTAATAGCATAGAAAACTGGCCAAGATGGACCAAATATGCAAGTATTTATGACGTACTCGTAGCCGGACCCCGGGGTTCCCCGAACATTCGGATCGCCCCGGGACCCAAAATCTGCGAGTAATAGCACAGAAAACTGGTCAGAATGGATCAAATCTGCGAGTTTTGACGAGGTCCCCGTAACCGGAGCCCTGGGGTTTCTCGAACGTTCGGATCGCCCCGGGACCCAAAATCAGTGAGTAATAGCATAGAAAACTGGCCAGAATGGACCAATTAAGCGAGTTTTGACGACGTGCCCGTAACCTGACCCCGGGGTTCCCCGAACATTCGGATCGCCCCGGGACCCAAAATCAGCGACTAATAGCACGGAAAACTGGTCAAAATGGATGAAATCTGCGAGTTTTGATGATGTCCCCGTAACCGGACCCCGGGGTTCCACAAACATTCGGATCGCCCCGTGACCCAAAATTAGTGCGTAATAGCACAGAAAGGTGGCCAGAATGGACCAAATATGCGAGTTTTGACGAGGTCCCCGTAACCGGACCCCTGGGGTTTCTCGAACGTTCGGATCGCCCCGGGACCCAAAATCAGTGAGTAATAGCATAGAAAACTGGCCAGAATGGACCAAATATGCGAGTTTTGACGACGTGCCCGTAACCAGACCCCGGGGTTCCCCGAACATGCTGATCGCCCCGGGACCCAAAATCAGCGAGTAATAGCACGGAAAACTGGTCAGAATGGATCAAATCTGCGAGTTTTGATGATGTCCCCGTAACCGGACCCCGGGGTTCCCCGAACATTCGGATCGCCCCGTAACCCAAAATTAGTGCGTAATAGCACGGAAAACTGGCCAGAATGGACCAAATATGCGAGTTTTGACGAGGTCCCCGTAACCGGAGCCCTGGGGTTCCCCGAACGTTCGGATCGCCCCGGGACCCAAAATCAGTGAGTAATAGCATAGAAAACTGGCCAGAATGGACCAATTAAGCGAGTTTTGACGACGTGCCCGTAACCTGACCCCGGGGTTCCCCGAACATTCGGATCGCCCCGGGACCCAAAATCAGCGAGTAATAGCACGGAAAACTCGTCAAAATGGATGAAATCTGCGAGTTTTGATGATGTCCCCGTAACCGGACCCCGGGGTTCCCCAAACATTCGGATCGCCCCGTGACCCAAAATTAGTGCGTAATAGCACAGAAAGGTGGCCAGAATGGACCAAATATGCGAGTTTTGATGAGGTCCCCGTAACCGGACCCCTGGGGTTTCTCGAACGTTCGGATCGCCCCGGGACCCAAAATCAGTGAGTAATAGCATAGAAAACTGGCCAGAATGGACCAAATATGCGAGTTTTGACGACGTGCCCGTAACCAGACCCCGGGGTTCCCCGAACATGCTGATCGCCCCGGGACCCAAAATCAGCGAGTAATAGCACGGAAAACTGGTCAGAATGGATCAAATCTGCGAGTTTTGATGATGTCCCCGTAACCGGACCCCGGGGTTCCCCGAACATTCGGATCGCCCCGGGACCCAAAATTAGTGCGTAATAGCACGGAAAACTGGCCAGAATGGACCAAATATGCGAGTTTTGACGAGGTCCCCGTAACCGGAGCCCTGGGGTTCCCCGAACGTTCGGATCGCCCCGGGACCCAAAATCAGTGAGTAATAGCATAGAAAACTGGCCAGAATGGACCAATTAAGCGAGTTTTGACGACGTGCCCGTAACCTGACCCCGGGGTTCCCCGAACATTCGGATCGCCCCGGGACCCAAAATCAGCGAGTAATAGCACGGAAAACTCGTCAAAATGGATGAAATCTGCGAGTTTTGATGATGTCCCCGTAACCGGACCCCGGGGTTCCCCAAACATTCGGATCGCCCCGTGACCCAAAATTAGTGCGTAATAGCACAGAAAGGTGGCCAGAATGGACCAAATATGCGAGTTTTGATGAGGTCCCCGTAACCGGACCCCTGGGGTTTCTCGAACGTTCGGATCGCCCCGGGACCCAAAATCAGTGAGTAATAGCATAGAAAACTGGCCAGAATGGACCAAATATGCGAGTTTTGACGACGTGCCCGTAACCAGACCCCGGGGTTCCCCGAACATGCTGATCGCCCCGGGACCCAAAATCAGCGAGTAATAGCACGGAAAACTGGTCAGAATGGATCAAATCTGCGAGTTTTGATGATGTCCCCGTAACCGGACCCCGGGGTTCCCCGAACATTCGGATCGCCCCGGGACCCAAAATCTGCGAGTAATAGCACAGAAAA
The DNA here is from genome assembly GCA_039707655.1 of Elymus sibiricus. NCBI lineage: Eukaryota > Viridiplantae > Streptophyta > Magnoliopsida > Poales > Poaceae > Elymus > Elymus sibiricus. The sequence goes on along the minus strand of CM077672.1, from coordinate 518,831,623 downwards.
AAGGTAAGAATGGACCAAATCTGCGAATTTTGACGACGTCCCCGTAACCGGACCCTTGGGGTTCCCCGAACGTTCAGATCGCCCATGGACCCAAAATCAGTGAGTAATAGCATAGAAAACTGGCCAGGATGGACCAAATATGCAAGTATTTATGACGTACTCGTAGCCGGACCCCGGGGTTCCCCGAACATTCGGATCGCCCCGGGACCCAAAATCTGCGAGTAATAGCACAGAAAACTGGTCAGAATGGATCAAATCTGCGAGTTTTGACGAGGTCCCCGTAACCGGAGCCCTGGGGTTTCTCGAACGTTCGGATCGCCCCGGGACCCAAAATCAGTGAGTAATAGCATAGAAAACTGGCCAGAATGGACCAATTAAGCGAGTTTTGACGACGTGCCCGTAACCTGACCCCGGGGTTCCCCGAACATTCGGATCGCCCCGGGACCCAAAATCAGCGAGTAATAGCACGGAAAACTCGTCAAAATGGATGAAATCTGCGAGTTTTGATGATGTCCCCGTAACCGGACCCCGGGGTTCCCCAAACATTCGGATCGCCCCGTGACCCAAAATTAGTGCGTAATAGCACAGAAAGGTGGCCAGAATGGACCAAATATGCGAGTTTTGATGAGGTCCCCGTAACCGGACCCCTGGGGTTTCTCGAACGTTCGGATCGCCCCGGGACCCAAAATCAGTGAGTAATAGCATAGAAAACTGGCCAGAATGGACCAAATATGCGAGTTTTGACGACGTGCCCGTAACCAGACCCCGGGGTTCCCCGAACATGCTGATCGCCCCGGGACCCAAAATCAGCGAGTAATAGCACGGAAAACTGGTCAGAATGGATCAAATCTGCGAGTTTTGATGATGTCCCCGTAACCGGACCCCGGGGTTCCCCGAACATTCGGATCGCCCCGGGACCAAAAATTAGTGCGTAATAGCACGGAAAACTGGCCAGAATGGACCAAATATGCGAGTTTTGACGAGGTCCCCGTAACCGGAGCCCTGGGGTTCCCCGAACGTTCGGATCGCCCCGGGACCCAAAATCAGTGAGTAATAGCATAGAAAACTGGCCAGAATGGACCAATTAAGCGAGTTTTGACGACGTGCCCGTAACCTGACCCCGGGGTTCCCCGAACATTCGGATCGCCCCGGGACCCAAAATCAGCGAGTAATAGCACGGAAAACTCGTCAAAATGGATGAAATCTGCGAGTTTTGATGATGTCCCCGTAACCGGACCCCGGGGTTCCCCAAACATTCGGATCGCCCCGTGACCCAAAATTAGTGCGTAATAGCACAGAAAGGTGGCCAGAATGGACCAAATATGCGAGTTTTGATGAGGTCCCCGTAACCGGACCCCTGGGGTTTCTCGAACGTTCGGATCGCCCCGGGACCCAAAATCAGTGAGTAATAGCATAGAAAACTGGCCAGAATGGACCAAATATGCGAGTTTTGACGACGTGCCCGTAACCAGACCCCGGGGTTCCCCGAACATGCTGATCGCCCCGGGACCCAAAATCAGCGAGTAATAGCACGGAAAACTGGTCAGAATGGATCAAATCTGCGAGTTTTGATGATGTCCCCGTAACCGGACCCCGGGGTTCCCCGAACATTCGGATCGCCCCGGGACCCAAAATTAGTGCGTAATAGCACGGAAAACTGGCCAGAATGGACCAAATATGCGAGTTTTGACAAGGTCCCCGTAACCGGAGCCCTGGGGTTCCCCGAACGTTCGGATCGCCCCGGGACCCAAAATCAGTGAGTAATAGCATAGAAAACTAGCCAGAATGGACCAATTAAGCGAGTTTTGACGACGTGCCCGTAACCTGACCCCGGGGTTCCCCGAACATTCGGATCGCCCCGGGACCCAAAATCAGCGAGTAATAGCACGGAAAACTCGTCAAAATGGATGAAATCTGCGAGTTTTGATGATGTCCCCGTAACCGGACCCCGGGGTTCCCCAAACATTCGGATCGCCCCGTGACCCAAAATTAGTGCGTAATAGCACAGAAAGGTGGCCAGAATGGACCAAATATGCGAGTTTTGATGAGGTCCCCGTAACCGGACCCCTGGGGTTTCTCGAACGTTCGGATCGCCCCGGGACCCAAAATCAGTGAGTAATAGCATAGAAAACTGGCCAGAATGGACCAAATATGCGAGTTTTGACGACGTGCCCGTAACCAGACCCCGGGGTTCCCCGAACATGCTGATCGCCCCGGGACCCAAAATCAGCGAGTAATAGCACGGAAAACTGGTCAGAATGGATCAAATCTGCGAGTTTTGATGATGTCCCCGTAACCGGACCCCGGGGTTCCCCGAACATTCGGATCGCCCCGGGACCCAAAATCTGCGAGTAATAGCACAGAAAAAAGGTAAGAATGGACCAAATCTGCGAATTTTGACGACGTCCCCGTAACCGGACCCTTGGGGTTCCCCGAACGTTCAGATCGCCCATGGACCCAAAATCAGTGAGTAATAGCATAGAAAACTGGCCAGGATGGACCAAATATGCAAGTATTTATGACGTACTCGTAGCCGGACCCCGGGGTTCCCCGAACATTCGGATCGCCCCGGGACCCAAAATCTGCGAGTAATAGCACAGAAAACTGGTCAGAATGGATCAAATCTGCGAGTTTTGACGAGGTCCCCGTAACCGGAGCCCTGGGGTTTCTCGAACGTTCGGATCGCCCCGGGACCCAAAATCAGTGAGTAATAGCATAGAAAACTGGCCAGAATGGACCAATTAAGCGAGTTTTGACGACGTGCCCGTAACCTGACCCCGGGGTTCCCCGAACATTCGGATCGCCCCGGGACCCAAAATCAGCGAGTAATAGCACGGAAAACTGGTCAAAATGGATGAAATCTGCGAGTTTTGATGATGTCCCCGTAACCGGACCCCGGGGTTCCCCAAACATTCGGATCGCCCCGTGACCCAAAATTAGTGCGTAATAGCACAGAAAGGTGGCCAGAATGGACCAAATATGCGAGTTTTGACGAGGTCCCCGTAACCGGACCCCTGGGGTTTCTCGAACGTTCGGATCGCCCCGGGACCCAAAATCAGTGAGTAATAGCATAGAAAACTGGCCAGAATGGACCAAATATGCGAGTTTTGACGACGTGCCCGTAACCAGACCCCGGGGTTCCCCGAACATGCTGATCGCCCCGGGACCCAAAATCAGCGAGTAATAGCACGGAAAACTGGTCAGAATGGATCAAATCTGCGAGTTTTGATGATGTCCCCGTAACCGGACCCCGGGGTTCCCCGAACATTCGGATCGCCCCGTAACCCAAAATTAGTGCGTAATAGCACGGAAAACTGGCCAGAATGGACCAAATATGCGAGTTTTGACGAGGTCCCCGTAACCGGACCCCTGGGGTTCCCCGAACGTTCGGATCACCCCGGGACCCAAAATCAGTGAGTAATAGCATAGAAAACTGGCCAGAATGGACCAAATATGCGAGTTTTAATGACGTACTCATAACCGGACCCCGGGGTTCCCCGAACATTCGGATCGCCCCGGGACCCAAAATCTGCGAGTAATAGAACAGAAAAAAGGTAAGAATGGACCAAATCTGTGAATTTTGACGAAGTCCCCGTAACCGGACGCCTGGGGTTCCCCAAACGTTCAGATCGCCCATGGACCCAAAATCAGTGAGAAATAGCATAGAAAACTGGCCAGGATGGACCAAATATGCAAGTATTTATGACGTACTCGTAACCGGACCCCCGGGTTCCCCGAACATTCGGATCGCCCCGGGACCCAAAATCTGCGAGTAATAGCACAGAAAACTAGTCAGAATGGATCAAATCTGCGAGTTTTGACGAGGTCCCCGTAACCGGAGCCCTGGGGTTTCTCGAACGTTCGGATCGCCCCGGGACCCAAAATCAGTTTGTAATAGCATAGAAAACTGGCCAGAATGGACCAATTAAGCGAGTTTTGACGACGTGCCCGTAACCTGACCCCGGGGTTCCCCGAACATTCGGATCGCCCCGGGACCCAAAATCAGCGAGTAATAGCACGGAAAACTGGTCAGAATGGATGAAATCTGCGAGTTTTGATGATGTCCCCGTAACCGGACCCCGGGGTTCCCCAAACATTCGGATCGCCCCGTGACCCAAAATTAGTGCGTAATAGCACAGAAAGCTGGCCAGAATGGACCAAATATGCGAGTTTTGACGAGGTCCCCGTAACCGGACCCCTGGGGTTTCTCGAACGTTCGGATCGCCCTGGGACCCAAAATCAGTGAGTAATAGCATAGAAAACTGGCCAGAATGGACCAAATATGCGAGTTTTGACGACGTGCCCGTAACCAGACCCCGGGGTTCCCCGAACATGCTGATCGCCCCGGGACCCAAAATCAGCGAGTAATAGCACGGAAAACTGGTCAGAATGGATCAAATCTGTGAGTTTTGATGATGTCCCCGTAACCGGACCCCGGGGTTCCCCGAACATTCGGATCGCCCCGTAACCCAAAATTAGTGCGTAATAGCACGGAAAACTGGCCAGAATGGACCAAATATGCGAGTTTTGACGAGGTCCCCGTAACCGGACCCCTGGGGTTCCCCGAACGTTCGGATCACCCCGGGACCCAAAATCAGTGAGTAATAGCATAGAAAACTGGCCAGAATGGACCAAATATGCGAGTTTTAATGACGTACTCATAACCGGACCCCGGGGTTCCCCGAACATTCGGATCGCCCCGGGACCCAAAATCTGCGAGTAATAGAACAGAAAAAAGGTAAGAATGGACCAAATCTGTGAATTTTGACGAAGTCCCCGTAACCGGACGCCTGGGGTTCCCCAAACGTTCAGATCGCCCATGGACCCAAAATCAGTGAGAAATAGCATAGAAAACTGGCCAGGATGGACCAAATATGCAAGTATTTATGACGTACTCGTAACCGGACCCCCGGGTTCCCCGAACATTCGGATCGCCCCGGGACCCAAAATCTGCGAGTAATAGCACAGAAAACTAGTCAGAATGGATCAAATCTGCGAGTTTTGACGAGGTCCCCGTAACCGGAGCCCTGGGGTTTCTCGAACGTTCGGATCGCCCCGGGACCCAAAATCAGTTTGTAATAGCATAGAAAACTGGCCAGAATGGACCAATTAAGCGAGTTTTGACGACGTGCCCGTAACCTGACCCCGGGGTTCCCCGAACATTCGGATCGCCCCGGGACCCAAAATCAGCGAGTAATAGCACGGAAAACTGGTCAGAATGGATGAAATCTGCGAGTTTTGATGATGTCCCCGTAACCGGACCCCGGGGTTCCCCAAACATTCGGATCGCCCCGTGACCCAAAATTAGTGCGTAATAGCACAGAAAGCTGGCCAGAATGGACCAAATATGCGAGTTTTGACGAGGTCCCCGTAACCGGACCCCTGGGGTTTCTCGAACGTTCGGATCGCCCTGGGACCCAAAATCAGTGAGTAATAGCATAGAAAACTGGCCAGAATGGACCAAATATGCGAGTTTTGACGACGTGCCCGTAACCAGACCCCGGGGTTCCCCGAACATGCTGATCGCCCCGGGACCCAAAATCAGCGAGTAATAGCACGGAAAACTGGTCAGAATGGATCAAATCTGTGAGTTTTGATGATGTCCCCGTAACCGGACCCCGGGGTTCCCCGAACATTCGGATCGCCCCGTAACCCAAAATTAGTGCGTAATAGCACGGAAAACTGGCCAGAATGGACCAAATATGCGAGTTTTGACGAGGTCCCCGTAACCGGACCCCTGGGGTTCCCCGAACGTTCGGATCACCCCGGGACCCAAAATCAGTGAGTAATAGCATAGAAAACTGGCCAGAATGGACCAAATATGCGAGTTTTAATGACATACTCATAACCGGACCCCGGGGTTCCCCGAACATTCGGATCGCCCCGGGACCCAAAATCTGCGAGTAATAGAACAGAAAAAAGGTAAGAATGGACCAAATCTGTGAATTTTGACGAAGTCCCCGTAACCGGACGCCTGGGGTTCCCCGAACGTTCAGATCGCCCATGGACCCAAAATCAGTGAGAAATAGCATAGAAAACTGGCCAGGATGGACCAAATATGCAAGTATTTATGACGTACTCGTAACCGGACCCCCGGGTTCCCCGAACATTCGGATCGCCCCGGGACCCAAAATCTGCGAGTAATAGCACAGAAAACTGGTCAGAATTGATCAAATCTGCGAGTTTTGACGAGGTCCCCGTAACCGGAGCCCTGGGGTTTCTCGAACGTTCGGATCGCCCCGGGACCCAAAATCAGTGAGTAATAGCATAGAAAACTGGCCAGAATGGACCAATTAAGCGAGTTTTGACGACGTGCCCGTAACCTGACCCCGGGGTTCCCCGAACATTCGGATCGCCCCGGGACCCAAAATCAGCGAGTAATAGCACGAAAAACTGGTCAGAATGGATGAAATCTGCGAGTTTTGATGATGTCCCCATAACCGGACCCCGGGGTTCCCCAAACATTCGGATCGCCCCGTGACCCAAAATTAGTGCGTAATAGCACAGAAAGCTGGCCAGAATGGACCAAATATGCGAGTTTTGATGAGGTCCCCGTAACTGGACCCCTGGGGTTTCTCGAACGTTCGGATCGCCCCGGGACCCAAAATCAGTGAGTAATAGCATAGAAAACTGGCCAGAATGGACCAAATATGCGAGTTTTGACGACATGCCCGTAACCAGACCCCGGGGTTCCCCGAACATGCTGATCGCCCCGGGACCCAAAATCAGCGAGTAATAGCACGGAAAACTGGTCAGAATGGATCAAATCTGCGAGTTTTGATGATGTCCCCGTAACCGGACCCCGGGGTTCCCCGAACATTCGGATCGCCCCGGGACCCAAAATCTGCGAGTAATAGCACAGAAAAAAGGTAAGAATGGACCAAATCTGCGAATTTTGACGACGTCCCCGTAACCGGACCCTTGGGGTTCCCCGAACGTTCAGATCGCCCATGGACCCAAAATCAGTGAGTAATAGCATAGAAAACTGGCCAGGATGGACCAAATATGCAAGTATTTATGACGTACTCGTAGCCGGACCCCGGGGTTCCCCGAACATTCGGATCGCCCCGGGACCCAAAATCAGCGAGTAATAGCACGGAAAACTGGTCAAAATGGATGAAATCTGCGAGTTTTGATGATGTCCCCGTAACCGGACCCCGGGGTTCCCCAAACATTCGGATCGCCCCGTGACCCAAAATTAGTGCGTAATAGCACAGAAAGGTGGCCAGAATGGACCAAATATGCGAGTTTTGACGAGGTCCCCGTAACCGGACCCCTGGGGTTTCTCAAACATTCGGATCGCCCCGGGACCCAAAATCAGTGAGTAATAGCATAGAAAACTGGCCAGAATGGACCAAATATGCGAGTTTTGACGACGTGCCCGTAACCAGACCCCGGGGTTCCCCAAACATGCTGATCGCCCCGGGACCCAAAATCAGCGAGTAATAGCACGGAAAACTGGTCAGAATGGATCAAATCTGCGAGTTTTGATGATGTCCCCGTAACCGGACCCCGGGGTTCCCCGAACATTCGGATCGCCCCGTAACCCAAAATTAGTGCGTAATAGCACGGAAAACTGGCCAGAATGGACCAAATATGCGAGTTTTGACGAGGTCCCCGTAACCGGACCCCTGGGGTTCCCCGAACGTTCGGATCACCCCGGGACCCAAAATCAGTGAGTAATAGCATAGAAAACTGGCCAGAATGGACCAAATATGCGAGTTTTAATGACGTACTCATAAACAGACCCCGGGGTTCCCCGAACATTCGGATCGCCCCGGGACCCAAAATCAGCGAGTAATAGCACGGAAAACTGGTCAAAATGAATGAAATCTGCGAGTTTTGATGATGTCCCCGTAACCGGACCCCGGGGTTCCCCAAACATTCGGATCGCCCCGTGACCCAAAATTAGTGCGTAATAGCACAGAAAGGTGGCCAGAATGGACCAAATATGCGAGTTTTGACGAGGTCCCCGTAACCGGACCCCTGGGGTTTCTCGAACGTTCGGATCGCCCCGGGACCCAAAATCAGTGAGTAATAGCATAGAAAACTGGCCAGAATGGACCAAATATGCGAGTTTTGACGACGTGCCCGTAACCAGACCCCGGGGTTCCCCGAACATGCTGATCGTCCCGGGACCCAAAATCAGCGAGTAATAGCACGGAAAACTGGTCAGAATGGATCAAATCTGCGAGTTTTGATGATGTCCCCGTAACCGGACCCCGGGGTTCCCCGAACATTCGGATCGCCCCGTAACCCAAAATTAGTGCGTAATAGCACGGAAAACTGGCCAGAATGGACCAAATATGCGAGTTTTGACGAGGTCCCCGTAACCGGACCCCTGGGGTTCCCCGAACGTTCGGATCACCCCGGGACCCAAAATCAGTGAGTAATAGCATAGAAAACTGGCCAGAATGGACCAAATATGCGAGTTTTAATGACGTACTCATAACCGGACCCCGGGGTTCCCCGAACATTCGGATCGCCCCGGGACCCAAAATCTGCGAGTAATAGAACAGAAAAAAGGTAAGAATGGACCAAATCTGTGAATTTTGACGAAGTCCCCGTAACCGGACGCCTAGGGTTCCCCGAACGTTCAGATCGCCCATGGACCCAAAATCAGTGAGTAATAGCATAGAAAACTGGCCAGGATGGACCAAATATGCAAGTATTTATGACGTACTCGTAACCGGACCCCCGGGTTCCCCGAACATTCGGATCGCCCCGGGACCCAAAATCTGCGAGTAATAGCACAGCAAACTGGTCAGAATGGATCAAATCTGCGAGTTTTGACGAGGTCCCCGTAACCGGAGCCCTGGGGTTTCTCGAACGTTCGGATCGTCCCGGGACCCAAAATCAGTGAGTAATAGCATAGAAAACTGGCCAGAATGGACCAATTAAGCGAGTTTTCACGACGTGCCCGTAACCTGACCCCGGGGTTCCCCGAACATTCGGATCGCCCCGGGACCCAAAATCAGCGAGTAATAGCACGGAAAACTGGTCAAAATGGATGAAATCTGCGAGTTTTGATGATGTCCCCGTAACCGGACCCCGGGGTTCCCCAAACATTCGGATCGCCCCGTGACCCAAAATTAGTGCGTAATAGCACAGAAAGGTGGCCAGAATGGACCAAATATGCGAGTTTTGACGAGGTCCCCGTAACCGGACCCCTGGGGTTTCTCGAACGTTCGGATCGCCCCGGGACCCAAAATCAGTGAGTAATAGCATAGAAAACTGGCCAGAATGGACCAAATATGCGAGTTTTGACGACGTGCCCGTAACCAGACCCCGGGGTTCCCCGAACATGCTGATCGCCCCGGGACCCAAAATCAGCGAGTAATAGCACGGAAAACTGGTCAGAATGGATCAAATCTGCGAGTTTTGATGATGTCCCCGTAACCGGACCCCGGGGTTCCCCGAACATTCGGATCGCCCCGTAACCCAAAATTAGTGCGTAATAGCACGGAAAACTGGCCAGAATGGACCAAATATGCGAGTTTTGACGAGGTCCCCGTAACCGGACCCCTGGGGTTCCCCGAACGTTCGGATCACCCCGGGACCCAAAATCAGTGAGTAATAGCATAGAAAACTGGCCAGAATGGACCAAATATGCGAGTTTTAATGACGTACTCATAACCGGACCCCGGGGTTCCCCGAACATTCGGATCGCCCCGGGACCCAAAATCTGCGAGTAATAGAACAGAAAAAAGGTAAGAATGGACCAAATCTGTATATTTTGACGAAGTCCCCGTAACCGGACGCCTAGGGTTCCCCGAACGTTCAGATCGCCCATGGACCCAAAATCAGTGAGTAATAGCATAGAAAACTGGCCAGGATGGACCAAATATGCAAGTATTTATGACGTACTCGTAACCGGACCCCCGGGTTCCCCGAACATTCGGATCGCCCCGGGACCCAAAATCTGCGAGTAATAGCACAGAAAACTGGTCAGAATGGATCAAATCTGCGAGTTTTGACGAGGTCCCCGTAACCGGAGCCCTGGGGTTTCTCGAACGTTCGGATCGTCCCGGGACCCAAAATCAGTGAGTAATAGCATAGAAAACTGGCCAGAATGGACCAATTAAGCGAGTTTTGACGACGTGCCCGTAACCTGACCCCGGGGTTCCCCGAACATTCGGATCGCCCCGGGACCCAAAATCAGCGAGTAATAGCACGGAAAACTCGTCAAAATGGATGAAATCTGCGAGTTTTGATGATGTCCCCGTAACCGGACCCCGGGGTTCCCCAAACATTCGGATCGCCCCGTGACCCAAAATTAGTGCGTAATAGCACAGAAAGGTTTCCAGAATGGACCAAATATGCGAGTTTTGACGAGGTCCCCGTAACCGGACCCCTGGGGTTTCTCGAACGTTCGGATCGCCCCGGGACCCAAATCAGTGAGTAATAGCATAGAAAACTGGCCAGAATGGACCAAATATGCGAGTTTTGACGACGTGCCCGTAACCAGACCCCGGGGTTCCCCGAACATGCTGATCGCCCCGGGACCCAAAATCAGCGAGTAATAGCACGGAAATGGTCAGAATGGATCAAATCTGCGAGTTTTGATGATGTCCCCGTAACCGGACCCCGGGGTTCCCCGAACATTCGGATCGCCCCGTAACCCAAAATTAGTGCGTAATAGCATGGAAAACTGGCCAGAATGGACCAAATATGCGAGTTTTGACGAGGTCCCCGTAACCGGAGCCCTGGGGTTTCTCGAACGTTCGGATCGCCCCGGGACCCAAAATCAGTGAGTAATAGCATAGAAAACTGGCCAGAATGGACCAATTAAGCGAGTTTTGACGACGTGCCCGTAACCTGACCCCGGGGTTCCCCGAACATTCGGATCGCCCCGGGACCCAAAATCAGCGAGTAATAGCACGGAAAACTCGTCAAAATGGATGAAATCTGCGAGTTTTGATGATGTCCCCGTAACCGGACCCCGGGGTTCCCCAAACATTCGGATCGCCCCGTGACCCAAAATTAGTGCGTAATAGCACAGAAAGGTGGCCAGAATGGACCAAATATGCGAGTTTTGACGAGGTCCCCGTAACCGGACCCCTGGGGTTTCTCGAACGTTCGGATCGCCCCGGGACCCAAAATCAGTGAGTAATAGCATAGAAAACTGGCCAGAATGGACCAAATATGCGAGTTTTGACGACGTGCCCGTAACCAGACCCCGGGGTTCCCCGAACATGCTGATCGCCCCGGGACCCAAAATCTGCGAGTAATAGCACAGAAAATAGGTAAGAATGGACCAAATCTGCGAGTTTTGACGACGTCCCCGTAACCGGACCCCGAGGTTCCCCGAACATTCAGATCTCCCCGGGACCCAAAATTTGCGAGTAATAGCACAGAAAACTTGTCAGAATGGATCAAATCTGCGAGTTTTGACGAGGTCCCCGTAACTGGACCCCTGGGGTTTCTCGAACGTTCGGATCGCCCCGGGACCCAAAATCAGTGAGTAATAGCATAGAAAACTGGCCAGAATGGACCAAATATGCGAGTTTTGACGACGTGCCCGTAACCTGACCCCGGGGTTCCCCGAACATTCGGATCGCCCCGGGACCCAAAGTCAGCGAGTAATAGCACGGAAAACTGGTCAGAATGGATCAAATCTGCGAGTTTTGATGATGTCCCCGTAACCGGACCCCGGGGTTCCCCGAACATTCGGATCGCCCCGGGACCCAAAATCTGCGAGTAATAGCACAGAAAAAAGGTAAGAATGGACCAAATCTGCGAATTTTGACGACGTCCCCGTAACCGGACCCTTGGGGTTCCCCGAACGTTCAGATCGCCCATGGACCCAAAATCAGTGAGAAATAGCATAGAAAACTGGCCAGGATGGACCAAATATGCAAGTATTTATGACGTACTCGTAACCGGACCCCGGGGTTCCCCGAACATTCGGATCGCCCCGGGACCCAAAATCTGCGAGTAATAGCACAGAAAACTGGTCAGAATGGATCAAATCTGCGAGTTTTGACGAGGTCCCCGTAACCGGAGCCCTGGGGTTTCTCGAACGTTCGGATCGCCCCGGGACCCAAAATCAGTGAGTAATAGCATAGAAAACTGGCCAGAATGGACCAATTAAGCGAGTTTTGACGACGTGCCCGTAACCTGACCCCGGGGTTCCCCGAACATTCGGATCGCCCCGGGACCCAAAATCAGCGAGTAATAGCACGGAAAACTGGTCAGAATGGATGAAATCTGCGAGTTTTGATGATGTCCCCGTAACCGGACCCCGGGGTTCCCCAACCATTCGGATCGCCCCGTGACCCAAAATTAGTGCGTAATAGCACAGAAAGCTGGCCAGAATGGACCAAATATGCGAGTTTTGATGAGGTCCCCGTAACCGGACCCCTGGGGTTTCTCGAACGTTCGGATCGCCCCGGGACCCAAAATCAGTGAGTAATAGCATAGAAAACTGGCCAGAATGGACCAAATATGCGAGTTTGGACGACATGCCCGTAACCAGACCCCGGGGTTCCCCGAACATGCTGATCGCCCCGGGACCCAAAATCAGCGAGTAATAGCACGGAAAACTGGTCAAAATGGATCAAATCTGCGAGTTTTGATGATGTCCCCGTAACCGGACCCCGGGGTTCCCCGAACATTCGGATCGCCCCGGGACCCAAAATCTGCGAGTAATAGCACAGAAAAAAGGTAAGAATGGACCAAATCTGCGAATTTTGATGACGTCCCCGTAACCGGACCCTTGGGGTTCCCCGAACGTTCAGATCGCCCATGGACCCAAAATCAGTGAGTAATAGCATAGAAAACTGGCCAGGATGGACCAAATATGCAAGTATTTATGACGTACTCGTAGCCGGACCCCGGGGTTCCCCGAACATTCGGATCGCCCCGGGACCCAAAATCTGCGAGTAATAGCACAGAAAACTGGTCAGAATGGATCAACTCTGCGAGTTTTGACGAGGTCCCCGTAACCGGAGCCCTGGGGTTTCTCGAACGTTCGGATCGTCCCGGGACCCAAAATCAGTGAGTAATAGCATAGAAAACTGGCCAGAATGGACCAATTAAGCGAGTTTTGACGACGTGCCCGTAACCTGACCCCGGGGTTCCCCGAACATTCGGATCGCCCCGGGACCCAAAATCAGCGAGTAATAGCACGGAAAACTCGTCAAAATGGATGAAATCTGCGAGTTTTGATGATGTCCCCGTAACCGGACCCCGGGGTTCCCCAAACATTCGAATCGCCCCGTGACCCAAAATTAGTGCGTAATAGCACAGAAAGGTTTCCAGAATGGACCAAATATGCGAGTTTTGACGAGGTCCCCGTAACCGGACCCCTGGGGTTTCTCGAACGTTCGGATCGCCCCGGGACCCAAATCAGTGAGTAATAGCATAGAAAACTGGCCAGAATGGACCAAATATGCGAGTTTTGACGACGTGCCCGTAACCAGACCCCGGGGTTCCCCGAACATGCTGATCGCCCCGGGACCCAAAATCAGCGAGTAATAGCACGGAAATGGTCAGAATGGATCAAATCTGCGAGTTTTGATGATGTCCCCGTAACCGGACCCCGGGGTTCCCCGAACATTCGGATCGCCCCGTAACCCAAAATTAGTGCGTAATAGCATGGAAAACTGGCCAGAATGGACCAAATATGCGAGTTTTGACGAGGTCCCCGTAACCGGAGCCCTGGGGTTTCTCGAACGTTCGGATCGCCCCGGGACCCAAAATCAGTGAGTAATAGCATAGAAAACTGGCCAGAATGGACCAATTAAGCGAGTTTTGACGACGTGCCCGTAACCTGACCCCGGGGTTCCCCGAACATTCGGATCGCCCCGGGACCCAAAATCAGCGAGTAATAGCACGGAAAACTCGTCAAAATGGATGAAATCTGCGAGTTTTGATGATGTCCCCGTAACCGGACCCCGGGGTTCCCCAAACATTCGGATCGCCCCGTGACCCAAAATTAGTGCGTAATAGCACAGAAAGGTGGCCAGAATGGACCAAATATGCGAGTTTTGACGAGGTCCCCGTAACCGGACCCCTGGGGTTTCTCGAACGTTCGGATCGCCCCGGGACCCAAAATCAGTGAGTAATAGCATAGAAAACTGGCCAGAATGGACCAAATATGCGAGTTTTGACGACGTGCCCGTAACCAGACCCCGGGGTTCCCCGAACATGCTGATCGCCCCGGGACCCAAAATCTGCGAGTAATAGCACAGAAAATAGGTAAGAATGGACCAAATCTGCGAGTTTTGACGACGTCCCCGTAACCGGACCCCGAGGTTCCCCGAACATTCAGATCTCCCCGGGACCCAAAATTTGCGAGTAATAGCACAGAAAACTTGTCAGAATGGATCAAATCTGCGAGTTTTGACGAGGTCCCCGTAACTGGACCCCTGGGGTTTCTCGAACGTTCGGATCGCCCCGGGACCCAAAATCAGTGAGTAATAGCATAGAAAACTGGCCAGAATGGACCAAATATGCGAGTTTTGACGACGTGCCCGTAACCTGACCCCGGGGTTCCCCGAACATTCGGATCGCCCCGGGACCCAAAGTCAGCGAGTAATAGCACGGAAAACTGGTCAGAATGGATCAAATCTGCGAGTTTTGATGATGTCCCCGTAACCGGACCCCGGGGTTCCCCGAACATTCGGATCGCCCCGGGACCCAAAATCTGCGAGTAATAGCACAGAAAAAAGGTAAGAATGGACCAAATCTGCGAATTTTGACGACGTCCCCGTAACCGGACCCTTGGGGTTCCCCGAACGTTCAGATCGCCCATGGACCCAAAATCAGTGAGAAATAGCATAGAAAACTGGCCAGGATGGACCAAATATGCAAGTATTTATGACGTACTCGTAACCGGACCCCGGGGTTCCCCGAACATTCGGATCGCCCCGGGACCCAAAATCTGCGAGTAATAGCACAGAAAACTGGTCAGAATGGATCAAATCTGCGAGTTTTGACGAGGTCCCCGTAACCGGAGCCCTGGGGTTTCTCGAACGTTCGGATCGCCCCGGGACCCAAAATCAGTGAGTAATAGCATAGAAAACTGGCCAGAATGGACCAATTAAGCGAGTTTTGACGACGTGCCCGTAACCTGACCCCGGGGTTCCCCGAACATTCGGATCGCCCCGGGACCCAAAATCAGCGAGTAATAGCACGGAAAACTGGTCAGAATGGATGAAATCTGCGAGTTTTGATGATGTCCCCGTAACCGGACCCCGGGGTTCCCCAACCATTCGGATCGCCCCGTGACCCAAAATTAGTGCGTAATAGCACAGAAAGCTGGCCAGAATGGACCAAATATGCGAGTTTTGATGAGGTCCCCGTAACCGGACCCCTGGGGTTTCTCGAACGTTCGGATCGCCCCGGGACCCAAAATCAGTGAGTAATAGCATAGAAAACTGGCCAGAATGGACCAAATATGCGAGTTTGGATGACATGCCCGTAACCAGACCCCGGGGTTCCCCGAACATGCTGATCGCCCCGGGACCCAAAATCAGCGAGTAATAGCACGGAAAACTGGTCAAAATGGATCAAATCTGCGAGTTTTGATCATGTCCCCGTAACCGGACCCCGGGGTTCCCCGAACATTCGGATCGCCCCGGGACCCAAAATCTGCGAGTAATAGCACAGAAAAAAGGTAAGAATGGACCAAATCTGCGAATTTTGATGACGTCCCCGTAACCGGACCCTTGGGGTTCCCCGAACGTTCAGATCGCCCATGGACCCAAAATCAGTGAGTAATAGCATAGAAAACTGGCCAGGATGGACCAAATATGCAAGTATTTATGACGTACTCGTAGCCGGACCCCGGGGTTCCCCGAACATTCGGATCGCCCCGGGACCCAAAATCTGTGAGTAATAGCACAGAAAACTGGTCAGAATGGATCAACTCTGCGAGTTTTGACGAGGTCCCCGTAACCGGAGCCCTGGGGTTTCTCGAACGTTCGGATCGTCCCGGGACCCAAAATCAGTGAGTAATAGCATAGAAAACTGGCCAGAATGGACCAATTAAGCGAGTTTTGACGACGTGCCCGTAACCTGACCCCGGGGTTCCCCGAACATTCGGATCGCCCCGGGACCCAAAATCAGCGAGTAATAGCACGGAAAACTCGTCAAAATGGATGAAATCTGCGAGTTTTGATGATGTCCCCGTAACCGGACCCCGGGGTTCCCCAAACATTCGGATCGCCCCGTGACCCAAAATTAGTGCGTAATAGCACAGAAAGGTTTCCAGAATGGACCAAATATGCGAGTTTTGACGAGGTCCCCGTAACCGGACCCCTGGGGTTTCTCGAACGTTCGGATCGCCCCGGGACCCAAATCAGTGAGTAATAGCATAGAAAACTGGCCAGAATGGACCAAATATGCGAGTTTTGACGACGTGCCCGTAACCAGACCCCGGGGTTCCCCGAACATGCTGATCGCCCCGGGACCCAAAATCAGCGAGTAATAGCACGGAAATGGTCAGAATGGATCAAATCTGCGAGTTTTGATGATGTCCCCGTAACCGGACCCCGGGGTTCCCCGAACATTCGGATCGCCCCGTAACCCAAAATTAGTGCGTAATAGCATGGAAAACTGGCCAGAATGGACCAAATATGCGAGTTTTGACGAGGTCCCCGTAACCGGAGCCCTGGGGTTTCTCGAACGTTCGGATCGCCCCGGGACCCAAAATCAGTGAGTAATAGCATAGAAAACTGGCCAGAATGGACCAATTAAGCGAGTTTTGACGACGTGCCCGTAACCTGACCCCGGGGTTCCCCGAACATTCGGATCGCCCCGGGACCCAAAATCAGCGAGTAATAGCACGGAAAACTCGTCAAAATGGATGAAATCTGCGAGTTTTGATGATGTCCCCGTAACCGGACCCCGGGGTTCCCCAAACATTCGGATCGCCCCGTGACCCAAAATTAGTGCGTAATAGCACAGAAAGGTGGCCAGAATGGACCAAATATGCGAGTTTTGACGAGGTCCCCGTAACCGGACCCCTGGGGTTTCTCGAACGTTCGGATCGCCCCGGGACCCAAAATCAGTGAGTAATAGCATAGAAAACTGGCCAGAATGGACCAAATATGCGAGTTTTGACGACGTGCCCGTAACCAGACCCCGGGGTTCCCCGAACATGCTGATCGCCCCGGGACCCAAAATCTGCGAGTAATAGCACAGAAAATAGGTAAGAATGGACCAAATCTGCGAGTTTTGACGACGTCCCCGTAACCGGACCCCGAGGTTCCCCGAACATTCAGATCTCCCCGGGACCCAAAATTTGCGAGTAATAGCACAGAAAACTTGTCAGAATGGATCAAATCTGCGAGTTTTGACGAGGTCCCCGTAACTGGACCCCTGGGGTTTCTCGAACGTTCGGATCGCCCCGGGACCCAAAATCAGTGAGTAATAGCATAGAAAACTGGCCAGAATGGACCAAATATGCGAGTTTTGACGACGTGCCCGTAACCTGACCCCGGGGTTCCCCGAACATTCGGATCGCCCCGGGACCCAAAGTCAGCGAGTAATAGCACGGAAAACTGGTCAGAATGGATCAAATCTGCGAGTTTTGATGATGTCCCCGTAACCGGACCCCGGGGTTCCCCGAACATTCGGATCGCCCCGGGACCCAAAATCTGCGAGTAATAGCACAGAAAAAAGGTAAGAATGGACCAAATCTGCGAATTTTGACGACGTCCCCGTAACCGGACCCTTGGGGTTCCCCGAACGTTCAGATCGCCCATGGACCCAAAATCAGTGAGAAATAGCATAGAAAACTGGCCAGGATGGACCAAATATGCAAGTATTTATGACGTACTCGTAACCGGACCCCGGGGTTCCCCGAACATTCGGATCGCCCCGGGACCCAAAATCTGCGAGTAATAGCACAGAAAACTGGTCAGAATGGATCAAATCTGCGAGTTTTGACGAGGTCCCCGTAACCGGAGCCCTGGGGTTTCTCGAACGTTCGGATCGCCCCGGGACCCAAAATCAGTGAGTAATAGCATAGAAAACTGGCCAGAATGGACCAATTAAGCGAGTTTTGACGACGTGCCCGTAACCTGACCCCGGGGTTCCCCGAACATTCGGATCGCCCCGGGACCCAAAATCAGCGAGTAATAGCACGGAAAACTGGTCAGAATGGATGAAATCTGCGAGTTTTGATGATGTCCCCGTAACCGGACCCCGGGGTTCCCCAACCATTCGGATCGCCCCGTGACCCAAAATTAGTGCGTAATAGCACAGAAAGCTGGCCAGAATGGACCAAATATGCGAGTTTTGATGAGGTCCCCGTAACCGGACCCCTGGGGTTTCTCGAACGTTCGGATCGCCCCGGGACCCAAAATCAGTGAGTAATAGCATAGAAAACTGGCCAGAATGGACCAAATATGCGAGTTTGGACGACATGCCCGTAACCAGACCCCGGGGTTCCCCGAACATGCTGATCGCCCCGGGACCCAAAATCAGCGAGTAATAGCACGGAAAACTGGTCAAAATGGATCAAATCTGCGAGTTTTGATGATGTCCCCGTAACCGGACCCCGGGGTTCCCCGAACATTCGGATCGCCCCGGGACCCAAAATCTGCGAGTAATAGCACAGAAAAAAGGTAAGAATGGACCAAATCTGCGAATTTTGATGACGTCCCCGTAACCGGACCCTTGGGGTTCCCCGAACGTTCAGATCGCCCATGGACCCAAAATCAGTGAGTAATAGCATAGAAAACTGGCCAGGATGGACCAAATATGCAAGTATTTATGACGTACTCGTAGCCGGACCCCGGGGTTCCCCGAACATTCGGATCGCCCCGGGACCCAAAATCTGCGAGTAATAGCACAGAAAACTGGTCAGAATGGATCAAATCTGCGAGTTTTGACGAGGTCCCCGTAACCGGAGCCCTGGGGTTT
The DNA here is from genome assembly GCA_039707655.1 of Elymus sibiricus. Taxonomy (NCBI): domain Eukaryota; kingdom Viridiplantae; phylum Streptophyta; class Magnoliopsida; order Poales; family Poaceae; genus Elymus; species Elymus sibiricus. Next base: position 518,812,747 of record CM077672.1, on the reverse strand, counting down.
CTCGAACGTTCGGATCGCCCCGGGACCCAAAATCAGTGAGTAATAGCATAGAAAACTGGCCAGAATGGACCAATTAAGCGAGTTTTGACGACGTGCCCGTAACCTGACCCCGGGGTTCCCCGAACATTCGGATCGCCCCGGGACCCAAAATCAGCGAGTAATAGCACGGAAAACTGGTCAGAATGGATGAAATCTGCGAGTTTTGATGATGTCCCCATAACCGGACCCCGGGGTTCCCCAAACATTCGGATCGCCCCGTGACCCAAAATTAGTGCGTAATAGCACAGAAAGGTGGCCAGAATGGACCAAATATGCGAGTTTTGACGAGGTCCCCGTAACCAGACCCCTGGGGTTTCTCGAACGTTCGGATCGCCCCGGGACCCAAAATCAGTGAGTAATAGCATAGAAAACTGGCCAGAATGGACCAAATATGCGAGTTTTGACGACGTGCCCGTAACCAGACCCCGGGGTTCCCCGAACATGCTGATCGCCCCGGGACCCAAAATCAGCGAGTAATAGCACGGAAAACTGGTCAGAATGGATCAAATCTGCGAGTTTTGATGATGTCCCCGTAACCGGACCCCGGGGTTCCCCGAACATTCGGATCGCCCCGTAACCCAAAATTAGTGCGTAATAGCACGGAAAACTGGCCAGAATGGACCAAATATGCGAGTTTTGACGAGGTCCCCGTAACCGGACCCCTGGGGTTCCCCGAACGTTCGGATCACCCCGGGACCCAAAATCAGTGAGTAATAGCATAGAAAACTGGCCAGAATGGACCAAATATGCGAGTTTTAATGACGTACTCATAACCGGACCCCGGGGTTCCCCGAACATTCGGATCGCCCCGGGACCCAAAATCTGCGAGTAATAGAACAGAAAAAAGGTAAGAATGGACCAAATCTGTGAATTTTGACGAAGTCCCCGTAACCGGACGCCTAGGGTTCCCCGAACGTTCAGATCGCCCATGGACCCAAAATCAGTGAGTAATAGCATAGAAAACTGGCCAGGATGGACCAAATATGCAAGTATTTATGACGTACTCGTAACTGGACCCCCGGGTTCCCCGAACATTCGGATCGCCCCGGGACCCAAAATCTGCGAGTAATAGCACAGAAAACTGGTCAGAATGGATCAAATCTGCGAGTTTTGACGAGGTCCCCGTAACCGGAGCCCTGGGGTTTCTCGAACGTTCGGATCGTCCCGGGACCCAAAATCAGTGAGTAATAGCATAGAAAACTGGCCAGAATGGACCAATTAAGCGAGTTTTGACGACGTGCCCGTAACCTGACCCCGGGATTCCCCGAACATTCGGATCGCCCCGGGACCCAAAATCAGCGAGTAATAGCACGGAAAACTGGTCAAAATGGATGAAATCTGCGAGTTTTGATGATGTCCCCGTAACCGGACCCCGGGGTTCCCCAAACATTCGGATCGCCCCGTGACCCAAAATTAGTGCGTAATAGCATAGAAAGGTGGCCAGAATGGACCAAATATGCGAGTTTTGACGAGGTCCCCGTAACCGGACCCCTGGGGTTTCTCGAACGTTCGGATCGCCCCGGGACCCAAAATCAGCGAGTAATAGCACGGAAAACTCGTCAAAATGGATGAAATCTGCGAGTTTTGATGATGTCCCCGTAACCGGACCCCGGGGTTCCCCAAACATTCGGATCGCCCCGTGACCCAAAATTAGTGCGTAATAGCACAGAAAGGTGGCCAGAATGGACCAAATATGCGAGTTTTGACGAGGTCCCCGTAACCGGACCCCTGGGGTTTCTCGAACGTTCGGATCGCCCCGGGACCCAAAATCAGTGAGTAATAGCATAGAAAACTGGCCAGAATGGACCAAATATGCGAGTTTTGACGACGTGCCCGTAACCAGACCCCGGGGTTCCCCGAACATGCTGATCGCCCCGGGACCCAAAATCTGCGAGTAATAGCACAGAAAATAGGTAAGAATGGACCAAATCTGCGAGTTTTGACGACGTCCCCGTAACCGGACCCCGAGGTTCCCCGAACATTCAGATCTCCCCGGGACCCAAAATTTGCGAGTAATAGCACAGAAAACTTGTCAGAATGGATCAAATCTGCGAGTTTTGACGAGGTCCCCGTAACTGGACCCCTGGGGTTTCTCGAACGTTCGGATCGCCCCGGGACCCAAAATCAGTGAGTAATAGCATAGAAAACTGGCCAGAATGGACCAAATATGCGAGTTTTGACGACGTGCCCGTAACCTGACCCCGGGGTTCCCCGAACATTCGGATCGCCCCGGGACCCAAAGTCAGCGAGTAATAGCACGGAAAACTGGTCAGAATGGATCAAATCTGCGAGTTTTGATGATGTCCCCGTAACCGGACCCCGGGGTTCCCCGAACATTCGGATCGCCCCGGGACCCAAAATCTGCGAGTAATAGCACAGAAAAAAGGTAAGAATGGACCAAATCTGCGAATTTTGACGACGTCCCCGTAACCGGACCCTTGGGGTTCCCCGAACGTTCAGATCGCCCATGGACCCAAAATCAGTGAGAAATAGCATAGAAAACTGGCCAGGATGGACCAAATATGCAAGTATTTATGACGTACTCGTAACCGGACCCCGGGGTTCCCCGAACATTCGGATCGCCCCGGGACCCAAAATCTGCGAGTAATAGCACAGAAAACTGGTCAGAATGGATCAAATCTGCGAGTTTTGACGAGGTCCCCGTAACCGGAGCCCTGGGGTTTCTCGAACGTTCGGATCGCCCCGGGACCCAAAATCAGTGAGTAATAGCATAGAAAACTGGCCAGAATGGACCAATTAAGCGAGTTTTGACGACGTGCCCGTAACCTGACCCCGGGGTTCCCCGAACATTCGGATCGCCCCGGGACCCAAAATCAGCGAGTAATAGCACGGAAAACTGGTCAGAATGGATGAAATCTGCGAGTTTTGATGATGTCCCCGTAACCGGACCCCGGGGTTCCCCAACCATTCGGATCGCCCCGTGACCCAAAATTAGTGCGTAATAGCACAGAAAGCTGGCCAGAATGGACCAAATATGCGAGTTTTGATGAGGTCCCCGTAACCGGACCCCTGGGGTTTCTCGAACGTTCGGATCGCCCCGGGACCCAAAATCAGTGAGTAATAGCATAGAAAACTGGCCAGAATGGACCAAATATGCGAGTTTGGACGACATGCCCGTAACCAGACCCCGGGGTTCCCCGAACATGCTGATCGCCCCGGGACCCAAAATCAGCGAGTAATAGCACGGAAAACTGGTCAAAATGGATCAAATCTGCGAGTTTTGATGATGTCCCCGTAACCGGACCCCGGGGTTCCCCGAACATTCGGATCGCCCCGGGACCCAAAATCTGCGAGTAATAGCACAGAAAAAAGGTAAGAATGGACCAAATCTGCGAATTTTGATGACGTCCCCGTAACCGGACCCTTGGGGTTCCCCGAACGTTCAGATCGCCCATGGACCCAAAATCAGTGAGTAATAGCATAGAAAACTGGCCAGGATGGACCAAATATGCAAGTATTTATGACGTACTCGTAGCCGGACCCCGGGGTTCCCCGAACATTCGGATCGCCCCGGGACCCAAAATCTGCGAGTAATAGCACAGAAAACTGGTCAGAATGGATCAAATCTGCGAGTTTTGACGAGGTCCCCGTAACCGGAGCCCTGGGGTTTCTCGAACGTTCGGATCGCCCCGGGACCCAAAATCAGTGAGTAATAGCATAGAAAACTGGCCAGAATGGACCAATTAAGCGAGTTTTGACGACGTGCCCGTAACCTGACCCCGGGGTTCCCCGAACATTCGGATCGCCCCGGGACCCAAAATCAGCGAGTAATAGCACGGAAAACTGGTCAGAATGGATGAAATCTGCGAGTTTTGATGATGTCCCCATAACCGGACCCCGGGGTTCCCCAAACATTCGGATCGCCCCGTGACCCAAAATTAGTGCGTAATAGCACAGAAAGGTGGCCAGAATGGACCAAATATGCGAGTTTTGACGAGGTCCCCGTAACCAGACCCCTGGGGTTTCTCGAACGTTCGGATCGCCCCGGGACCCAAAATCAGTGAGTAATAGCATAGAAAACTGGCCAGAATGGACCAAATATGCGAGTTTTGACGACGTGCCCGTAACCAGACCCCGGGGTTCCCCGAACATGCTGATCGCCCCGGGACCCAAAATCAGCGAGTAATAGCACGGAAAACTGGTCAGAATGGATCAAATCTGCGAGTTTTGATGATGTCCCCGTAACCGGACCCCGGGGTTCCCCGAACATTCGGATCGCCCCGTAACCCAAAATTAGTGCGTAATAGCACGGAAAACTGGCCAGAATGGACCAAATATGCGAGTTTTGACGAGGTCCCCGTAACCGGACCCCTGGGGTTCCCCGAACGTTCGGATCACCCCGGGACCCAAAATCAGTGAGTAATAGCATAGAAAACTGGCCAGAATGGACCAAATATGCGAGTTTTAATGACGTACTCATAACCGGACCCCGGGGTTCCCCGAACATTCGGATCGCCCCGGGACCCAAAATCTGCGAGTAATAGAACAGAAAAAAGGTAAGAATGGACCAAATCTGTGAATTTTGACGAAGTCCCCGTAACCGGACGCCTAGGGTTCCCCGAACGTTCAGATCGCCCATGGACCCAAAATCAGTGAGTAATAGCATAGAAAACTGGCCAGGATGGACCAAATATGCAAGTATTTATGACGTACTCGTAACTGGACCCCCGGGTTCCCCGAACATTCGGATCGCCCCGGGACCCAAAATCTGCGAGTAATAGCACAGAAAACTGGTCAGAATGGATCAAATCTGCGAGTTTTGACGAGGTCCCCGTAACCGGAGCCCTGGGGTTTCTCGAACGTTCGGATCGTCCCGGGACCCAAAATCAGTGAGTAATAGCATAGAAAACTGGCCAGAATGGACCAATTAAGCGAGTTTTGACGACGTGCCCGTAACCTGACCCCGGGATTCCCCGAACATTCGGATCGCCCCGGGACCCAAAATCAGCGAGTAATAGCACGGAAAACTGGTCAAAATGGATGAAATCTGCGAGTTTTGATGATGTCCCCGTAACCGGACCCCGGGGTTCCCCAAACATTCGGATCGCCCCGTGACCCAAAATTAGTGCGTAATAGCATAGAAAGGTGGCCAGAATGGACCAAATATGCGAGTTTTGACGAGGTCCCCGTAACCGGACCCCTGGGGTTTCTCGAACGTTCGGATCGCCCCGGGTCCCAAAATCAGTGAGTAATAGCATAGAAAATTGGCCAGAATGGACCAAATATGCGAGTTTTAATGACGTACTCATAACCGGACCCCGGGGTTCCCCAAACATTCGGATCGCCCCGGGACCCAAAATCTGCGAGTAATAGAACAGAAAAAAGGTAAGAATGGACCAAATCTGTGAATTTTGACGAAGTCCCCGTAACCGGACGCCTGGGGTTCCCCGAACGTTCAGATCGCCCATGGACCCAAAATCAGTGAGTAATAGCATAGAAAACTGGCCAGGATGGACCAAATATGCAAGTATTTATGACGTACTCGTAACCGGACCCCCGGGTTCCCCGAACATTCGGATCGCCCCGGGACCCAAAATCTGCGAGTAATAGCACAGAAAACTGGTCAGAATGGATCAAATCTGCGAGTTTTGACGAGGTCCCCATAACCGGAGCCCTGGGGTTTCTCGAACGTTCGGATCGCCCCGGGACCCAAAATCAGTGAGTAATAGCATAGAAAACTGGCCAGAATGGACCAATTAAGCGAGTTTTGACGACGTGCCCGTAACCTGACCCCGGGGTTCCCCGAACATTCGGATCGCCCCGGGACCCAAAATCAGCGAGTAATAGCACGGAAAACTGGTCAAAATGGATGAAATCTGCGAGTTTTGATGATGTCCCCGTAACCGGACCCCGGGGTTCCCCAAACATTCGGATCGCCCCGTGACCCAAAATTAGTGCGTAATAGCACAGAAAGGTGGCCAGAATGGGCCAAATATGCGAGTTTTGACGAGGTCCCCGTAACCGGACCCCTGGGGTTCCCCGAACGTTCGGATCACCCCGGGACCCAAAATCAGTGAGTAATAGCATAGAAAACTGGCCAGAATGGACCAAATATGCGAGTTTTAATGACGTACTCATAACCGGACCCCGGGGTTCCCCAAACATTCGGATCGCCCCGGGACCCAAAATCTGCGAGTAATAGAACAGAAAAAAGGTAAGAATGGACCAAATCTGTGAATTTTGACGAAGTCCCCGTAACCGGACGCCTGGGGTTCCCCGAACGTTCAGATCGCCCATGGACCCAAAATCAGTGAGTAATAGCATAGAAAACTGGCCAGGATGGACCAAATATGCATGTATTTATGACGTACTCGTAACCGGACCCCCGGGTTCCCCGAACATTCGGATCGCCCCGGGACCCAAAATCTGCGAGTAATAGCACAGAAAACTGGTCAGAATGGATCAAATCTGCGAGTTTTGACGTGGTCCCCGTAACCGGAGCCCTGGGGTTTCTCGAACGTTCGGATCGCCCCGGGACCCAAAATCAGTGAGTAATAGCATAGAAAACTGGCCAGAATGGACCAATTAAGCGAGTTTTGACGACGTGCCCGTAACCTGACCCCGGGGTTCCCCGAACATTCGGATCGCCCCGGGACCCAAAATCTGCGAGTAATAGCACAGAAAACTGGTCAGAATGGATCAAATCTGCGAGTTTTGACGAGGTCCCCGTAACCGGAGCCCTGGGGTTTCTCGAACGTTCGGATCGCCCCGGGACCCAAAATCAGTGAGTAATAGCATAGAAAACTGGCCAGAATGGACCAATTAAGCGAGTTTTGACGACGTGCCCGTAACCTGACCCCGGGGTTCCCCGAACATTCGGATCGCCCCGGGACCCAAAATCAGCGAGTAATAGCACGGAAAACTGGTCAGAATGGATGAAATCTGCGAGTTTTGATGATGTCCCCGTAACCGGACCCCGGGGTTCCCCAAACATTCGGATCGCCCCGTGACCCAAAATTAGTGCGTAATAGCACAGAAAGCTGGCCAGAATGGACCAAATATGCGAGTCTTGATGAGGTCCCCGTAACCGGACCCCTGGGGTTTCTCGAACGTTCGGATCGCCCCGGGACCCAAAATCAGTGAGTAATAGCATAGAAAACTGGCCAGAATGGACCAAATATGCGAGTTTTGACGACATGCCCGTAACCAGACCCCGGGGTTCCCCGAACATGCTGATCGCCCCGGGACCCAAAATCAGCGAGTAATAGCACGGAAAACTGGTCAGAATGGATCAAATCTGCGAGTTTTGATGATGTCCCCGTAACCGGACCCCGGGGTTCCCCGAACATTCGGATCGCCCCGGGACCCAAAATCTGCGAGTAATAGCACAGAAAAAAGGTAAGAATGGACCAAATCTGCGAATTTTGACGACGTCCCCGTAACCGGACCCTTGGGGTTCCCCGAACGTTCAGATCGCCCATGGACCCAAAATCAGTGAGTAATAGCATAGAAAACTGGCCAGGATGGACCAAATATGCAAGTATTTATGACGTACTCGTAGCCGGACCCCGGGGTTCCCCGAACATTCGGATCGCCCCGGGACCCAAAATCTGCGAGTAATAGCACAGAAAACTGGTCAGAATGGATCAAATCTGTGTGTTTTGACGAGGTCCCCGTAACCGGAGCCCTGGGGTTTCTCGAACGTTCGGATCGCCCCGGGACCCAAAATCAGTGAGTAATAGCATAGAAAACTGGCCAGAATGAACCAATTAAGCGAGTTTTGACGACGTGCCCGTAACCTGACCCCGGGGTTCCCCGAACATTCGGATCGCCCCGGGACCCAAAATCAGCGAGTAATAGCACGGAAAACTGGTCAAAATGGATGAAATCTGCGAGTTTTGATGATGTCCCCGTAACCGGACCCCGGGGTTCCCCAAACATTCGGATCGCCCCGTGACCCAAAACTAGTGCGTAATAGCACAGAAAGGTGGCCAGAATGGACCAAATATGCGAGTTTTGACGAGGTCCCCGTAACCGGACCCCTAGGGTTTCTCGAACGTTCGGATCGCCCCGGGACCCAAAATCAGTGAGTAATAGCATAGAAAACTGGCCAGAATGGACCAAATATGCGAGTTTTGACGACGTGCCCGTAACCAGACCCCGGGGTTCCCCGAACATGCTGATCGCCCCGGGACCCAAAATCAGCGAGTAATAGCACGGAAAACTGGTCAGAATGGATCAAATCTGCGAGTTTTGATGATGTCCCCGTAACCGGACCCCGGGGTTCCCCGAACATTCGGATCGCCACGTAACCCAAAATTAGTGCGTAATAGCACGGAAAACTGGCCAGAATGGACCAAATATGCGAGTTTTGACGAGGTCCCCGTAACCGGACCCCTGGGGTTCCCCGAACGTTCGGATCACCCCGGGACCCAAAATCAGTGAGTAATAGCATAGAAAACTGGCCAGAATGGACCAAATATGCGAGTTTTAATGACGTACTCATAACCGGACCCCGGGGTTCCCCGAACATTCGGATCGCCCCGGGACCCAAAATCTGCGAGTAATAGAACAGAAAAAAGGTAAGAATGGACCAAATCTGTGAATTTTGACGAAGTCCCCGTAACCGGACGCCTAGGGTTCCCCGAACGTTCAGATCGCCCATGGACCCAAAATCAGTGAGTAATAGCATAGAAAACTGGCCAGGATGGACCAAATATGCAAGTATTTATGACGTACTCGTAACCGGACCCCCGGGTTCCCCGAACATTCGGATCGCCCCGGGACCCAAAATCTGCGAGTAATAGCACAGAAAACTGGTCAGAATGGATCAAATCTGCGAGTTTTGACGAGGTCCCCGTAACCGGAGCCCTGGGGTTTCTCGAACGTTCGGATCGTCCCGGGACCCAAAATCAGTGAGTAATAGCATAGAAAACTGGCCAGAATGGACCAATTAAGCGAGTTTTGACGACGTGCCCGTAACCTGACCCCGGGATTCCCCGAACATTCGGATCGCCCCGGGACCCAAAATCAGCGAGTAATAGCACGGAAAACTGGTCAAAATGGATGAAATCTGCGAGTTTTGATGATGTCCCCGTAACCGGACCCCGGGGTTCCCCAAACATTCGGATCGCCCCGTGACCCAAAATTAGTGCGTAATAGCATAGAAAGGTGGCCAGAATGGACCAAATATGCGAGTTTTGACGAGGTCCCCGTAACCGGACCCCTGGGGTTTCTCGAACGTTCGGATCGCCCCGGGTCCCAAAATCAGTGAGTAATAGCATAGAAAATTGGCCAGAATGGACCAAATATGCGAGTTTTAATGACGTACTCATAACCGGACCCCGGGGTTCCCCAAACATTCGGATCGCCCCGGGACCCAAAATCTGCGAGTAATAGAACAGAAAAAAGGTAAGAATGGACCAAATCTGTGAATTTTGACGAAGTCCCCGTAACCGGACGCCTGGGGTTCCCCGAACGTTCAGATCGCCCATGGACCCAAAATCAGTGAGTAATAGCATAGAAAACTGGCCAGGATGGACCAAATATGCAAGTATTTATGACGTACTCGTAACCGGACCCCCGGGTTCCCCGAACATTCGGATCGCCCCGGGACCCAAAATCTGCGAGTAATAGCACAGAAAACTGGTCAGAATGGATCAAATCTGCGAGTTTTGACGAGGTCCCCATAACCGGAGCCCTGGGGTTTCTCGAACGTTCGGATCGCCCCGGGACCCAAAATCAGTGAGTAATAGCATAGAAAACTGGCCAGAATGGACCAATTAAGCGAGTTTTGACGACGTGCCCGTAACCTGACCCCGGGGTTCCCCGAACATTCGGATCGCCCCGGGACCCAAAATCAGCGAGTAATAGCACGGAAAACTGGTCAAAATGGATGAAATCTGCGAGTTTTGATGATGTCCCCGTAACCGGACCCCGGGGTTCCCCAAACATTCGGATCGCCCCGTGACCCAAAATTAGTGCGTAATAGCACAGAAAGGTGGCCAGAATGGGCCAAATATGCGAGTTTTGACGAGGTCCCCGTAACCGGACCCCTGGGGTTCCCCGAACGTTCGGATCACCCCGGGACCCAAAATCAGTGAGTAATAGCATAGAAAACTGGCCAGAATGGACCAAATATGCGAGTTTTAATGACGTACTCATAACCGGACCCCGGGGTTCCCCAAACATTCGGATCGCCCCGGGACCCAAAATCTGCGAGTAATAGAACAGAAAAAAGGTAAGAATGGACCAAATCTGTGAATTTTGACGAAGTCCCCGTAACCGGACGCCTGGGGTTCCCCGAACGTTCAGATCGCCCATGGACCCAAAATCAGTGAGTAATAGCATAGAAAACTGGCCAGGATGGACCAAATATGCATGTATTTATGACGTACTCGTAACCGGACCCCCGGGTTCCCCGAACATTCGGATCGCCCCGGGACCCAAAATCTGCGAGTAATAGCACAGAAAACTGGTCAGAATGGATCAAATCTGCGAGTTTTGACGTGGTCCCCGTAACCGGAGCCCTGGGGTTTCTCGAACGTTCGGATCGCCCCGGGACCCAAAATCAGTGAGTAATAGCATAGAAAACTGGCCAGAATGGACCAATTAAGCGAGTTTTGACGACGTGCCCGTAACCTGACCCCGGGGTTCCCCGAACATTCGGATCGCCCCGGGACCCAAAATCTGCGAGTAATAGCACAGAAAACTGGTCAGAATGGATCAAATCTGCGAGTTTTGACGAGGTCCCCGTAACCGGAGCCCTGGGGTTTCTCGAACGTTCGGATCGCCCCGGGACCCAAAATCAGTGAGTAATAGCATAGAAAACTGGCCAGAATGGACCAATTAAGCGAGTTTTGACGACGTGCCCGTAACCTGACCCCGGGGTTCCCCGAACATTCGGATCGCCCCGGGACCCAAAATCAGCGAGTAATAGCACGGAAAACTGGTCAGAATGGATGAAATCTGCGAGTTTTGATGATGTCCCCGTAACCGGACCCCGGGGTTCCCCAAACATTCGGATCGCCCCGTGACCCAAAATTAGTGCGTAATAGCACAGAAAGCTGGCCAGAATGGACCAAATATGCGAGTCTTGATGAGGTCCCCGTAACCGGACCCCTGGGGTTTCTCGAACGTTCGGATCGCCCCGGGACCCAAAATCAGTGAGTAATAGCATAGAAAACTGGCCAGAATGGACCAAATATGCGAGTTTTGACGACATGCCCGTAACCAGACCCCGGGGTTCCCCGAACATGCTGATCGCCCCGGGACCCAAAATCAGCGAGTAATAGCACGGAAAACTGGTCAGAATGGATCAAATCTGCGAGTTTTGATGATGTCCCCGTAACCGGACCCCGGGGTTCCCCGAACATTCGGATCGCCCCGGGACCCAAAATCTGCGAGTAATAGCACAGAAAAAAGGTAAGAATGGACCAAATCTGCGAATTTTGACGACGTCCCCGTAACCGGACCCTTGGGGTTCCCCGAACGTTCAGATCGCCCATGGACCCAAAATCAGTGAGTAATAGCATAGAAAACTGGCCAGGATGGACCAAATATGCAAGTATTTATGACGTACTCGTAGCCGGACCCCGGGGTTCCCCGAACATTCGGATCGCCCCGGGACCCAAAATCTGCGAGTAATAGCACAGAAAACTGGTCAGAATGGATCAAATCTGTGTGTTTTGACGAGGTCCCCGTAACCGGAGCCCTGGGGTTTCTCGAACGTTCGGATCGCCCCGGGACCCAAAATCAGTGAGTAATAGCATAGAAAACTGGCCAGAATGAACCAATTAAGCGAGTTTTGACGACGTGCCCGTAACCTGACCCCGGGGTTCCCCGAACATTCGGATCGCCCCGGGACCCAAAATCAGCGAGTAATAGCACGGAAAACTGGTCAAAATGGATGAAATCTGCGAGTTTTGATGATGTCCCCGTAACCGGACCCCGGGGTTCCCCAAACATTCGGATCGCCCCGTGACCCAAAACTAGTGCGTAATAGCACAGAAAGGTGGCCAGAATGGACCAAATATGCGAGTTTTGACGAGGTCCCCGTAACCGGACCCCTAGGGTTTCTCGAACGTTCGGATCGCCCCGGGACCCAAAATCAGTGAGTAATAGCATAGAAAACTGGCCAGAATGGACCAAATATGCGAGTTTTGACGACGTGCCCGTAACCAGACCCCGGGGTTCCCCGAACATGCTGATCGCCCCGGGACCCAAAATCAGCGAGTAATAGCACGGAAAACTGGTCAGAATGGATCAAATCTGCGAGTTTTGATGATGTCCCCGTAACCGGACCCCGGGGTTCCCCGAACATTCGGATCGCCACGTAACCCAAAATTAGTGCGTAATAGCACGGAAAACTGGCCAGAATGGACCAAATATGCGAGTTTTGACGAGGTCCCCGTAACCGGACCCCTGGGGTTCCCCGAACGTTCGGATCACCCCGGGACCCAAAATCAGTGAGTAATAGCATAGAAAACTGGCCAGAATGGACCAAATATGCGAGTTTTAATGACGTACTCATAACCGGACCCCGGGGTTCCCCGAACATTCGGATCGCCCCGGGACCCAAAATCTGCGAGTAATAGAACAGAAAAAAGGTAAGAATGGACCAAATCTGTGAATTTTGACGAAGTCCCCGTAACCGGACGCCTGGGGTTCCCCGAACGTTCAGATCGCCCATGGACCCAAAATCAGTGAGTAATAGCATAGAAAACTGGCCAGGATGGACCAAATATGCAAGTATTTATGACGTACTCGTAACCGGACCCCCGGGTTCCCCGAACATTCGGATCGCCCCGGGACCCAAAATCTGCGAGTAATAGCACAGAAAACTGGTCAGAATGGATCAAATCTGCGAGTTTTGACGAGGTCCCCGTAACCGGAGCCCTGGGGTTTCTCGAACGTTCGGATCGCCCCGGGACCCAAAATCAGTGAGTAATAGCATAGAAAACTGGCCAGAATGGACCAATTAAGCGAGTTTTGACGACGTGCCCGTAACCTGACCCCGGGGTTCCCCGAACATTCGGATCGCCCCGGGACCCAAAATCAGCGAGTAATAGCACGGAAAACTGGTCAAAATGGATGAAATCTGCGAGTTTTGATGATGTCCCCGTAACCGGACCCCGGGGTTCCCCGAACATTCGGATCGCCCCGTAACCCAAAATTAGTGCGTAATAGCACGGAAAACTGGCCAGAATGGACCAAATATGCGAGTTTTGACGAGGTCCCCGTAACCGGAGCCCTGGGGTTTCTCGAACGTTCGGATCGCCCCGGGACCCAAAATCAGTGAGTAATAGCATAGAAAACTGGCCAGAATGGACCAATTAAGCGAGTTTTGACGACGTGCCCGTAACCTGACCCCGGGGTTCCCCGAACAATAGGATCGCCCCGGGACCCAAAATCAGCGAGTAATAGCACGGAAAACTCGTCAAAATGGATGAAATCTGCGAGTTTTGATGATGTCCCCGTAACCGGACCCCGGGGTTCCCCAAACATTCGGATCGCCCCGTGACCCAAAATTAGTGCGTAATAGCACAGAAAGGTGGCCAGAATGGACCAAATATGCGAGTTTTGACGAGGTCCCCGTAACCGGACCCCTGGGGTTTCTCGAACGTTCGGATCGCCCCGGGTCCCAAAATCAGTGAGTAATAGCATAGAAAACTGGCCAGAATGGACCAAATATGCGAGTTTTAATGACGTACTCATAACCGGACCCCGGGGTTCCCCAAACATTCGGATCGCCCCGGGACCCAAAATCTGCGAGTAATAGAACAGAAAAAAGGTAAGAATGGACCAAATCTGTGAATTTTGACGAAGTCCCCGTAACCGGACGCCTGGGGTTCCCCGAACGTTCAGATCGCCCATGGACCCAAAATCAGTGAGTAATAGCATAGAAAACTGGCCAGGATGGACCAAATATGCAAGTATTTATGACGTACTCGTAACCGGACCCCCGGGTTCCCCGAACATTCGGATCGCCCCGGGACCCAAAATCTGCGAGTAATAGCACAGAAAACTGGTCAGAATGGATCAAATCTGCGAGTTTTGACGAGGTCCCCATAACCGGAGCCCTGGGGTTTCTCGAACGTTCGGATCGCCCCGGGACCCAAAATCAGTGAGTAATAGCATAGAAAACTGGCCAGAATGGACCAATTAAGCGAGTTTTGACGACGTGCCCGTAACCTGACCCCGGGGTTCCCCGAACATTCGGATCGCCCCGGGACCCAAAATCAGCGAGTAATAGCACGGAAAACTGGTCAAAATGGATGAAATCTGCGAGTTTTGATGATGTCCCCGTAACCGGACCCCGGGGTTCCCCAAACATTCGGATCGCCCCGTGACCCAAAATTAGTGCGTAATAGCACAGAAAGGTGGCCAGAATGGGCCAAATATGCGAGTTTTGACGAGGTCCCCGTAACCGGACACCTGGGGTTCCCCGAACGTTCGGATCACCCCGGGACCCAAAATCAGTGAGTAATAGCATAGAAAACTGGCCAGAATGGACCAAATATGCGAGTTTTAATGACGTACTCATAACCGGACCCCGGGGTTCCCCAAACATTCGGATCGCCCCGGGACCCAAAATCTGCGAGTAATAGAACAGAAAAAAGGTAAGAATGGACCAAATCTGTGAATTTTGACGAAGTCCCCGTAACCGGACGCCTGGGGTTCCCCGAACGTTCAGATCGCCCATGGACCCAAAATCAGTGAGTAATAGCATAGAAAACTGGCCAGGATGGACCAAATATGCATGTATTTATGACGTACTCGTAACCGGACCCCCGGGTTCCCCGAACATTCGGATCGCCCCGGGACCCAAAATCTGCGAGTAATAGCACAGAAAACTGGTCAGAATGGATCAAATCTGCGAGTTTTGACGTGGTCCCCGTAACCGGAGCCCTGGGGTTTCTCGAACGTTCGGATCGCCCCGGGACCCAAAATCAGTGAGTAATAGCATAGAAAACTGGCCAGAATGGACCAATTAAGCGAGTTTTGACGACGTGCCCGTAACCTGACCCCGGGGTTCCCCGAACATTCGGATCGCCCCGGGACCCAAAATCTGCGAGTAATAGCACAGAAAACTGGTCAGAATGGATGAAATCTGCGAGTTTTGATGATGTCCCCGTAACCGGACCCCGGGGTTCCCCAAACATTCGGATCGCCCCGTGACCCAAAATTAGTGCGTAATAGCACAGAAAGCTGGCCAGAATGGACCAAATATGCGAGTCTTGATGAGGTCCCCGTAACCGGACCCCTGGGGTTTCCCGAACGTTCGGATCGCCCCGGGACCCAAAATCAGTGAGTAATAGCATAGAAAACTGGCCAGGATGGACCAAATATGCAAGTATTTATGACGTACTCGTAGCCGGACCCCGGGGTTCCCCGAACATTCGGATCGCCCCGGGACCCAAAATCTGCGAGTAATAGCACAGAAAACTGGTCAGAATGGATCAAATATGTGTGTTTTGACGAGGTCCCCGTAACCGGAGCCCTGGGGTTTCTCGAACGTTCGGATCGCCCCGGGACCCAAAATCAGTGAGTAATAGCATAGAAAACTGGCCAGAATGAACCAATTAAGCGAGTTTTGACGACGTGCCCGTAACCTGACCCCGGGGTTCCCCGAACATTCGGATCGCCCCGGGACCCAAAATCAGCGAGTAATAGCACGGAAAACTGGTCAAAATGGATGAAATCTGCGAGTTTTGATGATGTCCCCGTAACCGGACCCCGGGGTTCCCCAAACATTCGGATCGCCCCGTGACCCAAAACTAGTGCGTAATAGCACAGAAAGGTGGCCAGAATGGACCAAATATGCGAGTTTTGACGAGGTCCCCGTAACCGGACCCCTAGGGTTTCTCGAACGTTCGGATCGCCCCGGGACCCAAAATCAGTGAGTAATAGCATAGAAAACTGGCCAGAATGGACCAAATATGCGAGTTTTGACGACGTGCCCGTAACCAGACCCCGGGGTTCCCCGAACATGCTGATCGCCCCGGGACCCAAAATCAGCGAGTAATAGCACGGAAAACTGGTCAGAATGGATCAAATCTGCGAGTTTTGATGATGTCCCCGTAACCGGACCCCGGGGTTCCCCGAACATTCGGATCGCCACGTAACCCAAAATTAGTGCGTAATAGCACGGAAAACTGGCCAGAATGGACCAAATATGCGAGTTTTGACGAGGTCCCCGTAACCGGACCCCTGGGGTTCCCCGAACGTTCGGATCACCCCGGGACCCAAAATCAGTGAGTAATAGCATAGAAAACTGGCCAGAATGGACCAAATATGCGAGTTTTAATGACGTACTCATAACCGGACCCCGGGGTTCCCCGAACATTCGGATCGCCCCGGGACCCAAAATCTGCGAGTAATAGAACAGAAAAAAGGTAAGAATGGACCAAATCTGTGAATTTTGACGAAGTCCCCGTAACCGGACGCCTGGGGTTCCCCGAACGTTCAGATCGCCCATGGACCCAAAATCAGTGAGTAATAGCATAGAAAACTGGCCAGGATGGACCAAATATGCAAGTATTTATGACGTACTCGTAACCGGACCCCCGGGTTCCCCGAACATTCGGATCGCCCCGGGACCCAAAATCTGCGAGTAATAGCACAGAAAACTGGTCAGAATGGATCAAATCTGCGAGTTTTGACGAGGTCCCCGTAACCGGAGCCCTGGGGTTTCTCGAACGTTCGGATCGCCCCGGGACCCAAAATCAGTGAGTAATAGCATAGAAAACTGGCCAGAATGGACCAATTAAGCGAGTTTTGACGACGTGCCCGTAACCTGACCCCGGGGTTCCCCGAACATTCGGATCGCCCCGGGACCCAAAATCAGCGAGTAATAGCACGGAAAACTCGTCAAAATGGATGAAATCTGCGAGTTTTGATGATGTCCCCGTAACCGGACCCCGGGGTTCCCCAAACATTCGGATCGCCCCGTGACCCAAAATTAGTGCGTAATAGCACAGAAAGGTGGCCAGAATGGACCAAATATGCGAGTTTTGACGAGGTCCCCGTAACCAGACCCCTGGGGTTTCTCGAACGTTCGGATCGCCCCGGGACCCAAAATCAGTGAGTAATAGCATAGAAAACTGGCCAGAATGGACCAAATATGCGAGTTTTGACGACGTGCCCGTAACCAGACCCCGGGGTTCCCCGAACATGCTGATCGCCCCGGGACCCAAAATCAGCGAGTAATAGCATAGAAAACTGGCCAGAATGGATCAAATCTGCGAGTTTTGATGACGTACTCATAACCGGACCCCGGGGTTCCCCGAACATTCGGATCGCCCCGGGACCCAAAATCTGCGAGTAATAGAACAGAAAAAAGGTAAGAATGGACCAAATCTGTGAATTTTGACGAAGTCCCCGTAACCGGACGCCTGGGGTTCCCCGAACGTTCAGATCGCCCATGGACCCAAAATCAGTGAGTAATAGCATAGAAAACTGGCCAGGATGGACCAAATATGCAAGTATTTATGACGTACTCGTAACCGGACCCCCGGGTTCCCCGAACATTCGGATCGCCCCGGGACCCAAAATCTGCGAGTAATAGCACAGAAAACTGGTCAGAATGGATCAAATCTGCGAGTTTTGACGAGGTCCCCGTAACCGGAGCCCTGGGGTTTCTCGAACGTTCGGATCGCCCCGGGACCCAAAATCAGTGAGTAATAGCATAGAAAACTGGCCAGAATGGACCAATTAAGCGAGTTTTGACGACGTGCCCGTAACCTGACCCCGGGGTTCCCCGAACATTCGGATCGCCCCGGGACCCAAAATCAGCGAGTAATAGCACGGAAAACTGGTCAAAATGGATGAAATCTGCGAGTTTTGATGATGTCCCCGTAACCGGACCCCGGGGTTGCCCAAACATTCGGATCGCCCCGTGACCCAAAATTAGTGCGTAATAGCACAGAAAGGTGGCCAGAATGGGCCAAATATGCGAGTTTTGACGAGGTCCCCGTAACCGGACCCCTGGGGTTCCCCGAACGTTCGGATCACCCCGGGACCCAAAATCAGTGAGTAATAGCATAGAAAACTGGCCAGAATGGACCAAATATGCGAGTTTTAATGACGTACTCATAACCGGACCCCGGGGTTCCCCAAACATTCGGATCGCCCCGGGACCCAAAATCTGCGAGTAATAGAACAGAAAAAAGGTAAGAATGGACCAAATCTGTGAATTTTGACGAAGTCCCCGTAACCGGACGCCTGGGGTTCCCCGAACGTTCAGATCGCCCATGGACCCAAAATCAGTGAGTAATAGCATAGAAAACTGGCCAGGATGGACCAAATATGCAAGTATTTATGACGTACTCGTAACCGGACCCCCGGGTTCCCCGAACAATCGGATCGCCCCGGGACCCAAAATCTGCGAGTAATAGCACAGAAAACTGGTCAGAATGGATCAAATCTGTGTGTTTTGACGAGGTCCCCGTAACCGGAGCCCTGGGGTTTCTCGAACGTTCGGATCGCCCCAGGACCCAAAATCAGTGAGTAATAGCATAGAAAACTGGCCAGAATGAACCAATTAAGCGAGTTTTGACGACGTGCCCGTAACCTGACCCCGGGGTTCCCCGAACATTCGGATCGCCCCGGGACCCAAAATCAGCGAGTAATAGCACGGAAAACTGGTCAAAATGGATGAAATCTGCGAGTTTTGATGATGTCCCCGTAACCGGACCCCGGGGTTCCCCAAACATTCGGATCGCCCCGTGACCCAAAATTAGTGCGTAATAGCACAGAAAGGTGGCCAGAATGGACCAAATATGCGAGTTTTGACGAGGTCCCCGTAACCGGACCCCTGGGGTTTCTCGAACGTTCGGATCACCCCGGGACCCAAAATCAGTGAGTAATAGCATAGAAAACTGGCCAGAATGGACCAAATATGCGAGTTTTGACGACGTGCCCGTAACCAGACCCCGGGGTTCCCCGAACATGCTGATCGCCCCGGGACCCAAAATCAGCGAGTAATAGCACGGAAAACTGGTCAGAATGGATCAAATCTGCGAGTTTTGATGATGTCCCCGTAACCGGACCCCGGGGTTCCCCGAACATTCGGATCGCCACGTAACCCAAAATTAGTGCGTAATAGCACGGAAAACTGGCCAGAATGGACCAAATATGCGAGTTTTGACGAGGTCCCCGTAACCGGACCCCTGGGGTTCCCCGAACGTTCGGATCACCCCGGGACCCAAAATCAGTGAGTAATAGCATAGAAAACTGGCCAGAATGGACCAAATATGCGAGTTTTAATGACGTACTCATAACCGGACCCCGGGGTTCCCCGAACATTCGGATCGCCCCGGGACCCAAAATCTGCGAGTAATAGAACAGAAAAAAGGTAAGAATGGACCAAATCTGTGAATTTTGACGAAGTCCCCGTAACCGGACGCCTGGGGTTCCCCGAACGTTCAGATCGCCCATGGACCCAAAATCAGTGAGTAATAGCATAGAAAACTGGCCAGGATGGACCAAATATGCAAGTATTTATGACGTACTCGTAACCGGACCCCCGGGTTCCCCGAACATTCGGATCGCCCCGGGACCCAAAATCTGCGAGTAATAGCACAGAAAACTGGTCAGAATGGATCAAATCTGCGAGTTTTGACGAGGTCCCCGTAACCGGAGCCCTGGGGTTTCTCGAACGTTCGGATCGCCCCGGGACCCAAAATCAGTGAGTAATAGCATAGAAAACTGGCCAGAATGGACCAATTAAGCGAGTTTTGACGACGTGCCCGTAACCTGACCCCGGGGTTCCCCGAACATTCGGATCGCCCCGGGACCCAAAATCAGCGAGTAATAGCACGGAAAACTGGTCAAAATGGATGAAATCTGCGAGTTTTGATGATGTCCCCGTAACCGGACCCCGGGGTTCCCCAAACATTCGGATCGCCCCGTGACCCAAAATTAGTGCGTAATAGCACAGAAAGGTGGCCAGAATGGGCCAAATATGCGAGTTTTGACGAGGTCCCCGTAACCGGACCCCTGGGGTTTCTCGAACGTTCGGATCGCCCCGGGACCCAAAATCAGTGAGTAATAGCATAGAAAACTGGCCAGAATGGACCAAATATGCGAGTTTTGACGACGTGCCCGTAACCAGACCCCGGGGTTCCCCGAACATGCTGATCGCCCCGGGACCCAAAATCAGCGAGTAATAGCACGGAAAACTGGTCAGAATGGATCAAATCTGCGAGTTTTGATGATGTCCCCGTAACCGGACCCCGGGGTTCCCCGAACATTCGGATCGCCCCGTAACCCAAAATTTGTGCGTAATAGCACGGAAAACTGGCCAGAATGGACCAAATATGCGAGTTTTGACGAGGTCCCCGTAACCGGACGCCTGGGGTTCCCCGAACGTTCAGATCGCCCATGGACCCAAAATCAGTGAGTAATAGCATAGAAAACTGGCCAGGATGGACCAAATATGCAAGTATTTATGACGTACTCGTAACCGGACCCCCGGGTTCCCCGAACATTCGGATCGCCCCGGGACCCAAAATCTGCGAGTAATAGCACAGAAAGCTGGTCAGAATGGATCAAATCTGCGAGTTTTGACGAGGTCCCCGTAACCGGAGCCCTGGGGTTTCTCGAACGTTCGGATCGCCCCGGGACCCAAAATCAGTGAATAATAGCATAGAAAACTGGCCAGAATGGACCAATTAAGCGAGTTTTGACGACGTGCCCGTAACCTGACCCCGGGGTTCCCCGAACATTCGGATCGCCCCGGGACCCAAAATCAGCGAGTAATAGCACGGAAAACTCGTCAAAATGGATGAAATCTGCGAGTTTTGATGATGTCCCCGTAACCGGACCCCGGGGTTCCCCAAACATTCGGATCGCCCCGTGACCCAAAATTAGTGCGTAATAGCACAGAAAGGTGGCCAGAATGGACCAAATATGCGAGTTTTGACGAGGTCCCCGTAACCGGACCCCTGGGGTTTCTCGAACGTTCGGATCGCCCCGGGACCCAAAATCAGTGAGTAATAGCATAGAAAACTGGCCAGAATGGACCAAATATGCGAGTTTTGATGACGTGCCCGTAACCAGACCCCGGGGTTCCCCGAACATGCTGATCTTCCCGGGACCCAAAATCAGCGAGTAATAGCACGGAAAACTGGTCAGAATGGATCAAATCTGCGAGTTTTGATGATGTCCCCGTAACCGGACCCCGGGGTTCCCCGAACATTCGGATCGCCCCGTAACCCAAAATTAGTGCGTAATAGCACGGAAAACTGGCCAGAATGGACCAAATATGCGAGTTTTGACGAGGTCCCCGTAACCGGAGCCCTGGGGTTTCTCGAACGTTCGGATCGCCCCGGGACCCAAAATCAGTGAGTAATAGCATAGAAAACTGGCCAGAATGGACCAATTAAGCGAGTTTTGACGACGTGCCCGTAACCGGACCCCCGGGTTCCCCGAACATTCGGATCGCCCCGGGACCCAAAATTAGTGAGTAATAGCACAGAAAGCTGGCCAGAATGGATCAAATCTGCGAGTTTTGACGAGGTCCCCGTAACCGGAGCCCTGGGGTTTCTCGAACGTTCGGATCGCCCCGGGACCCAAAATCAGTGAATAATAGCATAGAAAACTGGCCAGAATGGACCAATTAAGCGAGTTTTGACGACGTGCCCGTAACCTGACCCCGGGGTTCCCCGAACATTCGGATCGCCCCGGGACCCAAAATCAGCGAGTAATAGCACGGAAAACTCGTCAAAATGGATGAAATCTGCGAGTTTTGATGATGTCCCCGTAACCGGACCCCGGGGTTCCCCAAACATTCGGATCGCCCCGTGACCCAAAATTAGTGCGTAATAGCACAGAAAGGTGGCCAGAATGGACCAAATATGCGAGTTTTGACGAGGTCCCCGTAACCGGACCCCTGGGGTTTCTCGAACGTTCGGATCGCCCCGGGACCCAAAATCAGTGAGTAATAGCATAGAAAACTGGCCAGAATGGACCAAATATGCGAGTTTTGATGACGTGCCCGTAACCAGACCCCGGGGTTCCCCGAACATGCTGATCTTCCCGGGACCCAAAATCAGCGAGTAATAGCACGGAAAACTGGTCAGAATGGATCAAATCTGCGAGTTTTGATGATGTCCCCGTAACCGGACCCCGGGGTTCCCCGAACATTCGGATCGCCCCGTAACCCAAAATTAGTGCGTAATAGCACGGAAAACTGGCCAGAATGGACCAAATATGCGAGTTTTGACGAGGTCCCCGTAACCGGAGCCCTGGGGTTTCTCGAACGTTCGGATCGCCCCGGGACCCAAAATCAGTGAGTAATAGCATAGAAAACTGGCCAGAATGGACCAATTAAGCGAGTTTTGACGACGTGCCCGTAACCTGACCCCGGGGTTCCCCGAACAATAGGATCGCCCCGGGACCCAAAATCAGCGAGTAATAGCACGGAAAACTCGTCAAAATGGATGAAATCTGCGAGTTTTGATGATGTCCCCGTAACCGGACCCCGGGGTTCCCCAAACATTCGGATCGCCCCGTGACCCAAAATTAGTGCGTAATAGCACAGAAAGGTGGCCAGAATGGACCAAATATGCGAGTTTTGACGAGGTCCCCGTAACCGGACCCCTGGGGTTTCTCGAACGTTCGGATCGCCCCGGGACACAAAATCAGTGAGTAATAGCATAGAAAACTGGCCAGAATGGACCAATTAAGCGAGTTTTGACGACGTGCCCGTAACCTGACCCCGGGGTTCCCCGAACATTCGGATCGCCCCGGGACCCAAAATCAGCGAGTAATAGCACGGAAAACTGGTCAAAATGGATGAAATCTGCGAGTTTTGATGATGTCCCCGTAACCGGACCCCGGGGTTCCCCAAACATTCGGATCGCCCCGTGACCCAAAATTAGTGCGTAATAGCACAGAAAGGTGGCCAGAATGGGCCAAATATGCGAGTTTTGACGAGGTCCCCGTAACCGGACCCCTGGGGTTTCTCGAACGTTCGGATCGCCCCGGGACCCAAAATCAGTGAGTAATAGCATAGAAAACTGGCCAGAATGGACCAAATATGCGAGTTTTGACGACGTGCCCGTAACCAGACCCCGGGGTTCCCCGAACATGCTGATCGCCCCGGGACCCAAAATCAGCGAGTAATAGCACGGAAAACTGGTCAGAATGGATCAAATCTGCGAGTTTTGATGATGTCCCCGTAACCGGACCCCGGGGTTCCCCGAACATTCGGATCGCCCCGTAACCCAAAATTTGTGCGTAATAGCACGGAAAACTGGCCAGAATGGACCAAATATGCGAGTTTTGACGAGGTCCCCGTAACCGGAGCCCTGGGGTTTCTCGAACGTTCGGATCGCCCCGGGACCCAAAATCAGTGAGTAATAGCATAGAAAACTGGCCAGAATGGACCAATTAAGCGAGTTTTGACGACGTGCCCGTAACCTGACCCCGGGGTTCCCCGAACAATAGGATCGCCCCGGGACCCAAAATCAGCGAGTAATAGCACGGAAAACTCGTCAAAATGGATGAAATCTGCGAGTTTTGATGATGTCCCCGTAACCGGACCCCGGGGTTCCCCAAACATTCGGATCGCCCCGTGACCCAAAATTAGTGCGTAATAGCACAGAAAGGTGGCCAGAATGGACCAAATATGCGAGTTTTGACGAGGTCCCCGTAACCGGACCCCTGGGGTTTCTCGAACGTTCGGATCGCCCCGGGACCCAAAATCAGTGAGTAATAGCATAGAAAACTGGCCAGAATGGACCAAATATGCGAGTTTTGACGACGTGCCCGTAACCAGACCCCGGGGTTCCCCGAACATGCTGATCGCCCCGGGACCCAAAATCAGCGAGTAATAGCATAGAAAACTGGCCAGAATGGATCAAATCTACGAGTTTTGATGACGTACTCATAACCGGACCCCGGGGTTCCCCGAACATTCGGATCGCCCCGGGACCCAAAATCTGCGAGTAATAGAACAGAAAAAAGGTAAGAATGGACCAAATCTGTGAATTTTGACGAAGTCCCCGTAACCGGACGCCTGGGGTTCCCCGAACGTTCAGATCGCCCATGGACCCAAAATCAGTGAGTAATAGCATAGAAAACTGGCCAGGATGGACCAAATATGCAAGTATTTATGACGTACTCGTAACCGGACCCCCGGGTTCCCCGAACATTCGGATCGCCCCGGGACCCAAAATCTGCGAGTAATAGCACAGAAAACTGGTCAGAATGGATCAAATCTGCGAGTTTTGACGAGGTCCCCGTAACCGGAGCCCTGGGGTTTCTCGAACGTTCGGATCGCCCCGGGACCCAAAATCAGTGAGTAATAGCATAGAAAACTGGCCAGAATGGACCAATTAAGCGAGTTTTGACGACGTGCCCGTAACCTGACCCCGGGGTTCCCCGAACATTCGGATCGCCCCGGGACCCAAAATCAGCGAGTAATAGCACGGAAAACTCGTCAAAATGGATGAAATCTGCGAGTTTTGATGATGTCCCCGTAACCGGACCCCGGGGTTCCCCAAACATTCGGATCGCCCCGTGACCCAAAATTAGTGCGTAATAGCACAGAAAGGTGGCCAGAATGGACCAAATATGCGAGTTTTGACGAGGTCCCCGTAACCGGACCCCTGGGGTTTCTCGAACGTTCGGATCGCCCCGGGACCCAAAATCAGTGAGTAATAGCATAGAAAACTGGCCAGAATGGACCAAATATGCGAGTTTTGACGATGTGCCCGTAACTAGACCCCGGGGTTCCCCGAACATGCTGATCGCCCCGGGACCCAAAATCAGCGAGTAATAGCATAGAAAACTGGCCAGGATGGACCAAATATGCAAGTATTTATGACGTACTCGTAACCGGACCCCCGGGTTCCCCGAACATTCGGATCGCCTCGGGACCCAAAATCTGCGAGTAATAGCACAGAAAACTGGTCAGAATGGATCAAATCTGCGAGTTTTGACGAGGTCCCCGTAACCGGAGCCCTGGGGTTTCTCGAACGTTCAGATCGCCCCGGGACCCAAAATCAGTGAGTAATAGCATAGAAAACTGGCCAGAATGGACCAATTAAGCGAGTTTTGACGACGTGCCCGTAACCTGACCCCGGGGTTCCCCGAACATTCGGATCGCCCCGGGACCCAAAATCAGCGAGTAATAGCACGGAAAACTGGTCAAAATGGATGAAATCTGCGAGTTTTGATGATGTCCCCGTAACCGGACCCCGGGGTTCCCCAAACATTCGGATCGCCCCGTGACCCAAAATTAGTGCGTAATAGCACAGAAAGGTGGCCAGAATGGGCCAAATATGCGAGTTTTGACGAGGTCCCCGTAACCGGACCCCTGGGGTTTCTCGAACGTTCGGATCGCCCCGGGACCCAAAATCAGTGAGTAATAGCATAGAAAACTGGCCAGAATGGAACAAATATGCGAGTTTTGACGACGTGCCCGTAACCAGACCCCGGGGTTCCCCGAACATGCTGATCGCCCCGGGACCCAAAATCAGCGAGTAATAGCACGGAAAACTGGTCAGAATGGATCAAATCTGCGAGTTTTGATGATGTCCCCGTAACCGGACCCCGGGGTTCCCCGAACATTCGGATCGCCCCGTAACCCAAAATTAGTGCGTAATAGCACGGAAAACTGGCCAGAATGGACCAAATATGCGAGTTTTGACGAGGTCCCCGTAACCGGAGCCCTGGGGTTTCTCGAACGTTCGGATCGCCCCGGGACCCAAAATCAGTGAGTAATAGCATAGAAAACTGGCCAGAATGGACCAATTAAGCGAGTTTTGACGACGTGCCCGTAACCTGACCCCGGGGTTCCCCGAACAATAGGATCGCCCCGGGACCCAAAATCAGCGAGTAATAGCACGGAAAAGTCGTCAAAATGGATGAAATCTGCGAGTTTTGATGATGTCCCCGTAACCGGACCCCGGGGTTCCCCAAACATTCGGATCGCCCCGTGACCCAAAATTAGTGCGTAATAGCACAGAAAGGTGGCCAGAATGGACCAAATATGCGAGTTTTGACGAGGTCCCCGTAACCGGACCCCTGGGGTTTCTCGAACGTTCGGATCGCCCCGGGACCCAAAATCAGTGAGTAATAGCATAGAAAACTGGCCAGAATGGACCAAATATGCGAGTTTTGACGACGTGCCCGTAACCAGACCCCGGGGTTCCCCGAACATGCTGATCGCCCCGGGACCCAAAATCAGCGAGTAATAGCATAGAAAACTGGCCAGAATGGATCAAATCTGCGAGTTTTGATGACGTACTCATAACCGGACCCCGGGGTTCCCCGAACATTCGGATCGCCCCGGGACCCAAAATCTGCGAGTAATAGAACAGAAAAAAGGTAAGAATGGACCAAATCTGTGAATTTTGACGAAGTCCCCGTAACCGGACGCCTGGGGTTCCCCGAACGTTCAGATCGCCCATGGACCCAAAATCAGTGAGTAATAGCATAGAAAACTGGCCAGGATGGACCAAATATGCAAGTATTTATGACGTACTCGTAACCGGACCCCCGGGTTCCCCGAACATTCGGATCGCCCCGGGACCCAAAATCTGCGAGTAATAGCACAGAAAACTGGTCAGAATGGATCAAATCTGCGAGTTTTGACGAGGTCCCCGTAACCGGAGCCCTGGGGTTTCTCGAACGTTCGGATCGCCCCGGGACCCAAAATCAGTGAGTAATAGCATAGAAAACTGGCCAGAATGGACCAATTAAGCGAGTTTTGACGACGTGCCCGTAACCTGACCCCGGGGTTCCCCGAACATTCGGATCGCCCCGGGACCCAAAATCAGCGAGTAATAGCACGGAAAACTGGTCAAAATGGATGAAATCTGCGAGTTTTGATGATGTCCCCGTAACCGGACCCCGGGGTTCCCCAAACATTCGGATCGCCCCGTGACCCAAAATTAGTGCGTAATAGCACAGAAAGGTGGCCAGAATGGACCAAATATGCGAGTTTTGACGAGGTCCCCGTAACCGGACCCCTGGGGTTTCTCGAACGTTCGGATCGCCCCGGGACCCAAAATCAGTGAGTAATAGCATAGAAAACTGGCCAGAATGGACCAAATATGCGAGTTTTGACGACGTGCCCGTAACCAGACCCCGGGGTTCCCCGAACATGCTGATCGCCCCGGGACCCAAAATCAGCGAGTAATAGCACGGAAAACTGGTCAGAATGGATCAAATCTGCGAGTTTTGATGATGTCCCCGTAACCGGACCCCGGGGTTCCCCGAACATTCGGATCGCCCCGTAACCCAAAATTAGTGCGTAATAGCACGGAAAACTGGCCAGAATGGACCAAATATGCGAGTTTTGACGAGGTCCCCGTAACCGGAGCCCTGGGGTTTCTCGAACGTTCGGATCGCCCCGGGACCCAAAATCAGTGAGTAATAGCATAGAAAACTGGCCAGAATGGACCAATTAAGCGAGTTTTGACGACGTGCCCGTAACCTGACCCCGGGGTTCCCCGAACAATAGGATCGCCCCGGGACCCAAAATCAGCGAGTAATAGCACGGAAAACTCGTCAAAATGGATGAAATCTGCGAGTTTTGATGATGTCCCCGTAACCGGACCCCGGGGTTCCCCAAACATTCGGATCGCCCCGTGACCCAAAATTAGTGCGTAATAGCACAGAAAGGTGGCCAGAATGGACCAAATATGCGAGTTTTGACGAGGTCCCCGTAACCGGACCCCTGGGGTTTCTCGAACGTTCGGATCGCCCCGGGACCCAAAATCAGTGAGTAATAGCATAGAAAACTGGCCAGAATGGACCAAATATGCGAGTTTTGACGACGTGCCCGTAACCAGACCCCGGGGTTCCCCGAACATGCTGATCGCCCCGGGACCCAAAATCAGCGAGTAATAGCATAGAAAACTGGCCAGAATGGATCAAATCTGCGAGTTTTGATGACGTACTCATAACCGGACCCCGGGGTTCCCCGAACATTCGGATCGCCCCGGGACCCAAAATCTGCGAGTAATAGAACAGAAAAAAGGTAAGAATGGACCAAATCTGTGAATTTTGACGAAGTCCCCGTAATCGGACGCCTGGGGTTCCCCGAACGTTCAGATCGCCCATGGACCCAAAATCAGTGAGTAATAGCATAGAAAACTGGCCAGGATGGACCAAATATGCAAGTATTTATGACGTACTCGTAACCGGACCCCCGGGTTCCCCGAACATTCGGATCGCCCCGGGACCCAAAATCTGCGAGTAATAGCACAGAAAACTGGTCAGAATGGATCAAATCTGCGAGTTTTGACGAGGTCCCCGTAACCGGAGCCCTGGGGTTTCTCGAACGTTCGGATCGCCCCGGGACCCAAAATCAGTGAGTAATAGCATAGAAAACTGGCCAGAATGGACCAATTAAGCGAGTTTTGACGACGTGCCCGTAACCTGACCCCGGGGTTCCCCGAACATTCGGATCGCCCCGGGACCCAAAATCAGCGAGTAATAGCACGGAAAACTCGTCAAAATGGATGAAATCTGCGAGTTTTGATGATGTCCCCGTAACCGGACCCCGGGGTTCCCCAAACATTCGGATCGCCCCGTGACCCAAAATTAGTGCGTAATAGCACAGAAAGGTGGCCAGAATGGACCAAATATGCGAGTTTTGACGAGGTCCCCGTAACCGGACCCCTGGGGTTTCTCGAACGTTCGGATCGCCCCGGGACCCAAAATCAGTGAGTAATAGCATAGAAAACTGGCCAGAATGGACCAAATATGCGAGTTTTGACGACGTGCCCGTAACCAGACCCCGGGGTTCCCCGAACATGCTGATCGCCCCGGGACCCAAAATCAGCGAGTAATAGCACGGAAAACTGGTCAGAATGGATCAAATCTGCGAGTTTTGATGATGTCCCCGTAACCGGACCCCGGGGTTCCCCGAACATTCGGATCGCCCCGTAACCCAAAATTAGTGCGTAATAGCACGGAAAACTGGCCAGAATGGACCAAATATGCGAGTTTTGACGAGGTCCCCGTAACCGGAGCCCTGGGGTTTCTCGAACGTTCGGATCGCCCCGGGACCCAAAATCAGTGAGTAATAGCATAGAAAACTGGCCAGAATGGACCAATTAAGCGAGTTTTGACGACGTGCCCGTAACCTGACCCCGGGGTTCCCCGAACAATAGGATCGCCCCGGGACCCAAAATCAGCGAGTAATAGCACGGAAAACTCGTCAAAATGGATGAAATCTGCGACTTTTGATGATGTCCCCGTAACCGGACCCCGGGGTTCCCCAAACATTCGGATCGCCCCGTGACCCAAAATTAGTGCGTAATAGCACAGAAAGGTGGCCAGAATGGACCAAATATGCGAGTTTTGACGAGGTCCCCGTAACCGGACCCCTGGGGTTTCTCGAACGTTCGGATCGCCCCGGGACCCAAAATCAGTGAGTAATAGCATAGAAAACTGGCCAGAATGGACCAATTAAGCGAGTTTTGACGACGTGCCCGTAACCTGACCCCGGGGTTCCCCGAACATTCGGATCGCCCCGGGACCCAAAATCAGCGAGTAATAGCACGGAAAACTGGTCAAAATGGATGAAATCTGCGAGTTTTGATGATGTCCCCGTAACCGGACCCCGGGGTTCCCCAAACATTCGGATCGCCCCGTGACCCAAAATTAGTGCGTAATAGCACAGAAAGGTGGCCAGAATGGGCCAAATATGCGAGTTTTGACGAGGTCCCCGTAACCGGACCCCTGGGGTTTCTCGAACGTTCGGATCGCCCCGGGACCCAAAATCAGTGAGTAATAGCATAGAAAACTGGCCAGAATGGACCAAATATGCGAGTTTTGACGACGTGCCCGTAACCAGACCCCGGGGTTCCCCGAACATGCTGATCGCCCCGGGACCCAAAATCAGCGAGTAATAGCACGGAAAACTGGTCAGAATGGATCAAATCTGCGAGTTTTGATGATGTCCCCGTAACCGGACCCCGGGGTTCCCCGAACATTCGGATCGCCCCGTAACCCAAAATTAGTGCGTAATAGCACGGAAAACTGGCCAGAATGGACCAAATATGCGAGTTTTGACGAGGTCCCCGTAACCGGAGCCCTGGGGTTTCTCGAACGTTCGGATCGCCCCGGGACCCAAAATCAGTGAGTAATAGCATAGAAAACTGGCCAGAATGGACCAATTAAGCGAGTTTTGACGACGTGCCCGTAACCTGACCCCGGGGTTCCCCGAACAATAGGATCGCCCCGGGACCCAAAATCAGCGAGTAATAGCACGGAAAACTCGTCAAAATGGATGAAATCTGCGAGTTTTGATGATGTCCCCGTAACCGGACCCCGGGGTTCCCCAAACATTCGGATCGCCCCGTGACCCAAAATTAGTGCGTAATAGCACAGAAAGGTGGCCAGAATGGACCAAATATGCGAGTTTTGACGAGGTCCCCGTAACCGGACCCCTGGGGTTTCTCGAACGTTCGGATCGCCCCGGGACCCAAAATCAGTGAGTAATAGCATAGAAAACTGGCCAGAATGGACCAAATATGCGAGTTTTGACGACGTGCCCGTAACCAGACCCCGGGGTTCCCCGAACATGCTGATCGCCCCGGGACCCAAAATCAGCGAGTAATAGCATAGAAAACTGGCCAGAATGGATCAAATCTGCGAGTTTTGATGACGTACTCATAACCGGACCCCGGGGTTCCCCGAACATTCGGATCGCCCCGGGACCCAAAATCTGCGAGTAATAGAACAGAAAAAAGGTAAGAATGGACCAAATCTGTGAATTTTGACGAAGTCCCCGTAATCGGACGCCTGGGGTTCCCCGAACGTTCAGATCGCCCATGGACCCAAAATCAGTGAGTAATAGCATAGAAAACTGGCCAGGATGGACCAAATATGCAAGTATTTATGACGTACTCGTAACCGGACCCCCGGGTTCCCCGAACATTCGGATCGCCCCGGGACCCAAAATCTGCGAGTAATAGCACAGAAAACTGGTCAGAATGGATCAAATCTGCGAGTTTTGATGAGGTCCCCCTAACCGGAGCCCTGGGGTTTCTCGAACGTTCGGATCGCCCCGGGACCCAAAATCAGTGAGTAATAGCATAGAAAACTGGCCAGAATGGACCAATTAAGCGAGTTTTGACGACGTGCCCGTAACCTGACCCCGGGGTTCCCCGAACATTCGGATCGCCCCGGGACCCAAAATCAGCGAGTAATAGCACGGAAAACTCGTCAAAATGGATGAAATCTGCGAGTTTTGATGATGTCCCCGTAACCGGACCCAGGGGTTCCCCAAACATTCGGATCGCCCCGTGACCCAAAATTAGTGCGTAATAGCACAGAAAGGTGGCCAGAATGGACCAAATATGCGAGTTTTGACGAGGTCCCCGTAACCGGACCCCTGGGGTTTCTCGAACGTTCGGATCGCCCCGGGACCCAAAATCAGTGAGTAATAGCATAGAAAACTGGCCAGAATGGACCAAATATGCGAGTTTTGACGACGTGCCCGTAACCAGACCCCGGGGTTCCCCGAACATGCTGATCGCCCCGGGACCCAAAATCAGCGAGTAATAGCATAGAAAACTGGCCAGAATGGATCAAATCTGCGAGTTTTGATGACGTACTCATAACCGGACCCCGGGGTTCCCCGAACATTCGGATCGCCCCGGGACCCAAAATCTGCGAGTAATAGAACAGAAAAAAGGTAAGAATGGACCAAATCTGTGAATTTTGACGAAGTCCCCGTAATCGGACGCCTGGGGTTCCCCGAACGTTCAGATCGCCCATGGACCCAAAATCAGTGAGTAATAGCATAGAAAACTGGCCAGGATGGACCAAATATGCAAGTATTTATGACGTACTCGTAACCGGACCCCCGGGTTCCCCGAACATTCGGATCGCCCCGGGACCCAAAATCTGCGAGTAATAGCACAGAAAACTGGTCAGAATGGATCAAATCTGCGAGTTTTGATGAGGTCCCCCTAACCGGAGCCCTGGGGTTTCTCGAACGTTCGGATCGCCCCGGGACCCAAAATCAGTGAGTAATAGCATAGAAAACTGGCCAGAATGGACCAATTAAGCGAGTTTTGACGACGTGCCCGTAACCTGACCCCGGGGTTCCCCGAACATTCGGATCGCCCCGGGACCCAAAATCAGCGAGTAATAGCACGGAAAACTCGTCAAAATGGATGAAATCTGCGAGTTTTGATGATGTCCCCGTAACCGGACCCAGGGGTTCCCCAAACATTCGGATCGCCCCGTGACCCAAAATTAGTGCGTAATAGCACAGAAAGGTGGCCAGAATGGACCAAATATGCGAGTTTTGACGAGGTCCCCGTAACCGGACCCCTGGGGTTTCTCGAACGTTCGGATCGCCCCGGGACCCAAAATCAGTGAGTAATAGCATAGAAAACTGGCCAGAATGGACCAAATATGCGAGTTTTGACGACGTGCCCGTAACCAGACCCCGGGGTTCCCCGAACATGCTGATCGCCCCGGGACCCAAAATCAGCGAGTAATAGCATAGAAAACTGGCCAGAATGGATCAAATCTGCGAGTTTTGATGACGTACTCATAACCGGACCCCGGGGTTCCCCGAACATTCGGATCGCCCCGGGACCCAAAATCTGCGAGTAATAGAACAGAAAAAAGGTAAGAATGGACCAAATCTGTGAATTTTGACGAAGTCCCCGTAACCGGACGCCTGGGGTTCCCCGAACGTTCAGATCGCCCATGGACCCAAAATCAGTGAGTAATAGCATAGAAAACTGGCCAGGATGGACCAAATATGCAAGTATTTATGACGTACTCGTAACCGGACCCCCGGGTTCCCCGAACATTCGGATCGCCCCGGGACCCAAAATCTGCGAGTAATAGCACAGAAAACTGGTCAGAATGGATCAAATCTGCGAGTTTTGACGAGGTCCCCGTAACCGGAGCCCTGGGGTTTCTCGAAAGTTCGGATCGCCCCGGGACCCAAAATCAGTGAGTAATAGCATAGAAAACTGGCCAGAATGGACCAATTAAGCGAGTTTTGACGACGTGCCCGTAACCTGACCCCGGGGTTCCCCGAACATTCGGATCGCCCCGGGACCCAAAATCAGCGAGTAGCACGGAAAACTGGTCAAAATGGATGAAATCTGCGAGTTTTGATGATGTCCCCGTAACCGGACCCCGGGGTTCCCCAAACATTCGGATCGCCCCGTGACCCAAAATTAGTGCGTAATAGCACAGAAAGGTGGCCAGAATGGGCCAAATATGCGAGTTTTGACGAGGTCCCCGTAACCGGACCCCTGGGGTTCCCCGAACGTTCGGATCACCCCGGGACCCAAAATCAGTGAGTAATAGCATAGAAAACTGGCCAGAATGGACCAAATATGCGAGTTTTAATGACGTACTCATAACCGGACCCCGGGGTTCCCCAAACATTCGGATCGCCCCGGGACCCAAAATCTGCGAGTAATAGAACAGAAAAAAGGTAAGAATGGACCAAATCTGTGAATTTTGACGAAGTCCCCGTAACCGGACGCCTGGGGTTCCCCGAACGTTCAGATCGCCCATGGACCCAAAATCAGTGAGTAATAGCATAGAAAACTGGCCAGGATGGACCAAATATGCAAGTATTTATGACGTACTCGTAACCGGACCCCCGGGTTCCCCGAACATTCGGATCGCCCCGGGACCCAAAATCTGCGAGTAATAGCACAGAAAACTGGTCAGAATGGATCAAATCTGCGAGTTTTGATGAGGTCCCCCTAACCGGAGCCCTGGGGTTTCTCGAACGTTCGGATCGCCCCGGGACCCAAAATCAGTGAGTAATAGCATAGAAAACTGGCCAGAATGGACCAATTAAGCGAGTTTTGACGACGTGCCCGTAACCTGACCCCGGGGTTCCCCGAACATTCGGATCGCCCCGGGACCCAAAATCAGCGAGTAATAGCACGGAAAACTCGTCAAAATGGATGAAATCTGCGAGTTTTGATGATGTCCCCGTAACCGGACCCAGGGGTTCCCCAAACATTCGGATCGCCCCGTGACCCAAAATTAGTGCGTAATAGCACAGAAAGGTGGCCAGAATGGACCAAATATGCGAGTTTTGACGAGGTCCCCGTAACCGGACCCCTGGGGTTTCTCGAACGTTCGGATCGCCCCGGGACCCAAAATCAGTGAGTAATAGCATAGAAAACTGGCCAGAATGGACCAAATATGCGAGTTTTGACGACGTGCCCGTAACCAGACCCCGGGGTTCCCCGAACATGCTGATCGCCCCGGGACCCAAAATCAGCGAGTAATAGCATAGAAAACTGGCCAGAATGGATCAAATCTGCGAGTTTTGATGACGTACTCATAACCGGACCCCGGGGTTCCCCGAACATTCGGATCGCCCCGGGACCCAAAATCTGCGAGTAATAGAACAGAAAAAAGGTAAGAATGGACCAAATCTGTGAATTTTGACGAAGTCCCCGTAACCGGACGCCTGGGGTTCCCCGAACGTTCAGATCGCCCATGGACCCAAAATCAGTGAGTAATAGCATAGAAAACTGGCCAGGATGGACCAAATATGCAAGTATTTATGACGTACTCGTAACCGGACCCCCGGGTTCCCCGAACATTCGGATCGCCCCGGGACCCAAAATCTGCGAGTAATAGCACAGAAAACTGGTCAGAATGGATCAAATCTGCGAGTTTTGACGAGGTCCCCGTAACCGGAGCCCTGGGGTTTCTCGAAAGTTCGGATCGCCCCGGGACCCAAAATCAGTGAGTAATAGCATAGAAAACTGGCCAGAATGGACCAATTAAGCGAGTTTTGACGACGTGCCCGTAACCTGACCCCGGGGTTCCCCGAACATTCGGATCGCCCCGGGACCCAAAATCAGCGAGTAGCACGGAAAACTGGTCAAAATGGATGAAATCTGCGAGTTTTGATGATGTCCCCGTAACCGGACCCCGGGGTTCCCCAAACATTCGGATCGCCCCGTGACCCAAAATTAGTGCGTAATAGCACAGAAAGGTGGCCAGAATGGGCCAAATATGCGAGTTTTGACGAGGTCCCCGTAACCGGACCCCTGGGGTTCCCCGAACGTTCGGATCACCCCGGGACCCAAAATCAGTGAGTAATAGCATAGAAAACTGGCCAGAATGGACCAAATATGCGAGTTTTAATGACGTACTCATAACCGGACCCCGGGGTTCCCCAAACATTCGGATCGCCCCGGGACCCAAAATCTGCGAGTAATAGAACAGAAAAAAGGTAAGAATGGACCAAATCTGTGAATTTTGACGAAGTCCCCGTAACCGGACGCCTGGGGTTCCCCGAACGTTCAGATCGCCCATGGACCCAAAATCAGTGAGTAATAGCATAGAAAACTGGCCAGGATGGACCAAATATGCAAGTATTTATGACGTACTCGTAACCGGACCCCCGGGTTCCCCGAACATTCGGATCGCCCCGGGACCCAAAATCTGCGAGTAATAGCACAGAAAACTGGTCAGAATGGATCAAATCTGCGAGTTTTGACGTGGTCCCCGTAACCGGAGCCCTGGGGTTTCTCGAACGTTCGGATCGCCCCGGGACCCAAAATCAGTGAGTAATAGCATAGAAAACTGGCCAGAATGGACCAATTAAGCGAGTTTTGACGACGTGCCCGTAACCTGACCCCGGGGTTCCCCGAACATTCGGATCGCCCCGGGACCCAAAATCTGCGAGTAATAGCACAGAAAACTGGTCAGAATGGATCAAATCTGCGAGTTTTGACGAGGTCCCCGTAACCGGAGCCCTGGGGTTTCTCGAACGTTCGGATCGCCCCGGGACCCAAAATCAGTGAGTAATAGCATAGAAAACTGGCCAGAATGGACCAATTAAGCGAGTTTTGACGACGTGCCCGTAACCTGACCCCGGGGTTCCCCGAACATTCGGATCGCCCCGGGACCCAAAATCAGCGAGTAATAGCACGGAAAACTGGTCAGAATGGATGAAATCTGCGAGTTTTGATGATGTCCCCGTAACCGGACCCCGGGGTTCCCCAAACATTCGGATCGCCCCGTGACCCAAAATTAGTGCGTAATAGCACAGAAAGCTGGCCAGAATGGACCAAATATGCGAGTTTTGATGAGGTCCCCGTAACCGGACCCCTGGGGTTTCTCGAACGTTCGGATCGCCCCGGGACCCAAAATCAGTGAGTAATAGCATAGAAAACTGGCCAGAATGGACCAAATATGCGAGTTTTGACGACATGCCCGTAACCAGACCCCGGGGTTCCCCGAACATGCTGATCGCCCCGGGACCCAAAATCAGCGAGTAATAGCACGGAAAACTGGTCAGAATGGATCAAATCTGCGAGTTTTGATGATGTCCCCGTAACCGGACCCCGGGGTTCCCCGAACATTCGGATCGCCCCGGGACCCAAAATCTGCGAGTAATAGCACAGAAAAAAGGTAAGAATGGACCACATCTGCGAATTTTGACGACGTCCCCGTAACCGGACCCTTGGGGTTCCCCGAACGTTCAGATCGCCCATGGACCCAAAATCAGTGAGTAATAGCATAGAAAACTGGCCAGGATGGACCAAATATGCAAGTATTTATGACGTACTCGTAGCCGGACCCCGGGGTTCCCCGAACATTCGGATCGCCCCGGGACCCAAAATCTGCGAGTAATAGCACAGAAAACTGGTCAGAATGGATCAAATCTGTGTGTTTTGACGAGGTCCCCGTAACCGGAGCCCTGGGGTTTCTCGAACGTTCGGATCGCCCCGGGACCCAAAATCAGTGAGTAATAGCATAGAAAACTGGCCAGAATGAACCAATTAAGCGAGTTTTGACGACGTGCCCGTAACCTGACCCCGGGGTTCCCCGAACATTCGGATCGCCCCGGGACCCAAAATCAGCGAGTAATAGCACGGAAAACTGGTCAAAATGGATGAAATCTGCGAGTTTTGATGATGTCCCCGTAACCGGACCCCGGGGTTCCCCAAACATTCGGATCGCCCCGTGACCCAAAATTAGTGCGTAATAGCACAGAAAGGTGGCCAGAATGGACCAAATATGCGAGTTTTGACGAGGTCCCCGTAACCGGACCCCTGGGGTTTCTCGAACGTTCGGATCGCCCCGGGACCCAAAATCAGTGAGTAATAGCATAGAAAACTGGCCAGAATGGACCAAATATGCGAGTTTTGACGACGTGCCCGTAACCAGACCCCGGGGTTCCCCGAACATGCTGATCGCCCCGGGACCCAAAATCAGCGAGTAATAGCACGGAAAACTGGTCAGAATGGATCAAATCTGCGAGTTTTGATGATGTCCCCGTAACCGGACCCCGGGGTTCCCCGAACATTCGGATCGCCACGTAACCCAAAATTAGTGCGTAATAGCACGGAAAACTGGCCAGAATGGACCAAATATGCGAGTTTTGACGAGGTCCCCGTAACCGGACCCCTGGGGTTCCCCGAACGTTCGGATCACCCCGGGACCCAAAATCAGTGAGTAATAGCATAGAAAACTGGCCAGAATGGACCAAATATGCGAGTTTTAATGACGTACTCATAACCGGACCCCGGGGTTCCCCGAACATTCGGATCGCCCCGGGACCCAAAATCTGCGAGTAATAGAACAGAAAAAAGGAAAGAATGGACCAAATCTGTGAATTTTGACGAAGTCCCCGTAACCGGACGCCTGGGGTTCCCCGAACGTTCAGATCGCCCATGGACCCAAAATCAGTGAGTAATAGCATAGAAAACTGGCCAGGATGGACCAAATATGCAAGTATTTATGACGTACTCGTAACCGGACCCCCGGGTTCCCCGAACATTCGGATCGCCCCGGGACCCAAAATCTGCGAGTAATAGCACAGAAAACTGGTCAGAATGGATCAAATCTGCGAGTTTTGACGAGGTCCCCGTAACCGGAGCCCTGGGGTTTCTCGAACGTTCGGATCGCCCCGGGACCCAAAATCAGTGAGTAATAGCATAGAAAACTGGCCAGAATGGACCAATTAAGCGAGTTTTGACGACGTGCCCGTAACCTGACCCCGGGGTTCCCCGAACATTCGGATCGCCCCGGGACCCAAAATCAGCGAGTAATAGCACGGAAAACTGGTCAAAATGGATGAAATCTGCGAGTTTTGATGATGTCCCCGTAACCGGACCCCGGGGTTCCCCAAACATTCGGATCGCCCCGTGACCCAAAATTAGTGCGTAATAGCACAGAAAGGTGGCCAGAATGGGCCAAATATGCGAGTTTTGACGAGGTCCCCGTAACCGGACCCCTGGGGTTTCTCGAACGTTCGGATCGCCCCGGGACCCAAAATCAGTGAGTAATAGCATAGAAAACTGGCCAGAATGGACCAAATATGCGAGTTTTGACGACGTGCCCGTAACCAGACCCCGGGGTTCCCCGAACATGCTGATCGCCCCGGGACCCAAAATCAGCGAGTAATAGCACGGAAAACTGGTCAGAATGGATCAAATCTGCGAGTTTTGATGATGTCCCCGTAACCGGACCCCGGGGTTCCCCGAACATTCGGATCGCCCCGTAACCCAAAATTAGTGCGTAATAGCACGGAAAACTGGCCAGAATGGACCAAATATGCGAGTTTTGACGAGGTCCCCGTAACCGGAGCCCTGGGGTTTCTCGAACGTTCGGATCGCCCCGGGACCCAAAATCAGTGAGTAATAGCATAGAAAACTGGCCAGAATGGACCAATTAAGCGAGTTTTGACGACGTGCCCGTAACCTGACCCCGGGGTTCCCCGAACAATAGGATCGCCCCGGGACCCAAAATCAGCGAGTAATAGCACGGAAAACTCGTCAAAATGGATGAAATCTGCGAGTTTTGATGATGTCCCCGTAACCGGACCCCGGGGTTCCCCAAACATTCGGATCGCCCCGTGACCCAAAATTAGTGCGTAATAGCACAGAAAGGTGGCCAGAATGGACCAAATATGCGAGTTTTGACGAGGTCCCCGTAACCGGACCCCTGGGGTTTCTCGAACGTTCGGATCGCCCCGGGACCCAAAATCAGTGAGTAATAGCATAGAAAACTGGCCAGAATGGACCAAATATGCGAGTTTTGACGACGTGCCCGTAACCAGACCCCGGGGTTCCCCGAACATGCTGATCGCCCCGGGACCCAAAATCAGCGAGTAATAGCATAGAAAACTGGCCAGAATGGATCAAATCTGCGAGTTTTGATGACGTACTCATAACCGGACCCCGGGGTTCCCCGAACATTCGGATCGCCCCGGGACCCAAAATCTGCGAGTAATAGAACAGAAAAAAGGTAAGAATGGACCAAATCTGTGAATTTTGACGAAGTCCCCGTAACCGGACGCCTGGGGTTCCCCGAACGTTCAGATCGCCCATGGACCCAAAATCAGTGAGTAATAGCATAGAAAACTGGCCAGGATGGACCAAATATGCAAGTATTTATGACGTACTCGTAACCGGACCCCCGGGTTCCCCGAACATTCGGATCGCCCCGGGACCCAAAATCTGCGAGTAATAGCACAGAAAACTGGTCAGAATGGATCAAATCTGCGAGTTTTGACGAGGTCCCCGTAACCGGAGCCCTGGGGTTTCTCGAACGTTCGGATCGCCCCGGGACCCAAAATCAGTGAGTAATAGCATAGAAAACTGGCCAGAATGGACCAATTAAGCGAGTTTTGACGACGTGCCCGTAACCTGACCCCGGGGTTCCCCGAACATTCGGATCGCCCCGGGACCCAAAATCAGCGAGTAATAGCACGGAAAACTCGTCAAAATGGATGAAATCTGCGAGTTTTGATGATGTCCCCGTAACCGGACCCCGGGGTTCCCCAAACATTCGGATCGCCCCGTGACCCAAAATTAGTGCGTAATAGCACAGAAAGGTGGCCAGAATGGACCAAATATGCGAGTTTTGACGAGGTCCCCGTAACCGGACCCCTGGGGTTTCTCGAACGTTCGGATCGCCCCGGGACCCAAAATCAGTGAGTAATAGCATAGAAAACTGGCCAGAATGGACCAAATATGCGAGTTTTGACGACGTGCCCGTAACCAGACCCCGGGGTTCCCCGAACATGCTGATCGCCCCGGGACCCAAAATCAGCGAGTAATAGCACGGAAAACTGGTCAGAATGGATCAAATCTGCGAGTTTTGATGATGTCCCCGTAACCGGACCCCGGGGTTCCCCGAACATTCGGATCGCCACGTAACCCAAAATTAGTGCGTAATAGCACGGAAAACTGGCCAGAATGGACCAAATATGCGAGTTTTGACGAGGTCCCCGTAACCGGACCCCTGGGGTTCCCCGAACGTTCGGATCACCCCGGGACCCAAAATCAGTGAGTAATAGCATAGAAAACTGGCCAGAATGGACCAAATATGCGAGTTTTAATGACGTACTCATAACCGGACCCCGGGGTTCCCCGAACATTCGGATCGCCCCGGGACCCAAAATCTGCGAGTAATAGAACAGAAAAAAGGAAAGAATGGACCAAATCTGTGAATTTTGACGAAGTCCCCGTAACCGGACGCCTGGGGTTCCCCGAACGTTCAGATCGCCCATGGACCCAAAATCAGTGAGTAATAGCATAGAAAACTGGCCAGGATGGACCAAATATGCAAGTATTTATGACGTACTCGTAACCGGACCCCCGGGTTCCCCGAACATTCGGATCGCCCCGGGACCCAAAATCTGCGAGTAATAGCACAGAAAACTGGTCAGAATGGATCAAATCTGCGAGTTTTGACGAGGTCCCCGTAACCGGAGCCCTGGGGTTTCTCGAACGTTCGGATCGCCCCGGGACCCAAAATCAGTGAGTAATAGCATAGAAAACTGGCCAGAATGGACCAATTAAGCGAGTTTTGACGACGTGCCCGTAACCTGACCCCGGGGTTCCCCGAACATTCGGATCGCCCCGGGACCCAAAATCAGCGAGTAATAGCACGGAAAACTGGTCAAAATGGATGAAATCTGCGAGTTTTGATGATGTCCCCGTAACCGGACCCCGGGGTTCCCCAAACATTCGGATCGCCCCGTGACCCAAAATTAGTGCGTAATAGCACAGAAAGGTGGCCAGAATGGGCCAAATATGCGAGTTTTGACGAGGTCCCCGTAACCGGACCCCTGGGGTTTCTCGAACGTTCGGATCGCCCCGGGACCCAAAATCAGTGAGTAATAGCATAGAAAACTGGCCAGAATGGACCAAATATGCGAGTTTTGACGACGTGCCCGTAACCAGACCCCGGGGTTCCCCGAACATGCTGATCGCCCCGGGACCCAAAATCAGCGAGTAATAGCACGGAAAACTGGTCAGAATGGATCAAATCTGCGAGTTTTGATGATGTCCCCGTAACCGGACCCCGGGGTTCCCCGAACATTCGGATCGCCCCGTAACCCAAAATTAGTGCGTAATAGCACGGAAAACTGGCCAGAATGGACCAAATATGCGAGTTTTGACGAGGTCCCCGTAACCGGAGCCCTGGGGTTTCTCGAACGTTCGGATCGCCCCGGGACCCAAAATTAGTGAGTAATAGCATAGAAAACTGGCCAGAATGGACCAATTAAGCGAGTTTTGACGACGTGCCCGTAACCTGACCCCGGGGTTCCCCGAACAATAGGATCGCCCCGGGACCCAAAATCAGCGAGTAATAGCACGGAAAACTCGTCAAAATGGATGAAATCTGCGAGTTTTGATGATGTCCCCGTAACCGGACCCCGGGGTTCCCCAAACATTCTGATCGCCCCGTGACCCAAAATTAGTGCGTAATAGCACAGAAAGGTGGCCAGAATGGACCAAATATGCGAGTTTTGACGAGGTCCCCGTAACCGGACCCCTGGGGTTTCTCGAACGTTCGGATCGCCCCGGGACCCAAAATCAGTGAGTAATAGCATAGAAAACTGGCCAGAATGGACCAAATATGCGAGTTTTGACGACGTGCCCGTAACCAGACCCCGGGGTTCCCCGAACATGCTGATCGCCCCGGGACCCAAAATCAGCGAGTAATAGCATAGAAAACTGGCCAGAATGGATCAAATCTGCGAGTTTTGATGACGTACTCATAACCGGACCCCGGGGTTCCCCGAACATTCGGATCGCCCCGGGACCCAAAATCTGCGAGTAATAGAACAGAAAAAAGGTAAGAATGGACCAAATCTGTGAATTTTGACGAAGTCCCCGTAACCGGACGCCTGGGGTTCCCCGAACGTTCAGATCGCCCATGGACCCAAAATCAGTGAGTAATAGCATAGAAAACTGGCCAGGATGGACCAAATATGCAAGTATTTATGACGTACTCGTAACCGGACCCCCGGGTTCCCCGAACATTCGGATCGCCCCGGGACCCAAAATCTGCGAGTAATAGCACAGAAAACTGGTCAGAATGGATCAAATCTGCGAGTTTTGACGAGGTCCCCGTAACCGGAGCCCTGGGGTTTCTCGAACGTTCGGATCGCCCCGGGACCCAAAATCAGTGAGTAATAGCATAGAAAACTGGCCAGAATGGACCAATTAAGCGAGTTTTGACGACGTGCCCGTAACCTGACCCCGGGGTTCCCCGAACATTCGGATCGCCCCGGGACCCAAAATCAGCGAGTAATAGCACGGAAAACTCGTCAAAATGGATGAAATCTGCGAGTTTTGATGATGTCCCCGTAACCGGACCCCGGGGTTCCCCAAACATTCGGATCGCCCCGTGACCCAAAATTAGTGCGTAATAGCACAGAAAGGTGGCCAGAATGGACCAAATATGCGAGTTTTGACGAGGTCCCCGTAACCGGACCCCTGGGGTTTCTCGAACGTTCGGATCGCCCCGGGACCCAAAATCAGTGAGTAATAGCATAGAAAACTGGCCAGAATGGACCAAATATGCGAGTTTTGACGACGTGCCCGTAACCAGACCCCGGGGTTCCCCGAACATGCTGATCGCCCCGGGACCCAAAATCAGCGAGTAATAGCACGGAAAACTGGTCAGAATGGATCAAATCTGCGAGTTTTGATGATGTCCCCGTAATCGGACCCCGGGGTTCCCCGAACATTCGGATCGCCCCGTAACCCAAAATTAGTGCGTAATAGCACGGAAAACTGGCCAGAATGGACCAAATATGCGAGTTTTGACGAGGTCCCCGTAACCGGAGCCCTGGGGTTTCTCGAACGTTCGGATCGCCCCGGGACCCAAAATCAGTGAGTAATAGCATAGAAAACTGGCCAGAATGGACCAATTAAGCGAGTTTTGACGACGTGCCCGTAACCTGACCCCGGGGTTCCCCGAACAATAGGATCGCCCCGGGACCCAAAATCAGCGAGTAATAGCACGGAAAACTCGTCAAAATGGATGAAATCTGCGACTTTTGATGATGTCCCCGTAACCGGACCCCGGGGTTCCCCAAACATTCGGATCGCCCCGTGACCCAAAATTAGTGCGTAATAGCACAGAAAGGTGGCCAGAATGGACCAAATATGCGAGTTTTGACGAGGTCCCCGTAACCGGACCCCTGGGGTTTCTCGAACGTTCGGATCGCCCCGGGACCCAAAATCAGTGAGTAATAGCATAGAAAACTGGCCAGAATGGACCAATTAAGCGAGTTTTGACGACGTGCCCGTAACCTGACCCCGGGGTTCCCCGAACATTCGGATCGCCCCGGGACCCAAAATCAGCGAGTAATAGCACGGAAAACTGGTCAAAATGGATGAAATCTGCGAGTTTTGATGATGTCCCCGTAACCGGACCCCGGGGTTCCCCAAACATTCGGATCGCCCCGTGACCCAAAATTAGTGCGTAATAGCACAGAAAGGTGGCCAGAATGGGCCAAATATGCGAGTTTTGACGAGGTCCCCGTAACCGGACCCCTGGGGTTTCTCGAACGTTCGGATCGCCCCGGGACCCAAAATCAGTGAGTAATAGCATAGAAAACTGGCCAGAATGGACCAAATATGCGAGTTTTGACGACGTGCCCGTAACCAGACCCCGGGGTTCCCCGAACATGCTGATCGCCCCGGGACCCAAAATCAGCGAGTAATAGCACGGAAAACTGGTCAGAATGGATCAAATCTGCGAGTTTTGATGATGTCCCCGTAACCGGACCCCGGGGTTCCCCGAACATTCGGATCGCCCCGTAACCCAAAATTAGTGCGTAATAGCACGGAAAACTGGCCAGAATGGACCAAATATGCGAGTTTTGACGAGGTCCCCGTAACCGGAGCCCTGGGGTTTCTCGAACGTTCGGATCGCCCCGGGACCCAAAATCAGTGAGTAATAGCATAGAAAACTGGCCAGAATGGACCAAATATGCGAGTTTTGACGACGTGCCCGTAACCAGACCCCGGGGTTCCCCGAACATGCTGATCGCCCCGGGACCCAAAATCAGCGAGTAATAGCACGGAAAACTGGTCAGAATGGATCAAATCTGCGAGTTTTGATGATGTCCCCGTAACCGGACCCCGGGGTTCCCCGAACATTCGGATCGCCACGTAACCCAAAATTAGTGCGTAATAGCACGGAAAACTGGCCAGAATGGACCAAATATGCGAGTTTTGACGAGGTCCCCGTAACCGGACCCCTGGGGTTCCCCGAACGTTCGGATCACCCCG
Source organism: Elymus sibiricus (assembly GCA_039707655.1). Lineage (NCBI taxonomy): Eukaryota > Viridiplantae > Streptophyta > Magnoliopsida > Poales > Poaceae > Elymus > Elymus sibiricus. The sequence goes on along the minus strand of CM077672.1, from coordinate 518,768,219 downwards.
GGACCCAAAATCAGTGAGTAATAGCATAGAAAACTGGCCAGAATGGACCAAATATGCGAGTTTTAATGACGTACTCATAACCGGACCCCGGGGTTCCCCGAACATTCGGATCGCCCCGGGACCCAAAATCTGCGAGTAATAGAACAGAAAAAAGGAAAGAATGGACCAAATCTGTGAATTTTGACGAAGTCCCCGTAACCGGACGCCTGGGGTTCCCCGAACGTTCAGATCGCCCATGGACCCAAAATCAGTGAGTAATAGCATAGAAAACTGGCCAGGATGGACCAAATATGCAAGTATTTATGACGTACTCGTAACCGGACCCCCGGGTTCCCCGAACATTCGGATCGCCCCGGGACCCAAAATCTGCGAGTAATAGCACAGAAAACTGGTCAGAATGGATCAAATCTGCGAGTTTTGACGAGGTCCCCGTAACCGGAGCCCTGGGGTTTCTCGAACGTTCGGATCGCCCCGGGACCCAAAATCAGTGAGTAATAGCATAGAAAACTGGCCAGAATGGACCAATTAAGCGAGTTTTGACGACGTGCCCGTAACCTGACCCCGGGGTTCCCCGAACATTCGGATCGCCCCGGGACCCAAAATCAGCGAGTAATAGCACGGAAAACTGGTCAAAATGGATGAAATCTGCGAGTTTTGATGATGTCCCCGTAACCGGACCCCGGGGTTCCCCAAACATTCGGATCGCCCCGTGACCCAAAATTAGTGCGTAATAGCACAGAAAGGTGGCCAGAATGGGCCAAATATGCGAGTTTTGACGAGGTCCCCGTAACCGGACCCCTGGGGTTTCTCGAACGTTCGGATCGCCCCGGGACCCAAAATCAGTGAGTAATAGCATAGAAAACTGGCCAGAATGGACCAAATATGCGAGTTTTGACGACGTGCCCGTAACCAGACCCCGGGGTTCCCCGAACATGCTGATCGCCCCGGGACCCAAAATCAGCGAGTAATAGCACGGAAAACTGGTCAGAATGGATCAAATCTGCGAGTTTTGATGATGTCCCCGTAACCGGACCCCGGGGTTCCCCGAACATTCGGATCGCCCCGTAACCCAAAATTAGTGCGTAATAGCACGGAAAACTGGCCAGAATGGACCAAATATGCGAGTTTTGACGAGGTCCCCGTAACCGGAGCCCTGGGGTTTCTCGAACGTTCGGATCGCCCCGGGACCCAAAATCAGTGAGTAATAGCATAGAAAACTGGCCAGAATGGACCAAATATGCGAGTTTTGACGACGTGCCCGTAACCAGACCCCGGGGTTCCCCGAACATGCTGATCGCCCCGGGACCCAAAATCAGCGAGTAATAGCACGGAAAACTGGTCAGAATGGATCAAATCTGCGAGTTTTGATGATGTCCCCGTAACCGGACCCCGGGGTTCCCCGAACATTCGGATCGCCACGTAACCCAAAATTAGTGCGTAATAGCACGGAAAACTGGCCAGAATGGACCAAATATGCGAGTTTTGACGAGGTCCCCGTAACCGGACCCCTGGGGTTCCCCGAACGTTCGGATCACCCCGGGACCCAAAATCAGTGAGTAATAGCATAGAAAACTGGCCAGAATGGACCAAATATGCGAGTTTTAATGACGTACTCATAACCGGACCCCGGGGTTCCCCGAACATTCGGATCGCCCCGGGACCCAAAATCTGCGAGTAATAGAACAGAAAAAAGGAAAGAATGGACCAAATCTGTGAATTTTGACGAAGTCCCCGTAACCGGACGCCTGGGGTTCCCCGAACGTTCAGATCGCCCATGGACCCAAAATCAGTGAGTAATAGCATAGAAAACTGGCCAGGATGGACCAAATATGCAAGTATTTATGACGTACTCGTAACCGGACCCCCGGGTTCCCCGAACATTCGGATCGCCCCGGGACCCAAAATCTGCGAGTAATAGCACAGAAAACTGGTCAGAATGGATCAAATCTGCGAGTTTTGACGAGGTCCCCGTAACCGGAGCCCTGGGGTTTCTCGAACGTTCGGATCGCCCCGGGACCCAAAATCAGTGAGTAATAGCATAGAAAACTGGCCAGAATGGACCAATTAAGCGAGTTTTGACGACGTGCCCGTAACCTGACCCCGGGGTTCCCCGAACATTCGGATCGCCCCGGGACCCAAAATTAGCGAGTAATAGCACGGAAAACTGGTCAAAATGGATGAAATCTGCGAGTTTTGATGATGTCCCCGTAACCGGACCCCGGGGTTCCCCAAACATTCGGATCGCCCCGTGACCCAAAATTAGTGCGTAATAGCACAGAAAGGTGGCCAGAATGGGCCAAATATGCGAGTTTTGACGAGGTCCCCGTAACCGGACCCCTGGGGTTTCTCGAACGTTCGGATCGCCCCGGGACCCAAAATCAGTGAGTAATAGCATAGAAAACTGGCCAGAATGGACCAAATATGCGAGTTTTGACGACGTGCCCGTAACCAGACCCCGGGGTTCCCCGAACATGCTGATCGCCCCGGGACCCAAAATCAGCGAGTAATAGCACGGAAAACTGGTCAGAATGGATCAAATCTGCGAGTTTTGATGATGTCCCCGTAACCGGACCCCGGGGTTCCCCGAACATTCGGATCGCCCCGTAACCCAAAATTAGTGCGTAATAGCACGGAAAACTGGCCAGAATGGACCAAATATGCGAGTTTTGACGAGGTCCCCGTAACCGGAGCCCTGGGGTTTCTCGAACGTTCGGATCGCCCCGGGACCCAAAATTAGTGAGTAATAGCATAGAAAACTGGCCAGAATGGACCAATTAAGCGAGTTTTGACGACGTGCCCGTAACCTGACCCCGGGGTTCCCCGAACAATAGGATCGCCCCGGGACCCAAAATCAGCGAGTAATAGCACGGAAAACTCGTCAAAATGGATGAAATCTGCGAGTTTTGATGATGTCCCCGTAACCGGACCCCGGGGTTCCCCAAACATTCGGATCGCCCCGTGACCCAAAATTAGTGCGTAATAGCACAGAAAGGTGGCCAGAATGGACCAAATATGCGAGTTTTGACGAGGTCCCCGTAACCGGACCCCTGGGGTTTCTCGAACGTTCGGATCGCCCCGGGACCCAAAATCAGTGAGTAATAGCATAGAAAACTGGCCAGAATGGACCAAATATGCGAGTTTTGACGACGTGCCCGTAACCAGACCCCGGGGTTCCCCGAACATGCTGATCGCCCCGGGACCCAAAATCAGCGAGTAATAGCATAGAAAACTGGCCAGAATGGATCAAATCTGCGAGTTTTGATGACGTACTCATAACCGGACCCCGGGGTTCCCCGAACATTCGGATCGCCCCGGGACCCAAAATCTGCGAGTAATAGAACAGAAAAAAGGTAAGAATGGACCAAATCTGTGAATTTTGACGAAGTCCCCGTAACCGGACACCTGGGGTTCCCCGAACGTTCAGATCGCCCATGGACCCAAAATCAGTGAGTAATAGCATAGAAAACTGGCCAGGATGGACCAAATATGCAAGTATTTATGACGTACTCGTAACCGGACCCCCGGGTTCCCCGAACATTCGGATCGCCCCGGGACCCAAAATCTGCGAGTAATAGCACAGAAAACTGGTCAGAATGGATCAAATCTGCGAGTTTTGACGAGGTCCCCGTAACCGGAGCCCTGGGGTTTCTCGAACGTTCGGATCGCCCCGGGACCCAAAATCAGTGAGTAATAGCATAGAAAACTGGCCAGAATGGACCAATTAAGCGAGTTTTGACGACGTGCCCGTAACCTGACCCCGGGGTTCCCCGAACATTCGGATCGCCCCGGGACCCAAAATCAGCGAGTAATAGCACGGAAAACTCGTCAAAATGGATGAAATCTGCGAGTTTTGATGATGTCCCCGTAACCGGACCCCGGGGTTCCCCAAACATTCGGATCGCCCCGTGACCCAAAATTAGTGCGTAATAGCACAGAAAGGTGGCCAGAATGGACCAAATATGCGAGTTTTGACGAGGTCCCCGTAACCGGACCCCTGGGGTTTCTCGAACGTTCGGATCGCCCCGGGACCCAAAATCAGTGAGTAATAGCATAGAAAACTGGCCAGAATGGACCAAATATGCGAGTTTTGACGACGTGCCCGTAACCAGACCCCGGGGTTCCCCGAACATGCTGATCGCCCCGGGACCCAAAATCAGCGAGTAATAGCACGGAAAACTGGTCAGAATGGATCAAATCTGCGAGTTTTGATGATGTCCCCGTAACCGGACCCCGGGGTTCCCCGAACATTCGGATCGCCCCGTAACCCAAAATTAGTGCGTAATAGCACGGAAAACTGGCCAGAATGGACCAAATATGCGAGTTTTGACGAGGTCCCCGTAACCGGAGCCCTGGGGTTTCTCGAACGTTCGGATCGCCCCGGGACCCAAAATCAGTGAGTAATAGCATAGAAAACTGGCCAGAATGGACCAATTAAGCGAGTTTTGACGACGTGCCCGTAACCTGACCCCGGGGTTCCCCGAACAATAGGATCGCCCCGGGACCCAAAATCAGCGAGTAATAGCACGGAAAACTCGTCAAAATGGATGAAATCTGCGACTTTTGATGATGTCCCCGTAACCGGACCCCGGGGTTCCCCAAACATTCGGATCGCCCCGTGACCCAAAATTAGTGCGTAATAGCACAGAAAGGTGGCCAGAATGGACCAAATATGCGAGTTTTGACGAGGTCCCCGTAACCGGACCCCTGGGGTTTCTCGAACGTTCGGATCGCCCCGGGACCCAAAATCAGTGAGTAATAGCATAGAAAACTGGCCAGAATGGACCAATTAAGCGAGTTTTGACGACGTGCCCGTAACCTGACCCCGGGGTTCCCCGAACATTCGGATCGCCCCGGGACCCAAAATCAGCGAGTAATAGCACGGAAAACTGGTCAAAATGGATGAAATCTGCGAGTTTTGATGATGTCCCCGTAACCGGACCCCGGGGTTCCCCAAACATTCGGATCGCCCCGTGACCCAAAATTAGTGCGTAATAGCACAGAAAGGTGGCCAGAATGGGCCAAATATGCGAGTTTTGACGAGGTCCCCGTAACCGGACCCCTGGGGTTTCTCGAACGTTCGGATCGCCCCGGGACCCAAAATCAGTGAGTAATAGCATAGAAAACTGGCCAGAATGGACCAAATATGCGAGTTTTGACGACGTGCCCGTAACCAGACCCCGGGGTTCCCCGAACATGCTGATCGCCCCGGGACCCAAAATCAGCGAGTAATAGCACGGAAAACTGGTCAGAATGGATCAAATCTGCGAGTTTTGATGATGTCCCCGTAACCGGACCCCGGGGTTCCCCGAACATTCGGATCGCCCCGTAACCCAAAATTAGTGCGTAATAGCACGGAAAACTGGCCAGAATGGACCAAATATGCGAGTTTTGACGAGGTCCCCGTAACCGGAGCCCTGGGGTTTCTCGAACGTTCGGATCGCCCCGGGACCCAAAATCAGTGAGTAATAGCATAGAAAACTGGCCAGAATGGACCAATTAAGCGAGTTTTGACGACGTGCCCGTAACCTGACCCCGGGGTTCCCCGAACATTCGGATCGCCCCGGGACCCAAAATCAGCGAGTAATAGCACGGAAAACTCGTCAAAATGGATGAAATCTGCGAGTTTTGATGATGTCCCCGTAACCGGACCCCGGGGTTCCCCAAACATTCGGATCGCCCCGTGACCCAAAATTAGTGCGTAATAGCACAGAAAGGTGGCCAGAATGGACCAAATATGCGAGTTTTGACGAGGTCCCCGTAACCGGACCCCTGGGGTTTCTCGAACGTTCGGATCGCCCCGGGACCCAAAATCAGTGAGTAATAGCATAGAAAACTGGCCAGAATGGACCAAATATGCGAGTTTTAACGACGTGCCCGTAACCAGACCCCGGGGTTCCCCGAACATGCTGATCGCCCCGGGACCCAAAATCAGCGAGTAATAGCACGGAAAACTGGTCAGAATGGATCAAATCTGCGAGTTTTGATGATGTCCCCGTAACCGGACCCCGGGGTTCCCCGAACATTCGGATCGCCCCGTAACCCAAAATTAGTGCGTAATAGCACGGAAAACTGGCCAGAATGGACCAAATATGCGAGTTTTGACGAGGTCCCCGTAACCGGAGCCCTGGGGTTTCTCGAACGTTCGGATCGCCCCGGGACCCAAAATCAGTGAGTAATAGCATAGAAAACTGGCCAGAATGGACCAATTAAGCGAGTTTTGACGACGTGCCCGTAACCTGACCCCGGGGTTCCCCGAACAATAGGATCGCCCCGGGACCCAAAATCAGCGAGTAATAGCACGGAAAACTCGTCAAAATGGATGAAATCTGCGACTTTTGATGATGTCCCCGTAACCGGACCCCGGGGTTCCCCAAACATTCGGATCGCCCCGTGACCCAAAATTAGTGCGTAATAGCACAGAAAGGTGGCCAGAATGGACCAAATATGCGAGTTTTGACGAGGTCCCCGTAACCGGACCCCTGGGGTTTCTCGAACGTTCGGATCGCCCCGGGACCCAAAATCAGTGAGTAATAGCATAGAAAACTGGCCAGAATGGACCAATTAAGCGAGTTTTGACGACGTGCCCGTAAGCTGACCCCGGGGTTCCCCGAACATTCGGATCGCCCCGGGACCCAAAATCAGCGAGTAATAGCACGGAAAACTGGTCAAAATGGATGAAATCTGCGAGTTTTGATGATGTCCCCGTAACCGGACCCCGGGGTTCCCCAAACATTCGGATCGCCCCGTGACCCAAAATTAGTGCGTAATAGCACAGAAAGGTGGCCAGAATGGGCCAAATATGCGAGTTTTGACGAGGTCCCCGTAACCGGACCCCTGGGGTTTCTCGAACGTTCGGATCGCCCCGGGACCCAAAATCAGTGAGTAATAGCATAGAAAACTGGCCAGAATGGACCAAATATGCGAGTTTTGACGACGTGCCCGTAACCAGACCCCGGGGTTCCCCGAACATGCTGATCGCCCCGGGACCCAAAATCAGCGAGTAATAGCACGGAAAACTGGTCAGAATGGATCAAATCTGCGAGTTTTGATGATGTCCCCGTAACCGGACCCCGGGGTTCCCCGAACATTCGGATCGCCCCGTAACCCAAAATTAGTGCGTAATAGCACGGAAAACTGGCCAGAATGGACCAAATATGCGAGTTTTGACGAGGTCCCCGTAACCGGAGCCCTGGGGTTTCTCGAACGTTCGGATCGCCCCGGGACCCAAAATCAGTGAGTAATAGCATAGAAAACTGGCCAGAATGGACCAATTAAGCGAGTTTTGACGACGTGCCCGTAACCTGACCCCGGGGTTCCCCGAACAATAGGATCGCCCCGGGACCCAAAATCAGCGAGTAATAGCACGGAAAACTCGTCAAAATGGATGAAATCTGCGAGTTTTGATGATGTCCCCGTAACCGGACCCCGGGGTTCCCCAAACATTCGGATCGCCCCGTGACCCAAAATTAGTGCGTAATAGCACAGAAAGGTGGCCAGAATGGACCAAATATGCGAGTTTTGACGAGGTCCCCGTAACCGGACCCCTGGGGTTTCTCGAACGTTCGGATCGCCCCGGGACCCAAAATCAGTGAGTAATAGCATAGAAAACTGGCCAGAATGGACCAAATATGCGAGTTTTGACGACGTGCCCGTAACCAGACCCCGGGGTTCCCCGAACATGCTGATCGCCCCGGGACCCAAAATCAGCGAGTAATAGCACGGAAAACTGGTCAGAATGGATCAAATCTGCGAGTTTTGATGATGTCCCCGTAACCGGACCCCGGGGTTCCCCGAACATTCGGATCGCCCCGTAACCCAAAATTAGTGCGTAATAGCACGGAAAACTGGCCAGAATGGACCAAATATGCGAGTTTTGACGAGGTCCCCGTAACCGGAGCCCTGGGGTTTCTCGAACGTTCGGATCGCCCCGGGACCCAAAATCAGTGAGTAATAGCATAGAAAACTGGCCAGAATGGACCAATTAAGCGAGTTTTGACGACGTGCCCGTAACCTGACCCCGGGGTTCCCCGAACATTCGGATCGCCCCGGGACCCAAAATCAGCGAGTAATAGCACGGAAAACTCGTCAAAATGGATGAAATCTGCGAGTTTTGATGATGTCCCCGTAACCGGACCCCGGGGTTCCCCAAACATTCGGATCGCCCCGTGACCCAAAATTAGTGCGTAATAGCACAGAAAGGTGGCCAGAATGGACCAAATATGCGAGTTTTGACGAGGTCCCCGTAACCGGACCCCTGGGGTTTCTCGAACGTTCGGATCGCCCCGGGACCCAAAATCAGTGAGTAATAGCATAGAAAACTGGCCAGAATGGACCAAATATGCGAGTTTTAACGACGTGCCCGTAACCAGACCCCGGGGTTCCCCGAACATGCTGATCGCCCCGGGACCCAAAATCAGCGAGTAATAGCACGGAAAACTGGTCAGAATGGATCAAATCTGCGAGTTTTGATGATGTCCCCGTAACCGGACCCCGGGGTTCCCCGAACATTCGGATCGCCCCGTAACCCAAAATTAGTGCGTAATAGCACGGAAAACTGGCCAGAATGGACCAAATATGCGAGTTTTGACGAGGTCCCCGTAACCGGAGCCCTGGGGTTTCTCGAACGTTCGGATCGCCCCGGGACCCAAAATCAGTGAGTAATAGCATAGAAAACTGGCCAGAATGGACCAATTAAGCGAGTTTTGACGACGTGCCCGTAACCTGACCCCGGGGTTCCCCGAACAATAGGATCGCCCCGGGACCCAAAATCAGCGAGTAATAGCACGGAAAACTCGTCAAAATGGATGAAATCTGCGACTTTTGATGATGTCCCCGTAACCGGACCCCGGGGTTCCCCAAACATTCGGATCGCCCCGTGACCCAAAATTAGTGCGTAATAGCACAGAAAGGTGGCCAGAATGGACCAAATATGCGAGTTTTGACGAGGTCCCCGTAACCGGACCCCTGGGGTTTCTCGAACGTTCGGATCGCCCCGGGACCCAAAATCAGTGAGTAATAGCATAGAAAACTGGCCAGAATGGACCAATTAAGCGAGTTTTGACGACGTGCCCGTAAGCTGACCCCGGGGTTCCCCGAACATTCGGATCGCCCCGGGACCCAAAATCAGCGAGTAATAGCACGGAAAACTGGTCAAAATGGATGAAATCTGCGAGTTTTGATGATGTCCCCGTAACCGGACCCCGGGGTTCCCCAAACATTCGGATCGCCCCGTGACCCAAAATTAGTGCGTAATAGCACAGAAAGGTGGCCAGAATGGGCCAAATATGCGAGTTTTGACGAGGTCCCCGTAACCGGACCCCTGGGGTTTCTCGAACGTTCGGATCGCCCCGGGACCCAAAATCAGTGAGTAATAGCATAGAAAACTGGCCAGAATGGACCAAATATGCGAGTTTTGACGACGTGCCCGTAACCAGACCCCGGGGTTCCCCGAACATGCTGATCGCCCCGGGACCCAAAATCAGCGAGTAATAGCACGGAAAACTGGTCAGAATGGATCAAATCTGCGAGTTTTGATGATGTCCCCGTAACCGGACCCCGGGGTTCCCCGAACATTCGGATCGCCCCGTAACCCAAAATTAGTGCGTAATAGCACGGAAAACTGGCCAGAATGGACCAAATATGCGAGTTTTGACGAGGTCCCCGTAACCGGAGCCCTGGGGTTTCTCGAACGTTCGGATCGCCCCGGGACCCAAAATCAGTGAGTAATAGCATAGAAAACTGGCCAGAATGGACCAATTAAGCGAGTTTTGACGACGTGCCCGTAACCTGACCCCGGGGTTCCCCGAACAATAGGATCGCCCCGGGACCCAAAATCAGCGAGTAATAGCACGGAAAACTCGTCAAAATGGATGAAATCTGCGAGTTTTGATGATGTCCCCGTAACCGGACCCCGGGGTTCCCCAAACATTCGGATCGCCCCGTGACCCAAAATTAGTGCGTAATAGCACAGAAAGGTGGCCAGAATGGACCAAATATGCGAGTTTTGACGAGGTCCCCGTAACCGGACCCCTGGGGTTTCTCGAACGTTCGGATCGCCCCGGGACCCAAAATCAGTGAGTAATAGCATAGAAAACTGGCCAGAATGGACCAAATATGCGAGTTTTGACGACGTGCCCGTAACCAGACCCCGGGGTTCCCCGAACATGCTGATCGCCCCGGGACCCAAAATCAGCGAGTAATAGCATAGAAAACTGGCCAGAATGGATCAAATCTGCGAGTTTTGATGACGTACTCATAACCGGACCCCGGGGTTCCCCGAACATTCGGATCGCCCCGGGACCCAAAATCTGCGAGTAATAGAACAGAAAAAAGGTAAGAATGGACCAAATCTGTGAATTTTGACGAAGTCCCCGTAATCGGACGCCTGGGGTTCCCCGAACGTTCAGATCGCCCATGGACCCAAAATCAGTGAGTAATAGCATAGAAAACTGGCCAGGATGGACCAAATATGCAAGTATTTATGACGTACTCGTAACCGGACCCCCGGGTTCCCCGAACATTCGGATCGCCCCGGGACCCAAAATCTGCGAGTAATAGCACAGAAAACTGGTCAGAATGGATCAAATCTGCGAGTTTTGATGAGGTCCCCCTAACCGGAGCCCTGGGGTTTCTCGAACGTTCGGATCGCCCCGGGACCCAAAATCAGTGAGTAATAGCATAGAAAACTGGCCAGAATGGACCAATTAAGCGAGTTTTGACGACGTGCCCGTAACCTGACCCCGGGGTTCCCCGAACATTCGGATCGCCCCGGGACCCAAAATCAGCGAGTAATAGCACGGAAAACTCGTCAAAATGGATGAAATCTGCGAGTTTTGATGATGTCCCCGTAACCGGACCCAGGGGTTCCCCAAACATTCGGATCGCCCCGTGACCCAAAATTAGTGCGTAATAGCACAGAAAGGTTGCCAGAATGGACCAAATATGCGAGTTTTGACGAGGTCCCCGTAACCGGACCCCTGGGGTTTCTCGAACGTTCGGATCGCCCCGGGACCCAAAATCAGTGAGTAATAGCATAGAAAACTGGCCAGAATGGACCAAATATGCGAGTTTTGACGACGTGCCCGTAACCAGACCCCGGGGTTCCCCGAACATGCTGATCGCCCCGGGACCCAAAATCAGCGAGTAATAGCATAGAAAACTGGCCAGAATGGATCAAATCTGCGAGTTTTGATGACGTACTCATAACCGGACCCCGGGGTTCCCCGAACATTCGGATCGCCCCGGGACCCAAAATCTGCGAGTAATAGAACAGAAAAAAGGTAAGAATGGACCAAATCTGTGAATTTTGACGAAGTCCCCGTAACCGGACGCCTGGGGTTCCCCGAACGTTCAGATCGCCCATGGACCCAAAATCAGTGAGTAATAGCATAGAAAACTGGCCAGGATGGACCAAATATGCAAGTATTTATGACGTACTCGTAACCGGACCCCCGGGTTCCCCGAACATTCGGATCGCCCCGGGACCCAAAATCTGCGAGTAATAGCACAGAAAACTGGTCAGAATGGATCAAATATGCGAGTTTTGACGAGGTCCCCGTAACCGGAGCCCTGGGGTTTCTCGAAAGTTCGGATCGCCCCGGGACCCAAAATCAGTGAGTAATAGCATAGAAAACTGGCCAGAATGGACCAATTAAGCGAGTTTTGACGACGTGCCCGTAACCTGACCCCGGGGTTCCCCGAACATTCGGATCGCCCCGGGACCCAAAATCAGCGAGTAGCACGGAAAACTGGTCAAAATGGATGAAATCTGCGAGTTTTGATGATGTCCCCGTAACCGGACCCCGGGGTTCCCCAAACATTCGGATCGCCCCGTGACCCAAAATTAGTGCGTAATAGCACAGAAAGGTGGCCAGAATGGGCCAAATATGCGAGTTTTGACGAGGTCCCCGTAACCGGACCCCTGGGGTTCCCCGAACGTTCGGATCACCCCGGGACCCAAAATCAGTGAGTAATAGCATAGAAAACTGGCCAGAATGGACCAAAGATGCGAGTTTTAATGACGTACTCATAACCGGACCCCGGGGTTCCCCAAACATTCGGATCGCCCCGGGACCCAAAATCTGCGAGTAATAGAACAGAAAAAAGGTAAGAATGGACCAAATCTGTGAATTTTGACGAAGTCCCCGTAACCGGACGCCTGGGGTTCCCCGAACGTTCAGATCGCCCATGGACCCAAAATCAGTGAGTAATAGCATAGAAAACTGGCCAGGATGGACCAAATATGCAAGTATTTATGACGTACTCGTAACCGGACCCCCGGGTTCCCCGAACATTCGGATCGCCCCGGGACCCAAAATCTGCGAGTAATAGCACAGAAAACTGGTCAGAATGGATCAAATCTGCGAGTTTTGACGTGGTCCCCGTAACCGGAGCCCTGGGGTTTCTCGAACGTTCGGATCGCCCCGGGACCCAAAATCAGTGAGTAATAGCATAGAAAACTGGCCAGAATGGACCAATTAAGCGAGTTTTGACGACGTGCCCGTAACCTGACCCCGGGGTTCCCCGAACATTCGGATCGCCCCGGGACCCAAAATCTGCGAGTAATAGCACAGAAAACTGGTCAGAATGGATCAAATCTGCGAGTTTTGACGAGGTCCCCGTAACCGGAGCCCTGGGGTTTCTCGAACGTTCGGATCGCCCCGGGACCCAAAATCAGTGAGTAATAGCATAGAAAACTGGCCAGAATGGACCAATTAAGCGAGTTTTGACGACGTGCCCGTAACCTGACCCCGGGGTTCCCCGAACATTCGGATCGCCCCGGGACCCAAAATCAGCGAGTAATAGAACGGAAAACTGGTCAGAATGGATGAAATCTGCGAGTTTTGATGATGTCCCCGTAACCGGACCCCGGGGTTCCCCAAACATTCGGATCGCCCCGTGACCCAAAATTAGTGCGTAATAGCACAGAAAGCTGGCCAGAATGGACCAAATATGCGAGTTTTGATGACGTCCCCGTAACCGGACCCCTGGGGTTTCTCGAACGTTCGGATCGCCCCGGGACCCAAAATCAGTGAGTAATAGCATAGAAAACTGGCCAGAATGGACCAAATATGCGAGTTTTGACGACATGCCCGTAACCAGACCCCGGGGTTCCCCGAACATGCTGATCGCCCCGGGACCCAAAATCAGCGAGTAATAGCACGGAAAACTGGTCAGAATGGATCAAATCTGCGAGTTTTGATGATGTCCCCGTAACCGGACCCCGGGGTTCCCCGAACATTCGGATCGCCCCGGGACCCAAAATCTGCGAGTAATAGCACAGAAAAAAGGTAAGAATGGACCAAATCTGCGAATTTTGACGACGTCCCCGTAACCGGACCCTTGGGGTTCCCCGAACGTTCAGATCGCCCATGGACCCAAAATCAGTGAGTAATAGCATAGAAAACTGGCCAGGATGGACCAAATATGCAAGTATTTATGACGTACTCGTAGCCGGACCCCGGGGTTCCCCGAACATTCGGATCGCCCCGGGACCCAAAATCTGCGAGTAATAGCACAGAAAACTGGTCAGAATGGATCAAATCTGTGTGTTTTGACGAGGTCCCCGTAACCGGAGCCCTGGGGTTTCTCGAACGTTCGGATCGCCCCGGGACCCAAAATCAGTGAGTAATAGCATAGAAAACTGGCCAGAATGAACCAATTAAGCGAGTTTTGACGACGTGCCCGTAACCTGACCCCGGGGTTCCCCGAACATTCGGATCGCCCCGGGACCCAAAATCAGCGAGTAATAGCACGGAAAACTGGTCAAAATGGATGAAATCTGCGAGTTTTGATGATGTCCCCGTAACCGGACCCCGGGGTTCCCCAAACATTCGGATCGCCCCGTGACCCAAAATTAGTGCGTAATAGCACAGAAAGGTGGCCAGAATGGACCAAATATGCGAGTTTTGACGAGGTCCCCGTAACCGGACCCCTGGGGTTTCTCGAACGTTCGGATCGCCCCGGGACCCAAAATCAGTGAGTAATAGCATAGAAAACTGGCCAGAATGGACCAAATATGCGAGTTTTGACGACGTGCCCGTAACCAGACCCCGGGGTTCCCCGAACATGCTGATCGCCCCGGGACCCAAAATCAGCGAGTAATAGCACGGAAAACTGGTCAGAATGGATAAAATCTGCGAGTTTTGATGATGTCCCCGTAACCGGACCCCGGGGTTCCCCGAACATTCGGATCGCCACGTAACCCAAAATCAGTGCGTAATAGCACGGAAAACTGCCAGAATGGACCAAATATGCGAGTTTTGACGAGGTCCCCGTAACCGGACCCCTGGGGTTCCCCGAACGTTCGGATCACCCCGGGACCCAAAATCAGTGAGTAATAGCATAGAAAACTGGCCAGAATGGACCAAATATGCGAGTTTTAATGACGTACTCATAACCGGACCCCGGGGTTCCCCGAACATTCGGATCGCCCCGGGACCCAAAATCTGCGAGTAATAGAACAGAAAAAAGGTAAGAATGGACCAAATCTGTGAATTTTGACGAAGTCCCCGTAACCGGACGCCTGGGGTTCCCCGAACGTTCAGATCGCCCATGGACCCAAAATCAGTGAGTAATAGCATAGAAAACTGGCCAGGATGGACCAAATATGCAAGTATTTATGACGTACTCGTAACCGGACCCCCGGGTTCCCCGAACATTCGGATCGCCCCGGGACCCAAAATCTGCGAGTAATAGCACAGAAAACTGGTCAGAATGGATCAAATCTGCGAGTTTTGACGAGGTCCCCGTAACCGGAACCCTGGGGTTTCTCGAAAGTTCGGATCGCCCCGGGACCCAAAATCAGTGAGTAATAGCATAGAAAACTGGCCAGAATGGACCAATTAAGCGAGTTTTGACGACGTGCCCGTAACCTGACCCCGGGGTTCCCCGAACATTCGGATCGCCCCGGGACCCAAAATCAGCGAGTAGCACGGAAAACTGGTCAAAATGGATGAAATCTGCGAGTTTTGATGATGTCCCCGTAACCGGACCCCGGGGTTCCCCAAACATTCGGATCGCCCCGTGACCCAAAATTAGTGCGTAATAGCACAGAAAGGTGGCCAGAATGGGCCAAATATGCGAGTTTTGACGAGGTCCCCGTAACCGGACCCCTGGGGTTCCCCGAACGTTCGGATCACCCCGGGACCCAAAATCAGTGAGTAATAGCATAGAAAACTGGCCAGAATGGACCAAATATGCGAGTTTTAATGACGTACTCATAACCGGACCCCGGGGTTCCCCAAACATTCGGATCGCCCCGGGACCCAAAATCTGCGAGTAATAGAACAGAAAAAAGGTAAGAATGGACCAAATCTGTGAATTTTGACGAAGTCCCCGTAACCGGACGCCTGGGGTTCCCCGAACGTTCAGATCGCCCATGGACCCAAAATCAGTGAGTAATAGCATAGAAAACTGGCCAGGATGGACCAAATATGCGAGTATTTATGACGTACTCGTAACCGGACCCCCGGGTTCCCCGAACATTCGGATCGCCCCGGGACCCAAAATCTGCGAGTAATAGCACAGAAAACTGGTCAGAATGGATCAAATCTGCGAGTTTTGACGTGGTCCCCGTAACCGGAGCCCTGGGGTTTCTCGAACGTTCGGATCGCCCCGGGACCCAAAATCAGTGAGTAATAGCATAGAAAACTGGCCAGAATGGACCAATTAAGCGAGTTTTGACGACGTGCCCGTAACCTGACCCCGGGGTTCCCCGAACATTCGGATCGCCCCGGGACCCAAAATCTGCGAGTAATAGCACAGAAAACTGGTCAGAATGGATCAAATCTGCGAGTTTTGACGAGGTCCCCGTAACCGGAGCCCTGGGGTTTCTCGAACGTTCGGATCGCCCCGGGACCCAAAATCAGTGAGTAATAGCATAGAAAACTGGCCAGAATGGACCAATTAAGCGAGTTTTGACGACGTGCCCGTAACCTGACCCCGGGGTTCCCCGAACATTCGGATCGCCCCGGGACCCAAAATCAGCGAGTAATAGAACGGAAAACTGGTCAGAATGGATGAAATCTGCGAGTTTTGATGATGTCCCCGTAACCGGACCCCGGGGTTCCCCAAACATTCGGATCGCCCCGTGACCCAAAATTAGTGCGTAATAGCACAGAAAGCTGGCCAGAATGGACCAAATATGCGAGTTTTGATGACGTCCCCGTAACCGGACCCCTGGGGTTTCTCGAACGTTCGGATCGCCCCGGGACCCAAAATCAGTGAGTAATAGCATAGAAAACTGGCCAGAATGGACCAAATATGCGAGTTTTGACGACATGCCCGTAACCAGACCCCGGGGTTCCCCGAACATGCTGATCGCCCCGGGACCCAAAATCAGCGAGTAATAGCACGGAAAACTGGTCAGAATGGATCAAATCTGCGAGTTTTGATGATGTCCCCGTAACCGGACCCCGGGGTTCCCCGAACATTCGGATCGCCCCGGGACCCAAAATCTGCGAGTAATAGCACAGAAAAAAGGTAAGAATGGACCAAATCTGCGAATTTTGACGACGTCCCCGTAACCGGACCCTTGGGGTTCCCCGAACGTTCAGATCGCCCATGGACCCAAAATCAGTGAGTAATAGCATAGAAAACTGGCCAGGATGGACCAAATATGCAAGTATTTATGACGTACTCGTAGCCGGACCCCGGGGTTCCCCGAACATTCGGATCGCCCCGGGACCCAAAATCTGCGAGTAATAGCACAGAAAACTGGTCAGAATGGATCAAATCTGTGTGTTTTGACGAGGTCCCCGTAACCGGAGCCCTGGGGTTTCTCGAACGTTCGGATCGCCCCGGGACCCAAAATCAGTGAGTAATAGCATAGAAAACTGGCCAGAATGAACCAATTAAGCGAGTTTTGACGACGTGCCCGTAACCTGACCCCGGGGTTCCCCGAACATTCGGATCGCCCCGGGACCCAAAATCAGCGAGTAATAGCACGGAAAACTGGTCAAAATGGATGAAATCTGCGAGTTTTGATGATGTCCCCGTAACCGGACCCCGGGGTTCCCCAAACATTCGGATCGCCCCGTGACCCAAAATTAGTGCGTAATAGCACAGAAAGGTGGCCAGAATGGACCAAATATGCGAGTTTTGACGAGGTCCCCGTAACCGGACCCCTGGGGTTTCTCGAACGTTCGGATCGCCCCGGGACCCAAAATCAGTGAGTAATAGCATAGAAAACTGGCCAGAATGGACCAAATATGCGAGTTTTGACGACGTGCCCGTAACCAGACCCCGGGGTTCCCCGAACATGCTGATCGCCCCGGGACCCAAAATCAGCGAGTAATAGCACGGAAAACTGGTCAGAATGGATCAAATCTGCGAGTTTTGATGATGTCCCCGTAACCGGACCCCGGGGTTCCCCGAACATTCGGATCGCCACGTAACCCAAAATCAGTGCGTAATAGCACGGAAAACTGCCAGAATGGACCAAATATGCGAGTTTTGACGAGGTCCCCGTAACCGGACCCCTGGGGTTCCCCGAACGTTCGGATCACCCCGGGACCCAAAATCAGTGAGTAATAGCATAGAAAACTGGCCAGAATGGACCAAATATGCGAGTTTTAATGACGTACTCATAACCGGACCCCGGGGTTCCCCGAACATTCGGATCGCCCCGGGACCCAAAATCTGCGAGTAATAGAACAGAAAAAAGGTAAGAATGGACCAAATCTGTGAATTTTGACGAAGTCCCCGTAACCGGACGCCTGGGGTTCCCCGAACGTTCAGATCGCCCATGGACCCAAAATCAGTGAGTAATAGCATAGAAAACTGGCCAGGATGGACCAAATATGCAAGTATTTATGACGTACTCGTAACCGGACCCCCGGGTTCCCCGAACATTCGGATCGCCCCGGGACCCAAAATCTGCGAGTAATAGCACAGAAAACTGGTCAGAATGGATCAAATCTGCGAGTTTTGACGAGGTCCCCGTAACCGGAACCCTGGGGTTTCTCGAAAGTTCGGATCGCCCCGGGACCCAAAATCAGTGAGTAATAGCATAGAAAACTGGCCAGAATGGACCAATTAAGCGAGTTTTGACGACGTGCCCGTAACCTGACCCCGGGGTTCCCCGAACATTCGGATCGCCCCGGGACCCAAAATCAGCGAGTAGCACGGAAAACTGGTCAAAATGGATGAAATCTGCGAGTTTTGATGATGTCCCCGTAACCGGACCCCGGGGTTCCCCAAACATTCGGATCGCCCCGTGACCCAAAATTAGTGCGTAATAGCACAGAAAGGTGGCCAGAATGGGCCAAATATGCGAGTTTTGACGAGGTCCCCGTAACCGGACCCCTGGGGTTCCCCGAACGTTCGGATCACCCCGGGACCCAAAATCAGTGAGTAATAGCATAGAAAACTGGCCAGAATGGACCAAATATGCGAGTTTTAATGACGTACTCATAACCGGACCCCGGGGTTCCCCAAACATTCGGATCGCCCCGGGACCCAAAATCTGCGAGTAATAGAACAGAAAAAAGGTAAGAATGGACCAAATCTGTGAATTTTGACGAAGTCCCCGTAACCGGACGCCTGGGGTTCCCCGAACGTTCAGATCGCCCATGGACCCAAAATCAGTGAGTAATAGCATAGAAAACTGGCCAGGATGGACCAAATATGCGAGTATTTATGACGTACTCGTAACCGGACCCCCGGGTTCCCCGAACATTCGGATCGCCCCGGGACCCAAAATCTGCGAGTAATAGCACAGAAAACTGGTCAGAATGGATCAAATCTGCGAGTTTTGACGTGGTCCCCGTAACCGGAGCCCTGGGGTTTCTCGAACGTTCGGATCGCCCCGGGACCCAAAATCAGTGAGTAATAGCATAGAAAACTGGCCAGAATGGACCAATTAAGCGAGTTTTGACGACGTGCCCGTAACCTGACCCCGGGGTTCCCCGAACATTCGGATCGCCCCGGGACCCAAAATCTGCGAGTAATAGCACAGAAAACTGGTCAGAATGGATCAAATCTGCGAGTTTTGACGAGGTCCCCGTAACCGGAGCCCTGGGGTTTCTCGAACGTTCGGATCGCCCCGGGACCCAAAATCAGTGAGTAATAGCATAGAAAACTGGCCAGAATGGACCAATTAAGCGAGTTTTGACGACGTGCCCGTAACCTGACCCCGGGGTTCCCCGAACATTCGGATCGCCCCGGGACCCAAAATCAGCGAGTAATAGCACGGAAAACTGGTCAGAATGGATGAAATCTGCGAGTTTTGATGATGTCCCCGTATCCGGACCCCGGGGTTCCCCAAACATTCGGATCGCCCCGTGACCCAAAATTAGTGCGTAATAGCACAGAAAGCTGGCCAGAATGGACCAAATATGCGAGTTTTGATGAGGTCCCCGTAACCGGACCCCTGGGGTTTCTCGAACGTTCGGATCGCCCCGGGACCCAAAATCAGTGAGTAATAGCATAGAAAACTGGCCAGAATGGACCAAATATGCGAGTTTTGACGACATGCCCGTAACCACACCCCGGGGTTCCCCGAACATGCTGATCGCCCCGGGACCCAAAATCAGCGAGTAATAGCACGGAAAACTGGTCAGAATGGATCAAATCTGCGAGTTTTGATGATGTCCCCGTAACCGGACCCCGGGGTTCCCCGAACATTCGGATCGCCCCGGGACCCAAAATCTGCGAGTAATAGCACAGAAAAAAGGTAAGAATGGACCAAATCTGCGAATTTTGACGACGTCCCCGTAACCGGACCCTTGGGGTTCCCCGAACGTTCAGATCGCCCATGGACCCAAAATCAGTGAGTAATAGCATAGAAAACTGGCCAGGATGGACCAAATATGCAAGTATTTATGACGTACTCGTAGCCGGACCCCGGGGTTCCCCGAACATTCGGATCGCCCCGGGACCCAAAATCTGCGAGTAATAGCACAGAAAACTGGTCAGAATGGATCAAATCTGTGTGTTTTGACGAGGTCCCCGTAACCGGAGCCCTGGGGTTTCTCGAACGTTCGGATCGCCCCGGGACCCAAAATCAGTGAGTAATAGCATAGAAAACTGGCCAGAATGAACCAATTAAGCGAGTTTTGACGACGTGCCCGTAACCTGACCCCGGGGTTCCCCGAACATTCGGATCGCCCCGGGACCCAAAATCAGCGAGTAATAGCACGGAAAACTGGTCAAAATGGATGAAATCTGCGAGTTTTGATGATGTCCCCGTAACCGGACCCCGGGGTTCCCCAAACATTCGGATCGCCCCGTGACCCAAAATTAGTGCGTAATAGCACAGAAAGGTGGCCAGAATGGACCAAATATGCGAGTTTTGACGAGGTCCCCGTAACCGGACCCCTGGGGTTTCTCGAACGTTCGGATCGCCCCGGGACCCAAAATCAGTGAGTAATAGCATAGAAAACTGGCCAGAATGGACCAAATATGCGAGTTTTGACGACGTGCCCGTAACCAGACCCTGGGGTTCCCCGAACATGCTGATCGCCCCGGGACCCAAAATCAGCGAGTAATAGCACGGAAAACTGGTCAGAATGGATCAAATCTGCGAGTTTTGATGATGTCCCCGTAACCGGACCCCGGGGTTCCCCGAACATTCGGATCGCCACGTAACCCAAAATTAGTGCGTAATAGCACGGAAAACTGGCCAGAATGGACCAAATATGCGAGTTTTGACGAGGTCCCCGTAACCGGACCCCTGGGGTTCCCCGAACGTTCGGATCACCCCGGGACCCAAAATCAGTGAGTAATAGCATAGAAAACTGGCCAGAATGGACCAAATATGCGAGTTTTAATGACGTACTCATAACCGGACCCCGGGGTTCCCCGAACATTCGGATCGCCCCGGGACCCAAAATCTGCGAGTAATAGAACAGAAAAAAGGTAAGAATGGACCAAATCTGTGAATTTTGACGAAGTCCCCGTAACCGGACGCCTGGGGTTCCCCGAACGTTCAGATCGCCCATGGACCCAAAATCAGTGAGTAATAGCATAGAAAACTGGCCAGGATGGACCAAATATGCAAGTATTTATGACGTACTCGTAACCGGACCCCCGGGTTCCCCGAACATTCGGATCGCCCCGGGACCCAAAATCTGCGAGTAATAGCACAGAAAACTGGTCAGAATGGATCAAATCTGCGAGTTTTGACGAGGTCCCCGTAACCGGAGCCCTGGGGTTTCTCGAACGTTCGGATCGCCCCGGGACCCAAAATCAGTGAGTAATAGCATAGAAAACTGGCCAGAATGGACCAATTAAGCGAGTTTTGACGACGTGCCCGTAACCTGACCCCGGGGTTCCCCGAACATTCGGATCGCCCCGGGACCCAAAATCAGCGAGTAATAGCACGGAAAACTCGTCAAAATGGATGAAATCTGCGAGTTTTGATGATGTCCCCGTAACCGGACCCCGGGGTTCCCCAAACATTCGGATCGCCCCGTGACCCAAAATTAGTGCGTAATAGCACAGAAAGGTGGCCAGAATGGACCAAATATGCGAGTTTTGACGAGGTCCCCGTAACCGGACCCCTGGGGTTTCTCGAACGTTCGGATCGCCCCGGGACCCAAAATCAGTGAGTAATAGCATAGAAAACTGGCCAGAATGGACCAAATATGCGAGTTTTGACGACGTGCCCGTAACCAGACCCCGGGGTTCCCCGAACATGCTGATCGCCCCGGGACCCAAAATCAGCGAGTAATAGCATAGAAAACTGGCCAGAATGGATCAAATATGCGAGTTTTGACGACGTGCCCGTAACCAGACCCTGGGGTTCCCCGAACATGCTGATCGCCCCGGGACCCAAAATCAGCGAGTAATAGCACGGAAAACTGGTCAGAATGGATCAAATCTGCGAGTTTTGATGATGTCCCCGTAACCGGACCCCGGGGTTCCCCGAACATTCGGATCGCCACGTAACCCAAAATTAGTGCGTAATAGCACGGAAAACTGGCCAGAATGGACCAAATATGCGAGTTTTGACGAGGTCCCCGTAACCGGACCCCTGGGGTTCCCCGAACGTTCGGATCACCCCGGGACCCAAAATCAGTGAGTAATAGCATAGAAAACTGGCCAGAATGGACCAAATATGCGAGTTTTAATGACGTACTCATAACCGGACCCCGGGGTTCCCCGAACATTCGGATCGCCCCGGGACCCAAAATCTGCGAGTAATAGAACAGAAAAAAGGTAAGAATGGACCAAATCTGTGAATTTTGACGAAGTCCCCGTAACCGGACGCCTGGGGTTCCCCGAACGTTCAGATCGCCCATGGACCCAAAATCAGTGAGTAATAGCATAGAAAACTGGCCAGGATGGACCAAATATGCAAGTATTTATGACGTACTCGTAACCGGACCCCCGGGTTCCCCGAACATTCGGATCGCCCCGGGACCCAAAATCTGCGAGTAATAGCACAGAAAACTGGTCAGAATGGATCAAATCTGCGAGTTTTGACGAGGTCCCCGTAACCGGAGCCCTGGGGTTTCTCGAACGTTCGGATCGCCCCGGGACCCAAAATCAGTGAGTAATAGCATAGAAAACTGGCCAGAATGGACCAATTAAGCGAGTTTTGACGACGTGCCCGTAACCTGACCCCGGGGTTCCCCGAACATTCGGATCGCCCCGGGACCCAAAATCAGCGAGTAATAGCACGGAAAACTCGTCAAAATGGATGAAATCTGCGAGTTTTGATGATGTCCCCGTAACCGGACCCCGGGGTTCCCCAAACATTCGGATCGCCCCGTGACCCAAAATTAGTGCGTAATAGCACAGAAAGGTGGCCAGAATGGACCAAATATGCGAGTTTTGACGAGGTCCCCGTAACCGGACCCCTGGGGTTTCTCGAACGTTCGGATCGCCCCGGGACCCAAAATCAGTGAGTAATAGCATAGAAAACTGGCCAGAATGGACCAAATATGCGAGTTTTGACGACGTGCCCGTAACCAGACCCCGGGGTTCCCCGAACATGCTGATCGCCCCGGGACCCAAAATCAGCGAGTAATAGCATAGAAAACTGGCCAGAATGGATCAAATCTGCGAGTTTTGATGACGTACTCATAACCGGACCCCGGGGTTCCCCGAACATTCGGATCGCCCCGGGACCCAAAATCTGCGAGTAATAGAACAGAAAAAAGGTAAGAATGGACCAAATCTGTGAATTTTGACGAAGTCCCCGTAACCGGACGCCTGGGGTTCCCCGAACGTTCAGATCGCCCATGGACCCAAAATCAGTGAGTAATAGCATAGAAAACTGGCCAGGATGGACCAAATATGCAAGTATTTATGACGTACTCGTAACCGGACCCCCGGGTTCCCCGAACATTCGGATCGCCCCGGGACCCAAAATCTGCGAGTAATAGCACAGAAAACTGGTCAGAATGGATCAAATCTGCGAGTTTTGACGAGGTCCCCGTAACCGGAGCCCTGGGGTTTCTCGAACGTTCGGATCGCCCCGGGACCCAAAATCAGTGAGTAATAGCATAGAAAACTGGCCAGAATGGACCAATTAAGCGAGTTTTGACGACGTGCCCGTAACCTGACCCCGGGGTTCCCCGAACATTCGGATCGCCCCGGGACCCAAAATCAGCGAGTAATAGCACGGAAAACTGGTCAAAATGGATGAAATCTGCGAGTTTTGATGATGTCCCCGTAACCGGACCCCGGGGTTCCCCAAACATTCGGATCGCCCCGTGACCCAAAATTAGTGCGTAATAGCACAGAAAGGTGGCCAGAATGGGCCAAATATGCGAGTTTTGACGAGGTCCCCGTAACCGGACCCCTGGGGTTTCTCGAACGTTCGGATCGCCCCGGGACCCAAAATCAGTGAGTAATAGCATAGAAAACTGGCCAGAATGGACCAAATATGCGAGTTTTGACGAC
This sequence comes from Elymus sibiricus, assembly GCA_039707655.1. NCBI lineage: Eukaryota > Viridiplantae > Streptophyta > Magnoliopsida > Poales > Poaceae > Elymus > Elymus sibiricus. The sequence continues at coordinate 518,744,366 of CM077672.1, read as the reverse complement.
GTGCCCGTAACCAGACCCCGGGGTTCCCCGAACATGCTGATCGCCCCGGGACCCAAAATCAGCGAGTAATAGCACGGAAAACTGGTCAGAATGGATCAAATCTGCGAGTTTTGATGATGTCCCCGTAACCGGACCCCGGGGTTCCCCGAACATTCGGATCGCCCCGTAACCCAAAATTAGTGCGTAATAGCACGGAAAACTGGCCAGAATGGACCAAATATGCGAGTTTTGACGAGGTCCCCGTAACCGGAGCCCTGGGGTTTCTCGAACGTTCGGATCGCCCCGGGACCCAAAATCAGTGAGTAATAGCATAGAAAACTGGCCAGAATGGACCAATTAAGCGAGTTTTGACGACGTGCCCGTAACCTGACCCCGGGGTTCCCCGAACATTCGGATCGCCCCGGGACCCAAAATCAGCGAGTAATAGCACGGAAAACTCGTCAAAATGGATGAAATCTGCGAGTTTTGATGATGTCCCCGTAACCGGACCCCGGGGTTCCCCAAACATTCGGATCGCCCCGTGACCCAAAATTAGTGCGTAATAGCACAGAAAGGTGGCCAGAATGGACCAAATATGCGAGTTTTGACGAGGTCCCCGTAACCGGACCCCTGGGGTTTCTCGAACGTTCGGATCGCCCCGGGACCCAAAATCAGTGAGTAATAGCATAGAAAACTGGCCAGAATGGACCAAATATGCGAGTTTTGACGACGTGCCCGTAACCAGACCCCGGGGTTCCCCGAACATGCTGATCGCCCCGGGACCCAAAATCAGCGAGTAATAGCATAGAAAACTGGCCAGAATGGATCAAATCTGCGAGTTTTGATGACGTACTCATAACCGGACCCCGGGGTTCCCCGAACATTCGGATCGCCCCGGGACCCAAAATCTGCGAGTAATAGAACAGAAAAAAGGTAAGAATGGACCAAATCTGTGAATTTTGACGAAGTCCCCGTAACCGGACGCCTGGGGTTCCCCGAACGTTCAGATCGCCCATGGACCCAAAATCAGTGAGTAATAGCATAGAAAACTGGCCAGGATGGACCAAATATGCAAGTATTTATGACGTACTCGTAACCGGACCCCCGGGTTCCCCGAACATTCGGATCGCCCCGGGACCCAAAATCTGCGAGTAATAGCACAGAAAACTGGTCAGAATGGATCAAATCTGCGAGTTTTGACGAGGTCCCCGTAACCGGAGCCCTGGGGTTTCTCGAACGTTCGGATCGCCCCGGGACCCAAAATCAGTGAGTAATAGCATAGAAAACTGGCCAGAATGGACCAATTAAGCGAGTTTTGACGACGTGCCCGTAACCTGACCCCGGGGTTCCCCGAACATTCGGATCGCCCCGGGACCCAAAATCAGCGAGTAATAGCACGGAAAACTGGTCAAAATGGATGAAATCTGCGAGTTTTGATGATGTCCCCGTAACCGGACCCCGGGGTTCCCCAAACATTCGGATCGCCCCGTGACCCAAAATTAGTGCGTAATAGCACAGAAAGGTGGCCAGAATGGGCCAAATATGCGAGTTTTGACGAGGTCCCCGTAACCGGACCCCTGGGGTTTCTCGAACGTTCGGATCGCCCCGGGACCCAAAATCAGTGAGTAATAGCATAGAAAACTGGCCAGAATGGACCAAATATGCGAGTTTTGACGACGTGCCCGTAACCAGACCCCGGGGTTCCCCGAACATGCTGATCGCCCCGGGACCCAAAATCAGCGAGTAATAGCACGGAAAACTGGTCAGAATGGATCAAATCTGCGAGTTTTGATGATGTCCCCGTAACCGGACCCCGGGGTTCCCCGAACATTCGGATCGCCCCGTAACCCAAAATTAGTGCGTAATAGCACGGAAAACTGGCCAGAATGGACCAAATATGCGAGTTTTGACGAGGTCCCCGTAACCGGAGCCCTGGGGTTTCTCGAACGTTCGGATCGCCCCGGGACCCAAAATCAGTGAGTAATAGCATAGAAAACTGGCCAGAATGGACCAATTAAGCGAGTTTTGACGACGTGCCCGTAACCTGACCCCGGGGTTCCCCGAACAATAGGATCGCCCCGGGACCCAAAATCAGCGAGTAATAGCACGGAAAACTCGTCAAAATGGATGAAATCTGCGAGTTTTGATGATGTCCCCGTAACCGGACCCCGGGGTTCCCCAAACATTCGGATCGCCCCGTGACCCAAAATTAGTGCGTAATAGCACAGAAAGGTGGCCAGAATGGACCAAATATGCGAGTTTTGACGAGGTCCCCGTAACCGGACCCCTGGGGTTTCTCGAACGTTCGGATCGCCCCGGGACCCAAAATCAGTGAGTAATAGCATAGAAAACTGGCCAGAATGGACCAAATATGCGAGTTTTGACGACGTGCCCGTAACCAGACCCCTGGGTTCCCCGAACATGCTGATCGCCCCGGGACCCAAAATCAGCGAGTAATAGCATAGAAAACTGGCCAGAATGGATCAAATCTGCGAGTTTTGATGACGTACTCATAACCGGACCCCGGGGTTCCCCGAACATTCGGATCGCCCCGGGACCCAAAATCTGCGAGTAATAGAACAGAAAAAAGGTAAGAATGGACCAAATCTGTGAATTTTGACGAAGTCCCCGTAACCGGACGCCTGGGGTTCCCCGAACGTTCAGATCGCCCATGGACCCAAAATCAGTGAGTAATAGCATAGAAAACTGGCCAGGATGGACCAAATATGCAAGTATTTATGACGTACTCGTAACCGGACCCCCGGGTTCCCCGAACATTCGGATCGCCCCGGGACCCAAAATCTGCGAGTAATAGCACAGAAAACTGGTCAGAATGGATCAAATCTGCGAGTTTTGACGAGGTCCCCGTAACCGGAGCCCTGGGGTTTCTCGAACGTTCGGATCGCCCCGGGACCCAAAATCAGTGAGTAATAGCATAGAAAACTGGCCAGAATGGACCAATTAAGCGAGTTTTGACGACGTGCCCGTAACCTGACCCCGGGGTTCCCCGAACATTCGGATCGCCCCGGGACCCAAAATCAGCGAGTAATAGCACGGAAAACTCGTCAAAATGGATGAAATCTGCGAGTTTTGATGATGTCCCCGTAACCGGACCCCGGGGTTCCCCAAACATTCGGATCGCCCCGTGACCCAAAATTAGTGCGTAATAGCACAGAAAGGTGGCCAGAATGGGCCAAATATGCGAGTTTTGACGAGGTCCCCGTAACCGGACCCCTGGGGTTTCTCGAACGTTCGGATCGCCCCGGGACCCAAAATCAGTGAGTAATAGCATAGAAAACTGGCCAGAATGGACCAAATATGCGAGTTTTGACGACGTGCCCGTAACCAGACCCCGGGGTTCCCGAACATGCTGATCGCCCCGGGACCCAAAATCAGCGAGTAATAGCACGGAAAACTGGTCAGAATGGATCAAATCTGCGAGTTTTGATGATGTCCCCGTAACCGGACCCCGGGGTTCCCCGAACATTCGGATCGCCCCGTAACCCAAAATTAGTGCGTAATAGCACGGAAAACTGGCCAGAATGGACCAAATATGCGAGTTTTGACGAGGTCCCCGTAACCGGAGCCCTGGGGTTTCTCGAACGTTCGGATCGCCCCGGGACCCAAAATCAGTGAGTAATAGCATAGAAAACTGGCCAGAATGGACCAATTAAGCGAGTTTTGACGACGTGCCCGTAACCTGTCCCCGGGGTTCCCCGAACAATAGGATCGCCCCGGGACCCAAAATCAGCGAGTAATAGCACGGAAAACTCGTCAAAATGGATGAAATCTGCGAGTTTTGATGATGTCCCCGTAACCGGACCCCGGGGTTCCCCAAACATTCGGATCGCCCCGTGACCCAAAATTAGTGCGTAATAGCACAGAAAGGTGGCCAGAATGGACCAAATATGCGAGTTTTGACGAGGTCCCCGTAACCGGACCCCTGGGGTTTCTCGAACGTTCGGATCGCCCCGGGACCCAAAATCAGTGAGTAATAGCATAGAAAACTGGCCAGAATGGACCAAATATGCGAGTTTTGACGACGTGCCCGTAACCAGACCCCGGGGTTCCCCGAACATGCTGATCGCCCCGGGACCCAAAATCAGCGAGTAATAGCACGGAAAACTGGTCAGAATGGATCAAATCTGCGAGTTTTGATGATGTCCCCGTAACCGGACCCCGGGGTTCCCCGAACATTCGGATCGCCCCGGGACCCAAAATCTGCGAGTAATAGCACAGAAAAAAGGTAAGAATGGACCAAATCTGCGAATTTTGACGACGTCCCCGTAACCGGACCCTTGGGGTTCCCCGAACGTTCAGATCGCCCATGGACCCAAAATCAGTGAGTAATAGCATAGAAAACTGGCCAGGATGGACCAAATATGCAAGTATTTATGACGTACTCATAGCCGGACCCCGGGGTTCCCCGAACATTCGGATCGCCCCGGGACCCAAAATCTGCGAGTAATAGCACAGAAAACTGGTCAGAATGGATCAAATCTGCGAGTTTTGACGAGGTCCCCGTAACCGGAGCCCTGGGGTTTCTCGAACGTTCGGATCGCCCCGGGACCCAAAATCAGTGAGTAATAGCATAGAAAAGTGGCCAGAATGGACCAATTAAGCGAGTTTTGACGACGTGCCCGTAACCTGACCCCGGGGTTCCCCGAACATTCGGATCGCCCCGGGACCCAAAATCAGCGAGTAATAGCACGGAAAACTGGTCAAAATGGATGAAATCTGCGAGTTTTGATGATGTCCCCGTAACCGGACCCCGGGGTTCCCCAAACATTCGGATCGCCCCGTGACCCAAAATTAGTGCGTAATAGCACAGAAAGGTGGCCAGAATGGACCAAATATGCGAGTTTTGACGAGGTCCCCGTAACCGGACCCCTGGGGTTTCTCGAACGTTCGGATCGCCCCGGGACCCAAAATCAGTGAGTAATAGCATAGAAAACTGGCCAGAATGGACCAAATATGCGAGTTTTGACGACGTGCCCGTAACCAGACCCCGGGGTTCCCCGAACATGCTGATCGCCCCGGGACCCAAAATCAGCGAGTAATAGCACGGAAAACTGGTCAGAATGGATCAAATCTGCGAGTTTTGATGATGTCCCCGTAACCGGACCCCGGGGTTCCCCGAACATTCGGATCGCCCCGTAACCCAAAATTAGTGCGTAATAGCACGGAAAACTGGCCAGAATGGACCAAATATGCGAGTTTTGACGAGGTCCCCGTAACCGGAGCCCTGGGGTTCCCCGAACGTTCGGATCGCCCCGGGACCCAAAATCAGTGAGTAATAGCATAGAAAACTGGCCAGAATGGACCAATTAAGCGAGTTTTGACGACGTGCCCGTAACCTGACCCCGGGGTTCCCCGAACATTCGGATCGCCCCGGGACCCAAAATCAGCGAGTAATAGCACGGAAAACTGGTCAAAATGGATGAAATCTGCGAGTTTTGATGATGTCCCCGTAACCGGACCCCGGGGTTCCCCAAACATTCGGATCGCCCCGTGACCCAAAATTAGTGCGTAATAGCACAGAAAGGTGGCCAGAATGGACCAAATATGCGAGTTTTGATGAGGTCCCCGTAACCGGACCCCTGGGGTTTCTCGAACGTTCGGATCGCCCCGGGACCCAAAATCAGTGAGTAATAGCATAGAAAACTGGCCAGAATGGACCAAATATGCGAGTTTTGACGACGTGCCCATAACCAGACCCCGGGGTTCCCCGAACATGCTGATCGCCCCGGGACCCAAAATCAGCGAGTAATAGCACGGAAAACTGGTCAGAATGGATCAAATCTGCGAGTTTTGATGATGTCCCCGTAACCGGACCCCGGGGTTCCCCGAACATTCGGATCGCCCCGTAACCCAAAATTAGTGCGTAATAGCACGGAAAACTGGCCAGAATGGACCAAATATGCGAGTTTTGACGAGGTCCCCGTAACCGGAGCCCTGGGGTTTCTCGAACGTTCGGATCGCCCCGGGACCCAAAATCAGTGAGTAATAGCATAGAAAACTGGCCAGAATGGACCAATTAAGCGAGTTTTGACGACGTGCCCGTAACCTGACCCCGGGGTTCCCCGAACAATAGGATCGCCCCGGGACCCAAAATCAGCGAGTAATAGCACGGAAAACTCGTCAAAATGGATGAAATCTGCGAGTTTTGATGATGTCCCCGTAACCGGACCCCGGGGTTCCCCAAACATTCGGATCGCCCCGTGACCCAAAATTAGTGCGTAATAGCACAGAAAGGTGGCCAGAATGGACCAAATATGCGAGTTTTGACGAGGTCCCCGTAACCGGACCCCTGGGGTTTCTCGAATGTTCGGATCGCCCCGGGACCCAAAATCAGTGAGTAATAGCATAGAAAACTGGCCAGAATGGACCAAATATGCGAGTTTTGACGACGTGCCCGTAACCAGACCCCGGGGTTCCCCGAACATGCTGATCGCCCCGGGACCCAAAATCAGCGAGTAATAGCACGGAAAACTGGTCAGAATGGATCAAATCTGCGAGTTTTGATGATGTCCCCGTAACCGGACCCCGGGGTTCCCCGAACATTCGGATCGCCCCGTAACCCAAAATTAGTGCGTAATAGCACGGAAAACTGGCCAGAATGGACCAAATATGCGAGTTTTGACGAGGTCCCCGTAACCGGAGCCCTGGGGTTTCTCGAACGTTCGGATCGCCCCGGGACCCAAAATCAGTGAGTAATAGCATAGAAAACTGGCCAGAATGGACCAATTAAGCGAGTTTTGACGACGTGCCCGTAACCTGTCCCCGGGGTTCCCCGAACAATAGGATCGCCCCGGGACCCAAAATCAGCGAGTAATAGCACGGAAAACTCGTCAAAATGGATGAAATCTGCGAGTTTTGATGATGTCCCCGTAACCGGACCCCGGGGTTCCCCAAACATTCGGATCGCCCCGTGACCCAAAATTAGTGCGTAATAGCACAGAAAGGTGGCCAGAATGGACCAAATATGCGAGTTTTGACGAGGTCCCCGTAACCGGACCCCTGGGGTTTCTCGAACGTTCGGATCGCCCCGGGACCCAAAATCAGTGAGTAATAGCATAGAAAACTGGCCAGAATGGACCAAATATGCGAGTTTTGACGACGTGCCCGTAACCAGACCCCGGGGTTCCCCGAACATGCTGATCGCCCCGGGACCCAAAATCAGCGAGTAATAGCACGGAAAACTGGTCAGAATGGATCAAATCTGCGAGTTTTGATGATGTCCCCGTAACCGGACCCCGGGGTTCCCCGAACATTCGGATCGCCCCGGGACCCAAAATCTGCGAGTAATAGCACAGAAAAAAGGTAAGAATGGACCAAATCTGCGAATTTTGACGACGTCCCCGTAACCGGACCCTTGGGGTTCCCCGAACGTTCAGATCGCCCATGGACCCAAAATCAGTGAGTAATAGCATAGAAAACTGGCCAGGATGGACCAAATATGCAAGTATTTATGACGTACTCATAGCCGGACCCCGGGGTTCCCCGAACATTCGGATCGCCCCGGGACCCAAAATCTGCGAGTAATAGCACAGAAAACTGGTCAGAATGGATCAAATCTGCGAGTTTTGACGAGGTCCCCGTAACCGGAGCTCTGGGGTTTCTCGAACGTTCGGATCGCCCCGGGACCCAAAATCAGTGAGTAATAGCATAGAAAAGTGGCCAGAATGGACCAATTAAGCGAGTTTTGACGACGTGCCCGTAACCTGACCCCGGGGTTCCCCGAACATTCGGATCGCCCCGGGACCCAAAATCAGCGAGTAATAGCACGGAAAACTGGTCAAAATGGATGAAATCTGCGAGTTTTGATGATGTCCCCGTAACCGGACCCCGGGGTTCCCCAAACATTCGGATCGCCCCGTGACCCAAAATTAGTGCGTAATAGCACAGAAAGGTGGCCAGAATGGACCAAATATGCGAGTTTTGACGAGGTCCCCGTAACCGGACCCCTGGGGTTTCTCGAACGTTCGGATCGCCCCGGGACCCAAAATCAGTGAGTAATAGCATAGAAAACTGGCCAGAATGGACCAAATATGCGAGTTTTGACGACGTGCCCGTAACCAGACCCCGGGGTTCCCCGAACATGCTGATCGCCCCGGGACCCAAAATCAGCGAGTAATAGCACGGAAAACTGGTCAGAATGGATCAAATCTGCGAGTTTTGATGATGTCCCCGTAACCGGACCCCGGGGTTCCCCGAACATTCGGATCGCCCCGTAACCCAAAATTAGTGCGTAATAGCACGGAAAACTGGCCAGAATGGACCAAATATGCGAGTTTTGACGAGGTCCCCGTAACCGGAGCCCTGGGGTTCCCCGAACGTTCGGATCGCCCCGGGACCCAAAATCAGTGAGTAATAGCATAGAAAACTGGCCAGAATGGACCAATTAAGCGAGTTTTGACGACGTGCCCGTAACCTGACCCCGGGGTTCCCTGAACATTCGGATCGCCCCGGGACCCAAAATCAGCGAGTAATAGCACGGAAAACTGGTCAAAATGGATGAAATCTGCGAGTTTTGATGATGTCCCCGTAACCGGACCCCGGGGTTCCCCAAACATTCGGATCGCCCCGTGACCCAAAATTAGTGCGTAATAGCACAGAAAGGTGGCCAGAATGGACCAAATATGCGAGTTTTGATGAGGTCCCCGTAACCGGACCCCTGGGGTTTCTCGAACGTTCGGATCGCCCCGGGACCCAAAATCAGTGAGTAATAGCATAGAAAACTGGCCAGAATGGACCAAATATGCGAGTTTTGACGACGTGCCCGTAACCAGACCCCGGGGTTCCCCGAACATGCTGATCGCCCCGGGACCCAAAATCAGCGAGTAATAGCACGGAAAACTGGTCAGAATGGATCAAATCTGCGAGTTTTGATGATGTCCCCGTAACCGGACCCCGGGGTTCCCCGAACATTCGGATCGCCACGTAACCCAAAATTAGTGCGTAATAGCACGGAAAACTGGCCAGAATGGACCAAATATGCGAGTTTTGACGAGGTCCCCGTAACCGGACCCCTGGGGTTCCCCGAACGTTCGGATCACCCCGGGACCCAAAATCAGTGAGTAATAGCATAGAAAACTGGCCAGAATGGACCAAATATGCGAGTTTTAATGACGTACTCATAACCGGACCCCGGGGTTCCCCGAACATTCGGATCGCCCCGGGACCCAAAATCTGCGAGTAATAGAACAGAAAAAAGGTAAGAATGGACCAAATCTGTGAATTTTGACGAAGTCCCCGTAACCGGACGCCTGGGGTTCCCCGAACGTTCAGATCGCCCATGGACCCAAAATCAGTGAGTAATAGCATAGAAAACTGGCCAGGATGGACCAAATATGCAAGTATTTATGACGTACTCGTAACCGGACCCCCGGGTTCCCCGAACATTCGGATCGCCCCGGGACCCAAAATCTGCGAGTAATAGCACAGAAAACTGGTCAGAATGGATCAAATCTGCGAGTTTTGACGAGGTCCCCGTAACCGGAGCCCTGGGGTTTCTCGAACGTTCGGATCGCCCCGGGACCCAAAATCAGTGAGTAATAGCATAGAAAACTGGCCAGAATGGACCAATTAAGCGAGTTTTGACGACGTGCCCGTAACCTGACCCCGGGGTTCCCCGAACATTCGGATCGCCCCGGGACCCAAAATCAGCGAGTAATAGCACGGAAAACTGGTCAAAATGGATGAAATCTGCGAGTTTTGATGATGTCCCCGTAACCGGACCCCGGGGTTCCCCAAACATTCGGATCGCCCCGTGACCCAAAATTAGTGCGTAATAGCACAGAAAGGTGGCCAGAATGGGCCAAATATGCGAGTTTTGACGAGGTCCCCGTAACCGGACCCCTGGGGTTTCTCGAACGTTCGGATCGCCCCGGGACCCAAAATCAGTGAGTAATAGCATAGAAAACTGGCCAGAATGGACCAAATATGCGAGTTTTGACGACGTGCCCGTAACCAGACCCCGGGGTTCCCCGAACATGCTGATCGCCCCGGGACCCAAAATCAGCGAGTAATAGCACGGAAAACTGGTCAGAATGGATCAAATCTGCGAGTTTTGATGATGTCCCCGTAACCGGACCCCGGGGTTCCCCGAACATTCGGATCGCCCCGTAACCCAAAATTAGTGCGTAATAGCACGGAAAACTGGCCAGAATGGACCAAATATGCGAGTTTTGACGAGGTCCCCGTAACCGGAGCCCTGGGGTTCCCCGAACGTTCGGATCGCCCCGGGACCCAAAATCAGTGAGTAATAGCATAGAAAACTGGCCAGAATGGACCAATTAAGCGAGTTTTGACGACGTGCCCGTAACCTGACCCCGGGGTTCCCCGAACATTCGGATCGCCCCGGGACCCAAAATCAGCGAGTAATAGCACGGAAAACTGGTCAAAATGGATGAAATCTGCGAGTTTTGATGATGTCCCCGTAACCGGACCCCGGGGTTCCCCAAACATTCGGATCGCCCCGTGACCCAAAATTAGTGCGTAATAGCACAGAAAGGTGGCCAGAATGGACCAAATATGCGAGTTTTGATGAGGTCCCCGTAACCGGACCCCTGGGGTTTCTCGAACGTTCGGATCGCCCCGGGACCCAAAATCAGTGAGTAATAGCATAGAAAACTGGCCAGAATGGACCAAATATGCGAGTTTTGACGACGTGCCCGTAACTAGACCCCGGGGTTCCCCGAACATGCTGATCGCCCCGGGACCCAATATCAGCGAGTAATAGCACGGAAAACTGGTCAGAATGGATCAAATCTGCGAGTTTTGATGATGTCCCCGTAACCGGACCCCGAGGTTCCCCGAACATTCGGATCGCCACGTAACCCAAAATTAGTGCGTAATAGCACGGAAAACTGGCCAGAATGGACCAAATATGCGAGTTTTGACGAGGTCCCCGTAACCGGACCCCTGGGGTTCCCCGAACGTTCGGATCACCCCGGGACCCAAAATCAGTGAGTAATAGCATAGAAAACTGGCCAGAATGGACCAAATATGCGAGTTTTAATGACGTACTCATAACCGGACCCCGGGGTTCCCCGAACATTCGGATCGCCCCGGGACCCAAAATCTGCGAGTAATAGAACAGAAAAAAGGTAAGAATGGACCAAATCTGTGAATTTTGACGAAGTCCCCGTAACCGGACGCCTGGGGTTCCCCGAACGTTCAGATCGCCCATGGACCCAAAATCAGTGAGTAATAGCATAGAAAACTGGCCAGGATGGACCAAATATGCAAGTATTTATGACGTACTCGTAACCGGACCCCCGGGTTCCCCGAACATTCGGATCGCCCCGGGACCCAAAATCTGCGAGTAATAGCACAGAAAACTGGTCAGAATGGATCAAATCTGCGAGTTTTGACGAGGTCCCCGTAACCGGAGCCCTGGGGTTTCTCGAACGTTCGGATCGCCCCGGGACCCAAAATCAGTGAGTAATAGCATAGAAAACTGGCCAGAATGGACCAATTAAGCGAGTTTTGACGACGTGCCCGTAACCTGACCCCGGGGTTCCCCGAACATTCGGATCGCCCCGGGACCCAAAATCAGCGAGTAATAGCACGGAAAACTGGTCAAAATGGATGAAATCTGCGAGTTTTGATGATGTCCCCGTAACCGGACCCCGGGGTTCCCCAAACATTCGGATCGCCCCGTGACCCAAAATTAGTGCGTAATAGCACAGAAAGGTGGCCAGAATGGGCCAAATATGCGAGTTTTGACGAGGTCCCCGTAACCGGACCCCTGGGGTTTCTCGAACGTTCGGATCGCCCCGGGACCCAAAATCAGTGAGTAATAGCATAGAAAACTGGCCAGAATGGACCAAATATGCGAGTTTTGACGACGTGCCCGTAACCAGACCCCGGGGTTCCCCGAACATGCTGATCGCCCCGGGACCCAAAATCAGCGAGTAATAGCACGGAAAACTGGTCAGAATGGATCAAATCTGCGAGTTTTGATGATGTCCCCGTAACCGGACCCCGGGGTTCCCCGAACATTCGGATCGCCCCGTAACCCAAAATTAGTGCGTAATAGCACGGAAAACTGGCCAGAATGGACCAAATATGCGAGTTTTGACGAGGTCCCCGTAACCGGAGCCCTGGGGTTTCTCGAACATTCGGATCGCCCCGGGACCCAAAATCAGTGAGTAATAGCATAGAAAACTGGCCAGAATGGACCAATTAAGCGAGTTTTGACGACGTGCCCGTAACCTGACCCCGGGGTTCCCTGAACATTCGGATCGCCCCGGGACCCAAAATCAGCGAGTAATAGCACGGAAAACTGGTCAAAATGGATGAAATCTGCGAGTTTTGATGATGTCCCCGTAACCGGACCCCGGGGTTCCCCAAACATTCGGATCGCCCCGTGACCCAAAATTAGTGCGTAATAGCACAGAAAGGTGGCCAGAATGGACCAAATATGCGAGTTTTGACGAGGTCCCCGTAACCGGACCCCTGGGGTTTCTCGAACGTTCGGATCGCCCCGGGACCCAAAATCAGTGAGTAATAGCATAGAAAACTGGCCAGAATGGACCAAATATGCGAGTTTTGACGACGTGCCCGTAACCAGACCCCGGGGTTCCCCGAACATGCTGATCGCCCCGGGACCCAAAATCAGCGAGTAATAGCATAGAAAACTGGCCAGAATGGATCAAATCTGCGAGTTTTGATGACGTACTCATAACCGGACCCCGGGGTTCCCCGAACATTCGGATCGCCCCGGGACCCAAAATCTGCGAGTAATAGAACAGAAAAAAGGTAAGAATGGACCAAATCTGTGAATTTTGACGAAGTCCCCGTAACCGGACGCCTGGGGTTCCCCGAACGTTCAGATCGCCCATGGACCCAAAATCAGTGAGTAATAGCATAGAAAACTGGCCAGGATGGACCAAATATGCAAGTATTTATGACGTACTCGTAACCGGACCCCCGGGTTCCCCGAACATTCGGATCGCCCCGGGACCCAAAATCTGCGAGTAATAGCACAGAAAACTGGTCAGAATGGATCAAATCTGCGAGTTTTGACGAGGTCCCCGTAACCGGAGCCCTGGGGTTTCTCGAACGTTCGGATCGCCCCGGGACCCAAAATCAGTGAGTAATAGCATAGAAAACTGGCCAGAATGGACCAATTAAGCGAGTTTTGACGACGTGCCCGTAACCTGACCCCGGGGTTCCCCGAACATTCGGATCGCCCCGGGACCCAAAATCAGCGAGTAATAGCACGGAAAACTCGTCAAAATGGATGAAATCTGCGAGTTTTGATGATGTCCCCGTAACCGGACCCCGGGGTTCCCCAAACATTCGGATCGCCCCGTGACCCAAAATTAGTGCGTAATAGCACAGAAAGGTGGCCAGAATGGACCAAATATGCGAGTTTTGACGAGGTCCCCGTAACCGGACCCCTGGGGTTTCTCGAACGTTCGGATCGCCCCGGGACCCAAAATCAGTGAGTAATAGCATAGAAAACTGGCCAGAATGGACCAAATATGCGAGTTTTGACGACGTGCCCGTAACCAGACCCCGGGGTTCCCCGAACATGCTGATCGCCCCGGGACCCAAAATCAGCGAGTAATAGCATAGAAAACTGGCCAGAATGGATCAAATCTGCGAGTTTTGATGACGTACTCATAACCGGACCCCGGGGTTCCCCGAACATTCGGATCGCCCCGGGACCCAAAATCTGCGAGTAATAGAACAGAAAAAAGGTAAGAATGGACCAAATCTGTGAATTTTGACGAAGTCCCCGTAACCGGACGCCTGGGGTTCCCCGAACGTTCAGATCGCCCATGGACCCAAAATCAGTGAGTAATAGCATAGAAAACTGGCCAGGATGGACCAAATATGCAAGTATTTATGACGTACTCGTAACCGGACCCCCGGGTTCCCCGAACATTCGGATCGCCCCGGGACCCAAAATCTGCGAGTAATAGCACAGAAAACTGGTCAGAATGGATCAAATCTGCGAGTTTTGACGAGGTCCCCGTAACCGGAGCCCTGGGGTTTCTCGAACGTTCGGATCGCCCCGGGACCCAAAATCAGTGAGTAATAGCATAGAAAACTGGCCAGAATGGACCAATTAAGCGAGTTTTGACGACGTGCCCGTAACCTGACCCCGGGGTTCCCCGAACATTCGGATCGCCCCGGGACCCAAAATTAGTGCGTAATAGCACAGAAAGGTGGCCAGAATGGGCCAAATATGCGAGTTTTGACGAGGTCCCCGTAACCGGACCCCTGGGGTTTCTCGAACGTTCGGATCGCCCCGGGACCCAAAATCAGTGAGTAATAGCATAGAAAACTGGCCAGAATGGACCAAATATGCGAGTTTTGACGACGTGCCCGTAACCAGACCCCGGGGTTCCCCGAACATGCTGATCGCCCCGTGACCCAAAATCAGCGAGTAATAGCACGGAAAACTGGTCAAAATGGATGAAATCTGCGAGTTTTGATGATGTCCCCGTAACCGGACCCCGGGGTTCCCCAAACATTCGGATCGCCCCGTGACCCAAAATTAGTGCGTAATAGCACAGAAAGGTGGCCAGAATGGGCCAAATATGCGAGTTTTGACGAGGTCCCCGTAACCGGACCCCTGGGGTTTCTCGAACGTTCGGATCGCCCCGGGACCCAAAATCAGTGAGTAATAGCATAGAAAACTGGCCAGAATGGACCAAATATGCGAGTTTTGACGACGTGCCCGTAACCAGACCCCGGGGTTCCCCGAACATGCTGATCGCCCCGGGACCCAAAATCAGCGAGTAATAGCACGGAAAACTGGTCAGAATGGATCAAATCTGCGAGTTTTGATGATGTCCCCGTAACCGGACCCCGGGGTTCCCCGAACATTCGGATCGCCCCGTAACCCAAAATTAGTGCGTAATAGCACGGAAAACTGGCCAGAATGGACCAAATATGCGAGTTTTGACGAGGTCCCCGTAACCGGAGCCCTGGGGTTTCTCGAACATTCGGATCGCCCCGGGACCCAAAATCAGTGAGTAATAGCATAGAAAACTGGCCAGAATGGACCAATTAAGCGAGTTTTGACGACGTGCCCGTAACCTGACCCCGGGGTTCCCCGAACAATAGGATCGCCCCGGGACCCAAAATCAGCGAGTAATAGCACGGAAAACTCGTCAAAATGGATGAAATCTGCGAGTTTTGATGATGTCCCCGTAACCGGACCCCGGGGTTCCCCAAACATTCGGATCGCCCCGTGACCCAAAATTAGTGCGTAATAGCACAGAAAGGTGGCCAGAATGGACCAAATATGCGAGTTTTGACGAGGTCCCCGTAACCGGACCCCTGGGGTTTCTCGAACGTTCGGATCGCCCCGGGACCCAAAATCAGTGAGTAATAGCATAGAAAACTGGCCAGAATGGACCAAATATGCGAGTTTTGACGACGTGCCCGTAACCAGACCCCGGGGTTCCCCGAACATGCTGATCGCCCCGGGACCCAAAATCAGCGAGTAATAGCATAGAAAACTGGCCAGAATGGATCAAATCTGCGAGTTTTGATGACGTACTCATAACCGGACCCCGGGGTTCCCCGAACATTCGGATCGCCCCGGGACCCAAAATCTGCGAGTAATAGAACAGAAAAAAGGTAAGAATGGACCAAATCTGTGAATTTTGACGAAGTCCCCGTAACCGGACGCCTGGGGTTCCCCGAACGTTCAGATCGCCCATGGACCCAAAATCAGTGAGTAATAGCATAGAAAACTGGCCAGGATGGACCAAATATGCAAGTATTTATGACGTACTCGTAACCGGACCCCCGGGTTCCCCGAACATTCGGATCGCCCCGGGACCCAAAATCTGCGAGTAATAGCACAGAAAACTGGTCAGAATGGATCAAATCTGCGAGTTTTGACGAGGTCCCCGTAACCGGAGCCCTGGGGTTTCTCGAACGTTCGGATCGCCCCGGGACCCAAAATCAGTGAGTAATAGCATAGAAAACTGGCCAGAATGGACCAATTAAGCGAGTTTTGACGACGTGCCCGTAACCTGACCCCGGGGTTCCCCGAACATTCGGATCGCCCCGGGACCCAAAATTAGTGCGTAATAGCACAGAAAGGTGGCCAGAATGGGCCAAATATGCGAGTTTTGACGAGGTCCCCGTAACCGGACCCCTGGGGTTTCTCGAACGTTCGGATCGCCCCGGGACCCAAAATCAGTGAGTAATAGCATAGAAAACTGGCCAGAATGGACCAAATATGCGAGTTTTGACGACGTGCCCGTAACCAGACCCCGGGGTTCCCCGAACATGCTGATCGCCCCGGGACCCAAAATCAGCGAGTAATAGCACGGAAAACTGGTCAAAATGGATGAAATCTGCGAGTTTTGATGATGTCCCCGTAACCGGACCCCGGGGTTCCCCAAACATTCGGATCGCCCCGTGACCCAAAATTAGTGCGTAATAGCACAGAAAGGTGGCCAGAATGGGCCAAATATGCGAGTTTTGACGAGGTCCCCGTAACCGGACCCCTGGGGTTTCTCGAACGTTCGGATCGCCCCGGGACCCAAAATCAGTGAGTAATAGCATAGAAAACTGGCCAGAATGGACCAAATATGCGAGTTTTGACGACGTGCCCGTAACCAGACCCCGGGGTTCCCCGAACATGCTGATCGCCCCGGGACCCAAAATCAGCGAGTAATAGCACGGAAAACTGGTCAGAATGGATCAAATCTGCGAGTTTTGATGATGTCCCCGTAACCGGACCCCGGGGTTCCCCGAACATTCGGATCGCCCCGTAACCCAAAATTAGTGCGTAATAGCACGGAAAACTGGCCAGAATGGACCAAATATGCGAGTTTTGACGAGGTCCCCGTAACCGGAGCCCTGGGGTTTCTCGAACATTCGGATCGCCCCGGGACCCAAAATCAGTGAGTAATAGCATAGAAAACTGGCCAGAATGGACCAATTAAGCGAGTTTTGACGACGTGCCCGTAACCTGACCCCGGGGTTCCCCGAACAATAGGATCGCCCCGGGACCCAAAATCAGCGAGTAATAGCACGGAAAACTCGTCAAAATGGATGAAATCTGCGAGTTTTGATGATGTCCCCGTAACCGGACCCCGGGGTTCCCCAAACATTCGGATCGCCCCGTGACCCAAAATTAGTGCGTAATAGCACAGAAAGGTGGCCAGAATGGACCAAATATGCGAGTTTTGACGAGGTCCCCGTAACCGGACCCCTGGGGTTTCTCGAACGTTCGGATCGCCCCGGGACCCAAAATCAGTGAGTAATAGCATAGAAAACTGGCCAGAATGGACCAAATATGCGAGTTTTGACGACGTGCCCGTAACCAGACCCCGGGGTTCCCCGAACATGCTGATCGCCCCGGGACCCAAAATCAGCGAGTAATAGCATAGAAAACTGGCCAGAATGGATCAAATCTGCGAGTTTTGATGACGTACTCATAACCGGACCCCGGGGTTCCCCGAACATTCGGATCGCCCCGGGACCCAAAATCTGCGAGTAATAGAACAGAAAAAAGGTAAGAATGGACCAAATCTGTGAATTTTGACGAAGTCCCCGTAACCGGACGCCTGGGGTTCCCCGAACGTTCAGATCGCCCATGGACCCAAAATCAGTGAGTAATAGCATAGAAAACTGGCCAGGATGGACCAAATATGCAAGTATTTATGACGTACTCGTAACCGGACCCCCGGGTTCCCCGAACATTCGGATCGCCCCGGGACCCAAAATCTGCGAGTAATAGCACAGAAAACTGGTCAGAATGGATCAAATCTGCGAGTTTTGACGAGGTCCCCGTAACCGGAGCCCTGGGGTTTCTCGAACGTTCGGATCGCCCCGGGACCCAAAATCAGTGAGTAATAGCATAGAAAACTGGCCAGAATGGACCAATTAAGCGAGTTTTGACGACGTGCCCGTAACCTGACCCCGGGGTTCCCCGAACATTCGGATCGCCCCGGGACCCAAAATCAGCGAGTAATAGCACGGAAAACTCGTCAAAATGGATGAAATCTGCGAGTTTTGATGATGTCCCCGTAACCGGACCCCGGGGTTCCCCAAACATTCGGATCGCCCCGTGACCCAAAATTAGTGCGTAATAGCACAGAAAGGTGGCCAGAATGGACCAAATATGCGAGTTTTGACGAGGTCCCCGTAACCGGACCCCTGGGGTTTCTCGAACGTTCGGATCGCCCCGGGACCCAAAATCAGTGAGTAATAGCATAGAAAACTGGCCAGAATGGACCAAATATGCGAGTTTTGACGACGTGCCCGTAACCAGACCCCGGGGTTCCCCGAACATGCTGATCGCCCCGGGACCCAAAATCAGCGAGTAATAGCATAGAAAACTGGCCAGAATGGATCAAATCTGCGAGTTTTGATGACGTACTCATAACCGGACCCCGGGGTTCCCCGAACATTCGGATCGCCCCGGGACCCAAAATCTGCGAGTAATAGAACAGAAAAAAGGTAAGAATGGACCAAATCTGTGAATTTTGACGAAGTCCCCGTAACCGGACGCCTGGGGTTCCCCGAACGTTCAGATCGCCCATGGACCCAAAATCAGTGAGTAATAGCATAGAAAACTGGCCAGGATGGACCAAATATGCAAGTATTTATGACGTACTCGTAACCGGACCCCCGGGTTCCCCGAACATTCGGATCGCCCCGGGACCCAAAATCTGCGAGTAATAGCACAGAAAACTGGTCAGAATGGATCAAATCTGCGAGTTTTGACAAGGTCCCCGTAACCGGAGCCCTGGGGTTTCTCGAACGTTCGGATCGCCCCGGGACCCAAAATCAGTGAGTAATAGCATAGAAAACTGGCCAGAATGGACCAATTAAGCGAGTTTTGACGACGTGCCCGTAACCTGACCCCGGGGTTCCCCGAACATTCGGATCGCCCCGGGACCCAAAATCAGCGAGTAATAGCACGGAAAACTCGTCAAAATGGATGAAATCTGCGAGTTTTGATGATGTCCCCGTAACCGGACCCCGGGGTTCCCCAAACATTCGGATCGCCCCGTGACCCAAAATTATTGCGTAATAGCACAGAAAGGTGGCCAGAATGGACCAAATATGCGAGTTTTGACGAGGTCCCCGTAACCGGACCCCTGGGGTTTCTCGAACGTTCGGATCGCCCCGGGACCCAAAATCAGTGAGTAATAGCATAGAAAACTGGCCAGAATGGACCAAATATGCGAGTTTTGACGACGTGCCCGTAACCAGACCCCGGGGTTCCCCGAACATGCTGATCGCCCCGGGACCCAAAATCAGCGAGTAATAGCATAGAAAACTGGCCAGAATGGATCAAATCTGCGAGTTTTGATGACGTACTCATAACCGGACCCCGGGGTTCCCCGAACATTCGGATCGCCCCGGGACCCAAAATCTGCGAGTAATAGAACAGAAAAAAGGTAAGAATGGACCAAATCTGTGAATTTTGACGAAGTCCCCGTAACCGGACGCCTGGGGTTCCCCGAACGTTCAAATCGCCCATGGACCCAAAATCAGTGAGTAATAGCATAGAAAACTGGCCAGGATGGACCAAATATGCAAGTATTTATGACGTACTCGTAACCGGACCCCCGGGTTCCCCGAACATTCGGATCGCCCCGGGACCCAAAATCTGCGAGTAATAGCACAGAAAACTGGTCAGAATGGATCAAATCTGCGAGTTTTGACGAGGTCCCCGTAACCGGAGCCCTGGGGTTTCTCGAACGTTCGGATCGCCCCGGGACCCAAAATCAGTGAGTAATAGCATAGAAAACTGGCCAGAATGGACCAAATATGCGAGTTTTGACGACGTGCCCGTAACCAGACCCCGGGGTTCCCCGAACATGCTGATCGCCCCGGGACCCAAAATCAGCGAGTAATAGCACGGAAAACTGGTCAGAATGGATCAAATCTGCGAGTTTTGATGATGTCCCCGTAACCGGACCCCGGGGTTCCCCGAACATTCGGATCGCCCCGTAACCCAAAATTAGTGCGTAATAGCACGGAAAACTGGCCAGAATGGACCAAATATGCGAGTTTTGACGAGGTCCCCGTAACCGGAGCCCTGGGGTTTCTCGAACATTCGGATCGCCCCGGGACCCAAAATCAGTGAGTAATAGCATAGAAAACTGGCCAGAATGGACCAATTAAGCGAGTTTTGACGACGTGCCCGTAACCTGACCCCGGGGTTCCCCGAACAATAGGATCGCCCCGGGACCCAAAATCAGCGAGTAATAGCACGGAAAACTCGTCAAAATGGATGAAATCTGCGAGTTTTGATGATGTCCCCGTAACCGGACCCCGGGGTTCCCCAAACATTCGGATCGCCCCGTGACCCAAAATTAGTGCGTAATAGCACAGAAAGGTGGCCAGAATGGACCAAATATGCGAGTTTTGACGAGGTCCCCGTAACCGGACCCCTGGGGTTTCTCGAACGTTCGGATCGCCCCGGGACCCAAAATCAGTGAGTAATAGCATAGAAAACTGGCCAGAATGGACCAAATATGCGAGTTTTGACGACGTGCCCGTAACCAGACCCCGGGGTTCCCCGAACATGCTGATCGCCCCGGGACCCAAAATCAGCGAGTAATAGCATAGAAAACTGGCCAGAATGGATCAAATCTGCGAGTTTTGATGACGTACTCATAACCGGACCCCGGGGTTCCCCGAACATTCGGATCGCCCCGGGACCCAAAATCTGCGAGTAATAGAACAGAAAAAAGGTAAGAATGGACCAAATCTGTGAATTTTGACGAAGTCCCCGTAACCGGACGCCTGGGGTTCCCCGAACGTTCAGATCGCCCATGGACCCAAAATCAGTGAGTAATAGCATAGAAAACTGGCCAGGATGGACCAAATATGCAAGTATTTATGACGTACTCGTAACCGGACCCCCGGGTTCCCCGAACATTCGGATCGCCCCGGGACCCAAAATCTGCGAGTAATAGCACAGAAAACTGGTCAGAATGGATCAAATCTGCGAGTTTTGACGAGGTCCCCGTAACCGGAGCCCTGGGGTTTCTCGAACGTTCGGATCGCCCCGGGACCCAAAATCAGTGAGTAATAGCATAGAAAACTGGCCAGAATGGACCAATTAAGCGAGTTTTGACGACGTGCCCGTAACCTGACCCCGGGGTTCCCCGAACATTCGGATCGCCCCGGGACCCAAAATCAGCGAGTAATAGCACGGAAAACTCGTCAAAATGGATGAAATCTGCGAGTTTTGATGATGTCCCCGTAACCGGACCCCGGGGTTCCCCAAACATTCGGATCGCCCCGTGACCCAAAATTAGTGCGTAATAGCACAGAAAGGTGGCCAGAATGGACCAAATATGCGAGTTTTGACGAGGTCCCCGTAACCGGACCCCTGGGGTTTCTCGAACGTTCGGATCGCCCCGGGACCCAAAATCAGTGAGTAATAGCATAGAAAACTGGCCAGAATGGACCAAATATGCGAGTTTTGACGACGTGCCCGTAACCAGACCCCGGGGTTCCCCGAACATGCTGATCGCCCCGGGACCCAAAATCAGCGAGTAATAGCATAGAAAACTGGCCAGAATGGATCAAATCTGCGAGTTTTGATGACGTACTCATAACCGGACCCCGGGGTTCCCCGAACATTCGGATCGCCCCGGGACCCAAAATCTGCGAGTAATAGAACAGAAAAAAGGTAAGAATGGACCAAATCTGTGAATTTTGACGAAGTCCCCGTAACCGGACGCCTGGGGTTCCCCGAACGTTCAGATCGCCCATGGACCCAAAATCAGTGAGTAATAGCATAGAAAACTGGCCAGGATGGACCAAATATGCAAGTATTTATGACGTACTCGTAACCGGACCCCCGGGTTCCCCGAACATTCGGATCGCCCCGGGACCCAAAATCTGCGAGTAATAGCACAGAAAACTGGTCAGAATGGATCAAATCTGCGAGTTTTCACGAGGTCCCCGTAACCGGAGCCCTGGGGTTTCTCGAACGTTCGGATCGCCCCGGGACCCAAAATCAGTGAGTAATAGCATAGAAAACTGGCCAGAATGGACCAATTAAGCGAGTTTTGACGACGTGCCCGTAACCTGACCCCGGGGTTCCCCGAACATTCGGATCGCCCCGGGACCCAAAATCAGCGAGTAATAGCACGGAAAACTCGTCAAAATGGATGAAATCTGCGAGTTTTGATGATGTCCCCGTAACCGGACCCCGGGGTTCCCCAAACATTCGGATCGCCCCGTGACCCAAAATTAGTGCGTAATAGCACAGAAAGGTGGCCAGAATGGACCAAATATGCGAGTTTTGACGAGGTCCCCGTAACCGGACCCCTGGGGTTTCTCGAACGTTCGGATCGCCCCGGGACCCAAAATCAGTGAGTAATAGCATAGAAAACTGGCCAGAATGGACCAAATATGCGAGTTTTGACGACGTGCCCGTAACCAGACCCCGGGGTTCCCCGAACATGCTGATCGCCCCGGGACCCAAAATCGGCGAGTAATAGCATAGAAAACTGGCCAGAATGGATCAAATCTGCGAGTTTTGATGACGTACTCATAACCGGACCCCGGGGTTCCCCGAACATTCGGATCGCCCCGGGACCCAAAATCTGCGAGTAATAGAACAGAAAAAAGGTAAGAATGGACCAAATCTGTGAATTTTGACGAAGTCCCCGTAACCGGACGCCTGGGGTTCCCCGAACGTTCAGATCGCCCATGGACCCAAAATCAGTGAGTAATAGCATAGAAAACTGGCCAGGATGGACCAAATATGCAAGTATTTATGACGTACTCGTAACCGGACCCCCGGGTTCCCCGAACATTCGGATCGCCCCGGGACCCAAAATCTGCGAGTAATAGCACAGAAAACTGGTCAGAATGGATCAAATCTGCGAGTTTTGACAAGGTCCCCGTAACCGGAGCCCTGGGGTTTCTCGAACGTTCGGATCGCCCCGGGACCCAAAATCAGTGAGTAATAGCATAGAAAACTGGCCAGAATGGACCAATTAAGCGAGTTTTGACGACGTGCCCGTAACCTGACCCCGGGGTTCCCCGAACATTCGGATCGCCCCGGGACCCAAAATCAGCGAGTAATAGCACGGAAAACTGGTCAGAATGGATCAAATCTGCGAGTTTTGACAAGGTCCCCGTAACCGGAGCCCTGGGGTTTCTCGAACGTTCGGATCGCCCCGGGACCCAAAATCAGTGAGTAATAGCATAGAAAACTGGCCAGAATGGACCAATTAAGCGAGTTTTGACGACGTGCCCGTAACCTGACCCCGGGGTTCCCCGAACATTCGGATCGCCCCGGGACCCAAAATCAGCGAGTAATAGCACGGAAAACTGGTCAGAATGGATCAAATCTGCGAGTTTTGACAAGGTCCCCGTAACCGGAGCCCTGGGGTTTCTCGAACGTTCGGATCGCCCCGGGACCCAAAATCAGTGAGTAATAGCATAGAAAACTGGCCAGAATGGACCAATTAAGCGAGTTTTGACGACGTGCCCGTAACCTGACCCCGGGGTTCCCCAAACATTCGGATCGCCCCGTGACCCAAAATTAGTGCGTAATAGCACAGAAAGGTGGCCAGAATGGACCAAATATGCGAGTTTTGACGAGGTCCCCGTAACCGGACCCCTGGGGTTTCTCGAACGTTCGGATCGCCCCGGGACCCAAAATCAGTGAGTAATAGCATAGAAAACTGGCCAGAATGGACCAAATATGCGAGTTTTGACGACGTGCCCGTAACCAGACCCCGGGGTTCCCCGAACATGCTGATCGCCCCGGGACCCAAAATCAGCGAGTAATAGCATAGAAAACTGGCCAGAATGGATCAAATCTGCGAGTTTTGATGACGTACTCATAACCGGACCCCGGGGTTCCCCGAACATTCGGATCGCCCCGGGACCCAAAATCTGCGAGTAATAGAACAGAAAAAAGGTAAGAATGGACCAAATCTGTGAATTTTGACGAAGTCCCCGTAACCGGACGCCTGGGGTTCCCCGAACGTTCAGATCGCCCATGGACCCAAAATCAGTGAGTAATAGCATAGAAAACTGGCCAGGATGGACCAAATATGCAAGTATTTATGACGTACTCGTAACCGGACCCCCGGGTTCCCCGAACATTCGGATCGCCCCGGGACCCAAAATCTGCGAGTAATAGCACAGAAAACTGGTCAGAATGGATCAAATCTGCGAGTTTTGACAAGGTCCCCGTAACCGGAGCCCTGGGGTTTCTCGAACGTTCGGATCGCCCCGGGACCCAAAATCAGTGAGTAATAGCATAGAAAACTGGCCAGAATGGACCAATTAAGCGAGTTTTGACGACGTGCCCGTAACCTGACCCCGGGGTTCCCCGAACATTCGGATCGCCCCGGGACCCAAAATCAGCGAGTAATAGCACGGAAAACTCGTCAAAATGGATGAAATCTGCGAGTTTTGATGATGTCCCCGTAACCGGACCCCGGGGTTCCCCAAACATTCGGATCGCCCCGTGACCCAAAATTATTGCGTAATAGCACAGAAAGGTGGCCAGAATGGACCAAATATGCGAGTTTTGACGAGGTCCCCGTAACCGGACCCCTGGGGTTTCTCGAACGTTCGGATCGCCCCGGGACCCAAAATCAGTGAGTAATAGCATAGAAAACTGGCCAGAATGGACCAAATATGCGAGTTTTGACGACGTGCCCGTAACCAGACCCCGGGGTTCCCCGAACATGCTGATCGCCCCGGGACCCAAAATCGGCGAGTAATAGCATAGAAAACTGGCCAGAATGGATCAAATCTGCGAGTTTTGATGACGTACTCATAACCGGACCCCGGGGTTCCCCGAACATTCGGATCGCCCCGGGACCCAAAATCTGCGAGTAATAGAACAGAAAAAAGGTAAGAATGGACCAAATCTGTGAATTTTGACGAAGTCCCCGTAACCGGACGCCTGGGGTTCCCCGAACGTTCAGATCGCCCATGGACCCAAAATCAGTGAGTAATAGCATAGAAAACTGGCCAGGATGGACCAAATATGCAAGTATTTATGACGTACTCGTAACCGGACCCCCGGGTTCCCCGAACATTCGGATCGCCCCGGGACCCAAAATCTGCGAGTAATAGCACAGAAAACTGGTCAGAATGGATCAAATCTGCGAGTTTTGACAAGGTCCCCGTAACCGGAGCCCTGGGGTTTCTCGAACGTTCGGATCGCCCCGGGACCCAAAATCAGTGAGTAATAGCATAGAAAACTGGCCAGAATGGACCAATTAAGCGAGTTTTGACGACGTGCCCGTAACCTGACCCCGGGGTTCCCCGAACATTCGGATCGCCCCGGGACCCAAAATCAGCGAGTAATAGCACGGAAAACTGGTCAGAATGGATCAAATCTGCGAGTTTTGACAAGGTCCCCGTAACCGGAGCCCTGGGGTTTCTCGAACGTTCGGATCGCCCCGGGACCCAAAATCAGTGAGTAATAGCATAGAAAACTGGCCAGAATGGACCAATTAAGCGAGTTTTGACGACGTGCCCGTAACCTGACCCCGGGGTTCCCCGAACATTCGGATCGCCCCGGGACCCAAAATCAGCGAGTAATAGCACGGAAAACTGGTCAGAATGGATCAAATCTGCGAGTTTTGACAAGGTCCCCGTAACCGGAGCCCTGGGGTTTCTCGAACGTTCGGATCGCCCCGGGACCCAAAATCAGTGAGTAATAGCATAGAAAACTGGCCAGAATGGACCAATTAAGCGAGTTTTGACGACGTGCCCGTAACCTGACCCCGGGGTTCCCCAAACATTCGGATCGCCCCGTGACCCAAAATTAGTGCGTAATAGCACAGAAAGGTGGCCAGAATGGACCAAATATGCGAGTTTTGACGAGGTCCCCGTAACCGGACCCCTGGGGTTTCTCGAACGTTCGGATCGCCCCGGGACCCAAAATCAGTGAGTAATAGCATAGAAAACTGGCCAGAATGGACCAAATATGCGAGTTTTGACGACGTGCCCGTAACCAGACCCCGGGGTTCCCCGAACATGCTGATCGCCCCGGGACCCAAAATCAGCGAGTAATAGCATAGAAAACTGGCCAGAATGGATCAAATCTGCGAGTTTTGATGACGTACTCATAACCGGACCCCGGGGTTCCCCGAACATTCGGATCGCCCCGGGACCCAAAATCTGCGAGTAATAGAACAGAAAAAAGGTAAGAATGGACCAAATCTGTGAATTTTGACGAAGTCCCCGTAACCGGACGCCTGGGGTTCCCCGAACGTTCAGATCGCCCATGGACCCAAAATCAGTGAGTAATAGCATAGAAAACTGGCCAGGATGGACCAAATATGCAAGTATTTATGACGTACTCGTAACCGGACCCCCGGGTTCCCCGAACATTCGGATCGCCCCGGGACCCAAAATCTGCGAGTAATAGCACAGAAAACTGGTCAGAATGGATCAAATCTGCGAGTTTTGACAAGGTCCCCGTAACCGGAGCCCTGGGGTTTCTCGAACGTTCGGATCGCCCCGGGACCCAAAATCAGTGAGTAATAGCATAGAAAACTGGCCAGAATGGACCAATTAAGCGAGTTTTGACGACGTGCCCGTAACCTGACCCCGGGGTTCCCCGAACATTCGGATCGCCCCGGGACCCAAAATCAGCGAGTAATAGCACGGAAAACTCGTCAAAATGGATGAAATCTGCGAGTTTTGATGATGTCCCCGTAACCGGACCCCGGGGTTCCCCAAACATTCGGATCGCCCCGTGACCCAAAATTATTGCGTAATAGCACAGAAAGGTGGCCAGAATGGACCAAATATGCGAGTTTTGACGAGGTCCCCGTAACCGGACCCCTGGGGTTTCTCGAACGTTCGGATCGCCCCGGGACCCAAAATCAGTGAGTAATAGCATAGAAAACTGGCCAGAATGGACCAAATATGCGAGTTTTGACGACGTGCCCGTAACCAGACCCCGGGGTTCCCCGAACATGCTGATCGCCCCGGGACCCAAAATCAGCGAGTAATAGCATAGAAAACTGGCCAGAATGGATCAAATCTGCGAGTTTTGATGACGTACTCATAACCGGACCCCGGGGTTCCCCGAACATTCGGATCGCCCCGGGACCCAAAATCTGCGAGTAATAGAACAGAAAAAAGGTAAGAATGGACCAAATCTGTGAATTTTGACGAAGTCCCCGTAACCGGACGCCTGGGGTTCCCCGAACGTTCAAATCGCCCATGGACCCAAAATCAGTGAGTAATAGCATAGAAAACTGGCCAGGATGGACCAAATATGCAAGTATTTATGACGTACTCGTAACCGGACCCCCGGGTTCCCCGAACATTCGGATCGCCCCGGGACCCAAAATCTGCGAGTAATAGCACAGAAAACTGGTCAGAATGGATCAAATCTGCGAGTTTTGACGAGGTCCCCGTAACCGGAGCCCTGGGGTTTCTCGAACGTTCGGATCGCCCCGGGACCCAAAATCAGTGAGTAATAGCATAGAAAACTGGCCAGAATGGACCAATTAAGCGAGTTTTGACGACGTGCCCGTAACCTGACCCCGGGGTTCCCCGAACATTCGGATCGCCCCGGGACCCAAAATCAGCGAGTAATAGCACGGAAAACTCGTCAAAATGGATGAAATCTGCGAGTTTTGATGATGTCCCCGTAACCGGACCCCGGGGTTCCCCAAACATTCGGATCGCCCCGTGACCCAAAATTAGTGCGTAATAGCACAGAAAGGTGGCCAGAATGGACCAAATATGCGAGTTTTGACGAGGTCCCCGTAACCGGACCCCTGGGGTTTC
Organism: Elymus sibiricus; assembly: GCA_039707655.1. Taxonomy (NCBI): domain Eukaryota; kingdom Viridiplantae; phylum Streptophyta; class Magnoliopsida; order Poales; family Poaceae; genus Elymus; species Elymus sibiricus. The sequence goes on along the minus strand of CM077672.1, from coordinate 518,716,640 downwards.
TCGAACGTTCGGATCGCCCTGGGACCCAAAATCAGTGAGTAATAGCATAGAAAACTGGCCAGAATGGACCAAATATGCGAGTTTTGACGACGTGCCCGTAACCAGACCCCGGGGTTCCCCGAACATGCTGATCGCCCCGGGACCCAAAATCAGCGAGTAATAGCATAGAAAACTGGCCAGAATGGATCAAATCTGCGAGTTTTGATGACGTACTCATAACCGGACCCCGGGGTTCCCCGAACATTCGGATCGCCCCGGGACCCAAAATCTGCGAGTAATAGAACAGAAAAAAGGTAAGAATGGACCAAATCTGTGAATTTTGACGAAGTCCCCGTAACCGGACGCCTGGGGTTCCCCGAACGTTCAGATCGCCCATGGACCCAAAATCAGTGAGTAATAGCATAGAAAACTGGCCAGGATGGACCAAATATGCAAGTATTTATGACGTACTCGTAACCGGACCCCCGGGTTCCCCGAACATTCGGATCGCCCCGGGACCCAAAATCTGCGAGTAATAGCACAGAAAACTGGTCAGAATGGATCAAATCTGCGAGTTTTGACGAGGTCCCCGTAACCGGAGCCCTGGGGTTTCTCGAACGTTCGGATCGCCCCGGGACCCAAAATCAGTGAGTAATAGCATAGAAAACTGGCCAGAATGGACCAATTAAGCGAGTTTTGACGACGTGCCCGTAACCTGACCCCGGGGTTCCCCGAACATTCGGAACGCCCCGGGACCCAAAATCAGCGAGTAATAGCACGGAAAACTGGTCAAAATGGATGAAATCTGCGAGTTTTGATGATGTCCCCGTAACCGGACCCCGGGGTTCCCCAAACATTCGGATCGCCCCGTGACCCAAAATTAGTGCGTAATAGCACAGAAAGGTGGCCAGAATGGGCCAAATATGCGAGTTTTGACGAGGTCCCCGTAACCGGACCCCTGGGGTTTCTCGAACGTTCGGATCGCCCCGGGACCCAAAATCAGTGAGTAATAGCATAGAAAACTGGCCAGAATGGACCAATTAAGCGAGTTTTGACGACGTGCCCGTAACCTAACCCCGGGGTTCCCCGAACATTCGGATCGCCCCGGGACCCAAAATCAGCGAGTAATAGCACGGAAAACTCGTCAAAATGGATGAAATCTGCGAGTTTTGATGATGTCCCCGTAACCGGACCCCGGGGTTCCCCAAACATTCAGATCGCCCCGTGACCCAAAATTAGTGCGTAATAGCACAGAAAGGTGGCCAGAATGGACCAAATATGCGAGTTTTGACGAGGTCCCCGTAACCGGACCCCTGGGGTTTCTCGAACGTTCGGATCGCCCCGGGACCCAAAATCAGTGAGTAATAGCATAGAAAACTGGCCAGAATGGACCAAATATGCGAGTTTTGACGACGTGCCCGTAACCAGACCCCGGGGTTCCCCGAACATGCTGATCGCCCCGGGACCCAAAATCAGCGAGTAATAGCATAGAAAACTGGCCAGAATGGATCAAATCTGCGAGTTTTGATGACGTACTCATAACCGGACCCCGGGGTTCCCCGAACATTCGGATCGCCCCGGGACCCAAAATCTGCGAGTAATAGAACAGAAAAAAGGTAAGAATGGACCAAATCTGTGAATTTTGACGAAGTCCCCGTAACCGGACGCCTGGGGTTCCCCGAACGTTCAGATCGCCCATGGACCCAAAATCAGTGAGTAATAGCATAGAAAACTGGCCAGGATGGACCAAATATGCAAGTATTTATGACGTACTCGTAACCGGACCCCCGGGTTCCCCGAACATTCGGATCGCCCCGGGACCCAAAATCTGCGAGTAATAGCACAGAAAACTGGTCAGAATGGATCAAATCTGCGAGTTTTGACGAGGTCCCCGTAACCGGAGCCCTGGGGTTTCTCGAACGTTCGGATCGCCCCGGGACCCAAAATCAGTGAGTAATAGCATAGAAAACTGGCCAGAATGGACCAATTAAGCGAGTTTTGACGACGTGCCCGTAACCTGACCCCGGGGTTCCCCGAACATTCGGAACGCCCCGGGACCCAAAATCAGCGAGTAATAGCACGGAAAACTGGTCAAAATGGATGAAATCTGCGAGTTTTGATGATGTCCCCGTAACCGGACCCCGGGGTTCCCCAAACATTCGGATCGCCCCGTGACCCAAAATTAGTGCGTAATAGCACAGAAAGGTGGCCAGAATGGGCCAAATATGCGAGTTTTGACGAGGTCCCCGTAACCGGACCCCTGGGGTTTCTCGAACGTTCGGATCGCCCCGGGACCCAAAATCAGTGAGTAATAGCATAGAAAACTGGCCAGAATGGACCAAATATGCGAGTTTTGACGAGGTCCCCGTAACCGGAGCCCTGGGGTTTCTCGAACGTTCGGATCGCCCCGGGACCCAAAATCAGTGAGTAATAGCATAGAAAACTGGCCAGAATGGACCAATTAAGCGAGTTTTGACGACGTGCCCGTAACCTGACCCCGGGGTTCCCCGAACATTCGGATCGCCCCGGGACCCAAAATCAGCGAGTAATAGCACGGAAAACTCGTCAAAATGGATGAAATCTGCGAGTTTTGATGATGTCCCCGTAACCGGACCCCGGGGTTCCCCAAACATTCGGATCGCCCCGTGACCCAAAATTAGTGCGTAATAGCACAGAAAGGTGGCCAGAATGGACCAAATATGCGAGTTTTGACGAGGTCCCCGTAACCGGACCCCTGGGGTTTCTCGAACGTTCGGATCGCCCCGGGACCCAAAATCAGTGAGTAATAGCATAGAAAACTGGCCAGAATGGACCAAATATGCGAGTTTTGACGACGTGCCCGTAACCAGACCCCGGGGTTCCCCGAACATGCTGATCGCCCCGGGACCCAAAATCAGCGAGTAATAGCATAGAAAACTGGCCAGAATGGATCAAATCTGCGAGTTTTGATGACGTACTCATAACCGGACCCCGGGGTTCCCCGAACATTCGGATCGCCCCGGGACCCAAAATCTGCGAGTAATAGAACAGAAAAAAGGTAAGAATGGACCAAATCTGTGAATTTTGACGAAGTCCCCGTAACCGGACGCCTGGGGTTCCCCGAACGTTCAGATCGCCCATGGACCCAAAATCAGTGAGTAATAGCATAGAAAACTGGCCAGGATGGACCAAATATGCAAGTATTTATGACGTACTCGTAACCGGACCCCCGGGTTCCCCGAACATTCGGATCGCCCCGGGACCCAAAATCTGCGAGTAATAGCACAGAAAACTGGTCAGAATGGATCAAATCTGCGAGTTTTGACGAGGTCCCCGTAACCGGAGCCCTGGGGTTTCTCGAACGTTCGGATCGCCCCGGGACCCAAAATCAGTGAGTAATAGCATAGAAAACTGGCCAGAATGGACCAATTAAGCGAGTTTTGACGACGTGCCCGTAACCTGACCCCGGGGTTCCCCGAACATTCGGATCGCCCCGGGACCCAAAATCAGCGAGTAATAGCACGGAAAACTCGTCAAAATGGATGAAATCTGCGAGTTTTGATGATGTCCCCGTAACCGGACCCCGGGGTTCCCCAAACATTCGGATCGCCCCGTGACCCAAAATTAGTGCGTAATAGCACAGAAAGGTGGCCAGAATGGACCAAATATGCGAGTTTTGACGAGGTCCCCGTAACCGGACCCCTGGGGTTTCTCGAACGTTCGGATCGCCCCGGGACCCAAAATCAGTGAGTAATAGCATAGAAAACTGGCCAGAATGGACCAAATATGCGAGTTTTGACGACGTGCCCGTAACCAGACCCCGGGGTTCCCCGAACATGCTGATCGCCCCGGGACCCAAAATCAGCGAGTAATAGCATAGAAAACTGGCCAGAATGGATCAAATCTGCGAGTTTTGATGACGTACTCATAACCGGACCCCGGGATTCCCCGAACATTCGGATCGCCCCGGGACCCAAAATCTGCGAGTAATAGAACAGAAAAAAGGTAAGAATGGACCAAATCTGTGAATTTTGACGAAGTCCCCGTAACCGGACGCCTGGGGTTCCCCGAACGTTCAAATCGCCCATGGACCCAAAATCAGTGAGTAATAGCATAGAAAACTGGCCAGGATGGACCAAATATGCAAGTATTTATGACGTACTCGTAACCGGACCCCCGGGTTCCCCGAACATTCGGATCGCCCCGGGACCCAAAATCTGCGAGTAATAGCACAGAAAACTGGTCAGAATGGATCAAATCTGCGAGTTTTGACGAGGTCCCCGTAACCGGAGCCCTGGGGTTTCTCGAACGTTCGGATCGCCCCGGGACCCAAAATCAGTGAGTAATAGCATAGAAAACTGGCCAGAATGGACCAATTAAGCGAGTTTTGACGACGTGCCCGTAACCTGACCCCGGGGTTCCCCGAACATTCGGATCGCCCCGGGACCCAAAATCAGCGAGTAATAGCACGGAAAACTCGTCAAAATGGATGAAATCTGCGAGTTTTGATGATGTCCCCGTAACCGGACCCCGGGGTTCCCCAAACATTCGGATCGCCCCGTGACCCAAAATTAGTGCGTAATAGCACAGAAAGGTGGCCAGAATGGACCAAATATGCGAGTTTTGACGAGGTCCCCGTAACCGGACCCCTGGGGTTTCTCGAACGTTCGGATCGCCCTGGGACCCAAAATCAGTGAGTAATAGCATAGAAAACTGGCCAGAATGGACCAAATATGCGAGTTTTGACGACGTGCCCGTAACCAGACCCCGGGGTTCCCCGAACATGCTGATCGCCCCGGGACCCAAAATCAGCGAGTAATAGCATAGAAAACTGGCCAGAATGGATCAAATCTGCGAGTTTTGATGACGTACTCATAACCGGACCCCGGGGTTCCCCGAACATTCGGATCGCCCCGGGACCCAAAATCTGCGAGTAATAGAACAGAAAAAAGGTAAGAATGGACCAAATCTGTGAATTTTGACGAAGTCCCCGTAACCGGACGCCTGGGGTTCCCCGAACGTTCAGATCGCCCATGGACCCAAAATCAGTGAGTAATAGCATAGAAAACTGGCCAGGATGGACCAAATATGCAAGTATTTATGACGTACTCGTAACCGGACCCCCGGGTTCCCCGAACATTCGGATCGCCCCGGGACCCAAAATCTGCGAGTAATAGCACAGAAAACTGGTCAGAATGGATCAAATCTGCGAGTTTTGACGAGGTCCCCGTAACCGGAGCCCTGGGGTTTCTCGAACGTTCGGATCGCCCCGGGACCCAAAATCAGTGAGTAATAGCATAGAAAACTGGCCAGAATGGACCAATTAAGCGAGTTTTGACGACGTGCCCGTAACCTGACCCCGGGGTTCCCCGAACATTCGGAACGCCCCGGGACCCAAAATCAGCGAGTAATAGCACGGAAAACTGGTCAAAATGGATGAAATCTGCGAGTTTTGATGATGTCCCCGTAACCGGACCCCGGGGTTCCCCAAACATTCGGATCGCCCCGTGACCCAAAATTAGTGCGTAATAGCACAGAAAGGTGGCCAGAATGGGCCAAATATGCGAGTTTTGACGAGGTCCCCGTAACCGGACCCCTGGGGTTTCTCGAACGTTCGGATCGCCCCGGGACCCAAAATCAGTGAGTAATAGCATAGAAAACTGGCCAGAATGGACCAATTAAGCGAGTTTTGACGACGTGCCCGTAACCTAACCCCGGGGTTCCCCGAACATTCGGATCGCCCCGGGACCCAAAATCAGCGAGTAATAGCACGGAAAACTCGTCAAAATGGATGAAATCTGCGAGTTTTGATGATGTCCCCGTAACCGGACCCCGGGGTTCCCCAAACATTCAGATCGCCCCGTGACCCAAAATTAGTGCGTAATAGCACAGAAAGGTGGCCAGAATGGACCAAATATGCGAGTTTTGACGAGGTCCCCGTAACCGGACCCCTGGGGTTTCTCGAACGTTCGGATCGCCCTGGGACCCAAAATCAGTGAGTAATAGCATAGAAAACTGGCCAGAATGGACCAAATATGCGAGTTTTGACGACGTGCCCGTAACCAGACCCCGGGGTTCCCCGAACATGCTGATCGCCCCGGGACCCAAAATCAGCGAGTAATAGCATAGAAAACTGGCCAGAATGGATCAAATCTGCGAGTTTTGATGACGTACTCATAACCGGACCCCGGGGTTCCCCGAACATTCGGATCGCCCCGGGACCCAAAATCTGCGAGTAATAGAACAGAAAAAAGGTAAGAATGGACCAAATCTGTGAATTTTGACGAAGTCCCCGTAACCGGACGCCTGGGGTTCCCCGAACGTTCAGATCGCCCATGGACCCAAAATCAGTGAGTAATAGCATAGAAAACTGGCCAGGATGGACCAAATATGCAAGTATTTATGACGTACTCGTAACCGGACCCCCGGGTTCCCCGAACATTCGGATCGCCCCGGGACCCAAAATCTGCGAGTAATAGCACAGAAAACTGGTCAGAATGGATCAAATCTGCGAGTTTTGACGAGGTCCCCGTAACCGGAGCCCTGGGGTTTCTCGAACGTTCGGATCGCCCCGGGACCCAAAATCAGTGAGTAATAGCATAGAAAACTGGCCAGAATGGACCAATTAAGCGAGTTTTGACGACGTGCCCGTAACCTGACCCCGGGGTTCCCCGAACATTCGGAACGCCCCGGGACCCAAAATCAGCGAGTAATAGCACGGAAAACTGGTCAAAATGGATGAAATCTGCGAGTTTTGATGATGTCCCCGTAACCGGACCCCGGGGTTCCCCAAACATTCGGATCGCCCCGTGACCCAAAATTAGTGCGTAATAGCACAGAAAGGTGGCCAGAATGGGCCAAATATGCGAGTTTTGACGAGGTCCCCGTAACCGGACCCCTGGGGTTTCTCGAACGTTCGGATCGCCCCGGGACCCAAAATCAGTGAGTAATAGCATAGAAAACTGGCCAGAATGGACCAAATATGCGAGTTTTGACGACGTGCCCGTAACCAGACCCCGGGGTTCCCCGAACATGCTGATCGCCCCGGGACCCAAAATCAGCGAGTAATAGCACGGAAAACTGGTCAGAATGGATCAAATCTGCGAGTTTTGATGATGTCCCCGTAACCGGACCCCGGGGTTCCCCGAACATTCGGATCGCCCCGTAACCCAAAATTAGTGCGTAATAGCACGGAAAACTGGCCAGAATGGACCAAATATGCGAGTTTTGACGAGGTCCCCGTAACCGGAGCCCTGGGGTTTCTCGAACGTTCGGATCGCCCCGGGACCCAAAATCAGTGAGTAATAGCATAGAAAACTGGCCAGAATGGACCAAATATGCGAGTTTTGACGAGGTCCCCGTAACCGGAGCCCTGGGGTTTCTCGAACGTTCGGATCGCCCCGGGACCCAAAATCAGTGAGTAATAGCATAGAAAACTGGCCAGAATGGACCAATTAAGCGAGTTTTGACGACGTGCCCGTAACCTGACCCCGGGGTTCCCCGAACAATAGGATCGCCCCGGGACCCAAAATCAGCGAGTAATAGCACGGAAAACTCGTCAAAATGGATGAAATCTGCGAGTTTTGATGATGTCCCCGTAACCGGACCCCGGGGTTCCCCAAACATTCGGATCGCCCCGTGACCCAAAATTAGTGCGTAATAGCACAGAAAGGTGGCCAGAATGGACCAAATATGCGAGTTTTGACGAGGTCCCCGTAACCGGACCCCTGGGGTTTCTCGAACGTTCGGATCGCCCCGGGACCCAAAATCAGTGAGTAATAGCATAGAAAACTGGCCAGAATGGACCAAATATGCGAGTTTTGACGACGTGCCCGTAACCAGACCCCGGGGTTCCCCGAACATGCTGATCGCCCCGGGACCCAAAATCAGCGAGTAATAGCACGGAAAACTGGTCAGAATGGATCAAATCTGCGAGTTTTGATGATGTCCCCGTAACCGGACCCCGGGGTTCCCCGAACATTCGGATCGCCCCGGGACCCAAAATCTGCGAGTAATAGCACAGAAAAAAGGTAAGAATGGACCAAATCTGCGAATTTTGACGACGTCCCCGTAACCGGACCCTTGGGGTTCCCCGAACGTTCAGATCGCCCATGGACCCAAAATCAGTGAGTAATAGCATAGAAAACTGGCCAGGATGGACCAAATATGCAAGTATTTATGACGTACTCATAGCCGGACCCCGGGGTTCCCCGAACATTCGGATCGCCCCGGGACCCAAAATCTGCGAGTAATAGCACAGAAAACTGGTCAGAATGGATCAAATCTGCGAGTTTTGACGAGGTCCCCGTAACCGGAGCCCTGGGGTTTCTCGAACGTTCGGATCGCCCCGGGACCCAAAATCAGTGAGTAATAGCATAGAAAACTGGCCAGAATGGACCAATTAAGCGAGTTTTGACGACGTGCCCGTAACCTGACCCCGGGGTTCCCCGAACATTCGGATCGCCCCGGGACCCAAAATCAGCGAGTAATAGCACGGAAAACTGGTCAAAATGGATGAAATCTGCGAGTTTTGATGATGTCCCCGTAACCGGACCCCGGGGTTCCCCAAACATTCGGATCGCCCCGTGACCCAAAATTAGTGCGTAATAGCACAGAAAGGTGGCCAGAATGGACCAAATATGCGAGTTTTGACGAGGTCCCCGTAACCGGACCCCTGGGGTTTCTCGAACGTTCGGATCGCCCCGGGACCCAAAATCAGTGAGTAATAGCATAGAAAACTGGCCAGAATGGACCAAATATGCGAGTTTTGACGACGTGCCCGTAACCAGACCCCGGGGTTCCCCGAACATGCTGATCGCCCCGGGACCCAAAACCAGCGAGTAATAGCACGGAAAACTGGTCAGAATGGATCAAATCTGCGAGTTTGGATGATGTCCCCGTAACCGGACCCCGGGGTTCCCCGAACATTCGGATCGCCCCGTAACCCAAAATTAGTGCGTAATAGCACGGAAAACTGGCCAGAATGGACCAAATATGCGAGTTTTGACGAGGTCCCCGTAACCGGAGCCCTGGGGTTCCCCGAACGTTCGGATCGCCCCGGGACCCAAAATCAGTGAGTAATAGCATAGAAAACTGGCCAGAATGGACCAATTAAGCGAGTTTTGACGACGTGCCCGTAACCTGACCTCGGGGTTCCCCGAACATTCGGATCGCCCCGGGACCCAAAATCAGCGAGTAATAGCACGGAAAACTGGTCAAAATGGATGAAATCTGCGAGTTTTGATGATGTCCCCGTAACCGGACCCCGGGGTTCCCCAAACATTCGGATCGCCCCGTGACCCAAAATTAGTGCGTAATAGCACAGAAAGGTGGCCAGAATGGACCAAATATGCGAGTTTTGATGAGGTCCCCGTAACCGGACCCCTGGGGTTTCTCGAACGTTCGGATCGCCCCGGGACCCAAAATCAGTGAGTAATAGCATAGAAAACTGGCCAGAATGGACCAAATATGCGAGTTTTGACGACGTGCCCGTAACCAGACCCCGGGGTTCCCCGAACATGCTGATCGCCCCGGGACCCAAAATCAGCGAGTAATAGCACGGAAAACTGGTCAGAATGGATCAAATCTGCGAGTTTTGATGATGTCCCCGTGACCGGACCCCGGGGTTCCCCGAACATTCGGATCGCCCCGTAACCCAAAATTAGTGCGGAATAGCACGGAAAACTGGCCAGAATGGACCAAATATGCGAGTTTTGACGAGGTCCCCGTAACCGGAGCCCTGGGGTTTCTCGAACGTTCGGATCGCCCCGGGACCCAAAATCAGTGAGTAATAGCATAGAAAACTGGCCAGAATGGACCAATTAAGCGAGTTTTGACGACGTGCCCGTAACCTGACCCCGGGGTTCCCCGAACAATAGGATCGCCCCGGGACCCAAAATCAGCGAGTAATAGCACGGAAAACTCGTCAAAATGGATGAAATCTGCGAGTTTTGATGATGTCCCCGTAACCGGACCCCGGGGTTCCCCGAACATGCTGATCGCCCCGGGACCCAAAATCAGCGAGTAATAGCACGGAAAACTGGTCAGAATGGATCAAATCTGCGAGTTTTGACGAGGTCCCCGTAACCGGACCCCTGGGGTTTCTCGAACGTTCGGATCGCCCCGGGACCCAAAATCAGTGAGTAATAGCATAGAAAACTGGCCAGAATGGACCAAATATGCGAGTTTTGACGACGTGCCCGTAACCAGACCCCGGGGTTCCCCGAACATGCTGATCGCCCCGGGACCCAAAATCAGCGAGTAATAGCACGGAAAACTGGTCAGAATGGATCAAATCTGCGAGTTTTGATGATGTCCCCGTAACCGGACCCCGGGGTTCCCCGAACATTCGGATCGCCCCGTAACCCAAAATTAGTGCGTAATAGCACGGAAAACTGGCCAGAATGGACCAAATATGCGAGTTTTGACGAGGTCCCCGTAACCGGAGCCCTGGGGTTTCTCGAACGTTCGGATCGCCCCGGGACCCAAAATCAGTGAGTAATAGCATAGAAAACTGGCCAGAATGGACCAAATATGCGAGTTTTGACGAGGTCCCCGTAACCGGAGCCCTGGGGTTTCTCGAACGTTCGGATCGCCCCGGGACCCAAAATCAGTGAGTAATAGCATAGAAAACTGGCCAGAATGGACCAATTAAGCGAGTTTTGACGACGTGCCCGTAACCTGACCCCGGGGTTCCCCGAACAATAGGATCGCCCCGGGACCCAAAATCAGCGAGTAATAGCACGGAAAACTCGTCAAAATGGATGAAATCTGCGAGTTTTGATGATGTCCCCGTAACCGGACCCCGGGTTTCCCCAAACATTCGGATCGCCCCGTGACCCAAAATTAGTGCGTAATAGCACAGAAAGGTGGCCAGAATGGACCAAATATGCGAGTTTTGACGAGGTCCCCGTAACCGGACCCCTGGGGTTTCTCGAACGTTCGGATCGCCCCGGGACCCAAAATCAGTGAGTAATAGCATAGAAAACTGGCCAGAATGGACCAAATATGCGAGTTTTGACGACATGCCCGTAACCAGACCCCGGGGTTCCCCGAACATGCTGATCGCCCCGGGACCCAAAATCAGCGAGTAATAGCACGGAAAACTGGTCAGAATGGATAAAATCTGCGAGTTTTGATGATGTCCCCGTAACCGGACCCCGGGGTTCCCCGAACATTCGGATCGCCCCGGGACCCAAAATCTGCGAGTAATAGCACAGAAAAAAGGTAAGAATGGACCAAATCTGCGAATTTTGACGACGTCCCCGTAACCGGACCCTTGGGGTTCCCCGAACGTTCAGATCGCCCATGGACCCAAAATCAGTGAGTAATAGCATAGAAAACTGGCCAGGATGGACCAAATATGCAAGTATTTATGACGTACTCATAGCCGGACCCCGGGGTTCCCCGAACATTCGGATCGCCCCGGGACCCAAAATCAGTGAGTAATAGCATAGAAAACTGGCCAGAATGGACCAAATATGCGAGTTTTGACGACGTGCCCGTAACCAGACCCCGGGGTTCCCCGAACATGCTGATCGCCCCGGGACCCAAAATCAGCGAGTAATAGCATAGAAAACTGGCCAGAATGGATCAAATCTGCGAGTTTTGATGACGTACTCATAACCGGACCCCGGGGTTCCCCGAACATTCGGATCGCCCCGGGACCCAAAATCTGCGAGTAATAGAACAGAAAAAAGGTAAGAATGGACCAAATCTGTGAATTTTGACGAAGTCCCCGTAACCGGACGCCTGGGGTTCCCCGAACGTTCAGATCGCCCATGGACCCAAAATCAGTGAGTAATAGCATAGAAAACTGGCCAGGATGGACCAAATATGCAAGTATTTATGACGTACTCGTAACCGGACCCCCGGGTTCCCCGAACATTCGGATCGCCCCGGGACCCAAAATCTGCGAGTAATAGCACAGAAAACTGGTCAGAATGGATCAAATCTGCGAGTTTTGACGAGGTCCCCGTAACCGGAGCCCTGGGGTTTCTCGAACGTTCGGATCGCCCCGGGACCCAAAATCAGTGAGTAATAGCATAGAAAACTGGCCAGAATGGACCAATTAAGCGAGTTTTGACGACGTGCCCGTAACCTGACCCCGGGGTTCCCCGAACATTCGGATCGCCCCGGGACCCAAAATCAGCGAGTAATAGCACGGAAAACTCGTCAAAATGGATGAAATCTGCGAGTTTTGATGATGTCCCCGTAACCGGACCCCGGGGTTCCCCAAACATTCGGATCGCCCCGTGATCCAAAATTAGTGCGTAATAGCACAGAAAGGTGGCCAGAATGGACCAAATATGCGAGTTTTGACGAGGTCCCCGTAACCGGACCCCTGGGGTTTCTCGAACGTTCGGATCGCCCCGGGACCCAAAATCAGTGAGTAATAGCATAGAAAACTGGCCAGAATGGACCAAATATGCGAGTTTTGACGACGTGCCCGTAACCAGACCCCGGGGTTCCCCGAACATGCTGATCGCCCCGGGACCCAAAATCAGCGAGTAATAGCATAGAAAACTGGCCAGAATGGATCAAATCTGCGAGTTTTGATGACGTACTCATAACCGGACCCCGGGGTTCCCCGAACATTCGGATCGCCCCGGGACCCAAAATCTGCGAGTAATAGAACAGAAAAAAGGTAAGAATGGACCAAATCTGTGAATTTTGACGAAGTCCCCGTAACCGGACGCCTGGGGTTCCCCGAACGTTCAGATCGCCCATGGACCCAAAATCAGTGAGTAATAGCATAGAAAACTCGCCAGGATGGACCAAATATGCAAGTATTTATGACGTACTCGTAACCGGACCCCCGGGTTCCCCGAACATTCGGATCGCCCCGGGACCCAAAATCTGCGAGTAATAGCACAGAAAACTGGTCAGAATGGATCAAATCTGCGAGTTTTGACGAGGTCCCCGTAACCGGAGCCCTGGGGTTTCTCGAACGTTCGGATCGCCCCGGGACCCAAAATCAGTGAGTAATAGCATAGAAAACTGGCCAGAATGGACCAATTAAGCGAGTTTTGACGACGTGCCCGTAACCTGACCCCGGGGTTCCCCGAACATTCGGATCGCCCCGGGACCCAAAATCAGCGAGTAATAGCACGGAAAACTCGTCAAAATGGATGAAATCTGCGAGTTTTGATGATGTCCCCGTAACCGGACCCCGGGGTTCCCCAAACATTCGGATCGCCCCGTGACCCAAAATTAGTGCGTAATAGCACAGAAAGGTGGCCAGAATGGACCAAATATGCGAGTTTTGACGAGGTCCCCCTAACCGGACCCCTGGGGTTTCTCGAACGTTCGGATCGCCCCGGGACCCAAAATCAGTGAGTAATAGCATAGAAAACTGGCCAGAATGGACCAAATATGCGAGTTTTGACGACGTGCCCGTAACCAGACCCCGGGGTTCCCCGAACATGCTGATCGCCCCGGGACCCAAAATCAGCGAGTAATAGCATAGAAAACTGGCCAGAATGGATCAAATCTGCGAGTTTTGATGACGTACTCATAACCGGACCCCGGGGTTCCCCGAACATTCGGATCGCCCCGGGACCCAAAATCTGCGAGTAATAGAACAGAAAAAAGGTAAGAATGGACCAAATCTGTGAATTTTGACGAAGTCCCCGTAACCGGACGCCTGGGGTTCCCCGAACGTTCAGATCGCCCATGGACCCAAAATCAGTGCGTAATAGCATAGAAAACTGGCCAGGATGGACCAAATATGCAAGTATTTATGACGTACTCGTAACCGGACCCCCGGGTTCCCCGAACATTCGGATCGCCCCGGGACCCAAAATCTGCGAGTAATAGCACAGAAAACTGGTCAGAATGGATCAAATCTGCGAGTTTTGACGAGGTCCCCGTAACCGGAGCCCTGGGGTTTCTCGAACGTTCGGATCGCCCCGGGACCCAAAATCAGTGAGTAATAGCATAGAAAACTGGCCAGAATGGACCAATTAAGCGAGTTTTGACGACGTGCCCGTAACCTGACCCCGGGGTTCCCCGAACATTCGGATCGCCCCGGGACCCAAAATCAGCGAGTAATAGCACGGAAAACTGGTCAAAATGGATGAAATCTGCGAGTTTTGATGATGTCCCCGTAACCGGACCCCGGGGTTCCCCAAACATTCGGATCGCCCCGTGACCCAAAATTAGTGCGTAATAGCACAGAAAGGTGGCCAGAATGGGCCAAATATGCGAGTTTTGACGAGGTCCCCGTAACCGGACCCCTGGGGTTTCTCGAACGTTCGGATCGCCCCGGGACCCAAAATCAGTGAGTAATAGCATAGAAAACTGGCCAGAATGGACCAAATATGCGAGTTTTGACGACGTGCCCGTAACCAGACCCCGGGGTTCCCCGAACATGCTGATCGCCCCGGGACCCAAAATCAGCGAGTAATAGCACGGAAAACTGGTCAGAATGGATCAAATCTGCGAGTTTTGATGATGTCCCCGTAACCGGACCCCGGGGTTCCCCGAACATTCGGATCGCCCCGTAACCCAAAATTAGTGCGTAATAGCACGGAAAACTGGCCAGAATGGACCAAATATGCGAGTTTTGACGAGGTCCCCGTAACCGGAGCCCTGGGGTTTCTCGAACGTTCGGATCGCCCCGGGACCCAAAATCAGTGAGTAATAGCATAGAAAACTGGCCAGAATGGACCAAATATGCGAGTTTTGACGAGGTCCCCGTAACCGGAGCCCTGGGGTTTCTCGAACGTTCGGATCGCCCCGGGACCCAAAATCAGTGAGTAATAGCATAGAAAACTGGCCAGAATGGACCAATTAAGCGAGTTTTGACGACGTGCCCGTAACCTGACCCCGGGGTTCCCCGAACAATAGGATCGCCCCGGGACCCAAAATCAGCGAGTAATAGCACGGAAAACTCGTCAAAATGGATGAAATCTGCGAGTTTTGATGATGTCCCCGTAACCGGACCCCGGGGTTCCCCAAACATTCGGATCGCCCCGTGACCCAAAATTAGTGCGTAATAGCACAGAAAGGTGGCCAGAATGGACCAAATATGCGAGTTTTGACGAGGTCCCCGTAACCGGACCCCTGGGGTTTCTCGAACGTTCGGATCGCCCCGGGACTCAAAATCAGTGAGTAATAGCATAGAAAACTGGCCAGAATGGACCAAATATGCGAGTTTTGACGACGTGCCCGTAACCAGACCCCGGGGTTCCCCGAACATGCTGATCGCCCCGGGACCCAAAATCAGCGAGTAATAGCACGGAAAACTGGTCAGAATGGATCAAATCTGCGAGTTTTGATGATGTCCCCGTAACCGGACCCCGGGGTTCCCCGAACATTCGGATCGCCCCGGGACCCAAAATCTGCGAGTAATAGCACAGAAAAAAGGTAAGAATGGACCAAATCTGCGAATTTTGACGACGTCCCCGTAACCGGACCCTTGGGGTTCCCCGAACGTTCAGATCGCCCATGGACCCAAAATCAGTGAGTAATAGCATAGAAAACTGGCCAGGATGGACCAAATATGCAAGTATTTATGACGTACTCATAGCCGGACCCCGGGGTTCCCCGAACATTCGGATCGCCCCGGGACCCAAAATCTGCGAGTAATAGCACAGAAAACTGGTCAGAATGGATCAAATCTGCGAGTTTTGACGAGGTCCCCGTAACCGGAGCCCTGGGGTTTCTCGAACGTTCGGATCGCCCCGGGACCCAAAATCAGTGAGTAATAGCATAGAAAACTGGCCAGAATGGACCAATTAAGCGAGTTTTGACGACGTGCCCGTAACCTGACCCCGGGGTTCCCCGAACATTCGGATCACCCCGGGACCCAAAATCAGCGAGTAATAGCACGGAAAACTGGTCAAAATGGATGAAATCTGCGAGTTTTGATGATGTCCCCGTAACCGGACCCCGGGGTTCCCCAAACATTCGGATCGCCCCGTGACCCAAAATTAGTGCGTAATAGCACAGAAAGGTGGCCAGAATGGACCAAATATGCGAGTTTTGACGAGGTCCCCGTAACCGGAGCCCTGGGGTTCCCCGAACGTTCGGATCGCCCCGGGACCCAAAATCAGTGAGTAATAGCATAGAAAACTGGCCAGAATGGACCAATTAAGCGAGTTTTGACGACGTGCCCGTAACCTGACCTCGGGGTTCCCCGAACATTCGGATCGCCCCGGGACCCAAAATCAGCGAGTAATAGCACGGAAAACTGGTCAAAATGGATGAAATCTGCGAGTTTTGATGATGTCCCCGTAACCGGACCCCGGGGTTCCCCAAACATTCGGATCGCCCCGTGACCCAAAATTAGTGCGTAATAGCACAGAAAGGTGGCCAGAATGGACCAAATATGCGAGTTTTGATGAGGTCCCCGTAACCGGACCCCTGGGGTTTCTCGAACGTTCGGATCGCCCCGGGACCCAAAATCAGTGAGTAATAGCATAGAAAACTGGCCAGAATGGACCAAATATGCGAGTTTTGACGACGTGCCCGTAACCAGACCCCGGGGTTCCCCGAACATGCTGATCGCCCCGGGACCCAAAATCAGCGAGTAATAGCACGGAAAACTGGTCAGAATGGATCAAATCTGCGAGTTTTGATGATGTCCCCGTGACCGGACCCCGGGGTTCCCCGAACATTCGGATCGCCCCGTAACCCAAAATTAGTGCGTAATAGCACGGAAAACTGGCCAGAATGGACCAAATATGCGAGTTTTGACGAGGTCCCCGTAACCGGAGCCCTGGGGTTTCTCGAACGTTCGGATCGCCCCGGGACCCAAAATCAGTGAGTAATAGCATAGAAAACTGGCCAGAATGGACCAATTAAGCGAGTTTTGACGATGTGCCCGTAACCTGACCCCGGGGTTCCCCGAACAATAGGATCGCCCCGGGACCCAAAATCAGCGAGTAATAGCACGGAAAACTCGTCAAAATGGATGAAATCTGCGAGTTTTGATGATGTCCCCGTAACCGGACCCCGGGGTTCCCCGAACATGCTGATCGCCCCGGGACCCAAAATCAGCGAGTAATAGCACGGAAAACTGGTCAGAATGGATCAAATCTGCGAGTTTTGACGAGGTCCTCGTAACCGGACCCCTGGGGTTTCTCGAACGTTCGGATCGCCCCGGGACCCAAAATCAGTGAGTAATAGCATAGAAAACTGGCCAGAATGGACCAAATATGCGAGTTTTGACGACGTGCCCGTAACCAGACCCCGGGGTTCCCCGAACATGCTGATCGCCCCGGGACCCAAAATCAGCGAGTAATAGCATAGAAAACTGGCCAGAATGGATCAAATCTGCGAGTTTTGATGACGTACTCATAACCGGACCCCGGGGTTCCCCGAACATTCGGATCGCCCCGGGACCCAAAATCTGCGAGTAATAGAACAGAAAAAAGGTAAGAATGGACCAAATCTGTGAATTTTGACGAAGTCCCCGTAACCGGACGCCTGGGGTTCCCCGAACGTTCAGATCGCCCATGGACCCAAAATCAGTGAGTAATAGCATAGAAAACTGGCCAGGATGGACCAAATATGCAAGTATTTATGACGTACTCGTAACCGGACCCCCGGGTTCCCCGAACATTCGGATCGCCCCGGGACCCAAAATCTGCGAGTAATAGCACAGAAAACTGGTCAGAATGGATCAAATCTGCGAGTTTTGACGAGGTCCCCGTAACCGGAGCCCTGGGGTTTCTCGAACGTTCGGATCGCCCCGGGACCCAAAATCAGTGAGTAATAGCATAGAAAACTGGCCAGAATGGACCAATTAAGCGAGTTTTGACGACGTGCCCGTAACCTGACCCCGGGGTTCCCCAAACATTCGGATCGCCCCGTGACCCAAAATTAGTGCGTAATAGCACAGAAAGGTGGCCAGAATGGACCAAATATGCGAGTTTTGACGAGGTCCCCGTAACCGGACCCCTGGGGTTTCTCGAACGTTCGGATCGCCCCGGGACCCAAAATCAGTGAGTAATAGCATAGAAAACTGGCCAGAATGGACCAAATATGCGAGTTTTGACGACGTGCCCGTAACCAGACCCCGGGGTTCCCCGAACATGCTGATCGCCCCGGGACCCAAAATCAGCGAGTAATAGCATAGAAAACTGGCCAGAATGGATCAAATCTGCGAGTTTTGATGACGTACTCATAACCGGACCCCGGGGTTCCCCGAACATTCGGATCGCCCCGGGACCCAAAATCTGCGAGTAATAGAACAGAAAAAAGGTAAGAATGGACCAAATCTGTGAATTTTGACGAAGTCCCCGTAACCGGACGCCTGGGGTTCCCCGAACGTTCAGATCGCCCATGGACCCAAAATCAGTGAGTAATAGCATAGAAAACTGGCCAGGATGGACCAAATATGCAAGTATTTATGACGTACTCGTAACCGGACCCCCGGGTTCCCCGAACATTCGGATCGCCCCGGGACCCAAAATCTGCGAGTAATAGCACAGAAAACTGGTCAGAATGGATCAAATCTGCGAGTTTTGACGAGGTCCCCGTAACCGGAGCCCTGGGGTTTCTCGAACGTTCGGATCGCCCCGGGACCCAAAATCAGTGAGTAATAGCATAGAAAACTGGCCAGAATGGACCAATTAAGCGAGTTTTGACGACGTGCCCGTAACCTGACCCCGGGGTTCCCCGAACATTCGGATCGCCCCGGGACCCAAAATCAGCGAGTAATAGCACGGAAAACTGGTCAAAATGGATGAAATCTGCGAGTTTTGATGATGTCCCCGTAACCGGACCCCGGGGTTCCCCAAACATTCGGATCGCCCCGTGACCCAAAATTAGTGCGTAATAGCACAGAAAGGTGGCCAGAATGGGCCAAATATGCGAGTTTTGACGAGGTCCCCGTAACCGGACCCCTGGGGTTTCTCGAACGTTCGGATCGCCCCGGGACCCAAAATCAGTGAAAACTGGCCAGAATGGACCAAATATGCGAGTTTTGACGACGTGCCCGTAACCAGACCCCGGGGTTCCCCGAACATGCTGATCGCCCCGGGACCCAAAATCAGCGAGTAATAGCACGGAAAACTGGTCAGAATGGATCAAATCTGCGAGTTTTGATGATGTCCCCGTAACCGGACCCCGGGGTTCCCCGAACATTCGGATCGCCCCGTAACCCAAAATTAGTGCGTAATAGCACGGAAAACTGGCCAGAATGGACCAAATATGCGAGTTTTGACGAGGTCCCCGTAACCGGAGCCCTGGGGTTTCTCGAACGTTCGGATCGCCCCGGGACCCAAAATCAGTGAGTAATAGCATAGAAAACTGGCCAGAATGGACCAAATATGCGAGTTTTGACGAGGTCCCCGTAACCGGAGCCCTGGGGTTTCTCGAACGTTCGGATCGCCCCGGGACCCAAAATCAGTGAGTAATAGCATAGAAAACTGGCCAGAATGGACCAATTAAGCGAGTTTTGACGACGTGCCCGTAACCTGACCCCGGGGTTCCCCGAACAATAGGATCGCCCCGGGACCCAAAATCAGCGAGTAATAGCACGGAAAACTCGTCAAAATGGATGAAATCTGCGAGTTTTGATGATGTCCCCGTAACCGGACCCCGGGGTTCCCCAAACATTCGGATCGCCCCGTGACCCAAAATTAGTGCGTAATAGCACAGAAAGGTGGCCAGAATGGACCAAATATGCGAGTTTTGACGAGGTCCCCGTAACCGGACCCCTGGGGTTTCTCGAACGTTCGGATCGCCCCGGGACTCAAAATCAGTGAGTAATAGCATAGAAAACTGGCCAGAATGGACCAAATATGCGAGTTTTGACGACGTGCCCGTAACCAGACCCCGGGGTTCCCCGAACATGCTGATCGCCCCGGGACCCAAAATCAGCGAGTAATAGCACGGAAAACTGGTCAGAATGGATCAAATCTGCGAGTTTTGATGATGTCCCCGTAACCGGACCCCGGGGTTCCCCGAACATTCGGATCGCCCCGGGACCCAAAATCTGCGAGTAATAGCACAGAAAAAAGGTAAGAATGGACCAAATCTGCGAATTTTGACGACGTCCCCGTAACCGGACCCTTGGGGTTCCCCGAACGTTCAGATCGCCCATGGACCCAAAATCAGTGAGTAATAGCATAGAAAACTGGCCAGGATGGACCAAATATGCAAGTATTTATGACGTACTCATAGCCGGACCCCGGGGTTCCCCGAACATTCGGATCGCCCCGGGACCCAAAATCTGCGAGTAATAGCACAGAAAACTGGTCAGAATGGATCAAATCTGCGAGTTTTGACGAGGTCCCCGTAACCGGAGCCCTGGGGTTTCTCGAACGTTCGGATCGCCCCGGGACCCAAAATCAGTGAGTAATAGCATAGAAAACTGGCCAGAATGGACCAATTAAGCGAGTTTTGACGACGTGCCCGTAACCTGACCCCGGGGTTCCCCGAACATTCGGATCGCCCCGGGACCCAAAATCAGCGAGTAATAGCACGGAAAACTGGTCAAAATGGATGAAATCTGCGAGTTTTGATGATGTCCCCGTAACCGGACCCCGGGGTTCCCCAAACATTCGGATCGCCCCGTGACCCAAAATTAGTGCGTAATAGCACAGAAAGGTGGCCAGAATGGACCAAATATGCGAGTTTTGACGAGGTCCCCGTAACCGGACCCCTGGGGTTTCTCGAACGTTCGGATCGCCCCGGGACCCAAAATCAGTGAGTAATAGCATAGAAAACTGGCCAGAATGGACCAAATATGCGAGTTTTGACGACGTGCCCGTAACCAGACCCCGGGGTTCCCCGAACATGCTGATCGCCCCGGGACCCAAAACCAGCGAGTAATAGCACGGAAAACTGGTCAGAATGGATCAAATCTGCGAGTTTGGATGATGTCCCCGTAACCGGACCCCGGGGTTCCCCGAACATTCGGATCGCCCCGTAACCCAAAATTAGTGCGTAATAGCACGGAAAACTGGCCAGAATGGACCAAATATGCGAGTTTTGACGAGGTCCCCGTAACCGGAGCCCTGGGGTTCCCCGAACGTTCGGATCGCCCCGGGACCCAAAATCAGTGAGTAATAGCATAGAAAACTGGCCAGAATGGACCAATTAAGCGAGTTTTGACGACGTGCCCGTAACCTGACCTCGGGGTTCCCCGAACATTCGGATCGCCCCGGGACCCAAAATCAGCGAGTAATAGCACGGAAAACTGGTCAAAATGGATGAAATCTGCGAGTTTTGATGATGTCCCCGTAACCGGACCCCGGGGTTCCCCAAACATTCGGATCGCCCCGTGACCCAAAATTAGTGCGTAATAGCACAGAAAGGTGGCCAGAATGGACCAAATATGCGAGTTTTGATGAGGTCCCCGTAACCGGACCCCTGGGGTTTCTCGAACGTTCGGATCGCCCCGGGACCCAAAATCAGTGAGTAATAGCATAGAAAACTGGCCAGAATGGACCAAATATGCGAGTTTTGACGACGTGCCCGTAACCAGACCCCGGGGTTCCCCGAACATGCTGATCGCCCCGGGACCCAAAATCAGCGAGTAATAGCACGGAAAACTGGTCAGAATGGATCAAATCTGCGAGTTTTGATGATGTCCCCGTGACCGGACCCCGGGGTTCCCCGAACATTCGGATCGCCCCGTAACCCAAAATTAGTGCGTAATAGCACGGAAAACTGGCCAGAATGGACCAAATATGCGAGTTTTGACGAGGTCCCCGTAACCGGAGCCCTGGGGTTTCTCGAACGTTCGGATCGCCCCGGGACCCAAAATCAGTGAGTAATAGCATAGAAAACTGGCCAGAATGGACCAATTAAGCGAGTTTTGACGACGTGCCCGTAACCTGACCCCGGGGTTCCCCGAACAATAGGATCGCCCCGGGACCCAAAATCAGCGAGTAATAGCACGGAAAACTCGTCAAAATGGATGAAATCTGCGAGTTTTGATGATGTCCCCGTAACCGGACCCCGGGGTTCCCCGAACATGCTGATCGCCCCGGGACCCAAAATCAGCGAGTAATAGCACGGAAAACTGGTCAGAATGGATCAAATCTGCGAGTTTTGACGAGGTCCTCGTAACCGGACCCCTGGGGTTTCTCGAACGTTCGGATCGCCCCGGGACCCAAAATCAGTGAGTAATAGCATAGAAAACTGGCCAGAATGGACCAAATATGCGAGTTTTGACGACGTGCCCGTAACCAGACCCCGGGGTTCCCCGAACATGCTGATCGCCCCGGGACCCAAAATCAGCGAGTAATAGCACGGAAAACTGGTCAGAATGGATCAAATCTGCGAGTTTTGATGATGTCCCCGTAACCGGACCCCGGGGTTCCCCGAACATTCGGATCGCCCCGTAACCCAAAATTAGTGCGTAATAGCACGGAAAACTGGCCAGAATGGACCAAATATGCGAGTTTTGACGAGGTCCCCGTAACCGGAGCCCTGGGGTTTCTCGAACGTTCGGATCGCCCCGGGACCCAAAATCAGTGAGTAATAGCATAGAAAACTGGCCAGAATGGACCAAATATGCGAGTTTTGACGAGGTCCCCGTAACCGGAGCCCTGGGGTTTCTCGAACGTTCGGATCGCCCCGGGACCCAAAATCAGTGAGTAATAGCATAGAAAACTGGCCAGAATGGACCAATTAAGCGAGTTTTGACGACGTGCCCGTAACCTGACCCCGGGGTTCCCCGAACAATAGGATCGCCCCGGGACCCAAAATCAGCGAGTAATAGCACGGAAAACTCGTCAAAATGGATGAAATCTGCGAGTTTTGATGATGTCCCCGTAACCGGACCCCGGGGTTCCCCAAACATTCGGATCGCCCCGTGACCCAAAATTAGTGCGTAATAGCACAGAAAGGTGGCCAGAATGGACCAAATATGCGAGTTTTGACGAGGTCCCCGTAACCGGACCCCTGGGGTTTCTCGAACGTTCGGATCGCCCCGGGACTCAAAATCAGTGAGTAATAGCATAGAAAACTGGCCAGAATGGACCAAATATGCGAGTTTTGACGACGTGCCCGTAACCAGACCCCGGGGTTCCCCGAACATGCTGATCGCCCCGGGACCCAAAATCAGCGAGTAATAGCACGGAAAACTGGTCAGAATGGATCAAATCTGCGAGTTTTGATGATGTCCCCGTAACCGGACCCCGGGGTTCCCCGAACATTCGGATCGCCCCGGGACCCAAAATCTGCGAGTAATAGCACAGAAAAAAGGTAAGAATGGACCAAATCTGCGAATTTTGACGACGTCCCCGTAACCGGACCCTTGGGGTTCCCCGAACGTTCAGATCGCCCATGGACCCAAAATCAGTGAGTAATAGCATAGAAAACTGGCCAGGATGGACCAAATATGCAAGTATTTATGACGTACTCATAGCCGGACCCCGGGGTTCCCCGAACATTCGGATCGCCCCGGGACCCAAAATCTGCGAGTAATAGCACAGAAAACTGGTCAGAATGGATCAAATCTGCGAGTTTTGACGAGGTCCCCGTAACCGGAGCCCTGGGGTTTCTCGAACGTTCGGATCGCCCCGGGACCCAAAATCAGTGAGTAATAGCATAGAAAACTGGCCAGAATGGACCAATTAAGCGAGTTTTGACGACGTGCCCGTAACCTGACCCCGGGGTTCCCCGAACATTCGGATCGCCCCGGGACCCAAAATCAGCGAGTAATAGCACGGAAAACTGGTCAAAATGGATGAAATCTGCGAGTTTTGATGATGTCCCCGTAACCGGACCCCGGGGTTCCCCAAACATTCGGATCGCCCCGTGACCCAAAATTAGTGCGTAATAGCACAGAAAGGTGGCCAGAATGGACCAAATATGCGAGTTTTGACGAGGTCCCCGTAACCGGACCCCTGGGGTTTCTCGAACGTTCGGATCGCCCCGGGACCCAAAATCAGTGAGTAATAGCATAGAAAACTGGCCAGAATGGACCAAATATGCGAGTTTTGACGACGTGCCCGTAACCAGACCCCGGGGTTCCCCGAACATGCTGATCGCCCCGGGACCCAAAACCAGCGAGTAATAGCACGGAAAACTGGTCAGAATGGATCAAATCTGCGAGTTTGGATGATGTCCCCGTAACCGGACCCCGGGGTTCCCCGAACATTCGGATCGCCCCGTAACCCAAAATTAGTGCGTAATAGCACGGAAAACTGGCCAGAATGGACCAAATATGCGAGTTTTGACGAGGTCCCCGTAACCGGAGCCCTGGGGTTCCCCGAACGTTCGGATCGCCCCGGGACCCAAAATCAGTGAGTAATAGCATAGAAAACTGGCCAGAATGGACCAATTAAGCGAGTTTTGACGACGTGCCCGTAACCTGACCTCGGGGTTCCCCGAACATTCGGATCGCCCCGGGACCCAAAATCAGCGAGTAATAGCACGGAAAACTGGTCAAAATGGATGAAATCTGCGAGTTTTGATGATGTCCCCGTAACCGGACCCCGGGGTTCCCCAAACATTCGGATCGCCCCGTGACCCAAAATTAGTGCGTAATAGCACAGAAAGGTGGCCAGAATGGACCAAATATGCGAGTTTTGATGAGGTCCCCGTAACCGGACCCCTGGGGTTTCTCGAACGTTCGGATCGCCCCGGGACCCAAAATCAGTGAGTAATAGCATAGAAAACTGGCCAGAATGGACCAAATATGCGAGTTTTGACGACGTGCCCGTAACCAGACCCCGGGGTTCCCCGAACATGCTGATCGCCCCGGGACCCAAAATCAGCGAGTAATAGCACGGAAAACTGGTCAGAATGGATCAAATCTGCGAGTTTTGATGATGTCCCCGTGACCGGACCCCGGGGTTCCCCGAACATTCGGATCGCCCCGTAACCCAAAATTAGTGCGTAATAGCACGGAAAACTGGCCAGAATGGACCAAATATGCGAGTTTTGACGAGGTCCCCGTAACCGGAGCCCTGGGGTTTCTCGAACGTTCGGATCGCCCCGGGACCCAAAATCAGTGAGTAATAGCATAGAAAACTGGCCAGAATGGACCAATTAAGCGAGTTTTGACGACGTGCCCGTAACCTGACCCCGGGGTTCCCCGAACAATAGGATCGCCCCGGGACCCAAAATCAGCGAGTAATAGCACGGAAAACTCGTCAAAATGGATGAAATCTGCGAGTTTTGATGATGTCCCCGTAACCGGACCCCGGGGTTCCCCGAACATGCTGATCGCCCCGGGACCCAAAATCAGCGAGTAATAGCACGGAAAACTGGTCAGAATGGATCAAATCTGCGAGTTTTGACGAGGTCCTCGTAACCGGACCCCTGGGGTTTCTCGAACGTTCGGATCGCCCCGGGACCCAAAATCAGTGAGTAATAGCATAGAAAACTGGCCAGAATGGACCAAATATGCGAGTTTTGACGACGTGCCCGTAACCAGACCCCGGGGTTCCCCGAACATGCTGATCGCCCCGGGACCCAAAATCAGCGAGTAATAGCACGGAAAACTGGTCAGAATGGATCAAATCTGCGAGTTTTGATGATGTCCCCGTAACCGGACCCCGGGGTTCCCCGAACATTCGGATCGCCCCGTAACCCAAAATTAGTGCGTAATAGCACGGAAAACTGGCCAGAATGGACCAAATATGCGAGTTTTGACGAG
This sequence comes from Elymus sibiricus, assembly GCA_039707655.1. Taxonomy (NCBI): domain Eukaryota; kingdom Viridiplantae; phylum Streptophyta; class Magnoliopsida; order Poales; family Poaceae; genus Elymus; species Elymus sibiricus. The sequence goes on along the minus strand of CM077672.1, from coordinate 518,691,112 downwards.
GTCCCCGTAACCGGAGCCCTGGGGTTTCTCGAACGTTCGGATCGCCCCGGGACCCAAAATCAGTGAGTAATAGCATAGAAAACTGGCCAGAATGGACCAAATATGCGAGTTTTGACGAGGTCCCCGTAACCGGAGCCCTGGGGTTTCTCGAACGTTCGGATCGCCCCGGGACCCAAAATCAGTGAGTAATAGCATAGAAAACTGGCCAGAATGGACCAATTAAGCGAGTTTTGACGACGTGCCCGTAACCTGACCCCGGGGTTCCCCGAACAATAGGATCGCCCCGGGACCCAAAATCAGCGAGTAATAGCACGGAAAACTCGTCAAAATGGATGAAATCTGCGAGTTTTGATGATGTCCCCGTAACCGGACCCCGGGGTTCCCCAAACATTCGGATCGCCCCGTGACCCAAAATTAGTGCGTAATAGCACAGAAAGGTGGCCAGAATGGACCAAATATGCGAGTTTTGACGAGGTCCCCGTAACCGGACCCCTGGGGTTTCTCGAACGTTCGGATCGCCCCGGGACCCAAAATCAGTGAGTAATAGCATAGAAAACTGGCCAGAATGGACCAAATATGCGAGTTTTGACGACGTGCCCGTAACCAGACCCCGGGGTTCCCCGAACATGCTGATCGCCCCGGGACCCAAAATCAGCGAGTAATAGCACGGAAAACTGGTCAGAATGGATCAAATCTGCGAGTTTTGATGATGTCCCCGTAACCGGACCCCGGGGTTCCCCGAACATTCGGATCGCCCCGGGACCCAAAATCTGCGAGTAATAGCACAGAAAAAAGGTAAGAATGGACCAAATCTGCGAATTTTGACGACGTCCCCGTAACCGGACCCTTGGGGTTCCCCGAACGTTCAGATCGCCCATGGACCCAAAATCAGTGAGTAATAGCATAGAAAACTGGCCAGGATGGACCAAATATGCAAGTATTTATGACGTACTCATAGCCGGACCCCGGGGTTCCCCGAACATTCGGATCGCCCCGGGACCCAAAATCTGCGAGTAATAGCACAGAAAACTGGTCAGAATGGATCAAATCTGCGAGTTTTGACGAGGTCCCCGTAACCGGAGCCCTGGGGTTTCTCGAACGTTCGGATCGCCCCGGGACCCAAAATCAGTGAGTAATAGCATAGAAAACTGGCCAGAATGGACCAATTAAGCGAGTTTTGACGACGTGCCCGTAACCTGACCCCGGGGTTCCCCGAACATTCGGATCGCCCCGGGACCCAAAATCAGCGAGTAATAGCACGGAAAACTGGTCAAAATGGATGAAATCTGCGAGTTTTGATGATGTCCCCGTAACCGGACCCCGGGGTTCCCCAAACATTCGGATCGCCCCGTGACCCAAAATTAGTGCGTAATAGCACAGAAAGGTGGCCAGAATGGACCAAATATGCGAGTTTTGATGAGGTCCCCGTAACCGGACCCCTGGGGTTTCTCGAACGTTCGGATCGCCCCGGGACCCAAAATCAGTGAGTAATAGCATAGAAAACTGGCCAGAATGGACCAAATATGCGAGTTTTGACGACGTGCCCGTAACCAGACCCCGGGGTTCCCCGAACATGCTGATCGCCCCGGGACCCAAAATCAGCGAGTAATAGCACGGAAAACTGGTCAGAATGGATCAAATCTGCGAGTTTTGATGATGTCCCCGTAACCGGACCCCGGGGTTCCCCGAACATTCGGATCGCCCCGGGACCCAAAATCTGCGAGTAATAGCACAGAAAAAAGGTAAGAATGGACCAAATCTGCGAATTTTGACGACGTCCCCGTAACCGAACCCTTGGGGTTCCCCGAACGTTCAGATCGCCCATGGACCCAAAATCAGTGAGTAATAGCATAGAAAACTGGCCAGGATGGACCAAATATGCAAGTATTTATGACGTACTCATAGCCGGACCCCGGGGTTCCCCGAACATTCGGATCGCCCCGGGACCCAAAATCTGCGAGTAATAGCACAGAAAACTGGTCAGAATGGATCAAATCTGCGAGTTTTGACGAGGTCCCCGTAACCGGAGCCCTGGGGTTTCTCGAACGTTCGGATCGCCCCGGGACCCAAAATCAGTGAGTAATAGCATAGAAAACTGGCCAGAATGGACCAATTAAGCGAGTTTTGACGACGTGCCCGTAACCTGACCCCGGGGTTCCCCGAACATTCGGATCGCCCCGGGACCCAAAATCAGCGAGTAATAGCACGGAAAACTGGTCAAAATGGATGAAATCTGCGAGTTTTGATGATGTCCCCGTAACCGGACCCCGGGGTTCCCCAAACATTCGGATCGCCCCGTGACCCAAAATTAGTGCGTAATAGCACAGAAAGGTGGCCAGAATGGACCAAATATGCGAGTTTTGACGAGGTCCCCGTAACCGGACCCCTGGGGTTTCTCGAACGTTCGGATCGCCCCGGGACCCAAAATCAGTGAGTAATAGCATAGAAAACTGGCCAGAATGGACCAAATATGCGAGTTTTGACGACGTGCCCGTAACCAGACCCCGGGGTTCCCCGAACATGCTGATCGCCCCGGGACCCAAAACCAGCGAGTAATAGCACGGAAAACTGGTCAGAATGGATCAAATCTGCGAGTTTGGATGATGTCCCCGTAACCGGACCCCGGGGTTCCCCGAACATTCGGATCGCCCCGTAACCCAAAATTAGTGCGTAATAGCACGGAAAACTGGCCAGAATGGACCAAATATGCGAGTTTTGACGAGGTCCCCGTAACCGGAGCCCTGGGGTTCCCCGAACGTTCGGATCGCCCCGGGACCCAAAATCAGTGAGTAATAGCATAGAAAACTGGCCAGAATGGACCAATTAAGCGAGTTTTGACGACGTGCCCGTAACCTGACCTCGGGGTTCCCCGAACATTCGGATCGCCCCGGGACCCAAAATCAGCGAGTAATAGCACGGAAAACTGGTCAAAATGGATGAAATCTGCGAGTTTTGATGATGTCCCCGTAACCGGACCCCGGGGTTCCCCAAACATTCGGATCGCCCCGTGACCCAAAATTAGTGCGTAATAGCACAGAAAGGTGGCCAGAATGGACCAAATATGCGAGTTTTGATGAGGTCCCCGTAACCGGACCCCTGGGGTTTCTCGAACGTTCGGATCGCCCCGGGACCCAAAATCAGTGAGTAATAGCATAGAAAACTGGCCAGAATGGACCAAATATGCGAGTTTTGACGACGTGCCCGTAACCAGACCCCGGGGTTCCCCGAACATGCTGATCGCCCCGGGACCCAAAATCAGCGAGTAATAGCACGGAAAACTGGTCAGAATGGATCAAATCTGCGAGTTTTGATGATGTCCCCGTGACCGGACCCCGGGGTTCCCCGAACATTCGGATCGCCCCGTAACCCAAAATTAGTGCGTAATAGCACGGAAAACTGGCCAGAATGGACCAAATATGCGAGTTTTGACGAGGTCCCCGTAACCGGAGCCCTGGGGTTTCTCGAACGTTCGGATCGCCCCGGGACCCAAAATCAGTGAGTAATAGCATAGAAAACTGGCCAGAATGGACCAATTAAGCGAGTTTTGACGACGTGCCCGTAACCTGACCCCGGGGTTCCCCGAACAATAGGATCGCCCCGGGACCCAAAATCAGCGAGTAATAGCACGGAAAACTCGTCAAAATGGATGAAATCTGCGAGTTTTGATGATGTCCCCGTAACCGGACCCCGGGGTTCCCCGAACATGCTGATCGCCCCGGGACCCAAAATCAGCGAGTAATAGCACGGAAAACTGGTCAGAATGGATCAAATCTGCGAGTTTTGACGAGGTCCTCGTAACCGGACCCCTGGGGTTTCTCGAACGTTCGGATCGCCCCGGGACCCAAAATCAGTGAGTAATAGCATAGAAAACTGGCCAGAATGGACCAAATATGCGAGTTTTGACGACGTGCCCGTAACCAGACCCCGGGGTTCCCCGAACATGCTGATCGCCCCGGGACCCAAAATCAGCGAGTAATAGCACGGAAAACTGGTCAGAATGGATCAAATCTGCGAGTTTTGATGATGTCCCCGTAACCGGACCCCGGGGTTCCCCGAACATTCGGATCGCCCCGTAACCCAAAATTAGTGCGTAATAGCACGGAAAACTGGCCAGAATGGACCAAATATGCGAGTTTTGACGAGGTCCCCGTAACCGGAGCCCTGGGGTTTCTCGAACGTTCGGATCGCCCCGGGACCCAAAATCAGTGAGTAATAGCATAGAAAACTGGCCAGAATGGACCAAATATGCGAGTTTTGACGAGGTCCCCGTAACCGGAGCCCTGGGGTTTCTCGAACGTTCGGATCGCCCCGGGACCCAAAATCAGTGAGTAATAGCATAGAAAACTGGCCAGAATGGACCAATTAAGCGAGTTTTGACGACGTGCCCGTAACCTGACCCCGGGGTTCCCCGAACAATAGGATCGCCCCGGGACCCAAAATCAGCGAGTAATAGCACGGAAAACTCGTCAAAATGGATGAAATCTGCGAGTTTTGATGATGTCCCCGTAACCGGACCCCGGGGTTCCCCAAACATTCGGATCGCCCCGTGACCCAAAATTAGTGCGTAATAGCACAGAAAGGTGGCCAGAATGGACCAAATATGCGAGTTTTGACGAGGTCCCCGTAACCGGACCCCTGGGGTTTCTCGAACGTTCGGATCGCCCCGGGACCCAAAATCAGTGAGTAATAGCATAGAAAACTGGCCAGAATGGACCAAATATGCGAGTTTTGACGACGTGCCCGTAACCAGACCCCGGGGTTCCCCGAACATGCTGATCGCCCCGGGACCCAAAATCAGCGAGTAATAGCACGGAAAACTGGTCAGAATGGATCAAATCTGCGAGTTTTGATGATGTCCCCGTAACCGGACCCCGGGGTTCCCCGAACATTCGGATCGCCCCGGGACCCAAAATCTGCGAGTAATAGCACAGAAAAAAGGTAAGAATGGACCAAATCTGCGAATTTTGACGACGTCCCCGTAACCGGACCCTTGGGGTTCCCCGAACGTTCAGATCGCCCATGGACCCAAAATCAGTGAGTAATAGCATAGAAAACTGGCCAGGATGGACCAAATATGCAAGTATTTATGACGTACTCATAGCCGGACCCCGGGGTTCCCCGAACATTCGGATCGCCCCGGGACCCAAAATCTGCGAGTAATAGCACAGAAAACTGGTCAGAATGGATCAAATCTGCGAGTTTTGACGAGGTCCCCGTAACCGGAGCCCTGGGGTTTCTCGAACGTTCGGATCGCCCCGGGACCCAAAATCAGTGAGTAATAGCATAGAAAACTGGCCAGAATGGACCAATTAAGCGAGTTTTGACGACGTGCCCGTAACCTGACCCCGGGGTTCCCCGAACATTCGGATCGCCCCGGGACCCAAAATCAGCGAGTAATAGCACGGAAAACTGGTCAAAATGGATGAAATCTGCGAGTTTTGATGATGTCCCCGTAACCGGACCCCGGGGTTCCCCAAACATTCGGATCGCCCCGTGACCCAAAATTAGTGCGTAATAGCACAGAAAGGTGGCCAGAATGGACCAAATATGCGAGTTTTGACGAGGTCCCCGTAACCGGACCCCTGGGGTTTCTCGAACGTTCGGATCGCCCCGGGACCCAAAATCAGTGAGTAATAGCATAGAAAACTGGCCAGAATGGACCAAATATGCGAGTTTTGACGACGTGCCCGTAACCAGACCCCGGGGTTCCCCGAACATGCTGATCGCCCCGGGACCCAAAACCAGCGAGTAATAGCACGGAAAACTGGTCAGAATGGATCAAATCTGCGAGTTTTGATGATGTCCCCGTAACCGGACCCCGGGGTTCCCCGAACATTCGGATCGCCCCGTAACCCAAAATTAGTGCGTAATAGCACGGAAAACTGGCCAGAATGGACCAAATATGCGAGTTTTGACGAGGTCCCCGTAACCGGAGCCCTGGGGTTCCCCGAACGTTCGGATCGCCCCGGGACCCAAAATCAGTGAGTAATAGCATAGAAAACTGGCCAGAATGGACCAATTAAGCGAGTTTTGACGACGTGCCCGTAACCTGACCTCGGGGTTCCCCGAACATTCGGATCGCCCCGGGACCCAAAATCAGCGAGTAATAGCACGGAAAACTGGTCAAAATGGATGAAATCTGCGAGTTTTGATGATGTCCCCGTAACCGGACCCCGGGGTTCCCCAAACATTCGGATCGCCCCGTGACCCAAAATTAGTGCGTAATAGCACAGAAAGGTGGCCAGAATGGACCAAATATGCGAGTTTTGATGAGGTCCACGTAACCGGACCCCTGGGGTTTCTCGAACGTTCGGATCGCCCCGGGACCCAAAATCAGTGAGTAATAGCATAGAAAACTGGCCAGAATGGACCAAATATGCGAGTTTTGACGACGTGCCCGTAACCAGACCCCGGGGTTCCCCGAACATGCTGATCGCCCCGGGACCCAAAATCAGCGAGTAATAGCACGGAAAACTGGTCAGAATGGATCAAATCTGCGAGTTTTGATGATGTCCCCGTGACCGGACCCCGGGGTTCCCCGAACATTCGGATCGCCCCGTAACCCAAAATTAGTGCGTAATAGCACGGAAAACTGGCCAGAATGGACCAAATATGCGAGTTTTGACGAGGTCCCCGTAACCGGAGCCCTGGGGTTTCTCGAACGTTCGGATCGCCCCGGGACCCAAAATCAGTGAGTAATAGCATAGAAAACTGGCCAGAATGGACCAATTAAGCGAGTTTTGACGACGTGCCCGTAACCTGACCCCGGGGTTCCCCGAACAATAGGATCGCCCCGGGACCCAAAATCAGCGAGTAATAGCACGGAAAACTCGTCAAAATGGATGAAATCTGCGAGTTTTGATGATGTCCCCGTAACCGGACCCCGGGGTTCCCCGAACATGCTGATCGCCCCGGGACCCAAAATCAGCGAGTAATAGCACGGAAAACTGGTCAGAATGGATCAAATCTGCGAGTTTTGACGAGGTCCCCGTAACCGGACCCCTGGGGTTTCTCGAACGTTCGGATCGCCCCGGGACCCAAAATCAGTGAGTAATAGCATAGAAAACTGGCCAGAATGGATCAAATATGCGAGTTTTGACGACGTGCCCGTAACCAGACCCCGGGGTTCCCCGAACATGCTGATCGCCCCGGGACCCAAAATCAGCGAGTAATAGCACGGAAAACTGGTCAGAATGGATCAAATCTGCGAGTTTTGATGATGTCCCCGTAACCGGACCCCGGGGTTCCCCGAACATTCGGATCGCCCCGTAACCCAAAATTAGTGCGTAATAGCACGGAAAACTGGCCAGAATGGACCAAATATGCGAGTTTTGACGAGGTCCCCGTAACCGGAGCCCTGGGGTTCCCCGAACATTCGGATCGCCCCGGGACCCAAAATCAGTGAGTAATAGCATAGAAAACTGGCCAGAATGGACCAATTAAGCGAGTTTTGACGACGTGCCCGTAACCTGACCCCGGGGTTCCCCGAACATTCGGATCGCCCCGGGACCCAAAATCAGCGAGTAATAGCACGGAAAACTGGTCAAAATGGATGAAATCTGCGAGTTTTGATGATGTCCCCGTAACCGGACCCCGGGGTTCCCCAAACATTCGGATCGCCCCGTGACCCAAAATTAGTGCGTAATAGCACAGAAAGGTGGCCAGAATGGACCAAATATGCGAGTTTTGATGAGGTCCCCGTAACCGGACCCCTGGGGTTTCTCGAACGTTCGGATCGCCCCGGGACCCAAAATCAGTGAGTAATAGCATAGAAAACTGGCCAGAATGGACCAAATATGCGAGTTTTGACGACGTGCCCGTAACCAGACCTCGGGGTTCCCCGAACATGCTGATCGCCCCGGGACCCAAAATCAGCGAGTAATAGCACGGAAAACTGGTCAGAATGGATCAAATCTGCGAGTTTTGATGATGTCCCCGTGACCGGACCCCGGGGTTCCCCGAACATTCGGATCGCCCCGTAACCCAAAATTAGTGCGTAATAGCACGGAAAACTGGCCAGAATGGACCAAATATGCGAGTTTTGACGAGGTCCCCGTAACCGGAGCCCTGGGGTTTCTCGAACGTTCGGATCGCCCCGGGACCCAAAATCAGTGAGTAATAGCATAGAAAACTGGCCAGAATGGACCAATTAAGCGAGTTTTGACGACGTGCCCGTAACCTGACCCCGGGGTTCCCCGAACATTCGGATCGCCCCGGGACCCAAAATCAGCGAGTAATAGCACGGAAAACTGGTCAAAATGGATGAAATCTGCGAGTTTTGATGATGTCCCCGTAACCGGACCCCGGGGTTCCCCAAACATTCGGATCGCCCCGTGACCCAAAATTAGTGCGTAATAGCACAGAAAGGTGGCCAGAATGGACCAAATATGCGAGTTTTGATGAGGTCCCCGTAACCGGACCCCTGGGGTTTCTCGAACGTTCGGATCGCCTCGAGACCTAAAATCAGTGAGTAATACCATAGAAAACTGGCCAGAATGGACCAAATATGCGAGTTTTGACGATGTGCCCGTAACCTGACCCCGGGGTTCCCCGAACATTCGGATCGCCCCGGGACCCAAAATCAGCGAGTAATAGCACGGAAAACTGGTCAGAATGGATCAAATCTGCGAGTTTTGATGATGTCCCCGTAACCGGACCCCGGGGTTCCCCGAACATTCGGATCGCCCCGTAACCCAAAATTAGTGCGTAATAGCACGGAAAACTGGCCAGAATGGACCAAATATGCGAGTTTTGACGAGGTCCCCGTAACCGGAGCCCTGGGGTTCCCCGAACATTCGGATCGCCCCGGGACCCAAAATCAGTGAGTAATAGCATAGAAAACTGGCCAGAATGGACCAATTAAGCGAGTTTTGACGACGTGCCCGTAACCTGACCCCGGGGTTCCCCGAACATTCGGATCGCCCCGGGACCCAAAATCAGCGAGTAATAGCACGGAAAACTGGTCAAAATGGATGAAATCTGCGAGTTTTGATGATGTCCCCGTAACCGGACCCCGGGGTTCCCCAAACATTCGGATCGCCCCGTGACCCAAAATTAGTGCGTAATAGCACAGAAAGGTGGCCAGAATGGACCAAATATGCGAGTTTTGATGAGGTCCCCGTAACCGGACCCCTGGGGTTTCTCGAACGTTCGGATCGCCCCGGGACCCAAAATCAGTGAGTAATAGCATAGAAAACTGGCCAGAATGGACCAAATATGCGAGTTTTGACGACGTGCCCGTAACCAGACCTCGGGGTTCCCCGAACATGCTGATCGCCCCGGGACCCAAAATCAGCGAGTAATAGCACGGAAAACTGGTCAGAATGGATCAAATCTGCGAGTTTTGATGATGTCCCCGTGACCGGACCCCGGGGTTCCCCGAACATTCGGATCGCCCCGTAACCCAAAATTAGTGCGTAATAGCACGGAAAACTGGCCAGAATGGACCAAATATGCGAGTTTTGACGAGGTCCCCGTAACCGGAGCCCTGGGGTTTCTCGAACGTTCGGATCGCCCCGGGACCCAAAATCAGTGAGTAATAGCATAGAAAACTGGCCAGAATGGACCAATTAAGCGAGTTTTGACGACGTGCCCGTAACCTGACCCCGGGGTTCCCCGAACATTCGGATCGCCCCGGGACCCAAAATCAGCGAGTAATAGCACGGAAAACTGGTCAAAATGGATGAAATCTGCGAGTTTTGATGATGTCCCCGTAACCGGACCCCGGGGTTCCCCAAACATTCGGATCGCCCCGTGACCCAAAATTAGTGCGTAATAGCACAGAAAGGTGGCCAGAATGGACCAAATATGCGAGTTTTGATGAGGTCCCCGTAACCGGACCCCTGGGGTTTCTCGAACGTTCGGATCGCCTCGAGACCTAAAATCAGTGAGTAATACCATAGAAAACTGGCCAGAATGGACCAAATATGCGAGTTTTGACGATGTGCCCGTAACCTGACCCCGGGGTTCCCCGAACATTCGGATCGCCCCGGGACCCAAAATCAGCGAGTAATAGCACGGAAAACTGGTCAGAATGGATCAAATCTGCGAGTTTTGATGATGTCCCCGTAACCGGACCCCGGGGTTCCCCGAACATTCGGATCGCCCCGTAACCCAAAATTAGTGCGTAATAGCACGGAAAACTGGCCAGAATGGACCAAATATGCGAGTTTTGACGAGGTCCCCGTAACCGGAGCCCTGGGGTTCCCCGAACATTCGGATCGCCCCGGGACCCAAAATCAGTGAGTAATAGCATAGAAAACTGGCCAGAATGGACCAATTAAGCGAGTTTTGACGACGTGCCCGTAACCTGACCCCGGGGTTCCCCGAACATTCGGATCGCCCCGGGACCCAAAATCAGCGAGTAATAGCACGGAAAACTGGTCAAAATGGATGAAATCTGCGAGTTTTGATGATGTCCCCGTAACCGGACCCCGGGGTTCCCCAAACATTCGGATCGCCCCGTGACCCAAAATTAGTGCGTAATAGCACAGAAAGGTGGCCAGAATGGACCAAATATGCGAGTTTTGATGAGGTCCCCGTAACCGGACCCCTGGGGTTTCTCGAACGTTCGGATCGCCCCGGGACCCAAAATCAGTGAGTAATAGCATAGAAAACTGGCCAGAATGGACCAAATATGCGAGTTTTGACGACGTGCCCGTAACCAGACCCCGGGGTTCCCCGAACATGCTGATCGCCCCGGGACCCAAAATCAGCGAGTAATAGCACGGAAAACTGGTCAGAATGGATCAAATCTGCGAGTTTTGATGATGTCCCCGTGACCGGACCCCGGGGTTCCCCGAACATTCGGATCGCCCCGTAACCCAAAATTAGTGCGTAATAGCACGGAAAACTGGCCAGAATGGACCAAATATGCGAGTTTTGACGAGGTCCCCGTAACCGGAGCCCTGGGGTTTCTCGAACGTTCGGATCGCCCCGGGACCCAAAATCAGTGAGTAATAGCATAGAAAACTGGCCAGAATGGACCAATTAAGCGAGTTTTGACGACGTGCCCGTAACCTGACCCCGGGGTTCCCCGAACAATAGGATCGCCCCGGGACCCAAAATCAGCGAGTAATAGCACGGAAAACTCGTCAAAATGGATGAAATCTGCGAGTTTTGATGATGTCCCCGTAACCGGACCCCGGGGTTCCCCGAACATGCTGATCGCCCCGGGACCCAAAATCAGCGAGTAATAGCACGGAAAACTGGTCAGAATGGATCAAATCTGCGAGTTTTGACGAGGTCCTCGTAACCGGACCCCTGGGGTTTCTCGAACGTTCGGATCGCCCCGGGACCCAAAATCAGTGAGTAATAGCATAGAAAACTGGCCAGAATGGACCAAATATGCGAGTTTTGACGACGTGCCCGTAACCAGACCCCGGGGTTCCCCGAACATGCTGATCGCCCCGGGACCCAAAATCAGCGAGTAATAGCACGGAAAACTGGTCAGAATGGATCAAATCTGCGAGTTTTGATGATGTCCCCGTAACCGGACCCCGGGGTTCCCCGAACATTCGGATCGCCCCGTAACCCAAAATTAGTGCGTAATAGCACGGAAAACTGGCCAGAATGGACCAAATATGCGAGTTTTGACGAGGTCCCCGTAACCGGAGCCCTGGGGTTTCTCGAACGTTCGGATCGCCCCGGGACCCAAAATCAGTGAGTAATAGCATAGAAAACTGGCCAGAATGGACCAAATATGCGAGTTTTGACGAGGTCCCCGTAACCGGAGCCCTGGGGTTTCTCGAACGTTCGGATCGCCCCGGGACCCAAAATCAGTGAGTAATAGCATAGAAAACTGGCCAGAATGGACCAATTAAGCGAGTTTTGACGACGTGCCCGTAACCTGACCCCGGGGTTCCCCGAACAATAGGATCGCCCCGGGACCCAAAATCAGCGAGTAATAGCACGGAAAACTGGTCAAAATGGATGAAATCTGCGAGTTTTGATGATGTCCCCGTAACCGGACCCCGGGGTTCCCCAAACATTCGGATCGCCCCGTGACCCAAAATTAGTGCGTAATAGCACAGAAAGGTGGCCAGAATGGACCAAATATGCGAGTTTTGACGAGGTCCCCGTAACCGGACCCCTGGGGTTTCTCGAACGTTCGGATCGCCCCGGGACCCAAAATCAGTGAGTAATAGCATAGAAAACTGGCCAGAATGGACCAAATATGCGAGTTTTGACGACGTGCCCGTAACCAGACCCCGGGGTTCCCCGAACATGCTGATCGCCCCGGGACCCAAAATCAGCGAGTAATAGCACGGAAAACTGGTCAGAATGGATCAAATCTGCGAGTTTTGATGATGTCCCCGTAACCGGACCCCGGGGTTCCCCGAACATTCGGATCGCCCCGGGACCCAAAATCTGCGAGTAATAGCACAGAAAAAAGGTAAGAATGGACCAAATCTGCGAATTTTGACGACGTCCCCGTAACCGGACCCTTGGGGTTCCCCGAACGTTCAGATCGCCCATGGACCCAAAATCAGTGAGTAATAGCATAGAAAACTGGCCAGGATGGACCAAATATGCAAGTATTTATGACGTACTCATAGCCGGACCCCGGGGTTCCCCGAACATTCGGATCGCCCCGGGACCCAAAATCTGCGAGTAATAGCACAGAAAACTGGTCAGAATGGATCAAATCTGCGAGTTTTGACGAGGTCCCCGTAACCGGAGCCCTGGGGTTTCTCGAACGTTCGGATCGCCCCGGGACCCAAAATCAGTGAGTAATAGCATAGAAAACTGGCCAGAATGGACCAATTAAGCGAGTTTTGACGACGTGCCCGTAACCTGACCCCGGGGTTCCCCGAACATTCGGATCGCCCCGGGACCCAAAATCAGCGAGTAATAGCACGGAAAACTGGTCAAAATGGATGAAATCTGCGAGTTTTGATGATGTCCCCGTAACCGGACCCCGGGGTTCCCCAAACATTCGGATCGCCCCGTGACCCAAAATTAGTGCGTAATAGCACAGAAAGGTGGCCAGAATGGACCAAATATGCGAGTTTTGACGAGGTCCCCGTAACCGGACCCCTGGGGTTTCTCGAACGTTCGGATCGCCCCGGGACCCAAAATCAGTGAGTAATAGCATAGAAAACTGGCCAGAATGGACCAAATATGCGAGTTTTGACGACGTGCCCGTAACCAGACCCCGGGGTTCCCCGAACATGCTGATCGCCCCGGGACCCAAAACCAGCGAGTAATAGCACGGAAAACTGGTCAGAATGGATCAAATCTGCGAGTTTTGATGATGTCCCCGTAACCGGACCCCGGGGTTCCCCGAACATTCGGATCGCCCCGTAACCCAAAATTAGTGCGTAATAGCACGGAAAACTGGCCAGAATGGACCAAATATGCGAGTTTTGACGAGGTCCCCATAACCGGAGCCCTGGGGTTCCCCGAACGTTCGGATCGCCCCGGGACCCAAAATCAGTGAGTAATAGCATAGAAAACTGGCCAGAATGGACCAATTAAGCGAGTTTTGACGACGTGCCCGTAACCTGACCTCGGGGTTCCCCGAACATTCGGATCGCCCCGGGACCCAAAATCAGCGAGTAATAGCACGGAAAACTGGTCAAAATGGATGAAATCTGCGAGTTTTGATGATGTCCCCGTAACCGGACCCCGGGGTTCCCCAAACATTCGGATCGCCCCGTGACCCAAAATTAGTGCGTAATAGCACAGAAAGGTGGCCAGAATGGACCAAATATGCGAGTTTTGATGAGGTCCACGTAACCGGACCCCTGGGGTTTCTCGAACGTTCGGATCGCCCCGGGACCCAAAATCAGTGAGTAATAGCATAGAAAACTGGCCAGAATGGACCAAATATGCGAGTTTTGACGACGTGCCCGTAACCAGACCCCGGGGTTCCCCGAACATGCTGATCGCCCCGGGACCCAAAATCAGCGAGTAATAGCACGGAAAACTGGTCAGAATGGATCAAATCTGCGAGTTTTGATGATGTCCCCGTGACCGGACCCCGGGGTTCCCCGAACATTCGGATCGCCCCGTAACCCAAAATTAGTGCGTAATAGCACGGAAAACTGGCCAGAATGGACCAAATATGCGAGTTTTGACGAGGTCCCCGTAACCGGAGCCCTGGGGTTTCTCGAACGTTCGGATCGCCCCGGGACCCAAAATCAGTGAGTAATAGCATAGAAAACTGGCCAGAATGGACCAATTAAGCGAGTTTTGACGACGTGCCCGTAACCTGACCCCGGGGTTCCCCGAACAATAGGATCGCCCCGGGACCCAAAATCAGCGAGTAATAGCACGGAAAACTCGTCAAAATGGATGAAATCTGCGAGTTTTGATGATGTCCCCGTAACCGGACCCCGGGGTTCCCCGAACATGCTGATCGCCCCGGGACCCAAAATCAGCGAGTAATAGCACGGAAAACTGGTCAGAATGGATCAAATCTGCGAGTTTTGACGAGGTCCCCGTAACCGGACCCCTGGGGTTTCTCGAACGTTCGGATCGCCCCGGGACCCAAAATCAGTGAGTAATAGCATAGAAAACTGGCCAGAATGGATCAAATATGCGAGTTTTGACGACGTGCCCGTAACCAGACCCCGGGGTTCCCCGAACATGCTGATCGCCCCGGGACCCAAAATCAGCGAGTAATAGCACGGAAAACTGGTCAGAATGGATCAAATCTGCGAGTTTTGATGATGTCCCCGTAACCGGACCCCGGGGTTCCCCGAACATTCGGATCGCCCCGTAACCCAAAATTAGTGCGTAATAGCACGGAAAACTGGCCAGAATGGACCAAATATGCGAGTTTTGACGAGGTCCCCGTAACCGGAGCCCTGGGGTTCCCCGAACATTCGGATCGCCCCGGGACCCAAAATCAGTGAGTAATAGCATAGAAAACTGGCCAGAATGGACCAATTAAGCGAGTTTTGACGACGTGCCCGTAACCTGACCCCGGGGTTCCCCGAACATTCGGATCGCCCCGGGACCCAAAATCAGCGAGTAATAGCACGGAAAACTGGTCAAAATGGATGAAATCTGCGAGTTTTGATGATGTCCCCGTAACCGGACCCCGGGGTTCCCCAAACATTCGGATCGCCCCGTGACCCAAAATTAGTGCGTAATAGCACAGAAAGGTGGCCAGAATGGACCAAATATGCGAGTTTTGATGAGGTCCCCGTAACCGGACCCCTGGGGTTTCTCGAACGTTCGGATCGCCCCGGGACCCAAAATCAGTGAGTAATAGCATAGAAAACTGGCCAGAATGGACCAAATATGCGAGTTTTGACGACGTGCCCGTAACCAGACCTCGGGGTTCCCCGAACATGCTGATCGCCCCGGGACCCAAAATCAGCGAGTAATAGCACGGAAAACTGGTCAGAATGGATCAAATCTGCGAGTTTTGATGATGTCCCCGTAACCGGACCCCGGGGTTCCCCGAACATTCGGATCGCCCCGTAACCCAAAATTAGTGCGTAATAGCACGGAAAACTGGCCAGAATGGACCAAATATGCGAGTTTTGACGAGGTCCCCGTAACCGGAGCCCTGGGGTTCCCCGAACATTCGGATCGCCCCGGGACCCAAAATCAGTGAGTAATAGCATAGAAAACTGGCCAGAATGGACCAATTAAGCGAGTTTTGACGACGTGCCCGTAACCTGACCCCGGGGTTCCCCGAACATTCGGATCGCCCCGGGACCCAAAATCAGCGAGTAATAGCACGGAAAACTGGTCAAAATGGATGAAATCTGCGAGTTTTGATGATGTCCCCGTAACCGGACCCCGGGGTTCCCCAAACATTCGGATCGCCCCGTGACCCAAAATTAGTGCGTAATAGCACAGAAAGGTGGCCAGAATGGACCAAATATGCGAGTTTTGATGAGGTCCCCGTAACCGGACCCCTGGGGTTTCTCGAACGTTCGGATCGCCCCGGGACCCAAAATCAGTGAGTAATAGCATAGAAAACTGGCCAGAATGGACCAAATATGCGAGTTTTGACGACGTGCCCGTAACCAGACCCCGGGGTTCCCCGAACATGCTGATCGCCCCGGGACCCAAAATCAGCGAGTAATAGCACGGAAAACTGGTCAGAATGGATCAAATCTGCGAGTTTTGATGATGTCCCCGTAACCGGACCCCGGGGTTCCCCGAACATTCGGATCGCCCCGTAACCCAAAATTAGTGCGTAATAGCACGGAAAACTGGCCAGAATGGACCAAATATGCGAGTTTTGACGAGGTCCCCGTAACCGGAGCCCTGGGGTTTCTGGAACGTTCGGATCGCCCCGGGACCCAAAATCAGTGAGTAATAGCATAGAAAACTGGCCAGAATGGACCAATTAAGCGAGTTTTGACGACGTGCCCGTAACCTGACCCCGGGGTTCCCCGAACAATAGGATCGCCCCGGGACCCAAAATCAGCGAGTAATAGCACAGAAAAAAGGTAAGAATGGACCAAATCTGCGAATTTTGACGACGTCCCCGTAACCGGACCCTTGGGGTTCCCCGAACGTTCAGATCACCCATGGACCCAAAATCAGTGAGTAATAGCATAGAAAACTGGCCAGGATGGACCAAATATGCAAGTATTTATGACGTACTCGTAGCCGGACCCCGGGGTTCCCCGAACATTCGGATCTCCCCGGGACCCAAAATCTGCGAGTAATAGCACAGAAAACTGGTCAGAATGGATCAAATCTGCGAGTTTTGACGAGGTCCCCGTAACCGGAGCCCTGGGGTTTCTCGAACGTTCGGATCGCCCCGGGACCCAAAATCAGTGAGTAATAGCATAGAAAACTGGCCAGAATGGACCAATTAAGCGAGTTTTGACGACGTGCCCGTAACCTGACCCCGGGGTTCCCCGAACATTCGGATCGCCCCGGGACCCAAAATCAGCGACTAATAGCACGGAAAACTGGTCAAAATGGATGAAATCTGCGAGTTTTGATGATGTCCCCGTAACCGGACCCCGGGGTTCCCCAAACATTCGGATCGCCCCGTGACCCAAAATTAGTGCGTAATAGCACAGAAAGGTGGCCAGAATGGACCAAATATGCGAGTTTTGACGAGGTCCCCGTAACCGGACCCCTGGGGTTTCTCGAACGTTCGGATCGCCCCGGGACCCAAAATCAGTGAGTAATAGCATAGAAAACTGGCCAGAATGGACCAAATATGCGAGTTTTGACGACGTGCCCGTAACCAGACCCCGGGGTTCCCCGAACATGCTGATCGCCCCGGGACCCAAAATCAGCGAGTAATAGCACGGAAAACTGGTCAGAATGGATCAAATCTGCGAGTTTTGATGATGTCCCCGTAACCGGACCCCGGGGTTCCCCGAACATTCGGATCGCCCCGTAACCCAAAATTAGTGCCTAATAGCACGGAAAACTGGCCAGAATGGACCAAATATGCGAGTTTTGACGAGGTCCCCGTAACCGGAGCCCTGGGGTTCCCCGAACGTTCGGATCGCCCCGGGACCCAAAATCAGTGAGTAATAGCATAGAAAACTGGCCAGAATGGACCAATTAAGCGAGTTTTGACGACGTGCCCGTAACCTGACCCCGGGGTTCCCCGAACATTCGGATCGCCCCGGGACCCAAAATCAGCGAGTAATAGCACGGAAAACTCGTCAAAATGGATGAAATCTGCGAGTTTTGATGATGTCCCCGTAACCGGACCCCGGGGTTCCCCAAACATTCGGATCGCCCCGTGACCCAAAATTAGTGCGTAATAGCACAGAAAGGTGGCCAGAATGGACCAAATATGCGAGTTTTGATGAGGTCCCCGTAACCGGACCCCTGGGGTTTCTCGAACGTTCGGATCGCCCCGGGACCCAAAATCAGTGAGTAATAGCATAGAAAACTGGCCAGAATGGACCAAATATGCGAGTTTTGACGACGTGCCCGTAACCAGACCCCGGGGTTCCCCGAACATGCTGATCGCCCCGGGACCCAAAATCAGCGAGTAATAGCACGGAAAACTGGTCAGAATGGATTAAATCTGCGAGTTTTGATGATGTCCCCGTAACCGGACCCCGGGGTTCCCCGAACATTCGGATCGCCCCGGGACCCAAAATTAGTGCGTAATAGCACGGAAAACTGGCCAGAATGGACCAAATATGCGAGTTTTGACGAGGTCCCCGTAACCGGAGCCCTGGGGTTCCCCGAACGTTCGGATCGCCCCGGGACCCAAAATCAGTGAGTAATAGCATAGAAAACTGACCAGAATGGACCAATTAAGCGAGTTTTGACAACGTGCCCGTAACCTGACCCCGGGGTTCCCCGAACATTCGGATCGCCCCGGGACCCAAAATCAGCGAGTAATAGCACGGAAAACTCGTCAAAATGGATGAAATCTGCGAGTTTTGATGATGTCCCCGTAACCGGACCCCGGGGTTCCCCAAACATTCGGATCGCCCCGTGACCCAAAATTAGTGCGTAATAGCACAGAAAGGTGGCCAGAATGGACCAAATATGCGAGTTTTGATGAGGTCCCCGTAACCGGACCCCTGGGGTTTCTCGAACGTTCGGATCGCCCCGGGACCCAAAATCAGTGAGTAATAGCATAGAAAACTGGCCAGAATGGACCAAATATGCGAGTTTTGACGACGTGCCCGTAACCAGACCCCGGGGTTCCCCGAACATGCTGATCGCCCCGGGACCCAAAATCAGCGAGTAATAGCACGGAAAACTGGTCAGAATGGATCAAATCTGCGAGTTTTGATGATGTCCCCGTAACCGGACCCCGGGGTTCCCCGAACATTCGGATCGCCCCGGGACCCAAAATCTGCGAGTAATAGAACAGAAAAAAGGTAAGAATGGACCAAATCTGTGAATTTTGACGAAGTCCCCGTAACCGGACGCCTGGGGTTCCCCGAACGTTCAGATCGCCCATGGACCCAAAATCAGTGAGAAATAGCAAAGAAAACTGGCCAGGATGGACCAAATATGCAAGTATTTATGACGTACTCGTAACCGGACCCCCGGGTTCCCCGAACATTCGGATCGCCCCGGGACCCAAAATCTGCGAGTAATAGCACAGAAAACTAGTCAGAATGGATCAAATCTGCGAGTTTTGACGAGGTCCCCGTAACCGGAGCCCTGGGGTTTCTCGAACGTTCGGATCGCCCCGGGACCCAAAATCAGTGAGTAATAGCATAGAAAACTGGCCAGAATGGACCAATTAAGCGAGTTTTGACGACGTGCCCGTAACCTGACCCCGGGGTTCCCCGAACATTCGGATCGCCCCGGGACCCAAAATCAGCGAGTAATAGCACGGAAAACTGGTCAGAATGGATGAAATCTGCGAGTTTTGATGATGTCCCCGTAACCGGACCCCGGGGTTCCCCAAACATTCGGATCGCCCCGTGACCCAAAATTAGTGCGTAATAGCACAGAAAGCTGGCCAGAATGGACCAAATATGCGAGTTTTGACGAGGTCCCCGTAACCGGACCCCTGGGGTTTCTCGAACGTTCGGATCGCCCTGGGACCCAAAATCAGTGAGTAATAGCATAGAAAACTGGCCAGAATGGACCAAATATGCGAGTTTTGACGACGTGCCCGTAACCAGACCCCGGGGTTCCCCGAACATGCTGATCGCCCCGGGACCCAAAATCAGCGAGTAATAGCACGGAAAACTGGTCAGAATGGATCAAATCTGCGAGTTTTGATGATGTCCCCGTAACCGGACCCCGGGGTTCCCCGAACATTCGGATCGCCCCGTAACCCAAAATTAGTGCGTAATAGCACGGAAAACTGGCCAGAATGGACCAAATATGCGAGTTTTGACGAGGTCCCCGTAACCGGACCCCTGGGGTTCCCCGAACGTTCGGATCACCCCGGGACCCAAAATCAGTGAGTAATAGCATAGAAAACTGGCCAGAATGGACCAAATATGCGAGTTTTAATGACGTACTCATAACCGGACCCCGGGGTTCCCCGAACATTCGGATCGCCCCGGGACCCAAAATCTGCGAGTAATAGAACAGAATAAAGGTAAGAATGGACCAAATCTGTGAATTTTGACGAAGTCCCCGTAACCGGACGCCTGGGGTTCCCCGAACGTTCAGATCGCCCATGGACCCAAAATCAGTGAGAAATAGCATAGAAAACTGGCCAGGATGGACCAAATATGCAAGTATTTATGACGTACTCGTAACCGGACCCCCGGGTTCCCCGAACATTCGGATCGCCCCGGGACCCAAAATCTGCGAGTAATAGCACAGAAAACTAGTCAGAATGGATCAAATCTGCGAGTTTTGACGAGGTCCCCGTAACCGGAGCCCTGGGGTTTCTCGAACGTTCGGATCGCCCCGGGACCCAAAATCAGTGAGTAATAGCATAGAAAACTGGCCAGAATGGACCAATTAAGCGAGTTTTGACGACGTGCCCGTAACCTGACCCCGGGGTTCCCCGAACATTCGGATCGCCCCGGGACCCAAAATCAGCGAGTAATAGCACGGAAAACTGGTCAGAATGGATGAAATCTGCGAGTTTTGATGATGTCCCCGTAACCGGACCCCGGGGTTCCCCAAACATTCGGATCGCCCCGTGACCCAAAATTAGTGCGTAATAGCACAGAAAGCTGGCCAGAATGGACCAAATATGCGAGTTTTGACGAGGTCCCCGTAACCGGACCCCTGGGGTTTCTCGAACGTTCGGATCGCCCTGGGACCCAAAATCAGTGAGTAATAGCATAGAAAACTGGCCAGAATGGACCAAATATGCGAGTTTTGACGACGTGCCCGTAACCAGACCCCGGGGTTCCCCGAACATGCTGATCGCCCCGGGACCCAAAATCAGCGAGTAATAGCACGGAAAACTGGTCAGAATGGATCAAATCTGCGAGTTTTGATGATGTCCCCGTAACCGGACCCCGGGGTTCCCCGAACATTCGGATCGCCCCGTAACCCAAAATTAGTGCGCAATAGCACGGAAAACTGGCCAGAATGGACCAAATATGCGAGTTTTGACGAGGTCCCCGTAACCGGACCCCTGGGGTTCCCCGAACGTTCGGATCACCCCGGGACCCAAAATCAGTGAGTAATAGCATAGAAAACTGGCCAGAATGGACCAAATATGCGAGTTTTAATGACATACTCATAACCGGACCCCGGGGTTCCCCGAACATTCGGATCGCCCCGGGACCCAAAATCTGCGAGTAATAGAACAGAAAAAAGGTAAGAATGGACCAAATCTGTGAATTTTGACGAAGTCCCCGTAACCGGACGCCTGGGGTTCCCCGAACGTTCAGATCGCCCATGGACCCAAAATCAGTGAGAAATAGCATAGAAAACTGGCCAGGATGGACCAAATATGCAAGTATTTATGACGTACTCGTAACCGGACCCCCGGGTTCCCCGAACATTCGGATCGCCCCGGGACCCAAAATCTGCGAGTAATAGCACAGAAAACTGGTCAGAATGGATCAAATCTGCGAGTTTTGACGAGGTCCCCGTAACCGGAGCCCTGGGGTTTCTCGAACGTTCGGATCGCCCCGGGACCCAAAATCAGTGAGTAATAGCATAGAAAACTGGCCAGAATGGACCAATTAAGCGAGTTTTGACGACGTGCCCGTAACCTGACCCCGGGGTTCCCCGAACATTCGGATCGCCCCGGGACCCAAAATCAGCGAGTAATAGCACGGAAAACTGGTCAGAATGGATGAAATCTGCGAGTTTTGATGATGTCCCCATAACCGGACCCCGGGGTTCCCCAAACATTCGGATCGCCCCGTGACCCAAAATTAGTGCGTAATAGCACAGAAAGCTGGCCAGAATGGACCAAATATGCGAGTTTTGATGAGGTCCCCGTAACTGGACCCCTGGGGTTTCTCGAACGTTCGGATCGCCCCGGGACCCAAAATCAGTGAGTAATAGCATAGAAAACTGGCCAGAATGGACCAAATATGCGAGTTTTGACGACATGCCCGTAACCAGACCCCGGGGTTCCCCGAACATGCTGATCGCCCCGGGACCCAAAATCAGCGAGTAATAGCACGGAAAACTGGTCAGAATGGATCAAATCTGCGAGTTTTGATGATGTCCCCGTAACCGGACCCCGGGGTTCCCCGAACATTCGGATCGCCCCGGGACCCAAAATCTGCGAGTAATAGCACAGAAAAAAGGTAAGAATGGACCAAATCTGCGAATTTTGACGACGTCCCCGTAACCGGACCCTTGGGGTTCCCCGAACGTTCAGATCGCCCATGGACCCAAAATCAGTGAGTAATAGCATAGAAAACTGGCCAGGATGGACCAAATATGCAAGTATTTATGACGTACTCGTAGCCGGACCCCGGGGTTCCCCGAACATTCGGATCGCCCCGGGACCCAAAATCAGCGAGTAATAGCACGGAAAACTGGTCAAAATGGATGAAATCTGCGAGTTTTGATGATGTCCCCGTAACCGGACCCCGGGGTTCCCCAAACATTCGGATCGCCCCGTGACCCAAAATTAGTGCGTAATAGCACAGAAAGGTGGCCAGAATGGACCAAATATGCGAGTTTTGACGAGGTCCCCGTAACCGGACCCCTGGGGTTCCCCGAACGTTCGGATCACCCCGGGACCCAAAATCAGTGAGTAATAGCATAGAAAACTGGCCAGAATGGACC
This sequence comes from Elymus sibiricus, assembly GCA_039707655.1. Classification (NCBI taxonomy): domain Eukaryota; kingdom Viridiplantae; phylum Streptophyta; class Magnoliopsida; order Poales; family Poaceae; genus Elymus; species Elymus sibiricus. The sequence goes on along the minus strand of CM077672.1, from coordinate 518,668,525 downwards.
AAATATGCGAGTTTTAATGACGTATTCATAACCGGACCCCGGGGTTCCCCGAACATTCGGATCGCCCCGGGACCCAAAATCTGCGAGTAATAGAACAGAAAAAAGGTAAGAATGGACCAAATCTGTGAATTTTGACGAAGTCCCCGTAACCGGACGCCTGGGGTTCCCCGAACGTTCAGATCGCCCATGGACCCAAAATCAGTGAGAAATAGCATAGAAAACTGGCCAGGATGGACCAAATATGCAAGTATTTATGACGTACTCGTAACCGGACCCCCGGGTTCCCCGAACATTCGGATCGCCCCGGGACCCAAAATCTGCGAGTAATAGCACAGAAAACTAGTCAGAATGGATCAAATCTGCGAGTTTTGACGAGGTCCCCGTAACCGGAGCCCTGGGGTTTCTCGAACGTTCGGATCGCCCCGGGACCCAAAATCAGTGAGTAATAGCATAGAAAACTGGCCAGAATGGACCAATTAAGCGAGTTTTGACGACGTGCCCGTAACCTGACCCCGGGGTTCCCCGAACATTCGGATCGCCCCGGGACCCAAAATCAGCGAGTAATAGCACGGAAAACTGGTCAGAATGGATGAAATCTGCGAGTTTTGATGATGTCCCCGTAACCGGACCCCGGGGTTCCCCAAACATTCGGATCGCCCCGTGACCCAAAATTAGTGCGTAATAGCACAGAAAGCTGGCCAGAATGGACCAAATATGCGAGTTTTGACGAGGTCCCCGTAACCGGACCCCTGGGGTTTCTCGAACGTTCGGATCGCCCTGGGACCCAAAATCAGTGAGTAATAGCATAGAAAACTGGCCAGAATGGACCAAATATGCGAGTTTTGACGACGTGCCCGTAACCAGACCCCGGGGTTCCCCGAACATGCTGATCGCCCCGGGACCCAAAATCAGCGAGTAATAGCACGGAAAACTGGTCAGAATGGATCAAATCTGCGAGTTTTGATGATGTCCCCGTAACCGGACCCCGGGGTTCCCCGAACATTCGGATCGCCCCGTAACCCAAAATTAGTGCGTAATAGCACGGAAAACTGGCCAGAATGGACCAAATATGCGAGTTTTGACGAGGTCCCCGTAACCGGACCCCTGGGGTTCCCCGAACGTTCGGATCACCCCGGGACCCAAAATCAGTGAGTAATAGCATAGAAAACTGGCCAGAATGGACCAAATATGCGAGTTTTAATGACATACTCATAACCGGACCCCGGGGTTCCCCGAACATTCGGATCGCCCCGGGACCCAAAATCTGCGAGTAATAGAACAGAAAAAGGTAAGAATGGACCAAATCTGTGAATTTTGACGAAGTCCCCGTAACCGGACGCCTGGGGTTCCCCGAACGTTCAGATCGCCCATGGACCCAAAATCAGTGAGAAATAGCATAGAAAACTGGCCAGGATGGACCAAATATGCAAGTATTTATGACGTACTCGTAACCGGACCCCCGGGTTCCCCGAACATTCGGATCGCCCCGGGACCCAAAATCTGCGAGTAATAGCACAGAAAACTGGTCAGAATGGATCAAATCTGCGAGTTTTGACGAGGTCCCCGTAACCGGAGCCCTGGGGTTTCTCGAACGTTCGGATCGCCCCGGGACCCAAAATCAGTGAGTAATAGCATAGAAAACTGGCGAGAATGGACCAATTAAGCGAGTTTTGACGACGTGCCCGTAACCTGACCCCGGGGTTCCCCGAACATTCGGATCGCCCCGGGACCCAAAATCAGCGAGTAATAGCACGGAAAACTGGTCAGAATGGATGAAATCTGCGAGTTTTGATGATGTCCCCATAACCGGACCCCGGGGTTCCCCAAACATTCGGATCGCCCCGTGACCCAAAATTAGTGCGTAATAGCACAGAAAGCTGGCCAGAATGGACCAAATATGCGAGTTTTGATGAGGTCCCCGTAACTGGACCCCTGGGGTTTCTCGAACGTTCGGATCGCCCCGGGACCCAAAATCAGTGAGTAATAGCATAGAAAACTGGCCAGAATGGACCAAATATGCGAGTTTTGACGACATGCCCGTAACCAGACCCCGGGGTTCCCCGAACATGCTGATCGCCCCGGGACCCAAAATCAGCGAGTAATAGCACGGAAAACTGGTCAGAATGGATCAAATCTGCGAGTTTTGATGATGTCCCCGTAACCGGACCCCGGGGTTCCCCGAACATTCGGATCGCCCCGGGACCCAAAATCTGCGAGTAATAGCACAGAAAAAAGGTAAGAATGGACCAAATCTGCGAATTTTGACGACGTCCCCGTAACCGGACCCTTGGGGTTCCCCGAACGTTCAGATCGCCCATGGACCCAAAATCAGTGAGTAATAGCATAGAAAACTGGCCAGGATGGACCAAATATGCAAGTATTTATGACGTACTCGTAGCCGGACCCCGGGGTTCCCCGAACATTCGGATCGCCCCGGGACCCAAAATCAGCGAGTAATAGCACGGAAAACTGGTCAAAATGGATGAAATCTGCGAGTTTTGATGATGTCCCCGTAACCGGACCCCGGGGTTCCCCAAACATTCGGATCGCCCCGTGACCCAAAATTAGTGCGTAATAGCACAGAAAGGTGGCCAGAATGGACCAAATATGCGAGTTTTGACGAGGTCCCCGTAACCGGACCCCTGGGGTTTCTCGAACGTTCGGATCGCCCCGGGACCCAAAATCAGTGAGTAATAGCATAGAAAACTGGCCAGAATGGACCAAATATGCGAGTTTTGACGACGTGCCCGTAACCAGACCCCGGGGTTCCCCGAACATGCTGATCGCCCCGGGACCCAAAATCAGCGAGTAATAGCACGGAAAACTGGTCAGAATGGATCAAATCTGCGAGTTTTGATGATGTCCCCGTAACCGGACCCCGGGGTTCCCCGAACATTCGGATCGCCCCGTAACCCAAAATTAGTGCGTAATAGCACGAAAAACTGGCCAGAATGGACCAAATATGCGAGTTTTGACGAGGTCCCCGTAACCGGACCCCTGGGGTTCCCCGAACGTTCGGATCACCCCGGGACCCAAAATCAGTGAGTAATAGCATAGAAAACTGGCCAGAATGGACCAAATATGCGAGTTTTAATGACGTACTCATAACCAGACCCCGGGGTTCCCCGAACATTCGGATCGCCCCGGGACCCAAAATCAGCGAGTAATAGCACGGAAAACTGGTCAAAATGAATGAAATCTGCGAGTTTTGATGATGTCCCCGTAACCGGACCCCGGGGTTCCCCAAACATTCGGATCGCCCCGTGACCCAAAATTAGTGCGTAATAGCACAGAAAGGTGGCCAGAATGGACCAAATATGCGAGTTTTGACGAGGTCCCCGTAACCGGACCCCTGGGGTTTCTCGAACGTTCGGATCGCCCCGGGACCCAAAATCAGTGAGTAATAGCATAGAAAACTGGCCAGAATGGACCAAATATGCGAGTTTTGACGACGTGCCCGTAACCAGACCCCGGGGTTCCCCGAACATGCTGATCGTCCCGGGACCCAAAATCAGCGAGTAATAGCACGGAAAACTGGTCAGAATGGATCAAATCTGCGAGTTTTGATGATGTCCCCGTAACCGGACCCCGGGGTTCCCCGAACATTCGGATCGCCCCGTAACCCAAAATTAGTGCGTAATAGCACGGAAAACTGGCCAGAATGGACCAAATATGCGAGTTTTGACGAGGTCCCCGTAACCGGACCCCTGGGGTTCCCCGAACGTTCGGATCACCCCGGGACCCAAAATCAGTGAGTAATAGCATAGAAAACTGGCCAGAATGGACCAAATATGCGAGTTTTAATGACGTACTCATAACCGGACCCCGGGGTTCCCCGAACATTCGGATCGCCCCGGGACCCAAAATCTGCGAGTAATAGAACAGAAAAAAGGTAAGAATGGACCAAATCTGTGAATTTTGACGAAGTCCCCGTAACCGGACGCCTAGGGTTCCCCGAACGTTCAGATCGCCCATGGACCCAAAATCAGTGAGTAATAGCATAGAAAACTGGCCAGGATGGACCAAATATGCAAGTATTTATGACGTACTCGTAACCGGACCCCCGGGTTCCCCGAACATTCGGATCGCCCCGGGACCCAAAATCTGCGAGTAATAGCACAGAAAACTGGTCAGAATGGATCAAATCTGCGAGTTTTGACGAGGTCCCCGTAACCGGAGCCCTGGGGTTTCTCGAACGTTCGGATCGCCCCGGGACCCAAAATCAGTGAGTAATAGCATAGAAAACTGGCCAGAATGGACCAATTAAGCGAGTTTTGACGACGTGCCCGTAACCTGACCCCGGGGTTCCCCGAACATTCGGATCGCCCCGGGACCCAAAATCAGCGAGTAATAGCACGGAAAACTGGTCAAAATGGATGAAATCTGCGAGTTTTGATGATGTCCCCGTAACCGGACCCCGGGGTTCCCCAAACATTCGGATCGCCCCGTGACCCAAAATTAGTGCGTAATAGCACAGAAAGGTGGCCAGAATGGACCAAATATGCGAGTTTTGACGAGGTCCCCGTAACCGGACCCCTGGGGTTTCTCGAACGTTCGGATCGCCCCGGGACCCAAAATCAGTGAGTAATAGCATAGAAAACTGGCCAGAATGGACCAAATATGCGAGTTTTGACGACGTGCCCGTAACCAGACCCCGGGGTTCCCCGAACATGCTGATCGCCCCGGGACCCAAAATCAGCGAGTAATAGCACGGAAAACTGGTCAGAATGGATCAAATCTGCGAGTTTTGATGATGTCCCCGTAACCGGACCCCGGGGTTCCCCGAACATTCGGATCGCCCCGTAACCCAAAATTAGTGCGTAATAGCACGGAAAACTAGCCAGAATGGACCAAATATGCGAGTTTTGACGAGGTCCCCGTAACCGGACCCCTGGGGTTCCCCGAACGTTCGGATCACCCCGGGACCCAAAATCAGTGAGTAATAGCATAGAAAACTGGCCAGAATGGACCAAATATGCGAGTTTTAATGACGTACTCATAACCGGACCCCGGGGTTCCCCGAACATTCGGATCGCCCCGGGACCCAAAATCTGCGAGTAATAGAACAGAAAAAAGGTAAGAATGGACCAAATCTGTGAATTTTGACGAAGTCCCCGTAACCGGACGCCTGGGGTTCCCCGAACGTTCAGATCGCCCATGGACCCAAAATCAGTGAGAAATAGCATAGAAAACTGGCCAGGATGGACCAAATATGCAAGTATTTATGACGTACTCGTAACCGGACCCCCGGGTTCCCCGAACATTCGGATCGCCCCGGGACCCAAAATCTGCGAGTAATAGCACAGAAAACTAGTCAGAATGGATCAAATCTGCGAGTTTTGACGAGGTCCCCGTAACCGGACCCCGGGGTTCCCCGAACATTCGGATCGCCCCGGGACCCAAAATCTGCGAGTAATAGCACAGAAAAAAGGTAAGAATGGACCAAATCTGCGAATTTTGACGACGTCCCCGTAACCGGACCCTTGGGGTTCCCCGAACGTTCAGATCGCCCATGGACCCAAAATCAGTGAGTAATAGCATAGAAAACTGGCCAGGATGGACCAAATATGCAAGTATTTATGACGTACTCGTAGCCGGACCCCGGGGTTCCCCGAACATTCGGATCGCCCCGGGACCCAAAATCAGCGAGTAATAGCACGGAAAACTGGTCAAAATGGATGAAATCTGCGAGTTTTGATGATGTCCCCGTAACCGGACCCCGGGGTTCCCCAAACATTCGGATCGCCCCGTGACCCAAAATTAGTGCGTAATAGCACAGAAAGGTGGCCAGAATGGACCAAATATGCGAGTTTTGACGAGGTCCCCGTAACCGGACCCCTGGGGTTTCTCGAACGTTCGGATCGCCCCGGGACCCAAAATCAGTGAGTAATAGCATAGAAAACTGGCCAGAATGGACCAAATATGCGAGTTTTGACGACGTGCCCGTAACCAGACCCCGGGGTTCCCCGAACATGCTGATCGCCCCGGGACCCAAAATCAGCGAGTAATAGCACGGAAAACTGGTCAGAATGGATCAAATCTGCGAGTTTTGATGATGTCCCCGTAACCGGACCCCGGGGTTCCCCGAACATTCGGATCGCCCCGTAACCCAAAATTAGTGCGTAATAGCACGGAAAACTGGCCAGAATGGACCAAATATGCGAGTTTTGACGAGGTCCCCGTAACCGGACCCCTGGGGTTCCCCGAACGTTCGGATCACCCCGGGACCCAAAATCAGTGAGTAATAGCATAGAAAACTGGCCAGAATGGACCAAATATGCGAGTTTTAATGACGTACTCATAACCAGACCCCGGGGTTCCCCGAACATTCGGATCGCCCCGGGACCCAAAATCAGCGAGTAATAGCACGGAGAACTGGTCAAAATGAATGAAATCTGCGAGTTTTGATGATGTCCCCGTAACCGGACCCCGGGGTTCCCCAGACATTCGGATCGCCCCGTGACCCAAAATTAGTGCGTAATAGCACAGAAAGGTGGCCAGAATGGACCAAATATGCGAGTTTTGACGAGGTCCCCGTAACCGGACCCCTGGGGTTTCTCGAACGTTCGGATCGCCCCGGGACCCAAAATCAGTGAGTAATAGCATAGAAAACTGGCCAGAATGGACCAAATATGCGAGTTTTGACGACGTGCCCGTAACCAGACCCCGGGGTTCCCCGAACATGCTGATCGTCCCGGGACCCAAAATCAGCGAGTAATAGCACGGAAAACTGGTCAGAATGGATCAAATCTGCGAGTTTTGATGATGTCCCCGTAACCGGACCCCGGGGTTCCCCGAACATTCGGATCGCCCCGTAACCCAAAATTAGTGCGTAATAGCACGGAAAACTGGCCAGAATGGACCAAATATGCGAGTTTTGACGAGGTCCCCGTAACCGGACCCCTGGGGTTCCCCGAACGTTCGGATCACCCCGGGACCCAAAATCAGTGAGTAATAGCATAGAAAACTGGCCAGAATGGACCAAATATGCGAGTTTTAATGACGTACTCATAACCGGACCCCGGGGTTCCCCGAACATTCGGATCGCCCCGGGACCCAAAATCTGCGAGTAATAGCACAGAAAAAAGGTAAGAATGGACCAAATCTGCGAATTTTGACGACGTCCCCGTAACCGGACCCTTGGGGTTCCCCGAACGTTCAGATCGCCCATGGACCCAAAATCAGTGAGTAATAGCATAGAAAACTGGCCAGGATGGACCAAATATGCAAGTATTTATGACGTACTCGTAGCCGGACCCCGGGGTTCCCCGAACATTCGGATCGCCCCGGGACCCAAAATCAGCGAGTAATAGCACGGAAAACTGGTCAAAATGGATGAAATCTGCGAGTTTTGATGATGTCCCCGTAACCGGACCCCGGGGTTCCCCAAACATTCGGATCGCCCCGTGACCCAAAATTAGTGCGTAATAGCACAGAAAGGTGGCCAGAATGGACCAAATATGCGAGTTTTGACGAGGTCCCCGTAACCGGACCCCTGGGGTTTCTCGAACGTTCGGATCGCCCCGGGACCCAAAATCAGTGAGTAATAGCATAGAAAACTGGCCAGAATGGACCAAATATGCGAGTTTTGACGACGTGCCCGTAACCAGACCCCGGGGTTCCCCGAACATGCTGATCGCCCCGGGACCCAAAATCAGCGAGTAATAGCACGGAAAACTGGTCAGAATGGATCAAATCTGCGAGTTTTGATGATGTCCCCGTAACCGGACCCCGGAGTTCCCCGAACATTCGGATCGCCCCGTAACCCAAAATTAGTGCGTAATAGCACGGAAAACTGGCCAGAATGGACCAAATATGCGAGTTTTGACGAGGTCCCCGTAACCGGACCCCTGGGGTTCCCCGAACGTTCGGATCACCCCGGGACCCAAAATCAGTGAGTAATAGCATAGAAAACTGGCCAGAATGGACCAAATATGCGAGTTTTAATGACGTACTCATAACCAGACCCCGGGGTTCCCCGAACATTCGGATCGCCCCGGGACCCAAAATCAGCGAGTAATAGCACGGAAAACTGGTCAAAATGAATGAAATCTGCGAGTTTTGATGATGTCCCCGTAACCGGACCCCGGGGTTCCCCAAACATTCGGATCGCCCCGTGACCCAAAATTAGTGCGTAATAGCACAGAAAGGTGGCCAGAATGGACCAAATATGCGAGTTTTGACGAGGTCCCCGTAACCGGACCCCTGGGGTTTCTCGAACGTTCGGATCGCCCCGGGACCCAAAATCAGTGAGTAATAGCATAGAAAACTGGCCAGAATGGACCAAATATGCGAGTTTTGACGACGTGCCCGTAACCAGACCCCGGGGTTCCCCGAACATGCTGATCGTCCCGGGACCCAAAATCAGCGAGTAATAGCACGGAAAACTGGTCAGAATGGATCAAATCTGCGAGTTTTGATGATGTCCCCGTAACCGGACCCCGGGGTTCCCCGAACATTCGGATCGCCCCGTAACCCAAAATTAGTGCGTAATAGCACGGAAAACTGGCCAGAATGGACCAAATATGCGAGTTTTGACGAGGTCCCCGTAACCGGACCCCTGGGGTTCCCCGAACGTTCGGATCACCCCGGGACCCAAAATCAGTGAGTAATAGCATAGAAAACTGGCCAGAATGGACCAAATATGCGAGTTTTAATGACGTACTCATAACCGGACCCCGGGGTTCCCCGAACATTCGGATCGCCCCGGGACCCAAAATCTGCGAGTAATAGAACAGAAAAAAGGTAAGAATGGACCAAATCTGTGAATTTTGACGAAGTCCCCGTAACCGGACGCCTAGGGTTCCCCGAACGTTCAGATCGCCCATGGACCCAAAATCAGTGAGTAATAGCATAGAAAACTGGCCAGGATGGACCAAATATGCAAGTATTTATGACGTACTCGTAACCGGACCCCCGGGTTCCCCGAACATTCGGATCGCCCCGGGACCCAAAATCTGCGAGTAATAGCACAGAAAACTGGTCAGAATGGATCAAATCTGCGAGTTTTGACGAGGTCCCCGTAACCGGAGCCCTGGGGTTTCTCGAACGTTCGGATCGCCCCGGGACCCAAAATCAGTGAGTAATAGCATAGAAAACTGGCCAGAATGGACCAATTAAGCGAGTTTTGACGACGTGCCCGTAACCTGACCCCGGGGTTCCCCGAACATTCGGATCGCCCCGGGACCCAAAATCAGCGAGTAATAGCACGGAAAACTGGTCAGAATGGATCAAATCTGCGAGTTTTGATGATGTCCCCGTAACCGGACCCCGGGGTTCCCCGAACATTCGGATCGCCCCGTAACCCAAAATTAGTGCGTAATAGCACGGAAAACTGGCCAGAATGGACCAAATATGCGAGTTTTGACGAGGTCCCCGTAACCGGACCCCTGGGGTTCCCCGAACGTTCGGATCACCCCGGGACCCAAAATCAGTGAGTAATAGCATAGAAAACTGGCCAGAATGGACCAAATATGCGAGTTTTAATGACGTACTCATAACCGGACCCCGGGGTTTCCCGAACATTCGGATCGCCCCGGGACCCAAAATCTGCGAGTAATAGAACAGAAAAAAGGTAAGAATGGACCAAATCTGTGAATTTTGACGAAGTCCCCGTAACCGGACGCCTAGGGTTCCCCGAACGTTCAGATCGCCCATGGACCCAAAATCAGTGAGTAATAGCATAGAAAACTGGCCAGGATGGACCAAATATGCAAGTATTTATGACGTACTCGTAACCGGACCCCCGGGTTCCCCGAACATTCGGATCGCCCCGGGACCCAAAATCTGCGAGTAATAGCACAGAAAACTGGTCAGAATGGATCAAATCTGCGAGTTTTGACGAGGTCCCCGTAACCGGAGCCCTGGGGTTTCTCGAACGTTCGGATCGCCCCGGGACCCAAAATCAGTGAGTAATAGCATAGAAAACTGGCCAGAATGGACCAATTAAGCGAGTTTTGACGACGTGCCCGTAACCTGACCCCGGGGTTCCCCGAACATTCGGATCGCCCCGGGACCCAAAATCAGCGAGTAATAGCACGGAAAACTGGTCAAAATGGATGAAATCTGCGAGTTTTGATGATGTCCCCGTAACCGGACCCCGGGGTTCCCCAAACATTCGGATCGCCCCGTGACCCAAAATTAGTGCGTAATAGCACAGAAAGGTGGCCAGAATGGACCAAATATGCGAGTTTTGACGAGGTCCCCGTAACCGGACCCCTGGGGTTTCTCGAACGTTCGGATCGCCCCGGGACCCAAAATCAGTGAGTAATAGCATAGAAAACTGGCCAGAATGGACCAAATATGCGAGTTTTGACGACGTGCCCGTAACCAGACCCCGGGGTTCCCCGAACATGCTGATCGCCCCGGGACCCAAAATCAGCGAGTAATAGCACGGAAAACTGGTCAGAATGGATCAAATCTGCGAGTTTTGATGATGTCCCCGTAACCGGACCCCGGGGTTCCCCGAACATTCGGATCGCCCCGTAACCCAAAATTAGTGCGTAATAGCACGGAAAACTAGCCAGAATGGACCAAATATGCGAGTTTTGACGAGGTCCCCGTAACCGGACCCCTGGGGTTCCCCGAACGTTCGGATCACCCCGGGACCCAAAATCAGTGAGTAATAGCATAGAAAACTGGCCAGAATGGACCAAATATGCGAGTTTTAATGACGTACTCATAACCGGACCCCGGGGTTCCCCGAACATTCGGATCGCCCCGGGACCCAAAATCTGCGAGTAATAGAACAGAAAAAAGGTAAGAATGGACCAAATCTGTGAATTTTGACGAAGTCCCCGTAACCGGACGCCTGGGGTTCCCCGAACGTTCAGATCGCCCATGGACCCAAAATCAGTGAGAAATAGCATAGAAAACTGGCCAGGATGGACCAAATATGCAAGTATTTATGACGTACTCGTAACCGGACCCCCGGGTTCCCCGAACATTCGGATCGCCCCGGGACCCAAAATCTGCGAGTAATAGCACAGAAAACTAGTCAGAATGGATCAAATCTGCGAGTTTTGACGAGGTCCCCGTAACCGGACCCCGGGGTTCCCCGAACATTCGGATCGCCCCGGGACCCAAAATCTGCGAGTAATAGCACAGAAAAAAGGTAAGAATGGACCAAATCTGCGAATTTTGACGACGTCCCCGTAACCGGACCCTTGGGGTTCCCCGAACGTTCAGATCGCCCATGGACCCAAAATCAGTGAGTAATAGCATAGAAAACTGGCCAGGATGGACCAAATATGCAAGTATTTATGACGTACTCGTAGCCGGACCCCGGGGTTCCCCGAACATTCGGATCGCCCCGGGACCCAAAATCAGCGAGTAATAGCACGGAAAACTGGTCAAAATGGATGAAATCTGCGAGTTTTGATGATGTCCCCGTAACCGGACCCCGGGGTTCCCCAAACATTCGGATCGCCCCGTGACCCAAAATTAGTGCGTAATAGCACAGAAAGGTGGCCAGAATGGACCAAATATGCGAGTTTTGACGAGGTCCCCGTAACCGGACCCCTGGGGTTTCTCGAACGTTCGGATCGCCCCGGGACCCAAAATCAGTGAGTAATAGCATAGAAAACTGGCCAGAATGGACCAAATATGCGAGTTTTGACGACGTGCCCGTAACCAGACCCCGGGGTTCCCCGAACATGCTGATCGCCCCGGGACCCAAAATCAGCGAGTAATAGCACGGAAAACTGGTCAGAATGGATCAAATCTGCGAGTTTTGATGATGTCCCCGTAACCGGACCCCGGGGTTCCCCGAACATTCGGATCGCCCCGTAACCCAAAATTAGTGCGTAATAGCACGGAAAACTGGCCAGAATGGACCAAATATGCGAGTTTTGACGAGGTCCCCGTAACCGGACCCCTGGGGTTCCCCGAACGTTCGGATCACCCCGGGACCCAAAATCAGTGAGTAATAGCATAGAAAACTGGCCAGAATGGACCAAATATGCGAGTTTTAATGACGTACTCATAACCAGACCCCGGGGTTCCCCGAACATTCGGATCGCCCCGGGACCCAAAATCAGCGAGTAATAGCACGGAAAACTGGTCAAAATGAATGAAATCTGCGAGTTTTGATGATGTCCCCGTAACCGGACCCCGGGGTTCCCCAAACATTCGGATCGCCCCGTGACCCAAAATTAGTGCGTAATAGCACAGAAAGGTGGCCAGAATGGACCAAATATGCGAGTTTTGACGAGGTCCCCGTAACCGGACCCCTGGGGTTTCTCGAACGTTCGGATCGCCCCGGGACCCAAAATCAGTGAGTAATAGCATAGAAAACTGGCCAGAATGGACCAAATATGCGAGTTTTGACGACGTGCCCGTAACCAGACCCCGGGGTTCCCCGAACATGCTGATCGTCCCGGGACCCAAAATCAGCGAGTAATAGCACGGAAAACTGGTCAGAATGGATCAAATCTGCGAGTTTTGATGATGTCCCCGTAACCGGACCCCGGGGTTCCCCGAACATTCGGATCGCCCCGTAACCCAAAATTAGTGCGTAATAGCACGGAAAACTGGCCAGAATGGACCAAATATGCGAGTTTTGACGAGGTCCCCGTAACCGGACCCCTGGGGTTCCCCGAACGTTCGGATCACCCCGGGACCCAAAATCAGTGAGTAATAGCATAGAAAACTGGCCAGAATGGACCAAATATGCGAGTTTTAATGACGTACTCATAACCGGACCCCGGGGTTCCCCGAACATTCGGATCGCCCCGGGACCCAAAATCTGCGAGTAATAGAACAGAAAAAAGGTAAGAATGGACCAAATCTGTGAATTTTGACGAAGTCCCCGTAACCGGACGCCTAGGGTTCCCCGAACGTTCAGATCGCCCATGGACCCAAAATCAGTGAGTAATAGCATAGAAAACTGGCCAGGATGGACCAAATATGCAAGTATTTATGACGTACTCGTAACCGGACCCCCGGGTTCCCCGAACATTCGGATCGCCCCGGGACCCAAAATCTGCGAGTAATAGCACAGAAAACTGGTCAGAATGGATCAAATCTGCGAGTTTTGACGAGGTCCCCGTAACCGGAGCCCTGGGGTTTCTCGAACGTTCGGATCGCCCCGGGACCCAAAATCAGTGAGTAATAGCATAGAAAACTGGCCAGAATGGACCAATTAAGCGAGTTTTGACGACGTGCCCGTAACCTGACCCCGGGGTTCCCCGAACATTCGGATCGCCCCGGGACCCAAAATCAGCGAGTAATAGCACGGAAAACTGGTCAAAATGGATGAAATCTGCGAGTTTTGATGATGTCCCCGTAACCGGACCCCGGGGTTCCCCAAACATTCGGATCGCCCCGTGACCCAAAATTAGTGCGTAATAGCACAGAAAGGTGGCCAGAATGGACCAAATATGCGAGTTTTGACGAGGTCCCCGTAACCGGACCCCTGGGGTTTCTCGAACGTTCGGATCGCCCCGGGACCCAAAATCAGTGAGTAATAGCATAGAAAACTGGCCAGAATGGACCAAATATGCGAGTTTTGACGACGTGCCCGTAACCAGACCGCGGGGTTCCCCGAACATGCTGATCGCCCCGGGACCCAAAATCAGCGAGTAATAGCACGGAAAACTGGTCAGAATGGATCAAATCTGCGAGTTTTGATGATGTCCCCGTAACCGGACCCCGGGGTTCCCCGAACATTCGGATCGCCCCGTAACCCAAAATTAGTGCGTAATAGCACGGAAAACTAGCCAGAATGGACCAAATATGCGAGTTTTGACGAGGTCCCCGTAACCGGACCCCTGGGGTTCCCCGAACGTTTGGATCACCCCGGGACCCAAAATCAGTGAGTAATAGCATAGAAAACTGGCCAGAATGGACCAAATATGCGAGTTTTAATGACGTACTCATAACCGGACCCCGGGGTTCCCCGAACATTCGGATCGCCCCGGGACCCAAAATCTGCGAGTAATAGAACAGAAAAAAGGTAAGAATGGACCAAATCTGTGAATTTTGACGAAGTCCCCGTAACCGGACGCCTGGGGTTCCCCGAACGTTCAGATCGCCCATGGACCCAAAATCAGTGAGAAATAGCATAGAAAACTGGCCAGGATGGACCAAATATGCAAGTATTTATGACGTACTCGTAACCGGACCCCCGGGTTCCCCGAACATTCGGATCGCCCCGGGACCCAAAATCTGCGAGTAATAGCACAGAAAACTAGTCAGAATGGATCAAATCTGCGAGTTTTGACGAGGTCCCCGTAACCGGAGCCCTGGGGTTTCTCGAACGTTCGGATCGCCCCGGGACCCAAAATCAGTGAGTAATAGCATAGAAAACTGGCCAGAATGGACCAATTAAGCGAGTTTTGACGACGTGCCCGTAACCTGACCCCGGGGTTCCCCGAACATTCGGATCGCCCCGGGACCCAAAATCAGCGAGTAATAGCACGGAAAACTGGTCAGAATGGATGAAATCTGCGAGTTTTGATGATGTCCCCATAACCGGACCCCGGGGTTCCCCAAACATTCGGATCGCCCCGTGACCCAAAATTAGTGCGTAATAGCACAGAAAGCTGGCCAGAATGGACCAAATATGCGAGTTTTGATGAGGTCCCCGTAACTGGACCCCTGGGGTTTCTCGAACGTTCGGATCGCCCCGGGACCCAAAATCAGTGAGTAATAGCATAGAAAACTGGCCAGAATGGACCAAATATGCGAGTTTTGACGACATGCCCGTAACCAGACCCCGGGGTTCCCCGAACATGCTGATCGCCCCGGGACCCAAAATCAGCGAGTAATAGCACGGAAAACTGGTCAGAATGGATCAAATCTGCGAGTTTTGATGATGTCCCCGTAACCGGACCCCGGGGTTCCCCGAACATTCGGATCGCCCCGGGACCCAAAATCTGCGAGTAATAGCACAGAAAAAAGGTAAGAATGGACCAAATCTGCGAATTTTGACGACGTCCCCGTAACCGGACCCTTGGGGTTCCCCGAACGTTCAGATCGCCCATGGACCCAAAATCAGTGAGTAATAGCATAGAAAACTGGCCAGGATGGACCAAATATGCAAGTATTTATGACGTACTCGTAGCCGGACCCCGGGGTTCCCCGAACATTCGGATCGCCCCGGGACCCAAAATCAGCGAGTAATAGCACGGAAAACTGGTCAAAATGGATGAAATCTGCGAGTTTTGATGATGTCCCCGTAACCGGACCCCGGGGTTCCCCAAACATTCGGATCGCCCCGTGACCCAAAATTAGTGCGTAATAGCACAGAAAGGTGGCCAGAATGGACCAAATATGCGAGTTTTGACGAGGTCCCCGTAACCGGACCCCTGGGGTTTCTCGAACGTTCGGATCGCCCCGGGACCCAAAATCAGTGAGTAATAGCATAGAAAACTGGCCAGAATGGACCAAATATGCGAGTTTTGACGACGTGCCCGTAACCAGACCCCGGGGTTCCCCGAACATGCTGATCGCCCCGGGACCCAAAATCAGCGAGTAATAGCACGGAAAACTGGTCAGAATGGATCAAATCTGCGAGTTTTGATGATGTCCCCGTAACCGGACCCCGGGGTTCCCCGAACATTCGGATCGCCCCGTAACCCAAAATTAGTGCGTAATAGCACGGAAAACTGGCCAGAATGGACCAAATATGCGAGTTTTGACGAGGTCCCCGTAACCGGACCCCTGGGGTTCCCCGAACGTTCGGATCACCCCGGGACCCAAAATCAGTGAGTAATAGCATAGAAAACTGGCCAGAATGGACCAAATATGCGAGTTTTAATGACGTACTCATAACCAGACCCCGGGGTTCCCCGAACATTCGGATCGCCCCGGGACCCAAAATCAGCGAGTAATAGCACGGAAAACTGGTCAAAATGAATGAAATCTGCGAGTTTTGATGATGTCCCCGTAACCGGACCCCGGGGTTCCCCAAACATTCGGATCGCCCCGTGACCCAAAATTAGTGCGTAATAGCACAGAAAGGTGGCCAGAATGGACCAAATATGCGAGTTTTGACGAGGTCCCCGTAACCGGACCCCTGGGGTTTCTCGAACGTTCGGATCGCCCCGGGACCCAAAATCAGTGAGTAATAGCATAGAAAACTGGCCAGAATGGACCAAATATGCGAGTTTTGACGACGTGCCCGTAACCAGACCCCGGGGTTCCCCGAACATGCTGATCGTCCCGGGACCCAAAATCAGCGAGTAATAGCACGGAAAACTGGTCAGAATGGATCAAATCTGCGAGTTTTGATGATGTCCCCGTAACCGGACCCCGGGGTTCCCCGAACATTCGGATCGCCCCGTAACCCAAAATTAGTGCGTAATAGCACGGAAAACTGGCCAGAATGGACCAAATATGCGAGTTTTGACGAGGTCCCCGTAACCGGACCCCTGGGGTTCCCCGAACGTTCGGATCACCCCGGGACCCAAAATCAGTGAGTAATAGCATAGAAAACTGGCCAGAATGGACCAAATATGCGAGTTTTAATGACGTACTCATAACCGGACCCCGGGGTTCCCCGAACATTCGGATCGCCCCGGGACCCAAAATCTGCGAGTAATAGAACAGAAAAAAGGTAAGAATGGACCAAATCTGTGAATTTTGACGAAGTCCCCGTAACCGGACGCCTAGGGTTCCCCGAACGTTCAGATCGCCCATGGACCCAAAATCAGTGAGTAATAGCATAGAAAACTGGCCAGGATGGACCAAATATGCAAGTATTTATGACGTACTCGTAACCGGACCCCCGGGTTCCCCGAACATTCGGATCGCCCCGGGACCCAAAATCTGCGAGTAATAGCACAGAAAACTGGTCAGAATGGATCAAATCTGCGAGTTTTGACGAGGTCCCCGTAACCGGAGCCCTGGGGTTTCTCGAACGTTCGGATCGTCCCGGGACCCAAAATCAGTGAGTAATAGCATAGAAAACTGGCCAGAATGGACCAATTAAGCGAGTTTTGACGACGTGCCCGTAACCTGACCCCGGGGTTCCCCGAACATTCGGATCGCCCCGGGACCCAAAATCAGCGAGTAATAGCACGGAAAACTGGTCAAAATGGATGAAATCTGCGAGTTTTGATGATGTCCCCGTAACCGGACCCCGGGGTTCCCCAAACATTCGGATCGCCCCGTGACCCAAAATTAGTGCGTAATAGCACAGAAAGGTGGCCAGAATGGACCAAATATGCGAGTTTTGACGAGGTCCCCGTAACCGGACCCCTGGGGTTTCTCGAACGTTCGGATCGCCCCGGGACCCAAAATCAGTGAGTAATAGCATAGAAAACTGGCCAGAATGGACCAAATATGCGAGTTTTGACGACGTGCCCGTAACCAGACCCCGGGGTTCCCCGAACATGCTGATCGCCCCGGGACCCAAAATCAGCGAGTAATAGCACGGAAAACTGGTCAGAATGGATCAAATCTGCGAGTTTTGATGATGTCCCCGTAACCGGACCCCGGGGTTCCCCGAACATTCGGATCGCCCCGTAACCCAAAATTAGTGCGTAATAGCACGGAAAACTGGCCAGAATGGACCAAATATGCGAGTTTTGACGAGGTCCCCGTAACCGGACCCCTGGGGTTCCCCGAACGTTCGGATCACCCCGGGACCCAAAATCAGTGAGTAATAGCATAGAAAACTGGCCAGAATGGACCAAATATGCGAGTTTTAATGACGTACTCATAACCGGACCCCGGGGTTCCCCGAACATTCGGATCGCCCCGGGACCCAAAATCTGCGAGTAATAGAACAGAAAAAAGGTAAGAATGGACCAAATCTGTGAATTTTGACGAAGTCCCCGTAACCGGACGCCTAGGGTTCCCCGAACGTTCAGATCGCCCATGGACCCAAAATCAGTGAGTAATAGCATAGAAAACTGGCCAGGATGGACCAAATATGCAAGTATTTATGACGTACTCGTAACCGGACCCCCGGGTTCCCCGAACATTCGGATCGCCCCGGGACCCAAAATCTGCGAGTAATAGCACAGAAAACTGGTCAGAATGGATCAAATCTGCGAGTTTTGACGAGGTCCCCGTAACCGGAGCCCTGGGGTTTCTCGAACGTTCGGATCGTCCCGGGACCCAAAATCAGTGAGTAATAGCATAGAAAACTGGCCAGAATGGACCAATTAAGCGAGTTTTGACGACGTGCCCGTAACCTGACCCCGGGGTTCCCCGAACATTCGGATCGCCCCGGGACCCAAAATCAGCGAGTAATAGCACGGAAAACTGGTCAAAATGGATGAAATCTGCGAGTTTTGATGATGTCCCCGTAACCGGACCCCGGGGTTCCCCAAACATTCGGATCGCCCCGTGACCCAAAATTAGTGCGTAATAGCACAGAAAGGTGGCCAGAATGGACCAAATATGCGAGTTTTGACGAGGTCCCCGTAACCGGACCCCTGGGGTTTCTCGAACGTTCGGATCGCCCCGGGACCCAAAATCAGTGAGTAATAGCATAGAAAACTGGCCAGAATGGACCAAATATGCGAGTTTTGACGACGTGCCCGTAACCAGACCCCGGGGTTCCCCGAACATGCTGATCGCCCCGGGACCCAAAATCAGCGAGTAATAGCACGGAAAACTGGTCAGAATGGATCAAATCTGCGAGTTTTGATGATGTCCCCGTAACCGGACCCCGGGGTTCCCCGAACATTCGGATCGCCCCGTAACCCAAAATTAGTGCGTAATAGCACGGAAAACTGGCCAGAATGGACCAAATATGCGAGTTTTGACGAGGTCCCCGTAACCGGAGCCCTGGGGTTTCTCGAACGTTCGGATCGCCCCGGGACCCAAAATCAGTGAGTAATAGCATAGAAAACTGGCCAGAATGGACCAATTAAGCGAGTTTTGACGACGTGCTCATAACCGGACCCCGGGGTTCCCCGAACATTCGGATCGCCCCGGGACCCAAAATCTGCGAGTAATAGAACAGAAAAAAGGTAAGAATGGACCAAATCTGTATATTTTGACGAAGTCCCCGTAACCGGACGCCTAGGGTTCCCCGAACGTTCAGATCGCCCATGGACCCAAAATCAGTGAGTAATAGCATAGAAAACTGGCCAGGATGGACCAAATATGCAAGTATTTATGACGTACTCGTAACCGGACCCCCGGGTTCCCCGAACATTCGGATCGCCCCGGGACCCAAAATCTGCGAGTAATAGCACAGAAAACTGGTCAGAATGGATCAAATCTGCGAGTTTTGACGAGGTCCCCGTAACCGGAGCCCTGGGGTTTCTCGAACGTTCGGATCGTCCCGGGACCCAAAATCAGTGAGTAATAGCATAGAAAACTGGCCAGAATGGACCAATTAAGCGAGTTTTGACGACGTGCCCGTAACCTGACCCCGGGGTTCCCCGAACATTCGGATCGCCCCGGGACCCAAAATCAGCGAGTAATAGCACGGAAAACTCGTCAAAATGGATGAAATCTGCGAGTTTTGATGATGTCCCCGTAACCGGACCCCGGGGTTCCCCAAACATTCGGATCGCCCCGTGACCCAAAATTAGTGCGTAATAGCACAGAAAGGTGGCCAGAATGGACCAAATATGCGAGTTTTGACGAGGTCCCCGTAACCGGACCCCTGGGGTTTCTCGAACGTTCGGATCGCCCCGGGACCCAAATCAGTGAGTAATAGCATAGAAAACTGGCCAGAATGGACCAAATATGCGAGTTTTGACGACGTGCCCGTAACCAGACCCCGGGGTTCCCCGAACATGCTGATCGCCCCGGGACCCAAAATCAGCGAGTAATAGCACGGAAAACTGGTCAGAATGGATCAAATCTGCGAGTTTTGATGATGTCCCCGTAACCGGACCCCGGGGTTCCCCGAACATTCGGATCGCCCCGTAACCCAAAATTAGTGCGTAATAGCACGGAAAACTGGCCAGAATGGACCAAATATGCGAGTTTTGACGAGGTCCCCGTAACCGGAGCCCTGGGGTTTCTCGAACGTTCGGATCGCCCCGGGACCCAAAATCAGTGAGTAATAGCATAGAAAACTGGCCAGAATGGACCAATTAAGCGAGTTTTGACGACGTGCCCGTAACCTGACCCCGGGGTTCCCCGAACATTCGGATCGCCCCGGGACCCAAAATCAGCGAGTAATAGCACGGAAAACTCGTCAAAATGGATGAAATCTGCGAGTTTTGATGATGTCCCCGTAACCGGACCCCGGGGTTCCCCAAACATTCGGATCGCCCCGTGACCCAAAATTAGTGCGTAATAGCACAGAAAGGTGGCCAGAATGGACCAAATATGCGAGTTTTGACGAGGTCCCCGTAACCGGACCCCTGGGGTTTCTCGAACGTTCGGATCGCCCCGGGACCCAAAATCAGTGAGTAATAGCATAGAAAACTGGCCAGAATGGACCAAATATGCGAGTTTTGACGACGTGCCCGTAACCAGACCCCGGGGTTCCCCGAACATGCTGATCGCCCCGGGACCCAAAATCTGCGAGTAATAGCACAGAAAATAGGTAAGAATGGACCAAATCTGCGAGTTTTGACGACGTCCCCGTAACCGGACCCCGAGGTTCCCCGAACATTCAGATCTCCCCGGGACCCAAAATTTGCGAGTAATAGCACAGAAAACTTGTCAGAATGGATCAAATCTGCGAGTTTTGACGAGGTCCCCGTAACTGGACCCCTGGGGTTTCTCGAACGTTCGGATCGCCCCGGGACCCAAAATCAGTGAGTAATAGCATAGAAAACTGGCCAGAATGGACCAAATATGCGAGTTTTGACGACGTGCCCGTAACCTGACCCCGGGGTTCCCCGAACATTCGGATCGCCCCGGGACCCAAAGTCAGCGAGTAATAGCACGGAAAACTGGTCAGAATGGATCAAATCTGCGAGTTTTGATGATGTCCCCGTAACCGGACCCTGGGGTTCCCCGAACATTCGGATCGCCCCGGGACCCAAAATCTGCGAGTAATAGCACAGAAAAAAGGTAAGAATGGACCAAATCTGCGAATTTTGACGACGTCCCCGTAACCGGACCCTTGGGGTTCCCCGAACGTTCAGATCGCCCATGGACCCAAAATCAGTGAGAAATAGCATAGAAAACTGGCCAGGATGGACCAAATATGCAAGTATTTATGACGTACTCGTAACCGGACCCCGGGGTTCCCCGAACATTCGGATCGCCCCGGGACCCAAAATCTGCGAGTAATAGCACAGAAAACTGGTCAGAATGGATCAAATCTGCGAGTTTTGACGAGGTCCCCGTAACCGGAGCCCTGGGGTTTCTCGAACGTTCGGATCGCCCCGGGACACAAAATCAGTGAGTAATAGCATAGAAAACTGGCCAGAATGGACCAATTAAGCGAGTTTTGACGACGTGCCCGTAACCTGACCCCGGGGTTCCCCGAACATTCGGATCGCCCCGGGACCCAAAATCAGCGAGTAATAGCACGGAAAACTGGTCAGAATGGATGAAATCTGCGAGTTTTGATGATGTCCCCGTAACCGGACCCCGGGGTTCCCCAAACATTCGGATCGCCCCGTGACCCAAAATTAGTGCGTAATAGCACAGAAAGCTGGCCAGAATGGACCAAATATGCGAGTTTTGATGAGGTCCCCGTAACCGGACCCCTGGGGTTTCTCGAACGTTCGGATCGCCCCGGGACCCAAAATCAGTGAGTAATAGCATAGAAAACTGGCCAGAATGGACCAAATATGCGAGTTTTGACGACATGCCCGTAACCAGACCCCGGGGTTCCCCGAACATGCTGATCGCCCCGGGACCCAAAATCAGCGAGTAATAGCACGGAAAACTGGTCAGAATGGATCAAATCTGCGAGTTTTGATGATGTCCCCGTAACCGGACCCCGGGGTTCCCCGAACATTCGGATCGCCCCGGGACCCAAAATCTGGGAGTAATAGCACAGAAAAAAGGTAAGAATGGACCAAATCTGCGAATTTTGATGACGTCCCCGTAACCGGACCCTTGGGGTTCCCCGAACGTTCAGATCGCCCATGGACCCAAAATCAGTGAGTAATAGCATAGAAAACTGGCCAGGATGGACCAAATATGCAAGTATTTATGACGTACTCGTAGCCGGACCCCGGGGTTCCCCGAACATTCGGATCGCCCCGGGACCCAAAATCTGCGAGTAATAGCACAGAAAACTGGTCAGAATGGATCAAATCTGCGAGTTTTGACGAGGTCCCCGTAACCAGAGCCCTGGGGTTTCTCGAACGTTCGGATCGCCCCGGGACCCAAAATCAGTGAGTAATAGCATAGAAAACTGGCCAGAATGGACCAATTAAGCGAGTTTTGACGACGTGCCCGTAACCTGACCCCGGGGTTCCCCGAACATTCGGATCGCCCCGGGACCCAAAATCAGCGAGTAATAGCACGGAAAACTGGTCAGAATGGATGAAATCTGCGAGTTTTGATGATGTCCCCATAACCGGACCCCGGGGTTCCCCAAACATTCGGATCGCCCCGTGACCCAAAATTAGTGCGTAATAGCACAGAAAGGTGGCCAGAATGGACCAAATATGCGAGTTTTGACGAGGTCCCCGTAACCGGACCCCTGGGGTTTCTCGAACGTTCGGATCGCCCCGGGACCCAAAATCAGTGAGTAATAGCATAGAAAACTGGCCAGAATGGACCAAATATGCGAGTTTTGACGACGTGCCCGTAACCAGACCCCGGGGTTCCCCGAACATGCTGATCGTCCCGGGACCCAAAATCAGCGAGTAATAGCACGGAAAACTGGTCAGAATGGATCAAATCTGCGAGTTTTGATGATGTCCCCGTAACCGGACCCCGGGGTTCCCCGAACATTCGGATCGCCCCGTAACCCAAAATTAGTGCGTAATAGCACGGAAAACTGGCCAGAATGGACCAAATATGCGAGTTTTGACGAGGTCCCCGTAACCGGACCCCTGGGGTTCCCCGAACGTTCGGATCACCCCGGGACCCAAAATCAGTGAGTAATAGCATAGAAAACTGGCCAGAATGGACCAAATATGCGAGTTTTAATGACGTACTCATAACCGGACCCCGGGGTTCCCCGAACATTCGGATCGCCCCGGGACCCAAAATCTGCGAGTAATAGAACAGAAAAAAGGTAAGAATGGACCAAATCTGTGAATTTTGACGAAGTCCCCGTAACCGGACGCCTAGGGTTCCCCGAACGTTCAGATCGCCCATGGACCCAAAATCAGTGAGTAATAGCATAGAAAACTGGCCAGGATGGACCAAATATGCAAGTATTTATGACGTACTCGTAACCGGACCCCCGGGTTCCCCGAACATTCGGATCGCCCCGGGACCCAAAATCTGCGAGTAATAGCACAGAAAACTGGTCAGAATGGATCAAATCTGCGAGTTTTGACGAGGTCCCCGTAACCGGAGCCCTGGGGTTTCTCGAACGTTCGGATCGTCCCGGGACCCAAAATCAGTGAGTAATAGCATAGAAAACTGGCCAGAATGGACCAATTAAGCGAGTTTTGACGACGTGCCCGTAACCTGACCCCGGGGTTCCCCGAACATTCGGATCGCCCCGGGACCCAAAATCTGCGAGTAATAGCACAGAAAAAAGGTAAGAATGGACCAAATCTGCGAATTTTGACGACGTCCCCGTAACCGGACCCTTGGGGTTCCCCGAACGTTCAGATCGCCCATGGACCCAAAATCAGTGAGAAATAGCATAGAAAACTGGCCAGGATGGACCAAATATGCAAGTATTTATGACGTACTCGTAACCGGACCCCGGGGTTCCCCGAACATTCGGATCGCCCCGGGACCCAAAATCTGCGAGTAATAGCACAGAAAACTGGTCAGAATGGATCAAATCTGCGAGTTTTGACGAGGTCCCCGTAACCGGAGCCCTGGGGTTTCTCGAACGTTCGGATCGCCCCGGGACACAAAATCAGTGAGTAATAGCATAGAAAACTGGCCAGAATGGACCAATTAAGCGAGTTTTGACGACGTGCCCGTAACCTGACCCCGGGGTTCCCCGAACATTCGGATCGCCCCGGGACCCAAAATCAGCGAGTAATAGCACGGAAAACTGGTCAGAATGGATGAAATCTGCGAGTTTTGATGATGTCCCCGTAACCGGACCCCGGGGTTCCCCAAACATTCGGATCGCCCCGTGACCCAAAATTAGTGCGTAATAGCACAGAAAGCTGGCCAGAATGGACCAAATATGCGAGTTTTGATGAGGTCCCCGTAACCGGACCCCTGGGGTTTCTCGAACGTTCGGATCGCCCCGGGACCCAAAATCAGTGAGTAATAGCATAGAAAACTGGCCAGAATGGACCAAATATGCGAGTTTTGACGACATGCCCGTAACCAGACCCCGGGGTTCCCCGAACATGCTGATCGCCCCGGGACCCAAAATCAGCGAGTAATAGCACGGAAAACTGGTCAGAATGGATCAAATCTGCGAGTTTTGATGATGTCCCCGTAACCGGACCCCGGGGTTCCCCGAACATTCGGATCGCCCCGGGACCCAAAATCTGGGAGTAATAGCACAGAAAAAAGGTAAGAATGGACCAAATCTGCGAATTTTGATGACGTCCCCGTAACCGGACCCTTGGGGTTCCCCGAACGTTCAGATCGCCCATGGACCCAAAATCAGTGAGTAATAGCATAGAAAACTGGCCAGGATGGACCAAATATGCAAGTATTTATGACGTACTCGTAGCCGGACCCCGGGGTTCCCCGAACATTCGGATCGCCCCGGGACCCAAAATCTGCGAGTAATAGCACAGAAAACTGGTCAGAATGGATCAAATCTGCGAGTTTTGACGAGGTCCCCGTAACCAGAGCCCTGGGGTTTCTCGAACGTTCGGATCGCCCCGGGACCCAAAATCAGTGAGTAATAGCATAGAAAACTGGCCAGAATGGACCAATTAAGCGAGTTTTGACGACGTGCCCGTAACCTGACCCCGGGGTTCCCCGAACATTCGGATCGCCCCGGGACCCAAAATCAGCGAGTAATAGCACGGAAAACTGGTCAGAATGGATGAAATCTGCGAGTTTTGATGATGTCCCCATAACCGGACCCCGGGGTTCCCCAAACATTCGGATCGCCCCGTGACCCAAAATTAGTGCGTAATAGCACAGAAAGGTGGCCAGAATGGACCAAATATGCGAGTTTTGACGAGGTCCCCGTAACCGGACCCCTGGGGTTTCTCGAACGTTCGGATCGCCCCGGGACCCAAAATCAGTGAGTAATAGCATAGAAAACTGGCCAGAATGGACCAAATATGCGAGTTTTGACGACGTGCCCGTAACCAGACCCCGGGGTTCCCCGAACATGCTGATCGTCCCGGGACCCAAAATCAGCGAGTAATAGCACGGAAAACTGGTCAGAATGGATCAAATCTGCGAGTTTTGATGATGTCCCCGTAACCGGACCCCGGGGTTCCCCGAACATTCGGATCGCCCCGTAACCCAAAATTAGTGCGTAATAGCACGGAAAACTGGCCAGAATGGACCAAATATGCGAGTTTTGACGAGGTCCCCGTAACCGGACCCCTGGGGTTCCCCGAACGTTCGGATCACCCCGGGACCCAAAATCAGTGAGTAATAGCATAGAAAACTGGCCAGAATGGACCAAATATGCGAGTTTTAATGACGTACTCATAACCGGACCCCGGGGTTCCCCGAACATTCGGATCGCCCCGGGACCCAAAATCTGCGAGTAATAGAACAGAAAAAAGGTAAGAATGGACCAAATCTGTGAATTTTGACGAAGTCCCCGTAACCGGACGCCTAGGGTTCCCCGAACGTTCAGATCGCCCATGGACCCAAAATCAGTGAGTAATAGCATAGAAAACTGGCCAGGATGGACCAAATATGCAAGTATTTATGACGTACTCGTAACCGGACCCCCGGGTTCCCCGAACATTCGGATCGCCCCGGGACCCAAAATCTGCGAGTAATAGCACAGAAAACTGGTCAGAATGGATCAAATCTGCGAGTTTTGACGAGGTCCCCGTAACCGGAGCCCTGGGGTTTCTCGAACGTTCGGATCGTCCCGGGACCCAAAATCAGTGAGTAATAGCATAGAAAACTGGCCAGAATGGACCAATTAAGCGAGTTTTGACGACGTGCCCGTAACCTGACCCCGGGGTTCCCCGAACATTCGGATCGCCCCGGGACCCAAAATCAGCGAGTAATAGCACGGAAAACTGGTCAAAATGGATGAAATCTGCGAGTTTTGATGATGTCCCCGTAACCGGACCCCGGGGTTCCCCAAACATTCGGATCGCCCCGTGACCCAAAATTAGTGCGTAATAGCATAGAAAGGTGGCCAGAATGGACCAAATATGCGAGTTTTGACGAGGTCCCCGTAACCGGACCCCTGGGGTTTCTCGAACGTTCGGATCGCCCCGGGTCCCAAAATCAGTGAGTAATAGCATAGAAAACTGGCCAGAATGGACCAAATATGCGAGTTTTGACGACGTGCCCGTAACCAGACCCCGGGGTTCCCCGAACATGCTGATCGCCCCGGGACCCAAAATCAGCGAGTAATAGCACGGAAAACTGGTCAGAATGGATCAAATCTGCGAGTTTTGATGATGTCCCCGTAACCGGACCCCGGGGTTCCCCGAACATTCGGATCGCCCCGTAACCCAAAATTAGTGCGTAATAGCACGGAAAACTGGCCAGAATGGACCAAATATGCGAGTTTTGACGAGGTCCCCGTAACCGGACCCCTGGGGTTCCCCGAACGTTCGGATCACCCCGGGACCCAAAATCAGTGAGTAATAGCATAGAAAACTGGCCAGAATGGACCAAATATGCGAGTTTTAATGACGTACTCATAACCGGACCCCGGGGTTCCCCGAACATTCGGATCGCCCCGGGACCCAAAATCTGCGAGTAATAGAACAGAAAAAAGGTAAGAATGGACCAAATCTGTGAATTTTGACGAAGTCCCCGTAACCGGACGCCTGGGGTTCCCCGAACGTTCAGATTGCCCATGGACCCAAAATCAGTGAGTAATAGCATAGAAAACTGGCCAGGATGGACCAAATATGCAAGTATTTATGACGTACTCGTAACCGGACCCCCGGGTTCCCCGAACATTCGGATCGCCCCGGGACCCAAAATCTGCGAGTAATAGCACAGAAAACTGGTCAGAATGGATCAAATCTGCGAGTTTTGACGAGGTCCCCGTAACCGGAGCCCTGGGGTTTCTCGAACGTTCGGATCGCCCCGGGACCCAAAATCAGTGAGTAATAGCATAGAAAACTGGCCAGAATGGACCAATTAAGCGAGTTTTGACGACGTGCCCGTAACCTGACCCCGGGGTTGCCCGAACATTCGGATCGCCCCGGGACCCAAAATCAGCGAGTAATAGCACGGAAAACTGGTCAGAATTGATGAAATCTGCGAGTTTTGATGATGTCCCCGTAACCGGACCCCGGGGTTCCCCAAACATTCGGATCGCCCCTTGACCCAAAATTAGTGCGTAATAGCACAGAAAGCTGGCCAGAATGGACCAAATATGCGAGTTTTGACGAGGTCCCCGTAACCGGACCCCTGGGGTTTCTCGAACGTTCGGATCGCCCTGAGACCCAAAATCAGTGAGTAATAGCATAGAAAACTGGCCAGAATGGACCAAATATGCGAGTTTTGACGACATGCCCGTAACCTGACCCCGGGGTTCCCCGAACATTCAGATCGCCCCGGGACCCAAAATCAGCGAGTAATAGCACGGAAAACTGGTCAGAATGGATCAAATCTGCGAGTTTTGATGATGTCCCCGTAACAGAACCCCGGGGTTCCCCGAACATTCGGATCGCCCCGTGACCCAAAAATTAGTGCGTAATAGCACAGAAACCTGGCCAGAATGGACCAAATATGCAAGTTTTGACGAGGTCCCCGTAACCGGACCCCTGGGGTTCCCCTAAGGTTTGGATCGCCCCGGGACCCAAAATCAGTGAGTAATAGCATAGAAAACTGGCCAGAATGGACCAAATATGCGAGTTTTTATGACGTACTCATAACCAGACCCCGGGGTTCCCCGAACATTCGGATCGGCCCGGGACCCAAAATCTGCGAGTAATAGCACAGAAAACAGGTAAGAATGGACCAAATCTGCGAGTTTTGACGAGGTCCCCATAACCGGAGCCCTAGGGTTCCCCGAACGTTCGGATCGCCCCGGGACCCAAAATCAGTGAGTAATAGCATAGAAAACTGGTCAGAATGGACCAAATCTGTGAGGTTTGACGAGGTACCCGTAACCGGACTCCTGGGGTTTCTCGAACGTTCGGATCGCCTCGGGACCCAAAATCAGAGAGTAATACCATAGAAAACTGGACAGAATGGACCAAATATGCGAGTTTTGACGACGTACCCGTATCCGGACCCCGGGGTTCCCCGAACATTCGGATCGCCCCGGGACCCAAAATCTGCGAGTAATAGAACAGAAAAAAGGTAAGAATGGACCAAATCTGTGAATTTTGACGAAGTCCCCGTAACCGGACGCCTAGGGTTCCCCGAACGTTCAGATCGCCCATGGACCCAAAATCAGTGAGTAATAGCATAGAAAACTGGCCAGGATGGACCAAATATGCAAGTATTTATGACGTACTCGTAACCGGACCCCCGGGTTCCCCGAACATTCGGATCGCCCCGGGACCCAAAATCTGCGAGTAATAGCACAGAAAACTGGTCAGAATGGATCAAATCTGCGAGTTTTGACGAGGTCCCCGTAACCGGAGCCCTGGGGTTTCTCGAACGTTCGGATCGTCCCGGGACCCAAAATCAGTGAGTAATAGCATAGAAAACTGGCCAGAATGGACCAATTAAGCGAGTTTTGACGACGTGCCCGTAACCTGACCCCGGGGTTCCCCGAACATTCGGATCGCCCCGGGACCCAAAATCAGCGAGTAATAGCACGGAAAACTGGTCAAAATGGATGAAATCTGCGAGTTTTGATGATGTCCCCGTAACCGGACCCCGGGGTTCCCCAAACATTCGGATCGCCCCGTGACCCAAAATTAGTGCGTAATAGCATAGAAAGGTGGCCAGAATGGACCAAATATGCGAGTTTTGACGAGGTCCCCGTAACCGGACCCCTGGGGTTTCTCGAACGTTCGGATCGCCCCGGGTCCCAAAATCAGTGAGTAATAGCATAGAAAACTGGCCAGAATGGACCAAATATGCGAGTTTTGACGACGTGCCCGTAACCAGACCCCGGGGTTCCCCGAACATGCTGATCGCCCCGGGACCCAAAATCAGCGAGTAATAGCACGGAAAACTGGTCAGAATGGATCAAATCTGCGAGTTTTGATGATGTCCCCGTAACCGGACCCCGGGGTTCCCCGAACATTCGGATCGCCCCGTAACCCAAAATTAGTGCGTAATAGCACGGAAAACTGGCCAGAATGGACCAAATATGCGAGTTTTGACGAGGTCCCCGTAACCGGACCCCTGGGGTTCCCCGAACGTTCGGATCACCCCGGGACCCAAAATCAGTGAGTAATAGCATAGAAAACTGGCCAGAATGGACCAAATATGCGAGTTTTAATGACGTACTCATAACCGGACCCCGGGGTTCCCCGAACATTCGGATCGCCCCGGGACCCAAAATCTGCGAGTAATAGAACAGAAAAAAGGTAAGAATGGACCAAATCTGTGAATTTTGACGAAGTCCCCGTAACCGGACGCCTGGGGTTCCCCGAACGTTCAGATTGCCCATGGACCCAAAATCAGTGAGTAATAGCATAGAAAACTGGCCAGGATGGACCAAATATGCAAGTATTTATGACGTACTCGTAACCGGACCCCCGGGTTCCCCGAACATTCGGATCGCCCCGGGACCCAAAATCTGCGAGTAATAGCACAGAAAACTGGTCAGAATGGATCAAATCTGCGAGTTTTGACGAGGTCCCCGTAACCGGAGCCCTGGGGTTTCTCGAACGTTCGGATCGCCCCGGGACCCAAAATCAGTGAGTAATAGCATAGAAAACTGGCCAGAATGGACCAATTAAGCGAGTTTTGACGACGTGCCCGTAACCTGACCCCGGGGTTGCCCGAACATTCGGATCGCCCCGGGACCCAAAATCAGCGAGTAATAGCACGGAAAACTGGTCAGAATTGATGAAATCTGCGAGTTTTGATGATGTCCCCGTAACCGGACCCCGGGGTTCCCCAAACATTCGGATCGCCCCTTGACCCAAAATTAGTGCGTAATAGCACAGAAAGCTGGCCAGAATGGACCAAATATGCGAGTTTTGACGAGGTCCCCGTAACCGGACCCCTGGGGTTTCTCGAACGTTCGGATCGCCCTGAGACCCAAAATCAGTGAGTAATAGCATAGAAAACTGGCCAGAATGGACCAAATATGCGAGTTTTGACGACATGCCCGTAACCTGACCCCGGGGTTCCCCGAACATTCAGATCGCCCCGGGACCCAAAATCAGCGAGTAATAGCACGGAAAACTGGTCAGAATGGATCAAATCTGCGAGTTTTGATGATGTCCCCGTAACAGAACCCCGGGGTTCCCCGAACATTCGGATCGCCCCGTGACCCAAAAATTAGTGCGTAATAGCACAGAAACCTGGCCAGAATGGACCAAATATGCAAGTTTTGACGAGGTCCCCGTAACCGGACCCCTGGGGTTCCCCTAAGGTTTGGATCGCCCCGGGACCCAAAATCAGTGAGTAATAGCATAGAAAACTGGCCAGAATGGACCAAATATGCGAGTTTTTATGACGTACTCATAACCAGACCCCGGGGTTCCCCGAACATTCGGATCGGCCCGGGACCCAAAATCTGCGAGTAATAGCACAGAAAACAGGTAAGAATGGACCAAATCTGCGAGTTTTGACGAGGTCCCCATAACCGGAGCCCTAGGGTTCCCCGAACGTTCGGATCGCCCCGGGACCCAAAATCAGTGAGTAAAAGCATAGAAAACTGGTCAGAATGGACCAAATCTGTGAGGTTTGACGAGGTACCCGTAACCGGACTCCTGGGGTTTCTCGAACGTTCGGATCGCCTCGGGACCCAAAATCAGAGAGTAATACCATAGAAAACTGGACAGAATGGACCAAATATGCGAGTTTTGACGACGTACCCGTATCCGGACCCCGCGGTTCTCCGAACATTCGGATCACCCTGGGACCCAAAATCTTCGAGTAATAGCACAGAAAACTGGTCAGACTGGACCAAATCTGCTAGTTTTGACGACGTCCCCGTAACCGGACCCCGGGGTTCCCCGAACATTCAGATCTCCCCGGGACCCAAAATTTGCGAGTAATAGCACAGAAAACTGGTCAGAATGGATCAAATATGCGAGTTTTGACGAGGTCCCCGTAACTGGACCCCTGAGGTTTCTCGAACGTTCGGATCGCCCCGGGACCCAAAATCAGTGAGTAATAGCATAGAAAACTGGCCAGAATGGACCAAATATGCGAGTTTTGACGACGTGCCCATAACCTGACCCCGGGGTTCCCCGAACATTCGGATCGCCCCGGGACCCAAAGTCAGCGAGTAATAGCACGGAAAACTGGTCAGAATGGATCAAATCTGCGAGTTTTGATGATGTCCCCGTAACCGGACCCCGGGGTTCCCCGAACATTCGGATCGCCCCGTAACCCAAAATTAGTGCGTAATAGCACGGAAAACTGGCCAGAATGGACCAAATATGCGAGTTTTGACGAGGTCCCCGTAACCGGACCCCTGGGGTTCCCCGAACGTTCGGATCACCCCGGGACCCAAAATCAGTGAGTAATAGCATAGAAAACTGGCCAGAATGGACCAAATATGCGAGTTTTAATGACGTACTCATAACCGGACCCCGGGGTTCCCCGAACATTCGGATCGCCCCGGGACCCAAAATCTGCGAGTAATAGAACAGAAAAAAGGTAAGAATGGACCAAATCTGTGAATTTTGACGAAGTCCCCGTAACCGGACGCCTAGGGTTCCCCGAACGTTCAGATCGCCCATGGACCCAAAATCAGTGAGTAATAGCATAGAAAACTGGCCAGGATGGACCAAATATGCAAGTATTTATGACGTACTCGTAACCGGACCCCCGGGTTCCCCGAACATTCGGATCGCCCCGGGACCCAAAATCTGCGAGTAATAGCACAGAAAACTGGTCAGAATGGATCAAATCTGCGAGTTTTGACGAGGTCCCCGTAACCGGAGCCCTGGGGTTTCTCGAACGTTCGGATCGTCCCGGGACCCAAAATCAGTGAGTAATAGCATAGAAAACTGGCCAGAATGGACCAATTAAACGAGTTTTGACGACGTGCCCGTAACCTGACCCCGGGGTTCCCCGAACATTCGGATCGCCCCGGGACCCAAAATCAGCGAGTAATAGCACGGAAAACTCGTCAAAATGGATGAAATCTGCGAGTTTTGACGAGGTCCCCGTAACCAGAGCCCTGGGGTTTCTCGAACGTTCGGATCGCCCCGGGACCCAAAATCAGTGAGTAATAGCATAGAAAACTTGCCAGAATGGACCAATTAAGCGAGTTTTGACGACGTGCCCGTAACCTGACCCCGGGGTTCCCCGAACATTCGGATCGCCCCGGGACCCAAAATCAGCGAGTAATAGCACGGAAAACTGGTCAGAATGGATGAAATCTGCGAGTTTTGATGATGTCCCCGTAACCGGACCCCGGGGTTCCCCAAACATTCGGATCGCCCCGTGACCCAAAATTAGTGCGTAATAGCACAGAAAGGTGGCCAGAATGGACCAAATATGCGAGTTTTGACGAGGTCCCCGTAACCGGACCCCTGGGGTTTCTCGAACGTTCGGATCGCCCCGGGACCCAAAATCAGTGAGTAATAGCATAGAAAACTGGCCAGAATGGACCAAATATGCGAGTTTTGACGACGTGCCCGTAACCAGACCCCGGGGTTCCCCGAACATGCTGATCGCCCCGGGACCCAAAATCAGCGAGTAATAGCACGGAAAACTAGTCAGAATGGATCAAATCTGCGAGTTTTGATGATGTCCCCGTAACCGGACCCCGGGGTTCCCCGAACATTCGGATCGCCCCGTAACCCAAAATAAGTGCGTAATAGCACGGAAAACTGGCCAGAATGGACCAAATATGCGAGTTTTGACGAGGTCCCCGTAACCGGAGCCCTGGGGTTTCTCGAACGTTCGGATCGCCCCGGGACCCAAAATCAGTGAGTAATAGCATAGAAAACTGGCCAGAATGGACCAATTAAGCGAGTTTTGACGACGTGCCCGTAACCTGACCCCGGGGTTCCCCGAACATTCGGATCGCCCCGGGACCCAAAATCAGCGAGTAATAGCACGGAAAACTCGTCAAAATGGATGAAATCTGCGAGTTTTGATGATGTCCCCGTAACCGGACCCCGGGGTTCCCCAAACATTCGGATCGCCCCGTGACCCAAAATTAGTGTGTAATAGCACAGAAAGGTGGCCAGAATGGACCAAATATGCGAGTTTTGACGAGGTCCCCGTAACCGGACCCCTGGGGTTTCTCGCACGTTCGGATCGCCCCGGGACCCAAAATCAGTGAGTAATAGCATAGAAAACTGGCCAGAATGGACCAAATATGCGAGTTTTGACGACGTGCCCGTAACCAGACCCCGGGGTTCCCCGAACATGCTGATCGCCCCGGGACCCAAAATCAGCGAGTAATAGCACGGAAAACTGGCCAGGATGGACCAAATATGCAAGTATTTATGACGTACTCGTAACCGGACCCCCGGGTTCCCCGAACATTCGGATCGCCCCGGGACCCAAAATCTGCGAGTAATAGCACAGAAAACTGGTCAGAATGGATCAAATCTGCGAGTTTTGACGAGGTCCCCGTAACCGGAGCCCTGGGGTTTCTCGAACGTTCGGATCGTCCCGGGACCCAAAATCAGTGAGTAATAGCATAGAAAACTGGCCAGAATGGACCAATTAAGCGAGTTTTGACGACGTGCCCGTAACCTGACCCCGGGGTTCCCCGAACATTCGGATCGCCCCGGGACCCAAAATCAGCGAGTAATAGCACGGAAAACTCATCAAAATGGATGAAATCTGCGAGTTTTGATGATGTCCCCGTAACCGGACCCCGGGGTTCCCCAAACATTCGGATCGCCCCGTGACCCAAAATTAGTGCGTAATAGCACAGAAAGGTGGCCAGAATGGACCAAATATGCGAGTTTTGACGAGGTCCCCGTAACCGGACCCCTGGGGTTTCTCGCACGTTCGGATCGCCCCGGGACCCAAAATCAGTGAGTAATAGCATAGAAAACTGGCCAGAATGGACCAAATATGCGAGTTTTGACGACGTGCCCGTAACCAGACCCCGGGGTTCCCCGAACATGCTGATCGCCCCGGGACCCAAAATCAGCGAGTAATAGCACGGAAAACTGGTCAGAATGGATCAAATCTGCGAGTTTTGATGATGTCCCCGTAACCGGACCCCGGGGTTCCCCGAACATTCGGATCGCCCCGGGACCCAAAATCTGCGAGTAATGGCACAGAAAATAGGTAAGAATGGACCAAATCTGCGAGTTTTGACGACGTCCCCGTAACCGGACCCCGAGGTTCCCCGAACATTCAGATCTCCCCGGGACCCAAAATTTGCGAGTAATAGCACAGAAAACTTGTCAGAATGGATCAAATCTGCGAGTTTTGACGAGGTCCCCGTAACTGGACCCCTGGGGTTTCTCGAACGTTCGGATCGCCCCGGGACCCAAAATCAGTGAGTAATAGCATAGAAAACTGGCCAGAATGGACCAAATATGCGAGTTTTGACGACGTGCCCGTAACCTGACCCCGGGGTTCCCCGAACATTCGGATCGCCCCGGGACCCAAAGTCAGCGAGTAATAGCACGGAAAACTGGTCAGAATGGATCAAATCTGCGAGTTTTGATGATGTCCCCGTAACCGGACCCCGGGGTTCCCCGAACATTCGGATCGCCCCGGGACCCAAAATCTGCGAGTAATAGCACAGAAAAAAGGTAAGAATGGACCAAATCTGCGAATTTTGACGACGTCCCCGTAACCGGACCCTTGGGGTTCCCCGAACGTTCAGATCGCCCATGGACCCAAAATCAGTGAGAAATAGCATAGAAAACTGGCCAGGATGGACCAAATATGCAAGTATTTATGACGTACTCGTAACCGGACCCCGGGGTTCCCCGAACATTCGGATCGCCCCGGGACCCAAAATCTGCGAGTAATAGCACAGAAAACTGGTCAGAATGGATCAAATCTGCGAGTTTTGACGAGGTCCCCGTAACCGGAGCCCTGGGGTTTCTCGAACGTTCGGATCGCCCCGGGACCCAAAATCAGTGAGTAATAGCATAGAAAACTGGCCAGAATGGACCAATTAAGCGAGTTTTGACGACGTGCCCGTAACCTGACCCCGGGGTTCCCCGAACATTCGGATCGCCCCGGGACCCAAAATCAGCGAGTAATAGCACGGAAAACTGGTCAGAATGGATGAAATCTGCGAGTTTTGATGATGTCCCCGTAACCGGACCCCGGGGTTCCCCAAACATTCGGATCGCCCCGTGACCCAAAATTAGTGCGTAATAGCACAGAAAGCTGGCCAGAATGGACCAAATATGCGAGTTTTGATGAGGTCCCCGTAACCGGACCCCTGGGGTTTCTCGAACGTTCGGATCGCCCCGGGACCCAAAATCAGTGAGTAATAGCATAGAAAACTGGCCAGAATGGACCAAATATGCGAGTTTTGACGACGTGCCCGTAACCTGACCCCGGGGTTCCCCGAACATTCGGATCGCCCCGGGACCCAAAATCAGCGAGTAATAGCACGGAAAGCTGGTCAAAATGGATGAAATCTGCGAGTTTTGATGATGTCCCCGTAACCGGACCCCGGGGTTCCCCAAACATTCGGATCGCCCCGTGACCCAAAATTAGTGCGTAATAGCACAGAAAGGTGGCCAGAATGGACCAAATATGCGAGTTTTGACGAGGTCCCCGTAACCGGACCCCTGGGGTTTCTCGAACGTTCGGATCGCCCCGGGACCCAAAATCAGTGAGTAATAGCATAGAAAACTGGCCAGAATGGACCAAATATGCGAGTGTTGACGACGTGCCCGTAACCAGACCCCGGGGTTCCCCGAACATGCTGATCGCCCCGGGACCCAAAATCAGCGAGTAATAGCACGGAAAACTAGTCAGAATGGATCAAATCTGCGAGTTTTGATAATGTCCCCGTAACCGGACCCCGGGGTTCCCCGAACATTCGGATCGCCCCGTAACCCAAAATTAGTGCGTAATAGCACGGAAAACTGGCCAGAATGGACCAAATATGCGAGTTTTGACGAGGTCCCCGTAACCGGAGCCCTGGGGTTTCTCGAACGTTCGGATCGCCCCGGGACCCAAAATCAGTGAGTAATAGCATAGAAAACTGGCCAGAATGGACCAATTAAGCGAGTTTTGACGACGTGCCCGTAACCTGACCCCGGGGTTCCCCGAACATTCGGATCGCCCCGGGACCCAAAATCAGCGAGTAATAGCATAGAAAACTGGCCAGAATGGACCAAATATGCGAGTTTTGACGACGTGCCCGTAACCTGACCCCGGGGTTCCCCGAACATTCGGATCGCCCCGGGACCCAAAGTCAGCGAGTAATAGCACGGAAAACTGGTCAGAATGGATCAAATCTGCGAGTTTTGATGATGTCCCCGTAACCGGACCCCGGGGTTCCCCGAACATTCGGATCGCCCCGGGACCCAAAATCTGCGAGTAATAGCACAGAAAAAAGGTAAGAATGGACCAAATCTGCGAATTTTGACGACGTCCCCGTAACCGGACCCTTGGGGTTCCCCGAACGTTCAGATCGCCCATGGACCCAAAATCAGTGAGAAATAGCATAGAAAACTGGCCAGGATGGACCAAATATGCAAGTATTTATGACGTACTCGTAACCGGACCCCGGGGTTCCCCGAACATTCGGATCGCCCCGTAACCCAAAATTAGTGCGTAATAGCACGGAAAACTGGCCAGAATGGACCAAATATGCGAGTTTTGACGAGGTCCCCGTAACCGGAGCCCTGGGGTTTCTCGAACGTTCGGATCGCCCCGGGACCCAAAATCAGTGAGTAATAGCATAGAAAACTGGCCAGAATGGACCAAATATGCGAGTTTTGACGACGTGCCCGTAACCTGACCCCGGGGTTCCCCGAACATTCGGATCGCCCCGGGACCCAAAATCAGCGAGTAATAGCACGGAAAGCTGGTCAAAATGGATGAAATCTGCGAGTTTTGATGATGTCCCCGTAACCGGACCCCGGGGTTCCCCAAACATTCGGATCGCCCCGTGACCCAAAATTAGTGCGTAATAGCACAGAAAGGTGGCCAGAATGGACCAAATATGCGAGTTTTGACGAGGTCCCCGTAACCGGACCCCTGGGGTTTCTCGAACGTTCGGATCGCCCCGGGACCCAAAATCAGTGAGTAATAGCATAGAAAACTGGCCAGAATGGACCAAATATGCGAGTGTTGACGACGTGCCCGTAACCAGACCCCGGGGTTCCCCGAACATGCTGATCGCCCCGGGACCCAAAATCAGCGAGTAATAGCACGGAAAACTAGTCAGAATGGATCAAATCTGCGAGTTTTGATAATGTCCCCGTAACCGGACCCCGGGGTTCCCCGAACATTCGGATCGCCCCGTAACCCAAAATTAGTGCGTAATAGCACGGAAAACTGGCCAGAATGGACCAAATATGCGAGTTTTGACGAGGTCCCCGTAACCGGAGCCCTGGGGTTTCTCGAACGTTCGGATCGCCCCGGGACCCAAAATCAGTGAGTAATAGCATAGAAAACTGGCCAGAATGGACCAATTAAGCGAGTTTTGACGACGTGCCCGTAACCTGACCCCGGGGTTCCCCGAACATTCGGATCGCCCCGGGACCCAAAATCAGCGAGTAATAGCATAGAAAACTGGCCAGAATGGACCAAATATGCGAGTTTTGACGACGTGCCCGTAACCTGACCCCGGGGTTCCCCGAACATTCGGATCGCCCCGGGACCCAAAGTCAGCGAGTAATAGCACGGAAAACTGGTCAGAATGGATCAAATCTGCGAGTTTTGATGATGTCCCCGTAACCGGACCCCGGGGTTCCCCGAACATTCGGATCGCCCCGGGACCCAAAATCTGCGAGTAATAGCACAGAAAAAAGGTAAGAATGGACCAAATCTGCGAATTTTGACGACGTCCCCGTAACCGGACCCTTGGGGTTCCCCGAACGTTCAGATCGCCCATGGACCCAAAATCAGTGAGAAATAGCATAGAAAACTGGCCAGGATGGACCAAATATGCAAGTATTTATGACGTACTCGTAACCGGACCCCGGGGTTCCCCGAACATTCGGATCGC
Organism: Elymus sibiricus; assembly: GCA_039707655.1. Taxonomy (NCBI): domain Eukaryota; kingdom Viridiplantae; phylum Streptophyta; class Magnoliopsida; order Poales; family Poaceae; genus Elymus; species Elymus sibiricus. The sequence goes on along the minus strand of CM077672.1, from coordinate 518,630,223 downwards.
CCCGGGACCCAAAATATGCGAGTAATAGCACAGAAAACTGGTCAGAATGGATCAAATCTGCGAGTTTTGACGAGGTCCCCGTAACCGGAGCCCTGGGGTTTCTCGAACGTTCGGATCGCCCCGGGACCCAAAATCAGTGAGTAATAGCATAGAAAACTGGCCAGAATGGACCAATTAAGCGAGTTTTGACGACGTGCCCGTAACCTGACCCCGGGGTTCCCCGAACATTCGGATCGCCCCGGGACCCAAAATCAGCGAGTAATAGCACGGAAAACTGGTCAGAATGGATGAAATCTGCGAGTTTTGATGATGTCCCCGTAACCGGACCCCGGGGTTCCCCAAACATTCGGATCGCCCCGTGACCCAAAATTAGTGCGTAATAGCACAGAAAGCTGGCCAGAATGGACCAAATATGCGAGTTTTGATGAGGTCCCCGTAACCGGACCCCTGGGGTTTCTCGAACGTTCGGATCGCCCCGGGACCCAAAATCAGTGAGTAATAGCATAGAAAACTGGCCAGAATGGACCAAATATGCGAGTTTTGACGACATGCCCGTAACCAGACCCCGGGGTTCCCCGAACATGCTGATCGCCCCGGGACCCAAAATCAGCGAGTAATAGCACGGAAAACTGGTCAGAATGGATCAAATCTGCGAGTTTTGATGATGTCCCCGTAACCGGACCCCGGGGTTCCCCGAACATTCGGATCGCCCCGGGACCCAAAATCTGCGAGTAATAGCACAGAAAAAAGGTAAGAATGGACCAAATCTGCGAATTTTGATGACGTCCCCGTAACCGGACCCTTGGGGTTCACCGAACGTTCAGATCGCCCATGGACCCAAAATCAGTGAGTAATAGCATAGAAAACTGGCCAGGATGGACCAAATATGCAAGTATTTATGACGTACTCGTAGCCGGACCCCGGGGTTCCCCGAACATTCGGATCGCCCCGGGACCCAAAATCTGCGAGAAATAGCACAGAAAACTGGTCAGAATGGATCAAATCTGCGAGTTTTGACGAGGTCCCCGTAACCAGAGCCCTGGGGTTTCTCGAACGTTCGGATCGCCCCGGGACCCAAAATCAGTGAGTAATAGCATAGAAAACTGGCCAGAATGGACCAATTAAGCGAGTTTTGACGACGTGCCCGTAACCTGACCCCGGGGTTCCCCGAACATTCGGATCGCCCCGGGACCCAAAATCAGCGAGTAATAGCACGGAAAACTGGTCAGAATGGATGAAATCTGCGAGTTTTGATGATGTCCCCATAACCGGACCCCGGGGTTCCCCAAACATTCGGATCGCCCCGTGACCCAAAATTAGTGCGTAATAGCTCAGAAAGGTGGCCAGAATGGACCAAATATGCGAGTTTTGACGAGGTCCCCGTAACCGGACCCCTGGGGTTTCTCGAACGTTCGGATCGCCCCGGGACCCAAAATCAGTGAGTAATAGCATAGAAAACTGGCCAGAATGGACCAAATATGCGAGTTTTGACGACGTGCCCGTAACCAGACCCCGGGGTTCCCCGAACATGCTGATCGTCCCGGGACCCAAAATCAGCGAGTAATAGCACGGAAAACTGGTCAGAATGGATCAAATCTGCGAGTTTTGATGATGTCCCCGTAACCGGACCCCGGGGTTCCCCGAACATTCGGCTCGCCCCGTAACCCAAAATTAGTGCGTAATAGCACGGAAAACTGGCCAGAATGGACCAAATATGCGAGTTTTGACGAGGTCCCCGTAACCGGACCCCTGGGGTTCCCCGAACGTTCGGATCACCCCGGGACCCAAAATCAGTGAGTAATAGCATAGAAAACTGGCCAGAATGGACCAAATATGCGAGTTTTAATGACGTACTCATAACCGGACCCCGGGGTTCCCCGAACATTCGGATCGCCCCGGGACCCAAAATCTGCGAGTAATAGAACAGAAAAAAGGTAAGAATGGACCAAATCTGTGAATTTTGACGAAGTCCCCGTAACCGGACGCCTAGGGTTCCCCGAACGTTCAGATCGCCCATGGACCCAAAATCAGTGAGTAATAGCATAGAAAACTGGCCAGGATGGACCAAATATGCAAGTATTTATGACGTACTCGTAACCGGACCCCCGGGTTCCCCGAACATTCGGATCGCCCCGGGACCCAAAATCTGCGAGTAATAGCACAGAAAACTGGTCAGAATGGATCAAATCTGCGAGTTTTGACGAGGTCCCCGTAACCGGAGCCCTGGGGTTTCTCGAACGTTCGGATCGTCCCGGGACCCAAAATCAGTGAGTAATAGCATAGAAAACTGGCCAGAATGGACCAATTAAGCGAGTTTTGACGACGTGCCCGTAACCTGACCCCGGGGTTCCCCGAACATTCGGATCGCCCCGGGACCCAAAACCAGCGAGTAATAGCACGGAAAACTGGTCAAAATGGATGAAATCTGCGAGTTTTGATGATGTCCCCGTAACCGGACCCCGGGGTTCCCCAAACATTCGGATCGCCCCGTGACCCAAAATTAGTGCGTAATAGCATAGAAAGGTGGCCAGAATGGACCAAATATGCGAGTTTTGACGAGGTCCCCGTAACCGGACCCCTGGGGTTTCTCGAACGTTCGGATCGCCCCGGGTCCCAAAATCAGTGAGTAATAGCATAGAAAACTGGCCAGAATGGACCAAATATGCGAGTTTTCACGACGTGCCCGTAACCAGACCCCGGGGTTCCCCGAACATGCTGATCGCCCCGGGACCCAAAATCAGCGAGTAATAGCACGGAAAACTGGTCAGAATGGATCAAATCTGCGAGTTTTGATGATGTCCCCGTAACCGGACCCCGGGGTTCCCCGAACATTCGGATCGCCCCGTAACCCAAAATTAGTGCGTAATAGCACGGAAAACTGGCCAGAATGGACCAAATATGCGAGTTTTGACGAGGTCCCCGTAACCGGACCCCTGGGGTTCCCCGAACGTTCGGATCACCCCGGGACACAAAATCAGTGAGTAATAGCATAGAAAACTGGCCAGAATGGACCAAATATGCGAGTTTTAATGACGTACTCATAACCGGACCCCGGGGTTCCCCGAACATTCGGATCGCCCCGGGACCCAAAATCTGCGAGTAATAGAACAGAAAAAAGGTAAGAATGGACCAAATCTGTGAATTTTGACGAAGTCCCCGTAACCGGACGCCTGGGGTTCCCCGAACGTTCAGATTGCCCATGGACCCAAAATCAGTGAGTAATAGCATAGAAAACTGGCCAGGATGGACCAAATATGCAAGTATTTATGACGTACTCGTAACCGGACCCCCGGGTTCCCCGAACATTCGGATCGCCCCGGGACCCAAAATCTGCGAGTAATAGCACAGAAAACTGGTCAGAATGGATCAAATCTGCGAGTTTTGACGAGGTCCCCGTAACCGGAGCCCTGGGGTTTCTCGAACGTTCGGATCGCCCCGGGACCCAAAATCAGTGAGTAATAGCATAGAAAACTGGCCAGAATGGACCAATTAAGCGAGTTTTGACGACGTGCCCGTAACCTGACCCCGGGGTTGCCCGAACATTCGGATCGCCCCGGGACCCAAAATCAGCGAGTAATAGCACGGAAAACTGGTCAGAATTGATGAAATCTGCGAGTTTTGATGATGTCCCCGTAACCGGACCCCGGGGTTCCCCAAACATTCGGATCGCCCCTTGACCCAAAATTAGTGCGTAATAGCACAGAAAGCTGGCCAGAATGGACCAAATATGCGAGTTTTGACGAGGTCCCCGTAACCGGACCCCTGGGGTTTCTCGAACGTTCGGATCGCCCTGAGACCCAAAATCAGTGAGTAATAGCATAGAAAACTGGCCAGAATGGACCAAATATGCGAGTTTTGACGACATGCCCGTAACCTGACCCCGGGGTTCCCCGAACATTCAGATCGCCCCGGGACCCAAAATCAGCGAGTAATAGCACGGAAAACTGGTCAGAATGGATCAAATCTGCGAGTTTTGATGATGTCCCCGTAACAGAACCCCGGGGTTCCCCGAACATTCGGATCGCCCCGTGACCCAAAAATTAGTGCGTAATAGCACAGAAACCTGGCCAGAATGGACCAAATATGCAAGTTTTGACGAGGTCCCCGTAACCGGACCCCTGGGGTTCCCCTAAAGTTTGGATCGCCCCGGGACCCAAAATCAGTGAGTAATAGCATAGAAAACTGGCCAGAATGGACCAAATATGCGAGTTTTTATGACGTACTCATAACCAGACCCCGGGGTTCCCCGAACATTCGGATCGGCCCGGGACCCAAAATCTGCGAGTAATAGCACAGAAAACAGGTAAGAATGGACCAAATCTGCGAGTTTTGACGAGGTCCCCGTAACCGGAGCCCTAGGGTTCCCCGAACGTTCGGATCGCCCCGGGACCCAAAATCAGTGAGTAATAGCATAGAAAACTGGTCAGAATGGACCAAATCTGTGAGGTTTGACGAGGTACCCGTAACCGGACTCCTGGGGTTTCTCGAACGTTCGGATCGCCTCGGGACCCAAAATCAGAGAGTAATACCATAGAAAACTGGACAGAATGGACCAAATATGCGAGTTTTGACGACGTACCCGTATCCGGACCCCGCGGTTCTCCGAACATTCGGATCACCCTGGGACCCAAAATCTTCGAGTAATAGCACAGAAAACTGGTCAGACTGGACCAAATCTGCTAGTTTTGACGACGTCCCCGTAACCGGACCCCGGGGTTCCCCGAACATTCAGATCTCCCCGGGACCCAAAATTTGCGAGTAATAGCACAGAAAACTGGTCAGAATGGATCAAATATGCGAGTTTTGACGAGGTCCCCGTAACTGGACCCCTGAGGTTTCTCGAACGTTCGGATCGCCCCGGGACCCAAAATCAGTGAGTAATAGCATAGAAAACTGGCCAGAATGGACCAAATATGCGAGTTTTGACGACGTGCCCATAACCTGACCCCGGGGTTCCCCGAACATTCGGATCGCCCCGGGACCCAAAGTCAGCGAGTAATAGCACGGAAAACTGGTCAGAATGGATCAAATCTGCGAGTTTTGATGATGTCCCCGTAACCGGACCCCGGGGTTCCCCGAACATTCGGATCGCCCCGTAACCCAAAATTAGTGCGTAATAGCACGGAAAACTGGCCAGAATGGACCAAATATGCGAGTTTTGACGAGGTCCCCGTAACCGGACCCCTGGGGTTCCCCGAACGTCCGGATCACCCCGGGACCCAAAATCAGTGAGTAATAGCATAGAAAACTGGCCAGAATGGACCAAATATGCGAGTTTTAATGACGTACTCATAACCGGACCCCGGGGTTCCCCGAACATTCGGATCGCCCCGGGACCCAAAATCTGCGAGTAATAGAACAGAAAAAAGGTAAGAATGGACCAAATCTGTGAATTTTGACGAAGTCCCCGTAACCGGACGCCTAGGGTTCCCCGAACGTTCAGATCGCCCATGGACCCAAAATCAGTGAGTAATAGCATAGAAAACTGGCCAGGATGGACCAAATATGCAAGTATTTATGACGTACTCGTAACCGGACCCCCGGGTTCCCCGAACATTCGGATCGCCCCGGGACCCAAAATCTGCGAGTAATAGCACAGAAAACTGGTCAGAATGGATCAAATCTGCGAGTTTTGACGAGGTCCCCGTAACCGGAGCCCTGGGGTTTCTCGAACGTTCGGATCGTCCCGGGACCCAAAATCAGTGAGTAATAGCATAGAAAACTGGCCAGAATGGACCAATTAAGCGAGTTTTGACGACGTGCCCGTAACCTGACCCCGGGGTTCCCCGAACATTCGGATCGCCCCGGGACCCAAAATCAGCGAGTAATAGCACGGAAAACTCGTCAAAATGGATGAAATCTGCGAGTTTTGATGATGTCCCCGTAACCGGACCCCGGGGTTCCCCAAACATTCGGATCGCCCCGTGACCCAAAATTAGTGCGTAATAGCACAGAAAGGTGGCCAGAATGGACCAAATATGCGAGTTTTGACGAGGTCCCCGTAACCGGACCCCTGGGGTTTCTCGAACGTTCGGATCGCCCCGGGACCCAAAATCAGTGAGTAATAGCATAGAAAACTGGCCAGAATGGACCAAATATGCGAGTTTTGACGACGTGCCCGTAACCAGACCCCGGGGTTCCCCGAACATGCTGATCGCCCCGGGACCCAAAATCTGCGAGTAATAGCACAGAAAACTGGTCAGAATGGATCAAATCTGCGAGTTTTGACGAGGTCCCCGTAACCGGAGCCCTGGGGTTTCTCGAACGTTCGGATCGCCCCGGGACCCAAAATCAGTGAGTAATAGCATAGAAAACTGGCCAGAATGGACCAATTAAGCGAGTTTTGACGACGTGCCCGTAACCTGACCCCGGGGTTCCCCGAACATTCGGATCGCCCCGGGACCCAAAATCAGCGAGTAATAGCACGGAAAACTGGTCAGAATGGATGAAATCTGCGAGTTTTGATGATGTCCCCGTAACCGGACCCCGGGGTTCCCCAAACATTCGGATCGCCCCGTGACCCAAAATTAGTGCGTAATAGCACAGAAAGCTGGCCAGAATGGACCAAATATGCGAGTTTTGATGAGGTCCCCGTAACCGGACCCCTGGGGTTTCTCGAACGTTCGGATCGCCCCGGGACCCAAAATCAGTGAGTAATAGCATAGAAAACTGGCCAGAATGGACCAAATATGCGAGTTTTGACGACGTGCCCGTAACCAGACCCCGGGGTTCCCCGAACATGCTGATCGCCCCGGGACCCAAAATCAGCGAGTAATAGCACGGAAAACTAGTCAGAATGGATCAAATCTGCGAGTTTTGATGATGTCCCCGTAACCGGACCCCGGGGTTCCCCGAACATTCGGATCGCCCCGTAACCCAAAATTAGTGCGTAATAGCACGGAAAACTGGCCAGAATGGACCAAATATGCGAGTTTTGACGAGGTCCCCGTAACCGGAGCCCTGGGGTTTCTCGAACGTTCGGATCGCCCCGGGACCCAAAATCAGTGAGTAATAGCATAGAAAACTGGCCAGAATGGACCAATTAAGCGAGTTTTGACGACGTGCCCGTAACCTGACCCCGGGGTTCCCCGAACATTCGGATCGCCCCGGGACCCAAAATCAGCGAGTAATAGCACGGAAAACTCGTCAAAATGGATGAAATCTGCGAGTTTTGATGATGTCCCCGTAACCGGACCCCGGGGTTCCCCAAACATTCGGATCGCCCCGTGACCCAAAATTAGTGCGTAATAGCACAGAAAGGTGGCCAGAATGGACCAAATATGCGAGTTTTGACGAGGTCCCCGTAACCGGACCCCTGGGGTTTCTCGCACGTTCGGATCGCCCCGGGACCCAAAATCAGTGAGTAATAGCATAGAAAACTGGCCAGAATGGACCAAATATGCGAGTTTTGACGACGTGCCCGTAACCAGACCCCGGGGTTCCCCGAACATGCTGATCGCCCCGGGACCCAAAATCAACGAGTAATAGCACGGAAAACTGGCCAGGATGGACCAAATATGCAAGTATTTATGACGTACTCGTAACCGGACCCCCGGGTTCCCCGAACATTCGGATCGCCCCGGGACCCAAAATCTGCGAGTAATAGCACAGAAAACTGGTCAGAATGGATCAAATCTGCGAGTTTTGACGAGGTCCCCGTAACCGGAGCCCTGGGGTTTCTCGAACGTTCGGATCGTCCCGGGACCCAAAATCAGTGAGTAATAGCATAGAAAACTGGCCAGAATGGACCAATTAAGCGAGTTTTGACGACGTGCCCGTAACCTGACCCCGGGGTTCCCCGAACATTCGGATCGCCCCGGGACCCAAAATCAGCGAGTAATAGCACGGAAAACTCGTCAAAATGGATGAAATCTGCGAGTTTTGATGATGTCCCCGTAACCGGACCCCGGGGTTCCCCAAACATTCGGATCGCCCCGTGACCCAAAATTAGTGCGTAATAGCACAGAAAGGTGGCCAGAATGGACCAAATATGCGAGTTTTGACGAGGTCCCCGTAACCGGACCCCTGGGGTTTCTCGCACGTTCGGATCGCCCCGGGACCCAAAATCAGTGAGTAATAGCATAGAAAACTGGCCAGAATGGACCAAATATGCGAGTTTTGACGACGTGCCCGTAACCAGACCCCGGGGTTCCCCGAACATGCTGATCGCCCCGGGACCCAAAATCAGCGAGTAATAGCACGGAAAACTGGTCAGAATGGATCAAATCTGCGAGTTTTGATGATGTCCCCGTAACCGGACCCCGGGGTTCCCCGAACATTCGGATCGCCCCGGGACCCAAAATCTGCGAGTAATGGCACAGAAAATAGGTAAGAATGGACCAAATCTGCGAGTTTTGACGACGTCCCCGTAACCGGACCCCGAGGTTCCCCGAACATTCAGATCTCCCCGGGACCCAAAATTTGCGAGTAATAGCACAGAAAACTTGTCAGAATGGATCAAATCTGCGAGTTTTGACGAGGTCCCCGTAACTGGACCCCTGGGGTTTCTCGAACGTTCGGATCGCCCCGGGACCCAAAATCAGTGAGTAATAGCATAGAAAACTGGCCAGAATGGACCAAATATGCGAGTTTTGACGACGTGCCCGTAACCTGACCCCGGGGTTCCCCGAACATTCGGATCGCCCCGGGACCCAAAGTCAGCGAGTAATAGCACGGAAAACTGGTCAGAATGGATCAAATCTGCGAGTTTTGATGATGTCCCCGTAACCGGACCCCGGGGTTCCCCGAACATTCGGATCGCCCCGGGACCCAAAATCTGCGAGTAATAGCACAGAAAAAAGGTAAGAATGGACCAAATCTGCGAATTTTGACGACGTCCCCGTAACCGGACCCTTGGGGTTCCCCGAACGTTCAGATCGCCCATGGACCCAAAATCAGTGAGAAATAGCATAGAAAACTGGCCAGGATGGACCAAATATGCAAGTATTTATGACGTACTCGTAACCGGACCCCGGGGTTCCCCGAACATTCGGATCGCCCCGGGACCCAAAATCTGCGAGTAATAGCACAGAAAACTGGTCAGAATGGATCAAATCTGCGAGTTTTGACGAGGTCCCCGTAACCGGAGCCCTGGGGTTTCTCGAACGTTCGGATCGCCCCGGGACCCAAAATCAGTGAGTAATAGCATAGAAAACTGGCCAGAATGGACCAATTAAGCGAGTTTTGACGACGTGCCCGTAACCTGACCCCGGGGTTCCCCGAACATTCGGATCGCCCCGGGACCCAAAATCAGCGAGTAATAGCACGGAAAACTGGTCAGAATGGATGAAATCTGCGAGTTTTGATGATGTCCCCGTAACCGGACCCCGGGGTTCCCCAAACATTCGGATCGCCCCGTGACCCAAAATTAGTGCGTAATAGCACAGAAAGGTGGCCAGAATGGACCAAATATGCGAGTTTTGACGAGGTCCCCGTAACCGGACCCCTGGGGTTTCTCGCACGTTCGGATCGCCCCGGGACCCAAAATCAGTGAGTAATAGCATAGAAAACTGGCCAGAATGGACCAAATATGCGAGTTTTGACGACGTGCCCGTAACCAGACCCCGGGGTTCCCCGAACATGCTGATCGCCCCGGGACCCAAAATCAACGAGTAATAGCACGGAAAACTGGCCAGGATGGACCAAATATGCAAGTATTTATGACGTACTCGTAACCGGACCCCCGGGTTCCCCGAACATTCGGATCGCCCCGGGACCCAAAATCTGCGAGTAATAGCACAGAAAACTGGTCAGAATGGATCAAATCTGCGAGTTTTGACGAGGTCCCCGTAACCGGAGCCCTGGGGTTTCTCGAACGTTCGGATCGTCCCGGGACCCAAAATCAGTGAGTAATAGCATAGAAAACTGGCCAGAATGGACCAATTAAGCGAGTTTTGACGACGTGCCCGTAACCTGACCCCGGGGTTCCCCGAACATTCGGATCGCCCCGGGACCCAAAATCAGCGAGTAATAGCACGGAAAACTCGTCAAAATGGATGAAATCTGCGAGTTTTGATGATGTCCCCGTAACCGGACCCCGGGGTTCCCCAAACATTCGGATCGCCCCGTGACCCAAAATTAGTGCGTAATAGCACAGAAAGGTGGCCAGAATGGACCAAATATGCGAGTTTTGACGAGGTCCCCGTAACCGGACCCCTGGGGTTTCTCGCACGTTCGGATCGCCCCGGGACCCAAAATCAGTGAGTAATAGCATAGAAAACTGGCCAGAATGGACCAAATATGCGAGTTTTGACGACGTGCCCGTAACCAGACCCCGGGGTTCCCCGAACATGCTGATCGCCCCGGGACCCAAAATCAGCGAGTAATAGCACGGAAAACTGGTCAGAATGGATCAAATCTGCGAGTTTTGATGATGTCCCCGTAACCGGACCCCGGGGTTCCCCGAACATTCGGATCGCCCCGGGACCCAAAATCTGCGAGTAATGGCACAGAAAATAGGTAAGAATGGACCAAATCTGCGAGTTTTGACGACGTCCCCGTAACCGGACCCCGAGGTTCCCCGAACATTCAGATCTCCCCGGGACCCAAAATTTGCGAGTAATAGCACAGAAAACTTGTCAGAATGGATCAAATCTGCGAGTTTTGACGAGGTCCCCGTAACTGGACCCCTGGGGTTTCTCGAACGTTCGGATCGCCCCGGGACCCAAAATCAGTGAGTAATAGCATAGAAAACTGGCCAGAATGGACCAAATATGCGAGTTTTGACGACGTGCCCGTAACCTGACCCCGGGGTTCCCCGAACATTCGGATCGCCCCGGGACCCAAAGTCAGCGAGTAATAGCACGGAAAACTGGTCAGAATGGATCAAATCTGCGAGTTTTGATGATGTCCCCGTAACCGGACCCCGGGGTTCCCCGAACATTCGGATCGCCCCGGGACCCAAAATCTGCGAGTAATAGCACAGAAAAAAGGTAAGAATGGACCAAATCTGCGAATTTTGACGACGTCCCCGTAACCGGACCCTTGGGGTTCCCCGAACGTTCAGATCGCCCATGGACCCAAAATCAGTGAGAAATAGCATAGAAAACTGGCCAGGATGGACCAAATATGCAAGTATTTATGACGTACTCGTAACCGGACCCCGGGGTTCCCCGAACATTCGGATCGCCCCGGGACCCAAAATCTGCGAGTAATAGCACAGAAAACTGGTCAGAATGGATCAAATCTGCGAGTTTTGACGAGGTCCCCGTAACCGGAGCCCTGGGGTTTCTCGAACGTTCGGATCGCCCCGGGACCCAAAATCAGTGAGTAATAGCATAGAAAACTGGCCAGAATGGACCAATTAAGCGAGTTTTGACGACGTGCCCGTAACCTGACCCCGGGGTTCCCCGAACATTCGGATCGCCCCGGGACCCAAAATCAGCGAGTAATAGCACGGAAAACTGGTCAGAATGGATGAAATCTGCGAGTTTTGATGATGTCCCCGTAACCGGACCCCGGGGTTCCCCAAACATTCGGATCGCCCCGTGACCCAAAATTAGTGCGTAATAGCACAGAAAGGTGGCCAGAATGGACCAAATATGCGAGTTTTGACGAGGTCCCCGTAACCGGACCCCTGGGGTTTCTCGCACGTTCGGATCGCCCCGGGACCCAAAATCAGTGAGTAATAGCATAGAAAACTGGCCAGAATGGACCAAATATGCGAGTTTTGACGACGTGCCCGTAACCAGACCCCGGGGTTCCCCGAACATGCTGATCGCCCCGGGACCCAAAATCAGCGAGTAATAGCACGGAAAACTGGTCAGAATGGATCAAATCTGCGAGTTTTGATGATGTCCCCGTAACCGGACCCCGGGGTTCCCCGAACATTCGGATCGCCCCGGGACCCAAAATCTGCGAGTAATGGCACAGAAAATAGGTAAGAATGGACCAAATCTGCGAGTTTTGACGACGTCCCCGTAACCGGACCCCGAGGTTCCCCGAACATTCAGATCTCCCCGGGACCCAAAATTTGCGAGTAATAGCACAGAAAACTTGTCAGAATGGATCAAATCTGCGAGTTTTGACGAGGTCCCCGTAACTGGACCCCTGGGGTTTCTCGAACGTTCGGATCGCCCCGGGACCCAAAATCAGTGAGTAATAGCATAGAAAACTGGCCAGAATGGACCAAATATGCGAGTTTTGACGACGTGCCCGTAACCTGACCCCGGGGTTCCCCGAACATTCGGATCGCCCCGGGACCCAAAGTCAGCGAGTAATAGCACGGAAAACTGGTCAGAATGGATCAAATCTGCGAGTTTTGATGATGTCCCCGTAACCGGACCCCGGGGTTCCCCGAACATTCGGATCGCCCCGGGACCCAAAATCTGCGAGTAATAGCACAGAAAAAAGGTAAGAATGGACCAAATCTGCGAATTTTGACGACGTCCCCGTAACCGGACCCTTGGGGTTCCCCGAACGTTCAGATCGCCCATGGACCCAAAATCAGTGAGAAATAGCATAGAAAACTGGCCAGGATGGACCAAATATGCAAGTATTTATGACGTACTCGTAACCGGACCCCGGGGTTCCCCGAACATTCGGATCGCCCCGGGACCCAAAATCTGCGAGTAATAGCACAGAAAACTGGTCAGAATGGATCAAATCTGCGAGTTTTGACGAGGTCCCCGTAACCGGAGCCCTGGGGTTTCTCGAACGTTCGGATCGCCCCGGGACCCAAAATCAGTGAGTAATAGCATAGAAAACTGGCCAGAATGGACCAATTAAGCGAGTTTTGACGACGTGCCCGTAACCTGACCCCGGGGTTCCCCGAACATTCGGATCGCCCCGGGACCCAAAATCAGCGAGTAATAGCACGGAAAACTGGTCAGAATGGATGAAATCTGCGAGTTTTGATGATGTCCCCGTAACCGGACCCCGGGGTTCCCCAAACATTCGGATCGCCCCGTGACCCAAAATTAGTGCGTAATAGCACAGAAAGCTGGCCAGAATGGACCAAATATGCGAGTTTTGATGAGGTTCCCGTAACCGGACCCCTGGGGTTTCTCGAACGTTCGGATCGCCCCGGGACCCAAAATCAGTGAGTAATAGCATAGAAAACTGGCCAGAATGGACCAAATATGCGAGTTTTGACGACGTGCCTGTAACCTGACCCCGGGGTTCCCCGAACATTCGGATCGCCCCGGGACCCAAAATCAGCGAGTAATAGCACGGAAAACTGGTCAAAATGGATGAAATCTGCGAGTTTTGATGATGTCCCCGTAACCGGACCCCGGGGTTCCCCAAACATTCGGATCGCCCCGTGACCCAAAATTAGTGCGTAATAGCACAGAAAGGTGGCCAGAATGGACCAAATATGCGAGTTTTGACGAGGTCCCCGTAACCGGACCCCTGGGGTTTCTCGAACGTTCGGATCGCCCCGGGACCCAAAATCAGTGAGTAATAGCATAGAAAACTGGCCAGAATGGACCAAATATGCGAGTGTTGACGACGTGCCCGTAACCAGACCCCGGGGTTCCCCGAACATGCTGATCGCCCCGGGACCCAAAATCAGCGAGTAATAGCACGGAAAACTAGTCAGAATGGATCAAATCTGCGAGTTTTGATGATGTCCCCGTAACCGGACCCCGGGGTTCCCCGAACATTCGGATCGCCCCGTAACCCAAAATTAGTGCGTAATAGCACGGAAAACTGGCCAGAATGGACCAAATATGCGAGTTTTGACGAGGTCCCCGTAACCGGAGCCCTGGGGTTTCTCGAACGTTCGGATCGCCCCGGGACCCAAAATCAGTGAGTAATAGCATAGAAAACTGGCCAGAATGGACCAATTAAGCGAGTTTTGACGACGTGCCCGTAACCTGACCCCGGGGTTCCCCGAACATTCGGATCGCCCCGGGACCCAAAATCAGCGAGTAATAGCACGGAAAACTGGTCAGAATGGATGAAATCTGCGAGTTTTGATGATGTCCCCGTAACCGGACCCCGGGGTTCCCCAAACATTCGGATCGCCCCGTGACCCAAAATTAGTGCGTAATAGCACAGAAAGCTGGCCAGAATGGACCAAATATGCGAGTTTTGATGAGGTCCCCGTAACCGGACCCCTGGGGTTTCTCGAACGTTCGGATCGCCCCGGGACCCAAAATCAGTGAGTAATAACATAGAAAACTGGCCAGAATGGACCAAATATGCGAGTTTTGACGACATGCCCGTAACCAGACCCCGGGGTTCCCCGAACATGCTGATCGCCCCGGGACCCAAAATCAGCGAGTAATAGCACGGAAAACTGGTCAGAATGGATCAAATCTCCGAGTTTTGATGATGTCCCCGTAACCGGACCCCGGGGTTCCCCGAACATTCGGATCGCCCCGGGACCCAAAATCTGCGAGTAATAGCACAGAAAAAAGGTAAGAATGGACCAAATCTGCGAATTTTGATGACGTCCCCGTAACCGGACCCTTGGGGTTCCCCGAACGTTCAGATCGCCCATGGACCCAAAATCAGTGAGTAATAGCATAGAAAACTGGCCAGGATGGACAAAATATGCAAGTATTTATGACGTACTCGTAGCCGGACCCCGGGGTTCCCCGAACATTCGGATCGCCCCGGGACCCAAAATCTGCGAGTAATAGCACAGAAAACTGGTCAGAATGGATCAAATCTGCGAGTTTTGACGAGGTCCCCGTAACCGGAGCCCTGGGGTTTCTCGAACGTTCGGATCGCCCCGGGACCCAAAATCAGTGAGTAATAGCATAGAAAACTGGCCAGAATGGACCAATTAAGCGAGTTTTGACGACGTGCCCGTAACCTGACCCCGGGGTTCCCCGAACATTCGGATCGCCCCGGGACCCAAAATCAGCGAGTAATAGCACGGAAAACTGGTCAAAATGGATGAAATCTGCGAGTTTTGATGATGTCCCCGTAACCGGACCCCGGGGTTCCCCAAACATTCGGATCGCCCCGTGACCCAAAATTAGTGCGTAATAGCACAGAAAGGTGGCCAGAATGGACCAAATATGCGAGTTTTGACGAGGTCCCCGTAACCGGACCCCTGGGGTTTCTCGAACGTTCGGATCGCCCCGGGACCCAAAATCAGTGAGTAATAGCATAGAAAACTGGCCAGAATGGACCAAATATGCGAGTTTTGACGACGTGCCCGTAACCAGACCCCGGGGTTCCCCGAACATGCTGATCGCCCCGGGACCCAAAATCAGCGAGTAATAGCACGGAAAACTAGTCAGAATGGATCAAATCTGCGAGTTTTGATGATGTCCCCGTAACCGGACCCCGGGGTTCCCCGAACATTCGGATCGCCCCGTAACCCAAAATTAGTGCGTAATGGCACGGAAAACTGGCCAGAATGGACCAAATATGCGAGTTTTGACGAGGTCCCCGTAACCGGAGCCCTGGGGTTTCTCGAACGTTCGGATCGCCCCGGGACCCAAAATCAGTGAGTAATAGCATAGAAAACTGGCCAGAATGGACCAATTAAGCGAGTTTTGACGACGTGCCCGTAACCTGACCCCGGGGTTCCCCGAACATTCGGATCGCCCCGGGACCCAAAATCAGCGAGTAATAGCACGGAAAACTCGTCAAAATGGATGAAATCTGCGAGTTTTGATGATGTCCCCGTAACCGGACCCCGGGGTTCCCCAAACATTCGGATCGCCCCGTGACCCAAAATTAGTGCGTAATAGCACAGAAAGGTGGCCAGAATGGACCAAATATGCGAGTTTTGACGAGGTCCCCGTAACCGGACCCCTGGGGTTTCTCGAACGTTCGGATCGCCCCGGGACCCAAAATCAGTGAGTAATAGCATAGAAAACTGGCCAGAATGGACCAAATATGCGAGTTTTGACGACGTGCCCGTAACCAGACCCCGGGGTTCCCCGAACATGCTGATCGCCCCGGGACCCAAAATCAGCGAGTAATAGCACGGAAAACTGGTCAGAATGGATCAAATCTGCGAGTTTTGATGATGTCCCCGTAACCGGACCCCGGGGTTCCCCGAACATTCGGATCGCCCCGGGACCCAAAATCTGCGAGTAATAGCACAGAAAAAAGGTAAGAATGGACCAAATCTGCGAATTTTGATGACGTCCCCGTAACCGGACCCTTGGGGTTCCCCGAACGTTCAGATCGCCCATGGACCCAAAATCAGTGAGTAATAGCATAGAAAACTGGCCAGGATGGACAAAATATGCAAGTATTTATGACGTACTCGTAGCCGGACCCCGGGGTTCCCCGAACATTCGGATCGCCCCGGGACCCAAAATCTGCGAGTAATAGCACAGAAAACTGGTCAGAATGGATCAAATCTGCGAGTTTTGACGAGGTCCCCGTAACCGGAGCCCTGGGGTTTCTCGAACGTTCGGATCGCCCCGGGACCCAAAATCAGTGAGTAATAGCATAGAAAACTGGCCAGAATGGACCAATTAAGCGAGTTTTGACGACGTGCCCGTAACCTGACCCCGGGGTTCCCCGAACATTCGGATCGCCCCGGGACCCAAAATCAGCGAGTAATAGCACGGAAAACTGGTCAAAATGGATGAAATCTGCGAGTTTTGATGATGTCCCCGTAACCGGACCCCGGGGTTCCCCAAACATTCGGATCGCCCCGTGACCCAAAATTAGTGCGTAATAGCACAGAAAGGTGGCCAGAATGGACCAAATATGCGAGTTTTGACGAGGTCCCCGTAACCGGACCCCTGGGGTTTCTCGAACGTTCGGATCGCCCCGGGACCCAAAATCAGTGAGTAATAGCATAGAAAACTGGCCAGAATGGACCAAATATGCGAGTTTTGACGACGTGCCCGTAACCAGACCCCGGGGTTCCCCGAACATGCTGATCGCCCCGGGACCCAAAATCAGTGAGTAATAGCACGGAAAACTAGTCAGAATGGATCAAATCTGCGAGTTTTGATGATGTCCCCGTAACCGGACCCCGGGGTTCCCCGAACATTCGGATCGCCCCGTAACCCAAAATTAGTGCGTAATGGCACGGAAAACTGGCCAGAATGGACCAAATATGCGAGTTTTGACGAGGTCCCCGTAACCGGAGCCCTGGGGTTTCTCGAACGTTCGGATCGCCCCGGGACCCAAAATCAGTGAGTAATAGCATAGAAAACTGGCCAGAATGGACCAATTAAGCGAGTTTTGACGACGTGCCCGTAACCTGACCCCGGGGTTCCCCGAACATTCGGATCGCCCCGGGACCCAAAATCAGCGAGTAATAGCACGGAAAACTCGTCAAAATGGATGAAATCTGCGAGTTTTGATGATGTCCCCGTAACCGGACCCCGGGGTTCCCCAAACATTCGGATCGCCCCGTGACCCAAAATTAGTGCGTAATAGCACAGAAAGGTGGCCAGAATGGACCAAATATGCGAGTTTTGACGAGGTCCCCGTAACCGGACCCCTGGGGTTTCTCGAACGTTCGGATCGCCCCGGGACCCAAAATCAGTGAGTAATAGCATAGAAAACTGGCCAGAATGGACCAAATATGCGAGTTTTGACGACGTGCCCGTAACCAGACCCCGGGGTTCCCCGAACATGCTGATCGCCCCGGGACCCAAAATCAGCGAGTAATAGCACGGAAAACTAGTCAGAATGGATCAAATCTGCGAGTTTTGATGATGTCCCCGTAACCGGACCCCGGGGTTCCCCGAACATTCGGATCGCCCCGTAACCCAAAATTAGTGCGTAATAGCACGGAAAACTGGCCAGAATGGACCAAATATGCGAGTTTTGACGAGGTCCCCGTAACCGGAGCCCTGGGGTTTCTCGAACGTTCGGATCGCCCCGGGACCCAAAATCAGTGAGTAATAGCATAGAAAACTGGCCAGAATGGACCAATTAAGCGAGTTTTGACGACGTGCCCGTAACCTGACCCCGGGGTTCCCCGAACATTCGGATCGCCCCGGGACCCAAAATCAGCGAGTAATAGCACGGAAAACTCGTCAAAATGGATGAAATCTGCGAGTTTTGATGATGTCCCCGTAACCGGACCCCGGGGTTCCCCAAACATTCGGATCGCCCCGTGACCCAAAATTAGTGCGTAATAGCACAGAAAGGTGGCCAGAATGGACCAAATATGCGAGTTTTGACGAGGTCCCCGTAACCGGACCCCTGGGGTTTCTCGCACGTTCGGATCGCCCCGGGACCCAAAATCAGTGAGTAATAGCATAGAAAACTGGCCAGAATGGACCAAATATGCGAGTTTTGACGACGTGCCCGTAACCAGACCCCGGGGTTCCCCGAACATGCTGATCGCCCCGGGACCCAAAATCAGCGAGTAATAGCACGGAAAACTGGTCAGAATGGATCAAATCTGCGAGTTTTGATGATGTCCCCGTAACCGGACCCCGGGGTTCCCCGAACATTCGGATCGCCCCGGGACCCAAAATCTGCGAGTAATGGCACAGAAAATAGGTAAGAATGGACCAAATCTGCGAGTTTTGACGACGTCCCCGTAACCGGACCCCGAGGTTCCCCGAACATTCAGATCTCCCCGGGACCCAAAATTTGCGAGTAATAGCACAGAAAACTTGTCAGAATGGATCAAATCTGCGAGTTTTGACGAGGTCCCCGTAACTGGACCCCTGGGGTTTCTCGAACGTTCGGATCGCCCCGGGACCCAAAATCAGTGAGTAATAGCATAGAAAACTGGCCAGAATGGACCAAATATGCGAGTTTTGACGACGTGCCCGTAACCTGACCTCGGGGTTCCCCGAACATTCGGATCGCCCCGGGACCCAAAGTCAGCGAGTAATAGCACGGAAAACTGGTCAGAATGGATCAAATCTGCGAGTTTTGATGATGTCCCCGTAACCGGACCCCGGGGTTCCCCGAACATTCGGATCGCCCCGGGACCCAAAATCTGCGAGTAATAGCACAGAAAAAAGGTAAGAATGGACCAAATCTGCGAATTTTGACGACGTCCCCGTAACCGGACCCTTGGGGTTCCCCGAACGTTCAGATCGCCCATGGACCCAAAATCAGTGAGAAATAGCATAGAAAACTGGCCAGGATGGACCAAATATGCAAGTATTTATGACGTACTCGTAACCGGACCCCGGGGTTCCCCGAACATTCGGATCGCCCCGGGACCCAAAATCTGCGAGTAATAGCACAGAAAACTGGTCAGAATGGATCAAATCTGCGAGTTTTGACGAGGTCCCCGTAACCGGAGCCCTGGGGTTTCTCGAACGTTCGGATCGCCCCGGGACCCAAAATCAGTGAGTAATAGCATAGAAAACTGGCCAGAATGGACCAATTAAGCGAGTTTTGACGACGTGCCCGTAACCTGACCCCGGGGTTCCCCGAACATTCGGATCGCCCCGGGACCCAAAATCAGCGAGTAATAGCACGGAAAACTCGTCAAAATGGATGAAATCTGCGAGTTTTGATGATGTCCCCGTAACCGGACCCCGGGGTTCCCCAAACATTCGGATCGCCCCGTGACCCAAAATTAGTGCGTAATAGCACAGAAAGGTGGCCAGAATGGACCAAATATGCGAGTTTTGACGAGGTCCCCGTAACCGGACCCCTGGGGTTTCTCGAACGTTCGGATCGCCCCGGGACCCAAAATCAGTGAGTAATAGCATAGAAAACTGGCCAGAATGGACCAAATATGCGAGTTTTGACGACGTGCCCGTAACCAGACCCCGGGGTTCCCCGAACATGCTGATCGCCCCGGGACCCAAAATCAGCGAGTAATAGCACGGAAAACTAGTCAGAATGGATCAAATCTGCGAGTTTTGATGATGTCCCCGTAACCGGACCCCGGGGTTCCCCGAACATTCGGATCGCCCCGTAACCCAAAATTAGTGCGTAATAGCACGGAAAACTGGTCAGAATGGATCAAATCTGCGAGTTTTGACGAGGTCCCCGTAACCGGAGCCCTGGGGTTTCTCGAACGTTCGGATCGCCCCGGGACCCAAAATCAGTGAGTAATAGCATAGAAAACTGGCCAGAATGGACCAATTAAGCGAGTTTTGACGACGTGCCCGTAACCTGACCCCGGGGTTCCCCGAACATTCGGATCGCCCCGGGACCCAAAATCAGCGAGTAATAGCACGGAAAACTCGTCAAAATGGATGAAATCTGCGAGTTTTGATGATGTCCCCGTAACCGGACCCCGGGGTTCCCCAAACATTCGGATCGCCCCGTGACCCAAAATTAGTGCGTAATAGCACAGAAAGGTGGCCAGAATGGACCAAATATGCGAGTTTTGACGAGGTCCCCGTAACCGGACCCCTGGGGTTTCTCGAACGTTCGGATCGCCCCGGGACCCAAAATCAGTGAGTAATAGCATAGAAAACTGGCCAGAATGGACCAAATATGCGAGTTTTGACGACGTGCCCGTAACCAGACCCCGGGGTTCCCCGAACATGCTGATCGCCCCGGGACCCAAAATCAGCGAGTAATAGCACGGAAAACTAGTCAGAATGGATCAAATCTGCGAGTTTTGATGATGTCCCCGTAACCGGACCCCGGGGTTCCCCGAACATTCGGATCGCCCCGTAACCCAAAATTAGTGCGTAATAGCACGGAAAACTGGCCAGAATGGACCAAATATGCGAGTTTTGACGAGGTCCCCGTAACCGGAGCCCTGGGGTTTCTCGAACGTTCGGATCGCCCCGGGACCCAAAATCAGTGAGTAATAGCATAGAAAACTGGCCAGAATGGACCAATTAAGCGAGTTTTGACGACGTGCCCGTAACCTGACCCCGGGGTTCCCCGAACATTCGGATCGCCCCGGGACCCAAAATCAGCGAGTAATAGCACGGAAAACTCGTCAAAATGGATGAAATCTGCGAGTTTTGATGATGTCCCCGTAACCGGACCCCGGGGTTCCCCAAACATTCGGATCGCCCCGTGACCCAAAATTAGTGCGTAATAGCACAGAAAGGTGGCCAGAATGGACCAAATATGCGAGTTTTGACGAGGTCCCCGTAACCGGACCCCTGGGGTTTCTCGAACGTTCGGATCGCCCCGGGACCCAAAATCAGTGAGTAATAGCATAGAAAACTGGCCAGAATGGACCAAATATGCGAGTTTTGACGACGTGCCCGTAACCAGACCCCGGGGTTCCCCGAACATGCTGATCGCCCCGGGACCCAAAATCAGCGAGTAATAGCACGGAAAACTAGTCAGAATGGATCAAATCTGCGAGTTTTGATGATGTCCCCGTAACCGGACCCCGGGGTTCCCCGAACATTCGGATCGCCCCGTAACCCAAAATTAGTGCGTAATAGCACGGAAAACTGGCCAGAATGGACCAAATATGCGAGTTTTGACGAGGTCCCCGTAACCGGAGCCCTGGGGTTTCTCGAACGTTCGGATCGCCCCGGGACCCAAAATCAGTGAGTAATAGCATAGAAAACTGGCCAGAATGGACCAATTAAGCGAGTTTTGACGACGTGCCCGTAACCTGACCCCGGGGTTCCCCGAACATTCGGATCGCCCCGGGACCCAAAATCAGCGAGTAATAGCACGGAAAACTCGTCAAAATGGATGAAATCTGCGAGTTTTGATGATGTCCCCGTAACCGGACCTCGGGGTTCCCCAAACATTCGGATCGCCCCGTGACCCAAAATTAGTGCGTAATAGCACAGAAAGGTGGCCAGAATGGACCAAATATGCGAGTTTTGACGAGGTCCCCGTAACCGGACCCCTGGGGTTTCTCGAACGTTCGGATCGCCCCGGGACCCAAAATCAGTGAGTAATAGCATAGAAAACTGGCCAGAATGGACCAAATATGCGAGTTTTGACGACGTGCCCGTAACCAGACCCCGGGGTTCCCCGAACATGCTGATCGCCCCGGGACCCAAAATCAGCGAGTAATAGCACGGAAAACTAGTCAGAATGGATCAAATCTGCGAGTTTTGATGATGTCCCCGTAACCGGACCCCGGGGTTCCCCGAACATTCGGATCGCCCCGTAACCCAAAATTAGTGCGTAATAGCACGGAAAACTGGCCAGAATGGACCAAATATGCGAGTTTTGACGAGGTCCCCGTAACCGGAGCCCTGGGGTTTCTCGAACGTTCGGATCGCCCCGGGACCCAAAATCAGTGAGTAATAGCATAGAAAACTGGCCAGAATGGACCAATTAAGCGAGTTTTGACGACGTGCCCGTAACCTGACCCCGGGGTTCCCCGAACATTCGGATCGCCCCGGGACCCAAAATCAGCG
Source organism: Elymus sibiricus (assembly GCA_039707655.1). Lineage (NCBI taxonomy): Eukaryota > Viridiplantae > Streptophyta > Magnoliopsida > Poales > Poaceae > Elymus > Elymus sibiricus. Next base: position 518,608,069 of record CM077672.1, on the reverse strand, counting down.
AGTAATAGCACGGAAAACTCGTCAAAATGGATGAAATCTGCGAGTTTTGATGATGTCCCCGTAACCGGACCCCGGGGTTCCCCAAACATTCGGATCGCCCCGTGACCCAAAATTAGTGCGTAATAGCACAGAAAGGTGGCCAGAATGGACCAAATATGCGAGTTTTGACGAGGTCCCCGTAACCGGACCCCTGGGGTTTCTCGCACGTTCGGATCGCCCCGGGACCCAAAATCAGTGAGTAATAGCATAGAAAACTGGCCAGAATGGACCAAATATGCGAGTTTTGACGACGTGCCCGTAACCAGACCCCGGGGTTCCCCGAACATGCTGATCGCCCCGGGACCCAAAATCAGCGAGTAATAGCACGGAAAACTGGTCAGAATGGATCAAATCTGCGAGTTTTGATGATGTCCCCGTAACCGGACCCCGGGGTTCCCCGAACATTCGGATCGCCCCGGGACCCAAAATCTGCGAGTAATGGCACAGAAAATAGGTAAGAATGGACCAAATCTGCGAGTTTTGACGACGTCCCCGTAACCGGACCCCGAGGTTCCCCGAACATTCAGATCTCCCCGGGACCCAAAATTTGCGAGTAATAGCACAGAAAACTTGTCAGAATGGATCAAATCTGCGAGTTTTGACGAGGTCCCCGTAACTCGACCCCTGGGGTTTCTCGAACGTTCGGATCGCCCCGGGACCCAAAATCAGTGAGTAATAGCATAGAAAACTGGCCAGAATGGACCAAATATGCGAGTTTTGACGACGTGCCCGTAACCTGACCCCGGGGTTCCCCGAACATTCGGATCGCCCCGGGACCCAAAGTCAGCGAGTAATAGCACGGAAAACTGGTCAGAATGGATCAAATCTGCGAGTTTTGATGATGTCCCCGTAACCGGACCCCGGGGTTCCCCGAACATTCGGATCGCCCCGGGACCCAAAATCTGCGAGTAATAGCACAGAAAAAAGGTAAGAATGGACCAAATCTGCGAATTTTGACGACGTCCCCGTAACCGGACCCTTGGGGTTCCCCGAACGTTCAGATCGCCCATGGACCCAAAATCAGTGAGAAATAGCATAGAAAACTGGCCAGGATGGACCAAATATGCAAGTATTTATGACGTACTCGTAACCGGACCCCGGGGTTCCCCGAACATTCGGATCGCCCCGGGACCCAAAATCTGCGAGTAATAGCACAGAAAACTGGTCAGAATGGATCAAATCTGCGAGTTTTGACGAGGTCCCCGTAACCGGAGCCCTGGGGTTTCTCGAACGTTCGGATCGCCCCGGGACCCAAAATCAGTGAGTAATAGCATAGAAAACTGGCCAGAATGGACCAATTAAGCGAGTTTTGACGACGTGCCCGTAACCTGACCCCGGGGTTCCCCGAACATTCGGATCGCCCCAGGACCCAAAATCAGCGAGTAATAGCACGGAAAACTGGTCAGAATGGATGAAATCTGCGAGTTTTGATGATGTCCCCGTAACCGGACCCCGGGGTTCCCCAAACATTCGGATCGCCCCGTGACCCAAAATTAGTGCGTAATAGCACAGAAAGCTGGCCAGAATGGACCAAATATGCGAGTTTTGATGAGGTCCCCGTAACCGGACCCCTGGGGTTTCTCGAACGTTCGGATCGCCCCGGGACCCAAAATCAGTGAGTAATAGCATAGAAAACTGGCCAGAATGGACCAAATATGCGAGTTTTGACGACATGCCCGTAACCAGACCCCGGGGTTCCCCGAACATGCTGATCGCCCCGGGACCCAAAATCAGCGAGTAATAGCACGGAAAACTGGTCAGAATGGATCAAATCTGCGAGTTTTGATGATGTCCCCGTAACCGGACCCCGGGGTTCCCCGAACATTCGGATCGCCCCGGGACCCAAAATCTGCGAGTAATAGCACAGAAAAAAGGTAAGAATGGACCAAATCTGCGAATTTTGATGACGTCCCCGTAACCGGACCCTTGGGGTTCCCCGAACATTCAGATCGCCCATGGACCCAAAATCAGTGAGTAATAGCATAGAAAACTGGCCAGGATGGACAAAATATGCAAGTATTTATGACGTACTCGTAGCCGGACCCCGGGGTTCCCCGAACATTCGGATCGCCCCGGGACCCAAAATCTGCGAGTAATAGCACAGAAAACTGGTCAGAATGGATCAAATCTGCGAGTTTTGACGAGGTCCCCGTAACCGGAGCCCTGGGGTTTCTCGAACGTTCGGATCGCCCCGGGACCCAAAATCAGTGAGTAATAGCATAGAAAACTGGCCAGAATGGACCAATTAAGCGAGTTTTGACGACGTGCCCGTAACCTGACCCCGGGGTTCCCCGAACATTCGGATCGCCCCGGGACCCAAAATCAGCGAGTAATAGCACGGAAAACTGGTCAAAATGGATGAAATCTGCGAGTTTTGATGATGTCCCCGTAACCGGACCCCGGGGTTCCCCAAACATTCGGATCGCCCCGTGACCCAAAATTAGTGCGTAATAGCACAGAAAGCTGGCCAGAATGGACCAAATATGCGAGTTTTGACGAGGTCCCCGTAACCGGACCCCTGGGGTTTCTCGAACGTTCGGATCGCCCCGGGTCCCAAAATCAGTGAGTAATAGCATAGAAAACTGGCCAGAATGGACCAAATATGCGAGTTTTGACGACGTGCCCGTAACCAGACCCCGGGGTTCCCCGAACATGCTGATCGCCCCGGGACCCAAAATCAGCGAGTAATAGCACGGAAAACTGGTCAGAATGGATCAAAGCTGCGAGTTTTGATGATGTCCCCGTAACCGGACCCCGGGGTTCCCCGAACATTCGGATCGCCCCGTAACCCAAAATTAGTGCGTAATAGCACGGAAAACTGGCCAGAATGGACCAAATATGCGAGTTTTGACGAGGTCCCCGTAACCGGACCCCTGGGGTTCCCCGAACGTTCGGATCACCCCGGGACCCAAAATCAGTGAGTAATAGCATAGAAAACTGGCCAGAATGGACCAAATATGCGAGTTTTAATGATGTACTCATAACCGGACCCCGGGGTTCCCCGAACATTCGGATCGCCCCGGGACCCAAAATCTGCGAGTAATAGAACAGAAAAAAGGTAAGAATGGACCAAATCTGTGAATTTTGACGAAGTCCCCGTAACCGGACGCCTGGGGTTCCCCGAACGTTCAGATCGCCCATGGGCCCAAAATCAGTGAGTAATAGCATAGAAAACTGGCCAGGATGGACCAAATATGCAAGTATTTATGACGTACTCGTAACCGGACCCCCGGGTTCCCCGAACATTCGGATCGCCCCGGGACCCAAAATCTGCGAGTAATAGCACAGAAAACTGGTCAGAATGGATCAAATCTGCGAGTTTTGACGAGGTCCCCGTAACCGGAGCCCTGGGGTTTCTCGAACGTTCGGATCGCCCCGGGACCCAAAATCAGTGAGTAATAGCATAGAAAACTGGCCAGAATGGACCAATTAAGCGAGTTTTGACGACGTGCCCGTAACCTGACCCCGGGGTTCCCCGAACATTCGGATCGCCCCGGGACCCAAAATCAGCGAGTAATAGCACGGAAAACTGGTCAGAATGGATGAAATCTGCGAGTTTTGATGATGTCCCCGTAACCGGACCCCGGGGTTCCCCAAACATTCGGATCGCCCCGTGACCCAAAATTAGTGCGTAATAGCACAGAAAGCTGGCCAGAATGGACCAAATATGCGAGTTTTGATGAGGTCCCCGTAACCGGACCCCTGGGGTTTCTCGAACGTTCGGATCGCCCCGGGACCCAAAATCAGTGAGTAATAGCATAGAAAACTGGCCAGAATGGACCAAATATGCGAGTTTTGACGACATGCCCGTAACCAGACCCCGGGGTTCCCCGAACATGCTGATCGCCCCGGGACCCAAAATCAGCGAGTAATAGCACGGAAAACTGGTCAGAATGGATCAAATCTGCGAGTTTTGATGATGTCCCCGTAACCGGACCCCGGGGTTCCCCGAACATTCGGATCGCCCCGGGACCCAAAATCTGCGAGTAATAGCACAGAAAAAAGGTAAGAATGGACCAAATCTGCGAATTTTGATGACGTCCCCGTAACCGGACCCTTGGGGTTCCCCGAACGTTCAGATCGCCCATGGACCCAAAATCAGTGAGTAATAGCATAGAAAACTGGCCAGGATGGACAAAATATGCAAGTATTTATGACGTACTCGTAGCCGGACCCCGGGGTTCCCCGAACATTCGGATCGCCCCGGGACCCAAAATCTGCGAGTAATAGCACAGAAAACTGGTCAGAATGGATCAAATCTGCGAGTTTTGACGAGGTCCCCGTAACCGGAGCCCTGGGGTTTCTCGAACGTTCGGATCGCCCCGGGACCCAAAATCAGTGAGTAATAGCATAGAAAACTGGCCAGAATGGACCAATTAAGCGAGTTTTGACGACGTGCCCGTAACCTGACCCCGGGGTTCCCCGAACATTCGGATCGCCCCGGGACCCAAAATCAGCGAGTAATAGCACGGAAAGCTCGTCAAAATGGATGAAATCTGCGAGTTTTGATGATGTCCCCGTAACCGGACCCCGGGGTTCCCCAAACATTCGGATCGCCCCGTGACCCAAAATTAGTGCGTAATAGCACAGAAAGGTGGCCAGAATGGACCAAATATGCGAGTTTTGACGAGGTCCCCGTAACCGGACCCCTGGGGTTTCTCGCACGTTCGGATCGCCCCGGGACCCAAAATCAGTGAGTAATAGCATAGAAAACTGGCCAGAATGGACCAAATATGCGAGTTTTGACGACGTGCCCGTAACCAGACCCCGGGGTTCCCCGAACATGCTGATCGCCCCGGGACCCAAAATCAGCGAGTAATAGCACGGAAAACTGGTCAGAATGGATCAAATCTGCGAGTTTTGATGATGTCCCCGTAACCGGACCCCGGGGTTCCCCGAACATTCGGATCGCCCCGGGACCCAAAATCTGCGAGTAATGGCACAGAAAATAGGTAAGAATGGACCAAATCTGCGAGTTTTGACGACGTCCCCGTAACCGGACCCCGAGGTTCCCCGAACATTCAGATCTCCCCGGGACCCAAAATTTGCGAGTAATAGCACAGAAAACTTGTCAGAATGGATCAAATCTGCGAGTTTTGACGAGGTCCCCGTAACTGGACCCCTGGGGTTTCTCGAACGTTCGGATCGCCCCGGGACCCAAAATCAGTGAGTAATAGCATAGAAAACTGGCCAGAATGGACCAAATATGCGAGTTTTGACGACGTGCCCGTAACCTGACCCCGGGGTTCCCCGAACATTCGGATCGCCCCGGGACCCAAAGTCAGCGAGTAATAGCACGGAAAACTGGTCAGAATGGATCAAATCTGCGAGTTTTGATGATGTCCCCGTAACCGGACCCCGGGGTTCCCCGAACATTCGGATCGCCCCGGGACCCAAAATCTGCGAGTAATAGCACAGAAAAAAGGTAAGAATGGACCAAATCTGCGAATTTTGACGACGTCCCCGTAACCGGACCCTTGGGGTTCCCCGAACGTTCAGATCGCCCATGGACCCAAAATCAGTGAGAAATAGCATAGAAAACTGGCCAGGATGGACCAAATATGCAAGTATTTATGACGTACTCGTAACCGGACCCCGGGGTTCCCCGAACATTCGGATCGCCCCGGGACCCAAAATCTGCGAGTAATAGCACAGAAAACTGGTCAGAATGGATCAAATCTGCGAGTTTTGACGAGGTCCCCGTAACCGGAGCCCTGGGGTTTCTCGAACGTTCGGATCGCCCCGGGACCCAAAATCAGTGAGTAATAGCATAGAAAACTGGCCAGAATGGACCAATTAAGCGAGTTTTGACGACGTGCCCGTAACCTGACCCCGGGGTTCCCCGAACATTCGGATCGCCCCGGGACCCAAAATCAGCGAGTAATAGCACGGAAAACTGGTCAGAATGGATGAAATCTGCGAGTTTTGATGATGTCCCCGTAACCGGACCCCGGGGTTCCCCAAACATTCGGATCGCCCCGTGACCCAAAATTAGTGCGTAATAGCACAGAAAGCTGGCCAGAATGGACCAAATATGCGAGTTTTGATGAGGTCCCCGTAACCGGACCCCTGGGGTTTCTCGAACGTTCGGATCGCCCCGGGACCCAAAATCAGTGAGTAATAGCATAGAAAACTGGCCAGAATGGACCAAATATGCGAGTTTTGACGACATGCCCGTAACCAGACCCCGGGGTTCCCCGAACATGCTGATCGCCCCGGGACCCATAATCAGCGAGTAATAGCACGGAAAACTGGTCAGAATGGATCAAATCTGCGAGTTTTGATGATGTCCCCGTAACCGGACCCCGGGGTTCCCCGAACATTCGGATCGCCCCGGGACCCAAAATCTGCGAGTAATAGCACAGAAAAAAGGTAAGAATGGACCAAATCTGCGAATTTTGATGACGTCCCCGTAACCGGACCCTTGGGGTTCCCCGAACGTTCAGATCGCCCATGGACCCAAAATCAGTGAGTAATAGCATAGAAAACTGGCCAGGATGGACAAAATATGCAAGTATTTATGACGTACTCGTAGCCGGACCCCGGGGTTCCCCGAACATTCGGATCGCCCCGGGACCCAAAATCTGCGAGTAATAGCACAGAAAACTGGTCAGAATGGATCAAATCTGCGAGTTTTGACGAGGTCCCCGTAACCGGAGCCCTGGGGTTTCTCGAACGTTCGGATCGCCCCGGGACCCAAAATCAGTGAGTAATAGCATAGAAAACTGGCCAGAATGGACCAATTAAGCGAGTTTTGACGACGTGCCCGTAACCTGACCCCGGGGTTCCCCGAACATTCGGATCGCCCCGGGACCCAAAATCAGCGAGTAATAGCACGGAAAACTGGTCAAAATGGATGAAATCTGCGAGTTTTGATGATGTCCCCGTAACCGGACCCCGGGGTTCCCCAAACATTCGGATCGCCCCGTGACCCAAAATTAGTGCGTAATAGCACAGAAAGCTGGCCAGAATGGACCAAATATGCGAGTTTTGACGAGGTCCCCGTAACCGGACCCCTGGGGTTTCTCGAACGTTCGGATCGCCCCGGGTCCCAAAATCAGTGAGTAATAGCATAGAAAACTGGCCAGAATGGACCAAATATGCGAGTTTTGACGACGTGCCCGTAACCAGACCCCGGGGTTCCCCGAACATGCTGATCGCCCCGGGACCCAAAATCAGCGAGTAATAGCACGGAAAACTGGTCAGAATGGATGAAATCTGCGAGTTTTGATGATGTCCCCGTAACCGGACCCCGGGGTTCCCCGAACATTCGGATCGCCCCGTAACCCAAAATTAGTGCGTAATAGCACGGAAAACTGGCCAGAATGGACCAAATATGCGAGTTTTGACGAGGTCCCCGTAACCGGACCCCTGGGGTTCCCCGAACGTTCGGATCACCCCGGGACCCAAAATCAGTGAGTAATAGCATAGAAAACTGGCCAGAATGGACCAAATATGCGAGTTTTAATGATGTACTCATAACCGGACCCCGGGGTTCCCCGAACATTCGGATCGCCCCGGGACCCAAAATCTGCGAGTAATAGCACAGAAAACTGGTCAGAATGGATCAAATCTGCGAGTTTTGACGAGGTCCCCGTAACCGGAGCCCTGGGGTTTCTCGAACGTTCGGATCGCCCCGGGACCCAAAATCAGTGAGTAATAGCATAGAAAACTGGCCAGAATGGACCAATTAAGCGAGTTTTGACGACGTGCCCGTAACCTGACCCCGGGGTTCCCCGAACATTCGGATCGCCCCGGGACCCAAAATCTGCGAGTAATAGCACAGAAAACTGGTCAGAATGGATCAAATCTGCGAGTTTTGACGAGGTCCCCGTAACCGGAGCCCTGGGGTTTCTCGAACGTTTGGATCGCCCCGGGACCCAAAATCAGTGAGTAATAGCATAGAAAACTGGCCAGAATGGACCAATTAAGCGAGTTTTGACGACGTGCCCGTAACCTGACCCCGGGGTTCCCCGAACATTCGGATCGCCCCGGGACCCAAAATCAGCGAGTAATAGCACGGAAAACTGGTCAGAATGGATGAAATCTGCGAGTTTTGATGATGTCCCCGTAACCGGACCCCGGGGTTCCCCAAACATTCGGATCGCCCCGTGACCCAAAATTAGTGCGTAATAGCACAGAAAGCTGGCCAGAATGGACCAAATATGCGAGTTTTGATGAGGTCCCCGTAACCGGACCCCTGGGGTTTCTCGAACGTTCGGATCGCCCCGGGACCCAAAATCAGTGAGTAATAGCATAGAAAACTGGCCAGAATGGACCAAATATGCGAGTTTTGACGACATGCCCGTAACCAGACCCCGGGGTTCCCCGAACATGCTGATCGCCCCGGGACCCAAAATCAGCGAGTAATAGCACGGAAAACTGGTCAGAATGGATCAAATCTGCGAGTTTTGATGATGTCCCCGTAACCGGACCCCGGGGTTCCCCGAACATTCGGATCGCCCCGGGACCCAAAATCTGCGAGTAATAGCACAGAAAAAAGGTAAGAATGGACCAAATCTGCGAATTTTGATGACGTCCCCGTAACCGGACCCTTGGGGTTCCCCGAACGTTCAGATCGCCCATGGACCCAAAATCAGTGAGTAATAGCATAGAAAACTGGCCAGGATGGACAAAATATGCAAGTATTTATGACGTACTCGTAGCCGGACCCCGGGGTTCCCCGAACATTCGGATCGCCCCGGGACCCAAAATCTGCGAGTAATAGCACAGAAAACTGGTCAGAATGGATCAAATCTGCGAGTTTTGACGAGGTCCCCGTAACCGGAGCCCTGGGGTTTCTCGAACGTTCGGATCGCCCCGGGACCCAAAATCAGTGAGTAATAGCATAGAAAACTGGCCAGAATGGACCAATTAAGCGAGTTTTGACGACGTGCCCGTAACCTGACCCCGGGGTTCCCCGAACATTCGGATCGCCCCGGGACCCAAAATCTGCGAGTAATAGCACAGAAAACTGGTCAGAATGGATGAAATCTGCGAGTTTTGATGATGTCCCCGTAACCGGACCCCGGGGTTCCTCGAACGTTCGGATCGCCCCGGGACCCAAAATCAGTGCGTAATAGCACAGAAAGCTGGCCAGAATGGACCAAATATGCGAGTTTTGACGAGGTCCCCGTAACCGGACCCCTGGGGTTCCCCGAACATTCGGATCGCCCCGGGACCCAAAATCAGTGAGTAATAGCATAGAAAACTGGTCAAAATGGACCAAATATGCGAGTTTTGACGACGTGCCCGTAACCAGACCCCGGGGTTCCCCGAACATGCTGATCGCCCCGGGACCCAAAATCAGCGAGTAATAGCACGGAAAACTGGTCAGAATGGATCAAATCTGCGAGTTTTGATGATGTCCCCGTAACCGGACCCCGGGGTTCCCCGAACATTCGGATCGCCCCGTAACCCAAAATTAGTGCGTAATAGCACGGAAAACTGGCCAGAATGGACCAAATATGCGAGTTTTGACGAGGTCCCCGTAACCGGACCCCTGGGGTTCCCCGAACGTTCGGATCCCCCCGGGACCCAAAATCAGTGAGTAATAGCATAGAAAACTGGCCAGAATGGACCAAATATGCGAGTTTTAATGATGTACTCATAACCGGACCCCGGGGTTCCCCGAACATTCGGATCGCCCCGGGACCCAAAATCTGCGAGTAATAGAACAGAAAAAAGGTAAGAATGGACCAAATCTGTGAATTTTGACGAAGTCCCCGTAACCGGACGCCTGGGGTTCCCCGAACGTTCAGATCGCCCATGGGCCCAAAATCAGTGAGTAATAGCATAGAAAACTGGCCAGGATGGACCAAATATGCAAGTATTTATGACGTACTCGTAACCGGACCCCCGGGTTCCCCGAACATTCGGATCGCCCCGGGACCCAAAATCTGCGAGTAATAGCACAGAAAACTGGTCAGAATGGATCAAATCTGCGAGTTTTGACGAGGTCCCCGTAACCGGAGCCCTGGGGTTTCTCGAACGTTCGGATCGCCCCGGGACCCAAAATCAGTGAGTAATAGCATAGAAAACTGGCCAGAATGGACCAATTAAGCGAGTTTTGACGACGTGCCCGTAACCTGACCCCGGGGTTCCCCGAACATTCGGATCGCCCCGGGACCCAAAATCAGCGAGTAATAGCACGGAAAACTGGTCAGAATGGATGAAATCTGCGAGTTTTGATGATGTCCCCGTAACCGGACCCCGGGGTTCCCCAAACATTCGGATCGCCCCGTGACCCAAAATTAGTGCGTAATAGCACAGAAAGCTGGCCAGAATGGACCAAATATGCGAGTTTTGATGAGGTCCCCGTAACCGGACCCCTGGGGTTTCTCGAACGTTCGGATCGCCCCGGGACCCAAAATCAGTGAGTAATAGCATAGAAAACTGGCCAGAATGGACCAAATATGCGAGTTTTGACGACATGCCCGTAACCAGACCCCGGGGTTCCCCGAACATGCTGATCGCCCCGGGACCCAAAATCAGCGAGTAATAGCACGGAAAACTGGTCAGAATGGATCAAATCTGCGAGTTTTGATGATGTCCCCGTAACCGGACCCCGGGGTTCCCCGAACATTCGGATCGCCCCGGGACCCAAAATCTGCGAGTAATAGCACAGAAAAAAGGTAAGAATGGACCAAATCTGCGAATTTTGATGACGTCCCCGTAACCGGACCCTTGGGGTTCCCCGAACGTTCAGATCGCCCATGGACCCAAAATCAGTGAGTAATAGCATAGAAAACTGGCCAGGATGGACAAAATATGCAAGTATTTATGACGTACTCGTAGCCGGACCCCGGGGTTCCCCGAACATTCGGATCGCCCCGGGACCCAAAATCTGCGAGTAATAGCACAGAAAACTGGTCAGAATGGATCAAATCTGCGAGTTTTGACGAGGTCCCCGTAACCGGAGCCCTGGGGTTTCTCGAACGTTCGGATCGCCCCGGGACCCAAAATCAGTGAGTAATAGCATAGAAAACTGGCCAGAATGGACCAATTAAGCGAGTTTTGACGACGTGCCCGTAACCTGACCCCGGGGTTCCCCGAACATTCGGATCGCCCCGGGACCCAAAATCTGCGAGTAATAGCACAGAAAACTGGTCAGAATGGATCAAATCTGCGAGTTTTGACGAGGTCCCCGTAACCGGAGCCCTGGGGTTTCTCGAACGTTCGGATCGCCCCGGGACCCAAAATCAGTGAGTAATAGCTTAGAAAACTGGCCAGAATGGACCAATTAAGCGAGTTTTGACGACGTGCCCGTAACCTGACCCCGGGGTTCCCCGAACATTCGGATCGCCCCGGGACCCAAAATCAGCGAGTAATAGCACGGAAAACTGGTCAAAATGGATGAAATCTGCGAGTTTTGATGATGTCCCCGTAACCGGACCCCGGGGTTCCCCAAACATTCGGATCGCCCCGTGACCCAAAATTAGTGCGTAATAGCACAGAAAGCTGGCCAGAATGGACCAAATATGCGAGTTTTGACGAGGTCCCCGTAACCGGACCCCTGGGGTTTCTCGAACGTTCGGATCGCCCCGGGTCCCAAAATCAGTGAGTAATAGCATAGAAAACTGGCCAGAATGGACCAAATATGCGAGTTTTGACGACGTGCCCGTAACCAGACCCCGGGGTTCCCCGAACATGCTGATCGCCCCGGGACCCAAAATCAGCGAGTAATAGCACGGAAAACTGGTCAGAATGGATCAAATCTGCGAGTTTTGATGATGTCCCCGTAACCGGACCCCGGGGTTCCCCGAACATTCGGATCGCCCCGTAACCCAAAATTAGTGCGTAATAGCACGGAAAACTGGCCAGAATGGACCAAATATGCGAGTTTTGACGAGGTCCCCGTAACCGGACCCCTGGGGTTCCCCGAACGTTCGGATCACCCCGGGACCCAAAATCAGTGAGTAATAGCATAGAAAACTGGCCAGAATGGACCAAATATGCGAGTTTTAATGATGTACTCATAACCGGACCCCGGGGTTCCCCGAACATTCGGATCGCCCCGGGACCCAAAATCTGCGAGTAATAGAACAGAAAAAAGGTAAGAATGGACCAAATCTGTGAATTTTGACGAAGTCCCCGTAACCGGACGCCTGGGGTTCCCCGAACGTTCAGATCGCCCATGGGCCCAAAATCAGTGAGTAATAGCATAGAAAACTGGCCAGGATGGACCAAATATGCAAGTATTTATGACGTACTCGTAACCGGACCCCCGGGTTCCCCGAACATTCGGATCGCCCCGGGACCCAAAATCTGCGAGTAATAGCACAGAAAACTGGTCAGAATGGATCAAATCTGCGAGTTTTGACGAGGTCCCCGTAACCGGAGCCCTGGGGTTTCTCGAACGTTCGGATCGCCCCGGGACCCAAAATCAGTGAGTAATAGCATAGAAAACTGGCCAGAATGGACCAATTAAGCGAGTTTTGACGACGTGCCCGTAACCTGACCCCGGGGTTCCCCGAACATTCGGATCGCCCCGGGACCCAAAATCAGCGAGTAATAGCACGGAAAACTGGTCAGAATGGATGAAATCTGCGAGTTTTGATGATGTCCCCGTAACCGGACCCCGGGGTTCCCCAAACATTCGGATCGCCCCGTGACCCAAAATTAGTGCGTAATAGCACAGAAAGCTGGCCAGAATGGACCAAATATGCGAGTTTTGATGAGGTCCCCGTAACCGGACCCCTGGGGTTTCTCGAACGTTCGGATCGCCCCGGGACCCAAAATCAGTGAGTAATAGCATAGAAAACTGGCCAGAATGGACCAAATATGCGAGTTTTGACGACATGCCCGTAACCAGACCCCGGGGTTCCCCGAACATGCTGATCGCCCCGGGACCCAAAATCAGCGAGTAATAGCACGGAAAACTGGTCAGAATGGATCAAATCTGCGAGTTTTGATGATGTCCCCGTAACCGGACCCCGGGGTTCCCCGAACATTCGGATCGCCCCGGGACCCAAAATCTGCGAGTAATAGCACAGAAAAAAGGTAAGAATGGACCAAATCTGCGAATTTTGATGACGTCCCCGTAACCGGACCCTTGGGGTTCCCCGAACGTTCAGATCGCCCATGGACCCAAAATCAGTGAGTAATAGCATAGAAAACTGGCCAGGATGGACAAAATATGCAAGTATTTATGACGTACTCGTAGCCGGACCCCGGGGTTCCCCGAACATTCGGATCGCCCCGGGACCCAAAATCTGCGAGTAATAGCACAGAAAACTGGTCAGAATGGATCAAATCTGCGAGTTTTGACGAGGTCCCCGTAACCGGAGCCCTGGGGTTTCTCGAACGTTCGGATCGCCCCGGGACCCAAAATCAGTGAGTAATAGCATAGAAAACTGGCCAGAATGGACCAATTAAGCGAGTTTTGACGACGTGCCCGTAACCTGACCCCGGGGTTCCCCGAACATTCGGATCGCCCCGGGACCCAAAATCAGCGAGTAATAGCACGGAAAACTGGTCAAAATGGATGAAATCTGCGAGTTTTGATGATGTCCCCGTAACCGGACCCCGGGGTTCCCCAAACATTCGGATCGCCCCGTGACCCAAAATTAGTGCGTAATAGCACAGAAAGCTGGCCAGAATGGACCAAATATGCGAGTTTTGACGAGGTCCCCGTAACCGGACCCCTGGGGTTTCTCGAACGTTCGGATCGCCCCGGGTCCCAAAATCAGTGAGTAATAGCATAGAAAACTGGCCAGAATGGACCAAATATGCGAGTTTTGACGACGTGCCCGTAACCAGACCCCGGGGTTCCCCGAACATGCTGATCGCCCCGGGACCCAAAATCAGCGAGTAATAGCACGGAAAACTGGTCAGAATAGATCAAATCTGCGAGTTTTGATGATGTCCCCGTAACCGGACCCCGGGGTTCCCCGAACATTCGGATCGCCCCGTAACCCAAAATTAGTGCGTAATAGCACGGAAAACTGGCCAGAATGGACCAAATATGCGAATTTTGACGAGGTCCCCGTAACCGGACCCCTGGGGTTCCCCGAACGTTCGGATCACCCCGGGACCCAAAATCAGTGAGTAATAGCATAGAAAACTGGCCAGAATGGACCAAATATGCGAGTTTTAATGATGTACTCATAACCGGACCCCGGGGTTCCCCGAACATTCGGATCGCCCCGGGACCCAAAATCTGCGAGTAATAGAACAGAAAAAAGGTAAGAATGGACCAAATCTGTGAATTTTGACGAAGTCCCCGTAACCGGACGCCTGGGGTTCCCCGAACGTTCAGATCGCCCATGGGCCCAAAATCAGTGAGTAATAGCATAGAAAACTGGCCAGGATGGACCAAATATGCAAGTATTTATGACGTACTCGTAACCGGACCCCCGGGTTCCCCGAACATTCGGATCGCCCCGGGACCCAAAATCTGCGAGTAATAGCACAGAAAACATGTCAGAATGGATCAAATCTGCGAGTTTTGACGAGGTCCCCGTAACCGGAGCCCTGGGGTTTCTCGAACGTTCGGATCGCCCCGGGACCCAAAATCAGTGAGTAATAGCATAGAAAACTGGCCAGAATGGACCAATTAAGCGAGTTTTGACGACGTGCCCGTAACCTGACCCCGGGGTTCCCCGAACATTCGGATCGCCCCGGGACCCAAAATCAGCGAGTAATAGCACGGAAAACTGGTCAGAATTGATGAAATCTGCGAGTTTTGATGATGTCCCCGTAACCGGACCCCGGGGTTCCCCAAACATTCGGATCGCCCCTTGACCCAAAATTAGTGCGTAATAGCACAGAAAGCTGGCCAGAATGGACCAAATATGCGAGTTTTGACGAGGTCCCCGTAACCGGACCCCTGGGGTTTCTCGAACGTTCGGATCGCCCCGAGACCCAAAATCAGTGAGTAATAGCATAGAAAACTGGCCAGAATGGACCAAATATGCGAGTTTTGACGACATGCCCGTAACCTGACCCCGGGGTTCCCCGAACATTCAGATCGCCCCGGGACCCAAAATCAGCGAGTAATAGCACGGAAAACTGGTCAGAATGGATCAAATCTGCGAGTTTTGATGATGTCCCCGTAACAGAACCCCGGGGTTCCCCGAACATTCGGATCGCCCCGTGACCCAAAAATTAGTGCGTAATAGCACAGAAACCTGGCCAGAATGGACCAAATATGCAAGTTTTGACGAGGTCCCCGTAACCGGACCCCTGGGGTTCCCCTAAGGTTTGGATCGCCCCGGGACCCAAAATCAGTGAGTAATAGCATAGAAAACTGGCCAGAATGGACCAAATATGCGAGTTTTAATGACGTACTCATAACCGGACCCCGGGGTTCCCCAAACATTCGGATCGCCCCGTGACCCAAAATTAGTGCGTAATAGCACAGAAAGCTGGCCAGAATGGACCAAATATGCGAGTTTTGATGAGGTCCCCGTAACCGGACCCCTGGGGTTTCTCGAACGTTCGGATCGCCCCGGGACCCAAAATCAGTGAGTAATAGCATAGAAAACTGGCCAGAATGGACCAAATATGCGAGTTTTGACGACATGCCCGTAACCAGACCCCGGGGTTCCCCGAACATGCTGATCGCCCCGGGACCCAAAATCAGCGAGTAATAGCACGGAAAACTGGTCAGAATGGATCAAATCTGCGAGTTTTGATGATGTCCCCGTAACCGGACCCCGGGGTTCCCCGAACATTCGGATCGCCCCGTAACCCAAAATTAGTGCGTAATAGCACGGAAAACTGGCCAGAATGGACCAAATATGCGAATTTTGACGAGGTCCCCGTAACCGGACCCCTGGGGTTCCCCGAACGTTCGGATCACCCCGGGACCCAAAATCAGTGAGTAATAGCATAGAAAACTGGCCAGAATGGACCAAATATGCGAGTTTTAATGATGTACTCATAACCGGACCCCGGGGTTCCCCGAACATTCGGATCGCCCCGGGACCCAAAATCTGCGAGTAATAGAACAGAAAAAAGGTAAGAATGGACCAAATCTGTGAATTTTGACGAAGTCCCCGTAACCGGACGCCTGGGGTTCCCCGAACGTTCAGATCGCCCATGGGCCCAAAATCAGTGAGTAATAGCATAGAAAACTGGCCAGGATGGACCAAATATGCAAGTATTTATGACGTACTCGTAACCGGACCCCCGGGTTCCCCGAACATTCGGATCGCCCCGGGACCCAAAATCTGCGAGTAATAGCACAGAAAACATGTCAGAATGGATCAAATCTGCGAGTTTTGACGAGGTCCCCGTAACCGGAGCCCTGGGGTTTCTCGAACGTTCGGATCGCCCCGGGACCCAAAATCAGTGAGTAATAGCATAGAAAACTGGCCAGAATGGACCAATTAAGCGAGTTTTGACGACGTGCCCGTAACCTGACCCCGGGGTTCCCCGAACATTCGGATCGCCCCGGGACCCAAAATCAGCGAGTAATAGCACGGAAAACTGGTCAGAATTGATGAAATCTGCGAGTTTTGATGATGTCCCCGTAACCGGACCCCGGGGTTCCCCAAACATTCGGATCGCCCCTTGACCCAAAATTAGTGCGTAATAGCACAGAAAGCTGGCCAGAATGGATCAAATATGCGAGTTTTGACGAGGTCCCCGTAACCGGACCCCTGGGGTTTCTCGAACGTTCGGATCGCCCCGAGACCCAAAATCAGTGAGTAATAGCATAGAAAACTGGCCAGAATGGACCAAATATGCGAGTTTTGACGACATGCCCGTAACCTGACCCCGGGGTTCCCCGAACATTCAGATCGCCCCGGGACCCAAAATCAGCGAGTAATAGCACGGAAAACTGGTCAGAATGGATCAAATCTGCGAGTTTTGATGATGTCCCCGTAACAGAACCCCGGGGTTCCCCGAACATTCGGATCGCCCCGTGACCCAAAAATTAGTGCGTAATAGCACAGAAACCTGGCCAGAATGGACCAAATATGCAAGTTTTGACGAGGTCCCCGTAACCGGACCCCTGGGGTTCCCCTAAGGTTTGGATCGCCCCGGGACCCAAAATCAGTGAGTAATAGCATAGAAAACTGGCCAGAATGGACCAAATATGCGAGTTTTAATGACGTACTCATAACCGGACCCCGGGGTTCCCCAAACATTCGGATCGCCCCGTGACCCAAAATTAGTGCGTAATAGCACAGAAAGCTGGCCAGAATGGACCAAATATGCGAGTTTTGATGAGGTCCCCGTAACCGGACCCCTGGGGTTTCTCGAACGTTCGGATCGCCCCGGGACCCAAAATCAGTGAGTAATAGCATAGAAAACTGGCCAGAATGGACCAAATATGCGAGTTTTGACGACATGCCCGTAACCAGACCCCGGGGTTCCCCGAACATGCTGATCGCCCCGGGACCCAAAATCAGCGAGTAATAGCACGGAAAACTGGTCAGAATGGATCAAATCTGCGAGTTTTGATGATGTCCCCGTAACCGGACCCCGGGGTTCCCCGAACATTCGGATCGCCCCGGGACCCAAAATCTGCGAGTAATAGCACAGAAAAAAGGTAAGAATGGACCAAATCTGCGAATTTTGATGACGTCCCCGTAACCGGACCCTTGGGGTTCCCCGAACGTTCAGATCGCCCATGGACCCAAAATCAGTGAGTAATAGCATAGAAAACTGGCCAGGATGGACAAAATATGCAAGTATTTATGACGTACTCGTAGCCGGACCCCGGGGTTCCCCGAACATTCGGATCGCCCCGGGACCCAAAATCTGCGAGTAATAGCACAGAAAACTGGTCAGAATGGATCAAATCTGCGAGTTTTGATGAGGTCCCCGTAACCGGAGCCCTGGGGTTTCTCGAACGTTCGGATCGCCCCGGGACCCAAAATCAGTGAGTAATAGCATAGAAAACTGGCCAGAATGGACCAATTAAGCGAGTTTTGACGACGTGCCCGTAACCTGACCCCGGGGTTCCCCGAACATTCGGATCGCCCCGGGACCCAAAATCAGCGAGTAATAGCACGGAAAACTGGTCAAAATGGATGAAATCTGCGAGTTTTGATGATGTCCCCGTAACCGGACCCCGGGGTTCCCCAAACATTCGGATCGCCCCGTGACCCAAAATTAGTGCGTAATAGCACAGAAAGCTGGCCAGAATGGACAAAATATGCGAGTTTTGACGAGGTCCCCGTAACCGTACCCCTGGGGTTTCTCGAACGTTCGGATCGCCCCGGGTCCCAAAATCAGTGAGTAATAGCATAGAAAACTGGCCAGAATGGACCAAATATGCGAGTTTTGACGACGTGCCCGTAACCAGACCCCGGGGTTCCCCGAACATGCTGATCGCCCCGGGACCAAAAATCAGCGAGTAATAGCACGGAAAACTGGTCAGAATGGATCAAATCTGCGAGTTTTGATGATGTCCCCGTAACCGGACCCCGGGGTTCCCCGAACATTCGGATCGCCCCGTAACCCAAAATTAGTGCGTAATAGCACGGAAAACTGGCCAGAATGGACCAAATATGCGAGTTTTGACGAGGTCCCCGTAACCGGACCCCTGGGGTTCCCCGAACGTTCGGATCACCCCGGGACCCAAAATCAGTGAGTAATAGCATAGAAAACTGGCCAGAATGGACCAAATATGCGAGTTTTAATGATGTACTCATAACCGGACCCCGGGGTTCCCCGAACATTCGGATCGCCCCGGGACCCAAAATCTGCGAGTAATAGAACAGAAAAAAGGTAAGAATGGACCAAATCTGTGAATTTTGACGAAGTCCCCGTAACCGGACGCCTGGGGTTCCCCGAACGTTCAGATCGCCCATGGGCCCAAAATCAGTGAGTAATAGCATAGAAAACTGGCCAGGATGGACCAAATATGCAAGTATTTATGACGTACTCGTAACCGGACCCCCGGGTTCCCCGAACATTCGGATCGCCCCGGGACCCAAAATCTGCGAGTAATAGCACAGAAAACTGGTCAGAATGGATCAAATCTGCGAGTTTTGACGAGGTCCCCGTAACCGGAGCCCTGGGGTTTCTCGAACGTTCGGATCGCCCCGGGACCCAAAATCAGTGAGTAATAGCATATAAAACTGGCCAGAATGGACCAATTAAGCGAGTTTTGACGACGTGCCCGTAACCTGACCCCGGGGTTCCCCGAACATTCGGATCGCCCCGGGACCCAAAATCAGCGAGTAATAGCACGGAAAACTGGTCAGAATGGATGAAATCTGCGAGTTTTGATGATGTCCCCGTAACCGGACCCCGGGGTTCCCCAAACATTCGGATCGCCCCGTGACCCAAAATTAGTGCGTAATAGCACAGAAAGCTGGCCAGAATGGACCAAATATGCGAGTTTTGATGAGGTCCCCGTAACCGGACCCCTGGGGTTTCTCGAACGTTCGGATCGCCCCGGGACCCAAAATCAGTGAGTAATAGCATAGAAAACTGGCCAGAATGGACCAAATATGCGAGTTTTGACGACGTGCCCGTAACCTGACCCCGGGGTTCCCCGAACATTCGGATCGCCCCGGGACCCAAAATCAGCGAGTAATAGCACGGAAAACTGGTCAGAATTGATGAAATCTGCGAGTTTTGATGATGTCCCCGTAACCGGACCCCGGGGTTCCCCAAACATTCGGATCGCCCCTTGACCCAAAATTAGTGCGTAATAGCACAGAAAGCTGGCCAGAATGGACCAAATATGCGAGTTTTGACGAGGTCCCCGTAACCGGACCCCTGGGGTTTCTCGAACGTTCGTATCGCCCCGAGACCCAAAATCAGTGAGTAATAGCATAGAAAACTGGCCAGAATGGACCAAATATGCGAGTTTTGACGACATGCCCGTAACCTGACCCCGGGGTTCCCCGAACATTCAGATCGCCCCGGGACCCAAAATCAGCGAGTAATAGCACGGAAAACTGGTCAGAATGGATCAAATCTGCGAGTTTTGATGATGTCCCCGTAACAGAACCCCGGGGTTCCCCGAACATTCGGATCGCCCCGTGACCCAAAAATTAGTGCGTAATAGCACAGAAACCTGGCCAGAATGGACCAAATATGCAAGTTTTGACGCGGTCCCCGTAACCGGACCCCTGGGGTTCCCCTAAGGTTTGGATCGCCCCGGGACCCAAAATCAGTGAGTAATAGCATAGAAAACTGGCCAGAATGGACCAAATATGCGAGTTTTTATGACGTACTCATAACCAGACCCCGGGGTTCCCCGAACATTCGGATCGGCCCGGGACCCAAAATCTGCGAGTAATAGCACAGAAAACAGGTAAGAATGGACCAAATCTGCGAGTTTTGACGAGGTCCCCGTAACCGGAGCCCTAGGGTTCCCCGAACGTTCGGATCGCCCCGGGACCCAAAATCAGTGAGTAATAGCATAGAAAACTGGTCAGAATGGACCAAATCTGTGAGGTTTGACGAGGTACCCGTAACCGGACTCCTGGGGTTTCTCGAACGTTCGGATCGCCTCGGGACCCAAAATCAGAGAGTAATACCATAGAAAACTGGGCAGAATGGACCAAATATGCGAGTTTTGACGACGTACCCGTATCCGGACCCCGCGGTTCTCCGAACATTCGGATCGCCCTGGGACCTAAAATCTTCGAGTAATAGCACAGAAAACTGGTCAGACTGGACCAAATCTGCTAGTTTTGACGACGTCCCCGTAACCGGACCCCGGGGTTCCCCGAACATTCAGATCTCCCCGGGACCCAAAATTTGCGAGTAATAGCACAGAAAACTGGTCAGAATGGATCAAATATGCGAGTTTTGACGAGGTCCCCGTAACTGGACCCCTGAGGTTTCTCGAACGTTCGGATCGCCCCGGGACCCAAAATCAGTGAGTAATAGCATAGAAAACTGGCCAGAATGGACCAAATATGCGAGTTTTGACGACGTGCCCATAACCTGACCCCGGGGTTCCCCGAACATTCGGATCGCCCCGGGACCCAAAGTCAGCGAGTAATAGCACGGAAAACTGGTCAGAATGGATCAAATCTGCGAGTTTTGATGATGTCCCCGTAACCGGACCCCGGGGTTCACCGAACATTCGGATCGCCCCGGGACCCAAAATCTGCGAGTAATAGCACAGAAAAAAGGTAAGAATGGACCAAATCTGCGAATTTTGACGACGTCCCCGTAGCCGGACCCCAGGGGTTCCCCGAACGTTCAGATCGCCCATGGACCCAAAATCAGTGAATAATAGCATAGAAAACTGGCCAGGATGGACCAAATATGCAAGTATTTATGACGTACTCATAACCGGACCCCGGGATTCCCCGAACATTCGGATCGACCCGGGACCCAAAATCTGCGAGTAATAGCACAGAAAACTGGTCAGAATGGATCAAATCTGCGAGCTTTGACGAGGTCCCCGTAACCGGAGCCCTGGGGTTTCTCGAACGTTCGGATCGCCCCGGGACCCAAAATCAGTGAGTAATAGCATAGAAAACTGGCCAGAATGGACCTATTATGCGAGTTTTGACGACGTGCCCGTAACCTGACCCCAGGGTTCCCCGAACATTCGGATCGCCCCGGGACCCAAAATCAGCGAGTAATAGCACGGAAAACTGGTCAGAATGGATGAAATCTGCGAGTTTTGATGATATCCCCGTAACCGGACCCCGGGGTTCCCCAAACATTCGGATTGCCCCGTGACCCAAAATTAGTGCGTAATAGCACAGAAAGCTGGCCAGAATGGACCAAATATGCGACTTTTGACGAGGTCTCCGTAACCGGACCCCTGGGGTTTCTCGAACGTTCGGATCGCCCCGAGACCCAAAATCAGTGAGTAATAGCATAGAAAACTGGCCAGAATGGACCAAATATGCGAGTTTTGACGACGTGCCCGTAACCTGACCCAGGGTTCCCCGAACATTCGGATCACCCCGGGACCCAAAATCAGCGAGTAATAGCACGGAAAACTGGTCAGAATGGATCAAATCTGCGAGTTTTGATGATGTCCCCGTAACCGGACCCCGGGGTTCCCCGAACATTCGGATCGCCCCGTGACCCAAAAATTAGTGCGTAATAGCACAGAAACCTGGCCAGATGGACCAAATATGCAAGGTTTGACGAGGTCCCCGTAACCGGACCCCTGGGGTTCCCCTAATGTTCGGATCGCCCCGGGACCCAAAATCAGTGAGTAATAGCATAGAAAACTGGCCAGAATGGACCAAATATGCGAGTTTTTATGACGTACTCATAACCAGACCCCGGGGTTCCCCGAACATTCGGATCGGCCCGGGACCCAAAATCTGCGAGTAATAACACAGAAAACAGGTAAGAATGGACCAAATCTGCGAGTTTTGACGTGGTCCCCGTAACCGGACCCCTAGGGTTCCCCGAACGTTCGGATCGCCCCGGGACCCAAAATCAGTGAGTAATAGCATAGAAAACTGGTCAGAATGGACCAAATCTGTGAGGTTTGACGAGGTACCCGTAACCGGACTCCTGGGGTTTCTCGAACGTTCGGATCGCCTCGGGACCCAAAATCAGAGAGTAATACCATAGAAAACTGGACAGAATGGACCAAATATGCGAGTTTTGACGACGTACCCGTATCCGGACCCCGGGGTTCTCCGAACATTCGGATCGCCCTAGGACCCAAAATCTGTGAGTAATAGCACAGAAAACTGGTCAGACTGGACCAAATCTGCGAGTTTTGACGACGTCCCCGTAACCGGACCCCGGGGTTCCCCGAACATTCAGATCTCTCCGGGAGCCAAAATTTGCGAGTAATAGCACAGAAAACTGGTCAGAATGGATCAAATCTGCGAGTTTTGACGAGGTCCCCGTAACTGGACCCCTGGGGTTTCTCGAACGTTCGGATCGCCCCGGGACCCAAAATCAGTGAGTAATAGCATAGAAAACTGGCCAGAATGGACCAAATATGTGAGTTTTGACGACGTGCCCGTAACCTGACCCCGGGGTTCCCCGAACATTCGGATCGCCCCGTGACCCAAAAATTAGTGCGTAATAGCACAGAAACCTGGCCAGAATGGACCAAATATGCAAGGTTTGACGAGGTCCCCATAACCGGACCCCTGGGGTTCCCCTAATGTTCGGATCACCCTGGGACCCAAAATCAGTGAGTAATAGCATTGAAAACTGGCCAGAATGGACCAAATATGCGAGTTTTTATGACGTACTCATAACCAGACCCCGGGGTTCCCCGAACATTCGGATCGGCCCGGGACCCAAAATCTGCGAGTAATAACACAGAAAACAGGTAAGAATGGACCAAATCTGCGAGTTTTGACGTGGTCCCCGTAACCGGACCCCTAGGGTTCCCCGAACGTTCGGATCGCCCCGGGACCCAAAATCAGTGAGTAATAGCATAGAAAACTGGTCAGAATGGACCAAATCTGTGAGGTTTGACGAGGTACCCGTAACCTGACTCCTGGGGTTTCTCGAACGTTCGGATCGCCTCGGGACCCAAAATCAGAGAGTAATACCATAGAAAACTGGACAGAATGGACCAAATATGCGAGTTTTGACGACGTACCCGTATCCGGACCCCGGGGTTCTCCGAACATTCGGATCGCCCTAGGACCCAAAATCTGTGAGTAATAGCACAGAAAACTGGTCAGACTGGACCAAATCTGCGAGTTTTGACGACGTCCCCGTAACCGGACCCCGGGGTTCCCCGAACATTCAGATCTCCCCGGGAGCCAAAATTTGCGAGTAATAGCACAGAAAACTGGTCAGAATGGATCAAATCTGCGAGTTTTGACGAGGTCCCCGTAACTGGACCCCTGGGGTTTCTCGAACGTTCGGATCGCCCCGGGACCCAAAATCAGTGAGTAATAGCATAGAAAACTGGCCAGAATGGACCAAATATGCGAGTTTTGACGACGTGCCCATAACCTGACCCCGGGGTTCCCCGAACATTCGGATCGCCCCGGGACCCAAAGTCAGCGAGTAATAGCACGGAAAACTGGTCAGAATGGATAAAATCTGCGAGTTTTGATGATGTCCCCGTAACCGGACCCCGGGGTTCCCCGAACATTCGGATCGCCCCGGGACCCAAAATCTACGAGTAATAGCACAGAAAAAAGGTAAGAATGGACCAAATCTGCGAATTTTGACGACGTCCCCGTAACCGGACCCCTGGGGTTCCCCGAACGTTCAGATCGCCCATGGACCCAAAATCAGTGAGTAATAGCATAGAAAACTGGCTAGGATGGACCAAATATGCAAGTATTTATGACGTACTCGTAACCGGACCCCGGGGTTCCCCGAACATTCGGATCGCCCCGGGACCCAAAATCTGCGAGTAATAGCACAGAAAACTGGTGAGAATGGATCAAATCTGCGAGTTTTGACGAGGTCCCCGTAATCGGAGCCCTGGGTTTTCTCGAACGTTCGGATCGCCCCGGGGCCCAAAATCAGTGAGTAATAGCATAGAAAACTGGCCAGAATGGACCAATTATTCGAGTTTTGACGACGTGCCCGTAACCTGACCCCGGGGTTCCCCGAATATTCGGATCGCCCCGGGACCCAAAAACAGCGAGTAATAGCACGGAAAACTGGTCAGAATGGATCAAATCTGCGAGTTTTGATGATGTCCCCGTAACCGGACCCCGGGGTTCCCCGAACATTCGGATCGCCCCGTGACCCAAAATTAGTGCGTAATAGCACAGAAAACTGGCCAGAATGGACCAAATATGCGAGTTTTGACGAGGTCCCCGTAACCGGACCCCTAGGGTTTCTCGAACGTTCGGATCGCCCCGAGACCCAAAATCAGTGAGTAATAGCATAGAAAACTGGCCAGAATGGACCAAATATGCGAGTTTTGACGACGTGCCCGTAACCGGACCCCGGGGTTCCCCGAACATTCGGATCGCCCCGGGACCCAAAATCAGCGAGTAATAGCACGGAAAACTGGTCAGGATGGATCAAATCTGCGAGTTTTGATGATGTCCCCGTAACCGGACCCCGGGGTTCCCCAAACATTCGGATCGCCGCGTGACCCAAAAATTAGTGCGTAATAGCACAGAAACCTGGCCAGAATGGACCAAATATGCAAGTTTTGACGAGGTCCCCGTAACCGGACCCCTGGGGTTCCCCTAATGTTTGGATCGCCCCGGGACCCAAAATCAGTGAGTAATAGCATAGAAACTGGCCAGAATGGACCAAATATGCGAGTTTTTATGACGTACTCATAACCAGACCCCGGGGTTCCCCGAACATTCGGATCGGCCCGGGACCCAAAATCTGCGAGTAATAACACAGAAAACAGGTAAGAATGGACCAAATCTGCGAGTTTTGACGAGGTCCCCATAACCGGACCCCTAGGGTTCCCCGAACGTTCGGATCGCCCCGGGACCCAAAATCAGTGAGTAATAGCATAGAAAACTGGTCAGAATGGACCAAATCTGTGAGGTTTGACGAGGTACCCGTAACCGGACTCCTGGGGTTTCTCGAACGTTCGGATCGCCTCGGGACCCAAAATCAGAGAGTAATACCTTAGAAAACTGGACAGAAGGGACCAAATATGCGAGTTTTGACGACGTACCCGTATCCGGACCCCGGGGTTGTCCGAACATTCAGATCGCCCTAGGACCCATAATCTGTGAGTAATAGCACAGAAAACTGGTCAGACTGGACCAAATCTGCAAGTTTTGACGACGTCCCCGTAACCGGACCCCGGGGTTCCCCGAACATTCAGATCTCCCCGGGACCCAAAATCTGCGAGTAATAGCACAGAAAACTGGTCAGAATGGATCAAATCTGCGAGTTTTGACGAGGTCCCCGTAACCGGAGCCCTGGGGTTTCTCGAACGTTCGGATCGCCCCGGGACCCAAAATCAGTGAGTAATAGCATAGAAAACTGGCCAGAATGGACCAATTATGCGAGTTTTGACGACGTGCCCGTAACCTGACCCCGGGGTTCCCCGAACAATCGGATCGCCCCGGGACCCAAAATCAGCGAGTAATAGGACGGAAAACTGGTCAGAATGGATCAAATCTGCGAGTTTTGATGATGTCCCCGTAACCGGACCCAGGGGTTCCCCGAACATTCGGATCGCCCCGTGACCCAAAATTAGTGCGTAATAGCACAGAAAACTGGCCAGAATGGACCAAATATGCGAGTTTTGACGAGGTCCCCGTAACCGGACCCCTGGGGTTTCTCGAACGTTCGGATCGCCCCGGGACCCAAAATCAGTGAGTAATAGCATAGAAAACTGGCCAGAATGGACCAAA
The DNA here is from genome assembly GCA_039707655.1 of Elymus sibiricus. NCBI lineage: Eukaryota > Viridiplantae > Streptophyta > Magnoliopsida > Poales > Poaceae > Elymus > Elymus sibiricus. Next base: position 518,581,865 of record CM077672.1, on the reverse strand, counting down.
TATGCGAGTTTTGACGACGTGCCCGTAACCAGACCCCGGGGTTCCCCGAACATGCTGATCGCCCCGGGACCCAAAATCAGCGAGTAATAGCACGGAAAACTGGTCAGAATGGATCAAATCTGCGAGTTTTGGTGATGTCCCCGTAACCGGACCCCGGGGTTTCCCGAACATTCGGATCGCCCCGTGACCCAAAAATTAGTGCGTAATAGCACAGAAACCTGGCCAGATGGACCAAATATGCAAGGTTTGACGAGGTCCCCGTAACCGGACCCCTGGGGTTCCCCTAATGTTCGGATCGCCCCGGGACCCAAAATCAGTGAGTAATAGCATAGAAAACTGGCCAGAATGGACCAAATATGCGAGTTTTGACGACGTGCCCGTAACCTGACCCCGGGGTTCCCCGAACATTCGGATCGCCCCGGGACCCAAAGTCAGCGAGTAATAGCACGGAAAACTGGTCAGAATGGATCAAATCTGCGAGTTTTGATGATGTCCCCGTAACCGGACCCCGGGGTTCCCCGAACATTCAGATCTCTCCGGGAGCCAAAATTTGCGAGTAATAGCACAGAAAACTGGTCAGAATGGATCAAATCTGCGAGTTTTGACGAGGTCCCCGTAACTGGACCCCTGGGGTTTCTCGAACGTTCGGATCGCCCCGGGACCCAAAATCAGTGAGTAATAGCATAGAAAACTGGCCAGAATGGACCAAATATGCGAGTTTTGACGACGTGCCCGTAACCTGACCCCGGGGTTCCCCGAACATTCGGATCGCCCCGTGACCCAAAAATTAGTGCGTAATAGCACAGAAACCTGGCCAGAATGGACCAAATATGCAAGGTTTGACGAGGTCCCCGTAACCGGACCCCTGGGGTTCCCCTAATGTTCGGATCACCCTGGGACCCAAAATCAGTGAGTAATAGCATTGAAAACTGGCCAGAATGGACCAAATATGCGAGTTTTTATGACGTACTCATAACCAGACCCCGGGGTTCCCCGAACATTCGGATCGGCCCGGGACCCAAAATCTGCGAGTAATAACACAGAAAACAGGTAAGAATGGACCAAATCTGCGAGTTTTGACGTGGTCCCCGTAACCGGACCCCTAGGGTTCCCCGAACGTTCGGATCGCCCCGGGACCCAAAATCAGTGAGTAATAGCATAGAAAACTGGTCAGAATGGACCAAATCTGTGAGGTTTGACGAGGTACCCGTAACCTGACTCCTGGGGTTTCTCGAACGTTCGGATCGCCTCGGGACCCAAAATCAGAGAGTAATACCATAGAAAACTGGACAGAATGGACCAAATATGCGAGTTTTGACGACGTACCCGTATCCGGACCCCGGGGTTCTCCGAACATTCGGATCGCCCTAGGACCCAAAATCTGTGAGTAATAGCACAGAAAACTGGTCAGACTGGACCAAATCTGCGAGTTTTGACGACGTCCCCGTAACCGGACCCCGGGGTTCCCCGAACATTCAGATCTCCCCGGGAGCCAAAATTTGCGAGTAATAGCACAGAAAACTGGTCAGAATGGATCAAATCTGCGAGTTTTGACGAGGTCCCCGTAACTGGACCCCTGGGGTTTCTCGAACGTTCGGATCGCCCCGGGACCCAAAATCAGTGAGTAATAGCATAGAAAACTGGCCAGAATGGACCAAATATGCGAGTTTTGACGACGTGCCCATAACCTGACCCCGGGGTTCCCCGAACATTCGGATCGCCCCGGGACCCAAAGTCAGCGAGTAATAGCACGGAAAACTGGTCAGAATGGATCAAATCTGCGAGTTTTGATGATGTCCCCGTAACCGGACCCCGGGGTTCCCCGAACATTCGGATCGCCCCGGGACCCAAAATCTGCGAGTAATAGCACAGAAAAAAGGTAAGAATGGACCAAATCTGCGAATTTTGACGACGTCCCCGTAACCGGACCCCTGGGGTTCCCCGAACGTTCAGATCGCCCATGGACCCAAAATCAGTGAGTAATAGCATAGAAAACTGGCTAGGATGGACCAAATATGCAAGTATTTATGACGTACTCGTAACCGGACCCCGGGGTTCCCCGAACATTCGGATCGCCCCGGGACCCAAAATCTGCGAGTAATAGCACAGAAAACTGGTGAGAATGGATCAAATCTGCGAGTTTTGACGAGGTCCCCGTAATCGGAGCCCTGGGTTTTCTCGAACGTTCGGATCGCCCCGGGGCCCAAAATCAGTGAGTAATAGCATAGAAAACTGGCCAGAATGGACCAATTATTCGAGTTTTGACGACGTGCCCGTAACCTGACCCCGGGGTTCCCCGAATATTCGGATCGCCCCGGGACCCAAAAACAGCGAGTAATAGCACGGAAAACTGGTCAGAATGGATCAAATCTGCGAGTTTTGATGATGTCCCCGTAACCGGACCCCGGGGTTCCCCGAACATTCGGATCGCCCCGTGACCCAAAATTAGTGCGTAATAGCACAGAAAACTGGCCAGAATGGACCAAATATGCGAGTTTTGACGAGGTCCCCGTAACCGGACCCCTAGGGTTTCTCGAACGTTCGGATCGCCCCGAGACCCAAAATCAGTGAGTAATAGCATAGAAAACTGGCCAGAATGGACCAAATATGCGAGTTTTGACGACGTGCCCGTAACCGGACCCCGGGGTTCCCCGAACATTCGGATCGCCCCGGGACCCAAAATCAGCGAGTAATAGCACGGAAAACTGGTCAGAATGGATCAAATCTGCGAGTTTTGATGATGTCCCCGTAACCGGACCCCGGGGTTCCCCAAACATTCGGATCGCCGCGTGACCCAAAAATTAGTGCGTAATAGCACAGAAACCTGGCCAGAATGGACCAAATATGCAAGTTTTGACGAGGTCCCCGTAACCGGACCCCTGGGGTTCCCCTAACGTTTGGATCGCCCCGGGACCCAAAATCAGTGAGTAATAGCATAGAAACTGGCCAGAATGGACCAAATATGCGAGTTTTTATGACGTACTCATAACCAGACCCCGGGGTTCCCCGAACATTCGGATCGGCCCGGGACCCAAAATCTGCGAGTAATAACACAGAAAACAGGTAAGAATGGACCAAATCTGCGAGTTTTGACGAGGTCCCCATAACCGGACCCCTAGGGTTCCCCGAACGTTCGGATCGCCCCGGGACCCAAAATCAGTGAGTAATAGCATAGAAAACTGGTCAGAATGGACCAAATCTGTGAGGTTTGACGAGGTACCCGTAACCGGACTCCTGGGGTTTCTCGAACGTTCGGATCGCCTCGGGACCCAAAATCAGAGAGTAATACCTTAGAAAACTGGACAGAATGGACCAAATATGTGAATTTTGACGACGTACCCGTATCCGGACCCCGGGGTTGTCCGAACATTCAGATCGCCCTAGGACCCAAAATCTGTGAGTAATAGCACAGAAAACTGGTCAGACTGGACCAAATCTGCAAGTTTTGACGACGTCCCCGTAACCGGACCCCGGGGTTCCCCGAACATTCAGATCTCCCCGGGACCCAAAATCTGCGAGTAATAGCACAGAAAACTGGTCAGAATGGATCAAATCTGCGAGTTTTGACGAGGTCACCGTAACCGGAGCCCTGGGGTTTCTCGAACGTTCGGATCGCCCCGGGACCCAAAATCAGTGAGTAATAGCATAGAAAACTGGCCAGAATGGACCAATTATGCGAGTTTTGACGACGTGCCCGTAACCTGACCCCGGGGTTCCCCGAACATTCGGATCGCCCCGGGACCCAAAATCAGCGAGTAATAGGACGGAAAACTGGTCAGAATGGATCAAATCTGCGAGTTTTGATGATGTCCCCGTAACCGGACCCAGGGGTTCCCCGAACATTCGGATCGCCCCGTGACCCAAAATTAGTGCGTAATAGCACAGAAAACTGGCCAGAATGGACCAAATATGCGAGTTTTGACGAGGTCCCCGTAACCGGACCCCTGGGGTTTCTCGAACGTTCGGATCGCCCCGGGACCCAAAATCAGTGAGTAATAGCATAGAAAACTGGCCAGAATGGACCAAATATGCGAGTTTTGACGACGTTCCCGTAACCAGACCCCGGGGTTCCCCGAACATGCTGATCGCCCCGGGACCCAAAATCAGCGAGTAATAGCACGGAAAACTGGTCAGAATGGATCAAATCTGCGAGTTTTGGTGATGTCCCCGTAACCGGACCCCGGGGTTCCCCGAACATTCGGATCGCCCCGTGACCCAAAAATTAGTGCGTAATAGCACAGAAACCTGGCCAGATGGACCAAATATGCAAGGTTTGACGAGGTCCCCGTAACCGGACCCCTGGGGTTCCCCTAATGTTCGGATCGCCCCGGGACCCAAAATCAGTGAGTAATAGCATAGAAAACTGGCCAGAATGGACCAAATATGCGAGTTTTGACGACGTGCCCGTAACCTGACCCCGGGGTTCCCCGAACATTCGGATCGCCCCGGGACCCAAAGTCAGCGAGTAATAGCACGGAAAACTGGTCAGAATGGATCAAATCTGCGAGTTTTGATGATGTCCCCGTAACCGGACCCCGGGGTTCCCCGAACATTCGGATCGCCCCGGGACCCAAAATCTGCGAGTAATAGCACAGAAAAAAGGTAAGAATGGACCAAATCTGCGAATTTTGACGACGTCCCCGTAACCGGACCCCTGGGGTTCCCCGAACGTTCAGATCGCCCATGGACCCAAAATCAGTGAGTAATAGCATAGAAAACTGGCTAGGATGGACCAAATATGCAAGTATTTATGACGTACTCGTAACCGGACCCCGGGGTTCCCCGAACATTCGGATCGCCCCGGGACCCAAAATCTGCGAGTAATAGCACAGAAAACTGGTGAGAATGGATCAAATCTGCGAGTTTTGACGAGGTCCCCGTAATCGGAGCCCTGGGGTTTCTCGAACGTTCGGATCGCCCCGGGGCCCAAAATCAGTGAGTAATAGCATAGAAAACTGGCCAGAATGGACCAATTATTCGAGTTTTGACGACGTGCCCGTAACCTGACCCCGGGGTTCCCCGAATATTCGGATCGCCCCGGGACCCAAAAACAGCGAGTAATAGCACGGAAAACTGGTCAGAATGGATCAAATCTGCGAGTTTTGATGATGTCCCCGTAACCGGACCCCGGGGTTCCCCGAACATTCGGATCGCCCCGTGACCCAAAATTAGTGCGTAATAGCACAGAAAACTGTCCAGAATGGACCAAATATGCGAGTTTTGACGAGGTCCCCGTAACCGGACCCCTAGGGTTTCTCGAACGTTCGGATCGCCCCGAGACCCAAAATCAGTGAGTAATAGCATAGAAAACTGGCCAGAATGGACCAAATATGCGAGTTTTGACGACGTGCCCGTAACCGGACCCCGGGGTTCCCCGAACATTCGGATCGCCCCGGGACCCAAAATCAGCGAGTAATAGCACGGAAAACTGGTCAGAATGGATCAAATCTGCGAGTTTTGATGATGTCCCCGTAACCGGACCCCGGGGTTCCCCAAACATTCGGATCGCCGCGTGACCCAAAAATTAGTGCGTAATAGCACAGAAACCTGGCCAGAATGGACCAAATATGCAAGTTTTGACGAGGTCCCCGTAACCGGACCCCTGGGGTTCCCCGAATGTTTGGATCGCCCCGGGACCCAAAATCAGTGAGTAATAGCATAGAAACTGGCCAGAATGGACCAAATATGCGAGTTTTTATGACGTACTCATAACCAGACCCCGGGGTTCCCCGAACATTCGGATCGGCCCGGGACCCAAAATCTGCGAGTAATAACACAGAAAACAGGTAAGAATGGACCAAATCTGCGAGTTTTGACGAGGTCCCCATAACCGGACCCCTAGGGTTCCCCGAACGTTCGGATCGCCCCGGGACCCAAAATCAGTGAGTAATAGCATAGAAAACTGGTCAGAATGGACCAAATCTGTGAGGTTTGACGAGGTACCCATAACCGGACTCCTGGGGTTTCTCGAACGTTCGGATCGCCTCGGGACCCAAAATCAGAGAGTAATACCTTAGAAAACTGGACAGAATGGACCAAATATGCGAGTTTTGACGACGTACCCGTATCCGGACCCCGGGGTTGTCCGAACATTCGGATCGCCCTAGGACCCAAAATCTGTGAGTAATAGCACAGAAAACTGGTCAGACTGGACCAAATCTGCAAGTTTTGACGACGTCCCCGTAACCGGACCCCGGGGTTCCCCGAACATTCAGATCTCCCCGGGACCCAAAATCTGCGAGTAATAGCACAGAAAACTGGTCAGAATGGATCAAATCTGCGAGTTTTGACGAGGTCCCCGTAACCGGAGCCCTGGGGTTTCTCGAACGTTCGGATCGCCCCGGGACCCAAAATCAGTGAGTAATAGCATAGAAAACTGGCCAGAATGGACCAATTATGCGAGTTTTGACGACGTGCCCGTAACCTGACCCCGGGGTTCCCCGAACATTCGGATCGCCCCGGGACCCAAAATCAGCGAGTAATAGGACGGAAAACTGGTCAGAATGGATCAAATCTGCGAGTTTTGATGATGTCCCCGTAACCGGACCCAGGGGTTCCCCGAACATTCGGATCGCCCCATGACCCAAAATTAGTGCGTAATAGCACAGAAAACTGGCCAGAATGGACCAAATATGCGAGTTTTGACGAGGTCCCCGTAACCGGACCCCTGGGGTTTCTCGAACGTTCGGATCGCCCCGGGACCCAAAATCAGTGAGTAATAGCATAGAAAACTGGCCAGAATGGACCAAATATGCGAGTTTTGACGACGTGCCCGTAACCTGACCCCGGGGTTCCCCGAACATTCGGATCGCCCCGGGACCCAAAGTCAGCGAGTAATAGCACGGAAAACTGGTCAGAATGGATCAAATCTGCGAGTTTTGATGATGTCCCCGTAACCGGACCCCGGGGTTCCCCGAACATTCGGATCGCCCCGGGACCCAAAATCTGCGAGTAATAGCACAGAAAAAAGGTAAGAATGGACCAAATCTGCGAATTTTGACGACGTCCCCGTAACCGGACCCCTGGGGTTCCCCGAACGTTCAGATCGCCCATGGACCCAAAATCAGTGAGTAATAGCATAGAAAACTGGCTAGGATGGACCAAATATGCAAGTATTTATGACGTACTCGTAACCGGACCCCGGGGTTCCCCGAACATTCGGATCGCCCCGGGACCCAAAATCTGCGAGTAATAGCACAAAAAACTGGTGAGAATGGATCAAATCTGCGAGTTTTGACGAGGTCCCCGTAATCGGAGCCCTGGGTTTTCTCGAACGTTCGGATCGCCCCGGGGCCCAAAATCAGTGAGTAATAGCATAGAAAACTGGCCAGAATGGACCAATTATTCGAGTTTTGACGACGTGCCCGTAACCTGACCCCGGGGTTCCCCGAATATTCGGATCGCCCCGGGACCCAAAAACAGCGAGTAATAGCACGGAAAACTGGTCAGAATGGATCAAATCTGCGAGTTTTGATGATGTCCCCGTAACCGGACCCCGGGGTTCCCCGAACATTCGGATCGCCCCGTGACCCAAAATTAGTGCGTAATAGCACAGAAAACTGGCCAGAATGGACCAAATATGCGAGTTTTGACGAGGTCCCCGTAACCGGACCCCTAGGGTTTCTCGAACGTTCGGATCGCCCCGAGACCCAAAATCAGTGAGTAATAGCATAGAAAACTGGCCAGAATGGACCAAATATGCGAGTTTTGACGACGTGCCCGTAACCGGACCCCGGGGTTCCCCGAACATTCGGATCGCCCCGGGACCCAAAATCAGCGAGTAATAGCACGGAAAACTGGTCAGAATGGATCAAATCTGCGAGTTTTGATGATGTCCCCGTAACCGGACCCCGGGGTTCCCCAAACATTCGGATCGCCGCGTGACCCAAAAATTAGTGCGTAATAGCACAGAAACCTGGCCAGAATGGACCAAATATGCAAGTTTTGACGAGGTCCCCGTAACCGGACCCCTGGGGTTCCCCTAATGTTTGGATCGCCCCGGGACCCAAAATCAGTGAGTAATAGCATAGAAACTGGCCAGAATGGACCAAATATGCGAGTTTTTATGACGTACTCATAACCAGACCCCGGGGTTCCCCGAACATTCGGATCGGCCCGGGACCCAAAATCTGCGAGTAATAACACAGAAAACAGGTAAGAATGGACCAAATCTGCGAGTTTTGACGAGGTCCCCATAACCGGACCCCTAGGGTTCCCCGAACGTTCGGATCGCCCCGGGACCCAAAATCAGTGAGTAATAGCATAGAAAACTGGTCAGAATGGACCAAATCTGTGAGGTTTGACGAGGTACCCGTAACCGGACTCCTGGGGTTTCTCGAACGTTCGGATCGCCTCGGGACCCAAAATCAGAGAGTAATACCTTAGAAAACTGGACAGAATGGACCAAATATGTGAGTTTTGACGACGTACCCGTATCCGGACCCCGGGGTTGTCCGAACATTCAGATCGCCCTAGGACCCAAAATCTGTGAGTAATAGCACAGAAAACTGGTCAGACTGGACCAAATCTGCAAGTTTTGACGACGTCCCCGTAACCGGACCCCGGGGTTCCCCGAACATTCAGATCTCCCCGGGACCCAAAATCTGCGAGTAATAGCACAGAAAACTGGTCAGAATGGATCAAATCTGCGAGTTTTGACGAGGTCACCGTAACCGGAGCCCTGGGGTTTCTCGAACGTTCGGATCGCCCCGGGACCCAAAATCAGTGAGTAATAGCATAGAAAACTGGCCAGAATGGACCAATTATGCGAGTTTTGACGACGTGCCCGTAACCTGACCCCGGGGTTCCCCGAACATTCGGATCGCCCCGGGACCCAAAATCAGCGAGTAATAGGACGGAAAACTGGTCAGAATGGATCAAATCTGCGAGTTTTGATGATGTCCCCGTAACCGGACCCAGGGGTTCCCCGAACATTCGGATCGCCCCGTGACCCAAAATTAGTGCGTAATAGCACAGAAAACTGGCCAGAATGGACCAAATATGCGAGTTTTGACGAGGTCCCCGTAACCGGACCCCTGGGGTTTCTCGAACGTTCGGATCGCCCCGGGACCCAAAATCAGTGAGTAATAGCATAGAAAACTGGCCAGAATGGACCAAATATGCGAGTTTTGACGACGTTCCCGTAACCAGACCCCGGGGTTCCCCGAACATGCTGATCGCCCCGGGACCCAAAATCAGCGAGTAATAGCACGGAAAACTGGTCAGAATGGATCAAATCTGCGAGTTTTGGTGATGTCCCCGTAACCGGACCCCGGGGTTCCCCGAACATTCGGATCGCCCCGTGACCCAAAAATTAGTGCGTAATAGCACAGAAACCTGGCCAGATGGACCAAATATGCAAGGTTTGACGAGGTCCCCGTAACCGGACCCCTGGGGTTCCCCTAATGTTCGGATCGCCCCGGGACCCAAAATCAGTGAGTAATAGCATAGAAAACTGGCCAGAATGGACCAAATATGCGAGTTTTGACGACGTGCCCGTAACCTGACCCCGGGGTTCCCCGAACATTCGGATCGCCCCGGGACCCAAAGTCAGCGAGTAATAGCACGGAAAACTGGTCAGAATGGATCAAATCTGCGAGTTTTGATGATGTCCCCGTAACCGGACCCCGGGGTTCCCCGAACATTCGGATCGCCCCGGGACCCAAAATCTGCGAGTAATAGCACAGAAAAAAGGTAAGAATGGACCAAATCTGCGAATTTTGACGACGTCCCCGTAACCGGACCCCTGGGGTTCCCCGAACGTTCAGATCGCCCATGGACCCAAAATCAGTGAGTAATAGCATAGAAAACTGGCTAGGATGGACCAAATATGCAAGTATTTATGACGTACTCGTAACCGGACCCCGGGGTTCCCCGAACATTCGGATCGCCCCGGGACCCAAAATCTGCGAGTAATAGCACAGAAAACTGGTGAGAATGGATCAAATCTGCGAGTTTTGACGAGGTCCCCGTAATCGGAGCCCTGGGGTTTCTCGAACGTTCGGATCGCCCCGGGGCCCAAAATCAGTGAGTAATAGCATAGAAAACTGGCCAGAATGGACCAATTATTCGAGTTTTGACGACGTGCCCGTAACCTGACCCCGGGGTTCCCCGAATATTCGGATCGCCCCGGGACCCAAAAACAGCGAGTAATAGCACGGAAAACTGGTCAGAATGGATCAAATCTGCGAGTTTTGATGATGTCCCCGTAACCGGACCCCGGGGTTCCCCGAACATTCGGATCGCCCCGTGACCCAAAATTAGTGCGTAATAGCACAGAAAACTGTCCAGAATGGACCAAATATGCGAGTTTTGACGAGGTCCCCGTAACCGGACCCCTAGGGTTTCTCGAACGTTCGGATCGCCCCGAGACCCAAAATCAGTGAGTAATAGCATAGAAAACTGGCCAGAATGGACCAAATATGCGAGTTTTGACGACGTGCCCGTAACCGGACCCCGGGGTTCCCCGAACATTCGGATCGCCCCGGGACCCAAAATCAGCGAGTAATAGCACGGAAAACTGGTCAGAATGGATCAAATCTGCGAGTTTTGATGATGTCCCCGTAACCGGACCCCGGGGTTCCCCAAACATTCGGATCGCCGCGTGACCCAAAAATTAGTGCGTAATAGCACAGAAACCTGGCCAGAATGGACCAAATATGCAAGTTTTGACGAGGTCCCCGTAACCGGACCCCTGGGGTTCCCCGAATGTTTGGATCGCCCCGGGACCCAAAATCAGTGAGTAATAGCATAGAAACTGGCCAGAATGGACCAAATATGCGAGTTTTTATGACGTACTCATAACCAGACCCCGGGGTTCCCCGAACATTCGGATCGGCCCGGGACCCAAAATCTGCGAGTAATAACACAGAAAACAGGTAAGAATGGACCAAATCTGCGAGTTTTGACGAGGTCCCCATAACCGGACCCCTAGGGTTCCCCGAACGTTCGGATCGCCCCGGGACCCAAAATCAGTGAGTAATAGCATAGAAAACTGGTCAGAATGGACCAAATCTGTGAGGTTTGACGAGGTACCCATAACCGGACTCCTGGGGTTTCTCGAACGTTCGGATCGCCTCGGGACCCAAAATCAGAGAGTAATACCTTAGAAAACTGGACAGAATGGACCAAATATGCGAGTTTTGACGACGTACCCGTATCCGGACCCCGGGGTTGTCCGAACATTCGGATCGCCCTAGGACCCAAAATCTGTGAGTAATAGCACAGAAAACTGGTCAGACTGGACCAAATCTGCAAGTTTTGACGACGTCCCCGTAACCGGACCCCGGGGTTCCCCGAACATTCAGATCTCCCCGGGACCCAAAATCTGCGAGTAATAGCACAGAAAACTGGTCAGAATGGATCAAATCTGCGAGTTTTGACGAGGTCCCCGTAACCGGAGCCCTGGGGTTTCTCGAACGTTCGGATCGCCCCGGGACCCAAAATCAGTGAGTAATAGCATAGAAAACTGGCCAGAATGGACCAATTATGCGAGTTTTGACGACGTGCCCGTAACCTGACCCCGGGGTTCCCCGAACATTCGGATCGCCCCGGGACCCAAAATCAGCGAGTAATAGGACGGAAAACTGGTCAGAATGGATCAAATCTGCGAGTTTTGATGATGTCCCCGTAACCGGACCCAGGGGTTCCCCGAACATTCGGATCGCCCCATGACCCAAAATTAGTGCGTAATAGCACAGAAAACTGGCCAGAATGGACCAAATATGCGAGTTTTGACGAGGTCCCCGTAACCGGACCCCTGGGGTTTCTCGAACGTTCGGATCGCCCCGGGACCCAAAATCAGTGAGTAATAGCATAGAAAACTGGCCAGAATGGACCAAATATGCGAGTTTTGACGACGTGCCCGTAACCTGACCCCGGGGTTCCCCGAACATTCGGATCGCCCCGGGACCCAAAGTCAGCGAGTAATAGCACGGAAAACTGGTCAGAATGGATCAAATCTGCGAGTTTTGATGATGTCCCCGTAACCGGACCCCGGGGTTCCCCGAACATTCGGATCGCCCCGGGACCCAAAATCTGCGAGTAATAGCACAGAAAAAAGGTAAGAATGGACCAAATCTGCGAATTTTGACGACGTCCCCGTAACCGGACCCCTGGGGTTCCCCGAACGTTCAGATCGCCCATGGACCCAAAATCAGTGAGTAATAGCATAGAAAACTGGCTAGGATGGACCAAATATGCAAGTATTTATGACGTACTCGTAACCGGACCCCGGGGTTCCCCGAACATTCGGATCGCCCCGGGACCCAAAATCTGCGAGTAATAGCACAAAAAACTGGTGAGAATGGATCAAATCTGCGAGTTTTGACGAGGTCCCCGTAATCGGAGCCCTGGGTTTTCTCGAACGTTCGGATCGCCCCGGGGCCCAAAATCAGTGAGTAATAGCATAGAAAACTGGCCAGAATGGACCAATTATTCGAGTTTTGACGACGTGCCCGTAACCTGACCCCGGGGTTCCCCGAATATTCGGATCGCCCCGGGACCCAAAAACAGCGAGTAATAGCACGGAAAACTGGTCAGAATGGATCAAATCTGCGAGTTTTGATGATGTCCCCGTAACCGGACCCCGGGGTTCCCCGAACATTCGGATCGCCCCGTGACCCAAAATTAGTGCGTAATAGCACAGAAAACTGGCCAGAATGGACCAAATATGCGAGTTTTGACGAGGTCCCCGTAACCGGACCCCTAGGGTTTCTCGAACGTTCGGATCGCCCCGAGACCCAAAATCAGTGAGTAATAGCATAGAAAACTGGCCAGAATGGACCAAATATGCGAGTTTTGACGACGTGCCCGTAACCGGACCCCGGGGTTCCCCGAACATTCGGATCGCCCCGGGACCCAAAATCAGCGAGTAATAGCACGGAAAACTGGTCAGAATGGATCAAATCTGCGAGTTTTGATGATGTCCCCGTAACCGGACCCCGGGGTTCCCCAAACATTCGGATCGCCGCGTGACCCAAAAATTAGTGCGTAATAGCACAGAAACCTGGCCAGAATGGACCAAATATGCAAGTTTTGACGAGGTCCCCGTAACCGGACCCCTGGGGTTCCCCTAATGTTTGGATCGCCCCGGGACCCAAAATCAGTGAGTAATAGCATAGAAACTGGCCAGAATGGACCAAATATGCGAGTTTTTATGACGTACTCATAACCAGACCCCGGGGTTCCCCGAACATTCGGATCGGCCCGGGACCCAAAATCTGCGAGTAATAACACAGAAAACAGGTAAGAATGGACCAAATCTGCGAGTTTTGACGAGGTCCCCATAACCGGACCCCTAGGGTTCCCCGAACGTTCGGATCGCCCCGGGACCCAAAATCAGTGAGTAATAGCATAGAAAACTGGTCAGAATGGACCAAATCTGTGAGGTTTGACGAGGTACCCGTAACCGGACTCCTGGGGTTTCTCGAACGTTCGGATCGCCTCGGGACCCAAAATCAGAGAGTAATACCTTAGAAAACTGGACAGAATGGACCAAATATGCGAGTTTTGACGACGTACCCGTATCCGGACCCCGGGGTTGTCCGAACATTCAGATCGCCCTAGGACCCAAAATCTGTGAGTAATAGCACAGAAAACTGGTCAGACTGGACCAAATCTGCAAGTTTTGACGACGTCCCCGTAACCGGACCCCGGGGTTCCCCGAACATTCAGATCTCCCCGGGACCCAAAATCTGCGAGTAATAGCACAGAAAACTGGTCAGAATGGATCAAATCTGCGAGTTTTGACGAGGTCCCCGTAACCGGAGCCCTGGGGTTTCTCGAACGTTCGGATCGCCCCGGGACCCAAAATCAGTGAGTAATAGCATAGAAAACTGGCCAGAATGGACCAATTATGCGAGTTTTGACGACGTGCCCGTAACCTGACCCCGGGGTTCCCCGAACATTCGGATCGCCCCGGGACCCAAAATCAGCGAGTAATAGGACGGAAAACTGGTCAGAATGGATCAAATCTGCGAGTTTTGATGATGTCCCCGTAACCGGACCCAGGGGTTCCCCGAACATTCGGATCGCCCCGTGACCCAAAATTAGTGCGTAATAGCACAGAAAACTGGCCAGAATGGACCAAATATGCGAGTTTTGACGAGGTCCCCGTAACCGGACCCCTGGGGTTTCTCGAACGTTCGGATCGCCCCGGGACCCAAAATCAGTGAGTAATAGCATAGAAAACTGGCCAGAATGGACCAAATATGCGAGTTTTGACGACGTGCCCGTAACCAGACCCCGGGGTTCCCCGAACATGCTGATCGCCCCGGGACCCAAAATCAGCGAGTAATAGCACGGAAAACTGGTCAGAATGGATCAAATCTGCGAGTTTTGGTGATGTCCCCGTAACCGGACCCCGGGGTTCCCCGAACATTCGGATCGCCCCGTGACCCAAAAATTAGTGCGTAATAGCACAGAAACCTGGCCAGATGGACCAAATATGCAAGGTTTGACGAGGTCCCCGTAACCGGACCCCTGGGGTTCCCCTAATGTTCGGATCGCCCCGGGACCCAAAATCAGTGAGTAATAGCATAGAAAACTGGCCAGAATGGACCAAATATGCGAGTTTTGACGACGTGCCCGTAACCTGACCCCGGGGTTCCCCGAACATTCGGATCGCCCCGGGACCCAAAGTCAGCGAGTAATAGCACGGAAAACTGGTCAGAATGGATCAAATCTGCGAGTTTTGATGATGTCCCCGTAACCGGACCCCGGGGTTCCCCGAACATTCGGATCGCCCCGGGACCCAAAATCTGCGAGTAATAGCACAGAAAAAAGGTAAGAATGGACCAAATCTGCGAATTTTGACGACGTCCCCGTAACCGGACCCCTGGGGTTCCACGAACGTTCAGATCGCCCATGGACCCAAAATCAGTGAGTAATAGCATAGAAAACTGGCTAGGATGGACCAAATATGCAAGTATTTATGACGTACTCGTAACCGGACCCCGGGGTTCCCCGAACATTCGGATCGCCCCGGGACCCAAAATCTGCGAGTAATAGCACAGAAAACTGGTGAGAATGGATCAAATCTGCGAGTTTTGACGAGGTCCCCGTAATCGGAGCCCTGGGGTTTCTCGAACGTTCGGATCGCCCCGGGGCCCAAAATCAGTGAGTAATAGCATAGAAAACTGGCCAGAATGGACCAATTATTCGAGTTTTGACGACGTGCCCGTAACCTGACCCCGGGGTTCCCCGAATATTCGGATCGCCCCGGGACCCAAAAACAGCGAGTAATAGCACGGAAAACTGGTCAGAATGGATCAAATCTGCGAGTTTTGATGATGTCCCCGTAACCGGACCCCGGGGTTCCCCGAACATTCGGATCGCCCCGTGACCCAAAATTAGTGCGTAATAGCACAGAAAACTGGCCAGAATGGACCAAATATGCGAGTTTTGACGAGGTCCCCGTAACCGGACCCCTAGGGTTTCTCGAACGTTCGGATCGCCCCGAGACCCAAAATCAGTGAGTAATAGCATAGAAAACTGGCCAGAATGGACCAAATATGCGAGTTTTGACGACGTGCCCGTAACCGGACCCCGGGGTTCCCCGAACATTCGGATCGCCCCGGGACCCAAAATCAGCGAGTAATAGCACGGAAAACTGGTCAGAATGGATCAAATCTGCGAGTTTTGATGATGTCCCCGTAACCGGACCCCGGGGTTCCCCAAACATTCGGATCGCCGCGTGACCCAAAAATTAGTGCGTAATAGCACAGAAACCTGGCCAGAATGGACCAAATATGCAAGTTTTGACGAGGTCCCCGTAACCGGACCCCTGGGGTTCCCCGAATGTTTGGATCGCCCCGGGACCCAAAATCAGTGAGTAATAGCATAGAAACTGGCCAGAATGGACCAAATATGCGAGTTTTTATGACGTACTCGTAACCAGACCCCGGGGTTCCCCGAACATTCGGATCGGCCCGGGACCCAAAATCTGCGAGTAATAACACAGAAAACAGGTAAGAATGGACCAAATCTGCGAGTTTTGACGAGGTCCCCATAACCGGACCCCTAGGGTTCCCCGAACGTTCGGATCGCCCCGGGACCCAAAATCAGTGAGTAATAGCATAGAAAACTGGTCAGAATGGACCAAATCTGTGAGGTTTGACGAGGTACCCATAACCGGACTCCTGGGGTTTCTCGAACGTTCGGATCGCCTCGGGACCCAAAATCAGAGAGTAATACCTTAGAAAACTGGACAGAATGGACCAAATATGCGAGTTTTGACGACGTACCCGTATCCGGACCCCGGGGTTGTCCGAACATTCGGATCGCCCTAGGACCCAAAATCTGTGAGTAATAGCACAGAAAACTGGTCAGACTGGACCAAATCTGCAAGTTTTGACGACGTCCCCGTAACCGGACCCCGGGGTTCCCCGAACATTCAGATCTCCCCGGGACCCAAAATCTGCGAGTAATAGCACAGAAAACTGGTCAGAATGGATCAAATCTGCGAGTTTTGACGAGGTCCCCGTAACCGGAGCCCTGGGGTTTCTCGAACGTTCGGATCGCCCCGGGACCCAAAATCAGTGAGTAATAGCATAGAAAACTGGCCAGAATGGACCAATTATGCGAGTTTTGACGACGTGCCCGTAACCTGACCCCGGGGTTCCCCGAACATTCGGATCGCCCCGGGACCCAAAATCAGCGAGTAATAGGACGGAAAACTGGTCAGAATGGATCAAATCTGCGAGTTTTGATGATGTCCCCGTAACCGGACCCAGGGGTTCCCCGAACATTCGGATCGCCCCATGACCCAAAATTAGTGCGTAATAGCACAGAAAACTGGCCAGAATGGACCAAATATGCGAGTTTTGACGAGGTCCCCGTAACCGGACCCCTGGGGTTTCTCGAACGTTCGGATCGCCCCGGGACCCAAAATCAGTGAGTAATAGCATAGAAAACTGGCCAGAATGGACCAAATATGCGAGTTTTGACGACGTGCCCGTAACCTGACCCCGGGGTTCCCCGAACATTCGGATCGCCCCGGGACCCAAAGTCAGCGAGTAATAGCACGGAAAACTGGTCAGAATGGATCAAATCTGCGAGTTTTGATGATGTCCCCGTAACCGGACCCCGGGGTTCCCCGAACATTCGGATCGCCCCGGGACCCAAAATCTGCGAGTAATAGCACAGAAAAAAGGTAAGAATGGACCAAATCTGCGAATTTTGACGACGTCCCCGTAACCGGACCCCTGGGGTTCCCCGAACGTTCAGATCGCCCATGGACCCAAAATCAGTGAGTAATAGCATAGAAAACTGGCTAGGATGGACCAAATATGCAAGTATTTATGACGTACTCGTAACCGGACCCCGGGGTTCCCCGAACATTCGGATCGCCCCGGGACCCAAAATCTGCGAGTAATAGCACAGAAAACTGGTGAGAATGGATCAAATCTGCGAGTTTTGACGAGGTCCCCGTAATCGGAGCCCTGGGGTTTCTCGAACGTTCGGATCGCCCCGGGGCCCAAAATCAGTGAGTAATAGCATAGAAAACTGGTCAGAATGGACCAAATCTGTGAGGTTTGACGAGGTACCCGTAACCGGACTCCTGGGGTTTCTCGAACGTTCGGATCGCCTCGGGACCCAAAATCAGAGAGTAATACCATAGAAAACTGGACAGAATGGACCAAATATGCGAGTTTTGACGACGTACCCGTATCCGGACCCCGGGGTTCTCCGAACATTCGGATCGCCCTAGGACCCAAAATCTGTGAGTAATAGCACAGAAAACTGGTCAGACTGGACCAAATCTGCGAGTTTTGACGACGTCCCCGTAACCGGACCCCGGGGTTCCCCGAACATTCAGATCTCCCCGGGACCCAAAATCTGCGAGTAATAGCACAGAAAACTGGTCAGAATGGATCAAATCTGCGAGTTTTGACGAGGTCCCCGTAACTGGACCCCTGGGGTTTCTCGAACGTTCGGATCGCCCCGGGACCCAAAATCAGTGAGTAATAGCATAGAAAACTGGCCAGAATGGACCAAATATGCGAGTTTTGACGACGTGCCCGTAACCTGACCCCGGGGTTCCCCGAACATTCGGATCGCCCCGTGACCCAAAAATTAGTGCGTAATAGCACAGAAACCTGGCCAGAATGGACCAAATATGCAAGGTTTGACGAGGTCCCCGTAACCGGACCCCTGGGGTTCCCCTAATGTTCGGATCGCCCTGGGACCCAAAATCAGTGAGTAATAGCATTGAAAACTGGCCAGAATGGACCAAATATGCGAGTTTTTATGACGTACTCATAACCAGACCCCGGGGTTCCCCGAACATTCGGATCGGCCCGGGACCCAAAATCTGCGAGTAATAACACAGAAAACAGGTAAGAATGGACCAAATCTGCGAGTTTTGACGAGGTCCCCATAACCGGACCCCTAGGGTTCCCCGAACGTTCGGATCGCCCCGGGACCCAAAATCAGTGAGTAATAGCATAGAAAACTGGTCAGAATGGACCAAATCTGTGAGGTTTGACGAGGTACCCGTAACCGGACTCCTGGGGTTTCTCGAACGTTCGGATCGCCTCGGGACCCAAAATCAGAGAGTAATACCTTAGAAAACTGGACAGAATGGACCAAATATGCGAGTTTTGACGACGTACCCGTATCCGGACCCCGGGGTTGTCCGAACATTCGGATCGCCCTAGGACCCAAAATCTGTGAGTAATAGCACAGAAAACTGGTCAGACTGGACCAAATCTGCAAGTTTTGACGACGTCCCCGTAACCGGACCCCGGGGTTCCCCGAACATTCAGATCTCCCCGGGACCCAAAATCTGCGAGTAATAGCACAGAAAACTGGTCAGAATGGATCAAATCTGCGAGTTTTGACGAGGTCCCCGTAACCGGAGCCCTGGGGTTTCTCGAACGTTCGGATCGCCCCGGGACCCAAAATCAGTGAGTAATAGCATAGAAAACTGGCCAGAATGGACCAATTATGCGAGTTTTGACGACGTGCCCGTAACCTGACCCCGGGGTTCCCCGAACATTCGGATCGCCCCGGGACCCAAAATCAGCGAGTAATAGGACGGAAAACTGGTCAGAATGGATCAAATCTGCGAGTTTTGATGATGTCCCCGTAACCGGACCCAGGGGTTCCCCGAACATTCGGATCGCCCCGTGACCCAAAATTAGTGCGTAATAGCACAGAAAACTGGCCAGAATGGACCAAATATGCGAGTTTTGACGAGGTCCCCGTAACCGGACCCCTGGGGTTTCTCGAACGTTCGGATCGCCCCGGGACCCAAAATCAGTGAGTAATAGCATAGAAAACTGGCCAGAATGGACCAAATATGCGAGTTTTGACGACGTGCCCGTAACCAGACCCCGGGGTTCCCCGAACATGCTGATCGCCCCGGGACCCAAAATCAGCGAGTAATAGCACGGAAAACTGGTCAGAATGGATCAAATCTGCGAGTTTTGGTGATGTCCCCGTAACCGGACCCCGGGGTTCCCCGAACATTCGGATCGCCCCGTGACCCAAAAATTAGTGCGTAATAGCACAGAAACCTGGCCAGATGGACCAAATATGCAAGGTTTGACGAGGTCCCCGTAACCGGACCCCTGGGGTTCCCCTAATGTTCGGATCGCCCCGGGACCCAAAATCAGTGAGTAATAGCATAGAAAACTGGCCAGAATGGACCAAATATGCGAGTTTTTATGACGTACTCATAACCAGACCCCGGGGTTCCCCGAACATTCGGATCGGCCCGGGACCCAAAATCTGCGAGTAATAACACAGAAAACAGGTAAGAATGGACCAAATCTGCGAGTTTTGACGTGGTCCCCGTAACCGGACCCCTAGGGTTCCCCGAACGTTCGGATCGCCCCAGGACCCAAAATCAGTGAGTAATAGCATAGAAAACTGGTCAGAATGGACCAAATCTGTGAGGTTTGACGAGGTACCCGTAACCGGACTCCTGGGGTTTCTCGAACGTTCGGATCGCCTCGGGACCCAAAATCAGAGAGTAATACCATAGAAAACTGGACAGAATGGACCAAATATGCGAGTTTTGACGACGTACCCGTATCCGGACCCCGGGGTTCTCCGAACATTCGGATCGCCCTAGGACCCAAAATCTGTGAGTAATAGCACAGAAAACTGGTCAGACTGGACCAAATCTGCGAGTTTTGACGACGTCCCCGTAACCGGACCCCGGGGTTCCCCGAACATTCAGATCTCTCCGGGAGCCAAAATTTGCGAGTAATAGCACAGAAAACTGGTCAGAATGGATCAAATCTGCGAGTTTTGACGAGGTCCCCGTAACTGGACCCCTGGGGTTTCTCGAACGTTCGGATCGCCCCGGGACCCAAAATCAGTGAGTAATAGCATAGAAAACTGGCCAGAATGGACCAAATATGCGAGTTTTGACGACGTGCCCGTAACCTGACCCCGGGGTTCCCCGAACATTCGGATCGCCCCGTGACCCAAAAATTAGTGCGTAATAGCACAGAAACCTGGCCAGAATGGACCAAATATGCAAGGTTTGACGAGGTCCCCGTAACCGGACCCCTGGGGTTCCCCTAATGTTCGGATCGCCCTGGGACCCAAAATCAGTGAGTAATAGCATTGAAAACTGGCCAGAATGGACCAAATATGCGAGTTTTTATGACGTACTCATAACCAGACCCCGGGGTTCCCCGAACATTCGGATCGGCCCGGGACCCAAAATCTGCGAGTAATAACACAGAAAACAGGTAAGAATGGACCAAATCTGCGAGTTTTGACGTGGTCCCCGTAACCGGACCCCTAGGGTTCCCCGAACGTTCGGATCGCCCTGGGACCCAAAATCAGTGAGTAATAGCATAGAAAACTGGTCAGAATGGACCAAATCTGTGAGGTTTGACGAGGTACCCGTAACCTGACTCCTGGGGTTTCTCGAACGTTCGGATCGCCTCGGGACCCAAAATCAGAGAGTAATACCATAGAAAACTGGACAGAATGGACCAAATATGCGAGTTTTGACGACGTACCCGTATCCGGACCCCGGGGTTCTCCGAACATTCGGATCGCCCTAGGACCCAAAATCTGTGAGTAATAGCACAGAAAACTGGTCAGACTGGACCAAATCTGCGAGTTTTGACGACGTCCCCGTAACCGGACCCCGGGGTTCCCCGAACATTCAGATCTCCCCGGGAGCCAAAATTTGCGAGTAATAGCACAGAAAACTGGTCAGAATGGATCAAATCTGCGAGTTTTGACGAGGTCCCCGTAACTGGACCCCTGGGGTTTCTCGAACGTTCGGATCGCCCCGGGACCCAAAATCAGTGAGTAATAGCATAGAAAACTGGCCAGAATGGACCAAATATGCGAGTTTTGACGACGTGCCCGTAACCTGACCCCGGGGTTCCCCGAACATTCGGATCGCCCCGGGACCCAAAGTCAGCGAGTAATAGCACGGAAAACTGGTCAGAATGGATCAAATCTGCGAGTTTTGATGATGTCCCCGTAACCGGACCCCGGGGTTCCCCGAACATTCGGATCGCCCCGGGACCCAAAATCTGCGAGTAATAGCACAGAAAAAAGGTAAGAATGGACCAAATCTGCGAATTTTGACGACGTCCCCGTAACCGGACCCCTGGGGTTCCCCGAACGTTCAGATCGCCCATGGACCCAAAATCAGTGAGTAATAGCATAGAAAACTGGCTAGGATGGACCAAATATGCAAGTATTTATGACGTACTCGTAACCGGACCCCGGGGTTCCCCGAACATTCGGATCGCCCCGGGACCCAAAATCTGCGAGTAATAGCACAGAAAACTGGTGAGAATGGATCAAATCTGCGAGTTTTGACGAGGTCCCCGTAATCGGAGCCCTGGGGTTTCTCGAACGTTCGGATCGCCCCGGGGCCCAAAATCAGTGAGTAATAGCATAGAAAACTGGCCAGAATGGACCAATTATTCGAGTTTTGACGACGTGCCCGTAACCTGACCCCGGGGTTCCCCGAATATTCGGATCGCCCCGGGACCCAAAAACAGCGAGTAATAGCACGGAAAACTGGTCAGAATGGATCAAATCTGCGAGTTTTGATGATGTCCCCGTAACCGGACCCCGGGGTTCCCCGAACATTCGGATCGCCCCGTGACCCAAAATTAGTGCGTAATAGCACAGAAAACTGGCCAGAATGGACCAAATATGCGAGTTTTGACGAGGTCCCCGTAACCGGACCCCTAGGGTTTCTCGAACGTTCGGATCGCCCCGAGACCCAAAATCAGTGAGTAATAGCATAGAAAACTGGCCAGAATGGACCAAATATGCGAGTTTTGACGACGTGCCCGTAACCGGACCCCGGGGTTCCCCGAACATTCGGATCGCCCCGGGACCCAAAATCAGCGAGTAATAGCACGGAAAACTGGTCAGAATGGATCAAATCTGCGAGTTTTGATGATGTCCCCGTAACCGGACCCCGGGGTTCCCCAAACATTCGGATCGCCGCGTGACCCAAAAATTAGTGCGTAATAGCACAGAAACCTGGCCAGAATGGACCAAATATGCAAGTTTTGACGAGGTCCCCGTAACCGGACCCCTGGGGTTCCCCTAATGTTTGGATCGCCCCGGGACCCAAAATCAGTGAGTAATAGCATAGAAACTGGCCAGAATGGACCAAATATGCGAGTTTTTATGACGTACTCATAACCAGACCCCGGGGTTCCCCGAACATTCGGATCGGCCCGGGACCCAAAATCTGCGAGTAATAACACAGAAAACAGGTAAGAATGGACCAAATCTGCGAGTTTTGACGAGGTCCCCATAACCGGACCCCTAGGGTTCCCCGAACGTTCGGATCGCCCCGGGACCCAAAATCAGTGAGTAATAGCATAGAAAACTGGTCAGAATGGACCAAATCTGTGAGGTTTGACGAGGTACCCGTAACCGGACTCCTGGGGTTTCTCGAACGTTCGGATCGCCTCGGGACCCAAAATCACAGAGTAATACCTTAGAAAACTGGACAGAATGGACCAAATATGCGAGTTTTGACGACGTACCCGTATCCGGACCCCGGGGTTGTCCGAACATTCGGATCGCCCTAGGACCCAAAATCTGTGAGTAATAGCACAGAAAACTGGTCAGACTGGACCAAATCTGCAAGTTTTGACGACGTCCCCGTAACCGGACCCCGGGGTTCCCCGAACATTCAGATCTCCCCGGGACCCAAAATCTGCGAGTAATAGCACAGAAAACTGGTCAGAATGGATCAAATCTGCGAGTTTTGACGAGGTCCCCGTAACCGGAGCCCTGGGGTTTCTCGAACGTTCGGATCGCCCCGGGACCCAAAATCAGTGAGTAATAGCATAGAAAACTGGCCAGAATGGACCAATTATGCGAGTTTTGACGACGTGCCCGTAACCTGACCCCGGGGTTCCCCGAACATTCGGATCGCCCCGGGACCCAAAATCAGCGAGTAATAGGACGGAAAACTGGTCAGAATGGATCAAATCTGCGAGTTTTGATGATGTCCCCGTAACCGGACCCAGGGGTTCCCCGAACATTCGGATCGCCCCGTGACCCAAAATTAGTGCGTAATAGCACAGAAAACTGGCCAGAATGGACCAAATATGCGAGTTTTGACGAGGTCCCCGTAACCGGACCCCTGGGGTTTCTCGAACGTTCGGATCGCCCCGGGACCCAAAATCAGTGAGTAATAGCATAGAAAACTGGCCAGAATGGACCAAATATGCGAGTTTTGACGACGTGCCCGTAACCAGACCCCGGGGTTCCCCGAACATGCTGATCGCCCCGGGACCCAAAATCAGCGAGTAATAGCACGGAAAACTGGTCAGAATGGATCAAATCTGCGAGTTTTGGTGATGTCCCCGTAACCGGACCCCGGGGTTCCCCGAACATTCGGATCGCCCCGTGACCCAAAAATTAGTGCGTAATAGCACAGAAACCTGGCCAGATGGACCAAATATGCAAGGTTTGACGAGGTCCCCGTAACCGGACCCCTGGGGTTCCCCTAATGTTCGGATCGCCCCGGGACCCAAAATCAGTGAGTAATAGCATAGAAAACTGGCCAGAATGGACCAAATATGCGAGTTTTTATGACGTACTCATAACCAGACCCCGGGGTTCCCCGAACATTCGGATCGGCCCGGGACCCAAAATCTGCGAGTAATAACACAGAAAACAGGTAAGAATGGACCAAATCTGCGAGTTTTGACGTGGTCCCCGTAACCGGACCCCTAGGGTTCCCCGAACGTTCGGATCGCCCCAGGACCCAAAATCAGTGAGTAATAGCATAGAAAACTGGTCAGAATGGACCAAATCTGTGAGGTTTGACGAGGTACCCGTAACCGGACTCCTGGGGTTTCTCGAACGTTCGGATCGCCTCGGGACCCAAAATCAGAGAGTAATACCATAGAAAACTGGACAGAATGGACCAAATATGCGAGTTTTGACGACGTACCCGTATCCGGACCCCGGGGTTCTCCGAACATTCGGATCGCCCTAGGACCCAAAATCTGTGAGTAATAGCACAGAAAACTGGTCAGACTGGACCAAATCTGCGAGTTTTGACGACGTCCCCGTAACCGGACCCCGGGGTTCCCCGAACATTCAGATCTCTCCGGGAGCCAAAATTTGCGAGTAATAGCACAGAAAACTGGTCAGAATGGATCAAATCTGCGAGTTTTGACGAGGTCCCCGTAACTGGACCCCTGGGGTTTCTCGAACGTTCGGATCGCCCCGGGACCCAAAATCAGTGAGTAATAGCATAGAAAACTGGCCAGAATGGACCAAATATGCGAGTTTTGACGACGTGCCCGTAACCTGACCCCGGGGTTCCCCGAACATTCGGATCGCCCC
Source organism: Elymus sibiricus (assembly GCA_039707655.1). Classification (NCBI taxonomy): domain Eukaryota; kingdom Viridiplantae; phylum Streptophyta; class Magnoliopsida; order Poales; family Poaceae; genus Elymus; species Elymus sibiricus. Next base: position 518,557,049 of record CM077672.1, on the reverse strand, counting down.
GTGACCCAAAAATTAGTGCGTAATAGCACAGAAACCTGGCCAGAATGGACCAAATATGCAAGGTTTGACGAGGTCCCCGTAACCGGACCCCTGGGGTTCCCCTAATGTTCGGATCGCCCTGGGACCCAAAATCAGTGAGTAATAGCATTGAAAACTGGCCAGAATGGACCAAATATGCGAGTTTTTATGACGTACTCATAACCAGACCCCGGGGTTCCCCGAACATTCGGATCGGCCCGGGACCCAAAATCTGCGAGTAATAACACAGAAAACAGGTAAGAATGGACCAAATCTGCGAGTTTTGACGAGGTCCCCATAACCGGACCCCTAGGGTTCCCCGAACGTTCGGATCGCCCCGGGACCCAAAATCAGTGAGTAATAGCATAGAAAACTGGTCAGAATGGACCAAATCTGTGAGGTTTGACGAGGTACCCGTAACCGGACTCCTGGGGTTTCTCGAACGTTCGGATCGCCTCGGGACCCAAAATCAGAGAGTAATACCTTAGAAAACTGGACAGAATGGACCAAATATGCGAGTTTTGACGACGTACCCGTATCCGGACCCCGGGGTTGTCCGAACATTCGGATCGCCCTAGGACCCAAAATCTGTGAGTAATATTACAGAAAACTGGTCAGACTGGACCAAATCTGCAAGTTTTGACGACGTCCCCGTAACCGGACCCCGGGGTTCCCCGAACATTCAGATCTCCCCGGGACCCAAAATCTGCGAGTAATAGCACAGAAAACTGGTCAGAATGGATCAAATCTGCGAGTTTTGACGAGGTCCCCGTAACCGGAGCCCTGGGGTTTCTCGAACGTTCGGATCGCCCCGGGACCCAAAATCAGTGAGTAATAGCATAGAAAACTGGCCAGAATGGACCAATTATGCGAGTTTTGACGACGTGCCCGTAACCTGACCCCGGGGTTCCCCGAACATTCGGATCGCCCCGGGACCCAAAATCAGCGAGTAATAGGACGGAAAACTGGTCAGAATGGATCAAATCTGCGAGTTTTGATGATGTCCCCGTAACCGGACCCAGGGGTTCCCCGAACATTCGGATCGCCCCGTGACCCAAAATTAGTGCGTAATAGCACAGAAAACTGGCCAGAATGGACCAAATATGCGAGTTTTGACGAGGTCCCCGTAACCGGACCCCTGGGGTTTCTCGAACGTTCGGATCGCCCCGGGACCCAAAATCAGTGAGTAATAGCATAGAAAACTGGCCAGAATGGACCAAATATGCGAGTTTTGACGACGTGCCCGTAACCAGACCCCGGGGTTCCCCGAACATGCTGATCGCCCCGGGTCCCAAAATCAGCGAGTAATAGCACGGAAAACTGGTCAGAATGGATCAAATCTGCGAGTTTTGGTGATGTCCCCGTAACCGGACCCCGGGGTTCCCCGAACATTCGGATCGCCCCGTGACCCAAAAATTAGTGCGTAATAGCACAGAAACCTGGCCAGATGGACCAAATATGCAAGGTTTGACGAGGTCCCCGTAACCGGACCCCTGGGGTTCCCCTAATGTTCGGATCGCCCCGGGACCCAAAATCAGTGAGTAATAGCATAGAAAACTGGCCAGAATGGACCAAATATGCGAGTTTTTATGACGTACTCATAACCAGACCCCGGGGTTCCCCGAACATTCGGATCGGCCCGGGACCCAAAATCTGCGAGTAATAACACAGAAAACAGGTAAGAATGGACCAAATCTGCGAGTTTTGACGTGGTCCCCGTAACCGGACCCCTAGGGTTCCCCGAACGTTCGGATCGCCCCAGGACCCAAAATCAGTGAGTAATAGCATAGAAAACTGGTCAGAATGGACCAAATCTGTGAGGTTTGACGAGGTACCCGTAACCGGACTCCTGGGGTTTCTCGAACGTTCGGATCGCCTCGGGACCCAAAATCAGAGAGTAATACCATAGAAAACTGGACAGAATGGACCAAATATGCGAGTTTTGACGACGTACCCGTATCCGGACCCCGGGGTTCTCCGAACATTCGGATCGCCCTAGGACCCAAAATCTGTGAGTAATAGCACAGAAAACTGGTCAGACTGGACCAAATCTGCGAGTTTTGACGACGTCCCCGTAACCGGACCCCGGGGTTCCCCGAACATTCAGATCTCTCCGGGAGCCAAAATTTGCGAGTAATAGCACAGAAAACTGGTCAGAATGGATCAAATCTGCGAGTTTTGACGAGGTCCCCGTAACTGGACCCCTGGGGTTTCTCGAACGTTCGGATCGCCCCGGGACCCAAAATCAGTGAGTAATAGCATAGAAAACTGGCCAGAATGGACCAAATATGCGAGTTTTGACGACGTGCCCGTAACCTGACCCCGGGGTTCCCCGAACATTCGGATCGCCCCGTGACCCAAAAATTAGTGCGTAATAGCACAGAAACCTGGCCAGAATGGACCAAATATGCAAGGTTTGACGAGGTCCCCGTAACCGGACCCCTGGGGTTCCCCTAATGTTCGGATCGCCCTGGGACCCAAAATCAGTGAGTAATAGCATTGAAAACTGGCCAGAATGGACCAAATATGCGAGTTTTTATGACGTACTCATAACCAGACCCCGGGGTTCCCCGAACATTCGGATCGGCCCGGGACCCAAAATCTGCGAGTAATAACACAGAAAACAGGTAAGAATGGACCAAATCTGCGAGTTTTGACGTGGTCCCCGTAACCGGACCCCTAGGGTTCCCCGAACGTTCGGATCGCCCTGGGACCCAAAATCAGTGAGTAATAGCATAGAAAACTGGTCAGAATGGACCAAATCTGTGAGGTTTGACGAGGTACCCGTAACCTGACTCCTGGGGTTTCTCGAACGTTCGGATCGCCTCGGGACCCAAAATCAGAGAGTAATACCATAGAAAACTGGACAGAATGGACCAAATATGCGAGTTTTGACGACGTACCCGTATCCGGACCCCGGGGTTCTCCGAACATTCGGATCGCCCTAGGACCCAAAATCTGTGAGTAATAGCACAGAAAACTGGTCAGACTGGACCAAATCTGCGAGTTTTGACGACGTCCCCGTAACCGGACCCCGGGGTTCCCCGAACATTCAGATCTCCCCGGGAGCCAAAATTTGCGAGTAATAGCACAGAAAACTGGTCAGAATGGATCAAATCTGCGAGTTTTGACGAGGTCCCCGTAACTGGACCCCTGGGGTTTCTCGAACGTTCGGATCGCCCCGGGACCCAAAATCAGTGAGTAATAGCATAGAAAACTGGCCAGAATGGACCAAATATGCGAGTTTTGACGACGTGCCCGTAACCTGACCCCGGGGTTCCCCGAACATTCGGATCGCCCCGGGACCCAAAGTCAGCGAGTAATAGCACGGAAAACTGGTCAGAATGGATCAAATCTGCGAGTTTTGATGATGTCCCCGTAACCGGACCCCGGGGTTCCCCGAACATTCGGATCGCCCCGGGACCCAAAATCTGCGAGTAATAGCACAGAAAAAAGGTAAGAATGGACCAAATCTGCGAATTTTGACGACGTCCCCGTAACCGGACCCCTGGGGTTCCCCGAACGTTCAGATCGCCCATGGACCCAAAATCAGTGAGTAATAGCATAGAAAACTGGCTAGGATGGACCAAATATGCAAGTATTTATGACGTACTCGTAACCGGACCCCGGGGTTCCCCGAACATTCGGATCGCCCCGGGACCCAAAATCTGCGAGTAATAGCACAGAAAACTGGTGAGAATGGATCAAATCTGCGAGTTTTGACGAGGTCCCCGTAATCGGAGCCCTGGGGTTTCTCGAACGTTCGGATCGCCCCGGGGCCCAAAATCAGTGAGTAATAGCATAGAAAACTGGCCAGAATGGACCAATTATTCGAGTTTTGACGACATGCCCGTAACCTGACCCCGGGGTTCCCCGAATATTCGGATCGCCCCGGGACCCAAAAACAGCGAGTAATAGCACGGAAAACTGGTCAGAATGGATCAAATCTGCGAGTTTTGATGATGTCCCCGTAACCGGACCCCGGGGTTCCCCGAACATTCGGATCGCCCCGTGACCCAAAATTAGTGCGTAATAGCACAGAAAACTGGCCAGAATGGACCAAATATGCGAGTTTTGACGAGGTCCCCGTAACCGGACCCCTAGGGTTTCTCGAACGTTCGGATCGCCCCGAGACCCAAAATCAGTGAGTAATAGCATAGAAAACTGGCCAGAATGGACCAAATATGCGAGTTTTGACGACGTGCCCGTAACCGGACCCCGGGGTTCCCCGAACATTCGGATCGCCCCGTGACCCAAAAATTAGTGCGTAATAGCACAGAAACCTGGCCAGAATGGACCAAATATGCAAGGTTTGACGAGGTCCCCGTAACCGGACCCCTGGGGTTCCCCTAATGTTCGGATCGCCCTGGGACCCAAAATCAGTGAGTAATAGCATTGAAAACTGGCCAGAATGGACCAAATATGCGAGTTTTTATGACGTACTCATAACCAGACCCCGGGGTTCCCCGAACATTCGGATCGGCCCGGGACCCAAAATCTGCGAGTAATAACACAGAAAACAGGTAAGAATGGACCAAATCTGCGAGTTTTGACGTGGTCCCCGTAACCGGACCCCTAGGGTTCCCCGAACGTTCGGATCGCCCCAGGACCCAAAATCAGTGAGTAATAGCATAGAAAACTGGTCAGAATGGACCAAATCTGTGAGGTTTGACGAGGTACCCGTAACCGGACTCCTGGGGTTTCTCGAACGTTCGGATCGCCTCGGGACCCAAAATCAGAGAGTAATACCATAGAAAACTGGACAGAATGGACCAAATATGCGAGTTTTGACGACGTACCCGTATCCGGACCCCGGGGTTCTCCGAACATTCGGATCGCCCTAGGACCCAAAATCTGTGAGTAATAGCACAGAAAACTGGTCAGACTGGACCAAATCTGCGAGTTTTGACGACGTCCCCGTAACCGGACCCCGGGGTTCCCCGAACATTCAGATCTCTCCGGGAGCCAAAATTTGCGAGTAATAGCACAGAAAACTGGTCAGAATGGATCAAATCTGCGAGTTTTGACGAGGTCCCCGTAACTGGACCCCTGGGGTTTCTCGAACGTTCGGATCGCCCCGGGACCCAAAATCAGTGAGTAATAGCATAGAAAACTGGCCAGAATGGACCAAATATGCGAGTTTTGACGACGTGCCCGTAACCTGACCCCGGGGTTCCCCGAACATTCGGATCGCCCCGTGACCCAAAAATTAGTGCGTAATAGCACAGAAACCTGGCCAGAATGGACCAAATATGCAAGGTTTGACGAGGTCCCCGTAACCGGACCCCTGGGGTTCCCCTAATGTTCGGATCGCCCTGGGACCCAAAATCAGTGAGTAATAGCATTGAAAACTGGCCAGAATGGACCAAATATGCGAGTTTTTATGACGTACTCATAACCAGACCCCGGGGTTCCCCGAACATTCGGATCGGCCCGGGACCCAAAATCTGCGAGTAATAACACAGAAAACAGGTAAGAATGGACCAAATCTGCGAGTTTTGACGTGGTCCCCGTAACCGGACCCCTAGGGTTCCCCGAACGTTCGGATCGCCCTGGGACCCAAAATCAGTGAGTAATAGCATAGAAAACTGGTCAGAATGGACCAAATCTGTGAGGTTTGACGAGGTACCCGTAACCTGACTCCTGGGGTTTCTCGAACGTTCGGATCGCCTCGGGACCCAAAATCAGAGAGTAATACCATAGAAAACTGGACAGAATGGACCAAATATGCGAGTTTTGACGACGTACCCGTATCCGGACCCCGGGGTTCTCCGAACATTCGGATCGCCCTAGGACCCAAAATCTGTGAGTAATAGCACAGAAAACTGGTCAGACTGGACCAAATCTGCGAGTTTTGACGACGTCCCCGTAACCGGACCCCGGGGTTCCCCGAACATTCAGATCTCCCCGGGAGCCAAAATTTGCGAGTAATAGCACAGAAAACTGGTCAGAATGGATCAAATCTGCGAGTTTTGACGAGGTCCCCGTAACTGGACCCCTGGGGTTTCTCGAACGTTCGGATCGCCCCGGGACCCAAAATCAGTGAGTAATAGCATAGAAAACTGGCCAGAATGGACCAAATATGCGAGTTTTGACGACGTGCCCGTAACCTGACCCCGGGGTTCCCCGAACATTCGGATCGCCCCGGGACCCAAAGTCAGCGAGTAATAGCACGGAAAACTGGTCAGAATGGATCAAATCTGCGAGTTTTGATGATGTCCCCGTAACCGGACCCCGGGGTTCCCCGAACATTCGGATCGCCCCGGGACCCAAAATCTGCGAGTAATAGCACAGAAAAAAGGTAAGAATGGACCAAATCTGCGAATTTTGACGACGTCCCCGTAACCGGACCCCTGGGGTTCCCCGAACGTTCAGATCGCCCATGGACCCAAAATCAGTGAGTAATAGCATAGAAAACTGGCTAGGATGGACCAAATATGCAAGTATTTATGACGTACTCGTAACCGGACCCCGGGGTTCCCCGAACATTCGGATCGCCCCGGGACCCAAAATCTGCGAGTAATAGCACAGAAAACTGGTGAGAATGGATCAAATCTGCGAGTTTTGACGAGGTCCCCGTAATCGGAGCCCTGGGGTTTCTCGAACGTTCGGATCGCCCCGGGGCCCAAAATCAGTGAGTAATAGCATAGAAAACTGGCCAGAATGGACCAATTATTCGAGTTTTGACGACATGCCCGTAACCTGACCCCGGGGTTCCCCGAATATTCGGATCGCCCCGGGACCCAAAAACAGCGAGTAATAGCACGGAAAACTGGTCAGAATGGATCAAATCTGCGAGTTTTGATGATGTCCCCGTAACCGGACCCCGGGGTTCCCCGAACATTCGGATCGCCCCGTGACCCAAAATTAGTGCGTAATAGCACAGAAAACTGGCCAGAATGGACCAAATATGCGAGTTTTGACGAGGTCCCCGTAACCGGACCCCTAGGGTTTCTCGAACGTTCGGATCGCCCCGAGACCCAAAATCAGTGAGTAATAGCATAGAAAACTGGCCAGAATGGACCAAATATGCGAGTTTTGACGACGTGCCCGTAACCGGACCCCGGGGTTCCCCGAACATTCGGATCGCCCCGGGACCCAAAATCAGCGAGTAATAGCACGGAAAACTGGTCAGAATGGATCAAATCTGCGAGTTTTGATGATGTCCCCGTAACCGGACCCCGGGGTTCCCCAAACATTCGGATCGCCGCGTGACCCAAAAATTAGTGCGTAATAGCACAGAAACCTGGCCAGAATGGACCAAATATGCAAGTTTTGACGAGGTCCCCGTAACCGGACCCCTGGGGTTCCCCTAATGTTTGGATCGCCCCGGGACCCAAAATCAGTGAGTAATAGCATAGAAACTGGCCAGAATGGACCAAATATGCGAGTTTTTATGACGTACTCATAACCAGACCCCGGGGTTCCCCGAACATTCGGATCGGCCCGGGACCCAAAATCTGCGAGTAATAACACAGAAAACAGGTAAGAATGGACCAAATCTGCGAGTTTTGACGAGGTCCCCATAACCGGACCCCTAGGGTTCCCCGAACGTTCGGATCGCCCCGGGACCCAAAATCAGTGAGTAATAGCATAGAAAACTTGTCAGAATGGACCAAATCTGTGAGGTTTGACGAGGTACCCGTAACCGGACTCCTGGGGTTTCTCGAACGTTCGGATCGCCTCGGGACCCAAAATCAGAGAGTAATACCTTAGAAAACTGGACAGAATGGACCAAATATGCGAGTTTTGACGACGTACCCATATCCAGACCCCGGGGTTGTCCGAACATTCGGATCGCCCTAGGACCCAAAATCTGTGAGTAATAGCACAGAAAACTGGTCAGACTGGACCAAATCTGCAAGTTTTGACGACGTCCCCGTAACCGGACCCCGGAGTTCCCCGAACATTCGGATCGCCCCGGGACCCAAAATCAGCGAGTAATAGGACGGAAATCTGGTCAGAATGGATCAAATCTGCGAGTTTTGACGAGGTCCCCGTAACTGGACCCCTGAGGTTTCTCGAACGTTCGGATCGCCCCGGGACCCAAAATCAGTGAGTAATAGCATAGAAAACTGGCCAGAATGGACCAAATATGCGAGTTTTAATGACGTACTCAGAACCGGACCCCGGGGTTCCCCGAACATTCGGATCGCCCCGGGACCCAAAATCTGCGAGTAATAGAACAGAAAAAAGGTAAGAATGGACCAAATCTGTGAATTTTGACGAAGTCCCTGTAACCGGACCCCTGGGGTTCCCCGAACGTTCAGATCGCCCATGGACCCAAAATCAGTGAGTAATAGCATAGAAAACTGGCCAGGATGGACCAAATATGCAAGTATTTATGACGTACTTGTAACCGGACCCCCGGGTTCCCCGAACATTCGGATCGCCCCGGGACCCAAAATCTGCGAGTAATAGCACAGAAAACTGGTCAGAATGGATCAAATCTGCGAGTTTTGACGAGGTCCCCGTAACCGGAGCCCTGCGGTTTCTCGAACGTTCGGATCGCCCCGGGACCCAAAATCAGTGAGTCATAGCATAGAAAACTGGCCAGAATGGACCAATTAAGCGAGTTTTGACGACGTGCCCGTAACCTGACCCCGGGGTTCCCCGAACATTCGGATCGCCCCGGGACCCAAAATCAGCGAGTAATAGCACGGAAAACTGGTCAGAATGGATGAAATCTGCGAGTTTTGATGATGTCCCCGTAACCGGACCCCGGGGTTCCCCAAACATTCGGATCACCCCTTGACCCAAAATTAGTGCGTAATAGCACAGAAAGCTGGCCAAAATGGACCAAATATGCGAGTTTTGACGAGGTCCCCGTAACCGGACCCCTGGGGTTTCTCGAACGTTCGGATCGCCCCGAGACCCAAAATCAGTGAGTAATAGCATAGAAAACTGGCCAGAATGGACCAAATATGCGAGTTTTGACGACATGCCCGTAACCTGACCCCGGGGTTCCCCGAACATTCAGATCGCCCCGGGACCCAAAATCAGCGAGTAATAGCACGGAAAACTGGTCAGAATGGATCAAATCTGCGAGTTTTGATGATGTCCCCGTAACAGAACCCCGGGGTTCCCCGAACATTCGGATCGCCCCGTGACCCAAAAATTAGTGCGTAATAGCACAGAAACCTGGCCAGAATGGACCAAATATGCAAGTTTTGACGAGGTCCCCGTAACCGGTCCCCTGGGGTTCCCCTAAGGTTCGGATCGCCCCGGGACCCAAAATCAGTGAGTAATAGCATAGAAAACTGGCCAGAATGGACCAAATATGCGAGTTTTTATGACGTGCTCATAACCAGACCCCGGGGTTCCCCGAACATTCGGATCGGCCCGGGACCCAAAATCTGCGAGTAATAGCACAGAAAACAGGTAAGAATGGACCAAATCTGCGAGTTTTGACGAGGTCCCCGTAACCAGACCCCTAGGGTTCCCCGAACGTTCGGATCGCCCCGGGACCCAAAATCAGTGAGTAATAGCATAGAAAACTGGTCAGAATGGACCAAATCTGTGAGGTTTGACGAGGTACCCGTAACCGGACTCCTGGGGTTTCTCGAACGTTCGGATCGCCTCGGGACCCAAAATCAGAGAGTAATACCATAGAAAACTGGACAGAATGGACCAAATATGCGAGTTTTGACGACGTACCCGTATCCGGACCCCGGGGTTCTCCGAACATTCGGATCGCCCTGGGACCCAAAATCTTCGAGTAATAGCACAGAAAACTGGTCAGACTGGACCAAATCTGCTAGTTTTGACGACGTCCCCGTAACCGGACCCCGCGGTTTCTCGAACGTTCGGATCGCCCCGAGACCCAAAATCAGTGAGTAATAGCGTAGAAAACTGGCCAGAATGGACCAAATATGCGAGTTTTGACGACGTGCCCATAACCTGACCCCGGGGTTCCCCGAACATTCGGATCGCCCCGGGACCCAAAGTCAGCGAGTAATAGCACGGAAAACTGGTCAGAATGGATCAAATCTGCGAGTTTTGATGATGTCCCCGTAACCGGACCCCGGGGTTCCCCAAACATTCGGATCGCCCCGGGACCCAAAATCTGCGAGTAATAGCACAGAAAAAAGGTAAGAATGGACCAAATCTGCGAATTTTGACGACGTCCCCGTAGCCGGACCCCTGGGGTTCCCCGAACGTTCAGATCGCCCATGGACCCAAAATCAGTGAGTAATAGCATAGAAAACTGGCCAGGATGGACCAAATATGCAAGTATTTATGACGTACTCATAACCGGACCCCGGGATTCCCCGAACATTCGGATCGCCCCGGGACCCAAAATCTGCGAGTAATAGCACAGAAAACTGGTCAGAATGGATCAAATCTGCGAGTTTTGACGAGGTCCCCGTAACCAGAGCCCTGGGGTTTCTCGAACGTTCGGATCGCCCCGGGACCCAAAATCAGTGAGTAATAGCATAGAAAACTGGCCAGAATGGACCAATTATGCGAGTTTTGACGACGTGCCCGTAACCTGACCCCGGGGTTCACCGAACATTCGGATCGCCCCGGGACCCAAAATCAGCGAGTAATAGCACGGAAAACTGGTCAGAATGGATGAAATCTGCGAGTTTTGATGATGTCCCCGTAACCGGACCCCGGGGTTCCCCGAACATTCGGATCGCCCCGTGACCCAAAATTAGTGCGTAATAGCACAGAAAGCTGGCCAGAATGGACCAAATATGCGAGTTTTGACGAGGTCTCCGTAACCGGACCCCTGGGGTTTCTCGAACGTTCGGATCGCCCCGAGACCCAAAATCAGTGAGTAATAGCATAGAAAACTGGCCAGAATAGACCAAATATGCGAGTTTTGACGACGTGCCCGTAACCTGATCCCCGGGTTCCCCGAACATTCGGATCGCCCCGGGACCCAAAATCAGCGAGTAATAGCACGGAAAACTGGTCAGAATGGATCAAATCTGCGAGTTTTGATGATGTCCCCGTAACAGAACCCCGGGGTTCCCCGAACATTCGGATCGCCCCGTGACCCAAAAATTAGTGTGTAATAGCACAGAAACCTGGCCAGAATGGACCAAATATGCAAGTTTTGACGAGGTCCCCGTAACCGGACCCCTGGGGTTCCCCTAAGGTTCGGATCGCCCTGGGACCCAAAATCAGTGAGTAATAGCATAGAAAACTGGCCAGAATGGACCAAATATGCGAGTTTTTATGACGTACTCATAACCAGACCCCGGGGTTCCCCGAACATTCGGATCGGCCCGGGACCCAAAATCTGCGAGTAATAGCACAGAAAACAGGTAAGAATGGACCAAATCTGCGAGTTTTGACGAGGTCCCCGTAACCAGACCCCTAGGGTTCCCCGAACGTTCGGATCGCCCCGGGACCCAAAATCAGTGAGTAATAGCATAGAAAACTGGTCAGAATGGACCAAATCTGTGAGGTTTGACGAGGTACCCGTAACCGGACTCCTGGGGTTTCTCGAACGTTCGGATCGCCTCGGGACCCAAAATCAGAGAGTAATACCATAGAAAACTGGACAGAATGGACCAAATATGCGAGTTTTGACGACGTACCCGTATCCGGACCCCGGGGTTCTCCGAACATTCGGATCGCCCTGGGACCCAAAATCTTCGAGTAATAGCACAGAAAACTGGTCAGACTGGACCAAATCTGCTAGTTTTGACGACGTCCCCGTAACCGGACCCCGGGGTTTCTCGAACGTTCGGATCGCCCCGAGACCCAAAATCAGTGAGTAATAGCGTAGAAAACTGGCCAGAATGGACCAAATATGCGAGTTTTGACGACGTGCCCATAACCTGACCCCAGGGTTCCCCGAACATTCGGATCGCCCCGGGACCCAAAGTCAGCGAGTAATAGCACGGAAAACTGGTCAGAATGGATCAAATCTGCGAGTTTTGATGATGTCCCCGTAACCGGACCCCGGGGTTCCCCAAACATTCGGATCGCCCCGGGACCCAAAATCTGCGAGTAATAGCACAGAAAAAAGGTAAGAATGGACCAAATCTGCGAATTTTGACGACGTCCCCGTAGCCGGACCCCTGGGGTTCCCCGAACGTTCAGATCGCCCATGGACCCAAAATCAGTGAGTAATAGCATAGAAAACTGGCCAGGATGGACCAAATATGCAAGTATTTATGACGTACTCATAACCGGACCCCGGGATTCCCCGAACATTCGGATCGCCCCGGGACCCAAAATCTGCGAGTAATAGCACAGAAAACTGGTCAGAATGGATCAAATCTGCGAGTTTTGACGAGGTCCCCGTAACCAGAGCCCTGGGGTTTCTCGAACGTTCGGATCGCCCCGGGACCCAAAATCAGTGAGTAATAGCATAGAAAACTGGCCAGAATGGACCAATTATGCGAGTTTTGACGACGTGCCCGTAACCTGACCCCGGGGTTCACCGAACATTCGGATCGCCCCGGGACCCAAAATCAGCGAGTAATAGCACGGAAAACTGGTCAGAATGGATGAAATCTGCGAGTTTTGATGATGTCCCCGTAACCGGACCCCGGGGTTCCCCGAACATTCGGATCGCCCCGTGACCCAAAATTAGTGCGTAATAGCACAGAAAGCTGGCCAGAATGGACCAAATATGCGAGTTTTGACGAGGTCTCCGTAACCGGACCCCTGGGGTTTCTCGAACGTTCGGATCGCCCCGAGACCCAAAATCAGTGAGTAATAGCATAGAAAACTGGCCAGAATAGACCAAATATGCGAGTTTTGACGACGTGCCCGTAACCTGATCCCCGGGTTCCCCGAACATTCGGATCGCCCCGGGACCCAAAATCAGCGAGTAATAGCACGGAAAACTGGTCAGAATGGATCAAATCTGCGAGTTTTGATGATGTCCCCGTAACAGAACCCCGGGGTTCCCCGAACATTCGGATCGCCCCGTGACCCAAAAATTAGTGTGTAATAGCACAGAAACCTGGCCAGAATGGACCAAATATGCAAGTTTTGACGAGGTCCCCGTAACCGGACCCCTGGGGTTCCCCTAAGGTTCGGATCGCCCTGGGACCCAAAATCAGTGAGTAATAGCATAGAAAACTGGCCAGAATGGACCAAATATGCGAGTTTTTATGACGTACTCATAACCAGACCCCGGGGTTCCCCGAACATTCGGATCGGCCCGGGACCCAAAATCTGCGAGTAATAGCACAGAAAACAGGTAAGAATGGACCAAATCTGCGAGTTTTGACGAGGTCCCCGTAACCAGACCCCTAGGGTTCCCCGAACGTTCGGATCGCCCCGGGACCCAAAATCAGTGAGTAATAGCATAGAAAACTGGTCAGAATGGACCAAATCTGTGAGGTTTGACGAGGTACCCGTAACCGGACTCCTGGGGTTTCTCGAACGTTCGGATCGCCTCGGGACCCAAAATCAGAGAGTAATACCATAGAAAACTGGACAGAATGGACCAAATATGCGAGTTTTGACGACGTACCCGTATCCGGACCCCGGGGTTCTCCGAACATTCGGATCGCCCTGGGACCCAAAATCTTCGAGTAATAGCACAGAAAACTGGTCAGACTGGACCAAATCTGCTAGTTTTGACGACGTCCCCGTAACCGGACCCCGGGGTTTCTCGAACGTTCGGATCGCCCCGAGACCCAAAATCAGTGAGTAATAGCGTAGAAAACTGGCCAGAATGGACCAAATATGCGAGTTTTGACGACGTGCCCATAACCTGACCCCAGGGTTCCCCGAACATTCGGATCGCCCCGGGACCCAAAGTCAGCGAGTAATAGCACGGAAAACTGGTCAGAATGGATCAAATCTGCGAGTTTTGATGATGTCCCCGTAACCGGACCCCGGGGTTCCCCAAACATTCGGATCGCCCCGGGACCCAAAATCTGCGAGTAATAGCACAGAAAAAAGGTAAGAATGGACCAAATCTGCGAATTTTGACGACGTCCCCGTAGCCGGACCCCTGGGGTTCCCCGAACGTTCAGATCGCCCATGGACCCAAAATCAGTGAGTAATAGCATAGAAAACTGGCCAGGATGGACCAAATATGCAAGTATTTATGACGTACTCATAACCGGACCCCGGGATTCCCCGAACATTCGGATCGCCCCGGGACCCAAAATCTGCGAGTAATAGCACAGAAAACTGGTCAGAATGGATCAAATCTGCGAGTTTTGACGAGGTCCCCGTAACCAGAGCCCTGGGGTTTCTCGAACGTTCGGATCGCCCCGGGACCCAAAATCAGTGAGTAATAGCATAGAAAACTGGCCAGAATGGACCAATTATGCGAGTTTTGACGACGTGCCCGTAACCTGACCCCGGGGTTCACCGAACATTCGGATCGCCCCGGGACCCAAAATCAGCGAGTAATAGCACGGAAAACTGGTCAGAATGGATGAAATCTGCGAGTTTTGATGATGTCCCCGTAACCGGACCCCGGGGTTCCCCGAACATTCGGATCGCCCCGTGACCCAAAATTAGTGCATAATAGCACAGAAAGCTGGCCAGAATGGACCAAATATGCGAGTTTTGACGAGGTCTCCGTAACCGGACCCCTGGGGTTTCTCGAACGTTCGGATCGCCCCGAGACCCAAAATCAGTGAGTAATAGCATAGAAAACTGGCCAGAATGGACCAAATATGCGAGTTTTGACGACGTGCCCGTAACCTGATCCCCGGGTTCCCCGAACATTCGGATCGCCCCGGGACCCAAAATCAGCGAGTAATAGCACGGAAAACTGGTCAGAATGGATCAAATCTGCGAGTTTTGATGATGTCCCCGTAACAGAACCCCGGGGTTCCCCGAACATTCGGATCGCCCCGTGACCCAAAAATTAGTGTGTAATAGCACAGAAACCTGGCCAGAATGGACCAAATATGCAAGTTTTGACGAGGTCCCCGTAACCGGACCCCTGGGGTTCCCCTAAGGTTCGGATCGCCCTGGGACCCAAAATCAGTGAGTAATAGCATAGAAAACTGGCCAGAATGGACCAAATATGCGAGTTTTTATGACGTACTCATAACCAGACCCCGGGGTTCCCCGAACATTCGGATCGGCCCGGGACCCAAAATCTGCGAGTAATAGCACAGAAAACAGGTAAGAATGGACCAAATCTGCGAGTTTTGACGAGGTCCCCGTAACCAGACCCCTAGGGTTCCCCGAACGTTCGGATCGCCCCGGGACCCAAAATCAGTGAGTAATAGCATAGAAAACTGGTCAGAATGGACCAAATCTGTGAGGTTTGACGAGGTACCCGTAACCGGACTCCTGGGGTTTCTCGAACGTTCGGATCGCCTCGGGACCCAAAATCAGAGAGTAATACCATAGAAAACTGGACAGAATGGACCAAATATGCGAGTTTTGACGACGTACCCGTATCCGGACCCCGGGGTTCTCCGAACATTCGGATCGCCCAGGGACCCAAAATCTTCGAGTAATAGCACAGAAAACTGGTCAGACTGGACCAAATCTGCTAGTTTTGACGACGTCCCCGTAACCGGACCCCGGGGTTCCCCGAACATTCAGATCTCCCCGGGAGCCAAAATTTGCGAGTAATAGCACAGAAATCTGGTCAGAATGGATCAAATCTGCGAGTTTTGACGAGGTCCCCGTAACTGGACCCCTGAGGTTTCTCGAACGTTCGGATCGCCCCGGGACCCAAAATCAGTGAGTAATAGCATAGAAAACTGGCCAGAATGGACCAAATATGCGAGTTTTGACGACGTGCCCATAACCTGACCCTGGGGTTCCCCGAACATTCGGATCGCCCCGGGACCCAAAGTCAGCGAGTAATAGCACGGAAAACTGGTCAGAATGGATCAAATCTGCGAGTTTTGATGATGTCCCCCTAACCGGACCCCGGGGTTCCCCGAACATTCGGATCGCCCCGGGACCCAAAATCTGCGAGTAATAGCACAGAAAAAAGGTAAGAATGGACCAAATCTGCGAATTTTGACGACGTCCCCGTAGCCGGACCCCTGGGGTTCCCCGAACGTTCAGATCGCCCATGGACCCAAAATCAGTGAGTAATAGCATAGAAAACTGGCCAGGATGGACCAAATATGCAAGTATTTATGACGTACTCATAACCGGACCCCGGGATTCCCCGAACATTCGGCTCGCCCCGGGACCCAAAATCTGCGAGTAATAGCACAGAAAACTGGTCAGAATGGATCAAATCTGCGAGTTTTGACGAGGTCCCCGTAACCGGAGCCCTGGGGTTTCTTTAACGTTCGGATCGCCCCGGGACCCAAAATCAGTGAGTAATAGCATAGAAAACTGGCCAGAATGGACCAATTATGCGACTTTTGACGACGTGCCCGTAACCTGACCCCGGGGTTCTCCGAACATTCGGATCGCCCCGGGACCCAAAAACAGCGAGTAATAGCACGGAAAACTGGTCAGAATGGATCAAATCTGCGAGTTTTGATGATGTCCCCGTAACCGGACCCCGGGGTTCCCCGAACATTCGGATCGCCCCGTGACCCAAAATTAGTGCGTAATAGCACAGAAAACTGGCCAGAATGGACCAAATATGCGAGTTTTGACGAGGTCCCCGTAACCGGACCCCTAGGGTTTCTCGAACGTTCGGATCGCCCCGAGACCCAAAATCAGTGAGTAATAGCATAGAAAACTGGCCAGAATGGACCAAATATGCGAGTTTTGACGACGTGCCCGTCACCGGACCCCGGGGTTCCCCGAACATTCGGATCGCCCCGTGACCCAAAATTAGTGCGTAATAGCACAGAAAGCTGGCCAGAATGGACCAAATATGCGAGTTTTGACGAGGTCTCCGTAACCGGACCCCTGGGGTTTCTCGAACGTTCGGATCGCCCCGAGACCCAAAATCAGTGAGTAATAGCATAGAAAACTGGCCAGAATGGACCAATTATGCGACTTTTGACGACGTGCCCGTAACCTGATCCCGGGGTTCCCCGAACATTCGGATCGCCCCGGGACCCAAAAACAGCGAGTAATAGCACGGAAAACTGGTCAGAATGGATCAAATCTGCGAGTTTTGATGATGTCCCCGTAACCGGACCCCGGGGTTCCCCGAACATTCGGATCGCCCCGTGACCCAAAATTAGTACGTAATAGCACAGAAAACTGGCCAGAATGGACCAAATATGCGAGTTTTGACGAGGTCCCCGTAACCGGACCCCTAGGGTTTCTCGAACGTTCGGATCGCCCCGAGACCCAAAATCAGTGAGTAATAGCATAGAAAACTGGCCAGAATGGACCAAATATGCGAGTTTTGACGACGTGCCCGTCACCGGACCCCGGGGTTCCCCGAACATTCGGATCGCCCCGGGACCCAAAATCAGCGAGTAATAGCACGGAAAACTGGTCAGAATGGATCAAATCTGCGAGTTTTGATGATGTCCCCGTAACCGGACCCCGGGGTTCCCCAAACATTCGGATCGCCCCGTGACCCAAAAATTAGTGCGTAATAGCACAGAAACCTGGCCAGAATGGACCAAATATGCAAGTTTTGACGAGGTCCCCGTAACCGGACCCCTGGGGTTCCCCTAATGTTTGGATCGCCCCGGGACCCAAAATCAGTGAGTAATAGCATAGAAACTGGCCAGAATGGACCAAATATGCGAGTTTTTATGACGTACTCATAACCAGACCCCGGGGTTCCCCGAACATTCGGATCGGCCCGGGACCCAAAATCTGCGAGTAATAACACAGAAAACAGGTAAGAATGGACCAAATCTGCGAGTTTTGACGAGGTCCCCATAACCGGACCCCTAGGGTTCCCCGAACGTTCGGATCGCCCCGGGACCCAAAATCAGTGAGTAATAGCATAGAAAACTGGTCAGAATGGACCAAATCTGTGAGGTTTGACGAGGTACCCGTAACCGGACTCCTGGGGTTTCTCGAACGTTCGGATCGCCTCGGGACCCAAAATCAGAGAGTAATACCTTAGAAAACTGGACAGAATGGACCAAATATGCGAGTTTTGACGACGTACCCGTATCCGGACCCCGGGGTTGTCCGAACATTCGGATCGCCCTAGGACCCAAAATCTGTGAGTAATAGCACAGAAAACTGGTCAGACTGGACCAAATCTGCAAGTTTTGACGACGTCCCCGTAACCGGACCCCGGGGTTCCCCGAACATTCAGATCTCCCCGGGACCCAAAATCTGCGAGTAATAGCACAGAAAACTGGTCAGAATGGATCAAATCTGCGAGTTTTGACGAGGTCCCCGTAACCGGAGCCCTGGGGTTTCTCGAACGTTCGGATCGCCCCGGGACCCAAAATCAGTGAGTAATAGCATAGAAAACTGGCCAGAATGGACCAATTATGCGAGTTTTGACGACGTGCCCGTAACCTGACCCCGGGGTTCCCCGAACATTCGGATCGCCCCGGGACCCAAAATCAGCGAGTAATAGGACGGAAAACTGGTCAGAATGGATCAAATCTGCGAGTTTTGATGATGTCCCCGTAACCGGACCCAGGGGTTCCCCGAACATTCGGATCGCCCCGTGACCCAAAATTAGTGCGTAATAGCACAGAAAACTGGCCAGAATGGACCAAATATGCGAGTTTTGACGAGGTCCCCGTAACCGGACCCCTGGGGTTTCTCGAACGTTCGGATCGCCCCGGGACCCAAAATCAGTGAGTAATAGCATAGAAAACTGGCCAGAATGGACCAAATATGCGAGTTTTGACGACGTGCCCGTAACCAGACCCCGGGGTTCCCCGAACATGCTGATCGCCCCGGGACCCAAAATCAGCGAGTAATAGCACGGAAAACTGGTCAGAATGGATCAAATCTGCGAGTTTTGATGATGTCCCCGTAACCGGACCCCGGGGTTCCCCGAACATTCGGATCGCCCCGTGACCCAAAATTAGTGCGTAATAGCACAGAAAACTGGCCAGAATGGACCAAATATGCGAGTTTTGACGAGGTCCCCGTAACCGGACCCCTGGGGTTCCCCGAACGTTCGGATCACCCCGGGACCCAAAATCAGTGAGTAATAGCATAGAAAACTGGCCAGAATGGACCAAATATGCGAGTTTTAATCACGTACTCATAACCGGACCCCGGGGTTCCCCGAACATTCGGATCGCCCCAGGACCCAAAATCTGCGAGTAATAGAACAGAAAAAAGGTAAGAATGGACCAAATCTGTGAATTTTGACGAAGTCCCTGTAACCGGACCCCTGGGGTTCCCCGAACGTTCAGATCGCCCATGGACCCAAAATCAGTGAGTAATAGCATAGAAAACTGGCCAGGATGGACCAAATATGCAAGTATTTATGACGTACTCGTAACCGGACCCCCGGGTTCCCCGAACATTCGGATCGCCCCGGGACCCAAAATCTGCGAGTAATAGCACAGAAAACTGGTCAGAATGGATCAAATCTGCGAGTTTTGACGAGGTCCCCGTAACCGGAGCCCTGGGGTTTCTCGAACGTTCGGATCGCCCCGGGACCCAAAATCAGTGAGTCATAGCATAGAAAACTGGCCAGAATGGACCAATTAAGCGAGTTTTGACGACGTGCCCGTAACCTGACCCCGGGGTTCCCCGAACATTCGGATCGCCCCGGGACCCAAAATCAGCGAGTAATAGCACGGAAAACTGGTCAGAATGGATGAAATCTGCGAGTTTTGATGATGTCCCCGTAACCGGACCCCGGGGTTCCCCAAACATTCGGATCACCCCTTGACCCAAAATTAGTGCGTAATAGCACAGAAAGCTGCCCAGAATGGACCAAATATGCGAGTTTTGACGAGGTCCCCGTAACCGGACCCCAGGGTTCCCCGAACATTCGGATCGCCCTGGGACCCAAAATCTTCGAGTAATAGCACAGAAAACTGGTCAGACTGGACCAAATCTGCTAGTTTTCACGACGTCCCCGTAACCGGACCCCAGGGTTCCCCGAACATTCAGATCTCCCCGGGACCCAAAATTTGCGAGTAATAGCACAGAAAACTGGTCAGAATGGATCAAATCTGCGAGTTTTGACGAGGTCCCCGTAACTGGACCCCTGAGGTTTCTCGAACGTTCGGATCGCCCCGGGACCCAAAATCAGTGAGTAATAGTATAGAAAACTGGCCAGAATGGACCAAATATGCGAGTTTTGACGACGTGCCCATAACCTGACCCCGGGGTTCCCCGAACATTCGGATCGCCACGGGACCCAAAGTCAGCGAGTAATAGCACGGAAAACTGGTCAGAATGGATCAAATCTGCGAGTTTTGATGATGTCCCCGTAACCGGACCCCGGGGTTCCCCAAACATTCGGATCGCCCCGGGACCCAAAATCTGCGAGTAATAGCACAGAAAAAAGGTAAGAATGGACCAAATCTGCGAATTTTGACGACGTCCCCGTAGCCGGACCCCTGGGGTTCCCCGAACGTTCAGATCGCCCATGGACCCAAAATCAGTGAGTAATAGCATAGAAAACTGGCCAGGATGGACCAAATATGCAAGTATTTATGACGTACTCATAACCGGACCCCGGGATTCCCCGAACGTTCGGATCGCCCCGGGACCCAAAATCAGTGAGTAATAGCACAGAAAACTGGTCAGAATGGATCAAATCTGCGAGTTTTGACGACGTGCCCGTAACCTGACCCCGGGGTTCCCCGAACATTCGGATCGCCCCGGGACCCAAAATCAGCGAGTAACAGGACGGAAAACTGGTCAGAATGGATGAAATCTGCGAGTTTTGATGATGTCCCCGTAACCGGACCCCGGGGTTCCCCGAACATTCGGATCGCCCCGTGACCCAAAATTTGTGCGTAATAGCACAGAAAACTGGCCAGAATGGACCAAATATGCGAGTTTTGACGAGGTCCCCGTAACCGGACCCCTGGGGTTTCTCGAACGTTCGGATCGCCCCGGGACCCAAAATCAGTGAGTAATAGCATAGAAAACTGGCCAGAATGGACCAAATATGCGAGTTTTAATGACGTACTCATAACCGGACCCCGGGGTTCCCCGAACATTCGGATCGCCCCGGGACCCAAAATCTGCGAGTAATAGAACAGAAAAAAGGTAAGAATGGACCAAATCTGTGAATTTTGACGAAGTCCCCGTAACCGGACCCCTGGGGTTCCCCGAACGTTCAGATCGCCCATGGACCCAAAATCAGTGAGTAATAGCATAGAAAACTGGCCAGGATGGACCAAATATGCAAGTATTTATGACGTACTCGTAACCGGACCCCCGGGTTCCCCGAACATTCGGATCGCCCCGGGACCCAAAATCTGCGAGTAATAGCACAGAAAACTGGTCAGAATGGATCAAATCTGCGAGTTTTGACGAGGTCCCCGTAACCGGAGCCCTGGGGTTTCTCGAACGTTCGGATCGCCCCGGGACCCAAAATCAGTGAGTCATAGCATAGAAAACTGGCCAGAATGGACCAATTAAGCGAGTTTTGACGACGTGCCCGTAACCTGACCCCGGGGTTCCCCGAACATTCGGATCGCCCCGGGACCCAAAATCAGCGAGTAATAGCACGGAAAACTGGTCAGAATGGATGAAATCTGCGAGTTTTGATGATGTCCCCGTAACCGGACCCCGGGGTTCCCCAAACATTCGGATCGCCCCTTGACCCAAAATTAGTGCGTAATAGCACAGAAAGCTGGCCAGAATGGACCAAATATGCGAGTTTTGACGAGGTCCCCGTAACCGGACCCCTGGGGTTTCTCGAACGTTCGGATCGCCCCGAGACCCAAAATCAGTGAGTAATAGCATAGAAAACTGGCCAGAATGGACCAAATATGCGAGTTTTGACGACATGCCCGTAACCTGACCCCGGGGTTCCCCGAACATTCAGATCGCCCCGGGACCCAAAATCAGCGAGTAATAGCACGGAAAACTGGTCAGAATGGATCAAATCTGCGAGTTTTGATGATGTCCCCGTAACAGAACCCCGGGGTTCCCCGAACATTCGGATCGCCCCGTGACCCAAAAATTAGTGCGTAATAGCACAGAAACCTGGCCAGAACGGACCAAATATGCAAGTTTTGACGAGGTCCCCGTAACCGGACCCCTGGGGTTCCCCTAAGGTTCGGATCGCCCCGGGACCCAAAATCAGTGAGTAATAGCATAGAAAACTGGCCAGAATGGACCAAATATGCGAGTTTTTATGACGTACTCATAACCAGACCCCGGGGTTCCCCGAACATTCGGATCGGCCCGGGACCCAAAATCTGCGAGTAATAGCACAGAAAACAGATAAGAATGGACCAAATCTGCGAGTTTTGACGAGGTCCCCGTAACCAGACCCCTAGGGTTCCCCGAACGTTCGGATCGCCCCGGGACCCAAAATCAGTGAGTAATAGCATAGAAAACTGGTCAGAATGGACCAAATCTGTGAGGTTTGACGAGGTACCCGTAACCGGACTCCTGGGGTTTCTCGAACGTTCGGATCGCCTCGGGACCCAAAATCAGAGAGTAATACCATAGAAAACTGGACAGAATGGACCAAATATGCGAGTTTTGACGACGTACCCGTATCCGGACCCCGGGGTTCTTCGAACATTCGGATCGCCCTGGGACCCAAAATCTTCGAGTAATAGCACAGAAAACTGGTCAGACTGGACCAAATCTGCTAGTTTTCACGACGTCCCCGTAACCGGACCCCAGGGTTCCCCGAACATTCAGATCTCCCCGGGACCCAAAATTTGCGAGTAATAGCACAGAAAACTGGTCAGAATGGATCAAATCTGCGAGTTTTGACGAGGTCCCCGTAACTGGACCCCTGAGGTTTCTCGAACGTTCGGATCGCCCCGGGACCCAAAATCAGTGAGTAATAGCATAGAAAACTGGCCAGAATGGACCAAATATGCGAGTTTTGACGACGTGCCCATAACCTGACCCCGGGGTTCCCCGAACATTCGGATCGCCACGGGACCCAAAGTCAGCGAGTAATAGCACGGAAAACTGGTCAGAATGGATCAAATCTGCGAGTTTTGATGATGTCCCCGTAACCGGACCCCGGGGTTCCCCAAACATTCGGATCGCCCCGGGACCCAAAATCTGCGAGTAATAGCACAGAAAAAAGGTAAGAATGGACCAAATCTGCGAATTTTGACGACGTCCCCGTAGCCGGACCCCTGGGGTTCCCCGAACGTTCAGATCGCCCATGGACCCAAAATCAGTGAGTAATAGCATAGAAAACTGGCCAGGATGGACCAAATATGCAAGTATTTATGACGTACTCATAACCGGACCCCGGGATTCCCCGAACATTCGGATCGCCCCGGGACCCAAAATCTGCGAGTAATAGCACAGAAAACTGGTCAGAATGGATCAAATCTGCGAGTTTTGACGAGGTCCCCGTAACCGGAGCCCTGGGGTTTCTCGAACGTTCGGATCGCCCCGGTACCCAAAATCAGTGAGTAATAGCATAGAAAACTGGCCAGAATGGACCAATTATGCGAGTTTTGACGACGTGCCCGTAACCTGACCCCGGGGTTCCCCGAACATTCGGATCGCCCCGGGACCCAAAATCAGCGAGTAATAGCACGGAAAACTGGTCAGAATGGATGAAATCTGCGAGTTTTGATGATGTCCCCGTAACCGGACCCCGGGGTTCCCCGAACATTCGGATCGCCCCGTGACCCAAAATTAGTGCGTAATAGCACAGAAAGCTGGCCAGAATGGACCAAATATACGAGTTTTGACGAGGTCTCCGTAACCGGACCCCTGGGGTTTCTCGAACGTTCGGATCGCCCCGAGACCCAAAATCAGTGAGTAATAGCATAGAAAACTGGCCAGAATGGACCAAATATGCGAGTTTTGACGACGTGCCTGTAACCTGACCCCGGGGTTCCCCGAACATTCGGATCGCCCCGGGACCCAAAATCAGCGAGTAATAGGACGGAAAACTGGTCAGAATGGATCAAATCTGCGAGTTTTGATGATGTCCCCGTAACCGGACCCCGGGGTTCCCCGAACATTCGGATCGCCCCGTGACCCAAAATTAGTGCGTAATAGCACGGAAAACTGGCCAGAATGGACCAAATATGCGAGTTTTGACGAGGTCCCCGTAACCGGACCCCTGGGGTTCCCCGAACATTCGGATCACCCCGGGACCCAAAATCAGTGAGTAATAGCATAGAAAACTGGCCAGAATGGACCAAATATGCGAGTTTTAATGACGTACTCATAACCGGACCCCGGGGTTCCCCGAACATTCGGATCGCCCCGGGACCCAAAATCTGCGAGTAATAGAACAGAAAAAAGGTAAGAATGGACCAAATCTGTGAATTTTGACGAAGTCCCCGTAACCGGACCCCTGGGGTTCCCCGAACGTTCAGATCGCCCATGGACCCAAAATCAGTGAGTAATAGCATAGAAAACTGGCTAGGATGGACCAAATATGCAAGTATTTATGACGTACTCGTAACCGGACCCCCGGGTTCCCCGAACATTCGGATCGCCCCGGGACCCAAAATCTGCGAGTAATAGCACAGAAAACTGGTCAGAATGGATCAAATCTGCGAGTTTTGACGAGGTCCCCGTAACCGGAGCCCTGGGGTTTCTCGAACGTTCGGATCGCCCCGGGACCCAAAATCAGTGAGTCATAGCATAGAAAACTGGCCAGAATGGACCAATTAAGCGAGTTTTGACGACGTGCCCGTAACCTGACCCCGGGGTTCCCCGAACATTCGGATCGCCCCGGGACCCAAAATCAGCGAGTAATAGCACGGAAAACTGGTCAGAATGGATGAAATCTGCGAGTTTTGATGATGTCCCCATAACCGGACCCCGGGGTTCCCCAAACATTCGGATCGCCCCTTGACCCAAAATTAGTGCGTAATAGCACAGAAAGCTGGCCAGAATGGACCAAATATGCGAGTTTTGACGAGGTCCCCGTAACCGGACCCCTGGGGTTTCTCGAACGTTCGGATCGCCCCGAGACCCAAAATCAGTGAGTAATAGCATAGAAAACTGGCCAGAATGGACCAAATATGCGAGTTTTGACGACATGCCCGTAACCTGACCCCGGGGTTCCCCGAACATTCAGATCGCCCCGGGACCCAAAATCAGCGAGTAATAGCACGGAAAACTGGTCAGAATGGATCAAATCTGCGAGTTTTGATGATGTCCCCGTAACAGAACCCCGGGGTTCCCCGAACATTCGGATCGCCCCGTGACCCAAAAATTAGTGCGTAATAGCACAGAAACCTGGCCAGAACGGACCAAATATGCAAGTTTTGACGAGGTCCCCGTAACCGGACCCCTGGGGTTCCCCTAAGGTTCGGATCGCCCCGGGACCCAAAATCAGTGAGTAATAGCATAGAAAACTGGCCAGAATGGACCAAATATGCGAGTTTTTATGACGTACTCATAACCAGACCCCGGGGTTCCCCGAACATTCGGATCGGCCCGGGACCCAAAATCTGCGAGTAATAGCACAGAAAACAGGTAAGAATGGACCAAATCTGCGAGTTTTGACGAGGTCCCCGTAACCAGACCCCTAGGGTTCCCCGAACGTTCGGATCGCCCCGGGACCCAAAATCAGTGAGTAATAGCATAGAAAACTGGTCAGAATGGACCAAATCTGTGAGGTTTGACGAGGTACCCGTAACCGGACTCCTGGGGTTTCTCGAACGTTCGGATCGCCTCGGGACCCAAAATCAGAGAGTAATACCATAGAAAACTGGACAGAATGGACCAAATATGCGAGTTTTGACGACGTACCCGTATCCGGACCCCGGGGTTCTTCGAACATTCGGATCGCCCTGGGACCCAAAATCTTCGAGTAATAGCACAGAAAACTGGTCAGACTGGACCAAATCTGCTAGTTTTCACGACGTCCCCGTAACCGGACCCCAGGGTTCCCCGAACATTCAGATCTCCCCGGGACCCAAAATTTGCGAGTAATAGCACAGAAAACTGGTCAGAATGGATCAAATCTGTGAGTTTTGACGAGGTCCCCGTAACTGGACCCCTGAGGTTTCTCGAACGTTCGGATCGCCCCGGGACCCAAAATCAGTGAGTAATAGCATAGAAAACTGGCCAGAATGGACCAAATATGCGAGTTTTGACGACGTGCCCATAACCTGACCCCGGGGTTCCCCGAACATTCGGATCGCCACGGGACCCAAAGTCAGCGAGTAATAGCACGGAAAACTGGTCAGAATGGATCAAATCTGCGAGTTTTGATGATGTCCCCGTAACCGGACCCCGGGGTTCCCCAAACATTCGGATCGCCCCGGGACCCAAAATCTGCGAGTAATAGCACAGAAAAAAGGTAAGAATGGACCAAATCTGCGAATTTTGACGACGTCCCCGTAGCCGGACCCCTGGGGTTCCCCGAACGTTCAGATCGCCCATGGACCCAAAATCAGTGAGTAATAGCATAGAAAACTGGCCAGGATGGACCAAATATGCAAGTATTTATGACGTACTCATAACCGGACCCCGGGATTCCCCGAACATTCGGATCGCCCCGTGACCCAAAATTAGTGCGTAATAGCACAGAAAGCTGGCCAGAATGGACCAAATATACGAGTTTTGACGAGGTCTCCGTAACCGGACCCCTGGGGTTTCTCGAACGTTCGGATCGCCCCGAGACCCAAAATCAGTGAGTAATAGCATAGAAAACTGGCCAGAATGGACCAAATATGCGAGTTTTGACGACGTGCCCGTAACCTGACCCCGGGGTTCCCCGAACATTCGGATCGCCCCGGGACCCAAAATCAGCGAGTAATAGCACGGAAAACTGGTCAGAATGGATCAAATCTGCGAGTTTTGATGATGTCCCCGTAACAGAACCCCGGGGTTCCCCGAACATTCGGATCGCCCCGTGACCCAAAAATTAGTGCGTAATAGCACAGAATCCTGGCCAGAATGGACCAAATATGCGAGTTTTGACGACGTGCCCGTAACCGGACCCCTGGGGTTCCCCTAAGGTTCGGATCGCCCCGGGACCCAAAATCAGTGAGTAATAGCATAGAAAACTGGCCAGAATGGACCAAATATGCGAGTTTTTATGACGTACTCATAACCAGACCCCGGGGTTCCCCGAACATTCGGATCGGCCCGGGACCCAAAATCTGCGAGTAATAGCACAGAAAACAGGTAAGAATGGACCAAATCTGCGAGTTTTGACGAGGTCCCCGTAACCAGACCCCTAGGGTTCCCCGAACGTTCGGATCGCCCCGGGACCCAAAATCAGTGAGTAATATCATAGAAAACTGGTCAGAATGGACCAAATCTGCGAGGTTTGACGAGGTACCCGTAACCGGACTCCTGGGGTTTCTCGAACGTTCGGATCGCCTCGGGACCCAAAATCAGAGAGTAATACCATAGAAAACTGGACAGAATGGACCAAATATGCGAGTTTTGACGACGTACCCGTATCCGGACCCCGGGGTTCTCCGAACATTCGGATCGCCCTGGGACCCAAAATCTTCGAGTAATAGCACAGAAAACTGGTCAGACTGGACCAAATCTGCTAGTTTTGACGACGTCCCCGTAACCGGACCCCGGGGTTCCCCAAACATTCGGATCGCCCCGGGACCCAAAATCTGCGAGTAATAGCACAGAAAAAAGGTAAGAATGGACCAAATCTGCGAATTTTGACGACGTCCCCGTAGCCGGACCCCTGGGGTTCCCCGAACGTTCAGATCGCCCATGGACCCAAAATCAGTGAGTAATAGCATAGAAAACTGGCCAGGATGGACCAAATATGCAAGTATTTATGACGTACTCATAACCGGACCCCGGGATTCCCCGAACATTCGGATCGCCCCGGGACCCAAAATCTGCGAGTAATAGCACAGAAAACTGGTCAGAATGGATCAAATCTGCGAGTTTTGACGAGGTCCCCGTAACCGGAGCCCTGGGGTTTCTCGAACGTTCGGATCGCCCCGGTACCCAAAATCAGTGAGTAATAGCATAGAAAACTGGCCAGAATGGACCAATTATGCGAGTTTTGACGACGTGCCCGTAACCTGACCCCGGGGTTCCCCGAACATTCGGATCGCCCCGGGACCCAAAATCAGCGAGTAATAGCACGGAAAACTGGTCAGAATGGATGAAATCTGCGAGTTTTGATGATGTCCCCGTAACCGGACCCCGGGGTTCCCCGAACATTCGGATCGCCCCGTGACCCAAAATTAGTGCGTAATAGCACAGAAAGCTGGCCAGAATGGACCAAATATACGAGTTTTGACGAGGTCTCCGTAACCGGACCCCTGGGGTTTCTCGAACGTTCGGATCGCCCCGAGACCCAAAATCAGTGAGTAATAGCATAGAAAACTGGCCAGAATGGACCAAATATGCGAGTTTTGACGACGTGCCCGTAACCTGACCCCGGGGTTCCCCGAACATTCGGATCGCCCCGGGACCCAAAATCAGCGAGTAATAGCACGGAAAACTGGTCAGAATGGATCAAATCTGCGAGTTTTGATGATGTCCCCGTAACAGAACCCCGGGGTTCCCCGAACATTCGGATCGCCCCGTGACCCAAAAATTAGTGCGTAATAGCACAGAATCCTGGCCAGAATGGACCAAATATGCGAGTTTTGACGACGTGCCCGTAACCGGACCCCTGGGGTTCCCCTAAGGTTCGGATCGCCCCGGGACCCAAAATCAGTGAGTAATAGCATAGAAAACTGGCCAGAATGGACCAAATATGCGAGTTTTTATGACGTACTCATAACCAGACCCCGGGGTTCCCCGAACATTCGGATCGGCCCGGGACCCAAAATCTGCGAGTAATAGCACAGAAAACAGGTAAGAATGGACCAAATCTGCGAGTTTTGACGAGGTCCCCGTAACCAGACCCCTAGGGTTCCCCGAACGTTCGGATCGCCCCGGGACCCAAAATCAGTGAGTAATAGCATAGAAAACTGGTCAGAATGGACCAAATCTGTGAGGTTTGACGAGGTACCCGTAACCGGACTCCTGGGGTTTCTCGAACGTTCGGATCGCCTCGGGACCCAAAATCAGAGAGTAATACCATAGAAAACTGGACAGAATGGACCAAATATGCGAGTTTTGACGACGTACCCGTATCCGGACCCCGGGGTTCTTCGAACATTCGGATCGCCCTGGGACCCAAAATCTTCGAGTAATAGCACAGAAAACTGGTCAGACTGGACCAAATCTGCTAGTTTTCACGACGTCCCCGTAACCGGACCCCAGGGTTCCCCGAACATTCAGATCTCCCCGGGACCCAAAATTTGCGAGTAATAGCACAGAAAACTGGTCAGAATGGATCAAATCTGCGAGTTTTGACGAGGTCCCCGTAACTGGACCCCTGAGGTTTCTCGAACGTTCGGATCGCCCCGGGACCCAAAATCAGTGAGTAATAGCATAGAAAACTGGCCAGAATGGACCAAATATGCGAGTTTTGACGACGTGCCCATAACCTGACCCCGGGGTTCCCCGAACATTCGGATCGCCACGGGACCCAAAGTCAGCGAGTAATAGCACGGAAAACTGGTCAGAATGGATCAAATCTGCGAGTTTTGATGATGTCCCCGTAACCGGACCCCGGGGTTCCCCAAACATTCGGATCGCCCCGGGACCCAAAATCTGCGAGTAATAGCACAGAAAAAAGGTAAGAATGGACCAAATCTGCGAATTTTGACGACGTCCCCGTAGCCGGACCCCTGGGGTTCCCCGAACGTTCAGATCGCCCATGGACCCAAAATCAGTGAGTAATAGCATAGAAAACTGGCCAGGATGGACCAAATATGCAAGTATTTATGACGTACTCATAACCGGACCCCGGGATTCCCCGAACATTCGGATCGCCCCGTGACCCAAAATTAGTGCGTAATAGCACAGAAAGCTGGCCAGAATGGACCAAATATACGAGTTTTGACGAGGTCTCCGTAACCGGACCCCTGGGGTTTCTCGAACGTTCGGATCGCCCCGAGACCCAAAATCAGTGAGTAATAGCATAGAAAACTGGCCAGAATGGACCAAATATGCGAGTTTTGACGACGTGCCCGTAACCTGACCCCGGGGTTCCCCGAACATTCGGATCGCCCCGGGACCCAAAATCAGCGAGTAATAGCACGGAAAACTGGTCAGAATGGATCAAATCTGCGAGTTTTGATGATGTCCCCGTAACAGAACCCCGGGGTTCCCCGAACATTCGGATCGCCCCGTGACCCAAAAATTAGTGCGTAATAGCACAGAATCCTGGCCAGAATGGACCAAATATGCGAGTTTTGACGACGTGCCCGTAACCGGACCCCTGGGGTTCCCCTAAGGTTCGGATCGCCCCGGGACCCAAAATCAGTGAGTAATAGCATAGAAAACTGGCCAGAATGGACCAAATATGCGAGTTTTTATGACGTACTCATAACCAGACCCCGGGGTTCCCCGAACATTCGGATCGGCCCGGGACCCAAAATCTGCGAGTAATAGCACAGAAAACAGGTAAGAATGGACCAAATCTGCGAGTTTTGACGAGGTCCCCGTAACCAGACCCCTAGGGTTCCCCGAACGTTCGGATCGCCCCGGGACCCAAAATCAGTGAGTAATAGCATAGAAAACTGGTCAGAATGGACCAAATCTGCGAGGTTTGACGAGGTACCCGTAACCGGACTCCTGGGGTTTCTCGAACGTTCGGATCGCCTCGGGACCCAAAATCAGAGAGTAATACCATAGAAAACTGGACAGAATGGACCAAATATGCGAGTTTTGACGACGTACCCGTATCCGGACCCCGGGGTTCTCCGAACATTCGGATCGCCCTGGGACCCAAAATCTTCGAGTAATAGCACAGAAAACTGGTCAGACTGGACCAAATCTGCTAGTTTTGACGACGTCCCCGTAACCGGACCCCGGGGTTCCCCAAACATTCGGATCGCCCCGGGACCCAAAATCTGCGAGTAATAGCACAGAAAAAAGGTAAGAATGGACCAAATCTGCGAATTTTGACGACGTCCCCGTAGCCGGACCCCTGGGGTTCCCCGAACGTTCAGATCGCCCATGGACCCAAAATCAGTGAGTAATAGCATAGAAAACTGGCCAGGATGGACCAAATATGCAAGTATTTATGACGTACTCATAACCGGACCCCGGGATTCCCCGAACATTCGGATCGCCCCGGGACCCAAAATCTGCGAGTAATAGCACAGAAAACTGGTCAGAATGGATCAAATCTGCGAGTTTTGACGAGGTCCCCGTAACCGGAGCCCTGGGGTTTCTCGAACGTTCGGATCGCCCCGGTACCCAAAATCAGTGAGTAATAGCATAGAAAACTGGCCAGAATGGACCAATTATGCGAGTTTTGACGACGTGCCCGTAACCTGACCCCGGGGTTCCCCGAACATTCGGATCGCCCCGGGACCCAAAATCAGCGAGTAATAGCACGGAAAACTGGTCAGAATGGATGAAATCTGCGAGTTTTGATGATGTCCCCGTAACCGGACCCCGGGGTTCCCCGAACATTCGGATCGCCCCGTGACCCAAAATTAGTGCGTAATAGCACAGAAAGCTGGCCAGAATGGACCAAATATACGAGTTTTGACGAGGTCTCCGTAACCGGACCCCTGGGGTTTCTCGAACGTTCGGATCGCCCCGAGACCCAAAATCAGTGAGTAATAGCATAGAAAACTGGCCAGAATGGACCAAATATGCGAGTTTTGACGACGTGCCCGTAACCTGACCCCGGGGTTCCCCGAACATTCGGATCGCCCCGGGACCCAAAATCAGCGAGTAATAGCACGGAAAACTGGTCAGAATGGATCAAATCTGCGAGTTTTGATGATGTCCCCGTAACAGAACCCCGGGGTTCCCCGAACATTCGGATCGCCCCGTGACCCAAAAATTAGTGCGTAATAGCACAGAATCCTGGCCAGAATGGACCAAATATGCGAGTTTTGACGACGTGCCCGTAACCGGACCCCTGGGGTTCCCCTAAGGTTCGGATCGCCCCGGGACCCAAAATCAGTGAGTAATAGCATAGAAAACTGGCCAGAATGGACCAAATATGCGAGTTTTTATGACGTACTCATAACCAGACCCCGGGGTTCCCCGAACATTCGGATCGGCCCGGGACCCAAAATCTGCGAGTAATAGCACAGAAAACAGGTAAGAATGGACCAAATCTGCGAGTTTTGACGAGGTCCCCGTAACCAGACCCCTAGGGTTCCCCGAACGTTCGGATCGCCCCGGGACCCAAAATCAGTGAGTAATAGCATAGAAAACTGGTCAGAATGGACCAAATCTGTGAGGTTTGACGAGGTACCCGTAACCGGACTCCTGGGGTTTCTCGAACGTTCGGATCGCCTCGGGACCCAAAATCAGAGAGTAATACCATAGAAAACTGGACAGAATGGACCAAATATGCGAGTTTTGACGACGTACCCGTATCCGGACCCCGGGGTTCTTCGAACATTCGGATCGCCCTGGGACCCAAAATCTTCGAGTAATAGCACAGAAAACTGGTCAGACTGGACCAAATCTGCTAGTTTTCACGACGTCCCCGTAACCGGACCCCAGGGTTCCCCGAACATTCAGATCTCCCCGGGACCCAAAATTTGCGAGTAATAGCACAGAAAACTGGTCAGAATGGATCAAATCTGCGAGTTTTGACGAGGTCCCCGTAACTGGACCCCTGAGGTTTCTCGAACGTTCGGATCGCCCCGGGACCCAAAATCAGTGAGTAATAGCATAGAAAACTGGCCAGAATGGACCAAATATGCGAGTTTTGACGACGTGCCCATAACCTGACCCCGGGGTTCCCCGAACATTCGGATCGCCACGGGACCCAAAGTCAGCGAGTAATAGCACGGAAAACTGGTCAGAATGGATCAAATCTGCGAGTTTTGATGATGTCCCCGTAACCGGACCCCGGGGTTCCCCAAACATTCGGATCGCCCCGGGACCCAAAATCTGCGAGTAATAGCACAGAAAAAAGGTAAGAATGGACCAAATCTGCGAATTTTGACGACGTCCCCGTAGCCGGACCCCTGGGGTTCCCCGAACGTTCAGATCGCCCATGGACCCAAAATCAGTGAGTAATAGCATAGAAAACTGGCCAGGATGGACCAAATATGCAAGTATTTATGACGTACTCATAACCGGACCCCGGGATTCCCCGAACATTCGGATCGCCCCGTGACCCAAAATTAGTGCGTAATAGCACAGAAAGCTGGCCAGAATGGACCAAATATACGAGTTTTGACGAGGTCTCCGTAACCGGACCCCTGGGGTTTCTCGAACGTTCGGATCGCCCCGAGACCCAAAATCAGTGAGTAATAGCATAGAAAACTGGCCAGAATGGACCAAATATGCGAGTTTTGACGACGTGCCCGTAACCTGACCCCGGGGTTCCCCGAACATTCGGATCGCCCCGGGACCCAAAATCAGCGAGTAATAGCACGGAAAACTGGTCAGAATGGATCAAATCTGCGAGTTTTGATGATGTCCCCGTAACAGAACCCCGGGGTTCCCCGAACATTCGGATCGCCCCGTGACCCAAAAATTAGTGCGTAATAGCACAGAATCCTGGCCAGAATGGACCAAATATGCGAGTTTTGACGACGTGCCCGTAACCGGACCCCTGGGGTTCCCCTAAGGTTCGGATCGCCCCGGGACCCAAAATCAGTGAGTAATAGCATAGAAAACTGGCCAGAATGGACCAAATATGCGAGTTTTTATGACGTACTCATAACCAGACCCCGGGGTTCCCCGAACATTCGGATCGGCCCGGGACCCAAAATCTGCGAGTAATAGCACAGAAAACAGGTAAGAATGGACCAAATCTGCGAGTTTTGACGAGGTCCCCGTAACCAGACCCCTAGGGTTCCCCGAACGTTCGGATCGCCCCGGGACCCAAAATCAGTGAGTAATAGCATAGAAAACTGGTCAGAATGGACCAAATCTGCGAGGTTTGACGAGGTACCCGTAACCGGACTCCTGGGGTTTCTCGAACGTTCGGATCGCCTCGGGACCCAAAATCAGAGAGTAATACCATAGAAAACTGGACAGAATGGACCAAATATGCGAGTTTTGACGACGTACCCGTATCCGGACCCCGGGGTTCTCCGAACATTCGGATCGCCCTGGGACCCAAAATCTTCGAGTAATAGCACAGAAAACTGGTCAGACTGGACCAAATCTGCTAGTTTTGACGACGTCCCCGTAACCGGACCCCGGGGTTCCCCAAACATTCGGATCGCCCCGGGACCCAAAATCTGCGAGTAATAGCACAGAAAAAAGGTAAGAATGGACCAAATCTGCGAATTTTGACGACGTCCCCGTAGCCGGACCCCTGGGGTTCCCCGAACGTTCAGATCGCCCATGGACCCAAAATCAGTGAGTAATAGCATAGAAAACTGGCCAGGATGGACCAAATATGCAAGTATTTATGACGTACTCATAACCGGACCCCGGGATTCCCCGAACATTCGGATCGCCCCGGGACCCAAAATCTGCGAGTAATAGCACAGAAAACTGGTCAGAATGGATCAAATCTGCGAGTTTTGACGAGGTCCCCGTAACCGGAGCCCTGGGGTTTCTCGAACGTTCGGATCGCCCCGGTACCCAAAATCAGTGAGTAATAGCATAGAAAACTGGCCAGAATGGACCAATTATGCGAGTTTTGACGACGTGCCCGTAACCTGACCCCGGGGTTCCCCGAACATTCGGATCGCCCCGGGACCCAAAATCAGCGAGTAATAGCACGGAAAACTGGTCAGAATGGATGAAATCTGCGAGTTTTGATGATGTCCCCGTAACCGGACCCCGGGGTTCCCCGAACATTCGGATCGCCCCGTGACCCAAAATTAGTGCGTAATAGCACAGAAAGCTGGCCAGAATGGACCAAATATACGAGTTTTGACGAGGTCTCCGTAACCGGACCCCTGGGGTTTCTCGAACGTTCGGATCGCCCCGAGACCCAAAATCAGTGAGTAATAGCATAGAAAACTGGCCAGAATGGACCAAATATGCGAGTTTTGACGACGTGCCCGTAACCTGACCCCGGGGTTCCCCGAACATTCGGATCGCCCCGGGACCCAAAATCAGCGAGTAATAGCACGGAAAACTGGTCAGAATGGATCAAATCTGCGAGTTTTGATGATGTCCCCGTAACAGAACCCCGGGGTTCCCCGAACATTCGGATCGCCCCGTGACCCAAAAATTAGTGCGTAATAGCACAGAATCCTGGCCAGAATGGACCAAATATGCGAGTTTTGACGACGTGCCCGTAACCGGACCCCTGGGGTTCCCCTAAGGTTCGGATCGCCCCGGGACCCAAAATCAGTGAGTAATAGCATAGAAAACTGGCCAGAATGGACCAAATATGCGAGTTTTTATGACGTACTCATAACCAGACCCCGGGGTTCCCCGAACATTCGGATCGGCCCGGGACCCAAAATCTGCGAGTAATAGCACAGAAAACAGGTAAGAATGGACCAAATCTGCGAGTTTTGACGAGGTCCCCGTAACCAGACCCCTAGGGTTCCCCGAACGTTCGGATCGCCCCGGGACCCAAAATCAGTGAGTAATAGCATAGAAAACTGGTCAGAATGGACCAAATCTGTGAGGTTTGACGAGGTACCCGTAAACGGACTCCTGGGGTTTCTCGAACGTTCGGATCGCCTCGGGACCCAAAATCAGAGAGTAATACCATAGAAAACTGGACAGAATGGACCAAATATGCGAGTTTTGACGACGTACCCGTATCCGGACCCCGGGGTTCTTCGAACATTCGGATCGCCCTGGGACCCAAAATCTTCGAGTAATAGCACAGAAAACTGGTCAGACTGGACCAAATCTGCTAGTTTTCACGACGTCCCCGTAACCGGACCCCAGGGTTCCCCGAACATTCAGATCTCCCCGGGACCCAAAATTTGCGAGTAATAGCACAGAAAACTGGTCAGAATGGATCAAATCTGCGAGTTTTGACGAGGTCCCCGTAACTGGACCCCTGAGGTTTCTCGAACGTTCGGATCGCCCCGGGACCCAAAATCAGTGAGTAATAGCATAGAAAACTGGCCAGAATGGACCAAATATGCGAGTTTTGACGACGTGCCCATAACCTGACCCCGGGGTTCCCCGAACATTCGGATCGCCACGGGACCCAAAATCAGCGAGTAATAGCACGGAAAACTGGTCAGAATGGATCAAATCTGCGAGTTTTGATGATGTCCCCGTAACCGGACCCCGGGGTTCCCCAAACATTCGGATCGCCCCGGGACCCAAAATCTGCGAGTAATAGCACAGAAAAAAGGTAAGAATGGACCAAATCTGCGAATTTTGACGACGTCCCCGTAGCCGGACCCCTGGGGTTCCCCGAACGTTCAGATCGCCCATGGACCCAAAATCAGTGAGTAATAGCATAGAAAACTGGCCAGGATGGACCAAATATGCAAGTATTTATGACGTACTCATAACCGGACCCCGGGATTCCCCGAACATTCGGATCGCCCCGTGACCCAAAATTAGTGCGTAATAGCACAGAAAGCTGGCCAGAATGGACCAAATATACGAGTTTTGACGAGGTCTCCGTAACCGGACCCCTGGGGTTTCTCGAACGTTCGGATCGCCCCGAGACCCAAAATCAGTGAGTAATAGCATAGAAAACTGGCCAGAATGGACCAAATATGCGAGTTTTGACGACGTGCCCGTAACCTGACCCCGGGGTTCCCCGAACATTCGGATCGCCCCGGGACCCAAAATCAGCGAGTAATAGCACGGAAAACTGGTCAGAATGGATCAAATCTGTGAGTTTTGATGATGTCCCCGTAACAGAACCCCGGGGTTCCCCGAACATTCGGATCGCCCCGTGACCCAAAAATTAGTGCGTAATAGCACAGAATCCTGGCCAGAATGGACCAAATATGCGAGTTTTGACGACGTGCCCGTAACCGGACCCCTGGGGTTCCCCTAAGGTTCGGATCGCCCCGGGACCCAAAATCAGTGAGTAATAGCATAGAAAACTGGCCAGAATGGACCAAATATGCGAGTTTTTATGACGTACTCATAACCAGACCCCGGGGTTCCCCGAACATTCGGATCGGCCCGGGACCCAAAATCTGCGAGTAATAGCACAGAAAACAGGTAAGAATGGACCAAATCTGCGAGTTTTGACGAGGTCCCCGTAACCAGACCCCTAGGGTTCCCCGAACGTTCGGATCGCCCCGGGACCCAAAATCAGTGAGTAATAGCATAGAAAACTGGTCAGAATGGACCAAATCTGTGAGGTTTGACGAGGTACCCGTAACCGGACTCCTGGGGTTTCTCGAACGTTCGGATCGCCTCGGGACCCAAAATCAGAGAGTAATACCATAGAAAACTGGACAGAATGGACCAAATATGCGAGTTTTGACGACGTACCCGTATCCGGACCCCGGGGTTCTTCGAACATTCGGATCGCCCTGGGACCCAAAATCTTCGAGTAATAGCACAGAAAACTGGTCAGACTGGACCAAATCTGCTAGTTTTCACGACGTCCCCGTAACCGGACCCCAGGGTTCCCCGAACATTCAGATCTCCCCGGGACCCAAAATTTGCGAGTAATAGCACAGAAAACTGGTCAGAATGGATCAAATCTGCGAGTTTTGACGAGGTCCCCGTAACTGGACCCCTGAGGTTTCTCGAACGTTCGGATCGCCCCGGGACCCAAAATCAGTGAGTAATAGCATAGAAAACTG
Organism: Elymus sibiricus; assembly: GCA_039707655.1. NCBI lineage: Eukaryota > Viridiplantae > Streptophyta > Magnoliopsida > Poales > Poaceae > Elymus > Elymus sibiricus. The sequence goes on along the minus strand of CM077672.1, from coordinate 518,519,457 downwards.
GCCAGAATGGACCAAATATGCGAGTTTTGACGACGTGCCCATAACCTGACCCCGGTGTTCCCCGAACATTCGGATCGCCACGGGACCCAAAGTCAGCGAGTAATAGCACGGAAAACTGGTCAGAATGGATCAAATCTGCGAGTTTTGATGATGTCCCCGTAACCGGACCCCGGGGTTCCCCAAACATTCGGATCGCCCCGGGACCCAAAATCTGCGAGTAATAGCACAGAAAAAAGGTAAGAATGGACCAAATCTGCGAATTTTGACGACGTCCCCGTAGCCGGACCCCTGGGGTTCCCCGAACGTTCAGATCGCCCATGGACCCAAAATCAGTGAGTAATAGCATAGAAAACTGGCCAGGATGGACCAAATATGCAAGTATTTATGACGTACTCATAACCGGACCCCGGGATTCCCCGAACATTCGGATCGCCCCGTGACCCAAAATTAGTGCGTAATAGCACAGAAAGCTGGCCAGAATGGATCAAATCTGCGAGTTTTGACGAGGTCCCCGTAACCGGAGCCCTGGGGTTTCTCGAACGTTCGGATCGCCCCGGTACCCAAAATCAGTGAGTAATAGCATAGAAAACTGGCCGGAATGGACCAGTTATGCGAGTTTTGACGACGTGCCCGTAACCTGACCCCGGGGTTCCCCGAACATTCGGATCGCCCCGGGACCCAAAATCAGCGAGTAATAGCACGGAAAACTGGTCAGAATGGATGAAATCTGCGAGTTTTGATGATGTCCCCGTAACCGGACCCCGGGGTTCCCCGAACATTCGGATCGCCCCGTGACCCAAAATTAGTGCGTAATAGCACAGAAAGCTGGCCAGAATGGACCAAATATACGAGTTTTGACGAGGTCTCCGTAACCGGACCCCTGGGGTTTCTCGAACGTTCGGATCGCCCCGAGACCCAAAATCAGTGAGTAATAGCATAGAAAACTGGCCAGAATGGACCAAATATGCGAGTTTTGACGACGTGCCCGTAACCTGACCCCGGGGTTCCCCGAACATTCGGATCGCCCCGGGACCCAAAATCAGCGAGTAATAGCACGGAAAACTGGTCAGAATGGATCAAATCTGCGAGTTTTGATGATGTCCCCGTAACAGAACCCCGGGGTTCCCCGAACATTCGGATCGCCCCGTGACCCAAAAATTAGTGCGTAATAGCACAGAATCCTGGCCAGAATGGACCAAATATGCGAGTTTTGACGACGTGCCCGTAACCGGACCCCTGGGGTTCCCCTAAGGTTCGGATCGCCCCGGGACCCAAAATCAGTGAGTAATAGCATAGAAAACTGGCCAGAATGGACCAAATATGCGAGTTTTTATGACGTACTCATAACCAGACCCCGGGGTTCCCCGAACATTCGGATCGGCCCGGGACCCAAAATCTGCGAGTAATAGCACAGAAAACAGGTAAGAATGGACCAAATCTGCGAGTTTTGACGAGGTCCCCGTAACCAGACCCCTAGGGTTCCCCGAACGTTCGGATCGCCCCGGGACCCAAAATCAGTGAGTAATAGCATAGAAAACTGGTCAGAATGGACCAAATCTGCGAGGTTTGACGAGGTACCCGTAACCGGACTCCTGGGGTTTCTCGAACGTTCGGATCGCCTCGGGACCCAAAATCAGAGAGTAATACCATAGAAAACTGGACAGAATGGACCAAATATGCGAGTTTTGACGACGTACCCGTATCCGGACCCCGGGGTTCTCCGAACATTCGGATCGCCCTGGGACCCAAAATCTTCGAGTAATAGCACAGAAAACTGGTCAGACTGGACCAAATCTGCTAGTTTTGACGACGTCCCCGTAACCGGACCCCGGGGTTCCCCGAACATTCAGATCTCCCCGGGACCCAAAATTTGCGAGTAATAGCACAGAAATCTGGTCAGAATGGATCAAATCTGCAAGTTTTGACGAGGTCCCCGTAACTGGACCCCTGAGGTTTCTCGAACGTTCGGATCGCCCCGGGACCCAAAATCAGTGAGTAATAGCATAGAAAACTGGCCAGAATGGACCAAATATGCGAGTTTTGACGACGTGCCCATAACCTGACCCCGGGGTTCCCCGAACATTCGGATCGCCCCGGGACCCAAAGTCAGCGAGTAATAGCACGGAAAACTGGTCAGAATGGATCAAATCTGCGAGTTTTGATGATGTCCCCCTAACCGGACCCCGGCGTTCCCCGAACATTCGGATCGCCCCGGGACCCAAAATCTGCGAGTAATAGCACAGAAAAAAGGTAAGAATGGACCAAATCTGCGAATTTTGACGACGTCCCCGTAGCCGGACCCCTGGGGTTCCCCGAACGTTCAGATCGCCCATGGACCCAAAATCAGTGAGTAATAGCATAGAAAACTGGCCAGGATGGACCAAATATGCAAGTATTTATGACGTACTCATAACCGGACCCCGGGATTCCCCGAACATTCGGATCGCCCCGGGACCCAAAATCTGCGAGTAATAGCACAGAAAACTGGTCAGAATGGATCAAATCTGCGAGTTTTGACGAGGTCCCCGTAACCGGAGCCCTGGGGTTTCTCGAACGTTCGGATCGCCCCGGGACCCAAAATCAGTGAGTAATAGCATAGAAAACTGGCCAGAATGGACCAATTATGCGAGTTTTGACGACGTGCCCGTAACCTGACCCCGGGGTTCCCCGAACATTCGGATCGCCCCGGGACCCAAAATTAGCGAGTAATAGGACGGAAAACTGGTCAGAATGGATCAAATCTGCGAGTTTTGATGATGTCCCCGTAACCGGACCCCGGGGTTCCCCGAACATTCGGATCGCCCCGTGACCCAAAATTAGTGCGTAATAGCACAGAAAACTGGCCAGAATGGACCAAATATGCGAGTTTTGACGAGGTCCCCGTAACCGGACCCCTGGGGTTTCTCGAACGTTCGGATCGCCCCGGGACCCAAAATCAGTGAGTAATAGCATAGAAAACTGGCCAGAATGGACCAAATATGCGAGTTTTGACGACGTGCCCGTAACCAGACCCCGGGGTTCCCCGAACATGCTGATCGCCCCGGGACCCAAAATCAGCGAGTAATAGGACGGAAAACTGGTCAGAATGGATCAAATCTGCGAGTTTTGATGATGTCCCCGTAACCGGACCCCGGGGTTCCCCGAACATTCGGATCGCCCCGTGACCCAAAATTAGTGCATAATAGCACGGAAAACTGGCCAGAATGGACCAAATATGCGAGTTTTGACGAGGTCCCCGTAACCGGACCCCTGGGGTTCCCCGAACGTTCGGATCCCCCCGGGACCCAAAATCAGTGAGTAATAGCATAGAAAACTGGCCAGAATGGACCAAATATGCGAGTTTTAATGACGTACTCATAACCGGACCCCGGGGTTCCCCGAACATTCGGATCGCCCCGGGACCCAAAATCTGCGAGTAATAGAACAGAAAAAAGGTAAGAATGGACCAAATCTGTGAATTTTGACGAAGTCCCCGTAACCGGACCCCTGGGGTTCCCCGAACGTTCAGATCGCCCATGGACCCAAAATCAGTGAGTAATAGCATAGAAAACTGGCCAGGATGGACCAAATATGCAAGTATTTATGACGTACTCGTAACCGGACCCCCGGGTTCCCCGAACATTCGGATCGCCCCGGGACCCAAAATCTGCGAGTAATAGCACAGAAAACTGGTCAGAATGGATCAAATCTGCGAGTTTTGACGAGGTCCCCGTAACCGGAGCCCTGGGGTTTCTCGAACGTTCGGATCACCCCGGGACCCAAAATCAGTGAGTCATAGCATAGAAAACTGGCCAGAATGGACCAATTAAGCGAGTTTTGACGACGTGCCCGTAACCTGACCCCGGGGTTCCCCGAACATTCGGATCGCCCCGGGACCCAAAATCAGCGAGTAATAGCACGGAAAACTGGTCAGAATGGATGAAATCTGCGAGTTTTGATGATGTCCCCGTAACCGGACCCCGGGGTTCCCCAAACATTCGGATCGCCCCTTGACCCAAAATTAGTGCGTAATAGCACAGAAAGCTGGCCAGAATGGACCAAATATGCGAGTTTTGACGAGGTCCCCGTAACCGGACCCCTGGGGTTTCTCGAACGTTCGGATCGCCCCGAGACCCAAAATCAGTGAGTAATAGCATAGAAAACTGGCCAGAATGGACCAAATATGCGAGTTTTTATGACGTACTCATAACCAGACCCCGGGGTTCCCCGAACATTCGGATCGGCCCGGGACCCAAAATCTGCGAGTAATAGCACAGAAAACAGGTAAGAATGGACCAAATCTGCGAGTTTTGACGAGGTCCCCGTAACCAGACCCGTTCCCCGAACGTTCGGATCGCCCCGGGACCCAAAATCAGTGAGTAATAGCATAGAAAACTGGTCAGAATGGACCAAATCTGTGAGGTTTGACGAGGTACCCGTAACCGGACTCCTGGGGTTTCTCGAACGTTCGGATCGCCTCGGGACCCAAAATCAGAGAGTAATACCATAGAAAACTGGACAGAATGGACCAAATATGCGAGTTTTGACGACGTACCCGTATCCGGACCCCGGGGTTCTCCGAACATTCGGATCGCCCTGGGACCCAAAATCTTCGAGTAATAGCACAGAAAACTGGTCAGACTGGACCAAATCTGCTAGTTTTGACGACGTCCCCGTAACCGGACCCCGGGGTTCCCCGAACATTCAGATCTCCCCGGGACCCAAAATTTGCGAGTAATACCACAGAAAACTGGTCAGAATGGATCAAATCTGCGAGTTTTGACGAGGTCCCCGTAACCGGAGCCCTGGGGTTTCTCGAACGTTCGGATCGCCCCGGGACCCAAAATCAGTGAGTAATAGCATAGAAAACTGGCCAGAATGGACCAATTATGCGAGTTTTGACGACGTGCCCGTAACCTGACCCCGGGGTTCCCCGAACATTCGGATCGCCCCGGGACCCAAAGTCAGCGAGTAATAGCACGGAAAACTGGTCAGAATGGATGAAATCTGCGAGTTTTGATGACGTGCCCGTAACCTGACCCCGGGGTTCCCCGAACATTCGGATCGCCCCGGGACCCAAAATCAGCGAGTAATAGCACGGAAAACTGGTCAGAATGGATCAAATCTGCGAGTTTTGATGATGTCCCCGTAACTGGACCCCGGGGTTCCCCAAACATTCGGATTGCCCCGTGACCCAAAATTAGTGCGTAATAGCACAGAAAACTGGCCAGAATGGACCAAATATGCGAGTTTTGACGAGGTCTCCGTAACCGGACCCCTGGGGTTTCTCGAACGTTCGGATCGCCCCGAGACCCAAAATCAGTGAGTAATAGCATAGAAAACTGGCCAGAATGGACCAAATATGCGAGTTTTGACGACGTGCCCGTAACCTGACCCCGGGGTTCCCCGAACTTTCGGATCGCCCCGGGACCCAAAATCAGCGAGTAATAGCACGGAAAACTGGTCAGGATGGATCAAATCTGCGAGTTTTGATGATGTCCCCGTAACCGGACCCCGGGGTTCCCCGAACATTCGGATCGCCCCGTGACCCAAAAATTAGTGCGTAATAGCACAGAAACCAGGCCAGAATGGACCAAATATGCAAGGTTTGACGAGGTCCCCGTAACCGGACTCCTGGGGTTCCCCTAATGTTCGGATCGCCCCGGGACCCAAAATCAGTGAGTAATAGCATAGAAAACTGGCCAGAATGGACCAAATATGCGAGTTTTTATGACGTACTCATAACCAGACCCCGGGGTTCCCCGAACATTCGGATCGGCCCGGGACCCAAAATCTGCGAGTAATAACACAGAAAACAGGTAAGAATGGACCAAATCTGCGAGTTTTGACGTGGTCCCCGTAACCAGACCCCTAGGGTTCCCCGAACGTTCGGATCGCCCCGGGACCCAAAATCAGTGAGTAATAGCATAGAAAACTGGTCAGAATGGACAAAATCTGTGAGGTTTGACGAGGTACCCGTAACCGGACTCCTGGGGTTTCTCGAACGTTCGGATCGCCTCGGGACCCAAAATCAGAGAGTAATACCATAGAAAACTGGACAGAATGGACCAAATATGCGAGTTTTGACGACGTACCCGTATCCGGACCCCGGGGTTCTCCGAACATTCGGATCGCCCTAGGACCCAAAATCTGTGAGTAATAGCACAGAAAACTGGTCAGACTGGACCAAATCTGCGAGTTTTGATGACGTGCCCGTAACCTGACCCCGGGGTTCCCCGAACATTCGGATCGCCCCGGGACCCAAAATCAGCGAGTAATAGCACGGAAAACTGGTCAGAATGGATCAAATCTGCGAGTTTTGATGATGTCCCCGTAACTGGACCCCGGGGTTCCCCAAACATTCGGATTGCCCCGTGACCCAAAATTAGTGCGTAATAGCACAGAAAACTGGCCAGAATGGACCAAATATGCGAGTTTTGACGAGGTCTCCGTAACCGGACCCCTGGGGTTTCTCGAACGTTCGGATCGCCCCGAGACCCAAAATCAGTGAGTAATAGCATAGAAAACTGGCCAGAATGGACCAAATATGCGAGTTTTGACGACGTGCCCGTAACCTGACCCCGGGGTTCCCCGAACTTTCGGATCGCCCCGGGACCCAAAATCAGCGAGTAATAGCACGGAAAACTGGTCAGGATGGATCAAATCTGCGAGTTTTGATGATGTCCCCGTAACCGGACCCCGGGGTTCCCCGAACATTCGGATCGCCCCGTGACCCAAAAATTAGTGCGTAATAGCACAGAAACCAGGCCAGAATGGACCAAATATGCAAGGTTTGACGAGGTCCCCGTAACCGGACTCCTGGGGTTCCCCTAATGTTCGGATCGCCCCGGGACCCAAAATCAGTGAGTAATAGCATAGAAAACTGGCCAGAATGGACCAAATATGCGAGTTTTTATGACGTACTCATAACCAGACCCCGGGGTTCCCCGAACATTCGGATCGGCCCGGGACCCAAAATCTGCGAGTAATAACACAGAAAACAGGTAAGAATGGACCAAATCTGCGAGTTTTGACGTGGTCCCCGTAACCAGACCCCTAGGGTTCCCCGAACGTTCGGATCGCCCCGGGACCCAAAATCAGTGAGTAATAGCATAGAAAACTGGTCAGAATGGACAAAATCTGTGAGGTTTGACGAGGTACCCGTAACCGGACTCCTGGGGTTTCTCGAACGTTCGGATCGCCTCGGGACCCAAAATCAGAGAGTAATACCATAGAAAACTGGACAGAATGGACCAAATATGCGAGTTTTGACGACGTACCCGTATCCGGACCCCGGGGTTCTCCGAACATTCGGATCGCCCTAGGACCCAAAATCTGTGAGTAATAGCACAGAAAACTGGTCAGACTGGACCAAATCTGCGAGTTTTGACGACGTCCCCGTAACCGGACCCCGGGGTTCCCCGAACATTCAGATCTCCCCGGGACCCAAAATTTGCGAGTAATAGCACAGAAAACTGGTCAGAATGGATCAAATCTGCGAGTTTTGACGAGGTCCCCGTAACTGGACCCCAGGGGTTTCTCGAACATTCGGATCGCCCCGGGACCCAAAATCAGTGAGTAATAGCATAGAAAACTGGCCAGAATGGACCAAATATGCGAGTTTTGACGACCTGCCCGTAACCTAACCCCGGGGTTCCCCGAACATTCGGATCGCCCCGGGACCCAAAGTCAGCGAGTAATAGCACGGAAAACTGGTCAGAATGGATCAAATCTGCGAGTTTTGATGATGTCCCCGTAACCGGACCCCGGGGTTCCCCGAACATTCGGATCGCCCCGGGACCCAAAATCTGCGAGTAATAGCACAGAAAAAAGGTAAGAATGGACCAAATCTGCGAATTTTGACGACGTCCCCATAACCGGACCCCTGGGGTTCCCCGAACGTTCAGATCGCCCATGGACCCAAAATCAATGAGTAATAGCATAGAAAACTGGCCAGGATGGACCAAATATACAAGTATTTATGACGTACTCGTAACCGGACCCCGGGGTTCCCCGAACATTCGGATCGCCCCGGGACCCAAAATCTGCGAGTAATAGCACAGAAAACTGGTGAGAATGGATCAAATCTGCGAGTTTTGACGAGGTCCCCGTAATCGGAGCCCTGGGGTTTCTCGAACGTTCGGATCGCCCCGGGGCCCAAAATCAGTGAGTAATAGCATAGAAAACTGGCCAGAATGGACCAATTATTCGAGTTTTGACGACGTGCCCGTAACCTGACCCCGGGGTTCCCCGAATATTCGGATCGCCCCGGGACCCAAAATCAGCGAGTAATAGCACGGAAAACTGGTCAGAATGGATCAAATCTGCGAGTTTTGATGATGTCCCCGTAACCGGACCCCGGGGTTCCCCAAACATTCGGATCGCCCCTTGACCCAAAATTAGTGCGTAATAGCACAGAAAGCTGGCCAGAATGGACCAAATATGCGAGTTTTGACGAGGTCCCCGTAACCGGACCCCTGGGGTTTCTCGAACGTTCGGATCGCCCCGAGACCCAAAATCAGTGAGTAATAGCATAGAAAACTGGCCAGAATGGACCAAATATGCGAGTTTTTATGACGTACTCATAACCAGACCCCGGGGTTCCCCGAACATTCGGATCGGCCCGGGACCCAAAATCTGCGAGTAATAGCACAGAAAACAGGTAAGAATGGACCAAATCTGCGAGTTTTGACGAGGTCCCCGTAACCAGACCCGTTCCCCGAACGTTCGGATCGCCCCGGGACCCAAAATCAGTGAGTAATAGCATAGAAAACTGGTCAGAATGGACCAAATCTGTGAGGTTTGACGAGGTACCCGTAACCGGACTCCTGGGGTTTCTCGAACGTTCGGATCGCCTCGGGACCCAAAATCAGAGAGTAATACCATAGAAAACTGGACAGAATGGACCAAATATGCGAGTTTTGACGACGTACCCGTATCCGGACCCCGGGGTTCTCCGAACATTCGGATCGCCCTGGGACCCAAAATCTTCGAGTAATAGCACAGAAAACTGGTCAGACTGGACCAAATCTGCTAGTTTTGACGACGTCCCCGTAACCGGACCCCGGGGTTCCCCGAACATTCAGATCTCCCCGGGACCCAAAATTTGCGAGTAATACCACAGAAAACTGGTCAGAATGGATCAAATCTGCGAGTTTTGACGAGGTCCCCGTAACCGGAGCCCTGGGGTTTCTCGAACGTTCGGATCGCCCCGGGACCCAAAATCAGTGAGTAATAGCATAGAAAACTGGCCAGAATGGACCAATTATGCGAGTTTTGACGACGTGCCCGTAACCTGACCCCGGGGTTCCCCGAACATTCGGATCGCCCCGGGACCCAAAGTCAGCGAGTAATAGCACGGAAAACTGGTCAGAATGGATGAAATCTGCGAGTTTTGATGACGTGCCCGTAACCTGACCCCGGGGTTCCCCGAACATTCGGATCGCCCCGGGACCCAAAATCAGCGAGTAATAGCACGGAAAACTGGTCAGAATGGATCAAATCTGCGAGTTTTGATGATGTCCCCGTAACTGGACCCCGGGGTTCCCCAAACATTCGGATTGCCCCGTGACCCAAAATTAGTGCGTAATAGCACAGAAAACTGGCCAGAATGGACCAAATATGCGAGTTTTGACGAGGTCTCCGTAACCGGACCCCTGGGGTTTCTCGAACGTTCGGATCGCCCCGAGACCCAAAATCAGTGAGTAATAGCATAGAAAACTGGCCAGAATGGACCAAATATGCGAGTTTTGACGACGTGCCCGTAACCTGACCCCGGGGTTCCCCGAACTTTCGGATCGCCCCGGGACCCAAAATCAGCGAGTAATAGCACGGAAAACTGGTCAGGATGGATCAAATCTGCGAGTTTTGATGATGTCCCCGTAACCGGACCCCGGGGTTCCCCGAACATTCGGATCGCCCCGTGACCCAAAAATTAGTGCGTAATAGCACAGAAACCAGGCCAGAATGGACCAAATATGCAAGGTTTGACGAGGTCCCCGTAACCGGACTCCTGGGGTTCCCCTAATGTTCGGATCGCCCCGGGACCCAAAATCAGTGAGTAATAGCATAGAAAACTGGCCAGAATGGACCAAATATGCGAGTTTTTATGACGTACTCATAACCAGACCCCGGGGTTCCCCGAACATTCGGATCGGCCCGGGACCCAAAATCTGCGAGTAATAACACAGAAAACAGGTAAGAATGGACCAAATCTGCGAGTTTTGACGTGGTCCCCGTAACCAGACCCCTAGGGTTCCCCGAACGTTCGGATCGCCCCGGGACCCAAAATCAGTGAGTAATAGCATAGAAAACTGGTCAGAATGGACAAAATCTGTGAGGTTTGACGAGGTACCCGTAACCGGACTCCTGGGGTTTCTCGAACGTTCGGATCGCCTCGGGACCCAAAATCAGAGAGTAATACCATAGAAAACTGGACAGAATGGACCAAATATGCGAGTTTTGACGACGTACCCGTATCCGGACCCCGGGGTTCTCCGAACATTCGGATCGCCCTAGGACCCAAAATCTGTGAGTAATAGCACAGAAAACTGGTCAGACTGGACCAAATCTGCGAGTTTTGACGACGTCCCCGTAACCGGACCCCGGGGTTCCCCGAACATTCAGATCTCCCCGGGACCCAAAATTTGCGAGTAATAGCACAGAAAACTGGTCAGAATGGATCAAATCTGCGAGTTTTGACGAGGTCCCCGTAACTGGACCCCAGGGGTTTCTCGAACGTTCGGATCGCCCCGGGACCCAAAATCAGTGAGTAATAGCATAGAAAACTGGCCAGAATGGACCAAATATGCGAGTTTTGACGACCTGCCCGTAACCTGACCCCGGGGTTCCCCGAACATTCGGATCGCCCCGGGACCCAAAGTCAGCGAGTAATAGCACGGAAAACTGGTCAGAATGGATCAAATCTGCGAGTTTTGATGATGTCCCCGTAACCGGACCCCGGGGTTCCCCGAACATTCGGATCGCCCCGGGACCCAAAATCTGCGAGTAATAGCACAGAAAAAAGGTAAGAATGGACCAAATCTGCGAATTTTGACGACGTCCCCATAACCGGACCCCTGGGGTTCCCCGAACGTTCAGATCGCCCATGGACCCAAAATCAATGAGTAATAGCATAGAAAACTGGCCAGGATGGACCAAATATACAAGTATTTATGACGTACTCGTAACCGGACCCCGGGGTTCCCCGAACATTCGGATCGCCCCGGGACCCAAAATCTGCGAGTAATAGCACAGAAAACTGGTGAGAATGGATCAAATCTGCGAGTTTTGACGAGGTCCCCGTAATCGGAGCCCTGGGGTTTCTCGAACGTTCGGATCGCCCCGGGGCCCAAAATCAGTGAGTAATAGCATAGAAAACTGGCCAGAATGGACCAATTATTCGAGTTTTGACGACGTGCCCGTAACCTGACCCCGGGGTTCCCCGAATATTCGGATCGCCCCGGGACCCAAAATCAGCGAGTAATAGCACGGAAAACTGGTCAGAATGGATCAAATCTGCGAGTTTTGATGATGTCCCCGTAACCGGACCCCGGGGTTCCCCGAACATTCGGATCGCCCCGTGACCCAAAATTAGTGCGTAATAGCACAGAAAACTGGCCAGAATGGACCAAATATGCGAGTTTTGACGAGGTCCCCGTAACCGGACCCCTAGGGTTTCTCGAACGTTCGGATCGCCCCGAGACCCAAAATCAGTGAGTAATAGCATAGAAAACTGGCCAGAATGGACCAAATATGCGAGTTTTGACGACGTGCCCGTAACCTGACCCCGGGGTTCCCCGAACATTCGGATCGCCCCGGGACCCAAAATCAGCGAGTAATAGCACGGAAAACTGGTCAGAATGGATCAAATCTGCGAGTTTTGATGATGTCCCCGTAACCGGACCCCGGGATTCCCCGAACATTCGGATCGCCCCGGGACCCAAAATCTGCGAGTAATAGCACAGAAAACTGGTCAGAATGGATCAAATCTGCGAGTTTTGACGAGGTCCCCGTAACCGGAGCCCTGGGGTTTCTCGAACGTTCGGATCGCCCCGGGACCCAAAATCAGTGAGTAATAGCATAGAAAACTGGCCAGAATGGACCAATTATGCGAGTTTTGACGACGTGCCCGTAACCTGACCCCGGGGTTCCCCGAACATTCGGATCGCCCCGGGACCCAAAGTCAGCGAGTAATAGCACGGAAAACTGGTCAGAATGGATGAAATCTGCGAGTTTTGATGACGTGCCCGTAACCTGACCCCGGGGTTCCCCGAACATTCGGATCGCCCCGGGACCCAAAATCAGCGAGTAATAGCACGGAAAACTGGTCAGAATGGATCAAATCTGCGAGTTTTGATGATGTCCCCGTAACTGGACCCCGGGGTTCCCCAAACATTCGGATTGCCCCGTGACCCAAAATTAGTGCGTAATAGCACAGAAAACTGGCCAGAATGGACCAAATATGCGAGTTTTGACGAGGTCTCCGTAACCGGACCCCTGGGGTTTCTCGAACGTTCGGATCGCCCCGAGACCCAAAATCAGTGAGTAATAGCATAGAAAACTGGCCAGAATGGACCAAATATGCGAGTTTTGACGACGTGCCCGTAACCTGACCCCGGGGTTCCCCGAACTTTCGGATCGCCCCGGGACCCAAAATCAGCGAGTAATAGCACGGAAAACTGGTCAGAATGGATCAAATCTGCGAGTTTTGATGATGTCCCCGTAGCCGGACCCCTGGGGTTCCCCGAACATTCGGATCGCCCCGGGACCCAAAGTCAGCGAGTAATAGCACGGAAAACTGGTCAGAATGGATCAAATCTGCGAGTTTTGATGATGTCCCCGTAACCGGACCCCGGGATTCCCCGAACATTCGGATCGCCCCGGGACCCAAAATCTGCGAGTAATAGCACAGAAAACTGGTCAGAATGGATCAAATCTGCGAGTTTTGACGAGGTCCCCGTAACCGGAGCCCTGGGGTTTCTCGAACGTTCGGATCGCCCCGGGACCCAAAATCAGTGAGTAATAGCATAGAAAACTGGCCAGAATGGACCAATTATGCGAGTTTTGACGATGTGCCCGTAACCTGACCCCGGGGTTCCCCGAACATGCTGATCGCCCCGGGACCCAAAGTCAGCGAGTAATAGCACGGAAAACTGGTCAGAATGGATGAAATCTGCGAGTTTTGATGACGTGCCCGTAACCTGACCCCGGGGTTCCCCGAACATTCGGATCGCCCCGGGACCCAAAATCAGCGAGTAATAGCACGGAAAACTGGTCAGAATGGATCAAATCTGCGAGTTTTGATGATGTCCCCGTAACTGGACCCCGGGGTTCCCCAAACATTCGGATTGCCCCGTGACCCAAAATTAGTGCGTAATAGCACAGAAAACTGGCCAGAATGGACCAAATATGCGAGTTTTGACGAGGTCTCCGTAACCGGACCCCTGGGGTTTCTCGAACGTTCGGATCGCCCCGAGACCCAAAATCAGTGAGTAATAGCATAGAAAACTGGCCAGAATGGACCAAATATGCGAGTTTTGACGACGTGCCCGTAACCTGACCCCGGGGTTCCCCGAACTTTCGGATCGCCCCGGGACCCAAAATCAGCGAGTAATAGCACGGAAAACTGGTCAGAATGGATCAAATCTGCGAGTTTTGATGATGTCCCCGTAACCGGACCCCGGGGTTCCCCGAACATTCGGATCGCCCCGTGACCCAAAAATTAGTGCGTAATAGCACAGAAACCAGGCCAGAATGGACCAAATATGCAAGGTTTGACGAGGTCCCCGTAACCGGACTCCTGGGGTTCCCCTAATGTTCGGATCGCCCCGGGACCCAAAATCAGTGAGTAATAGCATAGAAAACTGGCCAGAATGGACCAAATATGCGAGTTTTTATGACGTACTCATAACCAGACCCCGGGGTTCCCCGAACATTCGGATCGGCCCGGGACCCAAAATCTGCGAGTAATAACACAGAAAACAGGTAAGAATGGACCAAATCTGCGAGTTTTGACGTGGTCCCCGTAACCAGACCCCTAGGGTTCCCCGAACGTTCGGATCGCCCCGGGACCCAAAATCAGTGAGTAATAGCATAGAAAACTGGTCAGAATGGACAAAATCTGTGAGGTTTGACGAGGTACCCGTAACCGGACTCCTGGGGTTTCTCGAACGTTCGGATCGCCTCGGGACCCAAAATCAGAGAGTAATACCATAGAAAACTGGACAGAATGGACCAAATATGCGAGTTTTGACGACGTACCCGTATCCGGACCCCGGGGTTCTCCGAACATTCGGATCGCCCTAGGACCCAAAATCTGTGAGTAATAGCACAGAAAACTGGTCAGACTGGACCAAATCTGCGAGTTTTGACGACGTCCCCGTAACCGGACCCCGGGGTTCCCCGAACATTCAGATCTCCCCGGGACCCAAAATTTGCGAGTAATAGCACAGAAAACTGGTCAGAATGGATCAAATCTGCGAGTTTTGACGAGGTCCCCGTAACTGGACCCCAGGGGTTTCTCGAACGTTCGGATCGCCCCGGGACCCAAAATCAGTGAGTAATAGCATAGAAAACTGGCCAGAATGGACCAAATATGCGAGTTTTGACGACCTGCCCGTAACCTGACCCCGGGGTTCCCCGAACATTCGGATCGCCCCGGGACCCAAAGTCAGCGAGTAATAGCACGGAAAACTGGTCAGAATGGATCAAATCTGCGAGTTTTGATGATGTCCCCGTAACCGGACCCCGGGGTTCCCCGAACATTCGGATCGCCCCGGGACCCAAAATCTGCGAGTAATAGCACAGAAAAAAGGTAAGAATGGACCAAATCTGCGAATTTTGACGACGTCCCCATAACCGGACCCCTGGGGTTCCCCGAACGTTCAGATCGCCCATGGACCCAAAATCAATGAGTAATAGCATAGAAAACTGGCCAGGATGGACCAAATATACAAGTATTTATGACGTACTCGTAACCGGACCCCGGGGTTCCCCGAACATTCGGATCGCCCCGGGACCCAAAATCTGCGAGTAATAGCACAGAAAACTGGTGAGAATGGATCAAATCTGCGAGTTTTGACGAGGTCCCCGTAATCGGAGCCCTGGGGTTTCTCGAACGTTCGGATCGCCCCGGGGCCCAAAATCAGTGAGTAATAGCATAGAAAACTGGCCAGAATGGACCAATTATTCGAGTTTTGACGACGTGCCCGTAACCTGACCCCGGGGTTCCCCGAATATTCGGATCGCCCCGGGACCCAAAATCAGCGAGTAATAGCACGGAAAACTGGTCAGAATGGATCAAATCTGCGAGTTTTGATGATGTCCCCGTAACCGGACCCCGGGGTTCCCCGAACATTCGGATCGCCCCGTGACCCAAAATTAGTGCGTAATAGCACAGAAAACTGGCCAGAATGGACCAAATATGCGAGTTTTGACGAGGTCCCCGTAACCGGACCCCTAGGGTTTCTCGAACGTTCGGATCGCCCCGAGACCCAAAATCAGTGAGTAATAGCATAGAAAACTGGCCAGAATGGACCAAATATGCGAGTTTTGACGACGTGCCCGTAACCTGACCCCGGGGTTCCCCGAACATTCGGATCGCCCCGGGACCCAAAATCAGCGAGTAATAGCACGGAAAACTGGTCAGAATGGATCAAATCTGCGAGTTTTGATGATGTCCCCGTAACCGGACCCCGGGGTTCCCCAAACATTCGGATCGCCCCGTGACCCAAAAATTAGTGCGTAATAGCACAGAAACCTGGCCAGAATGGACCAAATATGCAAGTTTTGACGAGGTCCCCGTAACCGGACCCCTGGGGTTCCCCTAATGTTCGGATCGCCCCGGGACCCAAAATCAGTGAGTAATAGCATAGAAAACTGGCCAGAATGGACCAAATATGCGAGTTTTTATGACGTACTCATAACCAGACCCCGGGGTTCCCCGAACATTCGGATCGGCCCGGGACCCAAAATCTGCGAGTAATAGCACAGAAAACAGGTAAGAATGGACCAAATCTGCGAGTTTTGACGAGTTCCCCGTAACCAGACCCCTAGGGTTCCCCGAACGTTCGGATCGCCCCGGGACCCAAAATCAGTGAGTAATAGCATAGAAAACTGGTCAGAATGGATTAAATCTGTGAGGTTTGACGAGGTACCCGTAACCGGACTCCTGGGGTTTCTCGAACGTTCGGATCGCCTCGGGACCCAAAATCAGAGAGTAATACCATAGAAAACTGGACAGAATGGACCAAATATGCGAGTTTTGACGACGTACCCGTATCCGGACCCCGGGGTTCTCCGAACATTCGGATCGCCCTGGGACCCAAAATCTTCGAGTAATAGCACAGAAAACTGGTCAGACTGGACCAAATCTGCTAGTTTTGACGACGTCCCCGTAACCGGACCCCGGGGTTCCCCGAACATTCAGATCTCCCCGGGACCCAAAATTTGCGAGTAGTAGCACAGAAAACTGGTCAGAATGGATCAAATCTGCGAGTTTTGACGAGGTCCCCGTAACTGGACCCCTGAGGTTTCTCGAACGTTCGGATCGCCCCGGGACCCAAAATCAGTGAGTAATAGCATAGAAAACTGGCCAGAATGGACCAAATATGCGAGTTTTGACGACGTGCCCATAACCTGACCCCGGGGTTCCCCGAACATTCGGATCGCCCCGGGACCCAAAATCTGCGAGTAATAGCACAGAAAAAAGGTAAGAATGGACCAAATCTGCGAATTTTGACGACGTCCCCGTAGCCGGACCCCTGGGGTTCCCCGAACGTTCAGATCGCCCGTGGACCCAAAATCAGTGAGTAATAGCATAGAAAACTGGCCAGGATGGACCAAATATGCAAGTATTTATGACGTACTCATAACCGGACCCCGGGATTCCCCGAACATTCGGATCGCCCCGGGACCCAAAATCTGCGAGTAATAGCACAGAAAACTGGTCAGAATGGATCAAATCTGCGAGTTTTGACGAGGTCCCCGTAACCGGAGCCCTGGGGTTTCTCGAACGTTCGGATCGCCCCGGGACCCAAAATCAGTGAGTAATAGCATAGAAAACTGGCCAGAATGGACCAATTATGCGAGTTTTGACGACGTGCCCGTAACCTAACCCCGGGGTTCCCCGAACATTCGGATCGCCCCGGGACCCAAAATCAGCGAGTAATAGCACGGAAAACTGGTCAGAATGGATGAAATCTAGAAGTTTTGATGATGTCCCCGTAACCGGACCCCGGGGTTCCCCAAACATTCGGATTGCCCCGTGACCCAAAATTAGTGCGTAATAGCACAGAAAGCTGGCCAGAATGGACCAAATATGCGAGTTTTGACGAGGTCTCCGTAACCGGACCCCTGGGGTTTCTCGAACGTTCGGATCGCCCCGAGACCCAAAATCAGTGAGTAATAGCATAGAAAACTGGCCAGAATGGACCAAATATGCGAGTTTTGACGACGTGCCCGTAACCTGACCCCGGGGTTCCCCGAACATTCGGATCGCCCCGGGACCCAAAATCAGCGAGTAATAGCACGGAAAACTGGTCAGAATGGATCAAATCTGCGAGTTTTGATGATGTCCCCGTAACCGGACCCCGGGGTTCCCCGAACATTCGGATCGCCCCGTGACCCAAAAATTAGTGCGTAATAGCACAGAAACCTGGCCAGAATGGACCAAATATGCAAGGTTTGACGAGGTCCCCGTAACCGGACCCCTGGGGTTCCCCTAATGTTCGGATCGCCCCGGGACCCAAAATCAGTGAGTAATAGCATAGAAAACTGGCCAGAATGGACCAAATATGCGAGTTTTTATGACGTACTCATAACCAGACCCCGGGGTTCCCCGAACATTCGGATCGGCCCGGGACCCAAAATCTGCAAGTAATAACACAGAAAACAGGTAAGAATGGACCAAATCTGCGAGTTTTGACGTGGTCCCCGTAACCAGACCCCTAGGGTTCCCCGAACGTTCGGATCGCCCCGGGACCCAAAATCAGTGAGTAATAGCATAGAAAACTGGTCAGAATGGACAAAATCTGTGAGGTTTGACGAGGTACCCGTAACCGGACTCCTGGGGTTTCTCGAACGTTCGGATCGCCCCGGGACCCAAAATCTGCGAGTAATAGCACAGAAAAAAGGTAAGAATGGACCAAATCTGCGAATTTTGACGACGTCCCCGTAGCCGGACCCCTGGGGTTCCCCGAACGTTCAGATCGCCCATGGACCCAAAATCAGTGAGTAATAGCATAGAAAACTGGCCAGGATGGACCAAATATGCAAGTATTTATGACGTACTCATAACCGGACCCCGGGATTCCCCGAACATTCGGATCGCCCCGGGACCCAAAATCTGCGAGTAATAGCACAGAAAACTGGTCAGAATGGATCAAATCTGCGAGTTTTGACGAGGTCCCCGTAACCGGAGCCCTGGGGTTTCTCGAACGTTCGGATCGCCCCGGGACCCAAAATCAGTGAGTAATAGCATAGAAAACTGGCCAGAATGGACCAATTATGCGAGTTTTGACGACGTGCCCGTAACCTAACCCCGGGGTTCCCCGAACATTCGGATCGCCCCGGGACCCAAAATCAGCGAGTAATAGCACGGAAAACTGGTCAGAATGGATGAAATCTAGAAGTTTTGATGATGTCCCCGTAACCGGACCCCGGGGTTCCCCAAACATTCGGATTGCCCCGTGACCCAAAATTAGTGCGTAATAGCACAGAAAGCTGGCCAGAATGGACCAAATATGCGAGTTTTGACGAGGTCTCCGTAACCGGACCCCTGGGGTTTCTCGAACGTTCGGATCGCCCCGAGACCCAAAATCAGTGAGTAATAGCATAGAAAACTGGCCAGAATGGACCAAATATGCGAGTTTTGACGACGTGCCCGTAACCTGACCCCGGGGTTCCCCGAACATTCGGATCGCCCCGGGACCCAAAATCAGCGAGTAATAGCACGGAAAACTGGTCAGAATGGATCAAATCTGCGAGTTTTGATGATGTCCCCGTAACCGGACCCCGGGGTTCCCCGAACATTCGGATCGCCCCGTGACCCAAAAATTAGTGCGTAATAGCACAGAAACCTGGCCAGAATGGACCAAATATGCAAGGTTTGACGAGGTCCCCGTAACCGGACCCCTGGGGTTCCCCTAATGTTCGGATCGCCCCGGGACCCAAAATCAGTGAGTAATAGCATAGAAAACTGGCCAGAATGGACCAAATATGCGAGTTTTTATGACGTACTCATAACCAGACCCCGGGGTTCCCCGAACATTCGGATCGGCCCGGGACCCAAAATCTGCAAGTAATAACACAGAAAACAGGTAAGAATGGACCAAATCTGCGAGTTTTGACGTGGTCCCCGTAACCAGACCCCTAGGGTTCCCCGAACGTTCGGATCGCCCCGGGACCCAAAATCAGTGAGTAATAGCATAGAAAACTGGTCAGAATGGACAAAATCTGTGAGGTTTGACGAGGTACCCGTAACCGGACTCCTGGGGTTTCTCGAACGTTCGGATCGCCTCGGGACCCAAAATCAGAGAGTAATACCATAGAAAACTGGACAGAATGGACCAAATATGCGAGTTTTGACGACGTACCCGTATCCGGACCCCGGGGTTCTCCGAACATTCGGATCGCCCTAGGACCCAAAATCTGTGAGTAATAGCACAGAAAACTGGTCAGACTGGACCAAATCTGCGAGTTTTGACGACGTCCCCGTAACCGGACCCCAGGGTTCCCCGAACATTCATATCTCCCCGGGACCCAAAATTTGCGAGTAATAGCACAGAAAACTGGTCAGAATGGATCAAATCTGCGAGTTTTGACGAGGTCCCCGTAACTGGACCCCAGGGGTTTCTCGAACGTTCGGATCGCCCCGGGACCCAAAATCAGTGAGTAATAGCATAGAAAACTGGCCAGAATGGACCAAATATGCGAGTTTTGACGACGTGCCCGTAACCTGACCCCGGGGTTCCCCGAACATTCGGATCGCCCCGGGACCCAAAGTCAGCGAGTAATAGCACGGAAAACTGGTCAGAATGGATCAAATCTGCGAGTTTTGATGATGTCCCCGTAACCGGACCCCGGGGTTCCCCGAACATTCGGATCGCCCCGGGACCCAAAATCTGCGAGTAATAGCACAGAAAAAAGGTAAGAATGGACCAAATCTGCGAATTTTGACAACGTCCCCATAACCGGACCCCTGGGGTTCCCCGAACGTTCAGATCGCCCATGGACCCAAAATCAGTGAGTAATAGCATAGAAAACTGGCCAGGATGGACCAAATATGCAAGTATTTATGACGTACTCGTAACCGGACCCCGGGGTTCCCCGAACATTCGGATCGCCCCGGGACCCAAAATCTGCGAGTAATAGCACAGAAAACTGGTGAGAATGGATCAAATCTGCGAGTTTTGACGAGGTCCCCGTAATCGGAGCCCTGGGGTTTCTCGAACGTTCGGATCGCCCCGGGGCCCAAAATCAGTGAGTAATAGCATAGAAAACTGGCCAGAATGGACCAATTATTCGAGTTTTGACGACGTGCCCGTAACCTGACCCCGGAGTTCCCCGAATATTCGGATCGCCCCGGGACCCAAAATCAGCGAGTAATAGCACGGAAAACTGGTCAAAATGGATCAAATCTGCGAGTTTTGATGATGTCCCCGTAACCGGACCCCGGGGTTCCCCGAACATTCGGATCGCCCCGTGACCCAAAATTAGTGCGTAATAGCACAGAAAACTGGCCAGAATGGACCAAATATGCGAGTTTTGACGAGGTCCCCGTAACCGGACCCCTAGGGTTTCTTGAACGTTCGGATCGCCCCGGGACCCAAAATCAGTGAGTAATAGCATAGAAAACTGGCCAGAATGGACCAAATATGCGAGTTTTGACGACGTGCCCGTAACCTGACCCCGGGGTTCCCCGAACATTCGGATCGCCCCGGGACCCAAAATCAGCGAGTAATAGCACGGAAAACTGGTCAGAATGGATCAAATCTGCGAGTTTTGATGATGTCCCCGTAACCGGACCCCGGGGTTCCCCGAACATTCGGATCGCCCCGTGACCCAAAAATTAGTGCGTAATAGCACAGAAACCTGGCCAGAATGGACCAAATATGCAAGGTTTGACGAGGTCCCCGTAACCGGACCCCTGGGGTTCCCCTAATGTTCGGATCGCCCCGGGACCCAAAATCAGTGAGTAATAGCATAGAAAACTGGCCAGAATGGACCAAATATGCGAGTTTTTATGACGTACTCATAACCAGACCCCGGGGTTCCCCGAACATTCGGATCGGCCCGGGACCCAAAATCTGCAAGTAATAACACAGAAAACAGGTAAGAATGGACCAAATCTGCGAGTTTTGACGTGGTCCCCGTAACCAGACCCCTAGGGTTCCCCGAACGTTCGGATCGCCCCGGGACCCAAAATCAGTGAGTAATAGCATAGAAAACTGGTCAGAATGGACAAAATCTGTGAGGTTTGACGAGGTACCCGTAACCGGACTCCTGGGGTTTCTCGAACGTTCGGATCGCCTCGGGACCCAAAATCAGAGAGTAATACCATAGAAAACTGGACAGAATGGACCAAATATGCGAGTTTTGACGACGTACCCGTATCCGGACCCCGGGGTTCTCCGAACATTCGGATCGCCCTAGGACCCAAAATCTGTGAGTAATAGCACAGAAAACTGGTCAGACTGGACCAAATCTGCGAGTTTTGACGACGTCCCCGTAACCGGACCCCAGGGTTCCCCGAACATTCATATCTCCCCGGGACCCAAAATTTGCGAGTAATAGCACAGAAAACTGGTCAGAATGGATCAAATCTGCGAGTTTTGACGAGGTCCCCATAACTGGACCCCAGGGGTTTCTCGAACGTTCGGATCGCCCCGGGACCCAAAATCAGTGAGTAATAGCATAGAAAACTGGCCAGAATGGACCAAATATGCGAGTTTTGACGACGTGCCCGTAACCTGACCCCGGGGTTCCCCGAACATTCGGATCGCCCCGGGACCCAAAGTCAGCGAGTAATAGCACGGAAAACTGGTCAGAATGGATCAAATCTGCTAGTTTTGATGATGTCCCCGTAACCGGACCCCGGGGTTCCCCGAACATTCGGATCGCCCCGGGACCCAAAATCTGCGAGTAATAGCACAGAAAAAAGGTAAGAATGGACCAAATCTGCGAATTTTGACAACGTCCCCATAACCGGACCCCTGGGGTTCCCCGAACGTTCAGATCGCCCATGGACCCAAAATCAGTGAGTAATAGCATAGAAAACTGGCCAGGATGGACCAAATATGCAAGTATTTATGACGTACTCGTAACCGGACCCCGGGGTTCCCCGAACATTCGGATCGCCCCGGGACCCAAAATCTGCGAGTAATAGCACAGAAAACTGGTGAGAATGGATCAAATCTGCGAGTTTTGACGAGGTCCCCGTAATCGGAGCCCTGGGGTTTCTCGAACGTTCGGATCGCCCCGGGGCCCAAAATCAGTGAGTAATAGCATAGAAAACTGGCCAGAATGGACCAATTATTCGAGTTTTGACGACGTGCCCGTAACCTGACCCCGGAGTTCCCCGAATATTCGGATCGCCCCGGGACCCAAAATCAGCGAGTAATAGCACGGAAAACTGGTCAAAATGGATCAAATCTGCGAGTTTTGATGATGTCCCCGTAACCGGACCCCGGGGTTCCCCGAACATTCGGATCGCCCCGTGACCCAAAATTAGTGCGTAATAGCACAGAAAACTGGCCAGAATGGACCAAATATGCGAGTTTTGACGAGGTCCCCGTAACCGGACCCCTAGGGTTTCTTGAACGTTCGGATCGCCCCGAGACCCAAAATCAGTGAGTAATAGCATAGAAAACTGGCCAGAATGGACCAAATATGCGAGTTTTGACGACGTGCCCGTAACCTGACCCCGGGGTTCCCCGAACATTCGGATCGCCCCAGGACCCAAAATCAGCGAGTAATAGCACGGAAAACTGGTCAGAATGGATCAAATCTGCGAGTTTTGATGATGTCCCCGTAACCGGACCCCGGGGTTCCCCAAACATTCGGATCGCCCCGTGACCCAAAAATTAGTGCGTAATAGCACAGAAACCTGGCCAGAATGGACCAAATATGCAAGTTTTGACGAGGTCCCCGTAACCGGACCCCTAGGGTTTCTTGAACGTTCGGATCGCCCCGAGACCCAAAATCAGTGAGTAATAGCATAGAAAACTGGCCAGAATGGACCAAATATGCGAGTTTTGACGACGTGCCCGTAACCTGACCCCGGGGTTCCCCGAACATTCGGATCGCCCCAGGACCCAAAATCAGCGAGTAATAGCACGGAAAACTGGTCAGAATGGATCAAATCTGCGAGTTTTGATGATGTCCCCGTAACCGGACCCCGGGGTTCCCCAAACATTCGGATCGCCCCGTGACCCAAAAATTAGTGCGTAATAGCACAGAAACCTGGCCAGAATGGACCAAATATGCAAGTTTTGACGAGGTCCCCGTAACCGGACCCCTGGGGTTCCCCTAATGTTCGGATCGCCCCGGGACCCAAAATCAGTGAGTAATAGCATAGAAAACTGGCCAGAATGGACCAATATGCGAGTTTTTATGACGTACTCATAACCAGACCCCGGGGTTCCCCGAACATTCGGATCGGCCCGGGACCCAAAATCTGCGAGTAATAGCACAGAAAACAGGTAAGAATGGACCAAATCTGCGAGTTTTGACGAGTTCCCCGTAACCAGACCCCTAGGGTTCCCCGAACGTTCGGATCGCCCCGGGACCCAAAATCAGTGAGTAATAGCATAGAAAACTGGTCAGAATGGACCAAATCTGTGAGGTTTGACGAGGTACCCGTAACCGGACTCCTGGGGTTTCTCGAACGTTCGGATCGCCCCGGGACCCAAAGTCAGCGAGTAATAGCACGGAAAACTGGTCAGAATGGATCAAATCTGCGAGTTTTGATGATGTCCCCGTAACCGGACCCCGGGATTCCCCGAACATTCGGATCGCCCCGGGACCCAAAATCTGCGAGTAATAGCACAGAAAACTGGTCAGAATGGATCAAATCTGCGAGTTTTGACGAGGTCCCCGTAACCGGAGCCCTGGGGTTTCTCGAACGTTCGGATCGCCCCGGGACCCAAAATCAGTGAGTAATAGCATAGAAAACTGGCCAGAATGGACCAATTATGCGAGTTTTGACGACGTGCCCGTAACCTGACCCCGGGGTTCCCCGAACATTCGGATCGCCCCGGGACCCAAAGTCAGCGAGTAATAGCACGGAAAACTGGTCAGAATGGATGAAATCTGCGAGTTTTGATGACGTGCCCGTAACCTGACCCCGGGGTTCCCCGAACATTCGGATCGCCCCGGGACCCAAAATCAGCGAGTAATAGCACGGAAAACTGGTCAGAATGGATCAAATCTGCGAGTTTTGATGATGTCCCCGTAACTGGACCCCGGGGTTCCCCAAACATTCGGATTGCCCCGTGACCCAAAATTAGTGCGTAATAGCACAGAAAACTGGCCAGAATGGACCAAATATGCGAGTTTTGACGAGGTCTCCGTAACCGGACCCCTGGGGTTTCTCGAACGTTCGGATCGCCCCGAGACCCAAAATCAGTGAGTAATAGCATAGAAAACTGGCCAGAATGGACCAAATATGCGAGTTTTGACGACGTGCCCGTAACCTGACCCCGGGGTTCCCCGAACTTTCGGATCGCCCCGGGACCCAAAATCAGCGAGTAATAGCACGGAAAACTGGTCAGAATGGATCAAATCTGCGAGTTTTGATGATGTCCCCGTAACCGGACCCCGGGGTTCCCCGAACATTCGGATCGCCCCGTGACCCAAAAATTAGTGCGTAATAGCACAGAAACCAGGCCAGAATGGACCAAATATGCAAGGTTTGACGAGGTCCCCGTAACCGGACTCCTGGGGTTCCCCTAATGTTCGGATCGCCCCGGGACCCAAAATCAGTGAGTAATAGCATAGAAAACTGGCCAGAATGGACCAAATATGCGAGTTTTTATGACGTACTCATAACCAGACCCCGGGGTTCCCCGAACATTCGGATCGGCCCGGGACCCAAAATCTGCGAGTAATAACACAGAAAACAGGTAAGAATGGACCAAATCTGCGAGTTTTGACGTGGTCCCCGTAACCAGACCCCTAGGGTTCCCCGAACGTTCGGATCGCCCCGGGACCCAAAATCAGTGAGTAATAGCATAGAAAACTGGTCAGAATGGACAAAATCTGTGAGGTTTGACGAGGTACCCGTAACCGGACTCCTGGGGTTTCTCGAACGTTCGGATCGCCTCGGGACCCAAAATCAGAGAGTAATACCATAGAAAACTGGACAGAATGGACCAAATATGCGAGTTTTGACGACGTACCCGTATCCGGACCCCGGGGTTCTCCGAACATTCGGATCGCCCTAGGACCCAAAATCTGTGAGTAATAGCACAGAAAACTGGTCAGACTGGACCAAATCTGCGAGTTTTGACGACGTCCCCGTAACCGGACCCCGGGGTTCCCCGAACATTCAGATCTCCCCGGGACCCAAAATTTGCGAGTAATAGCACAGAAAACTGGTCAGAATGGATCAAATCTGCGAGTTTTGACGAGGTCCCCGTAACTGGACCCCAGGGGTTTCTCGAACGTTCGGATCGCCCCGGGACCCAAAATCAGTGAGTAATAGCATAGAAAACTGGCCAGAATGGACCAAATATGCGAGTTTTGACGACCTGCCCGTAACCTGACCCCGGGGTTCCCCGAACATTCGGATCGCCCCGGGACCCAAAGTCAGCGAGTAATAGCACGGAAAACTGGTCAGAATGGATCAAATCTGCGAGTTTTGATGATGTCCCCGTAACCGGACCCCGGGGTTCCCCGAACATTCGGATCGCCCCGGGACCCAAAATCTGCGAGTAATAGCACAGAAAAAAGGTAAGAATGGACCAAATCTGCGAATTTTGACGACGTCCCCATAACCGGACCCCTGGGGTTCCCCGAACGTTCAGATCGCCCATGGACCCAAAATCAATGAGTAATAGCATAGAAAACTGGCCAGGATGGACCAAATATACAAGTATTTATGACGTACTCGTAACCGGACCCCGGGGTTCCCCGAACATTCGGATCGCCCCGGGACCCAAAATCTGCGAGTAATAGCACAGAAAACTGGTGAGAATGGATCAAATCTGCGAGTTTTGACGAGGTCCCCGTAATCGGAGCCCTGGGGTTTCTCGAACGTTCGGATCGCCCCGGGGCCCAAAATCAGTGAGTAATAGCATAGAAAACTGGCCAGAATGGACCAATTATTCGAGTTTTGACGACGTGCCCGTAACCTGACCCCGGGGTTCCCCGAATATTCGGATCGCCCCGGGACCCAAAATCAGCGAGTAATAGCACGGAAAACTGGTCAGAATGGATCAAATCTGCGAGTTTTGATGATGTCCCCGTAACCGGACCCCGGGGTTCCCCGAACATTCGGATCGCCCCGTGACCCAAAATTAGTGCGTAATAGCACAGAAAACTGGCCAGAATGGACCAAATATGCGAGTTTTGACGAGGTCCCCGTAACCGGACCCCTAGGGTTTCTCGAACGTTCGGATCGCCCCGAGACCCAAAATCAGTGAGTAATAGCATAGAAAACTGGCCAGAATGGACCAAATATGCGAGTTTTGACGACGTGCCCGTAACCTGACCCCGGGGTTCCCCGAACATTCGGATCGCCCCGGGACCCAAAATCAGCGAGTAATAGCACGGAAAACTGGTCAGAATGGATCAAATCTGCGAGTTTTGATGATGTCCCCGTAACCGGACCCCGGGGTTCCCCAAACATTCGGATCGCCCCGTGACCCAAAAATTAGTGCGTAATAGCACAGAAACCTGGCCAGAATGGACCAAATATGCAAGTTTTGACGAGGTCCCCGTAACCGGACCCCTGGGGTTCCCCTAATGTTCGGATCGCCCCGGGACCCAAAATCAGTGAGTAATAGCATAGAAAACTGGCCAGAATGGACCAAATATGCGAGTTTTTATGACGTACTCATAACCAGACCCCGGGGTTCCCCGAACATTCGGATCGGCCCGGGACCCAAAATCTGCGAGTAATAGCACAGAAAACAGGTAAGAATGGACCAAATCTGCGAGTTTTGACGAGTTCCCCGTAACCAGACCCCTAGGGTTCCCCGAACGTTCGGATCGCCCCGGGACCCAAAATCAGTGAGTAATAGCATAGAAAACTGGTCAGAATGGATTAAATCTGTGAGGTTTGACGAGGTACCCGTAACCGGACTCCTGGGGTTTCTCGAACGTTCGGATCGCCTCGGGACCCAAAATCAGAGAGTAATACCATAGAAAACTGGACAGAATGGACCAAATATGCGAGTTTTGACGACGTACCCGTATCCGGACCCCGGGGTTCTCCGAACATTCGGATCGCCCTGGGACCCAAAATCTTCGAGTAATAGCACAGAAAACTGGTCAGACTGGACCAAATCTGCTAGTTTTGACGACGTCCCCGTAACCGGACCCCGGGGTTCCCCGAACATTCAGATCTCCCCGGGACCCAAAATTTGCGAGTAGTAGCACAGAAAACTGGTCAGAATGGATCAAATCTGCGAGTTTTGACGAGGTCCCCATAACTGGACCCCAGGGGTTTCTCGAACGTTCGGATCGCCCCGGGACCCAAAATCAGTGAGTAATAGCATAGAAAACTGGCCAGAATGGACCAAATATGCGAGTTTTGACGACGTGCCCGTAACCTGACCCCGGGGTTCCCCGAACATTCGGATCGCCCCGGGACCCAAAGTCAGCGAGTAATAGCACGGAAAACTGGTCAGAATGGATCAAATCTGCGAGTTTTGATGATGTCCCCGTAACCGGACCCCGGGGTTCCCCGAACATTCGGATCGCCCCGGGACCCAAAATCTGCGAGTAATAGCACAGAAAAAAGGTAAGAATGGACCAAATCTGCGAATTTTGACAACGTCCCCATAACCGGACCCCTGGGGTTCCCCGAACGTTCAGATCGCCCATGGACCCAAAATCAGTGAGTAATAGCATAGAAAACTGGCCAGGATGGACCAAATATGCAAGTATTTATGACGTACTCGTAACCGGACCCCGGGGTTCCCCGAACATTCGGATCGCCCCGGGACCCAAAATCTGCGAGTAATAGCACAGAAAACTGGTGAGAATGGATCAAATCTGCGAGTTTTGACGAGGTCCCCGTAATCGGAGCCCTGGGGTTTCTCGAACGTTCGGATCGCCCCGGGGCCCAAAATCAGTGAGTAATAGCATAGAAAACTGGCCAGAATGGACCAATTATTCGAGTTTTGACGACGTGCCCGTAACCTGACCCCGGAGTTCCCCGAATATTCGGATCGCCCCGGGACCCAAAATCAGCGAGTAATAGCACGGAAAACTGGTCAAAATGGATCAAATCTGCGAGTTTTGATGATGTCCCCGTAACCGGACCCCGGGGTTCCCCGAACATTCGGATCGCCCCGTGACCCAAAATTAGTGCGTAATAGCACAGAAAACTGGCCAGAATGGACCAAATATGCGAGTTTTGACGAGGTCCCCGTAACCGGACCCCTAGGGTTTCTTGAACGTTCGGATCGCCCCGGGACCCAAAATCAGTGAGTAATAGCATAGAAAACTGGCCAGAATGGACCAAATATGCGAGTTTTGACGACGTGCCCGTAACCTGACCCCGGGGTTCCCCGAACATTCGGATCGCCCCGGGACCCAAAATCAGCGAGTAATAGCACGGAAAACTGGTCAGAATGGATCAAATCTGCGAGTTTTGATGATGTCCCCGTAACCGGACCCCGGGGTTCCCCGAACATTCGGATCGCCCCGTGACCCAAAAATTAGTGCGTAATAGCACAGAAACCTGGCCAGAATGGACCAAATATGCAAGGTTTGACGAGGTCCCCGTAACCGGACCCCTGGGGTTCCCCTAATGTTCGGATCGCCCCGGGACCCAAAATCAGTGAGTAATAGCATAGAAAACTGGCCAGAATGGACCAAATATGCGAGTTTTTATGACGTACTCATAACCAGACCCCGGGGTTCCCCGAACATTCGGATCGGCCCGGGACCCAAAATCTGCAAGTAATAACACAGAAAACAGGTAAGAATGGACCAAATCTGCGAGTTTTGACGTGGTCCCCGTAACCAGACCCCTAGGGTTCCCCGAACGTTCGGATCGCCCCGGGACCCAAAATCAGTGAGTAATAGCATAGAAAACTGGTCAGAATGGACAAAATCTGTGAGGTTTGACGAGGTACCCGTAACCGGACTCCTGGGGTTTCTCGAACGTTCGGATCGCCTCGGGACCCAAAATCAGAGAGTAATACCATAGAAAACTGGACAGAATGGACCAAATATGCGAGTTTTGACGACGTACCCGTATCCGGACCCCGGGGTTCTCCGAACATTCGGATCGCCCTAGGACCCAAAATCTGTGAGTAATAGCACAGAAAACTGGTCAGACTGGACCAAATCTGCGAGTTTTGACGACGTCCCCGTAACCGGACCCCAGGGTTCCCCGAACATTCATATCTCCCCGGGACCCAAAATTTGCGAGTAATAGCACAGAAAACTGGTCAGAATGGATCAAATCTGCGAGTTTTGACGAGGTCCCCATAACTGGACCCCAGGGGTTTCTCGAACGTTCGGATCGCCCCGGGACCCAAAATCAGTGAGTAATAGCATAGAAAACTGGCCAGAATGGACCAAATATGCGAGTTTTGACGACGTGCCCGTAACCTGACCCCGGGGTTCCCCGAACATTCGGATCGCCCCGGGACCCAAAGTCAGCGAGTAATAGCACGGAAAACTGGTCAGAATGGATCAAATCTGCGAGTTTTGATGATGTCCCCGTAACCGGACCCCGGGGTTCCCCGAACATTCGGATCGCCCCGGGACCCAAAATCTGCGAGTAATAGCACAGAAAAAAGGTAAGAATGGACCAAATCTGCGAATTTTGACAACGTCCCCATAACCGGACCCCTGGGGTTCCCCGAACGTTCAGATCGCCCATGGACCCAAAATCAGTGAGTAATAGCATAGAAAACTGGCCAGGATGGACCAAATATGCAAGTATTTATGACGTACTCGTAACCGGACCCCGGGGTTCCCCGAACATTCGGATCGCCCCGGGACCCAAAATCTGCGAGTAATAGCACAGAAAACTGGTGAGAATGGATCAAATCTGCGAGTTTTGACGAGGTCCCCGTAATCGGAGCCCTGGGGTTTCTCGAACGTTCGGATCGCCCCGGGGCCCAAAATCAGTGAGTAATAGCATAGAAAACTGGCCAGAATGGACCAATTATTCGAGTTTTGACGACGTGCCCGTAACCTGACCCCGGAGTTCCCCGAATATTCGGATCGCCCCGGGACCCAAAATCAGCGAGTAATAGCACGGAAAACTGGTCAAAATGGATCAAATCTGCGAGTTTTGATGATGTCCCCGTAACCGGACCCCGGGGTTCCCCGAACATTCGGATCGCCCCGTGACCCAAAATTAGTGCGTAATAGCACAGAAAACTGGCCAGAATG
The DNA here is from genome assembly GCA_039707655.1 of Elymus sibiricus. Classification (NCBI taxonomy): domain Eukaryota; kingdom Viridiplantae; phylum Streptophyta; class Magnoliopsida; order Poales; family Poaceae; genus Elymus; species Elymus sibiricus. Next base: position 518,488,896 of record CM077672.1, on the reverse strand, counting down.
GACCAAATATGCGAGTTTTGACGAGGTCCCCGTAACCGGACCCCTAGGGTTTCTTGAACGTTCGGATCGCCCCGAGACCCAAAATCAGTGAGTAATAGCATAGAAAACTGGCCAGAATGGACCAAATATGCGAGTTTTGACGACGTGCCCGTAACCTGACCCCGGGGTTCCCCGAACATTCGGATCGCCCCAGGACCCAAAATCAGCGAGTAATAGCACGGAAAACTGGTCAGAATGGATCAAATCTGCGAGTTTTGATGATGTCCCCGTAACCGGACCCCGGGGTTCCCCAAACATTCGGATCGCCCCGTGACCCAAAAATTAGTGCGTAATAGCACAGAAACCTGGCCAGAATGGACCAAATATGCAAGTTTTGACGAGGTCCCCGTAACCGGACCCCTAGGGTTTCTTGAACGTTCGGATCGCCCCGAGACCCAAAATCAGTGAGTAATAGCATAGAAAACTGGCCAGAATGGACCAAATATGCGAGTTTTGACGACGTGCCCGTAACCTGACCCCGGGGTTCCCCGAACATTCGGATCGCCCCAGGACCCAAAATCAGCGAGTAATAGCACGGAAAACTGGTCAGAATGGATCAAATCTGCGAGTTTTGATGATGTCCCCGTAACCGGACCCCGGGGTTCCCCAAACATTCGGATCGCCCCGTGACCCAAAAATTAGTGCGTAATAGCACAGAAACCTGGCCAGAATGGACCAAATATGCAAGTTTTGACGAGGTCCCCGTAACCGGACCCCTGGGGTTCCCCTAATGTTCGGATCGCCCCGGGACCCAAAATCAGTGAGTAATAGCATAGAAAACTGGCCAGAATGGACCAATATGCGAGTTTTTATGACGTACTCATAACCAGACCCCGGGGTTCCCCGAACATTCGGATCGGCCCGGGACCCAAAATCTGCGAGTAATAGCACAGAAAACAGGTAAGAATGGACCAAATCTGCGAGTTTTGACGAGTTCCCCGTAACCAGACCCCTAGGGTTCCCCGAACGTTCGGATCGCCCCGGGACCCAAAATCAGTGAGTAATAGCATAGAAAACTGGTCAGAATGGACCAAATCTGTGAGGTTTGACGAGGTACCCGTAACCGGACTCCTGGGGTTTCTCGAACGTTCGGATCGCCCCGGGACCCAAAGTCAGCGAGTAATAGCACGGAAAACTGGTCAGAATGGATCAAATCTGCGAGTTTTGATGATGTCCCCGTAACCGGACCCCGGGATTCCCCGAACATTCGGATCGCCCCGGGACCCAAAATCTGCGAGTAATAGCACAGAAAACTGGTCAGAATGGATCAAATCTGCGAGTTTTGACGAGGTCCCCGTAACCGGAGCCCTGGGGTTTCTCGAACGTTCGGATCGCCCCGGGACCCAAAATCAGTGAGTAATAGCATAGAAAACTGGCCAGAATGGACCAATTATGCGAGTTTTGACGACGTGCCCGTAACCTGACCCCGGGGTTCCCCGAACATTCGGATCGCCCCGGGACCCAAAGTCAGCGAGTAATAGCACGGAAAACTGGTCAGAATGGATGAAATCTGCGAGTTTTGATGACGTGCCCGTAACCTGACCCCGGGGTTCCCCGAACATTCGGATCGCCCCGGGACCCAAAATCAGCGAGTAATAGCACGGAAAACTGGTCAGAATGGATCAAATCTGCGAGTTTTGATGATGTCCCCGTAACTGGACCCCGGGGTTCCCCAAACATTCGGATTGCCCCGTGACCCAAAATTAGTGCGTAATAGCACAGAAAACTGGCCAGAATGGACCAAATATGCGAGTTTTGACGAGGTCTCCGTAACCGGACCCCTGGGGTTTCTCGAACGTTCGGATCGCCCCGAGACCCAAAATCAGTGAGTAATAGCATAGAAAACTGGCCAGAATGGACCAAATATGCGAGTTTTGACGACGTGCCCGTAACCTGACCCCGGGGTTCCCCGAACTTTCGGATCGCCCCGGGACCCAAAATCAGCGAGTAATAGCACGGAAAACTGGTCAGAATGGATCAAATCTGCGAGTTTTGATGATGTCCCCGTAACCGGACCCCGGGGTTCCCCGAACATTCGGATCGCCCCGTGACCCAAAAATTAGTGCGTAATAGCACAGAAACCAGGCCAGAATGGACCAAATATGCAAGGTTTGACGAGGTCCCCGTAACCGGACTCCTGGGGTTCCCCTAATGTTCGGATCGCCCCGGGACCCAAAATCAGTGAGTAATAGCATAGAAAACTGGCCAGAATGGACCAAATATGCGAGTTTTTATGACGTACTCATAACCAGACCCCGGGGTTCCCCGAACATTCGGATCGGCCCGGGACCCAAAATCTGCGAGTAATAACACAGAAAACAGGTAAGAATGGACCAAATCTGCGAGTTTTGACGTGGTCCCCGTAACCAGACCCCTAGGGTTCCCCGAACGTTCGGATCGCCCCGGGACCCAAAATCAGTGAGTAATAGCATAGAAAACTGGTCAGAATGGACAAAATCTGTGAGGTTTGACGAGGTACCCGTAACCGGACTCCTGGGGTTTCTCGAACGTTCGGATCGCCTCGGGACCCAAAATCAGAGAGTAATACCATAGAAAACTGGACAGAATGGACCAAATATGCGAGTTTTGACGACGTACCCGTATCCGGACCCCGGGGTTCTCCGAACATTCGGATCGCCCTAGGACCCAAAATCTGTGAGTAATAGCACAGAAAACTGGTCAGACTGGACCAAATCTGCGAGTTTTGACGACGTCCCCGTAACCGGACCCCGGGGTTCCCCGAACATTCAGATCTCCCCGGGACCCAAAATTTGCGAGTAATAGCACAGAAAACTGGTCAGAATGGATCAAATCTGCGAGTTTTGACGAGGTCCCCGTAACTGGACCCCAGGGGTTTCTCGAACGTTCGGATCGCCCCGGGACCCAAAATCAGTGAGTAATAGCATAGAAAACTGGCCAGAATGGACCAAATATGCGAGTTTTGACGACCTGCCCGTAACCTGACCCCGGGGTTCCCCGAACATTCGGATCGCCCCGGGACCCAAAGTCAGCGAGTAATAGCACGGAAAACTGGTCAGAATGGATCAAATCTGCGAGTTTTGATGATGTCCCCGTAACCGGACCCCGGGGTTCCCCGAACATTCGGATCGCCCCGGGACCCAAAATCTGCGAGTAATAGCACAGAAAAAAGGTAAGAATGGACCAAATCTGCGAATTTTGACGACGTCCCCATAACCGGACCCCTGGGGTTCCCCGAACGTTCAGATCGCCCATGGACCCAAAATCAATGAGTAATAGCATAGAAAACTGGCCAGGATGGACCAAATATACAAGTATTTATGACGTACTCGTAACCGGACCCCGGGGTTCCCCGAACATTCGGATCGCCCCGGGACCCAAAATCTGCGAGTAATAGCACAGAAAACTGGTGAGAATGGATCAAATCTGCGAGTTTTGACGAGGTCCCCGTAATCGGAGCCCTGGGGTTTCTCGAACGTTCGGATCGCCCCGGGGCCCAAAATCAGTGAGTAATAGCATAGAAAACTGGCCAGAATGGACCAATTATTCGAGTTTTGACGACGTGCCCGTAACCTGACCCCGGGGTTCCCCGAATATTCGGATCGCCCCGGGACCCAAAATCAGCGAGTAATAGCACGGAAAACTGGTCAGAATGGATCAAATCTGCGAGTTTTGATGATGTCCCCGTAACCGGACCCCGGGGTTCCCCGAACATTCGGATCGCCCCGTGACCCAAAATTAGTGCGTAATAGCACAGAAAACTGGCCAGAATGGACCAAATATGCGAGTTTTGACGAGGTCCCCGTAACCGGACCCCTAGGGTTTCTCGAACGTTCGGATCGCCCCGAGACCCAAAATCAGTGAGTAATAGCATAGAAAACTGGCCAGAATGGACCAAATATGCGAGTTTTGACGACGTGCCCGTAACCTGACCCCGGGGTTCCCCGAACATTCGGATCGCCCCGGGACCCAAAATCAGCGAGTAATAGCACGGAAAACTGGTCAGAATGGATCAAATCTGCGAGTTTTGATGATGTCCCCGTAACCGGACCCCGGGGTTCCCCAAACATTCGGATCGCCCCGTGACCCAAAAATTAGTGCGTAATAGCACAGAAACCTGGCCAGAATGGACCAAATATGCAAGTTTTGACGAGGTCCCCGTAACCGGACCCCTGGGGTTCCCCTAATGTTCGGATCGCCCCGGGACCCAAAATCAGTGAGTAATAGCATAGAAAACTGGCCAGAATGGACCAAATATGCGAGTTTTTATGACGTACTCATAACCAGACCCCGGGGTTCCCCGAACATTCGGATCGGCCCGGGACCCAAAATCTGCGAGTAATAGCACAGAAAACAGGTAAGAATGGACCAAATCTGCGAGTTTTGACGAGTTCCCCGTAACCAGACCCCTAGGGTTCCCCGAACGTTCGGATCGCCCCGGGACCCAAAATCAGTGAGTAATAGCATAGAAAACTGGTCAGAATGGATTAAATCTGTGAGGTTTGACGAGGTACCCGTAACCGGACTCCTGGGGTTTCTCGAACGTTCGGATCGCCTCGGGACCCAAAATCAGAGAGTAATACCATAGAAAACTGGACAGAATGGACCAAATATGCGAGTTTTGACGACGTACCCGTATCCGGACCCCGGGGTTCTCCGAACATTCGGATCGCCCTGGGACCCAAAATCTTCGAGTAATAGCACAGAAAACTGGTCAGACTGGACCAAATCTGCTAGTTTTGACGACGTCCCCGTAACCGGACCCCGGGGTTCCCCGAACATTCAGATCTCCCCGGGACCCAAAATTTGCGAGTAGTAGCACAGAAAACTGGTCAGAATGGATCAAATCTGCGAGTTTTGACGAGGTCCCCGTAACTGGACCCCTGAGGTTTCTCGAACGTTCGGATCGCCCCGGGACCCAAAATCAGTGAGTAATAGCATAGAAAACTGGCCAGAATGGACCAAATATGCGAGTTTTGACGACGTGCCCATAACCTGACCCCGGGGTTCCCCGAACATTCGGATCGCCCCGGGACCCAAAATCTGCGAGTAATAGCACAGAAAAAAGGTAAGAATGGACCAAATCTGCGAATTTTGACGACGTCCCCGTAGCCGGACCCCTGGGGTTCCCCGAACGTTCAGATCGCCCGTGGACCCAAAATCAGTGAGTAATAGCATAGAAAACTGGCCAGGATGGACCAAATATGCAAGTATTTATGACGTACTCATAACCGGACCCCGGGATTCCCCGAACATTCGGATCGCCCCGGGACCCAAAATCTGCGAGTAATAGCACAGAAAACTGGTCAGAATGGATCAAATCTGCGAGTTTTGACGAGGTCCCCGTAACCGGAGCCCTGGGGTTTCTCGAACGTTCGGATCGCCCCGGGACCCAAAATCAGTGAGTAATAGCATAGAAAACTGGCCAGAATGGACCAATTATGCGAGTTTTGACGACGTGCCCGTAACCTAACCCCGGGGTTCCCCGAACATTCGGATCGCCCCGGGACCCAAAATCAGCGAGTAATAGCACGGAAAACTGGTCAGAATGGATGAAATCTAGAAGTTTTGATGATGTCCCCGTAACCGGACCCCGGGGTTCCCCAAACATTCGGATTGCCCCGTGACCCAAAATTAGTGCGTAATAGCACAGAAAGCTGGCCAGAATGGACCAAATATGCGAGTTTTGACGAGGTCTCCGTAACCGGACCCCTGGGGTTTCTCGAACGTTCGGATCGCCCCGAGACCCAAAATCAGTGAGTAATAGCATAGAAAACTGGCCAGAATGGACCAAATATGCGAGTTTTGACGACGTGCCCGTAACCTGACCCCGGGGTTCCCCAAACATTCGGATCGCCCCGGGACCCAAAATCAGCGAGTAATAGCACGGAAAACTGGTCAGAATGGATCAAATCTGCGAGTTTTGATGATGTCCCCGTAACCGGACCCCGGGGTTCCCCGAACATTCGGATCGCCCCGTGACCCAAAAATTAGTGCGTAATAGCACAGAAACCTGGCCAGAATGGACCAAATATGCAAGGTTTGACGAGGTCCCCGTAACCGGACCCCTGGGGTTCCCCTAATGTTCGGATCGCCCCGGGACCCAAAATCAGTGAGTAATAGCATAGAAAACTGGCCAGAATGGACCAAATATGCGAGTTTTTATGACGTACTCATAACCAGACCCCGGGGTTCCCCGAACATTCGGATCGGCCCGGGACCCAAAATCTGCAAGTAATAACACAGAAAACAGGTAAGAATGGACCAAATCTGCGAGTTTTGACGTGGTCCCCGTAACCAGACCCCTAGGGTTCCCCGAACGTTCGGATCGCCCCGGGACCCAAAATCAGTGAGTAATAGCATAGAAAACTGGTCAGAATGGACAAAATCTGTGAGGTTTGACGAGGTACCCGTAACCGGACTCCTGGGGTTTCTCGAACGTTCGGATCGCCCCGGGACCCAAAATCTGCGAGTAATAGCACAGAAAAAAGGTAAGAATGGACCAAATCTGCGAATTTTGACGACGTCCCCGTAGCCGGACCCCTGGGGTTCCCCGAACGTTCAGATCGCCCATGGACCCAAAATCAGTGAGTAATAGCATAGAAAACTGGCCAGGATGGACCAAATATGCAAGTATTTATGACGTACTCATAACCGGACCCCGGGATTCCCCGAACATTCGGATCGCCCCGGGACCCAAAATCTGCGAGTAATAGCACAGAAAACTGGTCAGAATGGATCAAATCTGCGAGTTTTGACGAGGTCCCCGTAACCGGAGCCCTGGGGTTTCTCGAACGTTCGGATCGCCCCGGGACCCAAAATCAGTGAGTAATAGCATAGAAAACTGGCCAGAATGGACCAATTATGCGAGTTTTGACGACGTGCCCGTAACCTAACCCCGGGGTTCCCCGAACATTCGGATCGCCCCGGGACCCAAAATCAGCGAGTAATAGCACGGAAAACTGGTCAGAATGGATGAAATCTAGAAGTTTTGATGATGTCCCCGTAACCGGACCCCGGGGTTCCCCAAACATTCGGATTGCCCCGTGACCCAAAATTAGTGCGTAATAGCACAGAAAGCTGGCCAGAATGGACCAAATATGCGAGTTTTGACGAGGTCTCCGTAACCGGACCCCTGGGGTTTCTCGAACGTTCGGATCGCCCCGAGACCCAAAATCAGTGAGTAATAGCATAGAAAACTGGCCAGAATGGACCAAATATGCGAGTTTTGACGACGTGCCCGTAACCTGACCCCGGGGTTCCCCGAACATTCGGATCGCCCCGGGACCCAAAATCAGCGAGTAATAGCACGGAAAACTGGTCAGAATGGATCAAATCTGCGAGTTTTGATGATGTCCCCGTAACCGGACCCCGGGGTTCCCCGAACATTCGGATCGCCCCGTGACCCAAAAATTAGTGCGTAATAGCACAGAAACCTGGCCAGAATGGACCAAATATGCAAGGTTTGACGAGGTCCCCGTAACCGGACCCCTGGGGTTCCCCTAATGTTCGGATCGCCCCGGGACCCAAAATCAGTGAGTAATAGCATAGAAAACTGGCCAGAATGGACCAAATATGCGAGTTTTTATGACGTACTCATAACCAGACCCCGGGGTTCCCCGAACATTCGGATCGGCCCGGGACCCAAAATCTGCAAGTAATAACACAGAAAACAGGTAAGAATGGACCAAATCTGCGAGTTTTGACGTGGTCCCCGTAACCAGACCCCTAGGGTTCCCCGAACGTTCGGATCGCCCCGGGACCCAAAATCAGTGAGTAATAGCATAGAAAACTGGTCAGAATGGACAAAATCTGTGAGGTTTGACGAGGTACCCGTAACCGGACTCCTGGGGTTTCTCGAACGTTCGGATCGCCTCGGGACCCAAAATCAGAGAGTAATACCATAGAAAACTGGACAGAATGGACCAAATATGCGAGTTTTGACGACGTACCCGTATCCGGACCCCGGGGTTCTCCGAACATTCGGATCGCCCTAGGACCCAAAATCTGTGAGTAATAGCACAGAAAACTGGTCAGACTGGACCAAATCTGCGAGTTTTGACGACGTCCCCGTAACCGGACCCCAGGGTTCCCCGAACATTCATATCTCCCCGGGACCCAAAATTTGCGAGTAATAGCACAGAAAACTGGTCAGAATGGATCAAATCTGCGAGTTTTGACGAGGTCCCCGTAACTGGACCCCAGGGGTTTCTCGAACGTTCGGATCGCCCCGGGACCCAAAATCAGTGAGTAATAGCATAGAAAACTGGCCAGAATGGACCAAATATGCGAGTTTTGACGACGTGCCCGTAACCTGACCCCGGGGTTCCCCGAACATTCGGATCGCCCCGGGACCCAAAGTCAGCGAGTAATAGCACGGAAAACTGGTCAGAATGGATCAAATCTGCGAGTTTTGATGATGTCCCCGTAACCGGACCCCGGGGTTCCCCGAACATTCGGATCGCCCCGGGACCCAAAATCTGCGAGTAATAGCACAGAAAAAAGGTAAGAATGGACCAAATCTGCGAATTTTGACAACGTCCCCATAACCGGACCCCTGGGGTTCCCCGAACGTTCAGATCGCCCATGGACCCAAAATCAGTGAGTAATAGCATAGAAAACTGGCCAGGATGGACCAAATATGCAAGTATTTATGACGTACTCGTAACCGGACCCCGGGGTTCCCCGAACATTCGGATCGCCCCGGGACCCAAAATCTGCGAGTAATAGCACAGAAAACTGGTGAGAATGGATCAAATCTGCGAGTTTTGACGAGGTCCCCGTAATCGGAGCCCTGGGGTTTCTCGAACGTTCGGATCGCCCCGGGGCCCAAAATCAGTGAGTAATAGCATAGAAAACTGGCCAGAATGGACCAATTATTCGAGTTTTGACGACGTGCCCGTAACCTGACCCCGGAGTTCCCCGAATATTCGGATCGCCCCGGGACCCAAAATCAGCGAGTAATAGCACGGAAAACTGGTCAAAATGGATCAAATCTGCGAGTTTTGATGATGTCCCCGTAACCGGACCCCGGGGTTCCCCGAACATTCGGATCGCCCCGTGACCCAAAATTAGTGCGTAATAGCACAGAAAACTGGCCAGAATGGACCAAATATGCGAGTTTTGACGAGGTCCCCGTAACCGGACCCCTAGGGTTTCTTGAACGTTCGGATCGCCCCGGGACCCAAAATCAGTGAGTAATAGCATAGAAAACTGGCCAGAATGGACCAAATATGCGAGTTTTGACGACGTGCCCGTAACCTGACCCCGGGGTTCCCCGAACATTCGGATCGCCCCGGGACCCAAAATCAGCGAGTAATAGCACGGAAAACTGGTCAGAATGGATCAAATCTGCGAGTTTTGATGATGTCCCCGTAACCGGACCCCGGGGTTCCCCGAACATTCGGATCGCCCCGTGACCCAAAAATTAGTGCGTAATAGCACAGAAACCTGGCCAGAATGGACCAAATATGCAAGGTTTGACGAGGTCCCCGTAACCGGACCCCTGGGGTTCCCCTAATGTTCGGATCGCCCCGGGACCCAAAATCAGTGAGTAATAGCATAGAAAACTGGCCAGAATGGACCAAATATGCGAGTTTTTATGACGTACTCATAACCAGACCCCGGGGTTCCCCGAACATTCGGATCGGCCCGGGACCCAAAATCTGCAAGTAATAACACAGAAAACAGGTAAGAATGGACCAAATCTGCGAGTTTTGACGTGGTCCCCGTAACCAGACCCCTAGGGTTCCCCGAACGTTCGGATCGCCCCGGGACCCAAAATCAGTGAGTAATAGCATAGAAAACTGGTCAGAATGGACAAAATCTGTGAGGTTTGACGAGGTACCCGTAACCGGACTCCTGGGGTTTCTCGAACGTTCGGATCGCCTCGGGACCCAAAATCAGAGAGTAATACCATAGAAAACTGGACAGAATGGACCAAATATGCGAGTTTTGACGACGTACCCGTATCCGGACCCCGGGGTTCTCCGAACATTCGGATCGCCCTAGGACCCAAAATCTGTGAGTAATAGCACAGAAAACTGGTCAGACTGGACCAAATCTGCGAGTTTTGACGACGTCCCCGTAACCGGACCCCAGGGTTCCCCGAACATTCATATCTCCCCGGGACCCAAAATTTGCGAGTAATAGCACAGAAAACTGGTCAGAATGGATCAAATCTGCGAGTTTTGACGAGGTCCCCATAACTGGACCCCAGGGGTTTCTCGAACGTTCGGATCGCCCCGGGACCCAAAATCAGTGAGTAATAGCATAGAAAACTGGCCAGAATGGACCAAATATGCGAGTTTTGACGACGTGCCCGTAACCTGACCCCGGGGTTCCCCGAACATTCGGATCGCCCCGGGACCCAAAGTCAGCGAGTAATAGCACGGAAAACTGGTCAGAATGGATCAAATCTGCGAGTTTTGATGATGTCCCCGTAACCGGACCCCGGGGTTCCCCGAACATTCGGATCGCCCCGGGACCCAAAATCTGCGAGTAATAGCACAGAAAAAAGGTAAGAATGGACCAAATCTGCGAATTTTGACAACGTCCCCATAACCGGACCCCTGGGGTTCCCCGAACGTTCAGATCGCCCATGGACCCAAAATCAGTGAGTAATAGCATAGAAAACTGGCCAGGATGGACCAAATATGCAAGTATTTATGACGTACTCGTAACCGGACCCCGGGGTTCCCCGAACATTCGGATCGCCCCGGGACCCAAAATCTGCGAGTAATAGCACAGAAAACTGGTGAGAATGGATCAAATCTGCGAGTTTTGACGAGGTCCCCGTAATCGGAGCCCTGGGGTTTCTCGAACGTTCGGATCGCCCCGGGGCCCAAAATCAGTGAGTAATAGCATAGAAAACTGGCCAGAATGGACCAATTATTCGAGTTTTGACGACGTGCCCGTAACCTGACCCCGGAGTTCCCCGAATATTCGGATCGCCCCGGGACCCAAAATCAGCGAGTAATAGCACGGAAAACTGGTCAAAATGGATCAAATCTGCGAGTTTTGATGATGTCCCCGTAACCGGACCCCGGGGTTCCCCGAACATTCGGATCGCCCCGTGACCCAAAATTAGTGCGTAATAGCACAGAAAACTGGCCAGAATGGACCAAATATGCGAGTTTTGACGAGGTCCCCGTAACCGGACCCCTAGGGTTTCTTGAACGTTCGGATCGCCCCGAGACCCAAAATCAGTGAGTAATAGCATAGAAAACTGGCCAGAATGGACCAAATATGCGAGTTTTGACGACGTGCCCGTAACCTGACCCCGGGGTTCCCCGAACATTCGGATCGCCCCAGGACCCAAAATCAGCGAGTAATAGCACGGAAAACTGGTCAGAATGGATCAAATCTGCGAGTTTTGATGATGTCCCCGTAACCGGACCCCGGGGTTCCCCAAACATTCGGATCGCCCCGTGACCCAAAAATTAGTGCGTAATAGCACAGAAACCTGGCCAGAATGGACCAAATATGCAAGTTTTGACGAGGTCCCCGTAACCGGACCCCTAGGGTTTCTTGAACGTTCGGATCGCCCCGAGACCCAAAATCAGTGAGTAATAGCATAGAAAACTGGCCAGAATGGACCAAATATGCGAGTTTTGACGACGTGCCCGTAACCTGACCCCGGGGTTCCCCGAACATTCGGATCGCCCCAGGACCCAAAATCAGCGAGTAATAGCACGGAAAACTGGTCAGAATGGATCAAATCTGCGAGTTTTGATGATGTCCCCGTAACCGGACCCCGGGGTTCCCCAAACATTCGGATCGCCCCGTGACCCAAAAATTAGTGCGTAATAGCACAGAAACCTGGCCAGAATGGACCAAATATGCAAGTTTTGACGAGGTCCCCGTAACCGGACCCCTGGGGTTCCCCTAATGTTCGGATCGCCCCGGGACCCAAAATCAGTGAGTAATAGCATAGAAAACTGGCCAGAATGGACCAATATGCGAGTTTTTATGACGTACTCATAACCAGACCCCGGGGTTCCCCGAACATTCGGATCGGCCCGGGACCCAAAATCTGCGAGTAATAGCACAGAAAACAGGTAAGAATGGACCAAATCTGCGAGTTTTGACGAGTTCCCCGTAACCAGACCCCTAGGGTTCCCCGAACGTTCGGATCGCCCCGGGACCCAAAATCAGTGAGTAATAGCATAGAAAACTGGTCAGAATGGACCAAATCTGTGAGGTTTGACGAGGTACCCGTAACCGGACTCCTGGGGTTTCTCGAACGTTCGGATCGCCTCGGGACCCAAAATCAGAGAGTAATACCATAGAAAACTGGACAGAATGGACCAAATATGCGAGTTTTGACGACGTACCCGTATCCAGACCCCGGGGTTCTCCGAACATTCGGATCGCCCTGGGACCCAAAATCTTCGAGTAATAGCACAGAAAACTGGTCAGACTGGACCAAATCTGCTAGTTTTGACGACGTCCCCGTAACCGGACCCCGGGGTTCCCCGAACAGTCAGATCTCCCCGGGACCCAAAATTTGCGAGTAATAGCACAGAAAACTGGTCAGAATGGATCAAATCTGCGAGTTTTGACGAGGTCCCCGTAACTGGACCCCTGAGGTTTCTCGAACGTTCGGATCGCCCCGGGACCCAAAATCAGTGAGTAATAGCATAGAAAACTGGCCAGAATGGACCAAATATGCGAGTTTTGACGACGTGCCCATAACCTGACCCCGGGGTTCCCCGAACATTCGGATCGCCCCGGGACCCAAAGTCAGCGAGTAATAGCACGGAAAACTGGTCAGAATGGATCAAATCTGCGAGTTTTGATGATGTCCCCATAACCGGACCCCGGGGTTCCCCGAACATTCGGATCGCCCCGGGACCCAAAATCTGCGAGTAATAGCACAGAAAAAAGGTAAGAATGGACCAAATCTGCGAATTTTGACGACGTCCCCGTAGCCGGACCCCTGGGGTTCCCCGAACGTTCAGATCGCCCATGGACCCAAAATCAGTGAGTAATAGCATAGAAAACTGGCCAGGATGGACCAAATATGCAAGTATTTATGACGTACTCATAACCGGACCCCGGGATTCCCCGAACATTCGGATCGCCCCGGGACCCAAAATCTGCGAGTAATAGCACAGAAAACTGGTCAGAATGGATCAAATCTGCGAGTTTTGACGAGGTCCCCGTAACCGGAGCCCTGGGGTTTCTCGAACGTTCGGATCGCCCCGGGACCCAAAATCAGTGAGTAATAGCATAGAAAACTGGCCAGAATGGACCAATTATGCGAGTTTTGACGACGTGCCCGTAACCTGACCCCGGGGTTCCCCGAACATTCGGATCACCCCGGGACCCAAAATCAGCGAGTAATAGCACGGAAAACTGGTCAGAATGGATCAAATCTGCGAGTTTTGATGATGTCCCCGTAACCGGACCCCGGGGTTCCCCAAACATTCGGATCGCCCCGTGACCCAAAAATTAGTGCGTAATAGCACAGAAACCTGGCCAGAATGGACCAAATATGCAAGTTTTGACGAGGTCCCCGTAACCGGACCCCTGGGGTTCCCCTAATGTTCGGATCGCCCTGGGACCCAAAATCAGTGAGTAATAGCATAGAAAACTGGCCAGAATGGACCAAATATGCGAGTTTTTATGACGTACTCATAACCAGACCCCGGGGTTCCCCGAACATTCGGATCGGCCCGGGACCCAAAATCTGCGAGTAATAGCACAGAAAACAGGTAAGAATGGACCAAATCTGCGAGTTTTGACGAGTTCCCCGTAACCAGACCCCTAGGGTTCCCCGAACGTTCGGATCGCCCCGGGACCCAAAATCAGTGAGTAATAGCATAGAAAACTGGCCAGAATGGACCAAATATGCGAGTTTTGACGAGGTCCCCGTAACTGGACCCCTGAGGTTTCTCGAACGTTCGGATCGCCCCGGGACCCAAAATCAGTGAGTAATAGCATAGAAAACTGGCCAGAATGGACCAAATATGCGAGTTTTGACGACGTGCCCATAACCTGACCCCGGGGTTCCCCGAACATTCGGATCGCCCCGGGACCCAAAGTCAGCGAGTAATAGCACGGAAAACTGGTCAGAATGGATCAAATCTGCGAGTTTTGATGATGTCCCCATAACCGGACCCCGGGGTTCCCCGAACATTCGGATCGCCCCGGGACCCAAAATCTGCGAGTAATAGCACAGAAAAAAGGTAAGAATGGACCAAATCTGCGAATTTTGACGACGTCCCCGTAGCCGGACCCCTGGGGTTCCCCGAACGTTCAGATCACCCATGGACCCAAAATCAGTGAGTAATAGCATAGAAAACTGGCCAGGATGGACCAAATATGCAAGTATTTATGACGTACTCATAACCGGACCCCGGGATTCCCCGAACATTCGGATCGCCCCGGGACCCAAAATCTGCGAGTAATAGCACAGAAAACAGGTAAGAATGGACCAAATCTGCGAGTTTTGACGAGTTCCCCGTAACCAGACCCCTAGGGTTCCCCGAACGTTCGGATCGCCCCGGGACCCAAAATCAGTGAGTAATAGCATAGAAAACTGGTCAGAATGGACCAAATCTGTGAGGTTTGACGAGGTACCCGTAACCGGACTCCTGGGGTTTCTCGAACGTTCGGATCGCCTCGGGACCCAAAATCAGAGAGTAATACCATAGAAAACTGGACAGAATGGACCAAATATGCGAGTTTTGACGACGTACCCGTATCCAGACCCCGGGGTTCTCCGAACATTCGGATCGCCCTGGGACCCAAAATCTTCGAGTAATAGCACAGAAAACTGGTCAGACTGGACCAAATCTGCTAGTTTTGACGACGTCCCCGTAACCGGACCCCGGGGTTCCCCGAACAGTCAGATCTCCCCGGGACCCAAAATTTGCGAGTAATAGCACAGAAAACTGGTCAGAATGGATCAAATCTGCGAGTTTTGACGAGGTCCCCGTAACTGGACCCCTGAGGTTTCTCGAACGTTCGGATCGCCCCGGGACCCAAAATCAGTGAGTAATAGCATAGAAAACTGGCCAGAATGGACCAAATATGCGAGTTTTGACGACGTGCCCATAACCTGACCCCGGGGTTCCCCGAACATTCGGATCGCCCCGGGACCCAAAGTCAGCGAGTAATAGCACGGAAAACTGGTCAGAATGGATCAAATCTGCGAGTTTTGATGATGTCCCCATAACCGGACCCCGGGGTTCCCCGAACATTCGGATCGCCCCGGGACCCAAAATCTGCGAGTAATAGCACAGAAAAAAGGTAAGAATGGACCAAATCTGCGAATTTTGACGACGTCCCCGTAGCCGGACCCCTGGGGTTCCCCGAACGTTCAGATCGCCCATGGACCCAAAATCAGTGAGTAATAGCATAGAAAACTGGCCAGGATGGACCAAATATGCAAGTATTTATGACGTACTCATAACCGGACCCCGGGATTCCCCGAACATTCGGATCGCCCCGGGACCCAAAATCTGCGAGTAATAGCACAGAAAACTGGTCAGAATGGATCAAATCTGCGAGTTTTGACGAGGTCCCCGTAACCGGAGCCCTGGGGTTTCTCGAACGTTCGGATCGCCCCGGGACCCAAAATCAGTGAGTAATAGCATAGAAAACTGGCCAGAATGGACCAATTATGCGAGTTTTGACGACGTGCCCGTAACCTGACCCCGGGGTTCCCCGAACATTCGGATCACCCCGGGACCCAAAATCAGCGAGTAATAGCACGGAAAACTGGTCAGAATGGATCAAATCTGCGAGTTTTGATGATGTCCCCGTAACCGGACCCCGGGGTTCCCCAAACATTCGGATCGCCCCGTGACCCAAAAATTAGTGCGTAATAGCACAGAAACCTGGCCAGAATGGACCAAATATGCAAGTTTTGACGAGGTCCCCGTAACCGGACCCCTGGGGTTCCCCTAATGTTCGGATCGCCCTGGGACCCAAAATCAGTGAGTAATAGCATAGAAAACTGGCCAGAATGGACCAAATATGCGAGTTTTTATGACGTACTCATAACCAGACCCCGGGGTTCCCCGAACATTCGGATCGGCCCGGGACCCAAAATCTGCGAGTAATAGCACAGAAAACAGGTAAGAATGGACCAAATCTGCGAGTTTTGACGAGTTCCCCGTAACCAGACCCCTAGGGTTCCCCGAACGTTCGGATCGCCCCGGGACCCAAAATCAGTGAGTAATAGCATAGAAAACTGGCCAGAATGGACCAAATATGCGAGTTTTGACGAGGTCCCCGTAACTGGACCCCTGAGGTTTCTCGAACGTTCGGATCGCCCCGGGACCCAAAATCAGTGAGTAATAGCATAGAAAACTGGCCAGAATGGACCAAATATGCGAGTTTTGACGACGTGCCCATAACCTGACCCCGGGGTTCCCCGAACATTCGGATCGCCCCGGGACCCAAAGTCAGCGAGTAATAGCACGGAAAACTGGTCAGAATGGATCAAATCTGCGAGTTTTGATGATGTCCCCATAACCGGACCCCGGGGTTCCCCGAACATTCGGATCGCCCCGGGACCCAAAATCTGCGAGTAATAGCACAGAAAAAAGGTAAGAATGGACCAAATCTGCGAATTTTGACGACGTCCCCGTAGCCGGACCCCTGGGGTTCCCCGAACGTTCAGATCACCCATGGACCCAAAATCAGTGAGTAATAGCATAGAAAACTGGCCAGGATGGACCAAATATGCAAGTATTTATGACGTACTCATAACCGGACCCCGGGATTCCCCGAACATTCGGATCGCCCCGGGACCCAAAATCCGCGAGTAATAGCACAGAAAACTGGTCAGAATGGATCAAATCTGCGAGTTTTGACGAGGTCCCCGTAACCGGAGCCCTGGGGTTTCTCGAACGTTCGGATCGCCCCGGGACCCAGAATCAGTGAGTAATAGCATAGAAAACTGGCCAGAATGGACCAATTATGCGAGTTTTGACGACGTGCCCGTAACCTGACCCCGGGGTTCCCCGAACATTCGGATCGCCCCGGGACCCAAAATCAGCGAGTAATAGCACGGAAAACTGGTCAGAATGGATCAAATCTGCGAGTTTTGATGATGTCCCCGTAACCGGACCCCGGGGTTCCCCAAACATTCGGATCGCCCCGTGACCCAAAAATTAGTGCGTAATAGCACAGAAACCTAGCCAGAATGGACCAAATATGCAAGTTTTGACGAGGTCCCCGTAACCGGACCCCTGGGGTTCCCCTAATGTTCGGATCGCCCTGGGACCCAAAATCAGTGAGTAATAGCATAGAAAACTGGCCAGAATGGACCAAATATGCGAGTTTTTATGACGTACTCATAACCAGACCCCGGGGTTCCCCGAACATTCGGATCGGCCCGGGACCCAAAATCTGCGAGTAATAGCACAGAAAACAGGTAAGAATGGACCAAATCTGCGAGTTTTGACGAGTTCCCCGTAACCAGACCCCTAGGGTTCCCCGAACGTTCGGATCGCCCCGGGACCCAAAATCAGTGAGTAATAGCATAGAAAACTGGTCAGAATGGATTAAATCTGTGAGGTTTGACGAGGTACCCGTAACCGGACTCCTGGGGTTTCTCGAACGTTCGGATCGCCTCGGGACCCAAAATCAGAGAGTAATACCATAGAAAACTGGACAGAATGGACCAAATATGCGAGTTTTGACGACGTACCCGTATCCGGACCCCGGGGTTCTCCGAACATTCGGATCGCCCTGGGACCCAAAATCTTCGAGTAATAGCACAGAAAACTGGTCAGACTGGACCAAATCTGCTAGTTTTGACGACGTCCCCGTAACCGGACCCCGGGGTTCCCCGAACATTCAGATCTCCCCGGGACCCAAAATTTGCGAGTAATAGCATAGAAAACTGGTCAGAATGGATCAAATCTGCGAGTTTTGACGAGGTCCCCGTAACTGGACCTCTGAGGTTTCTCGAACGTTCGGATCGCCCCGGGACCCAAAATCAGTGAGTAATAGCATAGAAAACTGGCCAGAATGGACCAAATATGCGAGTTTTGACGACGTGCCCGTAACCTGACCCCGGGGTTCCCCGAACATTCGGATCGCCCCGGGACCCAAAGTCAGCGAGTAATAGCACGGAAAACTGGTCAGAATGGATCAAATCTGCGAGTTTTGATGATGTCCCCGTAACCGGACCCCGGGGTTCCCTGAACATTCGGATCGCCCCGGGACCCAAAATCTGCGAGTAATAGCACAGAAAAAAGGTAAGAATGGACCAAATCTGCGAATTTTGACAACGTCCCCATAACCGGACCCCTGGGGTTCCCCGAACGTTCAGATCGCCCATGGACCCAAAATCAGTGAGTAATAGCATAGAAAACTGGCCAGGATGGACCAAATATGCAAGTATTTATGACGTACTCGTAACCGGACCCCGGGGTTCCCCGAACATTCGGATCGCCCCGGGACCCAAAATCTGCGAGTAATAGCACAGAAAACTGGTCAGAATGGATCAAATCTGCGAGTTTTGACGAGGTCCCCGTAACCGGAGCCCTGGGGTTTCTCGAACGTTCGGATCGCCCCGGGACCCAAAATCAGTGAGTAATAGCATAGAAAACTGGCCAGAATGGACCAATTATGCGAGTTTTGACGACGTGCCCGTAACCTAACCCCGGGGTTCCCCGAACATTCGGATCGCCCCGGGACCCAAAATCAGCGAGTAATAGCACGGAAAACTGGTCAGAATGGATGAAATCTGCGAGTTTTGATGATGTCCCCGTAACCGGACCCCGGGGTTCCCCAAACATTCGGATTGCCCCGTGACCCAAAATTAGTGCGTAATAGCACAGAAAGCTGGCCAGAATGGACCAAATATGCGAGTTTTGACGAGGTCTCCGTAACCGGACCCCTGGGGTTTCTCGAACGTTCGGATCGCCCCGAGACCCAAAATCAGTGAGTAATAGCATAGAAAACTGGCCAGAATGGACCAAATATGCGAGTTTTGACGACGTGCCCGTAACCTGACCCCGGGGTTCCCCGAACATTCGGATCGCCCCGGGACCCAAAATCAGCGAGTAATAGCACGGAAAACTGGTCAGAATGGATCAAATCTGCGAGTTTTGATGATGTCCCCGTAACCGGACCCCGGGGTTCCCCGAACATTCGGATCGCCCCGTGACCCAAAAATTAGTGCGTAATAGCACAGAAACCTGGCCAGAATGGACCAAATATGCAAGGTTTGACGAGGTCCCCGTAACCGGACCCCTGGGGTTCCCCTAATGTTCGGATCGCCCCGGGACCCAAAATCAGTGAGTAATAGCATAGAAAACTGGCCAGAATGGACCAAATATGCGAGTTTTTATGACGTACTCATAACCAGACCCCGGGGTTCCCCGAACATTCGGATCGGCCCGGGACCCAAAATCTGCGAGTAATAACACAGAAAACAGGTAAGAATGGACCAAATCTGCGAGTTTTGACGTGGTCCCCGTAACCAGACCCCTAGGGTTCCCCGAACGTTCGGATCGCCCCGGGACCCAAAATCAGTGAGTAATAGCATAGAAAACT
The DNA here is from genome assembly GCA_039707655.1 of Elymus sibiricus. NCBI lineage: Eukaryota > Viridiplantae > Streptophyta > Magnoliopsida > Poales > Poaceae > Elymus > Elymus sibiricus. The sequence continues at coordinate 518,469,354 of CM077672.1, read as the reverse complement.
GGTCAGAATGGACAAAATCTGTGAGGTTTGACGAGGTACCCGTAACCGGACTCCTGGGGTTTCTCGAACGTTCGGATCGCCTCGGGACCCAAAATCAGAGAGTAATACCATAGAAAACTGGACAGAATGGACCAAATATGCGAGTTTTGACGACGTACCCGTATCCGGACCCCGGGGTTCTCCGAACATTCGGATCGCCCTAGGACCCAAAATCTGTGAGTAATAGCACAGAAAACTGGTCAGACTGGACCAAATCTGCGAGTTTTGACGACGTCCCCGTAACCGGACCCCAGGGTTCCCCGAACATTCATATCTCCCCGGGACCCAAAATTTGCGAGTAATAGCACAGAAAACTGGTCAGAATGGATCAAATCTGCGAGTTTTGATGAGGTCCCCGTAACTGGACCCCAGGGGTTTCTCGAACGTTCGGATCGCCTCGGGACCCAAAATCAGTGAGTAATAGCATAGAAAACTGGCCAGAATGGACCAAATATGCGAGTTTTGACGACGTGCCCGTAACCTGACCCCGGGGTTCCCCGAACATTCGGATCGCCCCGGGACCCAAAGTCAGCGAGTAATAGCACGGAAAACTGGTCAGAATGGATCAAATCTGCAAGTTTTGATGATGTCCCCGTAACCGGACCCCGGGGTTCCCCGAACATTCGGATCGCCCCGGGACCCAAAATCTGCGAGTAATAGCACAGAAAAAAGGTAAGAATGGACCAAATCTGCGAATTTTGACAACGTCCCCATAACCGGACCCCTGGGGTTCCCCGAACGTTCAGATCGCCCATGGACCCAAAATCAGTGAGTAATAGCATAGAAAACTGGCCAGGATGGACCAAATATGCAAGTATTTATGACGTACTCGTAACCGGACCCCGGGGTTCCCCGAACATTCGGATCGCCCCGGGACCCAAAATCTGCGAGTAATAGCACAGAAAACTGGTGAGAATGGATCAAATCTGCGAGTTTTGACGAGGTCCCCGTAATCGGAGCCCTGGGGTTTCTCGAACGTTCGGATCGCCCCGGGGCCCAAAATCAGTGAGTAATAGCATAGAAAACTGGCCAGAATGGACCAATTATTCGAGTTTTGACGACGTGCCCGTAACCTGACCCCGGAGTTCCCCGAATATTCGGATCGCCCCGGGACCCAAAATCAGCGAGTAATAGCACGGAAAACTGGTCAAAATGGATCAAATCTGCGAGTTTTGATGATGTCCCCGTAACCGGACCCCGGGGTTCCCCGAACATTCGGATCGCCCCGTGACCCAAAATTAGTGCGTAATAGCACAGAAAACTGGCCAGAATGGACCAAATATGCGAGTTTTGACGAGGTCCCCGTAACCGGACCCCTAGGGTTTCTTGAACGTTCGGATCGCCCCGAGACCCAAAATCAGTGAGTAATAGCATAGAAAACTGGCCAGAATGGACCAAATATGCGAGTTTTGACGACGTGCCCGTAACCTGACCCCGGGGTTCCCCGAACATTCGGATCGCCCCAGGACCCAAAATCAGCGAGTAATAGCACGGAAAACTGGTCAGAATGGATCAAATCTGCGAGTTTTGATGATGTCCCCGTAACCGGACCCCGGGGTTCCCCAAACATTCGGATCGCCCCGTGACCCAAAAATTAGTGCGTAATAGCACAGAAACCTGGCCAGAATGGACCAAATATGCAAGTTTTGACGAGGTCCCCGTAACCGGACCCCTGGGGTTCCCCTAATGTTCGGATCGCCCCGGGACCCAAAATCAGTGAGTAATAGCACAGAAAACTGGCCAGAATGGACCAATATGCGAGTTTTTATGACGTACTCATAACCAGACCCCGGGGTTCCCCGAACATTCGGATCGGCCCGGGACCCAAAATCTGCGAGTAATAGCACAGAAAACAGGTAAGAATGGACCAAATCTGCGAGTTTTGACGAGTTGCCCGTAACCAGACCCCTAGGGTTCCCCGAACGTTCGGATCGCCCCGGGACCCAAAATCAGTGAGTAATAGCATAGAAAACTGGTCAGAATGGACCAAATCTGTGAGGTTTGACGAGGTACCCGTAACCGGACTCCTGGGGTTTCTCGAACGTTCGGATCGCCTCGGGACCCAAAATCAGAGAGTAATACCATAGAAAACTGGACAGAATGGACCAAATATGCGAGTTTTGACGACGTACCCGTATCCAGACCCCGGGGTTCTCCGAACATTCGGATCGCCCTGGGACCCAAAATCTTCGAGTAATAGCACAGAAAACTGGTCAGACTGGACCAAATCTGCTAGTTTTGACGACGTCCCCGTAACCGGACCCCGGGGTTCCCCGAACATTCAGATCTCCCCGGGACCCAAAATTTGCGAGTAATAGCACAGAAAACTGGTCAGAATGGACAAAATCTGTGAGGTTTGACGAGGTACCCGTAACCGGACTCCTGGGGTTTCTCGAACGTTCGGATCGCCTCGGGACCCAAAATCAGAGAGTAATACCATAGAAAACTGGACAGAATGGACCAAATATGCGAGTTTTGACGACGTACCCGTATCCAGACCCCGGGGTTCTCCGAACATTCGGATCGCCCTGGGACCCAAAATCTTCGAGTAATAGCACAGAAAACTGGTCAGACTGGACCAAATCTGCTAGTTTTGACGACGTCCCCGTAACCGGACCCCGGGGTTCCCCGAACATTCAGATCTCCCCGGGACCCAAAATTTGCGAGTAGTAGCACAGAAAACTGGTCAGAATGGATCAAATCTGCGAGTTTTGACGAGGTCCCCGTAACTGGACCCCTGAGGTTTCTCGAACGTTCGGATCGCCCCGGGACCCAAAATCAGTGAGTAATAGCATAGAAAACTGGCCAGAATGGACCAAATATGCGAGTTTTGACGACGTGCCCATAACCTGACCCCGGGGTTCCCCGAACATTCGGATCGCCCCGGGACCCAAAGTCAGCGAGTAATAGCACGGAAAACTGGTCAGAATGGATCAAATCTGCGAGTTTTGATGATGTCCCCGTAACCGGACCCCGGGGTTCCCCGAACATTCGGATCGCCCCGGGACCCAAAATCTGCGAGTAATAGCACAGAAAAAAGGTAAGAATGGACCAAATCTGCGAATTTTGACGACGTCCCCGTAGCCGGACCCCTGGGGTTCCCCGAACGTTCAGATCGCCCATGGACCCAAAATCAGTGAGTAATAGCATAGAAAACTGGCCAGGATGGACCAAATATGCAAGTATTTATGACGTACTCATAACCGGACCCCGGGATTCCCCGAACATTCGGATCGCCCCGGGACCCAAAATCTGCGAGTAATAGCACAGAAAACTGGTCAGAATGGATCAAATCTGCGAGTTTTGACGAGGTCCCCGTAACCGGAGCCCTGGGGTTTCTCGAACGTTCGGATCGCCCCGGGACCCAAAATCAGTGAGTAATAGCATAGAAAACTGGCCAGAATGGACCAATTATGCGAGTTTTGACGACGTGCCCGTAACCTGACCCCGGGGTTCCCCGAACATTCGAATCGCCCCGGGACCCAAAATCAGCGAGTAATAGCACGGAAAACTGGTCAGAATGGATCAAATCTGCGAGTTTTGATGATGTCCCCGTAACCGGACCCCGGGGTTCCCCAAACATTCGGATCGCCCCGTGACCCAAAAATTAGTGCGTAATAGCACAGAAACCTGGCCAGAATGGACCAAATATGCAAGTTTTGACGAGGTCCCCGTAACCGGACCCCTGGGGTTCCCCTAATGTTCGGATCGCCCCGGGACCCAAAATCAGTGAGTAATAGCATAGAAAACTGGCCAGAATGGACCAAATATGCGAGTTTTTATGACGTACTCATAACCAGACCCCGGGGTTCCCCGAACATTCGGATCGGCCCGGGACCCAAAATCTGCGAGTAATAGCACAGAAAACAGGTAAGAATGGACCAAATCTGCGAGTTTTGACGAGTTCCCCGTAACCAGACCCCTAGGGTTCCCCGAACGTTCGGATCGCCCCGGGACCCAAAATCAGTGAGTAATAGCATAGAAAACTGGTCAGAATGGATTAAATCTGTGAGGTTTGACGAGGTACCCGTAACCGGACTCCTGGGGTTTCTCGAACGTTCGGATCGCCTCGGGACCCAAAATCAGAGAGTAATACCATAGAAAACTGGACAGAATGGACCAAATATGCGAGTTTTGACGACGTACCCGTATCCGGACCCCGGGGTTCTCCGAACATTCGGATCGCCCTGGGACCCAAAATCTTCGAGTAATAGCACAGAAAACTGGTCAGACTGGACCAAATCTGCTAGTTTTGACGACGTCCCCGTAACCGGACCCCGGGGTTCCCCGAACATTCAGATCTCCCCGGGACCCAAAATTTGCGAGTAATAGCACAGAAAACTGGTCAGAATGGATCAAATCTGCGAGTTTTGACGAGGTCCCCGTAACTGGACCCCTGAGGTTTCTCGAACGTTCGGATCGCCCCGGGACCCAAAATCAGTGCGTAATAGCATAGAAAACTGGCCAGAATGGACCAAATATGCGAGTTTTGACGACGTGCCCATAACCTGACCCCGGGGTTCCCCGAACATTCGGATCGCCCCGGGACCCAAAGTCAGCGAGTAATAGCACGGAAAACTGGTCAGAATGGATCAAATCTGCGAGTTTTGATGATGTCCCCGTAACCGGACCCCGGGGTTCCCCGAACATTCGGATCGCCCCGGGACCCAAAATCTGCGAGTAATAGCACAGAAAAAAGGTAAGAATGGACCAAATCTGCGAATTTTGACGACGTCCCCGTAGCCGGACCCCTGGGGTTCCCCGAACGTTCAGATCGCCCATGGACCCAAAATCAGTGAGTAATAGCATAGAAAACTGGCCAGGATGGACCAAATATGCAAGTATTTATGACGTACTCATAACCGGACCCCGGGATTCCCCGAACATTCGGATCGCCCCGGGACCCAAAATCTGCGAGTAATAGCACAGAAAACTGGTCAGAATGGATCAAATCTGCGAGTTTTGACGAGGTCCCCGTAACCGGAGCCCTGGGGTTTCTCGAACGTTCGGATCGCCCCGGGACCCAAAATCAGTGAGTAATAGCATAGAAAACTGGCCAGAATGGACCAATTATGCGAGTTTTGACGACGTGCCCGTAACCTAACCCCGGGGTTCCCCGAACATTCGGATCGCCCCGGGACCCAAAATCAGCGAGTAATAGCACGGAAAACTGGTCAGAATGGATGAAATCTGCGAGTTTTGATGATGTCCCCGTAACCGGACCCCGGGGTTCCCCAAACATTCGGATTGCCCCGTGACCCAAAATTAGTGCGTAATAGCACAGAAAGCTGGCCAGAATGGACCAAATATGCGAGTTTTGACGAGGTCTCCGTAACCGGACCCCTGGGGTTTCTCGAACGTTCGGATCGCCCCGAGACCCAAAATCAGTGAGTAATAGCATAGAAAACTGGCCAGAATGGACCAAATATGCGAGTTTTGACGACGTGCCCGTAACCTGACCCCGGGGTTCCCCGAACATTCGGATCGCCCCGGGACCCAAAATCAGCGAGTAATAGCACGGAAAACTGGTCAGAATGGATCAAATCTGCGAGTTTTGATGATGTCCCCGTAACCGGACCCCGGGGTTCCCCGAACATTCGGATCGCCCCGTGACCCAAAAATTAGTGCGTAATAGCACAGAAACCTGGCCAGAATGGACCAAATATGCAAGGTTTGACGAGGTCCCCGTAACCGGACCCCTGGGGTTCCCCTAATGTTCGGATCGCCCCGGGACCCAAAATCAGTGAGTAATAGCATAGAAAACTGGCCAGAATGGACCAAATATGCGAGTTTTTATGACGTACTCATAACCAGACCCCGGGGTTCCCCGAACATTCGGATCGGCCCGGGACCCAAAATCTGCGAGTAATAACACAGAAAACAGGTAAGAATGGACCAAATCTGCGAGTTTTGATGTGGTCCCCGTAACCAGACCCCTAGGGTTCCCCGAACGTTCGGATCGCCCCGGGACCCAAAATCAGTGAGTAATAGCATAGAAAACTGGTCAGAATGGACAAAATCTGTGAGGTTTGACGAGGTACCCGTAACCGGACTCCTGGGGTTTCTCGAACGTTCGGATCGCCTCGGGACCCAAAATCAGAGAGTAATACCATAGAAAACTGGACAGAATGGACCAAATATGCGAGTTTTGACGACGTACCCGTATCCGGACCCCGGGGTTCTCCGAACATTCGGATCGCCCTAGGACGCAAAATCTGTGAGTAATAGCACAGAAAACTGGTCAGACTGGACCAAATCTGCGAGTTTTGACGACGTCCCCGTAACCGGACCCCAGGGTTCCCCGAACATTCATATCTCCCCGGGACCCAAAATTTGCGAGTAATAGCACAGAAAACTGGTCAGAATGGATCAAATCTGCGAGTTTTGACGAGGTCCCCGTAACTGGACCCCAGGGGTTTCTCGAACGTTCGGATCGCCCCGGGACCCAAAATCAGTGAGTAATAGCATAGAAAACTGGCCAGAATGGACCAAATATGCGAGTTTTGACGACGTGCCCGTAACCTGACCCCGGGGTTCCCCGAACATTCGGATCGCCCCGGGACCCAAAGTCAGCGAGTAATAGCACGGAAAACAGGTCAGAATGGATCAAATCTGCGAGTTTTGATGATGTCCCCGTAACCGGACCCCGGGGTTCCCCGAACATTCGGATCGCCCCGGGACCCAAAATCTGCGAGTAATAGCACAGAAAAAAGGTAAGAATGGACCAAATCTGCGAATTTTGACAACGTCCCCATAACCGGACCCCTGGGGTTCCCCGAACGTTCAGATCGCCCATGGACCCAAAATCAGTGAGTAATAGCATAGAAAACTGGCCAGGATGGACCAAATATGCAAGTATTTATGACGTACTCGTAACCGGACCCCGGGGTTCCCCGAACATTCGGATCGCCCCGGGACCCAAAATCTGCGAGTAATAGCACAGAAAACTGGTGAGAATGGATCAAATCTGCGAGTTTTGACGAGGTCCCCGTAATCGGAGCCCTGGGGTTTCTCGAACGTTCGGATCGCCCCGGGGCCCAAAATCAGTGAGTAATAGCATAGAAAACTGGCCAGAATGGACCAATTATTCGAGTTTTGACGACGTGCCCGTAACCTGACCCCGGAGTTCCCCGAATATTCGGATCGCCCCGGGACCCAAAATCAGCGAGTAATAGCACGGAAAACTGGTCAAAATGGATCAAATCTGCGAGTTTTGATGATGTCCCCGTAACCGGACCCCGGGGTTCCCCGAACATTCGGATCGCCCCGTGACCCAAAATTAGTGCGTAATAGCACAGAAAACTGGCCAGAATGGACCAAATATGCGAGTTTTGACGAGGTCCCCGTAACCGGACCCCTAGGGTTTCTTGAACGTTCGGATCGCCCCGAGACCCAAAATCAGTGAGTAATAGCATAGAAAACTGGCCAGAATGGACCAAATATGCGAGTTTTGACGACGTGCCCGTAACCTGACCCCGGGGTTCCCCGAACATTCGGATCGCCCCAGGACCCAAAATCAGCGAGTAATAGCACGGAAAACTGGTCAGAATGGATCAAATCTGCGAGTTTTGATGATGTCCCCGTAACCGGACCCCAGGGTTCCCCAAACATTCGGATCGCCCCGTGACCCAAAAATTAGTGCGTAATAGCACAGAAACCTGGCCAGAATGGACCAAATATGCAAGTTTTGACGAGGTCCCCGTAACCGGACCCCTGGGGTTCCCCTAATGTTCGGATCGCCCCGGGACCCAAAATCAGTGAGTAATAGCATAGAAAACTGGCCAGAATGGACCAATATGCGAGTTTTTATGACGTACTCATAACCAGACCCCGGGGTTCCCCGAACATTCGGATCGGCCCGGGACCCAAAATCTGCGAGTAATAGCACAGAAAACAGGTAAGAATGGACCAAATCTGCGAGTTTTGACGAGTTCCCCGTAACCAGACCCCTAGGGTTCCCCGAACGTTCGGATCGCCCCGGGACCCAAAATCAGTGAGTAATAGCATAGAAAACTGGTCAGAATGGACCAAATCTGTGAGGTTTGACGAGGTACCCGTAACCGGACTCCTGGGGTTTCTCGAACGTTCGGATCGCCTCGGGACCCAAAATCAGAGAGTAATACCATAGAAAACTGGACAGAATGGACCAAATATGCGAGTTTTGACGACGTACCCGTATCCGGACCCCGGGGTTCTCCGAACATTCGGATCGCCCTGGGACCCAAAATCTTCGAGTAATAGCACAGAAAACTGGTCAGACTGGACCAAATCTGCTAGTTTTGACGACGTCCCCGTAACCGGACCCCGGGGTTCCCCGAACATTCAGATCTCCCCGGGACCCAAAATTTGCGAGTAATAGCACAGAAAACTGGTCAGAATGGATCAAATCTGCGAGTTTTGACGAGGTCCCCGTAACTGGACCCCTGAGGTTTCTCGAACGTTCGGATCGCCCCGGGACCCAAAATCAGTGAGTAATAGCATAGAAAACTGGCCAGAATGGACCAAATATGCGAGTTTTGACGACGTGCCCATAACCTGACCCCGGGGTTCCCCGAACATTCGGATCGCCCCGGGACCCAAAGTCAGCGAGTAATAGCACGGAAAACTGGTCAGAATGGATCAAATCTGCGAGTTTTGATGATGTCCCCGTAACCGGACCCCGGGGTTCCCCGAACATTCGGATCGCCCCGGGACCCAAAATCTGCGAGTAATAGCACAGAAAAAAGGTAAGAATGGACCAAATCTGCGAATTTTGACGACGTCCCCGTAGCCGGACCCCTGGGGTTCCCCGAACGTTCAGATCGCCCATGGACCCAAAATCAGTGAGTAATAGCATAGAAAACTGGCCAGGATGGACCAAATATGCAAGTATTTATGACGTACTCATAACCGGACCCCGGGATTCCCCGAACATTCGGATCGCCCCGGGACCCAAAATCTGCGAGTAATAGCACAGAAAACTGGTCAGAATGGATCAAATCTGCGAGTTTTGACGAGGTCCCCGTAACCGGAGCCCTGGGGTTTCTCGAACGTTCGGATCGCCCCGGGACCCAAAATCAGTGAGTAATAGCATAGAAAACTGGCCAGAATGGACCAAATATGCGAGTTTTGACGACGTGCCCAAAACCTGACCCCGGGGTTCCCCGAACATTCGGATCGCCCCGGGACCCAAAATCAGCGAGTAATAGCACGGAAAACTGGTCAGAATGGATGAAATCTGCGAGTTCTGATGATGTCCCCGTAACCGGACCCCGGGGTTCCCCAAACATTCGGATTGCCCCGTGACCCAAAATTAGTGCGTAATAGCATAGAAAGCTGGCCAGAATGGACCAAATATGCGAGTTTTGACGAGGTCTCCGTAACCGGACCCCTGGGGTTTCTCGAACGTTCGGATCGCCCCGAGACCCAAAATCAGTGAGTAATAGCATAGAAAACTGGCCAGAATGGACCAAATATGCGAGTTTTGACGACGTGCCCGAAACCTGACCCCGGGGTTCCCCGAACATTCGGATCGCCCCGGGACCCAAAATCAGCGAGTAATAGCACGGAAAACTGGTCAGAATGGATCAAATCTGCGAGTTTTGATGATGTCCCCGTAACCGGACCCCGGGGTTCCCCGAACATTCGGATCGCCCCGTGACCCAAAAATTAGTGCGTAATAGCACAGAAACCTGGCCAGAATGGACCAAATATACAAGGTTTGACGAGGTCCCCGTAACCGGACCCCTGGGGTTCCCCTAATGTTCGGATCGCCCCGGGACCCAAAATCAGTGAGTAATAGCATAGAAAACTGGCCAGAATGGACCAAATATGCGAGTTTTTATGACGTACTCATAACCAGACCCCGGGGTTCCCCGAACATTCGGATCGGCCCGGGACCCAAAATCTGCGAGTAATAACACAGAAAACAGGTAAGAATGGACCAAATCTGCGAGTTTTGACGTGGTCCCCGTAACCAGACCCCTAGGGTTCCCCGAACGTTCGGATCGCCCCGGGACCCAAAATCAGCGAGTAATAGCACGGAAAACTGGTCAAAATGGATCAAATCTGCGAGTTTTGATGATGTCCCCGTAACCGGACCCCGGGGTTCCCCGAACATTCGGATCGCCCCGTGACCCAAAATTAGTGCGTAATAGCACAGAAAACTGGCCAGAATGGACCAAATATGCGAGTTTTGACGAGGTCCCCGTAACCGGACCCCTAGGGTTTCTTGAACGTTCGGATCGCCCCGAGACCCAAAATCAGTGAGTAATAGCATAGAAAACTGGCCAGAATGGACCAAATATGCGAGTTTTGACGACGTGCCCGTAACCTGACCCCGGGGTTCCCCGAACATTCGGATCGCCCCAGGACCCAAAATCAGCGAGTAATAGCACGGAAAACTGGTCAGAATGGATCAAATCTGCGAGTTTTGATGATGTCCCCGTAACCGGACCCCGGGGTTCCCCAAACATTCGGATCGCCCCGTGACCCAAAAATTAGTGCGTAATAGCACAGAAACCTGGCCAGAATGGACCAAATATGCAAGTTTTGACGAGGTCCCCGTAACCGGACCCCTGGGGTTCCCCTAATGTTCGGATCGCCCCGGGACCCAAAATCAGTGAGTAATAGCATAGAAAACTGGCCAGAATGGACCAATATGCGAGTTTTTATGACGTACTCATAACCAGACCCCGGGGTTCCCCGAACATTCGGATCGGCCCGGGACCCAAAATCTGCGAGTAATAGCACAGAAAACAGGTAAGAATGGACCAAATCTGCGAGTTTTGACGAGTTCCCCGTAACCAGACCCCTAGGGTTCCCCGAACGTTCGGATCGCCCCGGGACCCAAAATCAGTGAGTAATAGCATAGAAAACTGGTCAGAATGGACCAAATCTGTGAGGTTTGACGAGGTACCCGTAACCGGACTCCTGGGGTTTCTCGAACGTTCGGATCGCCTCGGGACCCAAAATCAGAGAGTAATACCATAGAAAACTGGACAGAATGGACCAAATATGCGAGTTTTGACGACGTACCCGTATCCGGACCCCGGGGTTCTCCGAACATTCGGATCGCCCTGGGACCCAAAATCTTCGAGTAATAGCACAGAAAACTGGTCAGACTGGACCAAATCTGCTAGTTTTGACGACGTCCCCGTAACCGGACCCCGGGGTTCCCCGAACATTCAGATCTCCCCGGGACCCAAAATTTGCGAGTAATAGCACAGAAAACTGGTCAGAATGGATCAAATCTGCGAGTTTTGACGAGGTCCCCATAACTGGACCCCTGAGGTTTCTCGAACGTTCGGATCGCCCCGGGACCCAAAATCAGTGAGTAATAGCATAGAAAACTGGCCAGAATGGACCAAATATGCGAGTTTTGACGACGTGCCCATAACCTGACCCCGGGGTTCCCCGAACATTCGGATCGCCCCGGGACCCAAAGTCAGCGAGTAATAGCACGGAAAACTGGTCAGAATGGATCAAATCTGCGAGTTTTGATGATGTCCCCGTAACCGGACCCCGGGGTTCCCCGAACATTCGGATCGCCCCGGGACCCAAAATCTACGAGTAATAGCACAGAAAAAAGGTAAGAATGGACCAAATCTGCGAATTTTGACGACGTCCCCGTAGCCGGACCCCTGGGGTTCCCCGAACGTTCAGATCGCCCATGGACCCAAAATCAGTGAGTAATAGCATAGAAAACTGGCCAGGATGGACCAAATATGCAAGTATTTATGACGTACTCATAACCGGACCCCGGGATTCCCCGAACATTCGGATCGCCCCGGGACCCAAAATCTGCGAGTAATAGCACAGAAAACTGGTCAGAATGGATCAAATCTGCGAGTTTTGACGAGGTCCCCGTAACCGGAGCCCTGGGGTTTCTCGAACGTTCGGATCGCCCCGGGACCCAAAATCAGTGAGTAATAGCATAGAAAACTGGCCAGAATGGACCAATTATGCGAGTTTTGACGACGTGCCCGAAACCTGACCCCGGGGTTCCCCGAACATTCGGATCGCCCCGGGACCCAAAATCAGCGAGTAATAGCACGGAAAACTGGTCAGAATGGATCAAATCTGCGAGTTTTGATGATGTCCCCGTAACCGGACCCCGGGGTTCCCCGAACATTCGGATCGCCCCGTGACCCAAAAATTAGTGCGTAATAGCACAGAAACCTGGCCAGAATGGACCAAATATACAAGGTTTGACGAGGTCCCCGTAACCGGACCCCTGGGGTTCCCCTAATGTTCGGATCGCCCCGGGACCCAAAATCAGTGAGTAATAGCATAGAAAACTGGCCAGAATGGACCAAATATGCGAGTTTTTATGACGTACTCATAACCAGACCCCGGGGTTCCCCGAACATTCGGATCGGCCCGGGACCCAAAATCTGCGAGTAATAACACAGAAAACAGGTAAGAATGGACCAAATCTGCGAGTTTTGACGTGGTCCCCGTAACCAGACCCCTAGGGTTCCCCGAACGTTCGGATCGCCCCGGGACCCACAATCAGTGAGTAATAGCATAGAAAACTGGTCAGAATGGACAAAATCTGTGAGGTTTGACGAGGTACCCGTAACCGGACTCCTGGGGTTTCTCGAACGTTCGGATCGCCTCGGGACCCAAAATCAGAGAGTAATACCATAGAAAACTGGACAGAATGGACCAAATATGCGAGTTTTGACGACGTACCCGTATCCGGACCCCGGGGTTCTCCGAACATTCGGATCGCCCTAGGACCCAAAATCTGTGAGTAATAGCACAGAAAACTGGTCAGACTGGACCAAATCTGCGAGTTTTGACGACGTCCCCGTAACCGGACCCCGGGGTTCCCCGAACATTCAGATCTCCCCGGGACCCAAAATTTGCGAGTAATAGCACAGAAAACGGGTCAGAATGGATCAAATCTGCGAGTTTTGACGAGGTCCCCGTAACTGGACCCCAGGGGTTTCTCGAACGTTCGGATCGCCCCGGGACCCAAAATCAGTGAGTAATAGCATAGAAAACTGGCCAGAATGGACCAAATATGCGAGTTTTGACGACGTGCCCGTAACCTGACCCCGGGGTTCCCCGAACATTCGGATCGCCCCGGGACCCAAAGTCAGCGAGTAATAGCACGGAAAACTGGTCAGAATGGATCAAATCTGCGAGTTTTGATGATGTCCCCGTAACCGGACCCCGGGGTTCCCCGAACATTCGGATCGCCCCGGGACCCAAAATCTGCGAGTAATAGCACAGAAAAAAGGTAAGAATGGACCAAATCTGCGAATTTTGACGACGTCCCCATAACCGGACCCCTGGGGTTCCCCGAACGTTCAGATCGCCCATGGACCCAAAATCAGTGAGTAATAGCATAGAAAACTGGCCAGGATGGACCAAATATGCAAGTATTTATGACGTACTCGTAACCGGACCCCGGGGTTCCCCGAACATTCGGATCGCCCCGGGACCCAAAATCTGCGAGTAATAGCACAGAAAACTGGTGAGAATGGATCAAATCTGCGAGTTTTGACGAGGTCCCCGTAATCGGAGCCCTGGGGTTTCTCGAACGTTCGGATCGCCCCGGGGCCCAAAATCAGTGAGTAATAGCATAGAAAACTGGCCAGAATGGACCAATTATTTGAGTTTTGACGACGTGCCCGTAACCTGACCCCGGGGTTCCCCGAATATTCGGATCGCCCCGGGACCCAAAATCAGCGAGTAATAGCACGGAAAACTGGTCAGAATGGATCAAATCTGCGAGTTTTGATGATGTCCCCGTAACCGGACCCCGGGGTTCCCCGAACATTCGGATCGCCCCGTGACCCAAAATTAGTGCGTAATAGCACAGAAAACTGGCCAGAATGGACCAAATATGCGAGTTTTGACGAGGTCCCCGTAACCGGACCCCTAGGGTTTCTCGAACGTTCGGATCGCCCCGAGACCCAAAATCAGTGAGTAATAGCATAGAAAACTGGCCAGAATGGACCAAATATGCGAGTTTTGACGACGTGCCCGTAACCTGACCCCGGGGTTCCCCGAACATTCGGATCGCCCCGGGACCCAAAATCAGCGAGTAATAGCACGGAAAACTGGTCAGAATGGATCAAATCTGCGAGTTTTGATGATGTCCCCGTAACCGGACCCCGGGGTTCCCCAAACATTCGGATCGCCCCGTGACCCAAAAATTAGTGCGTAATAGCACAGAAACCTGGCCAGAATGGACCAAATATGCAAGTTTTGACGAGGTCCCCGTAACCGGACCCCTGGGGTTCCCCTAATGTTCGGATCGCCCCGGGACCCAAAATCAGTGAGTAATAGCATAGAAACTGGCCAGAATGGACCAAATATGCGAGTTTTGATGACGTACTCATAACCAGACCCCGGGGTTCCCCGAACATTCGGATCGGCCCGGGACCCAAAATCTGCGAGTAATAACACAGAAAACAGGTAAGAATGGACCAAATCTGCGAGTTTTGACGAGGTCACCATAACCGGACCCCTAGGGTTCCCCGAACGTTCGGATCGCCCCGGGATCCAAAATCAGTGAGTAATAGCATAGAAAACTGGTCAGAATGGACCAAATCTGTGAGGTTTGACGAGGTACCCGTAACCGGACTCCTGGGGTTTCTCGAACGTTCAGATCGCCTCGGGACCCAAAATCAGAGAGTAATACCTTAGAAAACTGGACAGAATGGACCAAATATGCGAGTTTTGACGACGTACCCGTATCCGGACCCCGGGGTTCTCCGAACATTCGGATCGCCCTAGGACCCAAAATCTGTGAGTAATAGCACAGAAAACTGGTCAGACTGGACCAAATCTGCAAGTTTTGACGACGTCCCCGTAACCGGACCCCGGGGTTCCCTGAACATTCAGATCTCCCCGGGACCCAAAATCTGCGAGTAATAGCGCAGAAAACTGGTCAGAATGGATCAAATCTGCGAGTTTTGACGAGGTCCCCGTAACCAGACCCCTGGGGTTTCTCGATCGTTCGGATCGCCCCGGGACCTAAAATCAGTGAGTAATAGCATAGAAAACTGGCCAGAATGGACCAAATATGCGAGTTTTGACGACGTGCCCGTAACCTGACCCCGGGGTTCCCCGAACATTCGGATCGCCCCGGGACCCAAAATCAGCGAGTAATAGGACGGAAAACTAGTCAGAATGGATCAAATCTGCGAGTTTTGATGATGTCCCCGTAACCGGACCCCGGGGTTCCCCGAACATTCGGATCGCCCCGTGACCCAAAATTAGTGCGTAATAGCACAGAAAACTGGCCAGAATGGACCAAATATGCGAGTTTTGATGAGGTCCCCGTAACCGGACCCCTGGGGTTCCCCGAATGTTCGAGTCGCCCCGGGACCCAAAATCAGTGAGTAATAGCATAGATAACTGGCCAGAATGGACCAAATATGCGAGTATTTATGACGTACTCATAACCGGACCCCGGGGTACCCCGAACATTCGGATCGCCCGGTGACCCAAAATTAGTGCGTAATAGCAAAGAAAACTGGCCAGAATGGACCAAATATGCGAGTTTCAACGATGTCCCCGTAACCGGACCCCAGAGGTTCCCCGAACGTTCAGATCGCCCCGGGACCCAAAATCAGTGAGTAATAGCATAGAAAACAGGCCAGGATGGACCAAATATGCGAGTATTTATGACGTACTCGTAACCGGACCCCGGGGTTCCCCGAACATTCGGATCGCCCCGGGACCCAAAATATGCGAGTAATAGCACAGAAAACAGGTAAGAATGGACCAAATCTGTGACTTTTGACGAGGTCCCCGTAACCGGACCCCTGGGGTTCCTCGAACGTTCGGATCGCCCCGGGACCCAAAATCAGTGAGTAATAGTATAGAAAACTGGCCAGGATGGACCAAATATGCAAGTATTTATGACGTACTCGTAACCGGACCCCGGGGTTCCCCGAACATTCGGATCGCCCCGGGACCCAAAATCTGCGAGTAATAGCACGGAAAACTGGTCAGAATGGATCAAATCTGCGAGTTTTGATGATGTCCCCGTAACCTGACCCCGGGGTTCCCCGAACATTCGGATCGCCCCGTGACCCAAAATTAGTGCGTAATAGCACAGAAAACTGGCCAGAATGGACCAAATATGCGAGTTTTGACGAGGTCCCCGTAACCGGACCCCTAGGGTTTCTCGAACGTTCGGATCGCCCCGGGATCCAAAATCAGTGAGTAATAGCATAGAAAACTGGCCAGAATGGACCAAATATGCGAGTTTTGACGACGTGCCCGTAACCTGACCCCGGGGTTCCCCGAACATTCGGATCGCCCCGGGACCCAAAATCAGCGAGTAATAGCACGGAAAACTGGTCAGAATGGATCAAATCTGCGAGTTTTGATGATGTCCCCGTAACCGGACCCCGGGGTTCCCCAAACATTCGGATCGCCCCGTGACCCAAAAATTAGTGCGTAATAGCACAGAAACCTGGCCAGAATGGACCAAATATGCAAGTTTTGACGAGGTCCCCGTAACCGGACCCCTGGGGTTCCCCTAATGTTCGGATCGCCCCGGGACCCAAAATCAGTGAGTAATAGCATAGAAACTGGCCAGAATGGACCAAATATGCGAGTTTTTATGACGTACTCATAACCAGACCCCGGGGTTCCCCGAACATTCGGATCGGCCCGGGACCCAAAATCTGCGAGTAATAACACAGAAAACAGGTAAGAATGGACCAAATCTGCGAGTTTTGACGAGGTCCCCATAACCGGACCCCTAGGGTTCCCCGAACGTTCGGATCGCCCCGGGATCCAAAATCAGTGAGTAATAGCATAGAAAACTGGTCAGAATGGACCAAATCTGTGAGGTTTGACGAGGTACCCGTAACCGGACTCCTGGGGTTTCTCGAACGTTCAGATCGCCTCGGGACCCAAAATCAGAGAGTAATACCTTAGAAAACTGGACAGAATGGACCAAATATGCGAGTTTTGACGACGTACCCGTATCCGGACCCCGGGGTTCTCCGAACATTCGGATCGCCCTAGGACCCAAAATCTGTGAGTAATAGCACAGAAAACTGGTCAGACTGGACCAAATCTGCAAGTTTTGACGACGTCCCCGTAACCGGACCCCGGGGTTCCCTGAACATTCAGATCTCCCCGGGACCCAAAATCTGCGAGTAATAGCGCAGAAAACTGGTCAGAATGGATCAAATCTGCGAGTTTTGACGAGGTCCCCGTAACCAGACCCCTGGGGTTTCTCGATCGTTCGGATCGCCCCGGGACCTAAAATCAGTGAGTAATAGCATAGAAAACTGGCCAGAATGGACCAAATATGCGAGTTTTGATGATGTCCCCGTAACCGGACCCCGGGGTTCCCCGAACATTCGGATCGCCCCGTGACCCAAAATTAGTGCGTAATAGCACAGAAAACTGGCCAGAATGGACCAAATATGCGAGTTTTGATGAGGTCCCCGTAACCGGACCCCTGGGGTTCCCCGAATGTTCGAGTCGCCCCGGGACCCAAAATCAGTGAGTAATAGCATAGATAACTGGCCAGAATGGACCAAATATGCGAGTATTTATGACGTACTCATAACCGGACCCCGGGGTACCCCGAACATTCGGATCGCCCGGTGACCCAAAATTAGTGCGTAATAGCAAAGAAAACTGGCCAGAATGGACCAAATATGCGAGTTTCAACGATGTCCCCGTAACCGGACCCCAGAGGTTCCCCGAACGTTCAGATCGCCCCGGGACCCAAAATCAGTGAGTAATAGCATAGAAAACAGGCCAGGATGGACCAAATATGCGAGTATTTATGACGTACTCGTAACCGGACCCCGGGGTTCCCCGAACATTCGGATCGCCCCGGGACCCAAAATATGCGAGTAATAGCACAGAAAACAGGTAAGAATGGACCAAATCTGTGACTTTTGACGAGGTCCCCGTAACCGGACCCCTGGGGTTCCTCGAACGTTCGGATCGCCCCGGGACCCAAAATCAGTGAGTAATAGTATAGAAAACTGGCCAGGATGGACCAAATATGCAAGTATTTATGACGTACTCGTAACCGGACCCCGGGGTTCCCCGAACATTCGGATCGCCCCGGGACCCAAAATCTGCGAGTAATAGCACGGAAAACTGGTCAGAATGGATCAAATCTGCGAGTTTTGATGATGTCCCCGTAACCTGACCCCGGGGTTCCCCGAACATTCGGATCGCCCCGTGACCCAAAATTAGTGCGTAATAGCACAGAAAACTGGCCAGAATGGACCAAATATGCGAGTTTTGACGAGGTCCCCGTAACCGGACCCCTAGGGTTTCTCGAACGTTCGGATCGCCCCGAGACCCAAAATCAGTGAGTAATAGCATAGAAAACTGGCCAGAATGGACCAAATATGCGAGTTTTGACG
Source organism: Elymus sibiricus (assembly GCA_039707655.1). Taxonomy (NCBI): domain Eukaryota; kingdom Viridiplantae; phylum Streptophyta; class Magnoliopsida; order Poales; family Poaceae; genus Elymus; species Elymus sibiricus. The sequence goes on along the minus strand of CM077672.1, from coordinate 518,450,962 downwards.
ACATGCCCGTAACCTGACCCCGGGGTTCCCCGAACATTCGGATCGCCCCGGGACCCAAAATCAGCGAGTAATAGCACGGAAAACTGGTCAGAATGGATCAAATCTGCGAGTTTTGATGATGTCCCCGTAACCGGACCCCGGGGTTCCCCAAACATTCGGATCGCCCCGTGACCCAAAAATTAGTGCGTAATAGCACAGAAACCTGGCCAGAATGGACCAAATATGCAAGTTTTGACGAGGTCCCCGTAACCGGACCCCTGGGGTTCCCCTAATGTTCGGATCGCCCCGGGACCCAAAATCAGTGAGTAATAGCATAGAAACTGGCCAGAATGGACCAAATATGCGAGTTTTTATGACGTACTCATAACCAGACCCCGGGGTTCCCCGAACATTCGGATCGGCCCGGGACCCAAAATCTGCGAGTAATAACACAGAAAACAGGTAAGAATGGACCAAATCTGCGAGTTTTGACGAGGTCCCCATAACCGGACCCCTAGGGTTCCCCGAACGTTCGGATCGCCCCGGGATCCAAAATCAGTGAGTAATAGCATAGAAAACTGGTCAGAATGGACCAAATCTGTGAGGTTTGACGAGGTACCCGTAACCGGACTCCTGGGGTTTCTCGAACGTTCAGATCGCCTCGGGACCCAAAATCAGAGAGTAATACCTTAGAAAACTGGACAGAATGGACCAAATATGCGAGTTTTGACGACGTACCCGTATCCGGACCCCGGGGTTCTCCGAACATTCGGATCGCCCTAGGACCCAAAATCTGTGAGTAATAGCACAGAAAACTGGTCAGACTGGACCAAATCTGCAAGTTTTGACGACGTCCCCATAACCGGACCCCGGGGTTCCCTGAACATTCAGATCTCCCCGGGACCCAAAATCTGCGAGTAATAGCGCAGAAAACTGGTCAGAATGGATCAAATCTGCGAGTTTTGACGAGGTCCCCGTAACCAGACCCCTGGGGTTTCTCGATCGTTCGGATCGCCCCGGGACCTAAAATCAGTGAGTAATAGCATAGAAAACTGGCCAGAATGGACCAAATATGCGAGTTTTGACGACGTGCCCGTAACCTGACCCCGGGGTTCCCCGAACATTCGGATCGCCCCGGGACCCAAAATCAGCGAGTAATAGGACGGAAAACTGGTCAGAATGGATCAAATCTGCGAGTTTTGATGATGTCCCCGTAACCGGACCCCGGGGTTCCCCGAACATTCGGATCGCCCCGTGACCCAAAATTAGTGCGTAATAGCACAGAAAACTGGCCAGAATGGACCAAATATGCGAGTTTTGATGAGGTCCCCGTAACCGGACCCCTGGGGTTCCCCGAATGTTCGAGTCGCCCCGGGACCCAAAATCAGTGAGTAATAGCATAGATAACTGGCCAGAATGGACCAAATATGCGAGTATTTATGACGTACTCATAACCGGACCCCGGGGTACCCCGAACATTCGGATCGCCCGGTGACCCAAAATTAGTGCGTAATAGCAAAGAAAACTGGCCAGAATGGACCAAATATGCGAGTTTCAACGATGTCCCCGTAACCGGACCCCAGAGGTTCCCCGAACGTTCAGATCGCCCCGGGACCCAAAATCAGTGAGTAATAGCATAGAAAACAGGCCAGGATGGACCAAATATGCGAGTATTTATGACGTACTCGTAACCGGACCCCGGGGTTCCCCGAACATTCGGATCGCCCCGGGACCCAAAATATGCGAGTAATAGCACAGAAAACAGGTAAGAATGGACCAAATCTGTGACTTTTGACGAGGTCCCCGTAACCGGACCCCTGGGGTTCCTCGAACGTTCGGATCGCCCCGGGACCCAAAATCAGTGAGTAATAGTATAGAAAACTGGCCAGGATGGACCAAATATGCAAGTATTTATGACGTACTTGTAACCGGACCCCGGGGTTCCCCGAACATTCGGATTGCCCCGGGACCCAAAATCTGCGAGTAATAGCACGGAAAACTGGTCAGAATGGATCAAATCTGCGAGTTTTGATGATGTCCCCGTAACCTGACCCCGGGGTTCCCCGAACATTCGGATCGCCCCGTGACCCAAAATTAGTGCGTAATAGCACAGAAAACTGGCCAGAATGGACCAAATATGCGAGTTTTGACGAGGTCCCCGTAACCGGACCCCTGGGGTTCCCCGAACGTTCGAATCGCCCCGGGACCCAAAATCAGTGAGTAATAGCATAGAAAACTGGCCAGAATGGACCAAATATGCGAGTTTTAATGGCGTGCTCATAACCGGACCCCGGGGTTCCCCGAACATTCGGATCGCCCCGGGACCCAAAATCTGCGAGTAATAGCACAGAAAAAAGGTATGAATGGACCAAATCTGCGAATTTTGACGACATCCCCGTAACCGGACCCCTGGGTTTCCCCGAACGTTCAGATCGCCCATGGACCCAAAATCAGTGAGTAATAGCATAGAAAACTGGCCAGGATGGACCAAATATGCAAGTATTTATGACGTACTCGTAACAGGACCCCGGGGTTCCCCGAACATTCGGATCGCCCCGGGACCCAAAATCCGCGAGTAATAGCACAGAAAACTGGTCAGAATGGATTAAATCTGCGAGTTTTGACGAGGTCCCCATGACCGGAGCCCTGGGGTTTCTCGAACGTTCGGATCGCCCCGGGACCCGAAATCAGTGAGTAATGGCATAGAAAACTGGCCAGAATGGACCAATTATGCGAGTTTTGACGACGTGCCCGTAACCTGACCCCGGGGCTCCCCGAACATTCGGATCGCCCCGGGACCCAAAATCAGCGAGTAATAGCACGAAAAACTGGTCAGAATGGATGAAATCTGCGAGTTTTGATGATGTCCCCGTAACCGGACCCCGGGGTTCCCCGAACATTCGGATCGCCCCGTGACCCAAAATTAGTGCGTAATAGCACAGAAAACTGGCCAGAATGGACCAAATATGCGAGTTTTGACGAGGTCCCCGTAACCGGACCCCTAGGGTTTCTCGAACGTTCGGATCGCCCCGAGACCCAAAATCAGTGAGTAATAGCATAGAAAACTGGCCAGAATGGACCAAATATGCGAGTTTTTATGACGTACTCATAACCAGACCCCGGGGTTCCCCGAACATTCGGATCGGCCCGGGACCCAAAATCTGCGAGTAATAACACAGAAAACAGGTAAGAATGGACCAAATCTGCGAGTTTTGACGAGGTCCCCATAACCGGACCCCTAGGGTTCCCCGAACGTTCGGATCGCCCCGGGATCCAAAATCAGTGAGTAATAGCATAGAAAACTGGTCAGAATGGACCAAATCTGTGAGGTTTGACGAGGTACCCGTAACCGGACTCCTGGGGTTTCTCGAACGTTCAGATCGCCTCGGGACCCAAAATCAGAGAGTAATACCTTAGAAAACTGGACAGAATGGACCAAATATGCGAGTTTTGACGACGTACCCGTATCCGGACCCCGGGGTTCTCCGAACATTCGGATCGCCCTAGGACCCAAAATCTGTGAGTAATAGCACAGAAAACTGGTCAGACTGGACCAAATCTGCAAGTTTTGACGACGTCCCCATAACCGGACCCCGGGGTTCCCTGAACATTCAGATCTCCCCGGGACCCAAAATCTGCGAGTAATAGCGCAGAAAACTGGTCAGAATGGATCAAATCTGCGAGTTTTGACGAGGTCCCCGTAACCAGACCCCTGGGGTTTCTCGATCGTTCGGATCGCCCCGGGACCTAAAATCAGTGAGTAATAGCATAGAAAACTGGCCAGAATGGACCAAATATGCGAGTTTTGACGACGTGCCCGTAACCTGACCCCGGGGTTCCCCGAACATTCGGATCGCCCCGGGACCCAAAATCAGCGAGTAATAGGACGGAAAACTGGTCAGAATGGATCAAATCTGCGAGTTTTGATGATGTCCCCGTAACCGGACCCCGGGGTTCCCCGAACATTCGGATCGCCCCGTGACCCAAAATTAGTGCGTAATAGCACAGAAAACTGGCCAGAATGGACCAAATATGCGAGTTTTGATGAGGTCCCCGTAACCGGACCCCTGGGGTTCCCCGAATGTTCGAGTCGCCCCGGGACCCAAAATCAGTGAGTAATAGCATAGATAACTGGCCAGAATGGACCAAATATGCGAGTATTTATGACGTACTCATAACCGGACCCCGGGGTACCCCGAACATTCGGATCGCCCGGTGACCCAAAATTAGTGCGTAATAGCAAAGAAAACTGGCCAGAATGGACCAAATATGCGAGTTTCAACGATGTCCCCGTAACCGGACCCCAGAGGTTCCCCGAACGTTCAGATCGCCCCGGGACCCAAAATCAGTGAGTAATAGCATAGAAAACAGGCCAGGATGGACCAAATATGCGAGTATTTATGACGTACTCGTAACCGGACCCCGGGGTTCCCCGAACATTCGGATCGCCCCGGGACCCAAAATATGCGAGTAATAGCACAGAAAACAGGTAAGAATGGACCAAATCTGTGACTTTTGACGAGGTCCCCGTAACCGGACCCCTGGGGTTCCTCGAACGTTCGGATCGCCCCGGGACCCAAAATCAGTGAGTAATAGTATAGAAAACTGGCCAGGATGGACCAAATATGCAAGTATTTATGACGTACTTGTAACCGGACCCCGGGGTTCCCCGAACATTCGGATTGCCCCGGGACCCAAAATCTGCGAGTAATAGCACGGAAAACTGGTCAGAATGGATCAAATCTGCGAGTTTTGATGATGTCCCCGTAACCTGACCCCGGGGTTCCCCGAACATTCGGATCGCCCCGTGACCCAAAATTAGTGCGTAATAGCACAGAAAACTGGCCAGAATGGACCAAATATGCGAGTTTTGACGAGGTCCCCGTAACCGGACCCCTGGGGTTCCCCGAACGTTCGAATCGCCCCGGGACCCAAAATCAGTGAGTAATAGCATAGAAAACTGGCCAGAATGGACCAAATATGCGAGTTTTAATGGCGTGCTCATAACCGGACCCCGGGGTTCCCCGAACATTCGGATCGCCCCGGGACCCAAAATCTGCGAGTAATAGCACAGAAAAAAGGTATGAATGGACCAAATCTGCGAATTTTGACGACATCCCCGTAACCGGACCCCTGGGTTTCCCCGAACGTTCAGATCGCCCATGGACCCAAAATCAGTGAGTAATAGCATAGAAAACTGGCCAGGATGGACCAAATATGCAAGTATTTATGACGTACTCGTAACAGGACCCCGGGGTTCCCCGAACATTCGGATCGCCCCGGGACCCAAAATCCGCGAGTAATAGCACAGAAAACTGGTCAGAATGGATTAAATCTGCGAGTTTTGACGAGGTCCCCATGACCGGAGCCCTGGGGTTTCTCGAACGTTCGGATCGCCCCGGGACCCGAAATCAGTGAGTAATGGCATAGAAAACTGGCCAGAATGGACCAATTATGCGAGTTTTGACGACGTGCCCGTAACCTGACCCTGGGGCTCCCCGAACATTCGGATCGCCCCGGGACCCAAAATCAGCGAGTAATAGCACGAAAAACTGGTCAGAATGGATGAAATCTGCGAGTTTTGATGATGTCCCCGTAACCGGACCCCGGGGTTCCCCGAACATTCGGATCGCCCCGTGACCCAAAATTAGTGCGTAATAGCACAGAAAACTGGCCAGAATGGACCAAATATGCGAGTTTTGACGAGGTCCCCGTAACCGGACCCCTAGGGTTTCTCGAACGTTCGGATCGCCCCGAGACCCAAAATCAGTGAGTAATAGCATAGAAAACTGGCCAGAATGGACCAAATATGCGAGTTTTGACGACGTGCCCGTAACCTGACCCCGGGGTTCCCCGAACATTCGGATCGCCCCGGGACCCAAAATCAGCGAGTAATAGCACGGAAAACTGGTCAGAATGGATCAAATCTGCGAGTTTTGATGATGTCCCCGTAACCGGACCCCGGGGTTCCCCAAACATTCGGATCGCCCCGTGACCCAAAAATTAGTCCGTAATAGCACAGAAACCTGGCCAGAATGGACCAAATATGCAAGTTTTGACGAGGTCCCCGTAACCGGACCCCTGGGGTTCCCCTAATGTTCGGATCGCCCCGGGACCCAAAATCAGTGAGTAATAGCATAGAAACTGGCCAGAATGGACCAAATATGCGAGTTTTTATGACGTACTCATAACCAGACCCCGGGGTTCCCCGAACATTCGGATCGGCCCGGGACCCAAAATCTGCGAGTAATAACACAGAAAACAGGTAAGAATGGACCAAATCTGCGAGTTTTGACGAGGTCCCCATAACCGGACCCCTAGGGTTCCCCGAACGTTCGGATCGCCCCGGGATCCAAAATCAGTGAGTAATAGCATAGAAAACTGGTCAGAATGGACCAAATCTGTGAGGTTTGACGAGGTACCCGTAACCGGACTCCTGGGGTTTCTCGAACGTTCAGATCGCCTCGGGACCCAAAATCAGAGAGTAATACCTTAGAAAACTGGACAGAATGGACCAAATATGCGAGTTTTGACGACGTACCCGTATCCGGACCCCGGGGTTCTCCGAACATTCGGATCGCCCTAGGACCCAAAATCTGTGAGTAATAGCACAGAAAACTGGTCAGACTGGACCAAATCTGCAAGTTTTGACGACGTCCCCGTAACCGGACCCCGGGGTTCCCTGAACATTCAGATCTCCCCGGGACCCAAAATCTGCGAGTAATAGCGCAGAAAACTGGTCAGAATGGATCAAATCTGCGAGTTTTGACGAGGTCCCCGTAACCAGACCCCTGGGGTTTCTCGATCGTTCGGATCGCCCCGGGACCTAAAATCAGTGAGTAATAGCATAGAAAACTGGCCAGAATGGACCAAATATGCGAGTTTTGACGACGTGCCCGTAACCTGACCCCGGGGTTCCCCGAACATTCGGATCGCCCCGGGACCCAAAATCAGCGAGTAATATGACGGAAAACTGGTCAGAATGGATCAAATCTGCGAGTTTTGATGATGTCCCCGTAACCGGACCCCGGGGTTCCCCGAACATTCGGATCGCCCCGTGACCCAAAATTAGTGCGTAATAGCACAGAAAACTGGCCAGAATGGACCAAATATGCGAGTTTTGATGAGGTCCCCGTAACCGGACCCCTGGGGTTCCCCGAATGTTCGAGTCGCCCCGGGACCCAAAATCAGTGAGTAATAGCATAGATAACTGGCCAGAATGGACCAAATATGCGAGTATTTATGACGTACTCATAACCGGACCCCGGGGTACCCCGAACATTCGGATCGCCCGGTGACCCAAAATTAGTGCGTAATAGCAAAGAAAACTGGCCAGAATGGACCAAATATGCGAGTTTCAACGATGTCCCCGTAACCGGACCCCAGAGGTTCCCCGAACGTTCAGATCGCCCCGGGACCCAAAATCAGTGAGTAATAGCATAGAAAACAGGCCAGGATGGACCAAATATGCGAGTATTTATGACGTACTCGTAACCGGACCCCGGGGTTCCCCGAACATTCGGATCGCCCCGGGACCCAAAATATGCGAGTAATAGCACAGAAAACAGGTAAGAATGGACCAAATCTGTGACTTTTGACGAGGTCCCCGTAACCGGACCCCTGGGGTTCCTCGAACGTTCGGATCGCCCCGGGACCCAAAATCAGTGAGTAATAGTATAGAAAACTGGCCAGGATGGACCAAATATGCAAGTATTTATGACGTACTCGTAACCGGACCCCGGGGTTCCCCGAACATTCGGATCGCCCCGGGACCCAAAATCTGCGAGTAATAGCACGGAAAACTGGTCAGAATGGATCAAATCTGCGAGTTTTGATGATGTCCCCGTAACCTGACCCCGGGGTTCCCCGAACATTCGGATCGCCCCGTGACCCAAAATTAGTGCGTAATAGCACAGAAAACTGGCCAGAATGGACCAAATATGCGAGTTTTGACGAGGTCCCCGTAACCGGACCCCTGGGGTTCCCCGAACGTTCGAATCGCCCCGGGACCCAAAATCAGTGAGTAATAGCATAGAAAACTGGCCAGAATGGACCAAATATGCGAGTTTTAATGGCGTGCTCATAACCGGACCCCGGGGTTCCCCGAACATTCGGATCGCCCCGGGACCCAAAATCTGCGAGTAATAGCACAGAAAAAAGGTATGAATGGACCAAATCTGCGAATTTTGACGACATCCCCGTAACCGGACCCCTGGGTTTCCCCGAACGTTCAGATCGCCCATGGACCCAAAATCAGTGAGTAATAGCATAGAAAACTGGCCAGGATGGACCAAATATGCAAGTATTTATGACGTACTCGTAACAGGACCCCGGGGTTCCCCGAACATTCGGATCGCCCCGGGACCCAAAATCCGCGAGTAATAGCACAGAAAACTGGTCAGAATGGATTAAATCTGCGAGTTTTGACGAGGTCCCCATGACCGGAGCCCTGGGGTTTCTCGAACGTTCGGATCGCCCCGGGACCCGAAATCAGTGAGTAATGGCATAGAAAACTGGCCAGAATGGACCAATTATGCGAGTTTTGACGACGTGCCCGTAACCTGACCCCGGGGCTCCCCGAACATTCGGATCGCCCCGGGAACCAAAATCAGCGAGTAATAGCACGGAAAACTGGTCAGAATGGATGAAATCTGCGAGTTTTGATGATGTCCCCGTAACCGGACCCCGGGGTTCCCCGAACATTCGGATCGCCCCGTGACCCAAAATTAGTGCGTAATAGCACAGAAAACTGGCCAGAATGGACCAAATATGCGAGTTTTGACGAGGTCCCCGTAACCGGACCCCTGGGGTTCCCCGAATGTTCGGATCGCCCCGGGACCCAAAATCAGTGAGTAATAGCATAGATAACTGGACAGAACGGACCAAATATGCGAGTATTTATGACGTACTCATAACCGGACCCCGGGGTTCCCCAAACATTCGGATCGCCCCGTGACCCAAAATTAGTGCGTAATAGCAAACATAACTGGCCAGAATGGACCAAATATGCGAGTTTCAACGATGTCCCCGTAACCGGACCCCTGAGGTTCCCCGAACGTTCGGATCGCCCCGGGACCCAAAATCAGTGAGTAATAGCATAGAAAACTGGCCAGAATGGACCAAATATGCAAGTGTTTATGACATACCCGTAACCAGACCCCGGGGTTCCCCGAACATTCGGATCGCCCCGGGACACAAAATCAGCGAGTAATAGCACAGAAAACAGCTAAGAATGGACCAAATCTGCGACTTTTGACGAGGTCCCCGTAACCGGACCCCTGGGGTTTCTCGAACGTTCGGATCGCCCCGGGACCCAAAATCAGTGAGTAATAGCATAGAAAACTAGCCAGAATTGACCAAATATGCGAGTATTTATGACATACTCGTAACCGGACCCCGGAGTTCCCCGAACATTCGGATCGCCCCGGGACCCAAAATCAGCGAGTAATAGCACGGAAAACTGGTCAGAATGGATCAATTCTGCGTGTTTTGACTATCTCCCCGTAACCGGACCCCGTAGTTCCCCAAACATTCGGATCGCCCCGGGACCCAAAATTAGTGGGTAATAGCACAGAAAACTGGTCAGAATGGACCAAATCTGTGAGGTTTGACGAGGTCCCCGTAACCGGACTCCTGGTGTTTCTCGAACGTTCGGATCGCCCCAGGACCCAAAATCAGTGAGTAATAGCATAGAAAACTGGACAGAATGGACCAAATATGCGAGTTTTGACGACGTACCCGAATCCGGACCCCGGGGTTCTCCGAACATTCGGATCGCCCTGGGACCCAAAATAAGCGAGTAATAGCACAGAAAACTGGTCAGAATGGACGAAATATGCGAGTTTTTACGACGTACCCGTAACCGGACCCCGGGGTTCCCCGAACATTGAGATCGCCCCGGAACGCAAAATCAGCGAGTAATAGCACAGAAAACTGGTCAGAATGGATCAAATCTGTGAGTTTTGACGATGTCCCCGTAACCGGACCCCGGGATTCCCCGAACATTCGGAACGCCCCGGGACCCAAAAGAGCGAGTAATAGCACAGAAAACTGATCAGAATGGACCAAATCTGCGAGTTTTGATGACGTCCCCGTAACCGGACGCCGGGGGTTCCCCGAACGTTCGGATCGCCCTGGGACCCAAAATCAGTGAGTAATAGCACAGAAAATTGGTCAGAATGGCGCATGGGATTGAAAAAATAGGAGGGCAAAGAGGTAGAAATGTAAAAAATGGTAAAAGATAAATTTGATATATTCAATTGGAATGTCCTAAGTGGGCCGTGACCTTTATATCTATATGCAAGGCAGGTCTGGTGAAGTTGAAAACCTAACAAGTCGCATGCTAAAATGCAACTTCTACTCGGATTACACAGTTCAAAACTGGTCTGACCGGATTGGACAACCGGTCGGATCTATCTGCCCGAGGTGTAGATCTTACCAAGATCATAACTCTTTGATCCGAACTCCAAATCGGATGTTCTATATAAGCATTTTCATTTACTCCATGTGAGCTAATGAGGTCTGTTTTGCATTCTCAGAACTTGGTCTGACCGGTTGGAAGATCTGTCTGACCAGATCTCCTTTCAACATTTCTATTCTCACTTTTCTTTTTAACAACAAGAAAAAAGGTCGTGGACGTGCAATCCCGTGTTGGACCATCAGTTTCAATACTCGAAACAATAGGAATGACTTTTCAGTCCACTTGTATGACTAGCTCGTTCTATTCAATTTGACTGCAGTCCGCATATACATATCCGTGTCTGATACATTGCGGTGCACATCGAAAAATAGGGAATGGTCGTATGATGTCTTTTCCACCGTAGTTAGTTGTGCACAAATCCGTTGTAGCATTGTCGATTGTGTGACATGAACTTGTGAGTTCTGAATGATGGGTCAAGTTTCCGGGAATGTTTCTTTTACATCTGGTCACAGGTCAGAGTGGGATATGAGAATTGTTCAGTAGATACTCACTACTGGAAACTCAAATTTCCCTGTGTGCGCCAAAACCGACAGGGAAATATGAATTACCAAAATTTTGTACTATCTCCATTTAACCTTGTTATAAATCCAAAATTCCAAACGGTTTAGTTCCAAGCTATGTATCCCAAAATGAAGACAGTTTGTTGGGAGCTATGTATCCCTGTGTCTCTACGGAAATTTTCTGTGAGTTGCCAAAGTAGCAAACCCATCTGTTAGTCTATTGGTACTCTAAAAATATTAGAAGCAAATCTAGACAGGGCACACTTCAAGCCTTAAGCTCATACGAATGCAAGAAGATGGCTCACAACCTAACAAATATAAGTGCAGACTGTCTAGTCAAGTGCACATGTAGCAGATTTAACCATACTAATCAAGAATATGGAGGAAGATAGGTTGACCTATAGGAGTTGCTGCCGTATGACCAGAGGCCTGAAAGGGAGGGCAGCTTTGCGTCGCTGCCGGCAAGGGAGGGAGCTTACGACGTGTCGTGGCCCACCAGGCCAACCAGGCTAGGAGCTTCGGTCGATGGGCAAGATGAGGGAGACGGCGACACCGTTAGCTTAGGAGGCCAGCCACCGCGCCCCCATGTCGGATACGGGTGCCGGCGGCAACAGCTCGGCTTGCGACACGCCGGATCTGAGCGCCGCCGACCGAGCGCACCACGGGGCTCCGGGACGAGGACTGCGCCATGGATCCCTCTTGTCGCACCACCTTGAGGCCACAGAGGGGAGGAGGGCAGGAGGGGGCCGTGGAGGGGAGGGAGGGTGGCGGCCGGAGGGTGGAAGCCGAGTGCAAGGTGTAAGGGACACACGTTATATGAGATGGGAACGCGATGAGAACCATCGGATCGGTGATGGACGGTCGTAAAAGGTTGGGCCATTTGGGACAAAACAGGCCTGCTTTCATTCTTTCTCACCTTAACGTTTTTCTTTTCTTTTTCATTTTATTGCACCATTGTGAAGTAACTTGTAGAATAATTATCATATATACCCTTAATACATTTTTAACACGTAACAAAAAGTGTATAAGTTGTCATCTAGGAGTTTCAAGAACTTTCAAATAGATTTTCTATTTTCAATCATTTATATGAATTTTTTTGCGTACTCGCCAAAAGTAATTCAAAGTTGATTTATGTATACCTCCAATAAGATTGAAAAAATTGACCAAAAGTTAAGCAATCAACGTCTGCGCGGTGGCTCCAACCGGAACAGCGGCAGATGGAGAACCACGCGTCCAGAAACAGAACGAAGGCACCGCCGTCGACGACGGCATGGAGAGCGGATGCGCTGAGCGCATTGCCATCGCCGGCGATCAACCGCGTCACCTGCACGGTCATGACGGGCGCTAGGAGCACACGGGCGTCGAGCTCCGGCAGGCTCATCGTCCTGCACGCTCTGCCTCCTGCGTGCCTTCAATCTCTACAGCAAGCCGCTATACATGGCCACCTTCCTGTCCTTCGTCTACGGCATCGCCTACCTAGCCGTCGAATGCCTCATCTACCACACCATCTTTTTTCCTAGCAGCGTCCCCTTCATCTTCTTCGCAGGTAAAACATCTCGCTTCACAGTAAGGTCATGCATGGATGGTCCAGTTCGTGGCCTCTGACTGAGAATTATGTAGCAAGTGACATTTAACCATCAGGCTTTACACAAATCCACAAGCTATAACCAAAAGAGAAGATCCAAAGGATATGATGTGACCAACCAAACACGTAGAACGAGAGTAATAACTAATCCAATAAAACAGAGCAAGCTGAACCTGGGATAATTTCATAAAAAAAGTCATGGTTCTGGCTCCGAGTGTATACTAGAAACTAAGCAATGCAGTCCTGTTGGCGAGCTATACTGAGACGAATGCTGCGAACCGGGAGTAGGTTCAGAATCAGATTGATGACCAAGTGTCGTCTCCTCTGTCCCTTGCGGAAACAGAGAGCAGAAGCAGCATAATTTACGCCAGGTTCACTCAACAACACATCGTCTAGACTGCTGGTGGTAACCGAATGTATAGGTCCTGCACTCCTGACGTTATTACATAGTACAAGGACACACCGAAAACACATTTCTATGAAACAAATATTTTGTGCCTAATCTTGCTATTACTAATTGAAGACTCCTTTTGGAACCTCCTTATTAATCCTCACTATATGCGCTAAATAAAAGATAAAATCATAAAATTCTCACAATAATCAGAAACATCCTATCATCTATTGCAGATTGAAATCTTAATAGCCACTAGGTCTATTTTCTATGTAATTATGTCATCCATCGTGTAGCTCTAATAATAGTAGTCATTAGATCTATTATAGTTTCTAAAATAAGTACCCATTACAACATTATGAAAGATGAAATAAAATAATCCTCTAATTTGTATAAGAATTGTCACCGTGCCATTATGAAATATGAATTAAATACCCTTTAAATTTGCATAAAAATTACCCACCTTGCCATTGTAAAATAAGAATTAAATAACTATATAAATTTTCATATAAATTACTCACCATGCCATTATAAAATATGAATTAAAACAAGACTTGAATCTGCAAATAAATTACCCAATATACATTACCGTAAATTTGCATATACATTACCGTAGTTCAGTTACAAATGATGAATTAAAATATCACCTCTAATATTACTAAAGATTAAATCTATCTATATCTCCTAAACTCCAACACTTGCGAGAGTACAGGTTGACGAACTAGTGTAAATAATTTGAACTCTTAAGCTTTGACCCAGCTAAACCATCGAATCCACCCGATCAACAGTATGCATGGTGCGTATAGACGCAGGCTCCTGCAGATGCCGCAAACCTCGCTAGTAGATGCCTGCATGGTCCGGCAGGACAAGTCATGAATTGGAGGACGGCAAACAGAGTCATGCAGTATTATTAACAAATTTTGCAAGCGGACGACGCAGTGGCTTGCGGACAGTCTGCAGACAGTCCTGCTTACATCCTTATGTCCGTCCCACGGTACCTCATGGGAGAATCGCTGTCTCTCTCGACTCTAGATTATATTACGCATGCACCACTGATATGCAGCATATCATCGCCAACAGCGACAGTATACACCCAAGGTTGCAGTCGCCAATATCGGCGGCGATTGACATGCATGCATGATGGCAGTATCTATCACCGCCAGCTCGACTAGAGTACGATGCGTTGCATTGCAGCCGGCCTGCGCGGCTTGCATGACTCCGCTGCCATGCATGGAATTGGACGCTAGTTTTTTGGGGCACGCCATCATATCGGTATATATCCTGTGTCATCGCTCGTTCGCCAGTCGCCATCATATCTCTATCTCCCGCTGCATTCATGCATGCTTGTCTTCCACTAGCACACATAATACTATGGATCTACGCTACAAAATATCGAGTTTTATTAATACCACTTTCTCTCGATCGAGTTTTATCTATCTGCTAGATAGTGCCCTGCGTCCGCCACTGACCAACCTCAAGCTACCCACATCTTCTCTAACAAAAAAAAGAGGGGACGCTATAGGAGTATGTGTGCACAGGATGGTCCGGCCAGCCCTACTACAGTAGACTGCTATTGACCCTCCCCCCCCCCCCCCGCCGCCACGCAATCACCCGTCACCAATCTCGACGCTTAAAAATGTATGAGAAAATGTGTTGTTTTGAGGCTGTTTTCTTTCCAATTTTGTGATTGACGACGACAGCCTAATTGAAAACTAACCAAATAATCTCCAAGTAATGAAGCTCCTCCTGCAGTCCTGCTCCTACATGTATACATACAGATATACATATTTATATATTTATAGAAACAAGATACAGTGGGAACAGCAACTTGGAGATATCACAGCCTTGGAGCCAGCTTACAGATTTATTCTTGTAACATGATGTATGTGCGAACATACATCGGTCATATAGAAGCAACGATATCACACAACGTAACACAGTGTAGATGGAGACGCGCGCGGAAGGGCTTGCAAATACAACAGCAAATACAGATCGAATACACGCAGAAGATTCATTGAAGTTTCAGGGCTGACGAGGCAGTTGGGAGGCTGAGTTTGCGGCCTGGCAGCACCGCCAGAAATGCGCGCAGTCGCAGCCCTCGGTGGCCACGAGCAGCCTCCGAGTAACCTGCACGAGCGGATCAGCCGACGCAGCATCAGTAGCAGACGCCAGGACAAGGACCAGCAGCATACAGATGGCAGCCATCTTGAGAGCACTAGCTGCGGAAGCCATGGCAGGCAGCTATTGCCCTACTAATTAAAGTACGTAAAAGCTCTGGATATGCGAGGATAGGTGTGGCTGCTCACTAGAGCTTTGCACACCCTTTTATAGCCACATCCAGTAGGAGTGCGTACCACATCTGCTAATGATCTACTTGCATTGGCCAATAATTCGCCCGGCCGGACGGTCCCCCATATATACGCGCTCTAGCCGTCGATGTTGAATTTGGGCATTTCCACAGTGGCACGCTTGCATTTAGCTGGCTAGCTGACAAATACACCTTGTGCTTGTGCATGCATCCGTGCTGCTAGTGGAGCAACTAGTGTGAAGCGCACATGCACATGGCAAATGGCATATAATAAAAAAGTACCTTGTCTACCTTATCTTGAACACTATACATACGCACTGATGACTTTGATATTTGGCTCTCCAACTTATTACTCCCTCCGTCCCACACAGGAAGCCACTCTTCTAAAATTCCGTGCACGGTTAATCGCTCGTCTTATTCAAAAAATATTTGATAATGTTATTTTTTTTTATGATTGCGTTTAGAATATGATTACGAACACAATCAATAAAAAATAAATAATATTAACAAATATTTTTGAATAAAACGAGCGATTAAACGTGCATGAAAATCCAAGAGAGTGACTTCCTTTGTGGGACGGAGGGAGTATTTGATTGGCAGGGAAAACAAGACTAGTATGTACTTCCGCTCTAGATATCAACTATCGAGCGGCAACATATATGCATGGACGACTAGAAGAGAAAGCAAGTACATTTCATATATAGATGTTGATAAAAGTTGGTGGATAACGAATCACCAAAAGTACATGCCATATATGAAAGGATCAAGATGTCCAAGAGGGGGGGGGGGGGGTGAATTGGACTTCTAATTTCAAAACTCAAAATTAAATCCTATCGCACAAGTCCCAATTCACCCTAGTGCCTAAACAAGCGTTCCTAGCAAACTACATGCGCAAAAAGGTTTGCAACCTAGAGCCAAGCATGCAATTCTAGAAAATTAAAGTGCGGAAAGTAAATACGGAATGTAGAGAGAAGACACAAGGATTTTTCCCGAGGTTCGGGGAGACAAACGGTCTCTACCCCCTACTCCTCGTTTGGCGCCCCTCGCAAGGCTTTGCTCTCGCGGGCTCCTCGTGAGGATCCCGGCCTCAAACCTCGCAAGGAGTGAGGTTGGCAAAGCGACCTTCGCAAAGGTCAAGCAACCCCTTGATCCGCGGACCAAGTGCTCTCTTCTTGATGAAGCTCTTCTCCGCTCCGGACCGGCGAGCTTGAGCCGGGTACAACCCCTTCGCAAAGGGCTTCCTCCGCTTCTCCCACAAGCTCCGGGAGCTCGCGGAAGGCACGACCGCAGCCGTCTAGGTGATGGAATCACCAAGAGTAACAAGCTTTGGCTTCACTTGATTTAACTCCACCCAAGGAGTTCTCTTCCCTTCAAGTCTCTTGCCCAAAGCTCAAGATTTAGAGTGGAATGGTGGTGTAGGTGACCTTTGAGTGTGTGTGAGTGTTCCTGGGTCGCAAAGGTAGCAAATGAGGGGAGGGGGAGCCTTTAAATAGGCTGTAGCTCAAAAACTAGCCGTTGGGAGCTACAAACGCTTTTTCTGCGTTATCACCGGATGATATAGAAAAGGTCCGGTGAAACGTCCGGTGAACGTAAAATTTAAAAACCCCAAAGCGCGCCAACTGCCACTGTTCTCTCCGGACAATATAAGTGGTCCGGTGAAACGTCCGGTGAGTACAAGTGCCTTGGCTTGACTTCAAACAATCCCCGCTGTCTATAACGTCCGGTGAGTACACTTTGTCTCGGGGACGCTTTGCAAGACCTATTGTCTATAACGTCTGGTGATTTCACCGGACGATATGGAAATCGTCCGATGAGTACACAATACTCTTGCCACTCTCTCTCCTACTCTGCTTTCTCCTCTGCTGCCGCCTTCGCGCGGTGCTCTTCCGCGTCCAAACTTTCCAATGCACGACGACCTCTTTCACGAATCTCGGTCACTGCCCAGTCCGGTATTTTCGTGTCAATCCAACGATAGTACATGCATAGAGGCGGAGGAGACTACAACAAAAATAGAAATATAAATATCAAATAAACAATAATATCGACAACGTGTTTATTCTTGGTGACTAAAAAATACCTGAGGCCTCATGTACGGTGAAGTAGAAACGGGTGGATCTTCCTCATAATTGGCGCACATGAAAAACTTCATGCCTAACCAATCTGAAAAATCCGTCACCTCCTTCACCTTGCAGAGATCGCCACACCAACAACGAAGTACTTCCACCCACCGAGGCAAAGTCGCACTCTTCATTTTTGTAGGCCTAATGCTTTGATCCGAGCAAGGCAAACTCATACTGACTAGCGCGTTGGTGTTTAGAAGTGCGGCTGGACGATGGAGAAGAGAGTGAGAAAGAGCAAGCAGTGTGGGCAGAAGCAAAGAGAATAGCGTGAGAGAGCAGGCAACGGCATCTCGTATATAAAGATGAGGAGCATTGTGTTGTCGGTACAAGAAAATAAAACACGCGCGTGCGATTCTGCCAATCACTACAGTCTGCCATGCAAATCAACTGCCAATCACTATAGTCTGCCGTGGAAATCAGCGCATTTTGCTGCAGTGTGGGCATCGGAATCAGCGTCTGCGCATGGGAAAAAGTCAGGGAAAAGCGAGCTGTGCGTCTGGACGAGGGAGCAGCCGTCGGTGGCGGCAGGCCCCACCAGCGGGTCTCCGTATGGTAGGTGATGTTTTTGCACTGCGCAGGAATTATAATGCATTTAAGTGGAAAAAACTTTGGTACAAAGTTGGAAAAAAACTTCAGTACAGAAAATAACACCAACACCCGGTTACATGTCCCAATGCTGCCCAATCAACAGGATACCTAATTAACACTGTGACCATGTACATGTTGTACTTCACAGTCTATAAGTACCATCACTGCGGCAAATCACTATGGCAGTGGGCTGGAAACAACAACAAGCTCCTGATCATGCTTTTTGAAAGTTATGAGCACCAAATTGTTTACTTCAATAGACGATGCCCGAAGAAAATTACCGAAACCTTCCTTCCGAACACCATTCTACCACCCAAGCCATTAAAGTAGGAACAAGGAATGCTCACAGATATATCATCATCTTCAGAATCCAAAGTAATTTCAAGAGTTAAAGAACCAGTCATAGGAATTGAGCAAAAATCCTTCAAACTCCTCACAACCATGCTCGGAATAACCTGACAAAAAACATCAAGTTATACGATGTTCAGCTTAGAAATTTAAAACAGTATACTAGAGCAAAGAACAAATAAATAAACAGTAGCCAAAAGCAAAGCTCACCATATGTTAACCATTAACATTCATGGAATCAATCCTATGAACAAAAGGAGTACACAATATGTAGTTGTCATCAAAGAGCTGTCGCGACATGAGCCACATTTGGTGATAATTCAGACTGACACCACGACTATAAAAACAACTGTCAACAAGTTCCCTCTGAGTTTCACTCAGATCCTCAAGAGCTACAAAAAAATAATTTCACAAATTGAGCAGAACAGAAAAACGTATAAGCTGAAACAAAACTTTAAATCACTCAAAAAAAAAAACTTACCAACACAGGGTAAAGGGAACAACGTAACACCATCCCGATGAAAATCAACATCAATCATAGTTCCATAGTGCTCAAGCCTAACAATCATCATGTCATGATGACGGAGACCATAATCATTCAAAAGTTCCTCCCAGGAAGGACCATGGAATTTACTGCTCACCTGACCATGTGTAAACAGAACACCATATAAGTTACCCTCACTGTTGTGAAGAGGAAGATCAATATCTGTGTCACCCCTCCGAATAGCTAAAGCTCTGCACTCCTCAATGTACCGAGCAAGATGTGATCTAACACTGCACGGAACATACTACAAAAAGAAATGGAAGCAAACATCATAATCATATAAACAAAGGCATTAGAATACATTCTAAGGAAAACAACATCAACCATATGACACAATCAGATAAACAAGAAATAGAATCTTACAACACGCCTTGAACAGCGACGATCCAGCACCACGGTGAAGACAGACGCACAAGAATCAAAGGAAGAACAAGGGCCACCTGGAGCTCGGCAAAAGGGGCAAGCCATTACCGGCAAAGAAACGGTGACCATAAAAAATCACTACACTTGCCTGCTCACCAACCTGCTCACCCACCTTACTGCCAAGGGGGTTTTATAGGTTCAGAAGAGAAGATGGCGGGAAAGAATGGCGGGAGAGAAAGGCGGGAAAGAAAATGGCGGGAGAGAATGGCGGGAAAGAAAATGGTGGGAAAGAAGGGTGGGAAAGAAGATGGTAGGAAAGAAGGGCGGGAAAGAAGATGGCGGGAAAGAAGGGCGGGAAAAAAGATGGCGGGAAAGAAGGGCGGGAGAGAAGATGGCGGGAAAGAAGGGCGGGAGAGAAGATGGCGGGAAAGAAAATGGCGGGAAGGAAAATGGCAGGATAGTAGCGCGGGAAAGAAAATGATGAGATAGAAAATGTCGGGAAATGGTTGCGGGAAAGTATAAAGTTGGAATGTGAAAGATGGGGAATGGTTGTGCAGGAATTATACTGCATTTAAATAGAAAAAATAACACTTCGGTCTTGTGTAAGCCCAAGAGTACCCCATGCAACTTCGGTCGTGCGTTGACGTAAAGAATGTGATCTCTTCGGTCGCTGGTCGACCGAAAAGCCCATCTTCGGCCGTTGGTCAGCCGAAAAGGTCTTCGGCCGCTGTGGCTGGCCGAAGAGGCCCGTCTTCGGCCCAACTCACGCAGTCTTCGGCCTACGCCGAACCGAAGAGGCCTCTTCGGTCTTTGGCTGGCCGAAAAGGCCCTTTTCGGCCCACGAACGACCGACGGGCTGCTACTTTTGAAAATATCGTGTTAGCACTGCTAGCTTTCAAAAATGCTTAAAAAAAGGCCTAGTTTTGAAAAAAAATCTTAATTATAAGCGGCATTTGCGATGAAAGGTCAAGGCCGCCCACGTAGAAACATCTTACAGAGCAAGGGACAGGGACGGACCCTACGTGTTGCTCCATCGGACGGATAGGGTTTGAGAATTCTCCAGAAGGATAGACACAAGGCCGCACTATTTAACTATCATCTGCTTTTTTGTTTTCACAACACGGCCGGCATTATACCATACTACCACTCCGTCCCATAATATAAGACGTTTTTGACACTACATGAAAGGAGTAGCAAATATGCCCGTGCGTTGCAACGGAAGAAAAAGTTGTCACACCCCGAGTCTCAATAAGCATTGCTAAGACCCTCCCCCTCCACGCATGCACATGTTCATGTCCTTTATTTTAACACGGTGCCCCACCCGTATCACCGCTTATACTTCTTCCCACGGTGATCGCAACAAATATATGCCAATAAATTTGTATGAAATATATTCTTATACTCTATGCTTGTTTGTATTAAAAAATTATTGACATCTAAATTAATGATAAAAGTATTCTGAAAAGGTCTACAATTTCAGATAACTGGACTTCTCAACTATCCCCAATGTGTAAGTTGTGTCATTTAAGAACATATCACTAAGGAAAATAATGGAAGATCCTTATCAATGATTTCTGCTCAGACATGATACACTTAATCGACACTTATTATGAGTACACAGCATAGTAATATTTTTTGTGTAATGTAGCACCTGTTAGCATGTCAGTTGACCGTAAGGCTTAATGTGTCAGTTGTCCTAAATCCACCATGGGAAACTACAACTATGACATCATTGTACAACTTACAAGTACAAATTTATGTAACTTATTATGTGTGGCAGCAAGATAACCATGGAATTAAACTCCGCTGGCACATGCTAAGGATCAGGAAGGATGCCAGTAAACCAGTATTTTACCGGACGCTTCTACTCAAACAACCATGACGACCAAGACGGAGACTCATCATATAGCCACCGTCGTTTCAGCGATAAACCACCCCAAACGAGAGATCGAGGTACTGTACGGGGGGAGAGAGCTCACCGGCGAAGGTAGGGATCACATGGATGTCGGAGCCGCGGTTCGAAAGGGCCTGAAACACCTTACCCACCATTACCTCATCCGGGTAGCATCCCAATGGGGCGGAGATTTTCACCTGACCACACCTGACCTATAAATTTACGAGCAGGAAAAAACTGCATCAAGGACAAATCCACCAATGGTTTGGATCTAGGGTTGATGTTAGCCAACAATATGAACTCACGATGCTTTCAGCAACAGTATGCATATACGTTTGCTTCATACAAAAATCAATATAATTTCTTTTCAGAAAAGAGACCTAGATTATACTCAGAGTGATAATCAGACATCAGGTTTGTTGAGGATGGGCATAGATTAAACCTGCATAAATTCACGCCATTAACTTTCCTGCATCATGAGATACGTATGTGTGTATGCAGAGATCAAACCAAACATGATAGACGATGAAGCTGCCGCCGGCCGGTACTTGCCATCAACTCCTTGCAATTGCGTACATATGTGCGTACGTGCATGTAGAAAACAAACCAAACATGATGAGATGATGAAGTTGGCGGCCGTCAGCTGGTACTTGTCGTCGACTCCATCATGCGGCCAGCACGATGGGGATGCCTTCAGCGTCTGCGTCGGACATCGCCATCGTTCTGCTTGTCGTTCACTGCCGATGTTTCGACTGTTGATCGAGCCGATAGAGGGAACATCGATCTGAATCATGAAAGATAATCGAGCCGTGTAGATGACCGTGCCGACGCTGTCATAGTTGTGGTGAAGGTAGGGATCTCGCCCGTAGCGGCGCGGCTTATTTTTCAGGGGCGTTGGATATCAGGTGCATGAGTTTGTATTGGAAACTGCTTCTTCCGATTCAGCGAGACGTGATGCGGAAAGTACGCGGACTCTTGATGGGATAAACATAGGAGCAGGCCCAGCCAAGATGCCAACGGCCCTGGAGCGCGGGCGCAGGCCCATCCTTCGTTTCTTTGAGATTGTAGCATCAGCCTTCGTTGTTTTTTTTTTTTTTGAAAAGAGAGGAGCCTTCGATGGGTTGGGACGGACGAAACATACCAAAAATATACGGACGGACTAAGAATTATGAACCAAACCAAGAATATCACTTCCCTTTAATACTAGACTAGACTAGAAGAAGGCTAGCAAATATGCCCGTGCGTTGCAACGGGAGAAAGAATATCCTGACACGGCGACACCCTTCTAGTAAAAGAATAAATCATGCAAGGCTCGAGGATCGGGCTATAGAAATATGGTAGGCATAAAGAAATTTTTTGATCATATGTAAGAATGAGATAAGTACTTTTAAAAGGCCATTCAGAAAATAATAAGTTTGAAGGTCTAATTTCCTAAGAACATTCACGTTGTAGTCATTTTTAGTCTAAAGTTGCTTCTAAGCTATCTGTTCTAACT
Source organism: Elymus sibiricus (assembly GCA_039707655.1). Classification (NCBI taxonomy): domain Eukaryota; kingdom Viridiplantae; phylum Streptophyta; class Magnoliopsida; order Poales; family Poaceae; genus Elymus; species Elymus sibiricus. The sequence continues at coordinate 518,428,367 of CM077672.1, read as the reverse complement.
CCCAAACATATGCCTAACAAAGTGACACGAAAAATTGATGTTGGAATGACATACCAATGACCGCGGCAACGTGATGCCGAAATTGCCAACATCTGGTTCACGTCCATAGGTCGCACGGATCATGTGACAGTACCAACAACAACAATAGGAAATGGAACAATGTCTAGGAGATTGCCGACATCTAGATTAAGCTGTTTGGCCGAGGCTTCGTCAATGGTCACAGCGGTTCCCGGTGCGTACGTCGCTCTCTAGCAACCTAGCTAACGCATACCCTCCAGCGCGCCTGTCCACAGTATAGGCCGGCCCAGTCTGGTTTTTTCCCACCTGATTTTGGAAGGTTCTAGAATGCTTCCATGAAATGGTTTTCTTTTTTTTTTCTTTTTTTTCTTCTGATTTTTCATTCTTTTTATATTTCTCTTTTTTTCCCTTTCCCCTTTTTATTTTCACATTTTTTCAATTTTTTTTCAAGTTCATTATTTTTTCTTATTTTTTTGTGAACATCATTTTCCAATTCAAGAATTTTTTCAGCTCAAGAACATTTTCTAAAAATCGTGAAGATATTTTCAATTCGTGAATATTTTTTATGAAACCATGAACATTTTCCAATTCACGAACATCTTTTCAATTATTGCTAACATTGTTTTTCAAACTTCTGAACATTGCTATGAATCGCCAAACATTTTTTGGGTCGATGAAGATTTTTTGAATGGATGCAATTTTTATGAAAATTATGAATATTCTTAGAATCGGCGAATATTCTTAGAATTTATGCACACTTTTTGAATTGGTTAACATTTTTCAAATTCATGAACTTTTTTTATTGGATGATTTTTCTTTCAAATGCATGAAACTTTTTTTAATTCACGATAATTTTATTTTTGTGAACTTTGTTTTAAAAATTCTTGAAATTTTTGTTCAAATTCACGAAAAAAATTCAATATCTTGAAAATTATTTTTACTTGAAGATTTTTTTTCTACAACATTTTCCAAATTTCACATTTTGTTTGGAAATTTCGTTTTTTCTAAATTATTTTAAAGATGAAAAATGAAACAAAAAAAGGGAATGGAACAAAAAAATAGAGGGCATTCCTCCTTGCTCATGGGCTGAGCCCAATATTGCGCGCGGGTGGGACGGACTCAATAGGCTGAAATTCCTACTTTGGGCCAACAACTGTGTCATAGATCAGGTGGCTTCTATGGTGAGTCGTTAACTAGCAGACCATGGTTCGATTCCTAATAGCAACTAATAATATATTTTTATGCTGGAACGGACTAAAACTGATGAAGGACGTACGAAAAGATTAATTGGACGAAAAAAGTGGAGAAACAATCCTCCCTTTAATATTAGGTAACAATCCTCCCTTTAATATTTGGTATAGATATAGATATATATATATAAATTTATTATTTATGATGAATTTGGGTTAACCTAAGCGATATGATGGAGTTAACTGTGTCTTGCCTAATAATAACAGAGCTGCATTTTTTGTCTCAAGACACTGACGCCTGGCGGGTGAGGAGGAGGAGAAGGCGGGCCATCTCAAGGATGATAAGCACGCCACCTAGAACTGCTTCCTTTGCGGCTATACATGTAAACACTAGTAGAAAATGGGCTTTTAGTCCCGATTCGGGAGGGCCTTTAGTCCCGGTTACCCAACCGGGATAACGCCATCGGGACTAAAGGCTCCCCCTTTAGTCCCGGTTGTATTACGAACCGGGACTAAAGGCCCTCCATGTGGCCGCTATCTGGGCGGGGGTTGGAGGACCTTTAGTCGAACCGGGACTAAAGAATTTGTTGAAGAAAAAAAATCGATTTTTTTTTGAATTTTCAAATCTTTGAATTATTTGACAACTTAATCTCTAATCACCTCTCCTCACTGCTTCAGCGTGGAGCACTCATTCCAAATCGTCTAACCCATGCTCTCACTACTCCAGCCCCAACATGCTTAACTTTCAGGTTCTATCTCCCCTAGTTTCCAAGTCTGCAATTGTTGTTTTCCCGACAATAGTAAGCTATCTGCCGTAGTTTCGTGACGGCAGATGCCATGGGTAGGCTTATCGAACGTGGTTGGGGCCGAAGGACGCCGGCGGGCTCCGGGGACGAGGTTAGGCACGGGCGGTGGAAGACACACGACGTACCCAGGTTCGGGGCCCTCCGTGGGAGGTAAAACCCCTACTCCTGCTGGTCTAGTTAAGACGATGGACAAGGTTACAAGGTTGCTCCTGGAGCTGTTTGCTAGAGGAGGAAGAAGAGGCTAGGGTGCCTTGGTTCCTGCTCTACGTGGGGTGGAGTTGCTCTAGTTGGCCGACCCGTTGCATGGGCGAGCCCCGGGGGGCTTTATAGATCAGCCCCCCGGGTTACAGTATGGGTAAAAAGGGGCCTAGCCGGTAGCCTCCTTGGCCGGCTAGAGGCCCCCGGCTCCGCGGGGTCTTGTCGATGGTAGGGCCCGCCGGCTACAGGGTTCTGCCGGTAGCCGGCGGGATTCGCGGGGCGGGACCTAGTATCAGTCACGTCGCGGTATGGGCCGTCCTTCAGGGCGTCATCTAGCGATAGCCGGCCGTCGTCAGCGGTACGGCCGGCCGCACTGTAGCCACGCCGGAGCAGGTGGCGGAGTGGTTGGAGGCGTGCGGGCACTGTAGGGCGCTCGGGGCGGCGCCTGTCAGGTGCCAGATGTCCTGTTGCGTCTGCTGTAGCCACGCCGAAGGATGACCCCCAGCGTCTTGATGGCTGCCGTTGTCCTGCTCATCATGTCCGTTGTGTCAGGCGCATGCCCGGCCAGGGGATGGGCACGCCACCGCCTAGCCGGACCGCCCGCCCTGGCCGGCTCGCCTATGCCAGCCGGCAAGCCCGCTAGCCGGCGTGCCAGGCCTAGCCGGACCAAAGAGTGTAGCCGGACCGCAGGGGGGGGAGCTGGTCCCGCCTGTGGTCTTGTCGAAAAAAGGTTGGAGAGGTCGGCTTGAGGCTACCCCGGGGTTATCCCCACGACAGTAGTCCCCGAAGCTGGGGAGGCCCGCCGGCTGCAGGTGGCGGTCCTCGTCGGCTTGAAGGATGAGCGCTGAATGGGTCTGGTGACAAAGGCGAAACGGCGGCCGGCTCCGCAGCCGGCCGACGCCTCGCACGCTGCCTCGGGGAGGCGAAACGCGCCGCCTGACACAGCCTGACAGGCCACGCGGCGGACGTGACGGGGCCGCAGGGCGGGGCCCGCCATGACCATTCCTCGGCCCCCGCGCGGAATTGATTGCGGCTCGGGGCCTCCCGCAGGATTGATTGCGGCTCGTGGCCGCCCTTTGGCGTGCCCGAGCAGCGTAACTGCCGCCCCGCACGGGGCGGAGATCGTGGGGGGCGGGCGCAGTTAATCCCGCCCCACGTTCCCCCACGCGGGGGGTATAAAGGGGCGGAGGCACAGAGGCCGAAGCATCACCCTGCGCCCCCGTCCATTCACATTGCGTTCTCCGCGACGCCTCCCCGTCCGAGAGAGAGACGCCGTGCACGCCGCGCCACACCGACGGCGACCACCGCAGCTGCGACCGCTCGCCGCGACCACGCCACCGCCAGCAGCAATGGTGGCCCCCGTCATCACCAAGGGTGCATGGGACGGGAGCAACATCGACGCGGAGTACATCGAGTACCTCCGCGACCGGAAGAAACTCCCGGCGGCGGAGTTCGTGGAGACGCGGCTCCCCGGGAGCGAGAACGCCTTGATCCACGTGCGGTCTAGAGGCGGCTTCCCCAAGCTGCCCCTCCACGAGTCGGTCAAGAGCTGGCAGAAGGGGTTCTTCTATGTGAAGAACGCCCAGCCGGACGGCGACGACTACATCAACCTCCCCGCCTTCCACAACCAGCCGCCGGCCGACGAGCGCAACTGGAAGCTGGCCCCCAAGGGCCCGGCTGAGATACCGGCCTCGATGGCCTCCCGGCTAACATCGCTAGTCGGGACCCGGGGGTTGACGGCCGTCGACTTGCTGCCGGCCCCATCTAATGTGTCAGATGGGCGGCCGGCGCGACCCCTGCCGGCTCTCCACGAAGATGTTGAGGCCGGTGGTGGTGGCGAGGCGGGTCAACTCCATCACCACCGCCCGGATGAACGAAGGCGGCTGGGAGTTGGGAATGGCCCCATACAGCCGAGATGCGCCGCCTCCGAAGGTTAGTGCCCTTCTCTTTTCGTCGTCCCCCCCCTCTTTGTCTAGGGGGGAAGACCCTGACGATGCGCGAGTGTCTCTCGCCCGCAGATGTTCGGGCAGCTGCAGGAGCTCGCGAGGCCGGCTCCTGACGTGGAGGAGTCTTAGTCGGAGGACCCGAAGGCAGCCGGCACGCCCGAGGCGGACGACACGGAGTCGGAGTCCGATGAAGACGACGACGAGACGGGTGAGTACTCTCTTGTGTCGCTTCTGAAGGGATGGACGGACGACGACGCTGACTCGGGTGAGCGAAGCGGTGCAGAGGACCCGGAGGGAGCCGGAGCCGGAGAGGAACCGGTGGCGGCCCCGGAGCGCCGAGCCGGCTCCGGGGCACGCCGAGGCGGCGCAGGCGCCGAAGGCGGGGACGGGCGGCCAGCCGCCCCCAAGCTGGCGCCCAAGCCGGCGCCCAAGCCGGCGCCCAAGCCGGCGGCCCTCGAGCAGCCAGGCGGCAGCCGTGGAGGCGGCGGCAAGAGGCCGCGGGTGGTCCTGGCGAAGCACCCGAGGCGGGCACTCCCCGTCGCAGCCGGGTAAGTTCCCATTTGACTGTGTTTCTTCTCTTGCATTCTCCATCTTTTCTTTCTTGAGCGCGCCCCCTCCTCCCCTTGCCTCCTCAACCTGCTCCGCACAGGGAGGCACTCGTCTTGGGGGCAGCTCCGGGCGGCGGAGCCGCGGGGATGACAGCGACGAGCGCCGCAGGGCCCGACGCGGACAGGGTGCCCCGGGGGTGGGGCGACCTTGAAGCGGCCACGGAGGAGTGGGATGAGGAGCGGCGCCGCCGCTGGGACGCGGCGGCGATGAGGATGCCGCCGCCGGCGGATGTCGAGACTTGGGGACCCTTCGGCCCCGAGCGGGAGAGGCAGACCAAGGCCCGCCGTGACCCGGCACGGCGGGAGGAGGTGGACGCGGAGGCCACCGAGGCAGCCCGCGCAGCCGCGGGCGCGGGCTCAGCCCGCACCGAAGGGGCAGGTGAGAAGGAGGCGGGGCGCGGAGCGGCCCCGCCAGAAACAGGTGACGCGCCGCCGGAGGCGGAGGTCGTGCCGGACATCGTCATCTCTGATGACGAGCGTCCGGCTCCAGACGCCCCGTCTACGGTGCCGGCGGCTGCAGAAGCCGGCGGGAGCGGCGCCGGCACGCGTGAGGTGTCGGCGAGCGAGATCACGGCGCCGGTGGCGCTCGAGGTGACGGTGCCGGCCGGAGGAGATCGCCGGGCGGTGGTGCTGGCGCGGACCGCATGTCGTGGGAACGACTCCGACAGTACGAAGGGGGTAGGGTAAAGGAGCATGATCTACCGAGATGCATATGGGTGACACGAGTATTTTTAGCAGGTTCGGGCCCCACTCGGAAGAGTAATAAGCCCTACGTCCTGTCCTCCGGAGAGGGTTCTTGTCTCTGCGTATGAACACGGGGTTACAGGGTGTGTGAGAGGGTTGGAGGAAATGAGTCCCTGGAGGGAGAAGAAGTTGCCCCGAATGAGAAGCCCCGGGCGGCTTATATAGAGTCCGCTGCCCGGGAGTTACAAGTCATAAAGACAGGTTCAATTGCGTACTAATGGCCGACCGTTTCAGCCATAATGACGGTGGTAATTGTCTCTGGAGGTTGGACTGCTGTTGTCCGAGTGGACCATGCGACCGAGTGGTTGACCGTCGAGTGGAGGGAGGAGACTCCGAGTGGATGCTGTCGAGTGACTCATACACCATGGTGATTTCAGTCGGAGTCTTCCTTGTAATCTTGTAATCCTTAAGTTCTCCGATGTGATGTCTTTAGGTAGGGTATGCAGGTCAGGCCTGTGACCCTACCCTAGGTACATATCCCCATCATTAGTCCCCGAATTGATCAGGGTTTGAGTGAAAAATAGGGATCGATGCAGGTTCTGATATGACACAAAAATTCCGAATGCATTGTTGGGCTTCATAGCAGTCTTCGTTGATTGGAGTCTTTGTCATTCACCCTGATCGATTCTGTCTTGATATGCGGAGCCGCCGAGCGACGATGGAGCATCCGACTGAGTGGCGATGAAGACGCGTCCAGTAGTACGACGGCGCGCGGGGCGGTCGAGTGACGATGGAGCGTCCGACTGAGTGGCGATGAAGACGCGTCCAGTAGTACGACGGCGCGCGGGGCGGTCGAGTGACGATGGAGCGTCCGACTGAGTGGCGATGAAGACGCGTCCAGTAGTACGACGGCGCGCAGGGCGGTCGAGTGACGATGGAGCGTCCGATTGAGTGGCGCTGAAGACGCGTCCAGTAGTACGACGGCGCGCGGGGCGGTCGAGTGACGATGGAGCGTCCGACTGAGTGGCGATGAAGACGCGTCCAGTAGAACGACGGCGTGCGGGGCGGTCGAGTGACGATGGAGCGTCCGACTGAGTGGCGATGGAGGCGCGTCCAGTAGTACGACGGCGCGCGGGGCGGTCGAGTGACGATGGAGCGTCTGACTGAGTGGTGATGAAGACGCGTCCAGTAGTACGACGGCGCGCGGGGCGGTCGAGTGACGATGGAGCGTCCGGCTGAGTGGCGATGAAGACGCGTCCAGTAGTACGACGGCACGCGGGGCGGTCGAGTGACGATGGAGCGTCCGACTGAGTGGCGATGGAGGCGCGTCCAGTAGTACGACGGCGCGCGGGGCGGTCGAGTGACGATGGAGCGTCTGACTGAGTGGCGATGAAGACGCGTCCAGTAGTACGACGGCGCGTGGGGCGGTCGAGTGACGATGGAGCGTCCGGCTGAGTGGCGATGAAGACGCGTCCAGTAGTACGACGGCCCGCGGGGCGGTCGAGTGACGATGGAGCGTCCGACTGAGTGGCGATGAAGACGCGTCCAGTAGAACGACGGCGGGCGGGGCGGTCGAGTGACGATGGAGCGTCCGACTGAGTGGCGCTGAAGACGCGTCCAGTAGTACGACGGCGCGCGGGGCGGTCGAGTGACGATGGAGCGTCCGGCTGAGTGGCGATGAAGACGCGTCCAGTAGTACGACAGCGTGCGGTGCGGTCGAGTGACGATGGAGCGTCCGACTGAGTGGCGATGGAGGCGCGTCCAGTAGTACGACGGCGCGCGGGGCGGTCGAGTGACGATGGAGCGTCCGGCTGAGTGGCGATGAAGACGCGTCCAGTAGTACGACGGCACGCGGGGCGGTCGAGTGACGATGGAGCGTCCGACTGAGTGGCGATGGAGGCGCGTCCAGTAGTACGACGGCGCGCGGGGCGGTCGAGTGACGATGGAGCGTCTGACTGAGTGGCGATGAAGACGCGTCCAGTAGTACGACGGCGCGCGGGGCGGTCGAGTGACGATGGAGCGTCCGGCTGAGTGGCGATGAAGACGCGTCCAGTAGTACGACGGCCCGCGGGGCGGTCGAGTGACGATGGAGCGTCCGACTGAGTGGCGATGAAGACGCGTCCAGTAGAACGACGGCGTGCGGGGCGGTCGAGTGACGATGGAGCGTCCGACTGAGTGGCGATGGAGGCGCGTCCAGTAATACGACGGCGCGCGGGGCGGTCGAGTGACGATGGAGCGTCCGACTGAGTGGCGATGAAGACGCGTCCAGTAGTACGACGGCGTGCGGTGCGGTCGAGTGACGATGGAGCGTCCGACTGAGTGGCGATGGAGGCGCGTCCAGTAGTACGACGGCGCGCGGGGCGGTCGAGTGACGATGGAGCGTCCGGCGGAGTGGCGATGAAGACGCGTCCAGTAGTACGACGGCACGCGGGGCGGTCGAGTGAGGATGGAGCGTCCGACTGAGGGCGGAGCGGTGAAGTGACGAAGACGTGTCTCGCCGAGTGGCGATGCGTAGAGCTGCCGAGTGACGAGGGAGCGTCCCGTGGAGTGGCGATGCGCGGAGCTGCCGAGCGATGACGACGCGTCCAGTAGAGCGGCGATGCACGGAGCTGCCGAGTGACGAAGGAGCGTCCAGTCGAATGAGGGCGCGCGGAGCTGCCGAGTGACGAAGGAGCGTCCAGTCAAATGACGGCGCGCGGAGCTGCCGAGTGTCGAAGGAGCGTCCGACTGAATGGCGATGCGCGGAGCTGCCGAGTGTCGAAGGAGCGTCCAGTTGAGTGACGGCGCGCGGAGCTGCCGAGTGACGATGGAGCGTCCGACTGAATGGCGATGCGCGGAGCTGCCGAGTGTCGAAGGAGCGTCCAGTTGAGTGACGGCGCGCGGAGCTGCCGAGTGACGATGGAGCGTCCGACTGAATTGCGATGCGGGGAGCTGCCGAATGTCGAAGGAGCGTCCGACTGAATGGCGATGCGCGGAGCTGCCGAGTGTCGAAGGAGCATCCGACTGAATGGCGATGCGCGGAGCTGCCGAGTGTCGAAGGAGCGTCCGACTGAATGGCGATGCGCGGAGCTGCCGAGTGTCGAAGGAGCGTCCGACTGAATGGCGATGCGCGGAGCTGCCGAGTGTCGAAGGAGCGTCCAGTTGAGTGACGGCGCGCGGAGCTGCCGAGTGTCGAAGGAGCGTCCGACTGAATGGCGATGCGCGGAGCTGCCGAGTGTCGAAGGAGCGTCCCGTTGAGCGGCGATGCGCGGAGTCATCGGCAGGGGTCTTAGATTTGTTTTGATTGTAGGTCCAGTGGGGGCACGCCGAGTGCACCCACTGGGTGTAGTCCCCGAGACCGCCGTCGAGTGCTTGCATCGGCGGGGGTCTGATAGAGACAATGTTTGCATGTTTGCTTTTCAATCCTTTACGTTTGTTTGGTTTCCGAGGGAGATGGATGCTTATTACTCAGAAGAAGTTTGAACCTAGGCGAATTTTAAACGGGGTCCGACTCGCGGCTAAGTCTCCGAGTGAGTGGTGTTCGTCACTCGGAGTAGGTTTTTACTTGGGCGAAGCGGATTCGCGGCCAAGCCCCCGAGTGGAGGGAGGCTCGTCACTCGGAGGAGGTTTTTACTTGGGCGAAGCGGATTCGCGGCCAAGTCCCCGAGTGGAGGCACGCTCGTCACTCGGAGGAGGTTTTTACTTAGGCGAAGCGGATTCGCGGCCAAGCCCCCGAGTGGAGGGACGCTCGTCACTCGGAGTAGGTTTTTACTTGGGCGAAGCGGATTCGCTGCCAAGCCCCCGAGTGGAGGGACGCTCGTCACTCGGAGGAGGTTTTTACTTGGGCGAAGCGGATTCGCGGCCAAGCCCCCGAGTGGAGGGACGCTCGTCACTCGGAGTAGGTTTTTTACTTGGGCGAAGCGGATTCGCGGCCAAGCCCCCGAGTGGAGGGACGCTCGTCACTCGGAGTAGGTTTTTTACTTGGGCGAAGCGGATTCGCGGCCAAGCCCCCGAGTGGAGGGACGCTCGTCACTCGGAGGAGGTTGTTACTTGGGCGAAGCGGATTCGCGGCCAAGCCCCCGAGTGGAGGGACGCTCGTCACTCGGAGTAGGTTTTTTACTTGGGCGAAGCGGATTCGCGGCCAAGCCCCCGAGTGGAGGGATGCTCGTCACTCGCAGGAGGTTTTTACTTGGGCGAAGCGGATTCGCGGCCAAGCCCCCAAGTGGAGGGACGCTCGTCACTCGGAGTAGGTTTTTTACTTGGGCGAAGCGGATTCGCGGCCAAGCCCCCGAGTGGAGGGACGCTCGTCACTCGGAGTAGGTTTTTTACTTGGGCGAAGCGGATTCGCGGCCAAGCCCCCGAGTGGAGGGACGCTCGTCACTCGGAGGAGGTTGTTACTTGGGCGAAGCGGATTCGCGGCCAAGCCCCCGAGTGGAGGGACGCTCGTCACTCGGAGTAGGTTTTTTACTTGGGCGAAGCGGATTCGCGGCCAAGCCCCCGAGTGGAGGGATGCTCGTCACTCGGAGGAGGTTTTTACTTGGGCGAAGCGGATTCGCGGCCAAGCCCCCGAGTGGAGGGAGGCACGTCACTCGGAGGGGGTCTTTTACTTGGGCGAAGCGGATTCGCGGCCAAGCCCCCGAGTGGAGGGACGCTCGTCACTCGGAGGAGGTTTTTACTTGGGCGAAGCGGATTCGCGGCCAAGCCCCCGAGTGGAGGGACGCTCGTCACTCGGAGTAGGTTTTTTACTTGGGCGAAGCGGATTCGCGGCCAAGCCCCCGAGTGGAGGGAAGCTCGTCACTCGGAGGAGGTTTTTACTTGGGCGAAGCGGATTCGCGGCCAAGCCCCCGAGTGGAGGGACGCTCGTCACTCGGAGTAGGTTTTTTACTTGGGCGAAGCAGATTCGCGGCCAAGCCCCCGAGTGGAGGGACGCTCGTCACTCGGAGTAGGTTTTTTACTTGGGCGAAGCGGATTCGCGGCCAAGCCCCCGAGTGGAGGGACGCTCGTCACTCGGAGTAGGTTTTTTACTTGGGCGAAGCGGATTCGCGGCCAAGCCCCCGAGTGGAGGGACGCTCGTCACTCGGAGGAGGTTGTTACTTGGGCGAAGCGGATTCGCGGCCAAGCCCCCGAGTGGAGGGACGCTCGTCACTCGGAGTAGGTTTTTTACTTGGGCGAAGCGGATTCGCGGCCAAGCCCCCGAGTGGAGGGACGCTCGTCACTCGGAGTAGGTTGTTACTTGGGCGAAGCGGATTCGCGGCCAAGCCCCCGAGTGGAGGGACGCTCGTCACTCGGAGTAGGTTTTTTACTTGGGCGAAGCGGATTCGCGGCCAAGCCCCCGAGTGGAGGGATGCTCGTCACTCGCAGGAGGTTTTTACTTGGGCGAAGCGGATTCGCGGCCAAGCCCCCGAGTGGAGGGACGCTCGTCACTCGGAGTAGGTTTTTTACTTGGGCGAAGCGGATTCGCGGCCAAGCCCCCGAGTGGAGGGACGCTCGTCACTCGGAGTAGGTTTTTTACTTGGGCGAAGCGGATTCGCGGCCAAGCCCCCGAGTGGAGGGACGCTCGTCACTCGGAGGAGGTTGTTACTTGGGCGAAGCGGATTCGCGGCCAAGCCCCCGAGTGGAGGGACGCTCGTCACTCGGAGTAGGTTTTTTACTTGGGCGAAGCGGATTCGCGGCCAAGCCCCCGAGTGGAGGGATGCTCGTCACTCGGAGGAGGTTTTTACTTGGGCGAAGCGGATTCGCGGCCAAGCCCCCGAGTGGAGGGAGGCACGTCACTCGGAGGGGGTCTTTTACTTGGGCGAAGCGGATTCGCGGCCAAGCCCCCGAGTGGAGGGACGCTCGTCACTCGGAGGAGGTTTTTACTTGGGCGAAGCGGATTCGCGGCCAAGCCCCCGAGTGGAGGGACGCTCGTCACTCGGAGGAGGTTTTTACTTGGGCGAAGCGGATTCGCGGCCAAGCCCCCGAGTGGAGGGACGCTCGTCACTCGGAGTAGGTTTTTTACTTGGGCGAAGCGGATTCGCGGCCAAGCCCCCGAGTGGAGGGATGCTCGTCACTCGGAGGAGGTTTTTACTTGGGCGAAGCGGATTCGCGGCCAAGCCCCCGAGTGGAGGGACGCTCGTCACTCGGAGTAGGTTTTTTACTTGGGCGAAGCAGATTCGCGGCCAAGCCCCCGAGTGGAGGGACGCTCGTCACTCGGAGGAGGTTGTTACTTGGGCGAAGCGGATTCGCGGCCAAGCCCCCGAGTGGAGGGACGCTCGTCACTCGGAGTAGGTTTTTTACTTGGGCGAAGCGGATTCGCGGCCAAGCCCCCGAGTGGAGGGATGCTCGTCACTCGGAGGAGGTTTTTACTTGGGCGAAGCGGATTCGCGGCCAAGCCCCCGAGTGGAGGGACGCTCGTCACTCGGAGTAGGTTTTTTACTTGGGCGAAGCGGATTCGCGGCCAAGCCCCCGAGTGGAGGGACGCTCGTCACTCGGAGGAGGTTGTTACTTGGGCGAAGCGGATTCGCGGCCAAGCCCCCGAGTGGAGGGACGCTCGTCACTCGGAGTAGGTTTTTTACTTGGGCGAAGCGGATTCGCGGCCAAGCCCCCGAGTGGAGGGACGCTCGTCACTCGGAGTAGGTTGTTACTTGGGCGAAGCGGATTCGCGGCCAAGCCCCCGAGTGGAGGGACGCTCGTCACTCGGAGTAGGTTTTTTACTTGGGCGAAGCGGATTCGCGGCCAAGCCCCCGAGTGGAGGGACGCTCGTCACTCGGAGTAGGTTGTTACTTGGGCGAAGCGGATTCGCGGCCAAGCCCCCGAGTGGAGGGACGCTCGTCACTCGGAGTAGGTTTTTTACTTGGGCGAAGCGGATTCGCGGCCAAGCCCCCGAGTGGAGGGATGCTCGTCACTCGCAGGAGGTTTTTACTTGGGCGAAGCGGATTCGCGGCCAAGCCCCCGAGTGGAGGGACGCTCGTCACTCGGAGTAGGTTTTTTACTTGGGCGAAGCGGATTCGCGGCCAAGCCCCCGAGTGGAGGGACGCTCGTCACTCGGAGTAGGTTTTTTACTTGGGCGAAGCGGATTCGCGGCCAAGCCCCCGAGTGGAGGGACGCTCGTCACTCGGAGGAGGTTGTTACTTGGGCGAAGCGGATTCGCGGCCAAGCCCCCGAGTGGAGGGACGCTCGTCACTCGGAGTAGGTTTTTTACTTGGGCGAAGCGGATTCGCGGCCAAGCCCCCGAGTGGAGGGATGCTCGTCACTCGGAGGAGGTTTTTACTTGGGCGAAGCGGATTCGCGGCCAAGCCCCCGAGTGGAGGGAGGCACGTCACTCGGAGGGGGTCTTTTACTTGGGCGAAGCGGATTCGCGGCCAAGCCCCCGAGTGGAGGGACGCTCGTCACTCGGAGGAGGTTTTTACTTGGGCGAAGCGGATTCGCGGCCAAGCCCCCGAGTGGAGGGACGCTCGTCACTCGGAGGAGGTTTTTACTTGGGCGAAGCGGATTCGCGGCCAAGCCCCCGAGTGGAGGGACGCTCGTCACTCGGAGTAGGTTTTTTACTTGGGCGAAGCGGATTCGCGGCCAAGCCCCCGAGTGGAGGGATGCTCGTCACTCGGAGGAGGTTTTTACTTGGGCGAAGCGGATTCGCGGCCAAGCCCCCGAGTGGAGGGACGCTCGTCACTCGGAGTAGGTTTTTTACTTGGGCGAAGCAGATTCGCGGCCAAGCCCCCGAGTGGAGGGACGCTCGTCACTCGGAGGAGGTTGTTACTTGGGCGAAGCGGATTCGCGGCCAAGCCCCCGAGTGGAGGGACGCTCGTCACTCGGAGTAGGTTTTTTACTTGGGCGAAGCGGATTCGCGGCCAAGCCCCCGAGTGGAGGGATGCTCGTCACTCGGAGGAGGTTTTTACTTGGGCGAAGCGGATTCGCGGCCAAGCCCCCGAGTGGAGGGATGCTCGTCACTCGGAGGGGGTCTTTTACTTGGGCGAAGCGGATTCGCGGCCAAGCCCCCGAGTGGAGGGACGCTCGTCACTCGGAGGAGGTTTTTACTTGGGCGAAGCGGATTCGCGGCCAAGCCCCCGAGTGGAGGGACGCTCGTCACTCGGAGTAGGTTTTTTACTTGGGCGAAGCGGATTCGCGGCCAAGCCCCCGAGTGGAGGGACGCTCGTCACTCGGAGGAGGTTGTTACTTGGGCGAAGCGGATTCGCGGCCGAGCCCCCGAGTGGAGGGACGCTCGTCACTCGGAGTAGGTTTTTTACTTGGGCGAAGCGGATTCGCGGCCAAGCCCCCGAGTGGAGGGATGCTCGTCACTCGGAGGAGGTTTTTACTTGGGCGAAGCGGATTCGCGGCCAAGCCCCCGAGTGGAGGGATGCTCGTCACTCGGAGGGGGTCTTTTACTTGGGCGAAGCGGATTCGCGGCCAAGCCCCCGAGTGGAGGGATGCTCGTCACTCGGAGGGGGTCTTCATGTATTCGGATTGGATCTTCGTGGGCTCGGCACGGTAAATAACTGTAATCTTGAGTTGAGTCAATCTGATGGATCTTCTTGCGCTTGGCACCGTAAATAAGTTCAGCCTGGAACTGGGTCAATCAGGTGAATCTTCATGCACTTGGCACGGTATGTAACTTCGGTCTTGAAACTGCCGACTGGAGAGAAAAGTTGGACACTGCGAGGAAAAACTTGGTGGCACTCGTATGTCTCCCGGAGGAGATAGACTAGTGGTCCGAGGTGGTCGTGCCATGAAAACCCGAGTGGCAAGGCTAGCGCGTGGACTGACTCTCGGGAGAGAGGCCACTCATTATCCCGGGGGAACACCAGCACAGGCCATCTCCAAGTCCAAGTGTATCCGTAGAGGAGCGTCATTTTTACCCTTTTGCAGTCCTGAAGATGACTCCAGGTAATGATTTGGGCGGCTGAGTCGAGCTTGTCGTCGAAGAGGAGTCGACCCAATGACGGCGCACAGAGCAGCCGAGTCGAGTGATCTTGTAACCTGTGTATGAAAAATAGCACAGGCCAACATAAAAATCTCTCGGAATACTTTGAATTTGCTGAAATGATTTGCATAAATAACACCCATATACACCCACTGGGTGCGCCAGGTGTTTGCTGGTCCAGGACCAGCGAAAGTATAAAAGAATGAAGAATCTGACTGAACTCGCTTGAGTACTGGACCCAAATGAAGCGGAAGTGTAGTGGAGTAATGAAAATAAGCAACCGAGCGCAGAGGTACACTCGGTGGCGTGGCCTCCGAGCGAACGTCATGTGCGACTTACTTAACACTCGGTAATGCAATAACTATTTAATTGGATGCAGTCTGTGAAGAATGACTTAGCTGTCTGACGACGCGCGGGGCTGCCGAGGGACGATGGAGCGTCCGACTGAACGGCGATGCGCGGAGCTGCCGAGTGAAGGCGACGCGTCCCGTAGCGTGAAGGCGCGCGGAGCTGCCGAGCGACAATGGAGCGTCCGACTGAATGGCGATACGCGGAGCTGCCGAGTGAAGGCGACGCGTCCCGTAGAGTGAATGCGTGCGGAGCTGCAACGAGACGATGGAGCGTCCGACTGAATGGCGATGCGCGGAGCTGCCGAGTGAAGGCGACGCGTCTCGTAGAGTGAAGGCGCGCGGAGCTGCCGAGAGACGATGGAGCGTCCGACTGAATGGCGATGCGCGGAGCTGCCGAGTGATGACGACGCGTCCAGTAGAGTGACGAAGAGGTGTCTCGCCGAGTGGCGATGGAGCGTCCGACTGAATGACGATGCGCGGAGCTGTCGAGTGTCGAAGAGGTGTCTCGCCGAGTGGCGATGGAGCGTCCGACTGAATGACGATGCGCGGAGCTGTCGAGTGCCGAAGAGGTGTCTCGCCGAGTGGCGATGGAGCATCCGACTGAATGACGATGCGCGGAGCTGTCGAGTGTCGAAGACGTGTCTCGCCGAGTGGCGATGGAGCATCCGACTGAATGACGATGTGCGGAGCTGTCGAGTGACGAAGACGTGTCTCGTCGAGTGGTGACGCGCGGGACGGCCGACTGACGAAGATGCGTCCGGTTGAGTGATGACGTAGCGGGCGGACAAATCGCTACACGTTAGTCGTCTGGACGCAAATTTCATTTGCGTGTCACCGCTTCAGTTGGTCGTATGAAATGTCCATCCCAGTATATTGCTGTCCGGAGATTATGACGGACGAATGACCTGCAAGTTAGTATAGCAAGTAGAGCCACGAATATTTATTGCTGATCAAAAACGCTCCTGCATTGACGCCTTTTGGAAGGACTTAAAGCCCGGTGGTTATAGTGCATGCATGCGTGCACTAATAACTAATTGGCCGCTTAATAGGGTGATTATCTTAATGAAATGGTAATTGGCCCATGAATTGCACTTGGGTCAAGTGCGTTTGCCAATTGAGTGCGCGCATGCACTAGCACTACCATACGGGAGTGCATGGAAGCATGCCTGAGTCAACCCGGGTGGAGCATGCGAAGACACGCGCATGCCCGACATAACTTTCTGGTACGGACGCATCTACTAGTAATTACACATAGTGAGGCATGCGAAGAGACCGTGTACGCAGAAAGAGAGAGAGAGAGCGCGCCCTGAGCGGAGGAAAAGAGGAGGTGGAGCGCCGACGACCATTAGTTGGCCGCGGTAATTAGGCACTCACTCCATGGAGTAACTGGCGTTGGAAATACTCACCTGATGAGCCGCTTAATGACGCAATTACCTTAGCGAAAACGGCCACCCCACGTTCTTCCGATTCCTTGCGTGACGAGGAGGTGACTGGGCGGAGGAGCGCTGCGCTGCGGCCAGGCCGATGCCTCCGCGGCGTGGAGGCCGACGTCGGGCGGGCGACCGGGTGGAGGAGCTCCGCGCTGCCGGCCAGGTTCGTGTCTCTGCGGAGAGCGGAAAGGGAGGAGTCTCGCGTCACCGGTCGGGCCTACTCCTCCACGGCGCAGGCGCCGCCGTCGAGCGGGCGATCGACTGGGGAAGCCCCGCGGCATGGAAGCCGCCGGCAGGCAGTCGACCAGGCGGAGGAGCCTTGCGGCGTCGAATGGAGATGTATCGCCTCTCCTCCTTTTTCGTTGAATGATTGATCACGCCTGGGTGATGTTTGATCGATGATCGTTGATCTGCCGTCGGAGATTGAAGAAAAAACCATGTACATCATGGCTCGATAGACGCCATGCCCCACGGTGGGCGCCAACTGTCGTGGGAACGACTCCGACAGTACGAAGGGGGTAGGGTAAAGGAGCATGATCTACCGAGATGCATATGGGTGACACGAGTATTTTTAGCAGGTTCGGGCCCCTCTCGGAAGAGTAATAAGCCCTACGTCCTGTCCTCCGGAGAGGGTTCTTGTCTCTGCGTATGAACACGGGGTTACAGGGTGTGTGAGAGGGTTGGAGGAAATGAGTCCCTGGAGGGAGAAGAAGTTGCCCCGAATGAGAAGCCCCGGGAGGCTTATATAGAGTCCGCTGCCCGGGAGTTACAAGTCATAAAGACAGGTTCAATTGCGTACTAATGGCCGACCGTTTCAGCCATAATGACGGTGGTAATTGTCTCTGGCGGTTGGACTGCTGTCGTCCGAGTGGACCATGCGACCGAGTGGTTGACCGTCGAGTGGAGGGAGGAGACTCCGAGTGGATGCTGTCGAGTGACTCATACACCATGGTGATTTCAGTCGGAGTCTTCCTTGTAATCTTGTAATCCTTAAGTTCTCCGATGTGATGTCTTTAGGTAGGGTATGCAGGTCAGGCCTGTGACCCTACCCTAGGTACATATCCCCATCACCGCACCCAGGCCGCCCGTGGCCGGCGACGGCGACCGTCCGATGGGGAGCTGGGCCGCCATCGGAGGCGGGTCGGGCGGTGCCCATACCGCCGTGTCGGCCGCGGTGGCCGAAGCCATCGCGGCAT
The DNA here is from genome assembly GCA_039707655.1 of Elymus sibiricus. Lineage (NCBI taxonomy): Eukaryota > Viridiplantae > Streptophyta > Magnoliopsida > Poales > Poaceae > Elymus > Elymus sibiricus. Next base: position 518,411,066 of record CM077672.1, on the reverse strand, counting down.
TCGCCGAGTGCCGCGCCAAGGAGCAGCAGGAGTCCCGGGCAGCCGTCGAGCGGCTGGTCCGGCTGGAGCAGGCGGTAGCGGTGAGTCGGGCTCATTTCTTTTCTTATTTGCTTGTTTTTCTTCTTTGCCAGTGGGGGCGCGCTAGCACACCCACTGGGTGTAGCCCCCGAGACTCGGGCCGGCTGCGCGGTAGGCGGGCCGAGTCTAACCGGCGAGCTCTTCTTTCTTCTTCGCAGGCCGCCCACGACCGCCGCGCGGAAACGTACAACATCCTGAGGGGGTTGTACCATGCTGCGAACGCCCGGCTGGCCGGGATGTCGGCGGACCTCCAAGGTAAGAACTTCTCTCTTCGTTGGTTGGGCGTAGCCCCCGGGTATGCCGGCTGGAGGGGAGCCGGCTAAGACTTCTTTTTTGCTGACAGCTACCCACCCAGAAACGGTGAGCTTGCGCCGCCAGGTGGTCCGGCTCGGCGAGGAGCGGGACAAGTTCCTCCAGGAGGCGGACGACGCGAAGGCGGAGCTGGCGCGCCGCGAGGAGGCCCACCGCAAAGCGGTGGAGGAGCGGGACGTGGCCGAGCGAGACCGGGTGGAGAAGCGCGCCGAGTCCCACCGCCTCGCACTGGAGGGGCGGGACAAGGCGATAGAGGCCCTTCGGAAGGAGGTGGAGGTCCTCCGGAAGGAGGTTACGGACTGGGACGCCCTTCTGTCGGCGGCCGGCGAGGTGGCGAGGGAGGCGGAGCGGGAGCACGAGAACCGGGTCCAGGAGTGGTCGGCTCATGCTGCCAAAACTTAGGAGGTGGCGAATGAGCTCGATCGGCACCTCGCAGGTAAGCTTTCCTCCCCCTCTGCCGTGTTTCCCTTTTGGCTTGCTGTCCTTCTTCTTCTTACTCCTTCTTGCTTCTTCCTGCCAGCCTCCTTTCCCGATACGGAGGCGGAGGCAGAGCTGGTGGTGGCAGCCCACCGCCGGGGGCAGAAGGCGGACAACGGGGCGATCGGGGGGCACGGGCCCCTGACCATCCAGGAGGTGGCCATCTGCGGCAAGGCGTGGCTCGACGAAGTCGTCCGGGCGCTGAAGAGGCTCCAGGCCGCCTGCCGGAACATGGCCCGGTCACTCTGGACGGGTAGCTTCGATCCCGGCACCATGTCCCGGCTAGCCAGGTGGCTGGAAGCCGGGCCCGGGCGGCTGGACGCCTGGAGGGTCTCAGCGGCTCGCGCCGGGGCGACCACGGCCCTACGCGTGGCGCGGTCGTGGTACCCCGGCCTCAACCTTGGTCTCCTGACCGCCCAGCGCGTCGGGGCGGAAGCCGATCTGGAGGCGGCCGCCCAGGAGCTGGCCGTCTGAGGCAGCAAGCTCGCCAACTACGCCGCGTGGGACGAGTACGTCCCAGAGCGGACGTCGGCTGGTGAGGAGCTGCCGGAGGACCTGTTCGGCCTGCTCGTGGACGACGCGGCGGGCAGCGGGGACGAGTCGGAGATGGAGGAGGCCGACTCGAGCGGGGATGCGTACGCCGACTCGGGCATGGCGGGCGCGTCTGGCGGAGAGGATAGTGGGGATGAAGCCGGTGGCGACAAAGCCGGAGGCAAGGCCGGCACCGACAAGGCGGGCACCAGCAAAGCCGGCACCAGCAAAGCCGGCACCAGCAAAGCCGGCGCCGACGCCTCTTAGCTTTTTTTGTTTTTTTCTGCTCCTGTTAATTTTTTTTTCAATTTTCAACAACAGTTCCACCCACTGGGGGTGTAGTTTATTTGTAATGAACCTCTTGGCCGTGGGCCCTTTTTGTTAATGTTGATTATCTGTTGCTCCCTATATTGTTAAGTGTGCTTGTGCATTTTATCCTTAGCTTTTTTTCCCTCCCCCCGACTCCGTCAACCCTGGGCCTTCTCCCCCTCAGCATAATCCCCGCCAGCCGGACAGCCGGGAGCTGGTCTGTAGCTGGGACGGGGCGTCTGCCTTGAAGGAGACGGCGACGAGCTTGAGAGAGGCGAGAGTATTTTTTGGCTAAGGAAAAACGACAGAGGCGAAGAAAGGCTCCGACTAGCCCCAGCCGGCGACTCCTTAGGACCGTTTTCGCGTGCGCCAAGTACTACCGACCCGAGCACCCATCAGCCGGACAGCCGGGAGCCGGTCTGTAGCCGGATGGGGCGATGAGGCGTAACTTAGCCCACGCTTTTTTGGCCGGCGAGAGATGAAGCCGGGGCCAGCTGGCTAGCCCCTGGGACCGGGAGCCGGCGCCGGAGACTAGCGGACAGGTTTCCTTTGAACGATACGAAAAGGGGCGAGCCCCAAGTGCTAGCTTGGGGCCCCCATTGCATTCACAAGATCCGAAAGGGAAGATACATACATACATCTTTTTAGCCGTAAAATGGCCGGAGGAGAGCCGCGTTCCACGGGCGCTCCGTCTCCTCGCCGGAGGCGTCCCTCTTGCGCTTCTGCGGCTTCTGGGCGTCTATCAGGTAGTATGCGTTGTGCAGCGCCTTGCTGATGATGAACGGTCCCTCCCATGGGGAGGACAGCTTGTGCTGGCCGGCTGTGCGCTGGATCCGCCTGAGCACCAGGTCCCCCTCGCGGAAGGAGAGTGGCCGGATCCGTTTGCTGTGGTAGTGCCGGAGCTTTTGCTGGTAGATGGCCGTCCGGCTCAGAGCCAGCTCCCGGGCCTCCTCGAGGAGGTCGACGCCGTCTTCTCTTGCTTCCTTTGCGTCCGTCTCCGTGTATAGGGCGACTCGAGGCGAGTCGAATTCGATGTCGGTGGGGATGATCGCCTCGGACCCGTACACGAGAAAGAAGGGGGTGAAGCCGGTCGACTGGTTAGGCGTGGTCCGAAGGCTCCAGAGGATAGCCGGCAGCTCTTCGACCCAGCAGCTGGCCGACCGGGTGAGCGGTGCCACCAGCCGGGGTTTGATGCCGGCCAGGATCAGGCCGTTGGCCCTTTCGACTTGGCCGTTTGATTGCGGATGAGCGACGGATGCGAGGTCGAGCCGGTTGCCCTGCCTGAAGCAGAAACGAGCGAGCGCGCCCTTGGCGAAGTTGGTGCCGTTGTCGGTGATGATGCTGTGCGGGATGCCGTAGCGCACCGTGATGTCTTCGATGAACTGGACGGCCGTGGGGCCGTCCAGTTTCTTGATTGGCCTTGCCTCGATCCATTTGGTAAACTTGTCAACGGCGACGAGCAGATGCGTCACGCCGCCTCGTGCCGTCTTGAACGGCCCTACCATGTCCAGCCCCCAGACGGCAAACGGCCACGAGAGGGGGATGGTTCGGAGGGCGGAAGCCGGCAGGTGGCTTTGTGCGCTGAAACGTTGGCAGCCTTCACACTTGTCGACCAGTTGCTTGGCCGCTTCCAGAGCAGTCGGCCAGAAGAAGCCGTGGCGGAATGCCTTGGCCACCAGGGTCCTGGAGGCGGCGTGGTGGCCGCACTCGCCCTGATGGATGTCGAGGAGGATTTCTTGCCCTTTCTCCGGCTCGACGCAGCGCTGGAAAACGCCAGTGGTGCTGCGGTGGACGAGCTCGTTGTCGATGATGGCGTAAGCCGGCGCCCGGCGCTGGATTTGTCTTGCCGTGTCCTCGTCGGAGGGGAGCTCGCCATGCAGGAGGTACGCCAGGATGGGCTGGGCCCATGAGGGGGCCGATACGCGGGTCGGCTCGAGCGCGGCGTTGGAGGCGGTAGCCGGAGCCCCCGGGTTCGGGGGTGCAGTCCCCGGGTCCGGTTCTCCGGCCCCCGGGACTGGCTGGCCAGCCCCCGGGAGTGGAGCGACGTTCGTCGTCAGGACGGCTAAGGGCTCGGAGGCGGCAGCGGTGATCGTAGCCGGCGCGACAATTGGTGTCGGAGGCGCCGGGTGAACTGCCGGTGTCGGGGATGCCGTCTGGGCAGTCGGACCCGGCGAAGCTGATGGAGCCGGAATGGTTGTAGCCGGGGCGGATGATGCGCCGGCCGCGGTAGCCGGCACGTAGATGGACTCCGAGTCGGGAGAGGGCTTGATCGAAGGTTTAAGTAGCCGCTCGAGGGAGATGCCGACAGGGATGGCCTGCCGGGTGGAGCCGATCTTTGCCAGCGTATCGGCCGCCTCGTTATCTGCACGAGGGATGTGGTGGAACTCATATCCCTCGAAGGAGCCGGTGAGTTGCTGCACGAGGAAGCGATAGTTGGCCATGTTGGCGTCCCTGGCGTCCCATTCGCCAGAGACCTGCTGGACGACGAGGTCGGAGTCGCCAAAGCAGAGGATGCGCCGGATGCCAATCTCCTTGGCGAGCCGGAGGCCGTGAACGAGGGCCTCGTACTCGGCGACGTTGTTGGAGGCGGCGAAGTGGATCTGGAGCGCATATTTGAGCTGGTCCCCTCTTGGAGACGACAAAATGACGCCGGTTCCTAGGCCGGCTCTCATCTTGGAGCCGTCGAAGTGCATCCGCCAGCGCGTGGAGTCGGGCGGAGGCGGCAAGAACTGGGTCTCGGCCCAGTCGACTAAGAAGTCGGCCAACGCTAGTGACTTGATGGAGGTGCGGGGCTCGTACCGTATTTCGAAGTCGGCCATGGCGATGGCCCATTTAGCGATCCGGCCGGTGGCGTCCCGGCCACTCATGATCTCGCCCAGCGGCGCTGAGCTCACGACGGTGATGACGTGCTCCTGAAAGTACTGCTTGATCTTCTGGGAGGCGAAGTAGACGCCGTAGCACATCTTCTGGTAGCGCGGGTAGTTCTGCTTGGAGGCGGAGAGGACCTCGCTGAGATAGTAGACTGGGCGCTGAACGGGCAACATTTTGCCCTCTTCTGGTCACTCCACCACCAAGACGACGCTGACGACGCGTGTAGTTGCCGCGATGTAGGCGAGCAGCGGCTCCTTTTTGGTCGGCGCGGCCAGGATGGGCGCGCTGGTGAGAGCCCGCTTGAGGCCGCGGAAGGCCGCGTCCGCCTCGTCGGTCCAGTCGAACCGGGCCGGCTGCGCCGGGGAGCCGGAGCCCGGCTCGACCAGAGCCGACTTGCGTAGTAGCCCATAGAGGGGCAGGGCCTTCTCGCCCAACCGGCTGATGAACTGGCTGAGAGAGGCAAGGCAGCCGGTGAACTTCTGGACGTCGTTGAGCCGGACCGGCCTGGGCATGCGCTCGATTGCTCTGATCTTCTCCGGGTTGGCTTCGATGCCGCGGGCGGACACGAAGAAACCCAGGAGCTGGCAGGCTGGAACGCCGAAGACGCACTTCTCCGGGTTGAGCTTGATCTTGTACTCGCGCAGGTTGGCAAACGTCTCCCGGAGGTCGTCGAGGAGGGTGAAGTGCTGCTTGGTCTTGACGACGATGTCGTCCACATAGACGTGGACGTTTCTGCCTATCTGAGGCAGGAGGCACTTCTGCATGCAGCGCTGGAAGGTCGCGCCCGCATTCTTCAAGCCGAACGACATGGTGATGTAGCAGTAGGCTCCAAAAGGAGTGATGAAGGAGGTCTTGAGCCGGTCGTCCGGGTCCAGCTTGATCTGGTGGTAGCTGGAGTAGGCGTCCAGAAAGGACAGCAGGTCGCAGCCGGCCGTGGAGTCGATGACCTGATCGATCCGCGGCAGGGCGAATGGGTCCTTCGGGCATGCCTTGTTCAGGCTTGTGTAGTCGATGCACATGCGCCAGGTCTTGTTTTTCTTCAGCACCAGGACTGGATTGGCTAGCCAGTCCGGGTGGAACACTTCCATGATGAAGCCGGCTGCGAGGAGCCGGGCGATTTCTTCTCCTATAGTGCGCCGCTTCTCCTTGGAGAAACGGCGCCGGGGCTGCTTGACCGGCTTGGCGTCTGGCCGGACGTGAAGTTTGTGCTCGGCGAACTTCCTCGGAACACCCGGCATGTCCTTGGGGGACCATGCAAAGATGTCCCGATTCTCACGGAGGAAGTCGATGAGCTCGCCTTCCTATTTGCTGCTGAGGCCGGCTCCGATGGTGACGCACTGCTTGGGGTTGGCTGGGTCGAGTGGTACTTGCCGGGTGTCCTTGGACGGCTTGAACGAGGCCTCGCCGACCGACTGGGAAGGGTTAGCCGGCACGGCCGGCTGGGAAGAGGCGTGAGCCACCAGACGGTCGAACTGCCGCTTCTCCTCGGCTATCTCCAGGGCCTCCGCCAGCCGGCTGCCGTCTCGCGCGCACGTGAGGGATATCTTGTAGTCGCCGGTGATGGTGATGATGCCCTTAGGACCCGGCATCTTGAGCTTGAGGTAGGCGTAGTGGGGGATCGCCATGAACTTGGCGAGGGCCGGCCGGCCCAGCAGCGCGCGGTAAGGGCTGTTGAGGTCCACCACCTCGAACCACACCGGCTCGCGGCAGAAGTGGTTGTGATCGCCGAAGAGGACGTCGAGCTTGATCTTGCCGACTGGGGCGCAAGACTTCCCCGGCACAATGCCGTGGAAGACGGTCCGGCTTGCCTTCAGGTCCTCGACCTTGAGCCCCAGCTTGCGCATGGTGTCAAGGTAGAGGATGTGGATGCTGCTGCCCCCGTCGACTAGCACCCATGAGAAGCGGCAGGTGCGCCTCTCGGAAGCGATCGTGGGGTCGAGGACGAGGGCATAGCTGCCAGGGCTTGGCATTATGGCTGGGTGGTCAGCCCGGCTCCAGGTGACCGGCTTCTCGGACCAGTGCATGAACTGGGGAGTAGCCGGCATGGTTGCATTGACCTCTTGGTGGAGCTGGCGCTGGGTGCGCGCGTCCGGCTCTTCGCTGGTGAAGACAACGTAGCAGCCGTCTTGATTGGGGAACTGATCGAGCAGCCGGCCATCGTCCCAGGCCAGAGCCAGGGCCGGGGCCGGTGCTGGAGCCGGAGGCTGCGCTGCTGCGCAAGGAGGCGGCGCAGGGGGGCTGGGCAGGCCTTCCCCCCTGGCCAGTCGCTGTGAGAAGCTACACTGTCGGAGTGTGTGAGTCGACGGCTTGGCACTGGAATGATTTTTGCAGGGGAGGTCGAGCAGCTGCTCGAAAGTGAGTTTAGGCTGCCAGGCAGCTTTGCCGGAGCGCTGGCGCTGGCCGGAGGCCTGGCCAGCCGGCTGCTCTTCCTCAAAGGTGGCGACCTGCCGGCTCCCGTAGCGGGAGTCGGGCTGGTCAGCCTTGCGTTTGTTGCTTTGCTGCTGCCGGTTGTCGGCTACCGCCCGCGGCATGGCGGGCGGCGGAGCCGGTTTGGGTGGGGTGCCGGTTTTCGTCCGCACGGCGGAGTCGGCGGTGGCGTACTTGTCCGCCTTGATCATCAAACCGGACAGAGTGGCCAGCTCAGAGCACAATAGCTTGTGCTTGAGTGGGGTGTCGTCCGGGCAACCGTCAATGAAGTACTGGATGGCCTGGACCTCGTGCACCCCTTCGCAGGAGTTGCGGAGCTCGGTCCAGCGCGTGAGATAGTCGCGAAGGGGTTCCTCCGGCCCCTGGATGCACATGGCTAGCTCGCGGGGCCGGCCCGGCCGCTTATAGGTGCCGGTGAAGTTGCGGACGAACGCTTCCTCGAGGTCGGTCCATGTGTTGACGCTGCCGGGCGCCAGGCAGTTAAGCCAGGTGCGGGCAGAGCTGGTTAGCATGAGGGGGACGTAGCGGACGGCTACGCAGTTTTTTCCCCTGGCTATGCCGACTGCGGTGGTGTAGTCGACCAGCCAGTCCTCCGGCTTGGCAGCTCCGTTGTATTTCGGCGTGTCGCGAGGGAGCATGAAGCCGGGCGGGAATGGCTCGTTGCGGATCCGAGGGCCGAAGCATGCAGGGCCGATTGAGCCCTCCTCCTCAAGGAGGGCCGACTACGCTAGCTGGTCGAGGCAGAGGCGAGCGTCGTTCTCGCTGTAGGGGACCCGCGGCCCCAGCCGGGCTGCGAGCTCAGGACGGACGGCCGGCGGGACGGACCGGGCCGGATCTTGACATGGAGGCGGAGTGTGCTCGCGGTCACACCGGCTGCTGCCAGCCAGCGCCTTGCCGCGGCGGCGACTACCAGCCGGGTTGTCGTTGTGCCGGCTACTCACAGCCGGCTCTTCGTTTCTTCGCGCCTGGGAGCGCCGGGCGTCGCCCGCCTCGGCCCGCCGAGCGGAGGGGCGAGGGGTGCTGGAGTGCTTGGCCGGCCGGCGGCTAGCACCCCCAACACCCTCGTCCTCGGCAAGGGGGACCTCGGAGACGGCTCCGCCAGGGGCGAAGCCGGCTTGCTGGGTGTTGGCGGCGTCGATGAGCTCCTGGATGTGCCGTTCGCGCGCAGCGCGTTCTTCACCCTCCAAGGTGGCCAGGTCGTCATAGGCCACCTTGGCGGCGCGTAGGTTAGCCGCTGGAGTGTCGTAGATGGGCAGGCGGCCGCCTAAGATTTCCGCGACCACTCGGCCGCGGTCACGCATGACCCCACGCCGGCTGGGCTCGGGTCCAAGCGGGGTGAGACCGTATGCGGATGCGTACTCCCGTTGCGCGGCGTCCATACGGCGACGCTAAGACGCGAGAGCGTTGGCGTCCTTAGGAAGTTGACGGTGAGCCGTCTCCAGCTTTGCCGTGGCAGTAGCTGGGTTCGCCGTCGGGGCGATGGGAGTGCTCAGGCCTCGCAGGGTGGTGGTGAGCGGGTCGGAGGTGCCAACGCGGTTGGCAGCTGCTTCGGCCTCGGCCTGCACGCGGGCCGAGGAGGTGGATGAGGTGGTGACGAATACCCCCACGTGGTCGTGGGAGCGGCCGGCCTCGCCCGCGGCGAGCGCAGCCACGGACGAGGGCGGACCGGTGCAGTCGAGCACCCCGCTAGGGTACTCGCCAGCGAGCAGGTCGTCAGCGAGGCTGAGCCGGCTAAGGCGCTCCGTGAGCGTGGCGATGTCGACGGCGAGGACGCAGCCCGAGCCCCAACGGCGGAGCTGGCTGTGCCGCTCGGAGAGCCTGTCGGAGCAAGCCCCACGAGCAAGTGGTCTCCCCCGGACGCGGGGCGGCCAGGAGAGACGATGACGGGCCCCGCCCAGAGCGTGGCTCCGGCGGATGCCGCGGACGGCCCCACGGTGGGCGCCAACTGTCGTCGTTTCATGACGGTAGATGCCATTGGTAGGCTTATCGAACGTGGTTGAGGCCGAAGGACGCCGGCGGGCTCCGGGGACGAGGTTAGGCACGGGCGGTGGAAGACACACGACGTACCCAGGTTCGGGGCCCTCCGTGGGAGGTAAAACCCCTACTCCTGCTGGTCTAGTTAAGACGATGGACAAGGTTACAAGGTTGCTCCTGGAGCTGTTTGCTAGAGGAGGAAGAAGAGGCTAGGGTGCCTTGGTTCCTGCTCTACGTGGGGTGGAGTTGCTCTAGTTGGCCGACCCGTTGCATGGGCGAGCCCCGGGGGGCTTTATAGATCAGCCCCCCGGGTTACAGTATGGGTAAAAAGGGGCCTAGCCGGCAGCCTCCTTGGCCGGCTAGGGGCCCCCGGCTCCGCGGGGTCTTGTCGATGATAGGGCCCGCCGGCTACAGGGTTCCGCCGGTAGCCGGCGGGATTCGCGGGGCGGGACCCAGTATCAGTCACGTCGCGGTATGGGCCGTCCTTCAGGGCGTCGTCTAGCGGTAGCCGGCCGTCGTCAGCGGTACAGGTGGCGGAGTGGTTGGAGGCGTGCGGGCACGGTAGGGCGCTCGGGGCGGCGCCTGTCAGGTGCCAGATGTGCTGTCGCGTCTGCTGTAGCCACGCCGGAGGATGACCCCCAGCGTCATGATGGCTGCCGTTGTCCTGCTCATCATGTCCGTCGTGTCAGGCGCATGCCCGGCCAGGGGATGGGCACGCCACCGCCTAGCCGGACCGCCCGCCCTGGCCGGCTCGCCTATGCCAGCCGGCAAGCCCGCTAGCCGGCGTGCCTGGCCTAGCTGGACCGAAGAGCGTAGCCGGACTACAGGGGGGGGGGGAGCCGGTCCCGCCTGTGGTCTTGTCGAAAAAAGGTTGGAGAGGTCGGCTTGAGGCTACCCCGGGGTTATCCCCCCGACACTATCAATCCTATTAACCCTTAGGTCTTGATGTCAGCTGATTTAATTTTTTGAATTCCAAACTATTATTAAAATAAACAACAATGATTAACAAACAACAATGATTAATTTAAAAACTCAAAAATACTTCAAAAAAAGGAAAAAAATCAAAAATTCTCAAAAAACAAAACAAAAATAAAAAACTCCAAAATAATACAAAAGGTTCAAAATAAAATAAGTAATTATAATATTGAATTTCAATGAAAATAAAATAAGTAATAATAATATTATTTTTATTTTTCCATTTATTCATTTAATATGGCATAATTAATATCTTTAAATCTTTAAATCGAAATTCGACAAGTAATATATCCATTATTATCAGAAAAATATGACCATGATGTCACATGCTTCACCGTTTAAGTTTGAAACTATTATTCTAAAAAAACAATTATTTACTAACACTATTATTATTGAATAAGTAGTTTGACCATAGTTTGACCACTGTTTGACCAGAGTTTGACCACATTTCATTTTATTAACCTTATTTTAGCTGAAGAATTTTTGTGTGTTCAATATGAACCATTCAAAGCCACATCCTGAAATTTCAACCGTTTCTAACTTCATTTGCTATTTTTCATGCATTTAATGATTTTTTGAGCTAAATTAGCCCGAAATTGAAAAGCACTACAAATGAACTCTGAAAAGGTTGAAACTTGGCATGGTATCATCATTTCACCCAAATAGCTTGTGCTAAAAAGTTGAGAGGGTTATGGCAAAAACTGGATGCACTTTGTGTATGATGGGGACATGTACCTAGGGTAGGGTCATAGGCCTCACCTACATACCCTACCTAAGGGCACTACCCTAGACAACTTAAGGACTACAAGGAAGTCTCCGACTGAAATCAACAAGACACATGGGTCACTCGACAATATCCACTCGGAGATTTCTTCCTCCACTCGACGGCTACCTTACACTCGGACGAACCGTAATTCAGTCGACCGCAGAAGACCAGAAGCCACTCCAGGGAGGCCAATGAGCAAGCATTTGGCTGAACCATAAGTAGCTTTTATTACATACGTTACCTGTAACGTACATCTTTATTACCACGATCGAACCCTTGGATGCCGGGTATTGATGAGGAGCAGCACACTCTATATAAGCTGCCCCTCCCCTCTGGCACAAGCGTTCGCACCCCCTGTAACACCAATATTCCACACGACAAGAAGCTCCAGAGCACCGAGATGTAGGGCTGTTACCTCCACGAGAGGGGCCTGAAGTCGTATATCCGTGTGTACATCCTCGCCGTAGCTAGGACTCTACCCTCTCCTTTCGTACCCCTACCTTCTACTGTCAGGCTCGTTCCCACGACAGTTGGCACCCACCGTGGGGTAGGCGTCTAAGCGACTTCCGGCGAGGTTGCATATTTTCTCCTTCATCATGTCTTCCGGTGGTGATTTGGTCCTGGGCCACGAGATCCGTCTCGGGGCACTCACCTTCATCGCCGACGACTCGGCATGGCTCTAGGAAGCGCCTCTAGACGTTGAGGCGCTCCCGATCTGCGCGGAGACACACTTCCGTGCAAGCTCCTGCGGTGTTCTTCTGCTTCAACCGTCGATTCCGTACTTGTCGGCCCTCCCCGCTGCTCAATGTCGCAAGCGATCCGGTCGTTCGCGGTTCCATCGCTGGGTGAGGCATGCGACGGCGTACCAAATTTCATCCCCGCAGATTGCGGCTATCGAGCCCGCTGAGTCACTTCACGGCGTGTTCGACTCCGCGTCGGATCGGTCCGACGTTCCTTCCGAGTGTGAGAGCTGCAATCCTGCGGCTGAGGTTCTTATGGCTGGTTCACATCAGAGTCCACCGCTTGGCTTCGGCCGCGGCACACGTGAAGCTAGTAGACCGTCGAATGAACATCAGCGCCGGGATGAGGATGTTCTCCATACGCCCAACATCGGTGTGACTGTCGAGGCCCAGGCCTTGGAGGCCACTCGCCTTTGACTCGAAGAGATGTAGAGGACACTCGACGAGTGTACCCAACCGTGTCCACAACCTTCCAGTCGACGTCACAGGTAGTTGTTTACGAGTGGTTCTCGGAACAACATTGAGGTATTTCGTACTCTAGTTTTGAATGTTGCAGCGGCTGCTAAGATTGCTGATTCCATTCAGCCATCACGTTCTGAGGCTGGCAGAGGTTTGCAGCAGATCAGAGCGTTGCTTGAGGCAGCGCAACTGTAGAATGCGGCTGCTTCTCAGTCGCAAACAGGTTACATAGTAATTCACCCAGAGCAGAAACAATTCAGTCGGTGCATAGCCCGGGTTCATCTCTGCATTGCAGGGGTGGAGATTACCGTGAAGATCGGTACCAGACTCAGGGTCGAGATCAATTCGCTCCTCGTTATCATCGCGATGACCGCCGTCGAGTGCTTACTCAGGTATGGTTCATATGTGCCCCAGCACTATAATGATAGGCGCCCGTTTGGTGATGAGCGGAATCCTGGGTTCGATGCAAGGAATGTCCTCGCACAAAGGCGCATAGATAGAGGCAGAGCTCACAGAGATGGTAACAAGAGAGATCGTCCGAGTGGAAGTGGTACTGTTGTTTCTGGCCCCGAGTGTTTCAGCAGGCCCATTCGTTCTGCAGAGATTCCCCCCAATTTCAGGTTGGCGGCTGGAATAAACAAGTTCTCTGGCGAGTCAAAACCGGAAACATGGTTAGATGATTACCGAGTGGCTGTGCAGATTGGTGGAGGAAATGACAACGTAGCCATGAAGCATTTATCTTTGATGTTGGATGGTTCTACCCAGGCGTGGCTGAATCGTTTAGCTCCTTCTAGCATCTATTGCTGGGAGGATCTTGCCCGAGTGTTCATCAGTACATTCGAGGGCACTTGCAAGCACCCGGCAGATTTGATTGATTTGCAGCACTGTGTTCAGAAGCCCAATGAGTCCTTGAGAGATTATATTCAGCGTTAGTCCACTTTGCATCACACAGTGGAGAATGTTTCCGAGCACCAAGCTGTTTGTGCTTTCAAGGCCGGTGTGAGGTACAGAGAGCTTTGCCTGAAGTTTGGGCGAACAGGTGACATTTCTTTGAGCAAGATGATGGAGAATGACACTCGGTATGCCAATGGCAAAGAAGAAGACCGCCTCTGTAGCGGCAAAGGAAAGGTAGTCGACAATGATGCCGGCGGCAATTCCAGTCAGAAACATAAGTGCAAGGCTGATGCTCCTGCTCAGGCAGAGGCTGCCGCTCTGGCGGCACAAGTCAAAAATAAAGGGAAGTCTAAAGCACAGCTTACCCCCAAGAAGTCGAAGAAACAGTCGGGAACAGACATTTTGGATTTACCGTGTGCAATCCACATGAAGAAAGATGAGGAAGGCAATTTGATATTGCCTAAACATACCACTCGACAGTGCCGTTTACTCATCCAGTAGTTTAAGGAAGATCAGTCGAGTGAGAAAACTCCTGAAAAGGAGGATGATGAAGATAAAGAAGATTTTCCCTGTGACACCCTGGATTTTGACCCCTTTTTTTTCGAAACCACTTTGGATTTTATCGAACGCAGGGGTACTCTCAAGATCTCCAATGCATGGATTTCTCTGAAACTCTCCCCTAGCACACAAAACCCTACCCAAGTTTTCCCTCACCTCTTTGGTATTTATTTTCAATTGTTTAATAATTCTTTTAATGCCTTTTCTATTTTTGGAATTAAGGTTAGCCCTATGGGTTGTGAAGCAACTCCTAGTTGGGTTGGCCAAATAATTCCAAATCTTTTTCCACATGTTCTTGCCAGCATATGATTGCATTTTCCGCAAAAATATTTTGTTGACCAATGGGAAATATTGGCTAGAATAATTATTTCATTTCTGGCCAGAAATAGCCCATTGTGAAGCAACCCCAATTTATATTTTCAAGAAAACTCCAGGAAAATTCCCCAAGCTCCTATGGATCCCAAATTGCCAGTTTCTCCAAAAATATGGAGTTGGCCAGTACAATTTTTGAGCAGAAAAGCTTTGGTAAGTTTCTGCCACTGTGAAGGAAGTACCAGCTAGAGATGTCCATTTGGTTTGAAACTTTTATGGCATCTTCTAGGCATCAAAGGACTCCTCTACACCAAATTTCATAATTGGCAGATCTACCAAATGAGGGCCACAAGCTCATTAAGTTTCTGGGCAGAATGGCATCACCCTCATTTCTTATCCATTTCTCCTCCAATTCCTCCAGAGGCTAGTCCTTCCAATCTAGAGCCTCCTGGACAGCCCTTCTGGCTTGGAGCTCCATCTCTCTCTCATGCAGCTTAGGGACAAATTTCTGTCCAGAAACTTTGGTCGATGGTTCCCATCGACTCAGGGTGATCCTGGTGGAGCCAAGGCGATGAGTGGACTCAGAAGAGCAGGGTGATCGCCCCAGACATGCTGCAGGACACTGGGTCACCTCTCATGCACTAGTGCACGTGGCGACCGCACGCCTGGCATGCCGAACACGCGCTCTGGGAGGCGCAGGGCACGGGTCTCGTCGGATGGCCGACGGGAGCACGACTGGGCGTCGTCCCCTTGCGCCGACGACCTCCCCGACGACCACGTGGACCTCCAGAACCCTCTCCCCCTCTCTAGTGCGGCTCCCCTCGCCGGAATCAGAGCCCGTCGTATGCGGCCATCGTACGCCACGGGCACCACAGTGGCGGCACGGGCGCCCGCGGCACGGCGCCATCTCCAGCGAGCAGTCCACTCGCATTTACTCCGCTGGCCTCTCCCGTCACCTCGCTGCACTCCGCTACGGCCAGCTCACCCCCCCATCACCGGCGTCTTCCTTGCGACGTTGTGCGGCATGGGTGCTCGTCGCCCCTATAAATAGAGCTCCCCCAGTCCCTCCTGAGCTCACCAATCCCCTCCTCCCTCCTCATAGCTGCCGCCTAGAGTGAGAGCCACGGCCGTGGGGCCTTCTGGCCTCGGGCATCGCCGGAATCCCGCCGCCGCCAGTGCCCCGACGCCACCACTCTCCACTCCACTCAAGCCCCTCCCAAGCATTCCCTCGTGACCAGCAGAACCCCCTGGTGCTTCTGGTGCCCTTCCCCTTCCGGATTGTCGCCGATTGGGCCAGCTCCGACGACCTCCCGTAGGCGTGCCCGCCGGAGAGGAAGGGGACGACCTCTTCCGGTCACTGCTAGAGGGGCTGCGGGTACGTGCTGGACCGCCATCGAGCGCTCTATCCATTCCCGTAGTCGCCTGCCCTCCTCCCCCTCTCTGTCGCTGGCGGCCATCGCAGGAGCCCGCCTCCGCTCGGCCTCCTCCTCCCTCCCCTCTATTTAAACGGGCGCGGTCCCACCCGTCAATGGGACGGCTGGCGCCGAAGGGGTACGTAAGTGGAAGCGTATTCCCACTTTACGCCTTTGGCGTGGCAGCCCGTGGGATTTTCTGGAATTTGATTAAATTCAATTGAAAACTAAATTTTGACCAGAACTGTGACCACCAATAACTTTTATTCTATAACTCCAATTGACATGATTCTTTTTGCATTGTGTTCCTAATAAACTCCTTTATTTTCTGACCAAGTTTGACATTTTTATCACCTTCACAGAATTTCTGGTGAATTGTTTGCCTTGCATAACGCTTTCAAACCCATTTCAAATATTTTTCAGAAGGAGAGTGTGAAGTTTGTGAAGAGCTAGAGTGTTTGAGCCACCCAACAGAGCAAGGCAAGCCATGATGCTCATTTCATGCACGCATACTCCTAGCATTGCATTTTTGTTTGATGCTAGTTTCATTATTTCATGTGAGTGCTACCTAGTATGATGCCTAGTTGAATCACCCTTGTGGATACGTGATGGATTAGCGGTTGATCACGAGTCACCTGTCCGGGAATATCCGTACAACCACATCCGCTGGTATGGGACGGCCCTGACCGAGGCTGATGGCGTGACCATTCATGTGTACCTCCAAAGAGGGGGTGTTACGCGCGGCGTGCAACCCTGATCAGGTAAGCGGTGGTAACCCTGTGGACCGGATGAGTTGAATACCCGGTTGGGATTCTATAGTTTGGATCCCCGTTTGGGATCGTAGTACCCCGTTTGGGACTACAGTGTTTGGGTCATGAGGTGGTCAGTGCCATGGGGGCACAGTGGTCACCCAAGGCCGATCCCATGGGGGGTGCGTGCCGGTCGTACAATGGATGGGTCATGGGTCAGATAGGTCTTGTCGAAGCAATGCTGGTCCACCCAAATGGGACCAAGAGGTTAGCGCTTCGTGGCATGTGGGTAAAGTGTGCAACCTCTGCAGAGTGTTAAACCTATTCAAATAGCCGTGTCCACGGTAATGGACGACCCGTCTAGACCTCAGTAGGTGATCAACCAGATTGAATTTAGTAGTGATGGAAGAACTCGTGCTGTGTGCGGAAGTACTCGCGTGTGTCGGGTATTCCGTGGGTTGTGGGACAACCCGGAAGAGAGTAAGTTGATGCTTAGTTCTGTAAGTAATGATTGTGGTATCGTATGGATTGTTATGCTACTGTTTGCTGCATTGATTGGTTGTCTTGAGCTTGCGAGTACATTCCAAGTACTCACCTGGCTTATCATGCCAGATGCAGGAGATGCCGATGGCGGAGCTCCTGAGGATCCAAGCTTCGGTAACTAGGGTGTGTCCACAACAGTGTCCCTGTGGATGGTGTTGCGCTAAGTTCCGCTACGCTATAGGAGTACTCTGTATGTGAGATAAATAATGTAGATATTGTCTCAGCACCGAGGGTGCCTTGGCCTCGACGTTGATGTAAATTACGAGCTTGTAGCCACCTTTCTTCAATAAAGTTCAGTCCTGTTCTATGCCAAGTTGTTAGGTGTTTCCAGAAGACTTGATCTCTGGGCTGGGAACACGGGTAATCCGGTTCTGCGAACCGGGGTGCCACAACGATTGGTATCAGAGCCGTGCTAACTGTAGGACGCCTTAGTTGGTACGGGCTAGTCTTGCGAGTAGAATAGAGTCTTAGTATGTATTCGGCTTGTTGCATTCTGCTTGCTGCATTTGGTTGTTGCATTTGGTTGTTGGATAGCATGCATCGCATTTCATAGTCTTGCTGACTTGTGGCCTTGTGAGTGTAGATGGCACCCACTCCGTACCACTTCCATTTCGAGCCTGTACCCTCATCCTTCCCGGGACTGCTCAGGAGCGTCTGGCACAGGCTATATCCTCATGGCGATGATCCAGTGTAAGAGGTGTTCCGAGAGCAGCTTGCGGAGTCAGTGTACAAGTTCCATCCGAGGTATTTCTGGTTGCGAGCTCGAGTCTGGGCTGCTACTCTCGCTCTACCAAGGGCGGGGCGGCTTCCACTCCAGAGTTAGCAATTCAATTTGCTGCAATGGAGGCTCTCACTAACCTACGTTTCCACGAGGTTGAGATGCAGACTCATCCAGGTTTCCTCCATTATCCCACCCTGTCACCTATGACTGCGCGAGTTATCTTCGCTCCCGTGGACCCGGCATGCAACCGTGCGGAGGCTGTGATGGCTCGTTACATTACCGCCAGCTACCGTACGATCGTATCCCTGGCCGAGGAGATGACCCGTGTCTTAAGGACAATGGCAGTGGTGAACCCAGCTCCACCTTCATCTCAGCTCACCCATCCACCTATATATCCCCCGCCAGTTCCACCTCCACCCAGATCCCAGACTCATCCTACCACCCCTGTGCCACCAGGCCTTCCGTCTGGTAGCCGCCGTGAGACCCCAGCTGAGTGGAATTCCCTCCTTGCCACTCCAGCTGCTCCGATGCTGAGGCGTAGTGCTCCTTCTCCTCTAGAAGGGGAACCGTCCCGGCAGCGTCGTCGTGTTTCTCCTGGTCCGGAGGACGAGATCCAAGTCGTCAGCTCCGACTCTGACTCAGGGACAGATGACGATGAGTCTGTGGTCCGGCAGTGTCCGTGTCATCCACGCCAGTAGAGATGAGGCTTGAGTTTGTATGCATGCATCTTCGCATATGTCAACTGCCGTATGAGCAGTTTAGTCATGTTATCCCCTACTAGCTTGCCATGTATGATGTTGGGTGATCCTGTATAATTATGTGGTTTGTCTTAACTATCTTTTATGTATTATTTCTAGTGCGACGTAACTGTGCTTCTCTCTATGGATGTTGCTCATCGATTCGGTGTTTTGCAATGGGAACAAATTTAGGATGAAAAGAAGTTGTAGCCAAGGCGGCGACTGCGCCCCCGTTCATCAATCCGCCAGACAAGCAGGT
The DNA here is from genome assembly GCA_039707655.1 of Elymus sibiricus. Taxonomy (NCBI): domain Eukaryota; kingdom Viridiplantae; phylum Streptophyta; class Magnoliopsida; order Poales; family Poaceae; genus Elymus; species Elymus sibiricus. The sequence goes on along the minus strand of CM077672.1, from coordinate 518,392,962 downwards.
CAAGCACTAGAAAATTTACCGCCCCCACCACCTCAGACACCAAGCACTGACCAGATTATGAGGATGTTTGAGGAAAAGAGAAACTGGGATCTTATGGAATTCCTAAAGATTATGCAGGCTATGGTAGGACAGAATCATAACAACAGTGGATCGCACTCCAGGCTATCCGACTTTCAGCGCACACGGCCACCCAACTTTGGTCAGGCAGTGGATCCAATAGAGGCCGATGATTGGTTGAGACCCATGGAGAAGAAACTGGATATAGCCCGTTGTGCGGATTCGGACAAGGTTCCGTTTGCCACTCACTACTTAGAAGGACCGGCAGCCATTTGGTGGGACAACACCAAAGCCACATGGTCTGCTGAAGAGGAAATCTCGTGGGAAAAGTTTAAGGAATTGTTTCATCAGTATCACATCCCCACAGGGATAATGAAGGTCAAGCAGAGAGAGTTTCTAGCCTTGACCCAGGGAAGTATGATAGTGGCCGAATACCTCAACAAGTTCAACAATCTGGCGAGGTACTCCGCCTATGATGTGGCCACTGAGGAAAGGAAGATAGACCGATTCCTCGGAGGACTGAATCATCACCTCCGCAGTCAGTTATGCACATTGGACTTCCCCAATTTTCAGGCACTGATAAATAAGGCCTACATTGCCGAAAGGGAGCACAAGGCTGTGCATGAGGCTCACAAGCGGAAGTTCGAGCCTAAGAAGGACGACCGTGAGTCAGTGGTTCAGAAGCCACGTACTTGGCAGCCTAGTACAACCGAGTACAAGCCCGCGTGGAGCAATGCCAATAACAGCAGCAAGACAGTGAGCCAGACCAAGACCTTCGGCAAACAGCGGGTACTGGAAGATTGTCATCACGACAATACCTGTTTCACTTGCGGCAAGAGCGGACACTACTCCAGGCAATGCCCCTCCAACACTGGGAAGGCTCCCGCCGACGTCAAGCCGCAGGTCAACACCCTTGGACGTCGCCCCAACCCCAACGTCTTCCACGGACGCGTCCATCACATCTCCGCCGAGGAAGCCTGCGAAACGCCCGAAGTCGTCCTTGGTATGTTCTCTATTAATGACATACCTGCAGTAATTTTATTCGACTCTGGGGCTTCCTATTCGTTTATTTCGCGGAGTTTTGCCACCCTGCACAACTTTTGCCCATCGCTCTTGGACAAAACCATGGTGGTACAATCCCCTGGCTCCCTGCTCAAAACAAAGTTGATATATAGAGACCTGGAAATTACGATCATCAGAGTGAAATTTCCAGCATCGCTTATGGCCATAGAATCCTCGGGATTAGATGCAATCCTGGGAATGGATTGGTTGACCGCGCATCAAGTGTGCATCAATTGTGCCAACCGGACAGTGACCATAGTCAGCCCCACTGGACAGACAGTCCAATTCCTGGCCAACACAATGAAGCCAAGGGAAGGGAAGGTGTATCAAATCGCCACCACGGATATGCAAGAAATTCCGGTAGTACGCGACTTCTCGGATGTATTCCCTGAGGAATTGCTAGGAATGCCTCCTGACTGGGAGTTAGAGTTTGCAATCGAGCTAGTCCCCGGCACCGCCCCGATTTACAAGAAGTACTACCGTATGCCAGGACCGGAGTTGGCAGAACTAAAGAAACAACTGGACGAATTGTTGCAAAAGGGGTATATCCGCCCAAGCATTTCACCATGGGGATCACCCGTTCTTTTCGTCAAAAAGAAGGACGGAAGCCTACGGATGTGCATAGACTATCGTCAGTTGAACGAGGTCACGATCAGGAATAAGTACCCGTTGCCTCGCATTGATGACCTGTTTGACCAATTGAGTGGATCTTGAGTTTTCTCCAAGATCGACCTCCGCACCGGATACCATCAGCTGAATATCAAGAAAGAGGACATTCCCAAGACCGCATTCACCACCCGGTATGGCCTATATGAATTTAAGGTCATGTCGTTTGGATTAACGAATGCCCCGTCCTATTTCATGAGCATGATGAACAAAGTCTTCATGGACTTTTTGGATAAGTTTGTGGTGGTATTCATTAACGACATCCTGATATACTCCAAGGATAAAGAAGAGCACAAGCAGCACCTCCGCGCTGTCTTGGAATGACTAAGAGATCACCGCCTATACGCCAAGTTCAGCAAGTGCGAGTTTTGGCTAAAAGAGGTGGGATTTCTGGGGCATATCCTGTCAGAGCAAGGAGTAGCTGTTGACCCCAGCAAAGTAACCGCGATCTTGAACTGGAAGACACCAGCTACGGTGACCGAAGTCCGTAGTTTTCTGGGATTAGCTGGCTATTATCGACGCTTCATAGAAGGCTTCTCTAAGATAGCCAAGCCTCTGACTGAGTTGCTCAAGAAGAACCAACGATTTGTCTGGACACCGGAATGCGACGTTAGCTTCAAGGAACTAAAGACTAGGCTCACTACAGCCCCGGTCTTAGTCCTCCCAGACATACACAAGAGCTTCGACATATACTGCGACGCCTCCAGGCGAGGCCTTGGATGCATACTAATGCAAGAAGGAAAGGTTGTCGCGTACGCATCTCAACAGCTAAGACCCCATGAGGAGAACTACCCCACTCATGATTTGGAGTTAGCAGCCATAGTTCATGCCCTAAAAATTTGGAGGCATTACCTCATTGGGCAGCGCTGTGAAATATACACGGACCACAAGAGTCTCAAGTACATCTTCACCCAGCCCGACCTGAATCTCAGGCAAAGAAGATGGCTCGAGCTAGTCAAGGATTATGACATTGGGATGAATTATCATCCGGGGAAAGCCAACGTGATAGCAGATGCTCTCAGCAGGAAGCAAGGCACCGTGAATGCACTTATAGCAAGAATGCATCCGAGACTACAAGAGGAATTCGCCGAGCTCAATATGGTGCTATGTGGCCCAACTACCACGGACAAGATGGAGATAATCCCCACCCTCATGGACAAAATCTGGAAAGCCCAGGAGCCAGATGAGGAAATTAAGAAAATCAAGGAAATGATCCCGACTGGGAAGGCTAAATCCTTCCATATGGATGAGCAAGGCACAATATGGTTCGAAAAGCGAATATGCGTGCCTGATCAAGATAATTTGAGACAGCAGATACTCAACGAAGCTCATGAATCCTCATATTCGATCCACCCGAGAGGCACGAAAATGTATCAAGACCTAAGAGAGACGTTTTGGTGGCCAGGAATGCGAAGGGACAATGCTTACTATGTCGCCTGCTGCGATATATGCAACAAGGTCAAGGCGGAACACCAGAAACCCGCCGGACAGTTGCAACCTCTACCAGTTCCCCAGTGGAAATGGGACGACATATGCATGAACTTCATAGTAGGACTACCCAAGTCCGCCAGAGGCAATAACGCTATTTGGGTCATTGTGGATACCCTCACGAAGGTGGCCCATTTCATCCCAGTGAAGACCACCCTCAATGCCAGCCAACTAGCGCAGCTCTACATGTCACGGATAGTCAGTCTCCATGGAGTCCCCAGGACTATCACATCCAACAGAGGTTCCCTATTTACCTCAACGTTCTGGCTGCGACTACATCAGGCATTGGGAACCGAGATGAAGCATAGCATGGCATACCATCCCCAGACAGACGGACAAACCAAAAGGGTGAATCAGATATTAGAGGACATGCTTCGATCATGCGCTCTGACCCAGGATCCAAAATGGGAAGACTGTCTGCCATATGCGGAGTTTTCCTATAACAACAGCTACCAATCAAGTCTGAAAATGTCGCCATTTGAGGCACTGTATGGGCGGAAGTGCCGCACCCACTTAAATTGGTCTCAGACCGGAGATAGCAAAATCTTTGGGATGGACTTAATGCTCGAGGCTGAGAAGCGAGTCAAGGATATCCAAGAACGACTCCGAGCAGCTAAGTCACGGCAGAAAAGCTATTATGACCCAAAACACCGGGAAGTAACCTTTGAACCCGGGGAATACGCATATCTCAGAGGGACACCCATGAAGGGAGTAAGAAGATTCCATTCACGGGGTAAGCTTGCACCAAGGTACATTGGTCCATTTCCAGTGGTTGCTAGAAAAGGCCGAGTGGCCTATCAGTTGGAACTACCACCCGAATTGTCAGATGTGCACGACGTTTTCCATATATCCCAACTAAGGAAATTTATTGCACCGCAAGTTAAACAAGCGGATATGAGTGAACTAGAACTGGCAAAGGACTTGACCCATGAAGAAAAGCCTGTTAAGATCCTGGATGAGATGGAAAGGACAACCAGAAGGAGAGTGATTAAGTTTTACAAGGTGCTGTGGGGGCACCACACAGAGGAAGAGGCTACTTGGGAAAGAGAGGACTTCTTAAGATCCGCATATCCGTATTTGTTCCCTGAGCAACCGAATCTCGAGGACGAGATTCATCCTAAGGGGGGGTAGGTTTGTGACACCCTGGATTTGACCCGTTTTTTTTCGAAACCACTTTGGATTTTATCGAACGCAGGGGTACTCTCAAGATCTCCAATGCATGGATTTCTCTGAAACTCTCCCCTAGCACACAAAACCCTGCCCAAGTTTTCCCTCACCTCTTTGGTATTTATTTTCAATTGTTTAATAATTCTTTTAATGCCTTTTCTATTTTTGGAATTAAGGTTAGCCCTATGGGTTGTGAAGCAACTCCTAGTTGGGTTGGCCAAATAATTCCAAATCTTTTTCCACATGTTCTTGCCAGCATATGATTGCATTTTCCTCAAAAATATTTTGTTGACCAATGGGAAATATTGGCTAGAATAATTATTTCATTTCTGGCCAGAAATAGCCCATTGTGAAGCAACCCCAATTTATATTTTCAAGAAAATTCTAGGAAAATTCCCCAAGCTCCTATGGATCCCAAATTGCCAGTTTCTCCAAAAATATGGAGTTGGCCAGTACAATTTTTGAGCAGAAAAGCTCTGGTAAGTTTCTGCCACTGTGAAGGAAGTACCAGCTAGAGATGTCCATTTGGTTTGAAACTTTTATGGCAATTTCTAGGCATCAAAGGACTCCTCTACACCAAATTTTATAATTGGCAGATCTACCAAATGAGGGCCACAAGCTCATTAAGTTTCTGGCCAGAATGGCAATTTAGAAAGGGATCACCCTCATTTCTTATCCATTTCTCCTCCAATTCCTGCAGAGGCTAGTCCTTCCAATCTAGAGCCTCCTGGACAGCTCTTTTGGCTTGGAGCTCCATCTCTCTCTCGTGCAGCTTAGGGACAAATTTCTGTCCAGAAACTTTGGTCGATGGTTCCCATCGACTCAGGGTGATCCAGGTGGAGCCAAGGCGATGAGTGGACTCAGAAGAGCAGGGTGATTGCCCCAGACATGCTGCAGGACGCTGGGTCACCTCTCATGCACTAGTGCACCGGTGACCGCACGCCTGGCATGCCAAACACGCGCTCTGGGAGGCGCAGGGCACGGGTCTCATTGGATGGCCGATGGGAGCGTGACTGGGCGTCGTCCCCTTGCGCCGACGACCTCCTCGATGACCACGTGGACCTCCAGAACCCTCTCCCCCTCTCCAGTGCGGCTCCCCTCGCCGGAATCAAAGCTCGTCGTATGTGGCCACCGTACGCCACGAGCACCACAGTGGCGGCACGGGCGCCCGCGGCGCGGCGCCATCTCCAGCGAGCAGTCCACTCGCTTTACTCCGCTGGCCTCTCCCGTCACCTCGCTGCACTCCGCGACGGCCAGCTCACCCCCCCATCGCCGGCGTCTTCCTTGCGATGTTGTGCGGCATGGGTGCTTGTCGCCCCTATAAATAGAGCTCCCCCAGTCCCTCCTGAGCTCACCAATCCCCTCCTCCATCCTCATAGCTGCCGCCTAGAGTGAGAGCCACGGCTGTGGGGCCTTCTGGCCTCGGGCATCGCCGGAATCCCGCCGCCGCCAGTGCCCCGACGCCACCACTCTCCACTCCACTCAAGCCCCTCCCAAGCATTCCCTCGTGACTAGCAGAACCCCATGGTGCTTCTGGTGCCCTTCCCCGTCCGGATTGTCGCCGATTGGGCCAGCTCCGACGACCTCCCGTAGCCGTGCCCGCCGGAGAGGAAGGGGACGACCTCTTCCGGTCACTGCTAGAGGAGCTGCGGGTACGTGCTGGACCGCCATCGAGCGCTCTATCCATTCCCGTAGTCGCATGCCCTCCCCCCCCCTCTCTGTCGCCGGCGGCCATCGCCGGAGCCCGTCTCCGCTAGGCCTCCTCCTCCCTCCCCTCTGTTTAAACGGGCGCGGTCCCACCCGTCAATGGGACGGCTGGCGCCGAAGGGGTACGTAAGTGGAAGCGTATTCCCACTTTACGCCTTCGGCGTGGCAGCCCGTGGGATTATCTGGAATTTGACTAAATTCAATTTAAAACTAAATTTGGACCAGAACTTTGACCAGTAATAACTTTTATTCTATAACTCCAATTGACATGATTCTTTTTGCATTGTGTTCCTAATAAACTCCTTTATTTTCTGACCAAGTTTGATATTTTTATCACCTTCACAGAATTTCTGGTGAATTGTTTGCCTTGCATAATGCATTCAAACCCATTTCAAATATTTTTCAGAAGGAGAGTGTGAAGTTTGTGAAGAGCCAGAGTGTTTGAGCCACCCAACAGAGCAAGGCAAGCCATGATGTCCATTTCATGCACGCATACTCCTAGCATTGCATTTTTGTATGATGCTAGTTTCATTATTTCATGTGAGTGCTACCTAGTATGATGCCTAGTTGAATCACCCTTGTGGATACGTGATGGATTAGCGGTTGATCACGAGTCACCTGTTCGGAAATATCCGTACAACCACATCCGCTGGTATGGGACGGCCCTGACCGAGGCTGACGGCGTGACCATTCATGTGTACCTCCAAAGAGGGGGGTTTACGCGCAGCGTGCTACCCTGATCAGGTAAGCGGCGGTAACCCTGTGGACCAGATGAGTTGAATCCCCGGTTGGGATTGTATAGTTTGGATCCCCGTTTGGGATCGTAGTACCCCATTTGGGACTACAGTGTTTGGGCCACGAGGTGGTCGGTGCCATGGGGGCATAGTGGTCACCCAAGGCCGATCCCATGGGGGGTGCGTGCCGGTCGTACAATGGATGGGTCATGGGTCAGATAGGTCTTGTCGAAGCAATGCTGGTCCACCCGAATGGGACCAAGAGGTCAGCGCTTCGTGGCATGTGGGTAAAGTGTGCAACCTCTGCAGAGTGTCAAACCTATTCGAATAGCCGTGTTCACGGTAATGGACGACCCGTCCAGACCTTAGTAGGTGATCAACCGGATTGAAGTTAGTAATGATGGAAGAACTCATGCTGTGTGCGGAAGTACTCACGTGTATCGAGTATTCCGTGGGTTGTGGGACAACCCGGAAGAGAGTAAGTTGATGCTCAGTTCTGTAAGTAATGATTGTGGTATCGTATGGATTGCTATGCTACTGTTTGCTGCATTGATTGGTTGTCTTGAGCTTGCGAGTACATTCCAAGTACTCACCTGGCTTGTCATGCCAGATGCAGGAGAAGCCGATGGCGGAGCTCCTGAGGATCCAAGCTTCGGTAACTAGGGTGTGTCCACAACAGTGTCCCTATGGATGGTGTTGCGCTAAGTTTCGCTACGCTGTAGGAGTACTCTTTATCGCGAGGCCCTTCTATGTGAGATAAATAATGTAGATATTGTCTCAGCACTGAGGGTGCCTTGGCCTCGCCGTTGATGTAAATTACGAGCTTGTAGCCACCTTTGTTCAATAAAGTTCAGTCCTGTTCTGTGCCAAGTTGTTACGTGTTTCCAGAAGACTTGATCTTTGGGCTGGGAACACGGGTAAACCGGTTCTGCGAACTGGGTGCCACATTCCTGAGGTCAATGCCACTCTGTAGATTTTTGCTGATGTAGAGACCAAGAGTCGACTGAAAGTTATCAACAGAGAAGGCAAGATGGCTGTTCCTGCCACCCCCACATACCTCAAGTGGTCTCAGCCTGCTATTACATTTGACGAGTCAGACCACCCTTCTCATATTGCTACTCCCGGTCGGCAAGCGCTGGTGGTCGACCCGGTTGTGGGAGGCACTCGGCTGCGCAAAGTCCTGATGGATGGTGGGAGCGGCTTGAACATCTTGTATGCGGATACCCTAATGGGGATGGGCATTCCAATGTTCCGACTCAGCGAAAGCAACATGCAGTTTCACGGAGTTATCCCTAGGAAGAAGGCCAAGTCACTCGGCCAGATACCATTGGATGTGGTGTTCGGCACCGACAAGAATTTTCGCAAAGAGAAATTGACGTTTGAAGTGGTGGACTTCCAGAGCACATACCACGCCATCCTTGGCCGGTCGGCTTATGCCCATTTCATGGCCCGTCCATGCTACGTATATCTCAAGCTGATGATGCCTGGGCCTATGGGTGTGATCACTGTCACTGGCAATCGACATAGATCTGAGGAGTGCCTTCAGTAGGGCTCCGAAATTGCTGATGATCAGATGGCTGTGGTCGAGTTGGAGGAGTACAAAAAGAATACCGATCCTACCGATCTGTAATGTCCTAAGAAGCCCGCTTCTAAGTCAGCATTTCAGTCGGCACGCGAAGTGAAGAAAGTGAACATTCACCCGACAGATCCCACTGCTGCCCCGACCAACATTTCAACGACACTCAACAGCAAATAGGAAGCCGAGCTCATCCAGTTCCTCCGTGAGAACTCGGACATCTTCGCATGGAAGCCTGCTGACATGCCGGGTGTACCCAGAGAACTGGCTGAGCACCGACTGAGAGTTAACCCGAAGGCCAAACCTGGGAAAGAGCATTTGCGTCGGTCGGCAGTAGAGAAGCAGAAGGTAATCGACAAGGAGGTGGCTCGTCTCTTGGCGGCTAAGTTCATATGTGAGATTTACCTCTCCGAGTGGTTATCAAACGTCGTCATGGTCCCCAAGAAGGATAAGTCACTCCGCATGTGTATTGACTTCAAACATATCAATCGGGTCTGAGGAACATATGCCCCTCTCACTCGGGGGCTTAGCTGCGAACCAGCTTTCGCCTAAGTTAAAAAAACCCTTCTGAGTGAATAGTATTCCTTTCACTCGGAAACTTAGCTGCAAACCTGTCTTCCTCTAAGTTCAAAACTACTCCGAGTGACGAGCGATCCTCTCACTCGGGGGCTTAGCTGCGAACCAGCTTTCGCCTAGTTAAAAAACCCTTCCGAGTGTAAAGTCTACCTTTCACTCAGAAATGTAGCTGCGAACCAGCCTTCATCTAACTTCAAAACTACTCCGAGTGACGAGCGATCCTCTTATTCGGGGGCTTAGCTACGAACCAGCTTTCGCCTAAGTTAAAAAACCCTTCCGAGTGAATAGTATTCCTTTCACTCGGAAACTTAGCTGCGAACCAGTCTTCGTCTAAGTTCAAAACTACTCCGAGTGATGAGTGATCCTTTCACTCGGGAGCTTAGCTGCGAGCCAGCTTTCGCATAAGTAAAAAAAACCTAGCCGAGTGGATAGTGTCCTATTCACTCGGAAACTTAGCTGCGAATCAGTCTTCGCCTAAGTTAAAAACTGCACCGAGTGACAAGTAATTCTTACACTCGGGGACTTGGCTGCGAATCAGTCTTCGCCTAAGTCCAAAATTCTTCCGAGTGCAGGACATCAGTTCCATTCGAGAACAAAACAAATTCAGCCAAGCAAAAAGGTCGGAAAGTAAAATGCAAGTAAGGCTGGAATCTCTAGCGCAACAAAAATTTGTTCGCGCAAAAGGAAATACTCAGGCCCAACGCCTGAACGAAGTTTAATCGGTTACACCATCACTCGGCATACCGAGGTAAATAAAGTTTTAACGGTGAGCAAAGTATTTCTTAGGCACCAATGGGTCTCGCAGGCTCGACAAAGGTGTCCAGATCGATCCCATCGGTGATCTGAGTGGCTGCTTCGATGAAGGTCTCCATGAAGTCTTCAAACTGAAGTTTCTTTGTGTTGATCACTCGGAGAGTCTTCAGTTTGTCCTCCCTGGCCTCCTTGCAATGCACCCGGACGAGTGAAAGGGCCACATCAGCACCGTAGTGAGCAGCGGATTTCTTCCATGCTGCACTCGACCAGGAATTTCATGTAGGCGGGTCATCATCGACTCGAGGTCGATCTGGAGAGAGTCTTCTGGCCACAGCTCTTTGTCAATCCTCTCCAGCGCAGCCTTCAGTCGAGTGACGTATCTTTGAACACTCCCGAGGTGAGCTTCAAGTCGAAACATGTTCATCGACACGGCATCCCTGATAGGTGATTTGGTTGGTTCCAGATTCGGCTCTATCTCATCAGCTTCCTTTTCAAAATCTTGACAGAATTCTGCCCGAAGAGAAAATGAAAAGATGATCGCACTGCCGTTCTGAAGAAATCAAAGAAATTCTCTCGACGGAAGAAAGTTACCTTCAAGCATGCCGAACATCTTCTTCGTGTAATCTTCGAAGTATTTCTCCAGGGTGATCTTTCTCTTGGTCAGCTTCTCAAACTTGTGGATCCAATCGGCCTTTTCCTGCTTGAGTTTGGCGTTTTCTTCCTCCAATTTCTTGGCTGCAACAAGCTTCTTCTCAGCAGCCTCGGTTCTTTCCCCCGCCACCTTCTGAGCGTTGGCGAGTGCCTTGTCCTTGTCTTCAAGCGCCTTCTTCATGGTATCTAAAGAAATAGCATTGTTGGGTCGTGCTTGGAGTCGGCGGTTCTCATCACGTACGTCTGTTCGAGTGGATACACTCGGTTCAAAGGATGGAAGATAAAAGTGATAATACAATTGCTCAGCAAGGGTTATCTCCCAAGGTCCTTAGCTTAGTCTGAGTACGGTCTAGACTGTTCTTGGATGCCTCCAGATCTAGTGCATGCTCATTCTTCTCCTTCTCCAGGTCGAAGTACTTGGTCCCGAGCTCACAAGCTTTCTGAAATCAGTAAAGAAGTGGTTCAGTCGACATGGATGTTTCTCTACTCCCGAGTGGAAAGATATAAATTCGGTCGACTAGAAGGCGGCCCGCTGCCCCACTGTAACACCCCAAAAATTTAACCACATTTTAATTAAATAAAATTTGGCCAGAAATAAAATTTTGAATTGTAATGAGTTCTTTAAATGGTTTTTGAGCCTTTTCTGTTTTTGATTTTTAAATTCTTCCCTACATACAGAAAATTATTTGAAAATACTATTGTGGCTTGGTAGTTTCTTGAACCATTTCATTATTACTATAATAACAGTAGGAATTATTTTCATAATAAAACTTGCTCCAAAACAATTCCTTTAATAACACTTTCAGTGTTTGAATTGCTTATGTTGCACTAAAACTATTTTAAATAATTTTCTAAAAATTTCACAAAAATTGTGGGAGGTCTTGTGATGCCTACATGTCACTTTTATGCAAAAACCCAAGCATGTGTTTTGAAAAATTTGAGTAAACCATCCAATTTTCTGTTTTGAACCAGTTTAGAGTTTGTTCTACAACCCCAATTTTCCTTGCCCAAACCCTTACCAAATTTTCCCCACTCATAGTTATCCCTACCAAACTCTTCAGTCCAAGAGATGAGACCCATTAGAATATTTTAGCCACATGAAATAATACCTTCCAGTTTCTGTCTAGAAATGACTTTCTCAAAAATTTGCACTAGCAAGTCTATCCTCTTACCAAACCAACTCCACCATCATATCTATCATCTAAAGAGACCCCATTCTGCCAAGTTTCAAGTCCAAAAAAACTTCCTAGGTACCCCTAGCATTTCATCAAGCAGGTTGTGAGCATGGCATTAAATTGCATCCTCATAATCTTGCATGGTGCACTTGGTCATCCGGCCTCACCATCATGTCTATCATCCTAGCCACATCAGTAAACCTCTCCCTGCCAAGTTTGGGCTCAGATGGATCAGCCTAGCATGCTCTGCATTCAGCCGAGCACTCTGCGGGCATGTCCAGAGCGCGTCCAGAGGTCTCCTACTACAGTCGCTGGCATCAAGCTGCTACCGTCGCTCTGCTGCCTCCCCCTTTTCGTCCTGATCGTTTGCTGGATCAGCTTGACCAACAGGAGCCCCGCCGACACCTGCCCGCGCCCTCTAGCGCCTCCCGCACCGCATGAAGTCAGCTCCAGTCACCGCCGCCGTTCTCCACTAGGGCACGGCACTGCCCGAGCCACCCGACCCCACCAGCGCACCCCTTTCTAATTAATTGATGACCGCCGTCACTCCATCGTCCTCACCGACCTCAGCCACCGCCTCCCCTCGCCATTAATTTCCTCCGCCCCGTGTCCCGATTCGGGAAGCTTCGGGCATGGCCACCCCGGGCTATATAAGCTGCCCCAAGCTCTCTTCTGTCATCAGCTCTTCCCCTCGCACCTCTCCAAGACTGCCCGAGCACTCAATTGACCATAAGAGGTCGTCTCCCTCATATCCGGTCGCATCGCTCGCCACTGCTCCCCTCTCAAATCAGTCGCCACCAGAGCCCCTCCCCCTACTCTACAAACCCCACTAGCCTGCTGGAGCTTCCGCAAACCCATTTCCGCCGTCAATTCCATCGGAAACAGCTCGTATGCGAAAGCCCTTTTCGAGCTCCACCGGAGTCCTTCGGGCAAGCTCGCCGCCGGCGACCTGGGGCTCCCCGGAGGCCGTGCCTACCACCACCAGAACTGCCTCGACGTCCTGAGCTCGAAGATGGACTCAGCTCGCCGAGGGATGCCTCGAATCGCCGGCGAGGATCACCAGAGCGCCGCCCCATTCTGTCACGGGAGGAAGGCGACGCTCCAAGTCAAATCTGACTGGTGGGTCCCCTTCGTCAGTGGCTTAAGCCGTGGCAAGCCACGCGGCTGATCGGCTGGGCCTGGCCCAGTGGCTAAATCACGCCAGGGTGCATTTTGGGCTTATCAGGTTTTTGCCTTGTCATGTTCTTTTCCAGCAAGCTCCCCAAAAATTCCACAAAGCTCATTTCAAATCCAAATTGGATGATTCCAAATTCTACATACTCCTAAAATCATGCTCTATTTTTATGGCTGTGGTGAACATTTTTTCCCCAAGCCTTGTCTCTGATGAATCTATTAAAAAGTCCTTTTCCTTGTTTATTCCAGCTTAGTAATTCTCTAATTAATACATAGGAACTCCAAATAAATTGTTTCTTTTTCTGTTATTCTTTATTTTTCCTCTAGTTTATTTTAGTATTTATTTCTAAAATAATTGAAATACTTTTTGGCACTGTTTTGGCTCGATGTGGTGATTTGAATATTTTTGAAAATAGGAATGAAGGGAAGATAAAACTTTCAAACTTTTGGAGTGCACCCCCACTTTTCTGCATGCTCAAGGCAAGCATCTTTGAACATTTGATATGGTGATTGCATGGTTGATCATTTGCATGAAATAATAACTCTGGAATAGGTTTAATTCTAATAATAATTGCATATGACTTGTCATGAAAGCATGATCACATGAGTAAGCATGGTTTGAAAATTTTAATAGGAAATTGGATATGAGTAGTAATATTGCATGAATGCATGGTCATGTATATATTTCTCTTGCATGCACACCACACAAGTCCTGACAAGTATAAGTTGTGAGAATCCAGGAGTGTGCGACCATCGAGGCCCAGGCCTTGGAGGCCACTCGCCTTTGACTCGAAGAGATGTAGAGGACACTCGACGAGCGTACCCACCCGCATCCACAACCTTCCAGTCGACATCACAGGAAGTTGTTTTCGAGTGGTTCTCGGAACAACGTGGAGATATTTCATACTCCAGTTTTGAATGTTGCAGCGGCTGCTAAGATTGCTGATTCCATTCAGCCATCACGTTCTAAGGCTGGCAGAGGTTTGCAGCAGATCAGAGCGTTGCTTGAGGCAGCGCAACAGCAGAATGTGGCTGTTTCTCAGTCGCTGAACAGGTTACACAGAAATTCGCCCAGAGCAGAAACAGTTCAGTCGGTGCACAGCCCAGGGTCATCTCTACGTTGCAGGGACGGAGATTACCATGACGATCGGTACCAGGATCAGGGTCGAGATCAGTTCGCTCCTCGTTATCACCGCGATGACCACCGTCGAGTGCTTACTCCTCCGCAGTGTGGTTCATATGTGCCCCGGCACTATGATGATAGGCACCCGTTTGGTGATGAGCGGAATCCTGGGTTCGATGCAAGGAATGTCCTCGCACAAAGACGCATAGATAGAGGCAGAGCTCATAGAGAAGATAACGACAGAGATCGTCTGAGTGGAAGTGGTACTGTTGTTTCTAGCCCCGAGTGTTTCAGCAGGGCCATTTGTTCTACAGAGATTCCCCCCAATTTCAGGTTGGCAGCTGGAATAAACAAGTTCTCTGGAGAGTCCAAACCGGAAACATGGTTAGAGGATTACCGAGTGGCTATGCAGATTGGTGGAGGAAATGACAACGTAGCCATGAAGCATTTATCTTTGATGTTGGATGGTTCTACCCGGGCGTGGCTGAATCGTTTAGCTCCTTCTAGCATCTATTGCTGGGAGGATCTTGCCCGAGTGTTCATCAGTACATTCGAGGGCACTTGCAAGCATCCGGCAGGTTTGATTGATTTGCAGCACTATTTCAGAAGCCCAATGAGTCCTTGAGAGATTATATTCAGCATTGGTCCACTTTGCATCACACAGTGGAGAATGTTTCCGAGCACCAAGCTGTTTGTGCTTTCAACGCCGGTGTGAGGCATAGAGAGCTTTGCTGGAAGTTTGGGCGAACAGGTGACATTTCTTTGAGCAAGATGATGGAGAATGCCACTCGGTACGTCAATGGCGAAGAAGAAGACCGCCTCGTAGCAGCAAACGAAAAGCAGTCGACAATGATGCCGGCGGCAATTCTAGTCGGAAACAGAAGCGCAAGGCTGATGCCCCTGCTCAGGCAGAGGCTGCCGCTCTGGCGGCACAAGTCAAAAATAAAGGGAAGTCTAAAGCACAGCTTACCCCCAAGAAGTCAAAGAAATAGTTGGGAACAGAAATTTTGGATTTACCGTGTGCAATCCACACGAAGAAAGATGAGGATGGCAATTTGATATTGCCTAAACATACCACTAGACAGTGCCGTTTACTCATCCAGCAGTTTAAGGAAGATCAGTCGAGTGAGAAAACTCCTGAAAAGGAGGATGATGAAGATAAAGAAGAGTTTCCCGAGGTCAATGCCACTCTGTTGATTTTTGCTGATGTAGAGACCAAGAGTCGACTGAAAGTTATCAATAGAGAAGTCAACATGGCTGTTCCTGCCACCCCCACATACCTCAAGTGGTCTTAGACTGCTATTACGTTTGACCAGTCAGACCACCCTGCTCATATTGCTACACCCAGTCGGCAAGTGCTGGTTGTCGACCCGGTTGTGGGAGGCACTCGGCTGCGCAAAGTCCTGATGGATGGTGGGAGCGGCTTGAACATCTTGTATGCGAATACCCTAAAGGTGATGGGCATTCCGATGTCCCGACTCAGCGAAAGCAACATGCAATTTCATGGGGTTATCTCTGGGAAGAAGGGCAAGTCACTCGGCCAGATAGCATTGGATGTGGTCTTCGGCACCGACAAGAATTTTCGCAAAGAGAAATTGACGTTTGAAGTGGTGAACTTCCAGAGCACATACCATGCCATCCTTGGCCGTCCGGCTTATGCCCGTTTCATGGCCCGTCCATGCTACGTATATCTCAAGCTAATGATGCCTGGGCCCAAGGGTGTGATCACTGTCACTGGAAATCAACAGAGATCTGAGGAGTGCCTTCAGCAGGGCTCCAAAATTGCTGATCATCAGATGGCTGTGGTCGAGTTGGAGAAGTACAAAAAGAATACCGATCCTATCAATCTACTACGTGCTAAGAAGACCGCTTCTGGGTCAGCTTTTCAGTCGGCAGGCAAAGTGAAGAAAGTGAACATTCACCCGACAGATCCCACTGCTGCCCCGACCAACATTTCAATGACACTCAACAGCAAATAGGAAGCCGAGCTCATCCAGTTCCTCCATGAGAACTGGGACATCTTCGCATGGAAGCCTGCTGACATGCCGGGTGTACCCAGAGAACTGGCTGAGCACCAACTGAGAGTCAACCCGAAGGCCAAACCTGTGAAAGAGCATTCACTAGTGGAAAACAGGCTTTTGTCCCGGTTCAAGAGGGCCTTTAGTCCCGGTTCTGGAACCGGGACAAAGCAAGCGGGACTAATACCCCGAGCTTTAGTCCCGGTTGGCTTACGAACCGGGACCAAAGGCCCTCCACATGGCGCTGCCTAGGGCGGGGGCCTTTAGTCCCGGTTGGTAACACCAACCAGAACTAAAGCAATTTTTTTTGAATTTTTTTATTGTTTTTAAGTTTTATTCTGATTTTCAAATCTTTCAATGATTTGACAATTTAATCTCTAATCACCCGTCCTCACTGCTCCACTCATTTGAAATCGTCTAATTTCCCGACCGGTCACCCATCCTCTCACTGCTCCAGCCCCAGCACGCTTAACTTCCTGGTTCTATCGACCCTCGTTTCCAGGTCTGCACTTGTTGTTTTCCTGACAATACTAAGCAATCAATCATATTAACCCTTACGTCTTGATGTCACATGATTTAATTTTTTGAATTCTAAACAATTATTAAAATAAACTAAATAAGTACTAATAATATTGAATAATGAAAATAAAATAAATAAAATTAATTTTTAAAATTATTAAAATTATTATTTTTGATTTGAAATAACTTTTTTTTCTTTTGGAATTTTGAGCATCTGAGAAAACTTCACCGGGTAAACCCGGGTGAAATCGAGTCCGAATTTTTCTGCCGTTTTTATTTATATATTAAACTTTTTTTTTCGACGTCGTATGCAAAAGTTATGGCCATTTTACATTTTTTTTAGTTTTTTTGCAAAAAAGGTCAAAATTCATATTTCAAAATTTCTATACCAACTAGACACTAAAACCTAACCACATCTCAACGGATTTAATTTTGGAAGATTTTATCATTTTCGTTTATTTTGTACAAAACTAAAAAGGCGGTCCACGCGGGGGGGGGGAGGGGGTAGAGTTTGAAAATTTCTGAACCCCTTTAGTCCCGGTTGGTGTTACCAACCGGGACTAAAGGTCCAGTTGGAACCGGGACCGATGCCCGACCCCTTTAGTCCCGGTTGGTGTTACCAACCGGGACTAAAGGCCCCCCTTTGGTCCCGGTTCGTAACACCAACCGGGACCAAAGGGTGTCGGCCCCTTTAGTCCCGGTTGGTGTTATCAACCGGGACGAAAGGTCCAATACCAACCGGGACGAATGCCCGACCAGCGCCCTGGCCTCACGTACCGGGACCGATGCCCCATAGGTCACGGTTCGTGAGTGAACCAGGATTAATGGCTTTTCGGGGCTATGACCAAAGCCCTGTTTTCCACTAGTGATTTGCGTCGGTCGGCAGCAGAGAAGCAGAAGGCAATCGACGAGGAGGTCGCTCGTCTCTTCACGGCTAAGTTCATACATGAGATTTACCACTCCGAGTGGTTATCAAACGTCGTCATGGTCCCCAAGAAGGATAAGTCAGTCCGCATGTGTATTGACTTCAAACATATCAATCGGGTCTGCCCGAAAGATCATTTTCCGCTCCCTCGCATTGATAAGATTGTCGACTCAACTGCAGGATGCGAGCGTCTATCTTTTCTCGATGCATACTCTCGCTACCATCAGATCCGTCTGTATGGTCCAGATGAAATTAAAACAGCCTTCATCACGCCATTCGGGTGTTTTTGTTATATCACCATGCCTTTTGGTTTGAAAAATGCTGCCGCTACTTTCATGCGCATGATTCAAAAATGTTTGCTTGATCAAATCCCTCAGAATGTTGAAGCATACAAGGATGATATTGTTGTCAAGTCTCGCAAAGGTTCCAACCTGCTGTCTGACTTGGCTGAAACATTCGCCAACCTGAGGAGGTATGACATCAAGTTAAGTAAGACTAAGTGCACTTTCAGTGTTCCTGGCGACAAGTTACTCGGTTTTCTCATTTCTGAACAAGGAATCGATGTCAATCCTGAAAAGATCAGTGCTATTACCCGAATGAAGAGCCCTGAGCATGTGCACGATGTCCAGAAGCTCATAGGTTGCCTGGCGGCGTTGAGTCGATTCATTTCTCGTCTCGATGACAAGGCATTGCCTTTGTACCGACTGATGAAGAAGTTTGATAAGTTCGAGTGGACTCCAGAAGCTGAAGCAGCGTTTGTCAAGCTCAAAGCCCTGCTTTCCACCCAGCCGGTGCTTGCTGCTCCGCATAGCAAAGAGCCCTTGCTCGTTTACATTGGGGCCACTAATCAGGTCGTTAGTACTGTTCTCACTGTCGAGCGGGAAGAGGAAGGCAAAGCTTACAAGGCCCAACGTCCTGTTTATTACATTTCTGAAGACTTGACTCCTTCAAAGCAAAGATACCCACATTACCAGAAGCTCGTATATGGTATATATCTATCGGCAAAGAAGGCGGCACACTACTTTCAAGATCACTCCATTTCAGTCGTCAGTGATGCTCCATTGTCTGAGATCCTCAACAATCGAGATGCAACTGGTCGAGTGGCAAAATGGGCTATTGAGCTCCTCTACTTTGATATCAAGTTTGAAGCAAAAAAGGCGATCAAGTCTCAAGCACTTGCTGATTTCCTGGCCGGGTGGATTGAACAGCAACAGCCAATCCAAATTCACTCGGCGCACTGGACCATGTTCTTTGATGGATCGAAGATGCTGAATGGGTCTGGTGTTGGTGTGGTTTTGGTGTCTCCAAAAGGCGACAAACTCAGCTATGTCTTACAGAATCACTTTGATTCCTCCAATAACGAAGCTGAGTATGAAGCACTCCTATATGGGTTGCGTATGGCGATCTCACTCGGCGTCCGGCGCCTGATGGTATACGGCGATTCCGATTTGGTGGTCAATCAAGTGATGAAAGAGTGGGATGTCAGAAACCCTACCATGACTGGATACTGCAAGGCAGTAAGAAAGCTTGAGAAGAAGTTTGAAGCTTTGGAACTCCATCACGTTCCCCGAGTGAAGAATCAGGTAGCCGATGAGCTAGCGAAAATCGGATCCACTCAGAAACCTGTCCCCAACAATGTGTTTCTAGAACACCTACATTCCCCTTCAGTACAGGAAGATCCCTTCACTGAAGAGCCCCTGCAAGCAAAGAGTGCCTCTGATCCGATTGAATTTGATGTCCCAGCAGTCATAGATTTGGTCATGGAGATTCTGGTGATCATGCCCGACTGGACAGTACCTTATATTGCATACATTCTGAGGCAAGAACTCCCAGATGATGAAATTGAGGCTCGACAGATAGTCCACAGATCCAAGGCCTTTACTGTGATGGATAGACAACTCTACAGAGAGAGCATAACTGGTGTGATTCAATGGTGTATTTCTCCTGAAGAAGGTCAACTGATTCTGGAGGAGATTCACTCGGGAACTTGTGGTCATCACGCGTCCTCTAGGACGATTGTTGCCAAAGCATACCGAGCTGGTTTCTTTTGGCTACGCGCGAATGAGATGGCTAAGCAGATTTTTGATCACTATGAAGGGAGCCAGTTCTATTCGAACCTGTCGCACAAGCCTGCGTCTGCATTGAAGACTATTCCACTCATCTGGCCATTTGCTGTATGGGGATTGGATATGGTCGGACCCCTTCAAACAGGCCAGAGTGGATTTACTCATTTGCTTGTAGCAGTCGACAAGTTCACTAAGTGGATTGAAGCTAAACCCATAAAGAAGCTGGACACCCAAACCGCTATCAAATTCATGAAAGAGATAACTTTCTGATATGGAGTCCCCCACAGTATCATTACAGACAATGGCTCAAACTTTGACTCGGAAGAGTTCTGATACTTTTGCTCCTCTTACTCGGGTAGATTATGCGTCCGTTGCGCATCCCTAGACCAACGGTCAAGCTAAGCGAGCGAATGGCCTTATCCTTGAAGGGCTGAAGCCTCGACTCATGCGAGATCTAGATCATGCGGCTAGAGCTTGGGTCACTGAATTGCCGTCTGTTCTGTGGGGCTTGAGGACGTCTCCTAATCGGTCGACTCGGCACACTCCTTTCTTCTTGGTGTATGGAGCCGAAGACGTTTTGCCAAGTGACGTCCTTCACAATTCTCCCCGAGTAGACCTTTACTCTGAGACTGAAGCTGAGCAAGCACGACAGGACGGTGTGGATCTCCTGGAAGAAGAACGCGAGATGGCTCTGATTCGGTCGACTGGATATCAACAAAGATCTGCGGCGCTTCCATGCGAGGCATGTCAAGAGTCGGTCATTCCACGAAGGTGATTTGGTGCTCCGAGTGGATCAGCAGAGACCTCACAAGCTGGCTCCAGCATGGGAAGGCCGTTTCGTCGTCACCAAAGTACTGAACAATGGAGCTTACCACCTCTTCAACGTGAAGAAGAATATTGACGAGCCGCGCATTTGGAATGCGGATTTACTTCGACGTTTTTATACTTAACGACTGGATTGTTTTGATGTAATAAGAGTACTCCAGACAATGACGTTTGTTAAAGTTATGACTCCTGCAGTCTATTGTCGATTCCGATCGCACAGTGTTGCATTCAAAAAATTACTCCGAGTGACGAGTAATCCTCCCACTCGTAGGCTTAGCCGCGAACCAGCTTTCGCCTAAGTTAAAAAACCCTTCCGAGTGAATAGTATTCCTTTCACTCGGAAACTTAGCTGCGAACCAGTCTTCACCTAAGTTCAAAACTACTCCAAGTGATGAGCGATCCTCTCACTCGAGGGCTTAGTTGCGAACCAGCTTTCGCATAAGTTAAAAAACTCTTCCGAGTGTAAAGTCTACCTTTCACTCAGAAACTTAGCTGCGAACCAGTCTTTGCCTAAGTTCAAAACTACTCTGAGTGATCCTCTCACTCGGTGGGCTTAGCTATGAACCAGCTTTCGCCTAAGTTAAAAAACCCTTCCGAGTGAATAGTATTCCTTTCACTCGGAAACTTAGCTGCAAACCAGTCTTCGCCAAAGTTCAAAACTACTCCGAGTGATAAGCGATCCTCTCACTCGGGGGCTTAGTTGGGAACCAACTTTTGCCTAAGTTAAAAAAAACTTTCCGAGTGTAAAGTCTACCTTTCACTCGGAAAATTAGCTGCGAACCAGTCTTCGCCTAAGTTCAAAACTACTCTGAGTGACGAGCGATCCTCTTACTCGGGGGCTTAGTTGCGAACCAAATTTCGCCTAAGTTAAAAAAACCTTCCGAGTGAATAGTATTCCTTTCACTCAGAAACTTAGCTACAAACCAGTCTTCGCCTGAGTTCAAAACTATTCCGAGTGACGAGCGATCCTCTCACTCAGGGGCTTAGCTACGAACCAGCTTTCGCCTAAGTTAAAAAACCCTTCCGAGTGAATAGCATTCCTTTCACTCGGAAACTTAGCTGCGAACCCGTCTTCGTCTAAGTTCAAAACTACTCCGAGTGACGAGCGATCCTCTCACTCGGGGGCTTAGCTGCGAACCAGCTTTCGCCTAAGTTAAAAAAACCTTCCGAGTGTAAAGTCTACCTTTCACTCAGGAACGTAGCTGCGAACCAATCTTTGTCTAACTTCAAAACTACTCCAAGTGACGAGCGATCCTCTCACTTGGGGTCTTAGCTGTGAACCAGCTTTCGCCTAAGTTAAAAAACCCTTCCGAGTGAATAGTATTCCTTTCACATGGAAACTTAGCTGCGAACCAGTCTTCGTCTAAGTTCCAAACTACTCCGAGTGATGAGCGATCCTTTCACTCGGGAGCTTAGCTGCGAACTAGCTTTCGCATAAGTAAAAAAAAACCTACCCGAGTGGATAGTGTCCTATTCACTCGGAAACTTAGATGCGAATCAGTCTTCGCCTAAGTTAAAAACTTCACAGAGTGACAAGTAATTCTTAAACTCGGGGACTTGGCTGCGAATCAGTCTTCGCCTAAGTCCAAAATTCTTCCGAGTGCAGGACATCAGTTCCATTCGAGAAGAAAACAAATTCAGCCAAGCAAAAAGGTCGGAAAGCATAATGCAAGTCATACTGGAATCTCTAGCACAGCAAAAATTTGTTCGCGAAAAGGGAAATACTTAGGCCCAAGGCCTGAACGAAGTTTAATCGGTTACACCATCACTCGGCATACCAAGGTAAATAAAGTTTTAACGGCGAGCAAAGTATTTCTTAGGCACCAATGGGACTCGCAGGCTCGACAAAGGTGTCTAGATCGATCCCATCGGCGATCCGAGAGGCTGCTTCGATGAAGGTCTCCATGAAGTCTTCAAACTGAAGTTTCTTTCTGTTGATCACTCGGAGAGACTTCAGTTTGTCCTCCCTGGCCTCCATGCAATGCACCTGGACGGGTGAAAGGGCCACATCAGCACCGCAACGACCGGCGGATTTCTTCCATGCCTGCACTCGACCTGGAATTTTGTGGCACCCCGGTTCGCAGAACCGGATTACCCGTGTTTCCAACCCATAGATCATGTCTTCTGGAAACGCGTAACAACTTGGCATAGAACAGAATTGAGCTTTATTGATAAAAGGTGGCTACAAGCTCGTAATTTACATCAACAGCGAGGCCAAAGGTACCCTCGGTGCTGCAACAATATCTACATTATTTATCCCACATAGAGGGGCCTCGCAATATAGAGTACTCCTACTGCGTAGTAGAACTTAGCACAACTCCATACACAGGGACACTGCTGTGGACGCATCCTAGTTATCGAAGCACGAATCCTTAGGAGCTCCGCCATCGGCTTCTCCTGCATCTGGCATGATAAGCCAGGTGATTACTTTGAATGTACTCGCAAGCTCAAGACAACCAAACAATGCAGCAAACCATAGCATAGCAATCAATATGATACCACAAACATTTACTTACGGCACTGAGCACTAAGTTACTCTCTTCCGGGTTGTCCCAAAACCCACGGAATACTCACAACACTCGAGTACTTCCGAACACAGCACGAGATCTTCCATCATTATTAACATCAATCCGGTTGATCACCCACTGAGGTCTGGACAGGTCGTCCATTTGCATGGACACGGCTATTCGAATAGATTTGACACTCTGCAGAGGTTGCAAACTTTACCCACATGCCATGAAGCACTGGCCTCGTGATCCCATTCGGGTGGACCGGCATTGCTTCAACAAGACCTGCCTGACCCGTGACACATTCATTGTACGACCGGCACGTATCCTCCCCATGAGGCCTGCCCTGGGTGACCACTGTGCCCCCATGGCACTGACCACCGTTGTGGCCCAACTCTGTAGTCCCAAACGGGGTACTACGATTCCAAACGGGGATCAAACTCATCCGGTCCATAGGGTTACCGCCGCTTACCTGACCAGGCTAGCATGCCGCACGTAACCCCCCCTCTTTGGAGGTACACTTGAATGGTCACGCAATCAGACACGGTCAAGGCCGTCCCATACCAGCGGATGTGGTTGTACGGATATTCCCGGACAGGTGACTCGTGATCAACCGCTAATCCATCATACTCCAACAAGGGTGGTTCAACTAAGCATCTTAAAAGGTATTGTCCACATGAAATAATGAAGCTAACATCATACGAAAATGCTAGAAGGATGCATGCATGAAATGGACATCATGGCTTGCCTTGCTCTGCTGGGTGGTTCAAACACTCTGGATCTTCACAAACTCCAAACTCTTCTTCTGAAAATTATTTGAAATAAATTTGAAAGTGTCACACAAGGCAAACAATTCACCAGAAATTCTGTGAATGTGAGAAAAATAGAGTCCAGTAGGAACACGATGCAAAAAGAATCATGTCAATAGGAGTTGTAGAATAAAAGTTATTACTGGTCAAAGTTGTGGTCAAATATCAGTTTTATAATAGATTTAATAGATTTTCCAGAAAACCCAGGGGCAGCCACGCCGAAGGCGTAAAGTGGAAATACGCTTCCACTTACGTACCACTTCGATGGCCGACCGTCTCACTGACGGGTGGGGTCACGCCCGATTAAAAGAGGAGGGAGGGAGGCGGCCGAGAGGAGGCGGGCCTCCGGCGATGGCCGCCGGCGATGGAGAGGGGGAGGAGGTCCGTCGACTACGGGAATGGGTAGAGCGCGCGAGTGCGGTCCAGCACGTACCCGCAGTTCCTCCAATGGTGACCGGAAGTGGTCGTCCCCTTCCTCTCCAGCGGGCACACCTACGGGAGGTCGTTGGAGTTGCTCAATCCGGCAATGATCCGAGCGGGGGAGAGCACCAGAAGGGTCAGGGAGCTCTACTGGTTACGAGGAAGGGCTTGGGAGGAGCTGGGGCTGAGTGGGGCGAGGTGGCGTCGGGGCACTGGCAGCGGAGCGATTCCGGCGATGCCCGAGGCCAGAAGGCCCCACGGCCGTCGTTCTTACTCTAGGCAGCCACTAGGAGGAGGGAGGAGTGGGTTGATGAGCTCGGAGCTGGCTGGGGGTCTATTTATTGGCTGGCGACGAGCACCCGATCCGAACAGCGCCGCGAGGAAGCTGCCGGCGATTGGAGGGTGAGCTGGCCGTCGCGGAGTGCAGCGAGGTGACGGGGGAGGCCAGTGCAGTTAATGCGAGGTGGACGGCTCGCTGGAGATGCCGCCATTCCGCAGGGCGCCCGTGCTGCCACTGTGATGCCCGTGGCGCACGGTGGCCGGATGCGGCGGGCTCGATTCCGACGAGGGGAGCGGCTCTGGGAGGAGGGTGGGGGTTCCAAACGGACGCGTGGTCGTCGGGCAGGTCGTCGGCGCAAGGGGACGGTGCCCAGTCGAGCTCCCATCGGCCTACGACGAGACCAGTGCACTACGACGCTCAGAGCGCGCTTTTGGCATTGCCAGACGTGTGGTCACCGCGTGCATGGGTGCACGCGACGTGACCCAGCGGACTGCAGCGTGTCTGGCACGTCGACCCTGCTCTCCTGTGTCCCTTCCTGGCATTGGCTGCATCTGGATCCTCCTGAACTAATGGGAACCATCACCTGAAGTTTCTGGACAGAAACTTGTCCATGTTCTGCACGAGAGATGGATGGAGCTCCAAGCCAAAAGACTTGTCTCGGGATTCTGGGTTGAATGGACTATCTGCTGGAGAAATTTGAGGGGAAATGGAGGAGAATTGGGGGTGGTTCCTTTGCAAACTGCCATTCTGGACAGAAACTTGCTGAGCTTGTGGCTCTCATTTGGTTGATCTGCAAATTATGAAACTTGGTGTAGAGGAGTACTTTGATGCATAGAAGATGTCATAAAAGTTCCAAATCAAATGGACATCTGTAGCTGGTACTTCCTTCACAATCGTCCCAAAATGCAGAAACTTACCAAAGCCTTTCAGCTCAAAAGTTGTACTGGCCATTCTCATATTTTTGGATAAAATGGCAATTTAGGATCCCTAGGAGCTTGGGGAATTTTTCTGGAATTTTACTCAAGAGATAAATTGGGGTTGCTTCACAATGGTCTATTTCTGGCCAGAGACCAAATAATTATTCTAGCCAAAATTTCCCATTGGGCAGCAACATATTTTGAAGAAAAATGAAATCATATGTTGGCAAGAACATGTGGAAAAAGATTTGGAATTATTTGGCCAACCCAACTATGTGTTGCTTCACAACCCATAGGGCTAACTTTAATTCCAAAAATAGAAACGACATTAGAAGAATTATTAAATAATTGAAAATAAATACCAGAGAGGTGAGGGAAAACTTGGGCAAGGTTTTGGGTGCTAGGGGGAAAGTTCAAAGAAATCCATGCACTGGAAGTCTTGGAATCACCCCAGTGGCAGATAAAACCCAAATAGTTTCCAAAAAAAAGGGTCAAAATCCAGGGTGTCACAAACCTACCCCCCTTAGGATGAATCTCGTCCTCGAGATTCTGTTGCTCAGGGAACAAATACGGATACGCGGATCTTAAGAAATCCGCTCTTTCCCAAGTGGCATCTTCCTCTGTGTGGTGCCCCCACAGCACCTTGTAAAACTTAATCACTTTCCTGCGGGTTGTTCTTTCCATCTCATCTAGGATCTTAACAGGCTTTACCTCATAGGTCAAGTCCTTTGCCAGTTCTAGTTCACTCATATCCGCTTGTTTGACTGGCGGTGCAATACATTTCCTTAACTAGGATATATGTAAAACATTATGCACATCTGACAACTCGGGTGGTAGTTCCAACTGATATGCCACTCTGCCTCTTCTAGCAATCACTGGAAAACGGACCAATATACCTTGGTGCAAGCTTACCCCGCGAATGGAATCTCCTTACTCCTTTCATGGGTGTTACTCTGAGATATGCATACTCCCCGGGTTCAAAGGTTACCTCCCAGTGTTTTGGGTCATAATAGCTTTTCTGCCGTGACTTAGCTGCTCGGAGTCGTTCTTGGATGTCCTTGACTCGCTTCTCAGCCTCGAGCATTAAGTCTGTCGCAAAGATTTTGCTGTCTCCGGTCTGAGACCAATTTAAGGGGGTGCGGCACTTCCGCCCGTACAGTGCCTCAAACGGTGACATCTTCAGACTTGACTGGTAGCTGTTGTTATAGGAAAACTCCGCATATGGCAGACTGTCTTCCCATTTTGGACCCTGGGTGAGAGCGCATGATCGAAGCATGTCCTCTAATATCTGATTCACCCTTTCTGTTTGTCCATCTATCTAGGGATTGTATGCTGTGCTATGCTTCAGCGCGGTCCCCAATGCTTGATGAAGTCGTAGCCAGAATGCTGAGGTAAATAGAGAACCTCTATCGGACGTGATAGTCTTGGGGACTCCGTGGTGACTGACTATCCGGGACATGTAGAGCTGCACCAGTTGGCTGGTGTTGAGAGCGGTCTTCACGGGGATGAAGTGAGCCACTTTCGTGAGGGTATCCACAATGACCTAAATAGCGTTGTTGCCTCTAGTGGACTTGGGTAGTCCCACTATAAAGTCCATGCATATGTCGTCCCACTTCCACTGGGGAATCGGTAGAGGTTGCAATAGCCCGGCGGGTTTCTGGTGTTCCGCCTTGACCTTGTTGCATATATCACAGCAGGCGACATAGTAAGCGATGTCTCTCCGCATTCCTAGCCA
Organism: Elymus sibiricus; assembly: GCA_039707655.1. NCBI lineage: Eukaryota > Viridiplantae > Streptophyta > Magnoliopsida > Poales > Poaceae > Elymus > Elymus sibiricus. The sequence goes on along the minus strand of CM077672.1, from coordinate 518,366,033 downwards.
CCAGATCGTCTCCCTCAGATCTTGATACATTTTCGTGCCTCCCGGGTGGATCGAATACGAGGATTCATGAGCCTCCTTGAGTATCTGTTGCCTCAGATTCTCCTGATCAGGCACGCATATTCGCTTTTCGAACCACACCGTGCCTTGTTCATCCATGTGGAAGGATTTAGCCTTCCCTGTCGGGATCATCTTCTTGATCTTCTTAATTTCTTCATCTGGCTCTGGGGACTTCCTCATTTCATTCATGAGGGTGGGGATTATTTCCATCGTGTCCGAGGTGGTTGGTCCGCATAGCACCATGTTGAGCTCAGCGAATTCCTCCTGCAATCTCGGAGGCATACTGGCTAGGAGTGCATTCACAGTGCCTTGCTTCCTGCTGAGAGCGTCTGCGACCACATTGGCTTTCCCCGGATGATAATTTATCCCAATGTCGTAGTCTCTGACTAGCTCAAGCCATCTTCGTTGCCTCAGATTCAAGTCAGGCTGGGTGCAGATGTACTTGAGACTCTTATGGTCTGTGTATATTTCACAGCGCTGTCCAATGAGGTAATGCCTCCAAATCTTTAAGGCATGAACTACGGCTGCTAACTCCAGATCATGGGTAGGGTAGTTCTCCTCGTGGGGTCGTAGCTGTCGCGATGCATATGCCACGACTTTTCCTTCTTGCATCAATACGCATCCAAGGCCTCGCCTGGAAGCGTCGTAGTATATGTCAAAGCTCTTATGAATGTCTGGGAGGACTAGGACAGGGGCTGTAGTGAGCCTAGTCTTTAGTTCCTTAAAACTGATGTCGCATTCTGGCGTCCAGACAAATCGTTGGTTCTTCTTGAGCAACTCGGTTAGGGGCTTGGCTATTTTAGAGAAGCCTTCTATGAAATGTTGATAATAGCCAGCTAATCCCAGAAAACTACGGACTTCGGTCACCGTAGTTGGTGTCTTCCAGTTCAAGATTGCCGTCACTTTACTGGGGTCGATGGCTACTCCTTGTTCTGACAGAATGTGCCCCAGAATTCCCACCTCTTTTAGCCAAAACTCGCACTTGCTGAACTTGGCATATAGGCGGTGATCTCTTAGTCTTTCCAAGACAGCGCGGAGGTGTTGCTTGTGATCTTCCTCATCTTTGGAGTATATCAGTATATCGTTGATGAATACCACCACAAATTTATCCAAAAAGTCCATGAAGACTTTGTTCATCATGCTCATGAAATAGGATGGGGCATTCGTTAATCCGAACGACATGACCGTGAATTCATATAGGCCATACCGGGTGGTGAATGCGGTCTTGGGGATGTCCTCCTTCTTGAATTTCCGCTGATGGTATCCGGTGCGGAGGTCGATTTTGGAGAACACTCGAGCTCCACTCAATTGGTCGAACAGGTCATCAATGCGAGGTAGCGGGTACTTATTCTTGATCGTGACCTCGTTCAACTGACGATAGTCTATGCACATACGTAGGCTTCCGTCTTTCTTCTTGATGAAAAGTACGGGTGATCCCCACGGTGAAATGCTTGGGCGGATATACCCCTTTTGCAATAATTCATCCAGTTGTTTCTTTAGCTCTGCCAATTCCGGTCCTGGCATACAGTAGTACTTCTTGTAAATCGGGGCGGTGCCGGGAACTAGCTCGATTGCAAACTCCAACTCCCGGTCAGGAGGCATTCCTGGCAATTCTTCAGGATATACGTCCGGATATTCACAAACTGCCGGAATCTCTTGCATATCCATGGCGGTAATTTGATATGACTTTCCTTCCCTTGGCTTCATTGTGCTGGCAAGGAATTGGACTGTCTGTCCGGTGGGGCTGACCGGGGTTACCATTCGGTTGGCACAGTTGATGCATACTTGATGCGAGGTCAACCAATCCATTCCTAGAATTGCATCTAATCCCGAGGATTCAATAGCCATGAGCGCTGCTGGAAATTTTACTCCGTCTATTGTAATTTCCAGATCTCTATATAACACATTTGTTTTGAGCAGGGAGCTAGGGGATTGTACCACCATGGTTTTGTCTAAGAGCGACGGACTAAATTCGTGCAGGGTGGCAAAACTCCGCAAAATAAACGAGTAGGAAGCCCCAGAGTCAAATAAAATTACTGCAGGTATGTCGTTAATAGAGAACATACCAAGGACGATTTCGAGCGCTTCGCAGGCTTCCTCGGCGGAGATGTGATGGACGCGTTCGTGGCAGACGTTGGGGTTGGGACGGCGTCCAAGAGTGTTGACTTGCGGCTTGACGTCGGCAGGAGCCTTCCCAGTGTTGGAGGGGCACTGCTTGGAGTAGTGTCCGCTCTGGCCGCAAGTGAAACAGGTATTGTTGCAGCGACAATCCTCGAGTACCGGCTGCTTGCCGAAGGTCTTAGTCTGGCTCACTGTCTTGTTGTTGTTACTGGTATTGCTCCATGCAGGCTTGTACTCTGTTGTACTGGGCTGCCAGGTATGTGGCTTCTGGACCACTGGCTCACGGTTCTCCTTTTTAGGCTCAAACTTCCGCTTTTGAGCTTCATGCACGGACTTGTGCTCTCTTTCGGCAATGTAGGCCTTGTTGACCAGTGTCTGGAAATGGGGGAAGTCCAGCATGCACAACTGACTGCGGAGGTGATGATTCAGTCCTCCTAGGAATCGATCTATCTTCCTTTCCTCAGTGGCCACATCATAGGCGGAGTATCGTGCCAGATTGTTGAACTTGTTGAGGTATTCTGTAACTGACATACCTCCTTGTGTCAATGCCAGAAACTCTCTCTGCTTAACCTTCATTATACCAGTGGGAATGTGGTACTGACGGAACAACTCCTTAAACTATTCCCATGAGATTTCCTCTTCGGCAGACCACGTGGCTTTGGTATTGTCCCACCAAATAGCTGCTGGTCCTTCTAAGTATTGAGTGGCAAATGGGACCTTATCTAAATTCGTACAATGGGCTATGTCCAACTTCTTGTCCATGGTTCTTAGCCAATCATCGGCATCTATTGGATCCGTAGCTTGACCAAAGTTAGGTGGCCGGGTACGCTAAAAGTCGGATAACCTGGAGTGCGATCCACTGTTGTTATGACTCTGGCCTACCATAGCCTGCATACTCTTTAGAAATTCCATAAGATCCTGGTTCCTCTTTTCCTCAAACATCCTCATAATCTGATCGGTGGTTGGTGTCTGAGGTGGTGGGGGCGGTAAGTTTTCTGGTGCTTGACCTGCTTGTCTGGCGGATCGACGAACGGGGTTGCCGTCGCCGCCTTGGCTACAACTTCCTTTCATCCTAAATTTGTTCCCATTACAAAACACCGAATCGATGAGCAACATCCATAGAGGAGAGCACAGTTATATAGCACCAGATATAATACATGAAAAGCAGTTAAAGCAGACCACATAACTATACAAGATAACCCAACATCATACATGGCAAGCTAGTAGGGGATAACATGACTAGACTGCTCATACGGCAGTTGACATATGCAAAGATGCATGCATACCAACTCGAGCCTCATCTCTACTGGTGCAGATGACACGAACACTGCCAGACCACGGACTCATCATTGTCTGTCCCTGATTCGGAGTCGGAGCTGACAATGTGGACCTCGTCCTCCGGACCAGGAGAGACACGACGACGCAACCGGGGCGGTTCCCCTTCTGGAGGAGAGGGAGCACTACGCCTCAGCATCGGAGAAGCTGGAGTGGCAAGGAGGGAAGCCCACTCAGCTGGGGTCTCACGACGGCTACCAGACGGAAGGCCTGGCGGCACAGGGGTGGTAGGTGGAGTCTGGAATTTGGGTGGAGGTGGAACCGGCGGGAGATATATGGGTGGATGGATGGGCTGAGGTGGAGGTGGAGCTGGGTTCACCACTGCCAATGCCCTTAAGACACGGGTCAGCTCCTCGGCCAGGGATACGATCGTACGGTAGCCGGCGGTAATGTAACGAGACATCACAGCCGTTGCACGGTCACATGCCGGGTCAACAGGAGCGAAGATAACTCGCCCGGTCATAGGTGACAGGGTGGGATAATAGAGAAAGCCTGGATGAGTCTGCATCTCAACCTCGTGGAAACGCAGGTCAGTGAGAGCCTCCATCGCGGCAAACTGAATTGCTAACTCTGGGGTGGAAGCCGCTTCGCCCTTGGTAGAGCGAGAGTAGCAGTCAAGACCCGAGTTCGCAATCAGAAATACCTCGGCATGGTACTCGTACACCGACTCCGCGAGCTGCTCTCGGAACACCTGGTACACTGGATCATCACCATGAGGATACAGCCGGTGCTAGACGCTCCTCAGCAGTCCCAGGAAGGATGAGGGTGCAGGTTCGAAATGGAAGTGGTATGCAGTGGGTGCCATCTACACTCACAAGGCCACGGGTTAGCAAAACTATGAAATATGATGCATGCTATGCAACAATCAAATGCAGCAAACAAATGCACACACACGAACCTATTCTACTCGCAACTCTAGCGCGTACTAACTAAGGCATCCTACAGTCAGCACGGCTCTGATACCAATCATTGTGGCACCCCGGTTCGCAGAACCGGATTACCCGTGTTTCCAACCCAAAGATCATGTCTTCTGGAAACACGTAACAACTTGGTATAGCAGAACTGAGCTTTAATGATAAAAGGTGGCTACAACCTCGTAATTTACATCAACGGCGAGGCCAAAGGCACCCTCAGTGCTGCAACAATATCTACATTATTTATCCCACATAGAGGGGCCTCGCGATACAGAGTACTCATATTGCGTAGCGGAACATAGCGCAACTCCATCCACAGGGACACTGCTGTGGACGCATCCTAGTTATCGAAGCACGAATCCTCAGGAGCTCCACCATCGGTTTCTCCTACATCTGGCATGATAAGCCAGGTGAGTACTTTGAATGTACTCGCAAGCTCAAGACAACCAAACAATGCAGCAAACCATAGCATAGCAATCAATATGATACCACAAACATTTACTTACGGCACTGAGCACTAACTTACTCCCTTCCGGGTTGTCCCACAACCCACGGAATACTCGCAACACTCGAGTACTTCCGAACACAGCATGAGTTCTTCCATCATTACTAACATCAATCCGGTTGATCACCCACTGAGGTATGGACGGGTCGTCCATTTCCGTGGACACGGCTATTCGAATAGATTTGACACTCTACAGAGGTTGCACACTTTACCCACATGCCATGAAGCACTGGCCTCGTGATCCCATTCGGGTGGACCAGCATTGCTTCAACAAGACCTGCCTGACCCGTGACACATTCATTGTACGACCAACACGTATCCTTCCCATGAGGCCTGCCCTAGGTGACCACTGTGCCCCCATGGCACTGACCACCGTTGTGGCCCAACTCTATAGTCCCAAACGGGGTACTACGATCCCAAACGGGGATCAAACTCATCTGGTCCACAGGGTTACCGCCGCTTACCTGACCAGGGTAGCACGCCGCACGTAACCCCCCCTCTTTGGAGGTACACATGAACGGTCACGCAATCAGATACGGTCAAGGCCATCCCATACCAGCGGATGTGGTTGTACGGATATTCCCGGACAGGTGACTCGTGATCAACCGCTAATCCAGCATACTCCAACAAGGGTGGTTCAACTAAGCATCTTAAAAGGTATTGTCCATATGAAATAATGAAGCTAACATCATACGAAAATGCAATGCTAGAAGGATGCATGCATGAAATGGACATCATGGCTTGCCTTGCTCTGCTAGGTGGTTCAAACACTCTGGATCTTCACAAACTCCAAACTCTTCTTCTGAAAATTATTTGAAATAAATTTGAAAGTGTCACACAAGGCAAACAATTCACCAGAAATTCTGTGAATGTGAGAAAAATGTCAAACTTGGTTCTAAAATAGCGGAGTCCAGTAGGAACACAATGCAAAAAGAATCATGTCCATAGGAGTTGTAGAATAAAAGTTATTACTGGTCAGAGTTGTTGTCAAATATCAGTTTTAAAATATATTTAATAGATTTTCCAGAAAACCCACGGACAGCCACGCCGAAGGCGTAAAGTGGAAATACGCTTCCACTTACGTACCGCTTCGGGGGCCGACCGTCTCACTGACGGGTGGGGCCACGCCCGATTAAACAGAGGAGGGAGGGAGGCGGCCGAGAGGAGGCGAGGCTCCGGCGATGGCCGCCGGCGATGGAGAGGGGGAGGAGGTCCGGTGACTACACGAATGGGTAGAGCGTGCGAGTGCGGTCCAGCACGTACCCGCAGTTCCTCCAATGGTGACCGGAAGGGGTCGTCCCCTTCCTCTGCGGCGGGCACACCTACGGGAGGTCATCGGAGTTGCTCAATCCGGCAACGATCCGAGTGGGGGAGAGCACCAGAAGGGTCAGGGAGCTCTATTGGTTACGAGAAGGGGGTTGGGAGGAGCTGGGGCTGAGTGGGGCGAGGTGGCATCAGGGCACTGGCGGCGGAGCGATTCCAGGGATGCCCGAGGCCAGAAGGCCCCACAGCCGTGGTTCTCGCTCTAGGCAGCCACTAGGAGGAGGGAGGAGTGGGTTGATGAGCTCGGGGCTGGCTGGGGGGTCTATTTATTGGCTGGCGACGAGCACCCGATCCGAACAGCGCCGCGAGGAAGCTGCCGGCGATTGGAGGGTGAGCAGGCCGTCGCTGAGTGCAGCAAGGTGACGGGGGAGGCTAGTGCAGTTAATGCGAGGTGGACGGCTCGCTGGAGATGCCTCCATTCCGCAGGGCGCTCGTGTTGCCACTGTGATGCCCGTGGCGTGCGGTGGCCGCATGCGGCGGGCCCGATTCCGGCGAGTGGAGTGGCTCTGGGAGGAGGGAGAGGGTTCCAGACGGACACGTGGTCGTCGGGGAGGTCGTCGGCGCAAGGGGACGGCGCCCAGTTGAGCTCCCATCGGCCTCCGACGAGACCAGTGCACTGCGACGCTCAGAGCGCGCGTTTGGCACTGCCAGACGTGTGGTCACCGCGTGCACGGGTGCATGCGACGTGACCCAGCGGGCTGCGGCGTGTGTGGCGCGTCGACCCTGCTCTCTTGCGTCCCTTCCTGGCATTGGCTGCATCTGGATCCTCCTGAACTGATGGGAACCATCACCTAAAGTTTCTGGACAGAAACTTGTCCATGTTCTGCACGAGAGATGGATGGAGCTCCAAGCCAAAAGACTGGTCTGGGGGATTCTGGGTTGAATGGACTATTTTCGGGAGAAATTTGAGGGGAAATGGAGGAGAATTGGGGGTGTTTCCTTTGCAAACTGCCATTCTGGATAGATACTTGTTGAGCTTGTGGCTCTCATTTGGTTGATCTGCAAATTATGAAACTTGGTTTAGAGGAGTCCCTTGGTGCATAGAAGATGTTATAAAAGTTTCAAATCAAATGGACATCTCTAGCTGGTACTTCCTTCACAATGGTCCCAAAAATGCAGAAACTTACCAGAGCCTTTCTGCTCAAAAGTTGTACTGGCCATTCTCATATTTTTGGAAAATAGCCATTTAGGATCCGTAGGAGCTTGGGGAATTTTTCTGGAATTTTACTCAAGAGATAAATTGGGGTTGCTTCACAATGGTCTATTTCTGGCCAGAGACCAAATAATTATTCTAGCCAAAATTTCCCATTGGGCAGCAACATATTTTGAAGAAAAATGAAATCATATGTTGGCAAGAACATGTGGAAAAAGATTTGGAATTATTTGGCCAACCCAACTATGTGTTGCTTCACAACCTATAGGGCTAACTTTAATTACAAAAATAGAAAAGGCATTAGAAGAATTATTAAATAATTGAAAATAAATACCAGAGAGGTGAGGGAAAACTTGGGCAAGATTTTGGGTGCTAGGGGGAAAGTTCAAAGAAATCAATGCACTAGAAGTCTTGGAATCACCCCAGTGGCAGATAAAACCAAATAGTTTCGGAAAAAACGGGACAAAATCCAGGGTGTCACAAACCTACCCCCCTTAGGATGAATCTCGTCCTCGAGATTCGGTTGCTCAGGAAACAAATACGGATACGCGGATCTTAAGAAATCCGCTCTTTTCCAAGTGGCCTCTTCCTGTGTGTGGGGCCCCCACAACACCTTGAAAAACTTAATCACTTTCCTTCGGGTTGTTCTTTCCATCTCATCTAGGATCTTAACAGGCTTTTCCACATAGGTCAAGTCCTTTGCCAATTCTAGTTCACTCATATCCGCTTGTTTGACTGGCGGTGCAATACATTTCCTTAACGGATATATGTAAAACATTATGCACATCTCACAACTCGGGTGGTAGTTCCAACTGATATGCCACTCTGCCTCTGCTAGGAATCACTGGAAACGGACCAATATACCTTGGTGCAAGCTTACCCCGCGAATGGAATCTCCTTACTCCTTTCATGGGTGTTACTCTGAGATATGCGTACTCCCCGGGTTCAAAGGTTACCTCCCGGTGTTTTGGGTCATAATAGCTTTTCTGCCGTGACTTAGCTGCTCGGAGTCGTTCTTGGATGTCCTTGACTCGCTTCTCATCCTCGAGCATTAAGTCTGTCCCAAATATTTTGCTGTCTCCGGTCTGAGACCAATTTAAGGGGGTGCGGCACTTCCGCCCGTACAGTGCCTCAAACGGTGACATCTTCAGACTTGACTGGTAGCTGTTGTTATAGGAAAACTCCGCATATGGCAGACTGTCTTCCCATTTTGGACCCTGGGTGAGAGCGCATGATCGAAGCATGTCCTCTAATATCTAATTCACCCTTTCTGTTTGTCCATCTATCTGGGGATGGTATGACGTGCTATGCTTCAGCGCTGTCCCCAACGCTTGATGAAGTCGTAGCCAGAATGCTGAGGTAAATAGAGAACCTCTATCGGACTTGATAGTCTTTGGGACTCCGTGGAGACTGACACGGCTATTCCTTAACCACGGACACGGCTATTCGAATAGATATAACTCTGCAGAGGGTGTACTCTTTACCCACGTGTAAAGGATTTCTTTAGTCAGCACCGTAACACTGGCTAATTCCCATTACGGTCTTTAGGTTGAAAACACACCTAACCAGCACATGCCAGCTTAACCTACCAGTGCCCGGAATCACCCATGGCAATGATACAAATTAAACTCTAAGTGGGAAGGCCTCATTGTTCAATGGCCTCAAATAGCATGGGATCATAAAATCTATATTGGCACGCAAAACAGGGGTGCGACCCCCTCAGCTACACTGCCAGACACCCATGCCCCCGGACCAAGTGGCATGCCTACAAGGGGCCTCTGGTATCTTCCACTATGGCCTCCCTGTATGGTGTGTGGATAGAAAGGGGTTAACAACTTACTGAACCATACCTTCCTTGTGGAAGGACCCGTGGCAGCACGGTATATAACTAGGTAACGGAACAAGACACAATCTAGGTCAGACTTAGGAGGTGTTAATTATTTTCACCGGTATAATAGGTAACTGTCACCGTGACACCATCGTGTCAAACGTGACCCGTGCCCACCGGCACGTCCAAAGCAGGAGCACACTCCTGGATTCTCACAACTTTTAATTGTCAGGACTTGTGTGGCGTGCATGCAAGAGAAATATATACATGACCATGCATTCATGCAATATTACTACTCATATGCAATTTCCTATTAAAATTTTCAAACCATGCTTACTCATGTGATCATGCTTTCATGACAAGTCATATGCAATTATTATTAGAATTAAACCTATTCCAGAGTTATTATTTCATGCAAATGATCAACCATGCAATCACCATATCAAATGTTCAAAGATGCTTGCCTTGAGCATGCAGAAAAGTGGGGGTACACTCCAAAAGTTTGAAAGTTTTATCTTCCCTTAATTCCTATTTTCAAAAATATTCAAATCACCACATAGAGCCAAAATAGTGCGAAAAAGTCTTTCAATTATTTTAGAAATAAATACTAAAATAAACTAGAGGAAAAATAAAGAATAATAGAAAAAGAAACAATTTATTTGGAGTTCCTATGTATTAATTAGAGAATTACTAAGCTGGAATAAACAAGGAAAAGGACTTTTTAATAGATTCATCAGAGACAAGGCTTGGGGATCACCATAGCCATAAAAATAGAGCATGATTTTAGGAGTATGTAGAATTGGGAATCATCCAATTTGGATTTGAAATGAGCTTTGTGGAATTTTTTGGGAGCTTGCTGGAAAAGAAAATGACAAGGCAAAAACCTGATAAGCCCAAAACGCACCCTGGCGAGATTTAGCCGCTGGGCCAGGCCCAGCCGATCAGCCTCGCGGCTTGCCGCGGCTTGAGCCACTGACGGAGGGGACCCACCAGTCAGATTTCACTGGGGGCGTCGCCTTCCTGCCGCGACAGAATGGGGCGGCGCTCTGGTGATCCTCGCCGGCGATTGAAGGCATCCCTCGGCAAGCTGAGTCCATCTTCGAGCACAGTACGTCGAGGCAGTTCTAGTGGTGCTAGGCACGGCCTTCGGGGAGCCCCAGGTCGCCGGCAGCGAGCTTGCCCGAAGGACTCCGGCGGAGCTCGAAAAGGGCTTTCGCATACGAACTGTTTCCGATGGAATTGACGGCGGAAATGGGTTTGCGGAATCTCCAGGAGGCTAGTGGGGTTTGTAGAGTAGGGGGAGGGGCTCTGGTGGCGACTGATTTGAGAGGGGAGCAACGGCGGGCGATGCAACCGGAGACGAGGGAGACGACCTCTTATCGTCAATTGAGTGCTCGAGCAGGCTTGGAGAGGTGCAAGGGGAAGAGCTGATGACGGAAGAGAGCTTGGGGCAGCTTATATAGCTCGGGGTGGCCGTGCCCGAAGCATCCCAAATCAGGACAGGGGGCGGAGGCCATTAATGGCGAGGGGAGGCGGTGGCTGAGGTCGGTGAGGACGGTGGAGTGACGGTGGTCATCAATTAATTAGAAAGGGGTGCGCTGGCGGGGTCGGGTATCTCGGGCAGTGTCGTGCCTGAGTAGAGAACAGTGGCGGCGACTGGAGCTGACTCCAGGCGGTGCGGGCGGCGCTAGAGGACGCGAGGAGGTGTCGGCGGGGCTCCTGGTGGTCGAGCTGATCCAGCAGAGGATCAGGACGAAAAGGGGGAGGCAGCAGAGCGACGGTAGCAGCTTGATGCCAGCGACTGCATTAGGAGAGCTCTGGACGCGCTCTGGACATGCCCGCAGAGTGCTCGGCTGAACGCCAGAGCATGCTAGGCTGATCCATCTGAGCCCAAACTTGGCAGGGAGAGGTTTACTGATGTGGCTAGGATGATAGACATGATGGTGAGGCCGGATGATCAAGTGCACAATGCAAGATTATGAGGATGCAATTTACTGCCATGCTCACAACCTGCTTGATGAAATGCTAGGGGTACCTAGGAAGTTTTGTTGGTCTTGAAATTTGGCAGAATGGGGTCTCTTTAGATGATAGAGATGATGGTGTAGTTAGTTTGGTAAGAGGATAGACTTGCTAGTGCAAATTTTTGAGAAAGTCATTTCTGGACAGAAACTGGAAGGTATTATTTCATGTGGCTAAAATATTCTAATGGGTCTCATCTCTTTTACTTAAGAGTTTGGTAGGGATAACTATGAGTGGGGAAAATTTGGTAAGGGTTTGGGCAATGAAAATTGGCCTTGTAGTACAAACTCTAAACTGGTTCAGAACAGAAAATAGGATGGTTTGCTCAAATTTTTCAAAACACATGCTTGGGTTTTTGCATAAAAGTGACATGTAGACATGACCTCCCACAATTTTTGTGAAATTTTTAGAAAATTATTTAAAATAGTTGTAGTGCAACAGAAGCAAGTCAAACACTGAAAGTGTTAGTAAAGGAATTGTTTTGGAGCAAGTTTTATTATGAAAGTAATTCCTACTGTTATTGTAGTAATAATGAAATGGTTCAAGAAACTACCAAGCCACAATAGTATTTTCAAATAATTTTCTATATGAAGGGAAGAATTTAAAAATCTGAAACAGAAAAGGCTCAAAAACCATTTAAAGAACTCATTACAATTCAAAATTTTATTTTTGGCCAAATTTTATTTAATAAAAATGTGGTTAAATTTTTGGGGTGTTATAGTGGGGCGGCGGGCCGCCTTCCAGTCGACCGAATTTATATCTTTCCACTCGGGAGTAGAGAAACATCCATGTCGACCGAACCACTTCTTTACTGACACTAGTAGAAAAATGACATTTAGTGCCGGTTCGTAAGGGCCTTTAGTGCCGGTTCTCCAACCGGCACTAAATGGTCGGGACTAAAGCCCCCCCCCCCCCCTTTAGTCCCGGTTGGACACGGCTGGCACTAAAGGCCCACCACGTGGCACCTGGCGGCGCCGTGGGCTGGGGACCTTTAGTCCCGGTTGGTAACAGCAACCGGGACTAAAAGTGCGGACCTTTAGTCCCGGTTGGTAACACCAACTGGGACTAAATGTATTTAATTCTTTTAATTTTGGTTTATTTTCCCTTTTAGTCCTTTAGGGGTTTATGAATTAATTAGGTTTATTTTTCCTTTTAATTCTGTGTTTTCCATTTAATTATTTTTCATTTCAAACATATATTACGCTACTACATACTGTACACGTTGTAGATATATATCATCGAATTTCTCGTACAACGACCATTCACATACATATATATATACAATTTGGTATATACAATTTCTCCTACAATTTGGTATATATATTAAGTATGCAGGCATTACTGCTTGAAGTGGTATTCTCCATTGGGATCTATGACCAGGTCAAGCAGAAATCCAGCTATTTCCTCTTGAGTTGCTCGTACGCGAGCCGTTGGTAGGACCTGGTCCCGCATCTCCATCAGCTATAAGAAGGAGATCAATATGAATATATTAGTTGTGTGTATATATATATTATCTAGATCATGATAAAAAACATTATGGATAGTGTTGTGTTGTGGCAAATGTACCTAAAGATTTCTAACGTCTATGCTCGGTTCAGATCTGATCATGCGAATGTTCTCGCAAATGTAGTATGCGCATAACTCATTCCCCTGCTCCTGTCTCATGCACTTTACGAGAATAAAATTCCATCAGGTAATAATTAATCAAGCATGATAATGGTATTGAAACTAGAATTAAAGAGATGTACGGACGTAGCTAGCTAGCTAGTACTACTTAATTACCTTGGATCGTACCCATGTCAGCCATTGTTTCCATTCGCCTGGGACCTCTTTGATGAACTTTTCCCAAGCCCAGGCCGCTGGCAAAGAAAATGAATAAAGGAGTTATTAATTAGTTGATATCAGGAAATGAACTAAAGAGGCCAACATAGTGCGATAATGATTGAAATTACCTGTTGAGCATCCCCTTCACGATTGCGTATTCGGATGCGTCTTTAAATAGTGAGTCCAGTAATGTAACTTTCCCTCGTTAACTTCAATGATTAACAAGATCTAGTGGTAACTGCATGCGCACATGTTTGTATAATTAAGCGGGCATGTGCATATAACTCATCAACTACAATTACTCCGCATTGAGTCCTGAACTTGTTCGCATTTTTCCTAGGTTCAAGCAGTTCGCCAGTTGATGTGTTGATGGCATTGATGTTGAACTTTATGCCACCATCCAACTTTCTGGACGGGCCTCGAACTACCCTGTCGCCTGTAGAAGATTTGCTCGATCTGGAGGCCTAAAAGAAGAAAGATCGATTCGTTAATACATACAAATCAATTAAGACATGTAATGATCACCGGATGGCTTATATAATAAATATACCTCGCCGGTCTTTATTATTTGAAGAACATTTTCTTCGTCAACATCATTGTCGTCGCCTTCATCCATTCGTTTGTCTTCATCAAATATGATACAACCCTCACCGGAATTGTTCAGATATTGCGAGTCGTCATCATCTTCAGGTTCATGCTCTGGCCGGCTCCGGGAGCTTATGATGTCGAACAGAGCCTCTTCTCCTTCTCTGCCGGTTCTGTCCATAGCTTATATTTAACTAATCCACAAGAAAGATAAAATAATTTAGTATTCAAATTAGAATGCATGTAATCAATAAGGAAAAACTGAATCATAGAACATAATATATGCATCTCGAATAATTCATATAATCTCGAATACATCTCAAGTATTATCACTAATACATCTCGAATGTTATCATATATATAACATCACTAGCTAATACAGATCGAATATTATCGAAGAATCTAGTTCACTAGCAGTTTCTGAGGCGCGGGCGATGGACACCCAAAGAGAAGGAACCATCACAGGATCATAGCTCGAGTGAGATCCCTGAAGAACCTACCACGTATTGGAGAACCTGACTTCCAACGCATCCATGTAGCGACGGACGTGCTCGTCCTCCTCCCTGACACGGCAACGTACCACTTTCGGCGGGGCCGGCTGCCTCCGCACCGAAAGTGGCCCACGCGAACGCCACCAAAGAAGCTCTGGGTTGACGATTGGACCCGGGGCCGGGTTCCTCACCAAGATGCGCGCCCCTGAAGGTAGCCCCACCCAGTGCCAGCCCGGCGGAGCCCAGTCCCGAATGTTGCCCCTGTGAAGCAGGACGTCGTCACGAACGAGTCGACAACGAGGATGCGGGCCGGGCATCGTTGACTCCAAGAAGAAATTTTTATGAAAAAAAATTCCTATATATGCAATGTCATTTTTATTAGGAAATTTTGAGCAAAATATCCTCTTTTCAATTGTAATGTCCCATTCCTAGGTTATAACTACCCTAATAATATTCCTTTCTCAAAAAATTCCGAAACTTTTCCCACTTTTTATATGCAATTTTTTTCTATACTATGATATATAACATTATATAAAATTAAAAACAGAAAAAGAAACACTAATTAAGCATTCATACATACATATATACTAATGAAAAACAACTAAAACATCTAAAGAAAATGTGTGTGTGTGTGTGTGTGTGTGTGTTCTCATGCATGTGTGTGTGGGGGGCGCTCGGGACCGGAGGGGCGGCCATGGCAGCAGCGGGCGAGGGAGAGGGGTCGGGGAGAGGAAGGAACTGAGATCACTGCGGGGCGACGGCGAGTCGAGGCGAGTCTCGGGGGCAGCGACGGCGTCGGGCCGGGCAGGTGGTGCAGCGAGGAGCGCGGGCGCGGGCGGCACCGTCGGGGATCGGCGAGGAGTGCGCGTCCGGAGTAGGGGTCGACGAGGAGGCACGGGCGGCCAGCATCGGGGGCAGCGACAGCGTCGATATCGGGGCAGGCGGCGGCGCGCAGCAGCCTGGCGGTGGCGTCTGTGTTCGGCGTCGAGAGAATGGAGAGGATGGGGGATTTTTCGTAACTGGCTATATATATATATGAGAACCTTTAGTCACGGTTGGTGGCTCCAACCGCGACTAAAGACCCCCTTTAGTCGCGGTTGGAGCCACCAACCGCGACTAAAGGTCTGGCTTCCTGCCGCTTGGACTGGATTAAATTCACCTTTAGTCGCGGTTGGTGGCTCCAACCACGACTAAAGGCCTGGCTTCCCGTATTGAAATGTTTAGTCCCACCTCGCTAGTTGAGGGGAGCTCGCACCGGTTTATAAGCCCCGCCGCGGCTACCGTGTCGAGCTCCTCTCTAATGCAGGCCTTCTGGGCCTACCACACCTCTGTCGCCCAGTGGGGCCTACTGGGCCGTGCGGGCCTGCATCCTGGCCAGTCAAGAGGTTGGGTTTTTAGTCGTATGCAGGCCGTGGCGGCCCAATAGGCGGGCTTTTTTTTAATTTATTTATTTTTCTGTTTTTTTCTGCTTTATTTATTTTCTTTTGTTTCTGAGTTCTTTTTTGCTTTATTTAGAGTTTCTTTGTGAATATTTTTTCTTTAGGTAAATTTTTTTATGAACTTTCTGTTAGTGCTAGTAGTTTTCAAATTTTAATAGTTTAAATTTGAATTATTTGAAATTTGTGTGAATCACTAGTTTGTGATAACTTTATTTTAAAATTAGATTTTTCAGTGATTCTTTTTTCTGCTCTTTAATATTAGCGTTTTTTATCATTATATTCAATTTGGTAATTCTTAGGTTATTTGAAAAAATGAAATGAAATTGTAACAGACGAGTTTTCGTCTGAAACCCTGATACTTAGAAAGAAATTGTCCATTTTGTACACGAAGTGCATCCAGTTTTTGCCATAACCCTCTCAACTTTTTAGCACATGCCATTTGGGTGAAATGATGATACCATGCCAACTTTCAACATTTTCAGAGTTCATTTGTAATGCTTTTCAATTTTAGGGTCATATTAGCTATAAAAAAATCAGTAAATGCATGAAAAATAGCCAATGAAGTCAGAAAGGGTTGAAAATTGATGGCATGGCTTCGAATGGTGCGTACTGAACACACAAAAAGTCTGGAGTTGAAATAAGTTTTAAAAAAAGAAATGCCTTTGTAACAGACGAGTTTTCTTCCGAAACCCCGATACTTCGAAAGAGATTGTCCATTTTGTACACGAAGTGCATCCAGTTTTTGTGGTAAACGTCTCAACTTTTTAGCACATGCCATGTGGGTGAAATGATGATACCATGCCAACTTTCAACATTTTCAGAGTTCATTTGTAGTGCTTTTCAATTTTAGGGTCATTTTAGCTAAAAAAATCTGTAAATGCATGAAAAATAGCAAATGAAGTAAGAAAGGGTTGCAAATTGATGGCGTGGCTTCGAATGGTGCGTACTGAACACACAAAAGTCTGGAGTTGAAATAAGTTTAAAAAAATGAAATGCCTTTGTAACAGACGAGTTTTCGTTTGAAACCCTCATACTTCGAAAGAGATTGTGCATTTTGTACACGAAGTGCATCCAGTTTTTGCCGTAAACCTCTCAACTTTTTAGCACATGCCATGTGGGTGAAATGATGATACCATGCCAACTTTCAACATTTTCAGAGTTCATTTGTAGTGCTTTTCAATTTTAGGGTCATTTTAGCTAAAAAAATCAGTAAATGCATGAAAAATAGCAAATGAAGTCAGAAAGTGTTGAAAATTGATGGCGTGGCTTCAGATGGTGCATACTGAACACACAAAAAGTCTGGAGTTGAAATAAGTTTAAAGAAATGAAATGCCTTTGTAACAGATGAGTTTTCGTTTGAAACCCTAATACTTCGAAAGAGATTGTCCATTTTGTACACGAAGTGCATCCAGTTTTTGCCGTAAACCTCTCAACTTTTTAGCACATGCCATGTGGGTGAAATGACGATACCATGCCAACTTTCAACATTTTTAGAGTTCATTTGTAGTGCTTTTCAATTTTAGGGTGATGGGGCACTAGTGGTGGTACTAGCGGTACAATCTTCATCACATACATCACAATGCTTCAGAAAGCTTGCTCACATCATACTAAATATTCTTACACACACACAAACCGTACTTAAACAGGGACATAATAGATATAATAGGTCAAATCTCCATTACAGATAGAGATAAAAGTGTTCGCCATTCCAAATACTACTCCTCGTCTTCATCAGAATACCCCCAAGAAGGAGACGACTCATGGGGCACTGATGGTGGTACTAGCGGTAGGAGGTGACGCTGCCCGTAATTGAAGATTCGAATCTTGCGGTACAACTCGTATGCAACGTACCCATCTACTGCTGCATAGTCAATGTTGATAGGGTCAAGTGGGGTCTTCTCCCAAAGTTTGTGCGCTGACTTGGGGAATTTCTTCTTCATATCAACGTATTCCTCGTCGATCAGGGCGGCTGCCATATCAGCCATTGAAGTCTTGTCATCCTTAAGCCTGAACCTGCTCTGAAGATCAATGTGGCATTCAGCTAGTATCTCAATACCCCAGGTGCGCATCATCTTGATCCTGTCATTCGTTATGTCGACGCTAGCAAAATATATGCCGCTGCGAAGGAACTCCATGAGTTTTGGACAGTGCTTGTCACTACTGCAACAACAAAAAGGATCAAATGTGTTAAATACTGCTCCAACAAGTATATTTTAGAATAAGTATAATAAGAATCCTAATAACATGTATATTTTAGAACAAGTATAATAAGAATCATAACAAGTATAGTTTAGAACAAGTATAATAAGAATGATAGCAACTTTCCTATATATTCCTATTCCTATCCTCCTATTCCTATTCCTATGCAATTTTCCTAATCCTCCTATTCCTATGCAATTTTCTATTTTTATGCAATTTTCCTATGAATCAAAGAAAAGCCTCAATTTTCCTATGAATCAAAGAAAAAGCCACAATTTTCTTATTCATTTTTCCTATGAATAAATGAAATTATGTTTTCGACATTCTCATTTCTCCTATTCCTATGCAATTTTCCTATCCTATGAATCAAAGAAAAGCTCCAATTAAAACCAATGACAAGTTTCGTATTATACGTTGCCCACTGGAAGACCATGACATTTTTCCTAAAACAAAGTTGGATGACGGCAACATCGCGATGATCGGCCTTGTACTCGAGATCGAGGCCCAAGAACTTGTGTTCCTCGTCTTGAAGCCATTCCTCCAACCTTGAAAGAAAACCATCCACTCTGATGCTTTCATTCGTGTACACGACCTGGAGATTGGTCGTGCCATGTGCGAGCACCTTCCCGTAGCGAGTGATTGGTGAATTCATGGTGGATGGTGGAGGACGGGGAAAAGATCGGTCGGTCGAAGAAGAGATGAGAGCGACGGAGACGAACAGAGGATGGGGAAGAGACGTCGTCCAACAGAGGCCGGTCGCGTCACTGGAAGAGAGAGGGAGACGAAGAAGAAAGGAGAGCGATCGAGGGAGGCGAACAGAAAACAGAGGCCGGTCGTGATACTGTAGCGTTTCCCTTCACGCGCGGAACAACTTCCCGATGCGGAATTCGAATGGTTGGGACCTTTAGTCCCGGTTCGTGACACCAACCAGGACTAAAACGGCTCGCGCCAGGCGAACAGTTGCCACTCGGATCGCCGATGGGATCGATCTGGACACCTTTGTCGAGCCTGCGAGCCCCATTGGTGCCTAAGAAATACTTTGCTCGCCATTAAAACTTTATTTACCTCGGTATACCGAGTGATGGTGTAACCGATTAAACTTCGTTCAGGCCTTGGTCCTGAGTATTTCCCTTTGCCCGGACAAATTTTTGCTGCACTAGAGATTCCAGTCTTACTTGCATTTTTCTTTCCGACCTTTTTGCTTGGGTGAATTTGTTTTGTTCTCGAATTGAACTGATGTCCTGCACTCGGAAGAATTTTGGACTTAGGCGAAGACTGATTCGTAGCCAAGTCCCCGAGTGTAAGAATTACTTGTCACTCAGTGAAGTTTTTAACTTAGGCGAAGACTGATTCGCAGCTAAGTTTCCGAGTGAATAGGACACTATCCAGTCGGCTAGGTTTTTTTTTACTTATGCGAAAGCTGGTTCGCAGTAAGCTCCCGAGTGAAAGGATCGCTCGTCACTCGGAGTAGTTTTGAACTTAGACGAAGACTGGTTCGCAGCTAAGTTTCCGAGTGAAAGGAATACTATTCACTCGGAAGGGTTTTTTAACTTAGGTGAAAGCTGGTTCGTAGCTAAGCCCCCGAGTGAGAGGATCACTCCTCACTCGGAGTAGTTTTGATGTTAGACGAAGACTGGTTCCCAGCTATGTTTCCGAGTGAAAGGTAGACTTTACACTCGGAAGGATTTTTTAACTTAGGCGAAAGCTGGTTCGCGGCTAAGCCCCCGAGTGTGAGGATCGCTCGTCACTCGGAGTAGTTTTGAACTTAGACGAAGACGGGTTCATAGCTAAGTTTCCGACTGAAAGGAATACTATTCACTCGGAAGGGTTTTTTAACTTACACAAAAGCTGGTTCGCAGCTAAGCCCCCGAGTGAGAGGATCGCTCGTCACTCGGAATAGTTTTGAACTTAGGCAAAGACTGGTTTGCGGCTAAGTTTCCGAGTGAAAGGAATACTATTCACTCGGAAGGGTTTTTTAACTTAAGCGAAATTTGGTCCGCAACTAAGCCCCCAAGTGAGAGGATCGTTCGTCACTCGGAGTAGTTTTGAACTTAGGCGAAGACTGGTTCGCAACTAATTTTCCGAGTGAAAGGTAGACTTTACACTCAGAAGGTTTTTTTAACTTAGGCGAAAGTTGGTTCGCAACTATGCCCCCGAGTGAGAGGATCGCTTATCACTCGGAGTAGTTTTGAACTTAGGCGAAGACTGGTTCGCAGCTAAGTTTCCGAGTGAAAGGTATACTATTCACTCGGAAGGTTTTTTTAACTTAGGCGAAAGTTGGTTCGCTGCTAAGCCCCAGAGTGAGAGGATCGGTCCCCACTCGGAGTAGTTTCGAACTTAGGCAAAGACTGGTTCGCAGCTAAGTTTCCGAGTGAAAGGTAGACTTTACACTCGGAAGGGTTTTTTAACTTATGCGAAAGCTGGTTTGCAACTATGCCCTCGAGTGAGAGGATCGCTCGTCACTTGGAGTAGTTTGGACTTAGGCGAAGACTGGTTCGCAGCTAAGTTTTCGAGTGAAAGTAATACTATTCACTCGGATTAACTTAGGTGAAAGCTGGTCCGCAGCTAAGCCCCCGAGTGAGAGGATCGCTCGTCAGTCGGAATAGTTTTGAACTTAGGCAAAGACTGGTTTACAGCTAAGTTTCCGAGTGAAAGGAATACTATTCACTCGGAAGGATTTTTAACTTATGCAAAATTTGGTTCGCAACTAAGCCCCCAAGTGAGAGGATCGCTCGTCACTCGGAGTATCTTTGAACTTAGGCGAAGACTGGTTCGCAGCTAATTTTCCGAGTGAAAGGTAGACTTTACACTCAGAAGGTTTTTTTAACTTCGGCGAAAGCTGGTTCGCAACTAAGCCCCCGAGTGAGAGGATCGCTGATCACTCGGAGTAGTTTTGAACTTAGGCGAAGACTGGTTCGCAGCTAAGTTTCCGAGTGAAAGGTATACTATTCACTCGGAAGGTTTTTTTAACATAGGCAAAAGCTGGTTCGCAGCTAAGCCCCCGAGTGAGAGGATCGCTCGCCACTCGGAGTAGTTTCGAACTTAGGCGAAGATTGGTTCGCAGCTAAGTTTCCGAGTGAAAGGAATACTATTCACTCGGATGGGTTTTTTAACTTAGGCGAAAGCTGGTTCGCGGCTAAGCCCCCGAGTGAGAGGATCGCTTGTCACTCGGAATAGTTTTGAACTTAGGCAAAGACTGGTCCGCAACTAAGTTTCTGAGTGAAAGGAATACTATTCACTCAGAAGGGTTTTTTAACTTAGGAGCAATTTGGTTCGCAGCTAAGCCGCCAAGTGAGAGGATCCCTCGTCACTCGGAGTAGTTTTGAACTTAGGCGAAGACTGGTTCGCAGCTAATTTTCTGGGTGAAAGGTAGACTTTACACTCAGAAGGTTTTTTTTAACTTAGGCGAAAGCTAGTTCGCAACTAAGCCCCCGAGTGAGAGGATCGCTTATCAAGCGGAGTAGTTTTGAACTTAGGCGAAGACTGGTTCGCAGCTAAGTTTTCGAGTGAAAGGTATACTATTCACTCGGAAGGTTTTTTTAACTTAGGCGAGAGCTGGTTCGTAGCTAAGCCCCCGAGTGAGAGGATCGCTCGCCACTCGGAGTAGTTTGGAAATTAGGCGAAGACTGGTTCGCAGCTAAGTTTCCGAGTGAAAGGTAGACTTTACACTCGGAAGGGTTTTTTAACTTATGCGAAAGCTGGTTCACAACTAAGCCCTCGAGTGAGAGGATCGCTCGTCACTTGGAGTAGTTTTGGACTTAGGCGAAGACTGGTTCGCAGCTAAGTTTCCGAGTGAAAGGAATACTATTCACTCGGAAGGGTTTTTTTAACTTAGGTGAAAGCTGGTTCATGGCTAAGCCTCCGAGTGGGAGGATCGCTCGTCACTCAGAGTAATTTTTTGAATGCGAAACTGTGCGATCGGAATTGACAATAGACTGCAGGAGTCATAACTTTAACAAACGACGTTGTCTGGAGTACTCTTATTACATCAAAACAATCCAGTCGTTAAGTATATAAACGTCGAAGTAAATCTGCATTCCAAGCGCGCGGCTCGTCGATATTCTTCTTGAGGTTGAAGAGGTGGTAAGCTCCAATTTTCAGTACTTTGGTGACGACGAAACGGCCTTCCCATGCTGGAGCCAGCTTGTGAGGTCTCTGCTGATCCACTCGGAGCACCAAATCACCTTCGTGGAATGACCGACTCTTGACATGCCTCGCATGGAAGCGGCACAGATCTTGTTGATATCCAGTCGACCGAATCAGAGCCATCTCGCATTCTTCGTCCAGGAGATCCACACCGTCTTGTCGTGCTTGCTCAGCTTCAGTCTCAGAGTAAAGGTCTACTCGGGGTAAATTGTGAAGGACGTCACTTGGCAAAATGGCTTCGGCTCCATACACCAAGAAGAAAGGAGTGTGCCGAGTCGACCGATTAGGAGACGTCCTCAAGCCCCACAGAACAGACGGCAATTCAGTGACCCAAGCTCCAGCCGCATGATCTAGATCTCGCATGAGTCGAGGCTTCAGCCCTTCAAGGATAAGGCCATTCGCTCGCTTAGCTTGACCGTTTGTCTAGGGATGCGCAACGGACGCATAATCTACCCGAGTAAGAGGAGCAAAAGTATCAGAACTCTTCCGAGTCAAAGTTTGAGCCATTGTCTGTAATGATACTGTGGGGGACTCCATATCAGAAAGTTATCTCTTTCATGAATTTGATAGCGGTACGAGCGTCCAGCTTCTTTATGGGTTTAGCTTCAATCCACTTAGTGAACTTGTCGACTGCTACAAGCAAATGAGTAAATCCACTCCGGCCTGTTTGAAGGGGTCCCACCATATCCAATCCCCATACAGCAAACGGCCAGACGAGTGGAATAGTCTTCAAGGCAGACGCAGGCTTGTGCGACAGGTTCGAATAGAACTGGCACCCTTCACAGTGATCAACAATCTCCTTAGCCATCTCGTTGGCGCGCGGCCGAAAGAAACCAGCTCGGTATGCTTTGGCAACAATCGTCCTAGAGGACGCGTGATGACCACAAGTTCCCGAGTGAATCTCCTCCAGAATTAGTCGACCTTCTTCAGGAGAAATGCACCGCTGAATCACACCAGTTAGACTCTCTCTGTAAAATTGTCCATCCATCACAGTAAAGGCCTTGGATCTGCGGACTATCTGTCGAGCCTCAACTTCATCATCTGGGAGTTCTTGCCTCAGAATGTATGCAATATAAGGTACTGTCCAGTCGGGCGTGATCACCAGAATCTCCATGACCAAATCTATGACTGCTGGGACATCAATTTCAATCGGATCAGAGGTGCTCTTTGCTTGCGGGGGCTCTTCGGTGAAGGGATCTTCCTGTCCTGAAGGGGAATGTAGGTGTTCTAGAAACACATTGCTGGGGACAGGTTTCCGAGTGGATCCGATTTCCGCTAGCTCAGCGGCTACCTGATTCTTCACTCGGGGAACGTGATGGAGTTCCAAACCTTCGAACTTCTTCTCAAGCTTCGTTACTGCATTGTAGTATCCAGTCATGGCAGGGTTTCTAACATCCCACTCTTTCATCACTTGATTGACCACCAAATCGGAATCGCCGTATACCATCAGGCGCCGGACGCCGAGTGAGATCACCATACGCAACCCGTATAGGAGTGCTTCATACTCAGCTTCGTTATTGGAGGAATCAAAGTGAATCTGTAAGACATAGCTGAGTTTGTCGCCTTTTGGAGACACCAAAACCACATCAGCACCAGACCCATTCAGCATTTTCGATCCGTCAAAGAACATGGTCCAGTGTGCCGAGTGAATTTGGATTGGTTGGAGTGATCTTGAAATCAGCAAGTGCTTGAGGCTTGATATCCTTTTTAGCTTCAAACTTGATATCAAAGTAGAGGAGCTCAATAGCCCATTTTGCCACTCGACCAGTTGCATCTCGATTGTTGAGGATCTCACACAATGGAGCATCACTGACGACTGGATGGAGTGATCTTGAAAGTAGTGTGCCACCTTCTTTGCTGACAGATATATACCATACGCGAGCTTCTGGTAATGTGGGTATCTTTGGTGTGAAGGAGTTAAGACTTCAAAAATGTAATAAACAGGACGTTGGACCTTGTAAGCTTTGCCTTCCTCTTCCCGCTCGACAGTGAGAACTGTACTAACGACCTGATAAGTGGCCGCAATGTACACGAGCAAGGGCTCTTTGCTATGTGGAGCAGCAAGCACCGGCTAGGTGGAAAGCAGGGCTTTGAGCTTGACAAACGCTGCTTCAGCTTCTGGAGTCCACTCGAACTTATCAGACTTCTTCATCAGTCAGTACAAAGGCAATGCCCTGTCACCGAGACGAGAAATGAATCGACTCAACGCCGCCAGGCAACCTGTGAGCTTCTGGACATCGTGCACACGCTCAGGGCTCTTCATTCGGGTAATAGCGCTGATCTTTTCAAGATTGACATCAATTCCTCGTTCAGAAATAAGAAAACCGAGTAACTTGCCGCCAGGAACACCGAAAGTGCACTCAGTCTTATTTAACTTGATGTCATACCTCCTCAGGTTGGCGAATGTTTCAGCCAAGTCAGACAGCAGGTCGGAACCTTTGCGAGACTTGACAACAATATCATCCATGTATGCTTCAACATTCCGAGGGATTTGAGCAAGCAAACATTTTTGAATCATCCGCATGAAAGTAGCGCCAGCATTTTTCAAACCGAAAGGCATGGTGATATAACAAAAACACCCGAATGGGGTGATGAAGGTTGTTTTAATTTCATATGGACCAAACAGACGGATCTGATGGTAGCCAGAGTATGCATCGAGAAAAGATAGACGCTCGCATCCCGCAGTTGAGTCGACAATCTGATCAATGCGAGGGAGCAGAAAATGATCTTTCGGGCAGACCCGATTGATATGTTTGAAGTCAATACACATGCGGATTGACTTATCCTTCTTGGGGACCATGACGAATTTTGATAACCACTCGGAGTGGTAAATCTCATGTATGAACTTAACCGCCAAGAGACGAGCCACCTCCTCGTCGATTGCCTTCCGCTTCTCTGCTGCCGACCGACGCAAATGCTCTTTCATAGGTTTGGCCTTCGGGTTGACTCTTAGTCGGTGCTCAGCCAGTTCTCTGGGTACACCCGGCATGTCAGCAGGCTTCCATGCGAAGATGTCCCAGTTCTCACGGAGGAACTGGATGAGCTCGACTTCCTATTTGCTATCGAGTGTCATTGAAATGTTGGTCGGGGCAGCAGTGGGATCTGTCGGGTGAATGTTCACTTTCTTCACTTTGCCTGCCGACTGAAAAGCTGACTCAGAAGTGAGCTTCTTAGCACGTAGTAGATCGATAGGATCGGTATTCTTTTTGTACTCCTCCAACTCGACCACAGCCATCTGATGATCAGCAATTTTGGAGCCCTGCTGAAGGCACTCCTCAGATCTCTGTCGATTTCCAGTGACAGTGATCACACCCTTGGGCCCAGGCATCATCAGCTTGAGATATACGTAGCATGGACGGGCCATGAAACGGCCATAAGCCGGACGGCCAAGGATGGCGTGGTATGCGCTCTGGAAGTCCACCACTTCAAACGTCAATTTCTCTTTGCAAAAATTCTTATCGGTGCCGAAGACCACATCCAAGGCTATCTGGCCGAGTGACTCGGCCTACTTCCCAGGGATAACTCCGTGAAACTACATGTTGCTTTCGCTAAGTCAGGACTTCAGAATGCCCATCCCCTTTAGGGTATCCGCATACAAGATGTTCAAGTCACTCCCACCATCCATCAGGACTTTGCACAGCCGAATGCCTCCCACAACCGGGTCGACCACCAGCGCTTGCCGACCGGGAGTAGCAATATGAGCATGGTGGTCTGACTGGTCAAACGTAATAGCAGTCTGAGAGCACTTGAGGTATGTGGGGGTGGCAGGAACAGCCATGTTGACTTCTCTGTTGATAACTTTCAGTCGACTCTTGGTCTCTACATCAACAAAAATCAACAGAGTGGCATTGACCTCAGGAAACTCTTCTTTATCTTCATCATCCTCCTTTTCAGGAGTTTTCTCACTCGACTAATCTTCCTTAAACTGCTGGATGGTAAACGGCACTGTCGAGTGGTATGATTAGGCAATATCAAATTGCCTTCCTCATCTTTCTTCATGTGGATTGCACACGGTAAATCCAAAATTTTTGTTCCTGACTATTTCTTTGACTTCTTGGGGCTAAGCTGTGCTTTAGACTTCCCTTTATTTTTGACTTCTGCCGCCAGAGTGGCAGCCTCTGCCTGAGCAGGGGCATCAGCCTTGCGCTTCTGTTTCCGACTGGAATTGCCGCCGGCATCATTGTCGACTGCCTTTCCTATGCCGCTACGGAGGCGGTCTTCTGCTTCGCCATTGGCGTACCAAGTGGCATTCTCCATAATCTTGCTAAAAGAAATGTCACCTGTTCGCCCAAACTTCAGGCAAAGTTCTCTGTACCTCACACCGGCCTTGAAAGCACAAACAACTTGGTGCTCGGAAACATTCTCCACTGTGTGATGCAAAGTGGACCAACGCTGAATATAATCTCTCAAGGACTCATTGGGCTTCTGAACACAGTGCTGCAAATTAGTCAAACCTGCCGGATGCTTGCAAGTGCCCTCGAATGTACTGATGAACACTCGGGCAAGATCCTCCCTGCAATAGATGCTAGAAGGAGCTACACGATTCAGCCACGCCCGGGTAGAACCATCCAACAACAAAGATAAATGCTTCATGGCTACGTTGTCATTTCCTCCAGCAATCTGCATAGCCACTCGGTAATCATCTAACCATGTTTCCGGTTTGGACTCGCTAGAGAACTTGTTTATTCCAGCCGCCAACCTAAAATTGGGGGGAATCTCTACAGAACGAATGGCCCTGCTGAAACACTCGGGGCCAGAAACAACAGTACCACTTCCACTCGGACGATCTCTGTCGTTACCATCTCTGTGACCTTTGGCTCTATCTATGCGCCTTTGTGCGAGGACATTCCTTGCATCGAACCCAGGATTCCGCTCATCACCAAATGGGCGCCTATCACCATAGTGCCGGGGCACATATGAACCACACCACGAAGGAGTAAGCACTCGACGCCGGTCATTGCGGTGATAACGAGGAGCGAATTGATCTCGACCCTGATCCTGGTACCGATCGTCACGGTAATCTCCTCCCCTGCAACGTAGAGATCACACCGGGCTGTGCACCGACTGAACTGTTTCTG
The DNA here is from genome assembly GCA_039707655.1 of Elymus sibiricus. Classification (NCBI taxonomy): domain Eukaryota; kingdom Viridiplantae; phylum Streptophyta; class Magnoliopsida; order Poales; family Poaceae; genus Elymus; species Elymus sibiricus. The sequence goes on along the minus strand of CM077672.1, from coordinate 518,339,016 downwards.
CTCTGGGCGAATTTCTGTGTAACCTGTTCTGCGACTGAGAAACAACCGCATTCTGCTGTTGCGCTACCTCAAGCAACGCTCTGAACTGCTGCAAACCTCTACCAGACTTAGAACGTGACGGCTGAATGGAATTAGCAATCTTAGCAGCCGCTGCAACATTTAAAACTGGAGTATGAAATACCTCAACGTTGTTCCGAGAACCACTCGGAAACAACTACCTGTGAAGTCGACTGGAAGGTTGTGTACGCGGGTGGGTATGCTCGTCGAGTGTCCTCTGCATCTCTTCGAGTCAAAGGCGAGTGGCCTCCAAGGCCGGGGCCTCGACAGTCGCACACTCCTGGATTCTCACAACTTATACTTGTCAGGACTTGTGTGGCGTGCATGCAAGAGAAATATATACATGACCATGCATTCATGCAATATTACTACTCATATGCAATTTCCTATTTAAATTTTCAAACCATGCTTACTCATGTGATCATGCTTTCATGACAAGTCATATGCAATTATTATTTGAATTAAACCTATTCCAGAGTTATTATTTCATGCAAATGATCAACCATGCAATCACCATATCAAATGTTCAAAGATGCTTGCCTTGAGCATGCAGAAAAGTGGGGGTGCACTCCAAAAGTTTGAAAGTTCTATCTTCCCTTCATTCCTATTTTCAAAAATATTCAAATCACCACATAGAGCCAAAACAGTGCCAAAAATAATTTAAATTATTTTAGAAATAAATACTAAAATAAACTAGAGGAAAAATAATGAATAACAGAAAAAGAAACAATTTATTTGGAGTTCCTGTGTATTAATTAGAGAATTACTAAGCTGGAATAAACAAGGAAAAGGACTTTTTAATAGATTCATCAGAGACAAGGCTTGGGGAAAAAATGTTCACCATAGCCATAAAAATAGAGCATGATTTTAGGAGTATGTAGAATTTGGAATCATCCAATTTGGATTTGAAATGAGCTATGTGGAAATTTTGGGGAGCTTGCTGGAAAAGAAAATGACAAGGCAAAAACCTGATAAGCTCAAAACGCGATTTAGCCACTGGGCCAGGCCCAGCCGATCAGTCGCACGGCTTGCCGTGGCTTAAGCCACTGACGGAGGGGACCCACCTGTCAGATTTGACTAGGGGCGTCGCCTTCCTCCCGCGACAGAATGGGGCGGCACCCTAGTGATCCTCGCCGGCGATTGGAGGCGTCCCTCGGCGAGCTGAGTCCATCTTCGAGCTCAGGACGTAGAGGCGGTTCTGGTGGTGCTAGGCACGGCCTCTGGGGAGCCCCAGGTCGCCGGCGGTGAGCTTGCCCGAAGGACTCCGGCAGAGCTCGAAAAGGGCTTTCGCATACGAGCTGTTTCCGATGGAATTGACGGCGGAAATGGGTTTGCGAAAGCTCTAGGAGGCTAGTGGGGTTTGTAGAGTAGGGGGAGGGGCTCTAATGGCGACTGATTTGAGAGGGGAGCAGCGGCGAGCGATGCGACCGGAGACGAGGGAGACGACCTCTTATGGTCAATTGAGTGCTCGGGCAGTCTTGGAGAGGTGCGAGGGGAAGAGCTGATGACGGAAGAGAGCTTGGGGCAGCTTATATAGCTTGGGGTGGCCATGCCCGAACCTTCCAGAATCGGGACACGGGGCGGAGCCCATTAATGGCGAGGGGAGGCGGTGGATGAGGTCGGTGAGGACGGTGGAGTGACGGCGGTCATCAATTAATTAGAAAGGGGTGCGCTGGCGGGGTCGGGTCGCTCGGGTAGTGCTGTACCCGAGTGGAGAACGGCGGCGGCGACTGGAGCTGACTCCAGGCGGTGCGGGCGGCGCTAGAGGACGCGGGGAGGTGTCGGCGGGGCTCCTGATGGTCGAGCTGATCCAGCAAAGGATCAGGACGAAAAGAGGGAGGCAGCAGAGCGACGGTAGCAGCTTGATGCCAGCGACTGCAGTAGGAGAGCTCTGGATGCGCTCTGGACATGCCCGCAGAGTGCTCGGCTGAATGCAGAGCATGCTAGGCTGATCCATCTGAGCCCAAACTTGGCAGGGAGAGGTTTACTCATGTGGCTAGGATGATAGACATGATGGTGAGGCCGGATGATCAAGTGCACAATGCAAGATTATGAGGATGCAATTTACTGCCATGCTCACAACTTGCTTGATGAAATGCTAGGGGTACCTAGGAAGTTTTGTTGGAGTTGAAACTTGGCATAATGGGGTCTCTTTAGATGATAGAGATGATGGTGGAGTTGGTTTGGTAAGAGTATAGACTTGCTAGTGCAAATTTTTGAGAAAGTCATTTCTGGACAAAAACTGGAAGGTATTATTTCATGTGGCTAAAATATTCTAATGGGTCTCATATCTTGGACTTAAGAGTTTGGTAGAGATAACTATGAGTGGGGAAAATTTGGTAAGGGTTTGGGCAAGGATAATTGGGGTTGCAGTACAAACTCTAAACTGGTTCAGAACAGAAAATAGGATGGTTTTCTCAAATTTTTCAAAACACATGCTTGGGTTTTTGCATAAAAGTGACATGTAGGCATCACAAGACCTCCCAAAAATTTTGTGAAATTTTTACAAAATTATTTGAAATAGTTGTAGTGCAACAGAAGCAATTCAAACACTGAAAGTGTTATTAAAGGAATTGTTTTGGAGCAAGTTTTATTATGAAATAATTCCTACTGTTATTATAGTAATAATGAAATGGTTCAAGAAACTACCAAGCCACAATAGTATTTTGAAATAAGTTTCTATATGAAGGGAAGAATTTAAAAATCTGAAACAGAAAAGGCTCAAAAACCATTTAAAGAACTCATTACAATTCAAATTTTATTTCTGGCCAAATTTTATTTAATAAAAATGTGGTTAAATTTTTGGGGTGTTACAGTGGGGCAGCGGGCCGCCTTCGAGTCGACCGAATTTATATCTTTCCACTCGGGAGTAGAGAAACATCCATGTCGACTGAACCACTTCTTTACTGATTTCAGAAAGCTTGTGAGCTCAGGACCAAGTACTTCGACCTGGAGAAGGAGAAGAATGAGCTTGCACTAGATCTGGAGGCGTCCAAGAATAGTCTGGACCATGCTCAGACTGAGCTAAGGACCTTGGGAGGTAACCCTTGCTGAGCAATTGTATGATCACTTTTATCTTCCATCCTTTGAACCGAGTGTATCCACTCGAACAGACGTACATGATAAGAACCGCCGACTCCAAGCACGACCCAACAATGCTATTTCTTTAGATACCATGGAGAAGGCACTTGAAGACAAGGACAAGGCACTCGCCGACGCTTAGAAGGTGGCGGGGGAAAGAACCGAGGCTGCTGAGAAGAAGCTTGCTGCAGCCAACAAATTGGAGGAAGAAAACGCCAAACTCAAGCAAGAAAAGGCCGATTGGATCCACAAGTTTGAGCAGCTGACCAAGAGAAAGATCACCCTGGAGAAATACTTCGAAGATTACACAAAGAAGATGTTTGGCATGCTTGAAGGTAACTTTCTTCCGTCGAGTGAATTTCTTTGATTTCTTCAGAACGGCAGTGCGATCATCTTTTAATTTTCTCTTCGGGCAGAATTCTGTGAAGATTTCGAAAAGGAAACTGACGAGATAGATCCGAATCTGGAACCAACCAAATCACCTATCGGGGACGCCGTGTCGATGAACATGTTTCGACTTAAAGCTCGCCTCGGGAGTGTTCAAAGATACGTCACTCGACTGAAGGCTGTGCTGGAGAGGATTGACAAAGAGCTGTGGCCAGAAGACGCTCTCCAGATCGACCTCGAGTCGATGATGACCCGCCTACATGAAATTCCTGGTCGAGTGCAGGCATGGAAGAAATCTGTCGCTCGCTGCGGTGTTGATGTGGACCTTTCACTCGTCCAGGTGCATTGCAAGGAGGCCAGGGAGGACAAACTGAAGGCTCTCCGAGTGATCAACACAAAGAAACTTCAGTTTGAAGACTTCATGGAGACCTTCATCGAAGCAGCCACTCGGATTGCCGATGGGATCGATCTGGACACCTTTGTCGAGCCTGCGAGTCCCATTGGTGCCTAAGAAATACTTTGCTCGCCGTTAAAATTTTATTTACCTCGGTATGCCGAGTGATGATTTAACCAATTAAACTTCGTTCAGGCCTTGGGCCTGAGTATTTCCCTTTACGCGAACAAATTTTTGCTGTGCTAGAGATTCCAGTCTTACATGCATTTTGCTTTCCGACCTTTTTGCTTGGCTGAATTTGTTTTGTTCTCGAATGGAACTGATGTCCTGCACTCGGAAGAATGTCGAACTTAGGCGAAGACTGATTCACAGCCAAGTCCCTGAGTGTAAGAATTACTTGTCACTCAGTGAAGTTTTTATCTTAAGCGAAGATTGATTCGCAGCTAAGTTTCCGAGTGAATAGGACACTATCCACTCGGCTAGGTTTTTTTTTACTTATGCGAAAGCTGGTTCGCAGCTAAGCTCCCGAGTGAAAGGATCGCTCGTCACTCGGAGTAGTTTTGAACTTAGACGAAGACTGGTTCGCAGCTAAGGTTCCGAGTGAAAGGAATACTATTCACTCGGAAGGTTTTTTTTAACTTAGGTGAAAGCTGGTTCGCAGCTAAGCCCCCGAGTGAGAGGATCGCTCGTCACTCAGAGTAGTTTTGAAGTTAGACGAAGACTGGTTCATAGCTACGTTTCCGAGTGAAAGGTAGACTTTACACTCGGAAAGGTTTTTTAACTTAGGCGAAAGCTGGTTCGCAACTAAGCCCCGGAGTGAGAGGATCGCTCGTCACTCGGAGTAGTTTTGAACTTAGACGAAGACCGGTTCGCAGCTAAGTTATTGAGTGAAAGGAATACTATTCACTCGGATGGGTTTTTTAACTTAGGCGAAAGCTGGTTCGCAGCTAAGCCCCCGAGTGAGAGGATCGCTCGTCACTCGGAATAGTTTTGAACTTAGGCAAAGACTGGTTCGTAGCTAAGTTTCCGAGTGAAAGGAATACTATTCACTCGGAAGGGTTTTTTAACTTAGGCGAAATTTGGTTCGCAACTAAGCCCCTGAGTGAGAGGATCGCTCGTCACTCGAAGTAGTTTTGAACTTAGGCGAAGACTGGTTCGCAGCTAATTTTCCGAGTGAAAGGTAGACTATACACTCCAAAGGTTTTTTTAACTTAGGCGAAAGCTGGTTCGCAACTATGCCCCCGAGTGAGAGGATCGCTTATCACTCGGAGTAGTTTTGAACTTAGGCGAAGACTGGTTCGCAGCTATGTTTCTGAGTGAAAGGAATACTATTCACTCGAAAGGGTTTTTTAACTTAGGCGAAAGCTGGTTCGCAGCGAAGCCACCGAGTGAGAGGATCGCTCGTCACTTGGAGTAGTTTTGAACTTAGGCAAAGACTGGTTCGCAGCTAAGTTTCCGAGTGAAAGGTAGACTTTACATTCAGAAGGGTTTTTTAACTTAGGCGAAAGCTGGTTCGCAACTAAGCCCTCGAGTGAGAGGATCGCTCGTCACTTGGAGTAGTTTTGAACTTAGGCGAAGACGGGTTCGCAGCTAAGTTTCCGAGTGAAAGGAATACTATTCACACGGAAGGGTTTTTTAACTTAGGTGAAAGCTGGTTCGTGGCTAAGCCTCCGAGTGGGAGGATCACTCGTCACTCAGAGTAATTTTTTGAATGCGAAACTGTGCGATCGGAATCGACAATAGACTGCAGGAGTAATAACTTTAACAAACGACATTGTCTGGAGTACTCTTATTACATCAAAACAATCGAGGCTTTAAGTATAAAAACGTCGAAGTAAATCCGCATTCCAATTGCGCAGCTCGTCGATATTCTTCTTGAGGTTGAAGAGGTGGTAAGTGTTGGAAATATGCCCTAGAGGCAATAATTATTTAGTTATTATCATATTTCCTTGTTCATCATAATCGTTTATTATCCATGCTATAATTGTATTGATTGGAAACTCAATTACATGTGTGGGTACATAGACAAACAATGTGTTCCTAGTGAGCCTCTAGTCAAACTGGCTCGTTGATCAAAGATGGTGAAGGTTTCCTAGCCATAGACATGAGATGTCATTTGATAATGAGATCACATCATTAGGAGAATGATGTGATGGACAAGACCCAAACTATGAACATAGCATATGATCATGTTAGTTTATTGCTATTGTTTTCTGCATGTCAAGTATCTGTTCCTATGATCATGAGATCATGCAACTCACTGACACCGGAGGAATACCTTGTGTGTATCAAACGTCACAACGTAACTGGGTGACTATAAAGGTGCTCTACAGGTATCTCCGAGGGTGTCTGTTGGGTTGGCATGGATCAAGACTGGGATTTGTTACTCCGTGTGACGGAGAGGTATCTCAGGGCCCACTCGGTAATACAACATCACAATGAGCCTTGCAAGCAAAGCGACTAAAGAGTTAGCCACAGGATCTTGTATTACGGAACGAGTAAAGAGACTTGCCGGTAACGAGATTGGACTACGTATAGAGATACCGATGATCGAATCTCGGGCAAGTAACATACCGAAGAAACAAAGGGAACAACATACGGGATTAACTGAATCCTTGACATAGAGGTTCAACCGATAAAGATCTTCATAGAATATGTGGGAACCAATATGGGCATCTAGGTCCCACTATTGGTTACTGGCCGTAGAGGTGCCTCGGTCATGTCTACATAGTTCTCGAACCCGCAGGGTCTGCACACTTAAGGTTCGGTGACGTTTCGGTGTAGTAGAGTTATGTATGGTGGTGAACGAAGGTTGTTCGGAGTTCCGGATGAGATCTCGGACGTCATGAGGAGCTCCGGAATGGTCCGGAGGTAAATATTGATATATAGGAAGTCCCGTTTTGGTCACCGGAAAAGTTTCGGGTACTTCGGTAGTGTACCGGGAGTGCCGGGAGGGGTACCAGGGACCATCGGGGGGTATTTCGACCCAAGGGGCCTCATGGGCTGTGGGAGGAGTCAAGACAGCCCTTAGTGGGCTGTGCAAGCCCCCCACTAAGGCCCATGTGGCTAGAGGTGGAAAAAAACCAAAGGTGGAAAGGTGGAAAGTGTTTCCAAGTGGAGAGGAGGAATCCTACTCCTAGTAGGATTGGAGTAGGACTCCTCCGACTCCAATTTCGGCCAGCCCTTGAGGGTGCTGGAGCCAGCGTCTCTGCTGGTCCACTCGGAGCACCAAATCACCTTCGTGGAATGACCGACTCTTGACATGCCTCGCATGGCACTGGCACAGATCTTGTTGATATATAGTCGACCGAATCAGAGCCATCTCGTGTTCTTCTTCCAGGAGATCCACACCATCTTGTCGTGCTTGCTCAGCTTCAGTCTCAGAGTAAAGGTCTACTCGGGGAGAATTGTGAAGGACGTCACTTGGCAAAACGGCTTCGGCTCCATACACCAAGAAGAAAGGAGTGCGCCGAGTCGACCGATTAGGAGACGTCCTCAAGCCCCACAGAACAGACGGCAATTCAGTGACCCAAGCTCCAGCCACATGATCTAGATCTCGCATGAGTTGAGGCTTCAGCCCTTGAAGGGTAAGGCCATTCGCTCGCTCAGCTTGACCGTTGGTCTGGGGTGCGCAACGGACGCATAATCTACCCGAGTAAGAGGAGCAAAAGTATCTGAACTCTTTCGAGTCAAAGTTTGAGCCATTGTCTATAATGATACTGTGGGGGACTCCATATTGGAAAGTTATCTCTTTCATGAATTTGATAGTGGTACGAGCGTCCAGCTTCCTTATGGGTTTAGCTTCAATCCACTAAGTGAACTTGTCGACTCCTACAAGCAAATGAGTAAATCCACTCCGGCCTGTTTGAAGGGGTCCGACCATATCCAATCCCCATACAGCAAACGGCCAGACAAGTGGAATAGTCTTCAAGGCAAACGCAGGCTTGTGCGAGAGGTTTTAATAGAACTGGCACCCTTCACAGTGATCAACAATCTCCTTAGCCATCTCGTTGGCGCGCAGCCAAAAGAAACTAGCTCGGTATGCTTTGGCAACAATCGTCCTAGAGGACGCGTGATGACCAGAAGTTCCTGAGTGAATCTCCTCCAGAATCAGTCGACCTTCTTCAAGAGACATACACTGCTGAATCACACCAGTTACGCTCTCTCTGTAGAGTTGTCCATCCATCACAGTAAAGGCCTTAGATCTACGGACTATCTGTCGAGCCTCAACTTCATCATCTGGGAGTTCTTGCCTCAGAATGTATGCAATATAAGGTACTGTCCAGTCGGGCGTGATCACCAGAATCTCCATGACCAAATCTATGACTACTGGGACATCAACTTCAGTCGGATCAGAGGCGCTCTTTGCTTGCGGGGGCTCTTCAATGAAGGGATCTTCCTGTACTGAAGGGGAATGTAGGTGTTCTAGAAACACATTGCTGGGGACAGGTTTCCGAGTAGATCCGATTTTCGCTAGCTTATCGACTACCTGATTCTTCACTCGGGGAACGTGTGTGGCGCTCCGCCTGATTACCACTGTAGCCAGACGGTCCCCACGCATACCAGCCCAGGAAATCACTCTGGCGTGCGCGCTTACAACAAATATCATGAACACAGGCATTTCTATTAATGGAAATATGGGTCTTACATGGGATAAACTACAAGAGTGATGGCAGCAGAAAGGCTCTATATAAGGCAGCACGGTCTTGGTGCGGCTCCAATCCACAGGGATCTGACTAGGTTACTCTTCTAGCTCGCGAACGCTCCGGCTCCTCCACGAATCCTTATGTGAACCTGGCCACATTGAAGGCCGCTGAGTACTTTTGAATGTACTCGCAAGCAACTCAAACTAACATATACACCAAGCAAAGCAATCCATGGTATTCAAGCATGCAGTTGTTATTAAAGCAATATTAATTATTATGTTGTAAAAGAATTATCCAAGGTGATATTATTAGAGTAAAGCATGGCAAGTAAATAATCCAAGTATTCTTCGGATCCAATCCAAGTCTGATCCAAATCCAAACCAAATCATGTGGTCACCTGACCACTCATCTCATAGCCATCCCATGGCTAACACATCTCATTCCTGACATCCTCTGATGTCTGCTCGAGACGAGTTCTTCCATCATTGTTATCACTGTTACGGTTGTTCTGGTTATCCTGGTTGATCACCTACTGAGTCTGGACGGGTCGTCCATTTCCATGGACACGGCTATTCGAATAGATTTGACACTCTGCAGAGGTTGCACACTTTATCCACATGCCATGAAGCACTGACCTCTTGATCCCATTCAGGTGGATCAGTATTGCCTCAACAAGACCTATCTGACCCGTGACCCATTCATTGTACGACCGGCACGCATCCCCCCATGGGATCGGCCTTGGGTGACCAGTGTGCCCCCATGGTACCGACTACCTCGTGGCCCAAATGCTGTAGTCCCAAACGGGGTACTACGATCCCAAACGGGGATCAAACTCAAATGTCCCAAACGGGGACTCCCGGGCTAAACTCATCAACTGGCCCACAGGGTTACCGCCGCTTACCGGGCCAGGGTAGCACGCCGCGCGTAACCCCCCCCCCCCCCTCTTTGGAGGTACACATGAATAGTCATGCAATTAGCCTCAGTCAAGGCCGTCCCATACCATCGGATGTGGTTGTACGGATATCCCGGACAGGTGACTCATGATCAACCAACTAGGTTTAATCTCAGCAAGTTTTAACAAGCATGGGTGTTCATCATGAGTAACTTAGTACAGTGGGACTATGCATGGTGAAACATAACCACTTATTTCATCACAATGAGTCATTAGCGAAACAAGAATTAAATGACAGGTTATCATCCTACCAGCTCTAGCTGTAAGTTACGACCATCGGAACCCCTTGCATAAAACCGGCAAATAACCCAGTAGCCACCAAATCGGTCTTTGCAACATAGATCTAGGACATTACCGGAATAACTCAACCCCGTCTCAAGACGGCAGAAAAGCAGCTCAGAGCATGAGACAGTGCCGATAAGAAGAATGTAGTAGTTCCCTAAGACGGCCGAGAAACAGCTCAGAGCATAGGGTCACTGCTACGAAAATAAATTCAACAGCTGCCCGCGACGGCCGAAAAGCAGCTCGGAACACGGCTCAGTGGCTGACAAGAGAAATATAAAGCCGGCATCCACCCCGGACGGCTGAAAGCAGCTCAGACGCAGGCATGGTGCCGTTATAGAAGAAAGTGCGAGCAAGGGTTCATTGGCATCACATACAGCTCACTACTACGCATAAAATCACAAGCATATTAATTTAAACATGCAAGAACAACACTGAGCACTGCTTTAGGGTATATGTTAGATGGTCGGCTTGCCTGGGGTCGGAGGGATACTCCGGGAAGAAGGGCGGGAAGTCCGCGGAATGAATCACCGGAAAGGAGTCTCCTCGGAGAGGGCTGATGGAAGGGAAAAAGGCAGCATGGTCATTTCCACTGTGTGAACACACTGTGAAAATGATGCCAAAAGAACGGGCTCGATGAGACGAAGACGATGGCGCTGGAATTGCCGGAATCGGAGCTACGGTCGTGAAACTACGGCCGTTCGTAGTTTAGACATAAAATGTCGCCTAAATAGTGAACGTCCGCAATTTAAACCGTTTCAGCCGCCGGCAGGACCCGAAGGCGTATTCCTGGAAATACGCTTTCCAAACAGGAAAGCGCACTACACGGAATCCGCCTCCACTTATCCGACCTGGCAGACGCGGCCTCGCTGACAGGTGGGTCCAGGCCCCACCCGTCAGGTTCCTCTCCCTCCTCCCTCCATCTCTCTCTTCCTCCTCTCCTCCTCTCCCGACGCGGCGACAGGACCTCCGGCGCCAGCGAGGCCCGAGCGCTCCGGTGAGCCTCTCCGGCCAGCGAGCATACGGGCGGGTGCGCCGGCGAGCACCCCGTTCCGAGGAGGCTTCGGGCGCAGCAGGGGTCGGCTGGAGATGGAGCTCCATGGCATGGCCGAGGACGGCGGCGCCGGTCGCTGTGGAGAGGTGTCTCCGGTGGCCGCGGAGGCTGGGCGAGGGCATGGGCGAGGCCAGAAGGATGCGGCGCATCCAGCAGTGGGCCAGGCGCTGCACGGAGGTGCTCGACTGAGGGGATTGGAGGCGGAGGCCGAGGGCGGGCTCTGGCTAAATTGCCGAGCTCCAGCAGGGGAAACGGCCGGGCACGGGGGCGAGGGTGCTCCAGAGGGAGAGAGGAGGAGGCTGCGAAAGATCCCGAGGAGGGGCCTATTTATAGGCGGCCGCCGAGACCCGATGAGCACGGCCGACGTGGCATCGTCATCTTCATACTGGAGCACGGAGGAGACGGCTCGAGCATGGCCATGGCGTCGGGGAGTGGCTGACCTGACTAGGAACAGGGGGAAGGGACGGCTCGGGGAGAAAGAGGCCAAGGGAGGGGGAAGGCGACGGGGTTCACGGGAGGGCAGAGAGATGGCGGGACTCGCCGCGGCGCGATGGGATGGAACGAGGAGGGGGAAACGGTCCAGAGGGGATCTAGAGGACTCTCGGAGGCTGCTGGACATGACCAAATGCGCGGGGGCTGGCCGGGGGTGACCCAACGGTGTCGACCAGAGGCAGAGCACCGTTTTGGCACGCTCTCTTCATGGTCACCATTGGCATTACGTGCTCTGGCCCGCTTCTGCACGTCCCACCTCGTCCAATAGGGTTCCCACTGCTCAAATGGATGACAGGAGAAGCTGGACCCAACTGGAAGGCTCTCGGGGAAGGGATCTTGTCCAGAAAGCTCTCTGCACAGAAGGTGTTTGATATGTCATATGGCCCGCACAGGGCTCCTCTTGTCCTGATCTTTGGCTGGCCCTGACCCTTCACTAGAGTGATCACTTCGACCAAATATCAGCACAAATAGGCCACTCTAGATAACACCTCCACAACATCACAATGAGCCTTGCAAGCAAAGTGACTAAAGAGTTAGCCACAGGATCTTGTATTATGGAATGAGTAAAGAGACTTGCCGGTAACGAGATTGAACTACGTATAGAGATACCGATGATCGAATCTCGGGCAAGTAACATACCGAAGAAACAAAGGGAACAACATACGGGATTAACTGAATCCTTGACATAGAGGTTCAACCGATAAAGATCTTCATAGAATATGTGGGAACCAATATGGGCATCCAAGTCCCACTATTGGTTATTGGCCGTAGAGGTGTCTCGGTCATGTCTACATAGTTCTCAAACCCGCAGGGTCTGCACACTTAAGGTTCGGTGATGTTTCGGTATAGTAGAGTTATGTATGGTGGTGACCGAAGGTTGTTCAGAGTCCCGGATGAGATCCCAGACATCATGAGGAGCTCCAGAATGGTTCAGAGGTAAAGATTGATATATAGGAAGTCCTGTTTTGGTCATCGGAAAAGTTTCGAGTACTTCGGTAGTGTACCGGGAGTGCCGGGAGGGGTACCGGGGACCATCGGGAGGGGTATTTCGACCCAAGGGGCCTCATGGGCTCTGGGAGGAGTCAATCCAGCCCTTAGTGCGCTGTCCAAGCCCCCCACTAAGGCCCATGTGGCTGGAGGTGGAAAAAACCCATAGGTGGAAAGGTGGAAAGTGTTTCCAAGTGGAGAGGAGGAATCCTACTCCTAGTAGGATTGGAGTACGACTCCTCCACCTCCAATTTCGGCCAGCCCTTGAGGGTTTGAGGCTGCCTCCTCCCCTCCCACCCTTCTATATATACTAGAGGATTTAGAGAAAAAAAATAACCCTAATTGCCATGTGCTCCCTCTACTTCATCTAGATCGGTTTCTCCTCTAGCCTAGTTTCAGTGGTGCTTAGGCGAAGCCCTGCCGGAATTGTTCCACCACCATCGCCGCCGTGCCGTCGCGCTACCGGAGAACTCTTCTACCTCTCCGCTCCCTCTTGCTGGATCAAGAAGGCGGAGATCGTCATCGAGCTGTACGTGTGCTGAACGCGGAGGTGCCGTCCGTTCGGCGCTAGATCGGAAGGACCGTGATCAGGATCGCAAGACGGTTCAGGATTTGATCGCGGGACGGATCATGATTTGATTGCGGGATTGATCGTGATGTGATCGTGGGACAGATCGTGACTGGATTGCGAGACGTATCGTGATTGGATCACGGGATGCTCGGCAATTTGGATCGCGAAGATGTTCGACTACATCAACCGTGTTTCTTAACGCTTCCCGCTTAGCAATCTACAAGGGTATGTAGTCCCACTCTCCCTCTCCTAGATGCTCATCACCATGGATAGATCTTGCGTGTGCGTAGGAAATTTTTTGTTTCCCATGCAACGTTCCCCAATAGTAAGCTCCATTGTTTAGTACTTTGGTGACGATGAATGGGCCTTCCCATGCTGGAGCCAGCTTGTGAGGTCTCTGCTGATCCACTCGGAGCACCAAATCACCTTCGTGGAACGACCGACTCTTGACATGCCTCGCATGGAAGCAGCGCAGATCTTGTTGATATTTAGTTGACCGAATCAGAGCCATCTCGCGTTCTTCTTCCAGGAGATCCACACCGTCTTGTCGTGCTTGCTCAGCTTCAGTCTCAGAGTAAAGGTCTACTTGGGGAGAATTGTGAAGGAGGTCACTTGGCAAAACGGCTTCGGCTCCATACACCAAAAAGAATGGAGTGTGCCGAGTCGACCGATTAGGAGACATCCTCAAGCCCCATAGAACAGACAACAATTCAGTGACCCAAGCTCCAGCCGCATGATCTAGATCTCGCATGAGTCGAGGCTTCAGCCCTTGAAGGATAAGGCCATTCGCTCGCTCAGCTTGACCGCTGGTCTGGGGGTGCGCAACGGACGCATAATCTACCCGAGTAAGAGGATCAAAAGTATCGGAACTCTTCCGAGTCAAAGTTTGAGCCATTATCTGTAATGATACTATGGGGGACTCCATATTGGAAAGTTATCTCTTTCATGAATTTGATAGCGGTACGAGCGTCCAGCTTCTTTATGGGTTTATCTTCAATCCACTTAGTGAACTTGTCGACTACTACAAGCAAATGAGTAAATCCACTCCGGCCTGTTTGAAGGGGTCCGACCATATCCAATCCCCAAACAGCAAACGGCCAGATGAGTGGAATAGTCTTCAAGGCAGACGCAGGCTTGTGCGACAGGTTCGAATAGAATTGGCACCCTTCATAGTGATCAGCAATCTCCTTAGCCATCTCATTGGCGCGCAGCCAAAAGAAACCAGCTCGGTATGCTTTTGCAACAATCGTCCTAGAGGACGCGTGATGACCAGAAGTTCCCGAGTGAATCTCCTCCAGAATCACCGCTGAATCACACCAGTTACGCTCTCTCTGTAGAGTTGTCCATCCATCACAGTAAAGGCCTTGGATCTGCGGACTATCTGTCGAGCCTCAACTTCATTATCTGGGAGTTCTTGCCTCAGAATGTATGCAATATAAGGTACTGTCCAGTCGGGCGTGATCACCAGAATCTCCATGACCAAATCTATGACTGCTGGGACATCAACTTCAATCGGATCAGAGGCGCTCTCTGCTTGCGGGGGCTCTTTAGTGAAGGGATCTTCCTGTACTGAAGGGGAATGTAGGTGTTCTAGAAACACATTCCTGGGGACAGGTTTCCGAGTGGATCCGATTTTCGCTAGCTCATCGGCTACCTGATTCTTCACTCGGGGAACGTGATGGAGTTCCAAACCTTCAAACTTCTTCTCAAGATTTCTTACTGCATTGTAGTATCCAGTCATGGCAGGGTTTTTGACATGCCACTCTTTCATCACTTGATTGACCACCAAATCGGAATCGCCGTATACCATCAGGCGCCGGACGCCGAGTGAGATCGCCATACGCAACCCGTATAGGAGTGCTTCATAATCAGCTTTGTTATTGGAGGAATCAAAGTGAATCTGTAAGACATAGTTGAGTTTGTCGCCTTTTGGAGACACCAAAACCACACCAGCACCAGACCCATTCAGCATCTTCGATCCGTCAAAGAACATGGTCCAGTGCGTCGAGTGAATTTGGATTGGCTGCTGCTGTTAAATCCACTCGGCCAGGAAATCAGCAAGTGCTTGAGACTTGATCGCCTTTTTGCTTCAAACTTGATATCAAAGTACAAGAGCTCAATAGCCCATTTTGCCACTCGACCAGTTGCATCTCGATTGTTGAGGATCTCAGACAATGGAGCATCACTGACGACTGAAATGGAGTCATCTTGAAAGTAGTGTGCCACCTTCTTTGCCGACAGATATATACCATATACGAGCTTCTGGTAATGTGGGTATCTTTGCTTTGAAGGAGTCAAGACTTCAGAAATGTAATAAACAGGACGTTGGACCTTGAAAGCTTTGCCTTCCTCTTCCCGCTCGACAGTGAGAACTATACTAACGACCTGATTAGTGGCTGCATTGTACACGAGCAAGGGCTCTTTGCTGTGCGGAGCAGCAAATACCGACTGGATGGAAACAGGGCTATGAGCTCGACAAACGCTGCTTCAGCTTCTGGAGTCCACTCGAACTTATCAGACTTCTTCATCAATCGGTACAAAGGCAATGCCTTGTCACCGAGATGAGAAATGAATCGACTCAACGCCGCCAGGCAACCTGTGAGCTTCTGGACATCGTGCACATGCTCAGGGCTCTTCATTCGGGTAATAGCACTGATCTTTTCAGGATTGACATCGATTCCTCGTTCAGAAATGAGAAAACGAGTAACTTGCCGCCAGGAACATCGAAAGTGCACTTAGTCTTATTTAACTTGATGTCATACCTCCTCAGGTTGGCGAATGTTTCAGCCAAGTCAGACAGCAGGTCGGAACCTTTGCGAGACTTGACAACAATATCATCCATGTATGCTTTAACATTCTGAGGGATTTGATCAAGCAAACATTTTTGAATCATACGCATGAAAGTAGTGCCAGCATTTTTCAAACCAAAAGGTATGGTGATATAAAAAAAATCCCCGAATGGGGTGATGAAGGCTGTTTTTATTTCATCTGGACCAAACAGACGGATCTGATGGTAGCCAGAGTATGCATCGAGAAAAGATAGACGCTCGCATCCCGCAGTTGAGTCGACAATCTGATCAATGTGAGGGAGCGGAAAATTATCTTTCGGGCAGACCCGATTGATATGTTTGAAGTCAATACACATGCGGAGTGACTTATCCTTCTTGGGGACCATGACGACATTTGATAACCACTCGGAGTGGTAAATCTCACGTATGAACTTAGCCGCCAAGAGACGAGCCACCTCCTCGTCGATTGCCTTCCGCTTCTCTACTGCCGACCGACGCAAATGCTCTTTCATAGGTTTGGCCTTCGGGTTGACTCTCAGTCGGTGCTCAGCCAGTTCTCTGGGTACACCCGGCATGTCAGTAGGCTTCCATGCGAAGATGTCCCAGTTCTCACGGAGGAACTGGATGAGCTCAGCTTCCTATTTGCTGTCGAGTGTCATTGAAATGTTGGTCGGGGCAGCAGTGGGATCTGTCGAGTGAATGTTCACTTTCTTCACTTCACCTGCCGACTGAAAAGCTGACTCAGAAGCGGGCTTCTTAGCACGTAGCAGATCGGTAGGATCGGTATTCTTTTTGTACTCCTCCAACTCGACCACAGCCATCTGATGATCAGCAATTTTGGAGCCCTGCTGAAGGCACTCCTTAGATCTATGTCGATTGCCAGTGACAGTGATCACACCCTTAGGCCCAGGCATCATCAGCTTGAGATATACGTAGCATGGGCAGGCCATGAAACAGGCATAAGCCGGATGGCCAAGGATGGCGTGGTATGCACTCTGGAAGTCCACCACTTCAAACGTCAATTTCTCTTTGCGAAAATTCTTGTCGGTGCTGAAGACCACATCCAATACTATCTGGCCGAGTGACTTGGCCTTCTTCCCAGGGATAACTCCATGAAACTGCATGTTGCTTTTGCTAAGTCGGGACATCGGAATGCCCATCCCCTTTAGGGTATCCGCATACAAGATGTTCAAGCCGCTCCCACCATCCATCAGGACTTTGCGCAGCTGAGTGCCTCCCACAACCGGGTCGACCACCAGCGCTTGCCGACCGAGAGTAGCAATATGAGCAGGATGGTTTGACTGGTCAAACGTAATAGCAGTCTGAGACCACTTGAGGTATGTGGGGGTGGCAGGAACAGCCATGTTGACTTCTCTGTTGATAACTTTCAGTCGACTCTTGGTCTCTACATCAGCAAAAATCAATAGAGTGGCATTGACGTCGGGAAACTCTTCTTTATCTTCATCCTCCTCCTTTAAAGGAGTTTTCTCACTCGACTGATCTTCCTTAAACTGCTAGATGAGTAAACGGCACTGTCGAGTGGTATGTTTAGGCAATATCAAATTGCCTTCCTCATATTTCTTCGTGTGGATTGCACACGGTAAATCCAAAATGTCTGTTCCCGACTGTTTCTTTGACTTCTTGGGGGTAAGCTGTGCTTTAGACTTCCCTTTATTTTTGACTTGTGCCGCCAGAGCGGCAGCCTCTGCCTGAGCAGGGGCATCAGCCTTGCGCTTCTGTTTCCGACTGGAATTGCCACCGGCATCATTGTCGACTGCCTTTCCTTTGCCGCTACGGAGGCGCTCTTCTTCTTCGCCATTGGCGTACCGAGTGGCATTCTCCATCATCTTGCTCAAAGAAATGTCACCGGTTCGCCCAAACCTCAGGCAAAGCTCTCTGTACCTCACACCGGCCTTGAAAGCACAAACAGCTTGGTGCTCGGAAACATTCTCCACTGTGTGATGCAAAGTGGACCAATGCTGAATATAATCTCTCAAGGACTCACTGGGCTTCTGAACACAGTGTTGCAAATCAATCAAACCTGTCGGATGCTTGCAAGTGCCCTCGAATGTACTGATGAACACTCGGGCAAGATCCTCCTAGCAATAGATGCTAGAAGGAGCTAAACGATTCAGCCACGCCCGGGTAGAACCATCCAACATCAAAGATAAATGCTTCATGGCTACGTTGTCATTTCCTCCACCAATCTGCACAGCCACTCGGTAATCATCTAACCATGTTTCCGGTTTTGACTCACCAGAGAACTTGTTTATTGCAGCCGCCAACCTGAAATTGGGGGGAATCTCTGTAGAACGAATGGGCCTGCTGAAACACTCGGGGCCAGAAACAACAGTACCACTTCCACTCGGACGATCTCTGTCGTTACCAACTCTATGAGCTCTGCCTCTATCCATGTGCCTTTGTGCGAGGACATTCCTTGCATCGAACCCAGGATTCCGCTCATCACCAAACGGGCGCCTATCATCATAGTGCCGGGGCACATATGAACCACACCGCGGAGGAGTAAGCACTCGACGGCGGTCATCGCGATGATAACGAGGAGAGAACTGATCTCGACCCTGATCCTGGTATCGATCTTCACGGTAATCTCCGCCCCTGCAACGCAGAGATGACCCCGGGTTGGGCGCCGACTGAACTGTTTTTGCTCTGGGCAAATTACTGTGTAACCTATGCTGCGACTGAGAAATAGCCGCATTCTACTGTTGCGCTGCCTCAAGCAACGCTCTGATCTGCTGCAAACCTCTGCCAGCCTCAGAACGTGACGGCTGAATGGAATCAGCAATCTTAGCAGCCACTGCAACATTCAAAACGGGAGTACGAAATACCTCAATGTTGTTCTGAGAACCACTCGGAAACAACTGCCTGTGACGTCGACTGGAAGGTTGTGGACGCGGTTGGGTACGCTCGTCGAGTGTCTTCTACATCTCTTCGAGGCAAAGGCGAGTGGCCTCCAAGGCCTGGGCCTCGACAGTCACACCGACGATGGGCGTATGGAGAGCATCCTCATCCCGGCGCTGATGTTCATTTGACGGTCTACTAGCTTCACGTCTGCCGCGGCCGAAGCCAGGCGGCGGACTCTGATGTGAACCAGCCATAAGAACCTCAGTCGCAGGATTGCAGCTCTCACACTCGGAAGGAACGTCGGTCCGATCTGACGCGGAGTCGAACACGCCGTGAAGTGACTCGGTGGGCTCGATAGCCGCAATCTACGGGGATGAAATTTGGCGAGCCGCTGCATGCCTCACCCAGCGATGGAGCCGCGAACGACCGGATCGCTTGCGACGTTGAGCAGCGGGGAGGGCCGACAAGTACGGAATCGACGGTTGCAGCAGAAGAACACCGCAAGAGCTTGCACGGAAGTGTGTCGCCCCGCGGATCGGGAGCGCCTCAACGTCTAGAGGCGCTTCCTGGAGCCATGCCGAGTCGTCGGTGATGAAGGTGAGTGCCCCGAGACGGATCTCATGGCCCAGGAACAAATCACCGCCGGAAGACATGATGAAGGAGAAGATATGCATCCTCGCCGGAAGTCGCTTAGACGCCTACCCCACGGTGGGTGCCAACTATCGTGAGAACGAGCCTAACAGTAGAAGGTAGGGGTACGGAAGGAGAGGGTAGAGTCCTAGCTACGGCGAGGATGTACACATGGATATACGACTTCAGGCCCCTCTCGTGGAGGTAACAGCCCTATGTCTCAGTGCTCTGGAGCTTCTTGTCGTGTGGAATATTGGTGTTACAGGGGGTGCGAACCCTTGTGCCAGAGGGGAGGGGCAGCTTATATAGAGTGTGCTGCTCCTCTTCAATACCCGGCATCCAAGGGTTCGATCGTGGTAATAAAGATGTACATTACAGGTAATGTATGTAATAAAAGCTACTTATGGTTCAGCCGAACGCCTGCTCATTGGCCTCCCTGGAGTGGCTTCTGGTCTTCTGCGGTCGACTGAATTACGGTTCATCCGAGTGTAAGGTAGCCGTCGAGTGGAGGAAGAAATCTCCGAGTGGATATTGTCGAGTGACCCATGTGTCTTGTTGATTTCAGTCGGAGACTTCCTTGTAGTCCTTAAGTTGTCTAGGGTAGTGCCCTTAGGTAGGGTATGTAGGTGAGGCCTATGACCCTACCCTAGGTACATGTCCCCATCATACACAAAATGCATCCAGTTTTTGCCATAACCCTCTCAACTTTTTAGCACAAGCTATTTGGGTGAAATGATGATACCATGCCAAGTTTCAACCTTTTCAGAGTTCATTTGTAGTGCTTTTCAATTTCGGGCTAATTTAGCTCAAAAAATCATTAAATGCATGAAAAATAGCAAATGAAGTTAGAAAGGGTTGAAATTTGAGGATGTGGCTTTGAATGGTTCATATTGAACACACAAAAATTCTTTAGTTAAAATAAGTTTAATAAAATGAAATGTGGTCAAACTCTGGTCAAACAGTGGTCAAATTATGGTCAAACTACTTATCCAATAATATTAGTGTTAGTAAATAATTGTTGTTTTTTAGAATAATAGTTTCAAACTTAAACGGTGAAGCATGTGACATCATGGTCATATTTTTCTAATAATAATGGATATATTACTTGTCGAATTTCGATTTACAGATTTAAAGATATTAATTATGCCATATTAAATGAATAAATGGCAAAATAATAATAATATTATTATTACTTATTTTATTTTCATTGAAATTCAATATTATAATTACTTATTTTATTTTGAACCTTTTGTATTATTTTGGATTTTTTGATTTTTTTTTGTTTTTTGAGAATTTTTGATTTGTTTGATTTTTTTTCCTTTTTTTGAAGTATTTTTGAGTTTTTAAATTAATCATTGTTGTTTGTTAATAATTGTTGTTTATTTTAATAATAGTTTGGAATTCAAAAACTTAAATCATCTGACATCAAGACCTAAGGGTTATTAGGATTGATAGCTTACTATTGTCGGGAAAACAACAATTGCAGACTTGAAAACTAGGGGATATAGAACCTGAAAGTTAAGCATGTTGGGGCTGGAGTAGTGAGAGGATGGGTTAGACGATTTGGAATGAGTGCTCCACGCTGAAGCAGTGAGGAGAGGTGATTAGAGATTAAGTTGTCAAATAATTCAAAGATTTGACAATTCGAAAAAAAATCGATTTTTTTTTCAAAAAATTCTTTAGTTCCGGTTGGTGCTACCAACCGGGACTAAAGGTCCTCCAACCCCCGCCTAGATAGCGGCCACGTGGAGGGCCTTTAGTCCCAGTTCGTAACACAACAGGACTAAAGAGGGAGCCTTTAGTCCCGATTGCGTTGTCCCAGTTGGGCAACCGGGACTAAAGACCCCCAAACCAGGACTAAAAGCCCATTTTCTACTAGTGTTTACATGTATCGCTGCAAAGGAAGCAGTTCTAGGTGGTGTGCTTATCATCCTTGAGATGGCCCGCCTTCTCCTCCTCACCCGCGAGGCGTCAGTGTCTTGAGACAAAAAATACAGCTGTGTTATTATTAAGCAAGACACAGTTAACTCCATCATATCGCTTAGGTTAACCCAAATTCATCATAAATAATAAATTTATATCTATATCTATATCTATACCTAATATTAAAAGGAGGATTGTTTTCTCCACTGTTTTTCGTCCAATTAATCTTTTTCATACGTCCTTCATCAGTTTTAGTCCGTTCCAGCCTAAAAATATATTATTAGTTGCTACTAGGAATCAAACCATGGTCTGCTAGTTAACGACTCACCACAGAAGCCACCTATCTATGACACAGTTGTTGGCCCAAAGTAGGAATTTCCTCCTATTGAGTCCGTCCCACCCGCGCGCAATATTGGGCTCAGCCCATGAGCGAGGAGTTATGCCCTCTATTTTTTTGTTCCATTCCCTTTTTTTGTTTCATTTTTCATCTTTAAAATAATTTAGAAAGAACGAAATTTCCAAACAAAATGTGAAATTTGGAAAATGTTGTAGAAAAAAAAATCCTGGATTAAAAATAATTTTCAAGATATTGAATTTTTTTCGTGAATTTGAACAAAAAATTCACGAATTTTTAAAACAAAGTTCACAAAAATAAAATTATCGTGAATTAAAAAAGTTTCATGCATTTCAAAGAAAAATCATCCAATAAAAAAAGTTCATGAATTTGAAAAATGTTAACCAATTCAAAAAGTGTGCATAAATTCTAAGAATATTCGCCGATTCTAAGAAAGTTCACAAGTTTCATAAAAATTGCATCCATTCAAAAAATCTTCATCGACCCAAAAAATGTTTGGCAATTCATAGCAATGTTCAAAAGTTTGAAAAACAATGTTTGCAATAATTTAAAAGATGTTCGTGAATTGGAAAATGTTCATGGTTTCATAAAAAGTATTCACGAATTGAAAATATCTTGATGATTTTTAGAAAATCTTCTTGACCTGAAAAAATTCTTGAATTGGAAAATGATGTTCACAAAAAAATAAGATGAAAAAAAATTGAAAACATGTGAAAATAAAAAGGGGAAAGGGAAAAAAACGAGAAATATAAAAAGAATGAAAAATCAGAAGAAAAAAAAACCATTTCATGGAAGCATTCTAGAACCTTCCAAAGTCAGGTGGGAAAAAACCAGACTGGGCCGGCCTATATTGTGGACAGGCGCGCTGGAGGGTATGCGCTAGCTAGGTTGCTAGAGAGCAACGTACACACCGGGAACCGCTGTGACCATTGACGAAGACTCGGCCAAACAACTCAATCTAGATGTCGGCAATCTCCTAGACATTGTTCCATTTCCTATTGTTGTTGTTGTTACTGTCACATGATCCGTGCGACCTATGGACGTGAACCAGATGTTGGCAATTTCAGCATCACCTTGCCGCGGTCATTGGTATGTCATTCCAACATCAATTTTTCATGTCACTTTGTTAGGCATATGTTTGGGAGTTAGAACAGATAGCTTAGAAGCAACTTTAGACTAAAAATGACTACAACGTGAATGTTCTTAGGGAATTAGACCTTCAAACTTATTATTTTCTAAATGGCCTTTTAAAAGTACTTATCTCATTCTTACATACGATCAAAATTTTCCTTTATGCCTACCATATTTCTATAGCCCGATCCTCGAGCCTTGAATGATGTATTCTTTTACTAGAAGGGTGTCGCCGTGCCAGGATATTCTTTCTCCCGTTGCAACGCACGGGCATATTTGCTAGCCTTCTTTTCTAATCTATATCTATACCTACTAATAAAGCAAGGTGATATTCTTGGTTTCGTCCCGTTTTAAATTTTTTTCGACGCGTTGTAGATGATTTTTTTGATAAGCGAGGTGGTATTAATTGATACATGGTCAGTTTTTCTTGCCGTGCATTGTGGCCCAATAAACTACCAACCCGCAGCCCATTAAGTAAAAAACATAGCCCTTTGGTATGGGCCTGGGCAAAATTGTTTCATTCGCCTACTGTTTCTCGTCGTACGTCCTAATTTTCACCTACTAATAAAGCAAGGTGATATTCTTGGTTTCGTCCCGTTTTAATTTTTTTTCGACGCGTTGTAGATGATTTTTTTGATAAGCGAGGTGGTATTAATTGATACATGGTCAGTTTTTCTTGCCGTGCATTGTGGCCCAATAAACTACCAACCCGCAGCCCATTAAGTAAAAAACATAGCCCTTTGGTATGGGCCTGGGCAAAATTGTTTCATTCGCCTACTGTTTCTCGTCGTACGTCCTAATTTTCGTACGTTAATTAATTTCGTCCGTCTCATCCCGCTTCGTATTTTTCGTACGTCGCTGCATTGTGCACGGCGCGTCAAAAAAATTAAAATCGTTTGCCGTGGGCGGGACTCGAACCTGGGTGGCGAGGAAAGCACACACGCACACAAACCAACTCAACTAGGCAACGTTGTTGTGCAAAAGCAAAGGAAGAAACCATCTTATTGTTGATTTGCTTTCTCCGGCCCAAGGCGAATCAGCTTCAGCTGCTTCCTTTGGCCCAAAGCCCATGCGAGGCAATATAGCAAATTAACCCTTTCATGTTCGTTTATACATTAAAAATAGTCCCACATTGCTCTCTTACAACAAATTTTATCAATTTATATACTTTAGCAATGCCTGGCGAATCAACAAGTTGGGCAATAAGCAAGCACTGTTGAGATATAAGCTAATGGAAGAAAGACATACCCGATTAAATCGGTTGTGCATCGGTGATGGGCTTGCGAAAAAAGAGACCCGGTTAAATCGGTCATGCACTGATGGTGAGCTACCATTGAATATTAATAGAGGGGACAGAGGACCAGGTGGAGACAAAAGGATTGGACGGAGGGATTTGTGAGCTGCTAAACCGGTCATGCACTGATGGTGAGCTACCATTGAAAATTAATAGAGGGGACAGAGGACCAGGTGGAGACCAAAGGATCGGACGGAGGGATTTGTGAGCTGCTAAACTGATGTGAGAGCGTGCGATCGGACGGACATGCAGATGTAAACATGCAGATGACGAACAACAGTGGGATGCATGACGCGGCAGTTCGGCCGGCGCTGGCCATCGGCCGACCACATAATGCAACAGCTCGGCGGCGAGGCGGACCAACACAGAGGAGCGGCCTGCGTGGCGGCGACCACACAACATGGCGGCCCGGCCCCGGCGGCGGGTGTTGTCCACCAGCCGTCGACGAGGACCTACAACTTCAAAAGGACCTGTGTGACACATGCATGCAACCTCACGTACATGTTAATCAGACCTAGCACATGTGCTTGCGATCAGGTATATGGCCTTTCTGATCGAATTGCCATATTTTTGTCATCTTGTGATCTCATGGGCAGTCGAGCATGCTTGCGAAACCTGAATTTTGTTGCTTGCAAGAGCCTCTTGTGAAGGTCGGTCAGACTTAATTCACCTCCTGCCTCCTCAGAACGGGAGATGAAGCCGCTGTTATATTAGTCAAAGGAGGTCATCGCAAAGACGCAATGACTTAAGTGGCAAGGCGAGCGTCTAAATGCAAATTATTCACGTTTTGATGCTGCGCGTTCGATTTCGATCAGAAGGCCGAGGGAAGACAGATACATGGATACACGAAGTCTCCCGGATGCATAGGATATGACTCATTAAGTTCCTCCTTCAGTCAGTTCTGTGCATGATCACTCTCAATCGGTATATCGTTTTTATCATCAGCACCCCGTTATTTTTCTCCCGTTGCAACGCACGGGCATTTGTGCTAGTCTAATATTAAAGGGAAGTGATATTCTTGGTTTGGTTCATAATTCTTAGTCCGTCCGCATATTTTTGGTATGTTTCGTCCGTCCCAATCCATCGAAGGCTCCTCTCTTTTCAAAAAAAACAAACAACGAAGGCTGATGCTACAATCTCAAAGAAACAAAGGATGGGCCTGCGCCCGCGCTCCAGGGCCGTTGGCATCTTGGCTGGGCCTGCTCCTATGCTTATCCCATCAAGAGTCCGCGTACTTTCCGCATCACGTCTCGCTGAATCGGAAGAAGCAGTTTCCAATACAAACTCATGCACCTGATATCCAACGCCCCTGAAAAATAAGCCGCGCCGCTACGGGCGAGATCCCTACCTTCACCACAACTATGACAGCGTCGGCACGGTCATCTACACGGCTCGATTATCTTTCATGATTCAGATCGATGTTCCCTCTATCGGCTCGATCAACAGTCGAAACATCGGCAGTGAACGACAAGCAGAACGATGGCGATGTCCGACGCAGACGCTGAAGGCATCCCCATCGTGCTGGCCGCATGATGGAGTCGACGACAAGTACCAGCTGACGGCCGCCAACTTCATCATCTCATCATGTTTGGTTTGTTTTCTACATGCACGTACGCACATATGTACGCAATTGCAAGGAGTTGATGGCAAGTACCGGCCGGCGGCAGCTTCATCGTCTATCATGTTTGGTTTGATCTCTGCATACACACATACGTATCTCATGATGCAGGAAAGTTAATGGCGTGAATTTATGCAGGTTTAATCTATGCCCATCCTCAACAAACCTGATGTCTGATTATCACTCTGAGTATAATCTAGGTCTCTTTTCTGAAAAGAAATTATATTGATTTTTGTATGAAGCAAACATATATGCATACTGTTGCTGAAAGCATCGTGAGTTCATATTGTTGGCTAACATCAACCCTAGATCCAAACCATTGGTGGATTTGTCCTTGATGCAGTTTTTTCCTGCTCGTAAATTTATAGGTCAGGTATGGTCAGGTGAAAATCTCCGCCCCGTCCGGATGCTACCCTGATGAGGTAATGGTGGGTAAGGTGTTTCAGGCCCTTTCGAACCGCGGCGTTGACATCCATGTGATCCCTACCTTCGCCGGTGAGCTCTCTCCCCCCGTACAGTACCTCGATCTCTCGTTTGGGGTGGTTTATCGCTGAAACGACGGTGGCTATATGATGAGTCTCCGTCTTGGTCGTCATGGTTGTTTGAGTAGAAGCGTCCGGTAAAATACTGGTTTACTGGCATCCTTCCTGATCCTTAGCATGTGCCAGCGGAGTTTAATTCCATGGTTATCTTGCTGCCACACATAATAAGTTACATAAATTTGTACTTGTAAGTTGTACAATGATGTCATAGTTGTAGTTTCCCATGGTGGATTTAGGACAACTGACACATTAAGCCTTACGGTCAACTGACATGCTAACAGGTGCTACATTACAAAAAAAATATTACTATGCTGTGTACTCATAATAAGTGTCGATTAAGTGTATCATGTCTGAGCAGAAATCATTGATAAGGATCTTCCATTATTTTCCTTAGTGATATGTTCTTAAATGACACAACTTACACATTGGGGATAGTTGAGAAGTCCAGTTATCTGAAAATGTAGACCTTTTCAGAATAGTTTTATCATTAATTTAGATGTCAATAATTTTTTAATACAAACAAGCATAGAGTATAAGAATATATTTCATACAAATTTATTGGCATATATTTGTTGCGATCACCGTGGGAAGAAGTATAAGCGGCGACATGGGTGGGGCACCGTGTTAAAATAAAGGACATGAACATGTGTATGCGTGGAGGGGGAGGGTCTTAGCAATGCTTATTGAGACTCGGGGTGTGATAACTTTTTCTCCCGTTGCGACGCACGGGCATATTTGCTACTCCTTTCATGTAGTGTCCAAAAACGTCTTATATTATGGGATGGAGTGGTAGTATGGTATAATGCCGGCCATGTTGTGAAAACAAAAAAGCAGATGATAGTTAAATAGTGTGGCCTTGTGTCTATCCTTCTGGAGAATTCTCAGACCCTATCCGTCCGATGGAGCAACACGTAGGGTCCGTCCCTGTCCCTTGCTCTGTAAGCTGTTTCTACATGGGCGGCCTGGACCTTTCATCGCAAATGCCGTTTATAATTAAGATTTTTTTTCAAAACTAGGCCATTTTTTTAAGCATTTTCGAAAACTAGCAGTGCTAACACGATATTTTTAAAAGTAGCAGCCCGTCGGTCGTTCGTGGGCCGAAAAGGGCCTTTTCGGCAAGCCAAAGACCGAAGAGGCCTCTTCGGTTAGGCGCAGGCCGAAGACTGTGTGAGCTAGGCTGAAGACAGGCCTCTTCGGCCAGCCACAGCGGCCGAAGACCTTTTCGGCTGACCAACGGCCCAAGATGGTCTTTTCGGTCGACCAGCGACCGAAGAGTTCACACTCTTTACGTCAACGCACGACCGAAGTTGCATGGGGTACTCTTCGGCTTACACAAGACCGAAGTGTTATTTTTTCTATTTAAATGCAGTATAATTCCTGCACAACCACTCCCCATCTTTCACATTCCAACTTTATACTTTCCCGCAACCATTTTCTGACATTTTCTATCTCATCATTTTCTTTCCCGCGCTACTATCCCGCCATTTTCCTTCCCACCATTTTCTTTCCCGCACTTTTTTCCTGCCATTTTCTCTCCCGCCATTCTTTACTGCCATCTTCTTTCCCGCCCTTCTTTCCCGCCATCTTCTTTCCCGCCCTTCTTTCCTGCCATTTTCTTTCCCGCCATTCTCTCCCGCCATTTTCTTTCCCGCCTTTCTCTCCCGCCATTCTTTCCCGCCATCTTCTCTTCTGAACCTATAAAACCCCCTCGGCAGTAAGGTGGGTGAACAGGTGGGTGAGCAGGCAAGTGTAGTGATTTTTTGTGGTCACCGTTTCTTTGCCGGTAATGGCTTGCCCCTTTTACCGAGCTCCAGGTGGTCCTTATTCTTCCTTTGATTCTTGTGCGTCTGTCTTCACCGTGGTGCTGGATCATCGCTGTTCAAGGCGTGTTGTAAGATTCTATTTCTTGTTTATCTGATTGTGTCATATGGTTGATGTTGTTTTCCTTAGAATGTATTCTAATGCCTTTGTTTATATGATTATGATGTTTGCTTCCATTTCTTTTTGTAGTATGTTCCGTGCAGTGTTAGATCACATCTTGCTCGGTACATTGAGGTGTGCAGAGCGTTAGCTATTCGGAGGGGTGACACAAATATTGATCTTGCTCTTCACAACAGTGAGAGTAACTTATATGGTGTTTTGTCTACACATGGTCGGGTGAGCAGTAAATTCCATGGTCCTTCCTGGGAGGAACTTTTGAATGATTATGGTCTCCGTCATCATGGCATGATGACTGTTAGGCTTGAGCACTATGGAACTATGATTGGTGTTGATTTTCATCGGGATGGTGTTACGTTGTTCCCTTTACCCTGTGTTGGTAAGTTTTTTTTTGAGTGATTTAAAGTTTTGTTTCAGCTTATACGTTTTGCTGTTCTGCTCAATTTGTGAAATTATTTTTTGTAGCTCTTGAGGATCTGAGGGAAACTCAGAGGGAACTTGTTGACAGTTGTTTTTATAGTCGTGGTGTCAGTCTGAATTATCACCAAATGTGGCTCATGTCACGACAGCTCTTTGATGACAACTACATATTGTGTACTCCTTCTGTTCATAGGATTGATTCCATGAATGTTAATGGTTAACATATGGTGAGCTTTGTTTTTGGCTACTGTTTATTTATTTGTTCTTTGCTCTAGTATATTGTTTTAAATTTCTAAGCTGAACAACATATAACTTGATGTTTTTTGCCAGGTTATTCCGAGCATGGTTGTGAGGAGTTTGAAGGATTTTTGCTCAATTCCTACGATTGGTTCTTTAACTCTTGAAATTACTTTGGATTCTGAAGATGATAATATATCTATGAGCATTCCTTGTTCCTACTTTAATGGCTTGGGTGGTAGAATGGTGTTCAGGAAGGAAGGTTTCGGGAATTTTCTTTGGGCATCGTCTATTGAAGTAAACAATTTGGTGCTCATAACTTTCAAAGAGCGTGATCAGGAGCTTGTTGTTGTTTTCAGCCCTCTGCCGTAGTGATCTGCCGCAGTGATGGTACTTATAGACTGTGAAGTACAACACGTACATGGTCACAGTGTTAATTAGGTATCCTGTTGATTGGGCAGCATTGGGACATGTAACTGGGTGTTGGTGTTATTTTTTGTACTAAATTTTTTTCCAACTTTGTACTGAAGGTTTTTTCCACTTAAATGCATTATAATTCCTGCGCAGTGCAAAAAGACCGCCTACCATACGGAGACCCGCTGGTGGGGCCTGCTGCCACCGACGGCTGCTCCCTCGGCCGGACGCACAACTCGCTTTTTCCCATGCACAGACGCTGATTCCGATGCCCACACTACAGCAAAATGCGCTGATTTCCACGGCAGACTATAGTGATTGGCAGTTGATTTGCACGGCAGACTGTAGTGATTGGCAGAATCGCATGCGCGTGTTTTATTTTCTTGTACTGACAACATAGTGCTCCTCATCTTTATGTACGAGATGTCGTTGCCTGCTCTCTCACGCTATTCTCTTTGCTTCTGCCCACACTGCTTGCTCTTTCTCACTCTCTTCTCCATCGTCCAACCGCACTTCTAAACACCAACGCGCTAGTCAGTATGAGTTTGCCTTGCTCAGATCAAAGCATTAGGCCTACAAAAATGAAGAGTGCGACTTTGCCTCGGGGGGTGGAAGTACTTCGTTGTTGGTGTGGCGATCTCTGCAAGGTGAAGGAGGTGACGGATTTTTCAGATTGGTTAGGCATGAAGTTTTTCATGTGCGCCAATTATGAGGAAGATCCACCCATTTCTACTTCACCGTACATGAGGCCTCCGGTATTTTTTTAGTCACCAAGAATAAACACGTTGTCGATATTATTGTTGATTTGATATTTATATTTCTATTTTTGTTGTAGTCTCCTCCGCCTCTGTGCATGTACTATCGTTGGATTGACACGAACATACCGGACAGGGCAGTGACCGAGATTCGTGAAAGAGGTTGTCGTGCATTGGAAAGTTTGGACGCGGAAGAGCGCCGCGCGAAGGCGGCAGTAGAGGAGAAAGAAGAGTAGGAGAGAGAGTGGCAAGAGTATTGTGTGAAGCAGAGGGCTTTTCTTGATGAGATGAAGAAGAAAAACCGAGAAGAGGGACTTCGACCGGCGGAGGTTCAACGACAGCGATAGGAGGCCCATGAGGCTGAGAGGCAGAGAAAGAAAGAAAGGGCTCGTGCAGCCAAGGCAGCAGAAGAAGCTGGTGATGGAAAAGGAAAATATCCACGTTGGACTCAGTAGATTTATGTCTTAAAATTCGCAGCAAGTTGTATCTTAAAATTCGCAGTAAGTTGTATCTTAATTTGAACATGTTAATTTTTATGTATCTTATTTTATGTATCTTATTTTATGCATGTTATTTTTCGATGCATCTTAATTTCAACAGTTTAATGTATCTTATTTTATGCATGTTATTTTCAATTTTCTTTCCCGCCCTTCTTTCCCGCCCTTCTTTCCCGCCAGTCTCTCCCGCCATTTTCTTTCCCGCCATTTTCTTTCCCGCCATTATCTCCCGCCATTTTCTTTCCCACCATTTTCTTTCCCGCCCTTATTTCGCGCCCTTTTCTTTCCCGCCATTCTCTCCCACCATTTTATTTCCCGCCTTTCTCTCCCGCCATTCTTTCCTGCCATCTTCTCTTCTGAGCCTATAAAACACCCTCGGGAGTAAGGTGGGTGAGCAGGCAAGTGTAGTTTCATGGAGATGTCCCATTATCCTTTTGATCGTAGTTGTTTTCACTCTGGTATGTCCGATCATCTTCTCCGTCTAGCCGCCAATTTCAAGATCAACGATAGAGTAGTTCCATGGGCGGAACTCATCAGTAGTGACACCATAATGAATGAGTTGGCTCACTCATTAGCTAGGAGTGGGTGGCCTCCCAGGACATTTGAGGAGATACGGAAAGAACTTCTCAGGTTGCATGGCAGATGGCAGAAGCAACTGCATAAAGGTGAATCTTACCTCAGGCTTGCTGTAAAAAAATCAGATTTATGGTCAGAAGACAGTGAGGACGAAGACGACCTCTTCATGCCGAGCACCAAGGCCAAGAGACCCACATCGTCGAAGTCCAATACTACCGCACCGTTGAAGGGGAAGAGTGATGCATCAACGGAGGATGACGACGATGACTTCATGTAGTTTGTGGGATGTATTTTTCTAGTTAAGTCGTACCTTTTAATTCACACGTACTTCTATCTTAATTATCTGTTGCAGTCTGTTTGGAAATGTATCTCGTACCGTTTCGTTAAGTCATACCGTTTAATTCAGTTTGGAAGTTGTAGTCTGTTTGGAAATGTATCTCGTACCGTTTAATTCAGATGTACTACTAATATGAAATAGACAAGTGTCTTGAAAACAAATCAGTCTCTTACATAGATAATGACTCATACATAGATAGTAACACATACATGAAGGAGTTCTGATACATAGATAAGTCCTCACACATGAGAATAGTCTGAAACTAACATGGGTGTCTCGTACATATATAATCATATCACTGCGGGGGACGGTGACGAGTCTGGACCTTCCTCAGACGAGGACCGGAAGGCGATAAGTGCTGACGCGGTGGGCGAGGGTCACGAAAACCAAGACCGTACATAACCTCGCCTGTCGCGGTCTGTGTCTCCTGCGTCGGTGGTGGTGGTGGAGTATGATACAACGGATGAGAGAAGTCATACGTGTTTGCATCTTCGTCATCGTCATCGCCGTAGCCCTCTAAGAACGAACCATCACCACTAAGCATCGGCGACTGCACGACATGAGTGAACTGATGCGGCTGGTTGCTGACTGTAGTAGTGAAGCACATGTCAAATTGCGAACGTACACTGCTTAAAAGAAAAACCAAAAGTAAAATTACATGGCCCCATTTGTTGACCGACCACCCTAGTTGTGAAGGATGTGTCTCATGCCAGGACGAGCTCCCTAGCTGTGAAGGATATGGCTCTTGCCATGCCAAGCTCCCTGGATGTGAAGGATATGGCTCTTGCCATGCCGAGCTCCCTGGATGTGAAGGAAGTGGCTCTTGCCATGCCGAGCTCCCTGGATGTGAAGGAGGTGGCTGATGCCATGACGACCTTCCTGGTGTGAAGGAGGTGGCGCCGGTGAAGCCATGCGCCGTGACTCTGAACGATGCACAGATGGACGTGGCGGACGAAGTGTTGGACGAGGAACCGCAACGTCCGAAGATCTTCTACATGTCACTGCTGCGTAAATCCCTCGTAGCTTCTCATCAAAACGCTTCAACCATGAGAGGTGCTCTGACTGTGTCATAGTATCCCCCCTCTCAACCCGCCGCATTAAAGCGGAAACCTCCTCTCGCGCCTCGACTGTCAAGTCACTCTGCACATTGAAGAGTTAGCCAATTGTAAATGTTCAGGTTATGACATGAGTACACATATTAGAACCATAATAGAGGAAGTTGGGTACGTACCGCGTGGTGTCTGGTTCCCATAATAGAGGAAGTTGGGTACATATCGCTGGTCAGAGGCTCTTCAATCTGATCAGGAGCAGCATGAGGAACCAAGTAGATCCTCGTTGATTGCCTGTAATGCTGCAGATACAACGCAAACTTGTCCCGGTCAAAGGGTCAAACCTCATCCCAGATATGTGTTGGCGCGGTCGTCCATTCTAGAACATAAGGGCCAATGTTCGGAAGCCAGAAATCCATGGACTTGTACCCTCCTACGCGGCTGAACCTGACATTAACATCTGAGTAACGTGGTAAGCAAAATTCTGAAAGCAGTGATGACAACTAAATCAGAATTACTTACTTGTGCACGTGTGCCGGTATGTGTGGAATAACTAGAATTTCATCCTCTTGACATCGACCGAACTGTCTCATCACCCTATGAAGAGCCATATCCTCCACCGTCACGTCGAACACCTATCTCGCCTTGGTCATCCAGTAGTGCCGATCTCTAGTGCACAAGGCAAATATCCCAACTGGATACCTAGATGTTATAGCCTGATGTGAGTAGGGCTCCCAGATAACAACATCCTCGTGCAAAGCATCAAACTGCGACGTGAAGGACGGGTAGCAGCTCTTCACCTGCATACCCGCATACTATCTCTGTGCATGACAACAAATAAACATTAGTAATAGTATTGCATGGCAAGAAATAATCTAATGAAATGTTACATAATACAAAATTACCTCTCTTCGCGCCCAAACAGCTCCCACAGTAGGCAAGTCACCGATATGTTGCACATAAGCCCCTGCCATGTCTACCAACCCAAACGGTTTATCAACGCAGACATAGGGACGTCCAATAGGGAACCTCTCATATGACCAGAGCTGCAACAATAGTGGACATCCAACCAGACCTGATCTATGGGAGCTCAACATGCAACCTTTGCACAAGCCTCTGTACGTAGCTGCCAACACAGCAGAACCAAAACTCCTCTGAATAATGTCCCCTGGGCAACGAGCGTCAGCTATCTCTCGTGCAATGCTGATGAGGCGAGCATCGACAGTGGTCACGTGGTTCTCCGTGAGCATCGTTTTCCCGAACAACCAAAGAATATATGCCTCTAGAGACCGATCAACCTGTGCCTCGGTCAACTGAAGTCCGGGGTATCCTAACGAGACAATCTACATATAACCCAAACGACTGTATTATTCTATGTAACCTGTGAGGATCGTTACCTGAAACTAAAAAAAAATTCATTTATCTGACCGAGAAGGTTACCTGAAACTGGCTCAGCCACTGAAAATGAAGCCCATGAGGATCATTGTTTAAGGCCACAGCAGTCGGCACCGCAGCTAAAAAACGGGCCTGCAACGTAGCTGCCCAGCCAGGTTCTGCCTGTAAAGGACCTATGGCAGCACCGGCCAATGATAATCCCAACAAGTAAGACACATCCTGTAGATTAGGCGCGACCCCAGGGAAAGTGAAACGTATGTGTCTCCGGTCTCCATCTATCTACTAAGCAGGTAAGAAGTGACCTGTCGTAAGAGAAGCGTTTCATTTGCCTCTTGCGTAGTTGCATTGGTTCACCAGCTTCATCCAACTCCGGATGATCAACCCACTCATCCAATGTACCCTCAACCAGTCGTGCCAAGGGTAGCAGTCCAGCCCACATTAACCTACAAAATAAAGAGAATGTAGAGCTAACAGTAGCGGGCGTCAAATATTACAAAGTAAAACATTA
The DNA here is from genome assembly GCA_039707655.1 of Elymus sibiricus. Lineage (NCBI taxonomy): Eukaryota > Viridiplantae > Streptophyta > Magnoliopsida > Poales > Poaceae > Elymus > Elymus sibiricus. The sequence goes on along the minus strand of CM077672.1, from coordinate 518,304,843 downwards.
TATGCAAACATACCTATCAACCCATTCAGGGTGTATCATCCAGTTAGTTTGTGGGGTGCGAGGGACCAACACATCTAACTTCTTGCCCGCTTGCATAAGTGCGGCCCAGTGTTTTCTGTCGATCGTAGCATCAAGCCACGCATACGAAGACATCTCTGAAATTAAAACATAGACCGACATATTAGAAATTAAAACATAGTCCGACATATTACAAATTAAAACATAATCCGACATATTAGAAATTAAAACATAGTCCGACATATTACAAATTAAAACATAGTCCGACATATTAGAAATTAAAACATAGTCCGACCGACATATTACAAATTAAAACATAGTCCGACATAATACAAATTAAAACATAGTCCGACATATTAGAAATTAAAACATAGTCTGACATATTACAAATTAAAACATAGTCCGACATATTAGAAATTAAAACATAGCTGTGAGTGGCAATGCTCTATTCCCTCTAAGTACAAAGTTATACACCTCAGCAAGGTTGGTTGTCATGTGGCCATACCTAGCTCCATGGGTGTCATGCAGGAGAGACCAATTCACGGGAGGCTCTTTCTCTATCCACTGAGTAAAATTCTTTATTGCCCTGCCATTCGGCCTCTTAGTGCCAGGAGGGTCAATTGCTGGCAAGTCACAAAGAGCTACAGGCTGCGCTAGCTCCGCGATGATTATTGCTAATCTAACCTGATCTTGTTCCATTTTCTGTCTAGCTTTAACCTGCTTCTTAGTAAACACATCTAGTTTTGACCAAATAAAATTGTATTTCCGTGGCTAATTCTGCTTGCATAATTTTTTGAACAAGTTCATCAACCACTTGTTCTTGAACTGTGAGAAAAAATTTGCCCCAAGATGGTGCATGCACCACCGGCTCTACAGGTCCTTCCATGGTGTTGATTCGTTCTCAGTTGGATCCCTCAGTGTCTTCACGGCCTTCAATATACCAACATGTCTGTCATGAATGACACACACGTTCGGTCGGTCCTTCACGATGGCAATTTTCACTTGCCTCAAGAACCATATCCATCTTGGAAAGTTCTCACCCTCCACGAATGCCATGGCAAGTGGGATGATTTGATTGTTGCCGTCAACACCAATAGCACTAAGGATTTGCCCTCCGTACTGACTAGTCAGGAATGTGCCATCCACAAACATCACAAGAGGACAATGCCGGAAGGCTTCGATGCAAATAGCAAAAGAAAAAAAAACTCTCTTCAACACCTTAAAATCTGGTATACTCGCCAATCTTGTGTGTTGTACGTTAACATAAGTGCCGGGATTCCTCTCCTTCAATACTTGAAGGACCCGCACAACACTATCATATGAGTCGAAGAACGTCCCAAACCTTTCCTGCATAGCCTTCTGCTTAGCCCTCCAAGCCTTCCCGTAAGGAATGACATAATTCCATCTGACCTTCAGTGTTGTCTGGTGTTTTGCTTCCATATCTTTCTTCCGCACTATCTCAGTATACATGAGTTGCGCAATGAGAGTTGAAGACAGGTTCGGATGATTCACCAGAAGGTTTTTCCTCACACAAGTATGTGGAACAACATCGGTGACAACCCAGTGGATGTTATACTTCGGCACGTGTCCGTGAACCTTCCCAGGACAACCTGTTTCAACACATTTCACGGTATAGTCTGTTCGATTTGATATGTGTGTCCGGAAAACCCTCTACGTGGACATAACCCACTTTACCACCACATATTTCAATTTCTTCTTTGTATCATACATAGAACCTATCTGGACTTGGTTCAGATGATACTGCCATGGAGTCTCATGGCCATCGTTGACCGTGAGACCAGTCGATAGGTCCTGATCCCATGCGACAGGAATCGGTACCTCCACTTCATCCTCGGAATTTTTAGAATCCAGATCCTCAGCTAGTCCATCCTCTACCTCTTCCTCCATCACCCTCTGCATTTCCTCCCCTTCCTCATCGCCATCAGCAAAACCAGAACCAGCGAATATTACCGACCGACTACTCTGCCCAGTATCGTTACCACACAAATTGTGTGGCACATAATCTGGCTCTTCCTCGGGTTGGCTAGCATCCAGATCCATTGGCTGTGACCCGGATAAATAAATCTCGTTAGCCACTTGACTACCCTGCCCGGGTTCGTACCCCACCTCTGGTTGTCCGGTATTCTCCTCCTTCGCCACAGGTTGAAGTAGGGCATATGGGTGGATTTTTCGGTCTCTACAATGCCTTAACAGGGTCAACCACTTCTGGCTCCTATCTATCAGCATCTACTCTCACTTCACATTTTTACACGATTTGGTCCACAATGCTTGAATACTGACGGAACATGCCCCAGGATCCAGTCCAAAACTAGTTGTCAACGAGTACTTCAACTGTCTAATGCCCAGTCTGTTCGGGTCTGGAAGTGTCATGACATATTTTTTATACTCGCTAAGGTCAACCCCCGACTCATTATATAGAACATTGTCAGGGCCGTAGTAAACAGTCAAATTTACTGATTCAGACATTTTAACCTGGACAGACACTTCCATCTCATTAATCACAAGGAACAAAATTATTACCCGTGGGCATCACCGCTAAAATGGCAGCACAAACCGCTAAAATGACAGCACAAACAAATTAACACTAAAAAAATGAGGATATCCTTCCGAATAACAAATATCCGTCAGCAGTAATATATGAACAAAGTCGACCTATTATCACATGGAAAAAAATTTAGATGTTGTTATTGTGAACTTAACTTTTTTTTAGTTGTTGTGATTACTCTCCGGTATCAATCTTGATAGAAATCATTATTGTTTGGCGGTCAATGTTCTCAAGTTTCTTTTCTTGAATTATGGATATCCTTTATATAGTAGTAATGCTAATTTGAGTCGATATATCGGTGTTCCATACCATGCTAAAAATGTGTCTCTGGTGACAATCAAATTTCTGAATTTTCATTGGATTCCTATATGGTTTCTGAATATTATTAACCTGACAGACACTAACCGCTAAAATGATAGCACAAACCAATTAACACTAAAAAAATGAGGATATCCTTCCAAATAAAAAATATCCGTCAGCAGTAATATATGAACAAAGTCGACCTATTATCACATGAAAAAAAACTTATATTTCATGTCATGTACGGTTTCCTACTTTACCAAATTAGCTAATCAAGTCGACCTACGATTTTCTAACTATATAACTTATTAATTAACACACAAAAAAATGTGACGTGTGATTATACCTTCGACGCGTGTGTGGCCACCTCACGGGGAACTTGCACCAACGGACAACAACAATGCCACCCACTCGGCGGCAAGAAGCTGCACCTCCTCCTCACCAACCAAACCGCCTCCTCCTCCTCACCACCACACCATGACTCCAACTCACTTGTACGCACAAATACGCATAAATAGCTATCCCATAGAAAAAAAATGACCGTAGGCCGGTGGAGATGGCTACGATCTACCGTTTCTGTGGTTTCGATTTAAAAATGGGTGGAGAAACGAAGAGATCAGCGGGGAGGGGGGAATTTTCGGGAGAGGAATGAGAGAGAGAGAGTTAGAACAGCCAGAGGAAGAAGAAGAGGGCCGTCGGGCGTTATCCACAGCTCTTCGGTTGCTGGTTAGCCGAAAAGGCCATATTCGGCCGCTGGTTGGCCGAAAACAGTCTTTGGCCGCTGTCTGGCCGAAGAGACCCGTCTTTGGCCCAGCTCATCCAGTCTTCGGCCTACGCGCGACCGAAGAGGACACTTCGGTCTTCGCCTGGCCGAAAAGGCCCACTTCAGCAAATGGCTGGCCGACGGGCTGCTACTTTTGCAAATTACGTGTTCGCACTGCTAGTTTCGAAAATGATAAAAAAAATGGCTTAGTTTTGAAAAAACCCTATAATTAAGTTCTTTCCCAGGCCAGCTCTACTCTGGGTAGGCGAGCTGTTTCCCCTTATGCACTCGCTCAGGTTGTCCAGTGGCGCCAGCACGGGACTCAGCCGGTTCGCCGCCGCCACGCCAGGCCTGGTGGCCGCAGCTCGTGGAGGGAGGAGCGCATCCGCCTTGCCGGGTATGGAGCCACCACGCGACGACATGCACAACACCATAGAGTATGGAAAAAGATAACGCCCACACGTGTGGACGTTTGCATCTCGCCCACACGCATTGATCGCCGTCCGTTTGTGTTTGCACGAATCTTGGCATGTTTTGCCAGATTTTTTATGTCACGTAGGACTGGGCTAGTGTGTGGGCATTCATCCGGTCGCCCACACGTCCGTTTCATCACGCGGAGGGGCTGGTGTGTGGGCGTTTAGCAGTTCGCCCACACGCCAGTTTTCACGCACGCGGAGGGGTTGGTGTGTGGGCGTTTATCAGTTTGCCCACACGCCCGTCTCCTCTCCCAAACCCAAAGCTGTCAGTTGCCATGTGTTTTGCAGGGTACATGGCAACTGCGCTAGTGTGCTTGTAAGCAGATGGCAACTCTTTCATTACCCGAACATGTTATTTTGCCATGTCTTTTTGTAGTGTTACATGGCAACTGCCTAGTGTTAGTAGGTGGCAACTCCTAAAGTTTTCAAATCATGACAACTGTAGTAGACCAGACCATACATGGCAACTGCTACAGTTGTCCATAAAATGCCATCTGGCACTTGACCTGAGATGGCAACTGCAGTTGAGCAACCATGGCAACTGTAGTTGTCGGACATGGCAACTCTAGTTCAGCAACATGGCAACTGCAAGTAAACGAACCTGGAAGAGAGTCCAGACCATGGCAACTGCGGGGACGCATGGTGACTGTCACGCGGGGCGTGCGGGGCCATGGGGTAGGAGGCCGGACGTACGGGCGTGTGGGTGTTATCTATTTTGCCCACACGTAGGCGCATGGGAGAGACCGCGAGGCAAAAGACCAGGCGTGTGGACATTACTTGGTTTGCACACACATAAACGTGCGGGTTGGTTCTCTTAGATACCATACGAAATGTGTGGGCGTTATCGGGACCCTAGAGTATTAGGAGTACTAATTAGTTGAACACGCACAGATAGATTTTATCCCTTGCAAATTGCATGCTGGCGTTTTAATTAAGTGACGTGATTAGGCACCAATCAAGTGACGTGATTAGGAACCAATTAAGTCTCTAACCAGCGTGATGCTGGCATGGTCAATGGTTTGTTACGAACTTAGGTTTGTTGGTAAGTATGAAGAAGTGTGAGATTAGGAATAAGCTTGGGAAATGATTTATCCAGCATTGTATCTGTATGCACTTTACTCAAAAATGGTTAACTTCAAAGTAACATAAGCCATTTTTCATAATTTCTCGTCACCTGGTGAGTATTAGCCAACCGTATTTACATGAACCATGCATTTGAAGGAACCACTGAATTTCGTGGCAATAGCTGTGACTGTTAGATTGTAACTTTACATGCTTGTGCATTTTTTTCACTTGATATATGTTCATGCCAGCTACTTTTTGTGCAATAGATGTGACTGTAATAATTTTGTAGCTTTAAATAGTTATTTTTTTCTTTTTGCAGATGAGAAGTGCTTAAAAAAAAGAGGTTGTTCGATCCAAAGATTGAAAACCGAAGTTGTTTCATCATCAAATCCAAATAAGTTTAGAGAAACGATATCTGAACAAATTCTTATGCATTGATACTCCTTATGTCAAGCTTGTCTGGCAATGATGCTCTTTGTAGCCGGTGTGTTCCTCATGTTGAGAGTGAAAAATGTTCCTTTCCAAATCTTATACATACAGTGGTGCTTCATTGTCAATCTTATTGACAACTTGAGATGCAACTTTTTGGTTCCATCGTACTTTTTTCCTTATTTGTCTGTGGGAATTTCCATGTAAAGATTTTAAGTTCTGCCGCTTACCAGTTCTTGGTGCATGTTACTGTGCTGATGGAATCACCATACGTTTGTTGAAGTGATATCACAAACTGTAAAGAACTTAAGTTCCGTATAAGATCTGAAGATCACAATGGACAGGTAGGCTGCTAGGTTGCCAGATGGGTGTGGGCTAATTTCAGTTAAAAAAATATTGAAATGAAGTAACCGGAGTGCATTTACCAATTTTACAGGAAAGGACCGTGAACGACCCAAGCCCTCGCTTTGTGTGGGTTATTTGTTATACCATCTTCAACACCATGTTATATTGCAATAGCTCATGTATGTGCAAAAATACCGAGTGATGATGAAAAATGGCGGCATCAAGGGGAAGATTATGCTGATTATCAATTTTCCACTGACATATATAATAGAAGCATAGATCGATTAAGCTAACTGGGCGCCGCGTGTTGTAACTGACACACGTTTGGATCAAGACAAGATATATGATTACACTGACAGACTATACAACACCAATGACTTGCCTTGATCCCTATTTACTCCGACATAATTCACAGCTATAGTAGTCCATAAGTCCTTGGCCGCTGCATAACATCACAATGACTTATCCACTACTTCTAATCTAGACAGTGGGATTAATATTTTAGAAACATACTCCCTCTGTTCAAAAATATAAAATGTTCTAACTTTTTTCCGACTTCGATGTATATAAACGCATTTTAGTGTGTTTGTTCACTTATTTCAGTATGTATGTAGTCCATATTAAAATATCCAAAACATCTTATATTAGTGAAAGGAGGGAGTACATAATTAGCATGAACAAGAAAAGTGTTAAGTATTTCCTAAACTTGAAGTCTCCTGGCGTGTGATATCTTATGAGATATGCGCTCCTTCTTTGAAACAATCAACTGTGAACCTAGAGAATCAAGTTCGTTTTCTAATTGTAGAATTTGTTTTTTCCCTCCCAGAAATTAGGCCGTGGAAGCCCTTGCAGACTTTATTTGAAGTTGTTGCACTGTAATGGACCATCTCCACAGGCCTCAGCATGCTGTACAGAAGGTCCTCCTGAATCCACAAGCTGCATCCATCCAAGTTAGGGTATCTCTAGCCAATCCCCTAAAAAATAGAGTTGTAAACCGCCAAGTTAGCTAGAGTAGAGTAAATTTACTCCACTAAGTTTTGGCCGGGCCTAGCCGAACTCCTAAATTTAGTGGAGTAATTTTTTTTGTCAGATTCATTCAATTCTAGTTTACTTAATACGCTGCAACTACATATTAGCACACATATAAAAACCAAACATAATAAATAAGTTCCACACAATTCATGAATATTACAAATTCATAGTTTACAAACCAAATTATTCAAATTCGAACACACCGAATGGTTCAAATGAAGTAAATAGCATGATAAAATCACAACTACGAAGTACTATATATGGAGATGACACTGATGTTCAACAAGATCATGTTGGCGCTGGGTATGAACTTCTCCGTTCTCGGTCCTTCGATGCACTTCAAGCAACGCCTGAATCCTATTTGGATTGTGCTCTGGCTCAACAGGATTCCCATTGGTGATGTACCGAAAGTTCTCAGGCATTCCTCTCTCATCTTCATTGATCATGTTATGCAAGATGATGCAACAAGTCATGATTTGCCACAGAACCATGGAGTTCCAATACTCGGCAGGGCCACGAACGATTGCAAAGCGCTTCTGAAGCACATCAAAATCTCTCTCCACATCCTTCCTAGTTGACTCTTGATGTGTTGCAAAGTGAGAACTTTCGTTACCTTTTGGTTACCGAATTGTTTTGACAAATGTGTCCCATGGCGGATAGATGTCATCCACAAGGTAGTAGCTAAACCTGATCATTCCACGGGCTGGGTCGGGTTCGGGCCGGGCTTGGCAAAGCCCGAGCTGGCCCGGCCCGGCCCAAAGCACATGAACAGTGGCATTTTTAATTAAACTAATCATATTTAGGATATTATATGAATTTATTATACCTATATTTCAAATAAAATATATATATATGGCCATTTCGAGCTTTTTTGGGCTTTCGAGCCGGGCTTCGGGCGAGAAAGTGGAGCCTGAGCCCGGCCCGGATGTCGGGCTTCGGGTTCGGGCCTCCGGGCCGGGTTGTCCATGAACAGGCCTAGTAGTAGCCCATCGTGTACTCATGACCAATGATTGTATAGTTGCAAGGAGGAGCATCTCCCGCAACAAGCCTAGCAAACGGTGGTGATCTCGAAAGCACATAGGTCATTGTGAGAGCCACGCAATCCAAAAAACGAATGCCAAATCCATAGATCCTTGGACGCAACAACCTCACGAATTATCATGGGATCGTTGTAGTGGCCTTTGTACTGACCTTTCCATCCTGCAGGACAATTCTTCTAGGTCCAATGTATACAGTCAACTGATCCAAGCATCCCGCCATCCTCTTGCTATACTCTCTGCCATAAGCCTCTCGATGTCTTCCTCGTTGGGTGCCCTCAAGTACTCCGGCCCAAAGACATCAATAACTGCTTTTGTGAACCTTCGAACGACCTCCAAGATTGTATCTTCTCCAATGCGGGCATACTCGGCAATTGCATCGGCCGAACACCCATATGCAAGAACTCGAACGGTCGCAATGCACTTCATCAACGGGCTCACACTTATCTCTCCGCATGCATTCCTTCTAAGCTTGAACCAACCATCATATTTCTCCACGGCTTTTGCAATGGTAAGAAAGAGACTTGTGTGCATCCGAAAGTGGTAGCGAAAATACTTCTCCGGATAGGTCGGATTAGGGTCAAAATAATCTCTCATAATCTTGGCATGGCCCTCCGCTCTATCACGGTTGAGTTGTATCCGGCCAAACTGTGATCCTCTTCTCGGCCGCCAAATATCATCGTTGAAAATCATCCCGAGGATAATTTCAAAGTCATCATCATCTTCTTCCTCCTCCAATGACGATGAGTCCTCGAAGATCATCTCTCTGAGCCTCTTCATCTTAAATTGAAACGACTCGGTTAAGTTCATTCGGCCAAACAAAACGACACAAAATAACAAAAAAAAACTCACCTAGGCAATGCGTCGAACACTTGCAAGGCGGTGGAGGTGTACCGGTCGGCCGGCGTCGTAGAGCTCAAAAGAGTGGGCGCCGAGGCATGGGGATGACTGGCAAAGGTTCAGAATGCCGGTGAGATGTCGAGCAGCCGACGAGAAAGAGGATCTGAGGCGGTTCCCGGCGGATCAATCGACGCGGCGGCGTTTCCGCTCGACTCCGGCGACGGCTGGTGAACGGCTCAAACACCGGTAGAATAGCGACGAGGGCCAAGGGAGGCAGCAAGATAGCGGCAGAGGCGGTGGTTAGTCGCCCACAAGTGCGCCGGCAACGATGCAATGGAGGTGAGGGCGTCGAAAAGAAGTCAGAAATTTTACTCAGTCGGGTCGAGGCTGAGTATATTTAGACGTCGGTGGGGCCGGGGAGTAAATTTTTACTCCACTATAGACTTTAGGCGATCGGTTAGGTGCCGATTAGAGGAGTAAACCCGAAATTTTACTCCTCTAACCAGATTTAGGGCAATTAAATGATGAACTTTTAACTAATAAATGATGTATGTGTGTGTGCACTATTGTATAGTTTCTTATTATTTCCCGACGTGTGCAAATTTACCAATTTCTGTTGTAATAGATGTCCCAGACTCCTGGTTCATGGCAAGCACATTTTACAACTCCAACAGATCGCAATCATCTAAGAGCATCTACAGCCGGACTTGGCAAATCGGGCCCCTCAAACGCCGGCGGACGCGCCCGAGCACATCCGCGGACAGTGACCGGTCAAGCCTCAAATAATCCATTCTACAACCGGATACCTCAAATTAGAAACCTAAAATCCATACTATTACATGCAACGTAAACCTAATCTTAAGCGGAGCTCGTCCGGCTCCGCCCGTGCCCATGTCCGGCGGCCGGCTGCACTCTCCAGAGTGTTAGTCCGGTCGCCGGCGAGGTAGAGTAGGACATGGGACACGAGCTGGCTCACGGGACTCGGGGCGCCGCCGTCTCCCATGCCTTACTCTTCCTCATCGGAGCGTGGAACCCTGATCGCGCCGGTGATGTGAGATCAATGATGGATCCGTCCTGGGAGGAGTCGGCGACGTCCACCACGACACGGTTGTGGCGCCCGCACTGGTGCACCATACGGGGCGACGAAGAATGCGACTCTGCCTCGCCAACGTCCACCGCCGCGAGGGCTGCCGCCGCCTCCCGTGTCCACTGCCTCACACGGCAGGCACTCCGCGCCATGTTTGCATCGGACGACGCCCATGGTGCGTCCTCTAGCTCGGCGCGCCAACAGAGGGGTTGCGCGTCTGCCACCGCGTTCGGATGCCAGACGGACCGTACCGCCTCTGGTGAGGCAGCGATGGCACACCTAGCGACGGATCCATGCGCCATTTGGGCTGACGCAATAGATTCCCGATGGAAGGAGTCTGAGCGCTGCCGTCGGGCGGCCTCCTCCCAGGAGCGGTGGAGCGCAAGCCGGACGGCCAACTCCTCCTCGGGGCCGCGTGGGATGAGCTCATGGTCGATGGATCTGGAGGTGTAGGACTCGGATTTGCTGCCCGCCATCGCCGGACAGGAGCTTGGGGGCGGAGTGGAGGGGAGGGGAGGGGAGGGGAGGGGAGTGGAGTGGCTAGGGTTTGGTTCGGGAAGGGGATGAGGTGGAATATATGTGGGGTCGGGTGGACCAGCGTGGGCCGGGTCCGACGTGGCGGACACGCCCGGTCGCGCCCGGGCCTCCCCATATCCACCTCATATTTGGGCTGGATATGAGGAGTGCCGACTAGCCCGGACGTTTGAGACCGGTTTGAGGCATCCATCTGGGTGGGATTTTCCTAACCGGTCAATGACCGGGCCGTCCGTCCTGACGTATGAGGAGGGTTTGAGGCACCCGGATGTAGATGCTCTAAAGAGGGAGATCCATGGAAACTAAAACCCGAGCTGGATCCTCCAGTTGACTTGGTCGAGCGAATCCATCTTGGCACTTTACTTGGTCATAGTAAAAGAGTTTGAAAAATACTACTGCCTCCTATCCATATTAAAAATAAATAATAAAAAACTACTTTGAAAAATTAAAAATGTTTACATACCTCAATAGAAAATGTTCATATGTATAAAAATAAATGTTCATCTTGTAATTAAAAATTATTCCTATATAAAAAAATGGTTCCATGTATAAATATATTCATGTATTTGTAACAAATTTAATTGATTTATAAAAATCTATTCAAGAATATCTGAATATATGTTCATGTACTTTTAAAAAGATCTTTGCATATTTTCCTAGAAAAATAAAAGTAAAATAAACAAAAGGATGGAAAAACTTAAAACGAAGAAGAAAAAGGTTGAAAAATAAAAGTAAAATAGAAAGAAAGAAAAACTATACAACATTAGCTCAGCCCAAAAGGGGCGGGGATTTGCGTGGAATGGGATGTACCATCTCTTTTTCTCTTGGTCCTAACTGTAGTGCTATCCACTCTTTACTACTCCCTCCGTCCCAAAATCAAAATAAGTGTCGTCACTTTAGTTCAAATTTAAACATACTTAAACTAAAACCACGGCACTTATTTTGGAACAGATGGAGTATTTGTTGGTGATTTGATAATCCGTGGACAAACTAATATGCAGGAAGCCACAATTGTTAAGAATACGCTAGATTAATTTTGAAGGATTTCGGGACAAACTCCAAATTAGCAAAAATCTTCTATTCATAAGTAGGCATGTAAGTGATGATCAGAATAACTAAAATTAAAAATTGAGTTTCTGTTCACGACATGGAACCTTTTTTTTAGGCAAGTTCAGGACATGAAACCTGTCGTGCAGTAGTGTAGAATCAGGCTTTAGTGCCGGTTCGTAAGGGCCTTTAGTGCCGGTTCAGCAACCGACACTAAAGGGTGGGGACTAAAGGCCCCCCTCTTTAGTCCCGGTTCAACACGGCCCGGGACCAAAGGCCCACCACGTGGCACGAGCCGGCGCCGGGGGCTGGGGACCTTTAGTCTCGGTTGGTAACACCAACCGGGACTAAAAGTATTAGGGGTTTATGAATTATGATTTATTTTTTCCTTTTAATTTTGTGATTTTCATTTAATTCTTTTTCATTTCAGACATATTTTACGCTACTACGGACTGTACACGTTATGCATATATATATAAATAGAATTTCTAGTAGAACCGATCATATATATATCATCGAATTTCTCGTACGACCATTCACACACACACACACACACACACACACACACACACACACACACACACACACACACACACACACACACACACACACACACACACATATATATATATATATATATATATATATATATATACAATTTGGTATATACAATTTCTCTTACAATTTGCAGATCATTACATGCAGGCATTACAGCTTGTAATGGAATTCTCCTTTAGGATTTATGACCCGGTCGACCAAAAATCCCGCTATTTCCTCTTGAATTGCTTGTACGCGATCCGTTGGTAGGAGCTTGTCCCGCATCTCCGTCAGCTTTAAAGAAGGAGATCAAGATGAATATATTAGTTGTGTGTATATATATTAGATCATGATAAAAAAATTGTGGATGGTGTTCTGGCAAACGTACCCAAAGTTGTCGTTCAGATCTGCTTCTTTCGAACGTTATCATGCGAATGTTCTCGCAAACATAGTATGAGCATAAATTATTCCCCAGCGCCTGGCTCGGGCACTTTACGAAAATAAAATTCAACCAGATAATAATTAATCAAGCATGATAATGATATTGAAACTAGAATTAAAGAGATGGACGGACGTAGCTAGCTAGTACTACTTAATTACCTTGGGTCGCACCCATTCCAGCTGTTGTTTCCATTCGCCTTTAACCTCTTTGATGAACTTTTGCCAAGCCCTGCCTGCCGGCAAAGAAAATGAATAAAGGAGTTATTAATTAGTTCATATCAGGAAATGAACTAAAGAGGCCGACATAGTGCGGTAATGATTGAAATTACCTGTCGACCATCCCCCTCACGATTGCGTATTCGGATGGTTCTTTATATAGTGAGTACAGTACTTGAATTTTTCCCTCCTCAACTTCAATGATTAACAAGATCCAGTGGAAACTGCATGCGCACACGTTTGTATAATTAAGCGGGCATGTGCATAACTCATCAACTACACTTATTAACATCTAGTAAGCAAAAATAGAATATGTAGTACAAGATATAATAACACTCACCCGAAGTTGTAAGGAAGTAGTATTTCTGGTTGGGTATTGTCGGGGAACGACACCTATGGGACCGCGAGGATCCCTTTGCGATTCGGCGGGGAGAAGGATTGCACAGAGAGCAGGACGAATGATCAGCACGCGGGGAATTTACCCAGGTTCGGGCCGCAGAGATGCGTAAAACCCTACTCCTGCTTGGTTGTATTGAGTGTGTTTAGGCTGAGTTCTTGGAGCGCTACAGTAACTAGCAGCTACACTTGCAGAACGGCCAGCCAAGATCCGATCCCCCTGTAGCTATGCCATGGGCCTCCTTTTATACTCTCAAAGGGGTCATCCACAGTGGCAAAGTACAACGGTGGTACATAGTAGATACATGAGGTGTCCAGATATCTACAGAGCTATCATACCTAATACTGACGGGTTCGGACAAGAGCATTTAATGCTTCCCGTTAGGTATACCTTCCTCGTCTTGGGATGGAACAAAGAGCCATCCCATCGAACCGCCCCGGCCCATCACGTCGTCAGCGTCCACCACGCCCCCAAGGGAACAAAAGCTAAAAGACAAGTGGGTAGTTGCCCTGGGGAGGCGTGTATGAGCAGTGAGGGGAGCTTGCCGGGCACGAGGCTTGCCGGGGCCGCGAGCCGCCCCGGCAAGATCTTGCCGGGGGGAGGCCAGCGCCAGTCTTCAGCCTTCTATCTCCTTGATTACTGTTGTCCTTGATTCCAGCGTCTTGACTAAATCTTGTCGGCTCCAGGGAGCTGCCCGCGCACAAGTCTGGGTAGTGGATACCCCGGTTCTTAGTACCCTGACAGGAGCCCCCGGGCCTGGGCCACACAGGCGTGCGCGGCGCTGTTGGGCTAGGCCCAAAACAGTGCGCGGGCACACGTGGCCATGGCGATGATGACGGTTGGTAACTTTTTCCCATAATGCATCATGACTGCAGGTCTTGGGAACGTCGGAGCGAGGCGGTCCGCCTTTCTCCTCGGGAGTGGGAGTAATGGACAGGACGGCGCCTGTTCGCCTCCGAATTAATGTTTCGGACGACGCGCCTTACATGACGCGCGTTGCCCATGATTTGCAAAGGGTCGACCCTTCTCCCTCTTCAGCACTCGGCTCTATAAAAGGGGAGGCGAAGGAGGAAGAAGGTCACCCGTCTGCGAATCCCTGGTCTCGCCATTCGATCTCTTTCTCTTCTGTTTTCGCCACCACCCCCGCAGCATCCTGAGATGGCAAGAGGACGTGGTCGCCCCCGAGGTTCCCTCAGCGCCTCGAGGAGCAGCCCTCGAACTCCGGCGCGTGTGGTGGTGACCATGGCGGGTCCGAGCTCCCGTGGCGGGTCGGCGTCCCGCGGCCGCGCGATGACGGCTCCGGCAAGGGGCGGCGGTCGCAGCGGCGCGCCTCTGCTGCAGCCACACGCGGGGATTCATGCGGGGGAGGAAGCGCGAGAGTTTGTCATCGTCCTCCCCGGCCGGCTCCAGAGCTGGCTGCGTCTCCCTGACCCTTTTGCAAGGGCTGTGGAGAGCAACCGACCCCGAGGCTTTTGGCTTCGTGCGGACGGGTGTAGCAACGGCCCTTGGTGGGTGGCGGTCGACCTCACCCCTGGTAGCGCCATGTTTCTGACCAGGGGGTGGAAGTCATTCGCTCGCTCCCGCGGCCTCACCCCCGGGCATCTGCTTCACTTCACGCTCGTCGACCCCGGTACCCTCTCTGTGAGATTCTTCGGGGCGGCTGGCGTTCGCCTGGAGTGCTGCGCCGAGAGCTCGAGCGACAGCGACTTCGACTCCTCCAGCGACAGTGACGACGAGGACGGCACCGACGACGACGACGCCTTCGCATGAGGAACGGGGTTCCTGACTAGGCATGATCGGCGCTGTAGTTAGGTCCCACTGTTCCATCCGCGAGACCTTGTCTCTGGGTCGGTCGCCGCGCCGTAGTAGCTGTAGGTTTCTTTTGATGTGTCGAAATGTACCCAATGTAGTCCTTGGTTACCTCAAGAAGAAATGCATTGGATACTTGTGTTTGAAAAAAATCTTGGTCTAAGAATCTTGTTCTTGCATGTATGTTGGTTCCTCGCTGTCTTCCTCGACAAGTATCCTGTCGTGAGGTCTTCCGGCAAGTCCTTGACGGCAGCGCAGCACTCGAAGAGGTGTGCTTTCCGAAGGTCTTGCCGTTTTTCGGGCTTGTCGATGAGGTGGTCAGGTAGAACGGAGTGTCGACAAGGGCCGCGGGTCTAAAGGCAGAATGTCGCGCCGTGTGGTGAGGAGCCAGCCCCCGGGCCTCTCTCGTAAGGGTTGCCGCGAGGGTGATGCTCGACTCACGCACGTATTCTTGTCGTTGCCGCCGTCGGTAAATGACGTCCCATCATCGGTTTGTTGGTCTTCAACTCGTGGCTCTTGTACGGGCGTCGCGGCAAGTGTTGCCGTTGTAAGTGTCCCGGCAAGCCAGTCCCGGCAAGCCAAGCCTTGTCGCCGCGAGTGTCTCGTCTCGACAAGAATCGTCGCAAGTTCGGTCTTGACGGGCCCGCGCACACCGGAGCCCCCGGGCCTGGGCCACACAGGGGGCATGCGGCGCCGTTGGGCTAGGCCCAATGAGTGCACGGGCACGCGTGGCAGCAGTTACTGCGCGGAATTATTTTCTTACTGCGCCCCCCGCCCTCTCCCACGTCGCCCATTGAATGCGGGACGTGGGGAACGTGCGTGACGTGACCGCTGCAGTCGCACGCTTGCGAGGGGCTCTTTTATTACCTCTGGTAAAGAGGCGGCCCCGTGCCTCCCCATAAAAAAGGAATCTGCACGGGCCGCAGCTCATTCACCCTCCGCCTTCGCGATTTAGAAACCGCCGTCGTCTTCCTCCTTGAGTCTTCCCCCGTCCCCCAACCATCTCCACATCTCCACTAATCTCATCGCCCCGCCGCCGGAGCCGCCATGCCGCCGAAAGCAAGCACGGGCAGGAAGGCGGCGGAGAACAAGCTGGTGGCGCTGCGGAAGAAGCGTGCCGTCTTCGCGCCGGGGCTTGACGGGAAGGCCTTGACGGAGCACTACCAGTTCATGTGGGCGGCGGAGACGACGGCGCATCCGGCCACTCGTGTGAGTCCAGGTGTTTGTGCCGCCGACCCAAAGAAGTACCTTTTCTTCGCCGACTATTTTTACTGCGGTCTTTGTCCCCCTTTCTCCGACTTCTTCAAGGACATCTTGAACACGTATGGCTTCCAGCTTTTGGATTTTACGCCAAATGCCGTAACCTGTATGTCCGTTTTCGCCCATCTGTGCGAGAACTTCGTCGGAGTTCATCCTAGCACCGCATTGTTTCGCCATTATTTCACCCCCCGAATCGAGACGGGTGAGGCCCTTTCTGGTTCCGTCGCTTGGATCCCGCGGACGGGAACCAAGGAGGTCTATCCAAAGGGGGCCTACCGCCGAAGGTGGGAGGAATGGCGGGGCAAATGGTGTTGGGTCCGGGAGTCGGTGGAGGAGAAAGTCCAGCCGTTCTGCTTGCCGCGGGAGACGAAGATTGCCCGCAACAGGGAGTGGAGCGCCCTCGATGCCGAAGACGAAAAGCTTGCCGTCGCCACGACAAGGATGCTCCGCCTGACGGATGCCGGGCTGACGGTAGAAATGATAGGCGCCGATTTCCTTCGCCGGCGCATTGCCCCCTTGCAGAACAAGGGGAGGCCAGCCTGGGAGTTTCAGAATGCGGGGGACATCATGAGGTTACGCCCCGGGTTGGATTTTAACTTGACGACCATGTAGCACGGCTCCCTCTGCCAAAAGCTATTTGGGAGCGCGATGGTGCGTGATCTGCCAGCAGGCGTAGTCCCGTTGTGTAATAACTCTCGCCTGAGCTCGATCCTCGCCATGATGCCGGTGCTTGACGCTCACAGCGTCGACGAGAGCTGGGCCGTGCCTGCTGACGACTTGGTCCAGCAATTCTTCGACCGTCTGTCGGAGAAGCCCATCCTTCAGGATGAGAAGCTTGTCACCACCACCACCGAAAGGGAGATGGAATACATCGCCGGCAGGGTGCGGGAGGCGGGTCTCGCCGACGCGGCTGGCGGCTCTGGCTTCGCGGGAGAAGGATCCAGCGAAGAAGAAGAAGAAGAAGAAGAAGAAGAGGTTGCCGGGCAGGGCGACACTGTTGGGGAACAGGGAGATGCGCCCGTCGGGGACCATCCTGCTGAAGGCACGGAGGAGGAGGAGGAGCTGTCAGAGGAAGCCCCGGCCCTCCAAACGAAAAGCAGGCGTGCCCTTCGTGGTGCCGCTACAGGAGCCCCGTCCCGTCAAGGTTCTTCAAGGGGTACGGCCCCCGACAAGGAGGCGGCCGGCAAGGCGGCGCAGCGACAAGAGGTTCCTCAGCAAGCTGCACCCGCCGCGGCCAAGCGGGCAAGGAGTGCCTCTCCGCCTCCTCGCACGAGCACCATGGTGGAAGTTGCATTTGACCTTTCCGCCCATAGCTCGGACGAGGATGAAGAGTACGATTCCTGCCGCTCCTCTGCTTTCTGAATCTTTCATTTTTCCTTGTCTCATCGTTTGCTTCGACTTGTTTCCGCAGGGAAGCAGAAACCTTGACGCAGAGGATAGCGAAGAGGGCAAGGACCTCGACGGACGAGGAGCCGCCGGCGGGTACCTCGGGTATGCCAGCCACGGCTACTACCAGTCCAAGGCCCAGCCCGCGACGTAGCCCTCGCCTTAGCCCCCGGCGCAGCCCCCAGCGTGAGCCTATTACTCTCTTTCCGCTGGCGAGTGCCGGGGTGCGTCTCTATGTTATTGACATCACTGGACGTGCAGCAGGAGAAGGGCGACAAGGGGAATCGTCTGAACTTAGCCCCGATGCGCCGCCTCCATCAACCACGCCACCCAGGGACGTGTCTCCGGCCAAGACCTCCTCCAGCTCGCTTTATCGCGACGAGGAACCGGCAAGCGGAGGCATCGGCAACCGTGCGCCGACAACTGATGTTGTCGGGGAGGGAGAACCTTCGACCCTGCAGCCTGGCGCAGGTGAGATGTTTGCTTTGGTCATCTATGTTTTGATCTTTTTCTTCTTTTTTTTGTCTTCTTGAACTTCCACTTAATCTTCGTCTTGTCTCACTTCTTTGGCTTTCAGATATCCCATCGGCGGAGGACATGAACGTCGACAATATCGTTGAAGATATCGCTAGGGACGCTGCCGCCGAGGCCGATAAGCTTGCCGCGGAAGAGGCCGCCAAGGACGCTGCCGCGGAGGCTGACAGGCTTGCCGCTGACGAGGCCGCCAAGAACGTTGCCGACGAGGAGGCTGACAAGGACGCCGCTGCTGAGGAAGCTGCTAGGAGGGGCAACGAGGAGTCCGGGAGCCGCACTGACGACGTTCCCGCCGCAGGAGCGCCTAGCGCTGAGCCAGCTCCGGAATCCTCAACCGCCGGTGAGGCGGCCGTCGAAGAGCAGCCGCCACCGACCGAAGCTCCTTCTTCCAGCAAGTACGTCAGGGTCGGCGACAACTTGTTCGTGAGCCTGCCGGGAGCCGTGAGCATCCGGGCGCCAACCGAAGGAGAGACTCTTGAGGAAGTGTTCACCGCCGCCGGGCTCGAGGTCGTTGATGAACCCAACATTGGCCGCGCCAGGACGGAGGAAGAGAAGCTCCTCCTGGCGATAAACAGCAACTACCAGAAGCTCTAGGCTCTTCACCGCGCTCGCAAGGAGAAGCTGGACTCCAGGGCTGCAGTTGCCAGCCAGGTGGAGGCAGATTTCCAGAAGCGTGTCGAAGAGGTTCAGGGCTGGTTTGCTGAAGCTTATAAGGACTTGGCGTCGAGCCAGACGCAATTGAAGCAGCGATGGGACGAGCTCCTCCTCAAGCAGTCCGATATTGAGAAGGCCCAGGAGGACGCCAAAGGACAGGTTGAAGCAGAGGAGGCGCGTCTAAACGGGCTCCGCGTCGAGCTTAAGGCTCATGATGAAGAGCTCGAAGCCCGAGAGAAGGTGCTCGCCGAGCAGCTCCGCGCCAAGGACGAGGAGGCGAAAAGGCTCGTCGCCCAGCGGACTCAGGAGCTGGAGCAGAGGCACGAGGAGGCGCTGAAGGCGCTGGCTGTCGACCATGCTGGCAAGCTGAAGGAGGCCGTCGATGCCGCCAAGGCAGCAAAGGCCGGCAAGGATGAACTTGTCGGCAGGGTGAAGAGGCTAGAGGAGCATCTTGAGGACTACGGCAAGAAGGTCTCAACGCTCGAGACCGAAAGAGGCGAAGCTCTTCGCAGCCTGGCGGAGACGCAGACCGCAGTTTCCGACAAATCCAAAGAGCTCTCAACGTCCAACAAGTCCATCACCGAGCTGGGGCTGAAGCTGACCAAGCTGGCAGAGTCCCTCAAAGAGGCGGAGGCCCACGGGAAGGCTCTGACCAAGGAGCTTCAGAATGAAAGAGCGCTGATCCAGAGTGCCGCCCGCGAACATAACGATTATGTGAGGGGCATGGAGAACTGGACCAGGAATCTTGCCGACGTCGCGAGGAGGCTTGCCGTACAACTGTCCATCATGGGCATGGAAGATTACAGGCCCCTTGATGACAAAGCGCCCCAGTACGCCAAGCTGACCATGTTCTTCGACCACGTGCTTGGAGCTCTGGAACAACTGGAGTCCGACCGAACAGCTCGCTTGGCCCGCGAGTCGCGCAAGCTTTGCCAGGACGTCCTTCGCAAGTTGCTCACCAAGGTGGTGTTCAGGAACCCCGGCATCAACCTCTCCAACGTCTTCGACCGCCTGCCAAAGGACGCGGACCGCACGGCGGCAGAGGCACTCGTCGCGCCTATCCTTGACAGGGTTAGTCGCGTCAAGCGAGTTGAGGGTGACCGCCGGGACTAGCCACTTGGTTTCTTGTCGCCGCCGCTCCTATGCAAAAGACAATTGTTGCCTTATGTT
The DNA here is from genome assembly GCA_039707655.1 of Elymus sibiricus. NCBI lineage: Eukaryota > Viridiplantae > Streptophyta > Magnoliopsida > Poales > Poaceae > Elymus > Elymus sibiricus. The sequence continues at coordinate 518,284,900 of CM077672.1, read as the reverse complement.
AGAATCGCGGCGAGTATTATTGTAATATGACTAGGTATTATTTAGCCAGCTGCTACGTTATTTCCCTTTACTTGATTTCTATTTGTGTGTACTCGCCCTACGCTTATTCGGAAACTTGCCGGCGCGCGCACCCTTGCCGCGAGCGCTAGGTGCGGGACTTTAGCAGCCTGCTGGTGGGGCCGCTGCCGGCAAGAGACCCTGGCGCTCTCGGTGCGACCGCTCAAGCTGTTGAGCGGACTCGAAACAGGATGAGGGCGCGACACAATCGCGACAAGGTTCCCTCGCGTGCAGGTTTTCCATACAAAGGTCGAAATCGTTCGAGGGGAACAACTAAAGTGGAAATCTGTTTGAAATTTTTGGACAACTTAGCTTTTTTGTTGTCGCATTCCTTTCGACGAAGTGACTTCCTCGAACGATCGCCCATTGGTATCCATACCACCGTTGTCCTCCCCCGGCAAAGCTGCACGTGAGGTGGCCTTTCGTCCCTTCTTAGAAAAAGAAAGAAGAGAAAATAGAGGTATGGAACCTTGGCGGTTCGTTAGCACTTGTCGAGGATAAGTGTAATGCAAAGATCTCAGACTAGCATGCGCATGAGTGAACATGAAAATCGACAAGATTTGCGAAAACACTAAGCTTTATTTAACTGCGCACAGGATCTGCGCCTGGCTTTGTACAAAGGATCACGTGCTACGGCGGCACTACTTGTACAAAAGAGGTTGCCGGGAGTCCCGGCAACCGCGCCTTATGGGTAGAACTTACGAAGATGCTCGATGTTCCAGGAGTTGCTCACCAGAATACCGTCTTCGGTCTCCAGGCGGACTGCGCCAGGCCTAGTGACTCGTACTACCCGATAAGGGCCTTCCCACTTTGGCGTCAACTTGTAGGAATTCTTGGCCGACTGAACGCGCCGAAGAACAAGGTCGCCTTCCTCAAGACTCCGGGCATGAACCTTGCGGCTATGATAGCGGCGCAAGGCTTGCTGGTAGCGTGCAGCTCGCACAGCAGCCTGGAGACGATCCTCCTCGAGGAGCAACGCGTCATTTTGTCGCAGCTGCTCTTGCTCAAGCTCATCGTAAGCGAGCACTCGAGGTGACCCGTATATGAGTTCCGTGGGGAGAACTGCCTCTGCTCCATAGACTAGGGAGAAGGGTGTCTGGCCTGTGGCTCGATTTGGCGTCGTCCTGATCGACCAAAGAACCACTGGCAACTCATCAATCCAGCGCTTCCCGCACTTGTGCAGCTTGTCGAAAGTTCTTGTCCTGAGACCCCGCAACACCTCTGCATTCGCCCTCTCTACTTGGCCGTTACTCCTTGGGTGAGCAACAGAGGCAAAACAGATCTTGCCGCCAAGGTCTTGGACGTATTGCATGAAGGTGTTGCTGGTGAACTGTGTGCCGTTATCGGTGATGATCCTGTTGGGTACACCGAAACGGCAAACTATTCCTTTGAAGAACTTGACGGCTGACTGTGTTGTCACCTTCCTCACTGCTTCCACCTCCGGCCACTTTGTGAACTTGTCGATTGCTACGTACAAGTACTCAAAGCCCCCGGTAGCACGGGGAAAGGGGCCTAAGATGTCGAGCCCCCAGACCGAGAATGGCCAGGATAAAGGGATTGTCTGGAGAGCTTGAGCTGGTTGATGTATCTTCTTTGAATGAAACTGGCATGCTTCACACCTGGTTACTAGCGCAGTTGCATCCTGGAGGGCTGTGGGCCAAAAGAAACCTTTCCGGAATGCTTTGCCGGCAAGCGCCCTTGACCCTATGTGGTTGCCACATATGCCTCCGTGTATCTCTGCCAACAGCTCTAGTCCATCTTCCCGAGCAATGCACTTCAATTTCACACCGTTCAGTCGCTTTCTGTAGAGGACGTTGTCCACGAACTGATACATTTTTGACTGACGGGCTACTTTTTCTGCTCCTTCTTGCTCGTCGGGAAGTTCTCCTGTCTGTAGGAAATGGACAATGTGCTGTGCCCATGCTGGAGCCTGAGGCTCGACGGCAAGGACTAAAGGCAAATCTTCCGCCACGGGAGCAGCCGTCTCGACGGCAAAGGGCTGAGACCTTGCCGGATTCTGCTGTTCCCCGGCAAGCTTGGCGGGAGCGTTTGCCTCGACGGTAAGAGCTTGAGGCTCTGTCGTAGTCTGTCGCTCACCGGTAAGCTCGGTGTTGTTCCCGGCAGCTTTCTTGTTGGAGGCTCCTGGGAGCTCTGCCGGAAGGTATTTGCGGGAACTCAACTTTCTTCTTTTCTCTGGCCTAGTTGATGGTGTCGCGGAAGGCTGAGTGAGTCGGAGCACGAAGGTACCTGGTTCCACAGGCAACTTAAGAGCAGCGCGCTTCGACAGGTCATCAGCAATGTTATTCTCCGCACGGGGGACGTGCTCCATTTGCAGACCGTCGAAGCGCTCTTCCAATTTCCTCACCTCACCTACGTAGGCCTCCATCAATGGACTCTGATAGTCTTTGTTGACTTGCCTGACGACAAGCTGAGAATCACCTCTGACGACGAGTTTCCGGATTCCGAGGTCTGCCGCGATCCTGAGACCGGCAAGCAGGCCTTCATACTCTGCAGTATTGTTTGTCGACCTCTCCCGGGGAAAGTGCATTTGGATTACATACTTGAGGTGCTCTCCGGTGGGCGCGACTAGCAGCACGCCAGCCCCGGCGCCTTGCAGCGAGAAAGCCCCATCGAAGTACATAATCCACTCCTGAGTCATTTCCTTGCCGGGGAGAGTTGACTTTGGGATCTCATCGTCCGGCGTTGGGGTCCATTCTGCAATGAACTCTGCCAAGGCTCGGCTCTGAATAGTCGAAGTACTCTCATACTTGAGGCCAAAGCTTGACAATTCCAACGCCCACTCCACAATCCTGCCGGTTGCATCTGGGTTCCTTAAAATTCGCTGCAGTGGAAAGCGGGTGACGACAGTGATCTCGTGTGCTTGGAAGTAATGGCGCAGCTTCCTCGAGGCCATGAGAAGGCCGAAGAGCAGCTTCTGCACACCGGAGTATCTTCATCTGGCCCCCTGCAAGAGGGAGCTGACAAAATAAACCGGGCGCTGCACCATCTTCTTCTTCCGCGTAGTCTCATCTGGCTCTGTCGGGGAAGGCCCCGCCAAATCGCTTGTCGCGCCTGTCGCCGGCTCGCCTGTCGGGCTTGCTGCCTCCGCCGCTTCTTCGTCACTTTCTCTCTCCGCCACTAACGCGGCACTCGCCACTTGACTCGTTGCCGCCAGATACAGCAACAGCGGCTCTTGTGGTTTTGGCGCGACTAGTACCGGCGAAGAGGAGAGGTACTTCTTCAATTCTTGCAACGCTGCCTCCGCTTCCGGAGTCCATTTCATTGGTCCTGCCTTCTTCAAAATTTTGAAAAATGGCAGGGCGCGCTCAGCAGACTTGGAGATGAACCTACTCAGTGCGGCAACGCAGCCAGCAAGGCGGCGCACATCTTTGACGCGCTTTGGCGCTTCAATCTGCTCAATTGCCTTGATCTTATCAGGATTTGCTTCAATCCCTCGGTGAGATATGAAGAACCCGAGAAGTTTGCCTGATGGGACACCAAACACGCACTTCTCAGGATTGAGCTTCAGATTGATTTTGCGCAAGTTGGCAAAAGTCTCTTCCAGGTCCGCAATGAGCGTTGCTTTGTCCTTGGTTTTGACTACTATGTCATCCATATAGGCTTCCATATTTCTATGTAGCTGAGGCTCAAAACCAATTTGGACCGCTCTTGCAAAAGTTGAACCAGCACTCTTCAACCCGAAAGGCATACGCAGAAAGCAGTACGTGCCACATGGGGTGATAAATGCGGTCTTCTCTTCATCTTCTTTTGACATAAAGATCTGGTGGTATCCAGAATAGGCATCAAGAAACGAAAGCAAGTCGCAGCCGGCAGTGGAGTCCACAATCTGATCGATGCGCGGCAAGGGAAAAGGATCTTTCGGGCAGGCTTTGTTGATATCGGTATAATCAATACACAGCCTCCATTTGCCGTTTGCCTTGCGCACTACGACTGGATTGGCCAACCATGTTGGATGGAGTACTCCTCTGACCAAACCTGCTGCTTCCAATTTCTTGATTTCTTCAGCGATAAATTGTTGCCGCTCCAAAGCTTGCTTCCTCACCTTCTGTTTGACGGGCCGCGCGTGAGGATAGACGGCAAGGTGGTGCTCGATTACCTTCCTGGGAACACCGGGGATGTCAGATGGTTGCCATGCAAACACATCGACATTCGCCTGCAGGAAAGCAATGAGCGCGCTTTCCTATTTGTCATCAAGGGTGGAACTTATAGTGAAAGTTCCTCCCGTTCCGTCCTCCCTGCGGGCACCTTTTTGGTCTCTGGCGGGGCAGCCTTGGATCTCTTGCTCTTGCCGGTGGAGCTCTCAGGCACATCCTCAACGGGAGCGCAGCACTCTGAAGAGGTGCGCTTGCCGGAGTGAGTGTGAGAGGCCTTGCCGGTCTTCTTCCCCCCGGGTGTTTCAGCGGCAGGAGCAAACGCCTTGTCGGCAAATGCTGCAACTGCTTCCCGGTAGATCTTGTCGGCGCAGACGAGTGCATCCTTCTTGTCGGAGCCGACAGTGATGACACTTACCGGCCCGGGCATCTTCAACGTGTTGTAAGCGTAGTGCGACGCTGCCATGAACTTGGCCAGCGCTGGGCGGCCAAGGATCCCATTATATGGCAACGGAATCTTGGCGACGTCAAACACTATCTTCTCCGTCCTGAAGTTCAAGTCGCTGCCAAATGTTACCGGCAGCGTGATCTTTCCTTTAGGCTGACTTCTTCCTGGGTTGACTCCTTGAAAAGACCCTGTCTCTTCGAGATCTCCATCAGGAATTTGTAGCTTCTTGATCACTTCAGGTGAAATCAGGTTCAAGCCGGCCCCGCCGTCAACTAACATTTTTTCACCTTGAGGTTGCGAATCGTTGGTGAAACCAGCAATGGCAAGCACCCGACCGCAGTTGTGCGATCAGGGTGGTCCTCGATGTCAAAAACGATAGGCGTGCTGGACCATTTCAGCGGCCTCCGGGCGGCGACGGAGGGTTCCGTTGCGTTCACTTCACGCGCCCACTGTTTAAGCTGGCGGTGGGAAGAATGCAAGGAGGCGCCTCCGTCAACGCACATCACGTCGGTGGCTTTCTGGAACTCTTGGTCACTAGATTCGCCGTCTTCTTCCATACCGTCATTATCATCATCCCCTTCTTGCTTGTCGCGGCCTTTGGCGGGCTTCTCCTTTCGTTGATTGGCCTTACCGCGGCGGCCTCCTCGACCGCTGCATTTCTTGCCGGACCCCTCAGCACCGTTCTGGGCCTTCTCCTTGTCTCGCCTGTCGTATTCAGCCTTCTGCTTCTCGACGAGCTGTTCGACTTGTCGGCAGTCTTGAAGATCGTGGCCCTTGGTGCGATGGATCTTGCAATACTGCTTGCCGGAACCTTCTGGCTTGTCGGCGGCCGCTAAGGCCTGACAGTTGGCACACCCGGCAACGTCCTTGCCGGGGTCATCAACTTTGGCTTTCTTGGCGGTGCCGGGACTGCCGGATCCCTCGACGGCAAGCACGGCCTTACCCTTGCGCTTCCTGTTGTGTTGCCAACCCTTCTTTGTCGGGGCCGGTGCATCATCGTCAGAGTCGGCTCCGACGCCGGCGCTTTCGCCGGGGAGCCTCCTCCCTTCTTCAGCGCGTGCACATCTGTCGGCCAGGGCATAAAGCTCGGCGACATCCTTGACCTTGTTCATCGCCAGCTCTTCCCGCATCCTGCGGTTGCGCACGTTCTGATGGAACGCGCTGATAACGGCAGCCGGATGAACGTCTGGGATGTTGTGGTGAACGCGACTGAACATTTGGATGTATTTGCGCAGGGTTTCGCCCTCCTTCTGGGGGATGATGTGCAGGTCACTCTCTTGGCCCGGAGCTTCGTGGCCGCCAGTGAAGGCGCCAACAAACTCGTGGCATAAGTCTGTCCAGGAAGAAATGGAGCCTTCCGGCAAATGCATCAACCACGACCTGACGTTGGGCTTAAGCACCAACGGGAAGTAGTTGGCAAGTATTTTGTCGTCACGTCCCCCAGCAGCCTACACCGCGATGGTGTAAATGCTCAGGAACTCAGACGGGTGGGTTTTGCCGTCGTACTTCTCCGGGACCTCCGGCTTGAACGTGCGAGAGTTGGGCCACTGGACTCGCCGCAGCTCACGGGTGAATGCCGGACAACCCACCTCGTAAGGTAGATCGCCAGGGTACCCTGGCGCGGGTCTGTCTACAATGGGCCCCGCACGCTTGTCGGACTGGTGGCGCGCCTCCCGGCGCCGCTCGATCGTGGTTCGAGCGTCTTCCTTGCCCCGCTCCCGAAGAACCTGACGTTGATCGCGACGGGTTCGCGGGTCAGACGACGCCGTGGAATCATCATCACGGGTGTCGACCCGTCGAGTTGTCGTCCGCCGCTGTTGTGGGGGAGAATACACCGTAGTTGCACCTCCCACAACCTTCTCCTTGCTTACGCGCGTCGGTTCGACGGACCGTCGCCGCGAGGGCTCCGCCGGTTCCGGCCTGTCTTCGTTGGCCAGGCCAACGAGGCTCTGGATGGCGGATCTCCACTCCTCGAGCTTGTCCGCGGTAGGAGGAAAGTTTAGGAGCAGTTGTGCACGCGCCAGTGCTTCGGCCGGCGTGGGTGGCGGCGATAGGTGGGAGGAACGTGAGGTGCTCTGACTCCTAACCGTGTTAGAAGGAGCACCAACACGATCCTGCGACCGTGCGCCGCTAATGCCAGCACGTGGGCGTGCATGTTGACCTTGCGTCCCCCGAGGATGATGCTTGGGAGACTTTCCATGGGGACGTCCGGGGCCTCCATCGTTGTGGCGAAGCTCCTCGCGCGCGCCCTGGGAGGACCGCGGAACGTGCGCCGGCGTGGGCGTCTTGGAGGGCACCCTTCCATCTCTAGAGTTCGCCGCACCGCCCGCCGGCAGTGCGGCTCCATCTCTGGAACCGGCGGCGCGGACGACGCCGCTTGCTTGACTTCGATCACCGGAGCGTCGTGGAAGCTCGGGATCTCCACCTCCTCCACCCACATCGGCTCCATCGCCCGCGTGAGTGAGCACGGGCGCGGCGGACGCGGATGGTCCAACTGCCACCAGCCCCTTCCTCTTGGGGGCCATGGCGGCGGTGATGAAGGACTGGCGCGCTGATCACAGGACCAGGTCCATGCAGCCTCACTCCCCCTACCTGGCGCGCCAAAGATGTCGGGGAACGACACCTATGGGACTGCGAGGATCCCTTTGCGATTCGGCGGGGAGAAGGATTGCACAGAGAGTAGGACGAATGATCAGCACGCGGGGAATTTACCCAGGTTCGGGCCGCAGAGATGCGTAAAACCCTACTCCTGCTTGGTTGTATTGAGTGTGTTTAGGCTGAGTTCTTGGAGCGCTACAGTAACTAGCAGCTACACTTGCAGAACGGCCAGCCAAGATCCGATCCCCCTGTAGCTATGCCATGGGCCTCCTTTTATACTCTCAAAGGGGTCATCCACAGTGGCAAAGTACAACGGTGGTACATAGTAGATACATGAGGTGTCCAGATATCTACAGAGCTATCATACCTAATACTGACGGGTTCGGACAAGAGCATTTAATGCTTCCCGTTAGGTATACCTTCCTCGTCTTGGGATGGAACAAAGAGCCATCCCATCGAACCGCCCCGGCCCATCACGTTGTCAGCGTCCACCACGCCCCCAAGGGAACAAAAGCTAAAAGACAAGTGGGTAGTTTCCCTGGGGAGGCGTGTATGAGCAGTGAGGGGAGCTTGCCGGGGCCGCGAGCCGCCCCGGCAAGATCTTGCCGGGGGGAGGCCAGCGCCAGTCTTCAGACTTCTATCTCCTTGATTACTGTCGTCCTTGACTCCAGCGTCTTGACTAAATCTTGTCGGCTCCAGGGAGCTGCCCGCGCACAAGTCTGGGTAGTGGATACCCCGGTTCTTAGTACCCTGACAGGTATTTAGTGGCTTCAAAAACTCTGGCAAGCTTCTCTCTGTGTCTTTTCTATACGCCTCAAGTAACCATGTCTTTTCATTAATCGTATTTGGGTCAATGAACCCAATGCCATAGCGTCCATCTCTTTTCATTTCATACATCTTCATTCTGCATAATACCATAGAAAAGAATATAGTAAGGATAATTACAGGTAATGAACGAGCACAGCTAGCTAGAGACTTAAATTACAAAAAGAAATCACTTACACACAATAGCAACTGACGATGGATTTGTCGAGTGCGTCTGGATTGAATAACTGAAACACCTCTTGAAACTCAACCCACAAATCTTTTGCATGGAAGTAATGCTCTTCCTTGACTTTCACCATGAGGGACTCTCGATCGGTCTTTACTGCTTCTCTCATGTACCACTTATGAAAATTGTACATTCTCGTTGGTAGAAGCGGGATCTGCTCTGGCTTGACCAGAGGTTGACCACGAACATATTTCCATCTTAGTTCCTCCTCTTTAAACACGGGGAGTTTCTCGTTGACTAGGAGTTGTTCAACAGTTAGACCGGCCTCTTTAGCCTGCCTTCTATGATCGTCGGTTATTACCAGCTGATCAGCAGTACTCACATGTGTTTGTGCAATGAGCGGGGGGATCGATTGCACTGCCTGTTCTCCCAACTGGGGAACAGTTTTCCCGCTTTTTTTGCCAACTGCTTGGCTCGAGCTCGAGCTCGACTCCTTCTTTTTTTGTGCCTGATATAACTTCTTGATAGACCACTCATAGTCTGAGTCCGTATGCTTCACAGCCAGTTGAGCATTATCAATAAAGTGTTGTATGACATCCTCAGGTACTTTCTCCCTTGGTGGCGGGGGCGATTTCGGTCCAAAATGGGCCTTCAATTGGGCAGCCACTTCGGCGTTGTTTTCCTCCTCAGTCAGGTGGTAAGGCAACTTTGGAAGAGGCTTGAGGCTTGGACCATATTTGTATTTCTTGCCTGTTGTACCGCTAGCCGCCGTAGCTGCGGTGCCTCTCTTTCGCTATTGCTGAGGCGGCGAAGACGGCTGACGCGGTGCCGGACTTGGAGGAGGAGGAGTCGGCTGATGCGGTGCCGGACTTGGAGGAGGAGGAGTCAGCTAACGCGGTGCCGGACTTGGAGGAGGAGGAGTCGACTGACACGGCGACAGACTTGGAGGAGCAGGAGTCGGCTGACACGGTGGCGGACTTGTTGCAGCAGGAGTCGGTGGCCTTGGAAAGACGATGCAATCCCTTTTTCCATAGAATGATACGATGTATGACCTCTCCCAGGGTGCTCTCCTCGTCACCTCCAGGAATGTCAAGCTCTAGCTCGTAATATCCTGACATCACTTCATCAACCCCGACACGAGCATAGCCAGCTGGAATCGGATTGCAATGGAAGGTTGCTTCAGGGGGATTTGTTAAAGCATAGCCGTCCGCCACCTTCATGGATATGTTCTTCACTTTCATGTGTAGCTCACAAGTAGTCCTATCTTTGAAATCATCCACAGGGTATCTAGCCAGCAGTGCATCATCGGCCTGGGTAGAACCCATGCTACTTCTCAGCATAGATGGGACGGTGCTATCCAATGCTGGATCGATCTGCTCCTGCTGCCACTGAGACACCCTTTCCTTGCTAAGTGAGTCGATCTCCTCCTGCTGCCACCTGAAAGCACGTTCCAACTCCAAGTGCTTTGATTCTAGGCCTTCAAGGCGGAGTGCTTCCTCCTTCCTCTGCTCCTCCTCCAGCTTCCTCTTTTGCTCCTCCTACTGCTTCTTTCTCGCACGGCTTCTGTAATCGGCGTTCAAATCTGCAAACCCCTCAAACCATGGAACAATGCCTTTGGCTCGTGTTCTTCCCGGGTGTTCAGGATTCTTCAGGGCGCGCTCGTCGTTCTCTCTGTTGGGCATGAACACCCCTGTTCGAGCTTCTTCTATTGCAAAAAGTAAATCGTCCTTAGCTTTTTTAAGACTTGCCCGCTCCATAATCAGCCATGTCTCTGGGTCCAACTTCCCCCCATGCACATAAAACCAAGTCCTGCACCTAGGGGGCCAACTCAACATAACTGGAGTGACCCCTGCAGCCATCATCTTTTGCTCAGTGAGATCCCACTTAGGCAGGGCCACCTGGTAGCCACCTGGCCCCAGAGTATGGTTCCACTTCTTTTTCGCAGCATTAATCTTATTTTGTCTCGACCGTTCCTGAGCTAGTTCCGATTCCTTAAACTTCACGAAAGTGTCCCAGTGATCTCTTGCATTCTCCAGTGTTCCCTTGAATTCTGGAGTCTGCTTTCCTGCTTTGACGTATGCTTTCCATATATTTTTCTTGTGGGTGTTAAATGCTATCGCCATCTTTTTAAGAGCACTCTTCCTGACTTTCTTCAGATCTGCATCTGTCAAATTATCTGATAGGGTGAAATGTGACATGAGCGATTCCCAAAGCAGATATTTTGCTCTTTCGTCGACAAAACTAACTCGTGGATCTCCCCTTTGCTGCCTTTTTCCATTCTTGAACGGAGATCGGGATTTGGTCCCTGACAATAACTCTGCATTGACGAGCGAACTTGATCGCATTCTTCCTACGTTCAAGCGGTTCGCCATTTGATTTGATGGCATCGATGTTATACTTTATGCCAGGCTGCAACCTTTTGGCCGGGCCTCGAACTGCCCTGTCGCTTGTAGAAGATTTGCTCGATCCGGAGGGCTAAAAGAAGAAAGATTGATTTATTAATATATACAAATCAATTAATACATGTAATGATCACCGGATGTCTTATATAATAAATACCTCACCGGTCTTTGTTATTTGAAGAACATTTCCTTCGTCATCATTGTTGTCGCCTTCATTTATTCGTTCGTTTTCATCAAACATCATACCCTCACCCGAAGTGTTCAGATATTGCGAGCCGTCATCATCTGGGCTCAGGGAGCGTATGATGTCGAACAGAGCCTCTTCTCCTTCTCTGCCGGTATTGTCCATAGCTTTTATTTAACTAATCCAGAAGAAAGATAAAACAATTTAGTATTCAAATTAGAATGCATGCAATCAATAAGGAAAAACTGAATCATTGTAGATAATCCAGATAATTAATATGCATCATCAAATATAATCTCGAATACATCGTCTCGAATATTATCGAATAATATAATCTTGAATATTATCGAATATAATCAAGAATACATCTCGAGTATTATCACGAATACATATCGAATATTATCATATATATAACATCACTAGCTAATTAATATCACTCGCGGTGGACACCCAAAGAGAAGGAACGATCACATGATCATAACTCGGGTGAGATCCCTGAAGAACCTGCCAGGTATTGAAGAACCTGACATCCAACGCAACCATGTAGCGACGGACGTGCTCGCCCTCCTCCCTGACACAGTGGTGTACCACCTCCGCGGGGGACGCCAGCCTCCGCACCGAATGTGGCCCACGTGCCTGCCACCAAAGAAGCTCCGGGTCGACTACGGGACCCGGGTTCCTCACCAAGATGCGCTCCCCTGAAGGCAGCACCTCCCAGTGCCAGCCCGACGGAGCCCAGTCCCGGACATGGCACCTCTGAAGCAAGACGTTGTCGGGAACAAGTCGACGACGAGGATGCGGGCCGGGCATCGTTGACGTCGAGAACAAATTCTATGCAAATTTAACATTTTTTAAATGCTTGATTGTGATTTTTGTAAAAAAATTCACTTGATTTTAAAAATACATAACAAGCTTTTGCAAATTCATACAACATTAACTAACATTCATCTAACATTTCTATAACTAAAAGTATAAAAAGCTAAAAAACATTCATCTAACATTTCTATAACTAAAAGTATAAAAAACTAAAAAACATTCATCTCTAACATTTCTATAACTAAAAAAAGAAAAACAGAAAAGAACGTGTGTGTGTGTGTGTTTGCATGTGTGTGTGTGTGGGCTCGATCGGGGAGGGGCGGCCATGGCGGCAGGGGGCGAGGGAGAGGGGGGAGAGGGAGGAAAGGGGCTCACATCAAGGCGACAGCCGGCAAGGCAAGGCAAGTCGACGGCGACGGCGACTGTGACGCCGACGGCGACAGCACGAGAGGTCGAGGAGGAGGGGGCGTTGAGGTCGACACGCGACGGTGATGGCGCAGCAAGGCGACGGCGACGGCGCGACGGGGCGACGGGGTGCTCCGGCAGCCTGGTGGCGTCGAGGTGCGTCGGGGGAAGACGATGGAAACTGGAAATGAGTTCTGAAAATTTGCAAAGTCCCTGCTTATATACAAACACCTTTAGTCGCGGTTGGTGGCTCCAACGGCAACTAAAGGTCGATTTTGCCAGCCCAAACGGTGGGAAGCGCAGGCCTTTAGTCGCGGTTGGTGGCTCCAACCGTGACTAAAGGCACCCCTTTAGTCGCGGTTGGAGCCACCAACCGCGACTAAAGGCCTGTTCCTGGCACGGCGTAGTGTGGTGGATGTTTAGTCCCACCTCGCCTAGTGAAGGGCGCCCGCACTGGTTTATAAACCGTGGCGCGGTAGCTCATTCGAGCTCCCCTCTAAAGCGGGCCATGTGGGCCTACCGTTCTATCCTGCCCTGTGGGCCATACTGGGTTGTGCGGGCCTGCATCCTGGCCCAACTAGTTGTTGGGTTTCTAGTCGTATGCAGTCCGTGGCGGCCCAGTAGGCATGCTTTTTTTATTTACTTTTCAGTTTTTTTTGTTTTCTTCTTTATTTATTTTCTTTTTTTTCTGAGTTGTTTTTTTCTTTATTTAGAGTTTCTGAGTGAATCCTTTTGCTTTAGGTAAAAAAAATTATAAACTTTCTGTTAGTGCCAGTAGTTTTCAAATTTGAATAGTTTAAATTTGTGTGAATCACTAGTTTGTGAATAACTTTACTTTAAAAATAGATTTTCCAGTGATTCTTTTTTCTGTTGTTTAATATTAGTGTGTTTTATCATTATATTCAATTTGGTAATTTGTACGTTATTTAGGAAAATGAAATGCCTTTGTAACAGATGAGTTTTCATCCGAAAGCCTGATACTTCGAAAGAGATTGTCCATTTTGTGCACGAAGTGCATCCAGTTTTTGTCATAACCCTCTCAACTTTTTAGCACATGCTATGTGGGTGAAATGATGATACCATGCCAACTTTCAAGCTTTTCAGAGTTCGTTTGTAGTGCTTTTCAGTTTCAGGGTCATTTAGCTCAAAAAATCAGTAAATGCATGAAAAATAGCAAATGAAGTCAGAAAGGGTTAAAATTGATGATGTGGCTTTGAATGGTGCTTACTAAATGCACAAAAAACTTGGAGTTGAAATAAGTTTAAAAAAATGAAATGCCTTTGTAACAGATGAGTTTTCGGCCGAAAGCATGATACTTCGAAAGAGATTGTCCATTTTGTACACGAAGTGCATCCAGTTTTTTCCGTAACCCTCTCAACTTTTTAGCACATGCTATGTGGGTGAAATGATGATACCATGCCAACTTTCAACCTTTTCAGAGTTCATTTGTAGTGCTTATCAATTTCAGGGTCATTTAGCTCAAAAAATCACATGAAAAATAGCAAATGAAGTCAGAAAGGGTTGAAAATTGATGACGAGGCTTTGAATGGTGCATACTGAACACGCAAAAAGTCTGGAGTTGAAATAAGATTAAAAAATGAAATGCCTTTGTAACAGATGAGTTTTCGTCCGAAAGCCTGATACTTCGAAAGAGATTGTCCATTTTGTACACGAAGTGCAACTAATATTTGCTGTAACCCTCTCAACATTTTAGCACATTCTATGTGGGTGAAATGATGATACCATGCCAACTTTCAACCTTTTTAGAGTTCGTTTGTAGTGTTTTTCAATTTCAGGGTCATTTAGCACGAAAAAATCAGTAAATGCATGAAATAATTTGTTTGGACATAATATTTCTTTGCGTTTCAAATGCCAAAACACATAAGTACCCTAACTATTACAAAGATTCCCTCTGGTTTGTCCGAAGTGGGACTTTCTAGATATATAAGTCCGGAAACTCACTAGAGAAGAAAGTGATGACAGTGAAGCCGGTCACATCCTAGAGTGGATCTTCGGATATAAAACTTATTCTTCGCTTGTGTACCTTTGCGCCGTAACCATGGACAATCTTCATCGTTTAACTGGATGCTCGGGTCAATATTCACTATGAAGGGAGCAATTTCATGAAACTTTTCATAATCTTCTAACATGTCTGTCTTGTCCTCCACTCCCACGATGTTTCTTTTCCCTGAAAGAACTATGTGGCACTTTGGCTCATCGTATGATGTATTCGCTTCCGTATCTTTTCTTTTTCTCGGCTCGGTAGACATGTCCTTCACATAGAAAACCTGTGCCACATCATTGACTAGGATGAATGGTTCGTCTGCGTACCCAAGATTGTTGAGATCCACTGTTGTCATTCCGTACTGCGGGTCTTCCTTTACCCCACCTCCTGTCAGATTGACCCATTTGCACCAAAACAAAGGGACTTTCAAACCACGTCCATAGTCAAGTTCCCATATCTCCTCTATGTAACCATAATATGTGTCCTTTGGCCTATTGGTGTTTGCTGCATCAAAGCAGACACCACTGTATTGGTTGGTGCTCTTTTTATCTTGGGCGATCATGTAAAATGTATTCCCATTTATCTCGTATCCTTTGAAAGTCAATATAGTCGAATATGGTAACTTGGACAGCAAGTACATCTCATCTGCAATAGTGTCGTCATGCATGAGACGTGTCTGCAACCAACCGGCGAAAGTCTCCATTTGTTCATGTGTAATCCAGTCGTCAGACTGCTCCGGGTGTTTGGAGCATAGAATATTCTTGTGTTCCTCGATATACGGAGACACCAAGGCGTAACTTTGTAGAGCTGTGTAGTTTGCTTGTGCCCAAGAATGCCCGTCGTGGCATATTACTGAATTCTTTCCTAGCGTGCCTTTTTGACCCAGTCTGCCCTCATGCCGCGATTCAGGAACACCAATCGGCTTAAGGTCAGGAATAAAGTCAACACAAAACTCAATGACCTCCTCTGTTTCATGGCCCTTGGAGATGCTTCCTTCTGGCCTAGCACGGTTATGAACATATTTCTTTAAGACTCCCATGAACCTCTCAAAGGGGAACATATTGTGTAGAAATACAGGACCCAGAATGGCAATCTCTTCGACTAGGTGAACTAGGACGTGCGTCATGATATTGAAGAAGGATGGTGGGAACACCAACTCGAAACTAACAAGACATTGCACCAAATCATTCTCTAACCTTGGTATGATTTCTGGATCGATTACCTTCTGAGAGATTACATTGAGGAATGCACATAGCTTCACAATGGCTAATCAAACGTTTTCCGGTAGAAGCCCCCTCAATGTAACCGAAAGCAATTGCGTCATAATCACGTGGCAGTCATGAGACTTTAGGTTCTGGAACTTTTTCCCTGCCATATTTATTATTCCCTTTATATTCGACGAGAAGCCAGACGGGACCATCATACTGAGCAGGCATTCGAAGAAGATTTCCTTCTCTTCTTTTGTAAGAGCGTAGCTGGCATGACCCTGATACTGCTTTGGATTCATGCCGTCTTTTCCGTGCATACGTTGTTGGTCCTCCCGTGCCTCCGGTGTATCTTTTGTCTTCCCATACACACCCAAGAAGCCTAGCAGCTTCACGCAAAGATTCTTCGTCACGTGCATCGCGTCGATTGCAGAGCAGACCTCTAGGTCTTTCCAATAGGGTAGGTCCCAAAATATAGAATTCTTCTTGCACATGGGTGCGCGTCCGTCAGCGTCATTC
Source organism: Elymus sibiricus (assembly GCA_039707655.1). Taxonomy (NCBI): domain Eukaryota; kingdom Viridiplantae; phylum Streptophyta; class Magnoliopsida; order Poales; family Poaceae; genus Elymus; species Elymus sibiricus. Next base: position 518,269,158 of record CM077672.1, on the reverse strand, counting down.
GGAACAGATTGTCTGCCAGGACCCTTTCCAAAGATTACTTTTAAATCCTTCACCATATCAAGTATATCATCACCAGTACGGTGGCGAGGCTTCTTCCGGTGATCTGCCTCACCTTTGAAATGCTTGCCTTTCTTTCTTACGGGATGCTTGCTCAAAAGAAATTGACAATGTCCCAGGTACACATTCTTCTTACATTTATACTAATATATACTATCGGTATCATCTAAAAAGTGCATGCATGCGTGGTATCCCTTGTCTGTCTGTCCTGAAAGGTTACTGAGAGCAGGCCAATCATTGATGATTACAAACAGCAACGCTCACAGCAACGTACACTTCTATACTCCACAACTCTAAAAGTTCTTCAACTAATGGCCTTAGGTACACATCAATGTCGTTGCCGGGTTGCTTGGTGCCTTGGTTGAGCACTGACATCATAATGAACTTCCGCTTCATGCACAACCAAGGAGGAAGGTTATAGATACATAGAGTCACAGGTCATGTCTTCTGATTGCTGCTCTGCTCCCCAAAAGGATTAATGCCATCTGCTCGACAGTAATTTCTTCACCCACCGTATTATTTTCTTTCATGAGAGAAGCCTCTAGTGAAACCTATGGCCCCCAGGTCTATTTTCCATATTATATTTTCAGATCTATAAACCAAAAATACCAAAAATATCTCGCTGCAATCTTTTTACCTTTGTTTTACTTTTTGTTCTAGCAATCTTTTATATCTATCTCTATCAGATCTCATCCTTGCAAATAACCGTGAAGGGATTGACAACCCCTTTATAGCGTTGGGTGCGGGAGTTTGATTATTTGTGTAGGTGCGAAGATTGGTTCCTTGCTTGTATCTCCTACTGGATTGATACCTTGGTTCTCAACAACTAAAGGAAATACTTATCTACTTTGCTGCATCACCCTTTCCTCTTCAAGGGAAAACCAACGTAAGCTCAAGAAGTAGCAAGAAGGATTTCTGGCGCCGTTGCCGGGGAGATCTACATCAAGCCAACCAAGTACCCATCACAAAATCATCTCTTGCATTTACATTATTTGCCATTTGCCTCTTGTTTTCCTATCCCCCACTTCTAAAATGATTTTCAGAAAAAACCAAAAAGATTTGCCATTTTATTCGCCCTCCTTCTGTTCGTCTTTTCTTTTGCTTTTTGTTCGTGCGTTAGATTGCTTAAACTCATGGCTAGCCTTACTACTATCGCTAGTACTCCCGAGAGTGAGGTTCTTAATTTTAAGCAAAGGGAGGGAGAAAACTTACAAGATGCTTGGTATAGAATTTGCAATGCTCAAAATAGATCTACTCGCAAGCAATCTACTATCGTTCTCCTTTGCAATTTTTATGTGGGTGTTTCTCCCTGGAATAGATATGTTTTAGATACCATTACGGGAGGGAATTTCTTGGGAAGCCATACCATTGATTCTTATAATGCTATGATAAATTTGGTAGGTTCACCCCCACTCATGGTTAATGAAACAATCTTAACTTTGGAGCATGTGATGCGAAGGCTTGATATTATTGAAAATAAAGTTGCTACGATGGAGCTCATTGAAAACTTGGATAAAAAGATTCATAATCATATTACTCAATATGGATCTAAGGTAGGAGTTACTTTAAAAAACCAAAGGGAAAAAGAACCCATAGTTAATGAAAAATTGGATCAAGATTCCTCTAGAATTGGAAAGCTAGAGGACATTATTACTAACTTGTGTTCCGCTTTTGCCTCTGTTGAAACCACTCCAAAATTTCCTCCTTCTAAAAACTGCCAAGTTTATATATGTTCCTAAAACTAAGGGTGAATCCTCTAGTAAGGGGGATGAAGATCTTAAGATGCTAAGTGTTCACCCTGGCTTTATCAATATTGTTAGGGAACCTATTGTCACAAGTGAATATCTTGACTTTTTGCCTAGTAGTATTATTATTGATAAAAGCATAGAACCTCCTAGGGTTTATAATTGTGCAATTGAGGAATTAAATACCAAAAATGTCAATACCTAGATCTATTGCGTTTTGCCTAGCTAGGGGCGTTAAACAATAGCGCTTGTTGGGAGGCAACCCAATTTTATTTTTATGCTTTTGTTTTTGCTTCTGTTTTTGAGTGCTTTACATATTATTAACTATGTAGTAATTGTGATTTCTTTTTTTAATTAGTGTTTGAGCCAAATAAGACCTTTGGGATGGTCTACGGTGTTTGTGATTTTATTTTGCTGAAAAAGAGAAACTTTTGCTCTGAGTCCAGGAATTTTGTAAATTCACTGGAACGTGATTTTGATCTGAAATTTTTAAACAATATTGATATACAAATTTCCCTGATTTTCCTAATTTTTCAGAATTGTCGGAGTTACAAAAGTATTCGAAGTCTATAGATTGCTACAGACTGCTCTGTTTTAGACAGATTCGGTTTTCTTTGTGTTGTTTGCTTATTTTGATGTATCTATGGGTTGTATCGGGGGGTATGAACCATGGAGAAGTTGGAATACAGTAGATATTACACCAATACAAATAAAGAATGAGTTCACAACAGTACCTAAAGTGGTGATTTATTTTTCTTATACTAACGGTTCTCACGAGTTTTGTGTTGAGTTTTGTGTTGTGAAGTTTTCAAGTTTTGGGTAAAGATTTGATGGACTATGGAATAAGGAGTGGCAAGAGCCTAAGATTGGGGATTCCCAAGGTACCCCAAGCCATATTCAAGGATACCAAAGAGGCTAAGCTTGGGGTTGCCCTAGAAGGCATCCCCTCTTTCGTCTTCAATCCATCGGTAAATTTACTTGAGGCTATATTTTTATTCACCACATGATATGTGTTTTGCTTGGAGCGTCTTGTATGATATGAGTCTTTGCTTTTTAGTTTGCCACAATCATCCTTACTGCACACATCTTTTGAGGGGGACCCGCATTTAATCGTGAATTTATTAGAATACTCTATGTGCTTCACTTATATCTTTTGAGCTAGGCAATGTTGCTCTAGTGCTTCACTTATATATCTTTTTAGAGCACGGTGGTGTTTTATTTTATAGAAATATTTGAACTCTCATACCTCACTTATATTATTTTGAGAGTCTTTAAACAGCATGCTAATTGGTTTAGGTTATGAATTTAGTCCTAATATAATGGTCATCCAAGAGGGATATAATAAAAACTTTCATATAAAGTGCATTGAGTACTATGAGAAGATTGATTCCTTGCATATAGTTTTGAGATATAAAGATGGTGATATGAGAGTCATGCTAGTTAGTAATTGTGAATTGGTAAAAATACTTGTGTTAAAGTTTGTGATTCCTGTAGCATGCACGTATGGTGAACCGTTATGTAATGAAGTCGGAGCATGATTTGTTTAATGATTGTCAACCTTTGTGTGAGGGTCGGGAGCGCGCGATGGTTAACTCCTACCAACCTCTCCCCTAGGAGCATGCGTCTAATACTTTGCTTTGATAACTAATAGATTTTTGCATTAAGTATGTGAGTTCTTTATGACTAATGTTGAGTCCATGGAATATACGCACTCTCACCCTTCCACCTTTGCTAGCCTCTCTAGTACCGCGCAACTTTCGCCAATGCATTAAACCTACCTTCCTCAAAACAGCCACCATATACTTTCCTGAAAACAGCCACCATACCTACCTATTATGGCATTTCCATAGCCATTCCGAGATATATTGCCATTTAACTTCCACCGTTCCGTTTTTCATGACATGCACCATCATTTTCATATTGCTTTGCATGATCATAAGATACCTAGCATGATGTTTTCATGGCTTGTCCGTTTTTTGACGTCATTTGCTAGGCTAGATCATTGCACATCCTGGTGCACCACCGGAAGCATTCATATAGAGTCATACTTTGTTCTAGGTATCGACTTGTAATTCTTGAGTTGTAAGTAAATAAAAGTGTGATGATTTTCATTATTAGAGCATTGTCCCGTGAGAGAAAAGGATGATGGAAGCTATGATTCCCTCACAAGTTGGGAAGAGTCTCCGGACTTTACAAATAATAAAAGAGGCCAATGAAGCCCAAATAGAAAAAAAAAGAGGCCAAAGATCCCAACCAAAATCAAAAATAAAAAAATGAGAGAAAGAGAGAAGGGACAATGCTACTATCTTTTTCCACACTTGTTCTTCAAAGTAGCACCATGATCTTCATAATAGAGAGTCTCCTGTTTTGTCACTTTCATATAACTAGTGGAATTTTTCATATGCACAACCACTTAGTTTTCTTTTTGAGCTTTCATACACTTATAGCTCTAGTGCATCCGTTGCATGGCAATCCCTACTCACTCACATTGATATCTATTGATGGGCATCTCCATAGCCCGTTGATACGCCTATTGATGTGAGACTATCTTCTCCTTTTTCCTCACAACCTCCACCATATTCTATTCCACCTATAGTGCTATATCCATGGCTCACGCTCATGTATTGTGTCACAGTTGAAAAGGTTTGAGAATATAAAAGGTGTGAAACAATTGCTTGACTTGTCATCGGGGTTGTGCATGATTTAGATACTTTGTGTGGGGAAGATGGAGCATAGCCAGACCATATGATTTTGTAGGGATAACTTTCCGAGGCCATGTTATTTCAAAAGGACACAGTTGCCTTGTTAGTGTGCTTGAAGTATTATTGTTTTTATGTCAACATTAGACTTTTGTTTTGAACCTTATGGATCTGAATATTCATGCCACAATAAAGAATATTACATGGATAAATACGTTTGGTAGCATTCCACATCAAAATTCTGTTATCATTTACCTACTCGAGGACAAGCAGGAATTAAGATTGGGGATGCTTGATACATCTCCAATGTATCTATAATTTTTTATTGTTCCATGCTATTATATTATCTGTTTTGGATGTTTTATATGCATTAATATGCTATTTTATATTATTTTTGGGACTAACCTATTAATCTAGAGCCTAGTGCCAGTTTCTGTTTTTTCCTTGTTTTTGAGTATTGCAGATAAGGAATATTAAACGAAGTCCAAACCGAATAAAATCTTCGGAATGATTTTTCTTGGACCAGAAAAAAACCTACCAGACTTGGAGATGAAGGTAGGAGACCTGCCGGGAGGCGACAAGCCACCAGGGCGCGCCCCTAGGGGGGGCGCATCCTACTGGCTTGTGGCCCCCCAGCAGGCCTCCTAACCCTATTCTTCGGCCTATAAATTCCCAAATATTCCCTGGATACCAAAATGAGCCACGAAAATACTTTTCCGCTGTCGGAAGCCTTTGTTCCCGTGAGATCCCATCTTGGAGCCTTTTCCGGTAATCTGCCGGAGGGGGATTCGATCACGGAGGGCATCTACATCAACTCCATTGCCCCTCCGATGATGCGTGAGTAGTTCACCATAGACCTTCGGGTCCATAGCTAGTAGCTAGATGGCTTCTTCTCTCTCTTTGTTCGTCAATACCATGCTCTTCATGATCTTCATGAAGATCTATCCGATGTAATACCCTTTTGTGGTGTGTTTGTCGAGATCTGATGAATTGTGTGTTTATGATCAGCTTATCTATGAATATTATTTGAATCTTTTCTGAATTCTTATATGCATGATTTCATATCTTTGCAAGTCTCTTTGAGTTATTGGTTTGGTTTGGCCAACTAGATTGGTAATTCTTGCAATGGGAGAAGTGCTTAGTTTTGGGTTCAATCTTGCAGTGTCTTCACCCAGTGACAAAGTAGGGGTAGCGAGGCACGTATTTATATTGTTGCCATCGAGGATAAAAAGATGGGGTTTTCATTATATTGCTTGAGTTTATCCCTCTACATCAGGTCATCTTACCTAATGCGTTACTCTATTCTTCATGAACTTAATACTCTAGATGCAGGCAGGAGTCGGTCAATGTGTGGAGTAATAGTAGTAGATGCAGAATCGTTTCGGTCTACTTGACACAGACGTGATGCATATATGCATAATCATTGCCTTGGATATCGTCATAACTATGCGCTTTTCTATCAATTGCTCGACAGTAATTTGTTCACCCACCGTATTATTTTCTTTCATGAGAGAAGCCTCTAGTGAAACCTATGGCCCCCGGGTCTATTTTCCATATTATATTTTCAGATCTATAAACCAAAAATACCAAAAATATCTCGCTGCAATCTTTTTACTTTTGTTTTACTTTTTGTTCTAGCAATCTTTTATATCTATCTCTATCAGATCTCATCCTTGCAAATAACCGTGAAGGGATTGACAACCCCTTTATAGCGTTGGGTGCAAGAGTTTGATTATTTGTGTAGGTGCGAAGATCGATGACTTGCTTGTATCTCCTACTGGATTGATACCTTGGTTCTCAACAACTAAGGGAAATACTTATCTACTTTGCTGCATCACCCTTTCCTCTTCAAGGGAAAACCAACGTAAGCTCAAGAAGTAGCACGATCCGTCAGCGGGTACTCTCAACTTCCCATCTTTCTTACGGTCTTCTTTGTGCCATCGCATCAACTTGGCATGCTCTTTGTTTTGGAACAAACGTTTCAACCGTGGTATTATAGGAGCATACCACATCACCTTGGCAAGAATCTTCTTCCTGGGGCGCTTGCCCTCAACATCACCAGGGTCATCGTGGCTGATCTTATAGCGCAATGCACCGCATATCGGGCATGCATTCAAATACTCATACTCATCGTGGTAGAGAGGATGCAGTCATTAGGGCATGCATGTATCTTCTGCACCTCTAATCCTAGAGGGCAGATAGCCTTCTTTGCTTCGTACGTACTGTCAGGAAATTCATTGTCCTTTGGAAGCTTCTTCTTTAACATTATTCGCAACTTTTCAAATCCCTTGTCAGATACACCATTCTCTGCCTTCCATTGCACCAATTCCAGTGTGGTACCCAGCTTTTTCTTGTCATCTTCGCAATTTGGGTACAACAATTTCTTGTGATCCTCTAACATGTGCTGCAACTTCAGCTTCTCCTTTTCACTTGCGTAGTTTCTCTTTGCATCGGCAATGGCCCGACCAAGATCATCAGCGGGCTCATCTGATGCCTCTTCTTCAGCTTCTTCCCCCATTGCCGGCTCAGCTTCTTCCCCCATTGTTGTACCATCGTATTCAGGGAACCCATGGCCAGGATAGTTGTCGTCATCCTCTTCTTCTTCATTCTCTTCCATCAGTACCCCTCTTTCTCCATGCTTGGTCCAACAGTTATAGCCGGACATGAAACCAGACTCAAACAGGTGGCGTGAATGGTTCTTGAGTTAGAGTTATTTCGATCATTCCTACAGCCAGCACATGGACATTACATAAAACCATCCGCCCGCTTGTTTGCCGCAGCCACAACCAGAAAAGTACGCATGCCATTAATGAACTGGGGAGAGCATCGGTCATCGGCTCATCTTCATTACACAACACTGAAAAGACCAAACTAATACAAGTTCATACATAAAGTTCATACACACTTGTTCACATAAAACAACATACAAACTCTCTAGCTAAAACATTTAAATGCAACAACAAATGCGATCAAGATCGCAACTAAGGTAACAATTGATCCAACAGCATAGTGATACCAAGCCTCACTATCAATGGCATATTTTTTAAATTTTCTAATCTTCAAGCGCATTGCATCCATCTTGATCTTGTGATCATCGACAACATCGGCAACATACAACTCTAGTTTCATCTTCTCTTCTTCAATTCTTTTCAATTTTTCTTTCAAATACTCGTTTTCTTTTTCAACTAAATTTAACTTCTCGACAAGGGGGTCGGTTGCAATTTCTAGTTCACATACCTCCTAGATAAAAATATCTATGTCAACTTGATGGGCATAATTGTCATAAACATGAAATGCAACAATAGTTATAAAAGAGAATATACCACATCCGAATCATAAACTAGACAAGGGCCCACGGGGACGGATATCAAAACCATGCCACTATGTATAACAAACAACGTATGGGTAAGAAAATTATACAAGAAACTATCTAAATCACACAAACATGATTTTCTTTTTATAAAAAGGATAAGAACAAGAGGCTCACCAAGGTGGTGCCGGCGACGGGACGGTGCGAGCGATCGACGGTGGTTAGGACGGGGACGGGAAGGCACTAAGTAAACCACACCTACACATTCAAACTAAGAAGTTAATTTGAGCTCAAATTGCATATAAATCAAATAAACTACCACATATAAATACTCCCAAACTAAAAACCACAAATCACTATACTTATAGAGCATTGCAAGAGCTAATCTAGCAATGAGAGATGAAAGGACAAAGTTGCTAACCTTTGTGAACACTTGGATGGATGGGGTGCCTCCAAATCTTGAAAAAAATTGGCAAAAATGGAGGATGAGCTCGAGGAAGAGGGGAAGAACAGAGACGAGAGGAAAGGGCAAGAACAAAGAGCTCGAGTTGGACGACGGGTTTATATAGGAGCATCTTGAGTACCGGTTCGTTACACAAACCGGGACTAAAGGTGAGCCTCTAGTACCGGTTCATGACACGAACTGGGACTAAAGGTGATCGTGGGGCCCCAGCCTGACACCAGCCTGCCACCACCCCTTTAGTCCCAGTTCGTGTCACGAACCAGTACTAGAGGTTCAACACGAACCGGGACTAATGATGCCCACCCCCCCTAGCCGTTGGAACCAAGACTAATGGTCACATTAGTACCGGTCCGTTTCCAAACCGGGACTAATGGGGCTCACATAAAGTCCTTTTTCTACTAGTGGTGGTTCATTTGGGTCATCCTCTTAGCATGCCCGCTAAAAACAAAGCCCAAGCATAATAAAAAAATTGTTGAAAATTCAAATCTAAACTTCGATGAAATGTCTGGGAAATGTTTGTCTATTATAGGTCCAATATTTTGTTCTCTAAGAAATTGCTATCCAAGATGAAATTTCTGATGAGATTTTCGGACTAGGGTACAAAGAGAGTAAAACCAAGCCTTACTGTCTCAAAAGCTTGGTATGAAATCTGCAAGCCTAAAGTTGAAGGTGGACTAAAAATAAGAGACATTGAAGCAGTTAACAAGGATCTGCTTACATCCACTTCCTAAAGAATTGTAACAGACCAAGCTGAGACTATACCCAAGGTTCTCAAGGCCAAACATTTTTCTAGCACGTCTTTTTGGAAAGCTCCTAAGGGAAAATCCGATCCCCTATCATATAACTCCTCAAATACTCTCCTAAACCATAACTCCTTAAACTTTGATGAGTTAGGTAGTGGCTGGACCTAACTGAACCCTTAAATTTAACTCCTCAAACAAAGTAGACCCCATGGAAGTCTCTCTCGCTCTTCTTCTTCCTTCCGACGTGCGAAGTTGGAGCAGCACCTCAGTCGCACATACCTCCAGCATGTCGCCTAGCCCTGACCCCACCACCTCGCCTTTGGCCTCCGCCATTGCCGCTAGGTCCGGGATCCCAGGGATCACCAACAACGAGTAGCCTCCTCCAATCGGGATTCCGCCGCGACCGTCGCGACCAACGAGGAGTCCAGGTTGAGCATGTCCTCGTCGCTCACATCACATGACTAGGGAGAGGATGTAACACCCCACTAATCAAGCTACAGTAATCCCACATGATCTGTGCCATGTCATCATGATTATTATAATTAAAATGCAATTAAAGAAATAATCCAACTCAAATTCAAATTTAAAATGCAAGTCAAATTAATATTTCTTCAAACTGCAAAACTAAAGTGTTCATAATTTTGCAAATAATCATTAAGTAATAAAATAGAAACCAACATTAATTGAAATATTTAGATGACCTTAATCAATTAAAACAGTAGCAAAAACAGCCCATTTAATCCCCTTTCATTTAAAAAAATTCAAATGGAATCATCTTGTCTCCAAACCATTTTATGGCAGTACTAGATATTGCAAAGTAATTATGTCGCACAACTCCCTATTTTAAAAAAGTCATTTTGTGGCCAAACTTTTTGCAAAACTGAATGGAATTGAATAAATAGAAAATAAAAAGAAAAGAGAAAATGGGGCACTGTGCACTTGGGTCTAGTACCCCAACAGTGCGGCCCAGCCCACGGTGGCCAGCCTTTCTTCAACCTCTGGTCAGAGGGAAAGCCATGGTGCGCGCGCTGGCGTCCGTGCTGCAGATGCGCTGCTGTCGAGCATCCAGAGCCCCCCCGGTGGATAAGATCCACCCTGGCAAACCCTAGCCTCCCCCTTTCCCTCGCTCGCCTCTCCCCTTTCTCGTTTTCGTCGTCACCGAGCGATGCCGTCGCCGCACCTTCACGTTACCTTGCCCACCGAGCGTCTCCAGCCACCGGAGGATCTCCCGGAGCACCGTCATCCTCCTCTGCACTGACTACCAGCACCAGCTTGAGCTGGAGTAACTGCGAGCCATCGCAGTCGTCGTCCCCATTGGCTACATCTGCCACGGACGTGGCCTCGATCCGTAGTCATTCGAGCCCCCCGGCCCTCCTCGACCTCGCCATCGTTTTCACTGTGAGCCTACGCCCCTTCTTGTCCTCCCCTCGAGTTTGATTGCATCGTGTAGCCTCGGTTCTGCTAGCGCCGCCTGATGCCGCCGCTCGGCCATCGCCGTTGTCGCCATTCCGGCCACCCGCAGGACATCCCACCACCACCCAGCGATCCGCCGCTCTCGTCTCGTTCGTCTGGTGCAAGGCCCCGTCGATTTGGCCTTCAGGATAGCGATTCCGGCCATCACTGGAGCGCTGCCGTCGTGCTCCCGCCCGCGCACCGGTCGTTTGACCGTGCTGTGCCACTGACTGGTGGACCCAGTCATTAGATTAGGGTTAATCGCTAGGTTAGTGCTAATTACACTGCTAACTACCCATTGACATCGGGACCCACTGGCCCTAATTAACCTCTGTTAAAAATAAATCCTAATATTTAAACTAGAGACTGACATATGGACCCACTACACTGTGTAAATGGACAAGATTAAATTAACCCTAGTAGACACTGACGTGTGGGCCTGGTTGACCAGTCAACTGTAGTGGAACATGAAAGAAAACAAAAAAAATTCCGACCTATGCACCAGCCCAGGACCACTATGAAGACTGCATACAAGGTTTGATCTTTTCGTTACCGACTCGTAGCGCAGCGTAAGTAGAGTCGATGACGATCGGCGGTGCAGATCCCGCAGCTAGGATTACAACCTCCCGACAACCCTCCGGGAGGCGGTCGGACAGTCCCTCGGATGGTGTCGTGGACAGCCCTTTGGGAGGACCTTCGAAACTCGGACGGTCACTCGGACAGCCCTTCGGGAGGACCCTCGAAACTCGGACGGTCACTCGGACAGCCCTTTGGGAGGCACTCTCGAACAAATACTAAAACAACAATCTCTCTACAGAGTTGCACACATACAATGTCATCTATCCGGTAGGGCTTCGTCGTCCAGAACTAGTTCCTGCCGGAACCCAGACAGCCTTTCGGCTCTACGAAACTATTTCGCTGGGAGGGAGAGAGTAGCCAGACAAGTCTATGGCATGTGTATGAGAGCAAGGATGAGTTTTGGGCAGCCCCCTCACCTCCTATTAGTAGGAAAGCCAACGGGTAGAGGCAAGGTGTAAAAAGACCAAAATGGGCTCAATATCTTTTCACCCAAATGCCACATAAGGGTGGGCGTAGAACATATCCACCATGAGGTCGAAGGGAACCCCAAGGGGGGGGGCCCACACCACCATGGACGAAATTTGGTGCTCCCCCTTTGCGGGGGCACCACCTTTCACACACATTTATCTCTCACCAAAAGTGATTTTCTTCTAGAAGAAAAACCCAAAAAGCACCTTCACTATTCTCGAAGACATTTTCTGCGTCCTTTAAATCCCAAATCATTTTTGGGTGCCTAGAACAATTCCATTACCCACTAAAACAATTTTGAACATATTCCGAAACAATTCCGGAACAATGTTTTTCTTCAGCAAAAAGCAACCAAAGCGGTTCCGGCAGCCCCGGAACATTTCCGGTTTTTATCCCGGAAAAATCCTAGAAGTTACCAGAATGATTATGGCACCCTCCAAGAATTTCCGGGCATGTGCTGGAACCAATTTGACTTAATGGTATCCCCTGAAACAACTTTTCAGTTTTACAGGAACTCATCCAGTGACCTCTCTCTTCGGAACTTTTCCGCTGTCTCTGAAACTTTTTCCAGAGACTTTCTCTCAGACTCCCTGTCTAGTATTCAGCAGATAGATGACCCTTAAGCATGTGACCCTATAGGTTCGGTGAAGTATAGACATGACCCGGAACCCCTTCCGATCAATGATCAACATCGGAGCCGTGGACACCCATATTGACCCCTATACCCACACGAATGAATATTCGAGTGAACCTCCAGTTGCCGTGTGCTATTCCTATTGCTTCACGATATGTTACAAATACCCAAGGTGAGACATGTTGGCATTCCCATGGATCAACAACTTGTCAACTATGCCAGTTACCTCGTTACCGGTATTGTTCTCTTTTCTCGTTACCATGTTCCGGCATCCCTGTGATCAAATCACCCTGAGTCTGGCCAGACGATGATGGATACCGTAACACCGAGAGGGCCCAGAGATATCTCTCCTTCGTCGGAAGAGCAAATCCCATTCTTGAGCTATCAAGTTACTTGACATACTTTTCCATGAACCCGTAAGCTTCCGTAATAGCCACCCATTTTACGGATGACGTTTAACAAACCCAAAGTTCATGAAGCAAGCATGAAGAAACTCGATACTCTCATGGTCTAAGGAATCATGCAAACGTTAACCATCTCTGTGTTATTAACCATTTAACTTGTGATGAATGTATCTCATAGCATAACATCAATTCGGGTCAATTGAACACAAATGTTCTTCTAACATTGTGCCCTCAAAGTTGCTGGCATAGTGATGCCTATGATCAGGAAAATAGAACCATCATGCAAGACTTGAGCTAGTCTTAGAGGCCAGACTAGGAATATATTTTACTGTTTAATATTCCACACATGCATATGAGTCTTCCTTCGAGCCTCGTGGTTATTGCAGACTCGAGAACAATAGCAGTTATAACATGGAACATAAACATAATTATGAATAGGGAGATAAATAATAACATTTATTATTGCCTCTAGGGCATGTCTCCTACAGACTCCCACTTGCACTAGAGTCAATAATCTAGTCAATGCTAATGCACTTTACACCTATGGCTTACCGGTGTAAAAAAATGCTTCGCTTGTGGTATGCCTGATGTCCAATGGATCTGACAACTTCAGTTCTGTGTGTATCTTTGCATATCCTCGCATTTTCATGCTTTCACAAAATTCATATTTTGTGTGGACTTGGATTTGTATATATGTGAATCATTGGTCGAAACCTGATTCCTCAGATTGAGCTATGGAGCGACTATCTTCTACAATGTCCCACTGACAAAAGCCATCTTGGAACCATACTAAGTTCATGAATGAACTATATGATTCAACATCTTTGTCACTTCCAAAGTGTCAACATACTTACCCTTTGTTATAGAATTCGCCACAGTATCCTGTTTGGAACAATTTCCAACTACCGTGCCACCATAGTGTGTATTACACAAAACCCTTAACTTAAATCGAAAATCGCATGGAGCATTGATGAAGATTGTATCGATGTAATTACTTACAACGAGCACTTCATAATATCTGCTTGCGAGAAACCATGTCATCAGTACTACTCTAGTACTCAAAGACATCTTTCACGGTTGTCCCATGATCAGTACTTTCGATCACTTTGGCATCTATACTCGCAACAACTTTGGAATATTGGACATATCCGGTTGTTTTTACATACCATGGAATACATGATTAATCCAAACACGAAGGTGTGTGGAATCTCCATCATGTATTTTGCTCATCAGTGTTTTTGGGACACCGAGTCTTGCAAGACTATTTCCATGTGACTTCAACAAGAATCACTCCTTAGCGTTTTAAATGCTAAAAAGTTTTAGCATCTTGTCAATATGTATTCATTGCTTAACCCCATTAGGTAAAACTATCTCCATAGATCATTATGCCTAATATCAAGGCTATTTAGCCCAAGCACATCATCAAAAATCTATTTTCAAATGAAGTCCTAATTTGTGTCAAGAAATTTATTTCCAATTAACAATGTGTCAAGCACACAATGTTTTTAGAAATATTATTATGCTCCCACTTACTTTCTTGAATCACAAGCATCTTCGTTACCCATTGATGAAGTCCAAACCCTTTTGACCATTTCATCAAAACATGAAGATTCCAACTCCATTTTGCTCTCTTCTTTCCATCGCTGGAACTATGAAGTTTGCATACTTACTAGCATCCTCTGGACTGACAAAATACCTTGGACTGTAACACATGCAAGTCCTTGGTTTCATTTCCATCAGATGGAAATCCTTTCGTCATCCTTGTTTCATATCTCATGATTTGAAATATGTATTAATTGCTAGTTCAACCCAAACCGACTTTAAGCATCGCTACGGTGAAACAACCTCATTGTAGTCAACTCCTTGAACTTGTTATTGCAACAAGTCGAGCTTTATGGATAAAACATTTTTATCTGTATCATTTTTTAGTTTCATAAATATTCGTTAGACTCTAAGTCTTCCGAAAGGTGTATCAAGATTTTAATCTTGAATCACTTATATGGAAACTATCTCGGATTGTATTGGCATTTAGCCAATTTCGGAGTCAGGGCCCATCAACGCTTCCTTGTGTATCATAGGTATACTGTTGTCTAACAACAATATCTCGTTTGCGCACATGAGAGGTTTGCACGAGCTTTGCCTACATTGTTCAGCTGCAAGTTCGACTGAAGTCCATACATCTCATGTAGAGGCTTCCGTATCAGTCGCAGCAGGAAACTCTGGAATCACTTCCAAGGTTCCTTTCCTTTGATCTGATGACAAAGATACTTGTTATCTCGTCGAGTTGCACTGTCCTCCCACTCCACCTTTTGCAAGAACTATTCTATTTAAAAGCATAACGTTTTGTGGCAAAATCCTTTGCCTCGGTATAGTGGTGGGGGAATACCCAATGACTTGGGATAACTTACAAAGTAGCACTTGTCTGATTTGGAATAGGTTTGTAACCTTTTACACAAGCCCCATATTCCAAATGTTAAGAAAAGATATAACATGGTTGGGCGTACCATACCATGGCGTCATTTCAACAGACCCAATGGAGCTCTTTTCAGTGTAAAAGCCGTAGTCTCTAAAGCATCACTTTAAAAGGGATAATGGCAAATTTATTTATGTCATCTTTGATCTTACCATGTCATGAATGGTTCGATTACATCTTCATGGACTTTCCACTTGAAGTGGTGTTCCGGGAGGTGCAAGTTATGAAACCACTTTCACAACTCACACTAGTAGAAATCAGGCCTTTCGACCGGAGCATTAGTCCCGGTCACATTTTGGACCGGGACTAATGCCTCCATTAGTCCCGGTTCGTGAGGATAAGCACTAGTCCCGGATCGTCAGGACCCTTTAGTCCCGGTTGTTATCACCAACCGGGACTAAAGGGGTGGTGGCAACTGTTCGCCTAGCGCGAGCCCTTCTAGTCCCGGTTGGTGTCACCAACCGGGACAAATGTCCCAACTGTTCAAATCTCGTGCCTTGGAACTAGTTCCGCGCGAGATCATATACATCGGAAACGCTACAGGAACACGACCGGACACCATTTCTGTTCGTCTCCCTCTCCTTTCTTCTTCCCCACCCTCCACCATGAATCCATGAACGTGCTACGGGAACGTGCTCGCACATGGCACGACCAATCTCCAATGCGTCTACATGAAAGACAGCGCCAAAGTCGAGGGTTTTCTTTCCATGTTCACGGAATGGCTTCAAGAGGAAAAACACAAGTTCATGGGCCTCGATCTCGAGTGCACGGCCGATGGTCGCCATGTGCCGTCGTCCAACTTTGTTTGAAGCAACATGTCATGGTCTTCTAGTGGACAAGGTAATACGGAACTTGTCATAGTTTTAATCGGGACTTTTCTTTGATTCATAGGATAGGAAAATTGCATATAGGAATAGGAGGATTGGGAATGTCGAGAACATGTCATAGTTTCCTTGATTCATAGGAAAAATGCATAGGAAAATTGGGCTTTTCTTTGATTCATAGGAAAATTGGGGCTTCTCTTTGATTCATAGGAAAATTGGGGCTTTTTCTTTGATTAGGAAAATTGCATAGGAATAGAAAATTGCATAGGAATAGGAGGATTAGGAAAATTGCATAGGAATAGGAATAGGAGGATAGGAATAGGATAGGAAAATTGCATAAGAATTTTCCTTGTAGTTGCATATATATATTGGCCATCGTGGGAGAACATGTCATAGTTTAGGGGCTTCTTTTGACTCATAGGATAGGAAATTCATAGGAATTTTCCTTTGTTATGATTCTTATTATACTTGTTCCGAATTATACTTGTTATGATTCTTATTATATACTTGTTCTAAATTATACTTGTTATGGTTATTCTTATTATACTTGTTATGATTCTTATTATACTTGTGTCGAAATATACTTGTTATGATTCTTATTATAGTTGTTCTAAAATATACTTGTTATGATTCTTATTATACTTGTTCTAAAATATACTTGTTGCAGTAGTATTTAACACATTTGTTCCATTTTGTCGTTGCAGTAGTGACAAGCACTGTCCAAAACTCATGGAGTTCCTTCGCAGCGGCATATATTTTGCTAGCGTTGATATAACGAATGACAAGATCAAGATGAGGCGCACCTGGGGTATTGAGATACCAGTTGAATGCCACATTGATCTTCAGGGCAGGTTCAGGCTTGAGCATGACAAGACTTCAATGGCTGATATGGCAGTGGCCCTGATCGACGAGGACTACGCTGATATGAAGACAAAATTCCCCAAGTCATGGCATCAACATTGGGAGAAGACCCCACTTGACCCTATCAACATTGAGTATGCAGCAATAGATGGGTATGTTGCATACGAGTTGTACCGCAGGATTGGAATCTTCAATTATGGGCAGCGTCACCTCGTACCGCTAGTATCTCCTGCTTGGGGGTATTCTGATACGGACGACAAGTAATGTTTGCAATGGCGAACACTTTTATCTATATTATGTAGTGCTTGGGGGTCTCCTGATTCGGACGAGTAGGTTTGCAATCCAGAAGAGTAGGATTGGTATCTTCAATTATGCAGTACTTTCTGTAACGGATATCTGAACTATTATTTCTATTATGTCCCTGTTTAAGTACGGTTTGTGTGTTAGTATAATTAGTATGATGTGAGCAAGCTTTCAGAAGCATTGTGATGTATATGTGATGAAGATTGTAGCACTAGTACCACCACTAGTGCCCCATGGTCTGCTGCTTGATTGGGGGTATTCTGATCCGAACGACGAGTAGTGTTTGCAATGGCGAACACTTTTATCTAAAAAGAATCAACTCAAATATTAGCTAGAATATCTACAATATCACTGTAGTTAAATATAATATTAACTAGAATATCACGAAGTGCATCCAGTTTTTGACGTAACCCTCTCAACTTTTTAGCACATGCTATGTGGGTGAAATGATGATACATACCATGCCAAGTTTCAACCATTTCAGAGTTCATTTGTGGTGCTTTTTAATTTCAGGGTCATTTAGCTCAAAAAAATTCATTAAATGCATGAAAAATAGCAAATGAAGTTAGACAGGGTTGAAATTTTAGGATGTGGCTTCTAATGATTCATATTGAATGCACAAAAAGTATGGAGTTGAAATAAGTTAAAAAATTGAAATCCTTTTGTAACAGACGAGTTTTCGTCCGAAACCCTGATACTTCGAAAGAGATTGTCCATTTTGTACACGAACTGCATCCAGTTTTTGCCGTAACCCTACTTTTTAGCACATGCTATGTGGGTGAAATGATGATGCCATGCGATGTTTCAACCTTTTCAGAGTTCATTTGTGGTGTTTTTTAATTTTAGGGTCATTTAGCTCAAAACAATTCATTAAATGCATGAAAATTAGCAAATGAAGTTAGATAGGGTTGAAATTTTAGGATGTGGCTTCTAATGGTTCATATTGAATGCACAAAAAGTCTGGAGTTCAAATAAGTTAAGAAAATTGAAATCCTTTTGTAACAGACGAGTTTTCGTCCGAAACCCTGATACTTCGAAAGAGATTGTCCATTTTGTACACGAAGTGCATCCAGTTTTTGTCGTAACCCTCTCAACTTTTTAGCAAATGCTATGTGGGTGAAATGATCATACCATGCCAAGTTTCAACCTTTTCAGAGTTCATTCGTGGTGCTTTTTAATTTCAGGGTCATTTAGCTCAAAACAATTCATTAAATGCATGAAAAATAGCAAATGAAGTTAGATAGGGTTGAAATTTTAGGATGTGGCTTCTAATGGTTCATATTGGATGCACAAAAAGTCTGGAGTTGAAATAAGTTAAAAAATTGAAATCCTTTTGTAACAGACGAGTTTTTGTTCGAAACCCTGATACTTCGAAAGAGATTGTCCATTTTGTGCACGAAGTGCATCCAGTTTTTGCCGTAACCCTCTCAACTTTGATTAAAACAAATGAAGGTATAAAACTAAAAAGAGTTAAATAGAATCTGGTTTTGATTAAAACACCTATCTAAAATATCCTAAAAATTCCAAAATTTAACATAATGATAAAAAAATACTAATATTAAATAACAGCAAAAACAATCACTCAAAAATCTATTTTTAAACTAAAGTTATTCACAAACTAGTGATTCACAAAAATTGCAAAATAATTCAAATTGAAACTATTTAAATTTGAAAACTACTGGCACTAACAGAAAGTTTGTAATTGTTTTGACCTAAAGCAAAAAGATTCATTAAAAACAATAAATATTCTAATAGTTATTCCAAATATAAAAACAGTTATTCCAAATATAAAAACAAAAAACAAAAAAAGAGAAAATGGACCTTTAATCCCGGTTGGAGCCACCAACCGGGACTAAAGGTCCCTTCCCGCGCGAATTTGGGCCGCCGAAAAGGCCTCTTTAGGCCCGGTTGGTATCACCAACTGGGACTAAAGGGAGGACCTTTAGTCCTGGTTGGTTATCCCCCAAATTCACTCCGTCTTCACTCGCTTGAACGACGCCGCCAGGCTGCCCTGCCCGCGCCCTCGATCGACGGTGTCGTCCGTTCATGCGCCGCCGCCATTCTATTCCTCCACGCTGTCGCCCTCAGCTCCGTCGGCGCCGCTCCTCCCAGCCGCCGGCCGTCGCCCTCAGCTACGCCGATCCTCCCTCGATCACCTCCGCCGTCTCCGCCGCCGCTCTCCTCCTCCACGCCGGCTCCCTCAGCTCTGCCGGTGCCGCTCCTCCACGTCGTCGCCATCAGCTCCACCGGCGCCGCTCTCCTCCTCCACGCCGTAAGCCCGATCCGTCCTCCGTCCTCCAAATTGATGTGTATATATGTATGTGTATGTGTATGTGTGTGTGAACGGGCCAAATTTCTACACTTGAATCATTGTCTCAGTAATAGCACTTGGTTCTAAGATTGTATAAGAGCTTCTGAATTTCAATGATAAGTGGATCATTGTCTCTCAAGAAATCTGAAGAATAGTGTTTTACACAAGAGCTGCTTCTCTACAAATTTTTGATTCATTATTTGCATAAATTGTAGCTTATCTCTGCTCATGTTTATGCAATGGAAGTATACATGAAAAATGTTACTGAAAACTTGTTGATGTTTGTTAACTGACTGAAAAACTGCTGCTTATCTCAGTAGTAAAACTGTTGTTTTTTGTTAACTACTGTTGTTTGTTAACTGAAAAATTGCAGCTTACCTTGGTACTAAAACTGACTAAAAAACTGATGGTTATGTTCTTTGTGTACTGACTGAAAAACTGACTGAAAAACTGATGGTACTAAAACTGACTGAAAAACTGAAAAATTGTTTGTTAACTGAAAAATTGCAGCTTACCTTTGTTCTGTGTCACATACTTTCTTTCCGACACTAGAGGGTTATGTTGTCAATGCTTCGCCTTTTCATCTCACCTGATGGTTGTCTTCTAAGTATTATTTAGCTTTTCATCCGGAGGTTGTTTATGAGTGCACGTGGTAGTGCTTTTTAATACCCAGCCCTCCGTATCTACATTGACTATAGTTTGTATTAACGGATCCTCCATGAGACCACCAGCATTTTTTGTTAATGTATAAAACATTATGACCAAGAAGCTCTAGCTGTTATATAGTTGTGTTTTATTTCTTTTAGTATCATCGTGGGTTGAAGTGGTTGCTATGAATGTTGGTGCTAAAATTACAAATCAGTTGGATCAGCTTTTGAAATGCTGATTGTTCTGACTCATGTCTATATTTTCTTGAATTGAAGAATGGACTTTGCTTTTTCCCTGTTTATGTAGTGCTCTGCTTAGTACTTCATTGTTAGCAATCTAGCTGCCTCGTGGTCTCTGTTTATTGAACCAAATAATTGATCTGTATTTTTATTAAGGTCTTCATTTGTAGACTTTACCCAGTAGTCCTTTAATACTACATATTTAGAAAATATACAGTTACCCAGTTCTCCAAATGGATATACGGTGAAATAAGGTAGATTATCTCCTTGTTGAATAGCTAGTTGCACCTGATTTCAGAAGACCTTGCAGCACTATATAAATTAATGATTGCATTATAGTCAACTTTCAAGTAAATGTTCTGTTGCTGTTCCTTATTGTTCAATGAATCCACTGCATCTGGTCAGGTATTGCATATAAGGCATCTTTCCTAACCGTCGAATCGATTACATAGCGTAGCCGTCGAGTCGACGATGCCCATCCCGCATCCTTGTATTGATTTGCATATCTCCGGTTTATATTTGTTCTGGATTAGTTAACCTATAGACGACCGTGATCAAGAGAATGCCATGTATGACCAGATACGCTCCGGAAACGAAGAGAATGAAGGAGATGATGGCTCACAATACCTTAACACATCCGGTGAGGGAATTGAGGAAGAACAACAACCAAGAGACGAAGGCGAACCAGCTGACAATGACGATGGCGAAGAAATTTTTGTCCATTTAATAGAGTCCGGCGAGGTATTAATTTGCCCTCTGGTGATCATCAGATGTATTGATTGATTTGTATATATTAACGAATCTTTCTTCCTTTTAGCCCTACGGATCGAGCAAATCTTCTACAAGGGTTAAACATGGCTCGACAAAAAAGTTGAAACAAGGCGTAAAGTTTAACATCGATCAAATCAGAGCAGATGGCGAACCGATTGCTCCTAAAGAGAATGCGGACAAATTTATACGTCAATGTGGAGTTATCGTTAGGGACCAAATCTCGATCACCGTTCAGGAATGAAATCAGCCAAAAGATACCCAAGCAGTTTCTTTTGTCAGCCAAAGAGCAAAAGATCTGCTTTGGGAGGAGCTCATGAAACATTTCACCATACCAGAGGTTCTCACAGATGTCCAATGGGAGAAAGTCAAGAAGTGTGCTCTTAAGAAGATGGCCACACAATTCCAGTCTTGGAAGAAAAGATTATGGAAAAGTTACTTGGAAAACGAAAGGAAGACTCCAGAATTCAAAGGAGAATATGTGAAGTTAGCAGATGACTGGGACGAATTTGTGAAGTTCAAGGAATCAGAAGAAGCTAAGAAACGGTCGAGAATAAACAAGGTAAATGGCAACAACAAAAGTGGCACCATCGTCTGGGGCCATGCGGCTACAAGTATGGTTGCCTAAGTGGGATGAATCGGAGAGAAACATGAAGGCTGCAAGGGTCACTCCAGTAACAGAGACTTGGACCGAGAGGTGCAGGACTTGGTTTTATGCACATGGGGGAAAGTTGGACCCAAAGACAGGGGAGGTTGTTGAACTAGAAAGTCTTAAAGAAGCCACGGACGAGTTACTTAAAGCAATAACAGAACCTCGAGCGGGTGTGTACGAGCCCGGGAGATAGAAGGACGAGCTTTCACGCGCCCGCAAGAATCCTGAACACCCGGGACGAACACGAGGCAAAGGCATGGTTCCGTGGTATCTGGGGTTTGCGGATTGGAACGACAGCTATAGAAGTCATGACAGAAAGAAGAAGCATGAAGTAGATCGGATTCAGGACTTGGAACGCAAATATAACATGCAGCAGGAGCAAATCAACAAACTTAGCCAGCAAAGCGCATCTCAGCAGTAGCAGCAACCAGATCCAACATTGGATGGTACCATTCCATCATCTATGCCGAAAAGCAGTGTGGGTTCCATGGAGGTCCCGGCCGATGATGCACTGCTGGCTCGCTACCCCGTGGATGATATCTTAGAGTCGACACCTTGTGAGCTACATGTGAAACTGAAGAACATATCCATGAAGGCGGCGGACGGCTTTGCTTTACCGAGTGGACATGAAGCAACTTTTCACGGTAATCCGATTACACCTGGCTATGCTCGTGTCGGGGTGGATCAAGTTGTGCCACATATGAAACACTAGATCTTGACTACCCTGGAGGTGAAGGGGAGCAGACACTGGGAGAAGCCAGGGTTGTGGCATTTTATGGAAAACGAAATGCATCGTGTTTCCAAACTCGGTGCCAAAGCCACCGACTCCTCCTCCAAGTCCGCCGCGTCAGCAAACTCCAACCCTCCCCGAGAAGGAGTGCAGGGTGAGTCCTTCGAATCCATCTCCGCCGCGCCAATTGAATCCATCCCACCCTGAGACGGAGTGCATGGTGAGTCCGCGATATCATGCTTCGCCACGTAAGCAGAGTCCATCCCACCCCGAGACGGAGCCTAGCGCGAGACGTTCGCGGTATCAAAAAACAGCCTCTCCAAAGCGGAAGAGAACACAACAGAAGAAACCCGAGCCTCCTGCCAAAAAGAAGTTATCTTACGAGAAGACTGATGAGGAACTCGATGAATCAGTGAAGCTGGCTTTGCAGGCCTGTTTTGGACCGAAATCACCCCCGCCGCCAAAGGAGAAAATACCCGAGGGGGTCGTACAACACTTTATTGATGCAGCTAAACCGGCGGTGAAAAGACCAGTATTAGACTATGAACGATGTATTACCAAGTCCTATGCATCATCCCAGAAAAGACAGAAGTCGAGCGGTACCAGTAAATGCGAGAAAACTGTTCCCCAGCTCGGAGAACAGGCAGTCCAATCGATCAGCCCGCTCAAGGTGAGTGCCAATAACGTGGTAATAACCGACGCTGATAGGGAGACTGCTAGAATGCTCGGTATCACCGTTGAACAATTCCTAGAGATCAAGGAATTTCCACCGTTAGATCCGAAGGAAATAGAACGGCAATATGTCCCCGGGCAACCTCTGGTCAGTCCTGATGACGAGAAGCTTCTAACAACGCAAATGTACAAATTGCATGCCTGGTACATGAGAGAAATAAAGAACGGGCTGGAGAGCCTCATGGTGAAAGTCGAGAAAGAGCATTACATCCATAAAAATGCTTTGTGGATTGAAAACTCAGAATTTTTTCAGTTATTCAATCAAAAAGCACTCGACAAATCTATCGTCAGTTGCTATTGTCTGTAAGTGATTTCTTTCTATAATTTAAGTCTCTAGCTTAGCTCATTCATTGCCTGTTATTATACTCACTATATTATTTTGTGTGGTATTATGCAGAATGAAGATTTTTGAATTGAAAAGAGTTGGAGTCTATGGCATTGGGTTCATTGACCCAAATACCGTCAATGAAGAAGTGTTGAGAAGGGACCCTTTGGACACGGAGAAAATGCTTCTAAGGTTTTTGAAGGCCCTAAAGTACAAAGCAGAAATACTTTTACCTTGGAACTTCCAGTGAGTGTTACTTTTCTTGTACTGCAAATTCTATTTTTAAGTGTAGTTGATGAGTTATGCATGCCCGCTTGTACAAATCATGTGCGCAGCTACCACTGGATCCTTCTAATCATTAGAGTTGACAATGGAACTATTGAAGTACTGGACTCGCTAAGTAAAGAGCCTAAAGATTACAGAAGCTTGCATTTGGTGCTCGAAAGGTAATTTCAATCATTGACGCACTATGTCGGCTTCTTTATTAGTTCATTTCCTGATATCAAGTAATTAATAACTCCTTTATTCATTTTGTTTGCTAGGCAGGGTTTTGGAAAAGTTCACCAAAGATGTTAGAGGTGAATGGAAAGAGGAGCTGAGATGGTGAAAGCCCAAGGTAATTAAGTAGTACTAGCTACGTCTGCGCATCTCTTTAATTCTAGTTTCAATACCATTGTCATGCTTCATTATTATCTGATTGAATTCTATTCTCGTAAAGTGCATGAGGCAGGCACAGGGGACTGAACTATGTGCATATTACGTTTGCGAGAACATTCGCTTTATGAACGAAAGCAACAGGAGTGCAAGAGATCTTTGGGTACGTAAACACCATTCATATTTTTTTATCATGATCTAATACATATACACACAACTAACATGTTCATATTGATCACCTTCTTTAAAGATGCATGAGATGTGGGATAAGCTCCTACCAACGGACCGCATATGAGCAATTCAAGAGGAAATTGCGGGATTTTTGCTTGAGCATCTCATATTTCCCGACGGAGAATACCATTACCCGATCCCAAAATGATCAGCAAATTGTACGACAAATTGTATATACCAAATTGTATATATATATGTGTGTGTATGCATGTGATCGTACGAGAAATTCTATGATATATGATTGCTTGTACGAGAAATTTTATGATATATGATCGGTTCTATGAAGTATTCTATTATATATGCATAATGTGTACAGTATGTAGTAGCATAAAATATGTTTGAAATGAAAAAGAATTAAATGGAAACACAAAATGAAAAGGAAAAATAAACAATAAACACTAAACCCCTAAACCCCTAAACCTTTAGTCCCAGTTGGTTTTACCAACCGGGACCAAAGGTCCCCATGCCCTGGCGCGCGCTGCCCACCACGTGGCCAGGGTTTAGTCTCGGTTCGTAGCCAACCGGGACTAAAGGCTTGGACCCTTTAGTCTCTATACTTTAGTCCCGGTTGGGGAACCGGGACTAAAGGCCCTTCCCAACCGGGACTAATGGCATGTTTTCTACTAGTGTCATCAGACATTCGCTAAACTTGTAACTCAAATATTCCTTTCTGCAATCGAATTGTAGAAACATAATTTTCTTGTTACAATAACTTCTACTTCATTTTTGAAAACCTTTCGAATGATTTCAAAAGATCCAGACTTACGTCTCATCAAGTAAATATCCATATATCTACTTGGGTCATTTTTGAAGGTAGACAAATCCACTGTTTGCAACAACATTTATCGGACTACATACATCAAAATGTATGGTCACCAATAAGTTCTTTGCTCGTTCCTTATGGCCTGTGAACAGTATTTTAGTCACTTCACCTTTTTGGAGGAAAGTTGCAAGTGTCAGATGATTCAAAATCAAACGACTTCAAAATCCATCATAATGGAATTTTCCATGCGGGTTTCTCCAATGTGACTAAATGCAGTGCCACACTTGTGTGGTATTCTTTTAGTCTTGCTACATTTAGCGTTAGTGTTTATGGATGTATCATATTACCAACAATATTCATAACATACATCCCATCTTGGATGGAAGCATGGCCCTTTATGTTATTCATAATACTCAAAAATAATTGCTCTTTTATGAGCAACCCTTTTGCAACAACATTGTGCAATGGGCTAGAGTGTATGAAACTCTAAAATGAATTATGAAAGTAAACACAGAGGTCATATATTATTATCATTATTCATAACATACATTGCATTCATAATGAAAGTATGGCCCTTATGTTATTCATAATACTGAACATCAAAAGTTCTCTTATGAACAACCTTTTGCAAGATACCTTATGCAAAAGGGCTAGACTGTATGAAACTCTAAAATAAATTTTGAAAGTAAACACAAAGGTAATACACCGATGGAAGGTATAGTAACATTTACTATGTTCCCTTTGTATACCTAAACCTCATTACCGGCAAGTCTTTTAGGCCATAGTTCTTGTATCGAATTGCAAGAGAATGCAATCGCACGGGTTTTCTGTGATTAAACCACAATACCCAAGAATTAGTGATTAACATGTTTAACCATAATTCCCAAGAACTATATCTTTGACCAGCCTTCTATACATCAAAAACTTGTATGACATTCATACATGAGCTGGATATTCCAGTCTTCTTTCCTTTTGCCTTTATACTTCTAACAGTTTAACTTTCAGTATTTCTCCTACTCTCAGAAGAAGCACCCAACTTAAGAGTGGCATTAGCCTCGGACTTCCTAGGCGTGAAAGTTTCACTAACACCCTTCGGACACTTCCTTTCTCTTTAAGTTGTTGTTTTATTCACCTTCATAACATATGATAGGCGTTCTTCTGGATTCCTCTCCTAACAGTCAAATGCATAGTAAACACTTTTACTAATAGTTTGCAAACAAACATTGCTTTGTTTGTATCTCAAAATGATTTTCAGTTCCATGAATATCACATAACTATCCCAAACTTTCGAAGTTCGGGTCTCATGGAAGCAAACATATTGCATTTGTCCGTAATAGAATTCTAGCTTTTGGATCGAAGGACGAGAGTCACATCATCCATAGAATTTGCGGGAGGATACCGAAAGCATGCGATAGGACAAAATCCTTCTCCGCACTCTTGAGGACAATCCTCACATTACGTTACCAAGAATAAAGTTTTAACCAGATATTTAACAGCTATTCGATTTTAACAGGGAAGGTGGAAACGCGAGCCATTATTCTACAACTATTATGCAAACCACACTTAGACAGAGTTCACAATTAATTGCACTCAGAATTAAACAAGTTAATTCAATAGTGCGCTCCCACTCAAATCAATATCTCTCATAATTGATTGTGAGTGATTCAAGATCCAGACTTCAATTCGTCGCCATAGAATCATCATCTCATGACGGGAATTTTAATCGGTAGGCCAACATGCCGATCAC
The DNA here is from genome assembly GCA_039707655.1 of Elymus sibiricus. Taxonomy (NCBI): domain Eukaryota; kingdom Viridiplantae; phylum Streptophyta; class Magnoliopsida; order Poales; family Poaceae; genus Elymus; species Elymus sibiricus. The sequence goes on along the minus strand of CM077672.1, from coordinate 518,242,343 downwards.
ATCTCTATGTGACTCCTATTCATCTTTCGATGGGCGTGTTCCGAGCTCAGGACGATCAAGCCAAAATGTCAAGACAACCAAGTGATCTCGCTGCGAGGTCTGACCTCACCCGCCTCACACATCCCTAATCGTTCGTACCCATGTATCCATGGCGCACCCCAAAAAGTTAGGTGCCATGACGGTGCTACACTTGGGAGAACACTAACTACTTGATATTTTTGTGAGAGGTCACCCTAATAAAAAGCGACTACCGTGCAGTCAATAAGGGTGCATCATAAGGGATAAACATCTCAGGCAATTCATAATAGCATGATATGGTATAGCCCTTTCTGACGGAGAAGTCTTTCATTTCTTCGTCTTCGGCATTCGCGTCGGTGTTCACCTTCGCAAAGATTGCCACCACCTTGTCTATGCACCAGATAATATTGCTATCTCTATAGCTAATAAAATAAGTGCATTACTTAAGGATGACACGCAGGTCATTAAAGTGACAATCATATGGCTCCAGCCATCATGCCGAATCATGACACGCATGTCATGTTAATCAATTTACATTATATAGTCATCTCATACATAATCAAATTATTATGAGCATTGCTATACCACATCACATGCACATGCAAACCATCCTGCAAAACCAAGTTAGACGCCTCTAATCAGTTCATGCATAAACTTGTTTTACGTGGCTTTTAAGGTTTCAAAACAAACCGAAGCTACCAACGTTCATCATCAAGCATGATTATCCAAGTCGCTAGATTAACATTGCGGGGTGTATAAAACACGAGATAATAAAATCTCGAGCCCCATACTGAACTTCGTTCTACGCATGACCCCCGTGCAGATCATATCTGCATTGCTCTTTCATCTGCGAAATTTTATCTTTCTTTTTAACTACAGTGGAATTCAATGAACTGTTAGCACTTCATTGATCAATCAGGATCGTGGATTGCCAGAACAATGATACTCCACCATGCTGTTATCAAGATCAGAAATATGCAAATTCCAGGGAAGCAACAAGAACATCGGGTAACAGATTTCATCTGCTACCCGCACAAATAATTTCCAGCAATAGATCTCATCTACTACCTAATTATATTGTGCAACACCCATACATCTCTATGTATTCTAGATCGCAATCTGCATCTATGAATAGCACGGCTCATGATGCCACTGTAGGGGAACGCGGCAGAAAACAAAAAAAATCTGACCTACGCACCAGCCCAGGACCACTATGAACACCGCATACAAGGTTTGATCTTTTCGTTACCGAATCGTAGCGCAGCGGAAGTAGAGTCGATGACGATCGGCGGTGCAGATCCCCGCAGCTAGGATTTACAACCTCCCAACAGCGAGGATGTATACCCTCATCTGCCCCTTGGACAGCCCTCCGGGAGGCGGTCGAACAGTTCCTCGGACGGTGTCGCGGACAGCCCTTCGGGAGGACCTTCGAAACTCGGATGGTCACTTGGATAGCCCTTCGAGAGGACCCTCGAAACTCGGATGGTCACTCGGACAGCCCTTCGGGAGGCACTCTCGAACTAAGACCAAAACAAAAATCTCTCTACAGAGTTGCACACATACGGTGTCATCTATCCGGCAGGGCTTTGCCATCCAAAACTAGTTCCTGCCGGAACCCAGACAGCCTTTCGGCTCTACAAAACTATTTCGCTGGGAGGGAGAGAGAAGCGAGACAAGTCTATGGCATGTGTATGACAGAAAGGATGAGTTTTGGGCAGCTCCCTCACCTCCTATTTATAGGAAAGCCAAGGGGTAGAGGCAAGGGGTAAAAAGACCAAAAGGGGCTCAAGATCTTTTCACCCAAATGCCACATAAGGGTGTGTGTAGACCATATCCACCATGAGATGGAAGGAAACCCCAAGCCCCCCCCCCCACACACACACACACACACCACCATGGACGAAATTTGGTGCTGCCCCCTTTGAAGGGGGGAACCACCTTTCACACACATTTATCTCTCACCAAAAGTACTTTTCTTCTAGAAGAAAACCCAAAAAGCACTTTCACTATTCATGAAGACATTTTTCTGTGTCCGTTAAATCCCAAATTATTTCTGTGTGCGTAGAACAATTCCAATACCCACTATAACAATTTTGAACGCATTCCGAAACAATTCCAAAACAATGTTTTTCTTCAGCAAAAAGCAACCAAAGCGGTTCCAGCAGCTGCGGAACATTTCCGGTTTTTATCTCGGAAAAATCCCAGAAGTTACCTGAATCATTCTGGCACCCTCCAAGAATTTCTGGGCATGTACCGGAACCAATTTGACTTAATGGTATCCCCTGAAAAACCTTTGAAGTTATACCGAAACTCATCTGGTGACCTCTCTCTTCAGAACTTTTCCACTGTCTTCGAAACTTTATCCGGAGACTTTCTCTCAGACTCCCTGTCTAGTATTCAGCAGATAGATGACCCTTAAGCATGTGCCCCTATAGGTTCGTTGAAGTATAGACATGACCCGGTACCCCTTCCGATAAATGATCAATATCAGAGCCGTGGACACCCATATTGACCCCTATACCCACACGAATGAATATTCGAGTGTACCTCCAGTTGCCGTGTGCTATTCTTGTTGCTTCACGATATGTTACAAATACTGTGGATCAACAACTTGTCCACTATGCCAGTTACCTCGTTACCGGTATTGTTCTCTTTTCTCGTTACCGTGTTCCGGCATCCCTGTGATCAAATCACCCTGAGTCTGGCCAGACGATGATGGATACCTTAACACCGAGAGGGCCCAGAGATATCTCTCCATCATCGTAGGAGCAAATCCCAATCTTGAGCTATCAAGTTACTTGACATACTTTTCCATGAACCTGTAAGCCGCCGTAATAGCCACCCATTTACGGATGACATTTAACAAACCCCAAAGTTCATGAAGCAAGCATGAAGAAACTCGATACTCTCATGGTCTAAGGAATCATGCAAATGTTAACCATCTCTGTGTTATTAACCATTTAACTTGTGACGAATGTATCTCATAGCATAACATCAATTCGGGTCGATTCAACACAAATGTTCTTCTAACATTGTGCCCTCAAAGTTGCCGGCATAGTCATGCCTATGATCAGGAAAACAGAACCAACATGCAACACTTGAGCTAGTCTTAGAGGCCAGACTAGGAATACATTTTACCGTTTAATATTCCACACGTGCATATGAGTCTTCCTCTAAGCCTCGTGGTTATTGCAGACTCGAGAACCATAGCAGTTATAGCATGGAACATAAACATAATTATGAACAGGGAGATAAATAATAACATTTATTATTGCCTCTAGGGCATATCTCCCACATCAACAGTCATTGTTGACTGCTGACTAGGCCAGCTGACTGTGCAGTTGACTAGTCAACTGGACCCACAGGTCAGCCCCTCTGTGCTCACATGTGGGTACACTTTTGGGTACGTGTAGCATTTTACTATTTTGGATAATTTGAATAAAAATAGTCCAGGAAATTCTAGAAATTTAATAAAACTTTGAAAAATTATAGAAAATAAACCGTAACTCGGATGAAAATAATTTATATATGAAAAATGATCAGAGAAATATGAAGAATCCGAATATGTGATCAAAATGCTTGACCATCACTCCTAACTAGATGAACTTGGAACTTTTTGCACAATTTCGATAAATGAATAGTGCATGACCTTAATAAAATAGTTCCAGATAAATTGCTAAATTAGCTAAAACAATTAGATAGGCAATATATCACACCTGCATATCATTTAGGCATGTCATGCATCCCTGTTGCATTTTTTGTCGTGAATTGGTTGTTTCTTCCCCCTCCTTCTCTCCCGATAGACCCCAAGACTGCCGACGACGCCACAGAGTACGACTACGTCATCGACAACCCTACCCCTTTAGCAGAGCTTCCAGGCAAGCAAAACCCCCTTGATCATCCAGATATTGCCCACTCCTTCTCTCTTATGCTTGCACTAGAATTGCCTCTATTGTTATTCTGATATCTCCTATTCTGATGCATAGCTAGCCCTTCACCCTTGTCCATAAGCTAGGCTTGTTATCGGGCCGTGATCATCTGGGTAATGATTACAGAAATGTTTACATTACTGCAATGCTTAAACTATTAAAGTTGGGCTGGCTCCAAGAGTGCCCGCGAGTGAATATTGTTAAATATGGGTCCGCTCCAAGAGCACCCGTGAGGATATTGTGGCGGAACGACAGGGCAGGCGGAGACCACCTAGGAGAGAGGTGGGCCTGGTCTCTGGTCGGGTTCGCGTGTTGTTAAGTCAGAGCGATAGGGATCATGTTCGTCTCTACGAGTTACTAAACATGCTTAATGGATTTGGGTATTTGATCTGAGTTGGCTACGTGCCTATACGCACTACCACCACATGGGATAATGGTTTAATGGGGCCCTCTACGTCGTATGTATCAGCTGAAAGCTCTTCAGATGTCATAGCTCAGAGATGCAGGCTGATTGTTGGGGTGGGCTGGTTACATCACTAGTGTATTCAGTATCGCGCCTAGGCCCCGGCCAGCCACATAACGTGCAGGAGTGCAAAGGGCGATGGCCCAAGACCCCTTCGCGCTTAGGATTTAGATCGGCGTGCTGACCTCTCTGCTGAGCCTAGGTAGGGCTGCAGCGTGTCGATTACCCAAGGCCAGGCATTCCCAGGCAAGTGTGTTCGGCCAGATGTAATCGAGTGTGTTGGGTAACAGTAGTACACCCCTGCAGGGAAGTAATCTATTCTAATAGCCGTGTCCACGGTAACAGGACACTCGGAGTTGTATGCTGATCTGCTACAACTACAAATGGATATTGTTACAATGATAAACTGCTACTACTGCTCTCGGGATCCCTTTCTCGCAGGGTTGTCAAGGAAGGATCTCAGGGCATTACTAATATATACTTAATATTATATGCTGCTATGTTCTACTCTCTTCTTATGCTGCAAGATTGCTTCAAGAGGCTAGTCTTTGATAGGCTAGGTCTTTCCCCCTCTACTCTGGCATTTATGTAGTTTAGTCCAAAGATATAGCCCCATTCCTTTGATACCGATGCATACTTAGTATAGTTCTGATGTCAGTCTTGCGAGTACTTTGGATGAGTACTCACGGTTGCTTTGCTACTTATTTTTTACCATACCCGGTTGTTGCGATCAAAGGACGGAGCCCAGGAGCAGGAGATCCCCGAAGGAGCCTACTGTGGCGCCCCTACCTGATTACCACTATAGCCAGACGGTCGCCATGCATACTAGCCCAGGAAATCACTCTGGCATGAGCATTTACAACAAGTATCATGAACACAGGCATTTCTATTAATGGATATATAAGTCTTACATGGGAATATTACAAGGGTGATGGTAGCGGAAGAGCTCTATCTAAGGCAGCATGGTCTTGGTGCGGCTCCAATCCACAGGGATCTGACTGGGTTACTTTCCTAGCCCGCGAATGCTCCGGCTCCTCGACGACGGACGACGGATCCTAATGTGAACCTGGCCATGTTAAAGGCCGCTGAGTACTATTGAATGTACTCGCAAGCAAACCAAACTAACATATACACTAAGCAAAGCAATCCATGGCATTCAAGCATGCATTTATTATTAGAGCAATATTAATCATGATGACATAGCATACCTATCTAGTAAAATTAATTATCTTGTCATAACAGGGTTATTCAGGGTGATATTAAAGTAAAGTATAGCATGGCAAGTAAATAACTCATACTCCGAACATTCTCATGATCCAATCCGACATTGAACCAAAACCAATCCAAGTCATGTGGTCATCCAACCACTCATCTCATAGCCATCCTATGGCTAACATAATCATGTGGTCCTCCGACCACTCATCTTGTAGCCATACCATGGCTAACATAATCATGTTCCTGACATCATCTGATGTCTATGCAAGACGACTTCTTCCATCATTATCATCATTGTTACGGTTGACCATCTAGTGAGGTCTGGACGGGCTGTCCAATACCATGGACACGGCTATTCAAATAGATTTTCCACTCTGCAGAGCTTGCGCACTTTACCCACACCAAGGAGCACCTGGCCTCATGATCTCATTCGGGTGGACTAGCGTTGCTCCAACGAAACCCGCCTGACCCGTGACTCTCCCATCGTACCACCTGGATTCATCCTCCCCCGGAGTCCTGCCCTGGGTGGCCCCTATGTCCTCATGACACCTGCCACCGTCGTGGCCAAATAAACTGTCCCAAACGGGGACCTGGTACCATATAACTCAACTGGGCTCACAAGGTTATCGCCGCCTACCGGGCCAGGGTAACGCGCACGCATAACCGTCCCTCGGGGGTGGTACCGATAAAATAGCATGCGATCAGACCAAGTCAAGGTTGTCCCATACCGGCAAATGTGGTTGCACGAATAAGCTGGATAGGTGACTCAAGATCAACCGACTAGGTTTAGTTTATCAATTCAACTCAGCATATCCATCATCGTCCCATTACATTGACAATTATAAGTGCTAACGATCACTTAGCAATAGCATAGCAAGATCATGTCATGAGTTCAACCATAGTACTAACATGTCACTGTTATTAACAATATTATTATTAGCATGGCAAACTAGTGCAAGCAATGTAAACAGTAAGTGCAATCTAACAGAAGCTTAATTATTTCTATCACAGGCATAATCATTAATTAAACACACAACAATAACACAGAGCGATGCTTTAGGGCATATATTAGATGGTCGGCTTGCCTGGGGTCGAAGAAATACTCCGGAAGAAGTGCGGTGAAGCCGCGGAACGATACGTCAGAACGGTTCTCTCTCAGAGAGGGCTGATTAGAGGCAAGGGCAAAATGGGCATTTACACTATGTGAACACATTGTGAAAGTGATACCAAAAGAACGGGTTTGACGAGACGAAGATGTGGGCGTTGGATTCACCTGAATCGGAGTTGCAAGCAAAAAGTTATTGACGTTTGAATGGTAGGGACCTTCCTGTAAAGAAAATATTTACTTACGGGTCCCTCGCTGATTTTTCTGAAAAAGAATAAATGGCACTGTGCGGCTGGGCTGCCTCGGGCCGAATCCCACCATCGCTGCTACTATTAGAGGGCGTCAGTCAGGCCACCGTTGCCACTGGGCCGGCCCACCTACGCCATCACTTGAAAAAAAGGAAGGGAGGGGCCAAGCCACTGCCGAGTCGGGCCCATCTACAGGGCTATCTCTCTCCTGCGCGTGCTCGGCCGAGGCAGGGCGGTGCTCGACCGGCGATGGCCGATGGCTCGAGCCGTCCTTCGCGGCGCTCGGATAATGGATGGGCTCAACAAGAGGATCCGCGCCCAAGGGTATAGGCCATGAACGCCGGGATGGACCGAGGTGAGCAGGAGCTTGTCCACGGCGGACGGCGGCTCTGGCGGTGATGGGCGTGGTGCTCTGGTGGTCGGGAGGCTGGGGAGAAGGCATGGGCGAGGTCGCCGAAGAACGGTGCCTCCAGTAGATACCTCCACGAGCACAAGGGAGGGCCGGAGGAGGGGTTCGTGGGCGGAGGCACAGACAGGAGCTCCGGTAAAATTGCTGTGCTCCGGCGAGGGGCTCGACCGGGCGGGGTTACGAGAGTGGGCTAAAGGGTGAGGAGGTGGAGTAGTGAGCTCAAGGGGAACCCGGGACGGCCTATTTATAGGCGGGCAGGGGCGGTTGGATGAGCGCGGCCGCGGTGGTGATCTCATCGCCGCACTGGAGCTTGCAGGCGAGCTGGCTGGACAATACCGGAGTCAGGAGGCTTCGCAGAGGAGGAGAGAGAGCTCGAAGGCGCTCGAGAGAGCTCGGGAAGGAAGGGGACAAGGAAGGAGGTGACGGCTCGGGGTCACGGGCAGAACAGGGGCCATGGCGAGCTGCCGTGGCGCAAGGAGGACAAAGGAGAAGGGAAGAAGAGTCTGGAGGGGATCGCATGGACGCAGTAGAGCTGGTCGGCATGCCCGGACAAGCCCAAGATGGCCAGAAGTGACTGAACGGGGCTGACGACGTGCAGAGCGCCATTTTGGCGAGCTCTCTGCGTGGTCACCACGGGCATCGCGTGTCCAGGCTACCAACGAACTGTCACACCTTGTCACAATGATGAGTCAGAGGTCAGGGAGTCTATTTATGAGATTTTGGGTGGAAGTGGAGGCAAGGACTGACTAATTAGAGTTGACATCCAATCTGAACAGAAGGTGTTTGTAAGTTTCTGGAGAAGATTGACTTGGGGTGATGAGCTGGATTTTGGCATACAATGATGATCCATTAAGGTGAAAGATCTCGCAAAGTTTCAGATCAAATGGATCAATCTAGATGGCACTTCCTTTGCAATTTGGTAAACATACAAGAAATGCAAAAGAGGGTGCTGGGGAAAAATGGCTAAATGAAAATATCTGAAATTTGGTGAAGACCAATGATTTGATGATATTAAGACTCTGTAAAAGTTTCATGCCATTTGGAAATACCAAATTGGTACTTGCTTCACAGAGCTTCCAAATGGACAGAAACTTAGGAAAAATTGTTGTGGATGAATGGATAGAGGGATGGATCTGGTTTCTGGTTTCCATAGGTAACTTATCAATGTTAATCACCATGAAAATTTTCAGCTCAAATAGATAAAGGAATAGAGCACTTCCTTTGCAACTTGCCCAACTGAACAGAATCTGAAAATTGATGTTGTGCTCAAAAGTTGAACTATGGAACTTGGGATCTTCATGGAAATGGGGAAGATATGGATATGAGAAGCTCCACAATTTATTTGGGATTTTTCTGGCTACGAAAAATGGTAGTTCCTTTAGAAACTGCCCAAAATGCCATATTGGCATTAAATAGGAAAAGGCAATTTCCCCTATTTAACTATGGCCAATATTTTTATGGCAGCTCAATATGATCACAAAGAATATCTCCACAAGTTTTCATGAACTTTGGAGATGGATAGATATTTTCCTGGATTTAATTCCTTTAACTGGCAGAAAAAGGAATTAATTATAAATGAAGAATATTGCAAATGACTTGGCAATATTTTTGCATATCCAGGGTTTATAGATGAAGGATGATCTCTGGGAAAAGTTTGGGAGGCAACGGATCAAAGGAAAATTGGGGTACCTTTGTAACTGCAAGGGCTAGGGTTTCCCTTCCGGCAACTCGGAAGGTAGGGTTTTGATAGCAAAAGCCGGAGATAGACCTTGGGTGGTAAGGTTGGACTGGAGAGAATCTCTGGTTGGGTGGAAAGGCAAGGCTGAATGACCATCTTCACATACCCAAGAGCTAGAGAAATCCGATAACATCGAGAAAAAAGACGGGAGTCAAATCCCGCAAAGGAAAAAAAACAAGAGCGAAAACCAGGGTGTTACAAACCTACCCCCCTTATGAAAATCTCGTCCTCGAGATTTCCGGGCTTACCTCCCGGTGAAGGGGAACTTACCTGTGTGCGACTTGGATCCATCAGCGGTCTTGTATTCACTGGTTCACTGACCTTTTAACTGCCTCTTCTGATGGACCATGTGTTGTCTTTTCACACAGTTTCCTTGAATTTTTATCTTTCCTATCAGGTGTACCTTTTGTCCCGGTAGTATTATTGCTGGGTGGGGTAGCGAGTAGTGCCAACAGACGGCTCGGTTTCCATGGCCTGGAAGTATCTGCTTCGGTTTTATCGTGATACTTCGTACCCTGACTGTCATGGGTAAGACATCCTTTCCGGGTACCAGGCTCTCATGCTCGTATGACCTTGAGTGGGTGGGAAGACTTTCTTTTTGTCATGTCAGAATGCTCAGTCTGGCTGTGGGTTTCGTACAAGGTGTTTCCTGCTGGCTTATGCATCCTGACTTTGCCCTTAGGTGATCCCTAATTCAAGGAATCAACACGACTGCACTATGGCTGCTATATCCTCAACTAAAATGTCAGGCATAATCACAAAGTAATCATAGACAGTAATCTCTTACTCCAATGATGTCTACAAGTTGTTGATGCTGATGTGCTTTGAGCCATTCTATCTGAATGTCTTGTTTCAGTCTCTATCGCTCGTGGAGATGGCTCTGTCGTGTATATAGCCTCTGTAGTTCGTGCTATGACTACTGAGCTGAGCACAGTATGGCTAGCATCCGGTGTGTCATTTGGAGCATATCCTCTTATCTTGGTTGATGGCCCATATGTATGACGAGTGCGGCAGGCTCGCTTGTAACCGTAGGTAGTGCATTGTTGTGGCCGCATATGCAAGAGTCTGACGAGGATTGGTAATACCACTCCGTCTATGAAGTTGTATATTGTTCACTGTCACGGAGGTTGTTTGTCCACAATGCTTGTGGATTCCTTTGATGGATCTGTAATGACCTACGAGCATGGCTCCTTGATTGCTTTCCCGGCTTACCGGGCTTGTTCTCACAACTTACTCTTGCATACCTCGTAGGGGTTGATGTGCTCATATTCTTCTTTGCAACATGGGGCCAATGTTTTTCTGAACATAGTCATACCCGTGTACGAGTGGCTCGCATGAACTGATTCACTAGACTGCATGCTCACAACATATGCAGGTGTAGGATGAATCCTTACATAACCACTGAGTTCTGAGGCGGATGTGTGTCCAGACTAGTTCGTGCTCCTGACAAGCTTGTTGTAGGCATGATGGCGTGTTGAAGAAGACTGAATTCCTTATGCTCGAAGCTCCTGCCAGAGTAGTGTACTGAAGAAGGCTGGGTATCGTGCCTCGAAAGTTTTCCTTCATGTGGCTTACTATGGAAGGTCAGGTGCCTTATGCCGGAAGTTTTCCGCGGTAGACCGCTGTGGAAGATGGGAGTGCCATACCCCAGACGCTTTTCTCACCAAGTGACGTACGGAGGAAGATTGGCAGTCTGGTATCATAAGCTCTTCGGTAGCTTGCGGGGGAAGTCTGGGTTCCTTGTACCAGAAGCCTTGTGTTCACAGTCGGATCTATGGCCGATTCTGGTTTCTTTTCGAAATATCCGAAAGTCTACCCATAGCGGTGCCAAAACTTGATATAGGCCATACCTTGACTGAAGATATTCCGATGATCACGCACATCGCCTGTCCTTCTGTTGGTCTGGTCATTGCTGCTATAAAGGTTGCACCACTGGTGCAGACTTCATGTTGTTAGTTAATTCAGATACCATATGTTGCCAGTAGTACATAGTCGGCGGATAATTCCATTCGATTTAGCTGAACTTCCAAGCATGTTAAGTGCTCCTTGCTTCTGGCAGCCGTGAACTTATCCATATTCCTTGCAGACCTTGTTCATAGTGCCTAGAAAACTTTGTATTTGCACCGGTGAACTTCAAAACATGCTTTGAAATTTGTACCAACGTACCAGAGTTTTGTTGCTTCTTTTGACTCATTCATATTCTTGAAATATGTCCTCGGTGGATAAATAATTCTTGAGTCCCTTGAGAGAAAACTCAGGGTTTACTTCACTGACTGAAATAATCCCTATGTCGAGGATGGAATCATTTGTCCCCACTGGTGTTTATTCTTGGTAGCTCATCTGCCTGTTCCTTAGGCGTGATTTGTTCTAAGGAAAACTCTCTCAGGTATCTTCTGGCCTTGTCTGTTACACACGGATTCTGCTTCTGACCCATTCTTCATTCTTGACAGATCTGAGGTTGTTGTTTTGAATATCAGGCAGTTGACATGGCTTGACTCTTGCTGAATTTGGGATTATTGGGTATTATCCCAGTTGCATGCTGATCTTCTTAGGCTACTCTTGCGGATGGATCCAGTCGGAGCGAAGAAATGGAACCGACAAAAGAAACAAAAACCACGAAAAACCGAAAACCAAATAAAGCTCAAAAAATTTGTGGACCTTATACACATGGCCAAGGATCCACTAGTATAACTATTATAGCGCACTCGATGTACCTCTAAGGATTTATAAGTGAAACGACACAATGCTCCTGGTAGCAATGGTGTCAAGCTCCTACTACTTCCTTAGGGAACATCAAACTCGACGCACAACCATAGCCAAAATGGCTTAGTCGACGTTCCTAAGGTTGTCGAGGAGAGATAGAATTTATAGGTGTTTCCCAAAGGGAACTAGAGTAAGAAGAGAAATGCCATGGTTAGCAAGCAGTGTAAGGATATCTGGTTTACTTAGGGGTTTCAGGGCTCACGGGTCGTTGCCGGATGCGAGCATTTCACACCGGAGGCAAAGGCCATGAGAGTTGGCGTCTGATGGAGCCGAATACCTATGGGGTTGCCTTATGATCAATAGTAGCCGCGCCTGCATGGCAAAGACGGCTGAAATCCATCTGGGCTTTCTACTTAACATAAGACAATGAAGTCTAGCTAAGGGTAACCTACAGTCAGCCTGGCTCTGATACCAACGCTTGTGGCGCCCCCGCCTGATTACCACTATAGCCAGACGGTCGCCACGCATACCAGCCCAGGAAATCACTCTGGCATGCGCGTTTACAACAAGTATCATGAACGCAGGCATTTCTATTAATGGATATATAAGTCTTACAAGGGTGATGGCAGCGGAAGAGCTCTATCTAAGGCAGCATGGTCTTGGTGCGGCTCCAATCCACAGGGATCTGACTGGGTTACTTTCCTAGCCCGCGAACGCTCCGGCTCCTCGACGACGGACGACGGATCCTTATATGAACCTGGCCATGTTAAAGTCCGCTGAGTACTTTTGAATGTACTCGCAAGCAAACCAAACTAACATATACACTAAGCAAAGCAATCCATGGCATTCAAGCATGCATTTATTATTAGAGCAATATTAATCATGATGACATAGCATACCTATCTAGTAAAATTAATTATCTTGTCATAACAGGGTTATTTAGGGTGATATTAAAGTAAAGTAAAACATGGCAAGTAAATAACTCATACTCCGAACATTCTCATGATCCAATCCGACATTGAACCAAAACCAATCCAAGTCATGTGGTCATCCAACCACTCATCTCATAGCCATCCTATGGCTAACATAATCATGTGGTCCTCCGACCACTCATCTTGTAGCCATCCCATGGCTAACATAATCATGTTCCTGACATCATCTGATATCTATGCAAGACGAGTTCTTCCATCATTATCATCATTGTTACGGTTGACCACCTAGTGAGGTCTGGACGGGCTGTCCAATACCGTGGACATGGCTATTCGAATAGAATTTTCCACTCTGCAGAGGTTGCGCACTTTACCCACACCATGGAGCACCTGGCCTCGTGATCCCATTCGGGTGGACCAACGTTGCTCCAACGAAACCCGCCTGACCCGTGACTCTCCCATCGTACCGCCGGCATTCATCCTCCCCCGGAGTCCTACCCTGGGTGGCCCATGTGTCCTCATGACACCTGCCACCGTCGTGGCCAAATAAACTGTTCCAAACGGGGACCTGGTACCATATACCTCAACTGGGCTAACCGTCCCTCGGGGGTGGTACCGATAAAAGAGCATGCGATCATACCAAGTCAAGGTTGTCCCATACCGGCAAATGTGGTTGCACGAATAAGCCCGGACAGGTGACTCAAGATCAACCGACTAGGTTTAGTTTATCAATTCAACTCAGCATATCCATCATCGTCCCATTACATTGACAATTATAAGTGCTAACAATCACTTAGCAATAGCATAGCAAGATCATGTCATGAGTTCAACCATAGTACTAACATGTCACTATTATTAACAATATTATTATTAGCATGGCAAACTAGTGCAAGCAATGTAAACAGTAAGTGCAATCTAACAGAAGTTTAATTATTTCTATCATAGGCATAATCATTAATTAAACACACAACAATAACACAAAGCGATGCGTTAGGGCATATATTAGATGGTCGGCTTGCCTGGGGTCAAAGAAATACTCCGGAAGAAGTGCGGTGAAGCCGCGGAACGATACGCCGGAACGGTTCTCTCTCGGAGAGGGCTGATTAGAGGCAAGGGCAAAATGGTCATTTACACTACATGAACACATTGTGAAAGTGATGCCAAAAGAACGGGTTCGACGAGACGAAGATGTGGGCGTTGGATTCACCTGAATCGGAGTTGCGAGCAAAAAGTTATTGTCGTTTGAAGGGTAGGGACCTTCCTGTAAAGAAAATATTTACTTACGCGTCCCTGGCTGATTTTTTCTGAAAAAGAATAAATGGCACTGTGCGGCTGGACAGCCTCGGGCCGAATCCCACGGCCGCTGTTGCTATTACAGGGCGCCAGCCAGGCCACCGCTGCCACTGGGCCGGCCCGCCTACGCCATCACTTGAAAAAAAAGGAAGGGAGGGGCCAAGCCACTGCCGAGCCAGGCCCATCTGCAGGGCTATCTCCCTCCTGCGCGCACTCGGCCGAGGCAGGGCGGCGCTCGACCGGCGATGGCCGGCGGCTCGAGCCGTCCTTCGCGGCGCTCGGATAATGGATGGGCTCAGCAAGAGGATCCGCGCCCAAGGGTATAGGCCATGAACGCCGGGATGGACCGAGGCGATCAGGAGCTTGGCCACGGCGGACAGCGGCTCCGGCAGTGATGGGCGTGGCGCTCTGGTGGTCGGGAGGCTGGGGAGAAGGCACGGGCGAGGTCGCCGGGGAACGGTGCCTCCATTAGGTACCTCCACGAGCACAAGGGAGGGCCAGAGAAGGGTTCGCGGGCGGAGGCAGAGAGTGGAGCTCGGCAAAATTGCCGTGCTCCGGCGAGGGGCTCGACCGGGCGGGGTTACGGGAGTGGGCTAGAGGGTGAGGAGGTGGAGTATTGAGCTCGAGGGGAACCCGGGACGGCCTATTTATAGGCGGGCAGGGGCGGTTGGATGAGCGCGGCCGCGGTGGCGATCTCATTGCCGCACTGGAGTTTGCAGGCGAGTTGGCTGGACGGTAGCGGAGTCGGGAGGCTTCACAGAGGAGGAGAGAGAGCTCGAGGGCGCTCGAGAGAGCTCGGGGAGGAAGGGGACAAGGGAGGGATGTGACGGCTCGGGGTCACGGGCAGAACAAGGGCCATGGCGAGCTGCCGTGGCGTAAGGAGGACAAAGGAGAAGGGAAGAAGAGTCTGGAGGGGATCGCGTGGACGCAGTAGAGCTGGTCGGCATGCCCGGACGAGCCCAAGATGACCGGAAGTGACCGAACGGGGCTGACGACGTGCAGAGCGCCATTTTTGGCATGCTCTCTGCGTGGTCACCACGGGCATCGCGTGTCCAGGCTACCAACGAACTGTCACACCTTGTCACAACGATGAGTCAAAGGTCAGGGAGTCTATTTATGAGATTTGGGGTGGAAGTGGAGGCAAGTACTGACTGATTAGAGTTGACATCCAATCTGAACAGAAGGTGTTTGTAAGTTTCTGGAGAAGATTGGCTTGGGGTGATGAGCTGGATTTTGGCATACAGTTATGATCCACTAAGGTGAAAGATATAGCAAAGTTTCAGATCAAATGGATCAATCTAGATGGCACTTCCTTTGCAATTTGGTAAACTGACCAGAAATGCAAAAGAGGGTGCTGGAGAAAAATGGCTAAATGAAAATATCTGAAATTTGGTGAAGACCAATGATTTGATGATATTAAGACTCTGTAAAAGTTTCATGCCATTTGGAAATACCAAATTGGTACTTGCTTCACAGAGCTTCCAAATGGACAGAAACTTAGGAAAAATTGTTGTGGATGAATGGATAGAGGGATGGAGCTGGTTTTTGGTTTCCATGGGTGATTTATCAATGTTAATCACCATGAAAATTTTCAGCTCAAATAGATAAAGGAATAGAGCACTTCCTTTGCAACTTGCCCAACTGAACAGAATCTGAAAATTGATGTTGTGCTCAAAATTTGAACTATGGAACTTGGAATCTTGATGGAAATGAGGAAGATATGAAGATGAGAAGCTCCAAATTTTATTTGGGATTTTTTCTGGCTACCAAAATGGTAGTTCCGTTAGAAACTGCCCAAAATGCCATATTGGCATTAAATAGGAAAAGGCCATTTCCCCTATTTAGCTATGGCCAATATTTTTATGGGAGCTCAATATGATCACAAAGAATATCTCCACAAGTTAAAACTTGTGGAGATGGATAGATATTTTCCTGGATTTAATTCCTTTATCTCGGAGAAAAAGGAATTAATTAGAAATGAAGAATATTGCAAATGACTTGGCAATATTTTTTCATATCCAGGGTTTATAGATGAAGGATGATCTCTAGGAAAAGTTTGGGAGGCAACGGATCAAAGGAAAATTGGGGTTCCTTTGTAACTGCAAGGGCTAGGCTTTCCCTTCCGGCAACTCGGAAGGTAGGGTTTCGATAGCAAAACCCGAAGATAGACCTTGGGTGGCAAGGTTGGACTGGGGAGAATCTCTGGTTGGGTGGAAAGGCAAGGCTGAATGACCATCTTCACATACCCAGGAGTTAGAGAAATTCGATAACACCGAGAAAAAAAACAGGAGTCAAATCCCGCAAAGGAAACAAGAGCGAAAACCAGGGTGTTACACCTACTACGACGTGGAGATCCCCGACGGCCAGGGGCAGTACATCCCCGATGACCAGGAGTAGTTCGGAGGCCCTAGGAAGGAGGCCTTCGCCTTTTCGATCAGTGTCGCTGTTTGTGCTAGCCTTCTTAAGGCAAACTTGACTAACTATGTCTGTACCCAGATATTATTTGTGTGATGACTTATGTATTCGGGTCCTCGTGACCCCTGGTTTGTAATATGGAGATTTATGTTTAAATTTATATTTTAGAGTTGTGTTGTGATATCTTCCCGTCAGTCTCTGATCTCGAGCGTGCACGTTTGCATGTATGATTGGTGCACGTGTCGATCAAGGGGCGCCATAGAGGAGGAGGATTCTTTGGTGGAGATGCCGGGATCGGGGATGCGGTGGGATACCATTGCCTGCGACGAGGAGGAGGCATCGGGGGATGCTGCTGCCATGACAGAAGCTCAGAGTTGCCGCGGAGTTGGTCAGAGTGGGTCGTACCTCTCGGAGCCCCGTAGATCACCCAAATCCGGCCAAATATCCGTGGGTGGCAACGTGGGCGGTGACACCGATGACATAAACCCCGTGGGAGGAGTCGGCGGCGGTGTGCCGGCGGAGGCGGGCAAAGTAGGCGTCGCAAATGAGAGTTCCTGAGAACTTGTGGCTGACCCTCAAAATGAGAGAGTTGGGTTGGGTTTTGGAAGTTAACCGAATAGAGGTTCGGCTAGATAGGTACAATTAACTCCTCAAAAGATAATATGTTTAGAAGTAAACCGTTTTAAAGGGATCGGCTAGAGTTGCCCTAAGCATGTGCCTAAATCTGTTTTCTAGAGCCCAGTTCTTAAGATAAAATGTAATCTTTTAGATTGTGCACCTTGCAAATTTGTAAAAGCATACTATTATCTGGAATGAACCTAGGTACCCTTTTGGGAAAATATTCATAGTCATCGTCGAATTCAAAATCAAGGCTTTATTTACCCTCGGACGTTCTCTCATCTTTGGTTTCCTCAATCCAAAACTTGGAATGTTCCTCTTATTAGAAACTTATTTGGCTCTAACAATTTTTTTCGAAAAGGGAAGTACCCAGCCTCTGCATCACAAGATGCACACAACCATTTTATTAAACGTGGAAAGGAGTTCAAGTCATCGAGTACAAGACAACAGTAAAAGTAAAAAGAAAAAGAAAACATGACCACAACTAGTCGGACCCAAGATTACATAGCTCATCTACATAATCTATGATTGGCTCGCCAGCCAAACTGGTTGAATAAACCCTGCGCAACCGTTTCTAGCGGGCTGCACCCAAAGGCCATAAGCGCCCACATGTCCACACGCCGCAGTGATGACCACATACGGATTGAGCCTCTAGCCATGTAGATAACCTGCAAGAAATTAGGAATAGATGATCTGTTAAAAACATACTCATTCTGGCAATTCCATATTGCCCAGAGAATGGCACTAACTTCCACAAGGATTTGGCCCTTCAGCTTATGATGAATACCACCTAACCAGTTTCCAAACAAATTTGGAATACTCGTTGGCGGAGGTAAATTGGAGGCAACATGAATCATGCGCCAAATCAAGGTAGTAAAGGGACATGAAAGAAATAAATGATGAATTGCCTCCTCCTAATCACAAAAACAACATTTTTTGCTACCATGCTAGTTACACCTCGCAAGGTTATCTTTAGTAAGAACTACCTCCCTCTGCAAGAACCACATGAAAACTTTGATTTTGAAAGGGACCTTAGTTCTCCAAATATGTTTTTTGTGAAAAATAGGTCCAGAGTTCAAAACATCCGCATACATAGACTTCACGGTAAAGACACCACTATAGGCTAATCTCCACTGAAACGTATCTGTCATCTGAGTTAGATTAATCGACATCAACCTAAAAACCAAATGGGTCCACTTAGTCCATTTGTCACCGAGTAAATTCCTACAAAATTGGATGTTCAACAGGGTAGCCCCAAGAACAAAAGCTACCGAATCCTCTTTTCTGAACACAATGTTATATTAGTGTCGGGTATTGTATAGCTAGTGGAGTGTCACCCAACCAGGTATCTTCCCAAAAACTCATTGATTGGCCTTCACCAACCTTAAAGGAACCTCTCTTGAAAATAGATGACTTGACCTTCATCAAGCCCCTCCAAAATGGTGAATCACTAGGCCTAGCTTCTACTTGGGAAAATGTATTGGAGTACGGGTACTTGTTATGCAGCAACTCCTACCAAACACCTTCCTCGTTAAGTAGATTATACAACCATTTGCTGAGCAAGCACTTATTTTTTATTTCGAGGTTCTCAATACCCAATCCCCCTTGATCCTTAGGCCTACACAGAATGTCCCATTTAGCAAGTTTGTACTTGCGGCTCCTCGCTTTGGCTCTAATTAATAATGCGGCATTAATTCTCGTATTCCTGTTTATGCTTGTGATTTTATGGATAGACTCATATGGAAGCACAGCCTTGCAGGAGTCGGCACTACTAAAAGTGCTTACCGTAGTTTCAGGTCTATTTTCTCTCCTAGTGTTCAAATCTCATTGTATACTAATGGTGTGTTTGGTTTGTGGCATCAAGTGGAATATAACGGGTCGGTCCCGTTCTTAGCACCTATTCCTGCGTTTGGCTGGGAAGAGAACCGGAACACACCGGTTCCTCAGAAGGGAATATACCCCTCAGATGCGGAATGCGGGGGTTCCTCCAAATCGGTGGAACGACATGGAACGCGTCGTAAGAAGACACACTCGATAGACTGAACAGTCAGTTTGATGTGTTCATGGGGGCAAAAGGAACATAGCAAATACAGCCAAACAAACGAAATGCCGAATAATCAAAAGAACAATAAAAAAGATGCTCGAAAGGAATGCCGCCCTACAGAGCAGCTGAGGGTTGAAAGCAAGGCGATGCATATAAAGGTCCTAGGTGACAGAAGACAACAGGGATGACCTAGATCCAACGGCCATCCACCGGAACCAAAAGCAAGGGGATGTGATGGTTTGTACTACTCACTCCATTCCAAAATATAAGATAAGACGCATAAGTTTTCTTGCCGGCTTGTAGCCAACGTTTTAAAACTTTGACGCTAATACTTGCGGAAGTATATGTAGTTTGCATGCAAGAATAACATTGTTTTCTTCTGTTTTGAAAAAGATTTTGTTGCATGTCTTTTACTAATTTTGTAGGCATATTATTGGTGGACATTGTAATTATAATCATGTGTCAAAGGCTATAAAAATTCAAACGTGTCTTGTACTCGTATTTTGTAACAGAGGGTGGTCCGGCAGCAACAAGCAACAATAAACGGGGCAGGACAGCGTAGACACAGCGACTGCGAAAAGGTTGCAGCAAGGAGAAAGAATAACTCATAGGCGGATGAGGGCGATGGAGCGTCATTCCAGACATTTCCATAACAAATTTGTTGGTGGTGCATACCAGGCAGCGTTTGATTTACATGAAAAATTTACACTCTTGTGATGGTTTCTTGTTCAGACTACTGAAGACACTAGATCTAAAAGCTGAACAAAACCGCCAAGATCATTGTTACAATGTTTGCACATTACATGGCAAATAACAAGGAGCATGGGTTAATAAGATGGAATATTGGCCTCAGCTATCAATCTGCCCTTCCAATGAGCAAAAAACAGGATGGCCTGATTAGACTTTCAAGCAATTCACATGTCCTCACCATCAGGAGTAGAGGTGACACTTTCCAGTCCCAGCACATACTGCACACTCATCGGCATCGCCTGCAACGTGCCTCAGGCAGTACTTGATGCGATCGTTCATAACATCCTGCAGAAACATGTTTGCCGTGGAATTTGTAACCAATCAACTTTGAGATGATAATGAATGATTGGAGCAACTCGCCAATCATTCCTGGCATCGCCTCTTGTATTAAGAGGAGATTGCTCTTTTTGATTGTCAAAAAAAAAGGAGATTACCTTGGATAATATGAACAGTGGAGTAGGTGGTATATTCGATCGATAGATATCATATTTGCACAAAATTCACTTTGATAGATGTAACTACAGAATTAACTCGCAAAAGGAGTAAATGTTTTGGTTTGCTATCTACAAATACCATATTACCAAATTAAAGCAGATTATCACGATAAGACTTCTGATTTGGAATACAGGCATACCGCTTACTAATATAGCAACCAAGGGACATACTGATACAGTATAGAATCACATACTAGAGTGATCTACAAGTAAAATTTACAAGAGTGTAACACAGTTACATGATGGCATGCTAAGGTAATGAAAGATTAATCTGTGGTGTTCAATAACTATTGGATTCATTGTCCAGAAAAAACTAATCTATTATGCCTTTTTAGTAGAGAAGTTCAACATTCCCTTCAAGAAAAATGTAGAAAATCATCAAAAGGATGGATGTTTTAGTAGATCTACTTATCAAGGTTAATCCACATTCCTTTTCATGATTTTTCTGGAGGGCTGGAAGAATAATTGTCCAAAAAATGCAGTTTCGAACTTTCAGCGGGCATCTAGTTTACTTTTCGATTAACAACTCCTAGCTCTCATAAGAAAATGACTACTGAATGTACAATGCATAGTGTGATACTATGGGAGAATTAATGAGCACATACCACCATAAGCTCATGCAATCCAAGAGGAGCAGTGACAATGTAGGCCACGTTAGAGTGCTCTTTAGAGGCTTCTGCTGCTAAAGAAGGAATATCCTGAGAAAAAAAAACAGTGCAGAATTGAAAGAAATATCATCTTACTATAGCTATGTAAGCATTAAGATATAACATAGAAACCACTACCTACTTCTGCATTGAAAATTTTAATAAACTGAAATAGCCTTAAGCGATGTTCAGGATAGATATCGGTAACTGGTACCATATCGGTCGGGTGCTGATAAGGGATTAATCTGCAAATCGGCCATTTAACTGGATATATCGGTAACCCATTTATCGGAAGGTTAACTAGGGCCATATCTATATATCTAAGGCTACATAGCAACATGCATTGTACTGAATGTCTAAATATGCAATCCTAGGCTACATAGCAACAAGGAAGAGTGTTACCTTGATGTTCTGATGATGTCTAGATCTACATAGAAGAGCAGCAACAACAACACAGCAGCAGTAATTGTACATCATTATCTAACATCAAAGGAGAGCAGCGCAGCAACAGTACTACTTGTACATCACATAAGAGAACAGCACAGCAGCAGCAGCATTTACAGAACAACATAACATAGGAGAGTAGTACTTCTGTTCTTGGCATAGGAGAGTAGTTTTGGGCCAAAATATGCTGCCCAGTTAATCGGCCCAGCCGATAATTTGGCCTGACAACCGATAAATCGGCTTGTCAAACCGATTAACTGGGCCTCCCAGTTAATGGGCCGAATAGGCCTTTCTCGTATAGGAGGGGGGCCAAATAGCGGTTAACTGCAGTTAATCAGCCGATATTTGTAACAATGGCCTCAAGTCTTTACCGTTGTGCATTACCAATGTTAAATGACTGAAAATCTTACTTGTTTCCAGTGCCGTCCAGGTGAAAGGAAATATGGGCTGACAATAATGCGGGATGCTCCTTGCTGGACACATTTTCCAAATGCTTCTTTAATAGTAGGCTCAGCGAGCTCCTTCATTTTTGCCAAAAGCACACATTCAGCCGCTTCATAAACAGTAAAGTAAAACAAAAGTCCCTACGCGTAGAAAGAAGAACTAAATAAATAAGATTTATTTGCCCTGGAGTCTCCAGCCCATATATGATTTAATAGTACAATGAAATAGCAATTGGAGAATGGACAAATAGATACCAACATAAAAAGCCAATGTGTTGCTAGAATAGTACTATCATATACCAACTTAAATATTTGTTAAATAGCTCCAAGCAATGGTTTCAATCAACAAGTAAACTCCCAATTATGCCACAAATATCTTTTAGGAATAATTTTGAAACACTACTTGTAAAACAATGTCTTCAGAAATATTTCTAAATCACTACTTCAAAAAACAAATTCAAATTACTTATGTCACATTGTCACTACAAAGCATCAGAAACAGCAACATGAGAAACATTAACAGTGGCAGATGCTTATCTTAGACACATAAGCTGACAACTTAGACCATTAAATATATTTAGTATCCTCAACTAGAATAACATGTGATGTTAACCTAAACTCAAAGTGTTCCTTGTGGATGTTGCCAACCAAATATGTGTGGATTCGAACAAGCGGAATGTCAGAGAATCCAAATGAGTGATCATGGAAATTCTCAAAAGAAAATAAGAAAGTACAGCAACAGTGTATATACGGATTTTCATTGGTAGATAGAAAGAAGCTACTGAATAAAATCATGTCAGATAGAGAATTCTAAATGAGTGACCATGCAAGTTATTACTTTATTTTTGAGCAATCTTGTGCGTTGGCCAGTACAAGGTAGTTTCCAAAATAGTCTGCACTCCATTCGAAATCTGTAGCCGTGTTCGGTGGCAAACAAGGGAAAATTAAATCCAGAAATACTTTATATAACCTGAAATCGAAATTACAAGTTGATTTACTGTTTGCCAGTTTACTGTCATAAAATTGGTGGAGGGCTGCAGGTTTCAAGCTTAAAAAGTTTAGAATCTGTACGTCCCTCCCTAATCATAAAAGCAATTCCACAAAAATTGCAAGAACAATAAGCATACCATGTGAGCAGGCTCAACAATCCTGTAGCCGGTCCTTGCCCTGAACATAGTAACAAAATCGTCTGCAATTTTCAAGAAATTACTCAAGATAAGCATCATGGGAAACACCAGAAAATTCACAGAAAATAATCGGTCCATTACTTAGCATGAGATTAGATTCCTGTCGCCGTGACCCGTGGTCGACTATGATCACACCATCATTCTCTCCCACAGCATAATCATGTTCCCCAGTCGTTTCAGACCTGGAAGCAGAAGTTGGTCCGGAATGAATGGCACGGTATCCACTACTTCCAATTGCCGGCAACTTGACAAAATCACGGCAAGACCTCACATTAGTGGTCCTAATGCTAAAAAAAAAGAAACTGGGTTAAAATTAAAGAAAACACAAAAGATGGCCAAGAAACTGAATATAGGTCAAGCAGGCAAAAACTTGCCTTAAGGAAAAATTGCCCGCAGGAGTTGCAGTGAAGGGTTGAAAGGATATCGACATAGGGTGCATAGACATATTAGAGCACCCCCTCCGTGATTCTAGCTTTAGGTAAGAGCAGAGGACAGAAAGATCCCTATATGTTTTCTCGAAAGGCAATGTAGACAGTCGATCTAACAGGCACCTTCTGTATAAAAGAACATTTCAGTGTGGATGATAATTCCTAATGAAAACATGCCTTTAAGAGACTCAGAGGATGCAAAAAAAAAAACATCAAAGAGATGACTAGAAGGCTCGGTAGGCCCTGCATTTCCATGAGCAATCCGCTTACAGTTAGGCAAAATCAACCATTTGCCCCTACATAGAGTAGCATCTCATTTGAAATTGCTTGCACTAGTAGCTAGAGCTAAACAGTTGCATTCTTATTGAAATCTGAATGGGACTGGAACTATCTCCAAAGTAATTTACACGCTGAGCTGTTGTCTGATACTCTTAGTAATAAGGATCGTAGAGTACAATCGATTACGAAGGGAAACTGGATCGAGTGACTCTGATGAAATGCCCAACCAAGTGCATGAACATCTATTTGAGGCGCCTCTAAAGTAGGCCTATTGTCAATGCCGAAAGAGGCAGCTAAATTCCATCTCGCGGAACTAGGTCATAGAGGGTTCAACCGATAGAAACGGAATAATAATAGGTGGAAGTTTCGGGTGGGAGGGGAGCATACCTCCGCCGCCGCATCAGCCGCCAGACTTTGGTCGCTCGTGTGAGGGAGACGGAGAGTAACGATTTTTTTCTTGAGGATAGTAGGTGGAGAGGACGATTGCGTGAGCGAGACGAGAGAGGGCGTGGTGGGGGAGGAGGGACCTGACTCTTTTTTTTTGTCAATAGTTCTGGGTCTATTTGGTTCGCGTAGTGGGCTCAACATATGGACGTGTGTAATGCTACCCCGAGCGGAAATCCTCCTATTCGCCGCTTTGTGCCAAGGAATGTCCGGAACAAAGCGGCGAATAGGAGGATTTCCGCTCGAGGTAGCATTACACACGTCCATGTCGAGCCCACTACACGAACCAAATAGACCCAGAACTGTTGACAGAAAAAAAGAGCCAGGTCCCTCCTCCCCCACCACGCACTCTTGTCTCGCTCACGCAATCATCCTCTCCACCTACTATCCTCAAGAAAAAAATCATTCCTCTCCATCTCCCTCACGCGAGTGACTACAGTCCAGCGACTGGCGCGGCACCGGCGGCGGAGGTATGGTCCCCTCCCACCCGAAACTTCCACCTATTTTCTACCTATTTTATTCCATTTCTATCGGTTGTACCCTTTAAGACCTAGTTCAGCAAGCTGGAATTTAGCGGCCTCTTTCGGCATCGACAACCCTACTTCAGAGGCACCTCAAATAGATGTTCATGCACTTGGTTGGGCATTTCATCGGAGTCACTCGATCAGTTTCACTTCATAATCGATTGTACTCCACGATTCTTATTCCTAAGAGATTTGACAACAGCTCAGTGTGTAACTTAATTACTTTGGTGATATAGTTCCAGTCCCATTCAAATTTCAATAAGAATGAATCTGCATGCAACTGTTTAGCTCTAGCTACTAGTGCAAGCAATTTCAAATGAGATGTTACTATATGTAGGGGCAAATGGTTGATTTTTGCCAACTGTAAGTGAATTGCTCATATGGAAATGCAGGGCCTTCCGAGCCTTATCATCTCTTAGATGCTTGTAGGGGCAAATGGTTGATTTTGCCAAATGGTTGATTGGGCCCAATAAAAATCCCGCACGGCCTGCATGTGTAGAGGAGGCCCAGCGCCCCAGCCCAATATCCCGGGCGCCCCAACTCCCCAAGACCCCTAATCCCCAACCGGTCAACCCTAATTCCCCCCAAGGCCCCAACTCCCCAAAACCTAGCCGCCGCCTGCCGCGGTGCCGCCCCAACCCACCGGCACCTCCACCTCGTTCCGCCGTCGATCCGTCTCCGCGCCGCCGTGAAGAGTAAGCCGGAGCCCGGAGGTGGAAGTTCCGTTATCCATCGACGCGGTCACGCGGCTAACTCGAGTGCCCACTCCATCGACGCAGTTCAGCTTCCCCGGCGGCCGGCGCGCAGGCACCAGGCCCACGACGACATCGTCTGCCCACGACCACGACCGACGTCCTCCTCGTTCTACGGTCTACATCACTGACGGCCCGCCGTGACGCCAACCAACGCCTCCCTCGTCACCGAATTGACCAATGTAGATGCTCCCTCCACCCTCTGTCCTCTCCTCTATTTCGAATGTTGATTCACATGGATTATGAATTATGAACTGTGTTCTGAATTTCTGATTCAGATTGTATTTGTGATTTGTGGCTTCGTCAGTTCTTGGCTGTCTGGTATGATGCTTAGTTGCTTACAGTCTAGAGAAGTGATCTGCTGCTACAGTTTTATTGCTAGTGGTGGACTGGTGATGTGCTCTGTGCTCATGTGCCTGAGATAGTATGAACTGTATCGTAGTAGATGTAAATTGTAATCATGTACTGTTATAGATGTAATCATGTACTTGACACTTAAATTAGATGTTTCAGTGTGGATGATAATTCCTAATGAAAACATACCTTTAAGAGACTCAGAGGATTGAAAAAAAGCATCTAAGAGATGATAAGGCTCGGAAGGCCCTGCATTTCCATATGAGCAATTCACTTACAGTTGGCAAAATCAACCATTTGCCCCTACATCAAGATTTTTGAGTCGCCGACTAATCATCAAGTCGTCGCGGCGTGGCTGGCGAGTCGCGCGACTTGGAGCGATTAGTCGGCGGCTAGTAGCCGCCGGTCGCACGGCTTGCTCCAGATCGTCAAGCCAAGTCGCCGAGGCTGCGGCTATTGGCTTGCTGGCTTGAGTCAGCGACTTGGCTTGATTAGTCGCCCCAAGTCGCCATGGCTTAGAATAGGATTTAGGGGTAGAATTAGGAGTGATATTACCTTGTAATCTTTCATAGTTGGCAAGGGGTAGGATTTAGGGACACATATACATCTAACAGCAGCAGCAGAGCACACAGCAGCAGCCTAGCACATATACTGAGATGTATATAACAGCAGAGCACATATTGAGCCCAGCCCGCGCACTCTTTCCTTCGGTCCTTCTCCTTCCCAGTCCCCACAATTCCAGCAGGGCAGCACCAGGCAGCAGCAGCAGAGCAAAGAGAGGCAGAGGGGGCGACGAGCCATACGGCCATACCTGCGGGAGAAGATGAGGCCGAGGCCAAGGCGCAGGCGCAGGAGAAGATGAGGCCGAGGCGGAGGAGGCTACTGGGGGCACGTCACCGGCGGAGGAGGCTCGTGGGGGCGCGTGTCACCGGCGGATCTGGAGGGGGCGCGTCGCCGGCGGCCGCCGATCTGGAGTCCTAGGTCAGTGAACCCGCGCGGTTCCCTCCCTTTCCCTCTCTTTCTCTGTGACCCGGCTCTGACCCTCTATTTATCCTCCCCCCAAAAATTTTCTGGCAGGTGGGCCGATCTGGAGCAAGCCGTGCGACCGGCGGCTACTAGCCGCCGACTAATCGCTCCAAGTCGCCGGCGAGCCAGCGAGTCGCGCGACTCGCTTCCCGAGTCAAGTTGCCTGCGCGAGCCAGCCACGCCGCGACGACTTGGCGATTAGTCGGCGACTCAAAAACCCTGCTAATAGTCATCATAATTAATGGTCTGATGTTTCGACAAGTTAATCACGAAGAAACCTGGACTGCTGCTGTGTACATGACATAAATAATACAGGCTCTGTCCTTGCTTTAACTAAAAAAACACGGGATCAAATACAAACAACCGTACAGAATTACACAAACACCCATACGGAATTACACAACTTGCCAGGTCACACAGCAATCCCCCATGTACCATGGTCGGTCAGCAATTGATCATCTGCTTGGCTTAAAAGTTGAAGCTATGATCCAAGTGCCGGGAATGGCATGAATTGCACGATGTTAGGGTAAGGTATGCTCATCGTGAATACTAAACATGGTCCTGATAAATATATATATATATCGATGAGGTCCGGAACAGATAACTTGTCCCAATTGCTCCACCAGTCGTCAATTCCTCACATGAACGGGGCCACCCCGCCATTAACGGACAGGGGAAATGGGGCAAATCTACGAATCCAACGCACGACTGAGGAGCATCCCCACAGATTCATACGTCATCGGGGGAAATTGGAGCTGTTACACCTAACACCGCAACCTAGATCCACCCACCGACGCGCGCACCGACGAACAGAAACGGCACCGACAAATTGAGGGAGGCAGGAAGAGGGATGGGGAGACAAACGTACCGGGGCGGGCGCGTCGCCGTCGTTGCGGGTCATGACGAACTCGTTGCGGTTGTGCGACCCCGCGACCATCGCCCTCTCTCTCCTGGGAAATGGCGATTGTTCCGGTGCAGCGGCAGCCACGGACCGAGCGGCTGGACGGCGGATCTGGCCGCCGCGGCGTCTGACGCGCGGGCCCCTCCAGCGGCCGAGGGAGTGGAGGTAGCCGCCTCCACGAAGGAATCTAGGGCGAGGAGTGGGGAAGGGGAGGCCGGCGGTGGAGGAGAGGGGAAGGGGAGGCCGGCGGTGGAGGAGAGGGGAACTGATGGGGTTATATACATACGGTAGGGTCATAGGCCTGACCCGTATATCCTAGCTAAGGACATCGCCCAAGAAGGTTAAAGGTATGTAAAGGCGTCTCCGATTGAAGTAGACAAAGACCAAGAATCACTCGACAGCATCCACTCGGAAGAAGTTGTCATCCACTCGAAAGCTCTTGATTCCACTCGACGGAGATGATTCACTCGGGAGAGTCATAAGAGCAGTCGGACACGGGAGTTTAGGATTCTCTCTGGAGAATTAATAGACAAACGGTCAGTCGCATCATTACTCGCATTAATTATGTACGTTACCTGTAACGTCCTCTTTACTACCCACGATCGAGCCCTTAGATGCTGGACATTATGAGGGGTAGCGCACTCTATATAAGCCACCCCTCCCCTCTGGCACAGGGGTTCGAAACTCTTGTAATCACCATAATCCACTCGGCTAAACTAAGCTCCTGAGCACCGAGACGTAGGGCTGTTACTTCCTCCGAGAAGGGCCTGAACTCGTAAATGCCGTGTGTACACTCTCGCCGTAGCAAGGACTCCGCCCTCTCCCTTCGTACCCCTACTCTCTACTGTCAGGCTCATACCCACGACAGTTGGCGCCCACCGTGGGGCAGGCGTCTAAGCGACTTCCGGCGAGTGTGCAACTTTCTCCGATCGCCATGTCTTCCGGCGGAGCTGCGTTCCAGGGCCGCGAGATCCGTCTCGGCGCGCTCACCTTCGTCACCGACGATTCAGCATGGCTCCAGGAGGCTCCACTCGACGTGGAGACGCTCCCGATCCGTGGTGCGACGCACTTTAGTTCGATTGCCTGCGGAGTCCTTCTCCTTCAACCATCGACCCCGTATGCGTCGATTCCTCATGTCATGGTTCGCCGCAAGCGGTCTGGTCGTTCGCGGCTCCAGCGTTGGGTCAAGCATGCGGCGGCCCGACAAGTCTCATCTCAGCAGATTGCTGCGATCGAGCCCACCGAGTCGTCCCACGACTCGTACGACTCACCTTCCGTCCTCCCTGACGCTTCCTCCGAGTGCAAGAGCAGTCGCCCTGCGGCTGAAGTCTTCATGGCAGGCTCGCTTCCGAACTTCCCACCAGGCTACGATCATGCCAGGCACGAGGTTGGAGGTCCATCGACTGCACATCGTCGTCCCGAGGAAGAGATCCTCCATAATCCAATCGTCGGTGATACCCCCGAGGCCCTAGCCTTGGAGGCTACTCGCCGCCGACTCGAGGAGGTGCAGAGATCGCTCAACGAGCGGGCTCGTCCGCGCCAACAGCCATCCACTCGGCATCACCGCCAAGTCGCTCCGAGTGGATCCCGAGAAAATTTGGAGGTATACCGTACACCCATGCAAAATGTTGCAGCAGCTGCGAAGATAGCCAACTCTCTTCAGCCGTCTGGTTCCGAAGCTGGTAGAGGTTTACAGCAGTTTCACAGTCGTACAACCGACTCCGTGGTCACTCCCCAGAGCGGAGACTGTTCAGTCGGAGCATAGTCCAGGGTCGCCTCTGCATCGCGATCGTGGAGGTTACCGCGAGGATCAGTACAGGGACCAAGGTAGAGATCAGTATGTTCATCGTCATCACCGCGAAGATCATCACCGACAGCCTACTCCTCCGCGGAGTGGGTCGCACGCATCCCGGCATCATGAAGGTCGGCGCCATTCTGACGATAGGCGCAGTCACGGATTTGATGCGAGAGATATCCTCGTACAGAATCGGGTGGACAGGAGCAGAGCTCACTGCGGTGATAATCATAGAGATCGCCCGAGTGGAAGCAGATCTGTCATGTCTGATCCCGAGTGTTTTAGCAGTGCAATTCGCTCTGCAGAGATCCCACCGAACTTCAGGTTGGCGACTGGTATAAATAAGTTTTCTGGTGAATCAAAGCCAGAAACCTGGTTGGATGACTACCGAACTGCTGTCCAAATTGGTGGAGGCAATGATGATGTGGCCATGAAGCATTTGCCTTTGATGTTAGATGGTTCTGCTCGAGCCTGGCTGAACCGATTGGCTCCCTCCAGCATCCGTTGTTGGAATGATCTTGCCCGACTGTTTATCAGCACTTTTGAGGGCACCTGTAAGCGTCCTCTTGGTCTGGTGGACTTGCAACATTGCATTCAGCAGTCGAATGAAACATTGAGGGATTACATTCTGCGGTGGTCCAATTTGCATCACACTGTGGAGAACGTTACCGAGCATCAAGCAGTCTGCGCTTTCAAGGCTGGTGTAAGGTATCGTGAGTTGTACCTGAAGTTTGGGCGCACTGGTGATATTTCTCTCAGTAAAATGATGGAGATAGCCAACCGGTATGCAAATGGTGCAGAAGAAGACCGCCTCCGCAGCGGTAAAGGGAAGGCAGTCGTCAACAACAATGGTGGCGGCAACAATTCCAATCGGAATCAAAAACGCAAGCCCGATTCTCCTGCTCAGGCAGAAGCTGCTGCTCTAGCAGCACAAGGGAAAAATAAGGGGAAAGCAAAGCAGCAATATGTTCCTAAGAAATCCAAAAATCAGTCGGGAACTGATGTCCTGGATCAACCTTGTTTCCTGCATACAAGAACAGATGAAGAGGGCAACAAGATTTTCCCCAAGCATACCACTCGGCAGTGTCGATTGCTCAAGGAGCAGTTTAAAGAAGACCAGCCGAGTGAAGAGGAGCAGAAGAAAGATGACGAAGAAGACAGAGAACAGTTTCCCGAAGTCAACGCCACCCTGTTGATTTTCGCTGATGTCGAGTCCAAAAGCCGACTGAAAGTGATCAACAGGGAGGTCAATATGGCAGTACCTTCAACACCCTCATATCTCAAGTGGTCGTCGACTTCGATCACTTTTGATCAGTCGGATCATCTAGCGCATATCCCTACCCCTGGGAGGCAAGCGTTGGTGGTCGACCCAATTGTTGGAGGTGTCCGATTGCGTAAGGTCCTAATGGATGGAGGGAGTGGCCTCAACATCCTGTATGCAGAAACCCTCAAGGGTATGGGCATTCCGATGTCCCGCCTCAGAGAGAGTAATATGCAATTTCACGGGGTCATCCCTGGAAAGAAAGCCAGGTCACTCGGTCAGATTGCACTCGACGTGGTGTTCGGCACAAACAAGAATTTTCGCAAAGAGAAGCTAACCTTTGAGGTGGTAGACTTCCAGAGTGCTTATCACGCCATCCTTGGTCGTCCAGCTTATGCCCGTTTCATGGCCCGACCATGTTATGTGTATCTGAAGCTCAAAATGCCTGGACCCAAGGGCGTGATCACCATTACAGGCAATCGACAGAAGGCTGAGGAGTGCCTCCAGCAGGGCTCCAAGATCGCTGACCTCCAGATGGCCATGGTTGAGTTGGAGGAGTATAAGAAGAGTGCAGATCCAGCAGATCTCCTGCGCTCCAAGAAGCCGGCTTCCGAGTCAACTTTCCAGTCGGAGGGCGAGATCAAGAAGGTGCACATCCATCCGACTGATTCCTCAGCTGCTCCGACTAACATATCAACAACTCTTGATAGCAAATAGGAGGCCGAGCTCATCCAGTTCTTCCATGAGAACTGGGACATCTTTGCATGGAAGCCGTCTGACATGCCGGGTGTACCCAGGGAACTGGCTGAGCACCGATTGAGAGTTGACCCCAGGGTCAAACCAGTCAGAGAGCATTTGCACCGGTCGGCAACAGAAAAGTGCAAAGCAATCGGCGAAGAAGTCGCCCGCCTTTTGTCGGCCAAGTTCATTCGGGAGATATATCACTCCGAGTGGTTAGCTAACCCAGTGTTAGTCTCGAAAAAAGATAAGTCTTTGCGCATGTGCATCGACTTTAAGCATCTCAATCGGGCATGCCCGAAAGATCACTTTCCTCTCCCCCGCATAGATCAAATCGTTGACTCGACTGCAGGGTGCGAAAGGTTGTCTTTCCTTGATGCTTATTCTGGTTACCATCATATCCGTCTGTTTGGCCCGGATGAAATAAAGAATGCGTTCATCACCCCATTCGGGTGTTATTGTTACATCACTATGCCTTTTTGGTCTCAAGAACGCTGGAGCCACCTTTATGCGTATGATTCAAAAGTGTTTGCTGAGTCAAATCCCTCGGAATATAGAGGCATATATGGATGATATCGTTGTCAAGTCTCGCAAAGGTTCCGACCTTTTGTCTGACTTGGCAGAGACATTCATTAACCTCAGGAGATACCATATCAAGCTGAATCCGGCTAAATGTACATTCGGTGTTCCTGGTGGCAAGTTGCTCGGTTTTCTCATTTCCGAACGAGGAATCGACGCCAACCCAGAGAAAATCGGCGCCATCACCCGAATGAAACGCCCTGAGCGTTTACATGACGTCCAAAAGCTCACAGGCTGCCTAGCAGCATTGAGTCGGTTCATCTCTTGTCTCGGTGAGAAGGCACTGCCACTTTACCGACTGATGAAGAAGACTGATAAATTCGAGTGGACTCCAGAAGCCGAAGCAGCGTTTGTTCAGCTCAAAGCCCTGCTTTCCACCCAGCCGGTGCTTGCCGCTCCGCACAGCAAGGAACCCTTGTTCTTGTATATCGCGGCGACTAATCAAGTCCTTAGTACAGTTCTGACTATCGAGCGTGAAGAAGCAGGCAAGGCCTATAAAGTTCAGCGTCCAATATATTACATTTCTGAAGTTCTGACTCCTTCCAAGCAAAGGTATCCGCATTATCAGAAGCTCGTCTACGGGATATATTTGACTGCGAAGAAGGTTGCTCATTACTTCCAAGATCACTCGGTTTCAGTCGTCAGCGACGCCCCTTTGTCTGAGATTCTCAACAATCGGGATGCGACTGGTCGAGTGGCGAAATGGGCCATCGAACTCCTCTACTTTGACATCAAGTTTGAGGCGAAGAAGGCCATCAAGTCCCAAGCACTCGCCGATTTCCTTGCCGAGTGGATTGAGTAAGAACAGCCGACTCAAGTTCACTCGGCACACTGGACCATGTTCTTTGATGGCTCCAAAATGCTCAATGGGTCCGGTGCCGGCGTGGTTCTGGTGTCTCCGAAGGGAGACAAGCTCAATTACGTTCTACAAATTCATTTCGACTTCTCCAACAATGAAGCCGAGTACGAAGCTTTGCTTTATGGGTTACGTATGGCCATCTCACTCGGCGTCCATCGCCTGATGGTATACGGTGACTCGGATTTGGTAGTAAATCAAGTGATGAAGGAGTGGGACGTAAGGAATCCAGCCATGACGGGGTACTGCAATGCGGTGAGGAAACTAGAGAAGAAGTTCTAAGGGTTAGAATTACATCATGTTCCCCGAGTAAAAAATCAGGCTGCAGATGAGTTAGCCAAGATTGGTTCCACTCGGAAACCTATCCCCAAGGACGTATTCTTAGAGCATTTGTACACCCCTTCAGTTCAAGAAGATCCTTTCATTGAAGAGCCCCCGCAAGCCAAGAGCACTGCTGATCCGACTGAAGTTGATATCCCTACTGTCATCGATTTGGTCATGGAGGTTCTGGTGATTACGCCCGACTGGACTGTTCCGTACATCGCGTACATTTTGAGGCGTGAACTCCCAGAAGACGAAGTAGAAGCTCGACAAATTATACGCAGATCCAAGGCTTTCACTGTGGTGAATAATCAGCTTTACAGAGAAAGTGTGACCGGCGTCCTTCAACGATGCATCACTCCAGAGGAAGGCCAGTCGATCCTTGATGAAATTCACTCGGGAACCTGTGGGCATCATGCGTCCTCCAGGACGATTGTTGCCAAAGCTTACCGAGCTGGATTCTTTTGGCCTCATGCGAATGAGATGGCAAAGGAGATGGTTGACCGCTGCGATGGATGTCAATTCTACTCCAACCTGTCACACAAACCGGCATCGGCTTTGAAAACCATTCCACTCGTCTGGCCCTTTGCTGTTTGGGGTTTGGACATGATCGGACCCTTGAGAACAGGTTGGAGCGGATTCACTCATTTGCTGGTTGCAGTCGACAAGTTTACCAAGTGGATTGAGGCTAAGCCTATCAAGAAGCTCGACTCAAGTACTGCCATCAAATTCATGAAAGAGATCACATTCAGATATGGAGTTCCACACAGCATTATCACTGATAATGGCTCCAACTTTGACTCGGAGGAGTTCAGGTATTTCTGTTCCACACAAGGTACTCGGGTGGATTACGCATCTGTTGCGCATCCGTAGTCGAATGGTCAACCAGAGCGCGCCAACGGCCTCATCCTTCAAGGTCTGAAACCTCGCCTCATGCGAGATCTGGATCACGCCGCTGGAGCATGGGTGACTGAATTACCTTCAGCTCTATGGGGTCTGAGAACAACTCCTAATCGGTCGACTGGACGTACACCATTCTTTTTGGTATATGGAGCTGAAGCCGTTCTGCCTAGTGATTTTCTCCATAATTCCCCTCGAGTGGATCTTTACTCGGAGGAAGAGGCAGAACAAGCACGGCAGGATGGCGTTGACCTTCTAGAAGAAGAGCGAGAGATGGCGTTGGTCCGGACGACTGCGTATCAGCAAGATCTGCGGCGCTTCCACGCAACGAATGTTAGGAGTCGGACGTTTCACGAAGGCGATCTGGTACTCCGAGCGGATCAACAAAGACCGCACAAGCTGGCACCCGTCTGGGAGGGACCCTTCATAATCACTAAGGTGTTGAACAACGGAGCTTATCATCTGTACAACCTAAAGAAGAGCGCTGATGAGCCGCGTGCCTGGAACGCCGATTTGCTTCGAAAGTTTTACACTTAGAGGCTGGAATGATGTAATAAGAGTTTTTTCAGATTGTATCAATTGAATAAAATGATGATTCCAGTAATCTGTTGTTGCATTCAAAACACTTCCGAGTGTATAAACCCACTACTCCGAGTGATCAGCGTCCCTCACACTCGGGGGCTTAGCTGCGAACATGCTTTCGCCTAAGTTTTAGAACCTTTCCGAGTGAAAGAATTGCCTTTCACTCGGGCTCTTAGTCGCGAACCCGATTCGCCTAAGTTCTAAAAATTACTCCGAGTGATGAGCGTCCCTCACACTCGGGGGGCTTAGCTGCGAACATGCTTTTGCCTAAGTTTTAAAACCTTTCCGAGTGAAAGAATTGCCTTCCACTCGGGCTCTTAGTCGCGAACCCGATTCGTCTAAGTTCTAAAAATTACTCCGAGTGATGAGCGTCCCTCACACTCGGAGGCTTAGCTGCGAACATGCTTTCGTCTAAGTTTTAAAACCTTTCCGAGTAGAAGAATTGCCTTTCACTCGGGCTCTTAGTTGCGAACCCGATTCGCCTAAGTTCTAAAAACCACTCCGAGTGATGAGCGTCCCTCACACTCGGGGGCTTAGCTGCGAACATGCTTTCGCCTAAGTTTTAAAACCTTTCCGAGTGAAAGAATTGCCTTTCACTCGGGCTCTTAGTCGCGAACCCGATTCGCCTAAGTTCTAAAAACTACTCCGAGTGATGAGCGTCCCTCATACTCGGGGGCTTAGCTGTGAACACGCTTTCGCCTAAGTTTAAAAACTTTTCCGAGTGAAAGAATTGTCTTTCACTCGAGCCCTTAGTTGCGAACCCGATTCGCCTAAGTTCTAGAGATTATTCCGAGTGGTGAACAACTTTCACACTCGGAGACTTAGTTGCAAACAAACTTTTGTCTAAGTCAAAACAATCCCGAGTGTATATTATATTTACACCCGGGAACTTGGGTACAAATTAAAATTCTTCCAAGTCCAAAAAAGTTTCCGAGTGCTAAACGTCATTTTCACTCGACGTAAAAAACGAAAGTCAGTCAAATGAGACTCAGCAAAAGCTAGCGCGATTCAATTGTCGTGCAGATAAAGCAAGAGTTTAAAAGACTACAGATACGCTCGGCATCCCGAGGAGCTTAAAGTTTTATGGCCCAAGGCCCGAATGCAGTTTTAAAACCAAGTACAAATACACTCGGCATCCCGAGGGGCTAAGAGTTTACGGGCTAGCTGGCTCGACGAAGGAGTCGAGGTCGATGCCGTCCGCTATCCGAGTGGCTGCTGCAAGAAAAGTTTCCAAGAAGTCTTGGAACTGAAGTTTGGGAGTGTTGACGACTTGAAGGTTCTTCAGTTTCTCTTCCCGAGCTTCTCTCAGATGCACTCGCACCAAGGATAGCGCGACGTCTGCGTCGCAACGAGCTGCCGACTTCTTCCACGCCTGCACTCGCGCTGGGACTCCTTGTAGCCGAGTTATCATCGGCTCCAAGTCGTATAGCTTGGTGTCTTCGGCCCAGAGTTCTTCGTCAATGCCCTTGATAGCCTCCTTCAGTCGGTTGATGTAGTTTTGTACGCTTTGAAGACGAGCTTCCAGTCGGTACGTGTTCATCATTGCTGCATCTCCAGTCAGCGACTTCGTGGGGTCTAACTTGGGCTCCAGGGCATGGGTTTCCTCTTCAAAGTCTTGGCAGAATTCTACCAAATGAAAAAAGGCAAGATCAGAAACCAAATGCAGTCGAGAAAAATCAACTAAACGCAGTCGGGGAAAGTACATTGAATACAGTCGGTCAGAGCAACTTACCGTCCAGCATCGCAAAAAATATGCCGGTTTCCTTCTCGAACAGCTGCTCCAGCTTGTTCTTCCTCTCCTTCATGTTGTTATACTTCTCAGTCCACTTGCTCTTCTCCTTCTTTAGCGCCTCGAGCTCCTTCTCCAGTTGCTCCACACCAGCAAGCTTCTTTGCAGCTTCTTCTGTTTTTTCCTTGGCTGTCTTCTGGGCGCTAGCAAGCTCGGTGTCCTTAGCCTCCAAAGCCTTCTTCATGGTATCTAAAGAGACAGAGTTGTTTACATACACTCGCAGTCGACAGTTTTCGTCGCGTACTTCTGTTCGAGTGAATGCACTCGGTTCAAAATGTGAAGACAACAAAAGACAAAGGCAGAGTGCAGCAACGCTTACCTCCGAGTGTTTGCAGATCAGTCTGGGCCTTCAGTAGTTGATTCTTACTGGCTGCCAATTCAATGGAGAGATTTGTCTTCCTCTCCTCTAGTTTGGCATATCGGCTGCTAATCTCACAAGCTTTCTGCAAATTCAAACACAAAGGTTTCAGTCGACATGGATTACGTTCTACTTCCGAGTGAAATTGTGTTCTAAGATTGCCGACTGAAAGGTGGCCAGACACCCCACCCCACCCCGCTACCAAGCATCATATCATGGTTGATGGAAATTATGTCCATGAAACCTTAAAAACGGTTCTTAAGACTACTGCCCATCGCACGCGATCGACAGTAGTCTCGGGGACTACACCCAGTGGGTGCACTCGGCATGCCCCCACTGGAAATTTTCCACTCGGACAGGTTTGCCCTGCCCGAGTATGAATACAACTACGACCGACTAAGTGGTTTCTATAAGACCCCTGCCGGTGTAAACACTCGACGGTGGTCTCGGGGACTACACCCACTGGGTTCACTCGGAGTGACCCCAGTGGATAGTTTATCACTCGGCCAGGTCTGCCCTGTCCGAGTAAAAAAAAAAGAGTGCAAGTTACTCACCGTTTCTATAAGACCACCGTCGACGCAAGCATTCGACGGCGGTCTCGGGGACTACACCCAGTGGGTGCACTCAGGAGTGCCCCACTGGACTAAAATCTACTCGTCAAAGAAACACCCAGTGGGTGGGTGTGAAATCAAAATGAAGAATCCAGAATTCAGTCGGAAGAATAGACTTACAACGGAACTTACTTGGATGTTTGCTTCCAAGGATGAGCTGGCGTCATATGCCAGTCGGCTCGCTTAGTAGGCCTCCTTCGTCTGCTCCATCATCAGCCTAGACTGGATCATCGCTTCTTTGGCTGCCCCGACCTGGTCTTCCGGGATGCGGTACAAGGGGCACATGATCGTCTGAGTAGTCGGTGGAGCTGAGGCTGGAGGAGTCGGCGCGATGACTGCTGATCCAGTCGGCCAGACGACTGAAGTCGTGACCATCGGAGCAGTGATGGTTGGAGGAGCACTCGGTGGAGGCATCATGGCGGAGCTGGTGCTAGGAGGCATTCCGAGCACTGGAGAAGGTGCAATGGTAGATGCTGGCGGAGTGATGTTCTGTGGTGGCTCGTCGTCATCGTCAACATTGATAGTTTCTACAGTTATCAGTCGGCATAAGTTTTCAATCGACAGACAGTTTACTCAGCACAGATTTCTGGAACTAATTGATGAAGAAAGTATGTAATACCGCGGTGGGAAGTAGCTGCGTCTGCAGTATCTTCTTCCATGGCGTTGTCCGCTCCCTGGGGAGGCGATGTTACCGAAGTTGCAGCCCTGGCGAGTGGAAACTGTTGGGGATCGTAGCAGAATTCAAAAAAATTTCCTACGCATCACCAAGATCAATCTATGGAGAAGACCAGCAACAAGAGAGATGGGAGTGCATCTTCATACCTTTGAAGATCGCAAAGCGGAAGCGTTACAGGAACGCGGTTGGTGGAGTCGTACTCGCAGCGATTCAGATTGCGGTGGATTCCGATCTAAGCGCCGAACAACGGCGCCTCCGCGTTCAACACACGTGCAGCCCGGTGACGTCTCCAACACCTTGATCCAGCAAGGGGAAAGGAGAGGTTGGGGAAGACCTCCAGCAGCAGCACGACGGCGTGGTGGTGGTGGAGATGGTGGCACTCCGGCAGGGCTTCGCCAAGCACTCATGGAGGAGAAGGAGGAGCTGTAGGGAGGGGCAGGGCTGCGCCAATGGCTGTGGTATTGCTTCCCTCCCTCCCCCTCTCTATTTATAGGCTGATGGGGAGAGGTGGGCTGCGCCCTAGATCCAATCTAGAGGTGGGGTGGCGCACCAAGGGGGTAGACTTGCCTCCCAAGTCAAGTGGGAGGCTTATCCCTTAGGGTTTCTAGAACCCCCATGCGCATGGGCCTTAGGGGGGCTGGTGCGCCTGGCCCATTAAGGCTAGGGCGCCCCCTACAGCCCATGCTACTGTATTGGACGTGGTGGAACCATTTCCGAACCTCCGGACCCCTCCGGAATCCTCCGGAACCTTCCGGAAGCTTCCCGGTACAATACCGGAAGAAATCGAACTTTCCGGAACCCCAATAACAACTTCCCATATATAAATCTTTACCTCCGGACCATTCCGGAACTCCTCGTGACGTCCGGGATCTCATCCGGGACTCCGAACAACTTTCGGTAACCACATATACGATTCCCATCTTAACCTAGCGTCACCGAACCTTAAGTGTGTAGACCCTACGGGTTCGGGAACCATGCAGACATGACCGAGACACCTCTCCGGCCAATAACCAATAGCAGGATCTGGATACCCATATTGGCTCCCACATGTTCCACAATGATCTCATCGGATGAACCACGATGTCGGGGATTCAGTTAATCCCGTATGCAATTCCCTTTGTCCATCGGTATATCACTTGCCCAAGATTCGATCGTCGGTATCCCTATACCTTGTTCAATCTCGTTACCGGCAAGTCTCTTTACTCGTTCCGTAACACATGATCCCGTGACTAACTCTTTAGTCACATTGAGCTCATTATGATGATGCATTACCGAGTGGGCCCAGAGATACCTCTCCGTCACACGGAGTGACCAATCCCAGTCTCGATTCGTGCCAACCCAACAGACACTTTCGGAGATACCTGTAGTGCACCTTTATAGCCACCCAGTTACGTTGTGACGTTTGATACACCCAAAGTATTCCTACGGTATCCGGGAGTTGCACAATCTCATGGTCGAAGGAAATGATACTTGACATTAGAAAAGCTTTAGCAGACGAACTACACGATCTTGTGCTATGCTTAGGATTGGGTCTTGTCCATCACATCATTCTCCTAATGATGTGATCCCGTTATCAACGACATCCAATGTCCATGGTCAAGAAACCATAACCATCTATTGATCAACGAGCTAGTCAACTAGAGGCTCACTAGGGACATGTTGTGGTCTATGTATTCACACATGTATTATGGTTTCCGGTTAATACAATTATAGCATGAACAATAGACAATTATCATGAACAAGGAAATATAATACTAACCATTTTATTATTGCCTCTAGGGCATATTTCCAACAGTCTCCCACTTGCACTAGAGTCAATAATCTAGTTACATTGTGATGAATCGAACACCCATAGAGTTCTGGTGTTGATCATGTTTTGCTCGTGGAAGAGGTTTAGTCAACGGATCTGCAACATTTTGATCCGTATGCACTTTACAAATATCTATATCTCCATCCTGAATGTAACCACGAATGGAGTTGAAGCGGCGCTTGATGTGCTTGGTCTTCTTGTGAAACCTGGGCTCCTTGGCAATGGCAATAGCTCCAGTGTTGTCACAGAAGAGAGTCATCGGTCCCGACGCACTGGGAATCACTCCTAGGTCGGTGATGAACTCCTTCATCCAGACTCCTTCCTGTGCCGCTTCCGAAGCAGCTATGTACTCCGCTTCACATGTAGATGCTGCCACGACGCTCTGCTTGCAACTGCACCAGCTGACTGCCCCACCATTCAAAATATACACGTATCCAGTTTGTGACTTGGAGTCATCCGGATCTGTGTCGAAGCTAGCATCAACGTAACCCTTTACGACGAGCTCTTCGGCACCTCCATAAACGAGAAACATATCCTTAGTCCTTTTCAGGTACTTAAGGATGTTCTTGACCGCTGTCCAGTGCTCCAACCCGGGATCACTTTGGTACCTCCCTACCAAACTTATGGCAAGGTTCACATCAGGTCTGGTACACAGCATGGCATACATAATAGAGCATATGGCTGAGGCATAGGGGATGACACTCATCTTTTCTCTATCTTCTGCCGTGGTCGGGCATTGAGCTGTGCTCAATCTCACACCTTGTAACACAGGCAAGAACCCCTTCTTGGACTGATCCATATTGAACTTCTTCAATATTTTGTCAAGGTATGTGCTTTGTGAAAGACCAATGAGACGTCTCGATCTATCTCTATAGATCTTGATGCCTAATATGTAAGTAGCTTCTCCAAGGTCCTTCATTGAAAAACACTTATTCAAGTAGGCCTTTATGCTTTCCAAAAGTTCTATATCATTTCCCATCAACAATATGTCATCCACATATAAAATGAGAAATGCTACAGAGCTCCCACTCACTTTCTTGTAAATACAGGCTTCTCCATATGTCTGTACAAACCCAAACGCTTTGATCACCTCATCAAAGCGAATGTTCCAACTCCGAGATGCTTGCACCAGCCCATGGATGGAGCGCTGGAGCTTGCATACCTTGTTAGCATTCTTAGGATCGACAAAACCTTCCGGCTGCATCATATACAGTTCTTCCTTAAGGAAACCATTAAGGAATGCCGTTTTGACGTCCATTTGCCAGATCTCATAATCATAAAATGCGGCAACTGCTAACATTATTCGGACGGACTTCAGCATCGCTACGGGTGAGAAGGTCTCATCGTAGTCAACTCCTTGAACTTGTCGATAACCCTTAGCAACAAGCCGAGCCTTATAGACGGTCACATTACCATCCGCGTCAGTCTTCTTCTTAAAGACCCATTTATTTTCTATGGCTTGCCGATCATCGGGCAAGTCCACCAAAGTCCACACTTTGTTCTCATACATGGATCCTATCTCGGATTT
Organism: Elymus sibiricus; assembly: GCA_039707655.1. Classification (NCBI taxonomy): domain Eukaryota; kingdom Viridiplantae; phylum Streptophyta; class Magnoliopsida; order Poales; family Poaceae; genus Elymus; species Elymus sibiricus. Next base: position 518,200,739 of record CM077672.1, on the reverse strand, counting down.
CATGGCTTCAAGCCATTTGTTGGAATCCGGGCCCGCCATGGCTTCTTCATAGTTCGAAGGTTCACTGTTGTCTAACAACATGACTTCCAGGACAGGATTGCCGTACCACTCTGGTGCAGAACGTGTCCTTGTGGACCTACGAATTTCCGTAGCAAGTTGATCCGAAGTTTCATGATCATCATCATTAACTTCCTCTCTAATCGGTGCAGGCACCGCAGAAACATTTTCTTGCGCTACGCTACTCTCCGGTTTGACAGGGGGTACAATTACCTCATCAAGTTCTACTTTCCTCCCACTCACTCCTTTCGAGAGAAACTCTTTTTCTAGAAAGGATCCATTCTTGGCAACAAAGACCTTGCCTTCGGATCTGAGGTAGAAGGTATACCCAATAGTTTCCTTAGGGTATCCTATGAAGACGCACTTTTCTGATTTGGGTTCGAGCTTTTCAGGTTGAAGTTTCTTGACATAAGCATCGCATCCCCAAACTTTTAGAAACGACAGCTTAGGTTTCTTCCCAAACCATAATTCATATGGTGTCGTCTCAACGGACTTAGACGGTGCCCTATTTAAAGTGAATGCGGCAGTCTCTAATGTGTATCCCCAAAATGATAGCGGTAAATTAGTAAGAGACATCATAGATCGCACCATATCCAATCGAGTATGATTATGACGTTCGGACACACCATTACGCTGAGGTGTGCCAGGCGGCGTGAGTTGTGAAACAATTCCACATTTTCTTAAGTGCGTGCCAAACTCGTGACTCAAATATTCTCCTCCACGATCAGATCGTAAGAACTTTATTTTCTTGTCACGTTGATTCTCTACCTCACTCTGAAATTCCTTGAACTTTTCAAAGGTCTCAGACTTGTGTTTCATTAAATAGACATACCCATATCTGCTTAAGTCATCAGTGAGGGTGAGAACATAACGATAACCACCGCGAGCCTCAACGCTCATTGGACCGCATACATCGGTATGTATTATTTCCAATAAGTTGGTCGCTCGCTCCATTGTTCCGGAGAACGGAGTCTTAGTCATCTTGCCCATGAGGCATGGTTCGCACGTGTCAAATGATTCATAATCAAGAGACTCCAAATGTCCATCTGCATGGAGTTTCTTCATGCGTTTGACACCAATATGACCAAGGCGGCAGTGCCACAAGTATGTGGGACTATCATTATCAACCTTACATCGTTTGGTATTCACACTATGAATATGTGTAACATTACGTTCGAGATTCAATAAAAATAAACCATTGACCAGCAGGGCATGACCATAAAACATATCACTCATATAAATAGAACAACCATTATTCTCAGATTTAAATGAGTAGCCATCTCGCATCAGACGAGATCCAGATACAATGTTCATGCTCAAAGCTGGTACTAAATAACAATTATTGAGGTTTAAAACTAATCCCGAAGGTAGATGTAGAGGTAGCGTGCCGACGGCGATCACATCGACCTTGGAACCATTCCCGACGCGCATCGTCACCTCGTCCTTCGCCAGTCTCCGCTTATTCCGCAGCTCCTGTTTCGAGTTACAAATATGAGCAACCACACCGGTATCAAATACCCAGGAGCTACTACGAGCACTGGTAAGGTACACATCAATAACATGTATATCATATATACCGTTGACGTTGCCAGCCTTCTTATCCGCTAAGTACTTGGGGCAGTTCCGCTTCCAGTGACCGGTTCCCTTGCAATGAAAACACTCAGTCTCAGGCTTGGGTCCATTCTTAGGCTTCTTCTTCCCAGCAACTGATTTACCGGGCGCGGCAACTGCTTTGCCGTCCTTCTTTGAGCTCTTCTTACCCTTGCCTTTCTTGAAACTAGTGGTCTTATTCACCATCAACACTTGATGTTCCTTTTTGATTTCCACCTCCGCTGATTTCAGCATCGAATATAACTCAGGAATAGACTTCTCCATCCCTTGCATATTGTAGTTCATCACAAAGCTCTTGTAGCTAGGTGGAAGCGACTGAAGGATTCTGTCAATAACCGAGTCATCCGGAAGATTAACTCCCAGCTAAGACAAGCGGTTGTGCAACCCAGACATTTTGAGTATGTGCTCGCTGACAGAACTATTCTCCTCCATCTTACAGCTGAAGAATTTGTCAGAGACTTCATATCTCTCGACCCGGGCATGAGCTTGGAAGACCATCCTCAGCTCTTGGAACATCTCATATGCTCCGTGTTGCTCAAAACGCTTTTGGAGCCCCGGTTCTAAGCTGTAAAGCATGCCGCACTGAACCAGGGAGTAATCATCAGTACGCGACTGCCAGGCATTCATAACGTCTTGAGTTGCTGGGAAAATGGGTGGGTCACCTAGCGGTGCATCAAGGACATAGACTTTCTTGGAAGCTATGAGGATGATCCTCAAGTTACGGACCCAGTCCGTATAGTTGCTTCCATCATCTTTCAGCTTGGTTTTCTCTAGGAACGCATGGAAGTTGAGGGGAACATTAGCGTGGGCCATTGGATCTACAAGATAGATTGTAAAGACAATTTTTTTTTAGACTAAGTTCATGATAATTAAGTTCATCTAATCAAATTATTTAATGAACTCCCACTCAGATAGACATCCCTCTAGTCATCTAAGTGACACATGATCCATATCAACTAGGCCGTGTCCGATCATCACGTGAGACGGACTAGTCATCAATGGTGAACATCTCCATGTTGATCGTATCTTCTATACGACTCATGTTCGACCTTTCGGTCTCTCGTGTTCTAAGGCCATGTCTGTACATGCTAGGCTCGTCAAGTCAACCTAAGTGTTTTGCGTGTGTAAATCTGGCTTACACCCGTTGTATGCGAACGTGAGAATCTATCACACCCGATCATCACGTGGTGCTTCGAAACAACGATCCTTCGCAACGGTGCACACTTGGGGGGAACACATTTCTTGAAATTTTAGTGAGGGATCATCTTATTTATGCTACCGTCGTTCTAAGCAAATAAGATGCATAAACATGATAAACATCACATGCAAATCACAAAGTGACATGATATGGCCAATATCATCTTGCGCCTTTGATCTCCATCTTCGGGCACGGCATGATCACCATCGTCACCGGCATGACACCATGATCTCCATCATCATGATCTCCATCATCGTGTCTTCATGAAGTTGTCTCGCCAACTATTACTTCTACTACTATGGCTAACGGTTAGCAATAAAGTAAAGTAATTACATGGCGCTTTTGATTGACATGCAGGTCATACAATAAATTAAGACAACTCCTATGGCTCCTGCCGGTTGTCATACTCATCAACATGCAAGTCGTGATTCGTATTACAAGAACATGATCAATCTCATACATCACATATATATCATCACATTCTTTTGGCCATATCACATCACATGCATACCCTGCAAAAACAAGTCAGACGTTCTTCTACTTGTTGTTGCATGTTTTACGTGGCTGCTATGGGTTTCTAGCAAGAACGCTTCTTACCTACGCAAAAGACACAACGGTGATATGCCAATTTCTATTTACCCTTCATAAGGACCCTTTTCATCGAATCCGGTCCGACTAAAGTGGGAGAGACAGACACCCGCTAGCCACCTTATGCATCAAGTGCATGTTAGTCGGTGGAAGCAGTCTCGCGTAAGCGTACGCGTAAGGTCGGTCCGGCCCGCTTCATCCCACAATACCGCCGAATCAAGATAAGACTAGTAACGGCAAGCAAATTGACAAATCAACGCCCACAACAATTGTGTTCTACTCGTGCATGGAATCTACGCATAGACCTAGCTCATGATGCCACTGTTGGGGATCGTAGCAGAATTCAAAAAAATTTCCTACGCATCACCAAGATCAATCTATGGAGAAGACCAGCAACGAGAGAGATGGGAGTGCATCTTCATACCTTTGAAGATCGCAAAGCGGAAGCGTTACAGGAATGCGGTTGGTGGAGTCGTACTCGCAGCGATTCAGATCGCGGTGGATTCCGATCTAAGTGCCGAACAACGGCGCCTCCGTGTTCAACACACGTGCAGCCCGGTGACGTCTCCAACACCTTGATCCAGCAAGGGGAAAGGAGAGGTTGGGGAAGACCTCCAGCAGCAGCACGACGGCGTAGTGGTGGTGGAGATGGTGGCACTCCGGCAGGGCTTCGCCAAGAACTCACGGAGGAGAAGGAGGAGGTGTAGGGAGGGGCAGGGCTGCGCCAATGGCTGTCGTATTGCTACCCTCCCTCCCCCTCTCTATTTATAGGCTGATGGGGAGAGGTGGGCTGCGCCCTAGATCCAATCTAGAGGTGGGGTGGCGCACCAAGGGGGTAGACTTGCCTCCCAAGTCAAGTGGGAGGCTTATCCCTTAGGGTTTCTAGAACCCCCATGCGCATGGGCCTTAGGGGGGCTGGTGCGCCTGGCCCATTAAGGCTAGGGCGCCCCCTACAGCCCATGCTACTGTATTGGACGTGGTGGAACCATTTCCGGACCTCCGGACCCCTCCGGAATCCTCCGGAACCTTCCGGAAGCTTCCCGGTACAATACCGGAAGAAACCGAACTTTCCGGAACCCCAATAACAACTTCCCATATATAAATCTTTACCTCCGGACCATTCCGGAACTCCTCGTGACGTCCGGGATCTCATCCGGGACTCCGAACAACTTTCGATAACCACATATACGATTCCCATCTTAACCTAGCGTTACCGAACCTTAAGTGTGTAGACCCTACGGGTTCGGGAACCATGCAGACATGACCGAGACACCTCTCCGGCCAATAACCAATAGCGGGATCTGGATACCCATATTGGCTCCCACATGTTCCACAATGATCTCATCGGATGAACCACGATGTCGGGGATTCAGTTAATCCCGTATGCAATTCCCTTTGTCCATCGGTATATCACTTGCCCGAGATTCGATCGTCGGTATCCCTATACCTTGTTCAATCTCGTTACCGGCAAGTCTCTTTACTCGTTCCGTAACACATGATCCCGTGACTAACTCTTTAGTCACATTGAGCTCGTTATGATGATGCATTACCGAGTGGGCCCAGAGATACCTCTCCGTCACACGGAGTGACAAATCCCAGTCTCGATTCGTGCCAACCCAACAGACACTTTCGGAGATACCTGTAGTGCACCTTTATAGCCACCCAGTTACGTTGTGACGTTTGATACACCCAAAGTATTCCTACGGTATCCAGGAGTTGCACAATATCATGGTCTAAGGAAATGATACTTGACATTAGAAAAGCTTTAGCAGACGAACTACACGATCTTGTGCTATGCTTAGGATTGGGTCTTGTCCATCACATCATTCTCCTAATGATGTGATCCCATTATCAACGACATCCAATGTCCATGGTCAAGAAACCATAACCATCTATTGATCAACGAGCTAGTCAACTAGAGGCTCACTAGGGACATGTTGTGGTCTATGTATTCACACATGTATTATGGTTTCCGGTTAATACAATTATAGCATGAACAATAGACAATTATCATGAACAAGGAAATATAATAATAACCATTTTATTATTGCCTCTAGGGCATATTTCCAACAGAAACCTCTTGGTCAGCAAAGATACAAAGTTCGACACAATAATCAGAGAAAGGTTGAGACGTACACTGAAGCAACAGGCATAGGAACTTTCATGCGAGGCAAAGCTTTCCGAAGCTTGGTCGCTGGCTTTGCCACCCTTTCAGCCGACTCCGGCGTTTCCGCCCTGTCGCGTTTGGATGGACGGGCACTCGATGCTGCGGTTCTGGTCGGGCAGGGCTCCGGGTCTTCCTGGAGTTTGGATCGGCGTTCTTTGTGTGCCGGGGACTCAGGCTCCTCCTCCTCTTCTTCGTGATAGTCTTTGTCACCTGCGTCGTCTTCGGTGTCATCGACGGCCTCTTCGTCAGCGCTCGCATCGACACTCCCCTCCGCTTCTACATGTTGTTCTCCATTGGGCACAGGCGAGTGGTGGTGTGTGAGTTCCTGCAACGAACAAGTAGCAGAAACAGTCGGTCAAAATCCAGTCGACAAAAGCAATGAAAGCAGTCGGCAGTTAAAATTCAGTCGGCAGGGATACAACTCACCAAGTTCTTAGGAGGATTCTCTGCGGAGAAGGGTTGGATTCGTTTCGCCCCCACAGCATTGTCGCGAGCACCAGTGATACCCTTCAACCACTGTTCGACAACTTCTCCATCAACTTCTTCTGGATGGATCCGAGTGGTATCTGCAGGGCCGGAGTAGTGCCACATGGCGTGATCCCTAGCCATAAGTGGCTGGATCCTCCGACTCAAGTAGGCCTCCAAGAGGTCCATCCCTGTGACTCCTCCGCGGATCAGCTCAACCACAGCATTCTTCAGAATACCGACGGTGGCTTCTTCAGTCGGCAACACGTCCAGCTTCCTAGGAGCACTCGGATGGTCCATGGTGAAGGGAGGAAGTCCAGTCGACATGTTATTGCAAGCAGTGTCTTTGCAATAAAACCAAGTCGACTGCCATCCTCTGACAGATTCTGGAAGATCGATGGCTGGGAAGGAGCTCTTCTGCCTTTTTTGGATGCCCAATCCGCCGCAGAGCTGGATTACATTGGTCTTGCCGGCGGTGCTCTTGGTCTTCTTGACGCATTGGGATCTCACCGAGAAAATGTGTTTGAACAGTCCCCAGTGTGGAGGACAGCCCAGAAAGCATTCGCAGAGAGAGACGAACGCGGCGAGGTACACAATGGAATTCGGGGGAAGATGGTGGAGCTGCGCTCCGAAGTAGTTCAAGAATCCGCGAAAGAATGGATGCGGGGGCAGAGAGAAACCTCTTTCCAGATGCGTGGTGAGGAGGATTCGCTCCCCGTCCCGCGGCTCCGGCTCTATTTCGCCTCCGGGCAATCTCCAGTCTCCCTCCCTGACCATACCACTGGCGACGAGCTGTTCGACGTCTTCTTTCGTCACGGTCGACTGGACGAAGTCGCCGGTGATCCATCCCGGCGGCGTCACCATCCTCGTGCTCGACCCCCGCCTGCCCCTGCCGGCTAGCTTCTTGCGCTCGAGCTTCTTGGTCCTGCCCGTCATCTTCTTGGTGGAAAGGTTTGAGTGAGAGCGAGGAAGGCGGAGGAGACGAGGGAAGAGTGAAGATTTGGGCGAGAGTACTGTTGAGCCCGCGGCGAATTTAGTCTTAAATGACCTGTCGACTGAGACGCCGACGAGTGGGCCCAACGTATCCGAGCAAATCACGGATGCAGAGAAAACACTGTACATGGCGCAAAAGTCGGCGCGAGAATCGAGGCGACGCGCGCTCGGCTGCCTGGGTCGCCGCGCTATCCCCGCGCGGTTGCGTTATCCACGCGCGGCGAGCGCGCGCTCCCCCAAATTTCAGATTCCTGGGATTTCGGGCTTAACGGCGCAATCTGTTGCGCCAGAGTGTCCCGCAAATCACTCGGAATTAATGGCGCGCCTGAAATTCACTCGGACCAGATCGAGTATTCAGGCTCATTCGGTGCAAAGTGCAGTACTTCAATTCATTCGGATTCCGCTATACGTCCCAATCCATTCGGGTTCGGTTTAGCGTTCTAATTCACTCAGATCAAGTGGAACATTGCGCTCTGCTCGATTCAAGCTTCATGCCGAAGTTCATTCGGACAAGATTCTGGATGGAATTGATCGGGGTGAACATCAAAGATTCCAATCGACAAAAACCCACACAAGGCGCCAAGAAGCATTCAGAATTCTGATACGCATATCAAGACCCGTATTGTCTTCTTTGCCACTCGTACCCCAATCCATTCGGGGGCTAATGATGGGGTTATATACTTACGGTAGGGTCATAGGCCTGACCCGTATATCCTACCTAAGGACATCGCCCCAGAAGGTTAAAGGTCTGCAAAGGCGTCTCCGACTGAAGTAGACAAAGACCAAGAGTCACTCGACAGCATCCACTCGGAAGAAGTTGTCATCCACTCGGAAGCTCTTGATTCCACTCGACGGAGATGATTCACTCGGGAGAGTCATAAGAGCAGTCGGACACGGGAGTCTAGGATTCTCTCTGGAGAATTAATAGACAAACGGTCGGTCGCATCATTACTCGCATTAATTATGTACGTTACCTGTAACGTCCTCTTTACTACCCACGATCGAGCCCTTAGATGCTGGACATTATGAGGGGTAGCGCACTCTATATAAGCCACCCCTCCCCTCTGGCACAGGGGTTCGAAACTCTTGTAATCACCATAATCCACTCGGCTAAACTAAGCTCCTGAGCACCGAGACGTAGGGCTGTTACTTCCTCCGAGAAGGGCCTGAACTCGTAAACGCCGTGTGTACACTCTCGCCGTAGCAAGGACTCCACCCTCTCCCTTCATACCCCTACTCTCTACTGTCAGGCTCATACCCACGACAAGGCCGGCGGTGGAGGAGAGGGGAAGGGGAGGCCGGCGGTGGAGGAGAGGGGAGTGGGACGGTTTGGTGGGGTGGGGGTGGGATTTTTTCGGGAGAGAGAGAGAGCGAGGCAGTGTGTGTGGGCCGGCTGTCGGTGAGAGGAGGGATTTGGATCGGCTGTGTGGGACGGTTTTTTTTCTTTTTTTCTTTTTGAGGGTGAGTCGCATCTGTCTCGGCGGTGGAGGGGAGGGGAGGGGGTCTGGATCGGCTGTGTGAGACGTTTTTTTCTTTTTCTTTTTTATTGACTAGTAAGCATGCACGTGTAACACACGTATAACCATAGGTAATAACTAGTACAGATGCCCGTGTATTGCACCGGGCGAAAAGGTGGGCATAATCTGCTTCATGTATCATTGTGTATTATATTTCATTCATTTTACATAAGCGTTGATAATATGATTAAACGTGGGAACTTCTTTATTTTTAATAAAAGTTAACATTTTAGTAAAAGAGCCCGTGTGTTGCAACATGTATGGAATAAATTCCAAGGTTTGCTTGATATTCCAGAGTGTATCTGTCATGCTGAAATACTGAGCTCTATCTATTGATTTGTTAGATTCTTCCTCGTCTTATCATGAATTCTTATTTTATACTCGACCACTTCAAAGATAAGATGACCCATTAGATAGTAAAGAGTTTACCATGTTTGGCATGTTTTTGTTGATACGCTTCCGCCAGTAGTAGGAGCACACCAACCGCGCGGCTACTTCCCTCGAACAGGATCAGGATTAGAACATGCAAAGCCGCGGTGGAGTTGGTATAAGGGAGGGGAGTAGCCACATGCATGGAGGTGGGGCACGGAAGGACCGAGGACATGCTTGGCATAGCCATGATCACATGCCCCTCTCTCTCCCTCCCTCCCTAGCCGGCGTGCGGGGCGAAATAGGACGCAACCCCTCCTCCAGGCCCAGTTCGAGTAGGATGCACCGTTGTCGTACTCTCCTCTTTATCTCACCAACGACATCAGGAACATCCAGACTCGGGAACATATGGATGATCAGGTAGCCCATATGTGAGCCCCTAATATCTTTTCCCTTAAAAATAGTATTTCTTTCAAACAATTTTTTTGAACAAAATTTTCCTATATTCCAGTCACACATCTTTTAAATACCACCTCATACCCGCCGCAAACGTCGGGGTAGGCCGTCCGGTCAAAAAAAAATCAACCCAAATGGACGCCCTAAACAGGTCTCAAACGCCCGGGCTAACCGACACCCCTCATATCCAGCCCAAATATGGGCGGGTATGAAGCTGCCAGGGCGTGTCCGGGCACGCCCGCGACGTCAGCCGGGCCCACCACCGATCCCACAAATACACCAGTCCGGAAACCCTAGACATCAGTCACTTCAGTCTCCGTCCACTCCATTTCCATTCTCCTCTGATGGTCGGCGATGGAAGCAGCTCCGACGGATCCAACATTGATGTGGAGGAGTGGCCCTCTACATCGTGTTGAGAAGGTCGTTGCAGGAGCAAGGCGACCCCGACGGTGGCAGATCTTCTTTCTCCGGGCCCGTTGCCCGTCGACGCGGCACCGGCGACGTCGTTGCCGGCCCTTCACACCCGGCGCACGTCCGGCCGCTCCGCTTTGTTAGGCCAGGATCGCTGCCCACCTCCACCACTCTCTACTCCGGACGCGGTGCCCGGCCAACGCTGGGTTCTCGTGCCCGCGCCGGGGCCAGGGCGCACGAGGATGCCCGAGTCCAAGACGCGTGCTGCCCGGCCCGAGCGGCAACGGATGTCATACATGGGGACCTAATTTGGGAAAATTATGTGAACGACATTTTTCAAGGATGATCTATATAGCAAAAAGTTAGTTTGGCCATGCCACGAAAGAGGTAGTTATCGATGAGTTTTCATGCAAACTTTGTTTCCGATTCGTGTCTGGTAGGTTTTAGGTTTTAGGGTTAGGACCCAAAATCAGTGAGTAATAGCACAGAAAACTGGTAAGAATGGATCAAATCTGCGAGTTTTGACGATGTCCCCGTAATCAGACCCCGGGGTTCCCCGAACATTCGGATCGCCCCGGGACCCAAAATTAGTGGGTAATAGCATAGAAAACTGGTCAGAATGGACCAAATATGCGAGTTTTGATGAGGTCCCCGTAACCGAACCCCTGGGGTTCCCCGAACGTTCGGATCACCCCGGGACCCAAAATCAGTGAGTAATAGCATAGAAAACTGGCCAGAATGGACCAAATATGCGAGTTTTGACGACGTACCCGTAACCGGCCCCGGGGTTCCCCGAACATTCGGATCGCCCCGGGACCCAAAATCTGCGAGTAATAGCACAGAAAACTAGTCAAAATGGACCAAATCTGCGAGTTTTGACGACGTCCCCGTAACCGGACCCCGGGGTTCCTCGAACGTCCGGATCGCCCAGGGACCCAAAATCAGTGAGTAATACCATAGAAAACTGGCCAGAATGGACCAAATATGTGAGTTTTTACGACGTACCCGTAACCGGACCCCGGGGTTCCCCGAACATTCGGATCGCCCCGGGACCCAAAATCAGCGAGTAATAGCTTAGAAAACTAGTCAGAATGGATCAAATTTGCGTATTTTGACGATGTCCCCGTAACCGGACCCCGGGGTTCCTCGAACATTCGGATCGCCCCGGACCCAAAATTAGTGGCTAATAGCACAGAAAACTGGTCAGAATGGACCAAATATGCGAGTTTTGACGAGGTCCCCATAACCGGACCCCGGGGATTCCCCGAACGTTCGGATCGCCCCAGGACCCAAAATCAGTGACTAATAGCACAGAAAACTGGCCAGAATGTAGCAAATCTGCGAGTTTTGACGACGTACCCGTAACCGGACCGCGGGGTTCCCCGAACATTCGGATCGCCCCGGGACCCAAAATTAGTGGGTAATAGCATAGAAAACTTGTCAGAATGGACCAAATATGCGAGTTTTGACGAGTTCCCCGTAACTGGACCCCTGGGGTTCCCCGTACGTTCGGATCGCCCCGGGACACAAAATCAGTGAGTAATAGCATAGAAAACTGGCCAGAATGCACCAAATATGCGAGTTTTGACGACGTCCCCGTAACCGGACGCCGGGGGTTCCCCGGACGTTCGGATTGCCCCGGGAAACAAAATCACTGAGTAATAGCATAGAAAACTGGACAAAATGGACCCAATATGCGAGTTTTGACGACGTCCCCGTAACCGGACCCCAGGGGTTCCCCGAATGTTTTGATCGCCCCGGGACGCAAAATAGCGAGTAATAGCACAGAAAACTTATCAGAATGGACCAAATCTGCAAGTTTTGACGACGTCCCCGTAACCGGACGCCGGGGGTTCCCCGAACGTTCGGATCGCCCCGGGACACAAAATAAGTGAGTAATAGCATAGAAAACTATATAGAATGGACCAAATATGCGAGTTTTGACGACGTACCCGTAACCGGACCCCGGGGTTCCCCGAACATTCGGATCGCCCCGGGACCCAAAATCAGCGAGTAATAGCACAGAAAACTGGTTAGAATGGACCAAATCTGCGAGTTTTGACGACGTCCCCGTAATAGGACCCCCGGGTTCCCCGAACGTTCGCATCGCCCCGGGACCCAAAATTAGTGGGTAATAGCATAGAAAAATGGTCAGAATGGACCAAATATGTGAGTTTTGACGAGGTCCCCGTAACCGTATCCCGGGGGTTCCCCAAATGTTCGGATCGCTCCGGGACCCAAAATTAGTGGGTAATAGCATAGAAAACTCGCCAGAATGGATCAAATCTGCGAGTTTTGACGATATCCCCGTAACCGGACCCCGGGGTTCCCCAAACATTCGGATCGCCCCGGGACCCAAAATTAGTGGGTAATAGCATAGAAAACTGGTCAGAATGGACCAAATATGCGAGTTTTGACGAGGTCCCCGTAACCGGACCCCTGGGGTTCCCCGAATGTTCGGATCGCCCTGGGACCCGAAATTAGTGGGTAATAGCATAGAAAACTCGCCAGAATGGACTAAATATGCGAGTTTTGACGACGTACCCGTAACCGGACCCCGGGGTTCCCCGAACATTCGGATCGCCCCGGGACCAGAACCAGCGAGTAATAGCAAAGAAAACTGGTCAGAATGGATCAAATCTGCGAGTTTTAAAGATGTCCCCGTAACCGGACCCCGGGGTTCGCCGCACATTCGGATCGCCCCGTGACCCAAAATTAGTGGGTAATAGCCCAGAAAACTGGCTAGAATGGACCAAATATGCGAGTTTTGGTGACGTACCCTTAACCGGACCCCGGGATTCCCCGAACATTCGGAACGCCCCGGGACACAATATCTGCGAGGAATAGCACAGAAAACTGGTCAGAATGGACCAAATATGCGAGTTTTGACGAGGTCCCCGTAACCGGACCCCTGGGGTTTCCCGAACGTTCGGATCGCCCCGGGACACAAAATAAGTGAGTAATAGCATAGAAACTATATAGAATGGACCAAATATGCGAGTTTTGACGACGTACCCGTAACCGGACCTCGGGGTTCCCCGAACATTCGGATCGCCCCGGGACCCAAAATCAGCGAGTAATAGCACAGAAAACTAGTTAGAATGGACCAAATCTGCGAGTTTTGACGACGTCCCCGTAACCGGACCCCCGGGTTCGCCGAACGTTCGCATCTCCCCGGGACCCAAAATTAGTGGGTAATAGCATAGAAAAATGGTCAGAATGGACCAAATATGTGAGTTTTGACGAGGTCCCCGTAACCGTATCCCGGGGGTTCCCCGAATGTTCGGATCGCTCCGGGACCCAAAATTAGTGGGTAATAGCATAGAAAACTCGCCAGAATGGATCAAATCTGTGAGTTTTGACGATATCCCTGTAACCGGACCCCGGGGTTCCCCGAGCATTCGGATCGCCCCGGGACCCAAAATTAGTGGGTAATAGCATAGAAAACTGGTCAGAATGGACCAAATATGCGAGTTTTGACGAGGTCCCCGTAACCGGACCCCTGGGGTTCCCCGAACGTTCGGATCGCCCTGGGACCCGAAATTAGTGGGTAATAGCATAGAAAACTCGCCAGAATGGACTAAATATGCGAGTTTTGACGATGTACCCGTAACCGGACCCCGGGGTTCCCCAAACATTCGGATCGCCCCGGGACCAGAACCAGCGAGTAATAGCAAAGAAAACTGGTCAGAATGGATCAAATCTGCGAGTTTTAACGGTGTCCCCGTAACCGGACCCCGGGGTTCGCCGCACATTCGGATCGCCCCGTGACCCAAAATTAGTGGGTAATAGCCCAGAAAACTGGCTAGAATGGACCAAATATGCGAGTTTTGGTGACGTACCCGTAACCGGACCCCGGGATTCCCCGAACATTCGGAACGCCTCGGGACACAATATCTGCGAGGAATAGCACAGAAAACTGGTCAGAATGGACCAAATATGCGAGTTTTGACGAGGTCCCCGTAACCGGACCCCTGGGGTTTCCCGAACGTTCGGATCGCCCCGGGACCCAAAATCAGCGAGTAATAGCATAGAAAACTGGCCAGAATGGACCAAATATGCGAGTTTTGACGACGTACCCGTAACCGGACCCCGGGATTCCCCGAACAGTCGGATCGCCCCGGGACCCAAAATCTGCGAGTGATAGCACAGAAAACTGGTCAGAATGTACCAAATCTGCGAGTTTTGACGACGTCGCCGTAACCGGACCCCGGGGTTCCTCGAACGTTCGGATCGCCCCAGGACCCAAAATTAGTGAGTAATAGCATAGAAAACTGGCCAGAATGGACCAAATATGTGTGTTTTTACGACGTACCCGTAACTAGACCCCGGGGTTCCCTGAACATTCAGATCGCCCTGGGACCCAAAATCAGCGAGTAATAGCACAGAAAACTGGTCAGAATGGACCAAATCTGCGTGTTTTGACAATGTCCCCGTAACCGGACCCCGGGGTTCCCCATACATTCGGATCGCCCCGGACCCAAAATTAGTGGGTAATAGCATAGAAAACTGGTCAGAATGGACAAAATATGCGAGTTTTGATGAGGTCCCCGTAACCGGACCCCGGGGATTCCCCGAACGTTCAGATCGCCCCAGGACCCATAATCAGTAAGTAATAGCACAGAAAACTGGTTAGAATGGATCAAAGCTGCGAGTTTTGACGATGTCCCCGTAACCGGACCCCGGGGTTCCCCGAACATTCGGATCGCCCCAGGACCCAAAATTAGTGGGTAATAGCATAGAAAACTGGTCAGAATGGACAAAATATGCGAGTTTTGACGAGGTCCCCGTAAGCGGACCCCGGGGATTCCCCGAAAGTTCGGATCGCCCCAGGACCCAAAATCAGTGAGCGCAGAAAACTGGTCAGAATGGACCAAATCTGCATGTTTTGACGATGTCCCCGTAACCGGACCCCGGGGTTCCCCGTACATTCGGATCGCCCCGGACCCAAAATTAGTGGGTAATAGCATAGAAAACTGGTTAGAATGGACAAAATATGTGAGTTTTGACGAGGTCCCCGTGGTCGCCGCGTCGGCATCTTGGATGACGGCGGAGGCGTTCCCTCGAGCGGTGGTGATGTGGAAGACGGTGGCGGTCGGGGAACCACGGCGCATCAGGAGCGCGGATGAGGGCTCTGATGCGTCGCACTCCCCGGCAGCATCATCATCACCAGTTGGGCTCCGACAGCACCACCATCTGCACCTGCCCTCCGCCTTCTTTCCACTTGTCGGTCTTGTCCGCTCGGTCGGCTTCGTCCGCCCTCCCTGGGGATGGGGCCCTTCCACTCTTCGGGCGCGTCCCTCTGGTCCTGGTGGGGAGGCGCTGAATCCTAGCCAGGCGCTTCTTTTGCCCTCTACTTCTTCTCCACTTAGCTCCTAGGAGGAGAGGGACAAGAAAGGCATTACGGGGCACTTATATTTTTATAAGTCAAAAGATGTAGGCGTTCGCCAATTTTTAGTTAATCGTAATGTAATTCGTATCCGATTTGTATCAACAAATGAATTAATGAATGATGTTTTGTTCCCCTGAGTACTATTCTTTTCTCTCTTTGTTTCTATTGTGTCAATGTGTTTGCTCTCGCCGCATGGGACTGTCTACCGGGCCGCTTTTAACTGCGAGCGCTGAAAAGGGGAACGAGCCCCCGGTAGCAGGCCGGTGTTGTTCCCTGGCAGAGGTCCTTGTCGGTATCGGCACGGCCCCTCAGAGCTGATAAGTACCAGAAGTTGAGGAATAGCTCGTCCCGACAAAGGTTTCTACCACGTGAGGGAGATCCATCGAACACGTTCGAATAGAGGGTAAAGGTTTCCTTTACGGAGTATAAAACTTGGGATATGCGATTAGACTTATCTCTTTTTAGGCTGTATCCCTTTCTGGAGTATGCTGGGTCGATGTCCATGTTTCTTTGCCCTCCTTCTATGTTTTACCTGGTGACAAAACAAGCAGGGCAAGAGGCCCCCACTCTTTGAGGAGAGAGTGCGGTAACAAGGATTATAGGCTCAATGAGTACTCTAGCAAATCTTTAGATAACAGGCGTTGACATTGTAATCATAAAAGATGCATAACGAACGTGCTATGCAATGATATGATGCCATGCCAGTTTTATTTCTGTTGCTCAGGGTCGGCGCCTGGCTTTGTACAAAGGGTTACATGCAACTTCAGCAAGGCTTGTACAAAAGGTGGCTACCGGGGACTGCACCCGACAGCCGCGCCTTATGGGTAGAACTTACGAAGATGCTCAATATTCTGTGAGTTAAGCACTTGGGTGCCATCTTCGGTCTCCATATGGACCGTGCCAGGTCTGGTGACTCGTGCTACCCGGTAAGGGCCTTCCCACTTTGGCGTCAACTTGTTGGTACCCTTGGCAAACTGAACGAACCTAAGGACAAGGTATCCTTCCTCAAGGCTCCGGGCATGTACCATGCGACTATGATAGCGACGCAGGGCTTGCTGGTATCGTGCAACACGTACCGTAGCCTGGAGACGATCTTCCTCGAGGAACATGGCATCGTCATGTCATAGCTGCTCTTGCTCTACTTCGTCGTAGGCAAGTACTCGAGGTGATCCGTATATGAGTTCCGTGGGGAGCACTGCTTCCGCCCCGTATACCAGGGAGAAGGGAGTCTAGCCGGTAGCTCGATTCGGTGTCGTTCTGAGGGACCAAAGAACCACCGGCAGCTCATCTATCCAACGCTTGCCGCTCTTCCGCAGTCTATCGAAAGTCCTTGTCTTGAGGCCTCGCAGCACTTCAGCATTCATCCTCTCGACTTGCCCGTTGCTCCTTGGATGGGCAACAGAGGCGAAGAAGACCTTGCTCCCAAGGTTTTGGATATATTGCATGAAGGCGCGGCTCATGAACTGGGTGCCATTGTCGGTGATCACTCTGTTGGGTACTCCAAAACGACACACCAGTCCTTTCATGAACTTGATAGCTGACTGCGGGGTCACCTTCCATACCGGCTCCACCTCAGGCCACTTTGTGAACTTGTCGGTTGCCACGAACAAGAACTCAAAGCCCCCGACAGCGCAGGGGAAGGGGCCAAAAATATCGAGCCCCCAGACCGAGAAGGGCCACGACAAAGGGATCGTCTAGAGAGCTTGCGATGGATGATGGATGTTCTTGGAATGGAACTTATAGGCTTCACACTTGGTGACCAATTGAGTTGCATCTTGGAGGGTAGTGGGCCAGTAAGAAACCCTGCCAGAAGGCTTTCCCAGCAAGGGCTCTGGATCCAATGTGCGAGCCACATACACCTTCGTGAATCTCCGCCAACAACCTTAGTCCGTCCTCCAGGCAAATGCACCTCAATTTCACGCCGTTGGGTCTTCTTCTGCATAGAGTGTCATCGACAAACTGGTACATACTTGACCGACGGGCTACTTTTTCGGCCTCTTCTTGCTCTTCGGGAAGTTCTCCTGTTTGAAGGAAACGGACTATGTGTTGTGCCCAAGTTGGAGCCTGAGGCTCGGCAACTAGGACTAAAGGCATCTCCTCGTCCGTGGGAGCGCTTGTCTTGACCACGAGAACCCGGGGTTCCGCAGGAGAGAGCTGCTCACCATGCGAAGCGAGATTGTCTTTGGCAGCTTATCAACCAACGGCTTCGGGAAGCTCTGCCGGTAAATGCTTGTCGGAGTTCAGCTTTCTTCTTTTCCTGGCCATTGTTGATGGGGATACTGAAGGTTGAGTGAGGCAAAGGATAAAGGTTCCTGGTTCCATAGGGAGCTTTTGTGTAGCACACTTTGATAGATGATTAGCGATGGTGTTTTTCACACGGGGTACATGCTCTTCTTGCAATCCATCAAAGCGCTCCTCCAGTTTCCTCACTTTTTCCACGTATGCCTCCATCAATGGGCTCTGATAGTCTTTGTTGATTGGTTTCACGAGTTGTGAGTCCCTTCGGATGATCAGTCTCTTGATTCCCAGCTCCATCGCGATTCTGAGCCCGACAAGGAGCCCTTCATATTCAGCGGTGTTGTTGGTAGCCTCCTCCCAGGGGAAGTGCATCTGAACCACATACTTTAGGTGTTCTCCGGTGGGGCGCGACGAGAAGCACACCTGCTCCGGTACCCTAGAGCGAGAAAGCACCGTTGAAGTACATGATCCAATCCTTAGGTGCTTCTTTGTCGTGGAGGACTATTTCTGGAATTTCTTCATCTGGTGTAGGCGTCCATTCCGCAATGAACTCTGACAATGCCTTACTCTGGACTGTGGAAGTGTTCTCATACTTCAAACCAAAACTTGACAGCTCAAGGCCCACTCAACTATCCTACCAGTGGCTTCGGGGTTCCTCAATATGCGCTGCAGCGGGAAGCGAGTGACCACGGTGATCTCATGGGCTTGGAAGTAGTGGCGCAGCTTCCTCGAGGCCATTATGAGGCCGAAGATTAGCTTTTTCACTCCAGAGTACCTTAACCTAGCCCCCTGTAATAAGGAGCTGACAAAGTAAACTGGCCGCTGCACCACTTTCTTCTTTGCCACTTCCTTGGAACTGCCTTCACCAGCTTGCTGAGGTTCCTCCAGGTCTGCATTGGGTCCTACCGTGGATGCTTCGTTTTCATCACCGGCAGCGTCGGCCGTAGTGGTTGCATCCTCATCTACTTCTCGCTCCACCACCAGTGCTGCACTAACCACTTGATTCATTGCCGCCAAGTATAGCAGCAACGGTTCTTGTGGTTTAGGAGCGACCAAGGTGGCAGCGGAAGAAAGATAATTTTTCAGATCTTGCAACGCTGCTTCCTCTTCCGGGGTCCACTTCACCGGGCCTGCCTTCTTCGGGATCTTAAAGAACGGCAGGGCACGTTCGGTGGATTTGGAGATGAACCTACTTAGCGCGGCAACGCATCCGGTCAAATGTCTGATGCCCTTGATGGTCTTGGGTGCCTATATCTGCTCAATTGCCTTGATCTTGTCGGGATTTTCTTCTATCCCCCGTTGAGATACAAAGAACCCAAGTAGCTTGCCGGATGGGATGCCAAATACACATTTTTCAGGGTTGAGCTTTAGGTTGATCTTGCGTAGGACTGCAAAAGTCTCTTCTAAGTCTTGTATGAGAGTTGCTTCATCCTTGGTCTTGACAACTATATCGTTCATGTAGGCTTCTACATTCTTGTGCAACTATGGTCCAAATCCAGTCTGCATGGCTCTGGCAAAGGAGAACCAACGCTCTTTAACCCGAAGGGCATCCATACAAAGCAGTATGTGCCCCACGGAGTTATGAACGCGGTATTCTCCTCATCTTCCTTAGCCATGAAGATGTGGTGGTATCCGGAGTAAGCGTCCAAGAAGGAAAGCAGGTCACACCCGAAAGTGGAATCAACAATCTGGTCGATGCGCGGCAAGGGAAAGGGGTCCATCGGGCATGCTTTGTTCAGGTTAGTGAAATCTATGCAAAGCCTCCATTTCCCATTCGCCTTGCGTACCACCACCGGGTTGGCTAACCAAGTTGGGTGCAACACTCCTCTGACCAAACCAGCTGCTTCAAGTTTCTTGATCTCTTTGGCAATGAACTACTACCACTCCAAGGCTTGCTTCCTAACCTTTTGCTTGACGGGCCTGGCGTGGGGGCAGACAGCAAGGTGGTGCTCGATTACCTCCCTGGGAACACCGGGGATGTCAGATGGTTGCCAGGCAAACACATCGACATTCGCCCGCAGGAAGGCAATGAGCGCGCTTTCCTATTTGTCAATAAGGGTGGCGCTGATGGTGAACATGCCACCAGCGCCATCCTGCCCTGCCGGGACCTTCTTTGTCTTAGGATAGGTGACTTTGGCTTTCTTGCTGGTGGAACTCTTCGGCAGATCCTCGACGGGTGCAGCGCACTCCGAAGAGGCGCACTTCTCGGAGTCCTTGCCGGTGTCTCTGCTAGACTTCTTTTCTTTCTTTGATTCCCTGGCGGGAGCCGGTGCTTCCGCGGCTTCAGCTGCTACCGCATCTTGATACATCTTATCCACGCATATGACTGCATCTTTCTTGTCGCAAGGGACATAGATGATTCCAATGGGTCCTGGCATCTTCAAAGTGTTATAAGCATAGTGGGATGCTGCCATGAATTTTGCCAGGGTTGGGTGACCAAGAATTCTGTTGTAAGCAGGGGAAGCTCAACCACATCGAACACCACTTTTTCGGTCCGGTAGTTTAATTCCCCGCCAAACGTCACATGCAAAGTGATCTTCCCCATGGGTCAGCTCCTGCCGGGGTTAACTCCTTGGAAAGTACCCATAGCCTTGAGCTCCTCATCAGGGATTTGCAGCCTCTCGATCACTTTTGGGGAGATCAAGTTCAATCTTGCCACGTCGTCAACTAACATCTCGGTGAATTTGAGGTTGCGGATCGTTGGAGAGACAAACAATGGCAAACACCCGATCGCGGTGGTGCGATCTGGGTGATCCTCTTCATCAAAGATGATAGGCGTGCAGGACCATCGGAGTGGCTTTTTGGACTCTACGGCAGGTTCCACAACGTTGACCTCACGCGCCTACTGCTTGAGCTGCCGGTGAGGGGAGTCCAAAGATGCACCCCCATCAACACACATGGCTTTGGTTGCCCTCTGGAACTCTCGATCGCTGGAATCCTCCTCGTCATCCTCATCCTCTCTCATATCCTCTGTTTCTTTCTTTTCACGGCCTCTGGCTGGCCTCTTTTTCTGCTACGGGGCTTTGCCGCGGCGGCCTCTTCTGTCGCCACGGCCCTTCCCGGCAGCAGCGTCTTCACCTTTCTCCTTATCACGCTTCTCGTACTCAGCCTTCTGTTCTCAACAAGCTGCTCAACCTGGCGATGGATCTTGCAGTACGGCCCGTCGGACTTCCTGGTTTTCTCTGCTGCTGCGGCCTCCCGGCAATCAGCACACGCGGCAGCTTCCTTGCCGGGGGTCTTGGCCTTGGCCTTCTTGCCGACAGCAAGATTACCAGAGCCCTCCACAAGCACTACTGCCTTTCCTTTGCGCTTATTGTTGCGCTTTTGGTTCCTCCCCTTTGAGCCGGGGGCGTCGTCGTCGTCTTCCGAATTGACTTCGACGCCAGCCTCCTCTCCAGGGAGTCGCCTTCCTTCTTCAGCACGGGCACACTTGTCCGCCATTATGTACAGCTCATTGATAGTCTTGGGGAGTTTCACATTCATCTTGGCCCGCATTCTCCTATTGCGCACGTTTGAGTGGAACGCGGCAATCACGGTTGCAGGGTGTATTTCTAGGATGTTGCGGTGCACTCAACTGAATCTCTGAATGTACTTCCGCAAATTTTCTCCCTCCTTTTGCGGCAAGACTTGCAGATCGCTGGGTTGTCCTGGCTCCTAATGGCCGCCCATGAAAGTACCGACGAACTGGTTGCATAGATCAGCCCAGGATGAGATGGAGTTTTTCGGTAGGTGCATCAGCCATGATCTCACATTTGGCTTGAGTGCCAAAGGGAGATAGTTGGCGAGCACTTTTTCATCTCTCCCTCCGGCAGCCTGAACGGCTATCGTATAGATGCACAGGAACTCCGCCGGGTTTAGTTTCCCATCATACTTCTCCGTCAACTCTGGTATCAAATCTCGAGCCGATGGCCAGTGGACCTGCCGCAGCTCGCGAGTGAAGGCAGGGCACCCAACCTCGTAAGGCAGGTACCCGCCAGCACTGGGTGCGAGGTCGCCAGCACTTGGGCCGTTGCGATTGTCAGACTTGCAGTGTGCTTCTCAACGGCGCTCGATGGTGACACGCGCATCTTCCTTCCTCCGATCCTCCAGGACACACCGCTGGTCCTGGCGATCGCGCGGGTCGGACGAGGCCATGGATGCCTCGCCAAACTTGTCAGCACGTGAAGTTCGTCGCGGTTGCCCCTGGGTTTGCTGTCGCGGAGGGGACTGCACTGTTGGCATGGCCCCCTCGATGCGATCGCCGGCCTGGGCCGCCGTACCCGTATGTGCACGCCGTGATGGCTCCGCATGCTAAGCCTTATTGGCTTCGACGAAATATATCAAGCTCTAGATGGTAGATCTCCACTCATCCATTTTGTCAGCCGCCGATGGGAAGTTAAGCACAAGCTGGGCACGTGCCATTGCTTCTGATGCCGTGTCCGGCATGGCGAACGAGGCGGACCGTGACGTAGCCCGGCTCCTGGTGCGCCAAAGATGTCAGGGCACGGATGCTCGCGATCACCTATGGGACCAGAGGCCCCTTTGTGGTTCGGCAGGGGGCTCACTTTGCACGAAGAGCGTAGACCATGAGAGAGCGCGATGATCAGGTCGCTGGCATTTTTACCCAGGTTCGGGCCACTGTGAAGCATAAAAGCCTACTCCTGCTTTTTGGTGGATTGATCAGAGGAACATGAAGAACATCCAGCGCTCAACTCCCGGCAAGGGTTGCTGTCAGAGTGAGCTACTACGTGAGTTCAAGTGTCCAAAGGTCCGAATCTTGAGCTAGATCGCCCCGGGCCTCCTTTTATAGTGCAAGGGACAACCACAATGCCAAAACAGTCATTATCTATTGATTAGATAGCTTAGCAGAGCTATCATACCTAACTCTCGCATTTAGGACAAAATACCATGATTACGAGACTAGGTGGCGCTCGGGGGTGCATTCCCGGCAAGCTCTTGCCACTGCCTAGCTAGCCGTTGCTTAAGGTTTTGACACGATGCTGGACGGGTGTCAAGTTGGTATAATCTACCTTTTGGTGCGTCGCCACATGCTTAGCGAGAGCCACATAGCCGTTTGAGAGGTCGACACCGCATCGATAAGTGACTGGTGTAGCGATGCGGTGGAGCGGTGGCTGGTTGGCTCGAGCCTGCCGAGGGATGGCTTGTCAGGTCTTCCTGAGATGTGCGTGCCTCGGTCCCCGGCGGGCTCCGAGGACGCGGCTGGCGCGCTTTGGGCTCCTCCTGGGCCGTTTTGCTAGTGCTGCCGGTGTTTTCTTGGTTTCCGGCAGATCGTTGCTGCCGGGTGCCGATTCTTGAATGCTTGCTTGGTGGCGCGGTAGCCTTCCCAACGGGTTTTGCTGCTACCGCGTGTGCATAAGTTAGGGGCACTAGGTACCCCTGTTCTATTTCACTGACAGGAGCGCCAAAGATGTCGGGGCACGGATGCTCGCGATCACCTATGGGACCAGAGGCCCCTTTGTGGTTCGGCAGGGGGGTCACTTTGCACGAAGAGCGGAGACCATGAGACAGCGCGACGATCAGGTCGCTGACATTTTTACCCAGGTTCGGGCCGCTATGAAGCATAAAACCCTACTCCAGCTTTTTGGTGGATTGATCAGAGGAACACGAAGAACATGCAGTGCCCAACTCCCGGCAAGGGTTGCTGTGGGGTGAGCTACTACGCGAGTACAAGTGTCCAAAGGTCCGAATCCTGAGCTAGGTCACCTCGGGCCTCCTTATATAGTGCAAGGGGCAACCACAATGCCAAAACAGTCATTATCTATTGATTAGATAGCTTAGCAGAGCTATCATACCTAACTCTGGCATTTAGGACAAAATACCATGATTACTAGACTAGGTGGCGCTTGGGTGTGCATTCTCGGCAAGCTCTTGCCACTGCCTAGCTAGCCAATGCTTATGATTTTGAAACGATGTTGGACGGGTGTCAAGTGGGTATAATCTGCCTTTCGGCGCGTCACCACGTGCTTAGCGAGAGCCACTTAGCTGTTTGAGGGCTCTATGCCGCATCGATAAGTGACTGGCGTAGCGATGCAGTGGAGCGATGGCTGGTTGGCTCGAGCCTGCCAGGGGATGGCTTGTCGGGTCTTCCTGAGATGTGCGCGCCTCGGTCCCCGGCAGGCTCCGGGGATGCGGCTGGCGCGCTTTGGGCCCCTCCTGGGCCGTTGTGCTGGTGCTGCCAGTGTTTGCTTGGTTTCCGGCAGGTTGTTGAATGCTTGCTTGGTGGCACGGTAGCCTTCCCAACGGGTTTTGCTGCTACCGCCTGTGCATAAGTTAGGGGCACTGGGTACCCCTGTTCAGGTCGTGCTGTGGGGGGCGTATCCCTATTTGTGTTGAGCAGGGGATGGTTCTAGGAGATCGGGTTAAGCTCGGACTCGCTTGTTTGCCTGTCGCGTCTTGACGTCTGATTGGGGCCTCGACACCTCGATGCAAACTGGAATTCGGCTCCTAAGGACACTGTGTGTTCCTCAGTCCATACGGAGTGCTCCATATTGCCGCTAACAGTGATGACCCCCTTGGGTCCGGGCATCTTGAGCTTCAGGTATGCGTAGTGGGGAATGGCGTTAAAGTGAGCGAACAATGTACGGTCGAGCAGTGCGTGAAATCCGCTGCGGAAAGGGACAATATCGAAGATCAAGTCCTCGCTACGGAAGTTGTCGGGCGAGCCGAACACTACTTCCAAAGTCATGGTACCCGAGCAGCGTGCTTCGACACCAGGGATGACTCCTTTAAAGGTAGTGTTGCTGGGTTTGATCCTTGATGGGTCGATACCCATCTTTTTCACTGTGTCTGAGTAAATCAGGTTAAGGCTACTTCCTCCGTCCATGAGGACTCTAGTGAGGTGGTACCCATCGATGATGGGATCTAATACAAGGGCCGCCGAGCCTCCATGAAGGATACTGGTCGGGTGATCCCTACGGTCAAAGGTGATCGGACAAGCCGACCATGGGTTAAACTTCGGGGCTATGGGCTCTACGGCGTAGACCTCCCGAAGGGCACGCTTCCTCTCCTTTTTTGGTATATGTGTGACATTTATCATGTTCACAGTTTTTACCTCAGGGGGGAATTGCTTCTGTCCGCCATTGCTCGGGTTGCGAGGCTCTTCGCCATCCTCGATGCATGGGCTCTTGCTTTGCTCCTCGGCTGCAAGCTTGCCGGCTTGTTTGAATACCCAACAGTTTCTGTTGGCATGAGTGGCGGGCTTGTCTTGGGTGGAGTGGATCTGGTAGCGCCTATCCATGATTTTGTCCAAGGCGGTAGGTCTGTCTCTATTCCCTTTAGAGGGCTTCTTCCATTGTCCGGATTTGGAGTTGCGGAAACCGGCATTTATGGCCGTGTCCTCTGCGCCGCCGTTGCTATGGTGGTATTTGTTTTTATTCCGCCGTGGCTTCCCATTAGCATCCCAAACTTCGAAGGTGCTGGGGTCTTTGGGGTTCTGGCTTCGACGAGCTAGCCAATTTTCCTCGCCCGCGCAAAAGTAGGTCATAAGTGAGGTGAGGGCAGACATTGTTCTTGGCTTATCCTGGCCGAGCTGACCAGCTAGCCATTCATCCAGGATATTGTGTCCGAATGAGGCTATTGCCTCGGCGTCCGGACAATCAACGATCTAGTTCTTCTTAGTCAGGAACTGATTCCAGAATTGCCTGGCTGATTCGTCAGCTTTCTGGGCGACATTGCTCAAGTCGAAGGAGTCCGGAGGCCAGACATAAGTGCCTTGGAAGTTATATCGGAAGGCGTCCTCGAGCTCTTCCCAACTCCCAATGGAGTTTTCGGGGAGACTGTTTAACCAATGTCGAGCTTGTCCTTTAAGTTTGAGTGGCAGGTATTTGATAGCATGGAGAGAATCGCCTCTGGCCATATGAATGTGGAGAAGGAAGTCTTCGATCCACACGGCCGGGTCCGTTGTCCCGTAATATGGTTCTATGTTTACGAGTTTAAACCCTTCGGGGAACTGGTGTTGCATAACCTCGTCTGTGAAACATAGTGGGTGGGCGGCGCCTCTGATCCAGGCTACGTCACGCCGGAAATCGACTGTTGTCTGGGCCCGGTATTGTTCCTGGCCCCTATGGTTGCGGTCGAGCCACGATTGGTACCCATCCCTTCTAGCGAGGGAGTGTCCTCTAGATCCGTAGATGGATCTAGTGTGACATGCTCTATAGTCTATGTCCTGTCGTAGATCATATCGATCCTCAAGCTGTGTTGGCCCCTTTCCTCTCCTGTGAGGTGACGTGGGCCTATACTCGGCGTCTCCAGCCCCCCTGTCCCGTCATCGAGGGGGTCGGTCCGGCTAGTCGTAATGAATGCACCTGGGAGATTCGGGCTCGAAGGCCTCGTCATTGAATAGCGGCAGCATGCGCGAGCACGGGTGGCTCTTGTTTTGATCTTGCCGCTCAGTGTCGAACCCTTCTTCGGATGCAAGGACTTTCGTCCATCTGTTGTTGATGGTATCTTGTTTGGCTCTGAGCTGCTGTTGCTTTGCCTTTAGGCTCCGGGCGGTGGCTATGAGCTGCCACCTGAATCGTTCTTGATCCTCAGGGTTTTCGGGGACGGTGAAGTCTTCGGCTTCGAGGCTTTCCTCCTCTTTAGCGGGGGGGAGGTATTTGTCGTCCTCGGAATTATTGAGGTCCTCGGTGTCATTCTGGTCCTCGAGCCTCTTCAGGTCCTCAAGTGGCTCCTCGGGGGCTTCAAGGTCACCGAGGTCTTTCGGGGTGTCAATTTCCCTGGTGCCTACGATGGCTTCCCTTCCCTTGTTCGTCTTGGATCGTTCGCGTTGTTTCCGGTGTTTTGACGGCGCTTTGCCAGATTTATCGTTGTTCTTCCTGGGGGTGAGGTTGTCCCTATCATCAGGGGTGTCCATCATATAGACATCATAGGTGGAGGTGGTTGTCCACTGCCCAATAGTGATAGGGACGGGGGCGCCGATCTCTTCATCCACGTCTTCTGCCCCCTCGGAGGCATAGTCCAACATGTTAGTTAAATCTTCGACAATGGCTACTAACTAGGTGGTGGGTGGGCCATAAAATTCCTCATGACCGGCCTCTAGACCGACCGGAACATGGGTCGAGGTCGTGCTGTCCATGATTGTCATTGACTAGATCCGGTCCAGTGCCTCGTTCAACCACAAGAGGTCGACCGGATCAATCTCCCGAGGGCCCTCAAAGCTAAACTCTGGGGCGTCTTTGCAAGGGGCGTGTTCGGCAAGGACCGAACCCTGGTACTCAGGCGCTATCACCTGATTCGAGCTCAAGGCTGATCCTCCGGCGGGGATAGATCTGAGGGTAGGGACGGATAGGGGGCCCGAAGTTAAAGCTTCGGGGTTTTCAGGCCCATCGGATGAAACCGAGGGCTCAGCAAGAAACAGATCACCACTGGAGTCGGCAGTGAACTCTAGGTTCCCGAACCTGATCTCCTGACCGTGAGCGAAACTTCCGATCTGGCCAAGATGGCCGATCGAGTCACCATGCAGTACAATGCTGCCGAACGCGAAGGTCTGTCTAGGGACAAAGGTGTACTCATTACAGACCTGTTCGCTGATAATTAGGCGATCCATCAATCCTCCGGTGATCTCACAACGGAACTCTCGAAGAAAGCACTAATGTCGGTGTCAAAACCGGTGGATCTCGGGTAGGGGGTCCCGAGCTATGGATCTGGGATTGATGGGTAACAGGGGACGAAGGAGACGTGAAAGTGCATTATATTGACAAGAGGGGGGTGAATAGGCGATTTTTACAAATTCATCACTGAGGAAATTCAACTTGAGGAATTTGAAAAGTGATGAATAACATGCAGCGGAATAAGTACTCAAGTATGAGCGAGACAGAGTAGCAGCATAGTCATCAAGATGAAATATCGCAAGTACATCATACAGGTAGCGTGATACAGGATAAGCAGGCGACGAACAAGGGACTTGAAGAATTTGAGGTGAGGAATGAGAAAGTCTTCAGTCAAATTCTTAAAACAGTAACGATCAATTTCATCAACAGGTTTATGAGGAAATGAAAGAGTTGAGGAAATAGAACCAGGTAGCTCGATGAAGACAATGATTTGATGACCCAGTTCCAACTGCTGTGACAGTCGTACGTCTGGTTCGGAGCGGCTTGGTATTTAAACCAGAAGACACAAAGTCCCAGGACACACAGTCCTTACCGTATTCTCCTTGAGCTAAGGTCACACAGACCTCGCCCAACACTCGTGGTAAGTCTTCAGGGTAGACTTCCAAAACCCTCACAAACTGGTCACCCGGCGATCCACAATATACTGCTAGAAAGCTCTAGACCAAGGTCACTCCATGATCCCCAATTTACTGCAGGATTCACTAGACCATGACGCCTAACCGTCTGGAAGATGCACAGTCTTCAAAGGTAACAAGCGTCGGTTCCACACAGGAAATTTTTCAGTGATGCTCAATCACTATTTGGGTTTGATGGTTTTGGTTTGGGTTTTTCCTCACTGATGATTTCCTCTCAAAGCACTCTGAGGATTTTGGGATGCTCTCAATTTGACAAGTGTCAGTTCTCTCGCAGAGCAGCCAACCAGCTAGTGGTTGAGGGGGGCGGCTATTTATAGCCAGGACGCATCCTGACATGATATGTCATAAATGCCCCCAATGATATGACCGTTAGGTGGATGGAATGATTGGGGACAGCTGACACTTAGCCCAGCAACGGTTGGAATCTGACTATCAAAGTCATCAGATATATCATGTTCCTCACTTGTAGGCAGATCACACTGGCGAAATCCTAACTCCTCAGTCAGATCAAAGTCATCAGAAACCAGAAGATCATCATCTCTGTCTCTGAAGAATTTGAATGAGTTGTAAGAGATTTCCAAAGGCTTCACTCGAAGGATTGTGTAGTTTGAGGAAATTGAGTTGAGCATCAGTTTGGAAATTTTCCTTAGTTTTACCTCGACCCCTTTTAACAGTATGGTGTTTCCTATGACTCAAATAAAGGAAATGAAACTACGAAAACAAAAGTCTTCACGCTTCATAGTCCTCATTTATATCTTCAAGGTCACACCGAAACCTTCATCTTCAATTTCCTCAGAGAATACCAATGTCTTCAGCAAAGTCTTCATCAAAGTCTTCACCAAAGTCTTCAGATGAAGATATACATTTTTAGGGGTCGATAATCTCCGAATATATCAAACTCCTCAGCGACTTAAAGAGCCTGTGTACACTTACAAACACATCAGTCTCTTAACCTATAAGTCTTCAATACACCAAAATCACTAAGGGGCACTAGATGCACTTACAAGACGATGTTTACCCAGGTTCGGGCCCTCGTGAGGAGGTAAAACCCTATGTCCTGCTTGATTATATCTATGAGTATGATGGTTATAGGGTTGATCTACCTCGAGATCAAATGAGCTAAAACCCTAGATGAGTTGACTTGTCCCCCTATGAACTAAGCCCCCTGGTTTATATAGACACTAGGGGTACCTAGGGTTACACATGATAGGTTTCCATCAGGGCATAGATACGTCCATTCTTTCTCTCTAGACTTGGAGGACACGCCAAGTCTTCGGAGCCTTCCCTTCCGAACATGGTATTGTCCTGTAGTTTGGCCTTCCTGCAACTGCCACAGAGCGGTCCTGAGGACCCCTTAGTTCCGGACTCCCTCACTCAACTCCATATATTATTTCCCAATGATATGTGGCTATCCTATGATGTTTGAGTAGATCCGTTTTGTCCTATGGGCTAATTGATGATCGTGGTTGGTATGAGTTGTATGTTTTATTTTGGTGTTGTCCTATGGTGCCCTCTGTGTCGCACAAACCTGAGGTATCCCTGCTTTAGGGTGTTGCAATATGTTCATGATTTGCTTATAGTGCGTGGCGTGAGTGACAGAAGCACAGACCCGAGTAGGTGGGTTGTTGCATATGGGAGTAAAGAGGACTTGATACTTAATGCTATGATTGGGTTCTACCTTAATGATCTTTGGTAGTTGCGGATGCTTTCTAGAGTTCCAATCATAAGTGCATATGATCCAAGTACGAAAACTATGTTAGCTCATGTCTCTCCCTCATATAAAATTGCAATAATGATTACCGGTCTAGTTATCAATTGCCTAGGGACAAATAACCTTCTTGTTTGACAAAAGATTTCTACTAAACAACTAAATTTTATTATCTTGCAATTTACTCGTAGTTTTATTCCCGCAAATTACTTCTAGTTTTATTCGTGCAAACTATCCTATCACCTACAAAATAGTTCATACTTGTTCTAGGTAAAGCAAACGTTAAAGTGTGTGTAGAGTTGTATCGATAGAACTTGAGGGGACATTTGTTCTACCTTTAGCTCCTCAGTGGGTTCGACACTCTTATTTATCGAAAAAGGCTACAAATGATCCCCTACACTTGCGGGTTATCACATATCAAGAATAACAAAGTTTGTTAAGATAGTAACATTTGCAACCACAATGGGAACGTCCTCGCAAATTCCAAAAGGTAAAGTAGTGGATTCATCAGCCATTTGCAAGGATATTTCAGTAGGTGTGAGTTTACTCAATTCAATTCATTTATAGAGGGAGAAAGGCATAACACTAACACCGGCCCATAAATCACATAAAGCAGTTTTGACATAGTTTCTTTTAATAGAGCAAGGTATTGTGGGTATACCCGGATCTCCCAACTTTTTAGGTACTCCACCATCAAAAGAATAATTAGCAAGCATGGTAGCAATTTCAGTTTTAGGTATTTTCCTTTTATTGGTAATAATGTCTTTCATATACTTAGCATACGGAGGCATTTTCAATATATCAGTTAAACGAGTGTGTAAAAAGACAGGTCTAATCATTTTAGCAAAGCACTCAAAATCTTCATCGTCCTTACTTTTAGTGGCCTTACAAGGGAATGGCATAGGTTTTTGAACCCATGGCTCTCTTTCCCTTCCATATTTCCTAGCAACAAAGTCTCTCTTATCATAACGTTTGTTTTTAGAAGGTGGGTTATCAAGATCCTCAGCGGGTTCAATTTCCACATCATTATCATTTTCTTTGTTCTCTTCTGGTTGAGCATCTATTTGAACATCATCATTATCGTTGTTTTCATTGTCACTAGGTGTATGTTCACTACCAGACTGAGTCTGAGCATCAGAAACAGAAACTTCATTATGTTTCTCAACAAGTTTTTCTATAACAGGCTCACTAGAAGCATGCAAGTTCCTATCATGTTTCTTTTTCTTCTTCTTCTTAGTTAACTAGGTGCATCTTCATTAATTTTCTGAGAATCTTGTTCAATTCTTTTAGGGTGACCTTTAGGATAAATAGGTTCTTGGGTCATTCTACCTCCTATAGTCATTATTCTAACAGTGTGATCATTCACATTATTTTTTATTTCAGCAAGCAAATCATTTTGTGACTTAGTAACTTGATCTAATTGGGTGTGAACGATAGAAGCATGCTGATGACCCACAAGTATAGGGGGTCAATCATAGTCCTTTCAATAAGTAAGAGTGTCGAACCCAATGAGGAGCAGAAGGAAATGACAAGATTTTCAGCAAGGTAATTTCTGCAAGCACTGAAATTGTAGGTAACAAGTAGTTTGATAGCAAGATAATTGGTAACGAGCAAGTAACGGTAACGGTAAATAAAGTGCAGCAAGATAGCCCAATCCTTTTGTGGCAAAGGACGGGCCAAAACGGTCTCTTATAATAAGCAAGCGTTATTAAGGGTACACGGGAATTTCATCTTGTCACTTTCATCATGTTGGTTTGATTTGCGTTCTACTTTGATAATTTGATATGTGGGTGGATCGGTGCTTGGGTGTTGTTCTTACTTGAACAAACTTCCCACTTACGATTAACCCCGTTGCAAGTATCCGCAACTATGAGAAAAGTATTAAGATAAAATCTAACCATAGCATTAAACATTTGGATCCAAATCAGCCCCTTACGAAATAGGGCATAACTAGGGTTTAAGCTTCTGCCACTCTAGCAACCCATCATCTAATAACTACTCCACAATGCATTCCCTTAGGCCCAAAGATGGTGAAGTGCCATGTAGTCGACGTTCAAATGACACCACTAAGGGAATCACAACATTCTATCATCAAAATATCGAACACATATCAAATTCACATGATTACTTGCAACATGACTTCTCCCGTGACCTCAAGAACAAAGGTAACTACTCACAAATGATATTCATGCTCAAGATCAGAGGGGTATTAAATAGCATGATGGATCTGAACATATAATCTTCCACCAAACAAACCATATAGTAATCAACTACGAGATGTAATCAACACTACTAGTCACCCATAGGAACCAATCTGTGGTTCCGGTACAAAGATTGAACACAAGAGATGAACTAGGGTTTGAGAGGAGATGGTGTTGTTGAAGATGTTGATGAAGATTGGCCTCCCAAAGATGAGAGGGTTCTTGGTGATGATGATGGCTTTGATGTCCCCCTCCGGGAGGGAAGTTCCCCCGGCGGAATCGCTCCGCCAGAGGGCAAAAGTGCTCCTGCCCAAGTTCCGCGGCGGCGTTCCATCCCAAAAGTCCTCTCCTGATTTTTTCTAGGTCAAAAGACCTTAAGTACTAGAAGATGGGCACCGGAGGTGGGCTGGGCTGACCACAACCCACCAGGGCGCGCCTGGGGGGCCTGGCGTGCCCTGGTGTCTTGTGGTCATTAGGTGGACCCCTCCGGTAGTTATTTGCTCCAATATTTTTTATATATACAAAAATAATTCTTCGTGAAGTTTCAGCTTATTTGGAGATGTGCAGAATAGGTGTCTCTGATATGCTTTTTCAGGTCCAGAATTCCAGCTGCCGGCATTCTCCCTCTTTGTGTAAACCTTGCATATTATGAGAGAAAAGGCATTAGAATTACTCCATAAAGCATTATTATGCATAAAAGCATTATAAATAATAGTAGGAAATCATGATGCAAAATGGACGTATCACATGCTTGCCTAAACCTTTCACATCATTTGTAATTCTAAACATCAAGTCACTCAAGCAATCTATCATCATAGCATTATGTCACAATTGATTCTTAACATAGTTATTGAAGTGCTCTTGCTTAACAACATAATTATCAAATTCATCCATGCATTGTTTAGGAGTCTTAGTATCAGGTATATCACTTTCATTAAAGGAACGGAGAGAAATTACCTCTACTACCTGTGTCGGGGTGTCAAGTCCATGTATTTCTTAAATAGGCGGTAATTTCTTGACATCATCAACTTTAATACCTTTTTCTTTCATAGATCTTTTTTCTTCTTGCATGTCTTCTGGACTAAGGAATAGAATACCTCTCTTCTTTTGAATAGGTTCCGGAGGTGGTTCTGGAAGTGTTCAATCATCGGAATTTTGTGATATGTTATTCAATAATTCTTCAGCTTGTTCAACAGTTCTTTTCCTAAAAACACAACCAGCACAACTATCTAGGAAATCCCTAGAAGCATTAGTCAGTCCATTATAGAAGATATCAAGTATTTTATTTTCCTTAAGAGGACAATCAGGTGAAGCTCTTAGTAACCGGAGAAGCCTCCCCCAAGCTTGAGGAAGATTCTCTTCTTCAATTTGAGCAAAATTAAATATTTCCTGTAAGGCAACTTGTTTCTTATGAGCAGGAAAATATTTTGTAGAAAAGTGGTGAAGCATATCCTAGGGACTATGTATACAACCAGGAGCAAGTGAAAGGAACCATTCCTTGTCCTCGCCTTTTAGCGAGAAAGTAAAAAAGCTTAAGGATATAATAGTAGTGAATCTTTTCATCATTGGTAAACAGAGCAGCAATATCATTCAGTTTCATAAGGTGTTCGACAAAAGTTTCATTTTCATAACCATGGAAAGGATCAGACTCTAGTATAGGAATTAACTCAGGGTCTACAGAGAACTCATAATCCTTATCAGTAACAAATATAGGAGAGGTAGCAAATTTAGGATCACGTTTCATTTTCTCCATCATAGATTTTTCTTTTAGTTTGCATAATAGCTTCTTCACATCATCTCTATCCTTACAAGCAAGAAAGTCCCTAGCTACGTCGCCATCCATAACATAACCTTCAGGTACATGAGGTAGTTCATATCTATTAGGTGAGCGAGGGGTAATAGGTATTCAAACTCTTCCTCGGTTTCAGCATTTTCAAGTTCTCTAGCTTTAGCAAGATGAGCATCAAGTAATTCATTCAGTGGCACAGTTTCAGTTTCAACATGTGTAGCAATAGTTTCATCATTAATTTCAGAGGTAGCATCATCAAGTTCATGTGACATATCAGGACGATCAACAGGTGGTGGTGTAACAAGCTGATTAAAAGCAGGAGGTGAATCAAAAGCACAGCTAGATGGCAATTCCTTACCTCCTCTCGTGCGAGAGGGGACGATCTTAGTTCAATTGTCTTTCAGATTCTTCATAGTAGCAATTGGATATCCTTCAAGTTAACACAATAAATAGAGTTAACCTCCCCGGCAACGGCACCAGAAAAAGGTCTTGATAACCCACAAGTGTAGGGGATCGCGACAGTCTTCACGGGTAGTATTTCATCCTAATTTATTGGTTCGACACAAGGGGATCCAAAGAATATTTATTGGTCTTGACAGTTGAGTTGTCAATTCAACCGCACCTGAGATATGTCTCTACAGCAAAAGTTCAGTAGCACAGCAAATAGTAGTAGCAAAAAGTACTAGTAGTAGTGACAGTAGCAATTTTGTAGCAAGTCTGAAAGTAGCAATAGCAATAGTAACTCAGCAAGATTCAGTACATGTAACGCGTAGGAACGTGGATTGGTGATGGATAATGATTTAGATGAAATTGATCATATAACAGTTACACACTAGGGCGACACAGAACTAGCTCCAATTCATCAATGTAATGTAGGCATGTATTCCGTATATAGTCATACGTGCTTGCGATAAGAACTTGCATGACATGTGTTGTCCTACCCTCCCGTGGCAGCGGGGTCCTATTGGAAACTAAGAGATATTAAGGCCTCCTTTTAATAGAGAACCAGAACAAAGCATTACACATGGTGGATACATGAACTCCTCAAACTACGGCAATCACCGGAAAGAATCCCAATTATTGTCACCTTGGGGTATGCGGATCATGACACGTAATAGGTGCATACAACTTGCAAGATAGGATCCAAATCACTCTTATATTCATGAAAGCATAATAGGTTCAGATCTGAAATCATGGCACTCGGGCCCTAGTGACAAGCATTAAGCATAGCAAAGTCATAGCAACATCAATCTCAGAACATAGTGGACACTAGGGATCAAGCCCTATCAAACTTAACTCGATTACATGATCAATATCATCCAATCCCACCACCATCCAGCAAGCCTACAAAGGAATTACTCACTCCCGATGGTGAGCATCATGGCGGTGTTGATGGAGAAGGGTTGGTGATGACGACGGCGACGATTTCCCCTCTCCGGAGCCCAAAACATGCTCCGGATCAGCCCTCCCGAGGAAGAACAGGAGGTGGCGGGGGCTCCATCTCGTGAAACGCGATGAAATCTTCTCTCTGATTTTTTTATCCGCGGATGTGATTTTATAGGACTAGAATTATGGTCGGAGGGGCCACGAGGGCCCCACAAGCCATCAGGGCGCGCCACTAGGGGGGCGCCCTATTGGCTTGTGGCCCCCTGGCACACCCCCTCCGACAGGTCTTCGCTCCATAATTCATCATTAATCCCAAAAATAATTCAGAAAAAGTTTTGCCCAATTCTGAGAACTTTTATTTCTGTACAAAAATAACACCAAGGTAGTTTTGCTGAAAACAACGTCAGTCCGGGTTAGTTTTATTCCAATCATGCAAATTAGAGGCCAAAACCAGAGCAAA
Source organism: Elymus sibiricus (assembly GCA_039707655.1). Taxonomy (NCBI): domain Eukaryota; kingdom Viridiplantae; phylum Streptophyta; class Magnoliopsida; order Poales; family Poaceae; genus Elymus; species Elymus sibiricus. The sequence goes on along the minus strand of CM077672.1, from coordinate 518,165,487 downwards.
AGTGTTTGGAAAAGTAGATACGTTTGAGACGTATCAGTGCCCCTCTTGTGGGAAAATCAAATTCCCAACTTGATTATCAGGCAAGATTGCAGCAAAACCCAAATATTAGACAAATCTCCATCAAAGAAAGAGATATCAGAAGAGGTCATACTACTATTGGCACTATTTGCAGGTTGCAGCTCTTCATCATCAGCCCAGGCCAGTTCTTCTTGCTGCACAGCATCAAGCATATCTTGTAAAGCAACATTGTGAGGAGCAGGCTGATGGGCCTCCTAATTTCCATCTTTCTCCCACATCTCTGCATCTTGGCCTGGAACATCCACATTATTCAGTGTAGCATGATGGAAACCTTTAACAGCAGCATCAATGCTTGATAAAGGGTGTGGGTCAACATTCTCAGGTGGGATTGGGTCTTCATCAACAGCCCCCCCCCCCCCCCCCCCCACCCAGGAGTTCACTCATCAGTACTTCCACCGATGATGATCAGCCATCCTCGTCAAAAACTTCTCCCTCAAACCATATAATGCTCTTAGGGATAGTTTCCAAGTTCATAACCCTAGATTTAATCAAAATTCGGCCCATGTGCTCATCTTATTTTTCCTAGGAAATTAACCTCCCAAATCGACTAACTGCCCGAACTAAATCTTTTATGTTGTGGAAATCAAAAGGGACGCCCGTGAACATGAGACAGACCGGACGATTAAAATAAATTCTTCTGCAATTTCTGCCCTCATCATGCTTCGCAAAAGAAATGAAAACATCACCGAAGTCATGTGGGCTATCAAGCACCAACTTATCCCGGTCACGAACATGAGTCAATCTAACATAAGCCTCCCCAATTGGAGAATGCTGAATCTCACGGAGGCCAAGCTGCTTGTGAACAACAATAAATTCTTCACGGACATCTGTTACATTGGGGAATGGCGCATCGACAGGAAGCGGGTAGATGGTGGCAATGGACCAGTCCTCATGCCGCCTTTGACGGTGAGGAAGCACCACCTGCGCAACCCCATTTTTCCCCTCGACGTGCTGGATGTCAAAGCCATGAGGCACGAAAGGGAGAGGATCAATGTGGATGTTTGCCATTGTCGGAGAAGCCCTCGAGCGCACCGGCGATGATGATGATGGGACAGAGCAGGGGTTTGTGCACAGTAGAGAAGCAGAGCAAGCAGGAGGAGAAGCCGAGGAGGCAAATGCCAATCTAGGCTGGAAATTAGGAAATGCCCCTCGACAAAGATGTCCAAACGAGGAAACAATCGGAGGCTGGCGGGTCGGGCCAATCGGCCTAAACCAGCCACGTACTACACCAGGGGCCCAAGCAGACTCTGGCGGGCCTTTAAAAGTAGCGAACCTCAGTGAGGAGTAAAGCCCAGGAAGCCTCAGATTCACACAATCCCGCGCAAAGTGTCCCACCTGACCACATGCATAACAATAAACCCCTCGTTTAAACATGCACAATTGGCGCCCTCAGGTTTCGCGGAATCACCCAACCCACATCAATGCTCACATTATTCTTCTGACGCGAAAACAACGGGAGAAGAATTAACGTTTGACAAACGCAAGAAAACTGATGGCCGGCGATGATCACCGGAGCTATCCGCACGGCCAACACTTGTGATAGGATTGTTCCCACGCCTCACAATGGTCCATGAAGCACCTTCTTCTTGATAAAATTAGGGGTGGATTAACGAGCTTCTCGGCTCGTTAAGCTCGTGCTCGTTCAACTCGTGATCGTTAAGACTCGGCTCGTTAAGCTCGTTAAGATTAACGAGCAGAAAACCCTGCTCGGCTCGGTTCATTTGAAGCTCGTTCGGCTTGTGAGCGCTCGCGAGCACTCATTAACATATTCTGATGTGTTCAAGTCTACATGATGAGTGTGTAGATGTGGTTTTTAAGAAGGAATATGGTGACTACAAAAGGAAATGCACTAGTTTGTTGCCTCCAATGTAGATTAGATTGAATAGATGGATTGAGGTGCTACGAAAACTTTGTCATGTAAGATAAAAATATGGGTTGTGTTGTTACTAACGAGCTACTCGTGAAACTCGTTAGCTCGTTCGTTAAGCTTGTTAAGCTTAACGAACAGAAATCGATGATTGGCTCTGTTCATTAAGAAACGAGCCATGAGTTTAACGAGCCGAACTATCAAGCGCTCATTAAGCTCACGAGCTATGAGCTTTTGGTCCAGCCCTAGATAAAAGAGACGTTCTTCGCGTCTCCAATTTGGACCACCTGAACCCCATGAACTAAAAACAACTTCGAAATCCTTCTCCACAATTCTTCCATGATTATGCATCTCAAAACCCACTGCCTTAGAGGCCACTGAAAACTTGAAGGGTCGGTTGGAGAGATGTTGAACTGTAAACCCTTGTGGATAACCACCAAAACAAGCTTGAAGAGACACATTAACAGTATGAAAATCTAGTCAGAAACGAGCATGGCAGAATGAAACCACAAGCATAAACTCTCTTTGCCGAAAACCAGGAGAGAAAACCACCGGATGGCCAAACTTCTGTCTCATAGCAAATTGAAACTATTTACCTCTGGCAAAGTTTAAGGAAGGAGGATCCATGGAAGCCATCAACTAGTGACTCAAGCACACGCCCAAGGGGGTGGCTGCCACTGTTGGAGTGGCAAGTGGCAGGGAGGGTGGCCGCTGGGGCAGAGTGGCCACCGACGCTAGGGCCGTGCAGGATTCTCGCCAAGCCTTCCTTTCGGGCGCCAACTTTGAGTGAAAGAACGCAAATCCACAAACGCGGCTGCACAGCACACTCGCGGCGAAAGAACATGGCTCCAAACCCGAACTACAAAAATTAACCCAAAATTGAACATGTAGGGCGGACTAAAATCCAATTGAGACCATATTGGGAGATCACGAACAGTTTCCAACTCGATTGGGACTCTCGCCAACTCGCGGCGGTCACATCCCAAGACAAATCCGCCAACCACGGTAAAACTGCAAATCAAAAACAAAATTTAAACACTAAACAGTGTATTAGGTTTACATTAAGACTCCAAGGAACACGATCCAGCGCCCTGAATCCATCAGGAAGCACGGTATATGAAAACAGTAAGGAGGACAGACTTTTCTCGAGAACAAGTTCATGTTCTGTTTGGGCTGAAGTTTGATTAGTTATCAAAATAATATTCTGATCCCGTAATCAGAACAGTAAGGAGGAAGATTCAAAAACAATGGAATGGAATGGAGTTGGATCCTGTGCTTGATCCAGATCACTTTCTGTATCTTGGGCCTCATGTTGTTTCTTGCATCCCCATGCTGTAGCAGTTTTATTTATGCGGCATTGGATCGGATCAAGAGGAAGATCGGATGCAGCACCAGGATGTCGAACCCTACCCTTTTCTATGACCGTACGAGAGAAAAAATGCGCCTACTAGCATGCCTAAATTATCATACCAAAGACATGGAGTTGGCTTTTCTACACATCACAACAAAAACACATAAACGGGATACTGGTAATAAATAATAGGATTAATTAATCAACAACCCTAAAAAGAAAGGGATACATCACATATTTTGCATCCCACGACCATATCATATCATCAAGCAAGTAGCATCAATGGCCAACAGGCATTGGTTACTACAAACATTAGTTTAAAACAAGATTATCCTTTTCTTTTGGCTCGCGGACATGCATAAAAACATACATTTGCCTTTAATTACCCTTTTTTCCATTGATAACAATGACATAATTAATTACATACAAAGATTTTCTTATTCTTCTTTTGAGCAAAAACAAAGAATCTTCCTTACACTTGGAAAACCAAGAAAAATACACTTGACTTGCTTATACACATTTTTTTCGGTTGGTTGGTTGGTTGGTTGGCTGGCTAGCTGGCGCATATCTGAAACTTCAAGGTTTCCAAGCAACAAAGATGCCACCGAAAATGCTCTGCATCCAAATTTAAATACAATTTTGAGACCGAGACTGTGTCCGTGTCCAGGTGCTACAATTTTGACACCGCAAGTGTCCGTGTTTGTGTTATGTTAGGATTTCTTTCCCTGCATCTGCCAACACAACACCATATTATTAGTAAAAAAACTAAGAATGCATACTAGTATTAGTGAAAGGAGCTCATTACCTTTCTAAGGTACTTGGCGTGAAGTTTCAGTGCACCAGCGCAAGCCTTCTTTGCATCCAAGTTCCCATTAACATTGTTCAATATCTACATAAATAAAAACAACTTCAGATCTACTTTCAGTCTCAAACAAATCTTATTTCAACGTTAATAGTCGATTTCCAGTGTTCCATGTGGATTGTTTTGTAATGTAAAGTTCCATGGTGCTCCTATTGTGTGTTGAATCCTGAAATACTTACGTGTTGCATAATAAAACAAGAAACAAGGAAAAAGCTTACCCTAATAATGTCATCTAACCCTCGGGCTTCTTGCAGCAGCTTCTGACTGTTCTCTTTCAACACACTAGCAACCAGGAAAACAGAAATAGGGACAGGACCATCAACACCGTTAGTAGCGCTCTTCATATTTGCCCTCTCGTACTTGCCAAACTGACGGGTTGATTTTACTCTTGGTTTATATCCTTGAGCACTTCTGTCGGTTGCAGGCCCGCTCTCTTCATATGTCGAGAACATGTCAGGATCATATTCTAGGGCCCACATCATCTGCAAATAGCAAACATGATCCATTGATCAGAGTTCAACAACCAAGCTCTTTATTTGAAAACTAGAGTTAAAACTTCAAGACATATAAAGTATTGTTCCTCGAGACATTACAACCAGGGTCATAGCTGGCTGGCCTTTTACTGGAGACCTCCTTGACACAGAACAGCTCACAATAATGCCAATAATTGGCCAGCTATTAAACAAAACCGTCGATTCAACGATTTTTCTTGATTTTCCTTTCGTTTTGATCAACTGATGTGCAAAATAATGCAGCCTTAGCTTGAGTCCATCTGCTGCCCTAACTCAACTAAAGTACAATGTAAGCCTCAGTTCTGCGCCTCTGTATGTTACAATGCTCAACCCAACCAAGCCTGAGTGTGTGATTGTTTACCAATGGACCAACTCCTGCTACCCTGGTTGGGTAGTAATACCATTCACTTTATTTTGTGGACACAAAAACAACCATGACCGCACACAAAGAAAAACAGTAGGAAATATGCATCGTGTTGGATGGCTTCCGTGACTAAACCTTGTTTTCAACACCTTTGAACATGGGCATCGTATCATTAAAGAGAATGAAATGATATCTGAATATGACATCTAAATCATAGTGAAAATCCAGTTCAACTAAAAGATTTTCAGCCTGAGATACTTTTAAGGCATTTGAGGCCAACTGTACAACACACACTACTGTACTGAATTTGGTTCATAGATCACTACTACACTAGTGTAATAAATGTTTTAGATTAGTACCACATCAAAAGAAGTATTTACCTCCCAAAGGTACAAGGAGTCCCCGAATGACAACTCACGCCGAAACAATACCATGAACATACGGAATGCAAAGAGATAGTCGCCCCCGCCAAGTGTTTCTGTGTCACCAAGCACCAATTGCAGTGTAATTAATATCAAATGGATATCCAGGTAGATTGATTGACAGATCGCTCCCTGAGTCTTGATTACATATATACCTAGGTGGTCATGTAACTTAGGGTCCAGCACCTGAATGATGGAGGCAAGGTGCTGAAGCTGGTTCTCAACCCCAACAGATTGTTGTGTGCATCTGAAATTCCCTCGCTTTAAAAATCACAGATAGATAACGAATAAGTGAAACTAGAGACGAGCAACGGTTGAAGACTGATGGAGAAGCAGTGTGTACCAACCAGTCTACGCATGAGTCTCTCAAAGCACCAAAATGCGTCTGCCTCATCATCGAGTAGAACTATCATCGGTGAGCATAAATCACTCATTCCTGTTTGAGAACAAAAGTGAAGATTAGATGCATAAGAATGCTGCTTTCAGGCAATAAAACAAAATCAAATGGGAGGTACCTTGGCAGTAACCAACTTCTTTGTCGATCCACGCGTATACAGCTAGAATATCCCATAACTTGGAGAGATTCTCTTTCTTGTCGTAGAAGAGCATGGAGCGGTCAGTGCGTAGAACATCAAGACCTGTATATTTATTATAGCCAGCCACCACAGGATAAGAGTGAGATATTAGAAGTTGAGATGGTAATCGATGATGAGACCATACCGATTTGGTGTAGCGTAAGCTTCCACTCGATGGTCTGTTTATCCACCTCTCTTGCCTTGCTGCTGCTGCTGCTGCTGCTGGCTTGCTGGTCTGTGGTAGCTTCGAGTAACACCAAAGGGTCGTTGATAGGCACGCCGTCGTCGGTTATGATGGGGGCGGTGATGATTTTGCCGCTGCCGACGTGAGGATCCATGTGTTTGCATTGTTCCTTCCATCTAGCATACTGTATCCTTCTTGCTTGCCTGATGTGGTCGCGGTCATCGAAGGTGCTGTCGGGGTGGAAGCAGGCGAGCAGGAACTCCCAGACCTCGCCCCTGATGGCGGGGTGAACACCCTGAATTTTTGAGTTTTGTGACAGACAGACAGACAGACAATTATACAAATTGTCTGAATTGTTGGTTTGAGTTTGAGATAGTAAGTAGTAGTCCTACTAGAGAGAGAGAGAGAGAGAGAGAGAGAGAGAGAGATAGAGAGAGAGAGAGAAGGAAGGCATACCCCGCTCTGAATCCTGTTTAGAACAGAGGCGATGTGGAGGGAGCCGTGGTGCGTGAATGCGGCGTGCCATTTCCGGACGCTCAGCGTCTTGCCAATCTGAAATCAAGGAAAACAATCGAATCGAATTGAATTGAATTGCTGGTCTTGTTCTTGCGTGGTGAGAAGAAAAGATCCATGGATGGAAAAGAAGAAAGCAGAGGATCTAAAGAAGAAGAGCAAAACCTGACCTTGATCTTGAACTTGGTGTCGGGGACGTTGTGGGCGCAGTCGGGGCGCAGCTGGTAGAAGGTGGAATCCGACGCCGACGCCGATTCCTTGTGCCGACGCAGCATCCTCCCTCCCTCCCTCCCTCCTTGGTTTGGACTGGTTTGGCTTGGTTGACTTGCTCTTGGATCTTGGATCTTGGGCGGCGGCCGGCCGGCAGCAGGGCAGGGCAGAGCAGAGCACTTGGATCTTGCTTCTTGTTTGATCCAATTCCGATTCCGAGAGCAGGAGCGGAAGCGGGAGCGGGAGGAGATTGAAATGGGATGGGGGATGAATGAATGGATGGATCCGTCCGTCGGCCTTCCCGGTGCCGGTGCCGGTGCTGGTGGATGCTGGTGGAGATGCGATGCGCCAACTCTATTCAGTACAGTATTCAGAAGAGAAGAAGAAAAGACAAGAGACTTTGACTTGTTGACCCTTTCCTCCCTCCCTCCCTCCCTCCCTCCTCCCAACGTTTTTTAATAGCAAAAAAGAAAAATTGACGTCCATGTCCCCGGTTGTAGCAAAACAAAAACTACATGGTTTGCAGCAACAAAGACAGACATTTGTCTGTCCGTCGTCAAGGTTGCATCATCTTCGCGAATGATGCAGCAAAAAAATGGTTGAAGCTTTTTGTGATGCCGCTTGAAACTTTTGCGACACTGGTTGAAGCTTTTTCTTGTTGGCAGTAGTCAGCCCTAGCATCATCATTCGTTGGGTTGAATATTTTTCCAACGCTGGTTGAAACTTTGTACGATGTCGGATGTAGCTTTTTGTTCTGAGCAGTGGCCAGTTCCAGCAACGGTTGAAGTTTTTTTCCCATATCGGTTGTAGCTTTTTAAAACGTTGGTCACAACATCGCGGGTCGTCGCCCCTTGGTACTCGCAGCCCAGTCAACGTCCTCCTCCAGCTCAGCTCGTAAGTCATGGCCGCCCTGGCCTGTGAGCTCACCGGCCATGGGCCCCTGTCGTAATAGCGCCGGTGCACAGCCCCGTCGCGTGCAGCCATGGCAAAGGGCGCGCCCATGGCGATGTTTGCAGGCCTGAAGGAGAGAGAAAGAAAGGAACGATAGGAAGAAGATAAGCGGTTGCAAGGGGAAAAGGGGGTGGAGGAACGGTTCGTCGCGGGCCCAAACGATTAGTCAACTTGCGCGATGCACGGAGGGAGCGTGCGTGGGCAGGAGCCGGCGGAAAGTTCGGCCAGACTGTCGGTTCCAAATGTTTTCCTTTGTTTTATCATGCCTATGCCTGTGTTGTTTGGAGAGATCTCACTGCTGAAATTCAGGATCCCCATCATTTTTTCCTCATAACTGAAGCACTTCCCTCCCGTCGTGCCGACGCGTGGCCTCTGTTCGGCCATTGTTATTGTCGCCTTGTTTTTTGTCTAATGGTCATTTATACTTGTTGGTTGGACCTCGCAGAGCCGCTAACAGCTTGTATCGGATGTCGTCTTGCACTCGGTTACTTTGTTGCGCCTCCAATTCCTTCATTCCTTCTTCATAAGCCTTGTTTCCTTCTAGGTGATGATTTTCATCCATGTTTAGGCCCTTTTCCGTGGAAACAAAGGATTTCACGCTCTCTCGTATTCATTAGTCATTAATGATGATATCAGAGTGATTTTCTTGAAAATCCCAAGATTATCTAGTTGTAAACAACAGTGTGATGACCGCAAAAATATCACTCATCAGGAGGGTGGCAGTGGGGCTAGGGTTTTGCTCCTCAAGTCGCCCGAGCGGAACGACATGAGGGAGGAGTGAGGGTCGTTTCTAATCAAAGTTCTCTATCACTCGCTCAAAGTTCTCTCTACCACTCTCTCATTTCCACCTTTCAAAAAAAGGAAAAAACTTACATCTCCTCTGTCCCCCTCTCCCTCTCCACCCCTCTCTCCCTTGCCCCCTCCCTCTCTCCCTCTCCCTCCCTCCCTCCCTCTGCCTCTCTCCCTCCCTCTGCATTGAAGTCTCTCTCTCTCCCCTCCCTCCCTCCCTCTACATTGAAGTCCCTACCCGAACAGTTGCACTCTCCCTTCAATAACACAGCCCCAACGCCATGGTCCTCTCCCTCAAACAAGACCCTCCCCCCTACAATTTTTATAAATGTGGGGGGGACGATCTTAGAAGAAGGCCTCAGATGAGCGGGAAGGAGGCAATGCACCAGGGAAATGGCAGTGCTATGTGTAAGCTCTGGCGGTCAACTAACCCCACAATTTTTTTGAAAGCCCTTTAGCTTATAGATATTTACGCATCAGTCGGTTCTTGAAGTGGCCCCACATGCCCACTAGCTTTTTTTTAATCATCATAATCATATCCTTGTGAGAGTGTAGTCATCTGGGATCTCTTCTTGCCACTTCTTGTTGTAGCAAAGACCTAGCTGAATGAATGGTTCACTTGATCGATTATACCGTTACATTCCTTGTTGGCAGCAAAGCACTATTACCCTAAGATGGGACGAACAGTATGTACCTGCATACCTTTGAAAACAATCAAATAAAATTAGATCATGTGACTGAAATTGAATTGTCCCACTTGAATAAAACTCTTAATCCCGTGAAGGAATTAACAGAGACCAATGATAAATCCGCTTCCAGTGAGATAAAAAGTCTTACATGAGGGTCACAATATATTTACTAGACCAAAAATGAACCAGATTACTTACACTTTGACAACAGCCGACAGACCAAAAATGAACATTTCCCTATAGTATATACTTATACTTGATAACAACAATAATGGTAAAAAATTGGGCCGACATATCACTACCAACTCTAAATAGCAGAGCTTATGCAACAATGTATGTATCCTACTACTTGTACTATACGGATATACACACAAACTATAGATTGGCACGTATGCATTCCTAACGTTTCTGGAAGTTCAACAGCTTGATGGAGTAGGCAAACACCAAGAAGAAGCCGATGACGTAGACGAAATGCGCGAGCACGACATACCCAAGGAAATTGTGCTTAATGCCCATACTGTCCTCCAAGAATTGCTTCACCACCACGGGGCTCCCACCGGTGACCGACACAGGACTGGTGTTATCGCCAAACTGCGACCCGATGACGCCATATATGGTCCAGGACATGGGGTTTGCCCAGTAGTACCACCTCCACCAAATTGGTATTAACCGCATGCAACAACAACCAACCAACCAATCATCATCACGGCCTCGGTCAACGAATCTAGTTAATTAATCGACAGGTGGCTTACTTACCGGTCTCGTAATGAGGAACCCAGAAAAAAGGTTCCAAAGAGGGAGTACAAAGGCTATGATTATGTTTGCGAGCATGGCAGATGAGCTCAACGCCACCAGCATCATGCCAAACAATGTGAAGTAGTTGAAGCTTGAAACTATGAAGAACGGGAAGTAGAAGAACTTTGCAGCTTTCCACTCATATCCAATCATCACATAGATGATCACCGTGTATTCAATCCCCTGCACGATGTTGTACATCACCTCCACGCATGTCTGCACGAATCAAAATTTGAACAATCTTGAGAATCGTACCAACTTTGGAATTTGTCCCCTTTCATCTAGACAAGCTCAATGACTCTGAACATGAATTTTCAATGAAAATGGGTATGGAATTAAGATCGACAAAGTACCTGAGCGAATGCATAGGATAATGGAGAGTACATCCCTGCCGCCTTTTCACGGTAGAAAACTGTTCTAATTGCCACAACACGCTGAACTGTGATGCAGTTGGCAGACCCAAGGAAAAAGACAGCAGCATAAGTGGCTCCAAGTAGATTGGATAAATCTTGTTGCGAGTTTCTGCCCACTAATAAAACACAAGAAAAAATCATTAGTGCCTCCATAGAAGCTAATACATAATCATTCAACAATCCAACCACAGAAAAATAGGATCATACATTTTTTGTCCCCTTCTGCCAAAACACCGTGCCAAATACAAGGGCATAGATCAACGTCATAAGGAAGCGCATGGCGTTGTGGGCTGGATTCTTCCAATAAGATCTGTATTGCTTCCAGAAGTTTGCAACACATTGGTTGTAGAAATTCTGAGAATACTTTGTAGGAAATGAGAGATCCTCGTAGCCTGGCGGGGGGACGCTTAATTCCTTAATAAGTTGTTGGTTTTTCCTGCTCATATTTAAGCAATAGGAACTCAATGTTGGTTTAGCAATGAAAACAACTGCAATTCTGGCACTCCATTTTAAGATAATGTGTACTTGTTTTAAAGACATTAACAGCCAATGGATAAAACTAGTGAAAGGTTGTGCTCAATACCTATAAAGGTCAGAATTAGCATAAATGTCAGCAAAATTTATGTTCAGGCGAGCCTCGGCTAAAGGAGAGCTAACTTCCAGCATCCATGTTGCAGGATTATATCCTTCTGTGATCTTTTCAACACCTGGAATTGCCTGCAATGCAATGACAACTGCTTCAGTGACTTTTTCTAAGCCCACTGGTCATATTTCTAAGCAAGTCATCCGTTCAATTGCTGCCACACCTCGACATGTAAACCAAGGAAACTAACCTCAAAATATTCAACTATTTTATGAGAGTGGTGACCAAGTTCACCAGCATAAATAACCTGTCCTCCTCTTTTCATAAGCAGAAGCTATAAAAGGAACCAACAATGAGTTATTTGCATTTCTAAAAGCTGTAACAAGATAATGTGTGTGTGTCTATATATATATATATATATATATATATATATATATATATATATATATATAGAGAGAGAGAGAGAGAGAGAAAGTACCTCATCAAAAGACTCGAATATATCGATGCTGGGTTGATGAATTGTGCAAACCACAGTTCGCCCAGTGTTAACTGTATTTCTCACAGCCCGCATTACAATTGCCGCGGCTCTAGCATCAAGACCAGATGTTGGCTCATCCATGAATATGATTGAAGGATTTGCTACCAGCTCCACGGCAATTGTCAGTCTCTTTCTTTGTTCAGTCGATAACCCATCCACTCTAGGGAGACCAACCATAGCATTACGCAAGACATCAAGCTCCACAAGAGTCATGACTTCCTCCACAAATACCTGTGAGGGAGAAGATTAGTCGAAAACAATCATTGTCTAAACTTCAAACATAAAGAACACCTCATCTTTACTTGAGTCTGGAACGTGGCTTGAATGTATATAGTACCTTTCTCGTTTTTTCGTCAACATCTGAGGAAAGACGCAGCCAAGAAGAGTAGAGAATGGATTCATAGACCGAAACGTTTGGTGAATGGATATCAGTCTGCTCACAATAGCCACTGATGCGGGCAAAAGTTCTTGTTTTTTAGGGTAACCAGACAGAGTGATACTTCCCTCAATAGATCCACTGGTTTTCCTTCCTGCGAGGACATCCATGAGAGTGGTTTTCCCAGCTCCACTCACACCAACTAATGCTGTCAGAACACCCGGCCTAAAAGCACCACTGATATCAGATAGCAACTGGAGACGACTTTCGGTGAATCCTTGCTCTCTCATTTCCTGAAACACAACAAGTTGGGAAATTTTATGTTATCATACATGATGAGTTTATGTCCTCCTAACATGATATTTGTGAGTAGAAAGATAGGTAGTCTTACTGCAGGCATGTCCACATAATAGTTTACATGGTTGAAAGAAAGTGAAAGAGGTTGGAAAGGCAAGGTGATTTGTGACCGAGTTGGCCGATTTGTGGCTTCATCTGCAGAAATTGTTAACTAATTAGCATCATTGTTAACGGCTTCAAGTGGCTTGATAAATACAGTAGTACAAAGACTTAAGAACTCACCTATAGGCATTGAAGTGTTTGTCTCATTCTCATTCTCCTCGTCTGAAACTGTGTTTGAGCTGCTGCCAACTGGATGAGAACAAATCATATATAGCGTAAGTACCTTGCTCACTAAGGCTAAGGCATCAAACAATAAGTAAACAAACTAGAAGAAAAGAATGCTACTCACAGCTCAAATACGTAAGTGCCAGAAGATACAATATGTTGAACAGAATAGCGAATCCTACAATGGCTGCGATGGAAACCCAAAATCCCCAATCTCCAGTAAACAATCCTCTGGATTTAAGAATAGCATCGCCTACTGCTTGTGCAGCGATAGATTTATCATTGTTTGGCTGTGGTAAAAAATGAAAAAGGTCCAGCATTAGTTGATATGTCGTCACCTCGACACCACTAGTAGGATATAATGACCCCTTGTCGTCCAGCTTATATAGAAGAAACCTTAAAAAAACAGGGTTCCGAGAAATACTTACATTGGCCCACCTACTGGAAAGGAATTCATTGACTGATATCGCATTCTGACTCTACATCATAGGAGATGACCAGTAAGCCCAGATCCACCATGGTCGGATGTCACCTGTGCACGTTAAAAGTTTATTTACTTTCATCCATGAAAATGAGATGCAGATAGCGGATTTATCGAGTCAAGACATGGTGCTTACCTCTAGGTATGACAAATCCTCCAAATATAAAAATAATAAGGATCACAAACATCCCAAAGGTGTTGGCCACAACCATTGATTTCAAAACAGCACCAAGAAATCGGAACAAACCCATTGCCATTTGGTGAGTAAGGAATAAAGCTAAAAGCTGACGAAAGAACCTGCGCGCAATGAACAAATAAATAGATGAATAAATAATTAATGGAGTTACAAATTCAAAGCTTGAATGCAAAAGTTTCTTCCAAGATATGTATGTATAATACCTTCCTGCAGCAGGTGCAAAGCCCATTACATAGTAGGTGAGGACGACCCATACCGTGGACTCCACAAGCGAAACAGGAACTTTGGAGATGATGTTTACCAGTCCAAAGGTCCATGGAGGAAAGAACAAGAAATCCCTCTGTTTGTAGAACGTAGGAAGCATTTTAATAGTAAACTGCAGCTCAGCAAACCCATTGAACAAGACGGTGATTAAACTGAAAGCCAAAGCACCAAAGAATTTGACGCTGTCAGAAATCTGCCCATATGGCATCTTTGTTCTGAGGAACACGGTCATGGCCACTAGCCCAAGGATGAGCAACTGGGTAACCTTGAAGATGTAGATGAAGGAGTTGCGCTTCATCAACAACAGCTCTCTCGACATCACTGTCTTGAATGACTCCCAGCTGGACTGCCCATACTTCTTGGCGGTCAACGCAGCAGGATGAGTTTTGGACTTGTCGAAAGGAATTTGCAGCTCCTTGAGCATCTGCTGGCCTATGTGGAATGACTTGAATCGTTCAGCAAACTCCGGGACAGACACGTGACGATACTGCTCCTGATCAAGGTACCAGTACTGTTGTTGGTCCTTGGAAGTGACCTTTTGAAGGAAGTCCGCGACTCCTTTCCTTTCAGGGCACCTAAAACCAGCAGCTTCAAAGAATTCCAAGATGTTGTCGCGCGGACCATGGTACACTATGTACCCTTCTGATAGCAGAATAATGTCATCAAAAAGGTTGTAGGTCTCTGGCGGTGGCTGTAGGAGCACTACCAGAATCGCATCATATGCCGACTCCGTCGGCGTAGGGCTATGCCGACGGCCACCATCGGCGTAGGGTCGTCGGGATCGCGAGCGTCGACGCCAGTTTCGTCGGCATAGGGAAACCGTCGGCATATGTTCCTATGCCGACGGCCGTCCGTTGGCGTAGATACCGTCGGCGCCTGTTCACATGATGGCGGCTGACGGCGCCGCTACGCCGACGGTGTAACCGTCGGGATAGACCTGCCACGTTGCAGCTCCTGGCGCTCTCGGGGGGCGTAGGCTACGCCGACGGTGTAACCGTCGGCATACATCAGGGGACCGTCGGCATATCTACTGTTTATTTGTTTTATTTTATTTTATTTTTATTTTTTTCGTATTTTTTTTCTGAATTTCAAATCTTTGAATTATTTGACAGTTTAAACTCTAATCACGGCCGGTCACCCATCCTCTCACTGCTCCAGCCCCAGCATGCTTAACTTTCAGGTTCTATCGCCTCTAGTTTCCAAGTCTGAACTTATTGTTTTCCTGACGATAGTAAACTATCAATCCTATTAACCCTTAGGTCTTGATATCACATAATTTAATTTTTTGAATTCCAAACAATTATTAAAATAAAAAAATGAGTAATAATAATATTGAATTTCAATGAAAATAAAATAAGTAATAATATTATTTTATTCATTTTTTGCCTTTATTCATTTAATATGGCATAATTAATATCTTTAAATCTATAAATCAAAATTCAACAAATAATATATCCATTAATATCAGAAAAATGTGAGGAATCAAAATATGACATCATTATTTATATTTAAATTTTTAAAATTCAAAAAAACTTAAATTCGTGTACAAAAACTGGATGCACTTCGTCTGTTACAAAGACATTTTATTTTTTAAAACTTATTTCAACTTCAGATTTGTGTGTTCAACATGCACCATTCGAAGCAACGTCATCAATTTTCAACCCTTTCTGACTTCATTTGCTATTTTTCATGCATTTACGAATTTTTTTGAGCTAAATGATCCTAAAATTGAAAAACACTACAAATGAACTCTGAAAATGTTGAAAGTTGGCATGGTATCATCATTTCACCTACATAGCATGTGCTAAAAAGTTGAGAGGGTTATGGCAAAAACTGGATGCACTTCGTGTACAAAATGAACAATCTCTTTCGAAGTATCAGGGTTTCGGACGAAAACTCGTCTATCAAAGGCATTTCATTTTTTAAACTTATTTCAACTCCAGACTTTTTATGTGTTCAGTATGCACCATTCGAAGCAACGTCATCAATTTTCAACCCTTTCTGACTTCAGTTGCTATTTTTCATGCATTTACTGATTTTTTTGAGCTAAATGACCCTGAAATTGAAAAACACAACAAATGAACTCTGAAAATGTTGAAAGTTGGCATGATATCATCATTTCACACACATAGCATGTGCTAAAAAGTTGAGAGGGTTACGGAAAAAACTGGATGCACTTCGTGTACAAAATGGACAATCTCTTTCGAGGTATCACGGTTTCAGACGAAAACTCGTCTGTCAAAGGCATTTCATTTTTTTAAACTTATTTCAACTCCAGAATTTTTGTGTGTTCAGTATGCAACATTCGAAGCAACGTCATCAATTTTCAACCCTTTCTGACTTCATTTGCTATTTTTCATGCATTTACTGATTTTTTTGAGCTAAATGATCCTGAAATTGAAAAACACTACAAATGAACTCTGAAAATGTTGAAAGTTGGCATGGTATCATCATTTCACCCACATAGCATGTGCTAAAAAGTTGAGAGATTTACGGCAAAAAATGGATGCACTTCGTGTACAAAATGGACAATCTCTTTCGAAGTATCAGAGTTTCGGACGAAAACTCGTCTGTTACAAAGGCATTTCATTTTTTTAAACTTATTTCAACTCCAGACTTTTTGTGTGTTCAGTATGCACCATTCGAAGCAACGTCATCAATTTTCAACCCTTTCTGACTTCATTTGCTATTTTTCATGCATTTACTGATTTTTTTGAGCTAAATGATCCTGAAATTGAAAAACACTACAAATGAACTCTGAAAATGTTGAAAGTTGGCATGGTATCATCATTTCACCCACATAGCATGTGCTAAAAAGTTGAGAGGGTTACGACAAAAACTGGATGCACTTCGTGTACAAAATGGACAATCTCTTTCGAAGTATCAGGGTTTCGGACGAAAACTCGTCTGTTACAAAAGCATTTCATTTTTTTAAACTTATTTCAACTCCAGACTTTTTGTGTGTTCAGTATGCACCATTCGAAGCAACGTCATCAATTTTCAACCCTTTCTGACTTCATTTGCTATTTTTCATGCATTTACTGATTTTTTTGAGCTAAATGATCCTGAAATTGAAAAACACTACAAATGAACTCTGAAAATGTTGAAAGTTGGCATGGTATCATCATTTCACCCACATAGCATGTGCTAAAAAGTTGAGAGGGTTACTGCAAAAATTGGATGCACTTCGTGTACAAACTGGACCATCTCTTCGAAGTATCAAGGTTTCGGACGAAAACTCATCTATTACAAAGGCATTTCATTTTTTTAAACTTATTTTAACCCCAGACTTTTTGTGCATTTAATATGCACCATATTACAACATGTTAAAATCTACAGAAAGAACTAACTAAAAATAATAGAAAACAACAATTAAATGACTAAAACAACTATATAAGCAAAACAGTACTGTTTTAATTAAAATCCTAATTTAAATTATTCTAAAAATAACCAAATAAATCTTATTGTGACAATAATCTAACATGTGACTAGGAGCAAAAATAATTAAATTAAAAATTATTTTTAAACTCAAGTTATTCACAATCTAGGGTTTGAAGCAAATTTGAAAAAAAATCATATTTAAACCATTCAAATTTGAAAACTAATGGCACAAACAGAAACTAGACAAAATTTTGAATCTAATGCAAAAAAGAATCACTCAAAAACATCAAATATCCTAAAAGATATAAGCAATTTAAAACATCAAATAAAAAAATACACCGTCGGCGTAGGCAAAATAAGAAAAATGTACCTACGCCGACGGTTATACCATCGGCATAGCTATGCACCTGATCGGCAGCTCCCTCGGATCGATGACGTGGCAATCGCTGCTATGCCGACGGTGTCCGTTAGGACCGTCAGCATACCTTTGACGGCGTCAAACGGGCGTAACCCGTCGAGTGGCCGGGCCCGCAGGTATGCCGACGGTGTTTGTACGCCAACGGTGGCCGTCGGCATAGGTTGGTCTACGCCGACGGTGTTTGTACGCCGACGGTGGCCGTCGGCATAGGTTGGTCTACGCCGATGGTGTTTCGTACGCCGACGGTTAGACGCCGGTGGTCGGCATAGGGTGATATACGCCTACAGGGGCCGTCGGCATAGTTTAAGCCGTCGGCAACGAGCCCGATTCTGGTAGTGGAGGGAGATCATCACGGTCTCATTCATCACATGGACCAACTGCCCTATGTATTTCACAATCTGAAATGTGCTAGAGCTGTCCAAACCAGTGGAAATCTCATCCAGGAACAAAGCTCTTGCAGGTCCTGTTAACATCTCCCCTGCCATCAATAGAACGAAGTTAAAAATAAATAAATCAGACAAACATAATATGAATTAAGTAAGAAAATTGTATGTATATATCTAGGCATGCATGCATGCATACCAGTTGTTACACGCTTCTTTTGGCTGCCAGAAATTCCTCTGATCATGTCGTCACCAATGGGCATATCAGCACAAATGTCAAGCCCAAGCACCTGAGAGTGAGGTTTTTGTTAATTTTGCTTGAGAGTTGCACGTAATTGACAGCAACAGGATAGGACAGTCACCTTGAGAGTAAGATCAGTAACAATATTACTCTCCTGTCCTTGCACGACAGTAGCTTTCATATAAGCATCGATCTCGGGATCAGGCTTTATGCCAGCTTGGCGCTCCCTGGCAGCGAGCTCAGAGAGCATGTCATATCTGGCACCGACGCCTAAGCAGCGCCTGGAGAAATCGAGTGTCTCCCTTACGGTCATCTCTGCGTTGTGGAGATCGTACTGACTAACGTACGCGCTGGTCCTCTCATGGTAGAACTCCTCAAATGTATGACCACAGTAAGTGATGTTGCCAGATACCTGGGTGTGTTGCAATATCCATATAATTTATTTTTGTATGAGGTAGCTAGCTAGCTAGGACATAACATAACACATCATAAGCAGAATAAATAAATGAAAGCGAACCTTGAGGGTTTTGTGGAGCTTGCCAGTAAGGGCTCGCATAAGTGTGGTCTTTCCTGAGGATGGAGGTCCAAGCAGAAGGGCCATCCTGAAAGTGAAAAGCAACAAGAATGATTTTGTTGGTGATTCGGACTAGATACTGAAAAGTGAATTTGTTTTGTTTTGTATCTACTCTTCTGACACACTAGGAAGCTTGTCACGGAAGAGTAATGGTGTGAGGATTATATATAATTATACCTTGATGGTTTGATGATGCCGTAGACGTTTTGGAGTATGTTGATGGTCTTCTTGTTGGAGGAAGCAAGACCCTGCAGGCATGAATGAATCATATAAATCGTATATATATACATCGTGTTTGTGTTTGTGTAAGCAGTAAGCAAATGCAAATCATCATTCTTGTACTAGTACTAGTCAAGGACATTTGGTCGAACACCTCAAGGACGGCATTGGCTTGGCCGGCCGCGAGCTCAGAGAAATTCTGTTGAACACCTCAAGGACGGACGGACACCATTAGTTGGAGAAGGCAGGCATGCAGCAATTGGAGTCTTGTTGAGACCCGACTATCCATGGGCTGCCCTCCAGAGTAGAGTAGCAGCGAAGCGATTGATGGATGCCAATGCCAAGGCCAATGCCATGATCTGTGGCCAGGCCGCCGCTTGATCTGTGGGGCCGGGCCGGGCCGGGGAGGAGCCGAGTTGAACGCCCCATGTAGAGTGGAAGAGAGAGAGCCTCTGCCGCCACCGCCACCGCCACCATCAGAGCGAGCGAGTTCCCTTGTTGGGTTGGGTTGGGTTGGGTTGGGTGGATGAGAGCGGAAGAAGAAAGCTCATCTAGACGCAGTCATGTTGCAGGCAGGTTGAAGCGTGCGAATCTGGGTGACGTGGCAGGATCACTGGCCATGTCAGCAGCATATCGGCGACGCAGGCCATTAGAATATAGATTAATCCATTTTGCTTCGTACGTTGTCTATAGTGAAATCTATAAAAAGAGGAACGGAGGGAATATGTGAAAATCAACTTTTTTTTTCCTCAAGAATTTCAGCTTCAACTCATGCATGCACTGTAGTACGTACGTAGTATATTTTGATTTGATTTGATGGAGTAGCTAGCTAGTACTCCCCACAACAAGTATTTAGGTATTACCAACAATACAATACAGTAGAGTAGTAGGAGAGGAGTACATGCAAGCCACGAATGTGCATGGAGATCTAACCTGGAGCAAGTTTGTTGCCGAGTTCCAGAGCGTGGGCAGCGCCCGGCTGCCGACCAAGGCGTCCACCTCCACCGACAGGCCCTGGTACCTCACCTCGATCGCCGGGAGGTCGATGCCCACCCGGTCCACACGGTCCCTCAATCTTGTTAAGAAGTGCTCGCTGTCGTCCTGGAACACCCTCTCCAGCAGCGCCCGGCCGGCCTCGCCGCTGGCCAGCTGTTGGATGTCCACCAAGCCCTGCTGAGGATGTTCATGGGTGAGGATGACTGCGCGACGCATACGGTCGTAGGTGGGCAGCTTCTCGAGCGCCGCCCATCGGAGGTTCTCCTCGTCGTCGTCATGGCCCTGCTGAGAGGCGGCACGGCCGAAAGGGTCCGCCGATTGACTATGACTATGGAGAGACAAGGATCTGCCCACCTACGTAAATGAAACTTGCTATGAATGAATGAACGAACGAACGAACGAACGAAAGAAAGAAAGAAAGAAAGGAAGAAACTTGCTATGCATATATAGGGAAGGGAAGGGAATGGAAGGGAAGGGAAGGGAAGCATGAGATGAGATGAGCATCTAGATGCAAATTAAGCTTGATGGTTTCGTGTCCTTTCCTTTCCCATGAATGAATGAATGAATGAATGAAACAAAGAAAGAAAGAAAGAAAGAAAGAAACTTGCGCTATGCGAACGCACGGTACGACCAGTCAGGTCCACGGCAGGAACCACACTTGTACGTTCAAAGTCAAACTTGTACTAGCTAGTATATACTCCTACTAGAGTACGTATTTCAAGCCATCATATCATGCGCTGCCTTCCGGCCTGCATCTAGAATTCTAGAGTACAAGGAAAGGAAAGGAGGCCGGCAACGATTGAGACGATACTCGTTATTAATTTCTACCTACTGTAGTAGTAGTGCTCTTCTAGATAGAATATCAGCTCAGACCAGACGAGCGACCCAGCCAAGCCCAGCCAAGCCCAGCCCAGCCAAGCGCGTCATTGATTCTTTCATCTTTCTAGAACACAATGTTGATGTTGGGCAATGAATCAATTAATTCACCGTCAACGATGCATGGTTCGTTACTCCTTTTAGGGTGATTCATGGTGATAAATTAACCTTGGACACCAAAAATTAGTCCAATTCCTCTAGCCAATTTTCCTCAGCAAATTATTTAAGTTTATGTCCAGATTAGAGCATTATGAAGGAAGTACCATTTATATTTATGCAAATGGTATGAAACTTTTACAGTGACTCCATATGCCTAAATAATTGACCTCCTCCAAGTTTGAGCCATTTTTATCTAGCCAAATCCTCAGAACCATCTGATTTCTATTTCTGTCCAATCTGGCACTTTGTGAAGCAAGTGCTTGGTTTCTTCATCCAATTGAGTTGAAATTTGGCAGGGTAGTGCATATTGATGTATTACCACTGTAATCCAAAAATCAGCTCAACTCTCCAACCCTATCTTTTTCCATAATTTTCTCACGTTTATGTCCAAAATATATCTCTATGAAGGAAGTACATTCATAGGCAATTATTTTGGGCTGAAACTTGTCTAGTGCATTCTTGTGCCCAAATCATAGCCCTCCTCCAAAAATTATCCATATCTATGTAGCCATTTGTCCCAGCTCCATCATTTTCATTTCTGGCCAATGGGCAAGATTGCAAAGGAAGTACTAGCTAGACTGGTTCACTGGTGCTGAAAACTTGCCAAGGTAATGACCTTAGTGGACGGATAAGCCCTGCCAAGAATCTTGCCAAGAGGAGCACTGTGGTGGCCACAGCAACTGCCAAACACCTTGCTGTTCATCGGCAGTTGACCATGGTGTAGTCACCTCAGGCCTCTCTTGGGTCATTCATCTGCACAGGTCAACTCAGTGTTGTGGGGTGAATGCCCTAGACATAGTTTGGCCTCGTGTGCTGCGTGGCCAAGCCCTGGCCACGTGGTGACCACGCCAGACGCAGCCAAACAAGTGCTCTGTGCGATGGAATGCTTCGGGAGCTCGCCTCCAGTGGGCTCTGGTGTGTCCGTGAGTGTCATAGAGCTTCCCCGCGCGCGTGTGAACTCTCTGGAGTCCTCTCCCCCTCGTCTCGAAGCCCTAGCTGCCCCTGTCCATCGCCGGAACGCCGCCGTCGCCCGAAGCTTCGGCCACCGTCGCGAATGCCCTTCCCTCTGCTATTTAAGCGTGCCCCGAGCCCCTTCCCTAGGGAGAAGCCCAACCCCTCCTCCCAATTGAGCTTCAGCCCCTCCCCTTGAGACACAGGAGCTCGCTGCCATACCAATGGCCGAGCGCCGCCGCTGGACCCCCGTGGTGATTCTAGCCCCTTGGCTCATCCCCTCCTCCCAAACCTCGCCCCCGGCCTTCCCTAAGCCCGGTGAGCCGCCGCCCCCCTCCATTTCTCCGGGGAAACGCCGCCGCCGCCGTAGCTTTCCGAAGCTCTCCGGCCGCCGCCGTGGATAGTGGAGACAGTGATGGAAGCTGCCCTAGGCGAGGCCGCAGCCACCTTGAGCTCAGTGCGCTGCGCCGGTTCCAGGGCAGCCATCGGCGGGCTCGCTGGCGCCGCCCATCGTCGGCTGCGTCAACGGCCGGCCGCCCCTGTTCTGTTCTATCGGGGAGAAGGCGACCAGAGGAGGAGAAGAGGGAGGAGAGAGAGGAGGATAAGGCGGGGCCCACGCGTCAGTGAGAGAGAGGCCAGTCAACCCGGGCCCCCAATCAGATTTAAGTGGAAGCGTATTTCCGAAAATACGCTTTCCCAGTTAGAAAGCGCAATCTGCTCTGTTTCGGCCAAGAATACGTCTTCCTGCTTAGGAGGCGTAATGTAGAGAAAGGCACGTTCTGTTTTAGCCACAGGGGCCTGTTTGTAGCAACTGTTTTTACAGATTGGTCCCTGGTGCCTAAACGATCGTATCTTCGCGACCGTAGCTCCGATCAAGGTAAAACCAGCGCCCACGTTTTCGTCTCGTCAAGCCCGTTCCGATAGTGCTAGTTCCATAATGCGTGCATACAGTAGTATTGACCATCTTGCCCTTGCCCTCCGATTGAGCCCTTTGAGAGAGAACCGTTCCGGCGAATCCTTCCGCGAGGTAATCGCGCTTATCTCCGGTGTATTCGTCGACCCTCAGGCAAGTCAACCTCTAACTATAAGCCCCGAACTTGCGTGATGACTTTGCTTGTACCCTGTGTGTGTTTATATCATCTGTTAATCTGCATTCGCGTGCACATGTGATAACGTCGGTACTAGTTACCAGCGTTACTTTAGATCTAATGCCCGTCTTATTTCTATATCACCATGCAAATAAGACGTTTATGCTGAGTTGAGCTAAGAGATTACCGTCTATGATTATTTTGGGTTTCATCCGGCAGTTTGTGGGTATGAGGAGTTGAGGTAATGCAATTTAGTTGGTTGATTGTGAGTCACCTGTTAGGGCATTATCCGTGCAACCACATTTGTCGGTATGGGACGGCCTTGACTTGGTCTGGTAGCGTGACCTTTCATCGGTACCTCCAAAGAGGGAGGGTTATGCGTGGCGTGCTACCTTGGCCCGGTAAGCGGCGATAACCCTGTGAGCCGGTTGTTGTTGAGTTTTGCGCAAGGTCCCCGTTTGGGACAGTTGAGTTGGTCCCCGTTGTTGGGGAACGTTGCATGGGAAACAAAATTTTTCCTACGCACACGCAAGATCTATCCATGGTGATGAGCATCTATGAGAGGGAGAGTGGATCTACGTACCCTTGTAGATCGCTAAGCGGGAAGCGTTAAGAAACGAGGTTGATGTAGTCGAACGTCTTCGCGATCCAAATCGCCGAGCATCCCGCGATCCAATCACGATCCGTCTCGCGATCCAATCACGGTCCGTCCCGCGATCCCATCACGATCCATCCCGCGATCAAATCACGAATCGTCTCGCGATCCTGATCACGGTCCTTCCGATCTAGCGCCGAACGGACGGCACCTCCGCGTTCAGCACACGTACAGCTCGATGACGATCTCCGCCTTGTTGATCCAGCAAGAGGGGGCGGAGAGGTAGAAGAGTTCTCCGGCAGCGCGATGGCGCGGCGGCTATGGTGGTGGAACAATTCCGACAGGGCTTCGCCTAAGCACCGCTGAAACTAGACTAGAGGAGAAACCGATCTAGATGAAGTAGAGGGAGCACATGGCAATTAGGGTTTTTCTCCTCTAAATCCTCTAGTATATATAGGAGGGAGGGAGGGGAGGAGTCAGCCTCAAACCCTCAAGGGCTGGCCGAAATTTGAGGTGGAGGAGTCCTACTCCAATCCTACTAGGAGTAGGATTCCTCCTCTCCACTTGGAAACACTTTCCACCTCTCCATCTTTGGGTTTTTTCCACCTCCAGCCACATGGGCCTTAGTGGGGGGCTTGGCCAGCCCACTAAGGGCTGGTTTGACTCCTCCCACAGCCCATGAGGCCCCTTGGGTCGAAATACCCCTCCTGATGGTCCCCGGTACCCCTCCCGGCACTCCCGGTACACTACCGAAGTACCCGAAACTTTTCCGGTGACCAAAACGGGACTTCCTATATATCAATCTTTACCTCCGGACCATTCCGGAGCTCCTCGTGACGTCCGGGATCTCATCCGGGACTCCGAATTTGTCCAGGCTTGTCCTTTGCTACAAAAAGGATTGGGCCACCTTGCTGCACCTTTGCTACATTTGTTACTTGCTACCCATTACGAATTATCTTATCACAAAACTATCTGTTACCGATAATTTCAGTGCTTGCAGAGAATACCTTACTAAAAACCGCTTGTCATTTCCTTCTGCTCCTCGTTGGGTTCGACACTCTTACTTATCGAAAGGACTACGATAGATCCCCTATACTTGTGGGTCATCAAGTTAAAATATGTTTACAAAAATGCAGAAAAAGTCTTTTATAAAACTGTAATAGCACAAAGAATGAACTAAAGAGAAAGAATTTAATTTAATATTCTTCATTAGCAAAAAGAATAAAAATAATATTAACTAAAATTATAAAATTATTTATTTGTTAAAAACTTTAATAGTAAAATTAATTTTCATAAATTATATTTTGTTACAAGCTTTAATAGAAACTAAAAAGCTTTTATAAAATTCTAATAGCAAAAGGAATCAACTAAAAAGAATCAATAAAAAATAAAACTTATGCAACTAAAATTATATAAAATTTATGCAACTAAAATTATATAACTAAAAATAACATATGCAAAAAATAACATTAAAAATCATAATATATGCAAAAAAAGGCCCGCCTACTAGGCATGACGGCCTGCATACGACTAGAAACCCTACAAATGGGCCAGGATGCAGGCCCGCAGTGCTAGCAGGCCCAACAGGGCGTCCAATAAGCATGTACTGCCTGCATTAGAGAGGAGCTCGAGGGGGCAGCGGCAACAGCGCTTATAAACCACTCCGAGTCCCTCTTGACTAGCAAGGTGGGACTAAACTTTTGGTACGGGAAGCACAACCCTTTAGTCCCGGTTGGTGGCTCCAACCGGGACTAATGCCTCCCTTTAGTCCCGGTTGGTGCCACCAACCGGGACTAAAGGTCTCTGCTTCCCGCCCTTTGGGCTCCTGGAAATTGACCTTTAGTCCCGGTTGGTGGCTACAACCGGGACTAAAGGGAGTCATTAGTCCCGGTTGGAGCCACCAACCGGGACTAAAGGGGGGCTATATAAAGGGCACTGATGTCTACTACGCAACCTTCTTCTTGTAGACTTGTGTTGGGCCTCCAAGCGCAGAGTTTTGTAGGACAGTAGCAAATTTCCCTCAAGTGGATGGCCTAAGGTTTATCAATCCGTGGGAGGCATAGGATGAATATGGTCTCTCTCGAACAACCCTGCAACCAAATAACAAAGAGTCTCTTGTGTCCCAAACACACCCAATACAATGGTAAATTGTATAGGTGCACTAGTTCGGCGAAGAGATGCTGATACAAGTGTAATATGGATGGTAGATATAGGTTTTTGTAATCTGAAAATATAAAAACAGCAAGGTAGCAAGTAACAAAAGTGAGCAAAAATGGTATTGCAATGCTTAGAAACAAGGCCTAGGGTTCATACTTTCACTAGTGCAAGTTCTCTCAACAATACTAACATAGTTAAATCATATGTAAATCCCTCACGTGCGAGAAAGAGTTCACTCCAAAGTCACAAATAGCGGAGAACAAATGAAGAAATTATTGTAGGGTATGAAACCACCTCAAAGTTATCTTTTCCGATCAATCTTAAGAGATATCCCTATAAGTGTCATGAACAGCCCTAGAGTTCGTACTAAAATAACACCTAAAGATACACATCAACCAAAACCCGAATGTCACCTAGATACTCCAATGTCACCACGAGTACCTATGGGCTTAATTATACGATATGCATCACACAATTCAAGATTCATCATGTTCAATCCAACACAAAGAACTTCATAGAGTGCCCCAAAGTTTCTACCGGAGAGTCAAGACGAAAACATGTGCCAACCCCTATGCATAGATTCCCAAGGTCACGGAACCCGCAAGTTGATCACCAAAACATACATCAAGTGGATCAATAGAACATCCCATTGTCACCACGTTTATCCCATCGCAAGACATACATCAAGTGTTCTCAAATCCTTAAAGACTCAATCCGATAAGAAAACTTCAAAGGGAAAACTCAATTCATCACAAGAAGATAGAGAGGGGAAAACTCCATATGATTCATCTATATTAATAAAGCTCACGGTACATAAGTAACGTGCCATCTCAAGAACACGAGAGAGAGAGATCAAACACATAGCTACTGGTACATACCCTCAGCCCCGAGGGTGAACTACTCCCTCCTCGTCATGGAGACCGTCGGGATGATGAAGATGGCCTCCGATGATAGTTTCCCCCTCCTACAGGGTGCCGGAACGGGCTCCCGATTGGTTTTTCGTGGCTATAGAGGCTTGCGGCGGTGGAACTGACGATCTAGGTTTCTTTTCGTAGGTTTCTGGATTTATAGGAATTTTTGGCGTCGGTCTCACGTCACGGGGGGTGCTCGAGGGGCCCACAAGCCAGGGGGCGCGCCCTAGGGGGGGTGGCGCCCCTGTGGCTTGTGGCTGCCTCGGGACTCCTCTACGGTATCTTTTTGCTGTAGTATTTTTTATATTCTCCAAAAATATTCTCTGTAAATTCTCAGCCCATTCCGAGAACTTTTATTTCTGCACAAAAACAACACCATGGTAGTTCTGTTGAAAACAGCGTCAGTCCGGGTTAGTTCTAATCAAATCATACCAAAATCATATAAAATTAATGTAAACATGGCATGAATACTTCATAAATTATAGATACGTTGGAGACGCATCAGGCACTTAGAAAAATTTACAATCCATTGCAGTTTCTTCTCTCCTCGGCGCCGACGATGACATCGACGCCGCCAGGCTGCCAGATTTTGCCGTCACCCTCGCCGACGGCCTACCGTCCCCGAGCCCGCTGACCGTCGCCGGTGCCGGACCTTCGCGCGCCCTCCACCCCGTCGCCGTTGCCGTGCCCTGCCCCGCCGTCGTCGCACCCCTACCCCTACGTCCTCGTCACCGTCGGCGCGCCCTGCCCCTACGTCGCCGTCGCCATCACCTCGCCATGCCCCCGCCATCGCCGTCGCCTTGCCCTGCCCTGCCGTCGTCGTGCCCCAGCCCCTACGTCGTCATCGCCATCGCCGCGCCCTGCCCCTACGTCGCCGTCACCGTCGCCTCGCCCTACCCCGCCGTCGTCGTCGCCTGGCCCGCCGTCGCCATCGCCTCGCCCTGCCCCGCCGTTGTCGCGCCCGTGCCCCTACGTCGTCGTCGTCGTCGCCGCGCCCTGCCCCTACGTCGCCGTCGCCGTCGCCTCGCCCAGCCACGCCATCGTCGCGCCCCTGCCCCTACGTCGTCGTCACCGTCGCCGCGCCCTGCCCCTACGTCGCCGTCGCCTCGCCCTGCCCCGCAGTCGCTGTCGCCTGCCCACTCAATCTTTCGAAAGAAACTCTTTCTCGAGAAAGGACCCATTTTAGCAACAAACACTTTGTGCTTGGATCTAAGATAGAAAGTTTACCCAACTGTTATGTTAGGGTATTCTATGAAGATGCATTTGTCCGCTTTGGGTTCGAGCTCATTAGGTGAAAACCCTTTTTCACATAAGCGTCGCAGCCCCAAACATTAAGAAATGACAACTTAGGTTTCCGCCAAACCAAAATTCATACGGTGTCATCTCAACAGACTTAGATGGTGCCCCTTTTAAAGTGCATGTGGTTGTCTCTAATGCATAGCCATAAAATGATAGTGGTAAATCGATAAGAGACATCATAGTTCGCACCATATCCAATAGAGCATGACTACGACGTTCGGACACACCATCACACTATGGTGTTCCAGGTGGCGTGAGTTGTGAAACAACTTCCACATTGTCTTAAGTTGTATACCAAACTTGTAACTCAGATATTCACCTCCACGATCATATCGTAAACATTTTATCTTCTTGTCACGATGGTCTCAAACTTCACTCTGATTTTGTTTGAACTTTTCAAACGTTTCAGACTTGTGTTTCATTAAGTAAATATACCCGTATCTACTCAAATCATCAGTGAAGGTAGGAAAATAATGATATCCACCGCACACTACAATACTCACAGGACCGCATAAATCAACATGTATCATTTCCAATAAGTTAATTGCCCGCTCCATCATACCGGAAAACAGAGTTTAATTCATCTTGCCCATGAGGCATGGTCCGCATGTATCAACCGATTCGAAATCGAATGAGTCCAAAGATCCATCAGCATGGAGTTTCTTCCTACGTTTTACACCAATATGGCATTTAGCGGCAGTGCCACAAGTATGTGGAACTATCATTATTAACTTTGTATCTTTTGGCATCAATATTATGAACATGTGTATCACTATGATCAAGATTCAATAAACCACTCTCATTGGGTGCATGACCATTGAAGGTATTATTCATGTAAACAGAATAACCATTATTCTCTAACTTAAATGAATAACCGTATTGCAATAACATGATCTAATCATGTTCATGCTCAACGCAAACACCAAATAACATTTATTTAGGTTCATCACTAATCCCGAAGGTAGAGAGAGCGTGCGATTGTGATCACATCAACATTGGAAACACTTCCAACACTCATCGTCACCTCGCCCTTAGCTAGCCTCCGTTTGTTCCGTAGCTTTTATTTCGAGTTACTAACATTTAGCAACGGAACCGGTATCTAATACCCAGGTGCTATTAGGAGTACTAGTAAGGTACATATCAATAACACGTATATCAAATATACTTCTGTCGACGTTGCCATCCTTCTTATATACCAAGTATCTAGGGCAGTTCCGCTTCAGCGACCGTTCTCCTCATAGTAGAAGCACTTAGTCTCAGGTTTGGGTTCAACCTTGGGTTTCTTCACTGGAGCAGCAACTGACTTGCCATCCATGAAGTTTCCCTCCTTGCCCTTGCCCTTCTCGAAACTAGTGGTTTCACTAACCATCAACACTTGATGCTCCTTCTTGATTTCTACCTTCGCGGTGTCAAACAATGCGAATAGCTCAGGGATCATCATTTCCATCTCTGGCCTTTTATAGTTCATCACGAAGCTCTAGAAGCTTAGTGACAGTGACTTGGAGAACTATATCAATCACTATCTTATCTGGAAGATCAACTCCCACTCGATTCAAGCGATTGTAGCACCCAAACAATCTGAGCACATGCTCAACGATTGAGCAATTCTCCATCATCTTGCAGGCAAAGAATCTTGTTGGAGGTCTCATACCTCTCAACACGGGCATGAGCCTAAGAACCCAATTTCAGCTCTTAGAACATCTCATATGTTCCGTGACGTTCAAAACGTTTTGGAGCCTCAGTTCTAAGCCGTAATGCATGACGCACTGAACTATTAAGTAGTCATCGGAACGTGCCTGTCAGATGTTCACAACATCTACAGACGACGCTAGAGGGGGTGGCGCACCGAGCGGTGCTTTAAGGACATAAGCCTTCTGTGCAGCAATGAGGACAATCCTCAGATCACGGACCCAGTCCGCATTATTGCTACCATCATCTTTCAACTCTATTTCTCTAGGAACATATAAAAACACAGGGGAGCTACAGCGCGAGCTAGTGATCTACAACATAATTTGCAAAGACATTTTGACTATGTTCATGATAATGAGTTTAGTTAATCATATTGCTTAAAAACTCCCACTCAAATTGACATCCCTCTGGTCATTCGAGTGTCACATGATCCAAATCCACCAACTCAAGTCCGATCAGCACGTGAGTTGAGGTGGTTTCAATGGTGAACATCTTCATGTTGATCATATCTACTATATGACTCATGTTCGACCTTTCGTTCTCTTGTGTTCCGAGGCCATGTCTGTACATGCTAGGCTCGTCAAGTTTAACCCGAGTGTTCCGCACGTGCAACACTGGCTTGCACCCGTTGTATGCGAACATAGAGTCTATCACACCCGATCATCACGTGGTGTCTCGAAACGACGAACTTTCGCAATGGTGCACACTCGGGGAGAACACAATTTATCTTGAAATTTAAGTGAGGGATCACCTTATAATGCTACCGTCGTTCGAAGCAAAATAAGATTCATAAAAGGATTAACATCGCATGCAAATCATAAGTGACATGATATGGCCATGAACTTGTGCTTTTGATCTCCATCTTCAAAGCACCGACATGATCTCCATCGTCACCGGCATAACATCATGATCTCCATCATCTTGATCTCCATCAATGTGTCCCCATGAGGTTGTCGCGCCGATTGTTGCTTCCACGACTATTGCTAACTCATAGCGATAAAGTAAAGCAAAAAGGGCAAAAATAATTAAAGACAACCCCATGGCTCCTGCCGGTTGCCGTACTCATCGACATGCAAGTCGTGATATTCTATACAATACATGATCATTTCATACATCACAGAGCAAGAACAATTCTTACCTACGCCCACAACGGTGATACAAAAATTGCTATTCAACCTTCTCAAGGACCGCCTTTGTCAAATCCGATCCGACTAAAGTGGGAGAAACAGACACCCGCCAGCCATCTTTATGCAACAAAGTTGCATGTCAGTTGATGGAACCGGTCTCTTGTAAGCGTACGAGTAATGTTGGTCCGGGCCGCTTCATCCCACAATACCGCCGAAACAAGAAAAGATCAAGGGAGGAAGCAATCTGAATATCAACGCCCACAAACTTCTTTGTGTTTCTACTCGAGATCTCATCTACACATAGAACAAGCTCAGATGCCACTGTTGGGGAACGTTGCATGGGAAACAAAAATTTTCCTACGCACACGCAAGATCTATCCATGGTGATGAGAATCTACGAGAGGGAGAGTGGATCTACATACCCTTGTAGATCGCTAAGCGGGAAGCGTTAAGAAACGCGGTTGATGTAGTCGAACGTCTTCGCGATCCAAATCACCGAGCATCCTGCGATCCCATCACGATCCATCTCACGATCCAATCACGATCCGTCCCGTGATCAAATCATGAACCGTCTCGCAATCCTGATCACGGTCCTTCCGATCTAGTGCCAAACGGACGGCACCTCCGCGTTCAGCAAACGTACAGCTCGATGAAGATCTCCGCCTTCTTGATCCAGCAAGAGGGGGCGGAGAGGTAGAAGATTTCTCCGGCGGCGCGACGGCACGGCGGCTATGGTGGTAGAACAATTCTGGCAGGGCTTCGGCTAAGCACCGCTAAAATTAGACTAGAGGAGAAACCGATCTAGATGAAGTAGAGGGAGCACGTGGCAATTAGGGTTATTTTTCTCCTCTAAATCCTCTAATATATATAGGAGGGGGGGAGGGGAGGAGGCAGCCTCAAACCCTCAAGGGCTGGCCGAAATTGGAGGTGGAGGAGTCCTACTCCAATCCTACTAGGAGTAGGATTCCTCCTCTCCACTTGGAAACACTTTCCACCTTTCCACCGTTGGGTTTTTTTCCACCTCCAGCCACATGGGCCTTAGTGGGGGGCTTGGCCAGCCCACTAAGGGCTGGCTTGACTCCTCCCACAGCCCATGAGGCCCCTTGGGTCGAAATACCCCTCCCGATGGTCCCCGGTACCCCTCCCGGCACTCCCGGTACACTACGGAAGTACCCGAAACTTTTTCGGTGACCAAAACGGGACTTCCTATATATCAATCTTTACCTCCGGACCATTCCGGAGCTCCTCGTGACATCCGGGATCTCATCCGGGACTCCAAACAACCTTCGGTCACCACCATACATAACTCTACTATACCGAAACGTCACCGAACCTTAAGTGTGCAGACCCTGCGGGTTCGAGAACTATGTAGACATGACCGAGACACCTCTACGGCCAATAACCAATAGCGGGACCTGGATGCCCATATTGGTTCCCACATATTCTACGAAGATCTTTATCGGTTGAACCTTTAGGTCAAGGATTCAGTTAATCCCGTATGCTGTTCCCTTTGTTCTTCGGTATGTTACTTGCCCGAGATTCGATCGTCGGTATCTCTATACCTAGTTCAATCTCGTTACCGGCAAGTATCTTTACTCGTTCCGTAATACAAGATCCTGTGGCTAACTCTTTAGTCACTTTGCTTGCAAGGCTCATTGTGATGTTGTATTACCGAGTGGGCCCTGAGATACCTCTCCGTCACATGGAGTAACAAATCCCAGTCTTAATCCATGCCAACCCAACAGACACCCTCGGAGATACCTGTAGAGCACCTTTATAGTCACCCAGTTACGTTGTGACGTTTGATACACACAAGGTATTCCTCCGGTGTCAGTGAGTTGCATGATCTCATGGTCATAGGAACAGATACTTGACATGCAGAAAACAATAGCAATAAACTGACATGATCATATGCTATGTTCATAGTTTGGGTCTTCTCCATCACATCATTCTCCTAATGATGTGATCCCGTTATCAAATGACATCTCATGTCTATGTCCAGGAAACCTTGACCATCTTTGATCAACGAACTAGTTAACTAGAGGCATACTAGGGACACAGTGTTGTCTATGTACCCACACATGTATTTGAGTTTCCAATCAATACAATTATAGCATGGATAATAAACGATTATCATGAACAAGGAAATATGACAATAACTAAATTATTATTGCCTCTAGGGCATATTTCCAACACCACTGTTGCCTCGCCCTGCCCCGCCGTCGTCGCACCCCTGCCCCTAAGTCGTCATCGTCGTTGCCGCGCCCTGCCCCTACGTCGCCGTCACCATCGCCTCGCCCTGCCCTGCCATCGCTGTCACCTTGCCCTTCCCTGCTATCACCTCCCCCTGCCCCGTCGCCGTCGCCGCGCCCCTGCCGGCCTCGACGTCGCCGCGCCGGCCCCTGCCCGCACAGTGAGCCCATTGAACATGGCTTGTTGATGCTGATGGCTTGTTGCTTTTTGAGAGTTCTTGTTTATTGCCGTATCCCGTATCGCTGTATCGCCTTATTGCTTATATATGTTTACCGTATCAATGTCCATTCCATGTCATTTTATTATTACTTATATATGTTTACTATGCCATATCCCCCAAAGTGAGATTTTTAAAATGAGACAGTCACACGTCATTTTATTATTACTTATATATGTTTACCGTATCACCTTATTGCTGTTTTTAGAAATTGCCGTACACCGTATCGCCATACCCGTATCACCGTATCAATGTCGCTGTATCGGTGCTTCGTAGGTTGTCGGTCCCACCATATGAACATAATGCACTTGAGAATTTTCATATGTTCGTAGAATGATAACTTTGACATGAGGGGGGTGAGGGTCTGCAAGTATCCTCGAGGACCATGAGAGAGGCGGTCACGGGTTCAAACCCGTTTCAGTAATACCCGAACCCGAAACCCACCATCCCCGTCAAAATACTACGCTTAGCATATTGGGCCATTCATCCTTCACTACAAACGACCATGAGAGAGGCGGTCCACAAAGTATCGTCTCTCAAAAGATAGGGCGACTCATCAGACATGAGGGGGGAGGAATCCTCGACGATCGTCTGAAACTGACTGTTATAAA
Source organism: Elymus sibiricus (assembly GCA_039707655.1). Lineage (NCBI taxonomy): Eukaryota > Viridiplantae > Streptophyta > Magnoliopsida > Poales > Poaceae > Elymus > Elymus sibiricus. The sequence continues at coordinate 518,131,705 of CM077672.1, read as the reverse complement.
ACTTGTGAACTTTGCATGATGTTTCCCACTAATCCATTGCTCATATGCATAGATTCCTTGTTGTGATTAAGTCTATGTTTGCCACTAATCCATCTCTCATGGTTGTATATTGCCACGTTGTAATATTTGCAGAAACTATGGCCAACAGAGACTTAGAAAAACAAGAGTTGTTGGGGGATATAATCCGCGACGGAGGTGATATCGATCTCACCTGCTTGTCGTTTCTCAACGAGACCGACGGTGAGGAAAGAGAGGATGATGGCTCCGGTGAGGAGGAAGGAGATCATGACTGCTCCGGTGATCGAACTGGGGACGAAAGAGATCATGATGGCTCCGATGATCGACTAGAGAAGGGAGCCATAACTGCTTCAAAGTCCGGCAAGGTATATATTAATTAATCCTCGGCTGACTAGATGCATTATTTTTTTATATGTACATTTATTAACGCTTATTTCTTCTTTTAATTAGCCATCCGGATCGAGCTCCACTTCGGTAAGGAGACGAGGCCTGATGAGAAGGTTGGACGCGCAAGAAAGGTTCACGATCGAACAAGTCTCTCTAGAAGGCCAACCGATTGCTCCCTACCGGACCAAGAACAAATTTATACATCAGTGTGGAGTGGTTGTTAGAGACATCGTCCCGATCAGCTGCCAAGAATGGAATAAGACGTAGGACCCTCAAGTTCCTTATGTCAACGATAGACTTAAAGATGATCTTTGGACCAATCTGATGAGAAATTTTAGTCTACCACCAGAGGAGGATCCAAATAATCCAGTTATACAGCGAAAGGTCAGGGCATTTGCTCTTAAGAAGATGGCAGAACTACTCAAGAACTGGAAGAAAGTATTAAATAGGAAGTTTGTCGAGAAAGACAAGACTCCAGAATTCAGAGGACAATATGAGAAGATGAGAGATCACTGGCCCGCATTTGTGGCCTACAAGAAATCAGAGAAGGCTAAGAACAGGTCGCTTACAAATAAGAAAAATGCCAGAAGGAAGGAGTATCACCATGTTACGGGGTCAGGTGGCTACAGCAAAGCCTGACCTACGTGGGACAAAGCTGAGCATGACCTGCTTGCTAAAGATGTCCAACCAGAGACATTGCACTCGCCAGATCGGGCAAGGACTTGGTTCTTCGGGGTTGGGGGAACTTTGGACCCAGAAACAGAGAAGTGTGTCTGGACGAAAGCTCAACTTGCAATACCATTCAAAAAGCTTGAGGAAACAATCAAGAAATCGCTAGAAGGGACGTTGGTTCCCGACAGAGAGAAGGACGAGCTGTCATTTGCCCTCGGGAATCCCGAACTCCCTGGACGAACACGAGGCACATCAGGCTCCGTTCCGTGGAAGGTTGGGTTTCCTGACAGCGCTGGTTACAGAAGCCGACAGAGAAAGAAGATAGAGGAAGCAAGAGAAATGCAAAAGTTGAATGAAAGATTGTCAAAACTAGAGGCACTTGAGAGCCAGCGAGCTACCGGCCAACCATCTCAGCGGCACGAAGATCCTTCATTGGAGACTACCCACGATGCTACCCCACCATCTCAGCGGAGAAGCAGCGTGGCTTCCACTGAGCTCGTTCATCCTGATAGCACGGCTCCTCGCTACCCCGTGTATGGTATCGCGCAAAATGAACATTGTGTGCTAATGGCGAAATGTCATAACCTGACCTTAAAGGTAGCGGTCGGCCATGTCTTACCTGGTCGACCTGATGCAACTTTCCATTGCACTCCAGTTCCAGCTGGCTTTGCTATTGTCGGGGTGGATGAAATAATGGACGGATTTGATGGGCTGGAGCTTGAGTACGCTACAGGTGAAGGGGAGCTTCTTCTTCGATATGCCTTAAGGACTACCTGTCTATGGAGAAAGGAACACATCGTGCTTCCATACTGGACGCCGCCTCCGCAGACTCAGGCGGAGGAGTCCTCGGTGCCTGAGTTGTCTCCGGTGCGTCAGCCCTCTTCGGTGCGTAAATCATCTCCGGTGCGTCAGCCGTCTCCGGTGCATCAGCCATCTCCGCCACCTCAGCGGACTCCGACGGAGGAGGCCCCTCAGTAGAATCCTCCTCCGCCGCCTAAGCAACAGCGGAAGAGAGTCACCATCGCTCCGGTGGCTAGCAGCAGTACGAAACCGAGGAGATTCAGATATGGCCCAAGCCTCAAGCCTCTTCCGAAGTTACCCTACGAGAGGTCTGAGGAGGAACTCAACGAGATCATGGATGCCGATGTGAAACATCAGCTCGCACCGAAATGCCCACCTGAAGAGGAGAAAATAGATCCGGTGAAAGTGAAGCGAACTCTGGATGTCCTTAGGCGACCACCACCGCCTCCGCTACCATCAAACTATGACCAATGTATTCAAAAGAAATATGACCAAGAGAGGCGCTCGGGAAGCTTAAGTAGAAGTGGCTCAAGAAGTGGGAAAACAATTCCCCATCTCGGCAAACAAGAACTGCAATCGTGCCTCTGCTCAAGGTGGTTATCGATATCGCTAATGATCCAAAGAAAGCGGTCAGTGGTCTTGCTATCACTGCTGATGATTACTTACACGATTCGGTACAGGTCGAAATGGCTGAGGTAGTACCATCCTTAAGCTACGAGCACGGGACGCCTCTCGTCACACGTGAGGAGCTCAAGGGTCTACCAATGAGGATGTGACATTTGCATCAATGGTACTTGCAAGCCTGCAAAGTGGGGAACAACAATATCTTGGTGGGAATAAAAAATGAGCACTTCTTCAATGGAAAGCAGATGTTGTTCATTGAATTTGAAGAATTTTTTTTAGTTATACAACCAAAAGGAGCTCGACAAAACTATCGTCAGTTCCTATTGTCTGTAAGTATTTTTTTGTAATTAAGTCTCTAGCTCAGCTCGTTCATTGCATGTATTAATTATCCTCACACTATATTATGCAGAATGAAGATCCTAGAATGGAAACAGCTACAAATATATGACATTGGGTTCACTGACCCAAATTTCATAAATGAACATACGTTAAAAGAATTTCCAGCTGATACAGAGAAAAATTTGCTAGATGTGTTACTTGGACAACAAACCAGAAAGAAAATACTATTTCCTTACAACTTCAAGTGAGTGTTACTATCTTGTGCACATTCTGTTTTGCTTACTCGAGGTTAAGTGCAATTAATGAGTTATGCGTGCGCAGTTACCACTTTATTCTGCTAGACATTCAGCTTGAAGAGGGAAAAGTAACTGTCTTGGACTTGAGACGTAAAGACCCTAAGGAGTGGACGAGCATGAGGGGAATGCTTCTGAAGTAAGTTCAATCATTATCGCACCATATCGGCAACTTTCGTTCATTTCCTGATATCAAGTAATAATTTTCTTTCCCGGGCAGGGTTTGGAAAAACTTCACCAAACAGGTTAAGGGTGTCAAATGGAAAAAAGAGCTGCAATTTTTACACCCCAAAGTAAGTACTACTCTAGTACCGCGCATCTCTCATTGATTCTAGTTTCAATACCATTATCATGCTTGATTATGATTTTGATTGAACTCTATTCTCGTAAAGTGCTTGTGGCAGGCACTACTGGAATCAGGGACTTTGCCATCTGCCAGCTCTTTGCCGTCTGCTGGCAGACGGCAAAGAGGTTGTTTGCCGTCAGCTTTCGGAAAGCAAACGGCAAAGAGCTGGCAGATGGCGAAGACACTATTTGCCATCAGCCAGCTCTTTGCCGTCTGCCAGTGGACGGCAAAGTTTCTTTGCCGTCCGCTAGCAGACGACAAAGAGGTGGGGCGGGGCCCAGTGGAGGCCAGTTAACTGCAACGGCCCACCCCACCTCTTTGCCGTCCGCTGGCAGACGGCAAAGAAAATTCCCCCCTAACGGCCGTTACCCCCCCAGGCCACTTCCTCTCTCTCTCCCTCTCTCTCTTCTCTTTCTCTCCCTCTCTTTCTCTCCCGCGCCCTTTTCCCCCTTAAATTTCGCCCCGCCGCCGCCGGTCGCCGCTGCCGCTCCGCCCCTCCCCCTCCGCCGCCCCGCGCCGCCCCCCCTCCGCCGCCCCGCACCGCCCCCCCCCCCCCCGCCCCCCCGGCGCCCGCCCCGTCGCCGGCCGCCCCGCATCGCCCCCCCCCCCGCCCCCCGGAGCCCGCCCCGTCGACCGCCCCACCGCCCCCCCGCCCCCGACCGCACCCCGCCGCCGCCCCGACCCCACGCCGCCCCGGCCCGCCTCCCGCCGCGCGCCGCCACCGATGCCCCCCCGACGCCCAGCCGCCCCTGCGGCCCAGCGCCCCGACAACAAGGCGCCCCGCCGCCCCGACGCCCACGCCGCCCTGGTGCCCCGCCGCCCTCGCCGCCCCGCCGCCCCGGTGCCCCGCCGCCCCACTCCGGTGAGCTCTCCCCCCTATTTTTTTCTTTTTTTTGCTGTTAGTTAGGTTAGTTACTACTGTTAGTTAGGTTAGTTAGATTAGTTCTAGGTTAGTTAGGTTAGTTCTAGGTTAGGTAGGTTAGTTTCTATGTTAGTTAGGTTAGTTCTTGAAAAAAAATTATTAGGAGAAGAAAAGAAGAAGAATAAGATGAAGAAGAGGAGGAGGAGGAGAAGAAGAAAAGGGGGAGGATCGGAGAAGAAAAGAAGGAGAAGAAGAAGAAGAAGAGGAGGAGGAGGAGGAGGAGGAGAAGAAAAGGGGGAGGAGAAGAAAAGAAGAAGAAAAAGAAGAGGAGGAGGAGGAGGAGGATCGAGGGGTCGAGGGTCGCCGAGGGGTCGAGGATTGAGGGGTCGAGGATCGAGGGGTCAAGGGTCGAGGGTCGAGGGGTCGAGGCTAGAAGAAGAAGAAGAAGAAGACCCCCGACCCCGACCCCCGAGGATCGAGGGGAAAAGGAGTCGAGGGTCACCGAGGACACGACACCACCGACACCCCGACCCCTGACACGACACCCCGACACCCCGACACGGCACCACCGACCCCGATACGACACCCCCTGCGTTCGTGGGTGAGCACAAATGACACCCCAACCCCGACACGACACCCCGACACCCCGACCCCGACACGGCACCCCGACCCGGACACCCCGACACCCCGACCCCGACACGGCACCCCAACCCCGACACCCCGACACCCCTGACACCCCGACACCACGACACCCAGACACGACACCCCCGACACCCCGACACCCCGACCCCGACACGACACCCCGACCCCGACACGACACCCCGACCCCGACACGACACCCCGACACCATGACACCCCGACACCCTGACACGACACCCCCGACCCCCGACACCTCTTCGGCCTCCTGTTGACCGAAAGGGTGCTCTTCGGCCTTCCAGAGGCCGACGGGGTCATGTATGTGTGAATTATGAGTTAGGTCATATAATTTCCGATTTTGTTATGAAAAACATCATATATATTTGTGTTGATCGGGTGGATTTAAATGTGCAGTTGTTTCATCGCTGCGAGGGTTTGGTGTTCGACGACCTCCCCGTGCGTTTGACGAGCTCCGCCCCTGCGTTCGTGGGTGAGCACAAATGACATCTCCTCCTCCCCCTTCATTTGCTCTGTTCCGGTCTTCGTGCCGATGAAACTTGCTAGCTGTAGGTAGATTGAATCATCAGTATGCGTGACCACTATGCGTCTCCCGTTCGAAAGGGTTACATCTATAAATATGCATGCATTTGCATATTTATAACCGTGATTCTTTCGAATTGTCCAACGTTATCCATGGACAGCCCGAGTATGTGTAGATTGGGTTCGTTTTCCCATATGCTCTGCTCCGGATCCGATGCAGAATTTCGTCAGTGCCTCCCTGTTGTTCTCCGGGTACACATCCTCTCTGCTTATTGCCGAGACGTGTATCAGGAGAACAGCGGGGAGGTGCTGCCGAAATTTTTCTTCAAATCCGGAGCAGAGCATGGGAAAACGAACCCAATCTACACATACTCGGGTGGGATTAGGACCTATCATTACCTACTAGCGTCTAGGTTGCATGGACGTAATAAAACTGACAAACTTGATTAACGGATGAATATAGATGATGAATTATATATATATTTCTTGTGTGTTTAGTAGGTAGGCAAGATGAGTGATCGTGCTTGGATGTACACCGGTCACCCTAGTCAGAAAGAAATGACCATTGAATGGTTAACAAAAACCAAGGAGTTTCTGAGCGCCGCATTTGCAAATGGCCAGGAAATAACCTGGTGCCCCTGTGTCCGGTGCGACAACCATAAAAAGTGGACACGGGATGAAATGGGTAAACACTTGCAGAAGTGGGGTTTTACGACTGATTATACGGTGTGGAGATTTCATGGTGAGTCTGCCCAACGTGCCAGAGCTGAGGTGGTTCGTCATCGCACCGACGAGCATGGTACCGGGATCGAAGACATGGTGCAAGACTTTGATGATGCTCGGGATTCGGACGATGAGATGGAGGAATCTGCAAAGGCCTTCTATGAAATGTTGGAGTCTTCAAAACGTCCTCTCCACGAGCACACTGAGCTTTGTCAGCTGGATGCCATCGCGCAAGTAATGGCTGTCAAGGCTCAGTTCAACCTGGGCAGAGAATGCTACGACGCGATGATGACTATATTTGGACGCTTTCTACCCAAAGGCCATGTATTGCCAGCAAACCTGTACCAGTCGGACAAAATCCTACGTGCGCTTAAGATGCCCTATGAGAAGATAGATGCCTGTGAGAATGGATGTGCCTTATTTAGGCTTGAGTATGCGGGCTTCAACTATTGTCCCATTTGCAAGTCTTCCAAGTCTTCTTCTTCTTCTTCTTCTTCTAGTCTTCTTCTTCTTCTTCTTCTTCTAGCTAGTCTTCTTCTTCTAGTCTTCTTCTTCTTCTTCTTCTTCTTCTTCTAGTCTTCTTCTTCTTCTTCTTCTTCTTCTAGCTAGTCTTCTTCTTCTAGTCTTCTTCTTCTTCTTCTTCTTCTTCTTCTAGTCTTCTTCTTCTTCTTCTTCTAGCTAGTCTTCTTCTTCTAGTCTTCTTCTTCTTATTCTTCTAGCTAGCCTTCTTCTTCTAGTCTTCTTCTTCTTCTTCTTCTTCTTCTTCTTCTAGTCTTCTTCTTCTTCTTCTTCTTCTTCTTCTAGCTAGTCTTCTTCTTCTAGTCTTCTTCTTCTTCTTCTTCTTCTTCTAGTCTTCTTCTTCTTCTTCTTCTAGCTAGTCTTCTTCTACTAGTCTTCTTCTGCTTCTTCTTCTAGCTAGCCTTCTTCTTCTAGTCTTCTTCTTCTTCTTCTTCTTCTAACTTTCTTCTTTCCCAATTTGCAGATTTGCTTTCGATGAGGAAGCTTGCGTTGATGGAGTCTACTCTTCTTCTTGTGCTTCCTTTTTGTTTTGATTTTGTAGGATGAACAATGTCAAACTTGCTACCTATGTATGTATGTATGGATGTCAAACTTTGCGTTGATGCTAGGATGGAACTATATGGACCTTTTGCTTAATTGTTGGATATGTTGGACTTTTCATTTGGTGTATATATGTGTTGGATGATCATATCCATATGGCAGGGATATGTTGGCTATATGTACTTGTTGAAATATTTTGAAATGAATATATATATATATATATCTGTGAAATTGATTGAATTTCAGAAAAAAAAACAACGGCAATATAGCCACTTTGCCGTCTGCTAGCAGACGGCAAAGGTCTTCGCCGTCTGCCAGCAGACGGCAAAGAGGCCACGTGGCAGCAGCCTGTGCAACCTGGGCTGGCCTATTTGGCCTCTTTGCCGTCTGCTGGCAGACGGCGAAGACCTTTGCTTCTTTGCCGTCTGCTGGCAGACGGCAAAGGGCCTGCGTTGACCCAGCTAACGCCTGACGATAGCTGACGTCAGCTGCAGCTCTTTGCCGTCTGCTGGCAGACGGCAAAGAAGCAAAGGTCTTTGCCGTCTGCCAGCAGACGGCAAAGATCGCCGTTAGCCCCCTAACGGGGCTGGCACCTTTTGTCTGCCGTCCAGGGGCTTTGCCGTCTGCCAGCAGACGGCAAAGAGGTTGGCTTCTTTGCCGTCTGCCAGCAGACGGCAAAGTGGCCTTTGCCGGCAGCTGTTCGGCCGGACTGTTTGCCGTCTGCTGGCTGACGGCAAAGGCTTTGCCGTCCGCCAGGCATGCCTTTGCCGTCTGCTATGGCAGACGGCAAAGAAGCTGATTCCAGTAGTGAGGCACCCGGGACTAATTTATGTGCTTACTACGTTTGCGAGTTCATTCGCCACTCGACCACTGAGCGGGGCCGGGGCATATCTTTAGAACAATTTGAAGTACGTAAAGAATATTCACATTTTTATTTTATTACCATCAATTGTGTTTAGTTTTATTGACCCCCTTCTTTAAATTAGATCTGGCAGAAGTGGGACGAACTCCTACCAAGTGATCGCGTACAAGCAATTCAAGAGGAATTGGCAGGATTCTTTGTTGAGCATGTCATACCTAAAGACGGAGAATGCCATCAGGATTGGTAATAGAAGTTAGGATCGTAAGAGATGTTATATTGTATATATGCATGAACGTGTACTATATGTAATAGCGTCGAATAGATTTACAAAAACTTGTTGCATATTGTTCGACCAAGCATGGAGAAAGAGAGGTCACTTCTCTCTATATATTGATCATGACGATGTTGTGTAATGGTTCCTTCATTGCTATATGTAGTAGCTAGCGTCGAGTTGAATGAAAAGCGTAAAATAAAAATGGTAAACACAAAAATAAAAGGGGGAAACACAATAGGATAACCCCTAAACCTCTCCATTGAAAAAAAAACCCAGCGCCTGGCAGGTGCTGACGCATGGCTATCTTTTAGTCCCGGTCGGTATTACCAACCGGGACTAAAGGTCCTCCTGCCTGGGCGCCCCGCAGCGGCCACGTGGAGCCCCTTTGGTCCTGGTTCGTAAGCAAACCGGGACTAAAGGTTTTGGGTATTAGTCCCATTTGGTTTGTCCCGGTTCCAGAATCGGGACTAAAGGCCCTCTAAAACCGAGACTAGTACCCTGTTTTCCACTAGTGATGGTTGGCTTGAGTGGGGCGTGGCAGCTGGATTGTAACAAAATATACTTTATGAAAATTCATTTTACTATTAAAGTTTTTAACAAATAAATACTTTGATAATTTTAGTTAATATTATTTTTATTCTTTTTGCTTATGAAGAATATTATATTAAATTAATTCTCTTTAGTTCATTCTTTGTGCTATTCACTTTTACAAAAGACCTTTTCTGCATTTTTAAAGCATATTTTAACTAAAGACATTTTCTGCATTTAATATGCACCATTCAAAGCCACATCATCACTTTTCAACCCTTTTCTCATTTTATTTGCTATTTTTCATGCATTTCATGATTTATTTTGAGCTAAGATGACCCTGAAATTGAAAAGCACTACAAATGAACTCTGAAATGGTTGAAAATTGACATGGTATCATAATTTCACCCACATAGCATGTGCTAAAAATTTGAGAGGGTTACGGCAAAAACTGGATGCACTTCATGTACAAACTGGACATTCTCTTTCAAAGTATCAGGGTTTCGGACGAAAACTCGTCTATTACAAATGGATTTCATTTTTTAAAACATATTTTAACTCAAGACTTTTTCTACATTCAATATGCACCATTCAAAGCCACATCATCACTTTTCAACCCTTTTCTGACTTCATTTGCTATTTTTCATGCATTTCATAATTTATTTTGAGCTAAAATGACCCTGAATTGAAAACCACTGCAAATGAACTCTGAAATGGTTGCAAGTTGGCATGGTATCATCATTTCACCCACATAGCATGTGCTAAAAAGTTGAGAGGGTTACGACAAAAACTGGATGCACTTCGTGTACAAATTGGATAATCTCTTTCGAAGTGTCAGGGTTTCGGATGAAAACTCATTTGTTACAAAAGGATTTCAATTTTTTAAACATATTTTAACTCAAGACTTTTTCTGTATTCAATATGCACCATTCAAAGCCACATCATCACTTTTGAAACCTTTTCTGACTTCATTTGCTATGCTTCATGCATTTCATGATTTATTTTGAGCTAAAATGACCCTGAATTGAAAAGCACTGCAAATGAACTCTGAAATGGTTGAAAGTTGGCATGGTATCATCATTTCACCCACATAGCATGTGCTAAAAAGTTGAGAGGGTTACGGCAAAAACTGGATGCACTTCATGTACAAACTAGACCATCTGAACTTTTTAGCACATGCTATGTGGGTAATTTAGTTAATATTTTAGATTTTTTTAGTTCATTCTTTTTAACAAATAAATACTTTGATAATTTTAGTTAATATTATTTTGATTCTTTTTAGTTCTTTCTTTTTAGTTAATGTTTTAGTTGATTCTTTTTAGTTCATTCTTTTTAACAAATAAATACTTTGATAATTTTAGTTAATATTATATTTAACTGCAGTGATATTGTAGATCAAAGCCATGATCAGAATAGTTGTGGAGAGAAAGTCTTCACTTTTTCTTCGCGTGTGTCCCTTACTTATTGCGTCGTAACCATGGACAATCTTGATCACATACATCACAATGCTTCAGAAAGCTTGCTCACATCATACATTCTTACACACAAATCGTACTTAAATAGGGACATAATTGGAATATATCCATTACATAAAGTACTGCATAATTGAAGATACCAATCCTACTCTTCCGGATTGCAAACTTACTCGTCCGAATGAGGAGACCCCCAAGCACTACATAATAGAGATAAAAGTGTTCGCCATTGCAAACACTACTCGTCGTCCGGATCAGAATACCCCCAAGCAGGAGATACTAGCGGTACGAGGTGACGCTGCCCATAATTGAAGATTCCAATCCTGCGGTACAACTCATATGCAACGTACCCATCAATTGCTGCATACTCAATGTTGATAGGGTCAAGTGGGGTCTTCTCCCAATGTTGGTGCCCTAACTTGGGGAATTTTGTCCTCGTCGATCATGGCGGCTGCCATATCAGCCATTGAAGTCTTGTCATGCTCAAGCCTGAACCTTCCCTGAAGATCAATGTGGCATTCAGCTGGTATCTCAATACCCCAGGTGCGCCTCATCTAGATCTTGTCATTCGATATATCAACGCTAGCAAAATATATGCCGCTGCGAAGGAACTCCATGAGTTTTGGACAGTGCTTGTCACTACTGCAACAACAAAATGGAACAAATGTGTTAAATACTGCTGCAACAAGTATATTTTAGAAGAAGTATAATAAGAATCATAGCAAGTATATTTTAAAACAAGTATAATAAGAATCATAACAAGTATATTTCGGCACAAGTATAATATAAGAATATAACAAGTATAATAAGAATCATATAACAAGTATAACAAGAATCATAACAACTATAATTCGGAACAAGTATAATAAGAATCATAACAAGTATAATAAGAATCATAGCAAGTTTCCTATTCCTATGCATTTCCTATCCTATGAATCAAAAGAAGCCCCTAAACTATGGCATGTTCTCCCACGATGGCCAATATGCAACTACAAGGAAAATTCTTATGCAATTTTCCTATCCTATTCCTATCCTCCTATTCCTATTCCTATGCGATTTTCCTAATCCTCCTATTCCTATGCAATTTTCTATTCCTATGGAATTTTCCTATGAATCAAAGAAAAGCCCCAATTTTCCTATAATCAAAGAAAAGCCCCAATTTTCCTATGAATCAAGGAAACTATGACATGTTCTCGACATTCCCAATCCTCCTATTCCTATGCAATTTTCCTATCCTATGAATCAAAGAAAAGCCCCAATTAAAACTATATGACAAGTTTCGTATTACCTTGCCCACTGGAAGACCATGACATGTTGCTTCAAACAAAGTTGGACGACGACAACATTGCGACCATCGACCGTGTACTCAAGATCGAGGCCCATGAACTTGTGTTTCTCCTCTTGAAGCCATTCCTCGAACATGGAAAGAAAACCCTCGACTTTGGCGCTGTCGTTCGTGTTGACGAGATGGAGATTGGTCGTGCCATGTGCGAGCACGTTCCCGTAGCGAGTGATTGGATTCATGATGGAGGATGGGGAAGAAGAGATGAGAGGGAGACGAACAGAAATGGAGGCCGGTCGTGTTACTGTAGCGTTTCCCATGTATGATCTCGCGCGGAACAACTTCCAAGGCGTGGGATTTGAACGGTTGGGACATTTAGTCCCGGTTTGAGCCACGAACCGGGACTAAAAGGGCTCGCGCCAGGCGAAGGTTGCCACCACCCCTTTAGTCCCGGTTGGTGTCACCAACCGGGACTAAAGGTCCCGTTCGAACCGGGACTGATGCGTGACGAACCCCGGCCGGCGTCCTAGCCGCTCGAACCGGGAGTAATGCTCACATTAGTCCCGGTTCGTAGGACGGCCGGGACTAAAGCTCTGATCCAGCCTAGACCAAAGCCCTGTTTTCTACTAGTGTAGAGAGGTGTCTGACCATGCCCCTTTGTTTGGACTCTGGAGAACAAAGAGGGGGTGAACCTATCTTTAGATATGAGAACTCTTGATTTTTAAGAGAAGGATTTAAGGAATTTGTTTGCAAGATTTGGAAGGGGGTTTATAAAGGTTCAAACATAGATAGATGTCAAATGAGATTGAGAGAGTTGGGGAAGAAAATCAAGGAATGGACTAAAAATGTGGATGCTTGGTATAGGAAAATTAAAATAGAAATTATTCAGAGGCTTGATTGCATTGACAAGAATGCTGAGGTTGTGGGGTTAAACGTGCATTTGATTGGAGATTGTGGTTTGTGTGCATGCTCTCTTCGTACTGTTGTGTCTGCGTACCGGAGTGTTGGGTTGACGTTTCGGGCATGTGATGCTATTGGTTGAGGTCGTTCGCTATCTTTGTCCGTTGGGTAAAAGTGAATGCTTATGGGTAAGTTTGTGTGCCACTGTTATGACTATACGTGCATATTTATGTCGCGTATGTTTGCTGATGATGCTTATTAGTATAGCTGTATATGAGCGTCTTCATAGTCATGTCGTCGATAAATTCATGAAACGCGATATTAATATCTTTAACTCTGCTAAAAAAGAACCTTGCTTAACTTCTCGGTCGAGGGCAAAACCAGTCATATTATGGACGCAACAAGTTATGACTTCTTGCTTAAGATGACTTGGTAGCCAGCCGATTCTCAGTAGACAAGAGACAAAACCTGGCCTAACTTGCGGAAAAGAGAGCATATGCTTCCTTCCAATTCACTGAATATTCTCACTATAGTATACTACAACTAGCTAGTGTGCTGCTATTAATTTTTCTTTGCTTCAGGAACCACGTACGTACGTGCCGTGCTACTAATTGGATTGGATGTAGCATTTCATTTCATAGCCGTCGCTCCGTCAGATCCATCCATCGTTAATTGATAGTATATAAACCAATCCATCCATCCATCCATCCATCCATCTCTACTCTCCATGTCTCCTTGTGTGAACGTCATACAAAACGACGGACATGCATATGCAACTCATTCACACTGAAAACGACGGATCAACTATAAAAGTTCTCTCGCCCAAAATATGTACTACATATGTAAACCCTCATTTAAAAAAACATTCAATTGCAAAAGAAAAAAAATAGCTAGCTTCAACCATTCCAGTGGTATATACTCTTGATTCATCCATCCATATGTACGTGCAAGATTGATTGGTTGTTTTGATTTGGGGCGGCCTCTTTCTTTCTATATTTCTTTCTTTCTGCACAAGAAAGATTAATGACAGCATGAAGTATTCTATTCCATTCAATTCCATTGAGTGGAATTGAAATTGCACTTCATATTTAATAATGCATACATATAAGGGCGTCTTCAAGGCAGACCCTCAAACCTCTCGTATATGCCGGACCGCCACTTTTACCATTCAACGGGGACCTATATATGTCCGCTTAGCAGTTCGGACATACGAATTCCGGCAAAATGGAGACAAACGTGGGGAGCTTTGCGGAAGTCCGGACATGCATTTTGACCAATCACATGCATGTTCCTCTCTTCTCTCTCCTCCCAACCGCACAGGCATGGTCCCCCTCTTCCCCGTCTCTACCCAACCGGACACCACAACACAAATAGCCCATCACATGCATGATCCCTGCCTAATTTTCCTTCTCCCAGCTGAATACTTTGTAAATTTTTGGATGGCTCCGTCCCGCAGCATGTCCACGGACTATGTCCGGACACAAAAACAGACATATACCGGAGAAATTTACGGGTCAGCCTTGGATATTGTTGAAAGGGAGAGAGGGATTGGTGGAATCGTTGTTGTATTGCTTGAGCCTCGTGGGCATATATATAGGAGTACAATGATCTACTTGGAGTACACGACAAGGTAGAATAATATCCTACGCTATCCTATCTTTCCTAATAATCAATATACTCAACATGCCCCCGCAGTCACAACGGTAGCGACGCAGACGGTGAGACTGGAGAAGAATCCGAAGGTAAGCCGACGGTCATCCCCCCACAGTCGTAACGGTCAATGCATCGCGGAAGTCGTGGCTGGAGTAGAAACCGACGAGGTTGCTCAAGCAAGGTGGTAGCCCTTAATGCCGATGTCAAAGTGGCCGAGAGCGTAGGGTGGTGTAGCCATGGTCGAGGTAGCTGTGTGAAGAATGTCGTGGTTGATGTCGAGTCGGGGTAGCCGATGTCAAGGAAGCCGCCATGGAGCCGCGAGCGCAAGGAGGCGCCGAGTTAGTCATGGGCACAGCGGTGTCAAACTAGTGGTGCGTCGGGAAGAAGACGAAGTTGAGACGCGTCGCGCCGGGATTGCCAAGTCCGGGGACACGTCGTGAACGAAGGCACGCATCGGTGTTGCCAGCACCGGGCATGCGTAGACGGACGAAGTCAATGTTGATGATGCGTCGCTCCAGGCTTGCCAAACCTAGGAACACATCAAGGACGAAGGCACGCGTCGGTGTTGCCAGCATCGGGCATGCGTAGATGGGGACCTGCACACAACTTGTATGCCATGTCGAGGAGGCTAGCAGAGAAGGACTCGACGATGGTTGCGGCGCAAATTGGCGGGAAGCCGATGTCACCCGCGGTGGTCGGAGTAGATGAAGTGGTCGTTGTAGACGACGGCGACACTGGCGATGAGCTGGTGCTGGACGAAGAAGAAGGGGTGGACTGGCGGCGCGGCTCGGGTGAGCGAGCTGCAGCGGCGGCGAAGAAGAGTGGCGGCGACGGCTGGTTAGGACGGGGCGGCGAGGCTCAAAGTAGGCGAGGAAGAACCCAACAGCATGACGAAGACCAACGCGGACGGTGGCGTTCCCGTGCCAAGGGAGGCAGCGTGGTGCATACCACGTAGAGTCGACGCGCGGAGGGGGCGGAGTGAACTGTAGGCCACAGCGCTACGGTCTGAACTGTTGGGGAACGTTGCATGGGAAACAAAAATTTTCTATGCACACGCAAGATCTATCCATGGTGATGAGGATCTACGAGAGGGAGAGTGGATCTACATACCCTTGTAGATCGCTAAGCAGGAAGCGTTAAGAAACGCGGTTGATGTAGTCGAACGTCTTCGCGATCCAAATCGCCGAGCGTCCCGCGATCCAATCACGATCCATCCCGCGATCCCATAACGATCCGTCCCGCGATCCAATCATGATCCGTCTCGCGATCCCATCATGATCCGTCCCACGATCAAATCACGAATCGTCTCGCGATCCTGATCACGGTCCTTCCGATCTAGCGGCGAACGGACGACACCTCCGCGTTCAGCACACGTACAGCTCGATGACGATCTCCGCCTTCTTGATCCAGCAAGAGGGGGCGGAGAGGTAGAAGAGTTCTCCGGCAGCGCGACGGCGCGGCGGCTATGGTGGTGGAACAATTCCGATAGGGCTTCGCCTAAGCACCGCTGAAACTAGACTAGAGGAGAAACCGATCTAGATGAAGTAGAGGGAGCACGTGGCAATTAGGGTTTTTCTCCTCTAAATCCTCTAGTATATATAGGAGGGAGGGAGGGGAGGAGTCAGCCTCAAATCCTCAAGGGCTGGCCGAAATTTGAGGTGGAGGAGTCCTACTCCAATCCTACTTGGAGTAGGATTCTTCCTTTCCACTTGGAAACTCTTTCCACCTCTCCACCTTTGGGTTTTTTCCACCTCCAGCCACATGGGCCTTACTGGGGCGCTTGGCCAGCCCACTAAGGGCTGGCTTGACTCCTCCCACAGCCCATGAGGCCCCTTGGGTCGAAATACCCCTCCCGATGGTCCCCGGTACCCCTCCCGGCACTCCCGGTACGCTACCAAAGTAACCGAAACTTTTCCGGTGACCAAAACGGGACTTCCTATATATCAATCTTTACCTCCGGACCATTCCGGAGCTCCTCGTGACGTCCGGGATCTCATCCGGGACTCCGAACAACCTTTGGTCACCACCATACATAACTCTACTATACCAAAACGTCACCGAACCTTAAGTGTGCAGACCCTGCGGGTTCGAGAACTATGTAGACATGACCGAGACACCTCTACGGCCAATAACCAATAGCGGGACCTGGATGCCCATATTGGTTCCCACATATTCTACGAAGATCTTTATCGGTTGAACCTCTATGTCAAGGATTCAGTTAATCCCGTATGTTGTTCCCTTTGTTCTTCGGTATGTTACTTGCCCGAGATTCAATCGTCGGTATCTCTATACCTAGTTCAATCTCGTTACCGGAAAGTCTCTTTACTCGTTCCGTAATACAAGATCCTGTGGCTAACTCTTTAGTCGCTTTGCTTGCAAGGCTCATTGTGATGTTGTATTACCGAGTGGGCCCTGAGATACCTCTCCGTCACACGGAGTAACAAATCCCAGTCTTGATCCATGCCAACCCAACAGACACCCTCGGAGATACCTGTAGAGCACCTTTATAGTCACCCAGTTACGTTGTGACGTTTGATACACACAAGGTATTCCTCCGGTGTCAGTGAGTTGCATGATCTCATGGTCATAGGAACAGATACTTGACATGCAGAAAACAATATCAATAAACTGACATGATCATATGCTATGTTTATAGTTGGGGACTTGTCCATCACATCATTCTCCTAATGATGTGATCTCGTTATCAAATGACATCTCATGTCTATGGCCAGGAAACCTTGACCATCTTTGATCAACGAACTAGTTAACTAGAGGCATACTAGGGACACAGTGTTGTCTATGTACCCACACATGCATTTGAGTTTCCAATCAATACAATTATAGCATGTATAATAAACGATTATCATGAACAAGGAAATATAATAATAACCAAGTTATTATTGCCTCTAGGGCATATTTTCAACAGTCTCCCACTTGCACTAGAGTCAATAATCTAGTTCACATCACCATGTGATTTACATTGTTATGAATCTAACACCCAATGAGTTCTGGGGTTCGATCATGCTTTGCATGTGAGAGAGGTCTTTAGTCAATGGTCTGCAACATTCAGATCCGTGTGTTCTTTGCAAATCTATATGTCATACTGCAGATGCTACCACGCTCCACTATACGTATCCTGACTGCTACTCAGAGTCGTCCGGATAGGTGTCAAAGCTTGCATCGACGTAACCCTTTACGACGAACTCTTTATCACCTCCATAATCGAGAAATATTTTCTTAGTCCTCTAGTTACTAAGCATAATCTTGACTGCTGTCCAGTGATCCACTCCTGGACTACTCTTGTACCCCTTGACAGACTCATGGCAAGGCACACACAGGTGCGGTACACAGCATGGCATACTATACAGAGCCTATGGATAAGGCATAGGGGACGACCTTCGTCCTTTCTCTTTCTTCTGCCGTGGTTGAGCTTTGAGTCTCACTCAACTCCACACCTTACAAATCAGGCAAGAACTCTTTCTTTGACTGATCCATTTTGAACTCTTTCAAAATCTTGTCAAGGTATGTACTCATTGAAAGTCTTATCAGACGTCTTGATCTATCTGTATAGATCCTGATGCCCAATATTTAAGTAGCTTCATTCCAGGTTTTCCTTTGAAAAACTCCTTTCAAACAACCCTTTATGCTTTCCAGAAATTCTACATTATTTCCGATCAACAATATGTCAACCACATATACTTATCAGAAATTCTATAGTGCTCCCACTCACTTTATTGTAAATACAAGTTTCTCATAAACTTTGTATAGACCCAAAAACTTTGATCACCTCATCAAAGTGTATATTCCAACTCTGAGATGCTTGCTCCAGTCCATAGAAGGATCGCTGGAGTTTGCATACATTTTAGCATCCTTAGGACTGACAAAACCTTTCGGTTGTATCACATACAACCTTTCCTCACGGATACCGTTAAGGAAACGATGTTTTGACATCCATCTGCCAGATTTCATAATCGAAAAATGCAGCAGCTAACATAATTCCAACAGACTTTAGCATCGCTATGGGTGAGAAAGTCTCATCGTAGTCAACTCCTTGAACTTGTGATAAACCCTTTGCCACAAGCCGAGCTTTATAGACGGTGACATTACCGTCCGCGTCCGTCTTCCTTTGAAAGATCCATTTGTTCTGAATGGCCTTTTGCCCTTCAGGTAATACTTCCAAAGCCCATACTTTGTTTTCATACATGGATCCCATCTCGGATTTCATGGCCTCTAACCATTTCTCGGAATCTGGGCCCATCATCGCTTCCCCATAGCTCGTAGGTTTGTCGTTGTCCAACAACATGACCTCTAAGACAGGGTTGCCGTACCACTTAGGAGCAGTACGCATCCTTGTCGACCTACGAGGTTTGATAGTAACTTGATCCGAAGCTTCATGATCATCATCATTAACTTCCTCTTCAACTAATGTAGGCTCCACAGAAACAACTTTCTGCGCTGCGCTTACTCTCTGGTTGAAGTAAAGGTTCAACAACCTCATCAAGTACTATCTTCCTCCCACTCAATCTTTCGAAAGAAACTCTTTCTCGAGAAAGGACCCATTTGAGCAACAAACACTTTGTGCTTGGATCTAAGATAGAAGGTTTACCCAAATGTTACGTTAGGGTATTCTATGAAGATGCATTTGTCCGCTTTGGGTTCGAGCTCATTAGGTGAAAACCCTTTTTCACATAAGCGTTGCAGCCCCAAACATTAAGAAATGACAGCTTAGGTTTCCGCCAAACCAAAATTCATACGGTGTCATCTCAACGGACTTAGATGGTGCCCCTTTTAAAGTGAATGTGGTTGTCTCTAATGCATAACCCTAAAACAATAGTGGTAAATCGATAAGAGACATCATAGTCCGCACCATATCCAATAGAGCACGACTACGATGTTCGGACACACCATCACACTATGGTGTTCCAGGTGGCGTGTGTTGTGAAACAACTTCCACATTGTCTTAAGTTGTATGCCAAACTCGTAACTCAGATATTCACCTCCACGGTCATATCATAGACATTTTATCTTCTTGTCACGATGATCTCAAACTTCAGTCTGATTTTGTTTGAACTTTTCAAACGTTTCAGACTTGTGTTTCATTAAGTAAATATACCCATATCTACTCAAATCATCAGTGAAGGTAGGAAAATAACGATATCCACCACACACTACAATACTCACTGGACCGCATACATCAACATGTATCATTTCCAATAAGTCAATTGCCCGCTCCATCATACCGGAAAACGGGGTTTTAGTCATCTTGCCCAAGAGGCATGGTCCGCATGTCTCAACCGATTCGAAATCGAATGAGTCCAAAGATCCATCAGCATGGAGTTTCTTCATGCGTTTTACACCAATATGACATTTAGCGGCAGTGCCACAAGTATGTGGTACTATCATTATTAACTTTGTATCTTTTGGCATAAATATTATAAACATGTGTGTCACTACGATCAAGATTCAATAAATCACTCTCATTGGGTGCATGACCATTGAAGGTATTATTCATGTAAACAGAATAACCATTATTCTCTAACTTAAATGAATAATCATATTGCAATAAACATGATCTAATCACGTTCATGCTTAACGCAAACACCAAATAACATTTATTTAGGTTCATCACTAATCCCAAAGGTAGAGAGAGCGTGCGATGGTGATCACATCAACCTTGGAAACACTTCCAACACTCATCGTCACCTCGCCCTTAGCTAGCCTCCGTTTATTCCGTAGCTTTTATTTCAAGTTACTAACATTTAGCAACCGAACCGGTATCCAATACCCAGGTTCTACTAGGAGTACTAGCAAGGTACACATCAATAACACATATATCAAATATACTTCTGTCGACGTTGCCAGCCTTCTTATCAACCAAGTATCTTGGGCAGTTCCGCTTCAGCGACCGTTCTCCTCATAATAGAAGCACTTAGTCTCGGGTTTGGGTTCAACCTTGGGTTTCTTCACTGGATAATTGGCCATATCAACCTTGCTAACTCATAGCGATAAAGTAAAGCAAAAATGGCGAAAATAATTGAAGACAACCCTATGGCTCCTGCCGGTTGCCGTACTCATCGACATGCAAGTCGTGATATTCTATACAACACATGATCATCTCATACATCAGATATATCTCATCATGTAATTGGCCATATCACATCACAACATACCCTGCAAAAACAAGTTAGACGTCCTCTAATTGTTGTTGCAAGTTTTACATGGCTGCTACGGGTATCTAGCAAGAACAATTCTTACCTACGCAAAAACCACAACGGTGATACAAAAATTGCTATTCAACCTTCTCAAGGACCGCCTTTGTCAAATCCGATCCGACTAAAGTGGGAGAAACAGACACCCGCCAGCCATCTTTATGCAACGAAGTCACATGTCAGTTGATGGAACCGGTCTCTCATAAGCGTACGAGTAATGTTGATCCGGGCCGCTTCATCCCACAATACCGCCGAAACAAGAAAAGACCAAGGGAGGAAGCAATCTGAATATCAACGCCCACAAACTCCTTTGTGTTCTACTCGAGATCTCATCTACACATAGACCTAGCTCATGATGCCACTGTTGGGGAACGTTGCATGGGAAACAAAAATTTTCCTACGCACACGCAAGATCTATCCATGGTGATGAGGATCTACGAGAGGGAGAGTGGATCTACATACCCTTGTAGATTGCTAAGCGGGAAGCGTTAAGAAACGCGGTTGATGTAGTCGAACGTCTTCGCGATCCAAATCGCCGAGCGTCTCGCGATCCAATCAGGATCCATCTCGCGATCCAATCACGATCCGTCCCGCGATCCCATCACGATCCGTCTTGCGATCCAATCACGATCCGTCCCGCGATCCCATCACGATCCGTCCCGCGATCAAATCACGAATCGCCTTGCGATCCTGATCACGGTCCTTCCGATCTAGCGCCGAACGGACGGCACCTCCGCGTTCAGCACACGTACAGCTCGATGACGATCTCCGCCTTCTTGATCCAGCAAGAGGGAGCGGAGAGGTAGAAGAGTTCTCCGGCGGCGCGACGGCGCGGCGGCTATGGTGGTGGAACAATTCCGGCAGGGCTTCGCCTAAGCACCGCTGAAACTAGACTAGAGGAGAAACCGATCTAGATGAAGTAGAGGGAGCACGTGGCAATTAGCGTTATTTTTCCTCTAAATCCTCTAGTATATATAGGAGGGAGGGAGGGGAGGAGTCAGCCTCAAACCCTCAAGGGCTGGCCGAAATTTGAGGTGGAGGAGTCCTACTCCAATCCTACTTGGAGTAGGATTCCTCCTTTCCACTTGGAAACTCTTTCCACCTCTCCACCTTTGGGTTTTTTCCACCTCCAGCCACATGGGCCTTACTGGGGCGCTTGGCCAGCCCACTAAGGGATGGCTTGACTCCTCCCACAGCCCATGAGGCCCCTTGGGTCGAAATACCCCCCCCCCCCGATGGTCCCCGGTACCCCTCCCGGCACTCCCGGTACGCTACCGAAGTACCCGAAACTTTTCCGGTGACCAAAACGGGACTTCCTATATATCAATCTTTACCTCCGGACCATTCTGGAGCTCCTCGTGACGTCCGGGATCTCATCCGGGACTCCGAACAACCTTCGGTCACCACCATACATAACTCTACTATACCGAAACGTCACCGAACCTTAAGTGTGCAGACCCTGCGGGTCCGAGAACTTTGTAGACATGACCGAGACACCTCTACGGCCAATAACCAATAGCAGGACCTGGATGCCCATATTGGTTCCCACATATTCTACGAAGATCTTTATCGGTTGAACCTCTATGTCAAGGATTCAGTTAATCCCGTATGTTGTTCCCTTTGTTCTTCGGTATGTTACTTGCCCGAGATTCGATCGTCGGTATCTCTATACCTAGTTCAATCTCGTTACCAGAAAGTCTCTTTACTCGTTCCGTAATACAAGATCCTGTGGCTAACTCTTTAGTCGCTTTGCTTGCAAGGCTCATTGTGATGTTGTATTACCGAGTGGGCCCTGAGATACCTCTCCGTCACACGGAGTAACAAATCCCAGTCTTGATCCATGCCAACCCAACAGACACCCTCGGAGATACCTGTAGAGCACCTTTATAGTCACCCAGTTACGTTGTGACGTTTGATACACACAAGGTATTCCTCCGGTGTCAGTGAGTTGCATGATCTCATGGTCATAGGAACAGATACTTGACATGCAGAAAACAATAGCAATAAACTGACACGATCATATGCTATGTTTATAGTTGGGGTCTTGTCCATCACATCATTCTCCTAATGATGTGATCTCATTATCAAATGACATCTCATGTCTATGGCCAGGAAACCTTGACCATCTTTGATCAACGAACTAGTTAACTAGAGACTAGGGACACAGTGTTGTCTATGTACCCACACATGCATTTGAGTTTCCAATCAATACAATTATAGCATGGATAATAAACGATTATCATGAACAAGGAAATATAATAATAACCAATTTATTATTGCCTCTAGGGCATATTTCCAACACGAAGGGGCAATGCAGCGGCAGCAGGCGGTCGGGGCGACAGCGGGAAGACCTCGGGGCGGCTGCGTGGACCGCGTGCCGTGGCGCTACGGCACGAAAGGGCGGCATAGTGGTAGTGCATGGGTCGGTGCAGCCACGGAGACGGCCTCGGGCAACGGCGGAGACCGCGTGTCGCGACACTACAGCCCGAAGGGGTGGTGTAGCGGTGGCTTGCGGATCGCGTCGACTGCTTGTTACGGCACTACGGCCCGAAGGGGCGACATAGCGGCAACGGACGAGTCGGTGCAGCCACAAGAAGAAACATGGGGCGCCGGCGCTGCGGCCCGACGGGGCGACGTAGCGGCAACCCGGTGCTTAATCGGTGGAGGGGCGTGCTTTACTCGGGACAGTCTTCGCGGGACTTGCAGAGGTGCGCGCAACCGACGGGCCAGATCGGTCGCACGGCGTAGATGAGGTGGATCGCGGACGGGCGGGTGATCAATCCGATCGCGTGCGAGGTCGGGGACGTCGCTCGGTGGAGGCGGGGTGGCGGCGTCCGAGATGAAGCCAGCGATGACTGTCACGGCCGGAGCCGGCAGCTAGCCCGAGGGTCTGACAAGGCAGCCGGCCCGACGCACGCCAGTCCCCACGATAAGACCTGACGCATGTCACTGACATGATACAACAATTCCAGGCACAAAGATGGCTTTATTAATATCATGGAGTATTACAATACTGTTGCTTACAACAATATTACATAACTCCAAGGCTAACTAAGGGTTGCAGAAGTCTTGGCAGCAGGACTGGCTGGGTTATGCTCTAGCACGACAGGTCTTCTCCTGCAACTGGCCACGTGCAAGGCCAGGTGAGTACTTTGAATGTACTCACAAGACAACCAAATACATAGCATCCAAATGACAGATGACAAAACAAGCCCTATGCTAAGCATGGAATAGTCCTAAGTATGGCATGAATTGTAGGAGATATGCCCTAGAGGCAGTAATAACAGTTATTTTGTATCTCCGAGTTTGTAATGAATGTTTATGACCCAATGCTATAACTGCAATGATTCTCGAGTCTGCAATATCCACGAGGCCCGGAGGGAAACTCATTTGCACGTTGGTATAATAAACGGTAAAATGTATTCCTAGTCTTGCCTCTAAGACTGGCTCAAGTATTGCATGATGATCCTGTTTTCCTGATCATGGGCATGACTATGCCGGCAATTTTGACGGCACATTGTTCGTAGAACACTTGTGTTGAATCAACCCGAATTGATGCTATGCTATGAGATACATTCGTCACAAGTTAATGGTTATAACACAGAGATAGTTAATGTTTGCATAATTCCTTAGACCATGAGAGTATCCAGTTGCTTCGTGCTTGCTTCATGAACTTTGGGGTCTGTTAAACGTCATCCATTACTGAGTGGCTATTACGGCAGCTTACGGGTTCACGGAAAAGTATGGCAAGTAACAAGATAGCTCAATATTGGGATTTTCTCCTCCGGCGATGGAGAGATATTCTCGGGCCCTCTCGGTGTTACGGTATCCATCATTGTCTGGCCAGACACAGTGTCATTTGATCACAGGGATGCCGGAACACGAAAACGAGAAAAGAGAACAAAACTGGTAACAAGGTAACTTGCATAGTGGACAAGTTGTTGATCCACGAGGATTTATAAAATCTCACCTTGGGTGATTGTAACATATCGCGAAGCAACAGGAATAGCTCACGGCAATTGGAGGTTCACTCGAATATTTGTTTGTGTGGATATAGGGGTCAATATGGGTGTCCACGGCTTCGACGTTGATCATTGATTGGAAGGGGTTCCGGGTCATGTCTATACTTCACCGAACCTATAGGGTCACATGCTTAAGGGTCATCTATCTGCTGAATACTAGACAGGGAGTCTGAGAGAAAGTCATCGGAAAAGTGACAACGGAAGAGTTCCGGAGAGATAACACCGAAAGAGTTTCGGTAAAACCGAAAAGTTGTTTTGGAATATATTATTAGGCCAAAATGGTTTCGGCACTCACCTAGAAATTCTTAGAGGATCTCAGAATTGGTCTGGGAACTTCTGGGATTTTTTCGGAGAAAAAACCCGGAAATGTTTCGAAGCCGCCGGAACCGCTGTTGTTGCTTTTCACTGATGAAAACCACCATACCGGAAATGCTTCGGCGCAAGCCCAGAATAATTTTAGAGGGTGCCAGAAATGTTCTAGGACCTTCCGGAATTTTTCAGAAGAAACGATCGCGGAAAAACATCTTGTCTTAGTTCTAGGGGACAAGATCCCACGAATCGGGGGATTGCATGTTTGGTGGCTTTTTGTCTCGGGAGCACCCATGTTTCTAGGAGACATGTTGGTGGCTTGTTGCCCCCCCCCCCATGGGGGGACAAGAGTGTGGCCGGCCATGGAGATGTCCTCCATGGGGCCCCACTTGCCTCACCTTTTTGCCTTCCATGTGGGACATGTGGCTTGGGCATTTTGGTATTTTCATCCCCACCCCACCCCTTGCCTTGGCCTATAAATAGAAGGTGTGTGGGCTGCCAAAGATCATCCATTGTCACATACACATGCCATTTGACTTGTCTGGCTTCTCTCTCCCTCCCCCCGAAATAGTTTCGTAGAGCCGAAAGGCTGTCTGGGTTCCGGCAGGGACTAGTTCTGGACGGCGAAGCCCTGCCGAATAGCTGACACCGTATGTGTGCAACCCCGTAGAGAGGTCGTAGTTTCGATCTTTTGCCAGAGGGGCTGTTCGAGTGTCCTCCCGAAGGGCTGTCCGTGACATCGTCCGAGGGACTGTCCGACTGCCTCCCGGAGGGCTGTCCGACGAGGGAGTACATCCTCGCGGTTGGGAGGTTGTAAATCCTAGCTGCGGGGATCTGCACCAACGATCTCCACCGACTCTCCTTCCGTTGCGCTTCGAGTCGGTACGGATCAGATCAAACCTTGTATGCAGTCTCCATAGTGATCCTAGGCGTGCTCGCTATACCGAAATTTTTTGTTTTCTGTCGCGTTCCCCAACAGTGGTATCAGAGCCGTGCTATGCGTAGATGCAGGTTACGATCTAGAATACATGGAGATGTATGGGTATTGCATAATATAATTTTGCAGTAGATGAGATCTATTGCTGAAAATTATTTTTGCGGGTAGCAGTTGAATTCTGTTACCCGATGTTCCTGTTGCTTCCCCTGAATTTGCGTACTCCTGATCTTGACAGCATGGTGGAATCTTACAAAGTTCTGGCAATCCGCGATCCTTTCATGCTGCTCCTGAGTATGCTGATTGACAGATCAACGAAGTGCTAACAGTTCTTTGGGTTCCACCATAGTTAAAGAAAGATGGATGTTTCGCAAACGAAAGGGCAATGCAGATATGATCTGCACGGGGGTCATGCGTATGACGAAGTTTAGTATGGGGCTCGAGATTTTATTATCTCGTGTTTCATACACCCTGGAAAGTTAATCTAGCAACTTATATTATCATACTTGATGATGAACGTTGCTAGCTGCGGTTTGAGTCAAAACCTTAGAAGCCACGTAAAATAAAATTTTGCATAAACCGATTAGAGGCGTTTAACTTGGTTTTGCAGGATGGTTTGCATGTGATGTGGTATAGCAATGCTCATATTCAATTTGATTATGTATGAGATGACTATATGATGTAAATTTATTAACATGACCTGCGTGTCATGATTCGACATGATGGCTGAAGCCATATGATTGCACTTTAATGACCTGCGTGTCAACCTTATGTAATGCACTTATTTTATTAGCTATAGAGATAGCAATATTATCTGGTGCATCGACAAGGTGGTGGCAATCTTCGCGAAGGTGAACACCGACGTGAATGCCGAAGACGAAGAAATACTTGACTTCTCCGTCAGAAGGGGCTATACCATATCATGCTATTATGAATTGCTTGAGATGTTTATCCCTTATGTTGCACCCTTCTTGATTGCGCGGTAGTCGCTTTTTATTAGGGTGATCTCTCACTAAAAATATCAAGTAGATAGTGTTCTCCCAAGTGTAGCACCGTCATGGCACCTATCTCTTCGGGGCATCACATGATCTCCATGGGTGCGAACGATTAGAGAAGTGTGAGGCGGGTGAGTTGAGACCTCGCAGCAAGAGCACTTGGTTGTCTTGATGTTCAGGCAGGAAAGTCATGAGCTCGGAACACAAGCATCGAAAGATGAACAAGAATCGCATAGAGATGTGATCGGCAAGTTTGCCTACCGATTGAAGTTCACGCCATGTGAGTTCATCTCGAACCGTGACGATGAATGGAAATGCGGGTCTTGAATCACTCATAATCAATTTTGAGAGATATTGATTTGAGTGGGAGCGCACTTTAGAATAAAATTGTTTATTCACTAGTGCAAAAATCATTATAAACAAAGTCTAAGTGAACTTGTGTTTTCCGTTGTAGATCAAATGGCTTGCAACAGCGCGTTCAACTTAGGCCCGATGTTAGAGAAAGAGAAGTTAGCTGCGAATGGAAACAACTATGCGGACTGGGTCCGTACCCTGAGGATTGTCCTCGGGAGTGCTAAGAAAGTATACGTGCTTGACGGACCTCTTCCACCTCAGCCGGCGGCAACCACCCCGGCAGAGGAGAAAAATGTCTGGGCCACTAAGGATGATGACTTCAACTTAGTGCAATGCCTCATGCTGTCTTGCATGAGTTCAGAGCTTCAAAAACATTTTGAATACCATAACTCCTTTGATATGATCAAGGAACTGGATGCTCTGTACAAGTTTAATGCACGGTCTGAACGTTTTGATATCATGAAAACGATGATGGAGACCAAGATGGCTGAGGGCAGTTCAGTTGGCGAGCATGTAGTCAATATGATTGGCTACGCTGAAAGGCTTAAAGCCCTGGAATTTCCACTTCCACCAGAGCATGTTATGGACATGTTGCTCGGTTCACTCCCCCCGTCTTACGGCGGTTTTATCATGAACTACAACATGAATGGGATGGACAAAACAGCAATGAAGTGCTTGCCATGCTGAAAACTACTGAAGAAGGACTGCGGAAAAATCCCAAGCAAGTGTTGCTTGTGAATAAAACTGCCAGTTTCAAAAAGAAAGGCAAGCCAAAGAAGGGCAAGGGCGCCGGTAAGACCGGCTTCCAAGGCAAATCTAAGGGCGGAGCCAAGAATGAAACTGAGTGCTTCTACTGCAAGGGCACAGGACACTGGAAGAGAAACTGCAAGAAGTATCTGGAAGATAAGAAGTCCGGGAAAACCGGAAAAGGTATAACTATTATACAAGTTAATGTCATTGACGTTTTTCTTGCTTGCGAAAATTCTAAGTCTTGGGTATTTGATACCGGATCGGTTGCTCACATTTGCAACTCGATACAGGGGCTTCAGAAGGTACGCAAGCTGGCAAAGAATGAAGTCACGATGCGTGTCGGGAACGGCACTGGGATCGCCGCTCAAGCCGTCGGCATTATGCCTCTACGTCTCCCTTCAGGATTTATTGTGGAACTAAGTAACTGTTATTTTGTTCCGTTGTTGTGTAGAAACATTATCTCTGGATCATGTTTAGTGCACGATGGGTACTCCTACAAGTCTGAGAACAATGGTTGTTCACTTTATTGTAAGGATATATTTTATGGATTTGCACCCATTGTTGGGGGCCTTTTCATACTAAATCTTGAATGTGAAAACGATGTCTTTAACGTAAATGCTAAACGGCTTAAGAAGGTTGATACCACCACCACTTTCATGTGGCACTGTCGCCTTGGCCACATCGGAAAGAAACGCATGCAAAGACTCCATAAAGATGGAGTTTTACCGTCCCTTGATTTTGAATCATTTGACACATGTGAAGCTTGCTTGATGGGAAAAATGACCAAGACGCCGTTCACGGGTCATCCTGAACGGGCGAGTGAATTGTTGGAAATAATACATAGTGATGTATGTGGTCCAATGAGCACAATCGCACGGGGTGGGTATTTCTACTTCGTAACTTTTACTGATGATTTAAGTAGGTATGGATATATCTACTTGATGAAGCATAAGTCGAAAACCTTTGAAAAGTTCAAAGAATTTCAGAATGAGGTAGAAAATCATCGTAACAAAAAGATTAAGTTTCTGTGGTCTGATCACGGAGGCGAATATCTTAGTCACGAGTTTGGCCAACATCTGAGTGAACGTGGAATCGTTTCATAGCTTACGCCTCCCGGAACTCCACATCGAAACGGAGGCTCGGAACGACGTAACCGAACCCTGTTAGACATGGTAAGGTCGATGATGTCTCTTACAAATATTCCGATATCTTTTTGGGGTCACGCATTGGAAACTGCCGCTCACACACTTAACAGAGCACCGTCTAAGTCAGTTGAGACGACACCATTTGAATTATGGTATGGGAAGAAACCCAGTGTGTCGCATCTCAAGGTTTGGGGTTGTGAAGCTTATGTAAAACGTTTACAACCCAGCAAACTTGATCCCAGATCAGACAAATATTACTTTGTAGGTTATCCCAAAGACACCATTGGGTATTCCTTCTACAACCAGTCCGAAGGCAAAGTGTTTGTCGCAAAGTTTGGCCATTTTCTCGAGAAAGAGTTTCTTGCTAAGAATTGAGTGGGAGGACAGTGCAACTTAATGAGATTAGTGAATCTTTGGCAACCGTTGATATGGCTAAGGAACCGGAAGAAATTCCGCTAATTATCCCTACAACCGAGCCGGAAGTTGTCGCATGTGATGCGAGGACTTCAGACAATGTTGTAACTGAACCGCGCAGATCAGGTAGGGCTATCTAGCCACCTGAGTGGTTTCATAACGAAATCTTCATTCTTGAAGACGATGAACCTGCGCGCTACAAGGGAGCGATGGTGGGGCCTAGCTCAAGGGAATGGCACAAGGCCATGAGATCCGAAATGGAATCCATGTACGAAAACCAAGTTTGGAACTTCGAAGAACTTCCAGATGGCGTAAAACCCATTGGTTGTAAATGGATTTTAAAAAGAAAGATGGACGCGGATGGTAGCATTACTATCCACAAAGCTAGACTTGTCGCGAAAGGGTTCACGCAAGTTCTAGGGGTAGACTACGACGAGACTTTCTCGCCCGTAGCTGTGCTTAGGTCTGTTCGGATATTACTAGCAATTGCTGCTTATTTCGATTATGAAATATGGCAGATGGATGTCAAAACGGCTTTCCTAAATGGAAACCTTGAAAAGGATGTATACATGATACAGCCAGAAGGTTTTGTCGATCCTAAGAATGCTGGAAAGGTATGTAAGCTTCAGAAAGCCATTTAAGGTCTGAAGCAAGCATCAAGGAGCTGGAACATTCGTTTTGATGAAGTGGTCAAAGAGTTTGGCGTCATCAGGAACGATGAAGAATCTTGTGTTTACAAGAAATTTAGTGGGAGCGCAAAAGCATTTCTAATCTTGTATGTGGATGACATATTGTTGATTGGAAATGACGTGGATTTTCTTAGCGAAATAAAAGACTCATTGAAGAAGAGCTTTTCAATGAAAGACTTAGGCGAAGCGGCATATGTATTGGGCATTAGAATCTATAGAGATAGATCTAGACGCCTGATAGCGCTTAGCCAAAGCACGTACATTGACAAGGTGTTGAAAAGGTTCAATATGGAGAACTCCAAGAAAGGCCTACACCCCATGTCACCTGGCACAGTGCTCTGCAAGAATCAGTGTCCTCGGACCCTTGATGAGAGAGTACAAATGAATGATATTCCATATGCTTCGGCAGTTGGTTCTATTATGTATGCCATGCTATGTACAAGACCGGATGTTTCCTATGCACTAAGTGTTAGTAGCCGGTACCAAGGTGATCCAGGATTGTAACACTGGGCCGCAGTCAAGGGTATTCTTAAGTACCTCAGAAGGACCAAGGATTTACTCCTTGTGTACGGAGGTGGTGAAGAGCTCATTGTAAGTTGTTACACTGATGCAGGCTTCATGACTGACCCAGATGACTTCAAATCTCAATCTGGCTATGTTTTCTTATTGAACGGCGGCGCAGTTGATTGGAAAAGTTCCAAACAAAAGACTGTGGCGGATTCTACGACGGAGGCGGAATATGTTGCTGCTTCAGAAGCCTCCAAGAAAGCTGTCGGTATCAAGCAATTTCTTGAAGACCTTGGTGTGGTTCCAAGTGCTCTGGACCCGGTGGAGATCTATTGTGATAATATTGGCACCGTGGCTCAGGCAAGGGAGCCATGTTCGCACCATAAGACAATGCATATTCAATGCAAATATAAACTCATTCGACATCATGTCGAAGAAGGTTTAGTGAAAGTACGCAATGTTCACACGGATCTGAATGTGTCCGATCCGATGACAAATCCTCTACCACGAGCAAAACATGAGCAACACTGGATAGCCATTGGTGTTAGGGAAGCCATGTAACTGGATTATGACTCTAGTGCAAGTGGGAGTCTGTAGGAGATATGCCCTAGAGGTAGTAATAACAGTTATTTTGTATCTCCGAGTTTGTAATGAATGTTTATGACCCATGCTATAACTGCAATGATTTTCGAGTCTGCAAT
The DNA here is from genome assembly GCA_039707655.1 of Elymus sibiricus. NCBI lineage: Eukaryota > Viridiplantae > Streptophyta > Magnoliopsida > Poales > Poaceae > Elymus > Elymus sibiricus. Next base: position 518,100,405 of record CM077672.1, on the reverse strand, counting down.
ATCCACGAGGCCCGGAGGGAAACTCATTTGCACGTGTGGTATAATAAATGGTAAAATGTATTCCTAGTCTTGTCTTTAAGACTGGCTCAAGTATTGCATGATGATCCTGTTTTCCTGATCATGGGCATGACTATGCCGGCAATTTTGATGACACATTGTTCGTAGAACACTTGTGTTGAATCAACCCGAATTGATGTTATGCTATGAGATACATTCGTCACAAGTTAATGGTTATAACACAGAGATAGTTAATGTTTGCATAATTCCTTAGACCATGAGAGTATCGAGTTGCTTCGTGCTTGCTTCGTGAACTTTGGGGTTTGTTAAACGTCATCCGTTACTGGGTGGCTATTACGGCAGCTTACGGGTTCACGGAAAAGTATGGCAAGTAACAAGATAGCTCAAGATTGGGATTTGCTCCTCCGACGATGGAGAGATATTCTCGGGCCCTCTCGGTGTTACGGTATCCATCATCGTCTGGCCAGACACAGTGTGATTTGATCACAGGGATGCCGGAACACGAAAACGAGAAAAGAGAACAAAACCGGTAACGAGTTAACTTGCATAGTGGACAAGTTGTTGATCCATGAGGATGCAGAAAATCTCACCTCGGGTGTTTGTAACATATCACGAAGCAACAGGAATAGCTCACGGCAACTGGAGGTTCACTCGAATATTTATTCGTGTGGATATAGGGGTCAATATGGGTGTCCACGGCTCCGATGTTGATCATTGATCGGAAGGGGTTCCGGGTCATGTCTATACTTCACCGAACCTATAGGGTCACACGCTTAAGGGTCATCTATCTGCTGAACACTAGACAGGGAGTCTGAGAGAAAGTCACCGGAAAAGTTTCGGTGACAACAGAAGAGTTCCGGAGAGTGAACACCGAAAGAGTTTCGGTAAAACCAAAAAGTTATTTTGGAATATATTATTAGGCCAAAATGGTTTCGGCACTCACCTGGAAATTCTTAGAGGATCTCAGAATTGGTCTAGGAACTTCTTGGATTTTTCCGGAGAAAAAACCCGAAAATGTTCCGGAGCCACCGGAACCGCTGTTGTTACTTTTCGCTGATGAAAACCACCATACCGGAAATGTTTCGGCGCAAGCCCAGAATAATTTTAGAGGGTGCCGGAAATGTTCTAGGACCTTCCAGAATTTTTCAGAAGAAACGATCGCGGAAAAACATCTTGTCTCGGTTCTAGGGGACAAGATCCCACGAATCGGGGGATTGCATGTTTGGTGGCTTTTTGTCTAGGGGGCACCCATGTTTCTAGGAGACATGTTGGTGGCTTGTTGTGGCCCCCCCCCATGGGGGGACAAGAGTGTGGCCGGCCATGGAGGTCTCCTCCATGGGGCCCCACTTGCCTCACCTTTTTGCCTTCCATGTGGGACATGTGGCTTGGGCATTTTGGTATTTTCACCCCCACCCCACCCCTTGCCTTGACCTATAAATAGAAGGTGTGTGGGCTGCCAGAGATCATCCATTCTCACATACACATGCCATTTGACTTGTCTGGCTTCTCTCTCCCTCCCCGCGAAATAGTTTCGTAGAGCCGAAAGGTTGTCTGGGTTCCGGCAGGGACTAGTTCTGGACGGCGAAGCCCTGCCGGATAGCTAACACCGTATGTGTGCAACCTCATAGAGAGGTCGTAGATTCGATCTTTTGCCAGAGGGGTTGTTCGAGTGTCTTCCCGAAGGGCTGTCCGTGACATCGTCCGAGGGACTGTCCGACCGCCTCCCGGAGGGCTGTCCGGTGAGGGAGTACATCCTCGCGGTTGGGAGGTTGTAAATCCTAGCTGCGGGGATCTGCACCAACGATCTCCACCGATTCTCCTTCCGCTGCGCTTCGAGTCGGTACAGATCAGATCAAACCTTGTATGCAGTCTCCATAGTGATCCTGGGCGTGCTCGCTATACCGAATTTTTTTGTTTTCTGTCGCGTTCCCAACATGAATGTGCTGCAAAACATGCATCAGCTATATCATGATAAGGAGTACGTTAGGTACTCCGAGTATTGCTGTATATAATACCAACTTACTCTCTCTTCTGGGTTGTCTCACAACCCTGGACCTATTCCATCTAAACAGATCCAGATCCAATCCATGTGGTCCTTTGACCACTCATCGTCTAGCCATGCCTTGGCTAACATCAACACGGTTATGACGTCATCTCATGTTTACCCAAGATGAGCTCTCCCATAGTTACTAACATTCACTGGGTTGATCACCTACTGAGGTTTGGGCGGGCTGTCCATTACCGTGGACACGGCTATTTGAATAGATTTGACACTCTGCAGAGGTTGCACACTTTACCCACACCATGAAGCACTGGCCTCGCGATCCCACTCGGGTGGACCAGCGTTGCCTCAACAAGACCTGCCTGACTCGTGACCCATTCATCGTACTACCGGCACGCATCCTCCCCATGAGGTCTGCCTTGGGTGGCCCCTGTGTCCTCATGACACCTGCCACCCCATGTGGCCAAACTCTGTAGTCCCAAACGGGGTACTACGGTCCCAAACGGGGACCAACTCAACCGTCCCAAACGGGGACGTCTCTCAACTGGGCTCACAGGGTCATCGTCGCTTACCGGGCCAGGGTAGCATGCCGCGCATAACCCTTCCTCTTTGGAGGTACCGATGAGAGGTCACGTAATCGGGCCAAGTCTAGGCCGTCCCATACCGGCAAATGTGGTTGCACGGATACTCCCGAGAGATGACTCGTGATCAACCACTAATTTATATTGCCTCAATTCGCAACTGTCGGATGAAACCCAACATAATCATAGACTATAATCTCTTAGCTCAACTCAATATATTCGTTCTAAGGGTACAGTGATGTAGAAATAAGGCAGAGCATTACAAAAAAGAGTAACGCTGGTCACTAGCACCGGCGTTATCACATGTGCATGCAATTACAGATTATAGGGAATGCAGATAAACACACAGGGTACAGGCAAAATCATCACGCATGTCCGGAGCTCATGGAAGAGGTTGGCTTGCCTGAGGGTCGATGAATCCATCGGAGATAAGCGCGATCACCTAACGGAAGGACTTGCCAAAACAGGTTTCTCTCAGGGGCTCGATTGGAGGGCAAGGGCAAAATGGTCATTTCCAGAATGTGATCACATTGTGGAAATGATACCATCGGGTCGGGCTCGACGAGACGAAGAAATGAGTGCTGGAATCACCGGAATTGGGGTCCCGGGCAGAAAGATATGGGCGAAAGAAGATCAGGGACTAAACTGAAAAAGAAATAATTACACAAGGGTCCCTGGCTGGATTCTCTGGAAAAAGAATAAAAGGGCACAGAGCTACTGGGCTGCCCTGGGCCGAAAGCGGTCAAAGCCTGGGTGCCAACTGGGCCACGCAGCCGCTGCCACTGCTGGCCCGGCCCACCCACACCTCCCCACCACTTAATTGACGTGGCAATGTGGGGCCGGGGGCTGGTTCACTGACGCGCAGGGCCCGCCTCGGTCTCTCTCTCCTCCCACCTCTGCTTCGTCCTCCTCCTGACTCGGCAACAGAGGGCGGCCGGCCGCCGGTGTCACCGCAGCTGCGGTGGTCGAGGGTCCGCGGCGAGGAGCAGGATGGACGGGGCTCTCAACGGCGAACCCGTAGGTACCCATGGCGATGGCGGGGATGGACGGAGACGGTCGGACGGCTACTGGCAGCGGACGGCGATGGGGCTCCGGCCAGCGGGTGAGCTCCAGAAGGCTTCAGAGGAAGACGAGGGAATGGGCGAGCTCGCGGGGAAGAGGCTCATCCCATAGCGGAAAGGGGGCGGCGAGGGGGGGCTCGGACGCCAGAATTGGGGCGGGACAGAGAGAGGGGCTCGCCGGAAATTCGAGAGCTCCGGCAAGGGAATCGGTCGGGCATGGGTGCCGGAGGGGGCTAGAGGGAGAGGGAAGGAGACTATCCAGCTCGGGAGGGCTCGGGCATGGCTATATATAACCTGGCCGCGGTGAGCAGATGAGGATGGCCGCCGTGGCATCCCAATCCTCGCACTAAAGCTCGGGAAGGACTGGTCTCGGAGGCTTGCGACGACACGACCCAACGGGCAAGGAAGAGGCCAAGGAGGGGGGACAGCAACAAAACGACGAAGGTCACGGGCGGGCACCATGGCGGGACTCGCCGTGGCGTGGGAAGGAAGAAGGAAGAGGGGGAGAAGGGTCCAGAGGGGATACACGGACCCAGGGGAACCGCTAGACATGGCCAGACAAGCGGGGACTAGCCGGAGGTGACCCAACGAAGCTGACCAGATGCAGAGCACCATTTCTGCACGGCCATGGTTTGGTCACCACGGGCACAACGCGCTCTGGCCCACGTTTGCATGTCACACCTTGTCCAACAGGTTCCCCACTGCTCAGTTGGATAAGAGGAGGGTCTGGAAGGGCTGGGAGATGACTGGATTGATCAAGGGGGTCCTGGACAGCTTCTGGACAGAAGGTGCTTGACATGTGGTGCAGCCACCACTGTGCTCACGTTGGCCTGCTATTTGGCAAAGAGTGATCACTCACTGGGTTCATTATCCTTGCCAAAATTCAGTACCAATGGGCAAGCCTAGCTGGCACTTCCTGTACAACTTGGCACTCTGGGCAGAAATGAAAACATAGATGCTAGGGAAGAATGGCTAAAGGGATTGGAGAAGAATTATTTGAACATAGGAAGATACTGGAAAAGTTTTCAGCTCAAAATAATTCTCTATGAGGGCACTTCCTTTCACAGAGGTATATTTTGGACAGAAACTTGGGAAAATCACGGAAAAAGATGGGCTTGGATAATAGAGCTGATTTTTGGATTATGATGGTAATACATCAATATGTACTACTGCCAAGTTTCATCTCAATCGGACCAAGAAATCAAGCACTTGTGCCAGACTGGACAGAAATGGAAATCAGATGGTTCTGAGAGGTTGGCTGGATAGGAATGGCTCAAACTTGAAGGAGCACAATGATTTAGGCATATGGAGTCACTGTAAAAGTTTCATACCATTTGCATAAATATAAATGGTACTTTCTTCACAATGCTTCAATCTGAACAGAAACTTAAATAATTTACTAAGGAGAATTGGCAAGAGGAATTGGACTAATTCTTGGAGTCCAAGGTTAATTTACCACCATGAACCACCTTGCAAAATTTTAGCCCAAGGGGGGTCAAGGAATCACACACTTCCTTTGCAATTGGGAAATTTGGACAGAAATTGCAAAGGGAAGTGGTGCTCAAAAATTGAATTGAGGAACTGAATATTTGGATGGAAATGGAGAAGATATGGATATGAGAAGCTCCACAAATTATTTGAGATTTTTCCTGGCTACCAAAATGGTAGTTCCTTTGGAAAGGCCCCAAATTGGACTATTGGCTTTAAATAGGAAAGGCAATTTCCCCTATTTAATTATAGCCAATATTTTTATTGGAGCCCAACATAACCACAAGGAATATCTCCTCAAGCTTTCATGACCTCTGGAGATGGATAGATATTTGCCTGGATTTAATTCCTCGGAGAGGCTGGAAAAGGAATTAATTCTGGGTGAGAAATATTGCACATGGCTTGGCAATATTTTTGCACCTCTGAAATTTATGGGGGCAGGGGAATCTCAGGAAACTTTGGAAGGATCAACAGAGCGAGGAAAAAAATGATAGCTCCTTTGAAAACACAAGGGCTGGATTTCCAGTTCCAATATTTCAGAACTAGGGTTTGGATAGGCTTCAGGGTCTACTGGCAGAAGATTGACTGGCCCAAGGGCATGGGAAGGCACTGAGAGGCTAGGGAAGGGCTGGGATCACCAGGTCACTTGCCAAATTCCCGAGAAAAATAAAATAAAATTCGGGAGAGAAAAGCTAGGAAGGAATAACAGCACAAAAATCGATAACCCGATTTTTTGGGTGTTACATTACAATGATCATGTTTTATCTATAGTCTATTTCTTTTAAATCATTCGGTAAATTGCTAATATTTCCAACACACCCTGTGGCTCCGCCACTCGATATGATGCGTATGAAAGATGTGGATCCCAACGCAGTCAAGCTGAAATTATTTCTTTTTTTCGCTAAGAGAAAGAGTGAAAGGCACCATCACTACTTGGGAAGCTTGTTGTGATTTATTCATGACCAAATATTGCCCTCTGATCCAGCTAAAACCATGCTGCTTCTAGCTAATACCATATATTTTGGTTTTCTGGTTTCCCTTTGACCGAACCAACCCTCGACACCCAACCCAATCCAACCCAACCCAACACCTTAAGGCTAAGGGTGACGTGTACACTGTACACAGACCAGACAGCATTTTTATTTCTTTTCGAGGTGAAATAGGCCATGCATTCTTGAGTTGGGAACGCTTGTGTTAGGAGAGACGAGCAAGAAGATAAATGGTAGCAATAGTGTAGGAGGGAGAGATGTTTGTTTTATTTTGACATTGACACAAACACAAACACAAACACATACGCAGTTGTGTTCAACTTGGTGTCGAATCACCGTCGCATCGCCATCTTCCTCCCCTCCTCTGGTTGTGTTGCTGGATCTGTTTCTTCTTCTCCCTCCTCTGGCAGCAGCAGACCCATGGACTAATCCCATGCATGCATCCATCATACAGTAGAATAACAGAGGAGAGGAGAGGAGACCACTTCTAGTCTAGTTCCAATGAGCAAACCACAAAATCTTAACCTTTTAACCATTAAATTAGTAGCATTTACCTACCACACTAGTAGAATTGAGGACCAAAAATGAACTTTTCCATATTTAATATCAATGTCAATGGTAAAACAAAAAACAAAAAATAGGCATCATGTCACCACCAGCTCTCATACCTCTAATACCAGCTCTGGCTTATGCAACAATTTCCCAATCCTTCTCAACTCTACTCTTTCTACTATACTATACATTCATATACACACACACACACACACACACAAACTATATAATATAACCTCTTCCACTGCCTAACGTTTCTGGAAGTTCAACACCTTGATGGAGTAGCCGAACACGAAGAAGAAGCCAATGATGAACACAAAGTGCGCCAGCACCACATACCCAAGGAAATCGTGCTTGATGCCCAGATTGTCCTCCAAAAACTGCTTCACAAACGTGTCGGTCCCGCCGGGGACCACCAGAGGACTCTTGTTGTCGCCAAACTGGGACGCCACCACGCCGTAGATGGTCCACGACACAGGGTTAGCCCAGTAGTACCACCTCCACCAGATCGGTATCAACTGCAACATTAACACCAAAACCAATCATCAGTCTTGACCCAATGAATCTGGTTAATGCATTAGCCTTTAGCCTTTGACTGCTTAATTTTGCTTACCGGTCTGACGACGAGGAACCCAGCAAACAGGTTCCAAAGAGGGAGTACAAAGGATATCAGTATGTTTGCGAGCATGGAAGACGGTGTCAGTGACACCAGCATCATGCCAAACAATGTGAAGTAGTTGAAGCTTGAAACTATGAAGAACAGGAAGTAGAAGAACTTTGCAGCTTTCCACTCATATCCAATCATCGCGTAGATGATCACCGTGTATTCAATCCCCTGCACGACGTTGTAGATCACCTCCACGCATGTCTGCACCAATGCACACTCTTGAGACTCTGCTCCTTATATTTTGAATGAATTCTCGGTCAAACTAACAACGACAAGTTACCTGGGCAAATGCATAGGACAATGGAGAGTACATCCCTGCCGCCTTTTCACGGTAGAAAACTGTTCGCTCGACTGACACAACAGGCTGAACTGTGATGCAGTTGGCAGCCCCAAGGAAGAAGACAGCAGCATAAGTGGCGCCAAGTAGATTGAACAGATCTTGCTGTGAGCCTCTGCAAGCAAATCAAACATAAGAAGAAAGGCAGAGATATGTAATCATACAAAACTACCAGACAATAGCAAAATAGGATCCTACATTTTCGTCCCTTTTTGCCAAAACACCGTGCCAAATACAAGGCCATTGATCAGCGTCATGAGAAAGCGCATGGCGTTGTGGGGCGGATTCTTCCAATAAGATTTGTATTGCTTCCAGAAGTTTGCAATGCATTGGTTGTAGAAGTTCTGAGAATACTTCGTAGGAAACGAGAGATCCTCATAGCCTGGTGGGGGAATGCTTAATTCCTTAATAAGTTGTTGGTTTTTCCTGCTCATATTTAAGAAATAGGAACTCAGTGAGCATAGAAAACAACTGTAATTTTGGCACTCTGTTTCAACAGAATATGTAGTTATTTTAAAGTTTCAAGAGAGTATGTAGTTGTTTTAAAGGAAACAACAGCCAGCGAATAAGAATACTGAAAGGTTGGCTACTTACCTATAAAGTTCAGAATTAGCATAAATTTCAGCAAAGTTGACGTTCAGGCGAGCCTCGGCTAAAGGGGAGCTAACTTCCAGCATCCATGTTGCGGGATTATATCCTTCTGTGATCTTTTCAACACCTGGAATTGCCTGCAATACAATGACAACCTCATGGGTTAGTTTTTTCACCTTTGCTGCACCTACAAGGAGTTCAAGGCTTCCATGACTTATTCTGAGCCCACTGGTCATATTTGTAAGCAGGTTATCCGTTCAATTGCAAATTAGTAAAATGTTTGCTGCCCAACCAAAACATGTAAGCTAAGGAAACTAACCTCAAAATATTCAACTAGTTTATAAGAGTGGCGACCAAGTTCACCAGCATAAATAACCTGTCCTCCTCTTTTCATAAGCAGAAGCTACAAAAGGAACCAATCGTGAGTTAGTTGCATTTCTAGAAGTTGTAAAGAAATAATATGTATATATATATAGAGAGAGTACCTCATCAAAAGACTCGAATATATCAATGCTGGGTTGATGGATTGTGCAAACCACAGTTCGCCCAGTGTTGACTGTATTTCTCACCGCCCGCATTACAATCGCCGCAGCTCTAGCATCAAGACCAGAAGTTGGCTCATCCATGAATATGATTGAAGGATTTGCTACCAGCTCCACGGCAATTGTCAGTCTCTTTCTCTGTTCAGTCGATAATCCGTCCACTCCAGGGAGACCAACCATAGCATTACGCAGCACATCAAGCTCTACAAGAGTCATGACTTCCTCCACAAACAACTGTGAGGGTGAAGATTAATTTCTTTAGATGAAAACCATTACAGTTTAAAGTTTCAAACATAAAGAACAATGCATCTTTACTTGAGTTTGAAAGGTGGCTTGAATGTATATGGTACCTTTCTCGTTTTTTCGTCAACATCTGAGGACAGGCGCAGCCAGGCAGAATAGAGAATGGATTCATATACAGTAACATTCGGTGAATGGATATCAGTCTGTTCACAATAGCCACTGATGCGGGCAAATGTTTCTTGTTTTTTAGGGTAACCAGAGAGGGTGATACTTCCTTCAATAGATCCACTAGTTTTCCTTCCTGCGAGGACATCCATGAGAGTGGTTTTCCCAGCTCCACTCACACCAACTAATGCTGTCAGAACACCCGGCCTAAAAGCACCGCTGATATCAGAGAGCAACTTGAGACGACTTTCTGCAAATCCTTGCTCTCTCATTTCCTGAAACACAACAAGTTGAGAAATTTTATGTTAGACCACATCTGCAGACAATGTTATCATACATGATTGAGTTTATGTCCTCCTAAAGATATGTGTGAGTAGGCTTACTGCAGGCATGTCCACGTAATAGTTAACATGGTTGAAAGAAAGTGAAAGAGGCTGGAAAGGCAAGGTGATTTGTGTCTGAGTTGGCCGATTTGTGGCTTCATTAGTACCTACAGATATTGCAGGTGAAGATAGTCAAAAATTAGCATTATTGTTAACGGCTTCAAGTGGCATCATAAATAGTGCAATATGGAAAAGTAAGAAGAACTCACCCATAGGTGTTGAAGTGTTTGTGTCATTCTCATTCTCTTCATCTGAAACTGTGTTTGAGCCGCTGCCAGCTGGATAAAAACAGATCATATATACAGTAAGTACATTGCTCATTAAGGCGTCCAACAATAATCTCAACCAGAAGAGAAAAAAATGGTACTCACGGCTCAAGTATGTAAGTGCCAGAATGTACAATATGTTGAACAAAATAATGAATCCTAGGATGGCTCCCATGGAAACCCAATATCCCCAATCTCCAGTAAACAAGCCTTTGGATTTGAGAATAGCCTCGCCTACTGTTGATGCTTCAATAGATGTTTCAGTGTTGTTCTGTAGTAAACATGAAAAGGTGCAGCATTAGTTGAGATGTTGTCACCTTTACACCACTAGGATATAATGATCCCTTCACTGTCCGACTTACAAGAAACAAAAAAATATATTATACAAGGTTCTAAGAAATACTTACGTTGGCCCACCTACTGGAAAGGAATTCATTGACTGATATCGCATTCTGACTGTACATCATAGGAGATGACCAGTAAGCCCAGATCCACCATGGTCGGATGTCACCTGTGCACGTTAAAAGTTTATTTACTTTCATCCATGAAAATGAGATGCAGATAGCGGATTTATCGAGTCAACACAGGGTGCTTACCTCTAGGTATGACAAATCCTCCAAATATAAAAATAATAAGGATCACAAACATCCCAAAGGTGTTGGCCACAACCATTGATTTCAAAACAGCACCAAGAAATCGGAACAAAGCCATTGCCATTTGGTGAGTACCGAAGAAAGCTAAAAGCTGACGAAAGAACCTGCAATGAGCAAATAAATAGATGAATAAATAATGGAGTTATGAATTCAAAACTTGCAGTGTGCACAAGGATTATATACGATGTATACCTTCCTGGAGCAGGTGCGAAGCCCATCACATAGTAGGTGAGGACGACCCATACCGCAGACTCCATAAGCGAAACAGGAATTCTTAAGATGATGGTTACCAGTGCGAAGGTCCACGGTGGAAAGAACAAGAAATCCCTTTGTTTGTAGAACGTAGGAAGCATTTTAATCGTGAGTTGTAGCTCAGCAAACCCATTGAACAAGACGGTGATTAAACTGAAAGTCAGAGCACCAAAGAATTTGCCGCCGTCAGAGATCTGCCCATATGGCATCTTTGTTCTGAGGAACACAGTCATGGCCATGAGCCCAAGGATGATCAGCTGGGTGACCTTGAAGATGTAGATGAAGGAGTTGCGCTTCATCAATAGCTGCTCTCTTGATAGCACTGTCTTGATTGACTCCCAGCTGGACTGCCCATACTTCTTGGTGGTCAACGCAGCAGGATGAGTTTTGGACTTGTCAAAAGGGATTTGCAGCTCCTTGAGCATCCGCTGGCCTACATGGAATGACTTGAAACGTTCGGCAAACTCTGGGACAGACACGTGACGATACTGCTGCTGGTCAAGGTACCAGTACTGTTGCTGGTCTTTCTTGGAAGTGACCTCTTGAAGAAAGTCAGCAACTCCTTTCCTTTCAGGGCACCGAAAACCAGCTGCTTCAAAGAATTCCAAGATGTTGTCGCGTGGCCCATGGTACACTATGTATCCTTCTGATAGCAGAATTATGTCATCGAACAGGTTGTAGGTCTCTGGCGGTGGTTGTAGGAGGGATATCATCACGGTCTCATTCAGCACATGGACCAACTGTCTTATGTATTTCACAATCTCAAATGTGCTAGAGCTGTCCAAACCAGTGGAAATTTCATCCATGAACAAAGCCCTTGCAGGCCCGGTTAACATCTCCCCTGCCATCGATAAAAGTAAAAGTGAAAAGTCAGACAAGTGCAATACAGTATTAATTAAGTAAGATGATTTTTTCTACAGTGAATTGAGCGGCTAAGCCTATTCTTCTATGTATCTAGGCATGCACGCATACCAGTTGTTACACGCTTCTTTTGGCCGCCAGAAATTCCTCTGATCATGTCGTCACCAATGGGCATATCGGCACAAATGTCAAGCCCAAGCACCTGAGAGTGAGGTTTTTCTTAGACTCAAATATGCAAAAAGATTGTCAGATGATTGCAAGTAATTGACAGAATTGCCAAAAAGGCTCACCTTGAGAGTAAGATCGGTAACGATATTACTCTCCTGCCCTTGCACGGCAGTAGCTTTCATGTAAGCATCGATCTCAGGGTCTGGCTTTATGCCTGCTTCGCGCTCCCTGGCAGCGAGTTCTGCGAGCATGTCATATCTGGCACCAACGCCTAAGCAGCGCCTGGAGAAATCGAGCGTCTCCCTTACGGTCATCTCTGCGTTGTGGAGATCGTACTGGCTAACGTACGCACTGGTCCTCTCGGGGTAGAACTCCTCAAACGTATGGCCACAGTAAGTGATGTTGCCAGATACCTGGGGTGTGTTGTGATACCCATAGGAATAGGAATAGGATGGTGGTTATTTATGCTTGTACGCGGTGATAATGCATACAAGGAAAATAAATAATGAACAACAAGATGGTTGTTTGAAAGCAAACCTTGAGGCTTTTGTCGAGCTTGCCGGTGAGGGCTCGCATAAGTGTGCTCTTTCCTGAAGATGGAGGTCCAAGCAGAAGGGTCATCCTGAAAAAAAAAAAAACACCATGCATACAGGTTGAAATAGTTAGTTAGTTAGTTGGAGTGAAGATGAGAGGCTCTGTGCTTGTGTGATAAAGAAAAGAAAAGAAAAGAAAGGAAAGGGAGAAGAATGTAATGGTGTATTTTTTTAATTTAAAAATTACCTGGATGGTTTGAGGATGCCATCGACGCTTTGCAGTATGTTAATGGTCTTCTTGTTGGAGGAAGCAAGCCTTCCGACAAGACTCTGCAGTGGTCGCAATTTCATGGATTGAGTAAGCAAATCAAACGATGCATCATCCATATGCAAAAAATTGATACTAGAGGGTGTGGAAAATTGATAGTGCAGGCTTGTAGTAACTAGTGTAGTCATCATGGCAGGATAGGATAAGATAGGAATTATAAGGAAGAAATGGGCAAAGTTGGAAGCGAGCGTCTAAGGAGGCTGTTTGAGACATTTGGTCGAACACCTGAGCTCCATGGCAATGGCAGCATCCGGTCAGGTCCGGTGGGGGTGGGGGTGGGGGTGGGACTTGTTCTTTGAGCAGAGGGCAACGGCCACGGTCACCCGGGATGGAGGTCCAACAAGAGGGGACCTCGTCGTTGAGTGACAGGGGACGTTCCTCTGCCTCCGCCCGCCGCCACGAACGAGCTCCATGGCCATCGCAGCTTGGGCTTGGGTGGAGGGGAAGAGACAAGTTGTTTTTCTTTTTGGGGCGTGCTAATCTGGGCTTTAAGACGCGTGCTTCTGGGCCGGCCCGCAAAGCACGTTCCACATTTTTTTTTATAAGAAGGAAAAAAATGCAACCCACGGTCAAAATAAAAAAAAAGCAACCCACGGACATGGTAAAATATGTCTGGCCAACATCCGAGAGGTGAAAACCAAGAGCATATATTTTTTTTCTTCCTCAAACAAAAAATGTTTCAAGTTCATAGTACAGTACAATTAAGTTAAACTCTAACACTCAAAAAAAAAAAAGTTAAGTTAAACTCTGAGGCAGAAAAACAAAAAACATATTCAGAATGAATAGGCAGAACCCCGCAAAAAAAAATGAATGAATAGGCAGAAAATAAATAAATAAAGAGAATAGAAAAGAAAGAGAGACCTGTAGGAAGTTTGTGGCCGAGTTCCAGAGCGTGGGGAGGGCGCTGTTGCCGACGAAGGCGTCCGCCTCCACGGAGAGGCCCTGGTACCTCACCTCGATCGCCGGCAGGTCGATCCCCACCCGGTCCACCCGGTCCCTCAATCTTCTCAGAAACCTCTCGCTGTCGTCCTGGAACACCCTCTCCAGCAGCGCCCTGCCGGCCTCGCCGCTCGCCAGGTGGTCGATGTCCACCAACCCCTGCAGCTCGTGGCCGTCGGCGCCGTCGAGGCCGGCGTGGCTGAGGATGACGGCGCGGCGCAGGCGGTCGTATGTGGGCAGCTTCTCGAGCGCCGCCCAGCGCAGGTTCTCCTCGTCGTCGTCGTGGCCCTGCTGGGAGGCGGCCCGGCCGAAGGGGTCGTCAGCGCCGGCGGGCTGGCGGAAGGAGTGGGAGATGGAGGAGCGACGGGATCCGTAGGAGGAGCCCATGCTGCGGCGGCTGCCGGAGAGAGTCCCCAGCTGTATCCCCGGGCCAGCTGCCTCCATGGTTGTATGTATGTATGTATGTATTGTGTATTGGTTGATGATTGTGGCCGGAACGGAAGTAGTCTAGGCTAGTGGTGGAAGATGATGCTCCATGCGCATGTGCATGGGTGTTTGTGCATGCCCCCACCCCGCGCGCTCTCTATTCTTGCCTTTGCCTTTGCCTTTGCCTTGTGGGAGGGAGAAGATCTGAAGATGTATATATATACACAGCGCGCGCTCTCTCTCTCTCAAGGTCTCAGGGGAAGAAGGGATACAGCAGGCAGGCAGGCAGGATCTCAAGGTAAGGGTAAAGTCTTACGGAAAACGAACGGTTCATTATTGTCAGCACAGCAGCCTCCCTCCCTCCCTCCCTCCCTGCTCATTACTATTACTATTACTATTACTATTACTATTATATATGCCTATATTGTTTTTAGCATGACGATATCTATTTGATTTGATTTGATGTGGAGGGTGGGAAACTTTAATTCGTCGGTCCATCCATCAAGCCAAGTCAAGCTAAGACCTACTAGAAGGAAAGGAAAGGAAAGGAAAGGATTCCGCAGTCAGCCAGTCACATGCAACATCATTCATTCATCCATCCATCCATGGTTACAGGGAGTTTGACAAGTCAAACTTTGCTTAATTATTATTCTAGTAGTAATTTCTATGTTAGTTAGTTATAATCACTGTATGTCTGTCTCTGTCTCTCTCTCTCTCTGCAATTTCTAGTAATTTCTATGTTAATTATTATTCTGCAATTCTGCATGCACAGAGAGAGAGAGAGAGAGATTTGCTTGCCTTGCCGCCCGCTGCAAGTAACGCTTCATTGCTTACCACGTTTCCTTCAATTCTATTATTCTATTCTAATCACACGCACGATTATAACTAACATGATGGAGACTACATGATGCACATGCGACAATGCACTCCCACTCACACTCAGGGACAGACTAATCACTCCACTCCTCTCCTCTATCTACAGGACGCCTGCCATACTCCTCCTTCGCAGACAAATCCTTAATTAGACTAATTTAACAAAAACAAAAAAGATAGATCTGCCTCTGCCGTTGTCGCTGCGCGCCGCCGATGCCGCCACAGTCCTCGTCGTCCTCGTCCTGGGTCACGTCAATGTAGGGCGAAGGCGTCCAAAGGTGAGGTGGCGGGCCCCAAAAAGGGTCGGTACCTCCTGTTCAAGCTGCGATGGTGGTGGTGACTATGGCTCCCACGCCGGCTGTGGTGCTGGTGGCAGGCTGCATGGCACCGTGGTCGTCCAGGACCACGACTACCCGTACACATACAGTGACGGCAGCCTCCTCCATCACCTCCTCCTTGACCTCGGCCTTGACGTTGAGCTCCGGCACATAGACGTCACCGGCGGCCGAGAGGGCGAGCATGTGCCCTAGCCCCTTCCGTTGCTCCTCCTGCTAGCGCTTGTACTCCCGCTCGGAGTCCTCCATGACAGCTCGAATCAGGCGCTCCTCCTCCTCCTCGGCCGTCATGAGAGGAGCTGCTGGCCGCGGTGGCGATGAAGAGGGGGAGGGCGTCAGCGTTAGGCCCCGGACGCGAGTCGGGCACGGACTCTGGCCAGGCTTGGCACGCGCCGACACGTCGCGCGGGGCGGGCTGCGAGCACAACTGACAAAGTAGGTTTGCCAGTGCATGTCGTGCTTGTCCTAGAACCACGTGTCCGAGAGCGGCGAGGCGACGAAGCACCTTGGGTCGGCAAGGTACTCACGCAGGATGCGACCGTACAGGCGGGTGATCTCCTCCGGGCGGGCACGGACGCTCGCTGGGACCGGGGGGGATAGGCATCCAATCCGGGCTTAGACGCCACCCATTGGGGAGGTGGGCATCCGACCACGGCAGCGGGGTGCCGGTCTCCCAGTATCGGCGGCAAATTTCCACCTTCATGTACGGACGATCACGGACCGGAGCAACCGGAGGGGAGATGGAGAATGGCGCGGGGGAGGAGGAGCGGTTGGCCGCGCGCTCCTAGACGAGGTGGTCGATGATCCGGAGTCGTGGTCATGGCGCCCTTCTTGCCCGACACCCACTTCCAGAACCCCATGGCGACTGGCCGGCGAGGAGCGAGGTGGGCGGTGCTGGGGTTTGCTGTCGGGCATGGAGGGGACAGTGGAGATTGAGTGGGGACGCTTGCTGGAAGTGGAAGTGGCCACACCAGTCCACGACTTCGCCATAAAAAAGGACACAACCTGGGGCGATTGGGTGGCAGACCGGCAGGCCCGCCCATGCGTGTGGATTAAATGGGGACAGTGGGAGGTAGTTGGACGGCCGACACACGGGCCCGAGGCAGACGACCAGAGGACGCATGCGCGACCGTTGCATGTCTGCTTGACCACAAAGCAAGATAAAAAAATGCACCCGCGATGCATTCAGACGGACCAGAAGCGGACGTTTTTTGCATACGCGGTCACGCGTTGGGCCACCTCCTCTGTTTGTTTGGGCCGAAATGGACAGACCCGGACGATTTGGGGGTTTGCTTTGGAGTTGGCCTTACTCTTGCATAATCGGGTCCGGCCGTTCCTCAATGCCCCAACGGCCACGGGTGGAAGTACATGTCTTAAAATAAAATAGGCTTTCGTGTGTATTTATATATACGAGCAACAACTGAACAAAGTACGCGACCGATTTGGTTGCTGACCGGCGGGGATTCCGACGATGAGGGAGCAGGGCTCCGGTCATTGATACGTCCCCTTTGCATCATGATTTCATATGATCTTTACAATGTTTTTGGTCATTATTCCACTTTATGGTCCAATTATAATGTCTTTTCTCTCTTAATTTGCAAGATTCACACAAAGAGGGAAATTGTTAGAACCTGGAATTCTAGAGCTGAAAACCATAGAAAAAGGTGGAAAGTTTCTGGACTCCAAATGACCAAACATCACGAGCATTTTTTATGGAATATATATGAATTATTGGAGCCAATACCCACCAGAGGGGGGCCACCTATTGTCCCCAAGGTAACAGGGCGCAGCCACCCCTCTGGTGCACCCTCTTGCCTTGGGAGGCCCACAGGCAGGCTCTGGTGCCCCTCTTCTGCTACATCAAGGGTTTTGACCTAGAAAAAATAAGAAGGATACTTTTAGGACGAAGCGCCGCCGTCTCGAGGCGGAAACCTGGGCAGGAGCACTTTTGCTCTCCGGCAGAGCAATTCTGCCTCGGAAACATCCCTCCGGGAGGGGAAAATCGAAGCCTGACGACCCACAGTATAGGGCATGGATCATAGTCCTTTTGATAAGTAAGACCGTCGAACCCAACAAGGAGCAGAAGGAAATGACAAGTGGTTTTCAGCAAGGTATTCTATGCAAGTGTTGTAAGTAGCGATAGTAGATAGTTTTGTAGCAAGATAATTCGTAACAATTGACAAGTAACAATAGTAAAAAAGGTGCAGCAATGTAGCCCAATCCTTTTTATAGCAAAGGACAGGCCTAGAAATACTCTTATATTAAGCAAACGCTCCCGAGGACACATCGGAATTTCTGTCTAGTCATGTTCATCATGTTGAGTTGACTTGCGTTCGCTACTTTGATAATTTGATATGTGGGTGGACCGGTGCTAAGGTGTTGTTCTTACTTGAACTAACAACCTACTTATGATTACCCCCTCTTGCAAGCATCCGCAACTATGAAAGAAGAATTAAGATAAATCTAACCATAGCATGAAACATGTGGATCCAAATCAGCCCCTTATGAAGCAATGCATAAACTGGAGTTTAAGCTTCTGTCACTCTAGCAACCCATCATCTACTTGTTACTCCACAATGACTTACCTTAGGCCCATAACATAGTGAAGTGTCATGTAATCGACGTACACATGACACCACTAAGAGAAGTAACAACATACATATCATTAAAATATCGAACGAAATAACAACTTCATATGATTACTTATAATAAGACTTCTCCCATGTCCTCAGGAACAATATTAACTACTCACACCTCATCAACATGTTCAAGATCAGAGGTGCAATAATAATAATTAAGGATCTGAACGTAATTTCTTCCACCAAGTAATCCAACAAGCACCAACTACAAGATGTAATCAACATAACTAGTAACCCACAGGTACCAATCGGAGGTTTTGAGACAAAGATTGAATACAAGAGATGAACTAGCATTGGAGATGAGATGGTGTTGATGAAGATGTTGATGAGGATTGGTCCTCCCACGAAGGAGGAAGCGTTGGTGATGACGATGGCTTCGATCTCCCCCTCCCGGAGAGGAATTTCCCCGGCAGAATCTGACTGCTGGAGTGCAAAAGGGCCTCTGCCTAGGTTTCAACCTCGAGACGGCGGCGCTTCATCCCGAAAGGTTGCTTATGATTTTTTTTTTCTAGGGTAAAACAAACCATATAGGAGAAGAGGTGCGTCAGGAGGCCAGTAGGGGCCCCACAAGCCATCAGGGCGTGGCCTTGGGGGGCGCCCTGTTGTCTTATGGCCAACTGGTGGCCCTCATCTGGTATATTTTTGGCCCAGAAATTCTTAAATATTCAATAAAAATTCTCCGTGAAGTTTCAGGTCATTTGGAGTCTGGTATTTTTTGCCTTTTTCTCGGTTTTCTGGTCCAGAATTCCAGTTTCCAGATATTTCCCTCTTTGTGATGTACCTTGAATATTCAGAGGGAAACGACATAAGAATTGTATAATAATATGGAATAATGGACAAGAATGAAGTAGATAGTAATAAGAAATCATGATGCAAAATGGATGTATCAAAGCAATCATCATCACCAATGCTCCCTCCCACGTGGGAGGGCCAATCTTCATCAACATCTTCACCAGCACCATCTCATCTCAAACCCTAGTTCATCTCTTGTACCCAATCTTTGTCGTAAAACCTCAGACTGGTACATAGGGGTTACTAGTGGTGTTGATTACATCTTGTAGTTGATGCTTCTTGGTTTATTTGATGGAAGATAATATGTTCACATCCATTATCATATTCATTACACCTCCGATCTTGAACATGGTGATGATTTGTGAGTAGCTACTTTTGTTCTTGAGGACATGGGAGAAGTCTTGTTATAAGTACTCATGTGAAGTTGGTATTCGTTCGATATTTTGATGATATGTATGTTGTTGCTTCCTTTAGTGGTGTCATGTGAACGTCGAATATATGACACTTCACTATGTTTAGGCCTAAGGGAAGGCATTGTGGTGTAATAAGTAGATGATGGGTTGCGAGAATGACAGAAGCTTAAACCCTAGTTTATGTGTTATTCTGCAAGGGGCTGATTTGGATCCAAACGTTTCTTGCTGTGGTTAGATTTATCTTAACTCTTCTTTCCTAGTTGCGGATGCTTGCGAGAGGGGGCAATCATAAGTGGGTTTCTTGTTTAAGTAAGAACAACACCCAAGCACCGGTCCACCCACATACCAAATTCCAATGTGTCTAGACAGAAATTCCATGATGAACGCGAATCAACTCAACATGATGAACGTGACTAGACAGAAATGCCAATGTGTCCTTGATATGTCTCCAACATATCTATAATTTTTTATTGTTCCATGTTGATATATTATCATTCTAGGATACTTTTTGGCTCTTTATTTACCAAATTTATAATATTTTTGATGACTAACCTATTGACCCAGTGCCCAGTGCCAGTTGTTGTTTCTGCATGTTTTTCACTTTTCAGGTTTACAGTACCAAACGAAGTCCAATTGCCACGTAACTTTTTGATGATTTTTTTCTGGACCAAAAGAATACCTGGGAGATTTGTAAGGAAGCCGGGAGCCACACCAAGGCCACATAAGCCAACAGGGCGCGCCCTAGGGGGGGTCACGCCATGATGGCTTGTGGGCCCCTCGCAGCTCTCCTGACCTCGTTCTCTGGCCTATAAATTCTCTAATATCGTGAAAACCCAGGAGGTAATATGATACGTCTCCATAGTATCTACTTTTCCAAACTCTTTTGCCCTTGTTTTGGACTCTAATTTGCATGATTTGAATGGAACTAACCCGGACTGATGCTGTTTTTAGTAGAATTGCCTTGGTGTTATTTTTGTGCAGAAATAAAAGTTCTCGGATTGACCTGAAAATTTACGGAGAATATTTTTGGAATTAATAAAAAATACTGGCGAAAGAATCAACCAGAGGGGGTCCACCCATTGGCCACAAGCCAGGGGGCGCCCCCCCTAGGGCGCGCCCAGGTGGCTTGTGGGCCCCCTGCAACTCCTCCGACCTCAACTCCAACTCCATATAACCCTATTTGGGGAGAAAAAAAATCAAGGAGAAGAATTCATCGCGTTTCACGATATGGAGCCACCGCCGCCTCCTGTTCTTCCTTGGGAGGGCAGATCTGGGGTCCGTTTTGGGCTCCAGAGAGGGGAAATCGACGCCGTCGTCATCACCAATTTCATGATGCTCTCCGCCGCGTGAGTAATTCCATCGTAGGCTTGCTGGACGATGATGGGTTGGATGAGATTTACCATGTAATCGAGTTAGTTGTGTTAGTGTTTGATCCCTAGTATCCACTATGTTCTGAGATTGATGTTGCTATGACTTTGCTATGCTTAATGCTCGTCACTAGGGACCGAGTGCCATGATTTCAGATCTGAACCTTTTATGTTTCCATGAATATATATGTGTTCTTGATCCTATCTTGCAAGTTGTAGACACCTATTATGTGTTATGATCCGCATACCCCAAGGTGACAATAATTGGGATTCTTTCCGGTGATTACCATAGTTTGAGGAGTTCATGTATTCACTAGGTGCTAATGCTTTAGTCTTCTTCTCTATTAAAAGGAGGCCTTAATATCCCTTAGTTTCCATTAGGACCCTGCTGCCACGGGAGGGTAGGACAAATATGTCATGCAAGTTCTTTTCCATAGGCATGTATGACTATATACAGAATACATGCCTACATTACATTGATGAATTGGAGCTAGTTCTGTGTCACCCTATGTTATAACCATTGCATGATGAATGCCATCCAACATAATTATCCATCACTGATCCGTTGCCTATGAGCTTTTCATATATTGATCTTTGCTAAGTTACTTTTCCGTTGCTACTGTTATAATCACTACAAAACTGCTACTGTCACTTTTGTCACCATTACCGTTACTTCCATACTACTTTGCTACTAAATATTTTGCTACAGATATTAAGTCTTTCAGGTGTGGTTGAATTGATAACTCAGCTGCTAATACTCGAGAATATTCTTTGACTCCCCTTGTGTCGAATCAATAAATTTGGGTTGAATACTCTACCCTCGAAAACTGTTGCGATCCCCTATACTTGTGGGTTATCAAGACCCTTTTCTGGCGTCGTTGCCGGGGAACATAGCTCTATTCTCTGAGTCACTTGGGATTTATATCTGTTGATCACTATGAAGAATCTGAAAGACCCAAAAACCAAGATCTATCCCTCTAGTACGAGGGGAGGTAAGGAACTGCCATCTAGCTCTGCACTTGATTCACCTTCTGTTATGAGTAAATTTGTGACACCACCACCTGCTATTGATTCTGATATGTCGCAAGTAATTGATGATGCCACTTCTGCTACGCATGATGCTTATGATGATACTTTGCTTGATAATACTATGCCACTGGGTGAATCTCTTGATGAACAAATTGCTAGAGTTAATGCTGAAACTGATGATATTTCTAAAACTGATGAAATTATTGAAACTGAACACTATGAGACACCTGTTAGACCTAGCTCTCCTAGATATGAATTGCCTAATATACCTGAGGCTTATGTTATGGATGGAGAGGTAGCTAGGGACTTTCTTGCTTGTAAATATAGAGATGATCTTAAGAAATTACTATGCAAGTGGAAAGAAAAATCTTTGAATGCTAGAATGCAATATGATCCTAAGTTTGCTACTTCACCTATCCTTGTTACTAATAAGGATTATGAATTCTCTGTCGATCCTGAGTTAATTACTTTGGTTGAATCTGATCCTTTCCATGGTTATGAATCTGAAACTATTGTGGCACATCTTACTAAATTGAATGATATAGCCACCCTATTTACTCATGAGGAAAAAATTCGTTATTACTATATTCTTAAGTTGTTTCCTTTCTCATTAAAGGGTTATGCTAAGATATGGTTTAATTCTCTTGCTCCTGGTTGTGTGCGTAGTCCTCAGGATATGATATATTACTTCTCTGAAAAATATTTTCCTGCCCATAAGAAACAAGCTGCCTTGCAGGAAATATTTAACTTTGTGCAAATTGAAGAAGAGATTCCCCACAAGCTTGGGGGAGGCTTCTCCAATTACTTAATGCTTTGCCTGATCATCCTCTCAAGAAAAACGAAATACTTGATATCTTTTATAATGGACTAACCGATGCTTCTAGGGACCACCTGGATAGTTGTGCTAGTTGTGTTTTCAGGGAACAAACTGTTGAACAAGCTGAACTACTATTGAATAATATATTGAGCAATGATAATGATTGGACTATTCCCGAACCACCTCCAAAGCCCACTCCGAAGAAAAGAGGTATTCTATTTCTCAGTCCTGAAGATATGCAAGAGGCAAAGAAATCTATGAAAGAAAAAGGTATTAAAGCTGAAGATGTTAAGAATCTACCACCTATTGAAGAAATACATGGTCTTGATACCCCGACACAGGTAGTAGAGATAAATTCTCTCCGTATATTTGATGACGGTGATATTCCTTATAATAAGTCTGCTAGCCAATGCTTGTATGAGTTTGATAACTTTATTGTTAAGCAAGAAAATTTCAATGCTTATGTTAGTAGACAATTGAAACATAATTCTTACATGCTTGATCTCTTAGGTGATTCTATGAGTAGAACTATCAATGATCTTAAGCTTATTAGTAAACATGCTTCCATGGTAACTACTCAAGTAGAACAAGTACTTAAGGCACAAAATGATTTGCTTAATGAGATGAATGGTAAGAACAATGATCATTCTGTTAGAGTTGTGACTAGAGGTGGTAAAATGACTCAGGAACCTGTGTATCCTGAGGGCCATCCTAAGAGAATTGAGCAAGATTCTCAGAAAAGTAATACTGATGCACCTAGTCGTCCAAGTAATAAAAGGAAAAAGAATGATGATAGCACTTTGCATGCTGCTAGTGAACCTGTTATAGATACACATGAAAACCCAAATGATATTTCTATTTCTGATGCTGAAACACAACCTGGTGATGAACATGAACTGGGTGATTGTCGGTGTACTAAGTTTGGGGGTCCCATCTAGTACCCCAGTCTAAGTGCGCGGGCAGTAGCAGCTTCCCCGTGGCGGGCCTCGACAGGAGGCGACTATGCACCGGACGCAGCGGCCCCGGACAAGAATCAAGCCAAAAGACAGGAGGGCTAAGGTTGGCTCCCGGCAAGGCATTGCCGGGAAGGATCCGCGAAGCCCCGGCAAGGCTTCTACCACCTCATCACGCGTCTAAGTGGTGACTAATCCCACTCTCAGACGCGTGTCGCGTACATAGGCTAAAGTATGTGTGACGGGACGGCGTCCCGTCGCGTCCCTGACCGTAATGAGCACCGTAACAGAGCATTTAATGCTCCGGTCTCCCGCGGGTCAGAGGTAGGTGTGATAGCACTGTAGCCCCAGATTCGGCGCGCGCATACTGTGCGCCCCGTGAGCATGCGGCGCGGCTGGACGTGGCGAGTGCGGAGGCAATTTCGCCCCCACCGCGCATGCATGGCTACGCCACTATGGAGACCCCTTCGACTATAAAAGGAGGCCCGCGGCGTAGCTACAAGGGGGATGAGACTTTTAGAACGCTGGAGCTTTGTTGCCCGCGAGTTGCTGTACTGTTCATCGGCGCTCCCAACACCGAGCCCTAGCTCAGCAATACAAACCACACAGGACGTAGGGTATTACGCTCCGGCGGCCCGAACCTGTCTAAACCTCCTCGAGCACATCACATCACCAGCCCAGCTCTCCGCACGACGCTCTCCCCCTCTGCCGAACCGTAAAAGGGGTCTCCTAGATCCCATAGGTGTCGGTTCCTCCGACATCTTTGGCGCGCCATGTAGGGGGGATCGAGGTCGTGTCGACCTGTTCTGGTCATTGGTGTGCCAAATTCGTCATCAACATTCGCTACGGCGCCCAGAAAGAAGGGCTCCACGGCGGCCGCTCCCTCCGCGTCCACCGCGCCCGCAGACGCACGTGCGGGCGGCGTCCAGGGCGCGGGCGGAGGAAGAAGAGACGCTTACCTTCCGAGGCGCTCCGGCGATCGCAGCCGAGGTAGCGACGTCGTTCGCAGCGTCGGCGGTCATACTCACGCCACAAGATCCAGAGGTGGCGCCGTTCCACCAGCTGGTGGCACAGAAAACCCCAGGGGCGGAAGGTCACTTTCCCGAACAAGCGTGCCGCTGCAGGCGCCGCAACCTTCTCAGGTCGCGGGCGACGTGCAGCGCCGCGAGATCGGTAGTTCCAGCCATCCCCATGGAAAAGATCCCGTCCGTCAATCCCAAGACGCTCGGGACCGGTCCGCACGTCAGCATACCAATGGAGGAGGCACGCGTTCGCGCGATCACGATACAGCTCCTTCTAACTAAACTAGAAGCCAGAGTGTATCGCGTTCTGCGCACCGTGCCCTGCCAACTACAGCTGCAGAAGCTCTGTCACGCGCACAGATGCTCCTCGACTTCCCTCCTGTCGTGGAGAAACAAGATGAATGGAGGGCCACCATTCGGAGCCTCCTTGAGTTCGCCGACCAGGCACGGCAGAGCCAAACGGAGCCGTCAGGTGGACGATCCGCCAAGCCGACGCGCGCCCGCGGTGAGAGAACCATGGGCGGCGCGGCTTCGGTATACTCTCCTCCACGGCAGCCACCACACTCACCGCCTCGGCGTACCGAGGCTCGCAGCGACGATTCGTCGGCGTCCACGGACCCGCGCTCTCGTCGCGATCAGCGTCAGATTCTTCAGGAGCGACGCAAGGAGGACGCTCGAACCGTTATCGAACGACGCCGAGAGGCGCGTCATCAGTCGGACAAGCGCGCCGGGCCCTCTGTAGACAAGCCTGCGCCAGGGTACCCGGCGACTTACCTTACGAGGTAGGCTGTCCGGCGTTTACCCGAGAGCTGCGGCGAGTCCAGTGGCTCGGTACGCGTACGTTCAAGCCGGAGCTCCCGGAGAAGTACGACGGCAAAACCCATCCGTCGGAGTTCCTGAGCATCTACACCATCGCGCTGCAAGCTGCCGGAGCTCGCGACGACAAGATCTTCGCCAACTACTTTCCATTGGTACTCAAGCCCAATGTGAGGTCGTGGTTGATGCACCTGCCTGAGAATTCCATCGATTCTTGGGCCGACTTGTGCCACGAGTTTGTTAGCGCCTTCACTGGCGGCCACCAGGCTCCTGGCCAGGAGAGCGATCTGCACATCATCCCTCAGAAGGAAGGCGAAACCCTTCGCAAGTACATTCAGAGGTTTAGCCGCGTGCACCACAACATCCCCGACGTTCATCCCGCTGCCGTCATCAGCGCGTTCCACCAGAACGTGCGCAATCGAAGGATGCGCAAAGAGCTGGCGATGAATAAGGTCCGGGATGTCGCCGAGCTCTACGCTCTGGCTGACAAGTGCGCACGGGCTGAAGAGGGGAGGAAGATTCCCGGCGAGGTTGCCGCCACTGGGGATGACTCCGATGATGAAGACACCGCCGCTCCGACGAAAAGGGGCAGGCGGCGCAATAGAAAGCGTAAGGGCGCCAAGGCTGTGCTTGCCGTCGAAGGTTCCGACAACCCCGGTGCCGCCAAGAAGACAAAGGTCGAGGACCCCGGCAAGGGAGCTGCTGAATGCGCTTCTTGCCTGGCGGCGGCCGACAAGTCTGATGGTTTCGGCAAGTAGTATTGCAAGATCCACCGCACCAAGGGTCACGATCTCCAGGACTGCCGGCAAGTTGAGCAACTTGTCGAAAAGCAAAAAGCTGAATACGAAAGGCGGGACAAGGAGAAGGCCCAAGATGGTGCCGGAGGGTCCGGCAAGAAACGCGGAGGCCATGGAGGTCGCCGCGGCAAGGCAAAGCAGCAGCAGAAGGACCGGCCAGCTCGTGGCCGTGACAACCAAGAAGAAGGCGATGATGACGATGATGAAGATGATGAATCCACCGAGCAAGAGTTTCAGAAAGCGACGGAAGCGATGTGTGTCGATGGTGGCGCCTCGCTGCAGTCTTCCCGCTGCCAACTCAAGCAGTGGGCGTGGGAAGTTAACGTGGCAGAGCCATCCGTAGATGCCCGCTAGCAGCTCAAGTGGTCCAACACGCCCATCGTTTTCGATGCCGAGGACCACCCAGACCGCGTAACCGCGGTCGGGTGTTTGCCGTTGTTGGTCTCACCGACGATTCGCAACCTCAAGGTGTCCAAAATGTTGGTAGACAGTGGGGCCGGCTTGAATCTTATCTCGCCTGAGGTGGTCAGGAAGCTGCAAATTCCCGACGAAGACCTGGAAGAAACGGGAACGTTTCAAGGAATCAACCCGGGAAGGAGCCAGCCAAAAGGAAAAATCACGCTGCCGGTAACATTTGGCAGCGATCTCAATTTTAGAACGGAGAAGATAGTGTTCGATGTCGTCAAGATTCCACTACCTTATAACGGAATCCTTGGCCGCCCAGCGTTGGCCAAGTTCATGGCGGCATCACAATACGCATATAATGTGTTGAAGATGCCTGGACCGATGTCCGTCATTACCATCGGCTCCGACAAGAAAGATGCACTCCTCTGTGCTGACCAGCTTTACCGGGAAGCGATAGCAGCGTCTGCCGCCAAGGCACCTGCTCCTACCGGTGAAGCTCCCGGAGGGAAGAGAAAGAAAACAGGTGAGAGCTCTCACGGGACCTCCGGCAAGTGCACCTTTCCGGAGTGCTGCGCTACCGTCGAGGACGCGCCTGAGAGCTCCACCGGTAAGAGCAAGAAATCCAAGGCTACTCTGCCAAGGACCAAAAAGGTGCCCGCTAAGGAAGATGGCACGGGGGGAACTTTCACCATTAGTTCCACCCTCTATGCTAAATAGGAAAGCGCGCTCATCGCTTTCCTGCGGGCGAATGTCGATGTGTTTGCATGGCAACCGTCCGACATCCCCGGTGTTCCCAGGGAAGTGATTGAGCACCACCTAGCCGTATGTCCGCACGCAAGACCCGTCAAGCAAAAAGTCCGGAAACAAGCTTTGGAGCGACAGCAATTCATAGCCGAGGAAATCAAGAAACTGGAGGCAGCAGGCCTGGTGCGAGGAGTGTTACACCCAACATGGTTAGCCAACCCAGTGGTAGTGCGCAAGGCAAACGGGAAATGAAGGTTGTGTATTGATTATACAGACCTCAACAAAGCTTGTCCAAAAGACCCTTTCCCCTTGCCGCGCATCGACCAAATTGTAGACTCCACCGCCGGCTGCGACCTGCTCTCGTTTCTTAACGCGTACTCTGGCTACCATCAGATATTCATGTCCAAGGAAGACGAAGAGAGGACCGCCTTTATCACCCCATGTGGAACATACTGCTTCTTGCGTATGCCCTTTGGGCTGAAAAGTGCTGGTTCGACCTTCACGAGAACAATCCAAATTGGTTTTGAGCCACAGTTGCACCGGAATATGGAAGCCTACATGGATGATATTGTGGTCAAGATCAAGGACAAAGAAACACTTGTTCAAGATTTAGAAGAAACCTTCACTAACTTGCGTAAGATCAACTTAAAGCTCAATCCCGAGAAGTGCATATTCGGTCTTGCCGGTTGCGAATCAAGGATGTGCGCGGTCTTGCCGGTTGCGTCGCTGCCCTCAGTAGGTTCATCTCAAAGTCTGCTGAGCGCGCTCTCCCCTTTTTCAAGATTTTGAAAAAGGCGGGTCCTATGAAATGGACTCCGGAGGCAGACGCTGCGCTGCAGGATTTGAAGAGGTATCTTTCCTCTCCACCAGTACTGGTCGCGCCAAGACTGCAGGAGCCGTTGCTGCTTTATATAGCGGCGACGAATCAGGTGGCTAGTGCCACGCTAGTGGTGGAGAGGGAGGCCGAAGAGGAAGCAACACCGACGGTAAGACCGCCACCCGACGAGGCAAGACCCTCCTTGCCGGAGCTTGGTGCCAATGAGAAGGATCTTGCGCAACCAGACAAGACAGTGGCGAAGAAGAAGATGGTGCAGCATCCGGTCTATTTTGTGAGCTCTCTCCTGCAGGGAGCTAGGTCAAGATATTCCGGCATACAAAAACTACTCTTTGGTCTTCTCATGGCCTCAAGAAAGCTGCGCCATTACTTCCACGCACATGAGATAACGGTTGTCACTCGCTTCCCGCTGCAGCGCATCTTGCGCAACCCGGAAGCGACTGGTAGAATCGTGGAGTGGGCGTTGGAGCTGTCAAGTTTCGGCCTTAAGTTCGAAAGTACTTCGACCATCCAGAGCAGAGCCTTGGCAGAATTCATCGCGGAATGGACCCCAACGCCAGATGAAGAAGTTCCAGAGTCGACTCTTTCGGGTAAGGAAACCGCTCGCGAATGGATTATGTACTTTGATGGAGCCTTTTCGCTGCAAGGCGCTGGTGCCGGTGTGCTGCTTATCGCACCCACCGGAGAGCTCCTCAAGTACGTGATCCAGATGCACTTTTCCCGGGAGATGTCGACGAACAACACTGCAGAGTACGAGGGATTGCTTGCCGGTCTCAGGATCGCAGCAGACCTCGGAATCAAAAAGCTCATCATCAGAGGTGATTCGCAGCTCGTTGTGAAGCAGGTTAACAAGGATTATCAAAGCCCATTGATGCAAGCTTACGTGGACGAAGTGAGGAAGTTGGAAGAGCGCTTTGATGGTCTACAAATAGAGCACGTACCCCGTGCGGAAAACAGCATTGCTGATGACCTGTCAAAGCGCGCCGCCCTCAAGTTATCCGTGGAACCGGGAACTTTTGTGCTCCGACTGACCCAGCCGTCGGTGACACCATCAATGGAGCAAGAAAAAAGAAGGAAATTCAATTCTCGCAACTATTTCCCGGCAGAGCTCCCGAGAGCCGCTGGGGAGCAAGTTGCCGGAAGCAGCACAAGGTTGGCAGGTGAGCGACAGGCTCCGGCAAGGCCACAAGCCCTTGCCGTAGAGACGGGCGCTCCCGCCAAGCTTGCCGGGGAGCAAGAGGCTCCAGCAAGAACTTCGGTTTTTGGTGTAGAGACAAATGCTTCTGCGGCAGAAAATATGCCTTTAGTCCTTGTCGTCGAGCCCCAGGCTCCGGCATGGGCACAACCTATCGTCCACTTCCTCCAAACCGGGGAACTCCCCGAGGAACAAGAAGAAGCTGAGAAAGTAGCTCCCCAGGCCAAGATGTACCAGTTTGTGGACACTGTCCTATACAGAAAAAGGCCGAACGGAGTGAAATTGAAGTGTATCCCAAAGGAGGATGGACTGGGGCTGTTGGCAGAGATTCACGGAGGTATATGTGGCTCCCACATTGGATCAAGAGCACTTGCCGGAAAGGCCTTCCGGCAAGGTTTCTTTTGGCCCACTGCCCTCCAGGATGCAACAGCACTAGTAGCAAGATGTGAAGCGTGCCAGTTCCATTCCAAGAAACAACATCAACCAGCACAAGCTCTCCAGACGATTCCTCTCTCCTGGCCTTTTTCGGTCTGGGGGCTCGACATCTTGGGCCCTTTCCCCCGTGCAACCTGGGGCTTTGAGTACTTGTACGTCGCCATCGACAAGTTCACAAAGTGGCCGGAGGTGGAGGCGGTGAGGAAAGTCACAACACAGTCAGCCGTCAAGTTCTTCAAGGGGATTGTCTGCCGTTTCGGTGTTCCCAACCGGATCATCACCGATAATGGCACACAGTTCACAAGCCGCACCTTCATGCAGTATGTCCAAGACCTTGGCAGCAAGATCTGTTTTGCCTCAGTTGCTCACCTGAGAAGTAATGGCCAAGCGGAAAGGGCAAACGCTGAAGTGTTGCGCGGTCTCAGGACGAGAACTTTCGATAGGCTGCACAAGTGCGGGAAGCGTTGGATTGATGAGTTGCCAGCGGTTCTTTGGTCAGTCAGAACGATGCCAAATCGAGCTACCGGCCAGACACCTTTCTCTCTGGTATACGGAGCGGAAGCAGTTCTCCTCACGGAACTCGTATACGGGTCACCACGAGTGCTCGCTTATGACGAGTTTGAGCAAGAGCACCTGCGGCAAGATGACACGGTGCTCCTCGAGGAAGATCGTCTTCAGGCTGCTGTGCGAGCTGCACGCTACCAGCAAGCCTTGTGCCGCTATCACAGCCGCAGGGTTAATGCCAGAAGTCTCAAGGAAGGCGACCTTGTTCTTCGGCGCGTTTAGTCGGCCAAGAAATCCAACATGTTGACGCCGAAGTGGGAAGGCCCTTACCGGGTAGCACGAGTCACCAGGCCTGGCGCAGTCCGCCTGGAGACCGAAGACGGTGTTCCGGTGAGTAATTCCTGGAATATCGAGCATCTTCGCAAGTTTTACCCGTAAGGCGCGGCTACCGGGCCTCCTGGCAAGCCACCTTTTGTACAAGTCTTGCCCCAGTTGCATGTAAAACTTTGTACAAAGCCAGGCGAAGATCCTGTGCGCAGTTAAATAAAACCCTAGCACTTTGCATTCTCATCGATTGCCATGTTTTTTGCATACATGTTATCTGAGATTGTATAACCATTGCCTCCGGCAAAGCCTAACGAACCGCCAAGGTTCCGAACTTCTATTTTCTCTTCTTTCTTTTTCTCGAAAGACAGAAGGTCCCTTCGCGCACAGATTTGCCGGGGGGGGTAGGACGGTACGGACACCTGATAGGGCGACGTTCAAACTCAAAAATCTTGCCGGAGAAAGAGAAGAGAAACGCGACAACAAAAAGATAAGTTGCGCGAACTCAAAATGGCTCATGTCTTGCAAGTTATTTCCCTTGAACGACTCCCTTAATCTCGGATGGAAAACCTGCACGCGAAGGGAACCTCGCCAATGATCGGCTGCACCCTTACTTCGTTTCGAGTCCGCTCAACGATCAAAGTGGCCGCGCCGAGAAGGGTTGAGGGGCTTCTGCCAGCGGCAACGTCGCCAGCAGGCTGCTAAAGTTCCGCACTTAGCGCTCGCGGCAAGGACGTATGCGCCGGCAAGGTTCTTCCCGGGATAAGCGTAGGGCGATTACATACGAAGGAAAAGTCGGTGAAGGGGATAACGTTTAAAATAAAATACAAGGCATGAATGGTCATAATATAAATACCTAGTCTGAGTTAAAAGCAGCATTGTTTTTCTAACTTGGACAGGAAAATAAACAAAAAAAAAAGAAGGAGAAGTCGCCTAGCCCCGGCGCCTGATCTTGTCCACCGCGTCGACGATGGGCGCTACGCGTCTCTTCAGCTCGATGACGTTGGTACCGGCCGGTAGGCGACGAAGAAGATCGGCGAAGTTGAGCTCAGGATATCGGTGCGCCACCTTGACCAGCACTCCTTCGACGGCGCCCCGGCAAATATCGCGGAGATCTGCATCAACGTTCGCCGCGTACTGGGCGTCGAGCTCTTTAAGAGCATCGACCACGCGGTCGAAGAAAGAGGTCAGCATTGCGCTTTCGGGGATCTTCTCTGAGGAGGTGCCCTCGAAAGCCGGCAAGCCCATGATTTCAAGCTGCTTGCCGATCTTCTCCGCCGTGTCCACCAGCTTCGCGTTGTAGACCTCCATGGTCTCCACGAGGCGGGTGTGCCCTTCGGCGGCGCTCTTCAATAATGTTCGCTCGTCGTCGAGCGCCTTAACAAGATCCTTCTCGCGGGTCTGGGCCTCCTCAAGGGTCTGCCTTAGGGTGGATAGTTTGAGTTCCAGACCCTCGATGCGGGTCTTGGCGGAATCCAGGTCTTGAAGACGCTCGACGAGGACGCCTTAGACTTCTCCCACGGTGCTGGTGGCCTTCGCCTCGTCCTCCTTGAGCGCCGAGATCTCCTTGACCCGCGCGGCAAGCTCACCCTCGAGCTGTTGCACCCTGCCGGCGAGGTCAGCCTTGGCGGCCTCTGCAGCCTTAGCGGCGTCGATGGCCAGCCGCAGTTTCCTCGAGTGCCCTTCAGTTAGAGCTCTGAGCGCCACTTCATGTGCCCGCTCGAGCTCCTGGGTCCGCTCGTCGACAAGCCGCTGGACCGCCCCGTCCTTGGCGCGGAGAGTTTCAGTAAGCGCTGCCTCCCGAGAACCGAGGTCTTCATCATAGGATTTCAGCTCGACCTCCTTCTGCACCAGCTCGCCTTCGCGGGATGCGATCCGATCATGGGCCTCCTGTTCAGCCTCCTCGATCTCCGACGCTTTCAGTTGAAGCGCGGATCGTTCCGCGTCTAGCTTGGAGTACTCCGCGTTCAGCTTCTGTTTGGCTTCGTCCAGCCGACGATCGAACGCGCTCTGAGTCTCCTCAAACCAGTGTTGCGCCTGCTCCACCTGCTACTGATGGTCCGCCTCCGCCTTGACAATGAGCGCTTCGCGGGAGTCGAGCTTCTCCTTTCGGGCGCGATAGAAGGCTTGGAGGCGTTCGTAATCCGCATGCAGCGCTCGGAGGAGTTTCTGCTCATCGTCCTTGGCGCCGGCTACTTCCGGGTTGACGGCGGAACCAAGTCCGGCAGCAGCTACGACCTCTCCGTCGTAGGCCTCGCCCTCGGCCAGCGGTCTGGTCGCGAATGTCCCTGCAGCACTGATGAAGACCCCCTTGCCGGCCCTGATGTATCGGCCCGTCGGGGGAGGATTGGAAGAAGATGGCTGCCCTGCCGCCGTTGTATCGCCGGCAGCCTTGCCGGCGGCCTCGGTGGCAATCCCGTCGACAGCCTCGGGGCCGGCGGCACTTCCGGCTGCCGTGGCGTCAGGAGCTCCGTCGGCCACGTCGACATCAATGATGTCCGCGGGCGACCGCGCATCAACATCGACGACGTCTTCTGGCACCCGCGCATCGGGGGCCTCCTCGACGACCACATCGCCAACGACCTCCTCCATGGTCTCGGCGGCTGCTTCCTCGACCACAACCGCGGCGGTCCCCGCGGCATTTCCCGCGGAAGCAGCATCTCCGGCGGCCGCCTCAGTGGCGATTTTGCTGGCCTCGTAAGCCGCCTCGGTGGTGATGCCGACGATGTCCACATGCTCTGCCAGGAGAAAAGCGCCGTGGCCTGAACAGATCAGGAGGCATGTTGCGGAAGGAAAGAAGCACAAAAACCATTGGAGCTCAAAGAACGGCGAGGCTTACCGGCGCTAGATCGCTGGGGGGGAGGACCCTATCACTGGGCTCCCCGCCTCTTCATCGAAGCGATAAAGATCGCTCGAGCTCCCACTCCCGGAAGGCCTGGTCGGAGGAGGCCGCATGACGGGGACGCTTCTTGTCGGAGATTCCTGCCGTGGCTCCGTCCCTGCGCATCCGCGGAGGTCAGCCGAAAAGACACGCTTACCGGCACCCGGCAGCGGAAATGAGGTTGCGCACTCACGCTGGGGGCTGCGCCGGGGGCTACGCCGGGAGCCGTGAGGCGAGTTTACTTCCGGAGTGGCGCCGGAACTGCTTGGCGCGCTTGGGGCGCTTGCCGACGGCCCGCCCTCCGTCAAAGCCTTAGCTCGCTTCCGCGCCCTGGTCGCCAGTGGCTCCAGATCCCTACAAGGGTGAACGGGAGCAGTCGGCGTCAGCAAAAATCAAATAAGAAAAGAGCAAGGAAACGAGGCGAGACGCTTACTCCTCCTCGTCGTCGTCAAGATCAAGACAGCCGAAATCAAATTTTGATTCCCCCGCGGTCGCCGGTGGGGGCGC
This sequence comes from Elymus sibiricus, assembly GCA_039707655.1. NCBI lineage: Eukaryota > Viridiplantae > Streptophyta > Magnoliopsida > Poales > Poaceae > Elymus > Elymus sibiricus. Next base: position 518,066,678 of record CM077672.1, on the reverse strand, counting down.
GACGGGAACTTCCCGGGCTCGCTTTGCCGCGGCGGCTTGTCGTGTGACTCTGACAGCCGCCGCTTCACCAGCCGTCCCCGCGTCGTGGGCTCCACTAGTCGAGGCAGATTGGCGGACCGCTTCGCCGGAGTCCTTCTTCCGGAGGCAGCGCCTTGATTGCGGTTGGAGGACAGGGGGCTCCTCCCCTTCCTTGCCGCTTTCGGCCGAGCTCCCGGTAGAAGAGCTCCCGGCTGAGGCGGTACAAGGACCCTTGCCGGACGCCCCTCATCCGGCAGGCTCTGGCGGCACGTCACTGTCATCGCCTTCCGGCGCCACGTGACCTGCCCTGCCGGCCGCCTGGGCAAGAGCCAGCTCCTCCGCCCTGGAGATGATGTACTCCACCTCCCTCTCGCTGGTGGGGGCGACGAGATTGGTCTCCTCCCGGATGGCGACCTCCGTCGTGCAGTCGAAGAACTGCCGCACGTGCTCTTCCTCCGGCGCTTTCCAGGAGGAATTGATGCTGTGGGCGTTGAGCAGCGGCATCATCGCCAGGATGGAATCCTTGGCGGAGTTGTTGCAGAGGGGAACGACTCCATCCGGCAACTTGGGAGGCACCTCGCTCCTAAAGAGCTTCTGGTAAAAATAGGCGTGCCCCATGATGCTGAGGTTGTTACCCATGCCGGGGCGCAGCCGCATGATGTCGGCGGCGTTCTTGAAGTCCCACACCGGCCTCTTCCTCTCCTGCAACGGGGCGATGCGGCGCCGGAGGAAGTCTGCGCCGACCATATCCAGGGTTAGTCCGGCCGCCTTGAGCCGAAGGATCCTGGTGGTGGCGATGGAGAGCTTCTTGTCGTTGGGATCATACAAGCTCCAGCTGTCGTCGCGCTTCAGCGGCGTCTCCCGCAACGAGCAGAAAGATGGGGGATCCTTCTCCCAGCACCAGCACCACCTGCTCCTCCATTCCTCCCACTTCTCGTGGAAGTTGCCTTCTAGGTATGCGTCCCTCTTGTTCAGCCGCCGCGTCCAGGCGACGCAGCCGGAGAGGGCACCCCCGCCGAGATGGCGCGGGGAGAAGTAATGGCGGAACAGTGCGGTGCTCGGAATCACGCCCACAAAGTTCTCGCATAAATGCGCGAAAAGGGCCATACACAGAACAACATTGGGCGTGAAATCCAAGAGATGAAAGCCATAGGTGGTCATGATGTCGCGGAAGAAATCAGAGAAGGGTGGACAAAGCCCGCACAGAAAGAAGTCTGCGAAGAAATGGTACTTGCCCGGCGAGTACTCCGTCGTTCCCGGATGCACGACGGTCTCCGGATGCACTTTTGTCTCTTTAGCCCACATGTGGCTATAGAACATCTTCAGCTCCTCTTCGCCAAGAGTCGGCTCGAAGACAGCTGCGCCTGCTCGTGCCTTCACCCGCTTGTTCTCCGTGACGACAGGTCCCGTCGCCTTCTTCTTGCCCTTGGCCCTGCTCTGCTTGGGCGCCATAGCGGCAGGGATGACGGTGGCGGCGAACGGCGAAAAGATGGAGGCGGCGGGCGGAAAGACAGAGGAGCTCAAGAAGGAGCGCGAGGAAGAGAGGAAGTCGTGGCCTGGATTGGAGGGGAAGGGAGTGACGGACGGGACCGCTGCGGATTCCTTTTTATGGGGAAGGCGCGGAACCGTCCTCCCCTCTTCCACACTGCAATGATGAGAAAACACTGCATCGCCGTGGTAACTGCCACGTCGCGCACGTTCCCACGTCCCGCATTCAACGCGCGGAGTGGGGCAGTTGCGGTAAAGAAAAAGAAGGAACAGAGGTAACAGTCATTTCCGCCCAACCCGCGCACCCGGGCATTTGTTGGGCCCAGCCCAATAAGCGTCCTGTGCCTATGTGTGGCCTAGGCCCAAAGGAGCTCCCGCCGGTGCACCTAAGGTTTGGGCCCACTTAGGTGCCTCTTGCCGGTGCACAGGTGGTTGTAGATACCCTTGCGGTAAGGTTATACTCGCGGCAGGGCATGCCGGGAAAAGGCTTGCCGGGCCAAAGGCTTGCCGGGAAGACCTAATTACCAATAACGGAATGACCATCCCCGAAGAGTTTTCGGACACCATTATCAACGTCAAGACCAAGATTATCGACAGAATCAAGGCTAAGATCCAGGACAAGATTTTCAGAAATCATTCCACTTTATTCAAAGATTGGGAGTCCGACAAGGTCCGGAACCACACGCGCTCCGGTGAGCGCACCTCCTGGAGCGCTCCCGTTGGATTGCGCGGTAAGAGGATTTTCTCGGAGACCCGCAAGGCTCCTGACATACCCCCGGCGAGCGCCCCCTCGGAAGTGCCGCGCTCCCCAGAAAGAGGCGTATCGGGAAAGGTTTATGATGAAATAAAGCTTGGGCAGAGGCGACCATTCGGCGTAATGCTAAGGGTCCCCGGCAAGGTTCCCGGACACGTGTCCCGCCAAGCGCACCTCTCTAGAGTGATGCGCTCTTATAGGGTCACGCCCGGGGGCTCCCGGCGAAGGTTTCATCTAAACACAGGAAGACATATTGAACAAGGACAAAAGTTCGATTAGACATTTTTAACCAAGGGGGTTCTTCAGTACAACTCTTCCGACTGGATCGTCGGGACTACACCGGTACACCCTTGATGCAAAAAAAAACAGAAAAGTACGACCCGGAAACGAAGACTCGTAGATGGAACAGATTCCCATCTACGAGTCCGTTCCCGGGGGCTGCCTATCTACGGCGTCGGGCGCCCCAAGTCGCCGCCCTCGTTCTTTCTGGCGACGCTGTCCGCGTCGTCGAAGTCGCTGGAGGTGAAGCTGTCGCCGCTGGAGCTCTCGATGCAGCACTCCACGTGAGCGCCGTCTTCACTGTACCACCTGACGAGGAGGACGTCGTCCCCCTCGAGCTCGAAGTGGAGGAGCATTCCGGGGGTCAGGCCCCGGGACCGCGCGAAGGACTTCCACCCCCGGGTCAGGAACATGGCGCTCCCGGGGGTGAGGTCCACCGTCACCCACCAATAGCCATTGCTGCAGCCCTCGGCTCGCAGCCAGTAGCCGTGGGGGCGGCGGTCTTCTACGGCCCTCGCGAAAGGGTCGGGAAGCCGCAACCAGCTTCGAACGCGCCGGTGGATCACCACGGCGAACTCCCGCACCTCCTTACGAACAGGGGATGGAGGCGGGGAAGCTCCACCGCGGCCGACACCGCGTCCGCCACGCGCCACCAGTGCCGCCTGCCCGCGCCCGCATCCTCGGCCCCGCCCACGGGCGCCCGAGGCCGCGGTGGCAGCCGCACCCCTTCCACGACCTCGCACGCGCGCCATCTCTGCAGGCCGGTGGTGGAGAGCAATGGTGGAGTCAAAGAAGCAAGGAGACTAAGGAAGCGAGAAGGCCGGAGGGCGAGAAGGTGCAAGGCCAATGTTCTGCCGACTCCCCCTTTTATAGGGTGGGGTACGGCGGAAGAGCGAAGGCCGACTCTTCGGAGCCCGAGGCAACTCGCCCGTATCCAAAATGGATGTAATGATGGCGAGGACAGGCGAGCACGCCGCCGCCTCTCATCTGCCGTTTTTGAGGAGGGAGGCGGAGCGCCCCGCCTCCTCGCAACCCGCGCCCCGCGAGCAGAATGACCGGGTGCCACAGTCAAGAAGACTGCGAACCGACATCGCCCTCCACGTGTCCGCCCGCGCACTGTTTTTGGGCCTGACCCAACAACGCCCCGCGCGCGCGTGTATGGCCCAGGCCCGGGGGCTCCTGTCGGTGTACTAAGTTTGGGGGTCCCATCTAGTACCCCAGACTAAGTGCGCGGGCAGTAGCAGCTTCCCCGTGGCGGGCCTCGACAGGAGGCGACTATGCACCGGACGCAGCGGCCCCGGACAAGAATCAAGCCAAAAGACAGGAGGGTTGAGGTTGGCTCCCGGCAAGGCGTTGCCGGGAAGGATCCGCGAAGCCCCGGCAAGGCGAGGCCCCGGCAAGGCTTCTACCACCTCATCACGCGTCTAAGTGGTGACTAATCCCACTCTCAGACGCGTGTCGCGTACATAGGCTAAAGTAGGTGTGACGGGACGGCGTCCCGTCGCGTCCCTGACCGTAATGAGCACCGTAACAGAGCATTTAATGCTCCGGTCTCCCGCGGGTCAGAGGTAGGTGCGATAGCACTGTAGCCCCAGATTCGGCGCGCGCATACTGTGCGCCCCGTGAGCATGCGGCTCGGCTGGACGTGGCGAGTGCGGAGGCAATTTCGCCCCCACCGCGCATGCATGGCTACGCCACTGTGGAGACCCCTTCGACTATAAAAGGAGGCCCGCGGCGTAGCTACAAGGGGGGATGAGACTTTTAGTACGCTGGAGCTTTGTTGCCCGCGAGCTGCTGTACTGTTCATCGGCGCTCCCAAAACCGAGCCCTAGCTCAGCAATACAAACCACACAGGACGTAGGGTATTACGCTCCGGCGGCCCGAACCTGTCTAAACCTCCTCGAGCACATCACATCACTAGCCCAGCTCTCCGCACGACGCTCTCCCCCTCTGCCGAACCGTAAAAGGGGTCTCCTAGATCCCATAGGTGTCGGTTCCTCCGACAGTGATAATATTAATGATGATGTTCATGTTGATGCTCAACCTAGTAATGATAACGATGTGGAGATTGAACCTGCTGTTGATCTTGATAACCCACAACCTAAGAATAAAAGATATGATAAAAGTGACTTTGTTGCTAGGAAGCATGGTAAAGAAAGAGAACCATGGGTTCAGAAACCCATGCCCTTTCCTCCTAAACCATCCAAGAAAAAGGATGATGAGGACTTTGAGCGTTTTGTTGAATTGCTTTGACCAGTCTTTTTGCGTATGCGTTTGACTGATATTCTGCAAATGTCTCCTTATGCTAAGTATATGAAAGATATTGTGACAAATAAAAGAAAGATACCAGAAGCTAAGATTTCCACCATGCTTGCTAATTATACCTTCAAGGGTGGAATACCAAAGAAACTAGGAGATCCTGGAGTACCTACTATACCATGCTCTATTAAAAGAAATTATGTTAAAACTGCTTTATGTGACCTTGGAGCTGGTGTTAGTGTTATGCCTTTCTCTTTGTATCGTAGACTTGATTTGAATAAGTTGACACCTACTGAAATCTCTTTGCAAATGGCGGATAAATCAACTACTTTACCCATCGGTATTTGCGAAGATGTGCCTGTTGTGGTTGCAAACGTCACTATCCTAATGGACTTTGTTATTCTTGATATTCCCGATGACGACAGTATGTCGATCATCCTTGGTAGACCTTTTTTGAATACTATAGGGGCTGTTATTGATTGCAACAAGGGCAATGTCACTTTTCATGTTAATGGTAATGAGCATACGGTACACTTTCCGAAGAAACAACCTCAAGTTCATAGTATCAACTCCATTGGAAAAATTTCAACGATTATTATTAGAGATTTTGAATTCCCTCTCCCTACCGCCGAAAAGAAATATGATATACTTATTGTTGGGGACATGCATATCCCTATTGAGGTAACCTAGTGTTATTCGAAAATTCTCCGGTTCCGTGTCATTCTAAAAAAAAGTTTGTCAATAAGACTTGATCAACCTTATTGATGGATTCTTTTTTATGAGCATGAGATGGATGAATTTAGGAGGCACAACCTTCTATACCCAACCTTTACTTTCTGTTATTTAGATTAAATAAAGTAAAAATGCTATTATTTTTCTGTTTTCTGACTTATCCGTGCAATAAAAAATGACCTGAAAATAAAACTTCTCCAAATGCCCTGAAATGTAGTATGATTTTTTCTAGAATATTTAAGAATTTTTAGCACTGAGAACACATCAGGGGGCTGCACCAGTGGGCCACAAGCCTACAGGGTGCGCCCACCACCCCTGGGCGTGTCCCCTAGCTTGTGGGTCCCACGTAGCCCCCATCACTTATTCCAGCACCCATCCACTTTGTCTTCCTCCAGAAAAAATCCCACCATTGCTCAAGCCAGTGTTCTAGCTCATACAACTGCCATTTTCGATCTCCTTGTGCAAAGCTCCATTTGCAAAACTGTTTTGGGGGATTGATCTTCGGTATGTGACTCCTCCAATGGTCCAATTAGTTTTTGTTTTAGTGCTTTATATATTGCAAAATTTTGCTGCTGTTGTGACCTTGTTCTTGAGCTTGCATGTCAAATTTGTATGGTCCCAAGTAGATTTGATGCATAATATAGCCTCTAGGCACTTGTGGGAGTAGTTGCTATAAGTTTTGTTGAGTTTTGTTCACCTTTATTTTGAGTCACTAAAAATTTCAGAAATTTTTCAGAGAAAGAAATGATGAGGAGATTGTTAAGAGGCTCTTCAAGCCGGGGCTTTAAAGAAGATGAAAATGAGGTGAAGAAGAAGTCCAAATACAATCTTCCTCGCGTCGCGGAGGTTCGGCCATGTGAATGGCCAAGTGATGCATTCTTAAGGGCAGCCGGAATTTATGAAGATTTCTATTATTTGGCAGAGAATGCAAGCATCACCGACTTCCTCAATGATAAGTGTGACCAGTACCTCCGACTTACTAATATCTTCGTGCAAAACTTTCATTTTACCCTAGGAAGGATCCTCCCATGGTAGAGTTTTACTTGTATGATGTGCCTAAGAATATGACACTTTACAATTTCTGCACTGTTTGCAAAATACCTTATGAGGGCAGCATCAGTGAACCACGTCCTAGAGACATGGAGGACTTTATTGCCACAACCACTGTGGGGGAAGAAAGAGGGGCATCAAAGGCAAAAGCAGCTAGTTTACATTTTCCTGTTCTATGCTATTATTCATTATTTGTGGGGAGATGTTTAGTTGGTCGTGGGGAGAGTGGAGGCCTTAGTGCTTCCGACCTTGCCATTCTGCGCCACGCTTTACTTGCTGATAGAACTTTTAGTCTGGGCACTATGATGGCCCAACGGTTGAACTTAAACCGTTCGAAGGGGCCCATATTCGGAGGTATCTGTGCATCTCGTCTAGCCAAACACTTTAAGATACCCATTAGGCTTGACGAGGAAGAGGAAATGCTGCTACCTACAAGATATTTAGACTATGACAGTATGGTAGCACATGATTTTATTAGGAAGCATAATGATAAGAGGCTGCTTTACAACTTAGTATTTAGTCAGGGTACTTGTTAAATTATTGCTCTGCCTGCTTCTTCTTTGTTCGATATCCATTCAGGCAGGTATACTATTATGCCTGAGGACATCTACAGATATTGGGGTCTGTCACAACCCCCAGCACCTTAGCCGGCACCAACCCTTGATCCGTATCAGGATCCAGTTTTTCAGCGGGAGCCATAGGAGCTCGCCAACCAGTGGAACCCTCAGGACCCTCCGGAATATCGAGGAGATGGTTATTTTCATCCATGGCTCTAGACCAACTTAGGCCAAAATCCTAAGCTTGGGGGAGTACGTATTTCTCACCGACATTACGTTCATGATTCACACACTCATTCCAGTTGTCGGTGTTCATACTTTTTCATTGTATTATCCATGTTAGTTTATTTCTTTTTCTCGCTTTCTTCTTGTGTGTTAGAAAAACTTTAATAAAACAAAAAAAAAATTAGTTCTAGCTTTACCTTTTAGTTTGTTTAGTTGTAGCATTAAAAGAAAACCCAAAAAGATTTCTCGTTCTTCTTTTGCTTGTTGGGAGCTTTCCTGTGTAAATAGCTTTCTTTTCTTTGGGTTGTAAGGAGAAGACCACAATGAAAATGTTTTGTGGCTCTCATATGCATTATTGTTTATTTATCAGAGAGCCCATATTACCTTGTCTTCTCCTTTGAGTTATTGTTTGCAGATTCCAGCTTAGTCTAATGCACGTGCACTCTTATTGTTATTCACACCATTCGGTCGTGCAAGTGAAAGGCAATAATGACGATATATGATGAAATGATTGAGATGGAGAAAAGCCGGTACGAACTTGACCTATTTTGTTTTTGTAAATATGATTAGCTCATCGTTCTGAATTCAGCCCATTATGGATGAAACATGTTTGCAATGAAAATTAGAGATTATAGTTGCCCATGCCATGCTTAATTAGCTAAGAGTTTATAATGGTTTGTCTTGAGCGCCAACATGCATTTTAAAATGGTTGTGATGTAGTATGATAGGATGGTATCCTCCTCTGAATGATTCAAGTGGCTTGACTTGGCACATGTTCACGCATGTAGTTGAAACAAAATCAACATAGACTTCACGATATTTATGTTCATGGTGATTTATATCCTACTCGTGCTTGCATTCAATGTTGGTTAATCTCAATGCATGCTTATGACTGTTGTCGCTCTCTAGTTGGTCGCTTCCCAGTCTCTTGCTAGCCTTCACCTGTACTAAGCGGGAAGACTGCTTGTGCATCCACTTCCATAAACCCAAAGTTGTTCCATATGACCATACCTACCTATATGCGGCATTTACCTGCCGTTCCAAGTTAATTTGCATGTGCCAAACTCTAAACCTTCAAAAAATATTCTGTTTTGTATGCCCGAATCGCTCATGTAGCGACCGGGGGCGGTCAGTATCTTCCATGCTAGGTGGGTTATTCTCACGATGAGTGTTTATTCACTTGTCATTCACGAGAAAGTGGCTGGTAATCGGGATGCCCAGTTCCATGCTCAAAAATCAAATCAAAATATAATGAAACAAAACTCCCCCAGGATTGTTGTTTGTATGGACGGTACCCATGGATTCGGCTCGCCGTGGAGTGTGATTGATTGGTGGAGGGGGAGTAAAAACTTTACCATTCTGTTTGGGAACCGCCTATAATGTATCTAGCATAGAAGATGGTGAATATCTTCGTTGTTATGTTGACAATGAAAGCATACCACTCCAAATTATTATTCATCTCTGTTTGAAAAGCTTGAGCTCTGGCACCTCTGCAAATCAATGCTTCCCTCTGTGAAGGGCTTATCTATTTTACTTTACTGTTGAGTCATCCTCCTCTTATAAAAAGCACCAGTTAGAGAGCATCACCGTCATTTGTATGCTCTGTTCTTAATTGATATTGAGTATGACTGTGAATGGATCTCTTTTACCATGAATTACAATTTCCAGTCAGCCCTTGTTCTTCACAGGTGTTCTGCTTTTGCAGTCTCAGAAAGGGCTAGCGAGATACCATTATATCATATTGTATCATGATTGTTTTGATAAAATTTTGTCATCCGAGATTTATTATTATTGCTCGCTACTTGATTATGCCATTGATATGAGTAAATGTGAGACCTATATGTTATTGTGAATGTGGTTAGTCCATAATCTTTGCTGAAAACCTGAACATCAGTTAGACATATTTACAACAACAAGATCAAACAGAATTTGTAAAAGTTTTTCTTTGTCACTTTCAGTTTGTCAATTGAATTGCTTGAGGACAAGCAATGGGTTAAGCTTGTGGGAATTGATACGTCTCCATCGTATCTACTTTTCCAAACTCTTTTGCCCTTGTTTTGGACCCTAATTTGCATGATTTGAATGGAACTAACCCGGACTGATGTTGTTTTCAGCAGAATTGCCTTGGTGTTATTTTTGTGCAGAAATAAAAGTTCTCGGATTGACCTGAAAATTTACGGAGAATATTTTTGGAATTAATTAAAAATACTGGCAAAAGAATCAACCAGAGGGGGTCCACCCATTGGCCACAAGCCAGGGGGGCGCCCCCCCTAGGGCGCCCCCAGGTGGCTTGTGGGCCCCCTGCAACTCCTCCGACCTCAACTCCAACTCCATATAACCCTATTCGGGGAGAAAAAAATCAAGGAGAAGAGTTCATCGCGTTTCACGATACGGAGCCACCGCCACCTCCTGTTCTTACTCGGGAGGGCAGATCTGGGGTTCGTTTTGGGCTCCAGAGAGGGGAAATCAACGCCATCGTCATCACCAACCATCCTTCATCACCAATTTCATGATGCTCTCCGCCGTTCATGAGTAATTCCATCGTAGGCTTGCTAGACGGTGATGGGTTGGGTGAGATTTACCATGTAATCGAGTTAGTTTTGTTAGGGTTTGATCCCTAGTATCCACTATGTTCTGAGATTGATGTTGCTATGACTTTGCTATGCTTAATGCTTGTCACTAGCGCTCGAGTGCCATGATTTTAGATCTGAACCTGTTATGTTTCCATGAATATATATGTGTTCTTGATCCTATCTTGCAAATTGAAGACACCTATTATGTGTTATGATCTGCATACCCCAAGGTGACAATAATTGGGATTCTCTCCGGTGATTACCATAGTTTGAGGAGTTCATGTATTCACTAGGTGCTAATGCTTTGGTCCGGTTCTCTATTAAAAGGAGGCCTTAATATCCCTTAGTTTCCATTAGGACCCCGCTGCCACGGGAGGGTAGGACAAAAGATGTCATGCAAGTTCTTTTCCATAAGCATGTATGACTATATACGGAATACATGCCTACATTACATTGGTGAATTGGAGCTAGTTCTGTTCACCCTATGTTATAACCATTGCATGATAAATGCCATCCGACATAATTATCCATCACTGATCCGTTGCCTACGAGCTTTTCATATATTGATCTTTGCTAAGTTACTTTTCCGTTGCTACTGTTACAATTACTACAAAACTACTACTGTCACTTTTGTCACCATTACCGTTACTTCCATACTACTTTGCTACTAAATACTTTGCTACAGATATTAAGTCTTTCAGGTGTGGTTGAATTGACAACTCAGCTGCTAATACTCGAGAATATTCTTTGGCTCCCCTTGTGTCGAATCCATAAATTTGGGTTGAATACTCTACCCTCGAAAACTGTTGCGATCCCCTATACTTGTGGGTTATCACAATCCCGAAACACTTTTTATGCCGCCGCAAGTCTCTGTCCCGTCGCAAGGCCATCTGGAGGTCTGTTTTGGCACCCTGCTGGAGGGGGGATCGATCACGAAGGGCCTCTTCATCAACCTTGTTGTCCTCATGATAATGTGTGAGTAGTTCACCACAGACCTACGGGTCCGTAGTTAGTACCTAGATGGCAATATCTCTCTCTCTCTTGATCTTCAATACAATGATCATCGCATCTTTGCTTTGATCAATCCGACGTAATCCTTTTGTGCGGTGCGTTTGTTGGGATCAAAGCGAAGATGCGATAATCATTGTATTAGAGATCAAGAGATAGAGAGATCTCCATCTAGGTACTAGATATGGACCCGTAGGTCTGTGGTCAACTACTCACACATCATCATGACGGCAGCAAGGTTGATGTAGAGGCTCTCCATGATCGATCCCCCTCCGTCATGTTTATTGCTATTGTTTTCTGCATATCAAAAGTATCTGTTCCTATGACCATGAGATCATCTAACTCACTGACACCGAAGGAGTACCTTGTGTGTATCGAACGTCGCAACATAACTGGGTGACTATAAAGATGCTCTACAGGTATCTCCGAGGGTGTCTGTTGAGATGGCATGGATCAAGACTGGGATTTGTTACTCCGTGTGACGGAGAGGTATCTCAGGGCCCACTTGGTAATGCAACATCACAAAGAGCTTGCAAGCAAAGTGACTAAGGAGTTTACCACGGGATCTTCTATTACGAAACGATTAAAGAGACTTGCCGGTAATGAGATTGAACTAGGTATGGAGATACCGACGATCGAATCTCGGGCAAGTAACATACCGATGAACAAAGGGAACAGCGTACGGGATTAACTGAATCCTTGACATAGAGGTTCAATCGATAAAGATGTTCGTAGAATATGTAGGAACCAATATGGGCATCCAGGTCCCGCTAGTTATTGACCGTAGAGGTGTCTCGGTCATGTCTACATAGTTTTCGAACCCGCAGGGTCTGCACACTTAACGTTCGGTGACGTTTTGGTATTATTGAGTTATGTATGTTGGTGACCGAAGGTTGTTCGGAGTCCCGGATGAGAACCCGAATGTCACAAGGAGCTCCGGAATGGTCCGGAGCTAAAGATTTATATATAGGAAAGTGGTATTCGGGATCCGCAAAAGTTTTGGGTGTTTCCGGTAGTGTACGGGGAATGCCGAAAGGGTTCCAGGGGTCCACCGGGAGGGGCCCACCCACCCCGGGGGCCTCATGGGCCCAAGAGGTGGCGCACCAGTCCCTGATGGGTTGGGCAGCCAACCCCTATAGGGCCCATGCACCGAAGGAAAAATATGTGGGAGGTGGGCTAAAGAAGGACTCCTCCCAAGGGCCTCCGCCTCCCTTGTGGGAGGAGGACTCCTCCCCATCTGGTTCGGCCAAACCCCTCCTTGGAGGAGGGGCTAGGGCTACCTCCCACCTACCCCTTCCTCCTATATATAGTGGAGGTTTTGAGGGCAGCCACATCTGAAAAAGCCACGTGCTGCCCTCTTTCCCTCTAGATCTCTTTTCTCCACTAGATTGATCCGGCGAAGCCCTGCCGGATTAGTTCACCACCACCACCACCACGCCGTTGTGCTGCCGGAGAACTCATCTACCTCTCCACTCTCGCTTGCTAGATCAAGGAGGCGGAGATCGTCATCGAGCTGTACGTGTGCTGAACGCGGAGGTGTCGTCCGTTCGGCGCTAGATCGGAACGGATCAAGATTGGATCGCGGAACGGATCGTGATTGGATTGTGAAGACGTTCAACTACACCAACCGCGTTTCTTAACACTTCCCGCTTAGCAATCTACAAGGGTATGTAGATCCACTCTCCCTCTCGTAGATGCTCATCTCCTAGATTGATCATGGTGAAGCGTAGGAAATTTTTGTTTCCCATGCAACGTTCCCCGACAGTGGCTTCATGAGCTAGGTCTATGCGTAGATGGCATCATGAGTCGAACACAAAGGAGTTTGTGGGCATTGATATTCAGATTGCTACCCTCCTTAGTCTTTTCTTGATTCAGCAGTATTGTGGGATGAAGCAGCTCGGACCAACCTTACTCGTCCACGTACGAGAGACCGGTTCCATCGAGTGACATGTAACTTTGTTGCATAAGATGGCTGGCGGGTGTCTATCTCTCCCACCTTAGTTGAATCGGATTCGACAAAGGCGGTCATTCTAGAAGGTGAAATAGCAACTGGTATATCACCGTTGTGGTTTGCGTAGGTAAGAATCGTTCTCGCTAGATACCCATAGCAGCCACGTAAAACATGCAACAACAAATTAGAGGATGTCTAACTTGTTTTTGGAGGGTATGTTGTGATATGATTTGACCAAAGACATGATGATATATATTTGATGTATGAGATGATCATGTTTTTTAATAGTTAATATCGACTTGCATGTCGATGCATACGGCAACCGACAGGAGCCATAGGGTTGTCTTTAAGTATTGTATGACCTGCGTGTCAATCATTAAGTGCTATGTAATGCTTTACTTTATTGCTAAGCGGTAGCAATAGTAGTAGAAGCATGGTTGGCGTAACAACCCCGATGGCAACACGATGATGGAGATCATGGTGTCATGCCGGTGACGATGGAGATCATGCCGGTGCTTTGGAGATGGAGATCAAAAGTACAAGTTCACGGCCTTATCATGTCACTTATGATTTGCACATGATGTTAATCCTTTTATGCATCTTATTTTGCTTAGGACGACGGTAGCATTATAAGGTGATCCCTCACTAAAATTTCAAGATAAAATTGTGTTCTCCCTGAGTGTGCACCGTTGCGAAAGTTCATTGCTTCGAAGCACCACGTGATGATCGGGTGTGATAGACTCTACGTTCGCATACAACGGGTGCAAGCCAGTTTTGCACGTGCGGAACACTCGGGTTAAACTTGACGAGCCTAGCATGTACAGACATGGCCTCGGAACACAAGAGACTGAAAGGTCGAACATGAGTCATATAGTAGATATGATCAACATGGAGATGTTCACCATTGAAACCACCTCATCTCATGTGAAGATCGGACTTGGGTTGTTGAATTTGGATCATGTAGCACTCGTATGACCGAAGGGATGTCAATTTGAGTGGGAGTTTTTTTAAAGTAATATGATTAACTAAACTCATTATCTTGAACAATAGTCTAAGTTGTCTTTGCAAATTTATGTTGTAGATCAATGGCTCGCGCAGTAGTTCCCCTGAATTTCAATGCGTTCCTAGAGAAAGCCAAGCTGAAAGATGATGGAAGTAACTTTGTAGACTAGGCCCGTAATCTGAGGATTATCCTCACGGCTTCCCAAAAGGCTTATGTCCTTGATGCACCGCTTGGTGAGCCACCCGATCCAGCGTCCTCTGCAGACGTTGTGAACGCTTGGCAGTCACGTTCGTATGATTACTCAATAGTTCAGTGTGCTATGTTTTATGGCTTTGAACTGGGACTTCAAAGCGTTTTGAACATCATGGAGCATATGAGATGTTCCAGAAGTTGTAGTTCATTTCTAAGAAGAATGCCCGGATCGAGAGTATGAGACCTTCGATAAGTTCTATGCTTGCAAGATGGAGGAGAACGGGTATGTCGGTGAACACATACTCAGAATGTTTGGGTATTCCAACTGTCTGGCTGAATTGGGGATGCCCCTCCCGCTCAAGGCGATCACTGACAGAGTTCTTCAATACTACCACCTAGCTAAAAAAGCTTCGTGTTGAACTATAACATGCAAGGGATGAACAAGTCAGTCGTCGAGAAGTTTGCGATGTTGAAAGTCGCTGAGTCTAAAATCCAGAAGAGCATCAAGTGTTGATGGTCAATAAAACCACTAGTTTCAAGAAAAATGGCAAGGGCAAGAAGGGTAAATCCAAGAAGAGTGGCAAAGCAGTTGCCCCTCCCGTGAAGAAACCCAAGGCTGGACCCAAGCCAGAAACTGAGTGTTTTCATTGCTAGGGAACTGGACACTGGAAGCGGAACTGCCCCAAGTATCTGGCCGACAAGAAGGCGGCCAACACCAAACAAGGTATATATGATATACATGTTATTGATGTGTACCTTACCAACTCTTATTGTAGTGCCTGGGTATTTGATACCGGTTCGGTTGCACACATTTGCAACTCAAAGCAGGAACTACGGAATAGACGGAGGCTGGCGAAGGACGAAGTGACGATGCGCATGGGAAATGGTTCCAGGATTGATGTGATCTCTGTCGGCATGCTCGCTCTTCGATTACCATCGGGATTAGTTATGAACCTGAATAATAGTTATTTAGTGCCTATGTTGAGCATGAACATTATATCTTGATCTTGGTTAATGCGAGATGGTTACTCATTTAAATCAAAGAATAATGGTGGTTCTATTTATATGGGTAATATCTTTTATGATCATGCACCCAATGTTAGGGGTTTGTTCTTATTAAATCTCGATAGTGATGATACACATGCCCATAACATTGATGCCAAAAGATGTAGAGTAGATAATGATAGCACCACTTTCTTGTGGCATTGCCGCTTAGGTCATATTGGTGTAAAGCGCATGAAGAAGCTCCATGCTGATGGACTTTTAGAGTCACTTGATTTTGAATCACTTGACACATGTGAGCCATGCCTTATGGGCAACATGACGAAGACCCCGTTCTCAGGAACAATGGAACGGGCAAGTGACTTGCTGGAAATCATATATACTGATGTGTGCGGTCTGATGAGCATTGAGGCGCGCGGTGGATATCGTTATTTTCTCACCTTCACCGATGACTTAAGTAGATATGGATATATTTACTTGATGAAACACAAGTCTAAAATGTTTGAAAATTTCAAGCAATTTCAGAGTGAAATTGAGAATCATCGTAACAAGAAGATAAAATTCCTATGATCTGATTGAAGAGGAGAATATCTGAGTTATGAGTTTGGCAATCACTTAAGACAATGTGGAATCATTTCACAGTTGACGCCACCTTGAACACCATAGCGTAATGGTGTGTCCGAACATCGTAATCGTACCTTACTGGATATGGTGCGGTCTATGATGTCTCTTGCCAATTTGCCACTATCGTTTTGGGGTTATGGGTTAGAGACAGCTGCATTCACTTTAAATAGGGCACCATCAAAATCCGTTGAGATGACTCCGTATGAACTGTGGTTTGGCAAGAAACCAAAGTTGTCGTTTCCTAAAGTTTGGGGATGCGATGCTTATGTCAAAAAGCTTCAGCCTGAAAAGCTGGAACCCAAAGCGGAGAAATGCATCTTCATAGGATACCCAAAAGAGACGGTTGTGTATACCTTCTATCTCAGATCCAAAGGCAAAGTGTTTGTCGCTAAGAACGGGTCGTTTCTCGAGAAAGAGTTTCTCTCGAAAGAATTGAGTGGGAGGAAGATAGAACTTGATGAGGTTGTTGAACCTTCGCTTCAACCAAAGAGTAGCGCAACGCGGAAAGATGTTTCTGTGGAGCCTACATCAGTTGAAGAGGAAGCTAATGATGATGATCATGAAGCTTCGGATCAAGTTACTATCGAACCTCGTAGGTTAACAAGGACACGTACTGCTCCTGAATGGTACGATAACCCTATCTTGGAAATCATGTTGTTGGACAACGATGAACCAACGAGCTATGGAGAAGCGATGGTGGGCCCGGATTTCGACAAATGGTTAGAGGCCATGAAATCCAAGATAGGATCCATGTATGAAAACAAAGTGTGGACTTTGGAAGTATTACCTGACGGGAGAAAGGCCATTCAGAATAAATGGATCTTTAAGAAGAACACGGATGCAGACAGAAATATCACCGTCTATAAAGCTCGACTTGTGGCCAAGGGTTTTTCACAAGTTCAAGGAGTTGACTACGATGAGACTTTCTCACCCGTAGCGATGCTTAAGTCCGTCAGAATCATGTTAGCAATAGCTGCATATTTCGATTATGAAATTTGGTAAATGGATGTCAAAACAGCGTTCCTTAACGGTTTTCTTAAGGAAGAGTTGTATATGATGCAACCAGAAAGTTTTGTCGATCCAGAGAATGCTGACAAAGTTTGCAAGCTCCAGCGATCCAATTATGGACTGGTGAAGCATCTTGGAGTTGGAATCTTCGCTTTGATGAGGTGATCAAAGCGTTTGGGTTTATACAAGTTTACGGAGAAGCTTGTATTTACAAGAAAGTGAGTGGGAGCTCTATAGTGTTTCTAATATTATAGGTGGATGATATATTGCTGATTGGAAACAATATAGAATTGTTTGAAAGCGTGAAGGAATATTTGAAAAAGAGTTTTTCAATGAAGGACCTAGGAGAAGCTGCTTTCATATTAGGCATCAAGATCTATAGAGATAGATCAAGACGCTTACACTAGTAGAAAAATGACATTTAGTGCCAGTTGGTAAGGGCTTTTAGTGCCGGTTATCCAACCGGCACTAAATGGTGGGGACTAAAGCCCCCCCCACCTTTAGTCCCAGTTGAACACGGCCCGGCACTAAAGGCCCACCACGTGGCACCTGCCGGCGTCGTGGGCTGTGGGACCTTTAGTCCCGGTTTGTAACACCAACCGGGACTAAAAGTGAGGACCTTTAGTCCCGGTTGGTAACACCAACCGGGACTAAACCTATTTAATTCTTTTAGTTCTGTGATTTCCATTTAATTATTTTTCATTTCAAAACATATATTACGCTACTACATACTCTACACGTTGTAGATATATATCATCGAATTTCTCGTACGACGACCATTCACATACATACATACATACATACATATATACATACATACTATATATATATATATATATATATATATATATATATATATATATATATATATATATATATATATATATATACAATTTGGTATATACAATTTCTCCCACAATTTGATACATACAATTTCTCCTACAATTTGGTATACAATTTCTCCTATATTAAGTATGCAGGCATTACTTCTTCTTGTAATGGAATTCTCCTTTGGGATCTATGACCTGGTCGAGAAGAAATCCAGCTATTTCCTCTTGAATTGCTCGTATGCGATCCGTTGGTATTAGCTGGTCACGCATCTGCATCAGCTATAAGAAGGAGATCAAGATGAATATATTAGTTGTGTGTATATATATTAGCTAGATCATGATAAAAGAAAATATGGATAGTGTTGTGTTCAAGCAAACGTACCCAAATATTTTTAACGTCTTTGCTCGGTTCAGATGTGATCATGCGAATGTTCTTGCAAATGTAGTATGCGCATAACTCAGTCCCCTGCACCTGCCTCATGCAATTTACGAGAATAAAATTCCATCAGGTAATAATTAATCAAGCATGATAATGGTATTGAAACTAGAATTAAAGAAATGCACGGACGTAGCTAGATATCTAGTACTACTTAATTACCTTGGATTGCACCCATTTCAGTTGTTGTTTCCATTCGCCTGGGACCTCTTTGATGAACTTTTCCCAAGCCCTGGCCGCCGGCAAAGAAAATGAATAAAGGAGTTATTAATTAGTTGATATCAGGAAATGAACTAAAGAGGCCGACATAGTGCGATAATGATTGAAATTACCTGTTGAGCATCCCCTTCACGATTGCGTATTTGGATGCGTCTGTAGATAGTGAGTCCAGTAATGTAACTTTTCCCTCGTTAACTTCAATGATTAACAAGATCCAGTGGTAACTGCATGCGCACACATTTGTATAATTAAGCGG
Source organism: Elymus sibiricus (assembly GCA_039707655.1). Classification (NCBI taxonomy): domain Eukaryota; kingdom Viridiplantae; phylum Streptophyta; class Magnoliopsida; order Poales; family Poaceae; genus Elymus; species Elymus sibiricus. Next base: position 518,048,214 of record CM077672.1, on the reverse strand, counting down.
GCATGTGCATATAACTCATCACTACACTTATTAACATCTAGTAAGCAAAAATAGAATTTGTAGTACAAGATATAGTAACACTCACCTGAACTTGTAAGGAAGTAGTATTTTTGCTTGGGTGTGTAGTCGCTTCAAAAAGCCTAGCAGCAATCTCTCTGTCGTTTCTTTATACCATGCAGTTGACCAAGTCTCTTCATTAATCGAGTTTGGGTCAATGAACCCAATGCCATCGCGTCCAGCTCTTTTCATTTCGTACATCTTCATTCTGCATAATACCACAGAAAAGAATATACTAAGGATAATTATAGGTAATGAACGAGAGCACGGCTAGCTAGAGACTTAAATTACAGAAAGAAATCACTTACAGACAATAGCAACTGACGATAGATTTGTCGAGTGCCTCTTGATTGAATAACTGAAACAACTCTGAATAATTAATCCAGAATTCCATTCCATGGAAGTAATGTTTTTCCGTTGCTCCCACCATGAGGGAATCTTTATCTGGCTTATCTGCTATTTCTTTCATGTACCACGTATGCAAATTGCGCAGTCTCGTTGGTAGAAGCTTGACATCGTCAAGCTTGACCAGAGGTTTGCCCCAGGCATATTGGTATTTTACTTCCTCATCTATAAGCCCGGGGGCTTCCTCAAGGCCTAGGAGTTGTTCAACAGTGACACCGGCCTCTTTAGTCTGCCTTCTATGATCGTCGGTTATTATCACAGGTTCTTGTACAATGAGCGGGGGGATCGATTGCACTGACTGTTCTCCCAGCTGGGGAACACTTTTCCTGCTTTTTTTGCCAACTGTTTGGCTCGAGCTTGAGCTCCTCGACTCCTTCCGTGCTGCCGAATATGACTTCTTGATAGACTGCACATAGTCGGAGTCCTTCTCATTGATAGACGGTTTAGCCATATCAACAAAGTGTTGCTAGACATGCACAGGTACTACATCCTTTGGCGGCGGGGGCGGTTTCGGTCCAAAATGGGCCTTCAATTGGGCTTTCACTACAACAGCGCCTTCCTCCTCAGTCAGGTGGTAAGGCAACTTCGGAAGCTCCTTGAGGCTTGGACCAAATTTGAATTTCTTGCCTGTTGTACTAGCCGTCTTAGCTGCGGCCTGTCTCTTCCGCCGTTTCTTAGGAGGAGGAGGAGTTGCCTGACGTGGTGCCAGACTTGGAGGAGGAGTCGGCTGACGCGGTGGCGGAGGACGAGGAGGAGTCGCCTGACGCGGTGCTGGAGGAAGAGGAAGAGTCGCCTGACGGGGTGCCGGAGGAGGAGGAGGAGTTGCCTGACGCGGTGGCGGACTTGGAGGAGAAGTCGCCTGACGTGGTGGCGGAGTTGGAGGAGGAGGAGTCGCCTGACGCGGTGCCGGACTTGAAGGAGGAGGAGTCGCCTGACGCGGTGCCAGACTTGAAGGAGGAGGAGTCGCCTGACGCGGTGCCAGACTTGAAGGAGGAGGAGTCGCCTGACGCGGTGCCGCACTTGAAGGAGGAGGAGTCGCCTGACGCGGTGCCGGACTTGAAGGAGGAGGAGTCGCCTGATGCGGTGCCAGACTTGAAGGAGGAGGAGTCACCTGACGCGGTGCCGGACTTGAAGGAGGAGGAGGAGCCTGACACTGTGCCAGACTTGAAGGAGGAGGAGTCGCCTGATGCGGTACCGGACTTGAAGGAGGAGTCGGTGGCCTTGGAAAGACGATGCAATCCTTTCTCCATAGAATGATACGATGTATGGCCTCTCCCAGTGTTCTCTCCTCGTCACCTCCAAGAATGTCAAGTTGTAGCTGGTCATATCCTGACATCACTTCATCAACCCCGACACGAGCATAGCCAGCTGTAATGGGATTGCAATGGAAGGTTGCATCGGGGGGATTTGCTAAAGCATAGCCGTCCGCCACCTTCATGGATAAGTTCTTCACTTTCATGTGTAGCTCACAGTTAGTCCTGTCTTCGATATCATCCACAGCTAGCAGTGCATCATTGATATCAGTCGGGGTGGAACCCACGCTGCTTCTCGGCATAGATGGGATGGTGCTATCCAATGCTGGATCGATCTGCTCATGCAGCCGTTGAGACGCCCTTTCCTGGCTGAGTGAGTCAAACTGCTCCTGCTGCCGCCTGACACATCGTTCCAACTCCAGGTGCGCTGATTCTAGGCCTTGCATGCGGAGTGCTTCCTCCTTCTTCTTCTGCTCCTCCTACTTCTTTTTTCTCGCACGGCTTCTGCAGTCGTCGTTCCAATCCACAAACCCCTCATACCACGGAATAACCCCTTTGCCTCGTGTTCTTCCCGGGTGTTCAGGATTCTTCAGGGCGCGCGTAAGCTCGTCGTTCTCTCTGTTGGGCGTGAACACCCCCGTTCGAGCTTCTTCTATTGCAATAAGTAATTCGTCTGTCGCATCCTTAAGACTTGCCTTCGTGATAACCAGTCCTGTCTCTGGGTTCAACTCCCCCCCCCCCCATGCGCATAAAACCATGTCCTGCACCTGGAGGGCCATGTCAATGTAACTGGACTGACCCCTGCACTAATCATCTTTTGCTCAGATTGATCCCACTTAGGCAGGGCCACCTGGTAGCCACCTGGCCCAAGAGTATGGTGCCACTTCTTTTTCGCAGCATTAATCTTGTTTTTTCTCGACCGTTCCTTAGCTTCTTCCGATTCCTTGAACTTCACGAAAGCGTCCCAGTCATCTTTTGCCTTCACCGTTGCGCCCGCGAATTCTGGAGTCTTTTTATCTTTGATGTACTTAGCCCATGTATTTTTCTTGTAGGTCCTGAATGCGGTCGCCATCTTTTTAAGAGCATAGTTTCTGACTTTGTTCAGATCTGCATCTGTCAAATTATCTGGTAGGGTGAAATGTTCCATGAGTGATGTCCAAAGCGTATCTTTTGCTCTTTCGTCGACAAAAGTAACTCCTGCTCGATCTTCCTTTGCTGGCTTTCTCCATTCTTGAATGTAGATCGGGATTTGGTCCCTGACAATAACTCCGCATTGAGTCCTGAACTTGTTCGCATTTGTCTTAGGTTCAAGCGGTTCGCCAGTTGATGTGTTGATGGAATCGATGTTGAACTTTACGCCACCATCCAAGTTTCTGGACGGGCCTCGAACTACCCTGTCCCCTGTAGAAGATTTGCTCGATCCGGAGGCCTAAAATAAGAAAGATCGATTCGTTAATACATACAAATCAATTAAGACATGTAATGATCACCGGATGGCTTATGTAATAAATATACCTCGCCGGTCTTTGTTAGTTGAAGAACATTTTCTTCGTCAACAACATTGTCGTCGCCTCCATCTATTCGTTCGTCTTCATCACATATGATACAACCCTCACCCGAATTGTTCAGATATTGCGAGCCGTCATCATCTTCAGGTTCATGCTCTGGCCAGCTCCGGGAGCGTATGATGTCGAACAGAGCCTCTTCTCCTTCTCTGCCGGTTTTGTCCATAACTTATATTTAACTAATCCATAAGAAAGATAAAACAAATTAGTATTCAAATATATGCAATGTCATTTTATTAGGAAATTTTGAGCAAAATATCCTCTTTTCAATTGTAATGTCCCATTCCTAGGTTATAAAACTACCCTAACAATATTCGTTTCTCAAAAAAATTCGAAACTCTTCCCACTTTTGTATATGCAATTTTTTTCTATACTATGATATATAACATTATATAAAATTAAAAAACAGAAAAAGAAACACTAATTAGGCATTCATACATACATACGTACTAATATGAAACAACTAAAACATCTAAAGAAAATGTGTGTGTGTGTGTGTGTGTGTGTGTTCTAATGCATGTGTGTGTGTGCACTGGGAGGGGGGTGGCGCTCGGGGCCGGAGGGGCGGCCAATGGCAGCAGGGGGCGAGGGAGAGGGGCCGGGGAGAGGGACGAACTGAGCTCACAACGGGGCGACGGCGAGGCGAGGCGAGTCTCAGGGGCAGCGACGTCGTCGGGCCGGGCAGATCGGCGTAGCGAGGAGCGCGGGCGCGGGCGGCATCGTCTGGGATCGGCGAGGAGGGCGCGTCCGGAGTAGGGGTCGACGAGGAGGCACGGGCGGCCGGCGTCGGGGGTCGGCGACGGCGTCGATATCGGGGCAGGCGGCGGCGCGCAGCAGCCTGGCGTCGTCGTCTGTGTTCGGCGTCGAGAGAATGGAGAGGATGGGGGGTTTCGTAACGGGCTATATATATATATATGAGAACCTTTAGTTGCGGTTGGAGGCTCCAACCGCGACTAAAGGCCCCCTTTAGTCCCGGTTGGAGCCACCAACCGTGACTAATGGTCCGCCTTCCCGCCGCTTCGGCTGGATGAAATTCACCTTTAGTCGCGGTTGGTGGCTCCAACCGGGACTAAAGGGGGGCCTTTAGTCGCGGTTGGTGGAACCAACCGCGGCCTGGCTTCCCGTATTGAAATGTTTAGTCCCACCTCGCTAGTTGAGGGGCGCTCGCACCGCTTTATAAGCCCCACCGCGGCTACCATGTCGAGCTCCTCTCTAATGCAGCCCTTGTGGGCCTACCTCACATCTGTCCCCCAGTTGGGCCTATTGGGCTGTGCGGGCCTGCATCCTGTCCAAACAAAAGGTTTGCTTTCCAGTCGTATGCAGGCCGTGGCGGCCCAATAGGCGGGTTTTTTTTAATTTATTTATTTTTCCGTTTTTTGCTGCTTTATTTATTTTCTTTTGTTTCTGAGTTCTTTTTTGCTTTATTTAGAGTTTCTCTGTGCATATTTTTTCTGTAGGTAAAAAAAATATAAACATTCTGTTAATGCCAGTACTTTAGAAATTTGAATAGTTTAAATTTGAATTATTTGAATAGTTTGTGAATAACTTTATTTTAAAAGTAGATTTTTCAGCGATTATTTTTCCTGCTGTTTATATTAGCGTGTTTTATCATTAAATTCAATTTGGTCATTCTTAGGTTATTTAAAAAATGAAATGCCTTTTGTAACAGATGAGTTTTCGTTTGAAACCCTGATACTTCGAAAGAGATTGTCCATTTTGTACACGAAGTGCATCCAGTTTTTGCCGTAACCCTCTCAACTTTTAAGCACATGCTACATGGGTGAAATGATGATACCATGCCAACTTTCAACATTTTCAGAGTTGATTTGTACTGTTTTTCAATTTCAGGGTCATTTAGGCAAAAAAAATCAGTAAATGCTTGAAAAATAGGAAATGAAGTCAGAAAGGGTTGAAAACTCATGACGTGGATTCGAATGGTGCATACTAAACACACAAAAAGTCTGGAGTTGAAATAAGTTTCAAAAAATGAAATGCCTTTTGTAACAGACGAGTTTTCGTCTGAAACCCGGATACTTCGAAAGAGATTGTCCATTTTGTACACGAAGTGCATCCAGTTTTTGCCGTAACCCTGTCAACTTTTAAGCACATGCTACGTGGGTGAAATGATGATACCATGCCAACTTTCAACATTTTCAGAGTTGATTTGTACCGTTTTTCAATTTCAGGGTCATTTAGGCTAAAAAAAATTAGTAAATGCTTGAAAAATAGGAAATGAAGTCAGAAAGGGTTGAAAACTCATGACGTGGCTTCAAATGGTGCATACTAAACACACAAAAAGTCTGGAGTTGAAATAAGTTTCAAGGAATGAAATGCCTTTAACAGACGAGTTTTCGTCTGAAACCCTGATACTTCGAAAGAGATTGTCCATTTTGTACACGAAGTGCATCCAGTTTTTGCCGTAACCCTCTCAACTTTTAAGCACATGAAGTATCAGGGTACAAAATATATTACACCATTGCTAAATATATTACACCCACTACAGACTAAGATTAAACAACATAAAAAAGAATCACTGCTAAATATATTACAAATACCCCTCGTACGGATCATAATACTCCGAAGAAGGAGACGACTCATGGGGCACTGTTGGTACGAGGTGACGTTGCCCATAATTGAAGATTCGAATCTTGCGGTACAACTCGTATGAAACGTACGCATCTACTGCTGCATAGTCAATGTTGATAGCATCGAGTGGGGTCTTCTCCCAAAGTTTGTGTGCTGACTTGGGGAATTTCTTCTTCATATCAGTGTATTTCTCGTTGATCAGGGCGGCTGCCATATCAGCCATTGAAGTCTTCTCATGCTTAAGCCTAAACAAGCGCTGAAGATCAATGTGGCATTCAGCTGGTATGTCAATACCCCAGGTGTGCTTCATCTTGATCTTGTCGTTCGTTATGTCAACGCTAGCAAAATATATGCCGCTGCGAAGGAACTCCATGAGTTTTGGACAGTGCTTGTCACTACTGCAACAACAAAATGGATCAAATGTGTTAAGTACTGCTGCAACAAGTATATTTTAGAACAAGTATAATAAGAATAATAATAACAAGTATATTTTAAAACACGTATAATAAGAATCATAACAAGTATAATTTAGAACAAGTATATTAATAAGGATCATAGCAACTTTCCTATATATTCCTATTCCTATTCGTAAGCAATTTTCCTAATCCTCCTATTCCTATGCAATTTTCTATTCTTATGCAATTTACCTATGAATCAAAGAAAAGCCCCAATTTTCTTATATACGAATCATAGAAAAAGCCTCAATTTTCCTATGCATTTTTCCTATGAATCAATGAATTTGCTGTTTTCGACATTCTCAATTCTCCTATTCCTATGCAATTTTCCTATCCTAGAACAAGTATAACAAGTTTCGTATTATACCTTGCCCAATGGAAGACCATGACATTTTTCTTGAAACAAAGTTGGATGACGGCAACATCGCGATAATCGGGCGTGTGCTCGAGATCGAGGCCCAAGAACTTGTGTTCCTCGTCTTGAAGCCATGCCTCCAACTGGGAAAGTAAACCCCCCACTCGGTCGCTTTCGTTCGTATACACGACACGAAGATAGGTCGTGCCATGTGCGAGCACATCCTTGAAAAGAGTGATTCAATTCATGGTGGATGGTGCAAGATGGGGAAGAGATCGGTCGGTTGAACAAGAGAGGAGAGCGAGGGAGACGAACAGAGGATGGGGAAGAGATCGGTCGCGCCACTGGAAGAGCGAGGGATACGAAGAAGAGAGGAGAGCGATCGAGGGAGACGAACAAAAAACAGAGGCCGGTCGCGATAGTGTAGCGTTTCCATTCACGCGCGGAACAACTTCCAGGCGCGGAATTCGAACGGTTGGGACCTTTAGTCCCGGTTAGTAACACCAACCGGGACTAAAAGGGCTCGCGCCAGGCGAACGGTTGCCACCACCCCTTTAGTCCCGGTTGGTGCCTCCAACCGGGACTAAAGGTCCAATCTTTAGTCCCGGCTGGAAATACCAACCGGGACTAAATGTGACGCAACCTTTAGTCCCGGTTGGTATCTCCAACCGGGACTAAAGGTCCCATTTGAACCGTGACTAAAGGTGGCTGTGCCCGTGCGGCCGCCCTAGCCTTTGGAACCGGTACTAATGCTCACATTAGTACAGGCTCCAAACGCGCCCGGGACTAAAACTGCACACAAAAGGTCCTTTTTCTACTAGTGTTAATAGGTCTTTCACAGAGCACATACCTTGATAAAGTTTTGAAGAAGTTCAAAATGGATCAGTCCAAGAAGGGGTTCTTGCCTGTATTACAAGGTGTGAAGTTGAGTAAGACTCAATGCGCAGTGACTGCAGAAGATAGAGAACAGATGAGTGTCATCCCCTATGCTTCGGCCATAGGCTCTATCATGTATGCAATGTTGTGCACAAGACCAGATGTCGGCCTTTCCATAAGTATGGCCGGAAGGAGTGGAACACTGGACAGCGGTCAAGAATATCCTTAAGTACCTGAAAAGGACTAAGCAAATGTTTCTCATTTATGGAGGTGATCAAGAGCTCATCGTAAAGGGTTACGTCGATGCAAGCTTGACATTGACCCGGATGAGTCTAAGTCTCAAACCGGATACGTATACATTCTCAATGGGGGAGCGATAAGCTGGTGCAGTTCCAAGCAAAGCGTGGTAGCTGATTCTACATGCGAAGCGGAGTACATTGCTGCCTCGGAGGCAGCAAAGGAAGGTGTCTGGATGAAGCAGTTCATCACGGATCTTGGAATTGTGCCCAGTGCACTGGACCCAATGACTCTGTTCTATGACAACACTGGTGCCATCGCTCTAGCCATGGAACCAAGGTTTCACAAGAGGACCAGACACATAAAGCGACGCTTCAATTCCATCCGCGATTACATCAAGGAGGAGGACATAAATTGAAAAGTACACACGGATCTGAATGTCACAGATCCGTTGACTAAGCCTCGTCCACGAGCAAAGCATGATAAACACCAGAACTGTATGGGTCTAAGATTCATTACAGTGTAAATCACATAGCAATGTGAGTTAGATTACTGACTCTTGTGCAAGTGGGAGACTGTTGGAAATATGCCCTAGAGGCAATAATAAAGTGTTATATTTCCTTGTTCATGACAAATGTTTATTATCCATTCTAGAATTGTATTGATTGGAAATTCAAATACATGTGTGGGTACATAGACAACAATGTGTCCCTAGTGAGCCACTACAGGACTAGCTCATTGATCAAATATGGCTATGGTTTCCTAGCCATGGACAAGAGTTGTCATTTGATAACGGGATCACATCATTAGGAGAATGATGTGATGGACGAGACCCAAACTATGAACGTAGCATATGATCGTGTCAAGTTTATTGCTATTGTTTTCTACATGTCAAGTATCTGTTCCTATGACCATGAGATCATGTAACTCACTGACACCGAAGGAGTACCTTGTGTGTATCAAACATCGCAACATAACTGGGTGACTATAAAGACGCTCTACAGGTATCTCCGAGGGTGTCTGTTGAGTTGGCATGGATCAAGACTGGGATTTGTTACTCCGTGTGAAGAAGAGGTATCTCAGGGCCCACTCGGTAATGCAACATCACAAAGAGCTTGGAAGCAAAGTGACTAAGGAGTTAGCCACAGGATCTTGTGTTACGGAACGAGTAAAGAGACTTGCCGGTAACGAGATTGAACTAGGTATGGAGATACCGACGATCGAATCTTGGGAAAGTAACATACCGATGAACAAAGGGAACATCGTACGGGAGTAACTGAATCCTTGACATAGAGGTTCAACCGATAAAGATGTTCGTAGAATATGTAGGAACCAATATGGGCATCCAGGTCCCGCTATTGGTTATTGACCATAGAGTAGTCTTGGTCATGTCTACATAGTTCTCAAACCCGCAGGGTCTGCACACTTAACATTCGGTGATGTTTCGGTATTATTGAGTTATGTATGTTGGTGACCGAAGGTTGTTCGGCGTCCCGGATGAGATCCCGGACATTACGAGGAGCCCTGGAGGTAAATATTTATATATAGGAAAGTGGTATTCGGGATCCGCGAAAGTTTCGGGTGTTTCCGGTAGTGTACCGGGAATGCCGAAAGGGTTCCAAGGGTCCACCGGGAGGGGCCCACCCACCCCGGGGGCCACATGGGCCCAAGCGGTGCCGCACCAACCCCTGATGGGCTGGGCAGCCGACCCCTATAGGGCCCATGCACCCAAGGAAAAATATGTGGGAGGTGGGCTAGAGGAGAAGGACTCCTCCCAAGGGCCTCCACCTCCCTTGTGGGAGGAGGACTCCTACCCATCTGGTTCGGCCAAACCCCTCCTTGGAGGAGGGGATAGGGCTGCCTCCCACCTAACCCTTACTCCTATATATAGTGGAGGTTTTAAGGGCAGCCACATCTGAAAAAGCCACGTGCTGCCCTCTTTCTTTCTAGATCTCTTTTCTCCACTAGATTGATCCGGCGAAGCCCTGCCGGATTAGTTCACCACCACCGCCACCATGCCGTTGTGCCGGAGAACTTATCTACCTCTCCGCCCTCGCTTGCTGGATCAAGGAGGCGGAGATCGTCATCAAGCTGTACGTGTGCTGAACGCGGAGGTGCCGTCCGTTCGGCGCTAGATCGGAACAGATCAAGATTGGATCGCGGGACGGATCGTGATTGGATCGCGAAGACGTTCGACTACACCAACCGCGTTTCTCAACGCTTCCTGCATAGCGATCTACAAGGGTATGTAGATCCACTCTCCCTCTTGTAGATTCTCATCTCCTAGATTGATCTTGGTGAAGCGTAGGAATTTTTTTATTTCCCATGCAACGTTCCCCAACAGAAAAAAAAATATTTCCGAGGGGGGCCGCCCACATCATGGAGCCCCCACCCCAGGGTGTGCCCTATTGTGTGCTGGGGCCCTCGTGCGGCCTCCGGTATCCTCTCGACTCTTCCAGATCTTCTTTTGGTCCAGAAAAAACCATCAAAAAGTTTCGTGGCAATTGGACTTCGTTTGGCCTTGTAAACCTGAGATGTAAAAAAACATGCAAAAAATAGCAACTGGCAATAGGCACTGGGTCAATAGGTTAGTGCTCTAAAATATTATAAATTGGTAAATAAAGACCAAAAAAAAGTATCCTAGAATGATAATATATCAGCATGCATGACAATCAAAAATTATAAATACGTTGGAGACGTATCAATATCTACCACCATATTCTATTCCACCGTTATGCTATGTCCAATGGTTCACGCTCATGGATTGCGTGAAGAATAAAAAGTTGATGCATACTGAAAAGTACGATCCAATTGCTTGACTTGGACACCGTGGTGCTTGACATTTGTATTAATGTGGTGAAGATGGAGCCATGCCTTGCTAATATAATAAGATGAATGGGGGTAAACATTCTTTGAGGATCGTATACTTTGAAAGATTGACGATTTTGTTTCTTATGCTTATAAGTATTGCTATGTTAATATTTATTAATCCATCGTTTCTCAATGAGCATACATGCAAAAGATTACATAACGGGTAGCATGTCACGTCAAAAATTCTGTTTTTATCATTTACTTACTCGAGGACGAGCAGGAATTAAGCTTGGGGATGCTTGATATGTCTCCAACGTATCTATAATTTTTGATTGTTCCATGCTGATATATTATCATTCTAGGATACTTTTTCGGTCTTTATTTACCAATTTATAATATTTTTGAGCACTAACGTATAGAACAAGTGCCCAGTGTCAGTGGATGTTTCCTGGATGTTTTTCACTTTTCAGATTTACAATACCAAATGAAGTCCAATTGCCACAAAACTTTTTGATGATTTTTTCTAGACCAAAAGAAAACCTAGGAGATTCGGAAGGAAGCCGGGAGACACACCAGGGCCTCACAAGCCAACATGTGGTGCCCTAGGGGGACCTAATGGCTTGTGGGCCCCTGGCGGCTCCCCAGACCTCGTTCTCTGGCCTATAAATTCTCTAATATCGTGAAAACCCTGGAGGCAGTCCCGGAACACTTTTTACGCTGCCGCAAGTCTGTTCTGTCGCGAGGCCATCTGGAGCTCCGTTCCGGCACCCTGCCAGAGGGGGGATCGATCACGGAGGGCCTCTTCATCAACCTTGCCGCCCTCATGATGATGTGTGAGTAGTTCACCACAGACCTATGGGTCCGTAGTTAGTACCAGATGGCAATCTCTCTCTCTTGATCTTCAATACAATGATCATCACATCTTCGCTTTGATCTATCCGATGTAATCCTTTTGTGCGGTGCATTTGTTGGGATCCGATGAATTATGGGTTTATGTTCAGATTATTCATGAAAAGTATTTGAGTCACCTCTGACATATATTATGATTCTTATTTGCATGATCATTATAGCTTCGTAATGCTCTCCGATCTATTGTTGTGCTTTGGCCAAGTAGATTGATATTTCATCGGTGGGAGTGGTGCGTTGTGGTAGGTTCAACCTGGCGAGTTTCTATATCCCAGTGACAAAGTAGGGGACAAGATGCATCTTTGTGTTGTTGCTACTAAGGATAACACGATGGGGTTTATTCATATTGATTGAGTTTACTTTGTCTACATCATGTCATCGTTCTCCATGCATTACTCTATTTTACTTAATACTCTAGATGCATGCTAGATAGCGGTCGATGAGTGGAGTAATAGTAATAGGTGCAGGCAGGAGTCGGCCTATTTGTTTATGGACGTGAAGCCTATATACACATGATCATTGTCTTGAAAATCGCATAACTATCCGCTTTTCTATCAATTGCCCAACAGTAATTTGTTACCCACCGTATGTTGCCTACATGAGAGATGCCTCTAGGGAAAACTATGGCCCCCGGGTCTATTCACTTATAAATTCACAAACTTTACTATTACATTGCTGCCATTATTTGTATTTTATTTTATTTTACAGTTTACAATTATCTACAATTATCTACAAAACTCATTTGCTTGCAAATAACGAGATCACGGGGATTGATAACCCTCTTGCCCGCGTTGGGTGCAAGTTGTTTGCTCTTTTGTGTGCAAATTGTTAAGGATTGATATTCCTATTGGTTGGATAAACCTTGGTTTCATAATTGAGGGAAATACTTACCCACTTTGTGTTGCAATTACCCGTTCCTCTTCACGGAAAACTCAACGCAGATGACAAGTATTAGTCCACGAGAGTGCTTTGCTTTATATAAGAGAGCTTTCAGGCATGTCCTTTGCTATAAAAAGGATTGGGCTATCTTTCTGCACACTTGCTGCTATTGTTAATTGTTACTTGTTACTTGTTACGAATTATCTTGCTATAAAACTATCTATCATTCTTACCTACAGCACTTGCAGAGAACACCTTGCTGAAAACCGCTTGTCATTTCCTTCTGCTCCTTGTTTGTTCGACACTCTTACTTATCAAAAGGACCACAATTGATCCCTTATACTTGTGGGTCATCAAGACTCTTTTCTGCCACCGTTGTCTGGGAGTGAAGCGCCTTTGGTAAGTGGAATTTGGTATGGAAACATTTTCGATACATGCTGAAATGTACTACTACTTGTTATTATGGATGATATTCCTTTGCGAGGTTTGTTCGGGGTATCTTCACCTCGTCCAGAAGTGGCCAGAACTGCTCCCCAACCTACTGGACTTTCTGAAAATATTTATTATGGGATTCCTTCGGGTATCTTAGAAAGACTGCTAGCTAATCCTTATGCAGTTGACGGAACAACTCATCCTGATTTGCACTTGATATATATAGATGAGATTTATGGATTATTTAAGCTTGCAAGTTTATCCGAAGATTGTGTTAAGAAGAAGGAATTCCCTTTATCTTTGGAGGGAAAGGCATTAATTTGGTACGGGCTATTGGATGATTCTCGAACATGGGACTGGAATCGATTGAAGTTGGAATTTCACCAGAAGTTTTCTCGTTCATCGTGATTGGAATTACATATATAATGTTTGTCCTCGTGAAGGAGAAGTTCTCGCTCAAACTTGGGGAAGGCTTAAATCTATGATGCACACATGCTCCAATCATGAGCTCTAAAGGCAAATAATAGTACAAAACTTTTATGTTCGGCTTTCTTATAAAGATCAATTGATGCTCGATTCTTCTTCTACTGGTTCCTTCACGATGAAAACTATTGAATTCAAATGGGACCTTCTAGAACGAATTAAACGCAACTCTAAAGATTGGGAACTCGACGAAGGTAAAGAGTCGGGTATAAAACTTGAGTTTGATTGTGTTAAATCTATTATGGAAATCGATACTTTTCATAAGTTTAGTGCTAAATATGCCTTGTCTCTGAGATAGTTGCTTCCTTTTGTGAAAGTTTTGCTGCTCGTGTTGATCTCCCCAGGGAGAAGTGGTTTAAATACCATCCACCCATTGAAGAATTGTTAGAGGAACCTATTATTGCTAAAGATGAAACAATTATCTATAATGTTGATCCAGTTGTGCCCACTACATACATTGAGAAACCACCTTTTCCTGCTAGGATGAAGGAACATGCTAGAGCTACAACTGTGGTTAATAAAAGCTATGTTAGAACACCCAAACCTTCTGAAAAATTAAATGTGTAACCTAATATTGCTATGGTTAAAGATCTCTTGACTGATAATATTGATGGACAAGTTGTTTACTTCTGTGATGAAGCTGCTACAATAGCAAAAACTGTTAGAAACGAAGATGATGTGCTAGATAAGAATAAACCAGTTGTTGGCATGCCTGTTGTTTCTGTTAAAATTGGGGATCCTTGTTATCATGGCTTATGTGATATGGGTGCTAGTGTGAGTGCTATTCCTTTTACCTTATATCAAGAAGTTATGAATGATATAGCACCTTCTGAGATAGAAGACATTGGTGTTACTACTAAACTTGCAAACGGAGATACTATTTCACCACTTGGGATTGTTAGAGATGTTGAAGTATCGTGTGGAAAAATCCAATATCCTACTGATTTCTTAGTACTTGGTTCACAACAAGATAATTTTTGTCTCTTTATATTTGGTAGACCTTTCTTGAATATCGTTAACGCTAAAATTGATTGTGTTAAAGAAAAGGTTAAGTGAGTTTTGGTGATGTATCTCATGAATTCAATTTCTCTAAGTTCGGTAGACAACCACATGAGAAAGAGTTATCTAATAAAGGTGAAATTATTGGTCTTGCTTCTATTGTCGTGCCTCCTACTGGTCCTTTAGAACAATATTTGTTAGAATATGAAAATGATATGCATATGAATGAAATGGATGAGATATTCTATAGGCAAACACCTATCTTTAAACACAATTTGCTTGTTGACATTCTAGGAGATCCTCCCACACGTCAGGGAGATCCTGTGGGTGAATTAAATAAATTACCTCATACATTGAAATATGCTTATCTTGATGAAAAGAAGATATATCCTGTTATTATTAGTGCTAACCTTTGAGAGCATGAAGAAAAGAGATAACTCGAAACTCTGCAGAAGCATCGTGCTGCTATTGGATATACTCTCGATGATCTTAAGTGCATTAGTCCCACTTTATGTCAGCATAAGATTAATATGGAATCGGATGCTAAGACTGTCATCGATCATCAACATCGTCTAAATCCTAAAATGAAAGAAGTGGTAAGAACTGAAATGTTAAAGCTTCTGGAGGCAGGTATAATCTATCCCATAGCTGATAGTAGGTGAGTAAGTCATGCTCATTGTGTTCCAAAGAAAGGAGGTATAACTGTTGTTCCTAATGATAAAAATGAACTTATCCCACAAAGAATTGTAACTGGTTATAGGATGGTAATTTATTTTAGACAATTAAACAAAGCTACTAGAAAAGATCATTACCCCTTGCCTTTTATTGATCAAATGTTAGAAAGATTATCTAAGCATACACACTTTTGTTTCCTTGATGGATATTCTGGTTTTTCTCGAATACCTGTGTCAAAGAAAGATCAAGAGAAAACTACTTTCATATGCCCTTTTGGAACTTATGCTTATAGACATATCCCTTTTGGTTTTATGCAATGCACCTGCTACCTTTCAAAGATATATGACTGCTATATTCTCTGACTTTTGGAAAAGATTGTTGAGGTTTTCATGGATGATTTTTCTATTTATGGGGCTTTCTTTGATGATTGCTTGAGCAACCTTGATCGAGTTTTGCAGAGATGTGAAGAAACTAATCTTGTCTTGAATTGGGAGAAGTGTCACTTTATGGTGAATGAAGTCATTGTGCTTGGGAGTAAAATCACTTAACGAGGTATTGAACTAGACAAAGCTAAAATTGATGCAATTGAGAAAATGCCATGTCCTAGAGATGTAAAAGGAGATTTACTAAAGATTTATTAAAGATTTCTCAAAGATCTCTAGGCCACTAACTAATCTACTTCAAGGTTGAACACTATTTGATCACATTTCTAATGGTAGAGGTAACAGGTAGGTTTGTGGAAATTGCAAAGATCCAGGTCACATTACTAGGGACTGCAAGGTTGAACACTATTTGATCTAGACAATCACATCACTGATGACTGCACTTGGCCGAAACAGATGAAGCATGCGCCTAAGTATGTGGGCTATATGCTGCCAAGGTCCTTGGGGGTGTTGCTAGTTTAGAGTTTCAAGGATGTTCTAATGGCAGATCACATTAATCCCCTTGCAGTGGTCTATATCAAGTCTGGGTAGATCAATGAAGCTGATTTTGTCAAAGCTTTTGGGAATATGTTCAGCTGGGGATGGCAATGGAGAGTCAACGAAGCTAGAAAGAATTTCTATATGGTGAGATTTCCATGTAAAGCCAAGTTAGTGGAGCTAGCCAAGTTTAATGACTTTAACTTGTTGGACACTAGAGTTATCATAAAGGTGCAAGGATGGACTCTTGATCATCAGGCTGTGGGTAAATTGCATACTGTCTGAGTCAGGTTCAATGGAGTTCCTGACTGCTTTAGGCATTCCTTTGGGATGTGTGAAATTGTTGCTGTTGTGGGACCTATTCTGGAAGTTGATATGGAT
This sequence comes from Elymus sibiricus, assembly GCA_039707655.1. NCBI lineage: Eukaryota > Viridiplantae > Streptophyta > Magnoliopsida > Poales > Poaceae > Elymus > Elymus sibiricus. The sequence goes on along the minus strand of CM077672.1, from coordinate 518,031,939 downwards.
ACTACCAGTCAGGAGAAAGTCAAAGTCAAGTGTGGGGTAAGAGCTATTGAGAAGATCCCTATTCATGTAGAGATTATTGCACCCGACTTGTAAAGGTTTAGAATTGGGTCAGAATTAGACTCAGTGGTGGCAATGGGATGGTACAAACATGATACTAGGAAAAAAGCCAGAATGGAAGAAACTAAAAAAACAAAGTGGCCTTGGGAAGTCTGAACCTAGCTCAAATAGAGGAGACCAACAAAAGAAATGACAAAGCGAAGGAAGCTCTGGAGACATACCTGGGAGCAAGCTATGATGGAAATGGCAAATGATAGAAGCGGGATGCAGAGAGAGATGGACATGATGTATAGAAAAATCTAGTCATTAGAAGAGGAGAAGATGAGATAGAGTGCCCTATGGACCGAAGAAGAGAAAAGAATGATGGACATGGAGAGGGACAAGAAGAAATTAGAAGAAGAGTTAACAACACAAAAGGTGGTTCTACAACAACTGGTACATGAGGCTGCTAACAAAGAGGCTTATGAATTGGACCTTGTAAATCTAGAGGTAGAGGAAGCTAAGAAAGGAGAAGAAGAAGACACACCTAAAGATGAACAAGAGAATGGGAAATATTATCAGCCTACTGACTTCACTGCTAGTCAGGAATCAGAAAACTTTGGGGGAAAGAATGGCTGCCATCCAAGGGATTAGGGAAGATGATATGACTGAGAAGGACAAAGAGGAAATGTTGAGGAGAAGCCTAGGCATAGAGGAAAGCAGGATCAAAAAGTGGAAGACATGGCCAAAATGAGAGCTGAAGAGAGAGACAATTATGGTAAGAACACCAATCCTTTTGCTTCTAGTCCATCTTTACTGCATGTGACCTCCTTGGTAGGGGTTGATCTAGGGTGTTCTCTAGATATGATTGATTAAAACATGGATATTATTAAAAAATGGAAGAAGCAAGAAGCGATTTTTATAGAATATTGTTAATCAATGAGAGGAGGTGAACCATAATGGTACATCAGTACATATTGACACTGGGGATACCTCTGTGGAGGAACTATGTTTAGATTTGGAACGCTCTGATGTTGATATTGAGGATAGACAATTCCAGAAATTGAGAGGAATGTTCTCTAGGGAATATGCATAGAAATTTCTCACCTAAGCTGTGTGAAGCATTATATTGTTGTTGGGGTTTTGAAAAACAATAAGAGGAGAAAGAAAAAAAACTAAGACTACAGATTAAAAATGAGAGTTTTTTTTGGAATGCTAGAGGAATTGGAAATGACCCAAAGAAGAGATATATTAGAGAACTGATTTTTGAGCATAAGTTGGATTTCATAGGGATTCCGAACACTATTAAGAAGCAGTTCACTAAAAGTGAATTGCACAATTTATGTGGTGGTAGAAACTTTGACTGGTATTGGAATTCTCCAAAGTGACTGTCTGGTGCGATTATGGTGGGTATTAATAAAGATTACTTTGAAAATGGGAAGTATTTCCTAAGAGTGCTGGTTTATGATAGGAAAATCAAGCTCCACTGGAATTTTGTGGCTGTATATGGAGATGCTCAGACTGAAAAGAAAGCTAGTTTCTTAGCTGAGTTTGCCAGATTATATCATGACAGCCCTCTCTCTTGTCTGCTTGGGGAAGATTTTAATATTACCAGGAAAGAATCAGAGAAAAATAAACCTATGAACAATAAACATGGGAACTTCTTGTTCAATGCAATTATTGAAAATGTTGGATTGAGGAAATTCCCCCTTAATGGTATATAGAAACTATACCTAGGCAAATAATTTACCTGATCCCACATATGAGAAGTTGGACAGGGTCCTTTTTTGTCCTGCACGGGAGGAGAAATATCCCCTCAGCTTGCTACAAGCATTTGCTAGAGAGGTGTCTGACCATGCCCCTTTGTTTTTGGACTCTGGAGAACAAAGAGGGGGTGAACCTATCTTTAGATATGAGAACTCTTGATTTTTAAGAGAAGGATTTAAGGAATTTGTTTGAAAGATTTGGAAAGGGATTTATAAAGGTTCAAACATAGATAGATGGCAAATGAGATTGAGAGAGTTGAGGAAGAAAATCAAGGGATAGAATAAAAATGTGGATACTTGGTATAGGAAAATTAAAATAGAAATTATTTAGAGGCTTGATTGCATTTACAAGAATGCTGAGGTTATGGGGTTAAATGTGCATCTGATATTGGAGATTGTGGTTTGTGTGCATGCTTTCTTCGTACTGCTGTGTCTGTGTACCGGAGTGTTGGGTTGACGTTTTGGGCCTTTGATGGTATTGGTTGAGGTTGTTCGCTATCTTTGTCCGTTGGGTAAAAGTGAATACTTGTGGGTAAGTTTGTGTGCCACTGTTATGACTATATGTGCACATTTATGTCGTGTATATTTGCTGATGTGGTTATGCATATGCTTATTAGTATAGTTGTATATGAGCATGTTCATAGTCATGTAGGGAAACAAGCACCCCTCGTCGATAAATTCATGAAACGCGATACTAATATCTTGCTTAACTTCTTGGTTGCAGTTAGGCTTTGCATCAAAGACGCAACAGGTCATCTTATACGTACTGGTCCTGCTTTAGACAGAGAGTGGGATTGGAGTTGACGAAGCGACATGGTAGCCAGCCGATTCTCAGTAGACAAGAGACAAAACCTGGCCTAACTTGCGGAAAAGAAAGCGTATGCCGTGCTACTAATTAATTGGATTGGATAGCATTTCATTTCATAGCCGTCGCTCCGTCAGATCCATCCATCGTTAATTGATAGTATATAAACCAATCCATCCATCCATCCATCCATCCATCTCTACTCTCCATGTCTCCTTGTGAACGTCATACAAAACGACGGACATGCATATGCAACTCATTCACAATGAAAACGACGGATCAACTATAAAAGTTCTCTCGCCCAAAATATGTACTACATATGTAAACCCTCATTTAGAAAAACATTCAATTGCAAAAGAAAAAAAATAGCTAGCTTCAACCATTCTAGTGGTATATACTCTTGATTCATCCATCCATATGTACGTGCAAGATTGATTGGTTGTTTTGATTTGGGGCGGCTTCTTTCTTTCTTTCTTTCTTTCTTTCTTTCTGCACAAGAAAGATTAATGACACCCTGAAGTATTCTATTCCATTCAATTCCTTTGAGTTGAATTGAAATTGCACTTCATATTTAACAATGCATACATATAAGGGCATCTTCAAGGCGGACCCTCAAACCTCCCGTATATATCCGGACCGCCACTTTTGCCATTCAACGGGGACCTGTATATGTCCATTTAGCAGTCTGGACGTATGAATTCCGGCAAAATGGAGAGCTTTGCGGAAGTCCGGACATGCATGGGTCCGGACATGCGTTTTGACCAATCACATACATGTCCCTCCCTTTTCTCTCTCCTCCCAACCGCACATGCATGGTCTCCTTCATGTTTCCATCCAATCGGACACCACAACACAAATAGCCCATCACATGTATGACCCCCTCCTACTTTTACTCCTCCCGGCCGAATACTTTGTAAAGCGTTGGATGACTCCGTTCCACATCATGTCCGTGGATCACGCCCGGACACAAAAACGGACATATACCAGAGAAATTTGTGGGGCTTGGCGATGCCCTAAGGAAGTATGCATCATGCCATACGTAGTATCTACACCTTCTAGATGATGGTAATTAAGTAGTAGTTGGTTAATCAGCATTTGCGTCATGCATGTGCTTAGCTTGGTAGCAGCTACGTACAGCTGGTTCCACTTCCATTCCATGTTACTCCATTCATCCATCTCAGTTCTCCAATTAATTAATAATTCATAGGACTAGTCGTCAGGAGTGGTATATACACCTTAATCCGTATCGTATAGTATATATGGGGGTACTTAAACTCAATTCCTCCTAGTAGTCTTTTGTTGCAAGGAAGCATGTAGAGAGGAGTAAGAAGATATATATATATATATATATATATATATATATATATATATATATATATATATATATATATATATATATATATATATATATATATATATATATATATATATATAAGATCGGGTGTAGTTACTCCTATTTTTGTTTCGTATGTTCTAGATAGTACTTTCTCCGGTCCTTTTTACTCCGCGTATTAGGTTTGTGTCAAGTCAAACTCTACAATGTTTGACCAAATTTATATTTAAAAGTATCAACATCTACAATACCAAATATATATACTATGAAACTGCATTTCATAATGAATCGAACAATATTGATTTGGTGTTGTGAATATTAATACTTTTTTCTATAATGTTGGTCAAAGTAGAGATACTTTGACTTCGAGCAAAACTTATATGCAGACTAAAAAGGACCGGAGGAAGTATCTATCATATCGGAGTATATGCACGCGTAGTATGTAGTATATAACAATCTTTAGGTAGTATATATACTACTTTTTAGGTAGTATGTATCATATTTTGAGCATACATTTTTTTTATGTAAAAATATGTACGTATTTCATAAATCTAATAAAAACTATGGGTTCCCTTAAAAAAATTAGATAACTCATTTCGGACTATCTTAGATACAATATATGAACATACTATGTACTACCACAAGGTAGTATACGCTATTCGTCACCCTAGGTGAGGAATAGTTATTCTTCACCCCCCTCTATTTTACCATCAATGCATCATTTTTTTATGTCCCGTATTTTTTTCTTACTTCATACGTAAAAATAGAACGTAAGAAAATATTAGACCGCCGTAAAAAATATTTTTTGTTAGGTAAAATTACAAACGTAAAATATAATGTAAAATATACATAAAATGTAATTTTTATGGTCTTATACCAATAGTTTTGTTTTCTTATGTCAATTTTTTACGTAGTGAATCAATCTATTTGTATACCAAATGTAGTTTATTTATAAAACGATCCTAAGATTACCTTAGATGAAGAATAACTTATTCTGCATCCTGGGTGATGAATAGTATATATATATACACACACACACATGCTCAACAAACAGACTGTTTCTGAGGAATTCTCCTGTTTTAATTGATTGGTACGGACGGGATCTTCATATGCATGACTGGGCCGGTGCTTCTTCTTGAATTATATGTAGTATTTAATTACATAGTTGACTAATTGAATTGAAGAGTTGAATTGAAATGTCGTCAAGTGCATTCACTTCATATATGTATATGCATATGTTGGCATGCATCATGCCATACGTATGTGGATCCTTCTCTTCTAGAAGGGCGAGTGAATGAGAATGAGATCTCTATTTATTTAAGTAATGCACCTAGAAGTACAGTTAATCTATCATTCTCTCTATTCCAAAGTAAATGCATGCGCTTGTACTCATGTTATCCTCCCTCAGTGCTTTTTAGTTTGCGTATAAGTTTTGTCCGAAGTTAAAACACTTCTACTTTGACTAAACTTACAGGAAAAAGTATGAACATTCACAATACCAAATCAATATTGTTGGATTCATTATGAAATGTAGTTTCATAGTATATATATTTGGTATTGTAGATGTTGATACTTTTTAATATATATTTAGTCAAAGTTAGTAAAGTTTGACTTGACAGAAATCTAATACGCGGAGTAGAAAGGACCGGAGGGAGTACTGTTGAACGACGGAACATGCAACACGTAGGTACCTGCCTGACAAGTTGAATTGGGGCCGGCAACGATGGATGGAGCTGGATCAAATTCAAATTCAAATAATCCGAACTATGTAAAAAAAAAATTCATAGTAATGCTACATGTCTTATATTATACTCATATAATAAAGGTCAAGGTACAAAACCATGTAGACGACTTGACATGAAAAATGGCAGCACTCTAGTGTTTTACACAAGAAGGTCCATGAACCAAAATAAAATAAAATTACAATCAAGATCAACGATTCCCCTGAGCATGACTCTAGCGCCCGCACCTGCCTGTGGCATCAAGCAGCAAAATATGAGGACACCGAAGCTGGATCAGTGATGTACGTACATATTTGCAGACCCCAAAAAAAGCTGCTCTACAAAAATGGCCGTGATCATCTGCTTCCGGCCGGACTAATGCATGCATGCATGTAATCATGTAGACAAATCAATGGCATCGATCCTAGAATAGCTATACGTACGAGTACGTAATAGGAGGTGGACTAGTCCCCTGAAAGAGGTACTCCTATACTATAAGGACGTAATACTGGATCCACTAGCTAGCTAGCTAGGTAGGCGGCTATTAGATACGGTGTCACCAGGCAAAAAAATAATACTCCCTCCGTCCCAAAATAAGTGACTCGACTTTGTACTAACTTTAGTACAAAGTTGAGTCACTTATTTCGGGACGGAGGGAGTATCAAAGTCCGTTTAGGCGGCTATTAGATACGATTAGGTAGGCGGCTATTCAATTCAACGTCCGTTTAGGCGGCCGTGTTATCTTATTTATTTATTTATGTGGAAGAAGAGAAAAATCAAAGAGTGATTAATTAATTGGTTTCGTCAACAAGCTCAAGGAAAAGTGGATCCCTGTGATTTCATCCATCCCATCTCATCTCATCTCATCTCATCTAGAGGAAGAAGACGAAGAAGAATCCTACTACGTACGTACATGCTTCTTCTCACGCTCACTTGAATTGAATGGTCCTCCACTTCCACTTCCACTTCCACCATTCATGCATCCTCGATTGATCTTTTTTGGAAGACAAGAAACAAAAAGAAGAAAAAGGAAATATACATGCGCTGCATGGAAGATGAACTTGTCGGGTTTTTTGACTGATGATGAGAAAACTAGTTAAAACGTACTCTTACTACGTTTCCATCCACTACCACGTACGTGTATGGTATATATATCGAGCTCAAGGGACGATCTGTCAACGTTCGTTGGTGCTATCTATCCAATCCAATCCATTCATTTCCGATCCACACTACCATAATATCTGCACACAGACAAGCTTCCTTCTAGACCAGATGCACCTGTCAAGACTTCAAACACGGTTTTCCAACACATGTCAAGACTAAAATTTAGAGATGGTTTTGGAACACATGTCTCAACCTCAACAAGGACCTGCCGCTGACCGTATTCCTCCAAGAATACATACATACATACATACATACATACATACATAATACTACTACTACTCACTACCGGAATCGATCATTGAATCCCAGGCTCCTGTCATGCATGTCCTATCGCAGCACCTGCTTGTTGGCAACGCAATCACCTAGCCGCCCCTAATTAATCAAACTACTCCACACCTTTTTTTTATCAATTTATGCTGAGTATGCCTACCTGTTTTGGTGCGCGCAAAGCCAATTCTCAATTAAATATTTAAAAATTCTTATTTATTATCGATGTCTCACTAATGCAGAGTGAAAACATGTAGAGGAGCGCTTAGAGAAACGGTTGAGCTGTTGGAAAGGCAACTTGCTCTCTGTTGAAGGACGACTAGTCTTAATCAACTTGGTCCTCACAAATATGATTCTCTATATGTCCTCTTTTTTCCAACTCCCAAAAGGGTTCTTTCAGAGGCTGGGTTATTTTAGATTCAGATTCTTTTACCAAGGGGACAACGAAAAGAAAACAATACTGGCTAGTCAAATGGAGCGCGGTTTGTAGGCCAAAAGTCCAAGGTGGACTTGGCATTCATGACCTTCGGGTCAAGAATGATGCCTTACTTAGTAAATGGTTGTTCAGACTACTTATGAAGGATGACATTTGGCAAACCCTGCTGCGCAATAAGTATCGAGGCCAAAAAGTTATGTCACGGGCCTATTGGAAACCTGGTGAGTCACACTTTTGGGTTGGTCTAGTGGCGATGAAGAAACACCTTTTTCGTTTTGGATCCTTTGCAATAAAATATGGGTTAGAGATTAGTTTCTGTGAGGACAACCGGCTAGCCAATGCCAGCCTCCGAAAACAATATTCAGCTTTGTGCCTCATTGTTCGCGAAAAGAATGATACTCTAGCGTAGGTGCTCAGTTCATTCCCGCCGGATATTTCTTTTAGGCGGGATTTGATTGGCCCCGTCTTATGTCATGGCAAAATATGTTATTTCGATTGGAGTCGATTAACCTGACACAAGGACATGACAAGTTTTGTTGGAACCTCACTACATCTGGGTCCTTCTCAGTCGAATTTATGTACCGCGCGCTCATACATTTAGAGGTGCCAGTGGATAATAACAAGAAAATTTGGATGTCGAAGATTCCACTAAAAGGAGTTGTTCTAACCAAAGACAATCTCGCCTGTCGCAATTGGCACGGAAGTAAGAAGTGTAGTTTTTGTACTCATGACGAGACAATCAAACATCTCTTTTTCCAATGCAAGTTTGAGCGTTCTATGTGGTCAGTCATTCAAATAGCGTTCAATTTGTATCCACCCACAAGTGTTGTCAATATTTTTGGTCATTGGTTGGACGGAATTTCAAATAGGTTCAAAACACTAATTTGGGTGGGGGCATATGCCTTGTTATGGGCACTCTGGCTATGTAGAAATGATTTGGTTTTCGAAGGAAAAACACCTCTCCTTTGCTGGTTAATTATTTTTGCTGTATGCACTTGCTTCGTACGTGGTCTACACTACACCGAACGGAGTATCAACCGTTGTTTAAGACGATGTGTATGCGGTTGGAACGGGTGGTCAGGGATGTCTTCATTCAGCATGGGTGGCAGCATAATCTCTTGATTGGTGCACCACCTCCTTCGACATAGGCATAGTGTCGGTCCTATATGATCCAACTATTGCCGATATGTCATCTTTTTTTATCTTCTTTGAGTTTGTTTTTGTTTGGCTGTGTATCTTAGTTATGCAGAGGTCGGGCGGTGCTCATCATGTTTTATATCCACTTGATCCTACATTTTAAGTCAATAAAAATGCCCTTTAACGGAACAAAAGTTACTACGAATGTGAATGCTGACTCCTCATTAATTAATACGCTTGGTTAATTGGACCACTCCCTCCGATTTAGAAGACGTGCACATATACCTAGGTCATCAATTTGACTTATATAAAATATATTGTTTAACATAAAAATTATATCATTAGAAAATAGAACATCTAAAGTTTCTAATGATATATTTTTTGTAATATATGCCTCTTATTAAGTTGATCAAATTGACGATCTAGATACACGTACAGGACTTGTAAACTGAGACGGAGAAAGTACTACTAAGAAAAATCAAGCCAACAATGGACAATCCATTTTTTTTTTCTGAATGGAAGAAATAACGGGCTTGACATCCATGCGTACAACGTGCGCACCGTAGTAGGTCCAATCCATTTATTTCCTACTCATCAATGCTGGCCTTTGTACGTACCCATCTGATATTTTTCGAAAAGGGACGCTTTATTACTTAAAAGGTTTAAGCATTACACCCGGTCTCTGCATAACTGAGATGCACACAGCCAAACAAGGTCTCCTCATAAAACAATAAAATAAGAATAAAAAAGGCGAAATACAAGAAACATATAGAGTGTGTATAACGCCTAAAGTGGAGGGGCACCAATCCTAAGATCATGTTGCCACCCATGTTGGGTAAAAGTATCCCTCGCCATAGCCTCCAATCGTGTACACACATCCGTAAACCGGTCTCGATTCTCCACACGTTGTAGAGAGGACCATAAACGAAGAATCCCGGTACATCTGTAGATAAGCTGCAATGGAGAAGTACTTTTATCGTTAAAAACCAACTATCGTTAATGAACCAACTATTATATGATGCATGATTGATGGAGCAGCAAGATTGCATAGAGATGTTGCTCAAGCAAAGTGGCAGCCCTCTATGTCGATATCGAGATAGCCGAGAGCATAGAATGGTGTAGCCGTAGTCGAGGTAGCTGTGCGAAGAAAGCCGTGGTCGATGTCGAGTCGGGATGGTCGGTGACGAGGTAATCGTCATGGAGCCGCAAGCGTAAAGAGGCGCCAAGTTAGTCATAGACGCAATGATACCGAAGTAATGGTGCGTGGGAAGACGACATTACTAGCGAGGCATAGCGCCAGGTTACCAAGCCCGGGAACATGTTGTGGACGAAGGCACGTGATAGACAATAGGAAAGAGCTCAAACGTGTGTTGTATTCATCCACAAGGGGTCGAACAATAAATAGAAGTATACATCCGAGAGAGATTCACTACACACGCACACCCTAGCTAAGCAACAGCCGATCCTATATCCAAGGAGAAGATAGAGACGGCTTGACCCTGCATGCCCATATGCAAGGGCGGTGGCGCGTGACGCGCGCGCGCAAGACCAGCACGACTGGCGCAAGACCAGCTCGTCCGGTATAATCTCATTCTAACAGCCCCCGCAGTCTCAGCGTGGGTTTGCCGAACGTCGGAACTGAGTAAATGTAGTAGTAGGCAACCCCTTCGTGAAGATATTTGCGTAATTAGAGGTCGTGGGTACATGAAGCACACGAACCTCGTCGAGGGAAACCTTGCCATGCACGAAATGAAAGTCGATCTCAATGTATTTGGTGCAGCGATGCTGCACTGGGTTAGCAGACATGTACACACCAGATACATTATCACAATACACCACCGTAGACTTGGTGATGGGCTGATGGAGCTCTTGCAACAACTAACGCAACCAAGCGGTCTTGACAACGACATGTGCAACAGCCCGGTACTCCGCCTTAGCGCTCGACCTGGAAACAGTAAGTTGTCGCTTCGACGACCAAGATATCAAGCTATCCCCAAGAAAAACGCAAAAACCAGAGGTGGAACGTAGTGTGTTGGGGCAGCCGACCCAGTCGGCGTCGGAATATGCTAAGAGAGTGGGTGGCGAGGACGGGTTGATGTGGAGGCCGGAGTCTAGGGTGCCTTTGAGATAGCGAACGATGTGTTTGACAAGGTTATAGTGAGAGGAGCGTGGGGCATGCGTAAAAAGACAGGCCTGCTAAACGGCATAGGACAGGTAAGGACGAGTGTTAGTCATGTACTGCAGTGCGCCGTTTAAACTACGATAGATAGTAGGGTTATCTAGGAGGTCGTCATCGGTGATGGATAGTTTGACGCCAGAATCGATAGGGTGCGAACAGGATAACAGTCGGCCATGTCGGCACTGGCGGAGCTACGTGCAAGCAAAACCGGGCCATGGCCCGCCCAGCTTTGCGGCAAAAGGAGTAGGCACAAGGGTAAATCTAGGCAATGTTTGTAAGAAAATTTTGGCAGCCTTTAGCTTGGCCCGCCCAGGACTTTGATTCTAGCTCCGCCAGTGCATGTCGGCACGCTCTATAATATCCAAAGCATACTGCGGCTGAGAAGACGGAGGCTTGCGGGTGAGTGAGTGACGGCAACTCTTTTGTTTAGTCACCTATATTTCCTCCGTCCTACTCCCTCTGATTGATGTAAACGTTTTTATATTAGTTTACAGAGGGAGTATAATATAAAAGGTTTTTGCAAGATGTTTTAGCTTATAAAAACGTCTTACATTGTGAGATAGAGGGAGTACTATAATAACCCAAAGTACAACACGTTTTCATATTGTTCAACTAACCTTTAAAAGTCGAGCTTACATCTTGTCCTGTGGGTTTAATTGGACTAGATAATCCTAGTCAGTACTTGCCGTGCTCCGGTTCGAAAATGTCAACTAGTTTTTGTCAGTTCCAAAGAGATGACTTGTGGAGCACTTCTACTACTCTTTTATGAGTTATAACACATATGAATTGACTCGATTCAGTCTGTTATGAGTTATAGCACATATGAATTGACTTGATTCAGTCTCTTATCAACGAATTAACGACTTCTAGAGGACCACGGCTTACTGCTAGACTTGTATCATGTCATCTCGCAGGGGTACCTACATTATTCGCTACTTGCTACTTGGTAGGAGAGATGGATCTTTGGCGGGGTTTATTTAATTGTCTTGATCTAATAAGATCCACGGACAAATGAGAGTTTGTGTTGGATGACCAACTACAACGACACGGCTGCATCGACAGGGCGTTATCCTGGCAAAACCGATGTGTGCTCGATGGGTTTCTTCCGGTCCTGGCAAAACCGACGGACTCATCGCCGATGGCACCTTCTGACACCCGCAAGGTGCATCGTCCATATCAGCAGCTCCGTTGTAGCGCATTTTTTTTGCGCCTCCCACTTTATGCGGTTTCGTCGTGACGACTACACCATCGATCACGACTACCTCGACCATGGCTACATCACCATGATCGGCTACCTCGACATCGACAGACAAGGCTACGTCTACAGCTACTCGTCAGCAACAACTCCAGTCAACATCGTCCGCGTCATCACTAGCGTCCACGCCACTCCCGCTGTGACTGTGGGAGGGAATAGAGGAGACACAAGGGAGGCACCAGAAGGGACGCAGTCACCGCCCTAGGTGCCGACCTATCAGAAACGCGGTTGATGATGGCGCAGCAGAGAAGATGACAGAAGCACAAGACTTAAAATTCAATCGTAATCATCCGCTTCACTCCCTCTACGACTGAGGGGGAATGATAGAATATAATTTGGATTTAAAGATAGAGATAAGGTGTAGAGATCGATTAGGTTTAAGCTATGTATAACTTATCTTGTACTTCAAACCTCTACCCCTCATGCATTCTATATAAACCCCATATTATGTACAACACACAATATTAGCCATCCTACAATTTCACACAACTAAATTCAGACAGTTTGGTCCGGACGAGTTTGTGGATTATTTTAGGCCCTGCGTTGAAGATGCTCTAACGCATGCACAAAGGCTGTATACGATGGATCGCTACGATGCACACATAGGCGACAATACACTTACTCCGGTCACGGTCACGTTCACGATGAGGGTCTAGACACAAGCTAGCGTCAGATTGGATTGAAAAGTATGCTTCTAGTGGTATTAAGGAATTTCAAATCAAGGCTGTTCTGCAAGCGCTGCCAGTTTATGCAATGGGACTCTTTAAATTAATTTCCAGTCTCGTTATGCGAGGATCTAGCTCAGATTATAAGAAATTTCTGGTGGGAAGATGAAGAGGATAGGAGGAAAACCCACTGGTTAGCCTGGGACAAGCTAGCAAAACCAAAAGGACAGGGCGGCATGGGGTTCCGTGACCTAAGGTTATTTAATCAAGCGCTCTTAGCTAAGCAGACATGGCGGTTATTGGTTTTCCCAGATTCGTTGTGTGCTAAGATTTTGAAGGCAAAGTATTACCCCAATGGTCACATCTTGGATACGGTATTCCCGCAAGCCACGTCTCTGAATTGGCAAGGTATCATGCATGGGCTGGATCTTTTAAAACAAGGGGTCATATGGAGAGTGTTCTATGGTAAAAATGTTAACATTTGGAGAGATAACTGTCTCCCAAGAAATTCGGGGCTAAAAATTTTAGCTAAAAAGAATCGAACTAGACTAAAGTGGGTGTCGGAATTATTCATGAGCGGGGCGAGAAGATGGGATGAAAATATGATTAGGCACTCATTCTTTCATCATGATGCCGAGGAGATCCTAAACTTACGCATTCAGTCTGTGGGAGAGGGTGATCTAGTTGCTTGGCGCTATGAAAAGAATGATTTGTTCTCCGTTAAAAGTGCGTACAGACTGCTTTAAAGCTCAAGGATTCCAGTGCGTACAGACTGCTTTAAAGCTCAAGGATTCCAGGGATGAGACAGGAATATCTAGTGGTGCTGTGAATGAGGAGAGAAGAATGTGGGACGTTATTTGGAAGGCTAAGGTTCCGCAAAAAAATAAAAATTTTGCGTGGAGAGCCGCGACCAACAGCTTGGCAGTCCAGGTGAATAGAGTAACTCACCACCAAATAGTCTCCAGGTTGTGCACTATATGTGGTGTTGAGGATGAAAATGTTTTCCATGCATTGGTGACCTGTCCCAAGGCGTGTGCCTTGCGTATTGCCTTGGGGGACGTCTGGAATATTTCGGGGGAGGAGTTGTTTAGATTTACGGGGCCGGACTGGCTTCTCATTCTGCTTGACCAATTGGGGTCTCCGGTACGCGAGCAAGTTTTATTTATACTCTGCAAAGCTTGGCATTTGAGGAACGATTTGATTTTTGGAAGAGGGAAAGAATCAGTGAATGCTTCTGTTATCTTCGTGGAAAATTATTGGAAGACATTCTCGACTCACAATGCTCGTGTGCAAGGGGATCTAAGCATCAAAGGCAAGGGGATGATAGGGATTGGGGTGGATGTTAGTCCGCAAAAGCATGGTCAAGCTGTATGGAGGCCTCCGGATCCGAAGTATATTAAGGTAAATGTTGATGTTAGTTTTGTGGAGAGCATGAGATCTGCCAGCGTTGGGGTTGTCGCCAGGAATCATCTGGGAGAAGTCCTGGTGTCATCTTGGGATTTTATTCCAGTGTGCTCCGGAGTGGAGGAAGCGAAACTTCGTGCGTGCCTAGCCGGGCTATACATTGGTATTACTCTTCACAAACCAATTATTTTGGAAACTGACTGCTCCTTTGCTGCATCTTTTCTAACGAAAGATATTGTTGACAGGTCCCCTTATGTGGACCTAAAAAAGGAAGCGATGAGTGTCTCCAAGTTTATTGAGGAGCTCAAGATTGCTAAGATTGGTAGGAAGGCAAACAAGGCGGCGCATGAGATAGCTAAATTTAGTTTTGACAGCAGGTCAGATGGTGTGCTTTGTAGTTCTGTTCCATCCGGTGTGGCTAATTATGTAATGAACAATTGTAATGATCTTGTTATTTGATCCATATATGGGGGAGTTTTCAAAAAAAATACTCTATCAAGAGTCTAGACACAAGCTAGACAGGGGAGTGGAGTCGAGGAGGAACGAAGCTACTCCTCTCATCTCCTCTCCTAAGAGCAAGTACAATAGTGAGCTTATAGCCCACTTACATGACATTTTTGCCTACGTGAAGGAAAGAGAGATGAAAAAGTAAGATGGGTGAGTTCTCATGCAAGAGCCTAGCTATATGCGTATTTCTAGGCAAATGCATTAAATACAAAGAAAGAGATAGAGAAAAGGTGCAAAATAGTAGTACTCTTATAGCCAAACTTATTGTATGTGTGGCTATAAGTGATGATTATATGTGACATCGTAATATCATATAGCTAGCAGTTAGCGATACTATTAACCATGCTCTAATGTGCTTGCATCGATTCATTCCCAGTTAAATACGTACTGGAGTAGTAGTTGACTGAAGGAAGGAAGGAAGAAACAAAACCTGGCCTAACTTGCGGAAACAGAGCATATGCTTCCTTCCGTGGTTAATTAACAAAACAACCATCCAACCATCGCCATCAGCAGTTTGATTAGATTAGTGTCATGTGCTTAATATATTTTGCTGGACGAAAACTAGCTAGCTGTCCATCTAAGTACTACTACTGTAGAGTAGTGTACTATGCATGCATCATGCCTTAGGTAATGTTGTATCTCCTAGCTAGTTCTAGAACAAGAATGGAAAGGACAACCAGTTGGTAGGTACGTATTCCTTCCGTCCGGATTTATTAGGCCTAAGAGCATCATAAGCATGTCCCTTTCTATAAGACCTTGCTTTGAAAACCTACGTGCATGCAATCATTTTATTTGTCGTAGTGAAAGACGTTGTTGCTAGTCCCATAGCTGAATAATAAATACACTGCATGCATGCTTTTTTATTGGTTGCATGTCAAAATTGACATATGAGAGAGTGTGGGATGGAAGAATTAATGTAAGCAAATTACGACGTGCCTTGGTTCAAGAAAAGTGGTCTCCGGGCCTAATAAACCCAGACGGAGGCATTACGGCTGAGGCATCGATCTCTCTGCTTGGTTGGAATTCCAAGCATGCGGGAAGGTTCCGCTTTCCTTTTCTTTCAAGAAAAATCTACTCTAGGGTATCACCGGCGGCTGACTCACGCTCCATTCCTTCATACACTTTACTTGGACCACCAATAGGAAGAATACGCAATTCAACATCTTTTGTACTCTATCTTCTTTTTGAGAAAGAATCAATTAAACAACTGTCTTATAGCTAATTAATACGTTCTATTTGCATGTGCTGTACAATAAATGCGTGTAAAAAATCCGTTAAGTTCTTTTTTCTTTGAAATGGTCAACATATTTCCTTCCGTTGATACTTCTGTAATCCTTTCATCTCACCATGCCCACATGCATGCTCGTGAGTGCAAAGACAAAAGCAATCAATTATATATAGGATCATTGACCAATCACAAACAGAGAAGATCAAATAAGCAATCTGTTGACAAATTCCCTTATGTACGAAGAACAAAGCAGCGGCCGGTTGACTCGTCATAAGTCGCTGCGATTAGTGCTAATTAGCTGTGTGCGACGCCGTGCCGCGAGACTGCGCCATGCCCAAGCGGCTGTGTAGCGGGCGGGCGCTTGAGGCGTGCATAACCGCTGCCGGGGGATGACATATTTCTATCATAACAAACTAGTTTTAAATACGAATCCAGTGACATAAATTTCTTGACATATAACCTTGTATTTATGTAGTAATTATTGGCATGTATAAACAAAACAAAATACGCTTTACTTTTAGGAATGATGGTAGCAATAACATCTTATATTATGGAACAGAAAGAGTATTAATGAGTCATATACGGTACATCTTACCTTTTGGCAATTAGAATTAGTAAGTACTCTCTTACATTTCTTTATGGAGGGAGTACATGATTGCTGAAGGAAGGAAAAAAAAATATCATACTACCGTTGGACTGGAAATGCCAATTCATATTCCGTTTTGGACCGTGTGAATTAGTTGTACATGACATTATCTTAATCTTATCTGGAAGAAGAGAAAAATCAAACGTGACTGGTTGATTTGTCAACAAAACGAAAAGTGCGTTCGTTTTATCTAGACTAGAGACAAGAAGAATCATTAGTCAACGTGCATTCCATGAATTCCGGGCAGGCATGCAAGACTAGTATTCCAAAAGAATGGCGGACCAAATTAATGAACGAGTCTTTTTCTTCTTATTACTATTCTTCTTCTTCTTCTTCTTCTGGAAGATTGTCTCCGTCGGAAGAAAATATGCATGCATGGAGAGTAAGATGAAGGGCAGTAATTCCACTTCCACGCACGAGGGAGTGCTCGTGCTCGTGCTCGTGCTCCCTCCAACTTCCGACAAGTCTAGTTAGTCGGGCCACACTCACTCACTCACTCTCAATCGTTGTCTCTGTCGTGCATGCTACGTTATGACCACTATCCCCAATTCAATTTTCATTTCAGCCATTTTACCAGTAAATGATTATTGATCCATTTCTCTGGAGCTGGGCAAATTCAATTTTCATTTCCTCAATTTTTGCTAGACAATACATGGACTAATCAGCCAACGGCACTGGCTTGGCTAGCTACGTGAATGGTCCATTCAAACCGTTGGTTGAATTGGACCAAGAAAACTAAAACGTTGGTTTCCTTCACGGCTACGTCAGTGTTCTCCTCAACAACAACAACAAAAAATATGTATTCGGCTCAATGGATAGAAGCAGCCGAGATGATCTGTCAACTTTCGTTCGTGCTATTACAACCAATGTGCAAGTAGCCATTTTTAATCTACTTGACTTTTTTCTCTAATTTATAAATGTGCTTAATTTAAATGATGCTTTTTACATTCAACATATCAATATTTAACATCCTTGGAAATAATGACTTGGTGTGAAATGACAACATAATGCATTTAGGTCGAAAACATCATCTTCACAACACAGGTGTGTGGGTCAACATTGGGTGAGAAGTGGCGAAAAAATAGTTATGACACAAATTCATTTCTAAATCCAAACATAGGTACCGCTGAAGCATCCACCGCTCAATGACTGTAAGACAAACACAAATGTTTTTCCATCTGTCATGATATACTATCGACTTCATATTCTCGGTTTTTTGGACAAGACTCGTGTCCCTTATGGGCAATGGGTGGATCTCCCTATCCACATATGACATCTTCGCAAGGTCGAATGACAACCATTTATCGACTAGTTCGGAGCTCGAAATCCAGGCTGAAGGGGGCAGGGGGTCTCACTAGGGTTAGCTGAGTCACCTTCATCCTCACAAGCACTATGACATAACCTATGATTGTCATTTCGCTTCCTAAGTGGGCGCAGAATAGATGGAAAACATAGGTAGGGGTTTTATCTAGAACGCCGAAGACATGAGAGTTTCTTTAAGGGCACATGGATTGGGTATTCAACCCTATAGCTCATTGAAATAGCAACTAGGAAGAATAGGATTGTGCATGATGACCTTGAAAGAGATAATAAATGTGATTGACCATAAAGCAACGTGGCAACCAAATATCAATCACCAGGAGACATTATTTGTTTCGTGCCGAACACCGTTGCTCGGCCTGGCAACCAACTATCTGTTCTAATCCAGTAACCCAAACACAAACGTATAAGTAATGGTTTCAGAGAAAAGAAGGGAAAAAAGTGAGACATGGAATTAAATAAGTGGTTTTATTGTCCGGCAATGATGCGTGTGCCCATTTTCATTTGTTTCCATGTGTTATCCGGTAATGCGGACCGTAACATGTTTTGTGTTATGCATTTTTTATGTTTCCATTATAAACTGGATGGACCAGTGGTTCATTTGTGTGTTTGATAAAAGAAGACCAACCGTTCATTTTCACCGGGCATCTTGTCTCCTATTTGGTTGCAGCAAGGGACAACAATAGTGAAATGTAGGAAGGGATATTGGGTGACCGCTGGCATCCACGGGCGAGCGAGTTCATTGACAGCGACCATGTGAAGTGAGCTACCGAACCGTCCATTTTTTGGGTGTTACAAATCCACATGCTCATGTGTTCCTTTTAATGTTATCACTTATGGGGATGGGGGAGAATGACTCAAGAAATGCATGTCGATTGTTAGAGAGTTTTAATCGAATGTCCATTTGTTAGAGAATGAAAGGAGATGCAGAGCTTGAAGGAGATCTATATGGGAGGGCTCTGCGGGGTATCGGTCTTCTAGGGTTTTCACAACGAGAGAAGTAGATTTTTCAGGTGCATGGATAGTGTTATTTATACGATATCAAAATAATTTTCCATGTTTTCCATGGTCTTAGAGTGTATGATTCTTGAGCATGGTATGGAAAATTCTTCTTTTTTTAGCTTTGACCGATTAAAGATGAAAAAGATACTTATTAAAAGGAGTTGTTGGTGGTGGTGGTATCGAGAATAGATTTACAATTGCAGGATGTTTATTGTTGCTAAGAGTGTATTTGTTAAGCTTGAAGCAACAAGATAGATACGGATATAGCTTGGAGTTTTCGTTGAAGCTTCTGAACCGTACAAGCTATAAAGCATTTTTTGTGTTTAGATTCTATTCAAGCCCCTTTTTAAGCTCTCGTCCTTTTTTGTGTTTTTTCTTTGTGCGGATGGCTTATGTTGAGTGTCTGAATTGTTTCCAAAACCGTAACAGAAGCGATGCCACTGGTTGGATGTTTCTCATCCAGCTACCTGCGGACGCTTGAGCAGTGGTGTAACAAGCATCTTATTTTTGTTCTTTGATGAACAAGCAATGTAGTAACCAACAATAATAACATTATGCATGTACCAATCGTGCCATGCTACGCAAGTACAAGTTCGACATCATCCCTGGCACCACATTGCTTTTTCAGGCGTCATAGGGTCGCAATTTTTTTAGGGGTCCATGGGGTCGTGGATGCAGCTTTTACCCACACAAGGGGTGTACAGGGATGATCATCTGGGGTGAGAAGTGGATCAGTTTATCACTGACTACAAGCTGCGAAAACGCGGTCTGGCCTGCATCGATTCGTCTGAAGACAAGCCAGGGGTGTGCTTGTACAACTTTTCAGGGCAGACGATAAAAACAGCAAGCTTGATATGCCCTAGAGTCTGATGTGATCACGAAGGGAATTGATCTGAAGGGGAAAAAAAGAGAAGTTGAACCAATATGACCTGTGCCGCAGCTAAGGGATGGGAATATAGATGCACCTTCTGTGCACCGCTTCACAAAGTCAAATATAGAGAAGAACCTGATGGTACTACTTTTTCTCCCTGAAATAAATTGTAAACCCTACTTATTTAATGATGTCTACCATCATGCATACAAAAAGTAGTACCATGGAAGGTTATGGGCACCCTGAAGATCCGGGAGATGGAGTTGCTAGCATTTGTCTAGGAAAGGCTAATTTTAGGACGGTTGAGTACCACACGTTGGATCGGATGATGGGCGCATCATCTTGGGCAAGGGCTGGACATATTTTGTCAAGAGAAGAGGGCGTGAGGTTGGTAAAGTCGTTCTTGTAAGTTTCAAGACCAGCATTGGCGACGATCTTGAGGCCATTGTGGTTGTCAACATCCTGAGCAAGGAGTTGTATTTCAACACCCATGATTTTCATCGTGTATCATTTTCATGAATGGAGGAAAACGAGGGTGAGATTTGTACAACGTGCGTACCATCCAATCCAATCTATTTATTCGCGTAACTACATGCTCACGTTGTACCATACGTATATATGTATGCATATCAAGTAGCGATTTGATTTGATTTGATTGGATTTGATTTGATTCCCATCGTCAATGAACCAACCAACTACTATATACTCCCTCCGTTCCTAAATATTTGTCTTTTTAGAGATTTCACTATGGACTACATATGGATGTATATAGACATAATTTAGAGGGTAGATTCACTCATTTTGCTTCGTATGTAGACGGTAGTTGAATCTACACAGTCTTTTTAGAGATTTCACTATAAACTACATATGGATGTATATAGACATAATTTAGAGTGTAGATTCACTCATTTTGCTTCGTATGTAGACGGTAGTTGAATCTACACTCCAAATTACCGTGTGTAGATTCAACTACCGTCTACATACGAAGCAAAATGAGTGAGTGAATCTACACTCTAAATTATGTCTATATACATCCATATGTAGTCCATAGTGAAATCTCTAAAAAGACAAATATTTAGGAACGGAGGGAGTACTAGTGTAGTGCTACTGTATAGTGGGCCTGCCTGTTTCGATCTTTCATGTGCGAGGCTCTATATATCTTCCGTTTAAAATTAAAGCATCCATCATCGCATACGTAGGCAGGCACGTAGTGTATACGTGTCCTACCTAGCTTCTAGAAGAAGGGACGGGGATGAGAATCACATCCACATTTAATTTAATTAATTAATAATGCATCTACAGGTAGTAGTAGTAGTTAATTAGCAGCCGGGCGATAATCAATGGATGCATGTGCTTAGTTAATGGATTACTTCATTCAGGGATGCTAGTATCTGGCTGCTTCGGTCAATGGACGACGGATCATGCCACGCCCTCACGTGGGGAGGGCCTTCTTCTATCTATCTAGGACTCCCTCCGTCCGATGAAAAGTGTACATATAGAAATTTTAGGACAAATTATGAAGCGAAGTAAAAAAATGCATTAGAAAGGTGCAAGTCATCATCTCTCTCTTCTTTAATTACCCAACCTTTAATGAGCTAAGTGCATGTAGAAATTAAGAAGACAATGTGTAGAATGTTATTGGTCTTGATTACCGTGTGATGAGAGAGAATCATTTTTTTCTATTTTAAAGCGCATTGGGAAGATAGAAGTACACTCTTTTGTGGACAAATTTTAAAGCCGAACGTACACTTTTCACCAGACGGAGGGAGTACAGTATAAGAGAAAAAGGGTAAGAGCATCTACAATCGGAACTTGCAAATCTGTCCCCTCAAACATCCGCGGACACTGACCGGTCACGCCTCAAATAAATGCATTCTACATCCGGACACCTCAAATCTCATATCTCAAATCCAAACAACCCATGCAACTACTACGTCGATTCATTACACACATCGTCCGGCTACTCCATCACTACTAACATATCATCGGACTACCAAAATTTGGCATGTTTGGCTATGATGGAGATCATCCACGACTGCCCTTGCCCTTTTCGGGGCCCTTGCCGTCCTTGTCGTGAAAGTACCGGTCGAAGACGCAGTACGGATCGAGCCGGATCTGCTCCTCGCGGCCATTTCACGGACCGCCCGATTCTGCTCCTGGGCGAGGGCGCGCGTGTTCCTTCGCTGCCGTTTCTTCAAAATGCAATCGCAGATGGCTTCCTCCTCTGCGGTCGCCCGCTCCGCCGCATCAGCTGCCTCCGCCTCCGCCATTTCTCCTTCCCACGGCGGGCAGACCGTTCCCCATGGGACCCGAAGTCCGCCGGACCGATCGATGGCTCCGCATGCCGGGATCTAGATGATCCCCCGGAGGAACCGAGCGCCCGTTGAGCGGACGTTATGGAGTTATGGCGGACAGATCCTGCCGTCGGCCGGGCGCTGTCCTCGCGGGAGCGGCGGAGTGCAATGCGAACCGCCATTTTTCTCCACTCCACACGGGATGACCCCCCAGTCGATGGATCCGGACTGGTCGGAGTCGGATCCGCTGCCCTCCATGCCGGAGAAGGCCGGAGGTGAGGTAGGGTGGCGGATGGGAGTGGAGTGAAGTGGCTAGGGTTTGGTCCGGCCAACGAATGAGGACGAATATATGTGGGGTAGATGCGGGCCAGTGCGGGCCAGGCGGGCGTGCCCGGGCTCCCCCATATCCGTCCCATATTTGGGCTGGATATGAGGGGTGCCGGTCAGCCCGGGCGTTTGAGGGGTCCGACTGGGTCGATTTTTTGTGACCGGTCAGTGATCCGGTTGGGTTGATTTAAGACGGGTTTGAGGGGTCCGATTGTAGATGCTCTAAAAGATTGATGGGTCGATTTAAGACGGGTTTGAGGGGTCCGATTGTAGATGCTCTAAAAGATTGATGGGTCGATTTAAGACGGGTTTGAGGGGTCCGATTGTAGATGCTTTAAAAGATTGATTTTCTTGGTTTGGTGCTACGTACGGCCAACTGATCTATTGAAGAGATAGAAAAGAATACGAGCCGTTGGATTCATACACGACAGCCATCTGATTCGCGTCTACCAGGTTACAAGTGTTTTCAACATGACCAAGTTGCGCTAGCAAGGAGGTTTGCAATTGTGTTGGGAGATTTGAAAGACGAGTGATTCGCAACATGAGCCATGTTGTGCTTGTGCTCGGATGATTGCAAAGTTGAGCACCGATTAACTCAACTGATACGTAGGAGTATTATGATGAAATTAAGTTACACGTTTTGTGCTTTTGGTCCAACCAGCTAGCAACCATAACAGGGACTGTTCAACAAAATCACTGATCAACTCATATACTAGTAGTAGTATATTTTCTCTTGTTTGAATTGAATATATGTTGGGCTGGTTGAATTGACTAGTACTAGTACGTAGCTGCGGAATAGATCCATCCATCCGTTGAGTTGAATAGAAATGTGGCTGCTCTACTCTAGCTGCTAGCTGGTCGTCCCTTCCGTCCTTGCTTACGTCCGTATCCATGTCCATGTCCATGTCCATCCATGAAATGGCTGCTTCTTAACATGTTATAGTATATGTTTGCTTGGGATTTCCACTGCTGTTTACATCGGTCAACCAAACAGCTTTTACTAGTCTTGGACTCCGTTGAGCCTGCCAGATGCTGGCGCATGCATGACCAATGAAAGAAAATCTTTACAGCATGCACCGGCTCGCATGCATCCCTGCAGTAACTGATTTTGCTTTTTAACTCCAGCGGGCCTTAAAAATACGGACGAGCCGGGACCAATAATCCCGGACGGAGGTAGTACTAGCTTAATAATTTCATACACTTGTGAGCTCACGGCTGCTTCCATACACACACATACTCCTATATATATACACTTATGTACATTAGTAGTAATTGCTAGCTAGCGAGGCCGAAGAGGCTAATTAATTACGTACTAGTGTTCCATGTGCTCGATCGCTGCCGCTACGCAATCAAACAATCTATCTACGCCAGGATTTGGCTTTCTTCCCCTTCATGTCTACAAAAGCACAAATAAATAACTGATTTTTAGTGCCTATAGTCTCTCTCTTTGATTATACTAATTTGTACTCCCTCCGTTTCTAAATATAACTCTTTTTAGAGATTTCACTAGGGGCTGTATACGAAGCAAAATAAGTGAATCTATACTCTAAAGTATGTCTATAGACATCCGTATGTAGTTTTCTAGTGAAAACTCTAAAAAGATTTATATTTAGGAACGAAGGGAGTATAATTTGTAGAGGATCGAACTAATCAGATCTGAAAATAAACTACCTTTTCCTCACGTGTTGTTACCGCTCATCCGTGCGTCCCAACTGTCGGCAACTATCTGTGGTCCCTAGATTGGCGCATGCTTGTGCCGGCGTCCGTAGATGGCGGCGCGATGGAAATATATATCCGATGGATCACAGCAGCCGCCATCGAGAAGTGGTCGGTCTCGATTGCAGCCGGGCGGCTTGGAAACCAAGAGATAGATATTTATTTTTGAGCAACGGAAAGGAAGAGACGTTAGCAGCGATATGATATGTGCGTGCATACTGGCTGCAACAAACAGAACTTTTGGTTTCTTTTATGGTAAACGCTTGCGTTTGTCTCGTCCACTCGCTCGCGCCTACAGCAAATTAAATTGGAAGGGTCCACCACATTATCTCTTTCCTCATCCCCGCGTCCTTCTTTTTCCTTTTTCCCAACCTCCCGGCTGCCATGGGAAATCCTACCCTGGCGATCTCCTCCAGCGAGCCCCCGTCTTCTTCTCCGGCGAGCACCACCGAACCAGTGTCCTCCCCTCGATTTCCCCTCTCTCAACTCCTCCATGGCGGCCGGAGCTGCAACGGGCATGGCCGGCGAAGTTGCGTCCATGGCCAAAGGCGTAATTTGCTACATGCTTCAACCGGCATCGAAATTTGCTACAACCGGCACCGCATTTTGCTACATCGCACATGGCTTCGCGATTTTTGCTACAACCGGTGTTTCATTTTGCTACAGCCGGCATAACGTTTTGCTACATCCATCACGGTGGAGCTGCGACCCGTGACGACGGCAGGAGTTTTTTGCTGCAACCGTATTGGTTTTTTTGCTACTACCGGTAACTTTTTTGCTACATCCATTGATGGACTCCCACAATGCTTCGCGGGGCGGCTAGATGTTGGTGGTGGGTTGCTGCGAACCACGACGTCGGTGGCAAGCGCGGTGATGAGCAGGGACGACTATGCAACTTGGAGCGACGGGTGGCGCGTTGCTGCGACCGGAGGTGACACAGCGCGGCGCCACACATCCTAGGAGCTGCGCGAGATGCGGACCGGCGACGAGGGCGGCGAGGGGCAACGAGTGCGGCGACCGGCGACGAGGGCAGGGACCGGCGAGCGCGCGGGGTGGTGCTTCGAGACCCGTCGTGTGCTCGCCATGGGGGCCCAAACGTGGAGTCGTGGGTGCGGGTGGGGAGAAAAAGACACACGGGGAAGAAGACCCAATCCAACGGCCGGACGTGTCCAAATCAGACGGCTGCGCAGCGAACCGGCCGAATCAGTGCCCTTCTTTTATTGGACCATGATGGCCTGCTTAGTTGTGCTTCTAGCCTGCAAAAAAAGGGTTTACGCTAATAACAGGGACCGACCCAAGGAACTGACGACGGTCCATTCATTGAGTTGGACTCAAAAATACCGCTTCAACATCTCCCATGATACTCTTTGTTTCAGCTTTAAGGACTAGACTAGATTCAGCTCCTCCGCTGAAACAAATACTAGTTGTATTTCCAATCAGCTTCATTGCCCGAGTTCAAAACCGATACGGCCATTTTCAATGTATTTTTCTAAAGCACGTCCTCATTTACTTCAGTGCCAAACTTGATTCAAAGCCCGTTCAAACTGAAAAAACAAGCCTGATTGCCTCAAGAGGAATGAAAAAGACAAGTGTGTGATTCATTTCACACAATCCATTAGTTCTGATCCAATATCTCCATCGCATCTGCAACAATATATGGAAAACAAGCAAAGCTCAGCCGATCATGTGTGATTCGAATATATGGACATTTTTTGTATTTCGATGAACACAATTTAAATTTTTTATGATGATTGTTTTTTGTATTTTCATGTACATAAGTTTTGGATGATTTTTTAAAAATTTCGTTGAACATTTTTTATATTATATGAATAAATTTTAACTTCAACGTTTTTTTTTAAATTGATGAACAAATTTTAAATGCAATGACCATAGTTTTTGAAACTGATGGCACATTTCTGTATTCCTGAATTTTGAATTCGACAATTTTTTAATGTACATTTTTTATTTCAAGGGAAATTCATGAACATTATTTGAATTTGATGAAAATTTTCTGATTTCAAGGGAATTATTTTGAATTCAATGACCAAAAATTTAATTTCAAAAAATATTCGAATTGGAAAAATGTTCCCAGATTTCAGAAAATATTTGTGAATTTGGCGAGAAAAACGAAAAATAAAAAAGGAAACTGAAAACAGGAAATAAAGACCAAAACTAAAAGATAAAGGAAGAAAGGAAAAAAGATAAAGAGAAAAAAACAAAAGAATAACAATAAAAAATAGAACCTTCCGAAAACCGGAAATGGATAGCTGGGCCGGTCCAAACCTAGGCAGTATGAAGAGCGGGGTACGCGTGATCGCTAGGAAGCGACCCACACGCCAAATACGGTCTACCGCGATCGATTGGACGAGCGGACTTGAAAAAATGTTGAACACGTATTTTAAAAATGTTGAATAAGTATTAATTTTTTGCGGAAAAACTTTCAATCTATTCATTATCAATCATGGCAGTACAACGGAAACCAAAGATAATAAAATTACATCCAGATCCGTAGACCACCTAGCGACGACTACAAGCGTTGAAGCGAACCGAAGGCGCGCCGCCGTCATCACCCCTCCCTTGCTGGATCCGGGCAAAACTTGTTGTAGTACACAGTTGGGAAGTCGTCGTGCTAAAGCCCCATATGACCAGCGCACCAGAACAGCAACCCTCGCCGATGAAGATAAGCGTAGATCGGAAGTATCCAATCTGAAGACACACTGACGTAGACGAACGAAGACTAGATCCAAGTGGATCCACCAAAGACAACCATTGACCGGATCCTGCGATATCCGCCGGAGACACACCTCCACACGCCCTCCGACGATACTAGATGCACCACCAGGACGGGGGCTAGGCAGGGAGACCATTATTCCATCTTCAGAGAGGCGACGTCGTCTCGTCTTTCTGAACAGGACACAAACCCTAACGAAACACAAAGAAACACATAAAAACGGAGCCCTCCCACCGGCAAGTACCGGGATCCACCATGCTCCCATGGCCCTAAGGCCACAGGAGACGAGGTAGATCGACGGCGCCACCGACGGGAGGCACAAACCACCGTCGCCGACAGGAGACGCAAACCCTAGCCGCTAGGAGGAGGAGCGAAGGGGTATCCTCAGTTCCGCTAATCAGTTGCACAATAAGTATTACAAAAAAATTCGCTAGGAGTTGAATAAGTATTAAGAATTGTTGAACAAGAATTTGGAAAATGTTGAACAAGTATTTGAAAATGTTGAATAAGTATTAAAAATGTTGAATAATTATTTGAAAAATGTTTAACAAGTATTGCAAAATGTTGAACGAGTATACAAAAAATGTTGAACAAATATTTGAAAGCGTTGAATAAGTATTAAAAATGACGAACAAGTATTTGAAAAATATTCAATAAGTATTAAAAAATGTTGAATGAGTATTTAAAAAATGTTGAACAAGTTTTTGAAAAATGTTGAATAAGTATTAAAATGTTGAATAAGTATTTGAAAAATGTTGAATAAGTATGTGAAAAATGTTGAATAAGCATTCGGACAATTTTGAACGTTTATAAGAAAATGTTGATCACTTATTAAAAAATGTTTTTGACATATACAAAAATGTAGAGTGACAACGAAAACAAACATAAGAAAAACAAAAAATGTAGAATAAAAAAGAAAACCGGAGAAGAAACTAAAAAACCAAACAAATAACAAAAAAGGAAAAAAAGGAGAAAACAGAAAAACCCGGTGCTTTCCCTCAAGTATTTCGCGTGTGCTATCCTAACGCGAACCCATCGCTAGCGTAGTGGCTAGGATCACGAGCCACCACCGTGGCGAGCTGGGTTCGATCTCTAGGGAGCTCTTTGACGTCTCTATTTCTTCTCTTTTGTTACTATATATGCGCTAAATGGGTCGGCTCGTTACTGCGGAGGCTTCGGCGGGAGCAAGCAGTCCACTCGCTTAAGGCGAAAAATAGTCACCACGGAAACCCAAGGCTCAGGGCGTGCAGGGATGGTAAGGTTAAGTTGAGGATGCTAGAAGCCCATTTCCGTCAAATATACTATATCACTAAACCCTCTAGGTTTGGAGGCCTCACAATCAATTGAGGTCTCCAATTGGAATTTGGTCATCCAATTTTGACCGGGTCAACAATCTTTTTCGTTTATTTTTTATACAATAGACTATGCTTCCTAACTTTTAAATCTTCACAATTAATTGAGGCTTCAATTTAGAATTGGGTCATCCGATTTCACTAAACCCTCTAGGATTGGAGGCCTCACAATCAATTGAGGTCTCCAATTGGAATTTGGTCATCCAATTTTGACCGGGTCAACAATCTTTTTCGTTTATTTTTTATACAATAGACTATCCTTCCTAATTTTTAAATCTTCACAATTAATTGAAGCTTCAATTTAGAATTGGGTCATCCGATTTTGACCGTGTCAACAATTTCTCAAGGAGCTCTTCGATTAATTTATTTGAAGTCTCTATGTTTCCTAATTTGAAAGCTCTTTCATTCAATTGACGTATTCAATTTTGGATTTGGTTTACAATTTTGATTGGTCCAACGATTTTTAAAATCAATCAGCAGCAACCGGCCTATAAAAATATATAAACCCCTCGCAGACCTATGACCAGGAAAATACGCCACCATGTAATATTATAGCCGAATAAAGTACACGCAATCAACGATGAAAAAATATCCCCACATAAATATGGGTTGATTAGCGAATAACACAGAATCATACCGCGAAATGCCCACCAAATAACCGCATTATAAATAAACATAAAACACACTCCACCGTCTCCCCCACTGGCCAAACTAGATACTCCATCAATTTCAAAATATAAGGATTATTAGTTTTTTGGAAAGTCTAATTTCTGTAATTTTGACCAAGTTTCGAGCCAAAAATGTCGACTTCCACAATATTAAACAAAAAAAATATGAAAATTCATTTCTTGATGAATCTAATAACACCGATTTAATATTATGAATTTTCATATATTTCTCTATAAATTTGACCAGACTTAAAGAGGTTTTACTTTAAAAAAAAGTCATACACCATATATTTTGAAATAGAGTGAGTAAAGAAATTTGAGGATCCCAACAAATTCAACAGCGCAGTAAAACGCGTCCAACCCTTCTAGTAGAGGCTAAACCCATGGCTAGGTTCGATCCCTAGGGAGCTCTTGGACGTATCTATTTCTTCTCTTTTGTTACTATATATGCGCTAAATGGGCCGGCCCGTTACTGCGGAGGCTTCAACAAGAGCAAGCAGTCCACTCGCTTAAGGCGGAAAATATTTATCGCGGAAACCCAAGGCTCGGTGCGTGCAGGGATGGTAAGGTTAAGTTGAGGATGTTGCAAGCCCATTTCCCCTTAAGCGCCAAATAGAAGCTAAACCGTAGCGAGCGCACTCCCCCTCCCCCTCCCCTCCTCCCACCCCCTATGGTTTACTTGCCTCGGTTTCAGTGAGTTCTTTCACCCGTTTATTTTAAACATCAGTTTGTTTTTCCTTCCTGTTTCGTTTTCCATATTTCTGTTTTTAATTCGTTTTCTATATGTTTTTACTTTTCTTTCTATTTTTTATCAAAAGTTTATCATTTGTTCATTTACAAACTTTTTACAAGTCCACAAACCTTTTGAAGTTCATGAAATTTTTCATTATTGCCGATTTTTTTTTCAAAGTAATGAGTTTTCTCATTTTGTAATTTTTCCAAATTAACATTTTTTAACCTTTTGACCCCTTTTTATTTTCCTTATTGTTTATTTTTTTATTTTTGTATTTTATTTCCTTTTTTCTACTTTTCTTTTTCTTTTCTTTTTTCAGAAATTACATTTTTTGAAATTTATGAGCGTTTTTAGTTCATGATATTTTTTTAATCTGTACTCTTCTTCGGAAGGTTATGAAAACTTTCAAATTACCAATTATTTTTCAAATCCATATATTTTTTTCAAATTCATGATATTTTTCAAAGTCTATAACTTTTTCATTGTTGTATAAGTTTTTTAAAGTTATGTGCTACTCATATTTATAAAACAAATTCCAAATTAACTATTGCAAATTTGTGTGAACTTTTTTCATTTCATGATTTTTTTTTTGTTTTTTGTGAGCTATTTCAAATTCAATAGATTTTCATTTTTTGCGGAATTTTTCCAAATTTACAAACCTTTTCCAAATTCATGAAGTTTTTTTAGTTCATATTTTTTATTTGCACCTTTTAAATTGATGAAACATTTCAAATTTATCAGCTTTTCAAATCCATGAACTTTTTTTAATGCCTAAATTTTTTCAAATTCATAAATTTTTCTCCAATCCATGAACATTTTTCAAATTCGAGGACATTTTTTATTACCACAAACATATTTTTAATTTAGCAAACCACTAGCCGGTGTTGTCGGTTGGGCCCTTATTGCTTGTTTCGCTAAAAACCGTTCCTATGTGGATGTTGCCCATGGCAGAAGCTGAAGAACATTGATTAGATGTGGTGCTAACAATTACCGCATCAGCGCCACCAAACGCAACATAAACCGTGCCAATGTGAACATCAAGGAAGAAAAACAGAATTTCCCCCTTCTTCCCCGTCAGAGCGGTGAATAGAGGAGGTGGAGGCCGTTCACACTTGATTAAATCTCAGTCGACTGATGTTTAGCAAGTCCGATATATTATGTACCTCCAAGTATATACCCATAAAAAAGTATATAATCATTGATGAGGTGTACCATGATGGTGTTTATCATGAAGCGTGTCTTGGTTAGGAATTACTGTAGGAAGGAAGCATAGAGACGGACAGCCAACCCCAACACCAAACCCAATGCTTCCCTGTTAACATCACTGCTTGCGTGTCAACTCAATCAACGACTCAAGGAAGGAAGGAAGGAAGGGGAATCTGACGGACGTCCTCCCTCTCTCCTCTGCGTCTGTCTTCTTCCTCCTCTCCTCTTCTCTTCTCTCCTCTTCAAGTGGGAGCTCCTGTTGGGCACTGTAGGCGCCCGTTGGAGAAGTGGCGCCTACAGCGACCAGCAGTGGGCCGCGGCCCATGAAAAAATCGCTCACCTTGTTGGTCTTTTTTTGGGATGTGTTGCACTGCTGGCTTAGCAAAAAGACCGGCATCTGTTTTTTACAATTTTGAATATGTTCGTGAAAAATAAAAAAATAGATTTATTAAAGAAATAAAAGAAGGTTCATCGACTTTGAAAAAAATCACAAATCTGGAAAAAGTTCATCGATTTTGAAAAAAGTTCATTTGTTACGTGTAAACTTTTTTGAAAAAAGTTAAACGGATTTTTATCGAAAGTTTATGATTTTTTCCGACATTTATAAACTTCTTTTGACTTCACAAATATGTTTTTCTATGTGTAAACTTCTGTTGTAATCAATGAACATTATCGAAATTATGAACATTTTTCAAAGTTACAAACTTTTGACAAATCCATAAACTTTCTGAAATTCATCAACTTTTTCATTGATGTTGACTTTTTATTCAAAGTTATAAGTTTTTCCCTTTTTTTTTCTTTCAAATTTAACATTTTTTTAAATTTTGTTAGCGTTTTGACCCTTTTTTATTTTCCTTTTGTTTTCAAATTTACGAACATTTAAATTTTGTTTTCTACTTATTTTTTCCTTTCTTTTAAAAAAATACGATTTTTTAAAATTTATTAGCGTTTTTAGTTCATGATTTTGTTTAAATGTGTAAACTTCTTCTGAAGGTTTGAAAATTTTCAAATTAATGATTATTTTTCAAATTCATGATGTTTTTCAAAGTCTAGTATTTTCATTGTTGTATAATTGTTTTTCAAAAGTTATGAGCTTTCTCATATTTATAATTCCTTTCCAAATTAAATTTTGTAAAGTTTGTTGAACTTTTTTCATTTTTTGTGAGTTATTTTCAAATTCATTAGGTTTTCATTTTTGCAGTTTTTTTTTCAATTTACGAACCTTTTCCAAATTCATGTTGTTTTTTTAGTTAATATTTTTTGAACCTTTTTAATTGATGAAACCTTTTTAATTGATGAAACATTTCAAATACATAAACGGTTTTTACTGCTTGAACTTTTTAAAATTCATAAACTTTTTCTCAAATCTATGACATTTTTCAAATTCGATGATGTTATTTTATTACCACAAACGTATTTTAAATTTAGAGAACTAGTAGCCGGTGTTCCCGGCTGGGCCCATACTGCTTGTTTGACTAAATTCCGTTGTTACGTGGATGTTGCCCATGAAAGATGCTGGAGAATATTGATTTGATGTGGTGCTAACAATTGCCGCATCGGCGCCACCAAACGTATCATAAACCCTTCTCCGTCAGAGCAGTGAATAGAGGAGGCGGAGGCCGTTGAACAAGGGGAAACTAATTGGCCTTTTGTGTTGAGCGGTTGAGGACTTGGCGTAGCTGGTCATCTCTTGTGAGTTGTTGGGCTAATGGCGCATTTATGTCGTCTAGAAACAAAGATAAAGGAGTAGGAAAGGAGAGATGTCTAGTTTTATACGTGGAACACAATCAAAACTCATGAGACACGTAGATTCATTTCTAGAAAGCAAACAAGATGAAAGCAGCAGAATACGTAAATGACGTTTTATTTTTTGGTAATGTTGGTTGGTACTCACTTTGAATTTGAAGTTAAAGCAGTAGCAAAATTATGAAACAGAGACAGTAAATTTATATATTGTGGTTGTGTCTAGAACTCAGTTAATTGAAATTTAATGAAATCTCTCGAATTACAACACATGGTTGTTTTGCTATGAGCGGCACACTAGATGTTGCAAATCAGCAATGAAGTGGCGCTCATAGCAATGACTATACACGTCACTTCATTGCTGATAAATGCTACTCTTGTGAATGGCGGATGTCGTGACAGGTGAGGAACGGTTCAACACTTGGTTAAATCCGAGTCTATTGATTTTTAGCGAGCCGGATATATTATGTATGTACCTCCAAGTATATACCGGCGTCGTATCTTATGCATCCAGCATCCCTCGTGCATCCCTGCAGCCACTCGACGCCTGTCGTCCGATCCTAATCGTCAGCCTTGCGAGCGTTGGCTCCTATTTTGCAGAAAAACGCCCGCCTGTGACCCAATTAGACGTGTGAATTTTTTGAGAACCCCCCGCTGAAGTTAGCTCTCCTAATTCCCGACTCCTGATCGTTTTTCTCTCGATCTCAGATCACAACTGCGACCCGTATCCCTACGATGGCCACGGCCGTGATCCATGCAAATGTGCGAACAAATCACCACTACTGTATGCATCTGCTCGGATGATCGCTGCGACGGCCAAGACAGAGTGCATATCTCATGTTCTCAACTCCTGATCATTGGTGGACAAATCCTCCATGCGTGAACACTGCAATGAATCACCATGGCGGCTTTTGCAGTTAGGGACGGTGAACTTGCTTGCCCTCCTTCCTCCATAAATCACGTCGGTACCCTGAATTGGCCTCTTCATGGTTTGTTTGTTCTGCTAGCTGCTACTAGCATGTGTCAGGTGAAAAAAATCACATCAGAGATCAGACTAGCAACATTAGGGATTGATTCCATGAATTCCATTGAGTTATAGCATTTTTGAGATAAGGCATATGGCTCAGCTTTTTCAAAACTACAGGTTCAGTACAAGAGAGAAGGAAAAGCAAGAGAAGGGGCTGCCTATTCCAACGATTATAGAACATGATAAGCTAGCAGTTGAACTGCAGAAGAGCCCGAAAATCACTCCACTCACTCTCCTCACACCATCTTGCATTTACTTGTTTCTGAAAACCAATATTCACAAATGATGTGCCTTCACATTATAAATTCCGAAGCTACACGTACACCCAACAAGCAACAATTACAGTATACAAGATCGCAATCCACAGCAGATGGTCAATCTGCAAGTTCTATGTGTACATCAAACAGGATCAGGTAAAATTCAGAGATGTGGACGCGTTGCTCTGCAAGGAGGTTCCGGACTGTATTTGGCGCCCACACGAGTCTGTAGCTGACCGGCGCCATCTGGTGAGGATGTTGCGGCCGCCGGGCGGCATAGGCGCTGCAGAATATCGCTAGGGACTTGGACAGGGCGATCCGGAACCGCCAGGGCTGTAGAAGGACAACTTGAGTGCGGCGACGGCAGACACAGACAGATTTTATATGGAGACGCTTCATGAGTGGTCGAGCGCTGACCTCGTCGCCGCCGGGAGAACCAGCCTAAGTTCGTTGACCGGTGAAAGGATTTGGGGCATGATTCAGCTTGGGATGTTTCAGTCCATACATGGGGTACTTTGCAAAGAAAAGGGCTAGAGGCGGGCGCTTTAGTAGAAAATTTCCTCAAACGGAGTAGACACGCACGATTCAGATCTGATGGTCGGAAACACAAGGATACAGGGATTCACGAGGGATGCTGGATGCATAAGATACGACGCCGTATATACCCATAAATAAATAAAAAATGTAGGTGTATAGTCATTGATGGGGTGTACCATGATGGTTTTTATTATGAAGAATATATATTGTGTTGGTTAGGATTAGGAAGCAGAAGCATGGAGACGGACGGACAGCCAAACCCTCCCAATGCTTCTTCGGTGTCTTGTTGACGTCACTGCCTGCGTGTCAGCTCAACTCAATCAACAACTCAAGGAAGGAAGGGGAATCTGTGTGACGGATCTGCCTGCGTCTGTCTGTCTGTCTTCTTCTTCCTCCTATCGCCCCGCTCCTCTCCTCTCCTCCCTCCTCTTCTCTTCTCTTCTCTTCTAGGCGGGCAGGGCAGGGCAGGGCAGTGATGGGTGCTCTGCTGAAGGTGTACGCGGACCGTCTGTCGCAGCCGTCGCGCGCGGTGCTCATCTTGTGCAAGGCCAACCGGATCGATTTCGAGGAGGTCAAAGTGGATCTGACAAAGGGACAACACCGCGCCCCCGAATTCACAAGTCAGTCACCTTCTTTCTTTCTTTCTCCCTGCTTTCTTTCCTTCTCCTTCTCCTTCTTTCTTTCTGAATCTTTCTTTCTCTTTCTTTCTTTCTGAATCTGAATCTTTCTTTCTGAATCTGAATCTTTCTTTCTCTTTCTTTCTCTTTCTTTCTTTCTGAATCTGAATCTTTCTTTCTTTGTTTGTTGTTGTTGAGAAGAGGTGAACCCCATGGGACAGGTCCCAGCAATCGTCGATGGAAGATTCAAACTATTTGAAAGGTCTGTCCCTCTAGCAAACTCGTATATGCTACAGTAATTCATTCATTTACAGGGGAGTGGTCTTCACCTTTGTTTCTTCTAGACTAGACTGAAATTCCTTATCATCAAACCTGCATTTATTTTCTTTCTTCTTCCTCTTTGCTTGCTTGCTTGTGTTGTGTGACAGTCATGCCATTCTGAGGTATCTCACCACCGTCTTCCCCGGGGTTCCAGATCACTGGTACGCCCTCTACTACTACTACTACTAGTACCTTTTTCTTTTTCTCATTCTCACTTGGGACAGTTTGCTCTAAAGGATGGATCACTCACCAGTGACAGGGTTTATTTTCCTCCAACAAGACCTAAATTTATCCCCACAAAAAAAAAAAAAGGGGGCTAATATGTTCACTCCCCATTCTGTTACTTGTTTTCTCACATACATACATACATACATATATATATATATATATATATATATATATATATATATATATATATATATATAGGTACCCAGCCGACTTATTTACCAGAGCAAAACTCGAGTCCGTCTTGGATTGGCATCACTCTAATCTGCGCCGTGGTGCAGGTGACAACCCCTCCCCCTCCCCCTCCCCCTCCCCTATTCAAATGTATTACCTCTGTAAATTAATATAAGACGTTTTAGAGTACCACTTTAGTGATGTAAAACATCTTATATTAGTTTACGGAGGGAGTACACATGAACAAGACCTCTGCTAAGCTTATTTGTGGAGTTATCATTTAGCATCAAACGTTCCTAAACTGCAGCTGAAACATGCTAAAACGAACTAAAGCAGAAACAACGTTGCAGTTTCTACCACTTAATCATGTCAATTTTGTTCCCAAATAATTTAGCCATCCTTTGATCCTTGCACAAGACAAGAGATTGATTTTTTGCATACCTATGCAGCAACCTATGTACTGCACACCGCGTTGGGTCCTGCTCTCGGTCTCACACCGAATCCTGACACCGCTAAAGAGGGGGAGAAGTTGCTGTCACAATCACTGGGAACCATCGAAACCGTGTGGCTCAAAGGCGATGCAAAATTCTTGAATGGCAACCCCCAGCCATCCATCGCAGACCTCAGCCTCGTGTGCGAGATAATGCAGCTGGAGGTATGTATCTGTATTTTTGTCTCGCTATAAGATGTGTGTGTGTGCGCGCGCCATCAGTCCCAAGTTTCTCAAAGTTTGGTGTGCTCCGGAATTTCATCGCAGGTTGTCGGTGATGAGAGACGTGACGCAATTCTGGGACCTCATGAGAAGGTCCGTGCTTGGATGGAGAATGTGAAGAAGGCCACCAACCCTCATTTCAATGAAGTCCATCAACTCATCTTCAAATTGAAGGCGCGCCTGTCGTCTGCTGCTCACTTGAAACCACCATCCAAGCTCTGAACACATTTACCGTATTGTTGTGACTGAAACAAGTACTATGTACGATGAAAGAACGGGGAACAAGAACATGTTTGTGCTGTAAATCTTCTGTACAAAAACCAAACCACCTTGCCGTTGTTAGTTCTGTGCCCCTTCCATTTTTATACATTTCAACATGGATTAAGCAATACTACTGTTTCCGGTGATGTGATGTTCCAGCATTTACTCAACAAAATTGATGTTTCATTACTGTAGAGAGGTAAACGGGCATAACAGGGATGGCGGTTTTGCCCATGGGTATGGGTACCCGTGGATACCCTACCCAAAAACATAAGCCTAGCATATGTTGTGGGTCGTTGAAGGGGTAAAAAACAAGTTTCTTGTATATAGATGTTTGCATACATATTGTTAAATTGCTTTCGTGCGGTTTTCAAGGAACATACTAGTTTTCCAAAAGCAAATTAGTATGTCAAAATAAAAGGTTTTTATTAGAAACTTGGTCTTTCATCACACTAATTTTTATGTCATCGTGTTATTGGTTTTTGTCTTGATATCATGTACTATGTAGTCCAAAACCTGCATTGCACAACATAATGATGTTTTCCCAAACATAGCATTGCGTTCCATCCAAATCACAAAATGCGTTTTTTTTAAATGAAGGTAAAAAAGAAATGCCCAGTTAATCTACTAAAAACCGGGCGAAAATCACCACAATCCGCTGAGTGGTACTCCACAATCATAGTGTTCTTTTTTATTTATGTAGCGGGCGTTGGTTAGGAAGCCAACCCCAAGAATGAATGAAGATGCTCCTACGTCTGCGCGTGAACTGAACTGAACTGAACTGAAGGCAACGGGGACAAATCCTTGCTCCTCCTCGTCGTGGATTGCAAGCCGGCCGGCGATGGCAATGTCACTGCTGAAGGTGTACGCGGACCGACAGTCCTAGCCGTCCCGCACGGTGGTCATCTTGCCCTTCTTCAAGGGGCAGCACCGCACCCCAGAATTCACCAGTGAGCCTGTTGTTTCTTTCTTTCTGAATCTGAAGAAAGAAACAACAGGCTACGACCGTCTGTGTTCAGAGATGAATTCTACGGCAGCATGGGGTGCAGTATGAACATAGCATGGGCTGCCGTATCTATGTTCAGAGATGAACCTCATGGGAGGTTGGCCCCGTTG
Organism: Elymus sibiricus; assembly: GCA_039707655.1. NCBI lineage: Eukaryota > Viridiplantae > Streptophyta > Magnoliopsida > Poales > Poaceae > Elymus > Elymus sibiricus. The sequence goes on along the minus strand of CM077672.1, from coordinate 517,994,180 downwards.
TAATCCTTCGATGATCCTTCTATGTACAGGAGTAAAAAGAAAATCTATGCAGTGCAGTAACCTCTGCTATGTACAGCACACCCTTCTCTTGGCCTTACACCAAATCCTAAGACCGCAAAAGAAATTGTTGTCACCAATATCACTGAGAAGGATCGAAACCGTATGTATGGCTCATCTTCAAAGTGAAGGCGGCAGATGCTTGTCATCGGCTGCTCACTTGAAACCACCATCCAAGCTCTCAACAGATTCACTATGTACGATAAAAGAATGTGAAGCAGGACATATGCTTGCGCTATAAAGATCATCATCATCATCTCCATCAACATCAAAGTCAATGTTGTCTTCATAAAGATCATCATCTCCATCATCTATGTCATAATCACTGTCATTAAATTCTGAATCTGACTGCACTACATCTTCAGTCTGCAAATTTGGATTTGCACCTTCAATCAGCAAATTTGGCTAGGCACCATCAATCAGCAAATGTCGGTCTGCACCATGAGTAAGCAAATTTGGCTCTGCAGCATCACTAATCAAATCATCTGCTTCTGTTCCATCTGCTACAACCTCTGAAATTGGATCTTCAACATTGACAGAAATGAGGCTGTGAGTAGATGTTGAACTGCCTGCAATAACAATTGAGTTGGCCATTCTGACAGGACTTTCAACTCATGGCATCTTCAATATCAAATCTTCCTTGAAATTACTGATGAAGTCTGAAGTGTCAACCTTTATTGCAAGCGCTTTATGCTGACCACTAGCTCTGATCAATTGCTGCAAATCCTCATCACCTCTAATTCTAACCATGCCATCTGAAATTGTTTTGTCTGGTAAGCACCAATAGATGATGTGCTCATTGACAGGATATCCCAACCATGTTAGGTGCTCTTCTAGGACTGCATATGAAAATGTGCCAGCATCAACATAGTCCACCACCTCCACATAAGGGTTATAGTACTCCATGTCATTGACTGCTCCACAGAAAAGCCCACCAATTCGTCCGCCAACCTGCTGCAAGCCTGCAGCTGCACGGTGCTGCAATTTCCATATCTGTAAATATTTTTGTTGTAAAACAACAAAGAAAAACAGATAAGAGGATATATCCAGAATCTTTAAATGTGAAGATTTAGCACCTACTGAACATCTATCTCTACTACTATTAAACAAGCAAATAAGAATTTCCTTACGTACACCCATCAATTAGTCCCACAAAACACACAAACCAATCAGCACCACACAATTAGTACCACAAATCTAAATCTAACAGCCATCAATAATCTAATACCTCTACGGTGTGCACTTAGCAAATTCCCATGGCTGACCGTGCTCCACCTCCACCATCCATCCACCAGCACAGAAATACCAGCCCCGCGTCTATCCCCTACAATCACGCGGTTCCCATCGGAAACCAAGGAAACTAAACGAAATTGGCTCCTATCGCCCTTCACCTCGACACCGCCCACCAACACCACCAACACCATATCCTGCCTGCACGCTGACCTCGAGGCACCATCGTCATCGCCATCGCTGATCGTTGCCGCGAGCAGCGTGGAGTCCGTTCGCGGGCAGGGTGGTATCCGTAGGCGAGGTAGCCAGAGCAGGGAGGCCAGGCGACGGAACGCCAGGACCCTGCCCTCGCAGCATGGCATCCGTCCGCGAGATCCCCAGTGCCAGGAGCCCGCCTTGCACGTCCCTTGAACCAGCCGGATACACCTTCAGCCAGCCGGATACAGGTAGCTGTAATTCCTCTCTGCACTTCTTTAGGTTCAACTTCTTCCATTGACCTGTTGCATTACTCGGAATTAGAATTTTCAGAATAGTTCTAAACTATAAACAGTTGCACATCAGAATGCTAGAAGCCGTTTGTAATTAATGGTTAGTGTTTTGGCTACTGCAATTTTCGAACTAACTGAATCATGCGTCCTATCTCCTAGGCCTGGTGTCAAAAACTGTAAGAGCACATTTATCCATGTGTGGTTTTGGTAATTGATGACAATCCCTATGGACTAATGGTTGCCTTGAGTTATATTCGAAGGATTTGTCCATAGGCACTTCTTGAAGTACATGTGTTGGTTTCAAGGAGTTTATATGGTGACCAAGGTGGTATGTAAGGTTTTATCCAAAGATTGGTCATGTGAGAGTTGATCTCATTGCAAGCATGTCTTGAAGAAGAAGATTGTGTGAACATTCATGTTTACCTTCAAGACATCATCTTTGTGAAGAAAGAAGAGAAGACACAAGGTTGATCAAGATTAAGACAAAGAATGATTCAAGTTGATCAACACATAAAGCGTAGAAGATGTACCAAGTGGGATCAAGTGATCCCATGGTATGGTAAGCATTGTCCATTACGCTTTGTGTACTAACCCATGGTCTACGTGAGAGTTCGTTGTGGGGTTAGGTATATTTCCATGGGATTGCGTCAAGAGGAAAATCTCATACAACCCATGGAGGATGACATCAAGTGGTGATCGTCATCAAGGTTGCGGTGTGCAAGTTCAAGTGAAGCATCACGGAGAGATCATGCTTGAAGCTTGCCGTCCATTGTGGTGACAATGGACTTGTGAAGATGTGCCAAAGAGTGGCTCACCCATAGCGGAGTATGGGGGAGCAATCAACTAGTCTTCATCGAACCAACGCAATCAAGAAAGGTGGTCCATCTTGAGAAGGACAAGATCGTCATCATCTAGCTCAAGTGGACTATGCGCAAGGCAAAGGTTTGACCTTGATAGGGTTTTCTATTTTACCGGTCTCATGGTGGTAGTTGGGAGACCGGGTTATAGGATCGATAGCCCTACTATCAAGGGGGGCTCTCAAGTGAGTAGCTTGATCGTATCGTTCGTTGAGAGCTCAAACCATTGCATTCTTGGCATCATCATCTTTCTTGGTTCTTGGTTGGCTTTTCTCTATGTGGGTTCTTGAGCTTATGGTCAGCTTCATTACAAGCTCAAGTTCATCGAAAACGGAGTCCATATGCATCTTCCATGATGTTTTCGATGTTGGAGTTTTTGCCGGTTCTTCATTCATAGAGGTTTCACATCTCTATATCATTGGCTTTTTCATACTGCCTCCTCTTAAGATAACCAGTCGCTGTTGGATAGCTCTTGTCGTCCTGAATCCAACAAGCTTGAGTTTGCTCAATTCAGAGCTCATTTGCAGAGGTTATGGCAGTTCTGGTCTTACCTATTTTCTTGATACGGTTACACCGCTGTCCCGACCTAATGCACTGCTCGCCCTAAGCTTCCGGTTTGACCACCACTTCAGGGGTGATACCCTGGAGGTGCTGCCACTGAGTTGTCCCCAGTGGTTGTACCGCTACCCCCGAGCGGTTGTACCGCCAAATGCTGGGTGACCCAGGGTGGCAGCTCTGGGCGGTTGAACCGGCCAGGCACCGGGCTACAATCGGACTTGGTTCTGTTTAGCTCCGGTTGTTGGGCGGACCTGGACCGTTTGTACCGCTATTTTCATATAGCCCGGTACAACCGGGGTCCCGAGCGGTTGTACCGCTTAGGACTTTGCCTGGTCCGGGGCTCTGGCCGGGCTGCTGCATCCGGGCCACCTTTCTGTTGTGGTCCGGTGGTAGGGCGGTGGTTGTCCGGTTGTACCGGTCTTACCGGTTATACCGGTTGTACCGCCCGCCACTCCGGTTGTACCGCCCCTGTGCAATTCTGCACATAACGGGCAGATTTGTGGGGACCTATTTAAGGGGGTCTTCTTCCCCAATGGTCCCCATCTCTTGAGCTCGTGTTTGCCCCCCATTGTTGACCTTCTTTGAGCTTGCTAACTCTCAATCCCTCCAACGATTCTTGCTATTTCTTGAGGGAAAAGAGAGAGGAGATCTAGATCCACATATCCACCAATCACTTTCTCCTCTATGTGAGGGGAACCCCTTGGATCTAGTTCTTGGAGTTCTTGGTGTTCTTCTTTGTTCTTCCTCTCATTTCCTCCCTAGCATTAGTTGCTTTGGTGGGATTTGGGAGAGAAGGACTTGGGCACTCCGTGTGCCCTTGCCATTGCACTTGGTGCATAGGTTTGAGTTCTCCACGGTGATACGTGGAAGTGAAGTTTGAGAAGCTTATTACTCTTGGGTGTTTGACCACCCTTGAGCTTGTTCCTCTTGGGTGCTTTGGCGCCCTAGACGGTTGGTGGTGCCTCGGAGCTCAATCATTGTGGTGCAAAGCTCCGGGCAAGCTTCGGGGTCCTCAATTAGGTTGTGGAGATTGCCCCGAGCATTTGAGGTCACCTCGGAGCCACAATCCATTGTGGTGAAGCTTCGTGGTGTTGTTGGGAGCCTCCAATTAAGTTGTGGAGTTTGCCCCAACCTTGTTTGTACGGGTTCGGTGACCGCCCTCAAGGGACCCTTAGTGGAATCACGGCATCTTGCATTGTGCGAGGGCGTGAGGAGATTACGGTGGCCCTAGTGGCTTCTTGGGGAGCATTGTGCCTCCACACCGCTCCGAACGGAGATTAGCATCCGCAAGGGTGTGAACTTCGGGATACATCGTCGTCTCCACGTGCCTCGGTTATCTCTTACCCGAGCCCTTTACTTATGCACTTTACTTTGTGATAGCCATATTGTTTCTTGTTATATATCTTGCTATCACTTAGTTGTCTATCTTGCTTAGCATAAGTTGTTGGTGCACATAGGTGAGCCTAGTTGTTTTAGGTTTTGTGCTTGACTAATTAAACGATAGTTTTATTCCGCATTTGTTCAAGCCTAAACCGTAATTATTTTAAAACGCCTATTCACCCCCCCCCTCTAGGCGACATCCACGTCCTTTCAAAAACATTTGGCGTTCAGAATTTAGAAAGGTGGCTTGAGTTGCATCCCCAGGCAGATACATAAAATCTAAAGATACGTGAGGATAAATAATAGAAGTTCAGTGCGCCACCAGAATTATATATTACCCCCGTCTAAAAAATGACATAAGACCACTAAATCACAAAGTCACCATGGACGTCAACGGTAGGGCCAACAACTGAATGTGGTCCAGAAAGGGGATATGTCATTTCAAATTCGTATTAATGTCAATAAAGCTCCGCTGAGACACAATATCAAGAGAAATGACAGTGTACTATGTTTGCATCTGCTGTTGGTGTTCATGATTAATTTCCACAATTTCCATGCTTCTGAAAATTTAATGACATGAATATTCACATGAAGATGAAGGTATGTCATCTCCCAATAGTGCGGGGGCGCGCACCCCATTTCAAGATATAAGTAACAACCAATTATTGGGTAACTATCATCAACATTTTCCTAAATTCTGATACTGTTTTTGCTGTTGCTTATATCCTAACTTGCGGTATATACTTATGCAGACCCTAAAGAATCAAAGAGGCAGAGGAACAGAGAGTATTATGCACGCAATAAAGATGATATTCTTAATAGACGTCGTGAGGCCCGTGAAAAGAAACAGGCTTCAGCAGCACTGCTTAATGACGAGCAAAATGTACCACATACACCCCTGGCCATGTCCCGAGGTAAAAATGGCCTTATACTGCATGCTTATGTATTGTTCAGATAGCTGATGAGATGCCATGCACCAAACTAACAACATTGTGCCATAGATGTTGACCCTAATGAATTGCAGAGGCAAATGGCTGGGGAACAGTATTCACACAAAATGGATGATGTATTCAAGAGACAATGTCAAGCCTACAGTGACAGAAAAATGGCCGTTGTGATTGTTGATATCAATGAACAAGAAAATGAAACACAAACACCGGTGTCTATATACATGGGTAATGATGATCAACAAATTAGATACATCCCTATGTGTCCAGCCCAACAGTACTGCTCCGTGTCTCTCTGTGCCCTACTAATATGGAGAGGACACCCAGAGTGTTCCTCTCGATTTATTTCTCCTGTCATGTCTACCATCTAACTCGATGCTAATAAACACTGACAGTACTCTAAAAGAAATGGCACATACAAAACCATAACATTCACTCAATACACAATAGCGTATACCCGAAAACTGACCACCCAATAAGTCCATGCGCAACACGCATTTGCTATCTTCTGTTCTCCAAATTTCTTTGCACGAATAAATCTGGTGGCAGCATCAGCAATCTAACTGAAGCCCCCATGGAAGCTAAGCGGGCAATCCGATCAAAAAATCTTATAGTGTGCAACTTGCATCACACACAGAATACAGCAGCAGTTTGATCAAAACACATGTATTAGAAAAGCAGGCTGTCAATTACCTGTGTTGCCAAAGCTTGCGACCGCGTGGGGAAGAAGTTGAGAGCTCATACTTCAGATCCTTCACCTACAGAAACTAAACAAAGACATCCAGCCAGATGCTTGATTGCATCGTGTTAGTGGCAGCGAGCAGCAGGAAAAAATGCCGTGCCTGAGGAAGAGGTTACCGTAGTCCAGGTCGGGGATGCAGCCATCAACCACATAGAGGAGGTTACTGACCATCGCGCGGTGGAGCTTGCTGAAGCAAGAGGCTAGAATTTGAGAGGCAATCGGTGAGGCGGCTGCAAGGCCGGCGAGGTCAATCAGTCATCCAGAGAGCTCGACCCGAGCCTTGGCATCACCGACTCACCGTCCAGAGAAGTCTAGGGAGGGTCCCGAGCAGCAGCACATCACACGAAAGTCTTCGTGGTCATCCTAATCAAGATGGAGGTCGCGAGCAGCAACTGCTCCTGCTCCTGAACGAATCGAACAGGGAAATCAATATGGGGTCGGAGAGCAGAGCATCTGGATCGAGGCGAGAAGAAGAGTTCGAACCGGACCTGGATGGCGTCCCGAGCAGGGGGAGGGAAGTTCGTGCCGTGCGGGGGAAGGTGGATAGCCTCTTGGCGGCGACGGCGAGTGCATCAGGACGAGAGAGGGCCCCGGCGTCGCCGGCGAGCATGCCGAGCTCGAGCGCCCTGGCGTCGCTAGGAGGAGGGAGGGGCGGGGCAGAGCAGGGGCCTGTGCGTCTGCCGGCGGTGGTGACGAATGCGAGGGGCAGCCACCAGAGAGCGCCAGCTGTGGATGGCCCCGGCGTCTCCAGGAGGAGGGAGGGGCGGAGCAGAGCAGGGGCCTGCGCGTCCACCGGCGGTGGTGACGATGGGGAAGGGCGGCCACCAGAGAACGCCGGGTGTGGATGGCCCCGGCGTCGCCAGGAGGAGGGAGGGGCGGGGAAGAGCAGGGGGCTGCGCGTCCGCCGACGGTGGTGACGAAGGGAAGGGGCGGCCACTAGAGAGCGCCGGCTGTGGAAGTGTGGATGGGGATCGCGTGACAACGAACGAGGAGGGGGTGAGGGAAGGATGGGGAAGAGAGGAGAAGTGTGAGGGAGCGGTGGAAGTTTGACTGAGATTTTTTTTTCTAATCTCTACTTTACGTATGTAATACTAAGGCAGTGGCCAGAGATTGATTGTGAGTGCGGCGTTGTCCAAACCAAGAGAAAATTATCTTCTACAAAAACATTATACTCCTTCCGTTCCTAAATATAAGTCTTTGTAGAGATTTCACTAGAGACCACATACAAAGCAAAATGAATGAATGATTCCACTATGCACGAGACTCAAGTCATCGTGAAAATATGGCCATTGCTATGTTGAAACGGGTGTTCCATAGCTGGCATGACAGCAATGAGTATCATATATCACAATGTGATATGGTCACTTTTAATTTTTTCATTTGGTCTTAATTAATATTTCATGTATTTCGAAACGTATGCATCATTGTGGATTTTATTGCCTTGGGATATTTTTGGGCTATTTCTATTGTTTGTCCCGGATCAAGATAAAAAAGTTGTCTAATTTTTTTATCCGATACCAATACCTACCTTGGGGAAGAATATACTTAAAACCGTGGTCAACATCCTAAACCTTGCGCTCCAAGTCGCAAACCCTACATTCAAGGACGATATCTCTAAATGGGAATGCATAGTTCATGTTGTTCCAACAAACTCACACTGGTATGAATCTTTTTAATGCATTATAATATTAATTGATTCATTCAACGCACATTATGTGTTTATTTCATACATGCAGTGCCCTGTCGGTTTATTTGGTTTTTAATTTCATGCACTCATTATGGGATGGAGAGCTATATTATCCCATACCCTAGGTCAGTATTTACACCATGCACATGCAAACTTGTTATAACAATGTTGTATAATGCGTATGTAGAATGGTTTTGAAGTTTTGAACTGAGGAAGCAATTTTTTATGCATATTTTAAAATGTGAAGAGAATGAAGCTCAAAACGAAGCATCATAGATCGCATCAATTGAAGGACCTTTATTGCTTCAAAAGATGGACCTTCTAGACATGCTTAGTTGTGGTTTTTCAAATACTTTTTTTTGAAACAATTATAATACAATTATTATGTGAGCGTGAATTTTATGCGGAGACATCTTTATGGATCGTGTGTTACACACGCGCTCATATCGTTGGGCATAAGACACATTTAAATGGCTCAGTAAAGAAAAACTTACTAAAATAAAAATTAGATTCAACATATATGTTTTTACTATAGATTATGATACGTGTGTTGGATCACAAATATGTCACACTTTTTTTAACACAGTACAGACACAAGCGCTTATATACACGCGCATACACTCACCTCTATGAACGCACACACGCACACCCTACCCCTATGAGCACCTCTAAGAGACTGAGACGGCATATCATCTTGAAATTTACGAAGTCACAGTAGGCAGCTCTTCGTCGACGGGAACGTCTCCTACCACTGAAAGCGTATCGCCGAAAATCCTGAAATAAACCCAGGAATAATGCGAGCACCAGGACTTGAACCCTGGTCGGCTGGGAATACCACTGTCCCTCTAACCATCCAACCATAGGTTGGTTCGCAAATATGTCACAATTTTGAAAATACAATTTGAGTGACATAATAACATTTTATAGCCATATGATGTTTTTTGTAAAAATTATTTTAGTATTATACCATGTAAACTCATTTTGTTTGAGACGTGCGTTGCACGTGCATGCTTACTAGTAAGCTGCAAGGAAACAAACTAGTATCCAAATTAGACTGCATGACATTTTGAGCCATAATTATTATGGAAAAGATCATAAGTATTTATATTGTTAAACAGTCAATGAAATTCCGAATTTGCAAGGAAAGATATAAAATCCATGTTGCTGGATGCACATAATGCAATAACGGGTTCAGCAGCCAATCATACAGAATTAAATAGTCAGTATGTCAGGAATTGAGGAAGGATTCAGAGACCAAGGGGCTGCCCTTGCTCTCAGTCCACATCCAAGCAGCCACCCGTGCTCAAACACCCAGCCTCGACCGTGGCGACCGGATCAGGCATGGACGCGCGCGGCGGCGGCGGCCGGATTGGCGCCCAGATCCAGGCCTGTGGCCCCGTCCTCCTTCTCTCTGTCTCAGTCGGCGTCGGCGTGGGATGCGCGTGCGGCAGCGTGGTGGTGGGGAAGCGGCGGTGTTGACGGCGACGAGTGCGGCGGCTGGATTGGCGTGCCTTTTTTTTTGTGTGATTATGGAATACAACGATGTGCTTTAGAGGGGAAGGGGTGGTTGAGAGTGGGGAAAGAAAAGTAGTACTTCCTCCGTTCCATAATGTAGTGCGTCCTCGGTTTTCGAGCTTGAACTTTGACCATGAATTTGATCAACGAAACCGATTGCGCAATACGATGATATAGTTTTTATCCCTGCCGCAATCGGTCTTGTTGGTCAAACTTAGATTTTGGTAAGCGCGGGCGCACTACATTGTGGAACGAAGGGGTAGTAGTAGTAATTTTAGGGTCGCTTCTTGGTGTGTGGAGGCTGCTTCGCGTAACCTGGTCCTGGTGTACGGCTTTGTTTGTCCTGCGCTCGCGCGCTTTTTTGTACCTGATTACCGGCGTCGTATTTGCCCTCGTTTTGATTCTTTTTTTTAAGACGCAAGCGCTCATATACACGCGCTAGTCCCGGGCATGGACAGCCCGACCCGAAAGCCCGGCATCAGGGCCGGGCTCGGGCTCAGCTTTTCCGCCCGAAGCCCGGCCCGAAAGCCTGGAAATGAGCCCGAACAGGACATATATCATTATTTTATAAAAAATATAGGTATAATATATATTTTTAATATCTCAAAAATCATTATTTTAATCAAAAAGCACTGTTCACTTGTTTCGGGCCGGGCTTGGGCTTGAGATTTTTATGTCGGGCTTTTCAAAGCCCGGCCCGAACCAAGCCCGGCCCGGCGAATGCCCAGGTGTAACACGCGCATACACTCACCCCTATGAACGTACACACGCACACGCTACCCCTATGAGCACCTCCGAGAGACTGAGCCGGCATATCATCTTGAGATTTACAAAGTCACCGTAGGATAAATTCAGGAATAATGCAAGCACCAGGACTTGAACCCTGATGAGCTGGGGATACCAGTGTCCCTCTAACCATCACACCACATGTTGGTTTGCCCCTCGTTTTGATTCCAGGGCAGTTGCGCTGACCTTAAGCTTGCCGGCGGATACATCCATTGCCTTTCTTACTGTATCGTATCATTCCCGGCGGATACTTTTTTTGACCTACAAAGTCAAAATCAAAAGTATGGCATAAAAGTAAGACATCTGAGCTTCCTGGAAATCCCAGTGGTTGAAAAGCGCATGGTACAGAGTCAAAACCCAGTCTTTGATGCAAATTTTAGGTTGTCGGTGATGTACTAGACTTCACGGTATCCCTACAAATGTCAACTGGCCGGAATGGATTGTGCGCCACATGGCAGACTATTCTTAGTGTCCTAGCTAGCTAGGACCAACTAACAGCCGGGGCAGTTGGTGGCAAGATGCCTAGAAGATACTACATGTAGTAGTATGTGTACTCCTCAATTATTTGATCGTGATTAAAATGTATGTGCAGGTACTCGTCAAAGGATTGATGAGCACGCAAAATTAATTGCAGCCGATACAATACGCGCGCGTACGTACATATCTTTACCTAATATTAAAGGGAAGATTGTTTCTCCACTTTTTTTCGTCCATGGTGGGACCCAGCTAATTTTCGTCCGTCATGGGACGCTGGTTTTATTCCGTTTGTCATGGGACGCTGGGGTTAATTTTCACGTTCGTGTGTGATTTTTTCGGATGACTGGGCCGGCCCATGAAGATAGTGATAGGCTGCGATGGACTGTTCGTCTGTGATTTTCTCGGATGACTGGGCCGGCCCATAAAGATAGTGACAGGCTGTGATTGTGTACTGTAGCTTAAAAAGAAATACGTTGCAAGGGATCGAACCCAGGTCGTCATACTACAAACCTAGCACTACAACCAGCTGACCTACAGAGCTTCGTTGGCTATAAAGCAGTGCAAAACCTTAAGAAACAATCTCGAGGGCAGATACGAATATTTTTCAAATTTCGAACGCAATTGTTTTTGAACAAAAAATACCAGAGTGTTTTGTGAAGCACAAACCCTTTACAAATTTGTAAACATATTTTAAGAACACGAATATTTTCGACAAGTCAAGAACAAAATTTTCACACAGGAATATTTTTTTAAAATTCCATAATAAAATGTGGGAACGGAAACATTTTTTAAAACTCCCCCGAATAAAATTGGAAACACAAAAAAATGAAACTCCTAAAAAAATGGAAACACGAACTTTTGTAAAAACCGATTTAACAATTTGTGGAAACTGGACATTGTTTTGAAATAATAAAAAACTTTCTGAAAAGTTGTGAAAATTTTGAACAAAAACATTGCAAACATTTTTATTGAAAAACCAAAACAAAATTTGAAAACACGTTTTTAAAACATAGGCACTTCTTGAAGTACATGTGTTGGTTTCAAGGAGTTTATATGGTGACCAAGGTGGTATGTAAGGTTTTATCCAAAGATTGGTCATGTGAGAGTTGATCTCATTGCAAGCATGTCTTGAAGAAGAAGATTGTGTGAACATTCATGTTTACCTTCAAGACATCATCTTTGTGAAGAAAGAAGAGAAGACACAAGGTTGATCAAGATTAAGACAAAGAATGATTCAAGTTGATCAACACATAAAGCGTAGAAGATGTACCAAGTGGGATCAAGTGATCCCATGGTATGGTAAGCATTGTCCATTACGCTTTGTGTACTAACCCATGGTCTACGTGAGAGTTCGTTGTGGGGTTAGGTATATTTCCATGGGATTGCGTCAAGAGGAAAATCTCATACAACCCATGGAGGATGACATCAAGTGGTGATCGTCATCAAGGTTGCGGTGTGCAAGTTCAAGTGAAGCATCACGGAGAGATCATGCTTGAAGCTTGCCGTCCATTGTGGTGACAATGGACTTGTGAAGATGTGCCAAAGAGTGGCTCACCCATAGCGGAGTATGGGGGAGCAATCAACTAGTCTTCATCGAACCAACGCAATCAAGAAAGGTGGTCCATCTTGAGAAGGACAAGATCGTCATCATCTAGCTCAAGTGGACTATGCGCAAGGCAAAGGTTTGACCTTGATAGGGTTTTCTATTTTACCGGTCTCATGGTGGTAGTTGGGAGACCGGGTTATAGAATCGATAGCCCTACTATCAAGGGATAATGCGAGCACCAGGACTTGAACCCTGGTCGGCTGGGAATACCACTGTCCCTCTAACCATCCAACCATAGGTTGGTTCGCAAATATGTCACAATTTTGAAAATACAATTTGAGTGACATAATAACATTTTATAGCCATATGATGTTTTTTGTAAAAATTATTTTAGTATTATACCATGTAAACTCATTTTGTTTGAGACGTGCGTTGCACGTGCATGCTTACTAGTAAGCTGCAAGGAAACAAACTAGTATCCAAATTAGACTGCATGACATTTTGAGCCATAATTATTATGGAAAAGATCATAAGTATTTATATTGTTAAACAGTCAATGAAATTCCGAATTTGCAAGGAAAGATATAAAATCCATGTTGCTGGATGCACATAATGCAATAACGGGTTCAGCAGCCAATCATACAGAATTAAATAGTCAGTATGTCAGGAATTGAGGAAGGATTCAGAGACCAAGGGGCTGCCCTTGCTCTCAGTCCACAACCAAGCAGCCACCCGTGCTCAAACACCCAGCCTCGACCGTGGCGACCGGATCAGGCATGGACGCGCGCGGCGGCGGCGGCCGGATTGGCGCCCAGATCCAGGCCTGTGGCCCCGTCCTCCTTCTCTCTGTCTCAGTCGGCGTCGGCGTGGGATGCGCGTGCGGCGGCGTGGTGGTGGGGAAGCGGCGGTGTTGACGGCGACGAGTGCGGCGGCTGGATTGGCGTGCCTTTTTTTTTGTGTGATTATGGAATACAACGATTGGCGTGCTTTAGAGGGGAAGGGGTGGTTGAGAGTGGGGAAAGAAAAGTAGTACTTCCTCCGTTCCATAATGTAGTGCGTCCTCGGTTTTCGAGCTTGAACTTTGACCATGAATTTGACCAACGAAACCGATTGCGCAATACGATGATATAGTTTTTATCCCTGCCGCAATCGGTCTTGTTGGTCAAACTTAGATTTTGGTAAGCGCGGGCGCACTACATTGTGGAACGAAGGGGTAGTAGTAGTAATTTTAGGGTCGCTTCTTGGTGTGTGGAGGCTGCTTCGCGTAACCTGGTCCTGGCGTACGGCTTTGTTTGTCCTGCGCTCGCGCGCTTTTTTGTACCTGATTACCGGCGTCGTATTTGCCCTCGTTTTGATTCTTTTTTTTAAGACGCAAGCGCTCATATACACGCGCTAGTCCCGGGCATGGACAGCCCGACCCGAAAGCCCGGCATCAGGGCCGGGCTCGGGCTCAGCTTTTCCGCCCGAAGCCCGGCCCGAAAGCCTGGAAATGAGCCCGAACAGGACATATATCATTATTTTATAAAAAATATAGGTATAATATATATTTTTAATATCTCAAAAATCATTATTTTAATCAAAAAGCACTGTTCACTTGTTTCGGGCCGGGCTTGGGCTTGAGATTTTTATGTCGGGCTTTTCAAAGCCCGGCCCGAACCAAGCCCGGCCCGGCGAATGCCCAGGTGTAACACGCGCATACACTCACCCCTATGAACGTACACACGCACACGCTACCCCTATGAGCACCTCCGAGAGACTGAGCCGGCATATCATCTTGAGATTTACAAAGTCACCGTAGGATAAATTCAGGAATAATGCAAGCACCAGGACTTGAACCCTGATGAGCTGGGGATACCAGTGTCCCTCTAACCATCACACCACATGTTGGTTTGCCCCTCGTTTTGATTCCAGGGCAGTTGCGCTGACCTTAAGCTTGCCGGCGGATACATCCATTGCCTTTCTTACTGTATCGTATCATTCCCGGCGGATACTTTTTTTGACCTACAAAGTCAAAATCAAAAGTATGGCATAAAAGTAAGACATCTGAGCTTCCTGGAAATCCCAGTGGTTGAAAAGCGCATGGTACAGAGTCAAAACCCAGTCTTTGATGCAAATTTTAGGTTGTCGGTGATGTACTAGACTTCACGGTATCCCTACAAATGTCAACTGGCCGGAATGGATTGTGCGCCACATGGCAGACTATTCTTAGTGTCCTAGCTAGCTAGGACCAACTAACAGCCGGGGCAGTTGGTGGCAAGATGCCTAGAAGATACTACATGTAGTAGTATGTGTACTCCTCAATTATTTGATCGTGATTAAAATGTATGTGCAGGTACTCGTCAAAGGATTGATGAGCACGCAAAATTAATTGCAGCCGATACAATACGCGCGCGTACGTACATATCTTTACCTAATATTAAAGGGAAGATTGTTTCTCCACTTTTTTTCGTCCATGGTGGGACCCAGCTAATTTTCGTCCGTCATGGGACGCTGGTTTTATTCCGTTTGTCATGGGACGCTGGGGTTAATTTTCACGTTCGTGTGTGATTTTTTCGGATGACTGGGCCGGCCCATGAAGATAGTGATAGGCTGCGATGGACTGTTCGTCTGTGATTTTCTCGGATGACTGGGCCGGCCCATAAAGATAGTGACAGGCTGTGATTGTGTACTGTAGCTTAAAAAGAAATACGTTGCAAGGGATCGAACCCAGGTCGTCATACTACAAACCTAGCACTACAACCAGCTGACCTACAGAGCTTCGTTGGCTATAAAGCAGTGCAAAACCTTAAGAAACAATCTCGAGGGCAGATACGAATATTTTTCAAATTTCGAACGCAATTGTTTTTGAACAAAAAATACCAGAGTGTTTTGTGAAGCACAAACCCTTTACAAATTTGTAAACATATTTTAAGAACACGAATATTTTCGACAAGTCAAGAACAAAATTTTCACACAGGAATATTTTTTTAAAATTCCATAATAAAATGTGGGAACGGAAACATTTTTTAAAACTCCCCCGAATAAAATTGGAAACACAAAAAAATGAAACTCCTAAAAAAATGGAAACACGAACTTTTGTAAAAACCGATTTAACAATTTGTGGAAACTGGACATTGTTTTGAAATAATAAAAAACTTTCTGAAAAGTTGTGAAAATTTTGAACAAAAACATTGCAAACATTTTTATTGAAAAACCAAAACAAAATTTGAAAACACGTTTTTAAAACATAGGCACTTCTTGAAGTACATGTGTTGGTTTCAAGGAGTTTATATGGTGACCAAGGTGGTATGTAAGGTTTTATCCAAAGATTGGTCATGTGAGAGTTGATCTCATTGCAAGCATGTCTTGAAGAAGAAGATTGTGTGAACATTCATGTTTACCTTCAAGACATCATCTTTGTGAAGAAAGAAGAGAAGACACAAGGTTGATCAAGATTAAGACAAAGAATGATTCAAGTTGATCAACACATAAAGCGTAGAAGATGTACCAAGTGGGATCAAGTGATCCCATGGTATGGTAAGCATTGTCCATTACGCTTTGTGTACTAACCCATGGTCTACGTGAGAGTTCGTTGTGGGGTTAGGTATATTTCCATGGGATTGCGTCAAGAGGAAAATCTCATACAACCCATGGAGGATGACATCAAGTGGTGATCGTCATCAAGGTTGCGGTGTGCAAGTTCAAGTGAAGCATCACGGAGAGATCATGCTTGAAGCTTGCCGTCCATTGTGGTGACAATGGACTTGTGAAGATGTGCCAAAGAGTGGCTCACCCATAGCGGAGTATGGGGGAGCAATCAACTAGTCTTCATCGAACCAACGCAATCAAGAAAGGTGGTCCATCTTGAGAAGGACAAGATCGTCATCATCTAGCTCAAGTGGACTATGCGCAAGGCAAAGGTTTGACCTTGATAGGGTTTTCTATTTTACCGGTCTCATGGTGGTAGTTGGGAGACCGGGTTATAGAATCGATAGCCCTACTATCAAGGGATAATGCGAGCACCAGGACTTGAACCCTGGTCGGCTGGGAATACCACTGTCCCTCTAACCATCCAACCATAGGTTGGTTCGCAAATATGTCACAATTTTGAAAATACAATTTGAGTGACATAATAACATTTTATAGCCATATGATGTTTTTTGTAAAAATTATTTTAGTATTATACCATGTAAACTCATTTTGTTTGAGACGTGCGTTGCACGTGCATGCTTACTAGTAAGCTGCAAGGAAACAAACTAGTATCCAAATTAGACTGCATGACATTTTGAGCCATAATTATTATGGAAAAGATCATAAGTATTTATATTGTTAAACAGTCAATGAAATTCCGAATTTGCAAGGAAAGATATAAAATCCATGTTGCTGGATGCACATAATGCAATAACGGGTTCAGCAGCCAATCATACAGAATTAAATAGTCAGTATGTCAGGAATTGAGGAAGGATTCAGAGACCAAGGGGCTGCCCTTGCTCTCAGTCCACAACCAAGCAGCCACCCGTGCTCAAACACCCAGCCTCGACCGTGGCGACCGGATCAGGCATGGACGCGCGCGGCGGCGGCGGCCGGATTGGCGCCCAGATCCAGGCCTGTGGCCCCGTCCTCCTTCTCTCTGTCTCAGTCGGCGTCGGCGTGGGATGCGCGTGCGGCGGCGTGGTGGTGGGGAAGCGGCGGTGTTGACGGCGACGAGTGCGGCGGCTGGATTGGCGTGCCTTTTTTTTTGTGTGATTATGGAATACAACGATTGGCGTGCTTTAGAGGGGAAGGGGTGGTTGAGAGTGGGGAAAGAAAAGTAGTACTTCCTCCGTTCCATAATGTAGTGCGTCCTCGGTTTTCGAGCTTGAACTTTGACCATGAATTTGACCAACGAAACCGATTGCGCAATACGATGATATAGTTTTTATCCCTGCCGCAATCGGTCTTGTTGGTCAAACTTAGATTTTGGTAAGCGCGGGCGCACTACATTGTGGAACGAAGGGGTAGTAGTAGTAATTTTAGGGTCGCTTCTTGGTGTGTGGAGGCTGCTTCGCGTAACCTGGTCCTGGTGTACGGCTTTGTTTGTCCTGCCTGGCTCGCGCGCTTTTTTGTACCTGATTACCGGCGTCGTATTTGCCCTCGTTTTGATTCTTTTTTTTAAGACGCAAGCGCTCATATACAC
This sequence comes from Elymus sibiricus, assembly GCA_039707655.1. Lineage (NCBI taxonomy): Eukaryota > Viridiplantae > Streptophyta > Magnoliopsida > Poales > Poaceae > Elymus > Elymus sibiricus. The sequence continues at coordinate 517,976,755 of CM077672.1, read as the reverse complement.
GCGCTAGTCCCGGGCATGGACAGCCCGACCCGAAAGCCCGGCATCAGGGCCGGGCTCGGGCTCAGCTTTTCCGCCCGAAGCCCGGCCCGAAAACCTGGAAATGAGCCCGAACAGGACATATATCATTATTTTATAAAAAATATAGGTATAATATATATTTTTAATATCTCAAAAATCATTATTTTAATCAAAAAGCACTGTTCACTTGTTTCGGGCCGGGCTTGGGCTTGAGATTTTTATGTCGGGCTTTTCAAAGCCCGGCCCGAACCAAGCCCGGCCCGGCGAATGCCCAGGTGTAACACGCGCATACACTCACCCCTATGAACGTACACACGCACACGCTACCCCTATGAGCACCTTCGAGAGACTGAGCCGGCATATCATCTTGAGATTTACAAAGTCACCGTAGGATAAATTCAGGAATAATGCAAGCACCAGGACTTGAACCCTGATGAGCTGGGGATACCAGTGTCCCTCTAACCATCACACCACATGTTGGTTTGCCCCTCGTTTTGATTCCAGGGCAGTTGCGCTGACCTTAAGCTTGCCGGCGGATACATCCATTGCCTTTCTTACTGTATCGTATCATTCCCGGCGGATACTTTTTTTGACCTACAAAGTCAAAATCAAAAGTATGGCATAAAAGTAAGACATCTGAGCTTCCTGGAAATCCCAGTGGTTGAAAAGCGCATGGTACAGAGTCAAAACCCAGTCTTTGATGCAAATTTTAGGTTGTCGGTGATGTACTAGACTTCACGGTATCCCTACAAATGTCAACTGGCCGGAATGGATTGTGCGCCACATGGCAGACTATTCTTAGTGTCCTAGCTAGCTAGGACCAACTAACAGCCGGGGCAGTTGGTGGCAAGATGCCTAGAAGATACTACATGTAGTAGTATGTGTACTCCTCAATTATTTGATCGTGATTAAAATGTATGTGCAGGTACTCGTCAAAGGATTGATGAGCACGCAAAATTAATTGCAGCCGATACAATACGCGCGCGTACGTACATATCTTTACCTAATATTAAAGGGAAGATTGTTTCTCCACTTTTTTTCGTCCATGGTGGGACCCAGCTAATTTTCGTCCGTCATGGGACGCTGGTTTTATTCCGTTTGTCATGGGACGCTGGGGTTAATTTTCACGTTCGTGTGTGATTTTTTCGGATGACTGGGCCGGCCCATGAAGATAGTGATAGGCTGCGATGGACTGTTCGTCTGTGATTTTCTCGGATGACTGGGCCGGCCCATAAAGATAGTGACAGGCTGTGATTGTGTACTGTAGCTTAAAAAGAAATACGTTGCAAGGGATCGAACCCAGGTCGTCATACTACAAACCTAGCACTACAACCAGCTGACCTACAGAGCTTCGTTGGCTATAAAGCAGTGCAAAACCTTAAGAAACAATCTCGAGGGCAGATACGAATATTTTTCAAATTTCGAACGCAATTGTTTTTGAACAAAAAATACCAGAGTGTTTTGTGAAGCACAAACCCTTTACAAATTTGTAAACATATTTTAAGAACACGAATATTTTCGACAAGTCAAGAACAAAATTTTCACACAGGAATATTTTTTTAAAATTCCATAATAAAATGTGGGAACGGAAACATTTTTTAAAACTCCCCCGAATAAAATTGGAAACACAAAAAAATGAAACTCCTAAAAAAATGGAAACACGAACTTTTGTAAAAACCGATTTAACAATTTGTGGAAACTGGACATTGTTTTGAAATAATAAAAAACTTTCTGAAAAGTTGTGAAAATTTTGAACAAAAACATTGCAAACATTTTTATTGAAAAACCAAAACAAAATTTGAAAACACGTTTTTAAAACATTTTGGAACAATTTTGGAGATGGAGCGTTATTTGAATATCCTGATGATAAGATGATTTTTTTAATTTGTGAACAATTTCTGAAGACGTGAACATTTTCTAAAATTCTGATTTTCTAAAAATCATTTGAAAATTAGAACAAAACCATTCCGAACAAACTTTGAAAAACATGAACATTTATTTGAAAATCCAAAAGATTTTTAATTTATGTACAAATATGAAAGCACGACCATTTTTGGAAAATTTAAAAGCGCGAACGTTTTATCATATATAGAGGGTTCGCTTGAATATTTATCCCACCTCGCTTCGATCCATGAAAATCCACCAGTTTATATACGGCGGAGAGTTGTCGAGTAATCATCAAGCCCAACGAAATTGGTCTAATTAAATGAAATTGTGGGAATATAGCCCGATGAAAGAATCAAATGTTGGCTTTAAACGGAAATGTGGGAAGTATGGCTGAATCTCACTAACAAAAGATATAAGATGCCTGGTTGGAGTGGTACATATAGCTGGTGAGTGATGGCCGAATATTAACGCGCACTAACGAAACAACCCCCGAGATGTGTGCAACATGAGAGATGTTGTTGCCTTTTTTTCATGGGATCAATCGTGTCTCGCTAGCAAACTACTCAAAACTGAAAAAAGAATAAAACGACCCACTGTCAACTTTGATTTTTTGGCGGCCTGTTAACCTTTTCAATGTGCAAGGGAATGTTTTTATTTCACGGTGTTTTTGCCGCTATCAAGTTTTTCTTTTTTGAAGAAAAAAACCTGGTTAATCCACATGCAACTTTTGATCGAGCATTGTTGCTGCAAACAGCACATACAACAGTTTTAGGCGCGTTGTTGTTTCTCAAAGCAGAACACAACGTTGGAAGGCCAACCGCTTGCTACGTAGCATGTCAATGTAACACCAGTCGCCGCTATTATTTTTCTATTGGAAAGTTGGACCGACGTGCTGCAAAATCGATTACATAAACGCTGCTAAGAGAACAAGTCACACGGACAATGTAACAAAATCGATCACATGGACACAACAAGAATGACCGCATTGCCTCAAGTCGGATGCGTGTAGTCTAGCTAGGTCAATCAAGAGGTGTAAAGCTAACTACCTGTATATGTTATGATTATAAGGAGAACTAATTGATCCTTAACACCGGTGTTAAGGGTTGTTGCGTGATTATTGTTTGACTGATATGCATTTCTTTTAGAACTTGATGTGCGTGTCCCCATCGTGTGGTACCTTGTGGATGCTATCATGCCACATCGGTGGACGCGCTAATTTTTACTCCCGTTGCAACGCACGGGCATATGTGCTAGTATATCCAAAATAAATAATGCAGTAGAACGAGGGAACAAGCACGTACGATGCATACGGAACAAGTGGAGTATGTGTACCTTGCTTAATTAGAACATGCATCTACTTAAGTTTATATTTCTTCCGTACGCATGATGCACCACCACCATGGAATTGTGCGTACGCAGGAAAGGACACATCATGCGTACGTAGGACTAGTGTATGTATAAGCCAAGGCAAGGCTAATTTATTTTTCTTTTTTTTGAAATAAGGCAACGGTAAAGCTGAATAGTACTCCCTCCATCCCGGGTGCATTAGGCACCTAACGAAAATCAGATTTTCCAAAAACGCAAGTCGTGCAGCCTTAATTGGTTCCGCGCACCTCTCCGGCTGCTCACTGTGGGAATGATCATTTACAAGTATTAGTGTCGTCGTTTTGTCACGACAGATGCCATGGGTAGGCTTATCGAGAGTGGTTGGGGCCGAACGACGCCGACGGGCTCCGGGAGCGGGATTAGGCACAAGCGGCGACGGACACACGATGTACCCAGGTTCGGGGCCCTCCGTGGGAGGTAACACCCCTAGTCCTGCTTGGTCTAGTTTAGACAATGGTGGTTACAATGGTGCTCCTGGAGCTGTATGGCTAGAGGAAGAAGAAGGGGCTGGACTGCCTCCGCTGCCTCTCTACGTGAGTGTGGAGAGTGGAGAAAGTCGCCCCCCTTGCATGGGGGAGGCCCGAGGGGTTTTATAGGCCAACCCCCCGGATTACAATATGAATAAGAGATCTCAGGGGGGGCCCAGCCGGCAGCCTCTCTGGCCGGCTGCGGGGCCCCCCGGCTGTGGGGTCTTGTCGCTGGTAGGACCCGCCGGCTGCAGGGTCCCGTCGGGGGACGGCGGGGCCCGCGTGGTAGGTCCCAATGCCGGTCATGTCGCGGCACGGACCGTCCTCTGGGGCGTCGTCTTGTGGCAACCGGCCGAGGTCAGCGGTACGGCCGGCTGCAGTGTAGCCACGCCGGGGCAGGTAATGGAGTGGTTGAAGGCGTGCCGGCACTGTTGGGAGCCCGGTCGCCATCGGCCAGAGTCAGAGGCACCGTCACCTCTACTGTGGCCACACGGGCGCTGACCCCCGATGGGATGGGGGCCACTGTTGCCATGCGTACCTTGACCACGGCATCCAACGCGCGGCCGGTTAGGGGGCCAGGCGTCTCCGCCCCGAGCCGGCCGGCTCGTCGCAGCCGGCAAGGCATAGCCGGCACGGCGCGGCCGGCGGGGCGCAGCCGGTGGTGCGTAGCCGGACTGTAGGGGGAGGCGGCTCGTCCTTCAGTCGCGTCAGAAAAGTTGGAGTAGTGGGTCGTTTGAGGCTACCTCGGGGTCATCCCCCCGACAGTAGTCCCCGAAGCAGGGGAGGCCCGCCGACGAACCGTGGCGGTCTTCGCCGGCTTGAATATCGCCTTTGTACCGCAGCATGCCTCGGAAGCCGGACGACGCGGGCGAGCGGCGGCCGGCTCCGCAGTCGGCCGACGCTTCGCGCGCCGCCTCGGGCGCCCCGTCGGGTGGAGAAGCCGCGCCACGTGGAAGACGTAACGGGCTGCGGCCTGACAGGCCGCGCGATGGACAAGACCGGGCCGTGGGGTGGGGCCCTCCACGGCCGCGGCCTCGGCTCGCGCGCATGGGATCTTTTGCGGCTCGGGCCGTCGGTTGGAGTTCCCGAGCGCCATAACTCCCATCCAGCACGCGGCGGGAATCGCGGGTGTCGTGCGCAATGAATCTGCCCCCCACGATCGACCGCGCGGGGTTCAAATGGAGAGGGGAGAGGAACAGAACGACACATTCGCTCCTCCCGCCCCCGTCGCATCGTCTTCGTCGCCCTCCTCCTCCCGCTCCGAGAGAGAGAAAGAAAGGCGAAGTCCACGGGCACGTCGCGCCGCCGCTCGCCGCCGCCGCAGGCCCGTACAGCGGCCGAGCAACCGAGCCCGCCGCCGCAACCGCAAGCCGTTCCAGAAGCCATGGCTAGCAAGGGCGCTTGGGACGGCAGCATCGTGGACGAGCAGTTCATCGAGCACCTCCGCTACCGCCGCAAGCTTCCGTCGGAGGCGCACTTGGAGGCGCGCATCGCCGGGCTGGAGAACTCCCCGACCCCGCGGGAGGGCGAGGTGGTCGTCTTCGCCGAGCATTTCCTCCGCGGGCTCGGGCTGCCGGCGGGTACCTTTTTCCGGCGGTTCCTGACGCGGTTCGACCTGCAGCCGCACCACATCGCCCCCAACGCCATCTTGCAGTTGGCGGCATTCGTCACCCTCTGCGAGGGGTTCTTGGGGGTGGAGCCGAGGCTTGACCTCTGGTTCCGACTGTTCTTCCTCAAGCGGCAGACGGTGGTGGACCCGGCGACGCAGCAGAAGGTCATGACCGCCTGCGGGGGCGCTCTGATCCACATCCGCAAGGGAGCCGGCTTCCCGAAGCTCCCGCTGCACGAGTCGGTGAAGAATTGGCAGCGGGGGTTCTTCTACGTGAAGAACGTGAAGCCGGAGGAGGACTACATCAACCTCCCCGACTTCGTCAACCAGCCGCCGGCGGCGATGCTGAACTGGCGGACGGCTCCGCCCCAGGCGCCCGAGACGGCGGACCGGATCTGCGAGCGCCTGCTCGTGATGACCGGGACGGAGGGGCTGAAGGCCACCGACCTGCTGGCGGCGATGGTGGCGCGCCGGGTGCAGCCGCTGCAGAGCCGGCCGCACCTTATCTGCCAGATGGGAGGGCGGCACGACTCCTGCCGGCTCTCCACCAAGGAGCTGAAGCTGATCCACGTGGCGAGGAGGGTGAACGCCGTCTCGACGGCGAAGCTGAAGGAAGAGGGGTGGCAATGGGGGAAAACCCCGTACAGCCGAAGCCATCCGGCGCCGCGGGTATGTGACTAGCCGTCTCCCCCTCTCCTCTATTTCAGAGACGGCGCCCCCCCCCCCCCTCTGGCCTGACGGTGTGGTGCTTCGCCCGCTCGCAGGTTTTCCCGCAGTTGTAGAACTACGAGGAGCCGGCGGCCGACTTGGTGGACTCGGACCCCGAGGAGATCAAGGACGCCGACGACGTAGAGCCGGCGGACTCTGAGCGAGCCGGCGCGTCCGAAGCCGGCGAGGCAGAGACGGAGACGGAGGAGGCCGAATCGACGGGTGAGTTCCCTCCCCCGACGCACCTACGGGATTGGACCGATGATGACGCTGAGTCGGAGGAGTCGCGTGCTGCAGAGGCTCCGGAGGACCCCGAGGCCTCGGAGGATGACGTCACGGCGCTGAGGAGGCGCCCACGTCGAGCCGGCTGGGAGCCCCGCCGGGGCGGCACGGACACGGGCGACAGGGGGAAGCAGCCGGCTGTTACCAAGCCGGCGCCCAAACGAGCAGCCGCCGCGCAGCCGGGCGGCGGCCGCGGAGGCGGTGGGAAGAAGCAGCGGGTCGCCCAGGCGGGACTCGCGAGGAGGGCGGTCCCCGTCGTCATCGGGTAGACCCATCTCCCCCTCTCCCTTAGTTTTTTCCATCTCCCGCTTTTTTCTTATCCCACCATGATCAGGGAGGCGCGCGCCCAGGGGAGGACCCCAGGCGGCGAGGCCACGGGGACGGCGCCGCCGGACACTGCCGAGGAGAGGGAGCGCCAGGCATGGCGAGACCTTGAGGCTGCCGAGCAAGAGCGGCACGCCGAGCAGCTTCGCCCCTGGGAGAAGGCGGCGGAGAAACTGCGGCCGCCGGAGGGAGCCGGGGGAGAGGCGGCCGGCCAATCGTGGGAGCCGTTCCCCCGCGGCCGGGAGAGGAGGTCGAAGGACCACCACGATCCCGAGTGGCGGGCGGAGGCGGATGCGAAGGCCGCGGAAGACGCGCGCGCGGCAGCGGGCACGGACGTGGCCAGCGCTGGTGGAAGGGAGGAGATGGATCACGACGTAGCCCCGCCGGGGGCGGGCGATGTGCCACCGGGGGCAGAGAATCCCCCGGAAGTTGAAGTTCCGGCTCCGGATGCGCCGGCTCCGGAAGTGCCAGCACCGGAGGAGAGCCGGCCAGGAGCGGCCGGAGGCGGAGTGCCGGAGGGGACGGTCGTCACGACCGGGGAGACGGCAGCCGCGAGTTCATCGTCGGGGGCCCCCGGCGCGATGGTGCCGGGAGGAGCAAGTCCCCTGGAGACCTCCGGCAAAGGGGGGCCCGCAGACGGGGGTCGGCTGTAGCCAAATTGGGCCGCAGCCGGCCGCCCGGCCCTTGGTGAACCGCCGAGCGTCCTCGGGGCAGCGGTGGCCGCCGTCGTCGAGGCGTTTGCTGCCTGCCGCGCCCAAACGTCGCAGGATGCCCGAGCCGCCAACGACCGGATGGTGCACCTGGAGCAGTCTGTTGCGGTAAGATCTCAGCTTCTCTTCTTTTCTTGCTTTGGCATTTCCTTTCTTTTCCAGTGGGGGCGCGCTAGTGCACCCACTGGGTGTAGCCCCCGAGGCTCGAGCCGGCTGGGGCGCAGGCGGGTCGAGCCTAATGCTTCTATGTGTCTTTGTTGTTCGCAGGCAGCGCATGACCGCCGGGTGGCCGCGTACAACACCCTGCTGGGCTTGTACCGGGAAGCTGAGGGCCGGCTGTCCACTCTGTCCGCGGACCTGCAAGGTGAGATCCTTGCAACTTTTGGGCAGGGGCGTAGCCCCCGGGATTCGAGCCGGCTTGCGCGGAGGCGGGCCGAACCCCACTTCTCTTCTTGTCTTCTGACAAACTTGTTTTTCTTGGGCAGCCGCCCATACCGAGGCGGTCGAGCTCCGTCGCCAGGTGGTGGAGTCCAGCGACGAGCGGAGTCTTCTGGCCACGGAGTGCGAACGACTCCGCTCGGAGGCGAGCCAGGCGCAGGCGGAGACGGCCGAACGTGAGGCGGCCCACCGCCAAGAGTTGGTGGACCGCGAGGCGGCTCTTCGTCGGGAGGCGGAGGAGCGGGAGAAGGTCCTTCGCCAGGAGCTGGAGGCTAAGGACGCCACGCTGACCAAGGCGGCCGAGGAGGCGCAGGCGGCCCGGGAAGAGCACGAGCGCCGGCGCCAGGAATGGTCGGCCAGGGAGGTGGCGCTGCAGGAGCAAGGGCACGGGGTGGACCGGATGCTGCGCGGTGAGTTTTCGCCGTCTCATTCTCTCCGCGCGTTGCTTCTGGGTTTTTGGCTTGCTTCTTTGCTCATCCCGCTTCTTCTTCTCTTCTTAGGGCTTTTCCCTGGTACGCAGGAGGCCGCGGAGGCGGCCGTGGAGGCCCACCGTGAGGGCCAGCGGGCGCAGGGGGAAGTCGTCGGGCAGCTTGCCCCCTGGACCTTGGAGGAGGTGGGGCTCGCCGCCGGGGTGCGGCTGTCGGAGGTGGTCCGGGCCCTGAAGCGGCTCCAGGCGGCCGGCACGACGCTGGTTCGCACCCTTTGGCCGGACGCGGTGGAACCGGCCTCCATGAGCCGGCTGTCGAGGTGGATGGAGTTCGGGACCGCGCGGGTGAACGCCTGGAGGGCCTCCGCAGCGCGCGGTGGTGCGTGCATGGCGCTTCGTGTAGCGAGGTCGTGGTACCCCGAGCTAGACCTGGGTCTGCTCACGGCCCAGCATGCCGGCACCGACGTGGAGTTGGAGGTGGTGGCTGATTTGTTGGCCGTGAGGGCGAGCGACCTTGCGTCCTTCGCCGCGTGGGACGAGTACGTCCCAGAGCACGGGGCAGACGGCGTGGTGATCCCGGAGGACCGGTACACGCTTGCTTTGGACGACCCGGAGGGTAGCGCCGCCGAGACGGACGAGGAAGAATCCGGCTCCAGCACCGACGACTACGTCGACTCCGAGCTGGCTCCGGACTTGGAGGCGGGTGCCGACGCGGGCCGCACCGCGGACAAGGACAGGGCCTCTTCGTCGGCTGCCGCGGGCGGTGCCGGAGGAGAAGACGGTGCTGCCGCCCCCTAGGGCTTTACCTTTCTGCATTGTTAGACTTCCGTTCCACCCACTGGGGTGTAGATGTAATGAACTCGTGGCCGTGGGCCTTTTAAGTTGTATAAAGCTTTCGGTTGCTGAAATGTTGTTTTATGCGTGCCGGCTCGGCCTTACCCCTTTTTTGCTCTTTTGGTTCCGTTCGCTCAAAACCTTGTCCCCCTTGATTTTGGTCCCGCCAGCCGGACAGCCGGGAGCCGGTCTGTAGCTGGGACAGGGCGTCCGCCTCGAGGGAGCCGGTCGTGAGTTTGGAAACCGCGAGAGTTTTTTGGGTAAGGTGAGTGACAGAGGCTAAAAGAAAGTGTTCCGGCTAGCCCTAGCCGGCAATCCCCTTTGCGATCGATTTTTCGTGTGTGCTAAGCTTTGCCGTCTTGAGGGCCAATCAGCCGGACAGCCGGGAACCGGTCTGTAGCTGGGAGGGGTGGGACGGCTCTTTTTAGTTCACATTACTTGATCGGCTTCGGGGGAGGAGGGCAGGACTAGCCGGCGAGCCCCCGGGACCGGGAGCCGGGCCTAGGAGCCAGCGAGCGAGACGAAGAAAGTCTATTTGAAAAGAACGAAAGGGGCGTGTCCCAAGAGCCGGCTTGGGGCACCCGTTGCATTCATAAGCCCAAAAGGGAAGGATATATACATACACTGGTTCTTAGCAGTAAAACGGGCGGAGGAGCGCCGCGTTCCACGGGCGCTCCGTTTCCTCGCCGGAGGCGTCTCTCTTGCGCTTCTGCGGCTTCAGGGCGTCTATTAGATAGTACGCGTTGTTGTGTAGTGCCTTGCTGATGATGAACGGGCCCTCCCATGGGGAGGACAGCTTGTGCTGGCCGGCAGTTCGCTGGATCCGCCTGAGCACCAAGTCTCCTTCGCGGAAGGAGAGTAGCCGGATCCGCTTACTGTGGTAGTGCCGGAGCTTCTGCTGGTAGATGGCCGTCCGGCTCAGGGCCAGCTCGCGGGCCTCCTCGGGGAGGTCGACGCCGTCTTCTCTTGCTTCCTTCGCGTCCGTCTCCGTGTACAGGGTAACCCGAGGCGAATCAAACTCGATGTCGGTGGGGATGATTGCCTAGGACCCATACACGAGAAAGAACGGGGTGTAGCCGGTCGATCGGTTGGGCGTGGTCCTGAGGCTCCAAAGGACAGCCGGCAGCTCTTCGATCCAGCAGCCGGCTGACCGGATTAGTGGCGCCACGAGCCGGGGCTTGATGCCGGCCAGGATCAGTCCGTTTGCCCTCTCAACCTGGCCGTTTGACTGTGGGTGGGCGACGGACGCCAAATCGAGCCGGATGCCCTGCTTGGAGCAGAAATGCGCTAGCGCGCCCTTGGCGAAGTTTGTGCCGTTGTCGGTGATGATGCTGTGAGGGACGTTGTAGCGAACCGTGATGTCTTCGACGAACCGGACGGCCGTGGGGCCGTCCAGCTTCTTGATTGGCCTTGCCTCGATCCACTTGGTGAATTTGTCGATGGCTACCAGCAGATGTGTCATGCCGCCTCGCGCGGTCTTGAAGGGCCCCACCATGTCCAGCCCCCAGACGGGAAAAGGCCACGAGAGGGGGATGGTCTGGAGGGCTGTAGCCGGAAGGTGGCTCTGCGTGATGAAGCGCTGGCAGCCTTCGCACTTGTCGACCAGCCGCTTGGCCGCCTCCAAAGCAGTCGGCCAGTAGAAACCGTGGCGGAATGCCTTGGCCACCAGGGTCCTGGAGGTGGCGTGGTGCCCGCACTTGCCCTGGTGGATGTCGAGGAGGATCTCTTGCCCTTTCTCCGGCTCGACGCAGCGTTGGAAGACGCCGGTGGTGCTGCGATGAACCAGCTCGTTGTTGATGACGCTGTAGGCCGGGGCTCGGCGCTGGATTTGTCTTGTTGTGGCCTCGCCAGGGGGGAGCTCGCCGCGTAGGAGGAACGCCAGGATGGGCTGGGCCCACGAGGGAGCCGAGACGGGAGCCGGCTCGGGTTCGAGTGGGCCGTTGGAGGCGGCAGGAGCCCCCGGGTCCAGAAGACCCGTCCCCGGGACCGGCTCGCCAGCCCCCGGGGCCGGCTCGCCAGCCCCCGATGCCGGCTCACCAGCCCCCGAGGCCGAAGCAGTGGAAGGGGCGTCGATTATCATCATGACAGCCGCGGATTCGGAGCCGGTCGTGGATTCGGATGGGCGCGCTGGTGAGAGCCCGCTTGAGGCCGCGGAACGCCTCGTCCGCCTCGTCGGACCAATCGAACATGGCCGGCTTCTTCGAGGATTCGCGGCCCGGCTCGATCAGAGCCGTCTTCCGCAGGAGCCCGTAGAGGGGCAAGGCCTTCTCGCCCAGCCGGCTGACGAACCGGCTGAGGGAGGCGAGGCAGCCGGTGAACTTCTGGACGTCGCGAAGCCGGGTCGGCCTGGGCATGCGCTCGATCGCCCTGATCTTCTCGGGGTTAGCTTCGATGCCGCGGGCGGACACGAAGAAACCCAGGAGCTGGCCGGCTGGGACGCCGAAAACGCACTTCTCCGGGTTGAGCTTGATCTTGTATTCGCGCAGGTTGGCGAATGTCTCCCAAAGATCGTCGAGGAGGCTGAAGTGCTTCTTGGACTTGACGACGATGTCGTCGACGTAGACGTGGACGTTCCTGCCTATCTAAGGCAGGAGACACTTCTGCATGCAGCGCTGGAAGGTAGCGCCCGCATTCTTCAGGACGAAGGACATGGTGATGTAGCAGTAGGCCCCGAAAGGGGTGATGAAGGAGGTTTTCAGCCGGTCGGCCGGGTCCAGCTTGATCTGGTGGTAGCCGGAGTAGGCATCCAGGAAGGACAGCAGGTCGCAGCCGGCCGTGGAGTCGATGACTTGATCGATCCGCGGCAGGGCGAACGGGTCCTTGGGACACGCCTTGTTGAGGCTCGTGTAGTCGATACACATGCGCCAAGTTTTGTTTTTCTTCAGCACCAGGACTGGGTTGGCCAGCCAGTCCGGGTGGAACACCTCCATGATGAAGCCGGCTGCGAGCAGCCGGGCGATCTCTTCTCCTATAGTACGTCGCTTCTCCTTGGAGAAACGGCGCAGGGGTTGCTTGACCGGCTTCGCATCCAGACGAATGTGAAGCTTGTGCTCGGCGAACTTCCTCGGAACACCCGGCATGTCCTTGGGAGACCATGCAAAGATGTCCCGATTCTCACGGAGGAAGTCGACGAGCTCGCTTTCCTATTTGCTGTCGAGGCGGGAGCTGATGGTGACGCATTGGCTGGGGTTGGCCGGGTCGAGTGGCACTTGCCTAGTGTCCTTGGACGGCTGGAACGAGGCTTCGCCGGCCGACTGGGATGGAGGAGCCGGCATGGCCGGCTGGCCAGAGGTGTGGGCTACGAGCCGGTCGAGCTGCCACTTCTCCTCGGCTATCTCCAGGGCTTCGGCCAGCCGGCTGCCGTCTCGCTCGCACGCGATTGACATCTTGTAGTCGCCGGCGATGGTGATGATGCCCTTGGGACCCGGCATCTTGAGCTTGAGATAGGCGTAGTGGGGGATCGCCATGAACTTGGCGAGAGCCGGCCGGCCCAGTAGCGCATGCTAGGGACTGTCGAGGTCCACTACCTCGAACCATACTGGTTCGCGGCGGAAGTGGCTGTGGCCGCCGAAGAGGACGTCGAGCTTGATCTTGCCGACGGGGGTGCAGGACTTTCCCGGCACGATGCCGTGGAAAACTGTCCGGCTCGCTTGCAGGTCCTCCGCCTTGAGCCCTAGCTTGAGCATCGTATCGAGGTAGAGGATGTTGATGCTGTGATAACCCACAAGTATAGGGGATCGCAACAGTTTTCGAGGGTAGAGTATTCAACCCAAATTTATTGATTCGACACAAGGGGAGCCAAAGAATATTCTCGAGTATTAGCAGCTGAGTTGTCAATTCAACCACACCTGAAAGACTTAATATCTGCAGCAAAGTATTCAGTAGCAAAGTAGTATGGAAGTAACGGTAACGATGGCAAAGTGACAGTAGCGGTGTTGTAGCAATTGTAACAGTAGCAACGGAAAAGTAACTTAGCAAAGATCAATATAGAAAAGCTCGTAGGCAATGGATCAGTGATGGATAATTATGTTGGATGGCATTCATCATGCAACGGTTATAACATAGGGTGACACAGAACTAGCTCCAATTCATCAATGTAATGTAGGCATGTATTCCATATATAGTCATACGTGCTTATGGAAAAGAATTTGCATGACATCTTTTGTCCTACCCTCCCGTGGCAGCGGGGTCCTATTGGAAACTAAGGGATATTAAGGCCTCCTTTTAATAGAGAACCGGACCAAAGCATTAGCACTTAGTGAATACATGAACTCCTCAAATTACGGTAATCACCGGAAAGAATCCCAGTTATTGTCACCCTGGGGGATGCGGATCATAAATCGTAATAGGTGTCTACAACTTGCAAGATAGGATCAAGAACACACATATATTCATGAAAACATAATAGGTTCAGATCTGAAATCATGGCACTCGGGCCCTAGTGACAAGCATTAAGCATAGCAAAGTCATAGCAACATCAATCTCAGAACATAGTGGATACTAGGGATCAAACCCTAACAAAACTAACTCGATTACATGGTAAATGTCATCCAACCCATCACCGTCCAGCAAGCCTACGATGGAATTACTCACGAACGGCGGAGAGCATCATGAAATTGGTGATGAAGGATGGTTGGTGATGACGACGAAGTCGATTTCCCCTCTCCGGAGCCCTAATCAGGCTCCAGATCAGCCCTCCCGAGGAAGAACAGGAGGTGGCGGCGGCTCCGTATCGTAAAACGCGATGAACTCTTCTCCTTGATTTTTTTCTCCCCGAATAGGAATATATAGAAGTGGAAACGGGGTCGGAGGAGCAACAGGGGGCCCACAAGCCACAGGGGCGCGCCCTAGGGGGGTGGGCGCGCCCCCCCTGGCTTGTGGCCAGGTGGTGGACCCCTGCAGTTGATTCTTTCGCCAATATTTTTTATTAATTCCAAAAATATTCTCCGTAAATTTTCAGGTCAATCCCAGAACTTTTATTTCTGCACAAAAATAACACCAAGGCAATTCTGCTGAAAACAGCGTCAGTCTGGGTTAGTTCCATTCAAATCATGCAAATTAGAGTCCAAAACAAGGGCAAAAGAGTTTGGAAAAGTGGATACGTTGGAGACGTATCAACTCCCCCAAGCTTAAACCTTTGCTTGTCCTCAAGCAATTCAGTTGATAAACTGAAAGTGATAAAGAAAAACTTTTACAAACTCTGTTTGATCTTGCTGTTGTAAATATGTCTAGCTTATGTTTAGGTTTTCAGCAAAGATTATAGACTAACCACATTCACAATAACATTTAGGTCTCACATTTACCCATATCAATAACATAATCAACTAGCGAGCAATAATAATCAGTCTCGGGTGACAACAATTTTATCAAAACAATCATGATACAATATGACATAATGGTATCTCGCTAGCCCTTTCTGAGGCCGCAAAACATAAATGCAGAGCACCTCTGGAGAACAAGGACTGACTAGACATTGTAATTCATGGTAAAAGAGATCCAGTCATACTCACACTCAATATCAATTAATAGCAAAGCATACAAATGACGGTGGTGCTCTCTAACTGGTGCCTTTTATGAGAGGGTGATGACTCAACAGTAAAGTAAAATAGATAGGCCCTTCGCAGAGGGAAGCATTGATTTGCAGAGGTGCCAGATCTCGAGCTTTTAAAAACAGGGATGAATAATGATTTTGAGAGGTATGCTTTCATTGCCAACATAACAACTAAGAAATCTCGATATCTTCCATGCTAGATAAATTATAGGCGGTTCCCAAACAGAATAGTAAATTTTTTACTCCCCCTCCACCAATCAATCACACTCCACGGCGGGCCGAATCCATGGGTACCGTCCATACAAACACAATCCTGGGGGAGTTTTGTTTATTATATTTTGATTCGAATTTTGAGCATGGAACTGGGCATCCCGAATACCAGCCACTTTCTCGTGAATGATAGTGAATCAACACAGATCGTGAGAATAACCCACCTAGCATGGAAGATACTGATAGCCCCCAGTCACTACATGAGCGATTTGGGCATACAAAACGGAATATTTATTTGAAGGTTTGGAGAGTGGCACATGCAAATTTACTTGGAACGGCAGGTAAATACCGCATATAGGTATGTATGGTGGACTCATATGGAACAACTTTGGGTTTATGGAGATGGATGCACAAGCAGTATTCCCGCTTAGTACAAGCGAAGGCTAGCAAAAGACTGGGAAGCGACCAACTAGAGAGCGACAACAGTCATCAACATGCTTTAAGATTAACCAATATTGAATGCAAGCATGAGTAGGATATAAATCACCATGAACATAAACATCGTGGAGGCTATGTTGATTTTGTTTCAACTACATGCGTGAACATGTGCCAAGTCAAGCCACTCGAATCATTTAGAGGAGGATACCATTCTATCATACTACATCACAACCATTTTAATATGCATGTTGGCACTCAAGACAAACCATTATCCACTCTTAGCTAATTAAGCATGGCATGAATAACTATAATCTCCAATTGTCATTGCAAACATGTTCAACCCATAATGAGCTGAATCCTGAACGATGAGCTAATCATATTTACAAAAACAAAATAGGTCGAGTTCATACCAGCTTTTCTCCATCTCAGTCATTTAATCATATATCTTCATTATTGCCTTTCACTTGCACGACCGAACGATGTGAATAATAATAAGAGTGCACGTGCATTGGACTAAGCTGGAATCTGCAAATAATAACTCAAAGGAGAAAGCAAAGTAGTATGGGCTCTCTGATGATAAACAATAATACATGTGAGAGCCACTCAACATATCATCGTGGTCCTCTCCTTACGACCCAAAGAAGAAAAGAAAACTATTTACACGGGAAAACTCCCAACAAGCAAAAGAAGAACGAGAAATCTTTTTGGATTTTCTTTTAATACTACAACTAAACATACTAGAAGGTAAAGCTAGAACTAATTTTTTTAGATTTTCTCAAGATTAATTAAACACACATAAGAAGAAAGCAAAAGAAGAAATAAACTACCATGGATGGTACAATGAAAAAGTATGAACACCGACAACTGGAATGAGTGTGTGAACATGAATGTAATGTCGGTGAGAAATACGTACTCCCCCAAGCTTAGGCTTTTGGCCTAAGTTGGTCTAGGGCCACGACTGGAAATTGAATGCTCCCCAAAGTAGCTTGTGTAATGGTTCTAGTTTCCCCCACCGTGATGCTCCGCACGAAAGAATCGGTGACTTGATAATATTGCTTGCATCGATCTGAAATAAAATCCTCTAGGCCAGCATTCCTTATGTACGCATAAAATTCTTCCTTGAACCCGGCATTGTCCATGAATTGATCCGACGGCCATTCACAAGGTCGCACTTGAGCTTCCCTCGGTGGTTCAAAGTCGGGCTCGCGTAACGCGAGCCTCGGGGTCTTCTTGCTCGAGGAACCACCTTCATACATTCTCCTCAACATCTCTTTTGCTGAAAATTATTTCTGAAATTTTTAGTGACTCTAAATAAAAGTGAACAAAACTCAATAAAACTCATAGCAACTACTCCCACAAGTGCCTAGAAGCTATATCATGCATCAAAACTACTTGGGACCATATAAATTTAACATGCAAGCTCAAGAACAAGGTCACCACAGCAGCAAAAATTTGCAATATATAAAGCACTAGAACGAAAACTAATTGGACCATTGGAGGAGTCACATACCGATGAGCAATCACCTAAAACAGTTTTGCAAATGGAGCTTTGAGCAAGGAGATCGAAAATGGCAGCAAAATGAGCTAGAACACGGGTTTGAGCAATGGTGGGATTTTTTCTGGAGGAAGACGAAGTGGATGATGGCTGGAATAAGTGAGGGGCCCCACGTGGGACCCACAAGCCAGGGGGCGCGCCCAGGGGGTGGGCGCGCCCTGCAGGCTTGTGGCCCACTGGTGCAGCCCCCTGATGCATACTCAGTGCCAAAAAATCTAAAATATTTCAGAAAAAATCATACTAAATTTTCAGGGAATTTTGGGGACTTTTATTTTCAGGTCATTTTTCTATTGCACGGATAAAACAGAAAACAGGAGAATAATAGCATTTTTACTCTATTTAATCTAAATAACAGAAAGTGAAAGTTGGGTACAGAATGTTGTGCCTTCTAAATTCATCCATCTCATGCTACTCAAAAAGAATCCATCAATAAGGTTGATCAAGTCTTATTGACAAACTGTTTTCGAATGACATGAAACCGGAGAATTTTCGAATAACACTAAGTTACCTCAATGCGGATATGCATGTCCCCAACAATAAGTATATCATATTTCTTCTTGGCAGTAGGAAGAGGGAATTCAAAGCCTCCAATAATAATCGTTGAAACCTTTTCAATTGAGTTGATACTATGAACTTGAGGTTGTTTCTTCGGAAAGTGTACCGTATGCTCATTACCATTAACATGAAAAGTGACATTGCCCTTGTTGCAATCAATAACAGCCCCTGCAGTATTCAAAAAGGGTCTACCAAGGATGATCGACATGCTGTCGTCCTCGGGAATATCAAGAATAACAAAGTCCGTTAAGATGGTAACGTTTGCAACCACAACAGGCACATCCTCGCAAATACCGATGGGTAAAGCAGTTGATTCATCAGCCATTTGCAAAGAGATTTCAGTAGGTGTCAACTTATTCAAATCAAGTCTACGATATAAAGAGAAAGGCATAACACTAACACCAGCTCCAAGGTCACATAAAGCAGTTTTAACATAATTTCCTTTAATAGAGCAAGGTATAGTAGGTACTCCGGGATCTCCTAATTTCTTCGGTATTCCACCCTTAAAAGTATAGTTAGCAAGCATGGTGGAAATCTCAGCTTCCGGTATCTTTCTTTTATTTGTCACAATATCTTTCATATACTTAGCATAAGGAGACATTTTCAGAATATCAGTCAAGCGCATACGCAAAAAGACAGGTCTAAGCATTTCAACAAAGCACTCAAAATCCTCATCATCCTTTTTCTTGGATGGTTTAGGAGGAAAGGGCATAGGTTTCTGAGCCCATGGTTCTCTTTCTCTACCATGCTTCCTAGCAACAAAGTCTCTTTTATCATATCTCTTATTCTTAGGTTGTGGGTTATCAAGATCAACAGCAGGTTCAATCTCCACATCATTATCATTACTAGGTTGAGCATCAACATGAACATCATCATTAATATTATTACTAGGCTCATGTTCATCACCAGATTGTGTCTCAGCATCAGAAATAGAAATATCATTTGGATTCTCAGGTGTATCTATAACAGGTTCACTAGCAGCATGCAAAGTCCTATCGTCATTCTTTTTACTGCTCTTATTAGAACGGCTAGGTGCATCAGTATTAACTCTCTGAGAATCTTGCTCAATTCTCTTAGGATGGCCCTCAGGATACAAAGGTTCCTGAGTCATTCTACCACCTCTAGTCACAACTTTAACAGAATGATCATTGTTCTTACTATTCATTTCATTAAGCAAATCATTTTGAGCCTTAAGTACTTGTTCTACTTGGGTAGTTACCATGGAAGCATGTTTACTAATAAGCTTAAGATCATTGACAGTTCTACTCAAATAATCACCCAAACGATCAAGCATGTAAGCATTATGTTTCAATTGTCTACTAACATAAGCATTGAAATTTTCTTGCTTCACAACAAAGTTATCAAACTCATCCAAGCATTGGCTAGCAGACTTATTATAAGGAATATCGCCTTCATCAAATCTACGAAGAGAATTTACCTCTACTACCTGTGTCGGGTTATCAAGACCATGTATTTCTTCAATAGGCGGTAGATTCTTAACATCTTCAGCTTTAATACCTTTTTCTTTCATAGATTTCTTTGCCTATTGCATATCTTCAGGACTGAGAAATAGAATACATCTTTTCTTCGGAGTTGGCTTTGGAGGTGGTTCGGGAATAGTCCAATCATTATCATTGCTCAATATATTATTCAATAGTAGTTCATCATGTTCAACAGTTCGTTCCGTGAAAACACAACCAACACAACTATCTAGGTAGTCCCTAGAAGCATCGGTTAGTCCATTATAAAAGATATCAAGTATTTCGTTTTTCTTGAGAGGATGATCAGGCACAACATTAAGTAATTGGAGAAGCCTCCCCCAAGCTTGTGGGAGACTCTCTTCTTCAATTTGCACAAAGTTAAATATTTCCTGCAAGGCAGCTTGTTTCTTATGGGCAGGAAAATATTTTTCAGAGAAGTAATAAATCATATCCTGGGGACTACGCACACAACCAGGAGCAAGAGAATTAAACCATATCTTAGCATCACCGTTTAATGAGAAAGGAAACAACTTAAGAATATAATAATAGCGAATTTTTTCCTCATGAGTAAATAGGGTGGCTATATCATTCAATTTAGTAAGATGTGCCACAACAGTTTCAGATTCATAACCATAGAAAGGATCAGATTCAACCAAAGTAATTAACTCAGGATCAACAGAGAATTCATAATCCTTATCAGTAACAAAGATAGGTGAAGTGGCAAACTTGGGATCATATTGCATTCTAGCATTCAAAGATTTTTCTTTCCACTTGCGAAGCAATTTCTTAAGATCATCTCTATCCTTACAAGCAAGAAAGTCCCTAGCTACCTCTCCTTCCATAACATAACCTTCAGGTATATCAGGCAATTCATATCTAGGAGAGCTAGGTCTAACAGGTGTATCATAATGTTCAGTTTCAATAATTTCATCAGATTCAGAGATATCATCAGTTTCAGCATTCACTCTAGCAATTTGTTCATCAAGAAATTCACCCAGCGGCACAGTAGTATCAAGCAAAGTATCATCATAAGCATCATGCATAGCAGAAGTAGCATCATCAATTACTTGCGACATATCAGAATTACTAGCAGGTGGTGGTGTCGCAAATTTACTCATAACAGAAGGTGAATCAAGTGCAGAGCTAGATGGCAGTTCCTTACCTGTCCTCGTAGTTGAGGGGTAGATCTTAGTTTTAGCATCCTTCAGATTCTTCATAGTGATCAACAGATATAAATCCCAAGTGACTCAGAGAATAGAGCTATGCTCCCCGGCAACGGCGCCAGAAAAAGGTCTTGATAACCCACAAGTATAGGGGATCGCAATAGTTTTCGAGGGTAGAGTATTCAACCCAAATTTATTGATTCGACACAAGGGGAGCCAAAGAATATTCTCGAGTATTAGCAGCTGAGTTGTCAATTCAACCACACCCGAAAGACTTAATATCTGCAGCAAAGTATTCAGTAGCAAAGTAGTATGGACGTAATGGTAACGATGGCAAAGTGACAGTAGCGGTGTTGTAGCAATTGTAACAGTAGCAACGGAAAAGTAACTTAGAAAAGATCAATATGGAAAAGCTCGTAGGCAATGGATCAGTGATGGATAATTATGTCGGATGGCATTCATCATGCAACGGTTATAACATAGGGTGACACAGAACTAGCTCCAATTCATCAATGTAATGTAGGCATGTATTCCATATATAGTCATACGTGCTTATGGAAAAGAACTTGCATGACATCTTTTGTCCTACCCTCCCGTGGCGGCGGGGTCCTATTGGAAACTAAGGGATATTAAGGCCTCCTTTTAATAGAGAACCGGACCAAAGCATTAGCACTTAGTGAATACATGAACTCCTCAAATTACGGTAATCACCGGAAAGAATCCCAGTTATTGTCACCTTGGGGGATGCGGATCATAACTCGTAATAGGTGTCTACAACTTGCAAGATAGGATCAAGAACACACATATATTCATGAAAACATAATAGGTTCAGATCTGAAATCATGGCACTCGGGCCCTAGTGACAAGCATTAAGCATAGCAAAGTCATAGCAACATCAATCTGAGAACATAGTGGATACTAGGGATCAAACCCTAACAAAACTAACTCGATTACATGGTAAATCTCATCCAACCCATCAACGTCCAGCAAGCCTACGATGGAATTACTCACGAACGGCGGAGAGCATCATGAAATTGGTGATGAAGGATGGTTGGTGATGACGACGGCTTCGATTTCCCCTCTCCGGAGCCCAAATCAGGCTCCAGATCTGCCCTCCCGAGGAAGAACAGGAGGTGGCGGCGGCTCCGTATCGTAAAACGCGATGAACTCTTCTCCTTGATTTTTTTCTCCCCAAATAGGAATATATAGAAGTGGAAACGAGGTCGGAGGAGCAACAGGGGGCCCACAAGCCACAGGGGCGCGCCCTAGGGGGGTGGGCGCGCCCCCTGGCTTGTGGCCAGGTGGTGGGCCCCCTGCAGTTGATTCTTTCGCCAATATTTTTTATTAATTCCAAAAATATTCTCCGTAAATTTTCAGGTCAATCCGAGAACTTTTATTTCTACACAAAAATAACACCAAGCCAATTCTGCTGAAAACAGCGTCAGTCCGGGTTAGTTCCATTCAAATCATGCAAATTAGAGTCCAAAACAAGGGCAAAAGAGTTTGGAAAAGTGGATACGTTGGAGACGTATCATGCTGCTGCCCCCATCGATCAACACCTGCGAGAAGCGGCAGGTGCGTCTCTCGGAGGCGATGGTGGGATCGAGGACGAGGGCACTACTAGGAAAAAGCCTACTAGTAGCGCTTGAAAAACCTATAGCAGTAGCGCTGGGTCCAGCGCTACTGCTAAGGCGCTACAGCTAAGTTATAGCAGTAGCGCTGGTTGGTGCAGCGCTACTGCTAAGTCTGGTTAGCAGTAGAGCTGCACTGATCCGCGCTACTGCTAATTATCTGTAGCGCTGCCTAAAGACAAGCGCTGCTGCTAATACAGCGCTGCTGCTACATGTATTCCAGCGCTGCTGCTATAACTCCTGATTTCACAGATTCATATCCGCTCTACGTATTAGTTATGTATTTATACAGGCTCTATACAGTAGTTTCATCAGGTCACAATAAACATACACTATTATCATCATATCATACACATACAGTAGTCTCGTCATACCATCATCATCATCATTGAACACAAATATCATCACATCTCGAAAATAGCGATACACAAGTCATGTCATGTCTCGAATAAGTGGGACTGCATGGTCATGGCACACACACAAGTTTCATCATCTCTATCTAAACCATGATGTAGAAGAGAAGAGCGATCAGCATCATCAAGACCGCGACTATGTAGTACTTGAGGCACCGGCGGTTCCGCCCCCGCTCTTGCTGGAGCGTCCACCTCAAGCAACTCCTTTCCGCTTCGGCTCTGCTGTCGAACCCTCTGTGGCTAGCACCCGGGAACTTGTCCACCTGGGCCTGAGCGTCTGGCCAGTGGTCGTAGACTCCTGGAACCTTCCCAACGAACACGACGTAGCAGCCCTTCGCCATCTATGATCTATGTACCTGCATCGTGAACGATAATATGCAACATAATGTACTTAAGAACACAAAGAGGCATAATTAGCAAAATACAAGCAACCTATAGTAAGTAAACATAAATGACGAAGTTCCTCATACCCAAACTAATTAACTAGAGCGATCTACGCTAGTTCAGGACCACGGTTTAATTACATCACATAGTTTCGTCTGGACGCTAGTGACACATATATTGTCAACGACAATCAGTCCTCGGTCCAATCTTCATAGTCAGGGAGGAAGGACCCGAGCTTCTTGAAAGTCTTCAGGTCCAGACGCTGAGCGATTAGCAGTGCTCGGACATCATCCTGCGTGATTGGCCCATGGTAGAACATCCCTGTTTGTTCGAGGACCTGCTTCATGATCACTTGGGCAAGTTTGTTGGAAATATGCCCTAGAGGCAATAATAAATTGGTTATTATTATATTTCCTTGTTCATGATAATCGTTTATTATCCATGCTATAATTTTATTGATTGGAAACTCAAATACATGTGTGGGTACATAGACAACACTGTGTCCCTAGTAAGCCTCTAGTTGACTAGCTCGTTGATCAAAGATGGTTAAGGTTTCCTAGCCATTGACATGAGATGTCATTTGATAACGGGATCACATCGTTAGGAGAATGATGTGATGAACAAGACCCAAACTAAGAACGTAGCATTTGATCGTGTCAGTTTATTGCTATTGTTTTCTGCATGTCAAGTATCTGTTCCTATGACCATGAGATCATGCAACTCCCTGACATCGGAGGAGTACCTTGTGTGTATCAAACGTCGCAACGTAACTGGGTGACTATAAAGGTGCTCTACAGGTATCTCCGAGGGTGTCTGTTGGGTTGGCATGGATCAAGACTGGGATTTGTTACTCTGTGTGACGGAGAGGTATCTCAGGGCCCACTCGGTAATACAACATCACAATGAGCCTTGCAAGCAATGTGACTAAAGTGTTAGCCACGAGATCTTGTATTACGGAACGAGTAAAGAGACTTGCCGGTAACGAGATTGAACTAGGTATAAAAGATACCGACGATCGAATCTCGGGCAAGTAACATACCGAAGAACAAAGGGAACAGCATACGGGATTAACTGAATCCTTGACATAGAGGTTCGACCGATAAAAGATCTTCGTAGAATATGTAGGAGCCAATATGGGCATCCAGGTCCCGCTATTGGTTATTGATCGTAGAAGTGTCTCGGTCATGTCTACATAGTTCTCGAACCCGCAGGGTCTACACACTTAACGTTTGGTGACGATTAGTATAATTGAGTTATTATGTTGGTGACCGAAAGTTGTTTGGAGTCTCGGATAAGATCCCGGACATGACGAGGATCTCCGGAATAGTCTGGAGGTAAAGATTGATATATGTGATAATAGTGTTTTGATCTCCGGAAGAGTTCCGGAGTTCACCGGAATGGGTTCCGGATGTTTACCGAAGTGTTTGGGTGCAGCAACACTTTATATGGGCCAAAGGGATAAAGCCCACGAGGTATTGGAAAGTGCAAAAAGTAGTTTTACTGCCGCGTAAGCAGTACTACCGTTTTGTGAAGCGGTACTACCGCCCAAGCGGTACTACCGCTTGTGTGAAGCGGTACTACCGCCCAAGCGGTACTACCGCTTGTGTGAAGCGGTACTACCGCCCAAGCGGTACTACCGCTTGTGTTAAGCGGTACTACCACTTGTGCGCGGTACTGCAGGGATCCGAGTTGGACTCTTTCCCTGCGGGCCAAACCGACCTTGTGCGGGCAAAACCGACCTGGAGGAGGCTTTTACTCCAAGTTTAGACCCCAAGGCTCAACATATAAATAGAGGGGCAGGGCTAGCACACGGGACACATCAAGATTTCCCCAAGCCGTGTGCGGCAACCCTAACCCTCTAGTTCCTCCGTCATAATCTCCGTAGCGCTCGGCGAAGCCCTGCAGAGATTGTTCCTCACCACCATCACCACGCCGTCGTGCTGCTGGAACTCAACCACTACTTCACCATCGCTCGCTGGATCGAGGAGGTGAAGGCGTCATCAAGCCGTACGTGTGTTGAACGCGGAGGTGCCGTCCGTTCGGCGCTAGTTCGTGATCGGATCGAGGGACGACTTGCGATTTGGATCGCGGAGATGTTCGACTACATCAACCGCGTTTCTTAAACGCTTCCGCTTAGCGATCTACAAGGGTATGTAGATTCACTCTCCCTCTCGTAGATGCTCATCACCATGGATAGATCTTGTGTGTGCGTAGGAAAATTTTTGTTTCCCATGCAACGTTCCCCAACAGTGGTATCAGAGCCAGGTCTATGCGTAGATGAGATCTCGAGTAGAACACAAACGAGTTGTGGGCGTGGGTGTATACATATTGCTTGCCGTTACTAGTTGATATTTGATTCGGCGGTACTGTGAGATGAAGCGGCCCGGACCGACATTACGCGTACACTTACGCGAGACAGGTTCCTTCAACTAACATGTAACTTCGTTGCATAAAGATGGCTAGCGGGTGTCTGTCTCTCTCACTTTAGTTGAATCGATTTCAATGAAGAGGGTTCTTTTAGAAGATCAAAAAGCAATCACTACACCACGTTGTGGTTTTGCGTAGGTAAGAACGGTTCTTGCAAACCCGTAGCAGCCACGTAAAATTTGCAACAACAATTAGAGGACGTCTAACTTGTTTTTGCAGGGTATGTTGTGATGTGATATGGCCAATTACATGATGAGATATATGTGATGTATGAGATGATCATGTGTTGCATAGAATATCACGACTTGCATGTCGATGAGTACGGCAACTGGCAGGAGCCATAGAGTTGTCTTTAATTATTGTATGACCTGCGTGTCAATCATTAAGCGCTATGTAATGTTTTACTTTATCGCTAAACGTTAGCAATAGTCGTGGAAGCAACAGTCGGCGCGACAACCTTATGGCGACACGTTGATGGAGATCAAGATGATGGAGATCATGGTGTCATGCCGGTGACGATGGAGATCATGCCGGTGCTTTGGAGATGGAGATCAAAAGCACAAGTTCATGGCCATATCATGTCACTTATGATTTGCATGTGATGTTAATCCTTTTATGCATCTTATTTTGCTTAGGACGACGGTAGCATTATAAGGTGATCCCTCACTTAAATTTCAAGATAAATTGTGTTCTCCCCGAGTGTGCACCGTTGCGAAAGTTTGTCGTTTCGAGACACGCCGTGATGATCGGGTGTGATAGACTCCACGTTCACATACAACGGGTGCAAGCCATGTTGCACACGCGGAACACTCGGGTTAAACTTGACGAGCCTAGCATGTACAGACATGGCCTCGGAACACAAGAGACCGAAAGGTCGAACATGAGTCATATAGTAGATATGATCAACATGAAGATGTTCACCATTGAAACCACCTCGACTCACGTGATGATCGGACTTGAGTTGGTGGATTTGGATCATGTTACACTCGAATGACCGGAGGGATGTCAATTTGAGTGGGAGTTTTTAAGTAATATGATTAACTAAACTCATTATCTAGAACAATAGTCTAAGTTGTCTTTGCTATATTTATGTTGTAGATCATGGCTCGCGCAGTAGCACCCCTGAATTTTAATGCGTTCCTAGAGAAAGCTAAGTTGAAAGATGATGGAAGTAACTTTGTGGACTGGGCCCGTAATCTAAGGATTATCCTTACGGCTTCCCAGAAGGCTTATGTCCTTGATGCACCGCTTGGTGATCCACCCGCTCCAGTTGAGTCTCTAGACGTTGTGAACGCCTGGCAGGCTCGTTCTGATGATTACTCAATAGTTCAATGTGCAATGTTGTATGGCTTAGAACCGGGACTTCAAAGACGTTTTGAACGTCATGGAGCATATGAGATGTTCCAGGAGTTGAAGTTTATCTTTCAGAAGAATGCCCGGATCGAGAGATATGAGATCTCCGATAAGTTCTATACTTGCAAGATGGAGGAGAACGGGTCTATCAGTGATCACGTGCTCAGAATGTCTGGGTACTCCACCCGTCTGGCTGAATTGGGGATGCCCCTTCCGCCAGAGGCTATCACTGACAGAGTTCTTCAATCATTGCCACCTAGCTACAAGAGCTTCGTGTTGAACTATAACATGCACGGGATGAACAAGTCAGTCGCCGAGCTGTTTGCGATGCTGAAAGCCGCTGAGTCTGAAATTCAGAAGGAGCATCAAGTGTTGATGGTCAATAAAACCACTAGTTTCAAGAAAAATGGCAAGGGTAAGAAGGGTAAATCTAAGAAGGGTGGCAAAGCAGTTGCTGCTCCTGTGAAGAAACCCAAGGCTGGACCCAAACCAGAAACTGAGTGCTTTCATTGCAAGGGAACTGGACACTGGAAGCGGAACTGCCCCAAGTATTTGGCTGACAAGAAGGCGGCCAACAACAATAAAGGTATATATGATATACATGTTATTGATATGTTCCTTACCAACCCTCGTTGTAGTGCCTGGGTATTTGATACCGGTGCGGTTGCTCATATTTGCAACTCTAAACAGGAACTGCGGAATAGACGGAGGCTGGCAAAGGACGAAGTGACGATGCGCGTGGGAAATGGTTCCAAGGTTGATGTGATCGCCGTCGGCACGCTCGCTCTTCGATTACCGTCGGGATTAGTGATGAACCTAAATAAGTGTTATTTGGTGCCTGCGTTAAGCATGAACATTATATCTGGATCTTGTTTATTGCAAGACGGTTACTCATTTAAATCAGAGAATAATGGTTGTTCTATTTATATGAGTAATATCTTTTATGGTCATGCACCCAATGTGAGGGGTTTATTCTTATTGAATCTCGATAGTAATGATACACATGTTCATAACATTGATGCCAAAAGATGTAGGATTGATAATGATAATACCACTTTCTTGTGGCACTGCCGTTTAGGTCATATTGGCGTAAAACGCATGAGGAAGCTCCATGCTGATGGACTTTTGGAGTCACTTGATTTTGAATCACTTGACACATGTGAGCCATGCCTCTTGGGCAAGATGACTAAAACGCCGTTCTCTGGAACAATGGAACGGGCAAGTGACTTATTGGAAATCATACATACTGATGTGTGCGGTCCGATGAGTATTGAAGCGCGCGGTGGTTATCGTTACTTTCTCACCTTCACTGATGACTTAAGTAGATATGGGTATATTTACTTAATGAAACACAAGTCTGAAACATTTGAAAAGTTCAAACAATTTCAGAGTGAAGTTGAGAATCATCGTAACAAGAAGATTAAATTCCTACGATCTGATCGAGGAGGAGAATATCTGAGTTATGAGTTTGGCAGTCACTTAAGACAATGTGGAATTGTTTCACAACTGACACCGCCTGGAACACCACAGCGTAATGGTGTGTCCGAACGTCGTAATCGAACTTTATTGGATATGGTGCGATCTATGATGTCTCTTGCCGATTTGCTACTATCGTTTTGGGGTTATGCATTAGAGACAGCTGCATTCACTTTAAATAGGGCACCATCGAAATCCGTTGAGACAACGCCATATGAACTTTGGTTTGGCAAGAAGCCAAAGCTGTCGTTTCTTAAAATTTGGGGATGTGATGCTTATGTCAAAAAGCTTCAGCCTGAAAAGCTGGAACCCAAAGCGGAGAAATGCGTCTTCATAGGATACCCAAAAGAGACAGTTGGGTATACCTTCTATCTCAGATCCGAAGGCAAAGTGTTTGTCGCTAAAAACGGAACATTTCTTGAGAAAGAGTTTCTCTCGAAAGAATTGAGTGGGAGGAAGATAGAACTTGATGAGGTTGTTGAACCTTTACTTCAACCTGAGAGTAGCGCAGTGCAGAAAGTTGTTTCTATGGAGCCTACATTAGCTGAAGAGGAAGTTAATGATGATGATCATGAAGCTTTGGATCAAGTTGCTATCGAACCTCGTAGGTCGACAAGGACGCGTACTGCTCCCGAGTGGTACGGCAACCCTGTCTTAGAGGTCATGTTGTTAGACAACGATGAACCTACGAGCTATGGAGAAGCGATGATGGGCCCGGATTCCGAGAAGTGGTTAGAGGCCATGAAATCCGAGATGGGATCCATGTATGAAAACAAAGTCTGGACTTTGGAAGTATTACCTGAAGGGCGTAAGGCCATTCAGAACAAATGGATCTTTAAGAGGAAGACGGACGCGGACGGTAATGTCACCGTCTATAAAGCTCGACTTGTGGCAAAGGGTTTTTCACAAGTTCAAGGAGTTGACTACGATGAGACCTTCTCACCCGTAGCGATGCTTAAGTCCGTCAGAATCATGTTAGCAATAGCTGCCTTTTTCGATTATGAAATTTGGCAGATGGATGTCAAAACAGCGTTCCTTAACGGTTACCTTAAGGAAGAGTTGTATATGATGCAACCAGAAGGTTTTGTCGATCCAGAGAATGCTGACAAAATTTGCAAACTCCAGCGATCCATTTATGGACTGGTGCAAGCATCTCGGAGTTGGAATCTTCGCTTTGATGAAGTGATCAAAGCGTTCGAGTTTATACAAGTTTACGGAGAAGCCTGTATTTACAAGAAAGTGAGTGGGAGCTCTATAGCGTTTCTAATATTATATGTGGATGACATATTGCTGATTGGAAACAATATAGAAATGTTGGAAAGCGTGAGGGAATATTTGAACAAGAGTTTTTCAATGAAGGACCTAGGAGAAGCTGCTTTCATATTAGGCATCAAGATCTATAGAGATAGATCAAGACGCTTAATAGGACTTTCACAAAGCACATACCTTGACAAAGTTTTGAAGAAGTTCAAAATGGATCAGTCCAAGAAGGGGTTCTTGCCTGTATTGCAAGGTGTGAAGTTGAGTAAGACTCAATGCCCAGTGACTGCAGAAGATAGAGAAAAGATGAGTGTCATCCCCTATGCTTCGGCCATAGGCTCTATCATGTATGCAATGCTGTGCACAAGACCCGATGTCAGCCTTGCCATAAGTATGGTCGGAAGGTTTCAAAGTGATCCAGGAATGGAACACTGGACGGCGGTCAAGAATATCCTGAAGTACCTGAAAAGGACTAAGGACATGTTTCTCGTTTATGGAGGTGATCAAGAGCTCGTCGTAAAGGGTTACGTCGATGCAAGCTTTGACACTGATCCGGATGACTCTAAGTCTCAAACCGGATACGTATTTATTCTTAATGGGGGTGCAGTTAGCTGGTGCAGTTCCAAGCAAAGCGTGGTAGCAGATTCTACATGCGAAGCGGAGTACATCGCTGCCTCGGAGGCGGCGAAGGAAGGTGTCTGGATGAAGGAGTTCATGACAGATCTTGGAGTAGTGCCTAGTGCGCTTAACCCAATGACTCTGTTTTGTGATAATACTGGTGCCATTGCTCTAGCCAAGGAACCAAGATTTCACAAGAGGACCAGACACATAAAGCGACGTTTCAATTCCATCCGCGATTACATCAAGGAGGACGACATAAATATTTGCAAAGTACACACGGATCTAAATGTTGCAGATCCGATGACTAAACCTCTTCCAAGGGCTAAACATGAACAACACCAGAACTGCATGGGTGTTCGATTCATTACAATGTAAATCACATAGTGATGTGAACTAGATTATTGACTCTAGTGCAAGTGGGAGACTGTTGGAAATATGCCCTAGAGGCAATAATAAATTGGTTATTATTATATTTCCTTGTTCATGATAATCGTTTATTATCCATGCTATAATTGTATTGATTGGAAACTCAAATACATGTGTGGGTACATAGACAACACTGTGTCCCTAGTAAGCCTCTAGTTGACTAACTCGTTGATCAAAGATGGTTAAGGTTTCCTAGCCATTGACATGAGATGTCATTTGATAACGGGATCACATCATTAGGAGAATGATGTGATGAACAAGACCCAAACTAAGAACGTAGCATTTGATCGTGTCAGTTTATTGCTATTGTTTTCTGCATGTCAAGTATCTGTTCCTATGACCATGAGATCATGCAACTCCCTGACATCGGAGGAGTACTTTGTGTGTATCAAACGTCGCAACGTAACTGGGTGACTATAAAGGTGCTCTACAGGTATCTCCGAGGGTGTCTGTTGGGTTGGCATGGATCAAGACTGGGATTTGTTACTCTGTGTGACGGAGAGGTATCTCAGGGCCCACTCGGTAATACAACATCACAATGAGCCTTGCAAGCAATGTGACTAAAGTGTTAGCCACGAGATCTTGTATTACGGAACGAGTAAAGAGACTTGCCGGTAACGAGATTGAACTAGGTATAAAAGATACCGACGATCGAATCTCGGGCAAGTAACATACCGAAGAACAAAGGGAACAGCATACGGGATTAACTGAATCCTTGACATAGAGGTTCGACCGATAAAAGATCTTCGTAGAATATGTAGGAGCCAATATGGGCATCCAGGTCCCGCTATTGGTTATTGATCGTAGAAGTGTCTCGGTCATGTCTACATAGTTCTCGAACCCGCAGGGTCTACACACTTAACGTTTGGTGACGATTAGTATAATTGAGTTATTATGTTGGTGACCGAAAGTTGTTTGGAGTCTCGGATAAGATCCCGGACATGACGAGGATCTCCGGAATAGTCTGGAGGTAAAGATTGATATATGTGATAATAGTGTTTTGATCTCCGGAAGAGTTCCGGAGTTCACCGGAATGGGTTCCGGATGTTTACCAAAGTGTTTGGGTGCAGCAACACTTTATATGGGCCAAAGGGATAAAGCCCACGAGGTATTGGAAAGTGCAAAAAGTAGTTTTGCTGCCGCGTAAGCGGTACTACCGTTTTGTGAAGCGGTACTACCGCCCAAGCGGTACTACCGCCCAAGCGGTACTACCGCTTGTGTGAAGCGGTACTACCGCCCAAGCGGTACTACCACTTGTGTTAAGCGGTACTACCGCTTGTGCGCGGTACTGCAGGGATCCGAGTTGGACTCTTTCCCTGCGGGCCAAACCGACCTTGTGCGGGCAAAACCGACCTGGAGGAGGCTTTTACTCCAAGTTTAGACCCCAAGGCTCAACATATAAATAGAGGGGCAGGGCTAGCACACGGGACACATCAAGATTTCCCCAAGCCGTGTGCGGCAACCCTAACCCTCTAGTTCCTCCGTCATAATCTCCGTAGCGCTCGGCGAAGCCCTGCAGAGATTGTTCCTCACCACCATCACCACGCCGTCGTGCTGCTGGAACTCAACCACTACTTCACCATCGCTCGCTGGATCGAGGAGGTGAAGGCGTCATCAAGCCGTACGTGTGTTGAACGCGGAGGTGCCGTCCGTTCGGCGCTAGTTCGTGATCGGATCGAGGGACGACTTGCGATTTGGATCGCGGAGACGTTCGACTACATCAACCGCGTTTCTTAAACGCTTCCGCTTAGCGATCTACAAGGGTATGTAGATTCACTCTCCCTCTCGTAGATGCTCATCACCATGGATAGATCTTGTGTGTGCGTAGGAAAAATTTTGTTTCCCATGCAACGTTCCCCAACAAAGTTCACACTGCACGTGATAAAACTCAGCTCGGATTCGATGATCCGGTGTCTTTCCTATGCTTGTGGCCCAGTTGACAATCTCGGCATCGTTGGCAGTAGCTGACATGCGAAGGCGTTGATTATCCCTTCTGAATTCGAGCAGGTGATGCATGAGGTAGAATCCATCAGCCTTACTGATGTGCGGTTGCTGGATGCAGCAGAAGTCGGTCTTATGGCTGAAAACCAGCCCGTTCCTCCTATACTTTTTGTCCTTGATATATCCACCAGACATGATGAAGGTTAATAGGGCACTATCGAGAACACTCTTTATGTGCTTGTAATCCTTTTTCTTGATGTTCTTCGATGAGTCCAAGTATATAGCATGGGAGTATTCTGGGTACAGAACGATGAGGACGCCCCCCCCCCCCCCCCCCCGTTGCGCAAATTAAGTATGCCTCAAATTAGACTCCATGCTTGCAAAGGAATGATTAACACTTATGAAAGGATATGCGCGAATGACTTACGTGGGATGATAAGGCAGGAGAATCGCTTCCTTGTCCTTATTAGCGATCATGAAGCCGCCGATGTACTAGCTCGCATAGTCACGGTGCTCTTTGCAGACATCCAAGAAGCTCTCGTGCATATGGTACGGGTCCGCGACGCAGATATATTTTATGTTCTCGATCCTGATGATGTAGTTGAGATACAGCGCATACATGCGGATGAACTGGAAATCCAGCTTGGTCATGTGGATGTAGTCAAATCGCAGGATGAACTTATTCGCGGGCCATCCCTCGACGTACAACTTTCCACCCGGCACCTGAGCCGCGTAAAGCTGGTATCCTGGTTTTCCCGAGATGAGAAGGCTTTTCTCTCTGGCCAGCACATCATCATGAAGTCTCCTTAGATCATTGTTCAATATGTCCTCTAGCGCTTTCTGAGGTAGGATCGGGTGGCCGGCGACATGGATTCGCTCCGCACCTACGACAGGTATTCTGTCTACCTCCCGGGGCTTCAGAGGCGGCTGGCTGCTTGAAACAGCTCTGGCGCCTTTAGCGCCTTTCTTGCCCGGTCTCCTCCTTTGCTTCTTGGCGGGTGGCGGTAGTGAGCCCACCATACCTTCCCTAACTGTCACCCCCAGTGTCGTCGGGCTAATCAGTGGACGGCCCTCGGGTTGTTGCTGGGTAGAGGCGGCATCTGGAGGCGTCTCCTGCGAGGATCGCTTGAAGAGAGACTTTTTGCATTCCGCCTTAGGACGTTCCGGCTCCGGCAAATCAGGCAGCATCAAGTCATCATCTCCACGCTCAAAGCCTGAGTCTTCGTCGTCCTGAGCCATCAATCCTCCATCATCATAGGCGGTATTGAAATACTTGTCTGGGTCATCATCCTCCTCCTCCATGTCATCATCAGCATTTGCTTCTTCAACAACGGGGGCGACGTCATCTGGCACTAATGGAGGCTCTCCCTCGCGTCGTCTGCTATCACCCGCCACGACAGGTGCAGGTAATTTGGTAGGTTGGGTGTTGTTCATACCTTCTTGAGAAGCTGTCGTTGGTGTGATACTGGGCGCCTCGACACAAAGAAGAGTCTTCGGCCAAGGCAAGAACCAGTTCTTGCATGCGCCAATCCGTTGAGGGGTCTCCTCGTCATCGACTGGTACCGAAGGAGTCAAATCCTCGAAGCCCGCTAAGACACTGGCCACGTTAACCTTGAAGACGCCATCGGGCATCTCTCGGTTGTGGAACATGCGGTCCTTCGGCTTCACAATCGTTGCCTTTCCCACGGCCACCTTCTGGCCCTTGATGAGGTACAGTAGGGTGCACGGGGTATCGTTGGCCTACGAAGACATGTCTGCGACGTCAAACATCCGAAAGGCAATTGAAACGGAAGACTATATAGACATGCTGGTGAAAAGGGTATGACGCGTAATTACCGTGAGGGCATCGAGCTCGGCCATAGACGAAGGCCCGCCGAGTTGGCCAGAGACGGAGGACGGGCTGCTATGAACAGGAGCGGGAGCATGTGCGGTGGCATGAGCAGGTGCTAGTGGTGCGATGTTCACCGAATTGCTCCCGACGTAGCTGGGAATCGGAAAGTCCGCTGGCCCTTTATCTGGATTGTTCTTCGCCCATTCAAAAAATGCCGGAAGCAAGCTGGAAATGCCGGAAGCAACCGCTGCACTGACCCTTGCATCGACCTTCTCGTCGATGGTCTGTTCCAACTCAGCTTTGGACTTATTGAACGCAAGCGCGACCTTCTGGTCGATGGTCTGTTGAGTAAGCAACTTTCTCTTCCTTCTTTCCTCTAGCTCCTCGTGGTAGCACGTCTTCCACGAGGCGCCATCTCCGACGCCGTGCACACGTCCATAGGACGGCGGTGTGGCCTTCGGGACCTTTTTCAGTATGTTCAGGGCCCGGTTGAAATGGGTGTCCCACTTGGGCCTCGCCGACGACTGTGACGACTCGTCGCTTTCGGCTGCCTTTTGGTGCTGCTCTTTCTGCAAAAGGAACGTCGATGGTTTAATAATAATGTGACAAAACTTGTAGTCGAATTGATTGGAAGCTAATATGATAATGTGGTAATATAACAATTACCAGAAGTCTCATGAACTCCCTCGTGTTCGGGTCCGTGTAAAAGGTCTTCTTGACGCGGTCCCACTTGTACCGGGCCCTGATCCAGTCACGCTCCAGCGGGTCGGTGAACTCCGCCAGGGGGTCTAGGATTCCGTGAAGTTCACGTTCGGCGTCCTCCTTGGCCCATACGTGCCTCTTCCCCTCGTAACCACGGCTTCCGAGGCGGTGGGGACGCGTGTTCCTGGCCTGGAGCGCCTTCATTTTCTCTGACTTTTTCTTGGTTTCATCCTTAGCGCAACTCTCCTTGAATTTTTCAAAGTCCTCTTCCGTAAGTGACGGATTGTCAGCATGAATCTTGGACCACGGTTCATTCTTATCAATCGCTTTTTTCACCCGAACTTTCCAGGCGGACAAGTCGTTGGTGAACGTCACCATCGCCTTGTTGTTTATCTTTGTCATGGCGTCATCGTCCCACGGATCTTTGCTTTCTGTGCGGCCGGGGAACAAGAACCTATTGTGCAACTTCTTTAGGAGCATGTGCTCCATATGTGGTATCTTCTTCAACTTCTCGTCGTTGATGTTGGCGGTTTCCCTGAGGATGCATCCTAGTTGATTGCCCCAGCACGAGCGCGCTTCATCCGGCGCCGTTGGCTCTAATTTCTTGGGGTGCATCTCCGTGACCACAATTTGTCCGATGCCGAGCTCGTTTGGTCTTCGTGCCCTCTTCTGTTTCGGTGCTTTACCGGCTACGGCAGCATCGTTGCCGGTCTCGGGGGTGGTGTCGGTGCCTGTGCCAGTGCTGGTGCCGGTGTCGGCGTGGGCGTCGGGGTCGTTGGTGCCACTGCCGCCACCATGCACCCCCATCTGGTGTTGGTCCAGGTAATCGAAATAGTGATTTGCTGCCTCGATGGGGTCTTCTTCGAGGCGAGCAGAACCCCCGGCTGAGGTGTGGCTAGACATGTTTCCTATTCAACAATTGTAAATAAAAGATATAATGAAGAGAAAAAAGGGGCCTATATTTGGTCGGAATGTTGATTCATTCCCCTTCCGGCAAATCTTGGGCACTCCATATGTCCTAGTTTCTAGCACAAGTCATGCCGAAAATCACGGGAATTTTTGGCATGACCTTTGCTAAAAAGTGGACATAGGGAGCGCCTGAAATTTGCCGGAACGGAAATGAATCAACATTCCGGCAAAACATAGGCCACTCGGATATTCTTCGACATTCAACCAACATTGCAAAATCATATAACATCAATGACATATGAGCATCACAGGAGCACATAGTGAAATGACCTCACTAAACATTGCCTAGCTAGGGTTCATCTGTCCTAATTTTACTAACAGTAGCTAGGGTTCATCTGTCCTAATTTTACTAACAGTAGCTAGCTAGGGTTCATCACAGAGAGAGAGAGAGGAGGGCAGGGGAGAGGAGAGGGAGAGGCTTACGGACTCGGGCGGTCGGCGGCGAGGGCGGCAGCGGCGGTGAGGTCGAGGGCGGGCAGGGGCTCGGGCCGGCGTCGAGGTCGAGGGCGGGCAGGGGAGAGGGCGGCGGCGGCAAGGTCGAGGGCGGCGGCGGCGGTGAGGTCGAGGGCGGGCAGGGGCTCGGGCCGGCGTCGAGGCCGAGGGCGGTCAGGGGCTCGGGCCGGCCGGCGTCGAGGGGAGACGACGGCGGGCAGGGGCGATGGCGGCGCGCGACAGCAGAGAGGAGGGGGAGAGGTGGGAGAGTGGGGGGGAAATTGGGACTTGGCAAAATTTGAGCCCGCGCGGTGGCGGTTAGCTCAACATAGTAGTAGCGCTGGTTAGTATCCAGCGCTATAGCTATATTAGCTATAGCGCTGGTTAGGATCCAGCGCTACTGCTAACTGTTTCAGTTTTTATTATTTTCCTTTTGTTTTCTGTTTTATTTTCTTTTATGTTTACTTTTCTTTTTCTTTTATTATTTTCCTTTTCTCTTCTGTTTACTTTTCTTTTTCTTTTGTATTGCTTTCTCCCTTTTGTATTTGTTTTTTTTGTTTTTCTCCCGACGACGACGTCTCCCTCCCACACTGCGTGAATATCACCGGAACCATGCATGTGGTGGTAACATATATATATCAGTTGACCGATAACGGTTACTTAAGTGCGTACACAAAATAGATACATATATAAATGATGGTTTCTCAGCTGCGTCGACGACGTTTCACATTGAGCTTCTTCCCTTTCTTGTTCGTTGCCGAATAATTGAGCCCCTCCTTGTGACTTTTTCGGAACCATGGAGTATGATCTTTCTTATGTAATGTAGTATTGATTCTTCTTTTCACGTATGCTTCATCGTCATCGTCATCTTCCCTCATCGGGTTGCCGTATTGGTCGTAGTCTTCCTCGTTGGCGACTCCATCCATTCCGACGATGCTCCTTTTGCCTCTCCTCACGACAACACGGCTGGGATTGGTCAGGTCGGTTATGAAGAAGCATTGTGTCATGTGCTTAGCGTGTACCCATGGCTCAGTTTTGGCGATGACGTTAACGTTCACGGTTGCACTCTTCGCGTCAGCGGGTGGTATAGACATGGTAGTGAAATACTTGTTTTCTCTTACGACGTCCTTAGCCCATCTGACACGGAACATCGTCGCATCGTGCAATCCAGTATAGTCAAGCTCCCAGATCTCTTCGACCCTTCCGTAGAATCTTTCAGTTGTGCCGTTAGCGTCGGTCACGCATTCAATCGTCACCCCGGAGTTCTAGTAATCACTGTCCATGTCTTTGGCCTCCGTGTAGAACGTGTACCCGTTGATATCGTATGACTGATAGCTCGCGAGTTTGGGTGCGGGGCCATGTGCTAAGGCGTGTATGAGCAATCCGTCCGAACTGTCCTCTTCCGGGAAATTTTCAAGAACTTGCTCTTTGAACCAATGCAAGAAAGTGGCGTTGTGCTCTACA
The DNA here is from genome assembly GCA_039707655.1 of Elymus sibiricus. Lineage (NCBI taxonomy): Eukaryota > Viridiplantae > Streptophyta > Magnoliopsida > Poales > Poaceae > Elymus > Elymus sibiricus. The sequence goes on along the minus strand of CM077672.1, from coordinate 517,939,382 downwards.
GTAACTTCGTCGTCCGTCTTGAGCATCCCCTTATCACGGTACTTATTTGCGATGGTTTCTTTGAGCCGTGCCACATAATCATCTACCACATCTAGGTGTTGTAGCACTACTAAGTTAGCCCTGTCAAAGTCGTTCCGTCGATCCGAGTAGTCCACGTGCAATTCCCTCCGGCCGTTGTTGTGACCTTCTCCTTCTAGCCTCCCATCATGCTTGTTGGCGGGCAAACCAACAACAGGGTCTCCGACGCCTATATAATTCTCGCAAAAGGAGATGCACTCATGCGTCAGATACCCCTGGACGATGCTCCCATCGGGACGGGACATGTTACGAACGAATCCTTTGATGACCCCATTCATCCTCTCGAACGGCATCATGCTGTGAAGGAATGTCGGCCCGAGGTCGATGATGTCGTCCACGATGTGGACACACAGATGCACCATGACGTCAAAGAACGCGGGCGGGAAGTACATCTCAAGCTCACATAGTATGACAACGATCTCTTCCTGTAGCCTTCGGAGCTGCTTCACACTTATGGACTTTCGAGAGATAACGTCGAAGAAGTTGCAGAGACCAGTAAGCGTGTCATGGACGTGCTTGTCCATTATCCCTCTAATGGCAACTGGGAGTATCTGCGTCATCATCACGTGACAGTCATGAGACTTCATCCCGCTGAACCTTTTCTTCTTGGGGTCTAGAAATCTGCTTATCTTCCCACAGTAACCGGAACTGACTTTGATTCCCATAAGGCACTTGATGAATTGATCGATCTCCTTCGCACTTAAAGTGAAGCAAGAAGGGGGGCAATAATTGTCCTCCTTCTTGTTGACTTTTCTGCCCCTTTCCCTCTCCTGCGTCTCCGTCTCCGTCTCCTCCGTCGACTTTTTACGGTGGAGATCTTTCCTGATCTTCAAATCTTCCAAGTCTTTCCTTGCCTTCGGCCCGTCCTTGGTCTTCTCCGGCATGTTCATCAGTGTGCCAAGCAAGCTCTCGAGGACATTCTTCGTGATATGCATTTGATCAAGGCAATGAGGCGTGTCGTGATTGGGCCAGTACTCCAAGTCCCAGAAAACAGACCTCGTTTTCCATACCTTCAGTAGCGGCTCCGGTGCCTTTTTCATCGTTCCCGGCGCGGGGCACTGTCCCCAGTTATTCAACAGCTCGTTGATTTCGGCGCCGCTTCTCTTACGTGGAGGTCCTCGATGCTCAGTCAACCCATTGAATAGATCTCCACGCTTTCTCCACGGGTCATCCTTCTCGAGCCATCTACGATGTCCCATGTACACGATTTTCCCGGACCCGCCATCTTTCGTCGACGTAAGCTGCTGAGACGTTGTATCATCCATGCACCTCGTGCATCCGCAGTATCCGTGGCACACCTAGCCTGAGGTGTACCCGTAACCGAGATAGTCGTGCACCGTCGTCATCAGCGCGGCTCTCATATAGAAATACTCTCCTTTACTGGCGTCCCATGTCCATGCCGGTGTTTTCCATAACGTGTCTAGCTCCTCTTTCAGAAGCCCCATATACAGGTTAATATTATTTCCCGGTTGTTTCGGCCCTTGAATCAGCATGCTCATGTGTATGTACTTTGTCTTCATGCACTTCCATGGGGGGAGGTTGTACATCCATACAAAGATGGGTCATGTGCTGTGGTTGGTGTTTTGGTTTCCAAACGGATTCATGCCATCGGTACTCGCACCAAGCACGATGTTCCTTGGATCTTCTGCAGCAAACCCATATACGGTGTTGAATGCTCTCCACTGGCTACCATCTACGAGGTGTCTCAGCTTCGGATCATCTCCATCGTCGGGCTTCTTCCTCTCCGCGTGCCAGCGCATGAGCTTTGCTTCCTTAGGATCTACGAAATACCGCTGCAGACGGGGAGTGATCGGAAAGTACCATACAACTTTCTGAGGAGCTTTCTTTCCTGCCTTCTTGTATCGAGAAGCATTGCACACTGGACAGCTGTTTTTTTCCGCGTGCTCCCCCCGATAAATGATGCAATCGTTGATGCATGCATGGTACCTAATGTGCGGCAAATCAAAAGGGCAAACGATTTTCTTGGCCTCATCGACACTAGTAGGACACAGGTTCCCCCCGGGAAGAACTTTATTATGTAGATACTTCAAATGCTCATCGAGGCTTTTGTCTGTCCATTTGTTTTTGGCCTTCGTCTTTAGAAGTTCGAGCGTGAAACTCAAGCGGGTCACCTCGGGATCGCAACCGTCATACAATGGAGTCTTCGAGTCTACTTCAAGTTGCGCCAGCTTGGCCTCCTCTCTAGAAGCAGCTCTGTCGCTAGTCGTACTCTTGTGAAGGAGGTCTCGAACATGAGGGTCTTGCACGACTGCACTTAGTCGCGTCGAAGACTGCTGCGTGACCGCCGCCTCTGCTTCGCCGTGTCCGGAATCTTCTCCGCCGCCATGTTTGGAATCTTCTCCGCCACCGTCATTTAACTCTTCCCCGCCGCCATGTCCGACGCCATCGTCTTCGTGTCAATCGGTCATCTCTTCGTCTAGCCCCATGTCGTTATTCCCTGCCATGTGGACGTCCTCATCATCATCATCTTCACTTATCCACCGAGTATAGCCATCCATGAAACCATTCATCAGCAGGTGCGCCTTCAACCTGCCACGATCATAAGGGTCCAAAAGGACTCCTTCTTTGCATCTTGTACACGGACATCTAATCCTAGTCCGATTATTTGCATGCATGTCCATCACCGCGGATTGCATGTATCGCTCCACCTTCCATCCACTCACCTTCATGACCGACTGCATGCACAGTATAACAAGCAAAAGGGTTATAAACAAAATGCATTCATGCATCAAAGTCATATAAAAATTTGGCATGACCTTGCCTAAAAATAGGACATATCGAGTTTGCTCGAAATTCACCGAAACGGAAATAAATCGACATTTCGGCAAAACATAAGCAACTCGGGGGCATGCCACTCGCACAAATCTCTCCATATCCCAAACACACATATTCCCATTCACACACACATATTCTCATTCTTGAAATGAACAACTTTTTACTCACCTATATATCAAGCCAGATCTAGCTAGATCTAGTTGTTGGGGACATATCAATAGCTAGCTAGATCAAGTTGTTGGGGAGGAGAGATGACTCTAGGTAACTAATGGAGAGGGAGAGAGATGAGGTAGCTAGATCTATATCTAATGGAATGGAGGGAGAGCCAAACAAATGAGATAGGGGGACATTTAATTATGCATGGAGCTAGCTAGAGATAAGAAGGCCATTTATGGAGGAGAGTTATGGTGGAGGGGGGCATTAATGGGGAGAGAAAAGAGGTAGGAGGAAGAGAGAAGAAGGGCAACAATGGTGAGGGGATAGGGGAAAAGAGGGGGAGAGAGGGCAATGGGAAGGAGGGGAGGGGGGTGAAAAGGTGGCACCAGCCACGCATAGCAGTAGCGCTGTTTTCCAGCAAGCACTACTGCTATGTTGGTTAGCAGTAGCGCTTTCCAAAAAGAACGCTACTATTAAGTGGGCCCCATTATCAGTAGCGGTTCCACCAAATAAAGCGCTACTACTAAAGTATTAGTAGTAGCGCTTTATTATGGACAGCGCTACTACTACCAATAGTGTCGGTGGGCTCGTCTGGTCCCGCTTAGCAGTAGCGCTCTTTTTGTTTCTAGCGCTACCGCTAAGTCTTTACTTGTAGCGCTTCCTAAATGCAGCGCTACTGGTAATTAGCAGCAGCGCCTGTTGCATTCCAGCGCTACTGATATTGTCCTGCCTATAAGGTTTTCCCTAGTAGTGGGGTGTAGCTACCAAGGCTCGGCATCACGGCCGGGTGGTCAGCCCGGCTCCAGGTGACCGGCTTCTCGGACCAGTGCATGAACTGGGGAGTCGCGGGCATGGTGGCGTTCACCTCGCGGTGAAGCCGGCGCTGAGCGTGCTTGTCCGTCTCTTCACTGGTGAAGACGACGTAGGAACCGTCTTGGTTGGGGAATTGGTCGAGCAGCCGGCCGTTGTTCTGGGCCGGAGCCGGGGCCTGAGCCGGAGCGGGAGCCGGAGGCGGAGCCGGCGCACGGGGAGGCGGCGCGGGAGGAGTCGGAAGGCCGTCCCCCCGGGCTAGCCGCTGCGAGAAGCTGCACTGCCGGAGCGTGTGCGTGGACGGCTTGGTGCCGGAATGGTTTTTGCATGGGAGGTCGAGCATCTGCTCGAACGTGAGCTTGGGCTGCCAGGCAGCCTTGCCGGTGCGCTGGCGCTGACCGGAAGCCTGGGCAGCCGGCTGCTCTTCCTCGATGGTGGCGACCTGCCGGCTCCCATAGCGGGGATCCGGCTGGTCGGCTTTGCGCTTGTTGTTCTGCTGCTGCCGGTTGTCGGCGGCCGCCCGCGGTGCGGTGGGCGGCGTAGCCGGCTTGGATGGCGTGGCGACCTTCACCCGCATAGCGGAGTCGGCCGTGGCGTATTTATCCGCCTTGGCCATCAGGTCCGCCAGGGTAGCCGGCTCGGAGCACAGGAGCTTGTGCTTGAGGTGGGTGCCGTCTCGGCAACCCTCGATGAAGTATTGGATGGCCTGCACCTCGCGCACCCCTTCGCAGGAGTTGCGGAGCTCGGTCCAGCGCGTGAGGTAGTCGCGGAGGGGCTCCTCCGGCCCCTGGACGCACATGGCCAGCTCGCGGGGCCGGCCGGGCCGCTTGTAGGTGCCGGTGAAGTTGCGGACGAACGCCTCTTCGAAGTCCGTCCAGGTGTTGATGCTGCCGGCCGCCAGGCTGTTCAGCCAGGTGCGGGCCGAGCCGATCAGCATAAGGGCGGCGTAGCGGACGGCTACGCGCTTGTTCCCCCTGGCGATGCCGACTGCGGTGGTGTAGTCGATCAGCCAGTCCTCCGGCTTGGCAGCCCCGTTGTACTTCGGGGTGTCGCGGGGAAGTGTGAAGCCGGGCGGGAACGGCTCGTTGCGGATCCGGGGACCAAAGCACGCCGGGCCAATCGAGCCCTCCTCCTCGAGGAGAGCCGACTGCGCCAGCCGGTCGAGGCGGAGCCACGCGTCGTTCTCGCTGTGGGGGACCCGCGGCCCGAGCCGGGCCGCGAGTTCGGCGCGGACGACTGGCGGGACGGACCGTGCCGGGTCCTGTCGTGGAGGCGGAGTGTGCCCGCAGCTACGCCGGCTACCGCCAGCCGGTGCCTCGTCGCGGCGGTTGCCGCCAGCAGGGTTGTTGCTGCGCCGGCTGTTCACAGCCGGCTGCTCGTTCCCGCGCAGCTGGGAACGCCGAACGTTGCTTCCCTCGGCCCGCCGGCCGGAGGGGTGAGGGGAACTGGAGTGCTGAGCCGGCTGACGATCAGCAGCCCCAGCGCCCTCGCCCTCGGGATGGGGAACTTCGGAGACGGCCCCACCGGGGGTGAGACCGACTTGTTGCGCGTTGGCGGTGTCGATGAGGTCCTTGATGTGTCGCTCGCGCGCGGCGCGCTCCTCGCCCACCAAGGTAGCCAGATCCTCGTAGGCTACCTTGGCGGCTCGCAGGTTGGCCGCGGGGGTGTCGTAGACGGGAAGGCGGCCGCCGAGGATTTCCGCGACCATGCGGCCGCGGTCACGCACAGCCCCACGCCGGCTGAGCTCGGGGCCGGCCGGGGTGAGACCATACGCGGAGATGTACTCCCGCTGCGCGGCTTCCATCCGGCGCCGCTCGGTCGCGAGGGCGCTGGCATCTTCGAATAGCAGACGGCGGGCCGCCTCCAGCTCGGCTGTGGCGGTGGTCGGGTTCGCCGTCATGGCGATGGGGGTGCTCAGACCCTGAAGGGTAGCGGCGAGCGGGTCAGAGGGACCGGCGCGGGCGGCGGCCGCGTCGGCCTCGGCCCGCACACAGCCCGAAGTGGTGGAGGAGGCGGTGACCATCACTCCCACGCAGACGCGGGAGCCGCTGGCCTCGCCCGTGGCGAGCTCGCCCACGGACGAGGGTGGATTGGTGCAGTCGAGCACGCAGCTAGGGTACTCGTCGACCGCCGGCCCGTCGGCGAGGCTCAGTTTGCCGAAGCGCCCGGTGAGCGCGGCGACGTCGAGCGCGAGGTCGCGGCCGAGGCACTCATCGGAGGGGCCGGCCGCGTCGCCCGCAGGTCCTGCCGGAGCAAGCCCCACGAGCATGCAGTTCCGCCTGGACGCGGGGCGGCCGAGGGAGGTGGTGAAGGGTCCCGCCCGGAGCGTGACTCCGGCCGGCGCCGCGGTCGGCCCCACGGTGGGCGCCAACTGTCGTCGTTTTGTCACGACAGATGCCATGGGTAGGCTTATCGAGAGTGGTTTGGGCCGAAGGACGCCGACGGGCTCCGGGAGCGGGATTAGGCACAAGCGGCGACGGACACACGATGTACCCAGGTTCGGGGCCCTCCGTGGGAGGTAACACCCCTAGTCCTGCTTGGTCTAGTTTAGACAATGGTGAGGTTACAATGGTGCTCCTGGAGCTGTATGGCTAGAGGAGGAAGAAGGGGCTGGACCGCCTCCGCTGCCTCTCTACGTGAGTGTGGAGAGTGGAGAAAGTCGTCCCCCTTGCATGGGGGAGGCCCGGGGGGTTTTATAGGCCAACCCTCCGGATTACAATACGAATAAGAGATCTTAGGGGGGCCCCAGCTGGCAGCCTATCTGGCCGGCTGCGGGGCCCCCCGGCTGTGGGGTCTTGTCGCTGGTAGGACCCGCCGGCTGCAGGGTCCCGTCGGGGGGCGGCGGGGCCCGCGTGGTAGGTCCCAATGCCGGTCATGTCGCGGCACGGACCGTCCTCTGGGGCGTCGTCTTGTGGCAACCGGCCGAGGTCAGCGGTACGCCCGGCTGTATTGTAGCCACGCCGGGGCAGGTAATGGAGTGGTTGAAGGCGTGCCGGCACTGTTGGGAGCCCGGTCGCCATCGGCCAGAGTCAGAGGCACCGTCACCTCTACTGTGGCCGCACGGGCGCTGACCCCCGATGGGATGGGGGCCATTGTTGCCATGCGTACCTTGACCGCGGCATCCAACGCGCGGCCGGTTAGGGGGCCAGGCGTCTCCGCCCCGAGCCGGCCGGCTCGTCGCAGCCGGCATGGCGCGGCCGGCGGGGCGCAGCCGGTGGTGCGTAGCCGGCGGGGCGTAACTGGCAAGCAGTAGCCGGACTGTAGGGGGGCGGCTCGTCCTTCAGTCGCGTCAGAAAGTTGGAGTAGTGGGTCGTTTGAGGCTACCCCGGGGTCATCCCCCCGACAATTAGGTATATAATACTAGTGTATGATACTACCTCTATAGTGGATAATATCATAGGTTGGTCTCATAGATGATCTCATTTATTGCCATGCATGACACATAGTAACACATCATTTAATATGACACAATATCAGATCATGATACTCAATCATCTTTTTTTTTTAATTTAATTGTATGTCACCTCATCTAAACTGCCTAGTTGTAGTTGGCATGCGTGATACTTGATATGATATTCTCACCGCGGGAGGTCTGCGTCGTTCTCCCATCCGCAGAAACCTCTCCCCTCCCTCTTTTTTCGGTTCCTAGTGTGAAATCAGAAGGAAGAAGTAGTTGGTAGATAGTTTCTTGGATGGAGGACGAAGGGGAAAAAGGAAGTTGCGGAGGAAAAAAATATCGGGAGGGAGGGGAAGAAGAAATTAGACCTGTCGCCGTCCGTTGGGTCCTACGTACGTCTGAACTGGATGACTTTATAGATCAGTGTCATGCCATGTTTGAAAAATTCAAATATTCGCAAGTGGCAGGCAAATGCAGGGCAGTGACGTTTGAATAATCTGCTCTGCTCTGCGACGACATAGCTAGAACTGTCCATCTCCATGGCATCGCCAAAAAAAAGATGGGATTCGCAAAAGAAGCAAGATGACTACTAGACGCAGACGAAGACTTTAAACCCTAAACGAGTGCCATGTTTGAAACGTGTGAGAGGACTCACAATTATAAATTTGTTTTTTTTTTTTTTGCGAATTCCATATATAAAAAATATAAAAAAACTTTGAATCCACGGAACGTACGTATCACCAAGTTGATGCTTTGGCCCACGATGATGTGAATGTCCCCCTTCCCATGTAAAAAGGAGACAAAAAATAATAATAAAAATAAAAGATTTTGAATCCTTCTTCTAGCTCACAAATGCTAGAGGGGAGGGGCCCCTTCCCTTCCCTTCCCTTCCCTTCTTATACTAGCTAGCTACATGGAGAGGAGAGGAGAGGAGAGGAGAGGAGTATTGTAGCTCACAAGCCAAGGCAAGCCAAGCCAGGGATCTTTCTTTGGTACTTGCTAGCTCCTCGTAGCTTCTCTTCCGCTTCCGCCATGCCCATGCTGATGCTGCCCGGCGGCTACTCCTCTATGACTCAGGCTCTCCTGCTCATCGCACTAATTCCGCTCGCCGCAGCACAGGAGAAGGAGCCGTGGTCGCTCTGCGGCGAGAGCCAGGCCCAGAGCCCAGGCAACTACTCGGCGGGCAGCACATTGGAGAGCAACCTCCTAGGCCGGCCTCCTTGGCACGCTCGGCCAGAAAGCCTCCTCCTCGGCGTCTCTATTCGCCAAAGACTACTTCGGCGCCGCGCCCGACACCATAAATTTGGAGAGTTTGCTTTTACACGGAGACGAAGACTGGGGCGTGCTTCTCTGCCGCGGTGACGTCAACGCCTCCGACTGCTCCAGCTGCGTCACCAGGGCCGGTCGGGACGCGTGGAAAGCCTGCAACCACACCAGGAGCGTGGCCCTAGGCTACGACCAGTGCGTAGCTTCCAGCCAGAACTTCCTCGGCTCCGGCTTGGTAAGTCCCAAGAGTAGTACCTACATCACCAGCACCGATGCTTTCAAAAAAAAAAAAAAATACATCACCAGCACCGACATCGAGGGCTACGCCCGGGCGGTCTTGGACCTTCTCCGCGCCACGGTGCAGTATGCGGTGGCGGTGGGCAACCCCTTGAGGATGTTCGCGACGGGGCACCGACCCGGGGTTCCAAAATATCTACTCGGCAGCGCAGTGCGCAGCGGACCAGACGCGGCAGCAGTGCCAAGACTGCCTACAAGGGCCCTGTTTGGATACTCTAACCTTGGTTACAGTTAGAGTTAATTTCTAACTCTAGACTAACCCTGATGGTGTTTGGATCACAGGGTTAGATTGACAATAAATGTATTTTTTCCCTCTTATTCGCCATGGACAATTTCGAAATGGATCGACTGAAAATCACTCACAATTCGCTTAGAACAGTTGTAATCCCGCAAATTCATCCAGGTAAAAAAAAAAAAGCACGAGCCCTGATCTGATCTTGGCGTCCGAGCTATGGACCGGGGCAGGGAGGGGCCTCACCTGAGAAACGGCGGGTCCGGCGAGCGGCGCGAGAGGGCGGCCGGAAGCTACGGGGCGGGGCCGACGAGGGCGGCGGGGAGCTGCGGGGCGAGCGGCGGCGGGATGGGGCGGGGGGAGCGGCGGCGGGATGGGGCGGGGGGAGCGGCGGCGGGAGGGCGGGCGGACCGGCGGCGGGAGGGCTGGATGGCGCGGCGGCGGGAGGGCGGGGGGAGCGGCGGCTGGATGGTGCGGCGGGAGGGCCTGCGGTGCGGCAGGACGTGGGCTGCGGTGCGGAAGCGAATCTAACTCGAATTAGCACCCCCCCCCCCCCCCCCCCACCGAGTTAGTTTTTTTGGCTAGGTTAGAGTGACTAACTGCATCTAACCTCACCTGTTTGGATTCTTTAGGGTTAGTTTAGCCTCAACTAACCAAATCTAACTCTAACTCTAGGATCCAAACGGGGCCAAGGCCTACTGGGCAGGTGGTGGGACGCGTTCCCGCACAAGTGGGAGGGCTCGTCCGCAGTGCACCTTGAGGTCCGATTTGGCCCGCTTCTACAATGGCCCCGCCATGGTCGTGTTGCCCACAGCTGCTACTACCACAGGTCAGTCAATTGCCTACCAACTTTGGGCTGTTTTTATACATGCATCCTGTCCTGGAGGATGTTTTTATACAAGTTCAAGTTTCTCCGTATTATATATACAACTTTTTGTGGCTCTCTTCTTCAGGTTCTCCGCGTACGGTTGCCATAGTGATTGGACTTGTCGTTCCGCTACTTGTGATTGCTTCATTGGCCACAGCTTGGTTTTGGTGCCGCCGCAGATACAGGCCACGGACACACCATAAAACACAAGGTATTCCTTCTAGTATAACAATACATTTTGTTCAACTGTGTTAAGCGACAATATATATATTGACCAAGCTTCATAACTTAAATCTGAACAAATATCTTAATTTTACGGTCTCTGTTTTTAGTAAAACCTATGGGCCGGCCAGATTCAAGTAATACCCCGCCGGCACCTCCAGTGCAACCATGACACCCTTGAGTGCACTTTCACCGAGATTTCGATGAAAATTCACTAAATTTCATTCATTTCAGTAGACACTGGAAATATTTACCTTTCGGTCAACTATTCAGCAATTTCAATACTACATAGGAATTCAAATATATTTTTCCAAATATTTCGTTGAATTCAAGTGAATGTTTCAACCCTTTGGCCGAAATGTAAATACAAATCACTGAAATTCTCGGTAATTTCGATTGTTACTGAAATATTTCTGAAACTGAAAACCATGGCGCAAGCACAAATAAATAATTTATGCTTTTTTTCTTCGTATTTTTAGGTTCTCACGACTTTGACATGTTAACCCCACAATACAACCATCATTTTTCTAGAACCATCCATGCATGAAACATAGTTTTCATTCAAGGACCTATTATTTGGTTCATGGTCTATAATACCCTTGTTGATTTTTCTCCTTCTCAGAAAAGAAAAATGGTCAACAAGGTGATTCAAAAGTGGATGTTCCAAGGCATTTCCCTTATGAAGAATTGCTACAAGCCACGGATAACTTCAGCGAGAACAAAAAGCTTGGGCAGGGTGCTTTTGGTGCTGTCTATGAAGGTGCACTTGTAGGCATACATACGACTGTGGCAATCAAAGAGATCCTAGAAACATCATCGGATCAAACAAAAAAGGCCTTTGATACTGAAATCAAAATTATGAGCCAGTTGCATCATCGGAACATTTTAGGTCTGAAAGGTTGGTGTGAGGAAGACAATCATCTACTGCTTATCTATGAAATAATGGAGAACGGTAGCCTTGAGGACCATCTTTACCCTAAGAATGGCACCATGGATGCGGCAGTTTACTGTGAAACAGATAGTGGCACACGTTCGTCTTCACACCTAAGTTGGTTGGCAAGGTATGCACAACATCTGTATCCATATATATGGACCATGCATGTATATTAAGTGCTCATCTTTAAGATAACTATTATATACTAATGCACGCATGCATGTTTCCTACATGTTGTTTCAGGCACAACATCCTAATTGGTATAGCATCCGGTCTAGCATACCTCCATACGGAATGTCCCGCTGCCATCGTGCATAGGGATCTCAAGCCAGCTAATGTAATGTTGGACAAGAAGTTCAATGCAAAACTGTCTGACTTTGGGCTGGTGACACAAGTTAGTCATACCCAAACCTCACGCCCTACGGACAATGTCATCGGGACTCAATCATACATAGACCCAGCATACACGGAGACTGGCAAAGTATCCGGGCAATGTGATGTCTACAGCTTAGGCGTGGTATTGCTTGAGATTGTCTGCGGTAAGAGACCAACCATCTTGCAAGGTAGTGGTAAGAACAGCCTTATCGAGATGGTCCAGGAATGTGATGGGAGGAATAGAATTCTCGATGCAGCTGACAAAGGGCTAAGGGGGCAGTTCGACAAGGAGATTGAAGCTGTGTTGCGGCTAGGGGTCCAGTGTGTCCTTCCAGATCGTCATAATCGTCCACATGTCGGAAGAGTGAGGGATCGCTTAACGGAGCTGCTGGATAATGGGAAGGGATTATCTGCCTCATCCTCCCAACCAAGTGAAGAGGAGTTCGATATGTGCACAATCACGTTACCTACGGATTCACAAGCCAACGAAGAAGCTGGCATTTCGCGCCTTCTTCCTAGGTGAAAAGACCTAAATAAGCCAACATAGTGAACCTGAAGGCTTTTGCCTCGCAGGTACAACGACTTTGGAAGCTACTTCCCCACTCTTCGTAACCTTTTGCTATATCCACCCATCTACCCCGGCACCCCCTACAAATGTATCTTGATCTCTCTTTGTCTAGTTACCTAGTATCTCTCTATTGAAAAACATCTTGGCTTTGCAATTTTAAAAATTGTAAAGCAAATATGTTAAATGATTTGAATTGTAATTTCTAAAATTTGAAAATTATGCTAGAAAGGAAAGCGATGCCCATGTATATAATGTTTGAGTTAGATTCTCGTAATTCAAAATACCTACCTGAATTTTCCCAGTAATCAACCCATGCATTTGGATGGGTTTGATAGACAATATTTTTTCCCTGCCATGATTATCTAACATTATAAATTCGCACGGTATTGACCATGGAGTACCTTTTTGCGCAAATAATGTGTTTGTGCCTCTTCGGGGTCAAGTCAGAAGTAAGGTCGTGGAATGTTGTTGCAACCAAAGGTTGTAATTTGTATTGCAATTTAAATGATCTTAGAAAATGATGTCCAATCTTGTATAGCCCCTCCTGGCTGTAGTTAATATTTAAATGGTCTGAAAATAGTTCAAATTGTGTCTAAGGTTCAATAGCCATTCCCTTTGGCAGAGTCAGGATTCACTACTACAGGAACCTTTATCAGTGACGGCCCAAAAGGCACTTGAGCCATGAGCTGGCCGCCCGTCACTGATGACTGGTCTCATTCGTAATTGGTGAAGTGCAAATTATTAATAGCGGGCCTACTAGTGCCGAGCGGGCTGAATGAATCTGACACTAAATCTATGTCCAGTTTTTACCAGTGACGTGCTACTACGTCCAAATGAAACATAACAAAGCTTCGGGCCCTAATGTTGTGCAAGCTGTTGAATCCGAGGTCGAGCTCCTCCAGCTGCGCGAGGCCCGCAAGGGAGGCTCCCTGGATGGGCCCGCGAGGCCGTGCCCACGCGGCACCGTCACAGCCCATGCCTTCCCATGCACATCATGTGGCGCCGGACCACGCGGTGCGAAGGAGGATGCCTCCCTGCCGAGGTTCCCGGCGAAACCCCGCAGCGCGCGGGGGTCGTGGGGTGGCACGAAGTCGCACGCACCTCGGGCAGGAGGAACGCCACAAAGGGGAGGAGTTGCAGGCAGCATTTGGCCATGCATGAGATTCATTGAAATGGAGCGAAGGATTGACAAATGCTCTTGGTGGTGTACAAACTGCATGCTTGGTTGTTGCATCGCTACTTATTGTACATGTGCGTGCTGCAGGTGCTACAGTAAGTGCCCCCCCCACCTACACCCTCTCATCATATGACAAAAAAAAAATGATTTTAGATTGGGTGCCAATTTTGACTTGATCAACAATTTCTCAAGGAGCTCTCTCATTCAAATGAGGTGTTTAATTTTTGAGTTTAGTTCAGGATTTGACTTGTCAATGCTTTCTCAAATCAACGGGCAGCAATCAGCTTATAAAAAAACCAACTCGCGCACCCTCTCATCACCTGACAAAAATAAATGCCAAGATGCAACATTGTAACACCAATATAATACATGCGGTCACCACTACAAAAAACTGACCTGCATACCTGTGGGTTAATTTGCAGATAACACATAATTATACCCCAGAAAACCCCATAAAAATACAACATTATAAAAAAAAACACTTCATCATCTCTCTCACATACCAAACATTTTTTTAATGAAATCGCAACCACACCGACCGCGCAGAGAAGCACGCCCAATCCTTCTAGTGGTACACTATTCTTAGTGTACTAGGACCAACTAACAGCCGGCCACTTGGTGGCATGATGCCAACAAGACTGATATTTCTTGCAAAAAAAAAAAAAACAAGACTGATATTAGACCTACAACAGTACTACATGTATTTGATGGTAAGCAAAATGTATGTATGTATTGTATGTATGTAGTACTAGACTACTAGTCAAAGCTAGCATAGATGGCCACGCAAAATTGCCGCCGATACGCACGTCCAAAGATAAATAATTAATGCAGCAATAATAAGGACGCATACAATTAAGCACACTGATGTGCTTGTACTCCTACTATAGTAGTTATTAGTACTCCCTCCGTTCCATAATGTAGTGCGTCCTCGGTTTCTGAGCTTCAACTTTGACTATGAATTTAACCATCGAGACCGATTGCGGCGGGGATAAAAATTATACCACTGAATTCGTATCGAAAATACGAATTCAATGGTATAGTTTTTACTCCCGCCGCAATCGGTCTCGTTGGTCAAATTTATGGTAAAACTTAAATTTGAGAAAGCGTGAGCGCACTACATTGTGGAACGGAGGGAGTAGTATGCAGCAGGTGCATGCATGTAAGGAGTACCATAACTATAGCGTCACGTCACTTCCCGCAATCAAGCCATCCGTGTGTCCGTGACGGGCCGCCTGTCCCAAGCAGAAGCCATTATTGCGTGACGTGGCGAAGCCATCTTGGACACTTTTTTTTTTTTTGCGGGAAATCTTGGACACTTGATGCACCGGGACGTCACATTCGCATATCAAGAAGTTTTTTTTTTTTTGAGACAAACATATCAAGAAGTTAGTTGGACCTGTCGCCGTTGGGTCCCAAATTGGTTGGGCCGGCCGCCCTACCCGTGTGGACTACTCAAATAATCAGAGTCGTTTATCTCAAAAAAATAATTAAAAAAAAAAATCAGAGTCGTCGGTGCCAACCGGCAAGGCTATCTTCATAATTAATGTGGAGCTAGTTAACGACCCTACCCTATCAAACGGCAACACGTGAGTCATGCATGCTAATGCTCCTCCCGCTAATTCCTCTCATCAAACGGCAACACGTGAGTCATGCATGCTCTTGCTCCTCCCGCTAATTCCTCTCACCGCAACACAGCAGTGATCCCTCTGCAGCAAAGGCAACTACTACTGTAGTACTCGGCAGGAAGCGGTCGTCAGATCGCGCGTGGTCCAGCGGCTCTCACTTCCTCGCGTGTCCCTCTTGTCTTTTTTTTTTTTGAGAGGGACTACACTTGATCTTAGCCAAAAGGCTGAGAAAGGTATCGTGTCCCTCTTGTCTTTTTTTTTTTGAGAGAGACTACACTTGATCTTAGCCAAAAGGCTGAGAAAGGTATCGTGTCCCTCTTGTCTTTTTTTTTTTTGAGAGGGACTACACTTGATCTTAGCCAAAAGGCTGAGAAAGGTATCGTGTCCCTCTTGTCTTTTTTTTTTTGAGAGAGACTACACTTGATCTTAGCCAAAAGGCTGAGAAAGGTATCGTGTCCCTCTTGTCTTTTTTTTTTTTGAGAGGGACTACACTTGATCTTAGCCAAAAGGCTGAGAAAGGTATCGTGTCCCTCTTGTCAGCACGATTCACTCACACACATGATGAACTCGATGCCACAAGTGTTTTTTTGCAACTTTTCTATCTTTCTCGTTCCTTTTATTCTGTTACAACGAAAGAGCCTCCAATGTCCCGAGAAAAACGCCCACGACTAACCTTGGTGTTCGGGACCAGGCAGCAAGCCTGGTAAGCTATCTCAACAAAAAAAAAAAACTTGGTGTTCGGGCCATCCCACGAACCAGTACGTGTGGGCGTGGACTAAGCCTAACCCAAATATCGAGCTAACAAACTTAACTAATCAGCTAAAAGAGTGCACACGCAGTCAGTGCGCAGACTTATGCCGTGGCAACCGTATTGAGCTAAAAGAGCTGCCATGGCAGCGAAAACAGACTGCCAACTAAAAGGGCTGCCAGCCATGGTAGCAAAATCGAGCTGATGCATGCAGTCCCTCGGCAAGACAACACAAGTTTATAACAACATTCACTCCTTAAACCTTGTGCGTCTTGTCCATCTCTATCATCCCAATCTTGTTTCGCTGCTCCTCAAGTTTGACACGCCCATGTGCCTTGGTAAGCAGGTCAGCGAGTTGTTCTTCCGATCTGACGGACTCGATCTGGATCTTCCCGTTCTCCACACACTCCCGAATAAAATGATACTGAATCTCAATATGTTTGCTTCGGTCATGGAAGGCAGGGTTCTTTCTTAGGGATATGGCTGACTTGTTGCTGTGGTTGAGCACCGCCGCCAACAGTATTTGTTTCATTTTCTCTCCAAAATAAAGAAAAACTCTTAAGTGTGATATAATTGAATGAAATTTCCGTGACGCTGACCTGCCATAATGTGATTACAACCGGACAAGAAATTTCTACCAGCGAAAAGGGTACTGGTGGCCATTCTAGACCATATAATGCCCATGTTCACGAATTTTCCTCTCATTTTCGTGAAAGACATGGAAGTAATGGGCACAATAACGACGTACTCCCCTGTTTGTAGATAGATAACGGTTAAATGTTGATATGATCTCCAACATGCATCATTGACCATTATTTTGTGTGTGTATATGTTATTAGAAAATTATGATATTTCATATTATAAGGATAATTTTCATGACAATCTAATGATAACTTAATTTTATCTATCTAATTTTGTCTGTGTATTTTAGTATGTGAAAATTAGAAGAAGGAAATTGTATACTGACGATGAGACTAAGTAAGCATACTGATTGATGGTAGTAATGAGCACAGCAAAGGACAGCTTGGGTCTGATAGCTTGGTCAAAACGATTAAGACAGCAAAGGACAGCAATTGACCCAGATGGCTTGGGTCTGATGTAAAGGTGAGCCAAGTACTCCACAAGTGGTGCTTTGATGATTATCCACTACCCAATGGACATTTAATGGCTGTTGACAAGTGCTAGTTTGAAGTGTCAATGACACTGACGACCTCTAAAAAGATCGAAAAATAGACGGCAAGGCTGAGCATAGTTTCCTTTAGCTCTTCTGATGCTCTTGGGTCATACTGAGAAAAGTGAATCGTTGCTAAGTGCTCGAAGTTATCTCTTTACGACGGTTGCGGTGCCGAGGACCCTGACACAGTGCTGGCTTCGTCTCCGAGTTCCAGTCTCTCTGACAATGGGCGCAACCTATCTGTAATAAGAAGCACATCTAACAGTCCAATGAAGCACTAAGTTTATGCCATGACAATATATACATATATGTTCCAGGATCGATCGGTCACAGATTGATTGCGGAGAAGATGTGATCTTTGCAAGGAAATAATTTGCTCCGGACGACTAGAACAGATTGTGAATTGTAAGCTAAAGAAGTAGATCTCCCACGTAAATACGTACCTGGGCGTCCTGGATCGTGAAAACGGAGGAAATCGGTGGCCGCCCGGCGGTGCAGTGTGTCAGAAGAAGGGCTGGGAGGGTGTGAGGTCGACGGTGACTAGGGTCAGGCGGTGCTGGAGAAGAGAGCAGGGGCAACACGGCGGATGGCGAGCTCGTCGGCGAGAAAAGCTGGGATTTGGGGATAGAATTACGGGATGACCGAACGAGAGTTACAGGAGCGTGGGTGCGTGGTAATCGAGAGCTTCTATACGGAAAATCCTATTTGACGCACATTGCGCCAAACTATCGGAGAAACGCACATAGGAGCGACGCGAGCCAGCAATTTGGGCCGGCCCATCTGAGTATACCTACAGCTTTCAGGTTCCGGTTTTTTGGGAACCTTCTAGAAGGTTCCTGAACAAGTTTTTTTATTTTTCCTTTTTCTTTTTCTGTTTCTGTTTATCTCTCTTTTTTTCTTTTCCATTTTCTTTTTTTATTTTTCAAGTTTATTTTTCAAGTTTATTTTTCTTTTTAAAATTTGTTCAGGTTTTTTTTAAAGGTGTATTTAAAAAATTTCACGTTTTCAAAAAAAATTGTTCATAAAATTCAAAAACTGTTTGTGTTTTAAAATTTTTGTTCATGCTTTCAAATTTTGTTCGAGAGTTTCACAAGTTGCTCCCGTGTTTAAAAAATCACATATTCACAAAATGTTTGCATTTTAAAAAAATGTTCACATTTTTTAATTTAGTCGGTTGTTTCAAAAAATGTTCTCGTTTTCAAGAGAAATTCACATATTCAAAAAATTCTCGCCTTTTTTCAAAATTGTTTGCATTTTGAAATTTTGTTCGGGAGTTTCAAAAAATATTTGTGTTTTTAAATTTAGTTCAGAATTTCAAAAATTGTTCTTCTATATAAATTTCGTTCATAGATCCAAAAAATGTTCGTGCTTTCGAATTTTGTTTGGATTATCAAAATATGTTTATGTTTACAAAATTTCAAAAAATGTTCCCGTTTTCCAAAAATTGTTCAAAGATTCAAACTTCCATGCTTTAAAATAACATTCGAGTTTTTTCACAAAAAATTTGTGTTTTTAAAAAATTATTCACAATTTTGAAAAAGTTCGCGTTAAAAAAATCACTTTTTCCTAAAAAAAATGCGTTTTGAAGTTTGGAAAAATGTCTCAGCTCCACGCTGCTGATAGTTCTTAAAGCACCACGCTGCGTATTAAGTAACAACCATCCACTACAAGAAATATGCTCGTTTATGACAATTTTTTTTACCACGCTCAAATTATTCATAGATCTATGACCAAAATTTGCAAAATGGTCGTGGAGGGTGTGAGAGGGTCCAAACTCTTGAACAGTATGACCATTTATGTCCATAAGGTCATAATCTGAAGGCACATATTGGTCATAAAAATATGTGGCATTGGTTAAGGCCTTATTATCGGCCTATCATGACCGTATTGTATTGTCATTGACTTCAAAACAGGTGACTGGGCAGACACATCGTCGCTTTTGCCTATGTGTCATGTCTACGTGTCAATTTTGCCTACTTATCCGTAATAACTAAATGTAAAATCGAGCTTACTAGTAGGCACATCGGACCAATATGATAAGTGGGACCCACTAACCCAACCAGGTCCGCTAACCATACATGACATGCAGGGCCCACTAAACCAGCTGACCGCTAACCTGTAGATGCAACTCCGAATATAGCGAGAAAATATAATAAAAAGGGGTACAATGTTTGGCTCTGTGAGGACTTGGTTATATTTCTTGTTATGTACTCCCTCCGTAAAGAAATATAGGAGCATTTAGATCACTAAAGTAGTGATCTAAACGCTCTTATATTTCTTTACGGAGGGAGTAGTTAGTATTATATCATTTGAAGTCTTTTAATATAAATTTAGAGCTTTTTCAAAAAACAATTATTCTAAATGAAAAATATAGCGTTGGTATGTAGGTTGCTCAAAAAATATTCTCTACGTAAGACGCACACGCGAATACAAAATATTTAAGACAATTAAATGGATATTTTATGTTAACTGTAACACTACTTCTGAAAAAAGGGATGGCGCAGAGTAGTAGTTTTAAAGAGAGTTTTAGCACTGGCATTAAAGACTAAGGTGTAAATGGACAAAATTTCCGCCTCTATGTGGATGGGGTAAAATTGCAAAGTTCCGGGACTTTTCCCTCCAATCTCTCCTAAGGCCTCCTTTGGTTCGTAGGAATATTATAGGAATTGTAAAGGAAAGGACGTTTGTAGGAAAAATTCCTTTGGAGCCATTTGGTTTGTAGGAATGGATTCCTATTCCTATGTAGGATAGGAATCAATCCTTCACATTTCAAAGGAAAAAAAAACATTGGCTTAGACTCAATAGGAAAATTCCTATCCTATGCATCAAATGACATCTCTCTATGATTTTCTATACTATTCCTATCCTATGAACCAAAGCAGAGCAGGCCTAAATTTTTTCGCTTCGCGCTCTGGAGCAAAAGCCCAATATGCAAGCCCATATAAAAGTAGTTGTTCGACCCTAACCCTAGCCACATCTCCCCCGTCCCGATCTCCTTCCTCCCCGCCCAGCGCCGCCACCCGTCCACTCAAAAAAAAACCCACACCCAACCTCGCTCTCCCCCATCGCAGACCTCGCACCCCCCGTCCCTCCCTCTCCCCTGCCTCCGCCGCTCCCACACTCTCTCCCTACCCTGCCTCCACGCGCCGAGCTGGTCAGGCGGCACTCCACGGCCACAGCGGTGCTTCCGGAGCTGGGCTCCTTCTGCTCCGGCGATGACGCGGCCGTGTGGTTCCGCGTGAGGAGATGGCTCGCTGCTCCGACCCTAGCGCCCTCGGCAAAGGTGAGGTCCTGATCGCTGCCTTCTGACGCCCACCCTAACCGAATCCACCGAATCAATCATCGATTTGCTGACTGCTGTGCAGACCGCTCCCGGTGGCCGCCCGATGCCAGGTTCATCGAATCCACCTTCTGCGGCAACGTCAAGACCTCCGTCCGCTCGCTAGATCTGGGCGCTTAGGTATTTGGTGGAACTACACACCGATCCCTGACTAAAGGCCCCCTTTCTCCATTTAAATTGTTGTCTGACCTGACCTCGCTAGATCTGTGCGCTTAGGTATTTGGTGGAACTACACACCGATCCCTGACTAAAGGCCCCCTTTCTCCATTTAAATTGTTGTCTGACCTGACCTCGCTAGATCTGTGCGCTTAGGTATTTGGTGGAACTACACACCGATCCCTGACTAAAGGCCCCCTTTCTCCATTTAAATTGTTGTCTGACCTGACCTCGCTAGATCTGTGCGCTTAGGTATTTGGTGGAACTACACACCGATCCCTGACTAAAGGCCCCCTTTCTCCATTTAAATTGTTGTCTGACCTGACCTCGCTAGATCTGTGCGCTTAGGTATTTGGTGGAACTACACACCGATCCCTGACTAAAGGCCCCCTTTCTCCATTTAAATTGTTGTCTGACCTGACCTCGCTAGATCTGTGCGCTTAGGTATTTGGTGGAACTACACACCGATCCCTGACTAAAGGCCCCCTTTCTCCATTTAAATTGTTGTCTGACCTGGCTGTGTGTGTGGATTTTGCTGCTAGGTTTTGCACCTGTGGAGCATGCTGTCAAACATGGACAACTCCCTGCCGCTCCTTAACCATGGGGCTGATCTGATCTGCACCAGCAACAACCAAAGGGAAACATCACTCTTCTTCATGCAGCCATAGTTCACGGTACAAAGAAAATGATCTTCCCTTCATTGTTACTTTTGAATCTGTGCAATGTTCTTTGGGATGTTACGAGATTAGTATTTCCAGTGCCTTAGATTAATTTTGTCGCCAAACTGTTCGGTAGCCTTTTTTTTTTTTTTTTTTTTGAACCGGGCATAACCCCTTTCCATTAACTGAATAACGGAAATACAACTTGAATCAGTCAGAAGGGGACGGGAAAGGGGAAAGCGAGTTCAACGCATCGCCGGGAAACCCACCACAGGAACATCGCCGGGAAAGCAAGTTTGGTAGCCATGTAGATGGTATAGATTTTGACTGAATTTTTCATATACAATACCCTGCCTGTTTAAGTGTTGTGCTATAGATAACACTAGTATCTCTGATCCAAGTCATTGTTCTTGTTGTTTATGTAAATGATTGACATAAAAAGTATTTACACCATCTTTGTGACTCCAATTCACCAAGAAGCTGCAGCTGGTGTGCTTTTTGTCATGGACATCAAGCACAAAGAGCTCATTATTAGTTCAACTTCAACCCCATGTCCAATTTACTTTACGTCTTTCAGTTGTTTTCCCTTCCTATTTCTCTGTTTGTTAATGGTTGTACATTCTTACTTTCCAGTTTGCATTTCTTCCAGTGTGCAGATTGTTCTTATATGTTGCATAACATTTGCAGGAGTACAACAAAAGGGAAGTGAAAGAGAGAGAATGACGGAGGTAGGCCTAAGCATGTTCCATATTGGTCTATCTCCTATTTGCTGCATGGTATCATGTCTGGATGCGAAAAGAATACTAAAGTAAAAGAACCACTGAGAATGTGTGTATTAATGTGTCATGTATGTGCTTTTGGAATTGGTTGGTCGACACTAGAAGTTTATTTGACCTGACTGACTTTAATGAAATTTACACGCAAGTATGTCATGTGCTGGTTCTTTTACTTAAGCATCTGCATCATCCTATTGCTAAATATAACATTTGTTTGTCGTGAGAACAGCCTAACTTGAAATTGGCAAAATCTAAACTGATTTATATGAAAACAACAGGATCATATGACAAGCTTGCTACCTTGATTTCCATGGTCTTGTCTTACTTTTGAGTGTCAAAGCTGAAAAGAAACTAGATTGGTAAGCCTGTTGATATTTATTTCCACGGTGCCACTTGAGGCTGTTGTATGGCAGATATTTATTATTCTATTTCAATGGTATAAAACTGAAAGCTAAATGAAATCTAAGTTGTTTCTAATGATATTCTTTGATATATTAGATGATTTGGGAGGACAACAATGAGAATGTATTGATTTATTTCGGATCTGTGCGAGTACGAACATACACCTGTGGATTCCTAGCAATATATATAGCTAAATCAAAGAAAGTGAACAAACTAGTAATTTTATGTCTACACTGCCACCAGCATACTAGTTTTGCACTGAATCTGCTAATACTCATGTGATAGTGTGAAAACATGCCATGCCACTGATAGTGTGAAACTCATGTGTTGTCAACTTGAGGATGTCCAGTTTGTAAACTGCAATTCGGTAAATCGAGATGCCCTGAATTCTTTGGTAATACGGTATGAATTTAGCACTATGTAATTAAAGCTTAAATAGATGCATACTGTTAGGATGTCAACATTGAGAAATTTATTATTTGTTATTTCTTTGGAATTTTGTACATATATTAGTTATTTCTCATGTTGTTTAGAATGGATGTCTTTCCACACTGCCTCCATATAACTCTACTCGTAAGAAAATTTAACATGTATACAAAGCCTTGTGCTATACTTGCTATTTTGCACTTTGGGTCAGCTTATTATGAATTGAATATTCTATGCAATTGTTTTTGTTTCTTTCAATCCATTTTGTTTCTATATTTGCTTCTCATGTGATACTTTTAATGCCAGGTTGATATGCCGAACACAAGTAGTTGGAAACGAGGTCTATGAAGCCATCAATTGTTCTTTGTTGTCATGTTTACTTGTTTCTCTTTACTTTGTGTATATCTTTTGATTGTTTTATTGTAAGTTCAGTTAACTAAATGAGACAATATTAGAACTATTTTTCTGTGCACTCAGCCTGGGAATTGGCATGCAGAATTTTGCCATGCACTTGGCCATCAATGTAGTTCCTGGTGATATATATATTGTTGTAATGAAAGTTTGGCTTATGATTCCAACGTCCAAAAGAAATTGGAACGGGCTAGCATAGTAACTCTTAAGAAAAAAGAGGAACATTATCAAAGGGAACAAAGCCCACAGGCCTATAAATAATTCACCAGAACGATTGCACATTTTGGCCCAACAAAGTGGATGTAATAAAATATTTTAGTGGGCAAAATTGATGGGTTTGGCCCATTTAGGACGAGCCTGGCAGAGCTACGTCAGCTCGCGAGAGCTATTTTCTCGCCTTAAGCGACTCGCCATGGGCAGCCCGGCCCGACCCGGCCCGAAAAAGCCCGACCTTGCCCATGGGCCGGGCTCGGGCCTAAATTTTGAGCCCGGTGACCGGGCCGGGCTCGGGCCCGAAGAAACTGGAGTTTATGCCTATGCCGGGCCGGGCCTGCCGGGCGGGCCGGGCTTTTTTCGGGCTCGGGCCGGGCTTGGGCCCAAAAATAAGGCCCGACGGCCGGGCCGGGCCGGGGTTTTTAGCGCCGGGCTTTTTTCGGCCCGGCCCGAGATATGGCCAGGTATGAGCGAGACGGACGAACCCTCTCGAGTCGAGCGCTAGAGTATTGGGCCGGCCCACCAGCGCATATTTTCGGGAAAAACAGACTACCAGCGTTTTTAAAAGGTTTGTGCGCGCGAGGGATCGAAACTGGATCTCCTCGTTGCGAGGCAATGCTGCTAGCCACTGCGCTAACGTTGAGTTGTTGTCCAGTACATAGGACGCCACCTACTAGAAGAAAACAAAAGCCGTTCTTCATACTGGTTCGTTCTTTTTCCTTTTTTTTTATTCTTTACTGCACCACTGGTGTCGTCGGGTTTTCCTTTTTCTGCCGGTTTATTTGAGTAGGCAGTTTTTTTTTTCGTTTTCTTTTCTATCATTTTTTTTCTTCTCCGATTTTTTCATTCTTTTCTTTTTTCTTCTCCGTTTTGTTTCATTTTTTTGTTTTTTCCGTGTTTCATTTTTTTTCATTCTACATTCTTATATACATGATCAATATTTTTTCAAATACTTGTTCAATATTTTTCAAATACTTGTTCAACATTTTTTATATACATGATCAACATTTTTTCAAATACTTGTTCAACATTTTTCAATTTTTCAAATACATGTACAACATTTTTCAAATACTTGTTCAACATTTTTTTTTTCAAATACTTGTTCAACATTTTTCAATTTTTCAAATACTTGCTCAACATTTTTTCAAATACTTGGTCAACATTTTTCAAATACTTGTTCAACATTTTTTTCATATACATGATCAAAAAAATTTCAAATACTTGTTCAACATTTTTTAAATACTTTTTTAACATTTTTCAAATACTCGTTCAACATTTTTTAATACTTATTCAAACATTTTTCAAATACTTGTTCAACATTATTTCAAATGTGTTTTGAAGAGTGTTTTTTGTAATACACACACACACACATATATATATGGCCTGTTTTTTATACATATATATATATAGAATATTTTAAAGTATAAAGAAAAGTATAAACGTAAATCAAAAAAGGAGAACAAAAAGCAGGAAAAAAAACAGGCCGCGGCCTCCCGCGTGGCTGGGCCGACCCAACTGCGGCTCCCCCTGATCGACGCGAGGCTTCCCCTCGTCTCGCGTCAAGCGAGGAATAGGGGCGCCCACGTCAGCTCCTATGTGGTGTACACGTCATTATTTTTTCCATGTGCCACATTGGACCTCGCCACATCAGCTCAGCCACATCACATCCTATGTGGACAAGCACATGGCTAATGACCAAAATAAAACCAACGACCAAAACATTTTTGTCATAGATGTTATGACCAATTTCATAGAGAGGTCATGTTTGTTCGTTCTTGACGGCCATCTGTTGACCTTTTGAATTTTGTCATAAGAAGATCATAAACGTAAGACAACGACCATTCTTTGACCAAAATAGGGGGTCATCAATGGACGAATTCCTTGTAGTGATCGTCATGTCAAGTGGCTAGTCATGCTAGTAAGCGGCAGGTCCCGCATTCGATTCCCTCCCTTGCTCTCTGGTTTTTCCGATTTATTTTCGCAGTGCGAACTGCTAACAGGATAGCCTAGTCGAGGGGGCGCCCTGTGCAAACGAGCGCTAGCTGCCGCAGCGAGCGGCATATAGGAGCTCCCCTCCTATACGACACTTTTTGCGACCGATTGCCGCGCGTCGTGGAGGGTACAACCCCCGACTGGGCCGGCCCATTGGCAAACGAGACGCTGTATCGCGTGGGTCGTAAAAGTCGCCAAAAAGTAGCGCTCTCTTGGGATCTAACTCACGATCTCTCGCTGCTGAATACGTGTCACCAGCCACTAGAGCTGACGGGCGTTCGCAATTAGTTAACACCACGACACTTTAAAGAACTATATCCAGGGACAGATCGAATATTTTAAACCTTTGCCTACATTTCTTGAAAATTGTGATATTTTTTAAATTGATAACATCTTTTGAAAAAACAAGAACAAATTCTGAAATTGAGAACAATTTTTGGAAAGATGAACATTTTTCAAACTTGCGAACATTTTCTGAAAATGTGATTTTTTTTTGAAAATGCGATCATGTTTTGAAATTCCCCAAACATTTTTTGAATTTGCGAACAATATTTGAATTTATAGACAAAAATTTGAAAACGAAAACATTTTTTGAAATTCTAGATTTTTTTTTTGAAATTGTGAACAAATTTTAAAAATATGAACAATTTTTTAATTAGTGAACAAATTTGAAAATGAGAATATTTTTTGAATTTGTGAACAAATTTAAAAAATGGAAACATTTTTAAAATGTTGAACAATTTTTGAAATTCTAAAACTTTTTAAAATTTCTGAAATTATTTTGAAAAGAAGTGAATAATTTTTAAAATTTTAACCCTTTTTAAATTTTTGAACAATTTTTGAAATTTTGAATTTTGAATTCAAAATTTGAAAATATGAACTTTTTAATTTTATTTTTTTTGGAAAATGTGAACATTTAAAAAAAAAGGAAAAACCTGAAAAAAAGGAAAACAAAAAGAAAAGGAGAAACAGAAAAAGAAGCAGAAAAAATGAAAAAGAAAAAAATGAAAAGTAAAAAACCAAAACCTCCCAAAAAAAGCATCACAAGAAAAAACCCGGTTCAGGGAACCTTCTAGAAGGTTACAAAACCGGTTGGCCGCACCGTGTAAAGCTAGAAGTGGGCCGACCCATTTCTCGTGGCTTGCATCGTTGATCTGTGCTAATCCCCGACAGTTTGCCGCATGAGCGGCAATAGGGTTTTCCCTTATATAATGCATACAAAACACATCCACATAAAAATAACAGGCTAATCAAAAGAATAAGGAAATAAAGGCCCATTAGGCCCAACTATTGTAAAACCACCATAAAACGGAAAGGTCCGTTAGGCCCAACTATTATAAAACCACCATAAAAAAGCAACAGATAAAACACTTAGATTACAATTAACAAGCAATTACAATTAATTTATCTAACAATTACAGTAAAAAAATACCAATCTAACAAAACCAACAAGAAATACAATTACAGTACAACTAACGAGTAATTACAGTTAAACTATCTAACAATTACAGTAAAAAATATAACAAGCTCACAAAACTTTCAGAAACCGTAAATGGTACAGTTAATAGAAGAACCGAATACAATAGTGTTATAAAATAGAATGTTCATTTTCATTCAATCTTGAAGAATCAGCTCATGAAACTTACCAACATAAACATTAAAAATTCATTATTTTAACACCTTACAGCATAGATCAAAGCGAGACAAGAATAAAAAAGCAAACTGGCGGGGTTATGCCTAAGGGGTAGGCCCTAGTATACATATGGCCCAGTCAAAGGCCCAGGTCAATTAGCGATACGGTCCAGAAGACAATGGGCCAAGGGGCAACACGTGAGGCCTATTGACATCACAGCCCAAGGCGTTAGAAACCAGGGGGATCCTCACCAACAAGCCAAGTGCCTACAGTCGGATCCTACACCCCCTGATGGACAAGTCCCAACAGTCGGTCGTCACCAAGGCAGGGGCAGTCGGTTGTACCCTAGGATATCGTGACCCCCACAATGCATTCATTGCTACCGTTACTCAACGGTGGTAAAATGTAGTTAAATACGGCAGTTACCAGTAGTAAAAGCCACGTATTGTCGGTCGTGCATACGTCCATCAATAGCATTTATACCAGCCCATTACCGCACCCCCTCCTAGCGCACTCTAAATAAGTCGGGAGAAGGGCACTGAGTTGAGGGTTGAACTCTCTCCTATTGTACCTATGCCAAGAGGAAGAGCACCACAATGGAGTAGGGTGTTACCTCCACCATCGAGGGCCCTAATTCCTTGAGCGTACTCCCATCCGCACCGTTCAATAGATACGATTGCCTCTACATACACACCCCCGTAGTATTGTCAGGATTATATGCACGACACAAACAGGGGATCAAATGAACATATCTAGATAGACTCGGCAGTGGATCAGCTTTCTTCTTGTTTCTTACTCCACCGTCAGCAGCAAAAAGAAAAAGAAAACCAAGACGATTAAACAAGCCTACAAAAAGATTTAGCATTATTACCAACAAAACCTCAAGCTTGAAGGTAAAAAAAACCTTTACACACATAAATGATAGACTAAAAGCTAACCCTAAAAAGCCAAAATAACCAAAAGAGAACGAACCCAACTTCATCATGTTTCCACCATGCAGAAGATGTAGCCAGCAGAATACAACATAAATTCTTGACAACAGAAGAAGAACAAGTGTGAAAACAAGTAGATCCATCGATTACATTGAAAAAGGGAAATGAATAAGACCCCTAGACAAAATCTAGACGATGATACTTCCGAAACGACACGAATGAAGAAAAAGAAAGGGGGAAATCAGGACAAGAATCAAAAAGTAACAAGGGGAATGGAAGAAATAAAGGTAGATCTATCGATTAATTGCACTGAGTGGAATCCTTAAAATCAACCAGAGAAGCCTAAATATCGTCAGCGGCGAGCTCGCAATGGAGAGAGTATAGAGGGCCAGATAGAGACGAGAACAACTCGAATGAAGAAGGGAAGAGGAAAATAAGCAAAAAAAAAAATCCAAAGTAACAAGGGGAAAAGATAGAATGAAGATAGATCGTCTATCGATTCCATTGAGCAGAATCCCCCGAAGATGGCCTGATTATCGCCGGCGACGAGCTCGATACGGAGAGAGAATAGGGCATCGGAGAGAGACGAGGAAGAAGAGAATGGTCGCGAAGAAGGGTAAGAAAAGATACAGGGGGGATTAAAGCGTATCCGGGCAAAAATGGGTTAAAAGTAAACGGACACAGGCGCAAACGGGGTTAACATGCAACCACAGTTGGCACGAACCACGTAGCAAAATCTACCGGCCACAAAAACGAAAGACGTTTCTGTCAACAGTTTTATAGCAAAAACAATCGACATTTTATTTGGTGCTGCTCCAAGTTGGTACGGTGGATACATGCATCTTCCCGGCCGTCTACCTAAGTCAAACAGTCAGTCAGTGATGCTTATTCATATCGCCGGGAGGCATGTGGAAGATGGTGTGTCCTCAGATCTGGTTCTTTAGGTCTGGCGTTTACTACTGCAGGGGAAGCGGCAGTCGGCGAGAAAGAACTTCACCGACTCGGACGACAAGGCTGCATCGCCAAGAAGGAAGTTTGGCATTAGGAAAGTGAGGTGTCATAAGTGTGGCCTCCTTGGTCACTTCAAGTCTGATTGCGAGGAAGGCACCGAAGCAGAGGGCGTTCATTGCCGAGGAAGGCGATGATGAAGACATGATGTTGATGTGCGAGCTGATGGACGAGGATCCATGTCCTCAAGTGTCGGCTAAAGAAATTGTCGCGCTTGTGGAAAAAAATGTTTGCCATCACGCCGGCCCTCGCGTCGTCCTCCCGAGGGCGACTCGGGGGCGACTAGGGTTTCCCCCAGCGCCGCCACCCCTTCGATCCCTCCCCCTCCTCGCCGCCACCTGAGGGGATCAACGGGCAAGCCTGGCCGGTCGTCGATGAAGGTGGCGGTGAGGTGCTGCGTCGCTTCGTGCCCCCGCGAAGGACCCGGAAGCCGGGGCGGCGGCCCCGGACGGCGAGGCGGCGCTGCCTCCGCGGCTGGCGGCCCCGGACGGCGAGGCGGCGCTGCCTCTACGGCTGGCGGCGCGCGCAGGAAGTGGTGGCCAGCATCCTCGGCTGTCCGGGCAGCGAGGATACGGCGGGTGGTCGCGGCGCGGATTCCCCTCTGCCCCAGATCTGAAGGTCAGGCACCCTCCTCCCCTGCTCTCTCCTCCCCTCCGGCCGTGCCCTTCTGCGACTTTGTCGCCAGATCCGGTGCTGGCGGGGTGCAGGTGCTCAGGTTTGAGCCCGGGGGAAACCCTTGGCCGGTCCTCTGGCCACAACGGCGGCGGCGCGTGTGCGCGTCGTGTACTTCCCTGGAGGCGCCGTTGAGGGCTCTCCTCTTCACCCCCGTCCCAGACCCCGGGTGAAAACCCAAAACCCGTCTCGGGTTGGCCGGTGGCGGCGCCTAGCGCGTCGCGTCCTCCTTGGAGGCGCCGTCTGGGGTGTCTGGTTCTTCGGGAGAGGGGCGATGTGGTTGGTGGGCGTCCGTCGGCTGCGAGTCCAAGTTTGCGATTTTTCTGTGGAGGGTGCTCGTTCCTGCAAGTGTCCTCCTTCCCTGTGGAATGGTTTCTACAGTGACTTAGGTGTGGCTGTGTCCCGGCGGTTCTGCGCCGGCGAGCCAGGACGGAAGGGGATATGGTTCCCTGTCCCTGATTCATGTCGAGCGCCACAGAAGCATGTGCCTTCTTCTGCGGACATTGGAACGGGACCTGGTGCTCCCCTGCTTCGCCTCTCAGCCTCTGCAGCTTTCTTCTTCGACGACCTCCCAACGGCTATCCTTCTGCTCATGGTTGTTCAGGTGAGGTGACAGTGCAGCTGTGGTGTGTGCCAGCGGCGTGGGTAGTGCAACTTGTCTGCGATGGGGATCCGGCTGGCGTCTACTCTAGTTCTCGGGTGAGCGCCAACGATCCGACGGTGCGGCGCCTTCGAGCCTAGGCGAGAGGAAAGGGTTCCTCTTCGGCGTTGGGAGCGATGTTCTTCCCTTGTCCCTGGGTTCAGACTGTTCACAACTTTCTCTGGCTATCGGCTGATCACTGAGACTTCTCTGTTGCTCCTCTCTCTGCTGACTATGTGCAGTGGGCTTCGACATTACTAGCAGGGCTCTTCATGTATTTTTCTTTCTGCTGTAGTGTGTGTTGCGTTGTTAGCTGTTCACTCAGCTCCATTGTATCTTTCGGTTGTTCTTGTTTGGTGGCCTTGTGTAATCCTAACCGGTTGATGGCTTTATTAATTCAAAGCCGGGCTCCCCTTGAGCCTTCGTTCTAAAAAAAAAAAAAAAAAACTTGTGTCAATGCTACAGACACAGAAGTTTTAACTCCAGGCAAAGACGTGGCGCCAGAAGACCACGGCACGAGGCGACAAGGACGAAGATTCTCTAAAAGAAGACCTAAAACAAATTGTCCACGCAGCTGCACACCAGATCTGGATGCCTGGTTTTTTTTTTTAGATGACTGGTACGAATAGCTATCAGCGAACGATGGTAAGCCAGCGAGCTCACGGCCGAAAAGTAAGGTTGGTCACGCCCAGCGTGAAAGGTCCCTTTCTCATCTTTCCTATTTGCAGCGATTTTTTCCACCCAGCCAAAAAGCTAGCGATCGAACGACGTATGCGTAGCGGCGTATACGTATATTTTTTTTGTGCGGGAAATCCGCCCTACCTTGCCCGAAGGGGTCCTCCGCCAGTGCACGCCACACCGAGCAACACGCGAGCAGGCGGACGCGGCTTGCCTACGGCCTTCCCGTGCGACCATCCGTGCGACGGTCCTATCCAACGGCTGTGCCTGCACGCCCTCCCGCTCCTGATTTTGTCTCATAAAAAAAAAAGAATACAGAGCCTAATACCGACTGTCGTCTACTCATCTGTATCGATACACTCCTATCCACATTCCTCTCCTTCCTCAGTCTGAACTCAAGCTCGAGCTGAAGCTTTCCATGTCCTTTGCCGCACCTGCTCGATCTCCCGCCTCTAAGCACTTCGTGCCGACGCCGAACGTGCAGCTTCCACTCGGGCGAGTGCAGTCGCGGATCTCACCCCACCCCAGCTCGGCTGGCCGCCGCCTGTGTGTGCCTGCTGAAGCAGCATCCCCGGCTCGGCTGGCCGCCGCCCGCGTGTGCCTGCTAAAGCAGCATCCCCGGCTTGGCTCGCCGCCGCCCGCGTGAGCCTGCTGGACCTGGCCGTGCAGCAGCTCGGTCACCACCGGATCCTCCATGCGCTGCTGAACCTCCATCCCGTCTTGGCTCGTTGCTGCCCGCGTGAGCCTGCTGGACCTGGCCGTGCAGCAGCTCGGTCACCACCGGATCCTCCATCCGCGCCGGTGCCACCTGCCTTGCTTATCTGAGATGCGGATCCTAGCGGGAGCCTGTGGGACGGCCACGCAAAGAGGGCGGCATGTCCTCGGGCCTGTGGATGAGGGGGTTGAGCGGTGAGAGAAGGACGTCCTGGACTGCAACATCAGCGTCAGAGAGGAGGGAGAAAGGGATGGATATGTTTGGAGAAGAAGAGGGGACTGCAGCTCATAGACTCGGCATCACCTCCGCAGAACAGAGGTAAATTCCTTTTCTTCTCGTGTTGGTTCCATCTGATAGGAATTCCATTACTCTGCTTTCATTCAGTTAAATTAAGATTCTTTTCATGCTATTGTCAATCTTGTATTCATAATGTGAAGTACTAAATTCAGACCGATTGTCCATCTGTTGTCTGCTCTCTATATGCCTCTAAGCATGACAGATTCAGATAGATGGTTCTGTCTACAGTAAGTTCGGAAAGGCGCGTGGAAGCGGGCGCTTCGCATAGGCGCGAGGCGCTGGCCCAACGCCTCGCATAGGCCATATGCGCTCGTAAAAGCGCGATGCGCGCCTAGGCGGAGCGCTTTTCTTGCCGAGGCGCGCGGAAGAGCGCGCGGAATGCCGCGGAATCGCCGCGGAACGAGGAGAGGCAGCAGCGACGGGAATGGAAATAAAGAGGCAGCAGCGACGGGATGAAAGGCAGCAGGCCAAAATTGAGCCCGTGTTAGGGTTAGGGTCACCTCTCCTCCATTCCTGGCGCCGCCGAACTCTCCTCCCGCCGCCGGACTCGCCTCGCGCCGCTGGCAGCAGCACGTCCGTCCCCGTGGATCTGAAGCTCCTCCTCGCGCCTCTCCTGCTTGGGCCCTCCCCGCGCCCCCGGTCACTGGCCTTCGACCTCATCCCGCCTGGATCTCGCGCCCTGGTCTTCTTCTCTTCAGGCAGGTGAGCCCCGAGGTCCCAATCGAGCCTAGCTGCTCTCGCTAGCTGCTGCCTGTTGCTGGTGCTATTAGCTGCTGCCGAAGTGCTGATAGCTGCTGCTGCTGCTAATTTGTGCTGTTGACTGCTGATAGTTAGTACTTAGTACAGTTTAGTACTACTAGAGTAAGAGTACTAGAGTAGTAGTAGTTTGTGCTGCTGCTAGTTGCTGCTCAGCTGCTGCTATTAATTTGCTGCTGGTAGCTGCTGCTGCTAGCTAGCTGTTGTTGCTTCTTTGCTGCTGCTGCTAGCTAGCTGCTTTTGCTTCTTTGCTGCTGCTGGCTGTGGCTACTAGCTGCTAATTTGTTTTGTTGTTCACTTTGTAATTAGGATGTCAACATCACATAATACCACCGCTGAGACAGAGTCCGAAAGGCCGGTAGCTCTTAAAAGGAAGTCAAACAATTTGTTTTGCTTCTTTGCTGCTGCTGCTAGCTAGCTGCTTTTGCTTGTTGCTGTAGCTGAGCGTATTCTCCTTTTCAGTTGTTAGCAATTCTGTATTTTCATATGTGAATGTGATTGTTGTGTGTAGGTTTTGACTGTTCTGCCTGCAGTTGAGTTGGACCCTCCCACAATATCTATGACTTTCGGTGTGAATGATTCACCACTGGCTGGCCGTGATGGCACTCATGTAAGTAGAAATAACAGTTCACCACTTTCGCTGCAAATGATTCGTCTTGATCCTCTTTCCATCTGAGCAAACCTGAGCGACTCCTATTTAACTGAGCGGAACCCCAAAAAAAAGTGTCTACACATGTCAGAACAAGAGTGCTCGACAACCAGTTTTTATTATGTATGCCACATGCACAAAAATTATAAATGTCAACAAGACATGATAAATGATGTTGTGACATTTATCATGCCTGATCATGTATGGTTGATTGTTGGCTTGCAATTTCATATAGAGTTCAGAAATCCCTTAATAGCTGTAAATTGTCGTGGAACCATGATAGTGTGCTCTACACATTACACAACTATTTTGTTCAGGAGGGAGAAGGCTATGAGCCAACTAGATAAGCTTCTTATTACAATTTACATTATTACTACATATATGATGCTTCCAAAGTTTTGGATGCTTTGTTTGCTTGCTTGTTGCTGTTGCTAACATCTTGCCATCTTCTCTATGATGTATGTAGTTGCTGCCCGCTGTACTGGAAGGAAAGGATCAGAGGACAACACGCAAAGAGGAAGTGGCAACATATTGGAGAGAGAACAAGGTTATAAACTTATAATTATACCTCCATTTACATTCTAGCATTATTTTTGCTGTCAAACTGCTATTTATTGCCCGTATTCGTACAACTGTGTAGGAAACGCATAATTGCACCTAATTCCGCCTAATCATGCCTAAGCTAGAAAAGCGCAAGTAGGTGATCGAACGCATAATTAACGCCCAACGCTTTTTTGAATTTGTCTCACAACTTAAATTGAGAGAAGGATAGCTGAGAGGCTCAGATGGGCACAATGCTTGGAAAATTGTTCATAGCTAATTCTGTGACCTAGTACCATCACAAAAGAAAAAAAACTGTGAACTAGTATATTTGATTGGGGAGATGGAGTAGCATTCAGTTAATAGTACGTACAAGTTCTAATGGTCCTTTGCAACTTGGAAGTGAAAACACACATGAGATAAAAAAAACACGACAACAAAACAAATTAATGGTGCGAGTATTACGGAACGGCAATCGGTATTAGACTCTATATACTCTGTTTTTTTTTGTGAGACAAAATCAGGAGTGGGAGGGTGTGGAGGCACAACCGTTGAATAGGACCGTCGCACGGATGGTCGCACGGGAAGGCCGCAGGCAAGCCGCGTCCGGTTTCTAACGCCTTGGGCTGTAATGTCAATAGGCCTGACGTGTTGCCCCTTGGCCCATTGTCTTCTGGACCGTATCTCTAATTGACCTGGGCCTTTGACTGGGCCATATGTATACTAGGGCCTACCCCTTAGGCATAACCCCGCCAGTTTGCTTTTTTATTCTTGTCTCGCTTTGATCTATGCTGTAAGGTGTTAAAATAATGAATTTTTAATGTTTATGTTGGTAAGTTTCATGAGCTGATTCTTCAAGATTGAATGAAAATGAACATTCTATTTTATAACACCATTGTATTCGGTTCTTCTATTAACTGTACCATTTACGGTTTCTGAAAGTTTTGTGAGCTTGTTATATTTTTTACTGTAATTGTTAGATAGTTTAACTGTAATTACTCGTTAGTTGTACTGTAATTGTATTTCTTGTTGGTTTTGTTAGATTGGTATTTTTTTACTGTAATTGTTAGATAAATTAACTGTAATTGCTTGTTAATTGTAATCTAAGTGTTTTATCTATTGCTTTTTTATGGTGGTTTTATAATAGTTGGGCCTAACGGACCTTTCCGTTTTATGGTGGTTTTACAATAGTTGGGCCTAATGGGCCTTTATTTCCTTATTCTTTTGATTAGCCTGTTATTTTTATGTGGATGTGTTTTGTATGCATTATATAAGGGAAAACCCTATTGCCGCTCATGCGGCAAACTGTCGGGGATTAGCACAGATCAACGATACAAGCCGGGGATGCTGCTTTAGCAGGCACACGCGGGCGGCGGCCAGCCGAGCCGGGGATGCTGCTTCAGCAGGCACACACAGGCGGCGGCCAGCCGAGCTGGGGTGGGGTGAGATCCGCGACTGCACTCGCCCGAGTGGAAGCTGCACGGCAGCGCGACGAGATCCGTTCGGCGTCGGCACGAAGTGCTTAGAGGCGGGAGATCGAGCAGGTGCGGCAAAGGACATGGAAAGCTTCAGCTCGAGCTTGAGTTCAGACTGAGGAAGGAGAGGAATGTGGATAGGAGTGTATCGATACAGATGAGTAGACGACAATCGGTATTAGGCTCTGTATTCTTTTTTTTATGAGACAAAATCAGGAGTGGGAGGGCGTGCAGGCACAGCCGTTGGATAGGACCGTCGCACGGATGGTCGCACGGGAAGGCCGTAGGCAAGCCGCGTCCTTAGAAACCAGGGGGATCCTCACCAACAAGCCAAGTGCCTACAGTCGGATCCTACACCCCCTGATGGACAAGTCCCAACAGTCGGTCGTCACCAAGGCAGGGGCAGTCGGTTGTACCCTAGGATACCGTGACCCCCACAATGCATTCATTGCTACCGTTACTCAACGGTGGTAAAATGTAGTTAAATACGGCAGTTACCAGTAGTAAAAGCCACGTACAGTCGGTCGTGCATACGTCCATCAATAGCATTTATACCAGCCCATTACCGCACCCCCTCCTAGCGCACTCTAAATAAGTCGGGAGGAGGGCACTGAGTTGAGGGTTGAACTCTCTCCTATTGTACCTATGCCAAGAACGGCAATCGGTATTAGACTCTATATACTCTGTTTTTTTTTTGTGAGACAAAATCGGGAGTGGGAGGGTGTGGAGGCACAACCGTTGAATAGGACCGTCGCACGGGAAGGCCGCAGGCAAGCCGCGTCCCGAGCAGGCAACCGATGTGAGGTAGAGGTACGCAGCAGCGTGCGAGGGTAGTAGCAGCGCACCATGAACTCACGCGAGACGCTTATAAAATCATGTGAGGGTATGCCGCTTGGCACCGGTGGTGACCCAAATCCGCGTCGGGACGATGTTGGAGCTCGCTGGCGTCGGGACCTTGCGAACAACCAAACAGGTCAGCATAATCAGCTGCCGCCTCACCTGCTTCTCCAAAGCAGAACAATTCACTTTTATGAAAGTTAATTTTATAGGTCAAACTCTCTCAGCTCACCTCTTCTTCTCTCTTGGTTGCCTCTCACAACACACACAGAAGACAATGGACACACATGAATTTTGTTGACGTGCTGCTTCTCACAGCCCGACGTCTTTTCTCACTTCTATTCCCTTAAATGAAAACAGCTAGTTACAATGCCTTAAGTAAAGCTAACACACACACACACACACACACACACACACACAGCCAAGGCAACAACCTGCCCGGCTCTTGTGCCACACACGACTCTCCACAAACCAACTAACTCCACGACCTATTCTTCTGCCATTAACACACACGAACATGCATACTCTCTTTGACTAGATATCTTGTGCAGCCC
The DNA here is from genome assembly GCA_039707655.1 of Elymus sibiricus. NCBI lineage: Eukaryota > Viridiplantae > Streptophyta > Magnoliopsida > Poales > Poaceae > Elymus > Elymus sibiricus. The sequence goes on along the minus strand of CM077672.1, from coordinate 517,902,898 downwards.
GTTGGCTTCATCACTTGCATGGCAGTGCCAGCTTCACGCGGCACATCGGCTTCTCACCGTGCATGATCTCCCTTGACTGAAACCACCTGCTCATATGCATCACACATATGTCTGCACACTCTATACTGACACGCGCCCATCTGGCCGTCCCCTACCTGCTCCCCCTGCGTGTCGGCCGCGCCATGGCCGAGCTCGCCCGCTGCCGTTCGCCGCTCGCCACGCCGACGGGGCAGTTGGCTGGGGATAAGGGCGAGGCCCCGTTCCTCTCCCCTGGGCGCCCTGTCCATTCTCCCCCCCCCCTCGCTCTTCCTCGCTCGCTCCCTCCAGATCCGACCGCCGCCGTCGCCATGGGCGGCGGTTAACCGCGGCCGCAACCCCTCTCGCGCCTCGCCGTCGCACCCACGAGCTCCGCCACGTCCTCCTCGACCTCCTCGACCACAGCCCCGAGCTCCTGCGCCCCTGCAACGCCTCCACGCCGTCGTCTTCAACCTCGGGCACCCGAGCTCGCCGCCGTCGATTCCGTCACCGTCACGCCTTCCCCGAGCTTGCTTTGAACGGCCACACCTCACTGTGAGCTTAGCCTACCTCCCATGTCCCTCCTCGCACTCGCTAGCTCGCCGTAGGCGCCGTTTTCGTGGCACCCGAACGCATCGCCGTCGTTGAGCTCGTGCTCGTGGCCACCGTCGCCGTCTTGCTCCTCTGAGCCCACCGTCGAGCTCCTGGTGCTTCCAGGAGCACGACGAGCACCCGCACGCGTCCGCTAGTGCCCCCTAGCGCCGGCATCGACGAGCACCCGAACGCGCCTCCGCCTCGGCTCATCGCCGGCGAGGCTCCGGTGACCAATTGGTCCCGGGCTTGCGTCCATCGAACTCACCGCACCGGGAAGGTCATGCCTGACCCTTCCATTTTGCTCGCGTGCGCGCTGCTGCTTCGAATCCGACGACGTCCGAGCGCCGCCGTCCGCCGGTGAGCTCGCCATCGTCGCTACGGGCCACCTCCGTCTGTGCCACCACCACCATTCGACGCGGCGTTGAACGCCCGTTCGAACGCGACCGACCGCGTGCCAAATGGTCGCCTGTGGACGAAACCCGAGCCCCGGCCGTCTCTCTGGCGCTCGCCGGAGCGATTCCGGCGACCAAACGTCGCCGCCGCCGACATGTCATGACCGGGGCCACTGTCAGTGACCCTGCCAGTGGGCTCCGCGGTCACCGTTGACTGGGTTGACCCAGTCAACGTGCTGACTGGGCTGGCCCCAGCCACTGGCAGTGGGGCCCCACACACCCCGTGTCAATGACAGGTGGGTCCCCCCTGTCAGCTGGCTAAATAGCTAATTAAGTTAATTAAAAATAATTAATTTAGATTAAACAGTCACTGACATGTGGGGCCCTCCCCCTAATTAATCCTGATTAGTCTAATTTAATAAACCGGAATTTGAATGTGTCTATGATAGGTGGGACCCACTGGTTGACCTGGCGAGCCCCTGTTGACCTGCTGACGTCACAGTGATGTCATGCTGGCGTCACTGGCACTGTTCTGGATAATGTTGTATTTATTAAATAGATTTAATTCAGAAATTTAATAAACCTTTAGAAAATCATAGAAAATAATCTGTAAGTCAGATGAAAATAATTTATATATGAAAGTTGATCAGAAAAATACCACGAATCCAATTATGCCATCCGTTCATCTGTCACATGCCTCTAGCTATCTGAACATGCAACTTTTTGCCTGTTTCGGATAGATGAATAGTGCATGCCTACCGATTAATAAATCCAAATTAAATCCTAAAAATAACTGGTATGACTTAGATATGATTTAGGCAACCCTGCACTGCATCCTAGCTGGCACGTGCCTCTAGCACCGCAAACATGGAACTTTCCCCTCCGATTCGTCTGTCCGATAAATCAACAGACCCGGGAAATATCGTCAGATATTCTCCCGCTTCGTCTGAGACGTGTAGTACTGCGTTAGATCACCACTAGCACTGCGAATTGCCCTGTCATGCATCATGTTGCATCTGTGTGCTTGTATTTATTGTTTCTTCCCCCTCTTCTTACCGGTAGAGCCCGAGACTGACGCTGCTGCCGTGATCGACTACGCCCCTGACGACCAGCCTTTTGCAGCAGAGCAACAAGGCAAGCAAAACCCCCTTGAGCATTCCGATATCACCCATCTCTCTCCCTCTTATGCTTGCATTAGAATTTTGCTACTGTATTAGTTAGCTCCTATTCTGATGCATAGCCTGATTTTGATGAACTGTTACTTTACCTGCAATCATACCAATTGCTTAGCATAGGTGGATCAGTGAACCCCTGAGACCCCTTAGTCCCAGTTGCCCCTGCTTTCATCGACGACACCGAGGACGTGAAGACAGAAGACTCAGTCGTCATGACTGACAAGTCGTTACCGACACATCACCGCACACCCCTTAAGTATGGCACTGCAGAGCTACTACCGAGTGCCGAGGGCGATACCTCACTTAGCACTCCCGGTGTTAATTCTGTAGCGTAGATATCGGCCATGGGTATCGAGGGTGATTCCTCCTTCCCATTTACCGGTAGCGACTCTTGCCTTACTCTTACCTCGAGTGGGATCCATCGAGGGTGATTCCTCGGATCCCCACTTGGTGTATAGACACACAGTTACTATGACCTGATTACAGATACTTGTTTAAGACGGGTCGGCCCCAAGGGTACCCGCGAGAGAAAGATTTGGTGGGATGCGCCGCAAGGCATCCGAGTGACATTGGTGGGGTGCGCCGGTAAGGCACCCAATTGTTATTGGCGGGGCGACAGACTGCACTTATGGTTCGAGCTTGCCCCGCACAAATAAATTGCTAATGGGTTGAGTATTTAATCTGAGTTAGGTTGTTGGCCTTATACGCACTAACCACCACGCGGGGTAATCAGTATGGGCTGCTCGGCGGCGTACATTCTCCCGAAAGCTCTTCAGATGCCACATTTTTCGACTCGCGCCCGGGTGGTCTGGAACGCAGGGACCCTGATGGAGGGCGTGCTAGGACTGGTCCCGGCCGATGGCGTAACGTGCAGGATGGCGAGGGCGATGGCCCAAGACCCCGAGCCATTAGGATGTAGACCGGCGTGCTGGCCTCTCTGTTGAGCCTAGGTAGGACTACGTCGTGTCGATCTGCCGAGGCCGGGTATGACCAGAAAATTGTATCCGGCCGGAGCTTATCGAGCGTGTTGGGGAATGTGGTGCACCCCTGCAGGGAAGTAAACTATTCGAATAGCCGTGTCCACGGTAACATGACGACTTGGAGTTGTGCTTTGACCTACTACAACTATAATCATAAACTAATAAAATGAATTGTGGCTCCGGGATTGCTTCCTCGCAGGGGAGTCGAGGAAGGATCTCTGGGCGTGTTTACTTAATTAAAATTATTTCAACAATATGACTATATGTATGAGATATCAATCTGCACTCTTCTAATGCTGCAAGATGCTGAAGATGCTAGTCTTCGATAGGACTAGGCCTTCTTCTCTTTTCTAGCATTTCTGCAGTCTAGTCCAAAGATATAGCCCCATTCCTTTGATACTGGTGCATATTTAGCATAGTTCTGATGTAAGTCTTGCGAGTACTTTGGATGAGTACTCACCGTTGCTTTGCTCCCCCTTTTCCCCCTTGATACGATGCCGCGACCAGACGATGGTGCCCAGGAGACGCAGGATCCAGCTTACCCGGTGGACGACTACAGCTACCCCGATGGAGACCACTACTACCAGGATGGAGCCTACTACGACGTGGACTTCTCTGGCGTCCAGGAGTAGTTAGGAGGTTCCCAGGCAGGAGGCCTCGCCTCTTTCGATCCGCTGTTTATGTTTGTGCTAGCTTTCTTAAGGCAAACTTGTCTAACTTATGTCTGTACTCAGATATATCTGCTTTTGCTGACTCGTGCTTTGTCGAGCTTTATATTCGAGCCCTCGAGGCCCCTGGCTTGTAATATTAAGCTGTATGACCTTTATATTTGTGTCTTTTGTCGTGTTGTGGTACTAATCAGTGAGTCCCTAATCTTGGCCGTACGCGTTGCGTGATTGATTAGCGTACGGACGAGAATGGGGGCGTCACAAGTGGGGAGGAGTTTTTACCACTAAAACCATGTCATTTCTACATAGCCACGGCGGCCACACCAAGGCCGCCGCTCCCACCCTTAAATTTGCGCTAAACTTGCCCTTGGGAGTGTCGAGGTTGCGTGCCGCCTGACGTCTCATCACCTTCGCCATGGAATCCTCATCAGTGGCTGCCGCGCATCAGCAGCCACCGAGTGTCGGCCGCTGCGTCTCAGCGGGGAGGGTGTCACCGGCAACAATGGTGCCACAGGGAGTAGCGAAGCCGTCGTGCTGCCCACATGAGGGGGCACCCTGGCCCCAGTCCAAGGTGAGCCCAGCGAGGAGTCTGGCACGGCCCCGGCGTGCTTCACCGCCACAGGCGACGCCGTGACCACGGGTGTTGACATGCGCGTGTTGACATGCTCACATGCACACTATCAAACACAAGTGTCTACAGGAGATTGCACTTGGAGAGCTAGAAGGCTGGTGTAAATCACCACACAGACATATCCCTTTCCTCAGGGGGGATCGCCTTCTATTGAAAAAATAGCCACACCAATAAAACATACAGAATGTCAAAACCTAGATTTGATCTTTGGTGAACAGAGAGGTCAACCATTTCCACTAATTATCCAATCAATGTTTGGTTCTCCTCTCTCCATATTTCTGTTGTGTACAACAGAATAGCCTTGCCGCTTCTTAGATATATCATTTTGAGGTCACGTGTGTATATATTGTGGTGTGACATTGCAACTTCATAAACAATGCCTCACTTTCGATATTTGTGTAAAATTCCATAATATTTTAATGACTTCAAATGGATTGACCTCACAGAGTCCTGGCTGCCTTCTCTCCTTGTGCAGAGCAAGGGTGTGATAGTTAGTTAGATTTTAGAGAAGGGAGAAGGATTTTATATTACTTTATGGGGAGGAAAGTGTTGATTTTGCCTCAAATTTGTATACTTGTGGGATTACGCTTGGACTGTGGAGAAAAGTTTGAATTGAATTATATTAGGACTCTAATCTGGCTGTGATCCCTTTATATCTTTTTTTTTTGAGTAGATGATCCCTTTATATCTAATTAAGAAGCTCATGTAAGCCAGGTGCTTAATCTTGTAGTATATTCTTGGATAAATTCAGTGACCGGGCAATAAGGATATTGCCAAATGGCATCATGCCTAGGCACTGATTCAGATCCAACGGCTCAAATCCACTCTATTTGGTGAGGAAGTTTTTTTTTTTTTGCGGGGTATGTGAGGAAGTTTTCAAAGGCACAGCCTCCTTGTATTATATATATATATATATATATATATATATATATATAGCCAATGCACTCCCTGCCTGCTGACAAGCTAGTCTAAGGTGCCATGGCGATTCATATCCCTCCTCCCAGGAAATGGAGCCACAAGCACATCATACTTGTAACCCTGATCGGAACCCTGGTCGCCATCGCCATCGTGGCTGTCATCTCCATCAGCCTCTCCCCCGCACATATCTACCTCTCTATCATAGACACGAAACACAATGTCACCGACATAGATAACCAGTTGTACAACTTCACCCTCGTGGCCAACACAAGCCCGCGCATGGCGGTGCTGTACGGCGCCCTGAACGCCGAGATATGGTACAGCGAGACGGCGTGGGTGCCGGCCATGGTCGACACGAGCGTGCTGCAGGACGGGAGGAGGCAGGCGCCGTGGAATGTGTCCCGCATCAAGGTGTCGGCGGAGTACTGGCAGTCCGAGGAAGCGAACAGGAACAAGACCGAGAAGTCGGCGCCGGCGAACTCCAGCGTCGAGCTCGAGGATGTCCCAGCACCCAGTCCCTGGTCAGATTGCACGGTGGTGGTGATAGCCAAGGTGTGGTTCAAGGCCGGATGGATCAGCACAAGGTCGTACAACATAAGGAAGTACTGCAAGGACGTGGACTTCTTTAACGCTACTGCCACCGTCTACTGTACGTTCGACTGATTCACGCATCCGGCCGGCCATCTCCATCGATCTGCAGTATGCATTAATTAAGTAGGACGGCTTACGTCCATTCGTGCCACCACCCATCTGTGCTTCATACCAGTGGAGTAGTTTTATGGACTCTCCCTTTTTAGGAACAAAGAAAAAAATGGTTTGTAGTTTTTATGTACTGTGTGTAGTATTTTCGAGCTATCTATGTTTATTCACCTGTTGTGCATCTGTGCTGCATTCAGTAATATTTATTTTTTCGAGGAAAAAAGAAAACGCTTTTGTTAGTTACTTGGAAGAATTACAATTTTTTGGCAATGAGCTATTCGACACATATGCAGAACATGGGTGCAGCATGCTTATTGCGTCTGTAGTCAGTTTGCCTAGTACGTACTTTGGCAACCCCGGCCCTTATGGTAATAAATAAATAAATACATGTCTTTGTGATGTGATATGCATGCTGTACTCTGTGTTCTAGTATCTGCGAGATCCATGGACTAGCTAGTACAGTACGTACTAAGATTTTACGGGTCTAAAAAGAAGAGCAAGCATAATTTTAGGGGACCCATACCCATAAAGCAGCTCACCCATTCTCACCCTTCCCTAATTTCGCTTTTTCTTTTGTTTTCTGAAAAGGAGGTTCCCCACGACCTCTGCATCATCTGATGCACACATGCATCTTTATTAAAGCATCGCACTACAATTATCCAAGACACAATACAAAAAAAAAAAAAAGGGCAAGTTATCCACAGCCATTCCATAATTCCCCAAATCCGCAGATTACCCATGGTCATTGGGCACCAAACCAATAAAATAGTTGCAGATTACACTTGCACGTTCTGATTCAAATCTGCAAGTATCATGCCTAGCTAGTTCTCCATTGCTCAACTTATTCACCGGTATCATAAATAATCAATCGTGCACATCAAGCATCCAACCATCTAGCACTATTGGAATCGCCGCGCATGCCGAGTTCCCAATGTTTGCCGAGTTTCTTTTATCGGGAGCTCGGCAGTGGAAGACGCCTGCCGAGTACAACGATAATTGAACTCGGCAGTGCAGAGCAACTCGGCAAACATCATCGTTGGCCCAGTGCCCAAGAAAAGAAACTCGGCGACAACAAGAAACTTGGCAAAGTCCAAGCTTCGCCGAGTTCCGATGAAAAGATACTCGGCAATGTCCTGACAGGTGGGCCACACCAATGGCCAGGCGACGGGAATGTGACGGCGGTCTGTTTTTGCCGAGTTTTCACTAACGGAAACTCGGCAATCTTTTTTCATTTTCTTTTTTTTAAATAGGGAATGCCAGGGGTCACTGCTTTGCCGAGCTCCAGCTCAAAAACAATCGGCAATAGTTTTCCATTTTCTTTTTTTTAAAAGGGAATGCCAGGGGTCACTGCTTTGCCGAGCTCCCGTACAAAAACACCCGGCAAAGCGCTGACCATTCGTCTATCCGCATCACTATAAATGATAGATGCCGCATGGCCGGCTCCGCTAGCCTCTCCTTCGTCTCCCCCGACGGCCGCCACGTCGCCTCCTCCTCCCCATTGCTCCCGCCACCGCGCCGCCGGCCACCTCCTTCGCACCACCGCCGCCCCGCGCGCCATCCACCTCCCCGGCCGGCCTGCCGCCGCGCGCCCCGTACGTCAACTCCTATCCCGCCGGCCGCCCCGCTCCGGCCTCTCCGCCGACACTACCACGGCGGCGCACTAGGCCGGCGACCCCTGAAGAGCTCCTCCACCACTAGCTCGCGTTTCCTCCTCTGGCCGTCAACCGCGCAAGGGTAGCTTCTTCAACTTTTTTCCTTTTTTTTCTTTTGATAAAATTTCACACATGTTTATTTGTTAATTGTTTAGTATAGTGGTTAGAGTAGTTGTTATATAGTATTGTTAGTTGCAAGCTACTTATCTAGGTTAATATTCATGCTATATTGCATGGAAAATCAATTTTGTATGGCCATGCTTTTCTGTTTTTTAAAGATTTTTTAGAGCATTTTTCGTGATTTTTAGATGTGTTTTTCTACAGGCCCAAAACTGGTGGCACTCTTTTGGTCAATGGGCTGGGATTGACCACTTTTTTGGACCTGGATCGGTCCACGATAAACCAGTCGCTGAGCAAGGCCTTGTTAGCGAACGTTTTCATGAACCAAAAAGGTTCGCTCGAGCGACCCTCATGGGGGCGAACGAATCGTTCACTGGAGGGTTCTCCCACAGCTGACGTACGCTGGATATTAGGGTCCTAAAAAAAAGGGGCATCCAAAAAAGGATCTGCCTCGCGACACTATCTCCACAATCGTACCACGAACCCTATGACATGTGACCTAACAACGAACAAGTACACTACTCCTAGGCAAAACCTTCAAGAAGGGATTGCCGCTTGCACGTACGCCGATATTGATGGGTCCAACGAAAGGTCGAACTTGGGATTTTCATCCTGAAGCCGAGCTTCGAGGCAACACCTTCAACAAGGGCAAAACGCACCCATGCCGACATTGCCTGATCAAGCCCAAGAGGCGAGACCATGGGTTTTCACCCGGAGTATGCACATACTTGTCTTCGAAGCCCACTGCCAACAACCATTCTACTGGCTGAGAACGACTCACAAGCCAGATCTCGGCGCTGTGAGATCCCGAGGCCCACCCACGCCGCTGGAGAAAACGTTGGAAGCAGGTAAAGGACCTCACTGCTCTGTTTCTGGACACTGCCGCACCGCCTTCGATCCCCGTCGACGTGAGTGTGAGAGATGCTGGATGTAGGGATACATCCAGATCCGTCCGCCATTGTAGCAACCTCAGATCTGCTAACCACATCCCCGGGGCCGCCGCCCCGACGTCCATCACCACAGCCCCCACCGGCCGGATCATGCCCCTAGGTAGGGGCAGCACCATGCCGCCAGATCTGGCCCGCGCTGGGATCCCGGATGCTCCCGCACTGGGTCAACGCCGGTGGGACCTTCACGCGCCAACGCTAGGGTATCGCGCTGCGAACTGCAAGCGTTGACGCCTGCACGGTCATACTCTGAGGTGCAGTATGGACGACCGCCGCGCCGGTCGTCGCCTACTCGATCCACGTGCTGAATCTGCCAGATCCGCCCCCGCAGACAACCGGCCATCCGCCTGATCCATGCCCGCAGACGACTGCCACGCCAGCCGTCGCATGCAAGATCCATGCGCCGGATCTGCCTGATCCGTGCCCTGCCGCGCCGGCCTTCTCCTGTGATGACGATTGCCACGCTACCTCAACCACGGAGGTCTGTAGCGCCCTCCTGGACGTGCCTTGGTCGCCGATGCAGCGTCCTGCTGCAAACCAGCCGAAGAAAGACAGAGCGATGCCAATATTCCTTTTCCTTTAATGCATGGTAGGATACTTATTTGCATGTACTTATTTGCTGGATGCATGGGACTGCGCATGATATAGGCCTAGAAATTAGAACAGATGCATGGGAGTGAAAATCACAGGCAAGTACTTATTTGCTGGATGCATGGGACTGCGCATGATATAGGCCTAGTATAGTTATTGCCCGATTCAATTTTCCCCAGACTTAGGGAACCCCGATTCAAAGTATAGTTATTGCACTGTTTCCACTCGATACCCACTATTTACATGTTTTAGAAATCACTACAGGAATCGAGCTGATTGCCGAATGCCAGTGCACTGGCTATGGGCGGAAACCACTCGGCAAATCCTATGCCGAGTGTAACACTCGGTGAACCCTACTCGGCTGAGCCCGGTCTGGAAAAGACTTCTTTGTCGAGTGTCAAAAACAGGCGCTCAGCACAAAGAAGTGAGAAGACGGAACGGAGACGGAGACGGCCATGCCACATGGCAATTGTTTGCCGAGTACTTTTCGGCTGGATGTCGGCAAACAGCAGAGCAACTAGGAGCTGCCATGTGTCCCACACGTTTGCCGAGTGCTTTTCGGCTGGCGCTCGGCCAAGGTTTGCTGAGTGCAGCACTCGGCAAACTGTGGACCAACCAGGAGCCGCCACGTGTCCCGGTTGTTTGCCGAGTCCTTTTCGGCTGGCGCTCGGCAAAGAGGGCCAGTCGTGGGCCCTGGAGGGGCTACCAGGGTGCGCCATGTGTCCATCTATGCCGAGTGCTTACACTCGGCAAACCTCTACAGAATTTACCAAGATCTGCCACGTGTCCTCTTTGCCAACAAAGAGGGCTTTGCCGAGTGTAACACTCGGCAGAGTACAACAGGTTTCTTTTTTGCATTTTCAAAAAGCCCCGCACTTCAAATAAATATCAACACACATATCAGCAAACATTTCACACACACACACACACACACACACACACACACACACACACACACACACACACACACATATATATATATATATATCAGCACACATAACCCAAACATCACATATCACAAGTTCATTCACATACGCAAACATCACATATCACAAGTTCACAACATGTAAAGAAGTTCACGGACAACATCTCAGGAAGTTCACAAGTTGACGAGTGCAGAGAACATGTTCACAAGCATGACCACAACATATACGTCCACAATCAACTCCGTCCGCGATGCAAACCTCTAAAATGAAGTTCAAAATGGCGGAATAAGTTTGAAAGGCGAAATAATGCAAAGAAATCAGCCGCTTGGGTAAAAAATGTAGCATGATAGCAAAAATGGGCCTTTTGGCTCAAAAATGCTGCCATGGCTGCAAAAATGAGCGTTTTGGCTCAAAAATGCTGCCATGGTAGCAAAATTGAGCACTTTGGCTCAAATATTGCACTATAAGGAAGTTATGGCGGGGGAGACACAAAATTAAGTTTTCAAAGTAATGGGATGATATGATCGAATTTGAGGAGAACTAACCGAAGTCTACGATGTTAGAGTACCACCAAAAGGGTCGGTTGGGCTTCCTGGTGCGTGTGAAGATCCACCTCCAGGGTCATTCGATCCAGCTAACGGATGCATTAGCTGCATCCCCTGTAAGGATGAGATAAAAAGCACAACCCTCTATCGCTACGAAGGGCAATAATGGTGATTGAAAGGTTTTAAGAGAACTCACAGAAGTGTGTGGAGCACGTGAAGGAGGAGGGCTTGTGTAGCGCTCCGGGACCGGCACTATGCAGATCTAGTAACCTCCGCTAGCCTCCGCATAATATCGATCCTAAAACGCCACCTTCACACAATGTACACGTGGGAACGTGTACGCTATGTGGGTGGAACGGTCGGTATCACAACACAGTTCATGAATATTTCGCAACAACATATATATACCTTATACAGGTAAAGAATACAAGTTGCCTTAAGAAGGCTTTAAAGAAAAGGAAATGGCGTCCATATCCCTGCCCAGACTACTGTCTGTGGGATAACCTGCTAACGTCGTCCATCATCAAACCTGCTTCCTAAACTGCTGCCGGCTGGATTGCAGCAATCCAGGGAAAAAGAGTAATTAAAGCAAGGTGAGTACTCAACTGTACTCGCAAGACTTACCGGAGACCACACTATTTATGCAACATGTATCAAAAGAAGGAGTAAGTGGTTTAGCGGCAAGAAGCACTAAGCATTCTATAGTGACACGCTACGACTTGCATCTATTTAGAGATAAGGAAAGAGAGCGCATCTGAAGCAAGGTAACCCGTGAGATCCAACTACTCTATTCACCTACCTAACCACAAACATAACACTACCTTGTTTCTCACATTGTTGGCAAGTTTTATTTATTATAGTTGAAGTAGTATTAGCATCAATATTAAGGGTGGACAAGTTTTAGCAATTATGGTTGAGGTTGTTCTATGAACTGGCATAAAGGTCCAAGTCATCCATAACCATGGACACGGCTATTCGGATAGATTTAACTCTGCAGGGGTGCACCAATGTACCCACACACTCGATCAAGTCTTGTTGCCGTGTGCCAAAGCACATATTCCATGGAAATCACCTTTCAAGTTAGTATGCCAGCGAAGTGATCGACTCACCACTTTCCAAATGCTGCAAACCAAGTCCAGGAGGCCACCCGATTGAGTTTAACCTGAATTGAGAGTCCGGCCGTTGCTCCGAGTCAAACCCAACCGTATGCGTGAGGGGCTATGGCTAGCTAACCAAGACCTGGATAGCTGTCGGCTACTCCGCAATGATATGTGTGCGAGCCATCGGGGTAAGGCTGGAGCCATATAGGATAGCCCACCCCGATGAAACCTAAATAGTAATATCATCCATAACCACATCATCCGTACCTGCAGAAAATCATGATCAATGCGTATGCGCTAAATGGAAAACTAGCTTGTGGCCTCTGGACATGTATGTAGTATAAGGTAGTAGATCGAGGGAGTTCCCATTCCGCTCCATGTATGGTTAGCGCGCTCAGTCTTGGATCAACACAACAAGATCTCGGTGTCCTAGTGTCTGCCTAAGTGGGAAAAAACACCGAGGCATAACTATGCCTGGTCTCCCACCTTTGCCTTCCTTACTTAGTAGCACATTTAATTCCATATCTCAACATAATAATACAAGAGTTTATTAGAGCCAGGTTAACAGACTACCCATAACAACATGAGGTAGATAATAACAACATGACTCGAGCAACAACCTAATCATGCATACTACGACAGAGCAGGCTGACAAACATTATCAAGCACAACATGGCATGCTAGTTGAAGCACATGCATTCCATTGTAATGAAAATGAAAAGGCTCTTGATCACTTTAGGAAACTTGAAGCATTTGCTAATAAAGATAAAAATCTCCAATATTATATGCTTAAGTTATTTCCTCTTTCACTAAAGGATAATGCTAAAACTTGGTTCAATAATTTCGAACGCAAAATCTTGACTAGTCTGCAAGATTGCTTTAATGTTTTCTTTGAAAAATATATGCCTATGCACAAGAGACAATCTATTATTAGAGATATTCATAACTTTACCCAGCTTGAGGAAGAGAGTCTCCCTCAAGCTTGGGGGAGGTTTTGTGAGTTGCAAAGGAGTTATCCCAAACATAATATCGAGGATAATGCTTTATTTGATATATTCTATAATGCTCTAACTCCTGAGTCTAGGACACACCTAGATAGCTATGCAGGGAATGTTTCAGGGAAAGGACATTAAATGAAGCAAATGAGTTATTGGCTAATATATCAAAGAATTACAAGCAAGTACTTCAAAAAGTGTAAACAAGATTACTATTGCTTTTCATCGATTAATGCTTGCATGTAATACCAATTAATACTCATGATGTCATATACATTTCCCCAAACACTCAAGGCTTTATCATATTCAAACATCTTCCCATAACACAACCTAGAGCTTTAGTCAAGCAACCGAATCCGTGACAAGCCCTTTTCAACTACTTAGCACTTCGCATAATGCTCAATTCACAAGCCTTGGTCTTAGCACTTAGGATGGCATAGGGAATGATGATGGGGATTTAACTGAGAAGATGAAAAGTATAAGAAAGTCTCACGTCAACGCGGCTTGACCGTTAGGCAATGGAGAGGCCTTACAATCGATGTCAATGTGACGAGTAGGAATTGCCATGCAACGGATGCACTAGAGCTATAAGTGTATGAGAGCTCTCCTAATGCAGCTAAGTGGGTGTGCATCCAACTTGCTTGCTCAGTGAAGACCTCGAGCATTTGAATAAGCTCGTCATAGGAATATGCAAGTCAAGTTTTATAATGTGAAAAATCCCACTAGCACATGAAAATGAATATCATAAAAACTCTCTATATGAAATACATGGTGCTACTTTGGAGCACAAGTGTGGAAATGGATAGTAGTGCACCCCTTCTCTCTTTTTCTCTTTTTTTTATCCTCATAGGTAGGGGCGCACCCTAGAATGCATCACACTTTTATTTTACTTACAACTCATAATATGAAACAATATGATGACTACATATGAATGCCGTCGGAAGTGTACCAGGATGTGCAATGATCTAGCGTAACGTGTATTCACAATGATGAACAGTGGCTTTGCCACAGATATCATGTCAGCTCTATATGATCATGCAAAGCAAAATGACAATGAATGCTCAAGTCATGTAATGAATAGTAACAATGGAAGTTGCATGGCAATATATCTCGGAATGGCTATGAAAATGCCATAATAGGTAGGTATGGTGGGTTTTTTGAGGAAGATATATTGAGGCTTATGTGTGAGAGAGCGTATCATCCCACGGGGTGGGATGCACTAGTGAAGTTTGCACCATGTCTCGATGTGAGAGTGGGCAATGCACGGTACCGAAGAGGCTAGCAAAATATGGATAGGCGGAAGTGCTGTAAAGACAGAAACTCATGAACCAAAATATCTCACTAATACTTCATAGTCTACACCGAGTTAACCACAAGACAGATCACTCCAAGGGGTGAGTTTGATGAACCAAAGTCTGCTAGGCTTCCCGACCCATTCTACATGGTGGTTACTTACAATGTTCTTCAACTTAGACCCTTCATAATCAGTTTCACTTAAACGACCACAAGTATTAACGTGTATGACCTTATGACACCTTTCCACTACTTCACGCAAGTCCTCAAGGCTACACAAAAATAATTACCCACTCACTATCTCAAAATCATTGCAAGGAACCCAATTATCTAGTTCAATTGATCTAACAAGTTTCATGCAGGTTTTTATTATACCACTTCTACATACCAGTTATTTTTAGGACCAACATATAATTCAATGCAAATTACCAATTACTATTCAACTCTCTAAAAATATATAAATGAGGCAAGAGAGTCCTAATCTTTTCTATAAAACATAGTATATCACCGTGCTCAAACAAATATAAGTGAAGTACAAGAGCAAATGCCTCAACTCAAATAGATAAGAGTGAAAATCAATGAGCATTCTTTAAATAAAAGACCAATGTGTGTCTCTCAAATAAGTGTGATCAAAGCATAATGATTGTGACAAACAGCAAAAAAAAACTAAAATAAAAGCAAAAGACACTCCAAGCAAAACACATATCATGTGGACAAATAAAAACTTAGGTCCAACCGGGACATACCGATAGCTGTTGATGACGAAAGAGGGGATGCCTTCCGGGGCATCCCCAAGCTTAGACGTTTGAGTCTTCCTTGAATATTAACTTGGGGTGCCTTGGGCATCCCCAAGCTTAGGGTCTTGCCACTCCTTGTTCACCACATATCGCTGTCTCTCCTCGATCTTAAAAACTTCATCCAGACAAAACTTAACAGAACTCGTGAGATAGGTTAGTACATTAAAATAAATCTCCCAATCATGTACTGTCAAGACAAGATGCATAATTATTTCCAGGTGAAGGCTACTGTATCCTATCATTTCCATAATTTATATCCCCCAATATATGCCATGGAAACTCTAAAACAAGCAGTCAAAGAAAACATAACAACAATCTGTCAAAAACAGAATAGTACTTAAAGATCTAATTAATTATGCTCTTCTAGAACTCCTAAAATTCTAAAACTTTAGGACATGGCAGACAATTTGTAATGAAGTATTGTGTAGAAATTTAAAAAATTGATCATGTTCCAGTACAGAGAAACAATTTAAATACTGGGCGCAAAAGTTTCTGTTTCTGCACGAAACCTAAAAAACATGCATTTGCAACATCCCAAAAGCTTTAACTTGGAACAAAAATGAAAGGGAAAGATACAAACATAATTATAACAGTAGGAATAATTATGTAGACCCACTATACTGAACAAAAAATAAAAAGATACATATTGGGTTGCCTCCCAACAAGCGCTGTTGTTTAATGCCCTTAGCTAGGCATAATGCAAATCTATCAAGTTTTATCATCAAGAGATAGATCATATGTGGCTCTCATGAAATATTCATAAGGAGGATTAACTCTCTTTCTAGGGAAGTGTTCCATACCTTTCTTCAATGGGAATTGGAACCTTATGTTGCCTTCCTTCATATCAACAATTGCACCTACATTTCTTAAGAAAGGTCATCCAAGTATAATAGGACATGCGGGATTACATTCAATATCCAAAACAATAAATTCCATGGGAATATAATTTCTATTAGCAGTAATAAGCACATCATTCACTCTTCCCATAAGGTGCAAATTTAAAGAACATTCACTCATAGAATCAAAACCAAGAGCATCATATAGTGCTTTAGGCATAGTGGACACACTTGCTCCTAAATTACATAAAGCATTGCATTCATAATTATTAATCTTGATTTTAATAGTAGGTTCCCATCCATCATCTAATTTTCTAGGGATGGAAACCTCAAGTTCAAGCTTTTGTTCATTAGCTTTAGTAAGTGCTCCTACGATATGTTTAGTAAAAGCCTTATTTTGATCATAAGCATTGGGTGAATTTAACAAGGATTGCATCAAGGAAATACATTCAGTAATAGAACAATTATCATAATTAAAGTCCTTGAAATCCAAAATAGTGGGTGCTACACTACCTAAAATCTTGACCTCTCAAAACCCGCTTTTATCATTTTTAGCATCAAGATTTTCACCCTTCGAATAAATGGGCCTCCTTCTAGCTAAAGTTGACTCTTCTCCAGTCCCTTTATCATCATTTTTAACATGATTAATATATCTAAACAAGGATTCAATGGGTGTCACACCTATAGTTTTAACATCCTCATCATTACAAGTAAGATAACGCAATTCAGCCTCTCTTTCTTCTCGCTCTCTTCTAGCTCTAAGAATATCAATCATTTTACTATTATAATCAATAGAGACTTGAATTTCTTCCAAAGATTCAGGCATTTCATCTTTATTAGGTGGCAAAATTTTAATTTTAAGCATATCCACCTCATGAACAAGTCTATCAACAGTTCTACTCATAGCATCAATGTTACTCAATTTTTCCTCTATAGTAGTATTGAAAGACCTTTGAGAATTGATAAAATCTTTAATGGTACTCTCAACATCAGTAGGTATTCTATTACTATTATTATTATAAGAATTGCCATAAGCATTTGAAGGATTACCGGAGTACGGTCTAGGATTATTACCAAAGTTACCCCTATAAGCATTCTTGTTGAAGTTACTTCTAGATATAAAATTTACATCAACATCTTTATTTTGCTCAATCAAAGTATATAATGGCACATCATTTGGATCAACAATAGAATTCTTAGTAGCAAGCATGGACATAATGGCATCAACTTTTTCATTAAGAGAGGAATTTTCCTCGACAGAATTTACTATCTTACCATTTGGAGCTCGCTCGGTGTGCCATTGAGAATAGTTTGCGGTCATGTTCTCAAGAAGCTTAGTAGCTTCTCCAAGAGTTATCCCCATGAACGTACCACCTGCAGCAGAATCTAGAAGGTTTCTGGAATCAAAGTTTAGTCCTGCATAGAAATTTTGTACTACCATCCAAAGACTTAATCCGTGAGTAGGGCAATTTTTTAGCATAAGTTTCATCGTTTCCCATGATTGTGCAACATGTTCTTGATCAAGTTGCTTGAAATTCATAATTTGATTCCTCAAAGATATAATTTTTGCAGGAGGAAAATACTTGCCAATAAAAGCATCTTTACACTTAGTCCAAGAATTAATACTATTTTTCGGTAAAGACACTAACCACTCCTTAGCTCTATCTCTAAGTGAGAAAGGAAATAACTTCAGTTTTATAATATCATTATCCACATCTTTAATTTTTTGCATATCACACATAATTCAATAAAGGTATTAAGATGAGCAGCATCATCTTCATTATAATTTCCAGAAAATTGTTCTTTCATAACAAGATTTAATAAAGCAGCTTTAATCTCATAAGACTCCGCACTAGTGGCGGGAGGAGCAATAGGAGTACTAATGAAGTCATTATTATTAGTACTAGAGAAATCACAAAGCTTGGTATTTTCAGTAGTAGACATGATAGAAAGACAAGCAGAAATATCAACATGGTATTTTTGGTATTTTTGAAATTTTTGGCAAGCAAAGATGCAAGCAAAGGAAAAGGCAAAGGTAACTAGGCAAGAAATAAAACAAGTAAAGTAAAGAGTTGGTGTGAAGGCACATGATTTGGTAGAAGATGATTCCCCGGCAACGGCGCCAGAAATTCCTTTCCTACTCCCGTAGGAGTTGTTGGGTTTCCCTAAAGGGGAAGGGTGATGTAGCACAGAAGCAAAGTATTTCCATCAATTAAGAACCAAGGTTTAATCGAACTAGTAGGAATCAACAAGCTAACAAGATAGGTAGTACCTGCACACAAACAAATAAAATACTTGCACCCAACTTGGCAAGGGGGTTGTCAAGCCCCTTGTCTTGCTAGTTACAAGGCTAAAAGCAAAAAGATAGATGGATAATGGTACGGCAAATAGTAAAGGCAAATAGTAAAGAAGCAATTTTGTAGGAGTTTTGTATTGATGGAAGAATTGACCCGGGGGCCATAGGTTCACTAGAGGTAACTCTCTGTCGGGGCCGGATTTCCGGGACACAAGATCCCAAAAATAACCCCTCGTGTCATCACCAGCCCCAAGATCATTGTTACTGGTGGACACATCCTTGATACAGATTACCAAGCAATTACAAGAATTGAATACATGACCATGAAGATCTAATGATACAACTATGATTTCAAACAGCGGATGGCGGAAGCGGGTAGCGGATCTCCAACTCTGGTGGGGGCTCCATTCCCATAGGAACAGCTGACCGGGATAACTCCTATCTCATGTGGCTGCTATCTCAGGCTCATAGTCCGCATGTGCGTCGTCGTAGCACTCTTCGTCGAAATCATGATATGACCAAGTAAATAGCCAGGGACAAGCCAGTGAGTACGTTTGAATGTACTCGCAAGACATCATGGACAAAAGATATAATGAAAGCAGGTAGAGTGCATGCAATTTAACTTTCCAGCAGGTTCAAACATTAATACGACATGGCATGCAGACAACCTAAGCATAATAGTATGCAATCATATGAGACCCTTATATATGCATGGGAAATAAAGGTTAGTCAAATAGTATCAACAAGGTATAAGTAATCATTAATGTTACCCAAAGTATAAATCGGGCCTCCGGAGGTAGTACCGTCCCGAAGGAACCCAAGAGAAAAATACAAAAGAATGCCATAGTTGGGTGTCTTTGCGACGCCACACAAAGGGCTTTAATACAAATAAAACCAAAGGCAAGCTGGGTTCTAGGAGGTACGACTGTTCTGTGAATTCCAAAAGAAAATAATAAATGAGCCAGTCGGGTGTCTGAAGCGACGCCTCAAAAGGTCTTGAAAAGAAATGCCAATCTGGTGTCTGAAGCGACGCCTCGAAAGGTCTTGAAAATGAATGCCACAGTCGGGTGTCTGGAGCGACGCCTCATAAAGGGCTTATATAAGAAAAGTAAAACACACAGATATTAAGCAGGGCATATTGAGTATTCCAGGAGGTAGAACCTTCCCAGGGAATACTCAATAATTACATATAAGAAAGGGGTTAGTCCATAATAGCATCAATAATGATAGCATCAGTAGTAATAATAATCATCCTTCAAGAGTGGATCTTGATCAATTCTTTGTTTAGTTATTTCCTCTGAAGACCGAGACTAAGATCGACACTTGACCCCTCCCAACTATCATCCTTGACCGCGGACATGGCTATTCGAATAGGTTAAACTCTGCAGAGGTTGTACTCTTTACCCACATGTAAAGGATTTCTTTAGCCAACATTGAAATGTTGACGAGTTCCAATTATGGTCTTTGGGAAGAAAACACACGTGACCAGCACATTCCAGCTTTAACCCACCAAGGCGAGGAATCACCCAAAGCAATGATAAAGTAAAAACTCTAAGTGGGAAGGCTCCAACCTCCAATAGCATGAACATTCAGCCAAGGCTACAACCGGCCATTCATGCCCCCAGACCAAGTGAGATGATTACCAGGGCCAATGGTATCATTCACTATGGCCTCTCTGTACGGTGTGTGCAAGACAGGGGTTAGCAACTTACTGAACCATACCCTCCTTACGGAGGGACTTGTGGTAGCACGAATCCGGCTTGGGGTTAATGGTACAAGACACAATCTATGGTCGACTCAGGAGGCTTATATTCCCTACAGTGGTTAGTACAGTACATTTCTCTCTTAGCAGCAACACCAAAACAGGGCTACAGCCCTAGCATGTCCCAACATGCAAGGGTCAAGTCATTCACATCACAAGGTGATCTCTGTTTCTCGGTAATCTTATCGGTGACAGATTTCTTTCATATTCCTGCAAGTTAGTCCAGCAAGCATGGGCATGTATATCACAAGGTAATAAATACCCCCATGTATGTTTCATGCTTGTTTGAGATCCAACAACAAGCAAGCAACCATACCGACATGACTGAGCATTATTTCGCAAATTCATTCAATATAAACATAAGCATGCTCGAACTTCTAGCTAAGCAATCAACCATGCAATCATCATATCAGTGGTTCAAGATGCTTGCCTTGGGTACTTAGAAGAGTTGGATATGCCCCACAATTCTTGAAAGGAAATATTTCCCTCCCTTTCCTATTTTCAAAATAATTCAAATACCACATAAATCCAAAACAGTAAAAAAAGTGTTTCACAAATTTTTGAAATAAATACTAAAATATAAAGAATAACAGATAAAGAATCAATTCATTTGGAGTTGTAATTAAAAAGTTATTAGGGTTTTAACCTCAGGGACCTCTCTCTAAATATAATATCCACAGCCGGGTCCCTGGCAGTATTAAAAGAAAACACTTTGGAGAGGAATATGCTATCGAGAAGAGAAAACATACTTTATGATTTACGCCTTCGCTTAAAAACGATTCGGTTGAGACCTGGGTCACTGACGGTGGGTCCCGCCGGGCCCACCTCTCATGTTTGACCGGTCAGAGCAGAGGCGTCGCTCCGGTGGCCCTCACCGGCGATTGGAGGTGCCCCTCGGCGGGCTAAGCTCACCATCGAGCTCAGGAGGTCCGGGTGGTCCTCCCGGTGTGCGGCACGACCGACGGAGAGCTCTACATCACCGGTGGCGCGATCTCCGGCGGACGGTGACTACGGGCGCGGGGGGGGTTTCGGCTATGAGCTTCTCCCGGGTAAATTGATGAATGGAATGGGTTCGTGGGATCGAGAGGGAGATGTGGACGAAGAGAATGGAGAGGGAGGGGCTCTGGAGCAATGTTTTAAATAGCGGGCTATGGCAAATAGCGGCGGACCTTCAAATAGGCTATAGCGGAGCTATAGCAGGCTATAGCGTGCTTTTTGTACATGAGACCATTTAGCGGCACCCTGATGAAAAGACTATAGCAAGTCTATAGCTGGGCTATAGCGGGCTATTTAAAACTATGCTCTGGAGTCGACGAATTTGACAGAGAGCCGGCGGTGGGCAGTTTCACCGGAGTGGAAGAAGAAGACCATGTCCGGGTCATTTAAGTGCTCCGCAAGCGAGATTGAGGACAGAGGAGTGTTCTCGTCGATTGAAACGAGCTAAGGGTGGAGCTTTATAGCGAGGGCGTGGTCAGTTCAGATGCTTCAGGAAATGGACACGGTGGTGGCAGCCATTAATGGCGAGAGGAGGCGGTGGTTGTGGTCGGTGCGGTGCGGATAGACTCCAGTAGGTGGTAGTTGAGCTCAGGAGGTGCTTGCGGCCTCCGACTCGAGCCAGGTGTCCTGGGCGGTGTTGTATCCGAGACGGCAGCTACGGGCGGATGTGCAGGGCGGTGCTGGCCGGCGCCAGGTGACAAGGCGGGGTGCGGGGAGGTTGTGGTTGGTGCAGGTGGTGCCTTAGGCACACTCGGGCGCTAGGAGGTGCGGTGCTGGGGGTGTGTGGCTTCGGGCGCCGTCGGGGTGCCACACGGGCGCTCTGGCCGAGCTCTGTCCATGCACACAACGTGCTCGACAGAGTGCCAAGTGATCTATGGTGGCCCAAATGAGCTAAGTTTTGGAGGTGTGGTGTCCCTTTGGAGGCTACAAATGGTGGACAAGTTGGTTTGGTCAAAGGATCAGGTTCCATATGCAGTTTCATGAGCTTGCAGAATTCGGTCATGCCCACAAGCTGCTTGATGAAATGCTTGGGGTAGTTGGGAAGTTTTGTTGAGTAAGAAAATTGCCAGGATGGTGATTCATTAGATGGTAAAGAAGGTGGTAGGGTTGGATAGACCAGCGGAGAAACTTGACAATGCAAGTTTTGGAGAAATTCAGTTCTGACCTAAATATCCAGGGCATCATTTGGTGGACTCCCAAGATTCAAATGGGGCTGATCTTCTGGACTTAAGTGTTTCTTAGGAGGGACTATGAGTTGGAAAATTTTGAGAATTGTTTGAGCAAGGAAAATTAGGGTTGTAGTAAAAAGCTGGATCTGGACCAGAATTGAAAAGAGGATGCTGTGATCAAAATTTTCAGATGACCATGATGGATTTTGGCATAGAAGTGAACTATAGACCTAAGAGGGTCTCCAAAATTTTTGTGGCATTTTTATAAAAAAATATTTGAAACAGTTTTAGTTCAACAGAAGGGTTTCAGAGTTTGAAAATACCATTAAAAGAATTATTTTGGGGCAAATTTATTAAGAAAATAATTCCTACTGATATTTAAGAAGTAATAAAAGAGTTGGGCAAAAAATTTAAGACCATCAATATTTTTTCCCAAAAATTTTATGTGAGGAGGAAGAAGAAAGCAGAAGAAATGACTTTAAAATTATTAAAAGATCCAATTTAGTTAACAAAAATCATTTTTGTCAAAGAGTTATTTGCAAAAATCCTTTATTAAAATTTGGGGTGTTACAATGCCTTCCCCCCTTAAGGAAATCTCGTCCTCGAGATTTGTTAAGGGCAGAAAAACTAATTACAGAACACAACAAACAAAACACTCATATGCAAAATGCAATCATGGCAATACATTCATGACGAACACCCTAAGAAACAACACAAAGTTCGCATCATTCAAACAAGCACTACACACTGCAGCAAACACACTCATGACCGTCAACGGTCCGAAGGTGAGATCTACAGGGTCGTGCGAAAGGGTTCCTGGTGCTGGAGCACATTCTTCTTGTTCCGGAGGAAGTGGAGGAAGCAGACGAAGAACATGCCCTTCCTGAGTTGGCAAGGCTGGTCCACCAATGGCGATCTGGCGATTCAGGACAACAAGGTAATGGAGATAATCCATTAGTTCCTGGGTTAGACGCTCCTGGGCCATCACATACTGAATGAGATTGACTAGTGCTGGATCTCTTTCTATACGTTCACAGCAGAACGTAGCTTCTTCTTCGAATGCTTCACGGCTCGGGAAGTAGCAGTACTTTCTTTTGCTAGCGCTGGGTACCTAGAATCGAAGGCGGGTAATTGCGTCATAAGTAGCAACCTCAATGGCCATGCCTGAGGTTGGCATGGATCTCCTGATGAAGACAATATATGGAGGGCCTTGGTTTAAATCCGCTCGTGGGATTTGCACGACTGCCCAGTACTTCGAGGAATCAGGGGTGATCCTCAATTTGTACAACTCATACTGGGGTGCGTGGATGGAACCAAGGGTATTGCAGGTAAAATCCCACAAAACCTTAACAAAACTACCGGGGTTTGCCTCTGGAGCTCTTGGGTAGGCTCCCGAGTGAGACATGGAGAGGTTGGATTGTGCTGGCAAGAAAATGATCGATGGTTGGTGACACTGGGTATGAGAATGGCTCTTATATAGTTGGGATGGAAGACATGTTGCGGCGCTAGTACGACTTGGGTCGGTCTCGATCCCCAAAAGAGAATTGACGTTTCACTGTAGTGATCGGTTAGGTTTGAGGAGTAATGGCAGCTGTGGTGTAGGGGTCTCGAAGCCTATTATGCAGACAAGCATGCCACACAACAAATCATGTAAAATCAAGCAAGCACAATCAAAATGGTAGCACACAAGCATTCCAACAATCGCACAGCGAGCAGACTACTATGATTCCAGGGTACAGGTTACAGAGGAAACAACAGGGCCACCAAGGGCACGACAACTACTCCAGTGGACTTAGTCCACTTCGTCGACATCAAGCCGGGTGTTCCCAGCTGATGTTGTGACTTCCCCGTGTGGTACAGCTTCAGAGCTGCCTGGGGTAGGAGCGGCAGTCACGGGGTCATGGTAATGACGGTGTCTCTCACGAGATGTCGTGGCCACGGTCCCATTGGAGTAGGTCTCCAACAGGCGGCGAAGTTCCTCCGGGTGGACGAATGCGTTGCCTGGCTGGACAACAGGGGCAGGCCAGGGAGGCTCGACAGGTCTCCCGAATAGCACTACTGGAGTGCTGGAGGCGGGTGCAGCTTCACTTCTGACAGGAGTCATGAGAGCAAGCGTCCTGCGGGTTGCAATCAAATCATTGGTGACCTGATCGAAAAGTGCCTCTTGCGCTCTCAGATAGCGCACCAGATGTACTAGAGCAGGATCCAACTCCTGGTCTCCGTTGGCGAAGTGGGTCGGGCTACCATAGCCATCACGGCTAGGATAGTAGAAGAAAGGACGGATGTTCACCCTCGGCGACCGATGCCGGAGTTGAACTATAGCCTCTTGGGCTACAAGCTGGATGGCTTGGGGTTCCTCACAGGTCATCCTTCCGGTGAACCGGTAGGGGCGTTCTGAGGTAGTGCCCCTCCCGTAGATGTGCACCGAGCCCCAGAAGTGATGGATGGCATCACTCGCGTGCTCCCGGTATACAACATACTCCGGGGTCCCCTCTATGCCAAAGGAATGACGAGTGAGATTGGCGAGGATGGCTACAAAGTCTCCCAGCTCGACTATGGTGGTCTCGTTGCAAACGATGGCAGCATGCATCTTGGTGGTTTGGGGTGTCAAAGTGAGAATGAAGGCTGTGCTATGCTGGGTTGAGGCAAAGCTTCCTTTATAGGCTAACTGAGTCTTCCATCGCACGCTTGCGGATGGGACAACTCAGGTGCCTGCCACAGGCACACGGCCTATGGGCTGGGTTGATATGTTGGGCACCGACTGTCAAAAAATGTCGACTGGCCACAGATCGTGGCATCGGATGGGATGGGCTTGTCGGTGGACAGGAAAAGACTTGGATGGTGTGGAAACCTAGGGATAGTGACCAGGCTAAGATAGGATTAGCCAACGGTCAGCCTGGCTCTGATACCAAGGCTTTCGGGGCCGGATTTCCGAGACACAAGATCCAAGAAATAACCCCTCGTGTCATCACCAGCCCCAAGATCATTGTTACTGGTGGACAAGTCCTTGATACAGATTACCAAGCAATTACAAGAATTGAATACTAGACCATGAAGATCTAATGATACAACAATGATTTCTAACAGCGGATGGTGGAAGTGGGTAGCGGATCTCCAACTCTGGTGGGGGCTCCATTCCCACAGGAACGGCTGACCGGGATAACTCCTATCTCATGTGGCTGCTATCTCAGGCTCATAGTCCGCATGTGCGTCGTCATAGCACTCTTCGGCAAAATCATGATCTGACCAAGTAAATAGCCAGGGACAAGCTAGTGAGTACGTTTGAATGTACTCGCAAGACATCATGGACAAAAGATATAATGAAAGCAGGCAGAGTGCATGCAATTTAACTTTCCAGCAGGTTCAAACATTAATATGACATGGCATGCAGACAACCTAAGCATAATAGTATGCAATCATATGAGACCCTTATATATGCATGGGAAATAAATGTTAGTCAAATAGTATCAACAAGGTATAAGTAATCATTAATGTTACCCAAAGTTTAAATCGGGCCTCAGGAGGTAGTACCGTCCCGAAGGAACCCAAGAGAAAAATACAAATGAATGCCACAGTTGGGTGTCTTCGCGACGCCACGCAAAGGGCTTTAATTCAAACAAAACCAAAGGCAAGGTGGGTTCTCGGAGGTAGGACCGTCCTGTGAATCCCAAAAGAAAATAATATTCGAGCAAGTTGGGTGTCTAAAGCGACGCCTCGAAAGGTCTTGAAAAGAAATGCCAATCGGGTGTCTGAAGCGACGCTTCGAAAGGTCTTGAAAATGAATGCCAGAGTTGGGTGTCTAGAGCGACGCCTCATAAAGGGCTTATATAAGAAAAGTAAAACACACAAATATTAAGCAGGGCATATTGAGTATTCCCGGAGGTAGAACCTTCCCAGGGAATACTCAACAATTACATATAAGAAAGGGGTTAGTCCATAATAGCATCAATAATGATAGCAACAGTAGTAATAATAATCATCCTTCAAGAGTGGATCTTGATCAATTCTTTGTTTAGTTATTTCCTCCGAAGACCGAGACTAAGACCGACACTTGACCCTTCCCAACTATCATCCTTGACCGCGGACACGGCTATTCGAATAGGTTAAACTCTGTAGAGGTTGTACTCTTTACCCACATGTAAAGGATTTCTTTAGCCAACATCGAAATGTTGACGAGTTCCAATTATGGTCTTTGGGAAGCAAAGACACCTAACCAGCACATACCAACTTTAACCTACCAAGGCCAGGAATCACCCAAAGCAATGATAAAGTAAAAACTCTAAGTGGGAAGGCTCCAACCTCCAATAGCATGAACATTCAGCCAAGGCTACAACCGGCCATTCATGCCCCCAGACCAAGTGACATGATTACCAGGGCCAATGGTATCATTCACTATGGCCTCTCTGTACGGTGTGTGCAAGACAGGGGTTAGCAACTTACTGAACCATACCCTCCTTACGGAGGGACTTGTGGTAGCACGAATCCGGCTTGGGGTTAACGGTACAAGACACGATCTATAGTCGACGCAATAGGCTTATATTCCCTGCAGTGGTTAGTACAATATATTTCTCTCTTAGCAGCAACACCAAAGCAGGGCCACAGCCCTAGCATGTCCCAACATGCAAGGGTTAACTCATTCACGTCACAACATGATCTCTGTTTCTCGGTAATCTTATCGGTGACATATTTCTTTCATGTTCCTGCAAGTTAGTCCAGCAAGCATGGGCATGTATAGCACAAGGCAATAAATACCCCCATGTATGTTTCATGCTTGTTTGAGATCCAACGACAGGCAAGCAACCATACCGACATGACTGACCATTATTTCGCAAATTCATTCAATATAAACATAAGCATGCTCGAACTTCTAGCTAAGCAACCAACCATGCAATCATCATATCAGTGGTTCAAAATGCTTGCCTTGGGAACTTAGAAGAGTTGGATATGCCCCACAATTCTTGAAAGGAAATATTTCCCTCCCTTTCCTATTTTCAAAATAATTCAAATACCACATAAATCCAAAACAGTACAAAAAGTGTTTCCCAAATTTCTGAAATAAATACTAAAATAAACTAGGTGAAAAATAAAGAATAACAGAAAAAGAATCAATTCATTTGGAGTTGTAATTGAAAAGTTATTAGGGTTTTAACCTCAGGGACCTCTCTGTAAATATAATATCCACATCCGGGTCCCTGGCAGTATTAAAAGAAAACGCTTCGGAGAGGAATACGCTTTCGAGAAGAGAAAACGTACTTTATGATTTACGCCTTCACTTAAAAACGATTCGGTTGAGACCTGGGTCTCTGACGGTGGGTCCCGCCGGGCCCACCTGTCATGTTTGACCGGTCCACCCCGCCTTTCTTCCTGCGGCAGAGCAGAGGCGCCGCTCCGGTGGCCCTCACCGGCGATTGGAGGCGCCCCTCGGTGGGCTGAGCTCACCATCGAGCTCAGGAGGTCCGGGCGGTCCTCCCGGTGTGCGGCATGACCGACGAAGAGCTCTGCATCGCCGGTGGCGCGATCTCCAGCGGACAGTGACTACGGGCGCGAGGGGGCTTTCGGCTATGAGCTTCTCCCGGGGAAATTGACGAATGGAATGGGTTCCTGGGGTCGAGAGGGAGATGTGGACAGAGAAAATGGAGAGGAAGGGGCTCTGGAGGCGACGAATTTGACAAAGGGCCGGCGGCGGGCAGTTTCACCGGAGTGGAAGAAGAAGACCATGTCCGGGTCATTTAAGTGCTCCACAAGCGAGATTGAGGATGGAGGAGTGTTCTCGTCAATTGAAACGAGCTCGGGGTGGAGCTTTATAGCGAGGGCGAGGTCAGTTCCGGTGCTTCATGAAATGGACACGGTGGTGGCAGCCATTAATGGCGAGAGGAGGCGGTGTTTGTGGTCGGTACGGTGCAGATAGACTCCAGTAGGTGGTAGTTGAGCTCAGGAGGTGCTGGCGGCCTCCAACTCGAGCGAGGTGTTCTGGGCGGTGATAACACACAAGTATAGGGGATCGCAACAATTTTCAAGGGTAGAGTATTCAACCCAAATTTATTGATTCGACACAAGGGGAGCCAAAGAATATTTGCAAGTATTAGCAGTTGAGTTGTCAATTCAACCACACCTGAGACTAAATATCTGCAACAAAGTGATCAGTAGCACAGTAGTATGATAGTTTGATAGCAGCAGCAATAATAGAAACAGTAACAACAGCAATAATAGCAGTAGCAATCGTAACAGCAATAGCAACAGTAGTGACTTAGCAAGAACAATATGTGAAAAACTCGTAGGCATTGGATTGGTGATTATGTTGGATAACATTCATCATGTAACAGTCATAACCTAGGGCGACACAGAACTAGCTCCAATTCATCAATGTAATGTAGGCATGTATTCCGTATATAGTCATACGTGCTTGCGATAAGAACTTGCATGACATCTTTTGTCCTACCCTCCCGTGGCAGTGGGGTCCATAAGGAAACTAAAGGATATTAAGGCCTCTCTTTAATAGAGAACTGGTACAAAGCATTAACACATAGTGAATACATGAACTCCTCAAACTACGGCAATCACCGGAAAGAATCCCAATTATTGTCACCTTGGGGTGTGCGGATCATAACACGTAGCAGGTGCATATAACTTGCAAGATCGGATCAAGAACACAAATATATTCATGAAAACATAAAGGGTCCAGATCTGAAATCATGGCACTCGGGCCCTAGTGACAAGCATTAAGCATAGCAAAGTCATAGCAACATCAATCTCAGAACATAATGGATACTAGGGATCAAGCACTACCAAAACTAACTCGATTACATGATAAATCTCATCCCACTCATCACCGTCCAGCAAGCCTATGAAGGAATTACTCACTCCCGGCGGTGAGCATCATGAAATTGGTGACGAAGGATGGTTGATGATGACGATGCCGGAAGACCCCCCTCTCCGGAGCCCCGAACGGACTCCAGATCTGGCCTCCCGATGAAGAATAGGAGGTGGCGGCGGCTCCGTATCGTGAAACGCAATAAAACTTCCTCTCTTATTTTTTTCTCTGGAATTATGAATTTATAGGCCAGAGATTAGGGTCAGCGGACCCACGAGGGCCCCACGAGCCACCAGGGCGCGCCTGGGGGGGGGGGGGGGGGTGGCGCGCCCTGGTGCCTCGTGGGCACTGGGTGGCCCCCCTCCAGTGGGTCTTGGTTCCAGTATTTGTTATTTATTCCATAAAAAATCTCCAAAAAGTTTCATCCAATTCCAAGAACTTTTATTTCTGCACAAAAAACAACAGCATGGTAGTTTTGCTGAGAACAGCGTCAGTCCGGGTTAGTTCCATTCAAATCATGCAAATTAGGGGCCAATACAAGAGCAAAAGTGTTTGGAAAAGTAGATACGACGGAGACGTGTCAACTCCCGCAAGCTTATCTCATTGCTTGTCCTCAAGCAATTCAGTTGACAAACTGAAAGTGATAAAGAAAAACTTTTACAAACTCTTTTGTTCTTGTATCTATATATATGCTTAAATAGTACCCAGGTTTTCAGCAAAGATTATAACTAACCATGCAAATGATAACTCTTAGAAATTATATTCACTCATATCAATGGCATAATCAACTAGCGAGCAAATAATAAGATATCTCAAATGCCAACACTTTGTCAAAACAATCATGATATAATATGATGACATGGTATCTCGCTAGCCCTTTCTGAGACCGCAAAACATAAATGCAGAGCACCTCCAAAGTTCAAGTAGCGACTAAACATTGTAATTCATGGTAGAAGAGATCCAGTCATGATGCACACAACATTAACTATACACAATGCATGAGAATGACAATAGTGCTCTCACGTCTGGTGCTTGTTTGAGAAAGTGATGACTCTACAATAAAAGTAAAATAACATAAAAGAAAATAGATAGGCCCTTCGCAGAGGGAAGCATGGATTTGCAGAGGTGCCAGAGCTCGAAGCTTAAATCAGAGATAAATATAATTTTGGGAGGTATGCCTTTCCTGTCAACGTCACGACCGAGAGTTTTCAATATCTTCCATGCTAAACACATTAGCGGCGGTTCTCAAGCGGTAAAGTAAAGTTTACTCCCCCTCCACCAACAATCACAAGCCATGGCTAGCCGAATCCTCGGGTGCCCTCCATACCAACAACTTTCCGCGGGAGTTTGTTTTATTATTTTGCAATCTTAATTATGGGACTGGGCATCCCGATTACCAATCCCTCTCGTGCAAGGACACGTGAATAAACACTCATCATGAGAATAACCCGCTTAGCATGGAAGATACTGACCGCCCCTTGTCGCTCCATGAGCGGTACGGGCACACAAAACAGATGTTCATTTGAATATTTAGAGGTGGCACATGCAAATTTACTTAGAACGGCAGAGTAATACCGCATATAGGTAGATATAGTGGACTCATCTGGAATAACTTTGGTTTAAAGGTTTTGATGCACAAGCAGCATTCCCGCTTAATACAGGGGAAGGCTAGCAAATAGGTTGAGAAGCGACCAGCTAGAGAGTGAAAACGGTCATAATCATGCAGTATGAATAATCAACATTGAATATTAGCATGAGTAGGATATAAGCACCATGAACATAAATATCGTGAAGGCTATGTTGGTTTTGAATCAACTACATGCGTGAACATGTGCCAAGTCAAGCCACTTGAAACATTCAGAAGAGGATACCATATCATCATACTACATCACAATCATTTTAATGCATGTCGATACTTAAGATAAATCATTATCCACTCCTAGCTACTTAAGCATGGCATGAGCAACTATAATCTCTAATTGTCATGATAAACATGTTTAATCATAACATGCTGAATCATGTATACTGAGTTAAACATATTTACAAAAACAAAGAACAAGTTGAGTTCATACCCGCGTTTCCTTGCCACAGTCACTTCATCAAATCATCGTCATTATTGCCTTTCACTTGCACGACCGAATGATATGAAAATAAAAATAGTGCAAGTGTGCCATGGACTAAGCTGGAATCTGCAAGCATTTGATTCAAAGGAGAAGACAAGGTAATATGGGCACTTTGTTAGATCAACAACAATGCATATGAGAGCCACTCAACATTTTCATCGTGGTCTTCTCCTTACAATGACTCAACAAAAGAAAATAATTTCAGAGAAACACACTGAAATATTTTTGGACTTTTTGGTTTTTCTAAATAAAACAAAATAAAGAAGAAAACAGAAAACGAGAAAAACTATTTACATGGGAGAGCTCCCAACAGGTAAAAGAAGAAACAGGAAATCTTTTTGGGTTTTCTTTTAATTCTACAACTAATTAAGCGAGAAAGAAAAACCGAAAAGAAACTAGAAATGTTTTTGGATTTTCTCAAGGTTTTTCAAACACACAAGAAGAAGGCGAGAAAATAAAACTAACATGGATTATACAATGAAAAAGTATGAACACCGACAACTGAATGAAATGTGTGAGCATGAATGTAATGTCGGTGAGAGATACGTACTCACCCAAGCTCAGGCTTTTGTCCTAGCTTGGTCATCGCCATCCGTAGTAGCCATCCGGTCCCATGTGAAAGTCCAGAGGCGGCGGCACCCTAGCGTCCCAGTTCTGGGCCTCCTCCTCTGCCGCTGCTAAGGCGTTTCGGTAAGCAACGATGTCCAGTGGCATCACGGTATATTCGTTCCTGGCATGAGAATCAAACAAAGCAGGTGCAGGCAACGGAATAATATCACGAGTATCCTCACTAAAAACCAAGTTATAACGAATGTGGTGAGGAGGCTCAGGAGCATCAAGAAAGTGGTGGTCCCTCATAGACTGGTGATCTAAGCAAACTCGAGGCAATAAGCAATCATGAGGGCGAATGTTAACATTAAAATGTCTCGCTAAGCGAGTAGCATAAATACCACCATGAATTTTACCCTTAGTCCTATTAGTGTGCAGGCGGCGTGCAATGATATCTCCCAAGTTATAAGTGTTGTCATTATAAAGCGCGCGGCGTAAAATGGCAAAGTCAGGTGCACACAGCGCACCACCTTGCTCTCTAGCAGTTAAGCATTTCCCTATGAATAAAGCAAAGTAATGAACGGAGGGAAACTGCAAGCTAGTGGCTCGGGCTCTCGACACGCCCCTTGTTTCTCCCACAGTTAAAGTGTGGAGGAAGCCCTCAAACTCCTCCGGTCGAGGCTCTCTTATGTCCCCATCAAAGGGAATCAAACATATCTCACAAAATTCAGCCATAGGTATCTGATGATGTTCAGCATATAAATCAAAGCGCACCTCAGGGGGTTCGAGCCTACTCAGAAAATGAAAGTTTTGCACAAATGAATTTGTAAGGATGTGGTGCTGGTCACACTCATCTGCAAGGAAGTCAGTCAGTCCGGCATTTGCAACGAATTGCGTGAACTCTTGGTAGAATCTGACTTCGTTCATGAAGGCATTGTGCGGCCATTCGCATGGCCGGACCTCCGTCCTACGCGGGATGTTGAGGTCACTGTCCGAGGAGTCCCCAAGAACTCCCTTGGCGTTCCTCTTCGAAGAATTCCTCCGGAAGATATTCATTTTTGTAAGAACAAATTTCTGAAATTTTTGGGTCACGAAATGATATCAATAAAACTTCACAAGATTGATAGCAATAAAACTTCACAAGATTGATAGCAACTACTCATATGGATGTCTAGAGGCTATATCAAGCATTCAAACTACTTGGAACTCAAAGAATTCAACATGCAAGCTCATTTTCAGTAGCACCAAGAGCAGCTAATTATGCAAAATATAATCCACTAAAACAAAAACTAATTGGAGCAATGGAGGAGTCACATACCAAGGAGCAATTTCCCAAAACAGTTTCGGAAACGGAGCTCCGAGCAAAGAGATCGAAAATTTCAGGTTTGTGAGCAAGAACACGAGGGAGAGAGCTACCAGGAATTTTTTTAGAGGTAAGAGAAGAAGTGGGCTGAAGGGATAAGTGAGGGGGTCCCTGTGGGGCCCACAAGCCACTTGGGCGTGCCAGGGGGGGTGGCGCGCCCTGGTGCCTCGTGGACACCTGGGGCACCCCCCTGGTATGATTCCAGTGCCAAAAATTCTTAAATATTAAATAAAAATTCATATCAAAATTTTATTGCATTCTAAGCACTTTTATTTCTGGGCTATTTTTTTATTGCACGGATAAATCAGAGAACAGGATAATCATGGCATTTTATTTTATTTAACTAAAAATAACAGAAAACAAAAAGTGGGTATAGAAGGTTGTGCTGACTAAATTCATCGACCACATGCCTCTCAAAAAGAATCCATTAATAAGGATGATCAAGTCTTATTAACAAACCATTTCCGAGTAACATGAAACCAAAGAATCTTTGTAAAACACTAGGTTACCTCAACGGGGATAAGCATCTCCCCGATAATAAGAGTTTCATATTTCTTTTTAACAGTAGGAAGAGGGAGTTGAAAACTTCCAATAGTAATTGTCGGAATCTTTCCAATAACACGAATACCATTTACTTGAAATTGTTTCTTCGGAAAGTGCACCGTATGTTCATTACCATAGATATGAAAAGTGACCTTGCTTTTGTTCCAATCAATAACAGCCCCTGCAGTATTCAAAAAGGGTCTACCAAGGATAATCGACATGTTGTCGTCCTCGGGCATATCGACTATAACAAAGTCTGTTAGAATAGTAACATTTGCAACTACAACGGGCACATCCTCACAAACACCGATAGGTATGGCAGTTGATTTGTCAGCCATTTGCAATGATATTTTAGTGGGAGTGAGTTTATTCAAATCAAGTCTTTTGTATAAAGAGAAAGGCATAACACTAACACCGGCTCCTAAATCCCACAAAGCAGTTTTGACATAATTTCTTTTAATGGAGCATGGTATTCCTGGATCTCCTAGTTTCTTAGGTACTCCATCCTTAAAATAATAATTTGCAAGCATGGTGGAAATCTCAGCTTCATGTATCTTTCTTTTATTTGTGACAATGTCTTTCATATATTTAGCATAAGGGGCCATCTTTAAAATATCAGTCAAACGAGTACGCAAAAAGACTGGCCTAAGCATTTCAGCAAAGCGTTCAAATTCTTCCTCATCTTTTTTCTTAGATGGTTTAGGAAGAAAGAGCATGGGTTTTTGAACCCATGGTTCTCTTTCTTTACCCTGTTTTGTAGCAACAAAGTCTCTTTTATCATAACGTTTATTTTTAGTAGGTGGGTTATCAAGATCAACAGCAGGTTCTATTTCAACATCATTATCCGGTTCTTTATCATTATCTGGTTGGGTATCCACATGAGCATCATCATTATTATTATCATCAGGTGAATGTTCATTACCAGATTGTGTTTCAGCATCAGAAATAGAAACATCATTACTATCCTCCAAGGGTTTTTCTACCTCGGGTTCACTAGAAGTATGCAAAGTCCTATCATTTTTCTTTTTCATTTTCTTTTTAGATGGACTAGGTGCATCAGCATTAATTCTTTGAGAGTCTGGTTCAACTCTTTTAGGGTGACCTTCAGGATAAAGTGGCTCCTGAGTCATTCTACCTCCTCTAGTCATTACTCTAACAGCATGATCATTCATATTGTTATTCATTTCATTGAGCAATTCACTTTGAGATTTGGCAACTTGTTCTAATTGGGTTTGAACCATAGATGCATGTTTACTTACACCTTTGACATCATTAGCAATTCTAAATAACAAGTCACTCAAGCGATCAATCATGTAGGCATTTCGTTTCAATTGTTTCATAACATTTGCATTGAAGTGATCTTGCTTAATAATATAATTGTCAAATTCATACAAGCATTGACTAGGAGGTTTGTTTTAAGGAATATCACTTGCATCAAATTTTATAAGAGAATTTACCTCTACTACCTGTGGCGGTGTATCAAGACCATGTATTTCTTCAATAGGTGGTAGATTCTTAACATCTTCAGCTTTAATACCTTTTTCCTTCATTCATTTCTTTGCTTCTTGCATATCTTCAGGACTGAGATATAAAATACCCCTCTTATTCAGAGTGGGTTTAGGCAGTGGTTCGGGAAGTGTAAAATCATTATCATTCTTCAATATATTATTCAATAATTCCTGAGCTTGCTCAATAGTCTGTTCCCTGAAAACACAACTCGCACAACTATCTAGGTAGTCCCTAGAAGCATCGGTTAGTCCATTGTAAAAGATATCAAGTATTTCATTCTTCTGAAGAGGATGATCAGGCAAAGCATTAAGTAATTGGAGAAGCCTCCCCCAAGCTTGAGGGAGATTCTCTTCTTTAATTTGCACAAAGTTAAATATTTCCTGTAAAGCAACTTGTTTCTTATGAGCAGGAATATATTTTTCAGAGAAGTGATAAATCATCTCCTGGGGACTACGGGCACATCCAGGAGCAAGAGTATTATACCATTCCTTAGCATAACCCTTTAATGAGAAAGGAAACAACTTAAGGATATAGTAATAGCGATTTTTTTCCTCATGAGCAAATAGGGTGGCTATATCATTTAATTTAGTAAGATGTGCCACAACAGTTTCAGTTTCATAACCATGGAAAGGATCAGATTCAACCAAAGTAATTAACTCAGGATCGACCGAGAATTCATAATCCTTATCAGTAACAAATATGGGAGAGGTAGCAATCTTAGGATCATATTTCATTCTCTCCCTCATAGATTTTTCTTTCATTTCACCAAGCAATTTTATAGCTTCATCTCTATCATTACAAGCAAGAATGGCTCTAGCCGTCTCCCTATCAAAGCAATGTTCATCAGGTGTTTCAACTCTAGTAGGGGAGCTAGGCATAATAGGTGAATCATAATTCTCAAGAGTTTCAACTTTTTCAATATCTTTAGCTTTAGCAATTTGTTCACTAAGAAATTCACCAAGTGGCACAGCATTATCAAGCATAGTACTAGCATGATCATGAGTATCATTCATAGCAGAAGTGGTATCATCAATAACTTGCGACATATCAGAATTAATAGCATGTGGTGGTGTTGCAAGTTTACTCAAAACAGAAGGTGAATCAAGTGCAGAGCTAGATGGCAGTTCCTTACCTCCCCTCGTCTTAGAGGGAACGATCTTGGTCTTAGCCTCTTTCAGATTCTTCATAGTGATCAATAGATATAACTCCCAAGTGACTCAGCAAATAAAGCTATGCTCCCCGGCAACAGCACCAGAAAAAGGTCTTGATAACCCACAAGTATAGGGGATCGCAACAGTTTTCGAGGGTAGAGTATTCAACCCAAATTTATTGATTCGACACAAGGAGAGCCAAAGAATATTTGCAAGTATTAACAGTTGAGTTGTCAATTCAACCACACCTGAGACTAAATATCTGCAGCAGAGTGATTAGTAGCACAGTAGTATGATAGTTTGATAGCAGTAGCAATAATAGTAATAGTAACAGCAGCAGTAATAGCAGTAGCAATCGTAACAACAATAGCAACAGTAGTGACTTAGCAAGAACAATATGTGAAAAACTCATAGGCATTGGACCGGTGATTATGTTGGATAACATTCATCATGTAGCAGTCATAACCTAGGGCGACACAGAACTAGCTCCAATTCGTCAATGTAATGTATGCATGTATTCCGTATATAGTCATACGTGCTTGCGATAAGAACTTGCATGCCATCTTTTGTCCTACCCTCCCGTGGCAGCGGGGTCCATAAGGAAACGAAGGGATATTAAGGCCTCCTTTTAATAGAGAACCGGAACAAAGCATTAACACATAGTGAATACATGAACTCCTCAAACTACGGCAATCACCGGAAAGAATCCCAATTATTGTCACCTTGGGGTATGCAGATCATAACACATAGCAGGTGCATATAACTTGCAAGATCGGATCAAGAACACAAATATATTCATGAAAACATAAAGGGTCCAGATCTGAAATCATGGCACTTGGGCCCTAATGACAAGCATTAAACATAACAAAGTCATAGCAACATCAATCTCAGAACATAATGGATACTAGGGATCAAGCCCTAACCAAACTAACTCGATTACATGATAAATCTCATCCAACTCATCACCGTCCAGCAAGCCTACGAAGGAATTACTCACTCCCGGCGGTGACCATCATGAAATTGGTGATGAAGGATGGTTGATGATGACGATGCCGGAAGATCCCCCTCTCCGGAGCCCCGAACGGACTCCAGATCTGGCCTCCCGATGAAGAACAGGAGGTGGCAGCGGCTCCGTATCGTGAAACGCAATAAAACTTCCTCTCTTAGTTTTTTCTCTGGAATTATGAATTTATAGGCCAGAGATTTGGGTCAGCGGAGCCACGTGGGCCCCACGAGCCACCAGGGCACGCCTGGGGGGGTGGCGCGCCCTGGTGCCTCGTGGGCACTGGGTGGCCCCCATCCAGTGGGTGTTGGTTCCAGTATTTTTTATTTATTCCAATAAAAATCTCCAGAAAGTTTCATCCAATTTGAAGAACTTTTATTTCTGCACAAAAAACAACACCATGGTAGTTCTGCTGGAAACAACGCCAGTCCGGGTTAGTTCCATTCTAATCATGCAAATTAGGGGCCAAAACAAGAGCAAAAGTGTTTGGAAAAGTAGATACGACAGAGACGTATCAGGCGGCAGCGTATCCGAGACGGCAGCTATGGGCGGAGGTGCAGAGCGGCGCTGGCCGGCACCAGGCGACAAGGCGGGGTGCGGGGAGGTTGTGGGTGGTGCAGGTGGTGCCTCAGGCACACTAGGGCGCTAGGTGGTGCGGTGCTGGGGGTGCGCGGCTTCGGGCGTCGTCGGGGTGCCACACGGGCGCTCTGGCCACGCTTTGTCCATGCACACAAGGTGCTCGACAGAGTGCCAAGTGTTCTAGGGTGGCCCAAATGAGCTAAGTTTTGGCAGTGTGGTGTCTATTTGGAGGCTACAGATGGTGGACAAGTTGGTTTGGTCAAAGGATCACGTTCCATATGCAGTTTCATGAGCTTGCAGAATTCTGTCATGCCCACAAGCTGCTTGATGAAATGCTAGGCATAGTTGGGAAGTTTTGTTGAGTAAGAAAATTGTCAGGATGATGTTTCATTAGATGGTAAAGAAGGTGGTAGGGTTGGATAGACCAGAGGAGAAATTTGCCAATGCATGTTTTGGAGAAATTCAGTTCTGACCCAAATATCCAGGGCATCATTTGGTGGACTCCCAAGATTCAAATGGGGCTGATCTTCTGGACCTAAGTGTTTCTTAGGAGGGACTATGACTTGGAGAATTTCGAGAATTGTTTGAGCAAGGAAAATTAGGGTTGTAGTTAAAAGCTGGATCTGGACCAGAATTGAAAAGAGGATGCTGTGATCAACAATTTCAAATGACCATGATGGATTTTTGCATAGAATTGAACTATAGGCCTAAGAGGGTCTCCCAAAATTTTGTGGCATTTTTATAAAAAATTATTTGAAACAGTTTTAGTTCAACAAAAGGGTTTCAGAGTTTGAAAATGCCATTAAAAGAATTATTTTGGGGCAAATTTATTAAGAAAATAATTCCTACTGATATTTAAGAAGTAATAAAAGAGTTGGGCAAAAAATTTAAGACCATCAATATTTTATCCCAAAAAATTTCTGTGAGGAGGAAGAAGACAGCAGGAGAAATGACTTTAAAATTATTAAAAGATCCAATTTAGTTAACAAAAATCATTTTTGTCAAAGTTTTATTTTCAAAAATCCTTTATTAAAGTTTGGGGTGTTACAACGCCTTCCCCCCTTAAGGAAATCTCATCATGGCAATACATTCATGACCTACACCCTAAGAAACAACACAAAGGTCGCATCATGCAAACAAGCACTACACACTGCAGCAAACACACTCATGACCATCTGCGGTCCTAGGGTGAGATCTCCAGGGTCGTGCGGAAGGGTTCCCGGTGCTGGAGCACATTCTTCTTCTTCCGGAGGAAGTGGAGGAAGCAGACGAAGAACATGCCCTTCCTGAGTTGGCAAGGGTGGTCCACCAATGGCGATCAGGGGATTCAGGACAGCAAGGTAATGGAGATAATCCATTAGTTGCTGGGTTAGACGCTCCTGGGCCATCACATACTAAATGAGATTGGCCAGTGCTGGATCTCTTTCTATTCGTTCACAGCGGAACGTAGCTTCTGCTCCGAATGCTGCACGGCTCGGGAAGTAGCAGTACTTTCTTTCGCTAGCGCTGGGTACCAAGAATCGAAGGCGGGTAACTACTTCATAAGCAGCAACCTCAATGGCCATGCCTGAGGTTGGCATGGATCTCCCGATGAAGGCAATACACGGAGGGCCTTGGTTTAAATCCACCCGTGGGATTTGCACGACTGCCCAGTACTTCGAGGTATCAGGGGTGATCCTCAATTTGTACTACTCATACTGGGGTGGGTCGATGGAACCAAGGGTATTGCGGGTAAAATCCCACAAAACCTTAACAAAACTATTGGGGTTTGCCTCTGGAGTTCTTGGGTAGGCTCCCGAGTGAGACATGGAGAGGTTGGATTGTGCTGGCGGAGAAAATGATCGATGGTTGGTGACAATGGGTATGAGAATGGCTCTTATATAGTTGGGATCGAAGACATGATGCGGCACCAGTACGATTTGGGTCGGTCTCGATCCCCAAAAGAGAATTGACGTTTCACTGTAGTGGTCAGTAAGGTTTGAGGAGTAATGGCATCTATGGCGTAGGGGTCTCGAAACCTATTATGCAGACAAGCATGCCACACAACAAATCTTGTAAAATAAAGCAAGCACAATTAGAACGGTAGCACACAAGCATTCGAACAATCGCACAGCGAGTGGACTACTATGATTCCAGGGTACAAGATACAGAGGGAAACAACAGGGCCACAAACAACAGGGCCACCAAGGGCTCGGCAACTACTCCATTGGACTTAGTCCACTTCGTCGACATCAAGCCGGGTGTTCCCAGCTGATGTTGGGACTTCCCCGTGTGCTTCAGCTTCAGAGCTGGCTGGGGTAGGAGCGGGAGTCAGGGGGTTGTGGTAACGACGGTGTCTCTCACGAGATGTCGTGGCCACTGTCCCGTTGGAGTAAGTCTCCAACAGGCGGCGAAGTTCCTCCGGGTGGACGAATGCGTTGCCTGGCTGGATAACAGGGGCAAACCTGGGGGGCTCGACAGGTCTCCCGAATAGAATTAGTAGAGTGCTGGAGGCGGGTGCAGCTTCACTTCTGACAGGAGTCAGGAGAGCAAGCGTCCTGCGGGTTGCAATCAGATCATTGGTGACCTGATCAAAAAGTGCCTCTTGTGCTCTCAGATAGCGCACCAAATGTACTAGAGCAGTATCCGACTCCTGGTCTCCGTTGGCGACGTGGGTCGGGCTTCCATAGCCATCGCGGCTAGGAAAGTAGAAGAAAGGGTGGATGTTCACCCTCGGCGATCGATGCCGGAGTTGAACTACAGCCTCTCGGGCTGCAAGCTGGATGGCTTGGGGTTCCTCGAGGGTCGTCCTTCCGGTGAACCGGTACGGGCGTTCTGAGGTAGTGCCCCTCCCGTAGATGTGCACCGTCCCCCAGAAGTGATGGATGGCATCACTCGCATGCTCCCGGTATACAACATACTCCGGGGGCTCCTATATACCAAAGGCACGACGAGTGAGATTGGCAAGGATGGCTACAAAGTCTCCCAGCTCGATTGTGGTGGTCTCGTTGCAAACGATGTCACCAGGCATCTTGGTGGTTTGGGGTGTCAAAGTGAGAATGAAGGCTGTGCTGTGCTGGGTTGAGGCAAAGCTTCCTTTATAGGCTAACTGAGTCTTCCATCGCACGCTTGCAGATGGGACAACTCAGGTGCCTGCCACAGGCACACGGCCTATGGGCTGGGTTGATAGGTTGAGCACCGACAGTCAAAAAATGTCGGCTGGCAATTGATCATGGCATCGGATGGGATGGGCTCGTCGGTGGACAAGGAAAGACTTGCATGGTGTGGAAACCTAGGGATAGTGACCAGGCTAAGATAGGAATAGCCAACGGCCAGCCTGGCTCTGATACCAAGGCTGTCGGGGCCGTATTTCCGGGACACAAGATCCCAGAAATAACCCCTCGTGTCATCAGCAGCCCCAAGATCATTGTTACTGGTGGACAAGTCCTTGATACAGATTACCAAGCAATTACAAGAATTGAATACAAGACCATGAAGATCTAATGATACAACAATGATTTCTAACAGCGGATGGCAGAAGCGGGTAGCGGATCTCCAACTCTGGTGGGGGCTCCATTCCCACAGGAACGGCTGACCGGGATAACTCCTATCTCATGTGGTTGCTATCTCAGGCTCATAGTCCGCATGTGCATCGTCGTAGCACTCCTCATCGAAATCATGATCTGACCAAGTAAATAGCCAGGGACAAGCTAGTGAGTACGTTTGAATGTACTCGCAAGACATCATGGACAAAAGATATAATGAAAGCAGGCAGAGTGCATGCAATTTTACTTTCCAGCAGGTTCAAACATTAATATTACATGGCATGCAGACAACCTAAGCATAATAGTATGCAATCATATGAGACCCTTATATATGCATGGGAAATAAAGGTTAGTCAAATACTATCAACAAGGTATAAGTAATCATTAATGTTACCCAAAGTATAAATCGAGCCTCAGGAGGTAGTACCATCTCGAAGGAATCCAAGAGAAAAATACAAAAGAATGCCAAAGTTGCGTGTCTTCGCGATGCCACGCAAAGGGCTTTAATCCAAATAAAACCAAAGGCAAGGTGGGTTCTCGGAGGTAGGACCGTCCTGTGAATCCCAAAAGAAAATAATATGCGAGCCAGTTGGGTGTCTAAAGCGATGCCTCGAAAGGTCTTGAAAAGAAATGCCAATCGGGTGTCTGAAGCGACGCCTCAAAAGGTCGTGAAAATGAATGCCACAGTCAGGTGTCGGGAGCGACACCTCATAAAGGGCTTATATAAGAAAAGTAAAACACACAGATATTAAGCATGGCATATTGAGTATTCCAGGAGGTAGAACCTTCCCAGGGAATACTCAACAATTACATATAAGAAAGGGGTTAGTCCATAATAGCATCAATAATGATAGCATCAGTAGTAATAATAATCATCGTTTAAGAGTGGATCTAGATCAATTCTTTGTTTAGTTATTTCCTCCGAAAACCGAGGCTAAGACCGAAACTTGACCCTTCCCAACTGTCGTCCTTGACCGCGGACACGGCTATTCGAATAGGTTAAACTCTGTAGAGGTTGTACTCTTTACCCACATGTAGAGGATTTCCTTAGCCAACATCGAAATATTGACGAGTTCCAATTATGGTCTTTGGGTAGCAAACACACCTGACTAGCACATACCAGCTTTAACCCACCAAGGCCAAGAATCACCCAAAGCAATGATAAAGTAAAAACTCTAAGTGGGAAGGCTCCAACCTCC
This sequence comes from Elymus sibiricus, assembly GCA_039707655.1. Classification (NCBI taxonomy): domain Eukaryota; kingdom Viridiplantae; phylum Streptophyta; class Magnoliopsida; order Poales; family Poaceae; genus Elymus; species Elymus sibiricus. Next base: position 517,860,447 of record CM077672.1, on the reverse strand, counting down.
AATAGCATGAACATTCTGCCAAGGCTACAACCGGCCATTCATGCCCCCAGACCAAGTGACATGATTACCAGGGCCAATGGTATCATTCACTCTGGCCTCTCTGTACGGTGTGTGCAAGACTGGGGTTAGCAACTTACTGAACCATACCCTCCTTACGGAGGGACTTGTAGTAGGACGAATCCGGCTTGGGGTTAACGGTACAAGACACGATCTATGGTTGACTCAATAGGCTTATATTCCCTACAGTGGTTAGTACAGTATATTTCTCTCTTAGCAGCAACACCAAAACAGGGCCACAGCCCTAGCATGTCCCAACATGCAAGGGTCAACTCATTCACGTCACAACGTGATCTCTGTTTCTCGGTAATCTTATCGGTGACAGATTTCTTTCATGTTCCTGCAAGTTAGTCCAGCAAGCATGGGCATGTATAGCACAAGGCAATAAATACCCCCATGTATGTTTCATGCTTGTTTGAGATCCAACGACAAGCAAGCAACCATACCGACATGACTGACCATTATTTCGCAAATTCATTCAATATAAACATAAGCATGCTCGAACTTCTAGCTCAGCAATCAACCATGCAATCATCATATCATTGGTTCAAGATGCATGCCTTGGGTACTTATAAGAGTTGGATATGCCCCACAATTCTTGAAAGGAAATATTTCCCTCCCTTTCCTATTTTCAAAATAATTTAAATACCACATAAATCCAAAACAGTACAAAAAGTGTTTCAGAATTTTTTGAAATAAATACTAAAATAAACTAGGTGAAAAATAAAGAATAACAAAAAAAGAATTAATTCATTTGGAGTTGTAATTAAAAAGTTATTGGGGTTTTAACCTCAGGCACCTCTATGTAAATATAATATCCACATCCGGGTCCCTGGCAGTATTAAAAGAAAACGCTTCGGAGAGGAATACGCTTTCAAGAAGAGAAAATGTACTTTATGATTTACGCCTTCACTTAAAAACTATTCGGTTGAGACCTGGGTCACTGACGGTGGGTCCCGCCGGGCCCACCTGTCATATTTGACCGGTCCACCCCGCCTTTCTTCCTGCGGTAGAGCAGAGGCGCCGCTCTGGCGGCCCTCGCCGGCGATTGGAGGTGCCCTCGGCGTGCTGAGCTCACCATTGAGCTCAGGAGGTCCGGGCGGTCCTCCCGGTGTGCGGCACAACCGACGGAGAGCTCTGCATCACCGGTGGCGCGATCTCCGGCGGACGGTGACTACGGGCGCGAGGGGGCTTTCGGCTATGAGCTTCTCCTGGGGAAATTGATGAATGGAATGGGTTCGTGGGGTCGAGAGGGAGATGTGGACGAAGAGAATGGAGAGGAAGGGGCTCTGGAGGCGACGAATTTGACAGAGAGTCGGCGATGGGCAGTTTCACCGGAGTGGAGGAAGAAGACCATGTCTGGGTCACTGAAGTCCTCCGCAAGCGAGATTGAGGATGGAGGAGTGTTCCCATTGATTGAAACTAGATCGGGGTGGAGCTTTATATCTAGGGCGAGGTCGGTTCCGATGCTTCAACAAATGGACACGGCGGTGGCAGCCATTACTGGCGAGAGGAGGCGGTGGTTGTGGTCGGTGCGGTGCGGATAGACTCCAGTAGGTGGTAGTTGAGCTCAGGAGGTGCTGGTGGCCTCCGACTCGAGCCAGGTGTCCTGGGCGGCGGCGTATCCGAGATGGCAACTACGGGTGGAGGTGCAGGGTGGCGCTGGCCGGCGCCAGGCGACAAGGCGGGGTGCGGGGAGGTTGTGGGTGGTGCAGGTGGTGCCTCCGGCACACTAGGGCACTAGGGGGTGCGGTGCTGGGGGCGCACGGCTTCGGGCACCGTCGGGGTGCCACATGGGCGCTCTGGCCGCACTCTGCCCATGCACACAAGGTGCTCTATAGAGTGCCAAGTGATCTAGGGTGGCCCAATTGAGCTAAGTTTTGGCAGTGTGGTGTCCATTTGGAGGCTAGAGATGGTGGACAAGTTGGTTTGGTCAAAGGATCACGTTCCATATGCAAGTTCATGAGCTTGTAGAATTCTATCATGCCGACAAGCTGCTTGATGAAATGCTAGGGGTAGTTGGGAAGTTTTGTTGAGTAAGAAAATTGCCAGGATGGTGCTTCATTAGATGATAAAGAAGGTGGTAGGGTTGGATAGACCAGAGGAGAAACTTGCCAATGCATGTTTTGGAGAAATTCAGTTTTGACCCAAATATCCAAGGCATCATTTGGTGGACTCCCAATATTCAAATGGGGCTGATCTTCGAGACTTAAGCGTTTCTTAGGAGGGACTATGACATGGAAAATTTTGAGAATTGTTTGAGCAAGGAAAATTAGGGTTGTAGTTAAAAGCTGGATCTGGACCAGAATTGAAAACAGGATGCTGTGATCAAAAATTTCAAATGACCATGATAGATTTTTGCATAGAAGTGAACTATAGGCCTAAGAGGGTCTCCCAAAATTTTGTGGCATTTTTATAAAAAAATATTTGAAACAGTTTTAGTTCAACAGAAGGGTTTCAGAGTTTGAAAATGCCATTAAAAGAATTATTTTGGGGCAAATTTATTAAGGAAATAATTCCTACTGATATTTAAGAAGTAATAAAAGAGTTTGGCAAAAAAATTAAGACCATCAATATTTTTTCCCAAAAATTTTGTGTGAGGAGGAAGAAGAAAGCAGGAGAAATGACTTTAAAATTATTAAAAGATCCAATTTAGTTAACAAAAATCATTTTTGTCAAAGTTTTAGTTGCAAAGATCCAATTTGGGGTGTTACACTCTCTCAAGAGACGGTAAACGGCATGGCAACATATTACAGTTGTGCAATTGACAAGAATAGCAATGAATATAACTATGATCATTCATGGCATAATCTCATATAGGCATGACGTCCATGACAAGTAGACCGTTAATCCCACTGCATCTACTACTATTACTCCACCCCAAGACCGTTATCAAGCATGCATCTCAAAGTATTAAGTTTGCAAGAAACAGAGTAACGCAATAAGCAAGATGACATAATGTAGGCAGGAAGAAATCTAGCAATAAGATCAAACCCCGTTCTTTTATCCTTAGTGGCAACAATACAAATATGTGTCTTGTCCCCATTCTGTCACTTGGATATAGAGCACTGCAAGATTAAACCCACTACTATGCAGCACTCCCTCTGAAGATCTACCAATCAATCTTGGCCAGAGAAGACAAATAGATTGGAAAGCATACGTAGCTACTTAATTATACGGCAAAGAAACTTAAAGAGATTCAATAAGATTCAATGAACAATCTGATCATAAACTCATAATTCATCATGTCCCAACAAACACATCGCAAAATTACATCAGATTGATCCCAATCACGCAAGGACGAAGGGGAACATGATATTGAAGATCCAAAAGAGAGAGAGAGAGAGCATCATCTTGCTACTACTATGGACCCATAGGTCCTGAAGGAACTACTCACACATGGTCATGGAGGCAGCAAGGTTGATAAAGAGGCCTCCGACAATGGCTTCTCCCTCTGGTAGGGCTCTAGATGGGATCTCTTCGGAACAGAGGCTTGCGGCGGCGATAAAATTCTTCTGGAGGAACGACGGATGGTTTCAGTATTTATAGAGAATTATGGCAGTGGAATCAGGTCTAGGTGGTAACCAGGGGGCCCACAAGCTCAGGTGGCACGGCACCCCTCTGGTCGTGCCAGCTGCCCTTGTGGCTGACTGGTGGGTCCCCTCGACGCTTCCCGAAGCTTCCAGTGTTTCTTGTTTCCCAAAAAAATCATGTTAAATCGGCAACGTATTTTGACCTCCGTAGATATTGATTTCTTGTGAAACCAAAAACAAGCAGAAAACAAGAACTCACACTGGGCACAAAATTAATAGGTTAGTCCATAAAAAAAATATAAATTGCTATAAAAAGTATATAGAAATGATAACATAATAGCATTAAACAATTAAAAATTATAGACACGTTTGAGACGTATCAAACGCCGTCTTGCGTTTTGTTCCCTCGGGGGTCTGTTTGCTGTTGCCATACGAGAACTCATACGAGCGCGTGCGCTCGTATGGGATGCCATCCTGGGCTTTTGACATAGTGACGATTTTTGCCAGAATATCATACGTCCGTGCATACGAGCGCGTGTGCTTGTATGACATGCCGGCTTCTCCTCTGTTGCCTTTGGTTGAATTTCGTTGGCTCCTCCCACGTAGCATACGACCGCGCATACGATCGCAGCGCTCGTATGACACACTGTCTTGCAGTCTATTTCTTCCGAAACTTTGTTTTCTTTGTTGATTCCTGCGGGGTTAGTTCCAACACAACATATAGGCATACTTCCAGGCTTTAAAATGTCCGTACGACATATAACAAATTTGCACATAACTTTGGCCTCATGTAGCACATCTTTTTCTCAACTTTTACTCCACAACATAAAACTTCAACACTCTCTTATTGAAACTGACAAAACTAAAAACAAAACTTACTCTTCTACCTTATTTGCGTGGGTTGCCTCCCACGAAGCGCTTGTTTTCAGTCGGATAGCTCGACCGTAGTGATGATCACTTGGGTCTAAGTACACGGAGCCCGTAGCTTCGAGCATTGACGACGATGCCGTCTCTGGTGAATGTCTTCATTTTCTTTTTCCTGGGGAAATGTCTAACAAAAGGATCCTTTACAGGAAGGTCAAATCTTACATTTCCCTCAAACACATTGATAGTAGCTTTTATGGTCCTAAGAAGCGGCCTACCTAGAATTATAGGAGCAATGGGATCTTCAGGGATATCAACAATAACAAGGTCAATCATAATAGGGCAATCATTAATTTGAATGATCACACCATGTTTAATCCCTACTTCTTGCATAAAAGTAGAATTGGCCATATTCAATTTAATCTCAGTAGTAACAAAAGGACCATGATTGAGACTATCATAAACGGACTTTGGGATAGTGGAAACACTAGCACCTAGATCACACAAAGCATTGAAATTATTCAAACCAATCTCAGTCTCAATAGTAGGCTCAAAGATATCTTCTTCTTTAGCAGGTACCTTACCATATAGCTTTTTCCTTTCATCATCCAACTCACATACCTTAGCTGCAACATGATCAACAAAAACATTGTATGCTTCATCATTTGATACTTCAGGTAGTGGATGTTTCATTGCTATCAGCTTCACAAAGTCTGCAACAGTGTATGTATATTCTGGCACATGGCTCTTATCGAGATCTTCTGCATTTTCTTCGCTACTTCTCATCATGTTCACATCTTCAACCGGGTTAGGTTCTGGTTTACCTGAAAACTTGTCTAGAATCAAAGTTTGAGTCGCTGCAATTTTAGCAACTTGTGCCTCCATGCTCTGAGTTTTTCCATCTAGAGCATGCACATCGTTAGTGAGTCCAACAATCTTATCGGTCAATTGACCAAGTAAGTTATCATGATTCTTCAGAATTTCTTCTGAAGTATTTCTATTACCATTGCTCGTTCCATTAAAATTGCTAGGTGCTCCACTATTATTAGGATAAGGCAATCTAGGAGCAAACCCATTAGTTTTCCAGTTGGGATTATAACTATTACGTGCAATGAAATTAACATCATTAGTTTCTTCTTCGATAATAGCATTAACATTTACCTCTTCTTTACCTTTCATCACAGAGATGAGTTCATCAAGTTTAGCGGTCAACTCTGTATTCTTCTCTACAATAGCATTGACCCTCTTAGTGGTAGACCTCTCAACATGCCATTGGGCATGGTTTTCTTGCATATCATCTAGCAACTTTTTAGCTTCAGTGATGGCTCTTCACATAATAGTTCCTCCTGCAGTAGTGTCAAGCATAGTTTTCGACATGGGAGTTAAGGCATTATAAAACATATGAAGAATTAACCATTCTTCCATTCCATGATTAGGACAATTCCTTCTAGCCTCCTTCATGTGATCCTACGCAAGCGCTAGTGGCTCACGTTCTTCCTTCTTAAAACTTGGTATCTACAAACGCAGTTGCATAATCTTTGCAGGTGAGCAAAACTTAGACAAAAATTTACTGCAGCACTCAGTCCATGAAGCCATTCTTTAGCTTTTCCTCTCAGAGAGAAAGGAAATAGACGCAACTTCAAAGCGTCAGGGTCATAATCCCCTATGCGTGTCATGTTACACAATTCAAAAAAATTATGCAAATGCATGCCGGCAACCTCAGAAGCAGAGCCTCCAAATTGGTCATGTTGAACCATAGAGACTAAGTTGGGTTTAATCTCATACTCAGCGGCAGCAACATCAGGTTGTGCTATTTGTTCAGGCATGAACTATTGCTAGGAGCAACAAAGCTTCCAAGATTACGAGCCATAACATTTTTTTTGGGTTTTTCTACTAACAAAACTTGCAACAAAAATTAAACTAGAGCAAGAACTATAACTTAAAACAAAAACTGAAACAAAGACTCTAACACAAAGTCTAGCACACAAATCCTCCTTGGCAACGGCACCCGAAAAAGGTTTGATGAGTCCCATTAGTGATCCAGTAAAGGAGCACAAAGGATTCTCGTCTTTTTCCCCAGAGGTGACCCTGAGTTATCGAACCCATGAGAGGAAGTGTACCTTTAAGACAAAGGTTTCTAACAAGCTTTGCAAGAGAATTAAATTGTAGTTTTTGGACCGCGTTGAAATCAAGTTGCACTGTTGAAAACTTATAAATAAAAATAGGCATGGGTATGAGGTCTTATTCTTACAACCATATATTTGTGAACGGGGTCATCATGATATTCGTTTGTGCTCTAGAAGTCAGCACCAAGATGTGCTTGCAACGTATCGTAGTGGGGGATGTCTCCAAATTACATGTTGACCGGCATGCGTCCTGCATCAAGAGTCAGTTGTCCAACCAAAGGCCCTATCCATTGCGTGGGGTTGCTATCGTGGGGTTGTCACGGAAAGTGTCCTCACAGGAGAACTTAGTAGTGAGGCCATAGCTACGAGGTGAAGCCTTGGATGGGGTTGATCGGGAACGAGCGACACGAGTTTACCCAGGTTTGGCCCCTCTATCGAGGGTAAAACCTACTCCTACTAGATTGCTATTGACGATGATGATGATCTCGATTACAAGGGTGCTGTTTCGCTACCTATGTCTCGAGAGCTTAGGAACTTGTCCATTTGGACGACCCAGGAACCCCCTTTATATAATAGCAGGGTTCCTGGTGTTACAAGAGATTCCAGGTTCTACCCGCAATCGGAGTCCTACACTAAGTCCTCTAGGTCCTTCGTGGCTTGCAAGTTAGGAAGCCCCCATCTTGTACACGTCTAGCAGAGCCGGCATGGAATGCCGAGTCTTGCCTCCATTGGCCAGGTTCCCTCCAGGCTCACCGGCCCATAAAGACCTAGCCCAGGTAGCTCCCTGGATGACCCGGTCCTGGACCTTCTGGCCTTGCCGGGTCATGTCTTGGGCTGCCGGGTCTAATTCGTGGGTAATTCCCCCGACATTAGCCCCCAGGTTAGCTTGAATTCATTCATGCTAAGCTCCTAAAACTAAGAATAAACAAATATGTTAAGGATAAAGTCTGGGTCTCCGAGCCACATCAATGTACCGGCTCATTCAATAGACCCGGCTTTTGTCCATTTTGAGTTCATACGCCTCTTGACCCACTCCTTGCTATTCTGTCGGGTCCTTTGTGGAAAGCCCGTTTAGGTAGCCGGGTTGTGAGCATATCTTCCCATAGTTAGGATTTATCTTGCATATTTCATGAGATCCTCCTCAAGTGACACTGATACGTCTCCGTCGTATCTACTTTTCCAAACACTTTTGCTCTTGTTTTGGCCCCTAATTTGCATGATTTGAATGGAACTAACACGGACTGACACTGTTTTCAGCAGAATTGCCATGGTGTTGTTTTTGTGCAGAAAGCAAAGTTCTTGGAATTGGATGAAACTTTTTGGAGAATTTTTATGGAATATATAAAAAATATTGGCGCAAGAATCAATAGAAGGGGGCCACCCAGTGCCCACGAGGCACCAGGGCGCGCCACCCCCCCAGGCGCGCCCTGGTACCTCGTGGGGCCCACGTGGCTCCGTTTGACTTAATTCCAACGCTATAAATTCAGTTTCTAGAAGAAAAAAAATAGGAGAGGAAGTTTTATTGCGTTTCACGATACAGAGCCGCCGCCACACCTCCTGTTCTTCATCGGGAGGCCAGATCTGGAGTCCGTTCAGGGCTCCGGAGAGGGGGATCTTCCGGCATCGTCATCATCAACCATCCTTCATCACCAATTTCATGATGCTCACCGCCGGGAGTGAGTAATTCCTTCGTAGGCTTGCTGGACGGTGATGAGTTGGATGAGATTTATCATGTAATCGAGTTAGTTTTGTTAGGGCTTGATCCCTAGTATCCACTATGTTCTGAGATTGATGTTGCTATGACTTTGCTATGCTTAATGCTTGTCACTAGAGCCTGAGTGCCATGATTCCAGATCTGAACCCTTTATGTTTTCATGAATATATTTGTGTTGTTGATCCAATCTTGCAAGTTATACGCACCTGCTATGGGTTATGATCCGCATACCCCAACGTGACAATAATTGGGATTCTTTTCGGTGATTGCCATAGTTTGAGGAGTTCATGTATTCACTAAGTGTTAATGCTTTGTTCCAGTTCTCTATTAAAAGGAGGCCTTAATATCCCTTAGTTTCCTTAAGGACCCCGCTGCCACGGGAGGGTAGGACAAAAGATGTCATGCAAGTTCTTATCGCAAGCACGTATGACTATATACGGAATACATGCCTACATTACATTGATGAATTGGAGCTAGTTCTGTGTCGCCCTAGGTTATGACTGTTACATGATGAATGTTATCGAATGAATATCACCGATCCAATGCCTACGAGTTTTTCACATATTGTTCTTGCTAAGTAACTACTGTTACCACTGTTGTCACAATTGCTACAATACTATTGCTGCTATCGTTACTGCTACTGTTACTATTATTGCTACTGCTACCAAACTATCATACTACTATGCTACTGATCACTCTGCTGCAGATATTTACTTTCCAGGTGTCGTTGAATTGACAACTCAACTGCTAATACTTGCAAATATTCTTTGGCTCCCCTTGTGTCGAATCAATAAATTTGGGTTGAATACTCTACCCTCGAAAACTGTTGCGATCCCCTATACTTGTGGGTTATCAAGACCTTTTTCTGAAGCCGTTGCAGGGGAGCATAGCTTTATTTGCTAAGTCACTTGGGATTTATATCTGTTGATCACTATGAAGAATTTGAAAGACACTAGGACCAAGATCGTTCCCTCTAAGACGAGGGGAAGTAAGGAACTGCCATCTAGCTCTGCACTTGATTCACCCTCTGTTTTGAGTAAACTTGCAACACCACCACATGCTATTAATTCTGATATGTCGCAAGTTATTGATGATACCACTTCTGCCATGAATGATACTCATGATGATGCTACTACTATGCCTGATAATGCTGTGCCACTTGGTGAATTTCTTAGTGAACAACTTGCTAAGGCTAAGGAAATTGAAAATGCTGAAACTCTCGAGAATTATGATTCACCTATTATGCCTAGCTCTCCTACTAGAGTTGAAACACTTGATGAACATTGCTTTGATAGGGAGACAGCTAGTGCCATTCTTGCTTGTAATGATAGACATGAAGTTATAAAACTAGTCGCTGAGATGAAAGAAAAATTTATGCGGGAGAAAATGAAATGTGATCCTAAGTTTGCTACTTCTCCCATATTTATTACTGATAAGGACTATGAATTCTCTGTTGATCCTGGGTTGATTACCTTGGTTGAATCCGATCCTTTCCATGGCTATGAAACTGAAACCGTTGTGGCACATCTTACTAAATTAAATGATATAGCCACCCTATTTGCTCATGAGGAAAAAAATTCATTATTACTATATTCTTAAGTTATTTCCTTTCTCATTAAAGGGTGATGCTAAAGAATGGTATAATAATCTTGCTCCTGGATGTGTGCGTAGCCCCCAGGATATGATTTATTACTTCTCTGAAAATTATTTTCCTGCTCATAAGAAACAAGCTGCCTTACAGGAAATATTTAACTTTGTGCAAATTAAAGAATAGAATCTCCCTCAAGCTTGGGGGAGGCTTCTCCAATTACTTAATGCTTTGCTTAATCATCCTCTTAAGAAAAATGAAATACTTGATATCTTCTATAATGGACTAACCGATGCTTCTAGGGACTACCTAGATAGTTGTGCAAGTTGTGTTTTCAGGGAAAGGACTATTGAACAAGCTGAGGAATTATTGAACAATATATTGAAGAATGATAATGATTGGACACTTCCTGAACCACCGCCTAAACCCACTCCGAAGAAGAGGGGTATTTCATATCTCAGTCCTGAAGATATGCTAGAAGCAAAGAAATGCCAGAAGGAAAAAGGTATTAAAGTTGAGGATGTTAAGAATTTACCACCTATTGAAGAGATACATGGTATTGACAAGCCGACACAGGTAGTAGAGGTAAATTCTCTTATAAAATTGGATGCAAGTGATATTCCTTATAACAAACCTCCTAGTCAATGCTTGTATGAATTTGACAATTATATTATTAAGCAAGGTCATTTCAATGCCAATGTTATGAAACAATTAGAACGAAATGCCTACATGATTGATCGCTTGAGTGACTTGTTATTTAGAATTGCTAATGATGTTAAAGGTGTGAGTAAACATGCATCTATGGTTCAAACTCAATTAGAACAAGTTGCTAAATCTCAAAGTGAATTGCTCAATGAAATGCATAACAATATGAATGATCATGCTGTTAGAGTAATGACTAGAGTAGGTAGAATGACTCAGGAGCCACTTTATCCTGAAGGTCACCCAAAAGGAATTGAACAAGATTCTCAAAGAATTAATGCTGATGCACCTAGTCCATCTAAAAAGAAACAGAAGAAGAAAAATGATAGGACTTTGCATACTTCTAGTGAACCCGAGGTAGAAAAATCCTTGGAGGATGGTAATGATATTTCTATTTCTGATGCTGAAACACAATCTCGTAATGAACTACCACCTGATGATAATAATAATGATGATGCTCATGTGGATACCCAACCAGATAATGATAAAGAGCCTGATAATGATGTTGAAATAGAACCTGCTGTTAATCTTGATAACCCACCTTCTAAAAATAAACGTTATGATAAAAAAGATTTCGCTGCTAGAAAACATGGTAAAGAAAGAGAACCATGGGTTCAAAAACCCATGCCCTTTCCTCCTAAACCATCTAAGAAGAAAGATGAGGAAGAATTTGAACGTTTTGATGAAATGCTTAGGCCAGTCTTTTTGCGCGCTTGTTTGACTGATATTATAAAGATGCCTCCCTATGCTAAATACATGAAAGACATTGTCACAAATAAAAGAAAGATACCTGAAGCTGAAATTTCTACCATGCTTGCAAATTATTCTTTTAAGGATGGAGTACCTAAGAAACTAGGAGATCCAGGAATACCAACTATACCATGCTCCATTAAAAGAAATTATGTCAAAACTGCTTTCTGTAATTTAGGAGCTGGTGTTAGTGTGATGCCTTTCTCTTTATACAAAAGACTTGATTTGAATAAACTCACTCCCACTGAAATATCATTGCAAATGGCTGACAAATCAACTGCCATACCTATCGGTGTTTGTGAGGATGTGCCCGTTGTAGTTGCAAATGTTACTATCCTAACAGACTTTGTTATACTTGATATGCCCGAGGATGACAACATGTCGATTATCCTTGGTAGACCCTTCGTGAATACTGCAGGGGCTGTTATTGATTGCAACAAAAGCAAGGTCACTTTTCATATCAATGGTAATGAACATACGGTGCACTTTCCGAAGAAGCAATTTCAAGTGAATGGTATTCATATTATTGAAAAGACTCCGACAATTACTATTGGAAGCTTTCAAATCCCTCTCCCTACTGTTGAAAAGAAATATGAAACTCTTATTATCGGGGAGATGCATATCTCCGTTGAGGTAACTTAGTGTCATACGAAAGTTCTTCGGTTTCATGTTACTTGGAAATGGTTCGTTAATAAGACCTGATCAATCTTATTAATGGATCATTTCAGAGAGGCATGTGGCTAATGAATTTAGTAGGCACAACCTTCTGTACCCACTTTTTGTTTTCTGTTATTGTTAGTTAAATAAAATAAAATGCCATGATCACCCTATTTTCTGAATTATCCGTGCAATAAAAAATGTCCAGAAATGAAAATGCTCAGAATGTAATAAAATTTTGACATGATTTTTTATATAATAATTAAGAATTTTTGGCACAAAAATTATACCAGGGGGGGGGTTCCCCAGGTGCCCACGAGGCACCAGGGCGCGCCACCCCCCTAGCGCGCCCAGGTACCTCGTGGGCCCCACAGGGACCCCCTCACTTATTCCTTCAGCTAACTTCGTCTCTTACCTCTAGAAAAAAAATTCTTGGTAGATCTCTCTCTCTTGTTCTTGCTCACAAACTTGAAATTTTCGATCTCTTTGCTCGGAGCTCCGTTTCCGAAACTGTTTTGGGAGATTGCTCCTTGGTATGTGACTCCACCATTGCTCCAATTAGTTTTTGCTCTAGTGGATTATATTTTGCATAATTAGCTGCTCTTGGTGCTACAAAAAATGAGCTTGCATGTTGAATTCTTTGAGTTCCAAGTAGTTTTATTGCTTGATATAGCCTCTAGACATCCATATGAGTAGTTACTATCAATCTTGTGAAGTTTTATTGATATCATTTTGTGGCCCAATTTTTTTCAGAAATTTGTTCATAGGAAAATGAATATCTTTCAGAGAAGTTCATCGAGGAGGAGGTCCACTGAGGCATCATCTAGCGAACACCCCGCAGGCCAATCATATGAGGAACCAACGGCATGTTCAGTGCGAGACGCCGAAGCAAAATCATGTCGATGGCCGTGCAACGAGTTCATGCTAGGTGCTGGCATCAAGGATTGACCAATATATTCACAATGCCGAGCTTTCAGCCTTCATCGCAGATAAGCCACCACAGCATTACAACCTCACCCATTCCTTTACTCAGAACTTTGATTTTCACCAGCACACTTCTAGAGTTTTATTTCACCTCTATGACAAATCTTATAATATGTCTCTAGAAGAATTCTGTGATGCATGCAAAATTCCATATTGGGGTTCATTAGATGAGCCCCCAAGATCTGATTATGAGTTGTTTCTCAACAGCCTTTGCAATGGTGAGGATAGGGGAATCACGTAGGCCAGAATAATTAGCATTCATTTTCCCGCTATTCGGTATTTTGCGCTTTTTAATGGTAAATGCGTTGTTGGTAAACAATACTGTAGTGCACTTTGCGCCCCTGATCTGAGTCTTATTCATACAGCTTTGACTGGTAGCAAGGTTTATAATCTTGGGGCTATTGTTGCACGTAGGCTGGAGCGTAATGCGGGTAGTGGTGATTTGTATGGAGGAGTTTATGCCTCCCGCTTAGCTGCAAGGTTAGGGGTCTCACCCATATTCAATGATCCCCTCTTGCCTTATAAATACCTGAATTTTGAAGCAATGCGAGAACATAGGTTTTTAAGACGCAACGCACAGGGTTATGAATATAACTTAGTTTTTAATAAATATCACTCTCTGTATGTTGCTTTGCCTGCTCCCGCCCTCTTTGATTTTCAGAACAAACAAAGATATTTTCTTCATGAGAGTGAGGTGCACGAGTACAATGCGGCTGTTGAGGCTGCTCGTCTGGCTGAGGAGGCAGCTCAGAATGCCTCTACGAGCTACCATTTCGATTACTATCCAGGACAGCCGTGGCAGTAGACCAAGCTAGGCAAAAGCCTAAGCTTGGGGGAGTATGTATTTCTCACCGACATTACATTCATGCTCACACATTTCATTCCAGTTGTTGGTGTTCATACTTTTTCATTGTATAATCCTTGCTAGTTTTATTTTCTCGCTTTCTTCTTGTGTGTTTCAAAGACTTTGAGAAAATCCAAAAACATTTCTCGCTTCTTTTCGGTTTTTTTTCTAGTTTAATTAGTTGTAGTTTCGTAGTATTAAAAGAAAACCCAAAAAGATTTCCCGTTTCTTCTTCTGCTTGTTGGGAGTTCTCCCGTGTAAATAGTTATCTTTTATTGTTTTCGTTTTTCTTCTTTAATTTGCTTTCTTCAGAAAAACTAAAACTCCAAAAATATTTTAGTGTGTGTCGTGGTTTTGTCACTCGGTAGCGAGGGGGTACCGCATCACGGCAAATGCCAGGGGGTGGCTTAAGAGGTGAGAGCAAGGCGGCCGTGGAAGGTCCGGGATGGGTATGCGAATAGTACGCGGTGGTTTACCCAGGTTCGGGGCTCTCCGGAGAGATAATACCCCTACTCCTGCATGTCTGTATATATGTGGTTTATATGCGGTACGGGGTTGCTCCTGGAGCTGTATCGGAGATAGCAGTAGCAGTAGCAGAGAGCTAGCTAATGTATGTGTGGCCAGGAGAGCTCCTGGCCATGTGTGGCGTGGTGCCAGGCCTTGTGGGAGTGAGTGAATGAGTGGATGGTGGAGCTAGCATGCCTCCCATTTTATAGTAGAAAGGGGCATGGGATAGCTTACATCCAAAGCTAGGTGGGGTTGGTATGGTATGACACGGGCATGGTGGGTGGCATCCCATCCACCAACTATACTATTCCCGATGTCAGGCGAGGTGACGCGTGAGGCTGACCATAGCCTGCCACTATTGCTGAATAGTGCCAGGTACAGCCGTCTCGTCTGTGTCGGGTCTGATGTGACGTCGCGGTTGACTTCGGGCCAGCCGGCTGGCAGGCGCAACCGGCAGCCAGCTGGGCGCAGCTGGCAGCCGGCCAGGCAGCCGGCCGAGTGGAGCAGTCGGCCCGGGCGGGCGGGCACCCCGTCCGACTAGCCGTCTTTGGGGTACCCGGGGGTCATCCCCCCGACAGTAGCCTCCGAGCCTCCGGGCGACTCGAAGAGTCGGGCGGAGGTTTTTCGTCGTCGTTGTTGTTGTTGCAGAAGTCGTTGATGAGGGCCGGCTGCGGGCGTGCAGCCGGCGCGGCTTGCTTCCGGCGGGGGCGCGCCAGCGCACCCGCTGGGTGTAGCCTCCGAGCCTCCGGGCGACTCGAAGAGTCGGGCGGAGGGTTTCAGCTACCGTTGGAGTAGATGGCGGCGTCGAGGATCCCGGTGGCAGCCGGCGGTGGGCCTGCAACCGGCGTGGCGTTTTTCCAGTGGGGGCGCGCAAGCGCACCCACTGGGTGTAGCCTCCGAGCCTCCGGGCGACTCAAAGAGTCGGGCGGAGGGTTTTTGCAGTCGATGTAGCAGAGGCAGCCGGCCGCGAGCCTATAGCCAGCGTGTCGCCTTCCCAGCGAGGCGTGCCGGCGCACCCGGCACACCTGCTGGGTGTAGCCTCCGATGTAGGAGATATGCCCTAGAGGCAATAATAAATGTTATTGATTATCTCCCTGTTCATAATTATGTTTATGTTCCATGCTATAACTGCAATGATTCTCGAGTCTACAAATAAAACGAGGCTCGGAGGAAGACTCATTTGCACGTGTGGAATAATAAACGGTAAAATGTATTCCTAGTCTGGCCTCTAAGACTAGCTCAAGTATTGCATGATGATCCTGTTTTCCTGATCATGGGCATGGCTATGCCGGCAATTTTGAGGGCGCAATGTTGGTAGAACACTTGTGTTGAATCGACCCGAATTGATGTTATGCTATGAGATACATTCGTCATAAGTTAATGGTTAATAACACAGAGATGGTTAACGTTTGCATAATTCCTTAGACCATGAGAGTATCGAGTTTCTTCATGCTTGCTTCATGAACTTTGGGGTTTGTTAAACGTCATCCGTAAATGGGTGGCTATTATGGCGGCTTACGGGTTCATGGAAAAGTATGTCAAGTAACTTGATAGCTCAAGATTGGGATTTGCTCCTCCGACGATGGAGAGATATCTCTGGGCCCTCTCGGTGTTACGGTATCCATCATCGTCTGGCCAGACACTTTGTGATTTGATCACGGGGATGCCGGAACACGGGAACGAGAAAAGAGAACAATACCGGCAACGAGGTAACTGGCATAGTGGACAAGGTGTTGATCCACGGGGATGCCAACATGTCTCACCTCGGGTATTTGTAACATATCGCGAAGCAACAGGAATAGCACACGGCAACTGGAGGTTCACTCGTATATTCATTCGTGTGGGTATAGGGATCAATATGGGTGTCCACGGCTCCGATGTTGATCATTGATCGGAAGGGGTTCCGGGTCATGTCTATGCTTCACCGAACCTATAGGGTCACACGCTTAAGGGTCATCTATCTGCTGAATACTAGACAGGGAGTCTGAGAGAAAATCACCGAAAAAAGTTTCGGACACCGGAAAAGTTTCGGACAGCGGAAAAGTTCCGCAGAGAGGTCACCGGATGAGTTCCGGTGAAACTGAAAAGTTGTTTCAGAGGATACCATAAAGTCAAATTGGTTTTGGCACATGCCTGATAATTCTTGGAGGGTGCCAGAATCATTCTGGAAACTTTCTGGAATTTTCCGGGATGAAAACCGGAAATGTTCCGGAGGTGCCGAAACCGCTTCAGATGCTTTTCGCAGATGAAAATCACTAAACCGGAATTGTTCCGGCTCGCGTTGAAAATTATTTTGGTGGGTACTGGAAATGTTCTAAGCCCACATGAATATTTTCAGTTCGATCAAACGCTGAAAAATGTCATCGTGAATAGTGAAAGTGCTTTTTGGGATATTTTTGGAAAAGTACCTTTTGGGATATTTTCCCAAAAGGCTTCTAGAAGGGATGGATGGATGGGGACCACCTTTGGGGGGCCCCACAAGGGTTGTGGCCGTCCAAGAAGTGGGCTCCACCTTGGAGCCCCACTTGCCCACTTGCTTTCCCATTTTGCCCTTGGAAAGTGTTTCCTTCATGAGCAAGTTTTGGTATTTTTGAAATGCCCATCCTAGCCCTTGGTTTTCCTATAAATAGAGGTGAGTGGACTGCCCACAAACTCACTCTTTCTCACATACAAGTGCCATTGCAATGATCTGGCTTCTTCTCTCCCTCCCAGCGAAATAGTTTCGTAGAGCCGAAAGGCTGTCTGGGTTCCGGCAGGAACTAGTTCTGGACGGCGAAGCCCTGCCGGATAGATGACACCGTATGTGTGCAACTTTGTAGAGAGATCGTAGTTTCGGTCTTAGTTCGAGAGTGCCTCCCGAAGGGCTGTCCGTGTGACCGTCCGAGTTTTGGAGGTCCTCCCGAAGGGCTGTCCGAGTGACAGTCCAAGTTTCGGAGGTCCTCCCGAAGGGCTGTCCGCGACACCGTCCGGGGGACTGTCCGACCGCCTCCCGGAGGGCTGTCCACGGGGCAGATAAGGGTATACATCCTCGCGGTTGGGAGGTTGTAAAATCCTAGCTGCGGGGATCTGCACCGCCGATCGTCATCGACTCTACTTCCGCTGCGCTACGAGTCGGTAACGAAAATGATCAAACCTTGTATGCAGTCTCCATAGTGGTCCTGGGCTGGTGCGTAGGTCGGAAATTTTTTGTTTTCTGCTGCGTTACCCTACAGTGGCATCAAGAGCCGTGCTATGCGTAGATGCAGGTTGCGATCTAGAATACATAGAGATGTATGGGTGTTGCACAATATAATTAGGTAGTAGATGAGATCTATTGCTGAAAATTATTTGTGCGGGTAGCAGATGAAATCTATTACCCGATGTTCCTGTTGCTTCCCCTGAATTGGCGTAGTCCTGATCTTGACGGCATGGTGGAATCTCACAAAGTTTTGGCAATCCGCGATCCTTTCATGCTGCTCCTGAGTATGCTGATTGACAGATCAACGAAGTGCTAACAGTTCTTTGGGTTCTACCATAGTTGAGAAAGATGGATGTTTCGCAGACGAAAGGGCAATGCAGATGTGATCTGCACGGGGGTCACGCGTATGACGAAGTTTAGTATGGGGCTCGAGATTTTATTATCTCGTGTTTCATACACCCCGCAATGTTAATCTAGCGACTTGGATTATCATGCTTGATGATGGACGTTGGTAGCTTCGGTTTGTTTCGAAACCTTAGAAGCCACGAATAAATAAAATTTTGCATGAACCGATTAGAGGCGTCTAACTTGGTTTTGCAGGATGGTTAGCATGTGCATATGATGTGGTATAGCAGTGCTCATAATAATTTGATTATGTATGAGATGACTATATGATGTAATTTGATTAACATGACCTGCGTGTCATGATTCGGCATGATGGCTGGAGCCATATGATTGCACTTTAATGACCTGCATGTCAACCTTATGTAATGCACTTATTTTATTAGCTATAGAGATAGCAATATTATCTAGTGCATCGACAAGGTGGTGGCAATCTTCGCGAAGGTGAACACCGACGCGAATGCCGAAGACGAAGAAATGAAAGACTTCTCCGTCAGAAAGGGCTATACCATATCATGCTATTATGAATTGCCTGAGATGTTTATCCCTTATGATGCACCCTTTTGATTGCGCGGTAGTCGCTTTTATTAGGGTGATCTCTCACAAAATATCAAGTAGTTAGTGTTCTCCCAAGTGTAGCACCGTCACGGCACTTTTCTTTTCGGGGTATCACATGGATGCATGGGTACGAACGATTAGACATGTGTGAGGCGGGTGAGTTGAGACCTCGCAGCGAGATCACTTGGTTGTCTTGACGTTCAGGCATGAAAGTCATGAGCTCGGAACACACGCATCGAAAGATGAACAAGAGTCACATAGAGATGTGATTGGCAAGTTGGCCTACCAAATGAAATTCTCGTCACTTGAGATGGATGCATCCTTGGCGTTGAATTGAAATTTGGATCTTGAATCACTCACAATCAATTATGAGAGATATTGATTTGAGTGGGAGCACACTGTAGAATTACCTTGTTTAAATTCTCAGTGCAATTAATTTTGAACACTGTCTAAGTGTGGTTTGCATAATAGTTGTAGAATAATGGCTCGCGTTTCCACCTTCCCTATTAAAATTGAATAGCTGTTTAATATCTGGTTAAAACTTTACGGTTGGTAACGTAATGTGAGGATTGTCCTCAAGAGTGCCGAGAAGGACTTTGTCCTATCGCATGCTTTTGGTATTCTCCCGCTAATGCTATGGATCATGTGACTCTCGTCCTTCGATCCAAAAGCTAGAATTCCTTTTCAGTCAAGTACAATATGTTTGCTTCCATGAGACCCGAACTTCGAAAGTTTGGATAGTTATGTGATATTCATGGAATCTAAAAATTATTTTCAGAGATAGACAAAGGCTAAAAGATATGAGATATCCAAAGCAATGTTTGTTTGCAAACTATTAGTAAAGGAGTTTACTATGCATAAGACTGATAAGAGAGGGATCCAGGAGAACGCCTATCATATGATGAAAGGTGAATAAAACAACAACTTAAAGAGAAAGGAAGTGTCCGAAGGGTGTTAGTGAAACTTTCACGCCTAGGAAGTCCGGGGCTAACGCCACTCTTAAGTTGGATGCTTCTTATGAGAGTAGGAGAAATACTAAAAGTTAAACTGTTAGAAGTATAATGGCAAAAGGAAAGAAGACTGGGATATCCAGCTCATGTATGAATGTCATACAAGTTTTTGATGTATAGAAGGCTGGTTAAAGATATAGTTCTTGGGAATTATGGTTAAACATGTTAATCACTAATTCTTGGGTATTGTGAGTTGATCACAAAGATACCCGCTTGATTGCATTCTGTTGCAACTCGATGTAAGAACTACTATGGCCTGAAAGACTAGCCAGGAATGAGGTTAAGATACACACAGGGAACATAGTAAATGTTACTATACCTTCCATTAGTGTATTCCCTATGTATTTACTTTCATAATTCATTTTAGAGTTTTACACTCTAGCCCATTACATAAAGTATCTTGCAAGAAGGTTATTCATAAGAGAACTTTTGATGTTCGATGTTATGAATAACATAGGGGCCATACTTTCATTATGAATGAGATGTATGTTATGAATATTGATATTAATACATTACCTCTGTATTTACTTTCATAATTCATTTAGAGTTTCATACACTCTAGCCCTTTGCATAAGGTATCTTGCAAGAAGGTTATTCATAAGAGAACTTTTGATGTTCGGTGTTATGAATAACATGAAGGGCCATGCTTCCATCAAGGATGGGATGTATGTTATGAATATTGATGGTAATATGATGCATCCATAACACTGACGCTAAATGTCGCAAGACTAAAAGAATACCACATATGTGTGGCACTGCATTTGGTCACATTGGAGAAACCCGCAAGGAAAATTCCATTATGATGGATTTTGAAGTCGTTTGATTTTGAATCATCTGACACTTGCAACTTTCCTCCGAAAAGTGAAGTGACTGAAATACCGTTCACAGGCCATAAGGAACGAGCTGCAAACTTATTGGTGATCATACATTTGATATGTGTAGTCCGATAAATGTTGTTGCAAGTAGTGGATTTATCTATCTTCAGAAATGACACAAGTAGATATGTGGATATTTACTTGTTGAGACGTAAGTCTGGATCTTTTGAATTCATTCATAAGGTTTTCAAAAATGAAGTAGAAGTTGTTGTAACAAGAAAATTATGTTTCTACAATTCGATTGCAGAAAGGAATATTTGAGTTACAACTTTAGCGAATGTCTGATGAGTTATGAAAGGGGTTTCATAACTTGCACCTCCTGGAACACCACTGCAAGTGGAAAGTCCGTGAAGATGTAATCGAACCATTTATGACATGGTAAGATCAAAGATGACATAAATAAAATTGCCATTATCCCTTTTTAAAAGGTGATGCTTTAGAGACTGCGGCTTTTTACACTGAAAAGAGATCCATCAGGTCTGTTGAAATGACGCCATGGTATGGTATGCCCAACCATGTTATATCTTTTCTTAACATTTGGAATATGGGGCTTGTGTAAAAGGTTACAAACCTATTCCAAATCATACAAGTGCTACTTTGTAGGTTATCCCAAGTCATTGGGTATTCCCCCACCACTATACCGAGGCAAAGGGTTTTGCCGCAAAACGGTATGCTTTTAAAGAGAATAGTTCTTACAAAAGGCGAGTGGGAGGACAGTGCAACTCGACGAGATAACCAGTATCTTCGTCATCAGATCAAAGGAAAGAAACCTTGGAAGTGATTCCAGAGTTTCCTACTGCGACTGATACGGAAGTCTCTACAATAAAATGTATGGACTTCAGTCGAACTTGCAGCTGAACCACGTAGGCAAGGCTCGTGCAAACCTCTCAGGTGCGCAAACGAGATATTGTTGTTGGACAACAGTATACCTACGATACATAAGGAAGCGATGATGGGCCCTGACTCCGGAATTGGCTAAATGCCAATACAATCTGAGATAGTTTCCATATCAATGTTTCAAGATTAAAATCTTGATACACCTTTCGGAAGGCTTAGAGTCTAACGAATATTTATGGAACTAAAAACTGATACGGATAAAAATGGTTTATACATAAAGCTCGACTTGTTGCAATAACAAGTTCAAGGAGTTGACTACGATGAGATTGTCTCACCGTAGCGATGCTTAAAGTCGGTTCGGGTTGAACTAGCAATTAATACATATTTCAATCGTGAGATATGAAACATGGATGACGAAAGGATTTCCATCTGATGGAAATGAAACCTAGGACTTGTATGTAATACAGTCCAAAGTAATTTGTCGATCCAGAGGATGCTAGTAAGTATGCAAACTTCAGAGTTCCAGCGATGGACCGAAGAGAGCAAAGTGGAGTTGGAATCTTCATTTTTGATGGAATGGTCAAAGGGGTTTGATTTCATCAAATGGGTATCGAAGATGCTTGTGATTCAAGAAAGTAAGTGGGAGCATAATAATATTTCTAAAAACCATGTGTACTTGACACATTGTTAATTGGAAATAAATTTCTTGACACGAATTAGGACTTCATTTGAAAATAGTTTTTCGATGAAGTGCTTAGGCTAAATAGCCTCAATATTAGGCATGATGATCTATGGAGATAGATTTACCTAATGGGGCTAAGCAATGAATACATATTGACAAGATGCTAAAAACTTTTTGGCATTTAAAAATCCAAGGAGTGATTCTTGCCGAAGTCACATGGAAAGAGTTTTTGCAAGACTCGGTGTCCCAAAACACTGACGAGTAAAATACATGATGGAGATTCCACACACTCTTGTGTTTGGATTAATCATGTATTCCATGGTATGTAAAACAACCAGATATGTCCAATACTCCAAAGTTGTTGCGAGTATAGATACCAAAGTGATCAAAGTACTGATCATAGGACAACAGTGAAAGATGTCACTGAGTACTAGAGTAGTACTGATGACATGTTTTCTCGCAAGCAGAGATTATGAAGTGCTCGTTGTAAGTAATTACATCGATACAGTCTTCATCAATGCTCCATGCGAATTTCGATTTAAGTTAAGGGTTTTGTGTAATACACAATATGGTGGCACGGTAGTTGGAAATTGTTCCAAACAAGATACTGTGGCGAATTCTATAACAAAGGCTAAGTATGTTGACGCTTGAGAAGCGACAAAGAAGTTGTTGAATCATATAGTTCATTCATGAACTTAGTATGGTTCCAAGATGGCTTTGGTCTATGGGACACTATTGCAGATAGTTGCTCCATAGCTCAGTCCGAGGAATCAGGTTTCGACCAATGATTCACACATATGCAAAGCCAAGTCCACACAAAATATGAATTTTGTGAAAGCGTGAAAACGCGAGGATATGCAAAGTTACACACGGAGCTGAAGTCGTCAGATCCGTTGAACATCAGGCTATACCACAAGCGAAGCATATTTTACACCAGTATGCCATAGGTGTAAAGTGCACTAGCATTGACTAGATTATTGACTCTAGTGCAAGTGGGTGTCTGTAGGAGATATGCCCTAGAGGCAATAATAAATGTTATTGATTATCTCCCTGTTCATAATTATGTTTATGTTCCATGCTATAACTGCAATGATTCTCGAGTCTACAAATAAAACGAGGCTCGGAGGAAGACTCATTTGCACGTGTGGAATAATAAACGATAAAATGTATTCCTAGTCTGGCCTCTAAGACTAGCTCAAGTATTGCATGATGATCCTGTTTTCCTGATCATGGGCATGGCTATGCCGGCAATTTTGAGGGCGCAATGTTGGTAGAACACTTGTGTTGAATCGACCCGAATTGATGTTATGCTATGAGATACATTCGTCATAAGTTAATGGTTAATAACACAGAGATGGTTAACATTTGCATAATTCCTTAGACCATGAGAGTATCGAGTTCCTTCATGCTTGCTTCATGAACTTTGGGGTTTGTTAAACGTCATCCGTAAATGGGTGGCTATTACGGCGGCTTACGGGTTCATGGAAAAGTATGTCAAGTAACTTGATAGCTCAAGATTGGGATTTGCTCCTCCGACGATGGAGAGATATCTCTGGGCCCTCTCGGTGTTACGGTATCCATCATCGTCTGGCCAGACACTTTGTGATTTGATCACGGGGATGCCGGAACACGGGAACGAGAAAACAGAACAATACCGGCAACGAGGTAACTGGCATAGTGGACAAGGTGTTGATCCACGGGGATGCCAACATGTCTCACCTCGGGTATTTGTAACATATCGCGAAGCAACAGGAATAGCACACGGCAACTGGAGGTTCACTCGAATATTCATTCGTGTGGGTATAGGGATCAATATGGGTGTCCACGGCTCCGATGTTGATCATTGATCGGAAGGGGTTCCGGGTCATGTCTATGCTTCACCGAACCTATAGGGTCACACGCTTAAGGGTCATCTATCTGCTGAATACTAGACAGGGAGTCTGAGAGAAAATCACCGAAAAAAGTTTCGGACACCGGAAAAGTTTCGGACAGCGGAAAAGTTCCGCAGAGAGGTCACCGGATGAGTTCCGGTGAAACTGAAAAGTTGTTTCAGAGGATACCATAAAGTCAAATTGGTTTTGGCAGATGCCTGATAATTCTTGGAGGGTGCCAGAATCATTCTGGAAACTTTCTGGAATTTTCCGGGATGAAAACCGGAAATGTTCCGGAGCTGCCGAAACCGCTTCAGATGCTTTTCGCAGATGAAAATCACTAAACCGGAATTGTTCCGGCTCGCGTTGAAAATTATTTTGGTGGGTACTGGAAATGTTCTAAGCCCACATGAATATTTTCAGTTCGATCAGACGCTGAAAAATGTCGTCGTGAATAGTGAAATTGCTTTTTGGGATATTTTTGGAAAAGTACCTTTTGGGATATTTTCCCAAAAGGCTTCTAGAAGGGATGGATGGATGGGGACCACCTTTGGGGGCCCCCACAAGGGTTGTGGCCGGCCAAGAAGTGGGCTCCACCTTGGAGCCCCACTTGCCCACTTGCTTTCCCATTTTGCCCTTGGAAAGTGTTTCCTTCATGAGCAAGTTTTGGTATTTTTGAAATGCCCATCCTAGCCCTAGGTTTTCCTATAAATAGAGGTGAGTGGGCTGCCCACAAACTCACTCTTTCTCACATACAAGTGCCATTGCAATGATCTGGCTTCTTCTCTCCCTCCCAGCGAAATAGTTTCGTAGAGCCGAAAGGCTGTCTGGGTTCCGGCAGGAACTAGTTCTGGACGGCGAAGCCCTGCCGGATAGATGACACCGTATGTGTGCAACTCTGTAGAGAGATCGTAGTTTCGGTCTTAGTTCGAGAGTGCCTCCCGAAGGGCTGTCCGTGTGACCGTCCGAGTTTTGGAGGTCCTCCCGAAGGGCAGTCCGAGTGACAGTCCAAGTTTCGGAGGTCCTCCTGAAGGGCTGTCCGCGACACCGTTCGGGGGACTGTCCGACCGCCTCCCGGAGGGCTGTCCGTGGGGCAGCTGAGGGTATACATCCTCGCGGTTGGGAGGTTGTAAAATCCTAGCTGCGGGGATCTGCACTGCCGATCGTCATCAACTCTACTTCCGCTGCGCTACGAGTCGGTAACGAAAATGATCAAACCTTGTATGCAGTCTCCATAGTGGTCCTGGGCTGGTGCGTAGGTCAGAAATTTTTTGTTTTCTGCTGCGTTACCCTACATCCGAGCCTTCGGGCGAGGAGGGGGGTTCCCCATGGAAATGATCATGCAAAAGGCAAAGTTAGCAAGTGCAGATATGTCGGATGTTTTTTGTTTTAGCATGCAAGTTTTGTGCGGAGGGTGCCGACTCGGTTTCGTCCGAGCCCCGTTTAGTCTTTCATGTCCCCTCCGCTTTTTGGCTTGTGCTCTCGCTAGCCGGACAGCCGGGAGCCGGTCTGTGGCTGAGAGTGGGGCCGTAGAACGGAGCGTATAGTACTCGGACTCCGGGGAGCGGATTTAACTGAGCAATTACAAATAAAGCGAACGGCCGGGTCGCCCGAACCGTTTTCTCCCGGACGTTTTTCGCGTGGGGTGACCTCCAGCTTTTGCTCTTGCTAGCCGGACAGCCGCGCTGCGGTCTGTAGCTGAGACTAAGAGTGGGCCATCGGTACCATGCACGCTACTGAGCCGTCTGCGGGAACGAACGTCTCAGGCCAATCGACCAGCCTCCGGGCCAACACTAGTTGGGCCCGAGGCGAACAGCTAAGCAGCTGGAAAAAATGCGGGGATACCCCCCGAGCGTCACTCGGGGTTATCTGTGTTAGCTGTGCAACGACAGGCGGATGTGAGCTCACATTGCTTTTTATCGTAGTCAGGTCGGAGGCGATCGCCGGCAGGCGGCCCGAGCCTCCAGGTGTTTGAGGGACGCCCCAACAGGTCGGACGGCCGGGCCGGGTAACGGAGAGGGAGCAGCCGGACCGGTCCCTTAGCTGGCCAGGCGGCGAAGCGGGCAGGCGAACGGGTCCGGCCCCAGCCGGCGAGGCGGGCAGGACGGCCAATCGGCCGATCGTCGACGCGGGCAGTCGACCGCAGCAGCCGGCAGGACTGCCGGCCGCGCAGTCGGCTAGGTACGCAGCTGAGCAGCCGGCCATGTGTGCATGCACGTACTTTGCCTGTACGTAAATTTTTTTTTTTTAGAAGCCGGCCTGCTCTTTGACTTTTCTTTAGCCGGCTTGTTTTTTCTCTTGTGGCAGCCAGCATATGGGGTCGAAGCCGGAGGCGGGGCAGCGAGGGAGTGGCCGGTTGGGGCGGGGCGCAGCCGGCAGCCGGCACGCGCGGCGCGGCCGGTAGGGGCGCCGCCCGGGCGGGTCAGAGCCGGCGAGTGGGCGGAGAACCCGGCCGGGGTCGGGGCCGGCCTGCGCGAGGCGGCAGCTGGACGAAGCGAGGCGGCAGCCGGCTGGAGAGGAAGCCGGGAGGTGGGAGCCGACGCGGAGGGGGCCTCCGCCCGGGCGGGGAGCGGAGCCGGCGGCCGGCGACACGGGAGACGGGCGCTCGGGCACAGCGGCCAGAGCGGCCGGGGGCGACGCGGCCGGGCTCGGGAGTCGGCCGGTGCGTCGAGCCGGCCAAAGCGGCGCGGGAGGAGGCGGAGCCGGGCGTGGCGATGGGGAGGAGCTCGGGCACGAGCGGACGGCACAACTTCGGTGGTGGCGCCGCGGCGGGGGTTCCCCGGCGACGCGGGAGAGGAGGCCGCGGGAGGCGGCGCCGCGCACCGGAGGAGATAGGCGACGCCACGCATCGGAGGAGGGAGCCGGCGGCGTGGGAGGCGGAGCGGCGCCGGCCATGCGGGCGCGAATTCGCCGGAGATGGCCGGCCCGCGGGACTGTCGGGAGCCAGGCCGCCGGTGTCTCGCTGGGGTAGCGGCGCCGGGGAACGAACGAGAGGAGTGAGAACGAGCGGGCGCGAGCATTTTTTGGAGGGGGAAACGAACGTGCGCGAGCACGGTGATGACGTCGAGCGGCGGTACTATTGCTCAGACGGCCGCGCGCGAGACCGAGGCAGGAGCAAACGACCAGGGAGACGGCCAAGGGCGGAGCAGCGTGCGCGAGGGCGGCGAGGCCGGGCACGGACGAAGCAACGCCTGAGCCGCGGCAGGCGGCCGACGTCGCGGTGGTGGTGACGAAGAAGGCGAGGCCGATGGTGAGGGCGGCCGCTGGAGTGAGTCGATGTCGAACCCCCGAGCGCTGCCGGAGAGACGGCGGCGACGCCGCGGTGAAGATGACGAGAGGGGTCCCGCCCGGACCGCGTAACCAGCAGCAGCTTGCCCCACGGTGGGCGCCCACTGTCGTGGTTTTGTCACTCGGTAGCGAGGGGGTACCGCATCACGGCAGATGCCAGGGGGTGGCTTAAGAGGTGAGAGCAAGGCTGCCGTGGAAGGTCCGGGACGGGTATGCGAATAGTACGCGGTGGTTTACCCAGGTTCGGGGCTCTCCGGAGAGATAATACCCCTACTCCTGCATGTCTGTATATATGTGGTTTATATGCGGTACAGGGTTGCTCCTGGAGCTGTATCGGAGATAGCAGTAGCAGTAGCAGAGAGCTAGCTAATGTATGTGTGGCCAGGAGAGCTCCTGGCCATGTGTGGCGTGGTGCCAGGCCTTGTGGCCGTGAGTGAATGAGTGGATGGTGGAGCTAGCATGGCTCCCTTTTTATAGTAGAAAGGGGCATGGATAGCTTACATCCAAAGCTAGGTGGGGTTGGTATGGTATGACACGGGCATGGTGGGTGGCGTCCCATCCACCAACTATACTATTCCAGATGTCAGGCAAGGTGACGCGTGAGGCTGACCATAGCCTTCCACTATTGCTGAATAGTGCCAGGTACAGCCGTCTCGTCTGTGTCGGGTCTGATGTGACGTCGCGGTTGACTTCGGGCCAGCCAGCTGGCAGGCACAACCGGCAGCTAGCTGGCTGGCGCAGCCGGCAGCCGGCCTGGCAGCCGGCCGAGTGGAGCAGTCAGCCCGGGCGGGCGGGCACCCTGTCCGACTCGCCGTCTTTGGGGTACCCGGGGGTCATCCCCCCGACAGTGTGTTTCTCTGAAATTCTTTTCTTTTGTTGAGTCATTGTAAAGAGAAGACCATGATGAAAATGTTGAGTGGCTCTCATATGCATTATTGTTGACCTAACAAAGAGCCCATTTTACCTTGTCTTCTCCTTTGAATAAAATGCTTGCAGATTCCAGCTTAGTCCACGGCACTTTTGCACTATTATTATTTTCATATCATTCGGTCATGCAAGTGAAAGGCAATAATGCCGATAATTTGTTGAAGTGACTGTGGCAAGGAAAAGCGGGTATGAACTCAACTTGTTCTTTGTTTTTTTAAATATGTTTAACTCAGTATCCATGATTTAGCATGTTATAATTAAACATGTTTATGATGACAAGTAGAGATTATAGTTGCTCATGTCATGCTTAAGTAGCTAGGAGTGGATAATGATTTATCTTGAGTGTCAACATGCATTAAAATGTTCATGATGTAGTATGATGATATGGTATCCTCCTCTGAATGTTTCAAGTGGCTTGACTTGGCACATGTTCACGCATGTAGTTGATTCAAAACCAACATAGCCTCCACGATATTTATGTTCATGGTGTTTATATCCTACTCATGCTAGTATTCAATGTTGATTATTCATAATGCATGATTATGACCATTTTCGCTCTCTAGCTGGTCGCTTCTCAACCTATATTGCTAGCCTTCGCCTGTACTAAGCGGGAATACTGCTTGTGCATCAAAACCCTTACACCAAAGTTATTCCAGATGAGTCCACTATATCTACCTATATGCGGTATTACTCTGCCGTTCTAAGTAAATTTGCATGTGCCACCTCTAAAATATTCAAATGAACATCTGTTTTGTGTGCCCGTACCGCTCATGGAGCGACAGGTGGCGGTCAGTATCTTCCATGCTAAGCGGGTTATTCTCACGACGAGTGTTTACTCACTTGTCCTTGCACGAGAGGGGCTGGTAATCGAGATGTCCAGTCCCATCATTTAAATTGCAAAATAATAAAACAAACTCCCCCGGAAAGTTGTTGGTATGGAGGGCACCCGAGGATTCGGTTAGCCATGGATTGTGATTGTTGGTGGAGGGGGAGTAAACTTTACTTTACCGCTTGGGAACCGCCGCTAATGTGTTTAGCATGGAAGATATTGAAAACTCTCGGTCGTGACGTTGACAGGAAATGCATACCTCCCAAAATTTTATTTATCTCTGATTTAAGCTTCGAGCTCTGGCACCTCTGCGAATCCATGCTTCCCTCTGCGAAGGGCCTATCTATTTACTTTTATGTTATTTTACTTTTATTTTTGAGTCATCACCTTCTCAAATAAGCACCAGTCCTGAGAGCACTATTGTCATTATCATGCATTGTGTATAGTTAATGTTGTGTGCATCCTGACTGGATCTCTTCTACCATGAATTACAATGCTTAGTCGCTGCTTGAACTTTGGAGGTGCTCTGCATTTATGTTTTGCGGTCTCAGAAAGGGCTAGCGAGATACCATGTTGCCATATTATATCATGATTTTTTTGACAAAGTGTTGGCATTTGAGATATCTTATTATTGGTCACTAGTTGATTATGCCATTGATATGAGTGAATATAATTTCTAAGAGTTATCATTTGCACGGTTAGTTATAATATTTGCTGAAAACTTGGGCACTACTTAAGCATATATGTAGATACAAGAACAAAAGAGTTTGTAAAAGTTTTTCTTTATCACTTTCAGTTTGTCAACTGAATTGCTTGAGGACAAGCAACGAGTTAAGCTTGGGGGAGTTGATACGTCTCCATCGTATCTACTTTTTTCAAACACTCTTGCTCTTGTTTTGGCCCCTAATTTGCATGATTTGAATGGAACTAACCCGGACTGACGCTGTTTTCAGCAGAATTGCCATGGTGTTGTTTTTGTGCAGAAATCAAAGTTCTTGGAATTGGATGAAACTTTTTGGAGAATTTTTATGGAATATATAAAAAATATTGGCGCAAGAATCAACAGAAGGGGGGCCACCCAGTGCCCATGAGGCACCAGTGCGTGCCACCCCCCCAGGCGCGCCCTGGTACCTCGTGGGGCCCATGTGGCTCTGTTTGACCTAATTCCAACGCTATAATTTCAGTTTCCCGAAGAAAAAAAATAGCAGCGGAAGTTTTATTGCGTTTCAGGAGCCGCCGCCACCTCCTGTTCTTCATTGGGAGGCCGAATCTGGAGTCCGTTCAGGGCTCCGGAGAGGGGGATGTTCCGGCATCGTCATCATCAACCATCCTTCATCACCAATATCATGATGCTTACCGCCGTAAGTGAGTAATTCCTTCGTAGGCTTGCTGGACTGTGATGAGTTGGATGAGATTTATCATGTAATCGAGTTAGTTTTGTTAGGGCTTGATCCCTAGTATCCACTATGTTCTGAGATTGATGTTGCTATGACTTTGCTATGCTTAATGCTTGTCACTAGGGCCCGAGTGCCATGATTCTAGATCTGGACCCTTTATGTTTTCATGAATATATTTGTGTTCTTGATCCGATCTTGCAAGTTATACGCACCTGCTATGTGTTGTGATCCGCATACCCCAAGGTGACAATAATTGGGATTCTTTCCGGTGATTGCCATAGTTTGAGGAATTCATGTATTCACTAAGTGTTAATGCTTTGTTCCGGTTCTCTATTTAAAGGAGGCCTTAATATCCCTTAGTTTCCTTAAGGACCCCGCTGCCACGGGAGGGTAGGACAAAATATGTCATGCAAGTTCTTATCACAAGCACGTATGACTATATACGGAATACATGCCTACATTACATTGATGAATTGGAGCTAGTTCTGTGTCGCCCTAGGTTATGACTGTTACATGATGAATGTTATCCAACGAATATCACCGATACAATGCCTATGAGTTTTTCACATATTGTTCTTGCTAAGTTACTACTGTTACCACTGCTGTCACAATTGCTACAATACTATTGCTGCTACCGTTACTGCTACTGTTACTATTATTGCTACTGCTATCAAACTATCATTCTACTGTGCTACTGATCACTCTGCTGCAGATATTTAGTTTCCAGGGGTGGTTCAATTGACAACACAACTGCTAATACTTGCAAATATTCTTTGGCTGCCCTTGTGTCGAATCAATAAATTTGGGTTGAATACTCTACCCTCAAAAATTGTTGTGATCCCCTATACTTGTGGGTTATCAGACATGCGTTAAGATCTGACGGAGCTAGGGTTTGACCCAGTTTAATACATTTCCACCGCAGAATCCCAGGGGTCTATCTCAAAAATTACCGCGACGCTTAGGGTTTCTACCCCATCTATAAATAGTGCGCTGGGGACCCCGAGGCCCATTTTCACCCTGCGCGCCTCTGCCATTCCTTCTTCCTCCCGCGCCCGCTCAAATTCAACCTCGTGCTGCCGCCACCACCGGAGTCCATCCGCTCCCACTTCAGCGCCGCCAGAGTTTGTCTCATTGCTGTCGCCGCCGAAGATTATTCGACACCGCCGCTACAGCTTGCCTGGTGTGACCGAAACTCATCCGCACCCGCCGCAGTTCATCCAATCTGTAAGTTCTTTCCCTATTTGTTGCGCCAGCACGATGGCTCACCCGCAGCTGTAGTCCATCCATTCATCTTCCGCCGCTGTAGTCCCTCTTCCACGGCGGCTGTAGTTCATCCCCATGGCTGTAGTTCGTCTATTTACTACATTTTCCTTCTTTTCTCAGCTCCGCACAGATCCAAAAGTCCCTTTTGTTTGTGCTACTGCTACTTTGTTCATCTGCCGTATGGGTCAGAAGAGAATGGCCATCAAAAACAAAGGGAAGAAGATGGATTCGTCGTCTGCATCAGCTCCAGCTCCAGCTATCACCAAGCGCACCATCTATGCAGATTGGGCTAAATCTCAGGTTTTTGAGCTCCAACTCACAGAGCTCATGACTGCTGGGTTACTGCCGCCTAAGGATGTGATTAACTGGCGTGCACCCGGAGAGGAGACCCGGCCAGAACCAGCCCAAGGTGAAGTCATCATCTTTGCTGACCACATAAGCCAGGGTTTTAAGCCGCCCAGCTCTAGGTATTTTCTTAATATCCTTGCATATTACGGCTTGCGACCTCAAGACCTCACGCCCAACTCCATTCTCAATATCAGCAACTTCCAAGATTACCTTCAGATAGAGCCGACTGTAGATTTGTTCTTAGAGTTCTTTTACTGCAACAAGCAACCTGAAACCAGTGGTGGCCAACTTTTAGAGTGTGGTGTCATGACAATCCAGAAACGCCCCAACTGCATATACCGCCACATGAAGTTGGCAAGCCACCCTAAAGGGTGGCAAAAATCCTTCTTTTACTATAAAGATAACTCGCCTTCCGCTGAAAATCTTCTACCGGGTTACCGTGCTAGCCGGCTTGTGTGGGATGATAACATGAATTCATATGCACTCGACGAGGCCCGAAAGGAGTTGAAACTGGTCTTCATGAGAATCAAGGCCCTGCTGGCTCATGGGCTCAAAGCCACGGATCTGATCCGGTGCTGGGTTGGATGGTGCATACAACCACTCAGTGTGCGCCCCCGCTTGTTTCACCAATACACAGGGCGGCTTGATGATGATATGCGCTACACAACTAAACCTTTAGAGCCGGCAAAAACTGTTAAGGCGGCAAAGAAAATCCTGGGCGAAACTTTGAAGGAGATCCAACTTGTGGGGATTGCTCCTTTCCATGCCAACAATCCGGCTCATGCGGTGTGCAAACTTTGTTTCTCTTTTTCTATTTTGTACTTTTCTTCCTTTTTACTGTGTTGTGAGAAAACGGCTTCTATCTTGCAGCTTACTAATGATTGGTGGAAAACCAATTTTGAACCCCCATCCACTCCAGAGGAAGAGGAGGTCGAGGAGAATGACGAAGATGAAGATGACGAGGTTGGACAACTTGACTCTCTTGGCTAGCTCCATAATCAGTTTGCTGACGCCCACTCTCCGCAGGAAAATATTGGAAATAGTAACCCGTCTGATACTGAGCCGGCACCTAATGCATCAGACCAAGAAACTCTTGGGAAGAAGAAGACCCGGCTGGTCGTCTTAAAGGTTCCTTATTCCCGTCTGAAAACTTCTCCTATGAACTTGTTTTTACCTTTGAAGAAATCACAGGAAACCGCAAGCAAGAAACGAAGAAACCGGAGCTCTAGTTCAGATGAGCCACTTGCAGAAGGTCTTCAACCTTGTCCTCGCCGGGTTCACAGTCATGAGTAGCTAACTCCAACATCATCTCACCCTAAAGCCAGTATGATGAAGGCTCCCTTGGATCCATCGGACAAAAAATACCACACTTCATCACGTTCGTCTAAGGCATCCAGCGTGAGCATACCAACTGATTTTGCCATCAACGTTGGGTAAGTACCATCAAACTTGCTATTTCATATCAACTATTCTTGTTCTCATAGTATTGTTTTATTCTTGTAGTGCCAAAGCAATGTTGAAGAAAACATCAGGTTCCACCTCTGCGGCTAGTGCTGACGTTGATATGGTGACTTCAGCCACCAAGGAAACTGTCCTAGAAGACCCAGTGCCCGAAGACCCGGCTCTAAATGATACAGGTTTTATAAACCAGAAGCTTCAGAGCTTGCCGCTGACAAGGGTGAAGCGGAAGACCCGGCTTTCAATAAGCCGGCTTCCCTTGAGAGGAATGAAGTTCAAGCTAATGAAGATGTGTAGTTTCTTTCTGAACAACACATCACGCCCCCTAGTACCTCCAACATCTTGACCAAGGTGGTAGCTGAAGTAAATCCACCCTTGCGCCAAGAGCCGGCTTCTGAGCCTGGCATGGAGATCTTTGAGGAGATTTGCTTTGCAAGTCTCCATCGGGAATACAAGACCCGGCTTGCTCAAAACAGAGAGCGCGAAGCCGGACTGGTAACTTTAATGAAGAGAAATCATGAGGTACATTCATTCCCTTATATTCATAGGACCTGTAGCCCCAAAGCTCTATGTTTATCATCTCGTGATGACTTGGTGCTTTGCATAGAAAAGTAGTCTTGCTTGTGTAGCCCCCAAGTGCCGGGTTGCTTGCCTGCAGCAGCTTGGGACTTGTCTTTAATTTTATAGATTACGAGCTTCAAATAGTGTAGCCCCCAAGTGCCGGGTTGTCTTGCCTATAGCAACCTGGGACTTGTCATTTTTTTAAATTTCATGCTTCAAACTATGTAGCCCCCAAGTGTCGGGTTGTCTTGCCTACAACAACATGAGACTTATCATTTTTACTACGAACCTTCAAATAGTGTAGCCCCCAAGTGCTGGGTTGTCTTGCCTACAGCAACCTGGGACTTATCATTTTTACTATGAAGCTTCAAATAGTGTAACCCCCAAATGCTGGGTTGTCTTGCCTGCAGCAACCGGGGACTCACTTTTCCTAGAAAATCTTTTGTTCTTTAAATTGACACTGTAGCCCCCAAGCACCAGATTGGCTTGCCTGCGACGACCTGGGGTTCTGTATACTTAATTGACTTTTGTTGTGCACCTGTAGAGATTGCCAAACAGAAAGAAAGGCTTGATGCTGAAACCGGCAAGCGTGAGAAGGCTGATCAGCTGGCTCGTGACCTCTAGGAATCTCTCCTCAAAGTTACTGAATTTTTTGAGAACGCGAAGAAAGAATTCACAAAGCACAAGGAAACTTGGACCCGGCGGGCAGAAACTACAAAGACCAAACTTGGTGCTGTTAAAGAAGAACTCAAAGGCAGAAAGGACCATGTGAGCCGGATCTATGCTGCCACCTTTGGTAAGCCGGTTTCTTTTTTTCCTTGCAGTTTGAACGCGGCGTTTTGCTCGTGTGCATATGAAATCCGTCTCCTGCTTTCCTAACTTGTTGTCCTTTTGACAGGTAAAAAGAATGCAATCAATATTGAACGTATGGACATCAAACTGAAAGCTCTGCATACACTGATTAAGCAGCTGTATATTGAAAGTGCATAAGCCATCCATGATGTAAGAGGCTGGGCCCAGCCACCACAAAAATTGGCTGATTTGTTGAAGGAATTTTCGACTATACCGGAACTGGTCAAAGAGCTAAAGTTATCAGCCTGCCGTAAAGGGGTTGTGCGTTGTCGGGGCTGGATTTCCGGGACACAAAATCCTAGAAATTAACCCCTCGTGTCATCACCAACCAAGATCATTGTTCACTGGTGGACACGTCCTTTTTATAGATTACCAAGCAATTACAAGAATTGAGTACAAGACCATAAAGGTCTAATGGATACAACAGTGGTTGACAGCGGATGGCGGAAGCGATTCACGGATTTCCAACTCTGATGGGGCTCCATTCCCACAGGAACGGCTGACCGGGATAACTCCTCTCTCACATGGCTGCTATTCCAGGCTCCTAGTTCGCAAGGGCGTCCTCATAGCACCTTCTTCAAAATTATGTTCTTATATTCCTGACCACATTAAGAGCCAGGGACAAGCCAGTGAGTCGATTTGAATGTACTCACAAACATTATGAACAAAAGATATACTGAATACAAACAGGATGCATATGCTCATGTCAAGTTACTTTTGGTGAGATATTCCGGTAGAGTAAATAATATGGCATGAATAATAAGGCAGAGAAAAGGCTTAATGATCATAATATCAAACATCACATATCAAAGAATGGTTCTTAGGTGGTGCGGCCATCCTAGAAGAATCTTAATAGAAAATAAAGGGTGGACTCGGGCGTTAGAACGCCCGTAGATCTAATAAAAATAAAGGCGGAGATTCAGGCGAGATAGAACAGCCCGAAAATCCAAAAGAAAATATAAAAGACGGAGATTCAGGCGACACAGGACCGCCCGAAGGTCCAAAATAAAATATAAAAGCAGAGATTCAGGCGAGATAGAACCGCCCGAAGGTCCAGAATAAAATATAAAAGCGGAGATTCAGGCGAGATAGAACCGCCCGAAGGTCCAAAATAAAATATAAAAGACGGAGATTCAGGCGAGACATGACCGCCCGAAAATCCAAAAGAAAATTAAACACACAAGTTATAACGCCCCGGACACACCCGCCGGTGGTCGTTACTCGTGGCGGGATCTAGACTGGCCCCACAGATCAACACTAGTCTTTCCTGCGCACTTTGTCCTCACTCGTGCGCACCCGGGAATAACTTCCCGGTCGGTCACCCATCCTGAAATTACTCCAAGCTGAGCATGCCTAACTTTGGAGTTCTTTCCGAATGGGCTCCCGGAAAAGAAGGAATTCCTTATTGATGTGAGTAGTCTATCATCCCTATTAAGCCAGGCTATCACATACACCCCCACTCAGAGGAACCGACGTCCTCGTCGGGCCACAGGAACGTTCCCTCTTGGCACATACGTCTATGCGTCCAGTCCGGCACATGTGTCATGCCGTGTGCCACGACGGGTCACAAACGTCATGCACAACATGACCGCACACCTGGCCCGCAAACATCCGTGTAACTGCGAGGGTCGGCTCTGATGCCAACTTATAACGCCCCGGACACACCCGCCGATGGTCGTTACTCCTGGCGGGATCTAGACTGGCCCCACAGATCAACACTAGTCTTTCCTGCGCACTTTGTCCTCACTCGTGCGCACCCGGGAATAACTTCCCGGTCGGTCACCCATCCTGAAATTACTCCAAGCTGAGCATGCTTAACTTTGGAGTTCTTTCCGAATGGGCTCCCGGAAAAGAAGGAATTCCTTGTTGATACGAGTAGTCTATCATCCCTATTAAGCCAGGCTATCACACAAGTATAATGAGTATTCAGGAGGTAGAACCTTCCCAGGAAATACTCAACAACATATATCAAGTAGTGCGTAATGAGTACCCGGGAGGTAGAACCCCCCAAGAGATACTCGATACTAAGTAAAAGAAAAGGTTAGTCCATAAGAATATCAACAATATTCATGATAACATTAATAGCAATGATCAATTCCTTGTTTAAGAATTTCGTCCGAAGACCGACACTAAGACCGACACTTGACCCTTCCCAACTACCGTCCTTGACCGCGGACACGGCTATTCAAATAGGTTTAGACTCTGCAGAGGTTGTACTCTTTACCCACATGTAAAGGATTTCTTTAGCCAGCATCGAAATGTTGACGAGTTCCAATTATGGTCTTTGGGAAGCAAACACACCTGACCTACACACATCAGTTTTAATTTCTCCCGAGCCAGGAATCACCCAAAGCATTGGGCAAAATAAAACCTTAAGTTGGGGTGGCTACAACCTCGAGTAGCATGGGTAGACGACCATATTTATACCGCGCGCGCAACTATGGGTGCCCCCCTCTTCGGCTACAACCGGAAACGCCCATGCCCCCTGACCCGATGACAAGCATTACCCTGGGCCAAGGAAACGTCATCGTGGCCCCTCTATGTGGTGTGTGCAGAGAAAGGGGTTAACAACTTACTAAACCATACCCTCCTTGCGGTGGAACACGTGGTAGTACGAAAATAGTTAGGACATAATGGAACAAGACTCGATCTAGGTCAACTCTGGAGGCAAATATTCCCTTCAGTGGTTAGCACAATATAATTCATTTTAATGGAGTACCCGAACAGGGTCACGACCCGGCATGTCTCGACATAAAACGGTCAAGTTCTCATGCCACAAGATGATCATCTCTTCCGGTTAATTTTACTTGTGACAGGTTTTATCCCATAAGTTAGTCATCTTGAGTAAAATAATATGGATAGCATGTAAACAATATTGTCATGATTAAAGGCTTATGAACATACATGCAACTCCCTATTCATGCAATTTACTAGTTAAGCAATCATGCATGCAATCACCATATCCCAAGTTCAAAACATGCTTGCCTTGAGTATGCAGAAGGGTTGGGTATTCTCCACAAGCTTTGAAAACAAACATTTTCCCTCCATTTCCTATTTTCAAAATAACCCAAGTTTCACATAAAGCCATAACAGTACAAAAAATCTGTTTGGATTTTTTTTACACAAATACTAAAATAAACTAGATGAAAATTAAAGAATTTCAGAAAAAGAATCAATTCATTTAGAGTTGTGGTTTAAAAGTTATTATGGTCTTAAGATCAGGGACTAATCTGTAATTATAATAACTACAACCAGGCCCCTAGCAGTTTAAACTGAAAACGTTTTTGAATAGAATACGCTAGCCAGAGGAGAAGACGTACTTTGCGAAATACATCTTCACTTAGGACGAACCGGTATGAGCCCTGGGTCACTGACAGTGGGTCCCACCGGGCCCACCTGTCATGTTTGACCGGTCCAGCCCGCCCTTTCTTCCTGCGGCAGAGCAGAGGCATCGTTCCGGCGGTCCCCATCGGTGAACGGAGGCGCCCCTCGGCGAGATGAGCTCACCATCGAGCTCAGGTGGTCTGGGCGGTCCCTCCAGTACTCGACATGGTTGGAGAGATGGACGGAGCCGCCGGCGGCAAAGCTTCCCGCGGAGCTCCGGCGAAGTGAAAAGAGGGCTTTTGCCTCTCATGCTTATACGATGGAATTGACTAGGGGAATCAAGGTGCGGTGAATCTGTGGGTCGACTAGTGCAAGAAATTTGGGAGGGGAGGCTGTGGTTGGCTCGGAATCATCCGAGAGGTGGCGACGGCCGTGGGTGCCGAAGAGGAAGAAGACGACCTTCCTTGGTCGTTTGGCTACTGCGGGTGGCTTACAGAGGGGAGTGGAGTGGTCCTGGTGGCGAGGGAGTGCTCGCAGTGGCCTTTTATAATGGGAAAGAGGCGGTTCCGTGGCTTCCCAAAGATGAACACGATAGCGGGCGCCATTGATGGCACAGCGTGGTCGGCGGCAAGGTGGGTGAGCCATGGATAGGTTTGGACGGTGGGTAGCTGAGCTGCGGATGTGCTGGCGGCTTCAGAATGGTACCAGGTGCCCCGGGTGGCGCCTCATGTTCCAGAGAAGGGACGCATCGGTGGCGGCCATTGATGGCGGATGGGGGTGGCTGGCGAGGTCGGCGATGGACGATGGAGCTCGGGTTGTTAGTAGATGACCTCAGGTTGCGCTAGCGGCCTCGGATTCGGCCAGGTGCCTCGGGTCGTTGGGTGATAGTGACGTGCAGCAGCGGTGGTCGTTGTGGACGGCGGTGGTCGGCACTAGAAGCCAGGGCCAGGTGCGGGGGAGGTGCGGCTGGTGTAGGTGAGGTGCGAGGGAGTGAGGAGCGAGCCAGGAAAGGCAGCAGGGGGACGACAGGGCTCGGGTGTGCCGCGGGTGCAAAACGGGCGCTCTGGCCGTGCTCCGGCCACTCTCTGGCATGTACACCAGGTGCTCGATAGAATGCCAATGGAACTTAGGGAGGTTTGCTGCATCTGGAAATTGGCATAGTGATGATCCACTATATATAAGGGATGGTGGACATGTTGGTTCAGTAAAAGGGGCTAGTGTCAAATGCCAGTTTAGAAAGATGCCAAATTTCTGTCATGCTCACCAGGTGCTTGATGAAATGTAAAGGTGACCTAGGGATTTCTTCTGGTAATGAAGATTAACAGGGTGATGCCTGCTTGGATGATAGAGAGGGTGGTCTAGTTGATTGGTCTAAACAAATAACTTGCAAGTGCAAGTTTTGTTAGATTTCAGTTCTGGATCAAAACTGAGAGGAATTATTCGGTAGACTTCCAAGATGCAAATGGAGCTGAGCTTCTGGACTTAAGGGTTTATTAGGAGGTACTACAGTGTGGAAAAATTTATGAATTGTTTGAGCAACAGGAAATTGGGTTGTAGTTCAAAGCTATGGGTAGGGCAGAATTGAGAATTGGATGATTTGCTCAAAAGTTTGAAATGACCATGGTGGGCTTTTGCATAAAAGTGAACTATAGGCCTAAGAGACTCTCCCAAATTTTTTTGGCATTTTTATAAAGTTTATTTGAAATAGTTTCAGTTCAACAGAAGCATTTCAGAGTTTGAAAATGTCATTAAAAGAATTATTTTTGGCAAACTTATTATGAAAATATTTCCTATTGATATTTAAGAGGTAATAAAAGAGTTGGGCAAAATTTTAAGACTCTCAATATTTTTCCAAAAAATTTCTGTAAGGAGGAAGAGGAAAGCAGGTGAAATGACTTTAAACATTATTAAAAGATCCAATTTAATTAACAAAAATTATTTCTGTCAAAGTTTTATTTGCAAAAACCTTTTATTAAAATTTGGGGTGTTACAACGCCTTCCCCCTTAAGGAAATCTCGTCCTTGAGCTTTGTTAAGGGCGAAAAAACTAATGCAGAACACAACAAACAAAACACCCATATGCAAAATGCAATTATGGCAATACATTCATGTCATACGCCCTAAGAAGCAAATGAGCACTACGCACTGTAACAAACATACTCATGACCGTCTACAGTCCGAAGGTGAGATCTACCGGGTCTTGCGGAAGGGTTCCCGGTAGTGGAGCACATTCTTCTTCTTCCGGGGAAAGTGGAGGAAGCAGACGAAGACCATGCCCTTCTTGAGTTGGCAAGGGTGGTCCGCCAATGGCGATCTGGGGATTTAGGAAAGCAAGATAATGGAGATAGTCCATTAGTTGCTGGGTTAGACGCTCCTGGGCCATCACATATTGAATGAGATTAGCCAGTGTTGGATCTATTTCTATAAGTTCACAGTGGAATGTAGCTTCAGCTCCGAATGCTGCACGGCTCGGGAAGTAGCAATACTTCCTTTCGCTGGCACAAGGCAACAAGAATCGAAGGCGGGTAACTGCTTCATAAGCAGCAACCTCAATGGCCATGCCTGAGGTTGGCATGGACCTCCCGATGAAGACAATATACGGAGGGCCTTGGTTTAAATCTGCTGGTGGGATTTGCACAACTGCCCAGTACTTTGAGGAGTCAGGGGTGATCCTCAACTTGTACAACTCATACTGGGGTGGGTGGATGGAACCAAGGGTATTGTGGGTAAAATCCCACAAAACCTTGACAAAACTACTGGGGTTTGCCTCGGGAATTCTTGGGTAGGCTCCCGGGTGAGACATGGAGTGATTGCATTGTGTTGGCGGAGAAAATGATCGATGTTTGCTGATGCTGGGTATGAGAATGGCCCTTATATAGCTGGGATGGAAAACATGATGCGGTGCCGGTACAACTTGGGTCGGGCCTCAATCCCCAAAAGAGAGTTGACAATCACTGTAGTGGTCGGTTAGGTTTGAGGAGTAATGGCAGCTATTGCGTAGGGGTCTCGAAACCTATTGCGCATACAAGCATGCCATCATGTAAAATCAAGCAAGCACAATCAAAACGGTAGCACACAAGCATTCCAACAATTGCACAGCGAGTGGACTAAGATGATTCCAGGGCACAGGATACAGAGGGAAACAACAGGGCCACCAAGGGCTCAGCGACTTCTCCGGTGGCTCAGTCCACTTCGTCGACATCAAGCCGGGTGTGCCCAGCTGATGTTGGGACTTCCCCGTGTGCTTCAGCTTCAGAGCTGGCTGGGGTATGAGCGGGAGTCACGGGGCTGCGGTAATGACGGTGTCTCTCATGAGACGTCGTAGCCACAGTCCCGTTCGAGTATGTCTCCAATAGGCGGCGAAGTTCCTCTGGGTGAACGAATGCGTTTCCTGGCTGGACAATAGGGTTAGACCTAGGAGGCTCGACAGGTCTCCCGAATAGCACTACTGGAGTGTCAGAGGCGGGTGCAGCTTCACTTCTCACAGGGGTCAGGAGAGCAAGGGTCCTACGAGTTGCAATCAGATCATTGGTGACCTGATCGAAGAGTGCCTCTTGCGCCCTCAGGTAGCGCACCATATGCACTAGAGCAGGATCTGACTCCTGGTCTCCGTTGGAGACTTGGGTCGGGCTACCATTGCCATCACGACTAGGGTAGTAGAAGAAAGGGCGGATGTTAACCCTTGGCGACAGATGCCGGAGTTGAACTGTAGCGTCTCGGGCTGCAAGCTGGATGGCTTGGGGTTCCACAGAGTCGGAGGTCGTCCGTCCAGTGAACCGATAGGGGCGTTCCGATGTGGTGCCCCTCCCTTATATGTGCACCGTGGCCCAAAAGTGATGGATGGCATCACTCACGTGCTCCCGGTACACAACATACTCCGGGGGCTCCTCTATGCCAAGGGCACGACGAGTGATATTGGCGAGGATGGCTGCAAAGTCTCCAAGCTCGACTGCGGTGGTCTCGTTGCAAACGATGGCACCAGGCATCTTGGTGGTTTGGATATTAAAGTGAGAATGAAGGCCGTGCTGTGCTGAGTTGAGGAAAAGCTTCCTTTATAGGCTAACTGAGTCTTCCATCGCATGCTTGCGGATGGGACATCTCAGGTGCCTACCACAGGCACACGTCCTATTGGCTAGGTTGATAGGTTGGGCACCGACTGTCAAAAGATGTAGGCTGGCCACTGATCATGCCATCGGATGGGATGGGCTTGGCGGTGGACAGGAAAGGACTTGGATAGTGTGGAAACCTAGGGATAGTGACCAGGCTAAGATAGGATTAGCCAGCGGTCAGCCTAGCTCTGATACCAAGGCTGTCGGGGCCGGATTTCCGGTACACAAAATCCCAGAAATTAACCCCTCATGTCATCACCAGCCCCAAGATCATTGTTCACTGGTGGACACGTCCTTGTTACATATTACCAAGCAATTAAAAGAATTGAGTACAAGACCATAAAGTCTAATGGATACAACAGTGGTTGACAGCAGATGGCGGAAGCGATTCGTGGATTTCCAACTCTGATGGGGCTCCATTCCCATAGGAACGGCTGACCGGGATAACTCCTATCTCACGTGGCTACTATCCCAGGCTCCTAGTTCGCAAGGGCGTCCTTATAGCACCTTCTTCAAAATTATGTTCTTCTATTCCTGACCACATTAAGAGCCAAGGATAAGCCAGTGAGTATGTTTGAATGTACTCGCAAACATTATGAACAAAAGATATACTAAATGCAAACAGGATGCATATGCTCATGTCAAGTTACTTTTGGTGAGATATTCCGGTAGAGTAAATAATATGGCATGAATAATAAGATAGAGAAAAGGGTTAGTGATCATGATATCAAACATCACATATCAAACAATGATTCTTAGCTGGTGCGGCGATCCCAGAAGAATCTTAACAGAAAATAAAGGGTGGACTCGGGCGTTAGACCACCCGTAGATCCAATAAAAATAAAGGCGGAGATTCGGGCGAGATAGAACTACCCGAAGGTCCAAAAGAAAATATAAAAGACGGAGATTCAGGCGAGACAGGACCGCCTGAAGGTCCAAAATAAAATATAAAAGCGGAGATTCAGGCGAGATAGAACTGCCCGAAGGTCCAGAATAAAATATAAAAGCGGAGATTCAGGCGAGATAGAACCGCCCGAAGGTCCAAAATAAAATATAAAAGACGGAGATTCAGGCGAGACAGGACCGCCCAAAAATCCGAAAGAAAATTAAACAAATAAGTATAATGAGTATTCAGGAGGTAGAACCTTCCCAGGAAATACTTAACAACATATATCAAGTAGTGCGTAATGAGTACCCGGGAGGTAGAACCCCCCAAGAGATACTCGATACTAAGTAAAAGAAAAGGTTAGTCCATAACAATATCAACAATATTCATGATAACATTAATAGCAATGATCAATTCCTTGTTTAATAATTTCCTCCGAAGACCAACACTAAGACCGACACTTGACCCTTCCCAACTACCGTCCTTGACCGTGGACCCGGCTATTCAAATAGGTTTAGACTCTGCAGAGGTTGTACTCTTTACCCACATGTAAATGATTTCTTTAGCCAGCATCGAAATGTTGACGAGTTCCAATTATGGTCTTTGGGAAGCAAACACACCTGACCTACACACACCAGTTTTAATTTCTCCCGAGCCAGGAATCACCCAAAGCATCGGGCAAAATAAAACCTTAAGTCAGGGAGGCTACAACCTCGAGTAGCATGGGTAGGTGACCATATTTATAACGCGCACGCAACTAGGGGTACCCCCCTCTTTGGCTACAACCAGAAACGCCCATGCCCCATGACCCGATGACAGGCATTACCCTGGGCCAAGGAACCGTCATCGTGGCCCCTCTATGTCGTGTGTGCAGAGAAAGGGGTTAACAACTTACTAAACCATACCCTCCTTACGGTGGAACACGTGGTAGTACGAAAACAGTTAGGACATAACGGAACAAGACTCGATCTAGGTCGACTCTGGAGCCAAATATTCCCAGCAGTGGTTAGCACAATATAATTCTTTTTAATTGCAGTACCCGAACAGGGTGACGACCCGTCATGTCTCGACATGCAACGGTCAAGTTCTCACACCACAACGTGATCATCTCTTCCGGTTACTTTTACTTCTGATGGGTTTTATCCCGTAAGTTAGTCATCTTGAGTAAAATAAACTGGACAACATGGAAACAATATTGTCATGATTGAAGGGTTTCAATGGTATGCATGACTATGCAAAATATGAACATACAAACAACTCCCTATTCATGCAATTTACTAGTTAAACAATCATGCATGCAATCACCATATCCCAAGTTCAAAACATGCTTGCCTTGAGTATGCAAAAGGGTTGGGTATTCTCCACAAGCTTTGAAAACAATCATTTTCCCTCCATTTCCTATTTTCAAAATAACCCAAGTTTCACATAAAGCCATAACAGTACAAAAAATCTGTTTGGATTTTTTTTACATAAATACTAAAATAAAATAGATGAAAATTAAAGAATTTCAGAAAAAGAATCAATTCATTTACAGTTGTGGTTTAAAAGTTATTAAGGTTTTAAGATCAGGGACTAATCTGTAATTATAATAACTACAACCAGGCCCCTGGCAGTTTAAACTAAAAACGTTTTTGAATAGAATACGCTAGCCAGAGGAGAAGACGTACTTTGCGAAATACGTCTTCACTTTG
Organism: Elymus sibiricus; assembly: GCA_039707655.1. Classification (NCBI taxonomy): domain Eukaryota; kingdom Viridiplantae; phylum Streptophyta; class Magnoliopsida; order Poales; family Poaceae; genus Elymus; species Elymus sibiricus. The sequence goes on along the minus strand of CM077672.1, from coordinate 517,815,776 downwards.
GACGAACCGGTATGAGCCCTGGGTCACTGACAGTGGGTCCCACCGGGCCCACCTATCATGTTTGATCGGTCCAGCCTGCCCTTTTTTCCAGCGGCAAAGCAGAGGCGCCGTTCCGGCGAACGGAGGCGCCCCTCGGCGAGATGAGCTCACCATCGAGCTCAGGAGGTCCGGGCGGTCCCTCCAGTACTCGACATGGTTGGAGAGATGGACGAAGCCGCCGGCGGCAAAGCTTCCCGCGGAGCTCCGGCGAAGTGAAAAAAGGGCTTTTGCCTCTGATATTTATATGATGGAATTGACCAGGGGAATCAAGGTGCGGTGAATCTGTGGGTCGACTAGTGCAAGAAATTTGGGAGGGGAGGCTATGGTTGGCTCGGGATCATCCGAGAGGTGGCGACGACCGCGGGTGCCGGCGAGGAAGAAGACGACCTTCCCCGGTCGTTTGGCTGCTTCGGGTGGCTTACAGAGGGGAGTGGTGAGGTCCTGGTGGCGAGGGAGTGCTCGCGGTTGCCTTTTATAGCGGGAAAGAGGCGGTTCTGTGGCTTCTCGAAGATGAACACCATAGCGGGCGCCATTGATGGCGCAGCGTGGTCGGCGGCAAGGTGGGTGAGCCACGGATAGGTTTGGACTGTGGGTAGCTGAGCTGTGGGTGTGCTGGCGGCTTCGGAATGGTGCCAGGTGCCCCGGGCTGCGCCGCATGTTCCAGAGAAGGGACGCGTCGGTGGCGGCCATTGATGGTGGATGGGGGTGGCTGGCGAGGTTGGCGATGGACGGTGGAGCTTGCGTGGTTAGTAGATGACCTCAGGTTGCACTGGCGGCCTCGGGTTCGGCCAGGTGCCTCGGGTGGTTGGGTGACAGAGACGTGCGGCGGCGCTGGTCGGCGTGGGCGGCGGTGGTCGGAGCTAGAAGCCAGGGCCAGGTACGGGGGAGGCGCGGCTGGTGTAGGTGAGGTGAGAGGGAGTGAGGAGCGAGCCAGGGAAGGCAGCAAGGGGACGGCAGGGCTCGGGTGTGCTGCGGGTGCAAAACGGGCGCTCTGGCCGCGCTCCGGCCACGCTCTGGCATGCACACCAGGTGCTCGACAGAATGCCAATGGAACTTAGGGAGGTTTGCTGCATCTGGAAATTGGCATAGTGATGATCCACTGTATATAAGGGATGGTGGACATGCTGGTTCAGCAAAAGGGGCTTGTGTCAAATGCCAGTTTAGAAAGATGCCAAATTTCTGTCATGCTCACCAGGTGCTTGATGAAATGAAAAGGTGACCTAGGGATTTCTTCTGGTAATGATGATTAACAGGGTGATACCTCCTTGGATGATAGAGAGGGTGGTCGAGTTGGTTGGTCAAAACAAATAACTTTCAAGTGCAAGTTTTGTTAGATTTCAGTTCTGGATCAAAACTGAGAGAATTATTCGGTGGACTTCCAAGATGCAAATGGAGCTGAGCTTCTGCACTTAAGGGTTTATTAGGAGGTACTACAGTATGGAAAAATTTGGGAATTGTTTGAGAAACAGGAAATTGGGTTGTAGTTCAAAGCTATGGGTAGATCAGAATTGAGAATTGGATGATTTGCTCAAAATTTTCAAATGACCATGGTGGGTTTTTGCATAAAAGTGAACTATAGGCCTAAGAGAGTCTCCCAAAAAAATTTGGCATTTTTATAAATTTATTTGAAATAGTTTCAGTTCAACAGAAGCATTTCAGAGTTTGAAAATGTCATTAAAAGAATTATTTTGGGGCAAACTTATTATGAAAATATTTCCTACTGATATTTAAGAGGTAATAAAAGAGTTGTGCAAAATTTTAAGATTCTCAATATTTTTCCAAAAAATTTCTGTAAGGAGGAAGAGGAAAGAAGGTGAAATAACTTAAAAAATTATTAAAGGATCCAATTTAATTAACAAAAATTATTTCTGTCAAAGTTTTATTTGCAAAAATCTTTTATTAAAATTTGGGGTGTTACATAAGTGCCATGGCTCTGGCAAAAGCTTATCATCTAGAAATGAAGCCGGAGCTGCTTGCTGGTGTGTTCCCGAGTACAAAGTAGACAATACTGCCTTTGATCAAGCTGACTTTATGAGGGTGACTAAGGAGACCCGGCCTTTTGCCACATCAATCGCCCACTCCCTGGATTTTTCCAGCTTCCAGCCCAGCTATGATGCTCGCAACAGGCGAATGGAGCCACCAATCCCGCAGCCATCTGATGTTGTGCCCAAATTTCAGAAAAAAGCTCCGCCTACTTCATCTGCTCCACCTAGTTCGAGCACACCAACAATCCCGGCTCCTCCTCGAGCAAACCCGGAAGGTGAGGATGGTGATGGGTTCGCTATTGAGGCGCTATCTTCGATCCAGTGGCACAAAGATGATGTGACTGGGGTTGATGCTGGTGGTGCAGAGGCCGGCCAGAAAGATACTGAAGAATCTGCTAAGGACGGCGCCCTCAAGCACCAAGAGAAGCCGGCTGAGGAACAAGAGGAGGACCCATCTTCATATATCACGGGGAAAGACAAAGATCCGGCAAATCCTGCGCAGGAAACCAGCAAGTCCGCGGCCGGTCTGATACTCAGACTTTGATAGAGTAAGCTGCATTAAGCTGCAAAAAACAATGATATTCAGCCCAACGGGCTTGTAATAAGTAGAAACTTAAGTGTGATTGGATGGCGTGTTTGTACACCTGTGAATTTGGGTTTTTGTAACGAACTAAGTCCGTTTTACCTCAAATTCCGGCTTGATAGCCCTTTTGGCTTAGCTTTGCTTTTCTGTGAAGCTGGCTTTCACGTGACTTACTCCGATGTTTTCAACTTTGATAAATTCAGGGTCAACTAAGTCCACAATGGGCGTCAGAGGTTATTGATTTATCAAGCGCATAGCCGGGTCACATAATTGCGAGTGGCATCTGGCTTACAGGCATGTATAACCAAGAAATATATGTTGGCATATGCCGGGTTCAAGGGTGATTAGCTGAACTCATTAAGTTACAAGCCCCCAAGTAACTAATGATCAACGATAAAAAATAAAGACTCAACGCACAATGATATGAGGTGAAACGACAAACTCCGGGTTCCAGAGGTGCCGGCTTTATTCCATTAATCATAATATATACACAGTGATTACAATTAACCTACGCATAATAAAGATAGAAACTAACGTATAACAACATAAATGTTGCAATGAACTTATGTGTAATAAGGGCGCAGCTGAGCAATGTTCCATGGTTGGGGAGTTTCTTCCTCGGACGTACGTGATTTATCCACCTCACGTATGTCAACGAGGTAGTAGGATCCATTATGCAGATTTTTGCTGACCACAAAGGGTCCTTCCCAAGGTGTGGAAAGCTTGTGCATGCCAGTCTGCTTCTGTATAAGACGCAATACAAAGTCACCCTCCTAGAAAGTGGGGCTTCGAACTCTACGGCTATGATAGCGATGTAGGTCTTGCTGATATATAGTTGATCTTGATGCTGCAAGATCGCGATCCTCTTCCATGGCATCAAGGGAGTCTTGACGAGCTACCTCGTTTTCTGTTTCCATGTATGCAGCAACTCTTGGCGAATCATGACAGATGTCACCTGGCAATATGGCTTCTGTACCATACACAAGGAGAAATGGCGTATAGCCTGTTGACCTGTTGGGAGTAGTCCGTATGCTCCACAACACAATAGGAAGTTCCTCAACCCAGCAGCCCGTGGTGCGCTCAAGGGGGACCCGGAGTCTGGGTTTGATACCCCGCAACAGCTCCTGGTTCGCCTGCTCTGCTTGCCCATTGGACTGTGGATGTGCCACTGATGCCAGATCAAGCCGGATATGTTCCTTCTGACAAAATTTCTGCATTGCTCCTTCAGAGAGATTGCTGCCATTATCCATGATGATACTGTGAGGGTATCCAAATTGAAAAATGATTTTCTTCAAAAAAATTACCGTTGTTTCCGCGTTGCAACTGCTAACCGGCTCTGCCTCTACCCACTTGGTGAATTTATCAACAGCGACCAAGAGGTGGGTCTTCTTGCAAGCTGATGGCTTGAAAGGTCCAACCATGTCAAGCCCCCAGACTGCAAACAGCCAAGTGATTGTAATCATTCTGAGAGCCTGAGCCGGCATATGGTCTTTTCTTGCGTATCTCTGGCACCCATCACATGTGCGAACTATTTGCTCTGCGTCAGCGTGGGCTGTAAGCCAGAAAACTCCGTGCCTGAAAGCCTTTGCGACCAAAGATCTGGAACTGGCATGATGACCACAATCTCTGGAGTGGATCTCATTGAGGATCTGCTATCCTTTTTCTGGAGAAACACATCATTGGAAAACCCCTGTGGGACTCCGCTTATGAAGCTCTCCATTGATGATTGTGTATGCTTTAGAGTGTCGGACAATCTGCCGGGCGATGATTTCCTCATGAGGGAGCTCGCCTCGGGTCACATAAGCCAGATAGGGCTCTGTCTAGTCTGGAATCATATGAAGTGTTGCCACCAACTCAGATTCTGCGTCCGGGTTTGCAATGTCCTCCTCTGTTGGTAACTTGACTGATGGACTGTTTAGTACGTCCAGGAAAACATTGGATGGAACTGGCTTCTTTTGAGAGCCCAGTCGGGATAATGTATCCGTTGCTTCATTACGCCGGCGGTCGATGTGATCAACCTGATATCCTTTGAAGTGACCAGCGAGTGCTTCGACCGCGCGCCTGTAGGCTGCCATAACCGGTTCCTTTGAATCCCAAGTCCCGGAAACTTGCTGAGAGATAAGATCAGAATCACCAAGACACCTGATGCGAGTGATGTTCATCTCTTTGGCAATGTGCAGTCCATGAAGCAAAGCATCATATTCTGCCGCGTTGTTAGTGCAGGTGAAAGGAATCTCCAACACATAACGAAGCCTGTCACCTCGGGGGGAAGTCAAAACAATTACAGCCCCCGAGCCCTCCAACTGCCTGGACCCGTCAAAGTGCATTGTCCAATATTTGGTGTCCGGCTTCTCTGGAGGGGCTTGCATCTCTGTCCAATCATTGATGAAACAAACCAAAGCCTGTGACTTGATGGCAGTATGTGGTGCATACTTCAGATGATGTGGTCCAAGCTCGATAGCCCACATTGCAACTCTCCCTGTTGCTTCTCTGTTCTGAATAATGTCAGCCAAAGGTGCAAAACAGACGACGGTGATGGGGTGCTCCTAGAAATAAAGCTTCAGCTTGCGACACGCCATGAAAACACCAAAAACCAGCTTCTGCCAATGTGGGTATCGCTGTTTAGACTCCGTAAGGACTTCACTAACATAGTAGACTGGTCTTTGGACTGGATGCTCTTGCCTTCCTCTTTGCGCTCGACCACCACAACTGCACTGACGGCTCTATTGTTGGCTGAAACATACAACAACATAGGATCCTTCTTCTGAGGAGCTGCGAGGATAGGCGCTTTGGACAACTACTTCTTAAGCGCTTCAAAAGCATCATTGGCTTCGTCATTCCAATTGAAGTCATCTGTTTTCTTTAGGAGCCGGTAAAGAGGTATGGCCTTCTCCCCGAGTTGGCTTATGAAATGACTCAAACCTGTGACGCAGCCAGTAAGCTTCTGAACAGCATTGAGGGAAGCCGGTTTTTTTAGGTTGATGATGGCCTGAATTTTTTTCGGGTTCGCCTCGATGCCTCTCACAGACACAAGAAATCCAAGGAGTTTCCCTGCTGGAACCCCAAAAACACACTTTGTCGAGTTCAGTTTCATCTGGTACGTACGAAGGTTATCAAACGTCACCTTCAGATCCGCAATCAGGGTGTCACTCTTCTGGGATAATTAATTATAGAACCAAATTCAATCATCAGATGTTCTCCCTCTGTCCGAATAAAAAGATCTAGATTCGAAATTTAAATTTAACCTGTCATTTTATTCCATAAAAAAATTTGTATCATTGTATTCCATCAAAAAAATGATTTGTATCATTGTATTGGCACTTCAAAATATTTTAAACGATGTCATTTTTTATGTTTATTTATAACTTTCAACTTTTGGTAAAACTGTTGGCCAAAATTAGGCTTTAACTTCAGACCATGCTTTTAGTTGTGTGATGGAGGGAGTAAAGAGTAATGCAAGTCGATAATCCAATTGACATCAGCAAGCTTATTAATCATGTATGTGGATGTTTGGCCAACCGATCGACATGTGCAGCGAGCGATTATTACTGGTTTAGGGAGAGTGTACTTCACATCTGACATGTGCAGCAAGTCGTGTCCGAAGCCGATGCCATTAGCGGGCTGCTCTCCAAAGCCCTGACTAAGATTCGGCGCCTTGGAAACAACGCCAACGTCCAGAACCGTGCCAACATAGCGGTAAGATTGGCGAATTGCGCTTTATTTTTGAGCTGGGGGCACGAACAGTGCACCCAGTGGGTGGAGCCCCCGAGCCTCGAACACAGGCCTTAGGCATAACTTAGCATTTCTAGTAGTCCTATTTAGGTTCTCATCTTGCATTCCTTCCCATCTTTGGCCATCTCTGTCAGGTATTCCGATGCTGCAGCATTCTATTTAAGACTTGGTTCAGCTGCTGATAAGTGCAATGTCGTCAACAGCCGATGCGAGGTAATAATTACTAGCTAACCCTAAACCCTAAACCCTAACATCTACGTACTAAGGCCTGGGATCACCATAGCACTTTGTTCTTCCCCGTCGTTGAACCTTTCTTTCCCTAAAAGAGAATTAACGAGTTGAGCACAGGCCTTAGTACGTAAACAACAAATAAATATGCTGAGAGATACGTTCGTTTACAACATCACTATCATCTGCAGGACAGCAGGAGCAAGTTATCTAGCAAAGGATCGAGGCACTTATCTCTGTCCCCACTGACCGAGTCACCCAGCTAAGCTTCCATGATTAATATATGCATGAAAGTCGAACGGGCAAATCGTAACGAAGATGCCAATTCTGTGTATATAGTACTTAATGAAATCACCAACGAAAACGTCAAACCTGAAGCCGTGCACAAGCCTCAAAGCTTCAGAGGAAACAACAATGCGCCAAACGTTGTTTTTTTGGCATGCTACACCGATCCATGAACTAAGTCAAGATTAGGTCCATCTCTTTCACCATGCTAATTCCTGCCGCCATGGGCCAGCTGCTTAATTCCAATGTTTAAACACCACAGCTTTGCATCAACTAAGCTGTTCCAGTTGACCAGTTCTATCCATGTGCAGCGCATATCTACTTACTACATGCGAATAGGAACTCGCTAGACATCTGTGCTTATCTCCCTATAAATACATCCGATTGATACTCATTTTCCCAAGCCAAATAAGCATCTGCAAGTCTATAGAGCCGACTACACTCCCATAGGAGAAGCATATATAAGCTGTAACAAAAGCTTCGATCGACGTCGCATCCGCAATGGCTGCCCGACAAGTGCTGCTGTTGGCCTTGGCGGCCGTCACCGTCGGCTTGCTCGCCTCGCCGGCCTCCGCCGTGGACTATACGGTTGGGGACAGCGCTGGCTGGACCCTCAAGTACCCTTTCAGCTGGCCCAACGACAAAACATTCAGAGTTGGCGACACCATCAGTATGTAGTCTATGCACCTTCAGAGCTCGTATAATTGTATCACGTTGAAACATGGTAACCCTACTTGTCTTGCTCATATACGTTGTTCCTTGATCTTTCGCAGCGTTCAAGTACAACATGGGCAGCCACACGGTGGTGGAGGTGAGCGGCAAGGACTTCAAGGCCTGCGACACGGGGAACAAACTCGGCTCCTGGTACTCCGGCAGCGACACCGTCAAGCTCGACAAGGCCGGCAATCGGTGGTTCTTTTGCGGCGTGGCTAACCACTGCAACCTGGGCATGAGGCTCCTCGTCACTGTCGCCAACGGCACCGCCTCGTCGCCGTCGTCGGCCCCTTCGAACTACAGGGTTTGCGGGGTTGCTGCAGCGCTCGCGGCCGGCGCCATGGCCACGGCCGTGCTCGTGTTCTAGGACGCACCAGTTAAACGGTCCTCACTGTTGGACGCCTCCGTGTTGTGATGGTCTGATTGATGGCCGGTGTGTGGAGAGAGTATTTTCCATTTGATGTTTGAATTACTAGTAGTATTATGTTTTCTATTGTTGCCCTTACTGATGAATTAGTATTGCTAGTCATCCACGCGGAACGCTGGTATGTAATTACATTCTTATTCGAAAATGTTCATTTAATATAGGGCCGGTGTGTGGACAGAATATTTCGCATTTGATGTTTGAATTGTCATTTTTACTACTCCCTCTATGCCAAAAATTTTGGTATGGGTATAGGCAAGGTATAGATAAACTTTTGCCTACACCCGTACCAATAATTTTTGACTACACTCATCCCAAGAATTTTGGCATAGAGGTTGTATTATTGTTACTGATAAATTAATACTGTGCTTTCTTGACGACAGCATGTGATTATCACTCTTTTTTGAGTCAGCTATAACCATGTCAAGGGAACAAGTAAGGAAGCAATAATACAACATCAACTTTATCTAGAAAATCTCTAATTAATTATAGAACCAAATTCAATCATCAGATGTTCTCCCTCTGTCCGAATAAAAAGATCTAGATTCAAAATTTAAATTTAACCTGTCATTTTATTCCATAAAAAAATTTGGATCATTGTATTCCATCAAAAAAATGATTTGTATCATTGTATTGGCACTTCAAAATATTTTAAACGATGTCATTTTTTATGTTTATTTATAACTTTCAACTTTTGGTAAAACTGTTGGCCAAAATTAGGTTTTAACTTCAGACCATGCTTTTAGTTGTGTGATGGAGGGAGTAAAGAGTAATGCAAGTCATTAGGCCACTAATGACGCGCCTAATCTACCCCCAGAGGCGCTGACAGTGGGCCCGTGGCTTAGTTAATCTGGCCAGTTAAAAATAAATGCACTGTTATTTATAATCAGAGTCCTGTTGACCCAGTCATCTGCTGACTGGGCAACGCCCAATCGCTGACCAGTGGGATCCGGGGGGGCCCCGTTGACTGGTCAGCTAGTCAGCTGACCGCTGACGCAATGCTGACACCAGCATGACGTCATATTTCCTTTTCGGGTAATTGTAATAATTAAGAAATTTCCAGAAAATGCCTAAAACTTTGAAATTCAATAGAAAAATAACCGTAACTCAGATGAAAATGTTTTATATATGAAAAATGATCAGAAAAATCTAACGAATCCGAATATGTCATTTGTATTCATGCTGGAATCCTCTAAGAGAGTGAACATGGAACTTTTGACCTGTTTTCGGTAAATGAATAGTGAATGACTTCGAGGAGATATTTCTAAATAAATTCCTAAATCATCTAAAACATTTAGAGATGCATTAGAACACCCCTGCATATCATGTAGTCATGTCATGCATTATGATTGCATTTGTTGCCATGTATTTATCTGTTTCTTCCCCCCTTCTCTTCCGGTAGATCCCGACACCGACGTGGCCCCAGAGGACGACTACACTACCGATGACCCCTCCTTCACCGCAGAGCTTCCAGGCAAGTAAAAACCCCTTGATCATTCCTATATCGCCCAATTCTCTTCTCTCTTATGCTTGCATTAGAATTGCTACTGCTGATGTTCCGATAGCTCCTACTCTGCTGCATAGCCTGTTTTTGTAACTGTTGTTAATACTTACCTGCTGTAGATATGCAGATTGGTTTTCTAATATTGTGCCCGTGGAAAAGAAAAATACTGGTAATATTAGAATCTGTGTTGATTTTAGAGATTTGAATAAGGCTACTTCAAAAGATGAATATCCTATGCCTATAGTCGACATGCTTATTAATGATGCATCGGGACATAAAGTAATTAGCTTTTTAGATGGTAATGCAGGTTATAATCAAATATTTACGGCCGAACAAGATATGTCTAAGACTGCTTTTCGTTGCCCAGGTTTTGTTGGTTTATTTGAGTGGGTCGTTATGACGTTTGGGTTGAAAAATGCCGGTGCTACATACCAATGAGCTATGAATTTAATTTTTCACGATCTTCTCGGCATTGTACTAGAAATATATATTGATGACATAGTTGTTAAATCGGATGGGTTTGATCATCATTTAGCCGATTTAAGATTAGCTTTTGAAAGGATGCGCCGGTATGGATTCAAAATGAATCCACTCAAATGTGCTTTTGGCGTGTCGGCTGGTAAGTTTTTAGGCTTCATAATTCATGAAAATGGCATAGAGATTGACCCTAAGAAAGTGGAGGCAATTAGAAATTTGGAGGAACCCACTGTTGGAAATATGCCCTAGAGGCAATAATAAATTGGTTATTATTATATTTCCTTGTTCATGATAATCGTTTATTATCCATGCTATAATTGTATTGATTGGAAACTCAAATACATGTGTGGGTACATAGACAACACTGTGTCCCTAGTAAGCCTCTAGTTGACTAGCTCGTTGATCAAAGATGGTTAAGGTTTCCTAGCCATTGACATGAGATGTCATTTGATAACGGGATCACATCATTGGGAGAATGATGTGATGGACAAGACCCAAACTACGAACGTAGCATATGATCGTGTCAGTTTATTGCTATTGTTTTCTGCATGTCAAGTATCTGTTCCTTTGACCATGAGATCATGCAACTCCCTGACACCGGAGGAATACCTTGTGTGTATCAAACGTCGCAACGTAACTGGGTGACTATAAAGGTGCTCTACAGGTATCTCCGAGGGTGTCTGTTGGGTTGGCATGGATCAAGACTGGGATTTGTTACTCCGTGTGACGGAGAGGTATCTCAGGGCCCACTCGGTAATACAACATCACAATGAGCCTTGCAAGCAATGTGACTAAAGTGTTAGCCACGAGATCTTGTATTACGGAACGAGTAAAGAGACTTGCCGGTAACGAGATTGAACTAGGTATAGAGATACCGACGATCGAATCTCGGGCAAGTAACATACCGAAGAACAAAGGGAACAGTATACGGGATTAACTGAATCCTTGACATAGAGGTTCAAACGATAAAGATCTTCGTAGAATATGTAGGAGCCAATATGGGCATCCAGGTCCCGCTATTGGTTATTGATCGTAGAGGTGTCTCGGTCATGTCTGCATAGTTCTCGAACCCGCAGGGTCTACACACTTAACGTTTGGTGACGATTAGTATAGTTGAGTTATTTTGTTGGTGACCGAAGGTTGTTCGGAGTCCCGGATAAGATCCCGGACATGACGAGGATTTCCGGAATAGTCCGGAGGTAAAGATTGATATATGTGATAATAGTGTTTTGATCTCCGGAAGGGTTCCGGAATTCGCCGGAAGAAGTTTCGGATGTTTACCGAAGTGTTCGGGTGCAACAACACTTTATATGAGCCAAAGGGGTAAAGCCCACGAGGTATTGGAAAGTGCAAAAGGAAGTTTTGCTACTGCCTTAAGCGGTACTACCGCTGGTAAAGGCAGTACTACCGCGTAAGCGGTACTACCGCTTATGTGAAGCGGTACTACCGCCCAAGCGGTACTACCGCTTGTGTGAAGCGGTACTACCGCTCAAGCGGTACTACCGCTTATCGTAAGCGGTACTACCGCTTGTGCGCGGTACGGCAGGGATCCGAGTTGGACTCTTTCCCTGCGGGCCAAACCGACCTTGTGCGGGCAAAACCGACTTGGAGGAGGCTTTTACTCCAAGTTTAGACCCCAAGGCTCAACATATAAATAGAGGGGCAGGGCTAGCACACGGGATACATTAGATTGCCCCAAGCCATGTGCCGGCAACCTCTAGTTCCTCCTACGTCATAATTTCAGTAGTGCTTAGGCGAAGCCCTGCTGAAATAGTTCCTCACCAACATCACCACGCCGTCGTGCTGCTGGAACTCTTCTTCTTCTCCTCTCCCTCTTGCTGGATCAAGAAGGCAGAGATCGTCATCAAGCCATACGTGTGTTGAACGCGGAGGTGCCGTCCATTCGGCGCTAGATCGTGCTTGGATCGAGGGACGACTTGCGATTTGGATCGCAGAGACGTTCGACTACATCAACCGCGTTTCTTAACGCTTCCGCTTAGCGATCTACAAGGGTATGTAGATTCACTCTCCCTCTCGTAGATGCTCATCACCATGGATAGATCTTATGTGTGCGTAGGAAAATTTTTGTTTCCCATGCAACGTTCCCCAACAGTGGCATCATGAGCTAGGTCTATGCGTAGATGAGATCTCGAGTAGAACACAAACGAGTTGTGGGCGTGGGTGTATACATATTGCTTGCCGTTACTAGTTGATATTTGATTCGGCAGTATTGTGAGATGAAGCGGCCCGGACCGACATTACGCGTACACTTACGCGAGACTGGTTCCTTCAACTAACATGTAACTTCGTTGCATAAAGATGGCTAGCGGGTGTCTGTCTCTCTCACTTTAGTTGAATCGATTTCAATGAAGAGGGTTCTTTTAGAAGATCAAAAAGCAATCACTACACCACGTTGTGGTTTTGCGTAGGTAAGAACGGTTCTTGCAAACCCGTAGCAGCCACGTAAAATTTGCAACAACAATTAGAGGACGTCTAACTTGTTTTTGCAGGGTATGTTGTGATGTGATATGGCCAATTACATGATGAGATATATGTGATGTATGAGATGATCATGTGTTGTATAGAATATCACGACTTGCATGTCGATGAGTACGGCAACTGGCAGGAGCCATAGAGTTGTCTTTAATTATTGTATGACCTGCGTGTCAATCATTAAGCGCTATGTAATGCTTTACTTTATCGCTAAACGTTAGCTATAGTCGTGGAAGCAACAGTCGGCGCGACAACCTCATGGCGACACGTTGATGGAGATCAAGATGATGGAGATCATGGTGTCATGCCAGTGACGATGGAGATCATGCCGGTGCTTTGGAGATGGAGATCAAAAGCACAAGTTCATGGCCATATCATGTCACTTATGATTTGCATGTGATGTTAATCCTTTTATGCATCTTATTTTGCTTAGGACGACGGTAGCATTATAAGGTGATCCCTCACTTAAATTTCAAGATAAAATTGTGTTCTCCCCAAGTGTGCACCGTTGCGAAAGTTCGTCGTTTCGAGACACGCCGTGATGATCGGGTGTGATAGACTCTACGTTCACATACAACGGGTGTAAGCCATGTTGCACGTGCGGAAACACTCGGGTTAAACTTGACGAGCCTAGCATGTACAGACATGGCCTCGGAACACAAGAGACCGAAAGGTCGAACATGAGTCATATAGTAGATATGATCAACATGAAGATGTTCACCATTGAAACCACCTCGACTCACGTGATGATCGGACTTGAGTTGGTGGATTTGGATCATGTTACACTCGAATGACCGGAGGGATGTCTATTTGAGTGGGAGTTTTTAAGTAATATGATTAACTGAACTCATTATCTAGAACAATAGTCTAAGTTGTCTTTGCTATATTTATGTTGTAGATCATGGCTCGCGCAGTAGCACCCCTGAATTTTAATGCGTTCCTAGAGAAAGCTAAGTTGAAAGATGATGGAAGTAACTTTGTGGACTGGGCCCGTAATCTAAGGATTATCCTTACGGCTTCCCAGAAGGCTTATATCCTTGATGCACCGCTTGGTGATCCACCCGCTCCAGTTGAGTCTCTAGACGTTGTGAACGCCTGGCAGGCTCGTTCTGAAGATTACTCAATAGTTCAATGTGCAATATTGTATGGCTTAGAACCGGGACTTCAAAGACGTTTTGAACGTCATGGAGCATATGAGATGTTCCAGGAGTTGAAGTTTATCTTTCAGAAGAATGCCCGGATCGAGAGATATGAGATCTCCGATAAGTTCTATGCTTGCAAGATGGAGGAGAACGGGTCTATCAGTGATCATGTACTCAGAATGTCTGGGTACTCCACCCGTCTGGCTGAATTGGGGATGCCCCTTCCACCAGAGGCTATCACTGACAGAGTTCTTCAATCATTGCCACCTAGCTACAAGAGCTTCGTGTTGAACTATAACATGCACGGGATGAACAAGTCAGTCGCCGAGCTGTTTGCGATGCTGAAAGCCGCTGAGTCTGAAATTCAGAAGGAGCATCAAGTGTTGATGGTCAATAAAACCACTAGTTTCAAGAAAATTGGCAAGGGTAAGAAGGGTAACTCCAAGAAGAGTGGCAAAGCAGTTGCTCCTCTCGTAAAGAAACCCAAGGCTGGACCCAAACCAGAAACTGTGTGTTTTCATTGCAAGGGAACTGGACACTGGAAGCGGAACTGCCCCAAGTATTTGGCTGACAAGAAGGCGGCCAACAACAAACAAGGTATATATGATATACATGTTATTGATGTGTACCTTACCAACTCTCGTTGTAGTGCCTGGGTATTTGATACCGGTGCGGTTGCTCATATTTGCAACTCAAAACAGGAACTGCGGAATAGACGGAGGCTGGCAAAGGATGAAGTGACGATGCGCGTGGGAAATGGTTCCAAGGTTGATGTGATCGCCGTCGGCACGCTCGCTCTTCGATTACCATCGGGATTAGTGATGAACCTGAATAATTGTTATTTAGTGCCTGCGTTAAGCATGAACATTATATCTGGATCTTGTTTATTGCGAGACGGTTACTCATTTAAATCAGAGAATAATGGTTGTTCTATTTATATGAGTAATATCTTTTATGGTCATGCACCCAATGTGAGGGGTTTATTCTTATTGAATCTCGATAGTAATGATACACATGTTCATAACATTGATGCCAAAAGATGTAGAATTGATAATGATAATACCACTTTCTTGTGGCACTGCCGTTTAGGTCATATTGGCGTAAAACGCATGAGGAAGCTCCATGCTGATGGACTTTTGGAGTCACTTGATTTTGAATCACTTGACACATGTGAGCCATGCCTCATGGGCAAGATGACTAAAACGCCGTTCTCTGGAATAATGGAACGGGCAAGTGACTTATTGGAAATCATACATACTGATGTGTGCGGTCCAATGAGCATTGAGGCGCGCGGTGGTTATCGTTACTTTCTCACCTTCACTGATGACTTAAGTAGATATGGGTATATTTACTTAATGAAACACAAGTCTGAAACATTTGAAAAGTTCAAACAATTTCAGAGTGAAGTTGAGAATCATCGTAACAAGAAGATTAAATTCCTACGATCTGATCGAGGAGGAGAATATCTGAGTTATGAGTTTGGCAGTCACTTAAGACAATGTGGAATTGTTTCACAACTAACACCGCCTGGAACACCACAGCGTAATGGTGTGTCCGAACGTCGTAATCGAACCTTATTGGATATGGTGCGATCTATGATGTCTCTTGCCAATTTGCCACTATCGTTTTGGGGCTATGCATTAGAGACAACTGCATTCACTTTAAATAGGGCACCATCGAAATCCGTTGAGACGACGCCATATGAACTTTGGTTTGGCAAGAAGCCAAAGCTGTCGTTTCTTAAAGTTTGGGGATGTGATGCTTATGTCAAAAAGCTTCAGCCTGAAAAGCTGGAACCCAAAGCGGAGAAATGCGTCTTCATAGGATACCCAAAAGAGACAGTTGGGTATACCTTCTACCTCAGATCCGAAGGCAAAGTGTTTGTCGCTAAAAACGGAACATTTCTTGAGAAAGAGTTTCTCTCGAAAGAATTGAGTGGGAGGAAGATAGAACTTGATGAGGTTGTTGAACCTTTACTTCAACCTAAGAGTAGCGCAGCGCAGAAAGTTGTTTCTGTGGAGCCTACATTAGCTGAAGAGGAAGTTAATGATGATGATCATGAAGCTTTGGATCAAGTTGCTATCGAACCTCGTAGGTCGACAAGGACGCGTACTGCTCCTGAGTGGTACGGCAACCCTGTCTTAGAGGTCATGTTGTTAGACAACGATGAACCTACGAGCTATGGAGAAGCGATGATGGGCCCGGATTCCGAGAAGTGGTTAGAGGCCATGAAATCCGAGATGGGATCCATGTATGAAAACAAAGTGTGGACTTTGGAAGTATTACCTGAAGGGCGTAAGGCCATTCAGAACAAATGGATCTTTAAGAGGAAGACGGACGCGGACGGTAATGTCACCGTCTATAAAGCTCGACTTGTGGCAAAGGGTTTTTCACAAGTTCAAGGAGTTGACTACGATGAGACCTTCTCACCCGTAGCGATGCTTAAGTCCGTCAGAATCATGTTAGCAATAGCTGCCTTTTTCGATTATGAAATTTGGCAGATGGATGTCAAAACAGCGTTCCTTAACGGTTTCCTTAAGGAAGAGTTGTATATGATGCAACCAGAAGGTTTTGTCGATCCAGAGAATGCTGACAAAGTTTGCAAACTCCAGCGATCCATTTATGGACTGGTGCAAGCATCTCGGAGTTGGAATCTTCGCTTTGATGAGGTGATCAAAGTGTTCGAGTTTATACAAGTTTACGGAGAAGCTTGTATTTACAAGAAAGTGAGTGGGAGCTCTATAGCATTTCTAATATTATATGTGGATGACATATTGCTGATTGGAAACAATATAGAAATGTTGGAAGGCGTGAAGGAATATTTGAACAAGAGTTTTTCAATGAAGGACCTAGGAGAAGCTGCTTTCGTATTAGGCATCAAGATCTATAGAGATAGATCGAGACGCTTAATAGGACTTTCACAAAGCACATACCTTGACAAAGTTTTGAAGAAGTTCAAAATGGATCAGTCCAAGAAGGGGTTCTTGCCTATTTTGCAAGGTGTGAAGTTGAGTAAGACTCAATGCCCAGTGACTGCAGAAGATAGAGAAAAGATGAGTGTCATCCCCTATGCTTCAGCCATAGGCTCTATCATGTATGCAATGCTGTGCACAAGACCCGATGTCAGCCTTGCCATAAGTATGGTCGGAAGGTTTCAAAGTGATCCAGGAATGGAACACTGGACGACGGTCAAGAATATCCTGAAGTACCTGAAAAGGACTAAGGACATGTTTCTCGTTTATGGAGGTGATCAAGAGCTCGTCGTAAAGGGTTACGTCGATGCAAGCTTTGACACTGATCCGGATGACTCTAAGTCACAAACCGGATACGTATTTATTCTTAATGGGGGTGCGGTTAGCTGGTGCAGTTCCAAGCAAAGCGTGGTAGCTGATTCTACATGCGAAGCAGAGTACATCGCAGCCTCGGAGTCGGCGAAGGAAGGTGTCTGGATGAAGGAGTTCATGACAGATCTTGGAGTAGTGCCTAGTGCGCTTAACCCAATGACTCTGTTTTGTGATAATACTGGTGCCATTGCTCTAGCCAAGGAACCAAGATTTCACAAGAGGACCAGACACATAAAGCGACGTTTCAATTCCATCCGCGATTACATCAAGGAGGACGACATAAATATTTGCAAAGTACACACGGATCTGAATGTTGCAGATCCGATGACTAAACCTCTTCCAAGGGCTAAACATGAACAACACCAGAACTGCATGGGTGTTCGATTCATTACAATGTAAATCACATAGTGATGAGAACTAGATTATTGACTCTAGTGCAAGTGGGAGACTGTTGGAAATATGCCCTAGAGGCAATAATAAATTGGTTATTATTATATTTCCTTGTTCATGATAATCGTTTATTATCCATGCTATAATTGTATTGATTGGAAACTCAAATACATGTGTGGGTACATAGACAACACTGTGTCCCTAGTAAGCCTCTAGTTGACTAGCTCGTTGATCAAAGATGGTTAAGGTTTCCTAGCCATTGACATGAGATGTCATTTGATAACGGGATCACATCATTGGGAGAATGATGTGATGGACAAGACCCAAACTACGAACGTAGCATATGATCGTGTCAGTTTATTGCTATTGTTTTCTGCATGTCAAGTATCTGTTCCTTTGACCATGAGATCATGCAACTCCCTGACACCGGAGGAATACCTTGTGTGTATCAAACGTCGCAACGTAACTGGGTGACTATAAAGGTGCTCTACAGGTATCTCCGAGGGTGTCTGTTGGGTTGGCATGGATCAAGACTGGGATTTGTTACTCTGTGTGACGGAGAGGTATCTCAGGGCCCACTCGGTAATACAACATCACAATGAGCCTTGCAAGCAATGTGACTAAAGTGTTAGCCACGAGATCTTGTATTACGGAACGAGTAAAGAGACTTGCCGGTAACGAGATTGAACTAGGTATAGAGATACCGACGATCGAATCTCGGGCAAGTAACATACCGAAGAAACGAGGGAACAGTATACGGGATTAACTGAATCCTTGACATAGAGGTTCAAACGATAAAGATCTTCGTAGAATATGTAGGAGCCAATATGGGCATCCAGGTCCCGCTATTGGTTATTGATCGTAGAGGTGTCTCGGTCATGTCTGCATAGTTCTCGAACCCGCAGGGTCTACGCACTTAACGTTTGGTGACGATTAGTATAGTTGAGTTATTTTGTTGGTGACCGAAGGTTGTTCGGAGTCCCGGATAAGATCCCGGACATGACGAGGATTTCCGGAATAGTCCGGAGGTAAAGATTGATATATGTGATAATAGTGTTTTGATCTCCGGAAGGGTTCCGGAATTCGCCGGAAGAAGTTTCGGATGTTTACCAAAGTGTTCGGGTGCAACAACACTTTATATGAGCCAAAGGGGTAAAGCCCACGAGGTATTGGAAAGTGCAAAAGGAAGTTTTGCTACTGCCTTAAGCGGTACTACCGCTGGTAAAGGCAGTACTACCGCGTAAGCGGTACTACCGCTTGTGTGAAGCGGTACTACCGCCCAAGCGGTACTACCGCTCAAGCGGTACTACCGCTTATCGTAAGCGGTACTACCGCTTGTGCGCGGTACTGCAGGGATCCGAGTTGGACTCTTTCCCTGCGGGCCAAACCGACCTTGTGCGGGCAAAACCGACTTGGAGGAGGCTTTTACTCCAAGTTTAGACCCCAAGGCTCAACATATAAATAGAGGGGCAGGGCTAGCACACGGGATACATTAGATTGCCCCAAGCCGTGTGCCGGCAACCTCTAGTTCCTCCTACGTCATAATTTCAGTAGTGCTTAGGCGAAGCCCTGCTGAAATAGTTCCTCACCAACATCACCACGCCGTCGTGCTGCTGGAACTCTTCTTCTTCTCCGCTCCCTCTTGCTGGATCAAGAAGGCGGAGATCGTCATCAAGCCGTACGTGTGTTGAACGCGGAGGTGCCGTACGTTCGGCGCTGGATCGTGCTTGGATCGAGGGACGACTTGCGATTTGGATCGCGGAGACGTTCGACTACATCAACCGCGTTTCTTAACGCTTCCGCTTAGCGATCTACAAGGGTATGTAGATTCACTCTCCCTCTCGTAGATGCTCATCACCATGGATAGATCTTATGTGTGCGTAGGAAAATTTTTGTTTCCCATGCAACGTTCCCCAACACCCACGTGTAAAAAGGATGTGTAAAAATTGTTAGGAACAAATAATTACTTGAGACGATTCATATCTAACCTTGCAGGGAAAATTGAATCGTATGTTCCTCTACTTCGGCTAAAGAATTGGGGGGCAGAGCAACGAGATGCTTTTAATAATATAAAGCGATGCTTGTCGAATCCTCCAATATTGCGGGCGCCCAAGTCCGGTGTGCCGTTCAGGTTATACATTGCTGCACAAGATAGAGTGATCGGTGCGGTGTTGGCGCAAGAGGACAACGGGAAAGAGTACATCATTGCATACTTAAGCCGTCGTTTGCTCGACGCCGAAAGTCGGTACGTGTTTATTGAAAAGTTATGCTTATCTTTATACTATGCATGTACCAAATTTCGGCCTTCTCTTCTTTCTAGTACGTGTGTGGTAGCTTGACAGACTGACGTCATTAAGTATATGTTGCAACAACCGATTCTTAGTGGTAGGATTGGAAAGTGGGCATACACGCTAATAGAATATGATTTAACATACGAATCGTTGCGTGCTATGAGGGGTGAAGTTATCGCCGATTTTATTGTTGATCATAGGATTAAGGATGATGAAAATATTAATTATGTTAGTGTATGCCCATGGAAGCTTTATTTTGATGGATCAGTTTGTAGGGACGGACAAGGTGTCGGTAATGTTTTAATTTCACCTAATAATGTTGTTTATGATACATCGGTCCGTTTGGAGTATCCTTGTACTAATAACCAAGCGGAGTATGAAGCTTTATTGTTTGGTTTGCAGAATTTAGTTGATATGGGCGTAAAGGATGTAGATGCTTTTGGGGATTCGCTTCTGGTAGTACAACAAATTAAAGGCGAATTTCAGTGTTTTGATAGATTACTAAATAGTTATTTGGACCGATGTTTAGATATAATTAAATCTCTGGATACATTCACTATCCATCATATACCTAGGGAGCAAAATTCTAGAGCTAATTGTTTAGCACAACAAGCATCTGGTTATCACATTAGTAGAGGAAAGTTTTTTATATTAAAAAAGTCGATGCATGCTGATGTAGGGAATGAGTCAATCATGTTTGATACTTTGCCACGGGGTGCACTTGGGCCTAGTACAGTTGAACAACTAGCTGTACAGTGTAGTACAGATTCGGTGCATGAGTCACAAACGACCGAATTAGCAAATAATTTAGAACCAAGTGATTGGAGAGTTCCTCTAGTTAATCATTTAAAGGATCCAAGTCAAACGAGAGATAGGAAAATTCGGCGACAAGCTTTAAAATATACTTTGTTGAATGACGAGTTGTATCGCCGAACAATAGATGGGTTATTTTTAAAATGCTTGGATTCTGATCAATCTAGAGTAGCTATGGGTGAAGTGCACGAAGGAATATGTGGGACACATCAGTCGGCTCACAAAATGCGATGGTTATTAAAAAGAGCGGGGTTTTATTGGCCGACTCTGCTAGAAGATTGTTTTCGGTACTATAAAGGTTGTGAGGCATGTCAAAACTTTGGTAATGTACAGTTAGCGCCCGCGGCTATGTTGAATCCCATAATTAGGCCGTGGCCATTTAGAGGATGGGGATTAGATTTTATTGGTGAAATACATCCTTCGACTTCTAAAAAACATCGCTTCATCCTAGTAGCCACCGATTATTTTACTAAATGGACAGAAGCGGTTCCTTTGAAAAATATGACTCATAAGGAAGTTATTAGTTTTGTTTTAGAGCATATTATTCACAGATTCGGTATTCCTCAAACTTTAACTACCGATCAAGGTGCTTCTTTTATGTCTCATCAATTTCGCGAATTTGTGTAGCCGAATGGGTTCAAGCGCCCGTCTCCCGCGTCGCCCGGGCGGGTCAGAGCCGGCGAGTGGGCGGAGAACCCGGCCGGGGTCGGGGCCTGCCTGCGCGAGGCGGCAGCTGGACGGCGCGAGGCGGCAGCCGGCTGGAGAGGAAGCCGGGAGGCGGGAGCCGACGCGGAGGGGGCCTCCGCCCGGGCGGGGAGCGGAGCCGGCGGCCGGCGACACGGGAGACGGGCGCTCGGGCACAGCGGCCAGAGCGGCCGGGGGCGACGCGGCCGGGCTCGGGAGTCGGCCGGTGCGTCGAGCCGGCCAAAGCGGCGCGGGAGGAGGCGGAGCCGGGCGTGGTGATGGGGAGGAGCTCGGGCACGAGCGGACGGCACAACTTCGGTGGTGGCGCCGCGGCGGGGGTTCCCCGGCGACGCGGGAGAGGAGGCCGCGGGAGGCGGCGCCGCGCACCGGAGGAGATAGGCGACGCCACGCATCGGAGGAGGGAGCCGGCGGCGTGGGAGGCGGAGCGGCGCCGGCCATGCGGGCGCGAACTCGCCGGAGATGGCCGGCCCGCGGGACTGTCGGGAGCCAGGCCGCCGGTGTCTCGCTGGGGTAGCGGCGCCGGGGAACGAACGAGAGGAGTGAGAACGAGCGGGCGCGAGCATTTTTTGGAGGGGGAAACGAACGTGCGCGAGCACGGTGATGACGTCGAGCGGCGGTACTATTGCTCAGACGGCCGCGCGCGAGACCGAGGCAGGAGCAAACGACCAGGGAGACGGCCAAGGGCGGAGCAGTGTGCGCGAGGGCGGCGAGGCCGGGCACGGACGAAGCAACGCCTGAGCCGCGGCAGGCGGCCGACGTCGTGGTGGTGGTGACGAAGAAGGCGAGGCCGATGGTGAGGGCGGCCGCTGGAGTGAGTCGATGTCGAACCCCCGAGCGCTGCCGGAGAGACGGCGGCGACGCCGCGGTGAAGATGACGAGAGGGGTCCCGCCCGGACCGCGTAACCAGCAGCAGCTTGCCCCACGGTGGGCGCCAACTGTCGTGGTTTTGTCACTCGGTAGCGAGGGGGTACCGCATCACGGCAGATGCCAGGGGGTGGCTTAAGAGGTGAGAGCAAGGCTGCCGTGGAAGGTCCGGGACGGGTATGCGAATAGTACGCGGTGGTTTACCCAGGTTCGGGGCTCTCCGGAGAGATAATACCCCTACTCCTGCATGTCTGTATATATGTGGTTTATATGCGGTACAGGGTTGCTCCTGGAGCTGTATCGGAGATAGCAGTAGCAGTAGCAGAGAGCTAGCTAATGTATGTGTGGCCAGGAGAGCTCCTGGCCATGTGTGGCGTGGTGCCAGGCCTTGTGGCCGTGAGTGAATGAGTGGATGGTGGAGCTAGCATGGCTCCCTTTTTATAGTAGAAAGGGGCATGGGATAGCTTACATCCAAAGCTAGGTGGGGTTGGTATGGTATGTCACGGGCATGGTGGGTGGCGTCCCATCCACCAACTATACTATTCCAGATGTCAGGCAAGGTGACGCGTGAGGCTGACCATAGCCTTCCACTATTGCTGAATAGTGCCAGGTACAGCCGTCTCGTCTGTGTCGGGTCTGATGTGACGTCGCGGTTGACTTCGGGCCAGCCAGCTGGCAGGCGCAACCGGCAGCTAGCTGGCTGGCGCAGCCGGCAGCCGGCCAGGCAGCCGGCCGAGTGGAGCAGTCGGCCCGGGCGGGCGGGCACCCTGTCCGACTCGCCGTCTTTGGGGTACCCGGGGGTCATCCCCCCGACAGTGTGTTTCTCTGAAATTCTTTTCTTTTGTTGAGTCATTGTAAGGAGAAGACCATGATGAAAATGTTGAGTGGCTCTCATATGCATTATTGTTGACCTAACAAAGAGCCCATTTTACCTTGTCTTCTCCTTTGAATAAAATGCTTGCAGATTCCAGCTTAGTCCACGACACTTTTGCACTATTATTATTTTCATATCATTCGGTCATGCAAGTGAAAGGCAATAATGCCGATAATTTGTTGAAGTGACTGTGGCAAGGAAAAGCGGGTATGAACTCAACTTGTTCTTTGTTTTTTTAAATATGTTTAACTCAGTATCCATGATTTAGCATGTTATAATTAAACATGTTTATGATGACAAGTAGAGATTATAGTTGCTCATGTCATGCTTAAGTAGCTAGGAGTGGATAATGATTTATCTTGAGTGTCAACATGCATTAAAATGTTCATGATGTAGTATGATGATATGGTATCCTCCTCTGAATGTTTCAAGTGGCTTGACTTGGCACATGTTCACGCATGTAGTTGATTCAAAACCAACATAGCCTCCACGATATTTATGTTCATGGTGTTTATATCCTACTCATGCTAGTATTCAATGTTGATTATTCATAATGCATGATTATGACCATTTTCGCTCTCTAGCTGGTCGCTTCTCAACCTATATTGCTAGCCTTCGCCTGTACTAAGCGGGAATACTGCTTGTGCATCAAAACCCTTACACCAAAGTTATTCCAGATGAGTCCACTATATTTACCTATATGCGGTATTACTCTGCCGTTCTAAGTAAATTTGCATGTGCCACCTCTAAAATATTCAAATGAACATCTGTTTTGTGTGCCCGTACCGCTCATGGAGCGACAGGTGGCGGTCAGTATCTTCCATGCTAAGCGGGTTATTCTCACGACGAGTGTTTACTCACTTGTCCTTGCACGAGAGGGGCTGGTAATCGAGATGTCCAGTCCCATCATTTAAATTGCAAAATAATAAAACAAACTCCCCCGGAAAGTTGTTGGTATGGAGGGCACCCGAGGATTCGGTTAGCCATGGATTGTGATTGTTGGTGGAGGGGGAGTAAACTTTACTTTACCGCTTGGGAACCGCCGCTAATGTGTTTAGCATGGAAGATATTGAAAACTCTCGGTCGTGACGTTGACAGGAAATGCATACCTCCCAAAATTTTATTTATCTCTGATTTAAGCTTCGAGCTCTGGCACCTCTGCGAATCCATGCTTCCCTCTGCGAAGGGCCTATCTATTTACTTTTATGTTATTTTACTTTTATTTTTGAGTCATCACCTTCTCAAATAAGCACCAGTCCTGAGAGCACTATTGTCATTATCATGCATTGTGTATAGTTAATGTTGTGTGCATCCTGACTGGATCTCTTCTACCATGAATTACAATGCTTAGTCGCTGCTTGAACTTTGGAGGTGCTCTGCATTTATGTTTTGCGGTCTCAGAAAGGGCTAGCGAGATACCATGTTGCCATATTATATCATGATTTTTTTGACAAAGTGTTGGCATTTGAGATATCTTATTATTGCTCACTAGTTGATTATGCCATTGATATGAGTGAATATAATTTCTAAGAGTTATCATTTGCACGGTTAGTTATAATATTTGCTGAAAACTTGGGCACTACTTAAGCATATATGTAGATACAAGAACAAAAGAGTTTGTAAAAGTTTTTCTTTATCACTTTCAGTTTGTCAACTGAATTGCTTGAGAACAAGCAACGAGTTAAGCTTGGGGGAGTTGATACGTCTCCATCGTATCTACTTTTTCAAACACTCTTGCTCTTGTTTTGGCCCCTAATTTGCATGATTTGAATGGAACTAACCCGGACTGACGCTGTTTTCAGCAGAATTGCCATGGTGTTGTTTTTGTGCAGAAATCAAAGTTCTTGGAATTGGATGAAACTTTTTGGAGAATTTTTATGGAATATATAAAAAATATTGGCGCAAGAATCAACAGAAGGGGGGCCACCCAGTGCCCATGAGGCACCAGGGCGCGCCACCCCCCCCCCCAGGCGCGCCCTGGTACCTCGTGGGGCCCATGTGGCTCTGTTTGACCTAATTCCAACGCTATAATTTCAGTTTCCCGAAGAAAAAAAATAGCAGAGGAAGTTTTATTGCGTTTCAGGAGCCGCCGCCACCTCCTGTTCTTCATTGGGAGGCCAAATCTGGAGTCCGTTCAGGGCTCCGGAGAGGGGGATGTTCCGGCATCGTCATCATCAACCATCCTTCATCACCAATATCATGATGCTTACCGCCGTAAGTGAGTAATTCCTTCGTAGGCTTGCTGGACTGTGATGAGTTGGATGAGATTTATCATGTAATCGAGTTAGTTTTGTTAGGGCTTGAACCCTAGTATCACTATGTTCTGAGATTGATGTTGCTATGACTTTGCTATGCTTAATGCTTGTCACTAGGGCCCGAGTGCCATGATTCTAGATCTGGACCCTTTATGTTTTCATGAATATATTTGTGTTCTTGATCCGATCTTGCAAGTTATACGCACCTGCTATGTGTTGTGATCCGCATACCCCAAGGTGACAATAATTGGGATTCTTTCCGGTGATTGCCATAGTTTGAGGAATTCATGTATTCACTAAGTGTTAATGCTTTGTTCCGGTTCTCTATTTAAAGGAGGCCTTAATATCCCTTAGTTTCCTTAAGGACCCCGCTGCCACGGGAGGGTAGGACAAAATATGTCATGCAAGTTCTTATCGCAAGCACGTATGACTATATACGGAATACATGCTACATTACATTGATGAATTGGAGCTAGTTCTGTGTCGCCCTAGGTTATGACTGTTACATGATGAATGTTATCCAACGAATATCACCGATACAATGCCTACGAGTTTTTCACATATTGTTCTTGCTAAGTTACTACTGTTACCACTGCTGTCACAATTGCTACAATACTATTGCTGCTACCGTTACTGCTACTGTTACTATTATTGCTACTGCTATCAAACTATCATTCTACTGTGCTACTGATCACTCTGCTGCAGATATTTAGTTTCCAGGGGTGGTTGAATTGACAACTCAACTGCTAATACTTGCAAATATTCTTTGGCTGCCCTTGTGTCGAATCAATAAATTTGGGTTGAATACTCTACCCTCGAAAATTGTTGTGATCCCCTATACTTGTGGGTTATCAGACATGCGTTAAGATCTGACGGAGCTAGGGTTTGACCTAGTTTAATACATTTCCACCGCAGAATCCCAGGGGTCTATCTAAAAAATTACCGCGACGCTTAGGGTTTCTACCCCATCTATAAATAGTGCGCTGGGGGCCCCGATGCCCATTTTCACCCTGCGCGCCTCTGCCATTCCTTCTTCCTCCCGCGCGCGCTCAAATTCAACCTCGTGCTGCCGCCACCACCGGAGTCCATCCGCTCCCACTTCAGCGCCGCCAGAGTTTGTCTCATTGCTGTCACCGCCGAAGATTATTCTACACCGCCGCTACAGCTTGCCTGGTGTGACCGAAACTCATCCGCAGCCGCCGCAGTTCATCCAATCTGTAAGTTCTTTCCCTATTTGTTGCGCCAGCACGATGGCTCACCCGCAGCTGTAGTCCATCCATTCATCTTCCGCCGCTGTAGTCCCTCTTCCACGGCGGCTGTAGTTCATCCCCATGGCTGTAGTTCGTCTATTTACTACATTTTCCTTCTTTTCTCAGCTCCGCACAGATCCAAAAGTCCCTTTTGTTTGTGCTACTGCTACTTTGTTCATCTGCCGTATGGGTCAGAAGAGAATGGCCATCAAAAACAAAGGGAAGAAGATGGATTCGTCGTCTGCATCAGCTCCAGCTCCAGCTATCACCAAGCGCACCATCTATGCAGATTGGGCTAAATCTCAGGTTTTTGAGCTCCAACTCATAGAGCTCATTACTGCTGGGTTACTGCCGCCTAAGGATGTGATTAACTGGCGTGCACCCGGAGAGGAGACCCGGCCAGAACCAGCCCAAGGTGAAGTCATCATCTTTGCTGACCACATAAGCCAGGGTTTTAAGCCGCCCAGCTCTAGGTATTTTCTTAATATCCTTGCATATTACGGCTTGCGACCTCAAGACCTCACGCCCAACTCCATTCTCAATATCAGCAACTTCCAAGATTACCTTCAGATAGAGCCGACTGTAGATTTGTTCTTAGAGTTCTTTTACTGCAACAAGCAACCTGAAACCAGTGGTGGCCAACTTTTAGAGTGTGGTGTCATGACAATCCAGAAATGCCCCAACTGCATATACCGCCACATGAAGTTGGCAAGCCACCCTAAAGGGTGGCAAAAATCCTTCTTTTACTGTAAAGATGACTCGCCTTCCGCTGAAAATCTTCTACCGGGTTACCGTGCTAGCCGGCTTGTGTGGGATGATAACATGAATTCATATGCACTCGACGAGGCCCGAAAGGAGTTGAAACTGGTCTTCATGAGAATCAAGGCCCTGCTGGCTCATGGGCTCAAAGCCACGGATCTGATCCGGTGCTGGGTTGGATGGTGCATACAACCACTCAGTGTGCGCCCCCGCTTGTTTCACCAATACACAGGGCGGCTTGATGATGATATGCGCTACACAACTAAACCTTTAGAGCCGGCAAAAACTGTTAAGGCGGCAAAGAAAATCCTGGGCGAAACTTTGAAGGAGATCCAACTTGTGGGGATTGCTCCTTTCCATGCCAACAATCCGGCTCATGCGGTATGCAAACTTTGTTTCTCTTTTTCTATTTTGTACTTTTCTTCCTTTTTACTGTGTTGTGAGAAAACGGCTTCTATCTTGCAGCTTACTAATGATTGGTGGAAAACCAATTTTGAACCCCCAGCCACTCCAGAGGAAGAGGAGGTCGAGGAGAATGACGAAGATGAAGATGACGAGGTTGGACAACTTGACTCTCTTGGCTAGCTCCATAATCAGTTTGCTGACGCCCACTCTCCGCAGGAAAATATTGGAAATAGTAACCCGTCTGATACTGAGCCGGCACCTAATGCATCAGACCAAGAAACTCTTGGGAAGAAGAAGACCCGGCTGGTCGTCTTAAAGGTTCCTTATTACCGTCTGAAAACTTCTCCTATGAACGTGTTTTTACCTTTGAAGAAATCACAGGAAACCGCAAGCAAGAAACGAAGAAACCGGAGCTCTAGTTCAGATGAGCCACTTGCAGAAGGTCTTCAACCTTGTCCTCGCCGGGTTCACAGTCATGAGTAGCTAACTCCAACATCATCTCACCCTAAAGCCAGTATGATGAAGGCTCCCTTGGATCCATCGGACAAAAAATACCACACTTCATCACGTTCGTCTAAGGCATCCAGCGTGAGCATACCAACTGATTTTGCCATCAACGTTGGGTAAGTACCATCAAACTTGCTATTTCATATCAACTATTCTTGTTCTCATAGTATTGTTTTATTCTTGTAGTGCCAAAGCAATGTTGAAGAAAACATCAGGTTCCACCTCTGCGGCTAGTGCTGACGTTGATATGGTGACTTCAGCCACCAAGGAAACTGTCCTAGAAGACCCAGTGCCCGAAGACCCGGCTCTAAATGATACAGGTTTTATAAACCAGAAGCTTCAGAGCTTGCCGCTGACAAGGGTGAAGCGGAAGACCCGGCTTTAAATAAGCCGGCTTCCCTTGTGAGGAATGAAGTTCAAGCTAATGAAGATGTGCAGTTTCTTTCTGAACAACACATCACGCCCCCTAGTACCTCCAACATCTTGACCAAGGTGGTAGCTGAAGTAAATCCACCCTTGCGCCAAGAGCCGGCTTCTGAGCCTGGCATGGAGATCTTTGAGGAGATTTGCTTTGCAAGTCTCCATCGGGAATACAAGACCCGGCTTGCTCAAAACAGAGAGCGCGAAGCCGGACTGGTAACTTTAATGAAGAGAAATCATGAGGTACATTCATTCCCTTATATTCATAGGACCTGTAGCCCCAAAGCTCTATGTTTATCATCTCGTGATGACTTGGTGCTTTGCATAGAAAAGTAGTCTTGCTTGTGTAGCCCCCAAGTGCCGGGTTGCTTGCCTGCAGCAGCTTGGGACTTGTCTTTAATTTTATAGATTACGAGCTTCAAATAGTGTAGCCCCCAAGTGCCGGGTTGTCTTGCCTAT
The DNA here is from genome assembly GCA_039707655.1 of Elymus sibiricus. Lineage (NCBI taxonomy): Eukaryota > Viridiplantae > Streptophyta > Magnoliopsida > Poales > Poaceae > Elymus > Elymus sibiricus. The sequence goes on along the minus strand of CM077672.1, from coordinate 517,786,834 downwards.
AGCAACCTGGGACTTGTCATTTTTTTAAATTTCATGCTTCAAACTATGTAGCCCCCAAGTGTCGGGTTGTCTTGCCTACAACAACATGAGACTTATCATTTTTACTACGAACCTTCAAATAGTGTAGCCCCCAAGTGCTGGGTTGTTTTGCCTACAGCAACCTGGGACTTATCATTTTTACTATGAAGCTTCAAATAGTGTAACCCCCAAATGCTGGGTTGTCTTGCCTGCAGCAACCGGGGACTCACTTTTCCTAGAAAATCTTTTGTTCTTTAAATTGACACTGTAGCCCCCAAGCACCAGATTGGCTTGCCTGCGACGACCTGGGGTTCTGTATACTTAATTGACTTTTGTTGTGCACCTGTAGAGATTGCCAAACAGAAAGAAAGGCTTGATGCTGAAACCGGCAAGCGTGAGAAGGCTGATCAGCTGGCTCGTGACCTCTAGGAATCTCTCCTCAAAGTTACTGAATTTTTTGAGAACGCGAAGAAAGAATTCACAAAGCACAAGGAAACTTGGACCCGGCGGGCAGAAACTACAAAGACCAAACTTGGTGCTGTTAAAGAAGAACTCAAAGGCAGAAAGGACCATGTGAGCCGGATCTATGCTGCCACCTTTGGTAAGCCGGTTTCTTTTTTTCCTTGCAGTTTGAACGCGGCGTTTTGCTCGTGTGCATATGAAATCCGTCTCCTGCTTTCCTAACTTGTTGTCCTTTTGACAGGTAAAAAGAATGCAATCAATATTGAACGTATGGACATCAAACTGAAAGCTCTGCATACACTGATTAAGCAGCTGTATATTGAAAGTGCATAAGCCATCCATGATGTAAGAGGCTGGGCCCAGCCACCACAAAAATTGGCTGATTTGTTGAAGGAATTTTCGACTATACCGGAACTGGTCAAAGAGCTAAAGTTATCAGCCTGCCGTAAAGGGGTTGTGCGTTGTCGGGGCTGGATTTCCGGGACACAAAATCCTAGAAATTAACCCCTCGTGTCATCACCAACCAAGATCATTGTTCACTGGTGGACACGTCCTTTTTATAGATTACCAAGCAATTACAAGAATTGAGTACAAGACCATAAAGGTCTAATGGATACAACAGTGGTTGACAGCGGATGGCGGAAGCGATTCACGGATTTCCAACTCTGATGGGGCTCCATTCCCACAGGAACGGCTGACCGGGATAACTCCTCTCTCACGTGGCTGCTATCCCAGGCTCCTAGTTCGCAAGGGCGTCCTCATAGCACCTTCTTCAAAATTATGTTCTTATATTCCTGACCACATTAAGAGCCAGGGACAAGCCAGTGAGTCGATTTGAATGTACTCACAAACATTATGAACAAAAGATATACTGAATACAAACACGATGCATATGCTCATGTCAAGTTACTTTTGGTGAGATATTCCGGTAGAGTAAATAATATGGCATGAATAATAAGGCAGAGAAAAGGCTTAATGATCATAATATCAAACATCACATATCAAAGAATGGTTCTTAGGTGGTGCGGCCATCCTAGAAGAATCTTAATAGAAAATAAAGGGTGGACTCGGGCGTTAGAACGCCCGTAGATCTAATAAAAATAAAGGCGGAGATTCAGGCGAGATAGAACCGCCCGAAGGTCCAAAAGAAAATATAAAAGACGGAGATTCAGGCGACACAGGACCGCCCGAAGGTCCAAAATAAAATATAAAAGCAGAGATTCAGGCGAGATAGAACCGCCCGAAGGTCCAGAATAAAATATAAAAGCGGAGATTCAGGCGAGATAGAACCGCCCGAAGGTCCGAAATAAAATATAAAAGACGGAGATTCAGGCGAGACATGACCGTCCGAAAATCCAAAAGAAAATTAAACACACAAGTTATAACGCCCCGGACACACCCGCCGGTGGTCGTTACTCGTGGCGGGATCTAGACTGGCCCCACAGATCAACACTAGTCTTTCCTGCGCACTTTGTCCTCACTCGTGCGCACCCGGGAATAACTTCCCGGTCGGTCACCCATCCTGAAATTACTCCAAGCTGAGCATGCCTAACTTTGGAGTTCTTTCCGAATGGGCTCCCGGAAAAGAAGGAATTCCTTATTGATGTGAGTAGTCTATCATCCCTATTAAGCCAGGCTATCACATACACCCCCACTCAGAGGAACCGACGTCCTCGTCGGGCCACAGGAACGTTCCCTCTTGGCACATACGTCTGTGCGTCCAGTCCGGCACATGTGTCATGCCGTGTGCCACGACGGGTCACAAACGTCATGCACAACATGACCGCACACCTGGCCCGCAAACATCCGTGTAACTGCGAGGGTCGGCTCTGATGCCAACTTATAACGCCCTGGACACACCCGCCGATGGTCGTTACTCCTGGCGGGATCTAGACTGGCCCCACAGATCAACACTAGTCTTTCCTGCGCACTTTGTCCTCACTCGTGCGCACCCGGGAATAACTTCCCGGTCGGTCACCCATCCTGAAATTACTCCAAGCTGAGCATGCTTAACTTTGGAGTTCTTTCCGAATGGGCTCCCGGAAAAGAAGGAATTCCTTATTGATACGAGTAGTCTATCATCCCTATTAAGCCAGGCTATCACACAAGTATAATGAGTATTCAGGAGGTAGAATCTTCCCAGGAAATACTCAACAACATATATCAAGTAGTGCGTAATGAGTACCCGGGAGGTAGAACCCCCCAAGAGATACTCGATACTAAGTAAAAGAAAAGGTTAGTCCATAAGAATATCAACAATATTCATGATAACATTAATAGCAATGATCAATTCCTTGTTTAAGAATTTCGTCCGAAGACCGACACTAAGACCGACACTTGACCCTTCCCAACTACCGTCCTTGACCGCAGACACGGCTATTCAAATAGGTTTAGACTCTGCAGAGGTTGTACTCTTTACCCACATGTAAAGGATTTCTTTAGCCAGCATCGAAATGTTGACGAGTTCCAATTATGGTCTTTGGGAAGCAAACACACCTGACCTACACACATCAGTTTTAATTTCTCCCGAGCCAGGAATCACCCAAAGCATTGGGCAAAATAAAACCTTAAGTTGGGGTGGCTACAACCTCGAGTAGCATGGGTAGACGACCATATTTATACCGCGCGCGCAACTAGGGGTGCCCCCCTCTTCGGCTACAACCGGAAACGCCCATGCCCCCTGACCCGATGACATGCATTACCCTGGGCCAACGAACCGTCATCGTGGCCCCTCTATGTGGTGTGTGCAGAGAAAGGGGTTAACAACTAACTAAACCATACCCTCCTTGCGGTGGAACACGTGGTAGTACGAAAATAGTTAGGACATAATGGAACAAGACTCGATCTAGGTCGACTCTGGAGGCAAATATTCCCTTCAGTGGTTAGCACAATATAATTCATTTTAATGGAGTACCCGAACAGGGTCACGACCCGGCATGTCTCGACATACAACGGTCAAGTTCTCATGCCACAAGATGATCATCTCTTCCGGTTAATTTTACTTGTGACAGGTTTTATCCCATAAGTTAGTCATCTTGAGTAAAATAATATGGATAGCATGTAAACAATATTGTCATGATTAAAGGCTTATGAACATACATGCAACTCCCTATTCATGCAATTTACTAGTTAAGCAATCATGCATGCAATCACCATATCCCAAGTTCAAAACATGCTTGCCTTGAGTATGCAGAAGGGTTGGGTATTCTCCACAAGCTTTGAAAACAAACATTTTCCCTCCATTTCCTATTTTCAAAATAACCCAAGTTTCACATAAAGCCATAACAGTACAAAAAATCTGTTTGGATTTTTTTTTACACAAATACTAAAATAAACTAGATGAAAATTAAAGAATTTCAGAAAAAGAATCAATTCATTTAGACTTGTGGTTTAAAAGTTATTATGGTCTTAAGATCAGGGACTAATCTGTAATTATAATAACTACAACCAGGCCCCTGGCAGTTTAAACTGAAAACGTTTTTGAATAGAATACGCTAGCCAGAGGAGAAGACGTACTTTGCGAAATACATCTTCACTTAGGACGAACCGGTATGAGCCCTGGGTCACTGACAGTGGGTCCCACCGGGCCCACCTGTCATGTTTGACCGGTCCAGCCCGCCCTTTCTTCCTGCGGCAGAGCAGAGGCATCGTTCCGGCGGTCCCCATCGGTGAACGGAGGCGCCCCTCGGCGAGATGAGCTCACCATCGAGCTCAGGTGGTCCGGGCGGTCCCTCCGGTACTCGACATGGTTGGAGAGATGGACGGAGCCGCCGGCGGCAAAGCTTCCCGCGGAGCTCCGGCGAAGTGAAAAGAGGGCTTTTGCCTCTCATGCTTATACGATGGAATTGACCAGGGGAATCAAGGTGCGGTGAATCTGTGGGTCGACTAGTGCAAGAAATTTGGGAGGGGAGGCTGTGGTTGGCTCGGAATCATCCGAGAGGTGGCGACGGCCGTGGGTGCCGAAGAGGAAGAAGACGACCTTCCTTGGTCGTTTGGCTACTGCGGGTGGCTTACAGAGGGGAGTGGAGTGGTCCTGGTGGCGAGGGAGTGCTCGCAGTGGCCTTTTATAATGGGAAAGAGGCGGTTCCGTGGCTTCCCAAAGATGAACACGATAGCGGGCGCCATTGATGGCGCAGCGTGGTCGGCGGCAAGGTGGGTGAGCCATGGATAGGTTTGGACGGTGGGTAGCTGAGCTGCGGATGTGCTGGCGGCTTCAGAATGGTACCAGGTGCCCCGGGTGGCGCCTCATGTTCCAGAGAAGGGACTCATCGGTGGCGGCCATTGATGGCGGATGGGGGTGGCTGGCGAGGTCGGCGATGGACGGTGGAGCTCGGGTGGTTAGTAGATGACCTCAGGTTGCGCTAGCGGCCTCGGATTCGGCCAGGTGCCTCGGGTCGTTGGGTGATAGTGACGTGCAGCGGCGGTGGTCGTTGTGGGCGGCGGTGGTCGGCACTAGAAGCCAGGGCCAGGTGCGGGGGAGGTGCGGCTGGTGTAGGTGAGGTGCGAGGGAGTGAGGAGCGAGCCAGGGAAGGCAGCAGGGGGACGACAGGGCTCGGGTGTGCCGCGGGTGCAAAACGGGCGCTCTGGCCGTGCTCCGGCCACTCTCTGGCATGTACACCAGGTGCTCGATAGAATGCCAATGGAACTTAGGGAGGTTTGCTGCATCTGGAAATTGGCATAGTGATGATCCACTATATATAAGGGATGGTGGACATGTTGGTTCAGTAAAAGGGGCTAGTGTCAAATGCCAGTTTAGAAAGATGCCAAATTTCTGTCATGCTCACCAGGTGCTGGATGAAATGTAAAGGTGACCTAGGGATTTCTTCTGGTAATGAAGATTAACAGGGCGATGCCTCCTTGGATGATAGAGAGGGTGGTCTAGTTGATTGGTCAAAACAAATTACTTGCAAGTGCAAGTTTTGTTAGATTTCAGTTCTGGATCAAAACTGAGAGGAATTATTCGGTAGACTTCCAAGATGCAAATGGAGCTGAGCTTCTGGACTTAAGGGTTTATTAGGAGGTACTACAGTGTGGAAAAATTTGGGAATTGTGTGAGCAACAGGAAATTGGGTTGTAGTTCAAAGCTATGGGTAGGGCAGAATTGAGAATTGGATGATTTGCTCAAAAGTTTGAAATGACCATGGTGGGCTTTTGCATAAAAGTGAACTATAGGCCTAAGAGACTCTCCCAAAAAAATTTGGCATTTTTATAAAGTTTATTTGAAATAGTTTCAGTTCAACAGAAGCATTTCAGAGTTTGAAAATGTCATTAAAAGAATTATTTTTGGCAAACTTATTATGAAAATATTTCCTACTGATATTTAAGAGGTAATAAAAGAGTTGGGCAAAATTTTAAGACTCTCAATATTTTTCCAAAAAATTTCTGTAAGGAGGAAGAGGAAAGCAGGTGAAATGACTTTAAACATTATTAAAAGATCCAATTTAATTAACAAAAATTATTTCTGTCAAAGTTTTATTTGCAAAAACCTTTTATTAAAATTTGGGGTGTTACAACGCCTTCCCCCCTTAAGGAAATCTCGTCCTTGAGCTTTGTTAAGGGCGATAAAACTAATGCAGAACACAACAAACAAAACACCCATATGCAAAATGCAATTATGGCAATACATTCATGTCATACGCCCTAAGAAGCAACACAAAGGTCACATCATGCAAATGAGCACTACGCACTGTAACAAACATACTCATGACCGTCTACAATCCGAAGGTGAGATCTACCGGGTCTTGCGGAAGGGTTCCCGGTAGTGGAGCACATTCTTCTTCTTCCGGGGAAAGTGGAGGAAGCAGACGAAGAACATGCCCTTCTTGAGTTGGCAAGGGTGGTCCGCCAATGGCGATCTGGGGATTCAGGAAAGCAAGATAATGGAGATAGTCCATTAGTTGCTGGGTTAGACGCTCCTGGGCCATCACATATTGAATGAGATTAGCCAGTGTTGGATCTATTTCTATACGTTCACAGTGGAATGTAGCTTCAGCTCCGAATGCTGCACGGCTCGGGAAGTAGCAATACTTCCTTTCGCTGGCACAGGGCAACAAGAATCGAAGGCGGGTAACTGCTTCATAAGCAGCAACCTCAATGGCCATGCCTGAGGTTGGCATGGACCTCCCGATGAAGACAATATACGGAGGGCCTTGGTTTAAATCTGGTGGTGGGATTTGCACAACTGCCCAGTACTTTGAGGAGTCAGGGGTGATCCTCAACTTGTACAACTCATACTGGGGTGGGTGGATGGAACCAAGGGTATTGTGGGTAAAATCCCACAAAACCTTGACAAAACTACCGGGGTTTGCCTCGGGAATTCTTGGGTAGGCTCCCGGGTGAGACATGGAGTGATTGCATTATGTTGGTGGAGAAAATGATCGTTGTTTGCTGATGCTGGGTATGAGAATGGCCCTTATATAGCTGGGATGGAAAACATGATGCGGTGCCGGTACAACTTGGGTCGGGCCTCAATCCCCAAAAGAGAGTTGACAATCACTGTAGTGGTCGGTTAGGTTTGAGGAGTAATGGCAGCTATTGCGTAGGGGTCTCGAAACCTATTACGCATACAAGCATGCCATCATGTAAAATCAAGCAAGCACAATCAAAACGGTAGCACACAAGCATTCCAACAATTGCACAGCGAGTGGACTAATATGATTCCAGGGCACAGGATACAGAGGGAAACAACAGGGCCACCAAGGGCTCAGCGACTTCTCCGGTGGCTCAGTCCACTTCGTCGACATCAAGCCGGGTGTGCCCAGCTGATGTTGGGACTTCCCCGTGTGCTTCAGCTTCAGAGCTGGCTGGGGTATGAGCGGGAGTCACGGGGCTGCGGTAATGACGGTGTCTCTCATGAGACGTCGTAGCCACAGTCCCGTTCGAGTATGTCTCCAATAGGCGGCGAAGTTCCTCTGGGTGAACGAATGCGTTTCCTGGCTGGACAATAGGGGTAGACCTAGGAGGCTCGACAGGTCTCCCGAATAGCACTACTGGAGTGTCAGAGGCGGGTGCAGCTTCACTTCTCACAGGGGTCAGGAGAGCAAGGGTCCTACGAGTTGCAATCAGATCATTGGTGACCTGATCGAAGAGTGCCTCTTGCGCCCTCAGGTAGCGCACCATATGCACTAGAGCAGGATCTGACTCCTGGTCTCCGTTGGAGACTTGGGTCGGGCTACCATTGCCATCACGACTAGGGTAGTAGAAGAAAGGGCGGATGTTAACCCTTGGCGACAGATGCCGGAGTTGAACTGCAGCCTCTCGGGCTGCAAGCTGGATGGCTTGGGGTTCCACAGAGTCGGAGGTCGTCCGTCCAGTGAACCGATAGGGGCGTTCCGATGTGGTGCCCCTCCCTTATATGTGCACCGTGGCCCAAAAGTGATGGATGGCATCACTCACGTGCTCCCGGTACACAACATACTCCGGGGGCTCCTCTATGCCAAGGGCACGACGAGTGATATTGGCGAGGATGGCTGCAAAGTCTCCAAGCTCGACTGCGGTGGTCTCGTTGCAAACGATGGCACCAGGCATCTTGGTGGTTTGGATATTAAAGTGAGAATGAAGGCCGTGCTGTGCTGAGTTGAGGAAAAGCTTCCTTTATAGGCTAACTGAGTCTTCCATCGCATGCTTGCGGATGGGACATCTCAGGTGCCTACCACAGGCACACGTCCTATTGGCTAGGTTGATAGGTTGGGCACCGACTGTCAAAAGATGTAGGCTGGCCACTGATCATGCCATCGGATGGGATGGGCTTGGCGGTGGACAGGAAAGGACTTGGATAGTGTGGAAACCTAGGGATAGTGACCAGGCTAAGATAGGATTAGCCAGCGGTCAGCCTAGCTCTGATACCAAGGCTGTCGGGGCCGGATTTCCGGTACACAAAATCCCAGAAATTAACCCCTCATGTCATCACCAGCCCCAAGATCATTGTTCACTGGTGGACACGTCCTTGTTACATATTACCAAGCAATTAAATTAATTGAGTACAAGACCATAAAGTCTAATGGATACAACAGTGGTTGACAGCAGATGGCGGAAGCGATTCGTGGATTTCCAACTCTGATGGGGCTCCATTCCCATAGGAACGGCTGACCGGGATAACTCCTATCTCACGTGGCTACTATCCCAGGCTCCTAGTTCGCAAGGGCGTCCTTATAGCACCTTCTTCAAAATTATGTTCTTCTATTCCTGACCACATTAAGAGCCAAGGATAAGCCAGTGAGTATGTTTGAATGTACTCGCAAACATTATGAACAAAAGATATACTAAATGCAAACAGGATGCATATGCTCATGTCAAGTTACTTTTGGTGAGATATTCCGGTAGAGTAAATAATATGGCATGAATAATAAGACAGAGAAAAGGGTTAGTGATCATGATATCAAACATCACATATCAAACAATGATTCTTAGCTGGTGCGGCGATCCCAGAAGAATCTTAACAGAAAATAAAGGGTGGACTCGGGCGTTAGACCACCCGTAGATCCAATAAAAATAAAGGCGGAGATTCGGGCGAGATAGAACTACCCGAAGGTCCAAAAGAAAATATAAAAGACGGAGATTCAGGCGAGACAGGACCGCCTGAAGGTCCAAAATAAAATATAAAAGCGGAGATTCAGGCGAGATAGAACTGCCCGAAGGTCCAGAATAAAATATAAAAGCGGAGATTCAGGCGAGATAGAACCGCCCGAAGGTCCAAAATAAAATATAAAAGACGGAGATTCAGGCGAGACAGGACCGCCCAAAAATCCGAAAGAAAATTAAACAAATAAGTATAATGAGTATTCAGGAGGTAGAACCTTCCCAGGAAATACTTAACAACATATATCAAGTAGTGCGTAATGAGTACCCGGGAGGTAGAACCCCCCAAGAGATACTCGATACTAAGTAAAAGAAAAGGTTAGTCCATAACAATATCAACAATATTCATGATAACATTAATAGCAATAATCAATTCCTTGTTTAATAATTTCCTCCGAAGACCGACACTAAGACCGACACTTGACCCTTCCCAACTACCGTCCTTGACCGTGGACCTGGCTATTCAAATAGGTTTAGACTCTGCAGAGGTTGTACTCTTTACCCACATGTAAAGGATTTCTTTAGCCAGCATCGAAATGTTGACGAGTTCCAATTATGGTCTTTGGGAAGCAAACACACCTGACCTACACACACCAGTTTTAATTTCTCCCGAGCCAGGAATCACCCAAAGCATCGGGCAAAATAAAACCTTAAGTCAGGGAGGCTACAACCTCGAGTAGCATGGGTAGGTGACCATATTTATAACGCGCACGCAACTAGGGGTACCCCCCTCTTTGGCTACAACCAGAAACGCCCATGCCCCATGACCCGATGACAGGCATTACCCTGGGCCAAGGAACCGTCATCGTGGCCCCTCTATGTCGTGTGTGCAGAGAAAGGGGTTAACAACTTACTAAACCATACCCTCCTTGCGGTGGAACACGTGGTAGTACGAAAACAGTTAGGACATAACGGAACAAGACTCGATCTAGGTCGACTCTGGAGCCAAATATTCCCAGCAGTGGTTAGCACAATATAATTCTTTTTAATTGCAGTACCCGAACAGGGTGACGACCCGGCATGTCTCGACATGCAACGGTCAAGTTCTCACACCACAACGTGATCATCTCTTCCGGTTACTTTTACTTGTGATGGGTTTTATCCCGTAAGTTAGTCATCTTGAGTAAAATAAACTGGACAACATGGAAACAATATTGTCATGATTGAAGGGTTTCAATGGTATGCATGACTATGCAAAATATGAACATACAAACAACTCCCTATTCATGCAATTTACTAGTTAAGCAATCATGCATGCAATCACCTTATCCCAAGTTCAAAACATGCTTGCCTTGAGTATGCAAAAGGGTTGGGTATTCTCCACAAGCTTTGAAAACAATCATTTTCCCTCCATTTCCTATTTTCAAAATAACCCAAGTTTCACATAAAGCCATAACAGTACAAAAAATCTGTTTGGATTTTTTTACATAAATACTAAAATAAAATAGATGAAAATTAAAGAATTTCAGAAAAAGAATCAATTCATTTACAGTTGTGGTTTAAAAGTTATTAAGGTTTCAAGATCAGGGACTAATCTGTAATTATAATAACTACAACCAGGCCCCTGGCAGTTTAAACTAAAAACGTTTTTGAATAGAATACGCTAGCCAGAGGAGAAGACGTACTTTGCGAAATACGTCTTCACTTTGGACGAACCGGTATGAGCCCTGGGTCACTGACAGTGGGTCCCACCGGGCCCACCTATCATGTTTGACCGGTCCAGCCTGCCCTTTTTTCCAGCGGCAAAGCAGAGGCGCCGTTCCGGCGAACGGAGGCGCCCCTCGGCGAGATGAGCTCACCATCGAGCTCAGGAGGTCCGGGCGGTCCCTCCAGTACTCGACATGGTTGGAGAGATGGACGAAGCCGCCGGCGGCAAAGCTTCCCGCGGAGCTCCGGCGAAGTGAAAAAAGGGCTTTTGCCTCTGATGTTTATATGATGGAATTGACCAGGGGAATCAAGGTGCGGTGAATCTGTGGGTCGACTAGTGCAAGAAATTTGGGAGGGGAGGCTATGGTTGGCTCGGGATCATCCGAGAGGTGGCGACGACCGTGGGTGCCGGTGAGGAAGAAGACGACCTTCCCCGGTCGTTTGGCTGCTTCGGGTGGCTTACAGAGGGGAGTGGTGAGGTCCTGGTGGCGAGGGAGTGCTCGCGGTTGCCTTTTATAGCGGGAAAGAGGCGGTTCTGTGGCTTCTCGAAGATGAACACCATAGCGGGCGCCATTGATGGCGCAGCGTGGTCGGCGGCAAGGTGGGTGAGCCACGGATAGGTTTGGACTGTGGGTAGCTGAGCTGTGGGTGTGCTGGCGGCTTCGGAATGGTGCCAGGTGTCCCGGGCTGCGCCGCATGTTCCAGAGAAGGGACGCGTCGGTGGCGGCCATTGATGGTGGATGGGGGTGGCTGGCGAGGTTGGCGATGGACGGTGGAGCTTGCGTGGTTAGTAGATGACCTCAGGTTGCACTGGCGGCCTCGGGTTCGGCCAGGTGCCTCGGGTGGTTGGGTGACAGTGACGTGCGGCGGCGCTGGTCGGCGTGGGCGGCGGTGGTCGGAGCTAGAAGCCAGGGCCAGGTACGGGGGAGGCGCGGCTGGTGTAGGTGAGGTGCGAGGGAGTGAGGAGCGAGCCAGGGAAGGCAGCAAGGGGACAGCAGGGCTCGGGTGTGCTGCGGGTGCAAAACGGGCGCTCTGGCCGTGCTCCGGCCACGCTCTGGCATGCACACCAGGTGCTCGACAGAATGCCAATGGAACTTAGGGAGGTTTGCTGCATCTGGAAATTGGCATAGTGATGATCCACTGTATATAAGGGATGGTGGACATGCTGGTTCAGCAAAAGGGGCTTGTGTCAAATGCCAGTTTAGAAAGATGCCAAATTTCTGTCATGCTCACCAGGTGCTTGATGAAATGAAAAGGTGACCTAGGGATTTCTTCTGGTAATGATGATTAACAGGGTGATACCTCCTTGGATGATAGAGAGGGTGGTTGAGTTGGTTGGTCAAAACAAATAACTTTCAAGTGCAAGTTTTGTTAGATTTCAGTTCTGGATCAAAACTGAGAGAATTATTCGGTGGACTTCCAAGATGCAAATGGAGCTGAGCTTCTGCACTTAAGGGTTTATTAGGAGGTACTACAGTATGGAAAAATTTGGGAATTGTTTGAGAAACAGGAAATTGGGTTGTAGTTCAAAGCTATGGGTAGATCAGAATTGAGAATTGGATGATTTGCTCAAAATTTTCAAATGACCATGGTGGGTTTTTGCATAAAAGTGAACTATAGGCCTAAGAGAGTCTCCCAAAATTTTTTGGCATTTTTATAAATTTATTTGAAATAGTTTCAGTTCAACAGAAGCATTTCAGAGTTTGAAAATGTCATTAAAAGAATTATTTTGGGGCAAACTTATTATGAAAATATTTCCTACTGATATTTAAGAGGTAATAAAAGATTTGTGCAAAATTTTAAGATTCTCAATATTTTTCCAAAAAATTTCTGTAAGGAGGAAGAGGAAAGAAGGTGAAATAACTTAAAAAATTATTAAAGGATCCAATTTAATTAACAAAAATTATTTCTGTCAAAGTTTTATTTGCAAAAATCTTTTATTAAAATTTGGGGTGTTACATAAGTGCCATGGCTCTGGCAAAAGCTTATCATCTAGAAATGAAGCCGGAGCTGCTTGCTGGTGTGTTCCCGAGTACAAAGTAGACAATACTGCCTTTGATCAAGCTGACTTTATGAGGGTGACTAAGGAGACCCGGCCTTTTGCCACATCAATCGCCCACTCCCTGGATTTTTCCAGCTTCCAGCCCAGCTATGATGCTCGCAACAGGCGAATGGAGCCACCAATCCCGCAGCCATCTGATGTTGTGCCCAAATTTCAGAAAAAAGCTCCGCCTACTTCATCTGCTCCACCTAGTTCGAGCACACCAACAATCCCGGCTCCTCCTCGAGCAAACCCGGAAGGTGAGGATGGTGATGGGTTCGCTATTGAGGCGCTATCTTCGATCCAGTGGCACAAAGATGATGTGACTGGGGTTGATGCTGGTGGTGCAGAGGCCGGCCAGAAAGATACTGAAGAATCTGCTAAGGACGGCGCCCTCAAGCACCAAGAGAAGCCGGCTGAGGAACAAGAGGAGGACCCATCTTCATATATCACGGGGAAAGACAAAGATCCGGCAAATCCTGCGCAGGAAACCAGCAAGTCCGCGGCCGGTCTGATACTCAGACTTTGATAGAGTAAGCTGCATTAAGCTGCAAAAAACAATGATATTCAGCCCAACGGGCTTGTAATAAGTAGAAACTTAAGTGTGATTGGATGGCGTGTTTGTACACCTGTGAATTTGGGTTTTTGTAACGAACTAAGTCCGTTTTACCTCAAATTCCGGCTTGATAGCCCTTTTGGCTTAGCTTTGCTTTTCTGTGAAGCTGGCTTTCACGTGACTTACTCCGATGTTTTCAACTTTGATAAATTCAGGGTCAACTAAGTCCACAATGGGCGTCAGAGGTTATTGATTTATCAAGCGCATAGCCGGGTCACATAATTGCGAGTGGCATCTGGCTTACAGGCATGTATAACCAAGAAATATATGTTGGCATATGCCGGGTTCAAGGGTGATTAGCTGAACTCATTAAGTTACAAGCCCCCAAGTAACTAATGATCAACGATAAAAAATAAAGACTCAACGCACAATGATATGAGGTGAAACGACAAACTCCGGGTTCCAGAGGTGCCGGCTTTATTCCATTAATCATAATATATACACAGTGATTACAATTAACCTACGCATAATAAAGATAGAAACTAACGTATAACAACATAAATGTTGCAATGAACTTATGTGTAATAAGGGCGCAGCTGAGCAATGTTCCATGGTTGGGGAGTTTCTTCCTCGGACGTACGTGATTTATCCACCTCACGTATGTCAACGAGGTAGTAGGATCCATTATGCAGATTTTTGCTGACCACAAAGGGTCCTTCCCAAGGTGTGGAAAGCTTGTGCATGCCAGTCTGCTTCTGTATAAGACGCAATACAAAGTCACCCTCCTAGAAAGTGGGGCTTCGAACTCTACGGCTATGATAGCGATGTAGGTCTTGCTGATATATAGTTGATCTTGATGCTGCAAGATCGCGATCCTCTTCCATGGCATCAAGGGAGTCTTGACGAGCTACCTCGTTTTCTGTTTCCATGTATGCAGCAACTCTTGGCGAATCATGACAGATGTCACCTGGCAATATGGCTTCTGTACCATACACAAGGAGAAATGGCGTATAGCCCGTTGACCTGTTGGGAGTAGTCCGTATGCTCCACAACACAATAGGAAGTTCCTCAACCCAGCAGCCCGTGGTGCGCTCAAGGGGGACCCGGAGTCTGGGTTTGATACCCCGCAACAGCTCCTGGTTCGCCTGCTCTGCTTGCCCATTGGACTGTGGATGTGCCACTGATGCCAGATCAAGCCGGATATGTTCCTTCTGACAAAATTTCTGCATTGCTCCTTCAGAGAGATTGCTGCCATTATCCATGATGATACTGTGAGGGTATCCAAATTGAAAAATGATTTTCTTCAAAAAAATTACCGTTGTTTCCGCGTTGCAACTGCTAACCGGCTCTGCCTCTACCCACTTGGTGAATTTATCAACAGCGACCAAGAGGTGGGTCTTCTTGCAAGCTGATGGCTTGAAAGGTCCAACCATGTCAAGCCCCCATACTGCAAACAGCCAAGTGATTGTAATCATTCTGAGAGCCTGAGCCGGCATATGGTCTTTTCTTGCGTATCTCTGGCACCCATCACATGTGCGAACTATTTGCTCTGCGTCAGCGTGGGCTGTAAGCCAGAAAACTCCGTGCCTGAAAGCCTTTGCGACCAAAGATCTGGAACTGGCATGATGACCACAATCTCTGGAGTGGATCTCATTGAGGATCTGCTATCCTTTTTCTGGAGAAACACATCATTGGAAAACCCCTGTGGGACTCCGCTTATGAAGCTCTCCATTGATGATTGTGTATGCTTTAGAGCGTCGGACAATCTGCCGGGCGATGATTTCCTCACGAGGGAGCTCGCCTCGGGTCACATAAGCCAGATAGGGCTCTGTCTAGTCTGGAATCATATGAAGTGTTGCCACCAACTCAGATTCTGCGTCCGGGTTTGCAATGTCCTCCTCTGTTGGTAACTTGACTGATGGACTGTTTAGTACGTCCAATGAAACATTGGATGGAACTGGCTTCTTTTGAGAGCCCAGCCGGGATAATGTATCCGTTGCTTCATTAAGCCGGCGGTCGATGTGATCAACCTGATATCCTTTGAAGTGACCAGCGAGTGCTTTGACCGCGCGCCTGTAGGCTGCCATAACCGGGTCCTTTGAATCCCAAGTCCCGGAAACTTGCTGAGAGATAAGATCAGAATCACCAAGACACCTGATGCGAGTGATGTTCATCTCTTTGGCAATGTGCAGTCCATGAAGCAAAGCATCATATTCTGCCGCGTTGTTAGTGCAGGTGAAAGGAATCTCCAACACATAACGAAGCCTGTCACCTCGGGGGGAAGTCAAAACAATTACAGCCCTCGAGCCCTCCAACTGCCTGGACCCGTCAAAGTGCATTGTCCAATATTTGGTGTCCGGCTTCTCTGGAGGGGCTTGCATCTCTGTCCAATCATTGATGAAACAAACCAAAGCCTGTGACTTGATGGCAGTATGTGGTGCATACTTCAGATGATGTGGTCCAAGCTCGATAGCCCACATTGCAACTCTCCCTGTTGCTTCTCTGTTCTGAATAATGTCAGCCAAAGGTGCAGAACAGACGACGGTGATGGGGTGCTCCTGGAAATAAAGCTTCAGCTTGCGACTCGCCATGAAAACACCAAAAACCAGCTTCTGCCAATGTGGGTATCGCTGTTTAGACTCCGTAAGGACTTCACTAACATAGTAGACTGGTCTTTGGACTGGATGCTCTTGCCTTCCTCTTTGCGCTCGACCACCACAACTGCACTGACGGCTCTATTGTTGGCTGAAACATACAACAACATAGGATCCTTCTTCTGAGGAGCTGCGAGGATAGGCGCTTTGGACAACTACTTCTTAAGCGCTTCAAAAGCATCATTGGCTTCGTCATTCCAATTGAAGTCGTCTGTTTTCTTTAGGAGCCGGTAAAGAGGTATGGCCTTCTCCCCGAGTTGGCTTATGAAATGACTCAAACCTGTGACGCAGCCAGTAAGCTTCTGAACAGCATTGAGGGAAGCCGGTTTTTTCAGGTTGATGATGGCATGAATTTTTTTCGGGTTCGCCTCGATGCCTCTCACAGACACAAGAAATCCAAGGAGTTTCCCTGCTGGAACCCCAAAAACACACTTTGTCGAGTTCAGTTTCATCTGGTACGTACGAAGGTTATCAAACGTCACCTTCAGATCCGCAATCAGGGTGTCACTCTTCTAGGATAATTAATTATAGAACCAAATTCAATCATCAGATGTTCTCCCTCTGTCCGAATAAAAAGATCTAGATTCAAAATTTAAATTTAACCTGTCATTTTATTCCATAAAAATTTTTGTATCATTGTATTCCATCAAAAAAATGATTTGTATCATTGTATTGGCACTTCAAAATATTTTAAACGATGTCATTTTTTATGTTTATTTATAACTTTCAACTTTTGGTAAAACTGTTGGCCAAAATTAGGCTTTAACTTCAGACCATGCTTTTAGTTGTGTGATGGAGGGAGTAAAGAGTAATGCAAGTCGATAATCCAATTGACATCAGCAAGCTTATTAATCATGTATGTGGATGTTTGGCCAACCGATCGACATGTGCAGCGAGCGATTATTACTGGTTTAGGGAGAGTGTACTTCACATCTGACATGTGCAGCAAGTCGTGTCCGAAGCCGATGCCATTAGCGGGCTGCTCTCCAAAGCCCTGACTAAGATTCGGCGCCTTGGAAACAACGCCAACGTCCAGAACCGTGCCAACATAGCGGTAAGATTGGCGAATTGCGCTTTATTTTTGAGCTGGGGGCACGAACAGTGCACCCAGTGGGTGGAGCCCCCGAGCCTCGAACACAGGCCTTAGGCATAACTTAGCATTTCTAGTAGTCCTATTTAGGTTCTCATCTTGCATTCCTTCCCATCTTTGGCCATCTCTGTCAGGTATTCCGATGCTGCAGCATTCTATTTAAGACTTGGTTCAGCTGCTGATAAGTGCAATGTCGTCAACAGCCGATGCGAGGTAATAATTACTAGCTAACCCTAAACCCTAAACCCTAACATCTACGTACTAAGGCCTGGGATCACCATAGCACTTTGTTCTTCCCCGTCGTTGAACCTTTCTTTCCCTAAAAGAGAATTAACGAGTTGAGCACAGGCCTTAGTACGTAAACAACAAATAAATATGCTGAGAGATACGTTCGTTTACAACATCACTATCATCTGCAGGACAGCAGGAGCAAGTTATCTAGCAAAGGATCGAGGCACTTATCTCTGTCCCCACTGACCGAGTCACCCAGCTAAGCTTCCATGATTAATATATGCATGAAAGTCGAACGGGCAAATCGTAACGAAGATGCCAATTCTGTGTATATAGTACTTAATGAAATCACCAACGAAAACGTCAAACCTGAAGCCGTGCACAAGCCTCAAAGCTTCAGAGGAAACAACAATGCGCCAAACGTTGTTTTTTTGGCATGCTACACCGATCCATGAACTAAGTCAAGATTAGGTCCATCTCTTTCACCATGCTAATTCCTGCCGCCATGGGCCAGCTGCTTAATTCCAATGTTTAAACACCACAGCTTTGCATCAACTAAGCTGTTCCAGTTGACCAGTTCTATCCATGTGCAGCGCATATCTACTTACTACATGCGAATAGGAACTCGCTAGACATCTGTGCTTATCTCCCTATAAATACATCCGATTGATACTCATTTTCCCAAGCCAAATAAGCATCTGCAAGTCTATAGAGCCGACTACACTCCCATAGGAGAAGCATATATAAGCTGTAACAAAAGCTTCGATCGACGTCGCATCCGCAATGGCTGCCCGACAAGTGCTGCTGTTGGCCTTGGCGGCCGTCACCGTCGGCTTGCTCGCCTCGCCGGCCTCCGCCGTGGACTATACGGTTGGGGACAGCGCTGGCTGGACCCTCAAGTACCCTTTCAGCTGGCCCAACGACAAAACATTCAGAGTTGGCGACACCATCAGTATGTAGTCTATGCACCTTCAGAGCTCGTATAATTGTATCACGTTGAAACATGGTAACCCTACTTGTCTTGCTCATATACGTTGTTCCTTGATCTTTCGCAGCGTTCAAGTACAACATGGGCAGCCACACGGTGGTGGAGGTGAGCGGCAAGGACTTCAAGGCCTGCGACACGGGGAACAAACTCGGCTCCTGGTACTCCGGCAGCGACACCGTCAAGCTCGACAAGGCCGGCAATCGGTGGTTCTTTTGCGGCGTGGCTAACCACTGCAACCTGGGCATGAGGCTCCTCGTCACTGTCGCCAACGGCACCGCCTCGTCGCCGTCGTCGGCCCCTTCGAACTACAGGGTTGGCGGGGTTGCTGCAGCGCTCGCGGCCGGCGCCATGGCCACGGCCGTGCTCGTGTTCTAGGACGCACCAGTTAAACGGTCCTCACTGTTGGACGCCTCCGTGTTGTGATGGTCTGATTGATGGCCGGTGTGTGGAGAGAGTATTTTCCATTTGATGTTTGAATTACTAGTAGTATTATGTTTTCTATTGTTGCCCTTACTGATGAATTAGTATTGCTAGTCATCCACGCGGAACGCTGGTATGTAATTACATTCTTATTCGAAAATGTTCATTTAATATAGGGCCGGTGTGTGGACAGAATATTTCGCATTTGATGTTTGAATTGTCATTTTTACTACTCCCTCTATGCCAAAAATTTTGGTATGGGTATAGGCAAGGTATAGATAAACTTTTGCCTACACCCGTACCAATAATTTTTGACTACACTCATGCCAAGAATTTTGGCATAGAGGTTGTATTATTGTTACTGATAAATTAATACTGTGCTTTCTTGACGACAGCATGTGATTATCTCTCTTTTTTGAGTCAGCTATAACCATGTCAAGGGAACAAGTAAGGAAGCAATAATACAACATCAACTTTATCTAGAAAATCTCTAATTAATTATAGAACCAAATTCAATCATCAGATGTTCTCCCTCTGTCCGAATAAAAAGATCTAGATTCAAAATTTAAATTTAACCTGTCATTTTATTCCATAAAAAAATTTGTATCATTGTATTCCATCAAAAAAATGATTTGTATCATTGTATTGGCACTTCAAAATATTTTAAACGATGTCATTTTTTATGTTTATTTATAACTTTCAACTTTTGGTAAAACTGTTGGCCAAAATTAGGTTTTAACTTCAGACCATGCTTTTAGTTGTGTGATGGAGGGAGTAAAGAGTAATGCAAGTCATTAGGCCACTAATGACGCGCCTAATCTACCCCCCAGAGGCGCTGACAGTGGGCCCGTGGCTTAGTTAATCTGGCCAGTTAAAAATAAATGCACTGTTATTTATAATCAGAGTCGCTGACACGCGGGCCCCATAGGCCCTGTTGACCCAGTCAACTGCTGACTGGGCAACGCCCAATCGCTGACCAGTGGGATCCGGGGGGGCCCCGTTGACTGGTCAGCTAGTCAGCTGACCGCTGACGCAATGCTGACACCAGCATGACGTCATATTTCCTTTTTGGGTAATTGTAATAATTAAAAAATTTCCAGAAAATGCCTAAAACTTTGAAATTCAATAGAAAAATAACGGTAACTCAGATGAAAATGTTTTATATATGAAAAATGATCAGAAAAATCTAACGAATCCGATTATGTCATTTGTATTCATGCTGGAATCCTCTAAGAGAGTGAACATGGAACTTTTGACCTATTTTCGGTAAATGAATAGTGAATGACTTCGAGGAGATATTTCTAAATAAATTCCTAAATCATCTAAAACATTTAGAGATGCATTAGAACACCCCTGCATATCATGTAGTCATGTCATGCATTATGATTGCATTTGTTGCCATGTATTTATCTGTTTCTTCCCCCCTTCTCTTCCGGTAGATCCCGACACCGACGTGGCCCCAGAGGACGACTACACTACCGATGACCCCTCCTTCACCGCAGAGCTTCCAGGCAAGTAAAAACCCCTTGATCATTCCTATATCGCCCAATTCTCTTATCTCTTATGCTTGCATTAGAATTGCTACTGCTGATGTTCCGATAGCTCCTACTCTGCTGCATAGCCTGTTTTTGTAACTGTTGTTAATACTTACCTGCTGTAGATATGCAGATTGGTTTTCTAATATTGTGCCCGTGGAAAAGAAAAATACTGGTAATATTAGAATCTGTGTTGATTTTAGAGATTTGAATAAGGCTACTTCAAAAGATGAATATCCTATGCCTATAGTCGACATGCTTATTAATGATGCATCGGGACATAAAGTAATTAGCTTTTTAGATGGTAATGCAGGTTATAATCAAATATTTATGGCCGAACAAGATATGTCTAAGACTGCTTTTCGTTGCCCAGGTTTTGTTGGTTTATTTGAGTGGGTCGTTATGACGTTTGGGTTGAAAAATGCCGGTGCTACATACCAATGAGCTATGAATTTAATTTTTCATGATCTTCTCGGCATTGTACTAGAAATATATATTGATGACATAGTTGTTAAATCGGATGGGTTTGGTCATCATTTAGCCGATTTAAGATTAGCTTTTGAAAGGATGCGCCGGTATGGATTCAAAATGAATCCACTCAAATGTGCTTTTGGCGTGTCGGCTGGTAAGTTTTTAGGCTTCATAATTCATGAAAATGGCATAGAGATTGACCCTAAGAAAGTGGAGGTAATTAGAAATTTGGAGGAACCCACGTGTAAAAAGGATGTGTAAAAATTGTTAGGAACAAATAATTACTTGAGACGATTCATATCTAACCTTGCAGGGAAACTTGAATCGTATGTTCCTCTACTTCGGCTAAAGAATGAGGCCGAATTTACTTGGGGGGCAGAGCAACGAGATGCTTTTAATAATATAAAGCGATGCTTGTCGAATCCTCCAATATTGCGGGCGCCCAAGTCCGGTGTGCCGTTCAGGTTATACATTGCTGCACAAGATAGAGTGATCGGTGCGGTGTTGGCGCAAGAGGACAGCGGGAAAGAGTACATCATTGCATACTTAAGCCGTCGTTTGCTCGACGCCGAAAGTCGGTACGTGTTTATTGAAAAGTTATGCTTATCTTTATACTATGCATGTACCAAATTTCGGCCTTCTCTTCTTTCTAGTACGTGTGTGGTAGCTTGACAGACCGACGTCATTAAGTATATGTTGCAACAACCGATTCTTAGTGGTAGGATTGGAAAGTGGGCACACACGCTAATAGAATATGATTTAACATACGAATCGTTGCGTGCTATGAAGGGTGAAGTTATCGCCGATTTTATTGTTGATCATAGGATTAAGGATGATGAAAATATTAATTATGTTAGTGTATGCCCATGGAAGCTTTATTTTGATGGATCAGTTTGTAGGGACGGACAAGGTGTCGGTAATGTTTTAATTTCACCTAATAATGTTGTTTATGATACATCGGTCCGTTTGGAGTATCCTTGTACTAATAACCAAGCGGAGTATGAAGCTTTATTGTTTGGTTTGCAGAATTTAGTTGATATGGGCGTAAAGGATGTAGATGCTTTTGGGGATTCGCTTCTGGTAGTACAACAAATTAAAGGCGAATTTCAGTGTTTTGATAGATTACTAAATAGTTATTTGGACCGATGTTTAGATATAATTAAATCTCTGGATACATTCACTATCCATCATATACCTAGGGAGCAAAATTCTAGAGCTAATTGTTTAGCACAACAAGCATCTGGTTATCACATTAGTAGAGGAAAGCTTTTTATATTAAAAAAGCCGATGCATGCTGATGTAGGGAATGAGTCAATCATGTTTGATACTTTGCCACGGGGTGCACTTGGGCCTAGTACAGTTGAACAACTAGCTGTACAGTGTAGTACAGATTCGGTGCATGAGTCACAAACGACCGAATTAGAAAATAATTTAGAACCAAGTGATTGGAGAGTTCCTCTAGTTAATCATTTAAAGGATCCAAGTCAAACGAGAGATAGGAAAATTCGGCGACAAGCTTTAAAATATACTTTGTTGAATGACGAGTTGTATCGCCGAACAATAGATGGGTTATTTTTAAAATGCTTGGATTCTGATCAATCTAGAGTAGCTATGGGTGAAGTGCACGAAGGAATATGTGGGACACATCAGTCGGCTCACAAAATGCGATGGTTATTAAAAAGAGCGGGGTTTTATTGGCCGACTCTGCTAGAAGATTGTTTTCGGTACTATAAAGGTTGTGAGGCATGTCAAAAATTTGGTAATGTACAGTTAGCGCCCGCGGCTATGTTGAATCCCATAATTAGGCCGTGGCCATTTAGAGGATGGGGATTAGATTTTATTGGTGAAATACATCATTCGTCTTCTAAAAAACATCGCTTCATCCTAGTAGCCACCGATTATTTTACTAAATGGACAGAAGCGGTTCCTTTGAAAAATATGACTCATAAGGAAGTTATTAGTTTTGTTTTAGAGCATATTATTCACAGATTCGGTATTCCTCAAACTTTAACTACCGATCAAGGTGCTTCTTTTATGTCTCATCAATTTCGCGAATTTGTGTAGCCGAATGGGTTCAAGCGCCAAAGTCAAAACCTTTTGCATGTTCTGCTTTGAAACCTACACCTGCTAGAAGAGACGAAATTAAATATACTTTTGATGTAAGCAAGTGTGATAGAATTTTTGATATGTTACTGCAAAATAAATTAATTAGAGTGAAAGAGGGTCATGTAATTCCACCTCCAGAAGAATTGGGTAGAAGAGCTTATTGTAAGTGGCACAATTCTTTTCCTCATGCTACTAATGATTGTAACGTGTTTCGTCGACAGGTGCAATCGGCCATCAATGAAGGACGATTGACGTTTACAGAAGGTTCTAAGATGAAGCTCGACAGCGACCCTTTTCCTAACAATGTGGTCGAGCTTGAGAGTAAAAAATGCTTATTCGGTCGGATCAGACCGAATCCGCAAGAGAGCAAAATGTTGTTGATGATAGTGCTCCTCCAAGGATGATCAAACCAAAAAATCCAGAACTAGGAGTATGGAAAGTTAATGGCAGAAGAAAACAAGCTCCAAGGCCAAAGCCGACAGTTAGTATGTTGCTGGAAAAATATACTTCACGCAAGGCCAACAATGTGTTTAACCGGCTCGGAGGTAATAAGCGTCCTAGATCTCCTTCTGGACCTGACATTCATGAGCGATGGCAAAGAAATTCATATGACCAGCAGCCATATTTTGCAATGGAGCCGACATATTGGGGCTGTGCACCTCCTATGTATCCGCAATTTCCTCCATGGGGGTTTAATCCTTGGGCGCCATATCCTACAGTGCCAGCAGGTTATTTTCAGCCGGGGTGGATTCCGCCGAGGCCTATGTTCAGACCGGAGATGCACGAAAAAAGGGCTCGGTTTAA
Organism: Elymus sibiricus; assembly: GCA_039707655.1. Lineage (NCBI taxonomy): Eukaryota > Viridiplantae > Streptophyta > Magnoliopsida > Poales > Poaceae > Elymus > Elymus sibiricus. The sequence goes on along the minus strand of CM077672.1, from coordinate 517,763,234 downwards.
TGAAGGAGCTAGGTCACGTGACGCCATTGAGATTCGAGGAGGTCGATCACCGGTACGCAATGCAGAGGGCAAAAACTATAGGGGCGACCACAAGCGCGTATGGATGCCGGTGAAGCGTGCTGAACCTAAACCAGTAAAATGTCCAGATGATTTTGATGCTAGTCTGAAAGTGGTGGAACATCAATCAGATGAAGGTGTTGCCAATAATACAGAAGCAAGCAGTGTTGATGGACTAGGATCGGTCCCAAAAGAAGTTGTTGGTACAGAGGAGAATAATGGTGTGAAGCTACAGCGAACTGGCCGGTCTAATCAGTCTGAGAAAGAGAATAATTCTGGGATTAACATACAAGCACGGCCAGATGTTATATCCTCACGTACTATTCAGGAGCCTAAATCGGCTAGTACACAAGCTGATTTGGTCATAGGGAATTGTTGCCCCGGAACGTCCAAGAGTTTGCCTCCGAAGAGTTTCAAGTCTACTAACACTAGTACATCTATACGTTGGCATTCAGGAAATGTACGCGGCCAGAAATTTAATGCTAGCAACGTATATGATCAGCAGAGAAGTTTTCCGGCCAGAGATAAAATATTTGCCACAAAAACAGAAGTACGCCGGTACATGCCAAAGGATTGGGGGGGGGGGGGGGGGCAGCAAAATTAAGTCAGTCGCGCCAGGGACTAAACCAGCACTTCAGTTGTGCCCAAAGGGACTTACCCACACTCAGAAACGACGTGTATAGCGACTGCGGACATTGGAAATAAAGGAAGAGATAGCTGAGAAGAAGCGTGATAAATGGTTCAATCAAGATAAACCAATGGTACCCACAAAGACTTGGAAGGAGAAGCGCATAGCAGCGGAGGAGAATAAAAATACATATGACACAATTGTTGCTGAAAATTCAGAGAATAACGGAGACGCACCTACTGATATGGATGTTAATATGGTGTTCGCGTTGCCTGCTGAATTTCGCGCGCCTGAGGCTGAAGTTGCTGAGCTTGTTCTTGGTCCAAAAAATGCTACATTTGAGAAACCAGAGAAGCATGGACAACACCTAAAGCCATTATTTATCAGGGGTCACATTGATGGTAAGCCTATTGGTCGCATGCTTGTCGATGGTGGTGCAAGGTGTTAATATTATGCCCCTTTCGGTATTTTCTAAACTGAACCAAAAAGAGAGCGAGTTAATGAAAACCAACATGGGACTTAGCGGGTTCTCAGGAGAATTGTCCGAGGCTAAGGGTGTTATTTCTATGGAGCTCACAGTCGGAAGCAAAACATTGCCGACTGCGTTTTTTGTTGTTGATGTCAAAGGCCGGTATAATATTCTTTTGGGACGCGACTGGATTCATGCAAATTGTTGCATCCCTTCTACTCTACATCAGTGCTTAATTCAGTGGGTTAATGATGATGTGGAGGTGATTGAGGCAGACAATTCTTCATGCATTGCTTTGACGGACGCGCCGGTTGATTGGCAACACGGCGAGATGCGATGTTTGACCGGTAGGGATTTATCGGACTATGATTATATCAGTATTGGTAGAGATGGTTTTGTACCTATAAATGCACAGCCGGCTAATGTAGCTCGGCTTAATTATTTATCTATATAAATGATGAATAAAGACGATAGTATTAAGTGGCTGCAAAGACGCACGGAGGAGTATCGTTCCGGAAAGAGCGATATGCATGAAACAATTGAAGATTTTGATGACATGGAAAAGCTTGGACAAGGATTCTCATCAGCTGATCCACTTGAAGAAATTGATATTGGTGATGGAAGTATCCCGAGGCCTACATTTATCAAAGCTAGCTTGAAAGCCGATCAGAAAAGCAAGGTATGTTTATTACTTAAAGAATTTATTGATTGCTTTACTTGGAATTATACTGAGATGCCCGGTTTGAGTAGAGATTTAGTAGAACATAGACTACCTATTAAACCTGGTTTTAGGCCGCATAAACAACCTCGTAGAAGTTTCAATCCTAATTTGTATGACCGCATCAAAGAAGAAGTTGATCGGTTGATAAAAGCTAAGTTTATTCGGCCATGTAGATATGCAGATTGGGTTTCTAATATTGTGCCCGTGGAAAAGAAAAATACTGGTAATATTAGAATCTGTGTTGATTTTAGAGATTTGAATAAGGCTACTCCAAAAGATGAATATCCTATGCCTATAGCCGACATGCTTATTAATGATGCATCGGGACATAAAGTAATTAGCTTTTTAGATGGTAATGCAGGTTATAATCAAATATTTATGGCCGAACAAATTATGTCCAAGACTGCTTTTCGTTGCCCAGGTTTTGTTGGTTTATTTGAGTGGGTCGTTATGACGTTTGGGTTGAAAAATGCCGGTGCTACATACCAATGAGCTATGAATTTAATTTTTCATGATCTTCTCGGCATTGTACTAGAAATATATATTGATGACATAGTTGTTAAATCGGATGGGTTTGATCATCATTTAGCCGATTTAAGATTAGCTTTTGAAAGGATGCGCCGGTATGGATTCAAAATGAATCCACTCAAATGTGCTTTTGGCGTGTCGGCTGGTAAGTTTTTAGGCTTCATAATTCATGAAAATGGCATAGAGATTGACCCTAAGAAAGTGGAGGCAATTAGAAATTTGGAGGAACCCACGTGTAAAAAGGATGTGCAAAAATTGTTAGGAAAAATTAATTACTTGAGACGATTCATATCTAACCTTGCAGGGAAAATTGAATCGTATGTTCCTCTACTTCGGCTAAAGAATGAGGCCGAATTTACTTGGGGGGCAGAGCAACGAGATGCTTTTAATAATATAAAGCGATGCTTGTCGAATCCTCCAATATTGCGGGCGCCCAAGTCCGGTGTGCCGTTCAGGTTATACATTGCTGCACAAGATAGGGTGATCGGTGCGGTGTTGGCGCAAGAGGACAGCGGGAAAGAGTACATCATTGCATACTTAAGCCGTCGTTTGCTCGACGCCGAAAGTCGGTACGTGTTTATTGAAAAGTTATGCTTATCTTTATACTATGCATGTACCAAATTTCGGCCTTATCTTCTTTCTAGTACGTGTGTGGTAGCTTGCCAGACCGACGTCATTAAGTATATGTTGCAACAACCGATTCTTAGTGGTAGGATTGGAAAGTGGGCATACGCGCTAATGGAATATGATTTAACATACGGATCGTTGCGTGCTATGAGGGGTGAAGTTATCGCCGATTTTATTGTTGATCATAGGATTAAGGATGATGAAAATATTAATTATGTTAGTGTATGCCCATGGAAGCTTTATTTTGATGGATCAGTTTGTAGGGACGGACAAGGTGTCGGTAATGTTTTAATTTCACCTAATAATGTTGTTTATGATACATCAGTCCGTTTGGAGTATCCTTGTACTAATAACCAAGCGGAGTATGAAGCTTTATTGTTTGGTTTGCAGAATTTAGTTGATATGGGCGTAAAGGATGTAGATGCTTTTGGGGATTCGCTTCTGGTAGTACAACAAATTAAAGGCGAATTTCAGTGTTTTGATAGATTACTAAATAGTTATTTGGACCGATGTTTAGATATAATTAAATCTCTGGATACATTCACTATCCATCATATACCTAGGGAGCAAAATTCTAGAGCTAATTGTTTAGCACAACAAGCATCTGGTTATCACATTAGTAGAGGAAAGCTTTTTATATTAAAAAAGCCGATGCATGCTGATGTAGGGAATGAGTCAATCATGTTTGATACTTTGCCACGGGGTGCACTTGGGCCTAGTACAGTTGAACAACTAGCTGTACAGTGTAGTACAGATTCGGTGCATGAGTCACAAACGACCGAATTAGCAAATAATTTAGAACCAAGTGATTGGAGAGTTCCTCTAGTTAATCATTTAAAGGATCCAAGTCAAACGAGAGATAGGAAAATTCGGCGACAAGCTTTAAAATATACTTTGTTGAATGACGAGTTGTATCGCCGAACAATAGATGGGTTATTTTTAAAATGCTTGGATTCTGATCAATCTAGAGTAGCTATGGGTGAAGTGCACGAAGGAATATGTGGGACACATCAGTAGGCTCACAAAATGCGATGGTTATTAAAAAGAGCGGGGTTTTATTGGCCGACTCTGCTAGAAGATTGTTTTCGGTACTATAAAGGTTGTGAGGCATGTCAAAAATTTGGTAATGTACAGTTAGCGCCCGCGGCTATGTTGAATCCCATAATTAGGCCGTGGCCATTTAGAGGATGGGGCTTAGATTTTATTGGTGAAATACATCCTTCGTCTTCTAAAAAACATCGCTTCATCCTAGTAGCCACCGATTATTTTACTAAATGGACAGAAGCGGTTCCTTTGAAAAATATGACTCATAAGGAAGTTATTAGTTTTGTTTTAGAGCATATTATTCACAGATTCGGTATTCCTCAAACTTTAACTACCGATCAAGGTGCTTCTTTTATGTCTCATCAATTTCGCGAATTTGCCGAATCTTTGGGAATTAAATTGTTAAATTCGTCGCCTTATTATGCTCATGCTTATGGACAGGCCGAATCTAGCAATGAAACTTTGATTAAGCTTATAAAGAAGAAAATTGAGGAGCATCCAAAAAAATGGCATGAGGTACTTTCAGAAGCTTTATGGGCTCATCGGATATCTAAACATGGAGCGACTCAAGTAGCACCATATGATCTAGTATATGGTCAGGAGGCGGTGTTACCTGTAGAGGTTAATTTACAAGCTCTTAGAGTGGCCAGACAAAATGATTTGTCGGCTGTAGATTATAATGATTTGATGATGGATCGAATAGATGACATTTCAGAAGAGAGATTAAGAGCTTTGCGAGAAATTGAGAAAGAGAAATTAAAAGTAGCTAAGGCTTATAATAAAAAAGTGAGAGAGAAATCGTTTCAAATAGGAGATTTAGTGTGGAAAACGATTTTACCTATTGGAACTAAAGATAGGAAATTCGGCAAATGGTCGCCGAGTTGGGAAGGACCGTATAAGGTTGTAGAGATCGTTCTTGGAAATTCATATTTTGTACAATCTTTGCAGGGAGGGAAGTTGCCCAAAGCTCTCAATGGAAAATATTTAAAGAAGTACTATCCTAGCATGTGGCAGGAGGCTTGAGCAAATTTGGCCGATATATTATTTGAGATATCGCCCTAAGAAAATTTGGCCGATGTATTCTTTGGACATCGCCCTAAGTAATTATATGGCTGGTGGATCGATCAACATCGCCCTAAGGTATTGTTATGGTGTTTTTGATAAATCCAATTATACCAAAAACAGGGGGCATGTGTTCATGGTGTAATTTGGCTATTAGTTTGTATGATCAGCCAAATTAATTTAAATGATTACGGTCAGATTATTGGTTCACATATATATTTGCCTTTGATGTTTAATTCAAAAAGCAGGTTTGGTCATAGTCCAGTACAGATGCCACAGCAGGAGATCAGGCGTACTGAAGCTATTTACCCAGGATAAATATATGAAATTTTACAAGGATTAGCAGCCACCAAGGACAAGTTCTGGACAAATTATGATACGCTGAGCTAAAATGCCGCTGCTTAGGACAAGTCCTAACAAGACTCAGCTACCAAGCTAAAGAATTTTTGGCATGAGCTATGTAGTCACGTACGAGAAGGTGCAACAATACATGATGAACGATCAATCATTATTATCTGGTGTGATTAGCGACCTTGCCGGAATATTTTATTATTTTCCTTGTGGACCAAAACGTATCTGTACGTGAGTATAGTTTGGACTCGGAATTATTACGTGCTGGTACAAATTAGCAAGCAGATATGGCAGGTAAATCTTTGTACTTGTAACCGAATCGAGGGACTAGTCCTGTTCAGTTTGGAATTGATGTTTTGGTCGTACACGCCAAGTCCTGCGTGCCCTTTACATAAGGGTCATGGCCGATTGAAGGAAAGACACCAATCGATCTATTAACAAAAAAACACTACTTTTTCACGTTCGTTTTCTTTCTGTCGCTACTTCCTGCCGAGCCCTAGCAGCCCTAGGGTTTGACGATCTTTGCCGTTTTGCGCTGAAAAGCGGCCGGTTCTTCTCCACGAAAGCGAGATATCTTTGTTGCTTTTCTTGAAAAGCAATCGTTCGTCGTCACGAAAGCACGACGGTTATCTTGGTGTTGCGCGGCGATTTCGCGTGCAACACCTACTATCCCAACTGCTGAGTATAGAAGTACTTGTGTCTCGCCAGTGGCCACACACCCGTGTCCGTGTTGCCATGCTTTGTTGTCCGGGTTGACCGAACCCATGGGTTGAAGTACCGAGACCTGAGACCCCCCCTTAGGCCCATGCAATTGTACGACTCTGCAGAGTCGCAACTAGGGTGATACTACCGAGGGTGATTCGTCATATATTACTCTCGATGATGACTCTGTAGCGTAGCACCTCAAGGGTGACCTTTTCGAGGGTGATGCCTTATAGTTCACTCTCTACGATGTCTCTGTCGTACAGTGTATCAGGTGTGGATCCACTGAGGGTGATTCCTCGGATCTCACCTTGATGGTATGGACCCGAGTTGTTACATTCCCCTGATACAAGTCGGGTTGGCCCCAAGGGCACCCGCGAGATAATGATACAAGTCGGGTAGGCCCCAAGGGTACCCGCGAGTAATACGGTGGCAGTTCGACGGGTCAGGTGGAGACCACCTAGGAGAGAGGTGGACCTGGTCCCTTGGTCGCGGATTACCGAGACGAGGCGACAGGAATCCTGATCGTCTCCGCGAGCTACTAAACATGTTAACGGGTTGGATATTTGATCTGAGTAGGCCTTTGGCCTTTACGCGCTCACCACCACGCGGGAATATGGTATGGGCCCTCGGCGCCGTACGTTCCTCCCGAAAGCTCTTCAGACGTCACAACTGTGCGGGCTGATTGTTGGGGTGAGCTGGTTACGTCTGGTGGTGCTTCCACAGTCGGGCTTGGTCCCCGGCCAGTCGCGCAACGCGCAGGAGTGCTTAGGGTGATAGGTCCATGACCCCTTCGCGCTTAGGGTTTAGACCGGCGTGCTGACCCCTGTGAAGAGCCTAGGTAGGACTACGTCGTGTCGATCATCCGAGGCTGGGAATGACCCAGGCAAGTGTGTCCAGCCGAAGGTAATCGAGCGTGTTGGGTACACTAGTGCACCCCTGCAGGGAAGTTAATCTATTCGAATAGCCGGGTCCACGGTAACAGGACGCTCGGAGTTGTATCCTGATCCACTACAACTAGAATCGGATACTGTGATGATATTAAACTGTTATGATACTCCGAGGTCGCTTTCTCGAAGGGTAGTCGAGAAAGGATCTCTAGGCATTGCTATTATACCACTGTTACTGTATGCTATGCGGAGCATCCTACGGACATCACCATGGCAAGAGTCCGTTTGGCAAGTGACACGTACGACATCCACTCGACATACATAAAGGTGAATCATCTCCTTTACACGTGTTCACTTGACCCCTTCGAGGATGGTATACTACTTGACACTCCCCTCGTGTGCATACATAGGTATTGTCGGAGATTCACGGATGACGAGGAGGAGTGCAAGCGCCAAGGTACACCTACACCATCCGCGAGGGAAGCTTGGAAGCGGAGACGGAAGAAGACGGAGCTGCAGTCTCTACAGGGCCCGGACATCCGGCCCCCAGACCCCGGACATCCGGCCCAGCCCGGAAATCCGGCCCTCAGCCCCGGAAATCCGGCCAGGAGATGCCAGCACCGAGGACTCCCTGACCAGCCGAGCCCCGGACATCCGGCCGACCCCCGGACATCCGGCGCCACAAGACAGGCCGAACATCCGGCTGGACCCCGGACATCCGGCGCCCAGGACCCCCCCCCCCCGGATATCCGGTGCCACCTCCCCGGAAATCCGGCGCCTACATACCAGTACCCGAGAAAATCCAGGCGCTACCAGCCCGGACATCCGGCCCATGGCCCGGACATCCGGCCACCAGCTGAAGCCCCGGACATCCGGCCCCCAAGCCCGGACATCCGGCCCCTGTGCGGGCAGACACGGGCAGGAGGCCCATGTACCCTCTCTCTCGCCCCTTTTCCCCCTAGTACTATATAAGTAACTCCTCCTGCTCTTTCTAGGGTTAGCTTTGGTTTAGCGAATATACTTTGTTGAGCCTAGCTCCATTATCTCCCTTCCCTCGTGGAACGACTACCCTCTACATGAGAAGATCCGGAGTGATGCCAAGGCCCCTATCAAGGGAAGATCCCTAGTGGATTCAAGGCCCATCTCTCGTAGAGATTTGGATGAACTACCCATGTATCTTTATTTCCGTTGTTGTTCTTGGATCTTGATGCACCTCTTGTATTGCTTGTGATTTGAGGAGTACTTGGTGTGGATCTTGTCTAATAGAGTGTTTCCCTTTGATTCTCTCCACGTTTTCCCCTCGTGTTCTTCGTGTTCATCGTGTTCTTCCTCGAATCCACCTCCAATTCGTGAAGATCGGGCCACCCTCGGGTTTGCCCCGTATCATATTGGTATCAAGAGCCACGTTGCCACGAATTTGGAGCCCTACCTCCCACTTTTCTTGCATTAGTTCGTGTTTTTCTTCCCAATTTCGAAAATCCCCACAAAAATAGCCCAAATTGTTTTTTCTTGTGATTTGTTGTTCTTGTGAGTTTTTGTTGATTTTGATCCGTGGATTTGGTGTTTGACAAGTGGATCTACCTCCCTTGGCGTTCCCTAGCCCTAATTCCACCATTTCCCCATCAAATTTTAGCTTTAGAATCACCAATTTCCGCCCCAAATTGAGCTCCCGAGCCCCAAATCTCGATCTGGATTTGTCGGGCCGGACATCCGGGCCCCTGGCCGGACATCCGGGCCCCCGGCCGGACATCCGGCTCCTGGGGCTCAGTTTCTGACGTTTCTGGACATTCAGGTCCCGGATTTCCGGCCCCAACCCCGGATGTCCGGCCCCTGTAGGTTTCAGCCTCCCGTGTTTCACCGTTTCGGCCATAACTAATTCATCCGGACTCCGATTTAGACGTTCTTTAGCTCGTTTTGTAGCTATTGACATCCACCATCCCACAAAATTAGTTCCACCATCATTTGACAACATCATATTTTTCAAATTTTGGCAAGTTTGCCTAGGCCCTCCACCATATCATCCGCAATACCAGCATAGACTTCCGCGACCTAACCCATTTTGGTTACCTTTGCATGTGGTTGCTTGAGTTGTGATTTGAGTCTCCTAAGGTGTTTCGGCTACTTAGGGACGGTTACTTCTTCATCAACCACCGGTGACTTGTATCGGTCCATCATCTACATCGACCATCGACGATCGACATCGACGACGACCATCCATCCTTTGAGACCATCTTCAACCGGAAGCAAGGCCGGTTACCCCCGACTTCGTGAAAGGTTAAGTGTGACAAAGGTATACATTCCGTCATACACTTTTCCTTCCTTGCCATTACATCTTGATAGCCCCACCATCTTTGCGATTACCTTCATACCTATTGAGACTAGCTATCCGAGTATTGCCGGGCTTCGCGAAAACTTGAGCACCATAGTGATACGACATCATAGTGTTACGTCATTGGAAATATCATATAGTGCTATTGCTTGCTCCCGTGCATATGTTGTGATACTTGTCTCATATCTTTGGTTGAGGCTCAAAAAGAATAGTGGAAAGGAAGAGTCAAAAAAAGAAGAAGCTTCTAAGCAAGAAAGAAAGATCAAAGCTTATAAGCATAGAGTGAGCATGAAAAGAGATATTTGTGCATGAGGATACATGGTATAGGAAACGTTTTGCTTGCATAAATAGGATTGGTGCCAAGTGGTGAATCGTGCCCAAACGTGCAATCAAGCTAGCGTCTCTCCTAGTGTTTGTGCAACAAGAGCTTAGTCTTCGTTAGGCAATTTTGTATTGCTCATCCCTATAGTTGCACAAGCCCCATTATCCCACCGCGTGTGTTTCTTTATTGCCCTCCTCTATATTGTGATCGCTTGCTTTGCATTTTGAGTCCATTGGATTGATTTCAACATTTGCAATATCTTGGACTTCATTTTGCTTGATATTTTGTGCCACTAACCCCACCGAGCTCCACTATAAGCCATTTGTGTAGGTTGTGAGAATTGGACAAGGTTTTTCACCAAGTGCACTCTTTTCCTTGCTTACATTGTGGTCTTTCGAGATCCATCTACAACTTCGGAAAGAGGTAACTTTGGTATGTTCATTCCATCTCGTTCTCACGCCTTCTCGAGTGCTTCCATGGATAGGGACGGCACATCTCCTTCGGTCTACAACAAGAATGACGAGTTCGATGCCATGAAGAAAACCATCGACGCCAAGATGGATGCTCATTTGGAGGAGCTCAAGGCCCTCATCAAGAACCGCACGAGATCTTCATCATCTTCGAGAAGACGCTCAAGTGCACATGCTTCCGAGCTACCATCTTCGGCAAGATCACCTCGGCATCGACACCATCAACGACATGACGAAATAACGACGCCAACATCAAGGCGTCCAACAAAGAACATGTGTGAAGGTCATGAGCTCGACACCAACCACCGCTCGATGACTTCACCACCTACCTTGGCATCTTCGCCAAGATACCTCAAGGCATCTTCGCCTTTGGATATGCGACATCTTCGCCGACAAGCACCTCAAGAGAAGCTCCCCAAGCTCAAGTCCACGACTTCCACGAGCTACTACGACCTCGACATCGACCACGCAATTCCTTTCTATGGGAGTCAAGACCCCGAGGAGTATCTCGATTGGGAGCGCAAGATGGACTACTACCTCAAGCTACTTCAAGTCCCTTCCGAAGATCAAGTGAAGTGCGCCACAAGAAACTTCCACGGCGACGCGTCGACATGGTGGGTTCACACATCTTCGACGAGCTTCGACATGAGTTGGTCCAAGTTGAAGAAAGCGTTGCGGCGAGAGTTTGTGCCTTCTACATACACGGAACATCTTCACCGCCACTTGGAGAACACCATACAAGGATCCATGTCTCTCGATGAGTACTTCATGAAGATGAAGAAAGCCTTGCGATGAGCCGGTGTGGACGACCCCATTTGGATGAAGTTCCACTTCATGATGGGATTGAACAACGACATCGCCAAGACTATCTTCCACAACGACTATGAGTCTCTCGACGACATCTACGTTGGTGCTCTCAAGGCGGAACAAGAACTCAAGGCCAAGGCTACTCGACCCCGAGCACACTTCGCGACGACCACGCTCCACGACGATGAGCATGAGGATGGTACCACCAAGATGTCCAAGCCCGACAAGCTCCAAGACGACGCTCCCAAGTCCGACTTCACCGCCATCCCTCTTTGTGGCATTGACGATGCCGAGTCTACCACGACTCTTTTCGAAGACGGCGCGGCGACGACCACGACTACGGAGCCACTCAAGGAACACGCTTTGGAGGTGAGCGACAAGGTGGCGAGCAAGGATGACGCTTCCATCTTTGGAGGCGAGAGTGATGATGTGCCATCTTCGGCCTTCATCCACGGCGACGGTGACGAGTTGGTTGAGCATGGGATTTTCCCTTCGACCACGGCGGCGTTTGGAGATGAGTTGAGAGACTTATGCCACCATATTGAGAGTGAGAGTGACTTCACCACTAGCCCCATATATGATGAGTTGCCCCAATTCCCATGTGAGGAGAGCCACAAACCCCACCACTTGAGTGAGATGAGTGACTCCACCATATGTGAGTTTGAGTGCACCTACCTTGAGGGAGTGTGTGAGCCACCACATAGAGAGAGTGAGGTAGTTGATAGGGCATGTGAGGCCATTTCGATTTCTAACAACTTAACCTCTACCTCTATTGTGTCTTCTCCTTTGGTGCTAGGTCCCATCTACGATGACGCGCCGATCCTTGACGACTTCGTCCTCCCTTTGGACAAGACGATGGCCATGGTGGAATATGACGCACCCCCCACATGGTTCCATCACGATGAAGATGACCACGCTTTGGTCTTTACCACCTCACCTACACCACATGAGTGGAATGAACAAGGTAACATAGGTGAAGGTGATGCTCTTGTCCCACTAGTGGACTATCTCGAGATGGATTGCTTGCATGATGATGATCACTCTATTTCCATGCTTCATGATTATGCGACTTCCTCATGTGATGAATTGCCCATTTATGATGAGTTTGACGATTCTCATGTGGAGTCTATTACTTGTGATGCCATGTTGCATAGGATTTCTTGTGAGAATTCTATCGGTCACATCATGTTTGACAATCCGCTTGACTTGTCATATGCTATGCATGAGATCACCCATATTGCTTCTTTGCAATCTCTTCATAGTAACTACGCACATACCATAAAAATGAATCCCATTTGCTCATATGGCGTAGACGACAAGCCCAAGGTTATTGGCATTTGCTTTTCTTGTGATGATATTGCCATGCTTCCTTTGCATCATTTGCGCAATTGTTCACTATTGCCATGCCATGACCACCATGCTTTGGATATGCATTGTTTTGGATGTTGTCCATACTCTCCGCATGATGCTTCAGCTATTGCACATGAGGAGACCTCAATAGTTTCCTCATACATGTTAGGAGATTTTGTTCCATCCCATCCATTGCATGATCCCATTTATTGTGTGCACCATCTGCATATCATGAATAACAATGCTCTCGCTAATTCAAGTGATGCACTACATATTTCTAGTCTCCATTATGCCATATATAACAACAAACCTTCCATGATGGATGACATGTTCCTATATCATGCATCTCACTTATTTGAGCATTGGATATTTTGTGCTAACGAACACAAGCACATGCACATCCTAACGGATGATGTATACATATACCACGCGCACACAATTTTCCCTCTGTCTTTGTTGTGTGTAGGTACTCATGAATACTCGTCAACCTCACAATCCCATGAGTTGACGAAACGAGCTCTTGAGAGCACCGATGCTTTGGGATTCATCGGAATGTGTCTCCAACCATTCCCCTCGCGCAAGGACTACGCGCATCTCTTCTACATGGCCCTCACATGGTTATGGCTTATTGTACATTCTATATCCTTTGCCCATATTGCCATGTTCACTTTGCATGATATGCTCATTTCTATGCCTTTGCCATGCATTTGTGACCCATGCTTTGCACCTCACATGACACTTGCTCGTATGACTTGTATGTGTGTTTGCAAGTTTGGTGGAGATATGTCTTGTCTTTGCCATGTTCCTTGTGTATGCCATGATATTGTTGATGCTTGTGTTGGGAGAGTCATATTGACCAATTGCTCTTTACATAGGACTTCTCGCCAATACAATGCTTATGCATTTCCAATTATTTGCTTGCGTGCTTGTGATATGTCATGTGCATTGACTATGCCCATTACTTGCTCACATGACATGATTGCCATGACTTCCGCTAGTATGTTGCATCTTCGCACTACTAGTTTGCACGACATGATCACTACGCTTGCTTCATGTGTTGCATCACCGATGTGCTTCTTTTATGCGGTTGATGACAACCATTACCATGCCTCACACATGATGACCAATTGCTCTTTATATTGTGTTGAGTGCCACACTATCTTCACTACACCATGCGCACATTCTGCTTGGATTGTCTTGCACTTGCACCATGTGTCTAGACACTTCATTTTATTTGGTGTTGTGAATGATTCCTATGCATACCATCGACCTTTCATTGATTGCTTTGTGCATGCTTGCTATGAACATGAGGTAGATGCTCGTTATATTGTCACACATATTGGCATCTCTACCTCAACTTTGCATGCTTGTTTCAATGTTGCTTTTCCTTGTGCTCAACTTGAATGCTTACATGCCATGACACAATCCTTTGTCACACCATATGTTATGCATGATGACAACACTTGTGCGGTGATTCACCACTTGAATGCTTGGTTTTGCACTAACGCTAACCACATTTGTTTTTCCAAGTGTTTGTTGTATTTGCTCCTTTTGAAGGAACTACAAGATGGCGAGACATTGGAGAGTGCCCACTTCGAGCTTCATGATGATAAGTGCTTGGTGATCGTCCACTTCTACACGACGGCACCATCTCTTTCCCATGGTGATTTGGATTTTGATCCGAGGACGGATCTTTCCCAAGGGGGAGGGGATGATGCGGAGCATCCTACGGACATCACCATGGCAAGAGTCCGTTTGGCAAGTGACACGTACGACATCCACTCGACATACATAAAGGTGAATCATCTCCTTTACACGTGTTCACTTGACCCCTTCGAGGATGGTATACTACTTGACACTCCCCTCGTGTGCATACATAGGTATTGTCGGAGCTTCACGGATGACGAGGAGGAGTGCAAGCGCCAAGGTACACCTACACCATCCGCGAGGGAAGCTTGGAAGCGGAGACGGAAGAAGACGGAGTTGCAGTCTCTACAGGGCCCGGACATCCGGCCCCCAGACCCCGGACATCCGGCCCAGCCCGGAAATCCAGCCCTCAGCCCCGGAAATCCGGCCAGGAGATGCCAGCACCGAGGACTCCCTGACCAGCCGAGCCCCGGACATCCGGCCGACCCCCGGACATCCGGCGCCACAAGACAGGCCGAACATCCGGCCGGACCCCGGACATCCGGCGCCCAGGACCCCCCCCCCCCCGGATATCCGGTGCCACCTCCCCGGAAATCCGGCGCCTACATACCAGTACCCGAGAAAATCCAGGCGCTACCAGCCCGGACATCCGGCCCATGGCCAGGACATCCGGCCACCAGCTGAAGCCCCGGACATCCGGCCCCCAAGCCCGGACATCCGGCCCCTGTGCGGGCAGACACGGGCAGGAGGCCCATGTACCCTCTCTCTCGCCCCTTTTCCCCCTAGTACTATATAAGTAACTCCTCCTGCTCTTTCTAGGGTTAGCTTTGGTTTAGCGAATATACTTTGTTGAGCCTAGCTCCATTATCTCCCTTCCCTCGTGGAACGACTACCCTCTACATGAGAAGATCCGGAGTGATGCCAAGGCCCCTATCAAGGGAAGATCCCTAGTGGATTCAAGGCCCATCTCTCGTAGAGATTTGGATGAACTACCCATGTATCTTTATTTCCGTTGTTGTTCTTGGATCTTGATGCACCTCTTGTATTGCTTGTGATTTGAGGAGTACTTGGTGTGGATCTTGTCCAATAGAGTGTTTCCCTTTGATTCTCTCCACGTTTTCCCCTCGTGTTCTTCGTGTTCATCGTGTTCTTCCTCGAATCCACCTCCAATTCGTGAAGATCGGGCCACCCTCGGGTTTGCCCCATATCATGTATGCTACTATGTTCTTCTCTCTTCTACTGCTGCAAGAATGCTAGTCTTCGATAGGACTAGGTTTTCTCCCTCTACTCTGGCATGCTGCAGTCTAGTCCACCGACTTACCCATCCCTTGATAATGATGCATAATTAGTGTAGATCTGATGTAAGTTTTGCGAATACTTTGGATGAGTACTCACGGTTGCTTTGCTACCTCTTTTCCCCCACTCGGTTACTGCAATTCAGACGACGGAACCCAGGAGCCCGACGCCACCGCAGGAGGTTACTACCAGGAGCCGGAGATCCCCGGAGTTGACTACTACTACCAGGAGCCCGCCGACCAGGAGTAGTTCGGAGGCCCCAGGCAGGAGGCCTGCGCCTTTTCGATCTAGTGTTGCTGTTTTGCTAGCCTTCTTAAGGCAAACTTATTTAATTATGTCTGTACTCAGATATACTTGCTTCCTCTGACTTATGTATTCAGGTCCTCGTGACCCCTGGCATGTAATATAATGCTTTATGTTTGAATTTGTGTCTAGAGTTGTGTTGTGATATCTTCCCGTGAGTCTCTGATCTTGATCGTGCACATTTGCGTGTATGATTAGTGCACGGTCGAGGCAGGGGCGTCACAAGTCCTTAAGCCTCCCCCAAGCTTGAGAGATACTTTCTCCTTCACGAGGCCAAAACTTATAGATGTAATTCCGATCACGATGAACCAAATACATAGGATAAAATTTATTATGGAACTCCAGCTTCAATCGGTTCCAGTCCCATGAGCAAGAATTATCCAATAGCCTATACCATGCCAATGCTTTTCCCTTCAAAGATAAAGGGAATAATTTCATCTTAACTTCATCGGTCGATAAACCTGCAAACTTAAATAATCCACAAAGTTCATCTATTAAAAACAAGTGCATATCGGGATGTATTGTTCCATCTCTTGCATAGGGATTAGCATGCAATCTTTCAAGAATACCAAGAGCAATTTCATAACATATAATTTCAGTAGGTGTGGGCTCCTCTCTTACCACTAGTACACGTGGCATGGGCACACCAAACAAGCCTCTCAAAGGATGATTATCCATAATCGCAAGTGTAAATAAAAATCAGCACGTACGATAAAAGTTTCCTTACCAAATTCCACTTACCAAGAGCGCTACACTCCCCGGCAACGGCGCCAGAAAAGAGTCTTGATGACCCACAAGTATAGTGAATCTATCATAGTCCTTTCGATAAGTAAGAGTGTCGAACCCAACGAGGAGCAGAAGGAATTGATAGGCAGTTTTCAGAAAGGATTTCACTGCAAGTGCTGTAAGATAGTTTTGATAGATAGTTTGATAGCAAGATAATTTGTAACAAGGTAACAAGTAACAAGATAGCAAGGTGTCCCAATGCTCAATTGTGCTAAGGACAAGACTGAGATACTTCTTATAGTGATTAAATTGCTCTTGAGGACACACGAGAATATCGCCAAGTTACTTTCACCACGATTCATCGACTTACGTTCATTGCCTTGATAAATGTTACGTGGGTGGACCGGAGCTAAGGTACTGTCCTAACTTGAACAAATACCTACTTATGATTATACTATCCATGCAAGCATCCGCAAATACAAGAGAAGTAATTAAGATAAATCTAACCATAGCATTAAGCAATTGGATCCAAAACAGTCCCTTACGGAATAATTCACAAACTAGGATTTAAGTTTCTATCACTCCTGCAACCCATCATCCACAAACTAATTCCACAATGCCTTCCCCTAGGCCCAAAGCTGGTGAAGTGTCATGTAGTCGACGTTCACATAACACCACTAGAGGGAAACAACACAACATGCTATCAAAACATTGAACAGGCATCAACTTCACATGATTACTAGTAACAAGACTTCTCCCATGTCCTCAAGAACTAATAGAACTACTCACAACTCATCATATTGATCATGATCAGTGGGTATAAATATATGATTAATAATCTGAACATAATAGTCTTCCACCAATTAAAGCACAAAGCATCAACTACAAGATGTAATCAACACTACTAGCACCCCCCAGGTACCAAACTAAGGTTTGAGACAAAGATTGAACACAAAGGAAGAACTAGGGTTTGGAGATGAGATGGTGCCGATGAAGATGTTGATGAAGATGAGGATCCCCACGATGAACGGAGTGTTGGTGATGATGAAGGCTTCGATTTCCCCCTCCCGGAGGGAAGTTTCCCCGGCAGAATCGCTCCACCGGAGAGCAAAAGTGCTTCGCCCAAGTTCCGCCTTGCAGACGGCGGTGGAAAAACCTGAAACTTTTCCGTGATTTTTTCTGGGATAATTAGGATTTTATGGCCAAAGGACATTGGGAGACGAGGTCCCAGGGGCCTACATGGACAGGTGGTGCGGCCAAGGGGTGGCCGCGCCCCTTGTCCATGTGGCTACCCCCTGGGTCTTCTCTGGTACTTTTTCGCTCCAATATTCTTCATATATTTCAAAATAATTCTCCAAAAATCCATGCCTCATTTTGAGCTCTAGAGAATTGCTTTCTGTAATGATGTTATTTTGGGTCCAGAATTCCAGCTGTCGGTAATCCCCCTCTCCATGTATAACTTGCAGTTTAAGAGAGAAAAGGCATTAGAATTGCATCATAATGTGAAATATATCATTAGAAAAGGATAAATTATAGTAAGAAATAATTATGCAAAATGGACGTATCTGGAGACCATTGTTTAACCGTATTCGGCAGGAAGTGATGGAGTATGATGAGTACTTCATTGCCAGGTATGATGCCCTTGGAAGGGTTGGCTTCACCTCTTATCAGAAATGCACTACAGCTGTTTGGATGCTTGCATACGGAGTTCCTGGTGATCTAGTTGATGAGTATGCACGCATGGGTGAGTTCACGTGCCTTGAGTCATTGTACAGTTTCTACAAAGCTGTGGTTAGAGTGTTTGGCCCAGAGTACTTGAGAGAACCAAATGCTGAGGAGTACAGCCTGGTTTTTATCGATCAATGCTTCGAGAGGCTTTCCGGGGATGCTTGGAAGCATAGATTGTATGCACTGAGAGTGGAAGAACTGTCCATTTGCTTGGCAGGGGCAATACAAGGGACATGTTGATGGTTGCACGGTCATACTTGAAGCTATGGTATCACAAGATCTCTGGATTTGGCACTCTTTTTTCGGCATGACAGGTTCTCACAATGACATCAACGTGCTTCAGCGCTCTCCAGTGTTCTCTAGGCTTTCGGAAGGCAATTCTCCAGAGATCAACTATGAGATCAATGGTCACCAATACAACAAGGGATACTACCTAGCTGATGGTATCTATCCTCAGCGGTCTACGTTTGTGAAGACAATCTCCGATCTAGTAGGAGAGAAGATAAGTTAGGTTTGCCAAAGAACAAGAGAGTGCTAGGAAGGATGTGGAGCGTGCTTTTGGTGTGCTCCAATCTCGCTGGGCTATTGTTCGGCACCCTGCTAGAACATGGAGCACTCAGACTATGTGGGAGATGATTACTGCTTGTGTGATTATGCACAACATGATCATAGAGGATGAGCGTGATGACAACCTCTATGACCAAGGGTGGGATTACCAGGGTGAGTTGGTTTAGCCCGAAGGCGGAGCGGCAACGTTTCAAGATTTCATCCAATTTCATCATGAAATGTGTGATCGGACAACTCACATTCAACTTTAAGATGATTTGGTTGAGCATATGTGGACTCACATAGGAAACCAATAGTTGTATCTGCTCTTTATTTGCTACAATTTTATATTTATGTGGTTGTGAAACTATGCGATTTCTATTTATTGGGTTGTAATATCTGACTTATTTGTTTAATAATATGCAATGTTTCGTTCATTACTTTATTTGATGTAAACGTGTAGAATGTCTAAAATAAGAAAATTATATAAAAAACGATCGGTGCGGACCAAATGGGTCGCCCCGTTGGACGCATTGCCCAGGAAAGAGCGGACAAGGGGCGGACGACAGTCCAACTGGCAACCCAAACGGACAAAAAGCGGCCAAATCCCCCATCTGTTTGGGTCGACCACGACCCCATTTCATCCGCGCGTGTCAGTTTGGGTCCAAACGGACAAAAACGATGGCCCAACGCACAGACCCATCTCATTCTCTTGTCCATTTTTGTGCGCTTCGGACCCAAATGGAGAGCAAATTTGAGATGAAAATGGGTCCGAGTGGACACAAACCAGATGTTTGCTCTGCCCTCCTCGTCCGGGTGTGGCCAAATTTGCTGTTTTGACCCTTTTACGAAAGTTTAGCCAGATCTGACCCTTGTTCGAAAGTATTTCGGGATCTGACCCTTTTTCCTACCGCCACAGTCCTTGATGGTAGGGTATAACATGCTACCGCCACATTCCTTGGCGGTAGGATATAACTGCGTCGTCACACAGTCATAACGTGGAAAATACCCTACCGCCAAGGTTTCTGGCGGTAGGCCTTCATACCCTACCGCCAGTGTCCTTGGCGGTAGGGGTTCCCAGGCGAAAGTTGCATGTGCATGCATCCAGCCCACCCGGTTAAAGCTGCTGCTTCTACATGCATGGCTAACCGGCTTAAGCTGCTGCTGCTGCTAGTACATGCAGCATTAATTCCCTGCGCATGCAATGGAGAGAGAGAGAGTGATTGATTGATTGGATCCAATAAATAAACAAACATGCATCACCTGTGCCTCTGGTTCCCATCTCTTTCCACCAAGATTGATGCATGTTCGTGGGAGGTAGTGACAATACTAAAAGGAAGTTAGGAATAAAAGAGCATCCACAGTGTGCTCTTTTCTTGCCTCTAAGCCTGCCTCTGGCGATATGGAGGCTGGCGCCATACACTGCACCGATCGCCTCTAAGCAGAAAATGGCTGGCATCGCCTCTAAGCTAAGAGGCGGTCTCCAAGTTCTGCCCCGATTAAAATAATTCTGTGTCCCCACTAGTCATACTTAGTAGTGCATGTTGCATGCTAGCATGGCTAATGAAAAAAGGTATTTTTTATGTGCATGTTGCATGCTGTGGGGTTCATCTTGGAGGCCAGATTGCATTTGATACACTGCACCATCGACGTCAAGTTTTAGAGGCACCTACATGGACCCCAGCTTAGAGGCCATGTTGCCTCTAGACATTGTGGATGCCCAAGGGTGCACGACTGCACCTTGCAGGAATGATGCATGCATGCATGTTGCACAGCTACCACCATGCTCTTTGGCGGTAGGTTTGTACAGCCTACCGTCATTGACACTGGCGGTAGCTACTTATCCACGTCACTAGTCCGTTACGGCGCTGGTACGTTGACCAGGTTCCTACCGCCAAGACCAGTGACGGTAGGCTGTTGTACCCTACCGTCAAGGATTGTGGCGATAGGAAAATGGTCAGATCACGAAATACTTTGGAACAAGTGTCAGATCTGGCTAAATTTCGTCAAAAGGGTCAAAACACGAAAATCAGCCTCCGGGTGTGTCCGCTGCATGGCGGGGCTACCCCACCTGCCATTCACCCACCCATCCCATCTCTCTCTCCTCCTTTTTCTCTCTCTCTCCCCCACCCACCCACGCACGTCGCTGTAGACCACCAACCACGCCGCGGGCATGGAGAAGCTGCCGGGCAGCGCCTCCGTTGTGCTGGCCGCCGGGGCAGCGCCAGAGCAGCGCCTCCGCCGTGCTGGCGGAGCTCTGCGGCGGACAAGGTGCTCCGGGGGGATCCGGAGATGGCAACCATGGCCGCAGGCGCCGCCGCTGCTCTGGTGCTGCTCGAGGCCGCGCTGGCCACGCCGCAGTATGCCGCCGCTGCTCCTTCTCCAGCCCGATGCGGGCGCCACCAGGACCAGCGCCAAGGGACAGAGCAGCGATGCACGACAGCAAGCAATGCTCGGTGAAGAGCACTGATGGCCGGCATCGCGTGATGGCCAGGGGCGCGTGAGCACTGCTCACAGATGCACTTGGTGACGCGGGAGACCCAAACGGACAGACTAGGACCTCCACGCACTCTCGCGGCCACCAGGAGCTCCATCCTCATGCCCGCGGCCACCAGGAGCTCATCGCGCACTACTCTCATCGGCGCCAAGCAGAGGAGGGCGGGCCCACGACGGAGTGAGGTGGGGCGCCGCTGCTGTTGGTCCAGTACGAGTCCGGCGACGCGAGCGAGGACCTGCAGGCGGGCGCTGCTGCGCCTGCGCCGCGAGGAGTTCACGCAGTGGTCGTCGTGCCGCTAGGTTGCCAACGCGTCCCGGGGACCTGCAGGCGGGCACTGCTGCGCCTGCGCCGTGAGGGGCCGCGCCCGGCCACGATGCCGTGGAGGAGCTGCTGCGCCTGCGCCCGATTCGTGGCGTGCTGCTTCTCTGTGCTCGTCGTCGACGCCGGCGGCGGCCGCCCTTACTGTGTTGGACGAAATGCCAAAGCCCGACACTGTTTGAAATGAGTCAGCCGCGTTGGGTGCACGTGCGGCCCTCGGACAAAATCCGGACACGGTCGTTCGCTCGGCAGACCCAAACGAACAAAAACCGGATAAAATGAACGTCCGTTTGGGTTGCTGCGTTGGAGTTGCCTAAGGAGCAGCGTGCGGTGGCCTCGCGATTCGCACGCGCATCATCGTGTGTGACGTGGCGCAGACCTCCAGCACGCTCGTTCGGTTTTCCTTTTGACCCGTCTGATCACGCGAGAATCGGACCGGATTAAGACAATGATGCTACAGTACGCACATAGAAAATTCTATACCTGCGTACAACCTACGAAAGAGTTTTTTTTTTTTTGAGGAAAGGCCATCATGGCTAGCTTTATTGATCAACGAAAGGAATTACATCGTCCACGATACTGGAAACCTACGAAAGAGTTAATTACACCCATAATACATAAACTTGCTTGGAGATAACAAAATCATACACAATCTTGAAAGCCCCACAAAAGTGATACACTAACTTTGGTTTGGATAACAAACCATACAAAACAGTCTGAATCTACACACGAGCTGACACATGTCGTTGTTACTTTACAAAAAAATACCCCGAAGCTAATGAAATTTGTCACTTGACGTCCTACCCAACAATCCCCAATCTACTGTCGTGTTCATCGCAGCAGAGAGCGGCTGCGCAGCTGGAGCGCAGCCGAGCGCACTCGCAGCAGCAGTGCACTGGAGCTTTGCTAGACTTACGTAGAGTTTTCTACGAAAGTTTACGTAGGTGCTGATGTGGGATTTTTTTATTGGCTTGCACAGGGCCCCACCCTGAAAATCAGGGAGGAGATTAGTGGAGGTTAGGAAAAGAGACCTGCTTTCGTAAGTGATTTACGTAGGAATTCCTAGGTGTAGCATTTTTGAGTGCACTGCCATGCGATGCGGCCGCCACAGACCGACGATGCCACAGCGAGGACGTGCAGCAGCAGAAAGAAGAAGCGACAGCCCTCGGAGGGTCATGATGCAAGGCCTGCCCGCCACGGAGGAGCCCTCCAACGACGCCCCGACGGTGGAAGGGGGGTAAGCCATGTAATCGGCGACGGGAGTCAGCAGCCTGTGAAGACGCATTTCAATTTTCAAGCAGCAGAAATGACAGCCTGTGAAGACGCATTTCAAGAGGCACGTTTCGAGGCACTAGTCATCGTCGTTGTTAAGGCTGCGGAGGTTGTCTGGGTGCTACGAGTGCCACGTGGTTATGGCTCCCGCCGGCGGCACGTGTGTCGTCATCTTCCCCTGCCCCGGTTGCGACGCCTTCGTGGCTTCGTGCGCGCCGCGGAATCCGACCCGCTGGCTGTCATTGTCGGTGTCGTCGCCAAGGAATCCCGCTCGGCAACCCAGTGATCATGGCAAACATGCCGACCATGGCAGTGGTGTTGTACGTGCACGCTTCCGTTTGCTTCCGAGCATGCGCGAACACCTCGCCAGTGTCGGCCGATGCCTCGCCGCCCACACACGACACGGTGTGCGGCGTCCCGCCCTTGCCGACATCTCTGAGGTTGCCAGAGGAGCCCCATGCGTTTCTGGGTTTTCGCCCTGCGGTAGGCTGCTCGATGACGAGTGCCTATGGTGGGTTTCCCAGAAATGCTTTGAACCCGCTCCCCTTTCCGGTTTCCTTGGTCTGACCGGTTATCTTTGTATTTCCATTATGATAAGTAATGGAAAGGGGTTTTGCCCGGTTCAAAAAAAAAAGAGGAGCCCCACGCATGGAGGGCGCAGCAGTAGAGGCAGAGGAGACTGACGACGGTTGTGTTGTCCTAGCCGACCCCTTACTTGCGCCCCTCCACCATGTCGCCCACGTAGCGGCGGCAGTACGCGCAGCCATACGAGGCAGCGGCCGGAAGACATGCACGTACCGGCTGCCCGCCTCACACAGGTGATCTAAACATCCGTGTCGTACACCTCACCAGCGAGGCAGGACCTTCGGGTCTGCCCAAACCCACTTCTCATTGTACCCACTGGTCACCACCACCCTGAACTGCAGTGGCCCGGGCGGCGCCTGGCTCGTGTTGCACGACCCCCAGTGCCTCGACGACGTGCCCACCACCTCGGTCGCCTGTTGCTGCTGCTGGAGGGACTTCTTCACACCCCGCTCTCTCCCATCGCCGCTCTCCGATGGCTACCTCTTGCGTGGATCGCCACAGTGCCCACGACCTCGGTCGCCTGTTGCTGCTGCTGGAGGGACTTCTTCACACCCCGCTCTCTCCCATCGCCGCTCTCCGATGGCTACCTCTTGTGTGGATCGCCACAGTGCCCACGACCTCGGTCGCCTGTTGCTGCTGCTGGAGGGAATTCTTCACACCCCGCTCTCTCCCATCGCCGCTCTCCCAGCCCCCGCCGTCGGGGTGCCATCCAAGGGCTCCTCCGCGGCGGGCGGGTCGTGCAGCATGACCCTCCGGGGCTGCCTCTTCTTTTTTATGCTGCTGCTGGGCTCCAGCGGCAGCCGCCCTCTGCTGCGACCAACACAGTCGTAGATTTGGGAATTTTAAGGCTAGGATCTTTGTTGTACAAATTGAATTAGCTTAGCTTCAGGGTTCTTTTTTGTAAATAAACAATGACACTTGTCGTCCTGTGGGTTGATTCATACAGTTTTGTATGGATTTGTTACCCGAACCTGAGTTAGTGTACCACTTTTCACTAGTTTTCAAGATTATGTATGATTCTGTATTATCTCCCAGCAAGTTTATGTATCATGGATGTAATTAACTCCCTACGAAACCTTCCATAAACTCTCTTCGCCCCCACCCCCGGCGGCGCGAATTCAACTGTGGTGGGCCCAGCCGCTAATCCTGGCCCAATTGCTTTGATCCACATCAGCCCGTAAGATAATTTACGTAGAAACTATACGTAGGTGTAGCAAAGCTCTACGCACATTCGCAACAGTGCACACAGACGCTACAGTGCGCCTAGTACATACTCTGCATTGCACAGGAAATATTATAGGCTATCCACATACTCCCTCCGTTCCATAATGTAGTGTGTATAGATTTTTTGAAAAGTCAAACTTTGCCAACTTTGACCAAATTTACCCAGAAAACTATTTATTTCTACAATACCAAATCTATGAAATATGAAACTACATCTTATGATGAATCTAATGATATATGTTTGACATTTTAGATGTAAATGTTTTTCTCCACAAACTTTCACAATGGGCACATCTTTCCCTCTCTTGGTCATGATGAATATATAGTCTCTAAAATTTAACCAGTATTTTATATGCAAAACTTAACTTCTAGCATGTTTCTAAAACTGAACAAGACATTTTGATACCTTCTAAATGTACGACGAACACACCCATGAAACCTCTAGCGTATCATTAAAATTTGGCAACCTCAGAAAAAGTGGCAACTATAACTTTTAAATATCGGACGAATACACCCATGAAACCTCAAGTGTACCGCTAAAATCAACCTCAAATTGGAAAAAGTGACAACTATACCTTTTAAATATTTGAAAAACACACCCATGAAACCTCTAGTATACCGCAAAAAAATCTGGCAACCTCAAGTTGAAAAAAAGTGGCAACTATACCTTTTAAATAATAAATATATGGCAAACATACTTATGAAACCTATAGTGTACCCCTAAAATCTGGTAACCTCAAGTTGGAAAAAGTGGCAACTATACCTTTTTAAATATTCGGCAAATGCACCCCTAAAATATGGCAACTGTACCTTAAATCTCGGACAAATGCATCCCTGAAACATGGTAAGTGTACCCCTAAAATCTGACAACCTCAAGTTGGAAGCACGTCGTTTGTAGCTTAAATATACAGCAAATGCATCCCTGAAACATGTTAGATATGTGTCTTTTGTAAGAGCAAGTATAATAGGGTGACATAAGCTGGCTATAAGAGTTGCCACCTCAGATTTATGATGATGTGGAGGAGAGAGGAGAGGAGAGAGAAGAGGAGTGGGCTGTAAACTTGTAGCCAACTGCAGCACGAGCTCCAAGACACTTTGTGAGAGAAGAAAATGGGGTCAAGCATTAAATATATAGTATATATAGCCAGCAGCTATTATATGAATGGGCTTTTAGGTTGGCTATAGATGATGTGGAACAAAGATAGAGCTAGCAGCCGGCTATATCATATTTACTCCTTCTATAAGGCCCTCTTTACGGCTGAACCGCGTGGAGGCGTCTCTCTTAGTAAAGACTTCTGGCCCCCGGAGGCTAGGGTCTCTGACTTCGAGAATGCTGAGCTAACTCTCCCTTTCACTCCTGAGGAGGTGTGGCTGGCGATTTCCTCCATGAAGGCTAACTCGGCGCCTGGCCCGGATGGTCTCCCAGTCTCGTTCTTCCAGAAATTCTGGGAGGTGTTACGCCCTGTCATCATGCCTATGTTCCATGAGTTCTATATTGGGACGCTTGATATGTCCCGAATAAACTATGGCGTCATATCCCTGATCCCCAAAATAGTTGGGGCAACGGATATTCGCCACTTCCGCCCCATCACTGTGATTAACGTGCTAGAGCGGATCTTTGCGAAGGTTTGCGCTACTCGTCTCTCCCCTGTGGCATCTCGGCTCGCTCATCCTCTCCAGTCTGCTTTCCTGAAGGGCTGGCGCATCCATGATGGGATCTTGGCCCTTCATGAAATTGTGCACGAGGTTGCTTCTCGTGGGCACAAATTCGTCTTCCTTAAGCTTGATTTCCAGAAAGCTTATGACCATCTGGATTGGTCTTTCTTAAAATTAGTCATGCAGCGCCGAGGGTATGATGAGCGATGGTGCTCCTGGATCATGCAGATGGTCATGTCTGGGAACACGGCTATCAATATCAATGGCGATATCGGACCGTATTTTAGGTCCTCTAGGGGAGTGAAGCAGGGAGACCCCATCTCCTCTCTTCTCTTCAACCTAGCTGTCGATGCCCTAGCTGGCATCCTAGATAAGGCTAGGCAGGCCGGGCACCTTAAGGGTGTTGTCAGCCACCTGATTCCTAGTGGAGGCGTCACCCATTTGCAGTATGCTGATGACACCATGATCATGGTTGAGGGATCTGCCTTGGACATTGTTAATCTTAAATTCCTTCTGCTGTGCTTTGAGGCTATGTTGGGGCTTAAGATTAACTTTGACAAGAGCGAGGTTGTGGTCTTAGGGGGTACTCGCCTGTCGAGCAACAGAGGATCGCTTATAACCTCAACTGTAGGCTTGCCTCCTTCCCCATCTCTTATCTGGGGATGCCTTTATCAGACTCCAGGATCTTGGTGTCTGGCTATGATCCGCTTGTGGGACGAGTAGCGTCCCGGGCGGAGCCCTGGTGTGGGCGATTCACTTCTAAAGGTAGTAAAACCGTTCTCACTGGTTCTAACCTTGCTAGCCTCCCCATCTATATGATGGGGATGTACATAGCTCCTTTGACAAGGACCTGGCTAGGTTCTTCTGGCAGGCGGCGGATGGTCGGCCCAAGTATAACATGGTGAAATGGGCTGACATCTGCCTCCCCAAGGATCGGGGCGGGCTCGGTATCACAGACTCGCACCGCATGAATGTAGCTCTCATGATGCGTTGGGTCTGGCGGATACTGAGGGGAGATGGAGGTTTATGGCTCCAGCTCCTAGAGGCGAAGTATCTGTGGGGAGAACCCCTGCTGGCTTGCTCTCGTTCTGCCGGATCTCAGTTCTGGAAATCCATCCAAGCTATTAAATATGAGATCAGGCTGGGTGTTACCTTCTCAGTTGGCAATGGGAATAGCACCCAGTTCTGGATTGACCCCTGGCTTGAAGGGGAACCACTCCGCTTTCGATTTCCTAGGCTTTTTGCTATCTGCTTGCACCCGAAGCTACTCGTCTCTGAAGACAGCCTAGACGGGCAGTGGAACCTAGTGTTCCGCCGCTCCTTTGGTCCGGCTGAAGTGCTTGAGTGGGACAGCATGAGGGAAGTAGTCCCTCTCCCGCTGTCTCAGTCCCCTGACTCGGTTTCTTGGAGCCTCTCTCCTGCGGGAGAGTTCTCCGTGAGTTCAGCATATCAGGCCCTCTGCCGACACCCAGTCATTCAATGGCTCTCTCCGCTCTGGAAGGCTCCGATGCGCCTCAAGATCAAGATTTTCGTTTGGCAGCTCCTGATGGAAATATGCCCTAGAGGCAATAATAAAATGGTTATTATTATATTTCCTTAATCATGATAAAGGTTTATTATTCATGCTAGAATTGTATTGATCGGAAACTTAAATACATGTGTGAATACATAAACAAATACCGTGTCCCTAGTAAGCCTCTACTAGACTAGCTCGTTGATCAAAGATGGTTAAGGTTTCCTAACCATGGACATGTGTTGTCATTTGATAACGGGATCACATCATTAGGAGAATGATGTGATGGACAAGACCTATCCGTTAGCTTAGCATATGATCGTATAAGTTTATTGCTACTGCTTTCTTGAATGTCAAATACATGTTCCTCAGACCATGAGATCATGCAACTCCTGGATACCGGAAGAATACCTTGTGTGCTATCAAACGTCACAATGTAACTGGGTGATCATAAAGATGCTCTACAGGTATCTCCGAAGGTGTCCGTTGAGTTGGCATGGATCGAGACTGGGATTTGTCACTCCGTGTTTCGGAGAGGTATCTCTGGGCCCTCTCGGTAATGCACATCATAAGAAGCTTGCAAGCAAAGTGACTAAGGAGTTAGT
The DNA here is from genome assembly GCA_039707655.1 of Elymus sibiricus. Lineage (NCBI taxonomy): Eukaryota > Viridiplantae > Streptophyta > Magnoliopsida > Poales > Poaceae > Elymus > Elymus sibiricus. Next base: position 517,734,961 of record CM077672.1, on the reverse strand, counting down.
TACGAGATGATGTATTACGGAACGAGTAAAGAGACTTGCCGGTAATGAGATTGAACTAGGTATGGAGATACCGACGATCGAATCTCGGGCAAGTAACATACCGACGGACAAAGGGAATTACGTATGTTGTCATTACGGTTCGACCGATAAGATCTTCGTGGAATATGTAGGAACCAATATGAGCATCCAGGTTCCGCTATTGGTTATTGACTGGAGAGGCGTCTCAGTCATGTCTACATCATTCCCGAACCCGTAGGGTCCGCACGCTTAACGTTCGTTGACGATATAGTGTTATATGAGTTATGTGAATTGGTAACCGAATATTGTTCGGAGTCCCGGATGAGATCCCGGACGTCACGAGGAGTCTCGGAATGGTCGAGAGGTAAAGATTTATATATGGGAAGTCATATTTTGGGTTCCGGAAAAAGGTGCAGTTTTTTCGGTATTGTACCGGGAAGCTTCCAGAAGGTTCCGGAGGATTCCGGAGGGGTCCGGAAGTCCACAAGTGGGTCCACCACGTCCCAAGGGCTGGCATGGGCTAAGGGGAGGCGCCCTGGCCTTATTGGGCCAGGCGCACCATGTCCTCAAAAGCCCAGGCAGCTAGGGAAGGAAAAAGGGAGAGTCCTAGTAGGAATAGGATTGGACTTCGGAGTCCAAGTCCACGTGTGTACTATTCACGGTTACTGTTCACGTGGCACTATTCCTTCTACTCCAAGCCCCTACACATATATAAATAGAGGAGAGGGGGCGCCCCAAAGGAGACACAACATTGTCTTAGCCGTGTGCGGCGCCCCCCTCCACAGTTCCGTCCCTCGGTAGTATTTTCGCAGTGCTAGGGCGAAGCCCTGCGGAGATAGCATTACCATCACCGTCACCACGCCGTCGTGCTGCCGGAACTCATCCACTACCTCGCCGTCTTGCTGGATCAATAAGTCGAGGACGTCACCGAGCTGAACGTGTGCTGAACGCGGAGGTGCCGTACGTTCGGTACTCGGTCGGTTGGATCGTGAAGTTGTTCGACGACATCAACCGCGTTGTTCTAACGCTTCCGCTTACGGTCTACGAGGGTACGTAGACACACTCCCCCTCTCGTAGCTATGCATCTCCATGGATAGATCTTGCGTGTGCGTAGAATTTTTTTTGTTTTCAATGCAACGTTCTCCAACAGTGGCATCATGAGCCAGGTCTATGCGTAGATGATACGCACGAGTAGAACACAAAGAGTTGTGGGCGGTGATCGTCATACTGCTTACCACCAACGTCTTATTTTGATTCGGCAGTATTGTAAGATGAAGCGGCCCGGACCAACCTTACATGTCCACGTACATGAGACCGGTTCCACCGACAGACATGCAACTTGTTTTGCGTAAAGGTGGCTGGCGGGTGTCTGTTTCTCCTACTTTAGTTGAATCAAATTTGACTATGGCCGGTCCTTGTTGAAGGTTAAAACAACAAACTTGATAAATCACCGTTGTGGTTTTGTGCCGTAGGTAAGAACGGTTCTTGCTAGAAGCCCGTAGCAGCCACGTAAAACTTGCAACAACAAAGTAGAGGACGTCTAACTTGTTTTTGCAGGGTATGCTGTGATGTGATATGGTCAAGACATGATGTGATATACGTTATTGTATGAGATGATCATGTTTTGTAATTTATCGGCAACCGGCAGGAGCCTTATGGTTGTCTCTTTATTGTATGAAATGCAAGCGCCATGTAATTGCTTTACTTTATCGCTATGCGTTAGCAATAGTTGTAGAAGCAATAGTTGGCGAGACGACCACGACGCAACGATGGAGATCAAGGTGTCGAGTCGGTGACGATGGAGATCATGACGATGCTTTCGAGATGGAGATCAAAAGCACAAGATGATGGCCATATCATGTCACATATTTTGATTGCATGTGATGTTTAACCTTTATGCATCTTATTTTGCTTAGAACGACGGTAGCATTATAAGATGATCCCTTCACTAAATTTCAAGATAAAAGTGTTCTCCCCGAGTATGCACCGTTGCCAAAGTTCGTCGTTTCGAAGCACCTCGTGATGATCGGGTGTGCTAGATTCTACGTTCACATACAACGGGTGTAAGCCAGTTTTACACAAGCAGAATACTTGGGTTAAACTTGATGAGCCTAGCATGTACAGACATGGTCTCGGAACACTGGAGACCGAAAGGTCGAACATGAGTCATATAGTAGATATGATCAACATGGAGATGTTCACCATTGATGACTATCCCATCTCACGTGATGATCGGACATGGTTTAGTTGATTTGGATCATGTATCACTTAGACAACTTGAGGGATGTTGATTTAAGTGGGAGTTTATTAGTAATTTGATTAATTGAATTAAGATTTATCATGAACATAGTCAAAATGTCTTTGCAAATTATGTTGTAGTTCAATAGCTCGCGATGTAGCTTCCACATTTTTTTTGATACGTTCCTAGAGAAAAACTAAGTTGAAAGATGATGGTGGCAATAATGCGGACTAGATCCGTGATCTGAGGATTATCCTCATTGCTGCAAAGAAGAATTATGTCCTTGATGCACCGCTAGGTGACAGACCTGCTGCAGGAGCTGATGCAGACGTTGTGAACGTTTAACAAGCTCGATCTGATGACTACTTGATAGTTTAGTGCGCCATGCTTTACGGCTTAGAATCGGGGCTCCAAAGACGTTTTGAACGCCATGGAAGATATGAGATGTTCCAAGAGCTGAAATTGGTATTTCAGGCTCATGCTCGTGTTGAGAGGTATGAGACCTCTGACAAGTACTTTGCCTACAAGATGGAGGAGAATAGCTCAGCCAGTGAGCATGTGCTCAGAATGTCTGGGTACTACAATCGCTTGAATCAAGTGGGAGTTAATCTTCCAGATAAGATAGTGATTGACAGAGTTCTCCAGTCACTATCACCAAGCTACTAGAGCTTCGTGATGAACTATAATATGCAAGGGATGACGAAAACGATTCCCGAGCACTTCGCGATACTGAAATCGGCGGAGGTAGAAATCAAAGAAATAACATCAAGTGTTGATGGTTAACAAGACCACCAGTTTTAAGAAAAGGGCAAGGGAAGCTAGACCCAAGCCTGAAACTGAGTGCTTCTACTGCAAAGGAAATGGTCACTGGAAGCGGAACTACCCCAAATACTTGGCGGATAAAGAGGATGGCAAAGTGAACAAAAGTATATTTTGATATACATGTTATTGATGTGTACTTTACTAGTGTTCGTAGTAGCCCCTGGGTATTTGATACCGGTTCAGTTGCTAAGATTAGTAACTCGAAACAGGAGTTGCAGAATAAACAGAGACTAGTTAAAGGGCGAGGTGACGATGTGTGTTGGAAGTGATTCCAAGTTTGATACGATCAACATCGCACACTCCCTCTACCTTCGGGATTAGTGTTGAACCTAAATAAATGTTATTTGGTGTTTGCGTTGAGCATGAATATGATTAGATCATGTTTATTGCAATACGGTTATTCATTTAAGTTAGAGAATAATTGTTGTTCTGTTTACATGAATAAAACCTTCTATGTAAATGGTTTATTGAATCTCGATCGTAGTGATACACATATTCGTAATATTGATGCCAAAAGATGCAAAGTTGATAATGATAGTGCAACATACTTGTGGCACTGCCGTTTAGGTCATCTTGGTGTAAAGCGCATGAAGAAACTCCATGCGGATGGACTTTTGGAATCTCTTGATTATGAATCATTTGATACTTGCGAACCATGCCGCATAGGGCAAGATGACTAAAACTCCGTTCTCCGGAACAATGGAGCGAGCTACTGATTTGTTGGAAATAATACATACCGATGTATGCGGTCCGATGAATGTTGAAGCACGCGGCGGGTATCGTTATTTTCTAACCTTCACAGATGATTTGAGTAGATATGGGTATATCTACTTGATGAAACACAAGTCTGAAACATTTGAAAAGTTCAAAGAATTTCAGAGTGAAGTAGAGAATCATCGTGACAAGAAAATAAAGTTTCTACGATCTGATCGCGGAGGCGAGTATTTGAGTTACGAGTTTGGCCTTCATTTAAGAAAATGTAGAATTGTTTCACAACTCACGCCACCTGGAACACCACAACGTAATGGTGTGTCCGAACGTCGTAACCGTACTTTATTGGATATGGTGCGTTCTATGATGTCTCTTACCGATTTGCCACTATCGTTTTAGGGTTATGCATTAGAGACACCTGCATTCACGTTAAACAGGGCACCGTCTAAATCCGTTGAGACGACACCATATGAACTATGGTTTGGCAAGAAACCTAAGCTGTCGTTTCTTAAAGTTTGGGGATGCGATGCTTATGTGAAAAAGCTTCAACCTGATAAGCTCGAACCCAAAGCGGAGAAGTGCGTCTTCATAGGATACCCTAAAGAAACAATTGGGTACACCTTCTACCATAGATCCGAAGGCAAGGTCTTTGTTGCCAAGAATGGGTCCTTTCTAGAGAAGGAGTTTCTCTCGAAAGAAGTGAGTGGGAGGAAAGTAGAACTTGATGAGGTAATTGTACCTTCTCTCGAATTGGAAAGTAGCCCATCAGAGAAAACTGTTCCCGTGATGCCTACACCAACCAGAGAGAAAGCAAATGATGATGATCATGAAACTTCAGATCAAGTTACTACTGAACCTCGTAGGTCGACCAGCACGTTCCGCACCAGAGTGGTACGACAATCCTGTCCTGGAAATCATGTTGTTGGACAACAGCGAACCTACGAACTATGAAGAAACTATGATGAACCCAGATTCCGAAAAATGGCTTGAGGCCATGAAATCTGAGATAGGATCCATGTATGAGAACAAAGTGTGGACTTTGGTGGATTTGCCCGATGACCGGCAAGCCATAAAGAATAAATGAATCTTTAAGAGGAAGACGGACGCTGATGGTAATATCACTGTCTACAAAGCTCGACTTGTTGCAAAAGGTTTTTGACAAGTTCAAGGGGTTGACTACGATGAGACTTTCTCACCCGTAGCGATGCTTAAGTCTGTCCGAATCATGTTAGCAATTGCCGCATTTTATGATTATGAAATCTGGCAAATGGATGTCAAAATTGCATTCCTTAATGGTTTTCTCAAAGAAGAGTTGTATATGATGCAACCAGAAGGTTTTGTCGATCCTAAGGGTGCTAACAAAGTGTGCAAGCTCCAGCGATCCATCTATGGACTGGTGCAAGCATCTCGGAGTTGGAATATACGCTTTGATGAGGTGATCAAAGCATATGGTTTTGTACAGACTTACGGTGAAGCCTGTATTTACAAGAAAGTGAGTGGGAGCTCTGTAGCATTTCTAATATTATATGTGGATGACATATTGTTGATTGGAAATGATATAGAATTTCTGGATGGCATAAAGGGATACTTGAATAAGAATTTTTCAATGAAAGACCTCGGTGAAGCTGCTTACAAATTGGGCATCAAGATCTATAGGGATAGATCGAGACGCTTAATAAGACTTTCACAAAAGCACATACCTTGGCAAAGTTTTGAAGAAATTCAAAATAGACCAGTCAAAGAAAGGGTTCTTGCCTGTGTTCCAAGGTGTAAAATTGAGTAAAGACTCAAAGCACGACCACGGCAGAAGATAGACAGAGAATGAAAGTCATTCCCTATGCCTCAGCCATAGGTTCTATAAAGTATGCCATGCTGTGTACCAGACCTATTGTGTGCCTTGCCATGAGTTTGGCAAGGGGGTACAATGGTGATCCAGGAGTAGATCACTGGACAGCGGTCAAAATTATCCTTAGTTACCTAAGAGGACTAAGGAAATGTTTCTTGGTTATGGAGGTGATAAAGAGTTCATCGTAAAGGGTTACGTTGATGCAAGCTTTAACACCGATCCGGATGACTCCGAGTCTCAATCTGGATACGTATTGAACATGGGAGCAATTAGCTAGAGTAGCTACATGTAGAGCATTGTAGACATAGAAATTTGCAAAATACATACGACTCTGAATGTGGCAGACCCGTTGACTAAACCTCTCTCACAAGCAAAACAAGATCACACCTTAGTACTCTTTGGGTATTAATCACATGGCGATGTGAACTAGATTGGTGTTAATCACATGATGATGTGAACTATGGGTGTTAATCACATGGCGATGTGAACTAGATTATTGACTCTAGTGCAAGTGGGAGACTGATGGAAATATGCCCTAGAGGCAATAATAAAATGGTTATTATTATATTTCCTTAATCATGATAAAGGTTTATTATTCATGCTAGAATTGTATTGATCAGAAACTTAAATACATGTGTGAATACATAAACAAATACCGTGTCCCTAGTAAGCCTCTACTAGACTAGCTCGTTGATCAAAGATGGTTAAGGTTTCCTAACCATGGACATGTGTTGTCATTTGATAACGGGATCACATCATTAGGAGAATGATGTGATGGACAAGACCCATCCGTTAGCTTAGCATATGATCGTATAAGTTTATTGCTACTGCTTTCTTGAATGTCAAATACATGTTCCTCAGACCATGAGATCATGCAACTCCCGGATACCGGAAGAATACCTTGTGTGCTATCAAACGTCACAACGTAACTGGGTGATCATAAAGATGCTCTACAGGTATCTCCGAAGGTGTCCGTTGAGTTGGCATGGATCGAGACTGGGATTTGTCACTCCGTGTTTCGGAGAGGTATCTCTGGGCCCTCTCGGTAATGCACATCATAAGAAGCTTGCAAGCAAAGTGACTAAGGAGTTAGTTACGGGATGATGTATTACGGAACGAGTAAAGAGACTTGCCGGTAACGAGATTGAACTAGGTATGGAGATACCGACGATCGAATCTCGGGGAAGTAACATACCGACGGACAAAGGGAATTACGTATGTTGTCATTGCGGTTCGACCGATAAGATCTTCGTGCAATATGTAGGAACCAATACGAGCATCCAGGTTCCACTATTGGTTATTGACTGGAGAGGCGTCTCAGTCATGTCTACATCATTCCCGAACCCGTAGGGTCCGCACGCTTAACGTTCGTTGATGATATAGTGTTATATGAGTTATGTGAATTGGTAACCGAATATTGTTCGGATTCCCGGATGAGATCCCGGACGTCACGAGGAGTCTCGGAATGGTCGAGAGGTAAAGATTTATATATGGGAAGTCATATTTTGGGTTTCGGAAAAAGGTGCAGTTTTTTTGGGTATTGTACCGGGAAGCTTCTAGAAGGTTCCGGAGGATTCCGGAGGGGTCCGGAAGTCCACAAGTGGGTCCACCACATCCCAAGGGCTGGCATGGGCTAAGGGGAGGCGCCCTGGCCTTATTGGGCCAGGCGCACCAAGTCCTCAAAAGCCCACGCAGCTAGGGAAGGAAAAAGGGAGAGTCTTAGTAGGAATAGGATTGGACTTTGGAGTCCAAGTCCACGTGTGTACTATTCACGGTTACTGTTCACGTGTCACTATTCCTTATACTCCAAGCCCCTACACAGATATAAATAGAGGAGAGGGGGCGCCCCAAAGGAGACACAACATTGTCTTAGCCGTGTGCGGCACCCCCCTCCACAGTTCCGTCCCTCGGTCATATTTTCGCAGTGCTAGGGCGAAGCCCTGCGGAGATAGCATTACCATCACCGTCACCACGCCGTCGTGCTGCCGGAACTCATCCACTACCTCGCCGTCTTGCTGGATCAAGAAGTCGAGGACGTCACCGAGCTGAACGTGTGCTGAACGCGGAGGTGCCGTACGTTCGGGACTCGGTCGGTTGGATCGTGAAGTTGTTCAACGACATCAACCGCGTTGTTCTAACGCTTCCGCTTACGGTCTACGAGGGTACGTAGACACCCCCCCCCCCTCTCGTAGCTATGCATCTCCATGGATAGATCTTGCGTGTGCGTAGAATTTTTTTTGTTTTCCATGCAACGTTCTCCAACAGCTCCTACGTGACCGCCTTCCCTCTGGGACAGACGTTCTTAAGCGGCTCGGCCCGGGCGATGGTCTCTGTCCCCTATGTCGAGTCCCAGAAACGGGAACTCACATTTTGTTCTCGTGTGTCGCGGCCCGAGCGCTCTGGAGCTTTGTTCATGAGGCCCTTGGGCCGGACTGGGAGGCCCTAGACCTGGCTGATTTCCTGCAGTCTAGGGCCACCCAGACGGGTCGCAAGCGCCGTCTGTTCTGGCTTATCTTTGCGGCCCTGACATGGACTCTTTGGACAACGCGCAATGAAATGGTGATTGAGCGGATTTTCCCGTGTCAGGCTTCTAATTCGTTCTTCAAATTTCTTGCCTTCTTGCAGCACTGGCACCCGCTCGCTAGGCAGCGAGACCGCGACCGCCTGGACGCCATCTTGGACGCTCTCATGGCTTCTGCGCGACGGCTCTCCACCTGCTCGTCGTCTTCTTAGCTTGCCACTAGGTGGCCTTTTTTTGTTTCTTCTTGCTTTCCTTGGGCGCATTTGTGCTGTTTGGCCCCAGCAGGCTCCTATGCTTATGTTCTGAGACTGGTCTGTATGGATGTTTGCTTTATATATAAAGCAGGGCGAAAGCCTAATTCGAGGAGGAGGAGGACCATGCTCTAAGTAGAATTTTCGCATGCGGCGACCAATCGTGGTGGTCCCCGACTCTGCCCCTGCATTCCGCGAGGTGGTCTGCGGCGGCGCCTCCAGCTATCATTGCTGCGGACGCCGCTGCTCCGACGCGGGCCTCCAATGCCCCGCTGCGCTCCATCGTCGTCGTCCCTGCCTGCCAGCCGAGTGGAGGGGACGACGTGCTCGCGGCGCCCCATGCCTCCGAGGACGAGGGCTGGACTCAGCGACGCTCACGACGGGACAGGCGCTCCTCCGGTCGTCGTGACGGAGGCGCGGCCAGGCCCATGCCGCGCGGGCGCGACGCTCACGACCGGACAGGCGCTCCTCCGGTCGTCGTGACGGAGGCGCGGCCAGGCCCATGCCGCACGGGCGCGACGCCCAACGAGAGGAGGGCCGTCTCCGCTTCAAAAAGAGGACCTCTGTTGGCGTCTCCGCTTCAACGAGAGGAGGGTTCGTCACGGCTACGTCGCTCCTGGAGCATGTTGGCATGCAAGCGGCGTCGAACGATGGTGCCTGCGGCTATGTCGTCCTCGGCTGTTCGTCGGCCTTTCCTCTGGCCACCCCTGTACCCCCCTGGCTTGGGCGACGCGGCTAGTGCCTCTCCATCGCCGACGGGAACGATGCCGAGGACGTGCGCACCTCGACGCCATCCGATGTTCCCTCTCCGACCCCGTCCGACAAGCCTGCACAGGGGTCTGTGTCTGACAACAACCGCTTTGCCATTCTCACCCCTGGGGGGCTCGCCGACGACGATGACGCCGAGGGCCACATCTCCGCTGCCTCTCCTGGCGTTGCGGCCGCGCCACAGCCTGGCGCCGCGCTCACCCCGTCGCTGATGTCGGATAATGTCGTGCCCACCCCCGTGGTCGTCGACGCCGTGCAACTCACTCTGGACAGCACCGCGGTGCCCGACGCGTGGACTCTGGAGCAGTTCCTCCGCTCCATTGCGAAGCCGATCCCACAGCCGATCCTGACTAGTCCGGTGCAGAAGAACAAGAAGAAGGTGGGCACCCCTCTGCCTACACCACGTCGCAGCGGCCGCATCGCGCTGAAGAAGAAGGGCAAGATCGTGGGGTCCGGCTCAGACGCAGTCCAGGAGCTGCTTGCCCAGGCCTGCGCCATCCTTGACGCATCGGCCACCTTCGATGACGGGGCTCGTGATGCTTTCTTGAACCTGTTCAAGACGCCGTTGAGGACCCCGGTGATCAATGCGCTCGAGGCGCTGGTCAAACAGGTTAAGAAGATGAAGAGCAAGGGCTCAGCAAAGAAGAACGTGTTGATCACTGGCAGCTATGGCTCAGTGCGTGTCTGCAATGGGGTACGTTGTCCCCTGTGTCGTCATGTTAGCTTGCATTGCTTCAGATTATGGAAGATGTGGCTCTTCGTCACGACACTGCGTCCTCTGCCATGCACTCCTTTCCAGCGTCACTGCCTCGACACCTACGCGCGATCTTCAGGTTGCTAATATGGCACAACGTACAAAATGTGAACTTGGTTTGCTGGAACGTCCGAGGTTTAAATAACAAGGCTCGCCAGGACGCCGTGCGCGACTCTCATGCCACTATTGTTTGTCTTCAAGAAACCAAAAGTTGAATCTCGTCGACGACGCACTCATTCGGTCTCTGCTCGGGCCAGCCTTTGTGGCTAACTACATGGTTCTCCCGGCCAGCGGCACGAGAGGCGGCATGATTCTCGCCTTGTCGGACTCCTACTTCACGCTCTCCGACTGGCACGTGACTCCGGGCTCCATCTCTGCAACGGTGAACATCATATCATGGTTTTAAATAGCTCGCTATAGCCCCCCGCTATAGCGTTTACCAGAGGTCCTGCGCTAAGAGATTTTTGTCCAAATACATGAACAAACATTTTAAATAGGTTTTAGAAGAGGTCCGCCGCTAAGAGGCTTAGCGCGCTATTTAAAACTACGGTGAACATGCGAAGCGAGGGAACGTGCTGGACCATCACCTCTGTGTATGGGCCTCAAGGCGAGCCAGAGAAACTTGCCTTCATCGAGGAGTTAAAAGCTCTCAAGCCTCTCGTGCGTGATGAATGGCTTCTGCGCGGGGATTTCAACCTCATCACCAAAGCATCTGACAAGAATAATTACAACATTAACAGAAGGCTCATTGGCAAGTTTAGGGGTGCCCTCAACTTCCTGCATCTCAAAGAGTTGAGGCTCTGTGGGCGTCGTTTCACCTGGTCTAACGAGCAGGAGAATCTGGTGCTAACCAAGATTGATCACGTCTTCCACTCTGACGATTGGGACGTTCTATTCCCCAACGCGCACCTTCAAGCCATCCCTTCGGCGAGCTCGGACCACGCTCCCCTTTTTCTCCAAGAGGACGCCGCAGAATCTAGGAAGCCATCCTTCAAGTTTGAGGAGTTCTAGATTCGGCAACCTGGATTCAAGGAAACTGTGGCTTCCACCTGGAACAAGCTCGTCATGACGTCCGACCCAGTTCGTCGCATTCACATCAAGCTCTCCCGCACTGCTAAGGCTCTTAGGAAATGGCAACACCAAAACGTGGGATTTTTTAGGTCTCAGATTGCTGTGGCTAAAGAAATCATCTGGCGGCTTGACCTCGCCGGGGAAGGTAGGCCTCTATCTAATGACGAGAGAACTCTGCGTCGCCAGCTCAAGGCCACATATCTCGGGCTTCTGACCATTCAGAAGATCAAGTTGCGTCAGCGGGCCCGTTTGACGTCGATTCGTGTGGGTGACACAAACTCCAAGCTCTTCCATGTGAGGGTAAATGGTCGTCGTCGGAAGAACTTCATCCAAACCATGCAGTCCGCAGAGGGCATTGCGATCACTCGTCGTGACAAGGAGAATGTCCTTCTTCATCACTTCAAGCAACATCTTGGGACGACATCTTCTAGCAGGCTGAGTCTGGACTGGGCCAACCTCCAATATGTCCCTCGCGACCTCTTTGAGCTAGAGGTTCCTTTCGATGAACAAGAGATTAGGGCGGCGGTCTTCTCATTGCCCTCAATTAGGGCTCCCGGACCAGACGGTTTCATTGGTGCTTTCTTCAAGTCTTGCTGGGACATCCTCAAAGACGACCTTGTGGCGGCTATCTCACATCTAGCTGCACTGAGGGGCGACTACATGAGCCTCATTAACTCCGCCAATATCATCCTGCTTCCCAAGAAGGCCGATGGTGCCTCTCTGTCAGACTACAGGCCCATCAGCCTCATTCATAGCATTTCTAAGATCTTCTCCAAGTTGATGGCTAACCGACTTGCTCCGATCCTCGCGACCTTGGTCTCTAATTGTCAAAGTGCCTTCGTCCAAAAAAGATGCATCCAAGACAACTTCATGTATGTGCAAAACCTGGTTCGTGAACTTGACCGATCGAACACGCCCGGCCTTTTCCTGAAGCTTGATATCTCTAAGGCCTTTGACTCGGTCAGTTGGGCGTACCTGCTTGAGGTGTTGCAGAACCTGGGTTTCGGCCAGCGTTGGAGGGACTGGATCTGTCTGCTCCTATCCACGGCATCTTCGCGGGTCCTCCTCAACGGGAACCTGGGCACTCCATTCACACATGGTCGTGGCCTTCGCCAGGGTGACCTGTTGTCGTCCATGTTATTCATCATGACCATCGACCCTCTCCAACGCATCCTTCAGCTGGCCTCTGACAGTGGTATTCTTGCGCCAATAAAATCTGCTAATGCCCATTGTCGGATATCCCTCTACGCTGATGACGCAGGCTTCTTCTCAAACCCGATAAAGGAAGAGTTGTCCACCATTTCTTCCATCCTCTACCACTTTGGCAAGGCCAGCGGCCTGGTCACGAATCTTTCCAAGTCTGAGATCTTCCCCGTGCATTGCGATAACATCAACTTGCTAGACGTCTTGTCTGACTTTCCCGCTAAGCTTGCATCCTTCCCCGGTAAGTACCTCAGGCTGCCTCTCAGCTCCCGCCGGCCCAGGAAGATCGACTTCCAGCCTCTCGTTGACAAGATTGCCGCCCGGTTGCCCGGTTGGATGGGCAAACACCTGGCTAGAATGGGTCGTACGATGCTGGCTAAATCCGTTCTGACGGCTATGACCATCTTTTACCTAACGGCCATCAACCTTCCTAAGTGGGTGCGTGACAAAATTGAGAAGATCATCCGCAACTTTATCTGGAAGGGTGACGAGGGTGAGCATGCCTCTGGTGGTCATTCCTTGGTAAATTGGAAGACTGTCTGCCGCCCAAAAGCACTGGGAGGCCTTGGAATTGCGGACCTTGGGAGATTTGGGAGAGCCATGCGCTTGTGCTGGCCGTGGCTTGAATGGACCCCGGGCGGCCTTGGGTGGGTTCCAAGCTTCCCTGTGACGAGACTGGCATGAATCTCTTTTGGGCTTCCACGACGATTACACTTGGTGCCAGGGAGAAGGTTCTCTTCTGGCATGACAACTGGAGCAGTCATGGCCCAATCAGCTCTTGGGCCCCTTAGCTGTTCAAGATTGCTACGCGAAAAAAATAGAATAGTTAGCAAAGAGATGCAAGATCACAACTGGGTCCGTTCCATTGCGTGATTATCTTCACCGGCACAACTCGTCGAGTACATCAATCTATGGGTGTTGCTTTCTGAGACCCACCTCGACCCAGGGTTCAAAGACACAATCTCCTGGAATTGGAGTGTAGACGGATCCTACACCGTGTCGTCAGCTTATAGGGCGCAGTTCCTTGGTTCCTATAGCACCTTCAGCATTGAGAAAATCTGGAAAGCACATGCGGAACTGAAGTGCAAATTCTTTTCTTGGCTGGTGCTACAGGGAAGGATTCTGACAGCCAACAATATGGCAAAGAGGGGCTGGCCTCATGATCCCAGATGCCAGCTTTGCCTTCGCGCCCCTGAGACTCCTACTCACTTATGCAAAGATTGCCCTTTCACCACGGCGGTTTGGAACCAAGTGAGGGTTTGGCTGGGCATGGGGGTCACTCCCGCTCAGCTTGTCTTCATCTCCCCATCTTTCGACGCCTGGTGGGATGCGATGCTCGCTGGGGCCTCGAAGAATGAGGCACGTCAGCTAAGCGGTTGTTTCCTCTATGTGATTTGGAACACATGGAAAGAGAGGAACCGAAGGATCTTCAACGGATCGAGGCTAACCTACATCGAAGTGGTGAATCTAGGCCTCGAGGATATTCGCCAGCGCGAGCTCGCTTTCGGAGCGCATGGCCAGGGCCTTGCCGTGACTCCCACATAGTTTCCTTCCTCTGTTTTGGCTTTGGCTTTTGGGTTCTTGGCGTGTTCCCCTTAAAAACATGCCGCCTCTTGTAAATACTACATGTTTCTCTCTTCTATCTTAATGAAAAGGCAGTGCTCCTGCGGGTTGCTCATAAAAAAAGACTAGTACGGGCTACGACCTAACCTACAGTAGCCGCCGCACAGTAGGACGAAGGTGCGGCGCCCCTACCTAGTCAAGTCCAACAAAGGAATTTTCCGAACGAACAGCATTTGTGTGTTCATGGAAGACCAATTAATTAAGCATTGGACCATTTCTGGAAAAGAAAAAAATTAAGCAATGGACCGACGAATTAATTAGCTTTTCTCCGGTCCATGTACGTAGCAAATAAAATCGATCTCCAACAACAACTACTATCTCCTATATACAGGTAAGTAATCAGTCATCACAAGTATCTATCGCAGGGCGCCCCCATGGACTCGGCGCAGACGAGCACATCACACTTGACATGCATCCTCTGTCGCCCCGAGTGGAAGACGCTGCTGACTCTAAACCGGACGTCCGTGAAGGTGAGCTCGAGGCGCAGCGGTAGCCGCCCGGCCTGGAGCGCGGCGGAGAAGGAGGGCAACGCGGCGGGGTCGCCGGGCGTGGGCCGACCACGTCGAGCACGCCGGCGATGGAGATGGTGGTCATGTTAGGCTGGTACCAGCCGGCGGGGAAGGCCGGGCCGGAGGCGACGTAGAAGCGGAGCGACACCCATCGTAGTAGATGCCGATGTGGAGGTCGGGGTTGCGGTCCGACACGTTGAAGGCCGCCTGGCCCCCCGGGACTAGGCCGGAGAGGGAGAAGGACGCGAGGGCGAAGCGTGGGCGGTGTGGGCGGAGGCTGAGCTAGGCGACGAAGAGGGCCACGCCGGCCACGAGCACGGAGCAGAGCGTGCTGCAGAAGACGTCCACGCAGCTGTCCCTGGCGCGGCTCCGGCCTGCTGCTGTTGTGGCTGCGGCAGCGGCATCTCTCGGCAGCAGCTCTGAAGCTCATAGGATGGATGGATGGACCGATGGAGATTGATATTTGTAGAAGTGCATGCTCTAGCCAATGCAACCAAAAGACCGATCTGATGGAAGAGACTAGGTAATACATTTATACGTCAACACTCCCCCTCACGTGTGGCTACCTCAGGCCTAAACGTGGGCCGAAAGTGGGCTGCAATTTAATTGCGCCAGCCGGGTCTTGAACTCAAGACCTCTTGGCTCTGATACCATGTAGAAGTGCATGCTCTAGCCAATGCAACCAAAAGACCGATCTGATGGAAGAGACTAGGCAATACATTTATACGTCAACACTCCCCCTCACGTGTGGCTACCTCAGGCCTAAACGTGGACCGAAAGTGCGCTGCAATTTAATTGCGTCAGCCGGGTCTTGAACTCAAGACCTCTTGGCTTTGATACCATGTTAGAAGGGATAGAGAGGGATGATTGGCGTAATGTGATGGATTTATTATTGAGCCTCGAGGGCGAGTATATATTGAGTACAAGACTTGGAGGACAAGACGCCTCCTAGAGATAAGATGGAAACAATTCCTATCTAATCCCGGACAATCTCTACATACCAAATATATCTCTAACAATATTGTTGAGAGTTAGTTTTCTCTTGTATCCCATCTAATCTACTGGTTACTTGTGAGAAGAAGAAGAAGAATATTGAAGTCATGTGTATGTCAGGCCCGCATGGATGCAGCAAAGCAAAGCAAAACCCCCAAGGAAAAGTAAAGTATATAACACCGCCCAAGTTAAGTTACAAGCCAGTCTCGTTGGAAAAGAACATACATATATACATACATACATACATACATGTAAAGGGATCAAGGGATACAACAACAAAAAGGACACATCTCCTTTTCCTTCGATCCACATACATACATACATACATACATACATACATACATGCATAAGTTTTGGATATGTCATACACGCTATTAAAACTCTTGATACATCAGTTTTGCACTGAATATACGAGTCTCTTTATTCGGTTTTGCTAGAACTCATCTAGATGAGAAATAGTTTGGTCTCATTCACTTTTATAGCCATTGGATGTGACTATAAGATGTGTGTGTGCTGATGTGGGTTGTAGTACTATTTTGTATCTGTTTTTGTTTCAAAGTGAATGAGACCAAACTATTTCTCATCTAGATGAGTTCTAGGCACTCCCCTCTTTATTCTATATCACGAGACTACTTCTGGACAGACGGACGCGGCATCGCTCGCACTTATGCTATGATGTGTACAGTCATTAACCTCCAGTTACAACTTTGTTGTGCCCAGACACGAAATGGTGCTTCCCGGACACGGTATTGTGGCTCCCAGATACAACATTTTTGCTCCCGGATACGATATTTTTGCTCCCACCAACGTCATTGTGGGTCCCAGATACGATATTGTGTTTCCCTATCACGACATGGTTGCTCCCAGACGCGGCATGGTTGCTCCCAGATACCACATGGTTATTCCCAGTTACGACATGGTTATTCCCATATACGACCTGGTTGCTCCCAGATACGGCGTTGCTATTCCCAATTATGATAGTGTTGTCGTTCCCGGCCACAACGTTATCGCTCCCAGATCTGACAACGTTGTTGGTCCCACTTATGGCATTTGGGACATGCTTAAGTTGCCGGCGAAGTGTGCTTCTTTCACTACGCTTCAGATACAATGGCATGTTAGTGAAACCGATACCCGTTGAACACCCAGAGGTGTCGAAACTCTTGGGTACCTCGCCAACCAATGTATTGTTGGTGAGATCCAAGTAGCAAAGGTGGTCAAGCCCACCAATCCACGACGGGATGATGCCGACCAATTGGTTGCGGGACAAGTCAAGCACCTCCATTTTCTTGCATTGAGACAACCATTCCGGAACCCTGCCCCTGAGAGCACAATCACCAAGGGCCAGCACCACGAGGCTCTTGAACCCACCAATGATACCATCGTTGGGTAGCTCCTCGCCGCCGAAATTCTTGGTGAGAATCAGCGTGGTGAGGTTGTGGCACCCACGCAAGACGGTGAGCGCCCCTGAGATGTTGTGCAAGTTGTTGAAGCCGAGGTCGAGCTCCTCCAACTGCGTGAGGCCCGCGAGGGAGGTTCCTGGGATGGACCCTGCGAGGCCATGCCCGGGAACGCGCAGCGCCGTGACACGGCCGTTGGCGCCGTCACAGCCCACGCCTTCCCAGCCACAGCACGCGGCGCCGGACCATGTGGCGCGTAGGAGGATGCCCCCCCTGCCGAGGTTCCCGGCGAAGCCCCGCAGCGCGTGGAGGTCATCGGGGTGGCACCAAGTCGCACGCGCCTCGGGCAAGAGAACAGCCAAGAAGAGGAGCAGCAGGCAGCATTTTTTGGCCATGGGATTCATTCAGCTCGAGTGAGTGATTGGCGAGTGGTCTTGGTGTTGTACAAACTGCTTGGGTGTTGCATCGTGTCTTATAGGGTGTGTGCGTGACCATGCGTTGTTGCAAGTACTGCTGCCAGTGGCCACGTACTGCCAAACTTTAATTTTGATGGTGCTCTGTGTCGGCTCGACTGAAGTTCGTGGGTGCCAACTCCTCGTCCTCATCTACCTCATACTTTACTCTTTTTTACTGCGGTGAAACTTATACTTTACTTGTCGACTGAGAGCACCTGGCTGATAGTGCTAATGCTTCTTGTCGACACTTGTTATCTTAAGCTAGTCGACACTCGTTTTCTATCCGATGTCAGTCAAACTTTGTCAAAGCGTCTCGATTACCCTCCTAAATCACAGCACAACCTTGCCTGGATGCAATCTCATCTTTTCTCCAACAAAGTGGTAAACTATCTCAATGTGCTTAGTTCCTAAATTATCACACCAAAGACATGATGTAGTTGGTTTTTCTGCACTGCAAAACTACTACACGTACGGTACTCATAATTGGACTACTGGTAATAATAATAGGATTAATTAATTAATCAACAAACCTAAAAAAAGAGGGATACATTACATTACATATGCTTTGCAATTTGCATCCGACCATACCATACCATCAGGCAAGCAACATAAAAAACGGCAACACTAGTTAATCAGCATGCCTAAAAATCGGCAACATTAGTTTTTTTTTTTTTTTTTTTTTTTTTGCGCATTTGCAACATTAGTTACTACTAGAAAGTATTTTTCTATTCTTTTGGCCCACGGACAGACATACAAACATACATTTTCCACTATCCTTTTCTTTTTTCTTTGATAATAATGACATAATTAATTACACAAAAGGATTTTCTTCCCTTCATAGAAAGGACCTTTTCTTCTTCTTCTTTTGAGCGGAAAGAATCTTACACTAGGAAAATCAAGAAAAATACACTTGCTTATACACTTTTTTCCGGTTGGTTGGCGCAAAGATATCTGAAACTTCAAGGTTTTGAAACAACAAAGATGCCACCGCAATGCTCTGCATCCAAATTTACATACAACAAGGAAGCACTTGCCAAGGTGCTACAATTGTGAGACGTGTCCGTACGATGTCTGTGTTATCATGTTAGGCTTTCTTTCCCTGCATCTGCTAACACAACAAAACATTATTCAACCACCTTTGGTTTCCCAAGTAAAACCCTAAAAATGCATACTAGTATTAGTGAAAGGAGCGGGAAACAGCTCGATCGTTACCTTTCTAAGGTACTTGGCGTGAAGTTTCAGTGCACCAGCACAAGCCTTCTTTGCGTCCAAGTTCCCACCACTACCAGAATAAGTCACGTTCCCGACGGCCCATACTATGCCGACAGGGTCCGTCGACATAGATGGAGGTAAGCCGACGGCCTAAGGCAAACCGTCGGCGTAGTTCGGCCGTCGGCATACCACCGTCTATGCCGACGGGGGCCGTCGGCGTAAAGAAGCCGTCGGCATCTGTCGTGATATGCCTACGGTGGCCGTCGGCATATATGTGGGCCTGGCCACCCGGTGGTTAACTGCTGTTTGACGCCGTCAAATATATGTCGACGGCCCTAACGGGGGCCGTCGGCATAGCTATGCCGACGGTTAAGCCGTCGGCATAGATTTGGCCACGTCATCGATCCGCGGCACCGTGCCATGTCATCGATCCGTGGCATAGCTATGCCGACGGCCTTGCCGTCGGCATATCTATGTATTATTTTTTATATTTTTATATTTTTTTCTAAATTGAAATATGATTAATTTAAATGTGCCTTAACTAAAGATAAACATACATAGATACACCATGCGTGTCTGTTGGGCCCAGTTTGCCGCCCGGTCAACAGTGCCTGGGTTAGACGGGACGGGGTACTTGGGGGGGGGGGGTAGCTATGCCGCCAGGTCTTGCGCTGGGCCCTCTTACACGTCTGGAAGTGTTGTGGCAGGTGCAAGAACCCGGCACGCGGCTCCGTAGTGTGACCCCCCTCACGGACGTCGCTGCCGCCGTCGCACAGAGGGGGGAAACGGCCACGTCGGGCAGACACGGAGGGAATCTTGCGGTGGGTTGTGCCCGGACCTTGATCCGAAGTGTACCTACGGGCTGGCCTATCACAGCCAGGTGAAAATGTCCGTCGGTCAAACCCCGTCCGGCGAAAGTCAAAGGCCTAGATCCGCCGGTCAACAGTGCCAGGGTTAGACGGGACGGGGTACTTGGGGGGGTAGCTATGCCGCCAGGTCTTGCGCTGGGCCCTCTTACACGTCTGGAAGTGTGGTGGCAGGTGCAAGCACCCGGCACGCGGCTCCGTAGTGTGACCCCCCTCACGGACGTCACTTCCGCCGTCGCACGGAGGGGGGAAACGGCCACGTCGGGCAGACACGGAGGGAATGTTGCGGTGGGTTGTGCCCGGACCTTGATCCGAAGTGTACCTACGGGCTGGCCTATCACAGCCAGGTGAAAATGTCCGTCGGTCAAACCCCGTTCGGCGAAAGTTAAAGGCCTAGATCCGCCGGTCAACAGTGCCAGGGTTAGACGGGACGGGGTACTTGGGGGGGGGGGTAGCTATGCCGCCAGGTCTTGCGCTGGGCCCTCTTACACGTCTGGAAGTGTGGTGGCACGTGCAAGCACCCGGCACGCGGCTCCGTAGTGTGACCCCCCTCACGGACGTTGCTGTCGCCGTCGCACGGAGGGGGGAAACGGCCACGTTGGGAAGACACGGAGGGAATATTGCGGTGGGTTGTGCCCGGACCTTGATCCGAAGTGTACCTATGGGCTGGCCTATCACAACCAGGTGAAAATGTCCATCGGTCAAACCCCGTCCGGCGAAAGTCAAAGGCCTAGATCCGCCGGTCAACAGTGCCAGGGTTAGACGGGACGGGGTACTTGGGGGGGTAGCTATGCCGCCAGGTCTTGCGCTCGGCCCTCTTACACGTCTGGAAGTGTGGTGGCAGGTGCAAGCACCCGACATGCGGCTCCTTAGTGTGACCCCCCTCACGGACGTCGCTGCCGTCGTCGCACGGAGGGGGGAAACGGCCACGTCGGGCAGACACGGAGGGAATCTTGCGGTGG
This sequence comes from Elymus sibiricus, assembly GCA_039707655.1. Classification (NCBI taxonomy): domain Eukaryota; kingdom Viridiplantae; phylum Streptophyta; class Magnoliopsida; order Poales; family Poaceae; genus Elymus; species Elymus sibiricus. The sequence continues at coordinate 517,714,740 of CM077672.1, read as the reverse complement.
GTTGTGCCCGGACCTTGATCCGAAGTGTACCTACGGGCTGGCCTATCACAGCCAGGTGAAAATGTCCGTCGGTCAAACCCTGTCCGGCGAAAGTCAAAGGCCTAGATCCGCCGGTCAACAATGCCAGGGTTAGACGGGACGGGGTACTTGGGGGGGGGGGGGGTAGCTATGCCGCCAGGTCTTGCGCTGGGCCCTCTTACACGTCTGGAAGTGTGGTGGCAGGTGCAAGCACCCGGCACGCGGCTCCGTAGTGTGACCCCCCTCACGGACGTCGCTGCCGCCGTCGCACGGAGGGGGGAAACGGCCACGTCGGGCAGACACGGAGGGAATATTGCGGTGGGTTGTGCCCGGACCTTGATCCGAAGTGTACCTATGAGCTGGCCTATCACAACCAGGTGAAAATGTCCGTCGGTCAAACCCCGTCCGGCGAAAGTCAAAGGCCTAGATCCGCCGGTCAACAGTGCCAGGGTTAGACGGGACGGGGTACTTGGGGGGGGGGGTAGCTATGCCGCCATGTCTTGCGCTGGGCCCTCTTACACGTCTGGAAGTGTGGTGGCAGGTGCAAGCACCCGGCACGCGGCTCCGTAGTGTGACCCCCCTCACGGACGTCGCTGCCGCCGTCGCACGGAGGGGGGAAACGACCACGTCGGGCAGACACGGAGGGAATCTTGCGGTGGGTTGTGCCCGGACCTTGATCCGAAGTGTACCTACGGGCTGGCCTATCACAGCCAGGTGAAATGTCTGTCGGTCAAACCCCGTCCGACGAAAGTCAAAGGCCTAGATCCGCCGGTCAATAGTGCCAGGGTTAGACGGGACGGGGTACTTGGGGGGGGGGGGGGGGGTAGCTATGCCGCCGGGTCTTGCGCTGGGCCCTCTTACACGTCGGGAAGTGTGGTGGCAGGTGCAAGCACCTGGCACGCGGCTCCGTAGTTTGACCCCCCTCACGGACGTCGTTGTCGCCGTCGCACGGAGGAGGGAAACGGCCACGTCGGGCAGACACGGAGGGAATCTTGCGGTGGGTTGTGCCCAGACCTTGATCCGAAGTGTACCTACGGGCTGGCCTATCACAGACGGCAAACTCAAAAATAGTAATAATTGAATTAATAAAAAAGCACTGGCATCCATCATTAGGAAGATGGACCGTCACTGTGAATCTTCAGTGCCCGGAAGGGGTGAAGATTCACAGTAATGGTTCATCTCCTTAACAGGAGTGTAATGAAGACCGAAGCTTACTGCGTCAGGATTATCCGACTATTTAAACTGGTCATGTTGCTTGTCTCTGGGCGAGGTGGTACTAAAAGTTTTCTGAGAGACGGAGCTATGCCGATGGCAAAGCCGCCGGCATAGCTATGCCCCGGATGATGAAAAAAAGAAAAAAAAGAAAATACCTATGCCGACGGCTAAGCCGTCGGCATAGGTGCCCCAGATCGATGACGTGGCCCGTGCTAAAGAAATTGTGAGGAAAAAAAAGAAAAAAAAGAAAAAACCTATGCCGACGGCTTAGCCGTCGGCATAGGTGCCCCGGATCGATGACGTGGCCCGTGCTAAAGAAATTGTGAGAAAAAAAAGAATACCTATGCCGACGGCTAAGCCGTCGGCATAGCGTAACCTTATCCACCCGCGGTTTCTCCCCCCACCACTCATTCATCCCATCCAGCTAGCACCCGCCGCCGTCTCCACCCGCCGCCGTTTCCACCCGGCGTCGCCGTCTCCGGCCAGATCCGCCCGCGCCGCCGCCACCCCGGCCACCGCCAGCCCGCCCCGCCCCGGCCTCCCTCGACGCGCGCCGCCACCCCACCCGGCCACACCGCCGCCCCGCCCCAGCCACCTCTCGCCCCGGCGTCGTCGTCCCCGCCCCGGCCTCCCTCGACCCCACCTCAGCCACCTCGACCCCGCCCCGGCCAGCTCCCGCCCCGCCCCGTCCCCCGCTCCTCTGCCTCTCATCTCCTCTCTGCTAATTATGCCATCCTGTTGGCACAATCAGTAAAAACTTCCTCCACTGTCGTGATACAAATCGCAACCATCCCAAAATTATGCATCTGTCGTCTGTTTGAGGCATGCCATTGCTGTGCGCTGCTCATGCTCTGCCCAAAATATTAGGCATCTTCTCAATTATCCGTCGGTTGCTGTAAGAGTAGGAAACGATACGCACTGTTTTTTATAGATATAAAAAGGCCACACGGCCCTGTGTTTTTCTAATAGAAAGCAGCAACGAAACGATATATATATTACAAAGGCCAAGTCAGCTAATCAAGCGATTTTTGATAATAATCGCTGCTCCGGGCCACCACCTGAAGATCGGCGAGGTTTCCCTTTTCTTCAGATCAGCCATTCTGCCTCCTCATCCATGGAGGGGGCCACGGGACAAGGCTTTCCTCTGTGTTTTGTGGATTGCAACGGAACTCCAACAAGGCCACTGAACCATGACGCGCAATCGTTTTCATCGCGTCGGCGATGCCACATCGCTGCAAAAGGGAGGGGGGATAAGGGCGTGATCATATTGGCACAATCAGTAATTGGTTTAGCACCAGTTGGACACGAACCAAATTTGCCGGACACACTGATTACTGCAAGTATCAATGATATTTAGCTATTGTATGGTCTCTGTCCACTTGAAAAATAATCATGACCATTTTTAGGAGCAAGCATTTGGTAGCCAATACTCCCTTTGCAAAGGGACCAGCCTCTTGGCAATAGTTGCTATATAATGAATATGATAGGAGTTTGATTTATAGTTAACAAGTCTGGTTGTAAGAAAAGGATGGGTATGACAATCGTTCACAAATCTGCCTTGGTTCGTTTTGTTTCAAACCAAACACGACAATCCCATCACCAGCAAAATATTGATAACAAATACTAAATGTCAATGAAGGCTGCTGTTAAACTGAAGTGGACACACACATTTATCTGAAGAATTCATCGTCTATTTTTCAACGACGCAAGGAAAAGGATGAGATGCACAGTAATTTGGTGAAAATATCCAGATTAACAAGCCTGATTAGTAATCACTCCATAGAACAGTGATCCGTGCAAAAGACATAACAAAGCAGATGAAATATTTTTTGACACTTGATGGTCTTGCTAGAAAATAGATATTTGAGAAAAAATGGTAACTTATTCATTAGGATTTAACATAGAATACTTTGAATGTGGAACTTTAAGTGGATGAATTTATTTTGTATTGCTCATCTAGTAAATAATTCTATGAAGCATATCTTACAATTTGATGTGATGATCTAAGTTGTTTTGTCGGTAAAATTTACAGGCTTTGTGGTGTTGCACCTCCGTGGAGTCATCGTCGTCGGAGCTGTTGGTCCCTGATCATCCCGCTGCTGTTCGACTGCATCCTCTACAGCCGAGGGTGAGCTACAAATCCATCTCCTCCTCCGTTTTTTTTCATGTCAGTAGATTTTATTTTCATGTCTAGTCGCGTAACCTAGGCGTCTCCCGTCCGAAAGGGCTGCATCCATAAATATGCATTCAATTGCATATTTATCACCGCAACTATTTCGGATTGTCCAGCGTTTTTCACGGACAGCCCGAGGATGTGTAGATTGGGTACGTTTTCCATGCTCTACCCCGTTTCGAGACAGGATTTCAGCGGCGCCTCCCCGTTGTTCTCCAGATGCACATTCTCTCGGCTTATTGCCGAGACGTGTATCTGGAGAACAGTGGGGACGTGCTGCCGAAATTTTGTCTCGGAACGGGGTAGAGCATGGAGAACGTACTCAATCTACACATCCTCGGGTGGGATTAGGACCTATCTTTACCTATTAGAGATGTAGGTGGATTCAATGCCGTCAACGCGGTAGAAAATAAAAATTTGATGTGATTAATTTAAATGAATACTTAATTTTGTTGTGTGGCTCCCAATAAAGTAGAGGATGGCAGATAATCTGTGGATGTACAGTGGTTTTATCCGCCGGAATCGAGTTACACCAGAGTGGGTCGCGAGAACCGATGTGTATTTGAAGGAGATATTTCGTCGTCCAATGAGAATTATCCCACAATGCCCCTGTGCGAAATGTGAAAGATGTCTCCGTAAAAATCAGAAGGACATGTCTGAGCACCTTCGCACGCACGGATATATGCCAAACTTTGACATGCCGGCGATAAATTTTGCCGAGCGGGACCGTGGTAGAGAGGAGGTGATGCGACAACGCATCGGTGGTTATGCGGACGACGGGGTCAGAGACATGCTAGATGATGTCATTGCTGCAGAGATGGCACATGCGACACCTTCAGAGAATGAACCCGAGGAGCTGGAGGCAACCGCAAAGGCCTTCTTGGAGATCTTGGCCTCGTCAAAGAAACCTCTTTATGCGGGTGCCAAAGTCTCTCAGCTGGATGCTATCTCGCAACTGATGGCAGTCAAGGCTGAGTACGGCTGTAGCCAGAAATGCTTCGAAGGATTTCTGGGAGTATGGGCTAACAGCCTCCCCGAGGGTCATGAACTGCCGAAAAGCATGTATGCCACGAAGAAACTCATGAAGGCACTCTCTATGGATTATGAGAAAATACATGTTTGTCCGAAGAATTGCCTTTTGTTTAGGCACGAGTATGTGGATGACAAGTACTGTAGGGAGTGCGGTTCCTCTCGGTACCTTGAGGTGGTCGGTGAGGATGGTGAGAAGAGGCAGCTAGGCATCCCTGCAAAGGTTCTTCGGTATCTGCATTTCATAGAAAGACTGCAGCGCCTTTTCATCATGGAGGAGTCTGCCAAAATGATGAAGTGGCAAAAGGAAGGTATAAGGTACCATCCAAATAAAATCGTACATCCATCAGAAGGCGAAGCATGGAAGTCATTCGATGAAGAATACCCCGAGGAAGCAGCCGAGGCTGGGAATGTCAGAATTGCCATATCAGGTGATGGGTTCAATCCATATGGTATGTCGTCCAATGCATACAGCTGCTGGCCCGTGTTTGTTATTCCGCTCAATCTCCCTCCCGGTGCCCTAATGCAACGCAAGACCATGTTCTTGTCGCTCATCATTCCGGGGCCTGAATACCCGGGGAAGAATTTGGGTGTGTTTATGCAGCCTCTGGTGGATGATTTGCACCATCACTAGTGCAGAATCGGCCTATAGTGCCGGTTCGTAAGGGCCTTTAGTCCCAGTTCAGGAACCGGCACTAAAGGGTGGGGACTAAAGGCCCCCCCCTTTAGTCTCGGTTCAACACGGCCCGGGACCAAAGGCCCACCACGTGGCACGAGCCAACGCTGGGGGCTGGGGGACCTTTAGTCAAGGCACCACGGGGCACGAGCCCGCGCCGGGGGCTTGGTGGCCTTTAGTCCCGGTTGGTAATACCAACCGGGACTAAAAGGTATAGGGGTTTAGGGGTTTATGGTTTATTTTTCCTTTTAATTTTGTGTTTTCCATTTAATTCTTTTTCATTTCAAACATATTTTACGCTACTACATACTGTACACGTTATGCATATATATATAAATAGAATTTCTCGTAGAACCGATCATATATATATATATCATCGAATTTCTCGTACGACCATTCACATACACATATATATATATACAATTTGGTATATACAATTTCTTCTACAATTTGCAGATCATTACATGCAGGCATTACAGCTTGTAATGGAATTCTCCTTTGGGATCTATGACCTGGTCGAGCAAAAATCCCGCTATTTCCTCTTGAATTGCTCGTACGCGATCCGTTGGTAGGAGCTTGCCCCGCATCTCCCATAGCTTTAAAGAAGGAGATCAAGATGAATATATTAGTTGTGTGTATATATATTAGATCATGATAAAAAAATTGTGGATAGTGTTCTGGCAAACGTACCCAACGTTGTCTTTCAGATTTTTCCATTTCGGACGTCATCATGTGAATGGTCTCTCAAACGTAGTATGCGCATAAATTATTCCCCGGCGCCTGGCTCAGCCACTTTACAAGAATAAAATTCAATCAGATAATAATTAATCAAGCATGATAATGGTATTGAAACTAGAATTAATCAAGCTAGCTAGTACTCCCTCCGTCCGAAAAAGCTTGTCCCAAGCTTGTGCCTCAAATGGATGTATCTAGCACTAACTTGGTGCTAGATACATCCATTTGAGAGACAAGCTTTTTCGGACGGAGGGAGTACTACTTAATTACCTTGGGTCGCACCCATTTCAGCCGTTCTTTCCATTCGCCGGGGACCTCTTTGATGAACTTTTGCCAAGCCCTGCCCGCCGGCAAAGAAAATGAATAAAGGAGTTATTAATTAGTTGATATCAGGAAATGAACTAAAGAGGCCGACATAGTGCGATAATGATTGAAATTACCTGTCGACCATCCCCTTCACGATTTCGTATTCGGATGGCTCTTTATATAGTGAGTCCAGTACTTGAACTTTTCCCTTGTCAACTTCAATGATTAACAAGATCCAGTGGAAACTGCATGCGCACATGTTTGTATAATTAAGCGGGCATGTGCATAACTCATCAACTACACTTATTAACATCTAGTAAGCAAACATAGAATTTGTAGTACAAGATATAGTAACACTCACCCGAAGTTGTAAGGAAGTAGTATTTCTGGTTGGGTGTTTAGTCGCTTCAAAAACTCTAGCAAGCTGATCTCTGTGTCTTCTCTTGACCTTTCAATTGACCATGTCTTTTGATTAATCGTATTTGGGTCAATGAACCCAATGCCATAGCGTCCAGCTTTTTCCATTTCATCAATCTTCATTCTGCATAATACCACAGAAAAGAATATAGTGAGGATAATTACAGGTAATGAACGAGCACAGCTAGCTAGAGACTTAAATTACAGAAAGAAATCACTTACAGACAATAGCAACTGACGATAGATTTGTTGAGTGCGTCTTGATTGAATAACGGAAACATCTCTTCAAACTCAACCCACAAATCTTTTGCATGGAAGTAATGCTTTTCCTTGACTTTCACCATGAGGGACTCTCGATCGGTCTTTGCTGCTTCTTGCATGTACCACTTATGCAAATTGTACATTCTCGTTGGTAGAAGCGGGACCTGCTCAGGCTTGACCAGAGGTTGGCCGCGAACATATTTCCATCTTAGTTCCTCCTCTTTAAACACGGGGAGTTCCTCGGTGCCTAAGAGTTGTTCAACAGTGAGACCGGCCTCTTTAGCCTGCCTTTTATGATCGTCGGTTATTACCAGCTGATGGGCGGTACTCACATGTGTTTGTACAATGAGCGGGGGGATCGATTGCACTGTCTGTTCTCCCAGCTGCGGAACAGTTTTCCCGCTTTTTTTGCCAACTGCTTGGCTCGAGCTCGAGCTCGACTCCTTCTTTTGTTGTGCCTGATATGACTTCTTGATACAACGCTCATAGTCTGAGTCTGTATGCTTGACAGCCGGTTGAGCATTATCAATAAAGTGTTGTATGACATCCTCAGGTACTTTCTCCTTTGGCGGCGGGGGCGGTTTCGGTCCAAAATGGGCCTTCAATTGGGCAGCCACTTCGGCTTTGGTTTCCTCTTCAGTCACGTGGTAAGGCAATTTCGGAAGAGGCTTGAGGCTTGGACCATATTTGTATTTCTTGCCTGTTGTACCGCTAGCCGCCGTAGCTGCGGCGCCTCTCTTCCGCTCTTGCCTAGGCGGCGGAGCCCGCTGAGACGGCGGAGACGGCTGACGCGGTGTCGGACTTGGAGGAGGAGGAGTCGGCTGACGCGGTGCCGGCGGAGACGGCTGACGCGGTGCCGGGCTTGGAGGAGGAGGAGTCGGCTGACGCGGTGCCGGTGGAGGAGTCGACTGACGCGGCGGCGGACTTGGAGGAGCAGGAGTCGGCTGACGCGGTGGCGGACTTGTTGCAGCAGGAGTCGGTGGCCTTGGAAAGACGATGCAATCCTTTTTCCATAGAATGATACGATGTATGGCCTCTCCCAGTGTGCTCTCCTCGTCACCTCCAGGAATGTCAAGTTGTAGCTCGTAATATCCTGACATCACTTCATCAACCCCGACACGAGCATAGCCAGCTAGAATCGGATTGCAATGGAAGGTTGCTTCAGGGGGATTTGTTAAAGCATAGCCGTCCGCCACCTTCATGGATAGGTTCTTCACTTTCATGTGTAGCTCACAAGTAGTCCTATCTTTGATATCATCCACAGGGTATCTAGCCAGCAGTGCATCATCGGCCGGGGTGGAACCCACACTGCTTCTCGGCATAGATGGGACGGTGCTATCCAATGCTGGATCGATCTGCTCCTGCTGCCGCTGAGACGCCCTTTCCTGGCTAAGTGAGTCGATCTGCTCCTGCTGCCGCTTGAAAGCGCGTTCCAACTCCAAGTGACAAGAGTATAGGCCTTGAAGGAGGAGTGCTTCCTCCTTCCTCTTCTCCTCCTCCAGCTTCCTCTTCTGCTCCTCCTGCTGCTTCTTTCTCGCACGGCTTCTGTAATCGGCGTTCCAATCCGCAAACCCCTCAAACCACGGAACAACACCTTTGCGTCGTGTTCTTCCCGGGTGTTCAGGATTCTTCAGGGCGCGCGTAAGCTCGTCGTTCTCTCTGTTGGGCGTGAACACCCCCGTTCGAGCTTCTTCTATTGCAACAAGTAAATCGTCCTGAGCTTTTTTAAGACTTGCCCGCTCCATAATCAGCCCTGTCTCTGGGTCCAACTTCCCCGCATGCGCATAAAACCAAGTCCTGCACCTGGGGGGCCAGTCCAATGTAACTGGAGTGACCCCTGCATCCATCATTTTTTACTCAGCGAGATCCCACTTAGGTAGGGCCACCTGGTAGCCACCTGGCCCCAGAGTATGGTGCCACTTCTTTTTCGCAGCATTAATATTGTTTTGTCTCGACCGTTCCTGAGGTAGTTCCGATTCCTTGAACTTCACGAAATCGTCCCAGTGGTCTTTTGCCTTCTCCAGTGTTCCATTGAATTCTGGAGTCCGCTTTCCTGCTCTGACGTACGCGGCCCATATATTTTTCTTGTGGTTGTTGAATGCTATCGCCATCTTCTTAAGAGCACTCTTCCTGACTTTTGCCAGATCTGCATCTGTCAAATGATCTGGTAGGGTGAAATGTGACATGAGCGATTCCCAAAGCAGATCTTTTGCTCTTTCGTCGACAAAAGTAACTCCTAGATCTCCCTTTGCTGGCTTTTCCATTCTTGAACGGAGATCGGGATTTGGTCCCTAACAATAACTCCGCATTGACGAGTGAACTTGGTCGCATTCTTCTTAGGTTCAAGCGGTTCGCCATTTCATTTGATGGCATCGATGTTGTACTTTAAGCCAGCCTACAACCTTTTGGCCGGGCCTCGAACTGCCCTGCCGCCTGTAGAAGATTTGCTCGATCCGGAGGGCTAAAAGAAGAAAGATCGATTCGTTAATATATACAAATCAATTAATACATGTAATGATCAACGGATGGCTTATATAATAAATATACCTCTAGCTCGCCGGTCTTTGTTATTTGAAGAACATTTCCTTCGTCATCATTGTTGTCGCCCTCATCTATTCGTTCGTCTTCATCAAACATCATACCCTCACCCGAAGGGTTCAGATATTGTGAGCCGTCATCATGATCATCTGGGCTCGGGGAGCATATGATGTCGAACAGAGCCTCTTCTCCTTCTCTGCCGGTATTGTCCATAGCTTTTATTTAACTAATCCAGAAGAAAGATAAAACAATTTAGTATTCAAATTAGAATGCATGCAATCAATAAGGAAAAACTGAATCATAGTAGATAATATGCATCTCGAATAATCCCGATAATATGCATCATCGAATATAATCTCGAATACATCGTCTCGAATATTATCGACTAATATAATCTCGAATACATCGTCTCGAATATAATCTCGAATACATCTCGAGTATTATCACTAATACATCTCGAATATTATCATATATATATAACATCACTAGCTAATACAGATCGAATATTATCGAAGAATCTAGTTCACTCGCGGTTCCTGAGACGCGGGCGGTGGACACCCAAAGAGAAGGAACCATCACATGATCATAGCTCGGGTGAGATCCCTGAAGAACCTGCCAGGTATTGGAGAACCTGATGCCCAACGCATCCATGTAGCGACGGACGTGCTCATCCTCCTCCCTGACACGGCGACGTACCACCTCCGGCGGGGCCGGCTGCCTCCGCACTGAAAGTGGCCCACGCGAACGCCACCAAAGAAGCTCCGGGTCGACGACGGGACCCGGGGCCGGGTTCCTCACCAAGCTGCGCTCCCCTGAAGGTAGCACCTCCCAGTGCCAGCCCGGCGGAGCCCAGTCCCGAACGTGGCGCCTCTGAAGCAGGACGTCGTCGCGAACGAGTCGACGACGAGGATGCGGGCCGGGCATTGTTGACGTCGAGAACAAATTCTATGCAAATTTAACATTTTTTAAATGCTTGATTGTGATTTTTGTAATTCTTTTTCACTTGATTTTGCAAATACATAACAAACTTTTGCAAATACAACATTAAAATATGCAACTTTTTTCTATGCAATTTTTTTCTATGCTTGGTCAAAATTCCTCAAATGTTTTCTATACATTATATACATAGATATACTAATTGCTATACATTGGATCAAATGTCAAAATTCCTCAACTTTTTTCTATACATTGTATACATACATATATATATATACTAATTTCTATACATTGGGTCAAAATGTCAAAATTCCTCAAATGTCAAAATTCCTCAACTTTTTTCTATACATTGTATACATACATATATATATACTAATTTTTATACATTGGATCAAAATGTCAAAATTCCTCAAATGTCAAAATTCCTCAAAATTTCTATACATACATTATACTAATTAATTCCTCAAATGTCAAAATTCCTCAACTTTTTTCTATACATCTAATCATCTAGTGAAAAAAAAATGTCAAAATTCTTCTGAAAAATGTCAAAATTGTTGTACATATATACTAAAACATACAAAAATACATATAAATCATCTAACTTAAGAAATGTGTGTGTGTGTGTGTGTGTGTGTTCATGCATGTGTGTGTGTGTGTGGGCTCTCGGGGAGGGGCGGCCATGGCGGCAGGGGGCGAGGGAGAGGGGGGAGAGGGAGAAATGATGATACACGAAGTGCATCCAGTTTTTGCCGTAACCCTCTCAACTTTTTAGCACATGCTATGTGGGTGAAATGATGATACCATGCGAACTTTCAACCTTTTCAAAGTTCATTTGTAGTGCTTTTCAATTTCAGGGTCATTTAGCTTTAAAAAAATCAGTAAATGCATGAAAAATAGCAAATGAAGTTAGAAATGGTTGAAAATTGATGACGTGGCTTTGAATGGTGCATACTGAACGCACAAAAATTCTGGAGTTGAAATAAGTTTAAAAAAATGAAATGCCTTTGTAACAGATGAGTTTTCGTCCGAAAGCCTGATACTTCGAATGAAATTGTCCATTTTGTACATGAAGTGCATCCAGTTTTTGCCGTAACCCTCTCAACTTTTTAGCACATGCTATGTGGGTGAAATGATGATACCATGCCAACTTTCAACCTTTTCAGAGTTCATTTGTAGTGCTTTTCAATTTCAGGGTCATTTAGCTCAAAAAAATCAGTAAATCCATGAAAAATAGCAAATGAAGTTAGAAAGGGTTGAAAATTGATGACATGGCTTTGAATGGTGCATACTGAACGCACAAAAAATCTGGAGTTGAAATAAGTTTAAAAAAATGAAATGCCTTTGTAACAGATGAGTTTTCGTCCGAAAGCCTGATACTTCGAAAGAGATTGTCCATTTTGTACACGAAGTGCATCCAGTTCTTCGCGTTTCAAATGCCAAAACACATAAGTACCCTAACTATTACAAAGATTCCCTCCGGTTTGTCCGAAGTGGGACTTTCCAGATATATAAGTCCGGAAACTCACTAGAGAAGAAAGTGATGATAGTGAAGCCGGTCACATCCCAGAGTGGGATCTTTGGGTATAAAACTTTTTCTTCGCGTGTGTCCCTTTGCGCCGTAGCCATGGACAATCTTCATCGTTTAACTGGATGCTCGGGTCAATATTCACTGTGAAGGGAGCAATTTCATGAAACTTTTCATAATCTTCTGACATGTCTGTCTTGTCCTCCACTCCCACGATGTTTCTTTTCCCTGAAAGAACTATGTGGCGCTTTGGCTCATCGTATAATGTATTCGCTTCCTTATCTTTTCTTTTTTTCGGCATGGTAGACATGTTCTTCACATAGAAAACCTGCGCCACATCATTGGCTAGGACGAATGGTTCGTCTGCGTACCCAAGATTGTTGAGATCCACTGTTGTCATTCCGTACTGCGGGTCTTCCTTTACCCCGCCTCCTGTCAGATTGACCCATTTGCACCGAAACAAAGGGACCTTCAAACCACGTCCATAGTCAAGTTCCCATATCTCCTCTATGTAACCATAATATCTGTCCTTTGGCCTATTGGTGTTTGCTGCATCAAAGCGGACACCACTGTTTTGGTTGGTGCTCTTTTTATCTTGGGCGATCGTGTAAAATGCATTCCCATTTATCTCGTACCCTTTGAAAGTCAATATAGTCGAAGATGGTAACTTGGACAGCAAGTACAGCTCATCTGCAACACTGTCGTCATGCATGAGACGTGTCTGCAACCAACCGGCGAAAATCCCCGTTTGTTCATGTGTAATCCAGTCGTCAGACTGCTTCGGGTGTTTGGAGCGTAGAATATTCTTGTGTTCCTCGTTATACGGAGCGACCAAGGCAGAACTTTGTAGAACTGTGTAGTGTGCTTGCGCCCAAGAATGCCCGTCATGGCATATTACTGAATTCTTTCCTAGCGTGCCTTTTCCACCCAGTCTGCCCTAATGCCGCGATTCAGGAACACCAATCGGCTTAAGGTCAGGAATAAAGTCAACACAAAACTCAATGACCTCCTCTGTTTCATGGCCCTTGGAGATGCTTCCTTCTGGCCTAGCACGGTTATGAACATATTTCTTTAAGACTCCCATGAACCTCTCAAAGGGGAACATATTGTGTAGAAATACAGGACCCAGAATGGCAATCTCTTCGACTAGGTGAACTAGGACGTGCGTCATGATATTGAAGAAGGATGGTGGGAACACCAACTCGAAACTGACAAGACATTGCACCAAATCATTCTCTAACCTTGGTATGATTTCTGGATCGATTACCTTCTGAGAGATTGCATTGAGGAATGCACATAGCTTCACAATGGCTAATCGAACGTTTTCCGGTAGAAGCCCCCTCAATGCAACCGGAAGCAGTTGCGTCATAATCACGTGGCAGTCATGAGACTTTAGGTTCTGGAACTTTTTCTCTGCCATATTTATTATTCCCTTTATATTCGACAAGAAGCCAGACGGGACCTTCATACTAAGCAGGCATTTGAAGAAGATTTCCTTCTCTTCTTTCGTAAGAGCGTAGCTGGCATGACCCTGAGACTGCTTTGGATCCATGCTGTCTTTTCCGTGCATATGTTGCTGGTCCTCCCATGCCTCCGGTGTATCTTTTGTCTTCCCATACACGCCCAAGAAGCCTAGCAGGTTCACGCAAAGATTCTTCGTCACGTGCATCACGTCGATTGCAGAGCAGACCTCTAGGTCTTTCCAATAGGGTAGGTCCCAAAATATAGATTTCTTCTTCCACATGGGTGCGCGTCCGTCAGCGTCATTCGGAACAGATTGTCCGCCAGGACCCTTTCCAAAGATTACTTTTAAATCCTTGACCATATCAAGTATATCATCACCAGTACGGTGGTGAGGCTTCTTCCGGTGATCTGCCTCACCTTTGAAATGCTTGCCTTTCTTTCTTACGGGATGCCTGCTCGGAAGAAATCGACGATGTCTCAGGTACACATTCTTCTTACATTTATCCAAATATATACTGTCGGTATCATCTAAACAGTGCGTGCATGCGTGGTATCCCTTGTTTGTCTGTCCTGAAAGGTTACTGAGAGCAGGCCAATCATTGATGGTTACAAACAGCAACGCTCGCAGGTCAAATTCCTGCTGTTTGTGCTCTTCCCACGCACGTACACCTTCTATACTCCACAGCTCTAAAAGTTCTTCAACTAATGGCCTTAGGTACACGTCAATGTCGTTGCCGGGTTGCTTGGGGCCTTGGATGAGACTGGCATCATAATGAACTTCCGCTTCATGCACAACCAAGGAGGAAGGTTATAGATACATAGAGTCACAGGCCATGTGCTATGATTGCTGCTCTGCTCCCCAAAAGGATTAATGCCATCTGCACTTAAACCAAACCATACATTCCTTGCGTCATCTGCAAAGTCCTTCCACTTTCTCTCGATTTTTCTCCACTGCGGTCCGTCAGCGGGTACTCTCAACTTCCCGTCTTTCTTACGGTCTTCCTTGTGCCATCGCATCAACTTGGCATGCTCTTTGTTTTGGAACAAACGTTTCAACCGTGGTATTATAGGAGCATACCACATCACCTTGGAAGGAATCTTCTTCCTAGGCGCTCGCCCTCAACATCACCAGGGTCATCGTGGCTGATCTTATAGCGCAATGCACCGCATACCGGGCATGCATTCAAATCCTCATACTCACCGCGGTAGAGGATATAGTCATTAGGGCATGCATGTATCTTTTGCACCTCTAATCCTAGAGGGCAGACAGCCTTCTTTGCTTCGTACGTACTGTCGGGCAATTCGTTGTCCTTTGGAAGCTTCTTCTTTAACATTATCAGCAACTTTTCAAATCCCTTGTCAGATACACCATTCTCTGCCTTCCATTGCAGCAATTCCAGTGTGGTACCCAGCTTTTTCTTGTCATCTTCGCAATTTGGGTACAACAATTTCTTGTGATCCTGTAACATGCGCTACAACTTCAGCTTCTCCTTTTCACTTGCGCAGTTTCTCTTTGCATCGGCAATGGCTCGACCAAGATCATCAGCGGGCTCATCTCATGCCTCTTCTTCAGCTTCTTGCCGCATTGCCGGCTCAGCTTCTTCCCCCATCGTTGTACCATCGTATTCACGGAACCCATGGCCAGGATAGCTGTCGTCATCCTCTTCTTCTTCATTCTCTTCCATTAGGACCCCTCTTCTCTCCGTGCTTGGTCCAACAGTTATAGCCGGACATGAAACCGGACTCAAACAGGTGGACGTGAATGGTTCTTGAGTTAGAGTAATTTCGATCATTCTTACAGCCAGCACATGGACAATACATAAAACCATCCGCCCGCTTGTTTGCCTCAGCCGCAACCAGAAAAGTACGCACGCCATTAATGAACTGGGGAGAGCATCGGTCATCGTACATCCATTGTCGGCTCATCTTCATTACACAACACCGAAAAGACCAAATTAATACAAGTTCATACATAAAGTTCATACACACTTGTTCTCATAAAACAACATACAAACTCTCTAGCTAAAGCATTTAAATGCAACAACAAATGCGATCAAGATCGCAACTAAGGTAACAATTGATCCAACAGCATAGTGATACCAAGCCTCACTATCAATGGCATTTTTTTTAAATTTTCTAATCTTCAAGCGCATTGCATCCATCTTGATCTTGTGATCATCGACGACATCGGCAACATACAACTCCAGTTTCATCTTCTCTTCTTCAATTCTTTTCAATTTTTCTTTCAAATACTAGTTTTCTTTTTCAACTAAATTTAACCTCTCGACAAGAGGGTCGGTTGGAATTTCCGGTTCACATACCTCCTAGATAAAAATATCTATGTCAACTTGATGGGCATAATTTGTCATAAACACGAAATGCAACAAATAGTTATAAAAGAGAATATACCACATCCGAATCATAAACCGGACGGGGACGGATATCAAAGTCATGGCACTATGTATAACAAACAACGTACGGGTAAGAAAATTATACAAGTAACTATATATCTAAATCACACAAACATGATTTTTTTTTATAAAAAAGATAAGAACAAGAGGCTCACCAAGGTGGTGCCGGCGACGGGACGGTGCGGGCGATCGACGGTGGTTAGGACGGGGACGGGAAGGCACTAAGTAAACCACACCTACATATGCAAACTAAGAGTTAATTTGAGCTCAAATTGCATATAAATCAAATAAACTACCACATATAATTACTCCCAAACTAAAACCCACAAATCACTATACTTATAGAGCATTGCAAGAGCTAATCTACCAATGAGAGATGAAAGGACAAAGTTGCTAACCTTTGTGATCACTTGGATGGATGGGGGGCCTTCAAATCTTGACAAATTTTGGGCAAAATGAAGGATGAGCTCGAGCTTTGGGGAAGAACAGAGAGGAGAGGAAAAGGGGAAGAACAGAGAGCTCGATCGCGGGCTGGACAAAGGGTTTATATAGGAAAACCTTTAGTCCCGGTTCATGACACAAACCGGGACTAAATGTGAGCTTCTAGTACCGGTTCGTGCCACGAACCGGGACTAAAGGGACTGGTGGGGCCCCAGCCTGACACCAGCCTGCCACCACCTCTTTAGTCCCGGTTCGTGGCACGAACCGGTACTAGAGGTTCAACACGAATCGGGACTAATGATGCCCGCTCGCCTAGCCGTTGGAACAAACCGGGACTAATGTATCTCACGTAAAGTAGTTTTTCTACTAGTGCATTCTTGGTACTTCCCGAGGTTGACATACGACCGAGATCTGCAGAGAAATTTCTTGATGAAAGTTTGGTTGCACTATTGCATGCATGACTTTCCCGGTTATGCCCTTTTCTGCGGATGGTGTACAAGTGGGAAGATGCCATGCCCAGTGTGCATGCAGGCTCTACGTTTAATTTGGCTGAAGAAGGGTGGCAAGTATGTAGCATTTGACCTGCATCGACAGTTCCTCCCTCCAGACCATCCAGACAGGGAAGACAAGAAGAACTTCACGAAAGGCCGGGTTGTCCATGAAGTAAACGAGATTCCAACGTTTTCGGGGGCAGATGTTCTTGCTCAGCTAAAAGCTCTCAAGCCTGTAGACGAAGGCAAAGGCAAAGGCAAAGCCAAAGCCAAAGGCGAAGGCCAAGGCCAAGGCCAAGGAAAAGGCAAAGGCAAAGCCAAAGGCTTCGAGGGATATGGTGAGACGCACAACTGGACTCACATTACCCCCTTCACGAAGCTTCCCTATTTCAAGGACCTCAAACTTCCTTACAACATCGATGTGATGCACACCAAAAAGAATGTCGCAGAGTCCCTTTTCCGCACGATCCTCAACATTCCTGATCAGACGAAGGATAACGTTAAAGCTAGAGCCGATCAACAGAAAATTTGTGATAGACCACGTGTAAACATGAAGCCTCCCACAGGCGGTCGAAGAAACTGGTTCAAGCCAGATGCTGGCTTCGTACTTAAAAAACCAGAAAAGATGGAGGTATTGAAGTGGCTCAAACACATAGTGAAGTTCACTGATGGTTATGCATCGAATATAAGTAAGGGAGTCAATCTTTCAAGGGGCAAAGTGACCGGGCTCAAGAGTCATGACTATCATGTATGGATTGAGCGGATAATGCCGGTGATGGTTTGAGGTTATGTCCCCGAGCATGTCTGGCGAGTGCTTGCGGAGCTAAGCCATTTCTTCCGCACGCTCTGTGCTAAAGAAGTATGTCCCGAGGTGATTAGACAATTGCATAAGAAGGCACCGGAGTTGATATGCAAGCTAGAGAAGATCTTTCCGCCAGGCTTCTTTACTCCGATGACACATCTCATTTTGCACCTCGCGAACGAGGTATTGTTGTGGGGGGGGGGGGCTGTGCAGAATCGTTGGCAGTACGGCCCTGAGAGACAGAACAAGCATCTCCGACACAAATGTGGAAACAAAGCTACGATTGAAGCTTCCATAGCTGAGGCAGTTATGCTAGAGGAGGTGTCAGACCTCAGGACATCGTACTATCCAGACCACGTTCCCACTCTGCATAATAAGGTGCCTCAATACAATATAGAAGAGCCCAAGTATAAATCCAAGCTCCATCTATTCAGCGGGCAAGGTGGCAGGGCTGGGGGCTCGAAATCTTATAACATGCCACAACAAGAGTGGGAGGACCTCTTGTTCTATGTCTTGCACAACATCAAGGAAGTTGAGGATGTGTGGATGAGGTAATACCACTACACCATTCCTTTATGTCTTGCACAACATCATGTTCTATGTTCACTTAGTCCTGTTCTAACACCGCTTTTCTTGTTTTAGTCAATTCGTTCGTGAGGAGTGGACGGGAATGATTCCTCGTACTGAGGCGGAGGAACTTACTCTTCTTCGGCATGGAAACCCTGGAAGGAAAAATTTTGTTGCTTGGTTCATGGAGAAAGTAAACTTTCACATTCCCCTATTAAATACCTAGTTCAACATTTATTAGTTTACCGAACTAATGCACCAAGCAATTTCAATTAAACTTGTAGGGACAAGATCCGAACATATCCATGGATGAAGAATTGAGATGGGTTTCCATGAGTTTTGACCCTCGGGTCAAGACATGTGAAAAGTATGATGTGAATGGGTATCGCTTCCATACAGAGGAGCACCAGAACAGCCGACCTGATCCCAAGACTATAAATACCGGAGTGTACACGCAAGGTCAAAATTCAGTTGACTACTACGGAAGGGTAGAAAAAATATACGAGCTTACATTCAGCCGTGGGCGTGAAACCCTAAGTCTCCCTGTGTTCAAATGCCGATGGTTCGACCCAGTAGAGGGGCTGAGACATACGCCTTCCGTTGGTTTGGTCCAAGTTAAACCATCAACCGTGTATGCCGGAGCCGATGTCTTTATTGCGGCTACCCAAGCCACACAAGTTTATTACCTGCCTTACCCATGCCAGAAAGAGTACCTAAAGGGTTGGGAAGTTGTGTTCAAGGAGTCGCCACATGGTAAGCTACCGGACCCGAACGATGACGATTACTACAACATTAACCCCATGACATACGTGGGAGTGTTCTATCAAGAGCAACCTGCTGATGATGTGGTCAGAAACGATGACGCTGACGCCTTGGGTGATGATGAAGTGGCTCGAAACGATGACGATGCACGGAATGATGGTGAGACCATTGTTAATGAAAATGACATACTTATGCTAGAAAAATTAAACGAAGACGCTGACGACGAGGAAGAGCCTCCACCTCTGTCAGACAACGAAGATGATATGCGTGATACTGATGATGAGACCGATCAAGGAATCGGTTACAACAGTGATGATTCGTATGGGTTCTAGCAGATGTACGTTTCATGTCTTTTTATTTCTTTGGTTTGTTAATATGCCTTTTTATG
Organism: Elymus sibiricus; assembly: GCA_039707655.1. Taxonomy (NCBI): domain Eukaryota; kingdom Viridiplantae; phylum Streptophyta; class Magnoliopsida; order Poales; family Poaceae; genus Elymus; species Elymus sibiricus. The sequence goes on along the minus strand of CM077672.1, from coordinate 517,695,585 downwards.
CTTATTTATTAATGTGTTTTTTATTCGTTATTATTATGCTATTTTCTTCATTATTAATGTACTAATTGTTTATTCTCTTTTCAATGCAGGTTCGCTAAACATGGGCAAGGGGAAGGCCGACGGCACGGGTTTCCTATCGAAGCTCACCAGGATGACTAGTCGGAGTGGTCGACCCCGTACTCTTCCCTCCCGACTACTTGAGGATGACTCCTCACAGGGAGGTCGAGGGAGAGGTGCCCCTAGAGGAGGACAGGGTCGGGGCCAGAAACATCGCTCCCTCACCGACTTAGGGGTGTCCTCTTCAAGGCCCTCCTCTACCGAGGAGGAGGAGGAGGAGGAGGTTCGCGAGGAGGAGGAGGTTCAGGAGGAGGAGGAGGAGGAGGTTGGGGAGGGGGACGAGGAGGAGGAGGATGGTGGTGGCGGGGAGGATGGTGGTGGCAGCGAGGGGGTTGCCCACAACAAGGGGTGGTTGCGTGGTAATGCAAAGCTCCCTCCCCTTCCTGCTACCGAGGAGCAGAAGTGGCTCATTGAACCCAAGGGGAAAGAGTAAGTGCCACTTAATCATAATTTAATTCTTTTGCTTGTACACATGCTAATATTTTCATTCTTTTGATTGTACACATGCTCATATTTTCATTCTTTCTATCTTTTGCAGCAACTGGATAATTCCTAAAGGGGCCTGTCTTCCAAATGGCGTCATCACCGTTTTGCTGAAGGAACACTGGTCGGGGCTGTTCCGTCCGGATCCAGTCAGGCAGCCTGAGCACCGGGTTTTGGCCACGAGCTGGGACCACTGGGAAGCGGCCCCCACCCGGACCATACCACGTATGCTAAGGCCGTGATCACAAATTTTTGGGTAAGTTCTCTTCAGAAGCACGAGTCTTGAGTTTCGTTCATAGTTTATCATCGAATGGTTTAACTCATGGCTTCTTTCATTCTGGTTTTCTGAATGATTGTAGAGATACTATCGAGTTCTTGAGGAGCACCAGTCCACTGCCGACGAGATCGTGCTGCGCCAAGCGAGGAAGAAGGCCCGTCAGATGCAGTACGAGGTGCGCTGGGTGGCCATCTCGCAATATTATCACGACTCTCTTGAGACGAAGATGACCAAGGAAGACGCGCGGAGGATGCCTGTTACCTTGGAGAGGGAGGAGTACTTGGCCGTAAGTATAACAAACTTTTCATACCGGCGTTTGTGCTAAATTTCATCATTTCGTGTTGACATGCCATTATGCTTTCATTTTGTAGGTGTGTCCTGGTTGGTGTTATGGAAAGGCCGATGGATGGGCGGCATTGGTGGATCTATGGCTTGGTCAGGATGCAGAGTGGGCTGCTAAGAGCAAGAAAAACCGGGCTAACCGAGGGACCGACGGAACACATGGTCAGGGAAACCGGAACCACTTTAGCCACAAGAAATTTCAGGTATATCTATTTACATGAAACATTCTTCTTCTTCTATTTACCGTCACTTTCTTATGTATCACTAACCTCTGTTTGGTGGTGCAGGAGGAGAAACTGAAGCGGCCGCTCTCTGACATAGAGGCGTGACAGATCGCCCATACGCGGAGTAAGTCCAAGGAGGGCAAGGGCGACTACTACGGCAATAGCGGGGAGAACCTAAAGGCCTACGAGGAGGTGTATCTGAAGGTAAATCCTGGCACACCTGACCCCTTAAAGCAGGCTACGGACGAGACGGCGGTGGTGGTTATAGGGCCGAAGCTTCATGGTCGGCAGGCGGTTCTGGATGCCGTGTGTACTCCTTCTATCTCCTTCACACGGCTCCAAGCTACCGACCCGAGCCTGAGCCAGCGCACGAGCACGACCACGACCAGTGCGCAGTCACACTCCCTCCTAGCCGAGCGGCACTCTGTAAGTATTTTCCCTCTTATCTTCATTGCTCACTTTATTTTCCGCATTGAGATGTTTAATGAGTTCCATCATGTCATATTGTAGGCCTACATGGAGTACACACGCCAGGAGACCATGGCGTGGAGCGCGAGAGTTGCAGCCGTCTAGGACCACAGCACTCGCATGATGACGGTTAGTTTAGCCCCTTTCATTTCATTTCCATATTTGCACTTTCATTTCTTCTGACATTCGTGTTTGCTTTGTCAATTAACATGCAACTCGTTTTTGAGAGCATGGCGGCAGGCACGGTTCCCGTAATGGAACCACGACCACCACCTGCTGGACCACAACCAGTGCTGCTTACCTTCGAGGAGTTTCTGGCACAGCACCCGGGGACTACGGTGGTTAGTATATCCCCAAACTATTCAACCACCGCTTACCGTTTATTCAACACAATCATATATCCCCTGAACATGTCTTTTCAAACATCCAGGCAACCGGTGGATCTTCCATTGGTGGTGGTGCCGGTCTTCGCATGACTCCCGAGTCACGGAGCCCGGTCACTCCCATCCACCGAGGAGGTGGCGGTGGCGGTAGCGCTGCCGCTAGCAGTGACGACCGGGGCTTTGGCGGTGACGACCTTGGCGGTGGTGGTGGACGTGCTGGCGCTTAAGCCTGTGGGTCTTGCGATGATGACTTGTGTGCTCCTCTAGAGGACTTGTGTGCTCCTTTAGATGACTTGCGATGATGCTTATGTTGTTTGCGATGATGCTTATGTTTGTGATGATATTTATGTTCTTGTGATGTTGGTTGTGATGATATTTATGTTCTTGTGATGTTGGTTGTGAGGATGATACTTATATCTGCTGTGTATGTCTATTTCATCATATATATCTGCTGTCTATTTGAATTGAATTGATTTGAATTAAAACAGAGAAAAGAAAAAAAAATCAAAAATAAACTATGCCGACGGCCTTGCCGTCGGCATAGGGCAAGGCCGAGCTACCAGTGGCTGCCACGTGTCCCCTATGCCGACGGCAAGGCCGTCGGCATCTATTTAACTCTATGCCGACGGCTAAGCCGTCGGCATAGGTGCCACGTGTCGGCCAACTGTACTCCCTGGCACCAGACTATGCCAACGGCCAGGCCGTCGGCATACACTGGAGTCAAGGAATACCAGCATGTGCCACGTGTCAGCACGATGCCGACGGCCTGGCCGTTGGCATAGTCTGGTGCCAGGGAGTACAGTTGGCCGACACGTGGCACCTATGCCGACGGCTTAGCCGTCGGCATAGAGTTAAATAGATGCCGACGGCCTTGCCGTCGGCATAGGGGACACGTGGCAGCCACTGGTAGCTCGGCCTTGCCCTATGCCGACGGCAAGGCCGTCGGCATAGTTTATTTTTGATTTTTTTTTCTTTTCTCTGTTTTAATTCAAATCAATTCAATTCAAATAGACAGCAGATATATATGATGAAATAGACATACACAGCAGATATAAGTATCATCCTCACAACCAACATCACAAGAACATAAATATCATCACAACCAACATCACAAGAACATAAATATCATCACAAACATAAGCATCATCGCAAACAACATAAGCATCATCGCAAGTCATCTAAAGGAGCACACAAGTCCTCTAGAGGAGCACACAAGTCATCATCGCAAGACCCACAGGCTTAAGCGCCAGCACGTCCACCACCACCGCCAAGGTCGTCACCGCCAAAGCCCCGGTCGTCACTGCTAGCGGCAGCGCTACCGCCACCGCCACCTCCTCGGTGGATGGGAGTGACCGGGCTCCGTGACTCGGGAGTCATGCGAAGACCGGCACCACCACCAATGGAAGATCCACCGGTTGCCTGGATGTTTGAAAAGACATGTTCAGGGGATATATGATTGTGTTGAATAAACGGTAAGCGGTGGTTGAATAGTTTGGGGATATACTAACCACCGTAGTCCCCGGGTGCTGTGCCAGAAACTCCTCGAAGGTAAGCAGCACTGGTTGTGGTCCAGCAGGTGGTGGTCGTGGTTCCATTACGGGAACCGTGCCTGCCGCCATGCTCTCAAAAACGAGTTGCATGTTAATTGACAAAGCAAACACGAATGTCAGAAGAAATGAAAGTGCAAATATGGAAATGAAATGAAAGGGGCTAAACTAACCGTCATCATGCGAGTGCTGTGGTCCTAGACGGCTGCAACTCTCGCGCTCCACGCCATGGTCTCCTGGCGTGTGTACTCCATGTAGGCCTACAATATGACATGATGGAACTCATTAAACATCTCAATGCGGAAAATAAAGTGAGCAATGAAGATAAGAGGGAAAATACTTACAGAGTGCCGCTCGGCTAGGAGGGAGTGTGACTGCGCACTGGTCGTGGTCGTGCTCGTGCGCTGGCTCAGGCTCGGGTCGGTAGCTTGGAGCCGTGTGAAGGAGATAGAAGGAGTACACACGGCATCCAGAACCGCCTGCCGACCATGAAGCTTCGGCCCTATAACCACCACCGCCGTCTCGTCCGTAGCCTGCTTTAAGGGGTCAGGTGTGCCAGGATTTACCTTCAGATACACCTCCTCGTAGGCCTTTAGGTTCTCCCCGCTATTGCCGTAGTAGTCGCCCTTGCCCTCCTTGGACTTACTCCGCGTATGGGCGATCTGTCACGCCTCTATGTCAGAGAGCGGCCGCTTCAGTTTCTCCTCCTGCACCACCAAACAGAGGTTAGTGATACATAAGAAAGTGACGGTAAATAGAAGAAGAAGAATGTTTCATGTAAATAGATATACCTGAAATTTCTTGTGGCTAAAGTGGTTCCGGTTTCCCTGACCATGTGTTCCGTCGGTCCCTCGGTTAGCCCGGTTTTTCTTGCTCTTAGCAGCCCACTCTGCATCCTGACCAAGCCATAGATCCACCAATGCCGCCCATCCATCGGCCTTTCCATAACACCAACCAGGACACACCTACAAAATGAAAGCATAATGGCATGTCAACACGAAATGATGAAATTTAGCACAAACGCCGGTATGAAAAGTTTGTTATACTTACGGCCAAGTACTCCTCCCTCTCCAAGGTAACAGGCATCCTCCGCGCGTCTTCCTTGGTCATCTTCGTCTCAAGAGAGTCGTGATAATATTGCGAGATGGCCACCCAGCGCACCTCGTACTGCATCTGACGGGCCTTCTTCCTCGCTTGGCGCAGCACGATCTCGTCGGCAGTGGACTGGTGCTCCTCAAGAACTCGATAGTATCTCTACAATCATTCAGAAAACCAGAATGAAAGAAGCCATGAGTTAAACCATTCGATGATAAACTATGAACGAAACTCAAGACTCGTGCTTCTGAAGAGAACTTACCCAAAAATTTGTGATCACGGCCTTAGCATACGTGGTATGGTCCGGGTGGGGGCCGCTTCCCAGTGGTCCCAGCTCGTGGCCAAAACCCGGTGCTCAGGCTGCCTGACTGGATCCGGACGGAACAGCCCCGACCAGTGTTCCTTCAGCAAAACGGTGATGACGCCATTTGGAAGACAGGCCCCTTTAGGAATTATCCAGTTGCTGCAAAAGATAGAAAGAATGAAAATATGAGCATGTGTACAATCAAAAGAATGAAAATATTAGCATGTGTACAAGCAAAAGAATTAAATTATGATTAAGTGGCACTTACTCTTTCCCCTTGGGTTCAATGAGCCACTTCTGCTCCTCGGTAGCAGGAAGGGGAGGGAGCTTTGCATTACCACGCAACCACCCCTTGTTGTGGGCAACCCCCTCGCTGCCACCACCATCCTCCCCGCCACCACCATCCTCCTCCTCCTCGTCCCCCTCCCCAACCTCCTCCTCCTCCTCCTCCTGAACCTCCTCCTCCTCGCGAACCTCCTCCTCCTCCTCCTCCTCGGTAGAGGAGGGCCTTGAAGAGGACACCCCTAAGTCGGTGAGGGAGCGATGTTTCTGGCCCCGACCCTGTCCTCCTCTAGGGGCACCTCTCCCTCGACCTCCCTGTGAGGAGTCATCCTCAAGTAGTCGGGAGGGAAGAGTACGGGGTCGACCACTCCGACTAGTCATCCTGGTGAGCTTCGATAGGAAACCCGTGCCGTCGGCCTTCCCCTTGCCCATGTTTAGCGAACCTGCATTGAAAAGAGAATAAACAATTAGTACATTAATAATGAAGAAAATAGCATAATAATAACGAATAAAAAACACATTAATAAATAAGCATAAAAAGGCATATTAACAAACCAAAGAAATAAAAAGACATGAAACGTACATCTGCTAGAACCCATACGAATCATCACTGTTGTAACCGATTCCTTGATCGGTCTCATCATCAGTATCACGCATATCATCTTCGTTGTCTGACAGAGGTGGAGGCTCTTCCTCGTCGTCAGCGTCTTCGTTTAATTTTTCTAGCATAAGTATGTCATTTTCATTAACAATGGTCTCACCATCATTCCGTGCATCGTCATCGTTTCGAGCCACTTCATCATCACCCAAGGCGTCAGCGTCATCGTTTCTGACCACATCATCAGCAGGTTGCTCTTGATAGAACACTCCCACGTATGTCATGGGGTTAATGTTGTAGTAATCGTCATCGTTCGGGTCCGGTAGCTTACCATGTGGCGACTCCTTGAACACAACTTCCCAACCCTTTAGGTACTCTTTCTGGCATGGGTAAGGCAGGTAATAAACTTGTGTGGCTTGGGTAGCCGCAATAAAGACATCGGCTCCGGCATACACGGTTGATGGTTTAACTTGGACCAAACCAACGGAAGGCGTATGTCTCAGCCCCTCTACTGGGTCGAACCATCGGCATTTGAACACAGGGAGACTTAGGGTTTCACGCCCACGGCTGAATGTAAGCTCGTATATTTTTTCTACCCTTCCGTAGTAGTCAACTGAATTTTGACCTTGCGTGTACACTCCGGTATTTATAGTCTTGGGATCAGGTCGGCTGTTCTGGTGCTCCTCTGTATGGAAGCGATACCCATTCACATCATACTTTTCACATGTCTTGACCCGAGGGTCAAAACTCATGGAAACCCATCTCAATTCGTCATCCATGGATATGTTCGGATCTTGTCCCTACAAGTTTAATTGAAATTGCTTGGTGCATTAGTTCGGTAAACTAATAAATGTTGAACTAGGTATTTAATAGGGGAATGTGAAAGTTTACTTTCTCCATGAACCAAGCAACAAAATTTTTCCTTCCAGGGTTTCCATGCCGAAGAAGAGTAAGTTCCTCCGCCTCAGTACGAGGAATCATTCCCGTCCACTCCTCACGAACGAATTGACTAAAACAAGAAAAGCGGTGTTAGAACAGGACTAAGTGAACATAGAACATGATGTTGTGCAAGACATAAAGGAATGGTGTAGTGGTATTACCTCATCCACACATCCTCAACTTCCTTGATGTTGTGCAAGACATAGAACAAGAGGTCCTCCCACTCTTGTTGTGGCATGTTATAAGATTTCGAGCCCCCAGCCCTGCCACCTTGCCCGCTGAATAGATGGAGCTTGGATTTATACTTGGGCTCTTCTATATTGTATTGAGGCACCTTATTATGCAGAGTGGGAACGTGGTCTGGATAGTACGATGTCCTGAGGTCTGACACCTCCTCTAGCATAACTGCCTCAGCTATGGAAGCTTCAATCGTAGCTTTGTTTCCACATTTGTGTCGGAGATGCTTGTTCTGTCTCTCAGGGCCGTACTGCCAACGATTCTGCACAGCCCCCCCCCACAACAATACCTCGTTCGCGAGGTGCAAAATGAGATGTGTCATCGGAGTAAAGAAGCCTGGCGGAAAGATCTTCTCTAGCTTGCATATCAACTCCGGTGCCTTCTTATGCAATTGTCTAATCACCTCGGGACATACTTCTTTAGCACAGAGCGTGCGGAAGAAATGGCTTAGCTCCGCAAGCACTCGCCAGACATGCTCGGGGACATAACCTCAAACCATCACCGGCATTATCCGCTCAATCCATACATGATAGTCATGACTCTTGAGCCCGGTCACTTTGCCCCTTGAAAGATTGACTCCCTTACTTATATTCGATGCATAACCATCAGTGAACTTCACTATGTGTTTGAGCCACTTCAATACCTCCATCTTTTCTGGTTTTTTAAGTACGAAGCCAGCATCTGGCTTGAACCAGTTTCTTCGACCGCCTGTGGGAGGCTTCATGTTTACACGTGGTCTATCACAAATTTTCTGTTGATCGGCTCTAGCTTTAACGTTATCCTTCGTCTGATCAGGAATGTTGAGGATCGTGCGGAAAAGGGACTCTGCGACATTCTTTTTGGTGTGCATCACATCGATGTTGTAAGGAAGTTTGAGGTCCTTGAAATAGGGAAGCTTCGTGAAGGGGGTAATGTGAGTCCAGTTGTGCGTCTCACCATATCCCTCGAAGCCTTTGGCTTTGCCTTTGCCTTTTCCTTGGCCTTGGCCTTGGCCTTCGCCTTTGGCTTTGGCTTTGCCTTTGCCTTTGCCTTCGTCTACAGGCTTGAGAGCTTTTAGCTGAGCAAGAACATCTGCCCCCGAAAACGTTGGAATCTCGTTTACTTCATGGACAACCCGGCCTTTCGTGAAGTTCTTCTTGTCTTCCCTGTCTGGATGGTCTGGAGGGAGGAACTGTCGATGCAGGTCAAATGCTACATACTTGCCACCCTTCTTCAGCCAAATTAAACGTAGAGCCTGCATGCACACTGGGCATGGCATCTTCCCACTTGTACACCATCCGCAGAAAAGGGCATAACCGGGAAAGTCATGCATGCAATAGTGCAACCAAACTTTCATCAAGAAATTTCTCTGCAGATCTCGGTCGTATGTCAACCTCGGGAAGTACCAAGAATGCACTAGTAGAAAAACTACTTTACGTGAGATACATTAGTCCCGGTTTGTTCCAACGGCTAGGCGAGCGGGCATCATTAGTCCCGATTCGTGTTGAACCTCTAGTACCGGTTCGTGCCACGAACCGGGACTAAAGAGGTGGTGGCAGGCTGGTGTCAGGCTGGGGCCCCACCAGTCCCTTTAGTCCCGGTTCGTGGCACGAACCGGTACTAGAAGCTCACATTTAGTCCCGGTTTGTGTCATGAACCGGGACTAAAGGTTTTCCTATATAAACCCTTTGTCCAGCCCGCGATCGAGCTCTCTGTTCTTCCCCTTTTCCTCTCCTCTCTGTTCTTCCCCAAAGCTCGAGCTCATCCTTCATTTTGCCCAAAATTTGTCAAGATTTGAAGGCCCCCCATCCATCCAAGTGATCACAAAGGTTAGCAACTTTGTCCTTTCATCTCTCATTGGTAGATTAGCTCTTGCAATGCTCTATAAGTATAGTGATTTGTGGGTTTTAGTTTGGGAGTAATTATATGTGGTAGTTTATTTGATTTATATGCAATTTGAGCTCAAATTAACTCTTAGTTTGCATATGTAGGTGTGGTTTACTTAGTGCCTTCCCGTCCCCGTCCTAACCACCGTCGATCGCCCGCACCGTCCCGTCGCCGGCACCACCTTGGTGAGCCTCTTGTTCTTATCTTTTTTATAAAAAAAAATCATGTTTGTGTGATTTAGATATATAGTTACTTGTATAATTTTCTTACCCGTACGTTGTTTGTTATACATAGTGCCATGACTTTGATATCCGTCCCCGTCCGGTTTATGATTCGGATGTGGTATATTCTCTTTTATAACTATTTGTTGCATTTCGTGTTTATGACAAATTATGCCCATCAAGTTGACATAGATATTTTTATCTAGGAGGTATGTGAACCGGAAATTCCAACCGACCCTCTTGTCGAGAGGTTAAATTTAGTTGAAAAAGAAAACTAGTATTTGAAAGAAAAATTGAAAAGAATTGAAGAAGAGAAGATGAAACTGGAGTTGTATGTTGCCGATGTCGTCGATGATCACAAGATCAAGATGGATGCAATGCGCTTGAAGATTAGAAAATTTAAAAAAAATGCCATTGATAGTGAGGCTTGGTATCACTATGCTGTTGGATCAATTGTTACCTTAGTTGCGATCTTGATCGCATTTGTTGTTGCATTTAAATGCTTTAGCTAGAGAGTTTGTATGTTGTTTTATGAGAACAAGTGTGTATGAACTTTATGTATGAACTTGTATTAATTTGGTCTTTTCGGTGTTGTGTAATGAAGATGAGCCGACAATGGATGTACGATGACCGATGCTCTCCCCAGTTCATTAATGGCGTGCGTACTTTTCTGGTTGCGGCTGAGGCAAACAAGCGGGCGGATGGTTTTATGTATTGTCCATGTGCTGGCTGTAAGAATGATCGAAATTACTCTAACTCAAGAACCATTCACGTCCACCTGTTTGAGTCCGGTTTCATGTCCGGCTATAACTGTTGGACCAAGCACGGAGAGAAGAGGGGTCCTAATGGAAGAGAATGAAGAAGAAGAGGATGACGACAGCTATCCTGGCCATGGGTTCCGTGAATACGATGGTACAACGATGGGGGAAGAAGCTGAGCCGGCAATGCGGCAAGAAGCTGAAGAAGAGGGATGAGATGAGCCCGCTGATGATCTTGGTCGAGCCATTGCCGATGCAAAGAGAAACTGCGCAAGTGAAAAGGAGAAGCTGAAGTTGTAGCGCATGTTAGAGGATCACAAGAAATTGTTGTACCCAAATTGCGAAGATGACAAGAAAAAGCTGGGTACCACACTGGAATTGCTGCAATGGAAGGCAGAGAATGGTGTATCTGACAAGGGATTTGAAAAGTTGCTGATAATGTTAAAGAAGAAGCTTCCAAAGGACAACGAATTGCCCGACAGTACGTACGAAGCAAAGAAGGCTGTCTGCCCTCTAGGATTAGAGGTGCAAAAGATACATGCATGCCCTAATGACTATATCCTCTACCGCGGTGAGTATGAGGATTTGAATGCATGCCCGGTATGCGGTGCATTGCGCTATAAGATCAGCCACGATGACCCTGGTGATGTTGAGGGCGAGCGCCTAGGAAGAAGATTCCTTCCAAGGTGATGTGGTATGCTCCTATAATACCACGGTTGAAACGTTTGTTCCAAAACAAAGAGCATGCCAAGTTGATGCGATGGCACAAGGAAGACCGTAAGAAAGACGGGAAGTTGAGAGTACCCGCTGACGGACCGCAGTGGAGAAAAATCGAGAGAAAGTGGAAGGACTTTGCAGATGACGCAAGGAATGTATGGTTTGGTTTAAGTGCAGATGCCAAGTTGATGCGATCGACGGTGGTTAGGACGGGGACGGGAAGGCACTAAGTAAACCACACCTACATATGCAAACTAAGAGTTAATTTGAGCTCAAATTGCATATAAATCAAATAAACTACCACATATAATTACTCCCAAACTAAAACCCACAAATCACTATACTTATAGAGCATTGCAAGAGCTAATCTACCAATGAGAGATGAAAGGACAAAGTTGCTAACCTTTGTGATCACTTGGATGGATGGGGGGCCTTCAAATCTTGACAAATTTTGGGCAAAATGAAGGATGAGCTCGAGCTTTGGGGAAGAACAGAGAGGAGAGGAAAAGGGGAAGAACAGAGAGCTCGATCGCGGGCTGGACAAAGGGTTTATATAGGAAAACCTTTAGTCCCGGTTCATGACACAAACCGGGACTAAATGTGAGCTTCTAGTACCGGTTCGTGCCACGAACCGGGACTAAAGGGACTGGTGGGGCCCCAGCCTGACACCAGCCTGCCACCACCTCTTTAGTCCCGGTTCGTGGCACGAACCGGTACTAGAGGTTCAACACGAATCGGGACTAATGATGCCCGCTCGCCTAGCCGTTGGAACAAACCGGGACTAATGTATCTCACGTAAAGTAGTTTTTCTACTAGTGCATTCTTGGTACTTCCCGAGGTTGACATACGACCGAGATCTGCAGAGAAATTTCTTGATGAAAGTTTGGTTGCACTATTGCATGCATGACTTTCCCGGTTATGCCCTTTTCTGCGGATGGTGTACAAGTGGGAAGATGCCATGCCCAGTGTGCATGCAGGCTCTACGTTTAATTTGGCTGAAGAAGGGTGGCAAGTATGTAGCATTTGACCTGCATCGACAGTTCCTCCCTCCAGACCATCCAGACAGGGAAGACAAGAAGAACTTCACGAAAGGCCGGGTTGTCCATGAAGTAAACGAGATTCCAACGTTTTCGGGGGCAGATGTTCTTGCTCAGCTAAAAGCTCTCAAGCCTGTAGACGAAGGCAAAGGCAAAGGCAAAGCCAAAGCCAAAGGCGAAGGCCAAGGCCAAGGCCAAGGAAAAGGCAAAGGCAAAGCCAAAGGCTTCGAGGGATATGGTGAGACGCACAACTGGACTCACATTACCCCCTTCACGAAGCTTCCCTATTTCAAGGACCTCAAACTTCCTTACAACATCGATGTGATGCACACCAAAAAGAATGTCGCAGAGTCCCTTTTCCGCACGATCCTCAACATTCCTGATCAGACGAAGGATAACGTTAAAGCTAGAGCCGATCAACAGAAAATTTGTGATAGACCACGTGTAAACATGAAGCCTCCCACAGGCGGTCGAAGAAACTGGTTCAAGCCAGATGCTGGCTTCGTACTTAAAAAACCAGAAAAGATGGAGGTATTGAAGTGGCTCAAACACATAGTGAAGTTCACTGATGGTTATGCATCGAATATAAGTAAGGGAGTCAATCTTTCAAGGGGCAAAGTGACCGGGCTCAAGAGTCATGACTATCATGTATGGATTGAGCGGATAATGCCGGTGATGGTTTGAGGTTATGTCCCCGAGCATGTCTGGCGAGTGCTTGCGGAGCTAAGCCATTTCTTCCGCACGCTCTGTGCTAAAGAAGTATGTCCCGAGGTGATTAGACAATTGCATAAGAAGGCACCGGAGTTGATATGCAAGCTAGAGAAGATCTTTCCGCCAGGCTTCTTTACTCCGATGACACATCTCATTTTGCACCTCGCGAACGAGGTATTGTTGTGGGGGGGGGGGCTGTGCAGAATCGTTGGCAGTACGGCCCTGAGAGACAGAACAAGCATCTCCGACACAAATGTGGAAACAAAGCTACGATTGAAGCTTCCATAGCTGAGGCAGTTATGCTAGAGGAGGTGTCAGACCTCAGGACATCGTACTATCCAGACCACGTTCCCACTCTGCATAATAAGGTGCCTCAATACAATATAGAAGAGCCCAAGTATAAATCCAAGCTCCATCTATTCAGCGGGCAAGGTGGCAGGGCTGGGGGCTCGAAATCTTATAACATGCCACAACAAGAGTGGGAGGACCTCTTGTTCTATGTCTTGCACAACATCAAGGAAGTTGAGGATGTGTGGATGAGGTAATACCACTACACCATTCCTTTATGTCTTGCACAACATCATGTTCTATGTTCACTTAGTCCTGTTCTAACACCGCTTTTCTTGTTTTAGTCAATTCGTTCGTGAGGAGTGGACGGGAATGATTCCTCGTACTGAGGCGGAGGAACTTACTCTTCTTCGGCATGGAAACCCTGGAAGGAAAAATTTTGTTGCTTGGTTCATGGAGAAAGTAAACTTTCACATTCCCCTATTAAATACCTAGTTCAACATTTATTAGTTTACCGAACTAATGCACCAAGCAATTTCAATTAAACTTGTAGGGACAAGATCCGAACATATCCATGGATGACGAATTGAGATGGGTTTCCATGAGTTTTGACCCTCGGGTCAAGACATGTGAAAAGTATGATGTGAATGGGTATCGCTTCCATACAGAGGAGCACCAGAACAGCCGACCTGATCCCAAGACTATAAATACCGGAGTGTACACGCAAGGTCAAAATTCAGTTGACTACTACGGAAGGGTAGAAAAAATATACGAGCTTACATTCAGCCGTGGGCGTGAAACCCTAAGTCTCCCTGTGTTCAAATGCCGATGGTTCGACCCAGTAGAGGGGCTGAGACATACGCCTTCCGTTGGTTTGGTCCAAGTTAAACCATCAACCGTGTATGCCGGAGCCGATGTCTTTATTGCGGCTACCCAAGCCACACAAGTTTATTACCTGCCTTACCCATGCCAGAAAGAGTACCTAAAGGGTTGGGAAGTTGTGTTCAAGGAGTCGCCACATGGTAAGCTACCGGACCCGAACGATGACGATTACTACAACATTAACCCCATGACATACGTGGGAGTGTTCTATCAAGAGCAACCTGCTGATGATGTGGTCAGAAACGATGACGCTGACGCCTTGGGTGATGATGAAGTGGCTCGAAACGATGACGATGCACGGAATGATGGTGAGACCATTGTTAATGAAAATGACATACTTATGCTAGAAAAATTAAACGAAGACGCTGACGACGAGGAAGAGCCTCCACCTCTGTCAGACAACGAAGATGATATGCGTGATACTGATGATGAGACCGATCAAGGAATCGGTTACAACAGTGATGATTCGTATGGGTTCTAGCAGATGTACGTTTCATGTCTTTTTATTTCTTTGGTTTGTTAATATGCCTTTTTATGCTTATTTATTAATGTGTTTTTTATTCGTTATTATTATGCTATTTTCTTCATTATTAATGTACTAATTGTTTATTCTCTTTTCAATGCAGGTTCGCTAAACATGGGCAAGGGGAAGGCCGACGGCACGGGTTTCCTATCGAAGCTCACCAGGATGACTAGTCGGAGTGGTCGACCCCGTACTCTTCCCTCCCGACTACTTGAGGATGACTCCTCACAGGGAGGTCGAGGGAGAGGTGCCCCTAGAGGAGGACAGGGTCGGGGCCAGAAACATCGCTCCCTCACCGACTTAGGGGTGTCCTCTTCAAGGCCCTCCTCTACCGAGGAGGAGGAGGAGGAGGAGGTTCGCGAGGAGGAGGAGGTTCAGGAGGAGGAGGAGGAGGAGGTTGGGGAGGGGGACGAGGAGGAGGAGGATGGTGGTGGCGGGGAGGATGGTGGTGGCAGCGAGGGGGTTGCCCACAACAAGGGGTGGTTGCGTGGTAATGCAAAGCTCCCTCCCCTTCCTGCTACCGAGGAGCAGAAGTGGCTCATTGAACCCAAGGGGAAAGAGTAAGTGCCACTTAATCATAATTTAATTCTTTTGCTTGTACACATGCTAATATTTTCATTCTTTTGATTGTACACATGCTCATATTTTCATTCTTTCTATCTTTTGCAGCAACTGGATAATTCCTAAAGGGGCCTGTCTTCCAAATGGCGTCATCACCGTTTTGCTGAAGGAACACTGGTCGGGGCTGTTCCGTCCGGATCCAGTCAGGCAGCCTGAGCACCGGGTTTTGGCCACGAGCTGGGACCACTGGGAAGCGGCCCCCACCCGGACCATACCACGTATGCTAAGGCCGTGATCACAAATTTTTGGGTAAGTTCTCTTCAGAAGCACGAGTCTTGAGTTTCGTTCATAGTTTATCATCGAATGGTTTAACTCATGGCTTCTTTCATTCTGGTTTTCTGAATGATTGTAGAGATACTATCGAGTTCTTGAGGAGCACCAGTCCACTGCCGACGAGATCGTGCTGCGCCAAGCGAGGAAGAAGGCCCGTCAGATGCAGTACGAGGTGCGCTGGGTGGCCATCTCGCAATATTATCACGACTCTCTTGAGACGAAGATGACCAAGGAAGACGCGCGGAGGATGCCTGTTACCTTGGAGAGGGAGGAGTACTTGGCCGTAAGTATAACAAACTTTTCATACCGGCGTTTGTGCTAAATTTCATCATTTCGTGTTGACATGCCATTATGCTTTCATTTTGTAGGTGTGTCCTGGTTGGTGTTATGGAAAGGCCGATGGATGGGCGGCATTGGTGGATCTATGGCTTGGTCAGGATGCAGAGTGGGCTGCTAAGAGCAAGAAAAACCGGGCTAACCGAGGGACCGACGGAACACATGGTCAGGGAAACCGGAACCACTTTAGCCACAAGAAATTTCAGGTATATCTATTTACATGAAACATTCTTCTTCTTCTATTTACCGTCACTTTCTTATGTATCACTAACCTCTGTTTGGTGGTGCAGGAGGAGAAACTGAAGCGGCCGCTCTCTGACATAGAGGCGTGACAGATCGCCCATACGCGGAGTAAGTCCAAGGAGGGCAAGGGCGACTACTACGGCAATAGCGGGGAGAACCTAAAGGCCTACGAGGAGGTGTATCTGAAGGTAAATCCTGGCACACCTGACCCCTTAAAGCAGGCTACGGACGAGACGGCGGTGGTGGTTATAGGGCCGAAGCTTCATGGTCGGCAGGCGGTTCTGGATGCCGTGTGTACTCCTTCTATCTCCTTCACACGGCTCCAAGCTACCGACCCGAGCCTGAGCCAGCGCACGAGCACGACCACGACCAGTGCGCAGTCACACTCCCTCCTAGCCGAGCGGCACTCTGTAAGTATTTTCCCTCTTATCTTCATTGCTCACTTTATTTTCCGCATTGAGATGTTTAATGAGTTCCATCATGTCATATTGTAGGCCTACATGGAGTACACACGCCAGGAGACCATGGCGTGGAGCGCGAGAGTTGCAGCCGTCTAGGACCACAGCACTCGCATGATGACGGTTAGTTTAGCCCCTTTCATTTCATTTCCATATTTGCACTTTCATTTCTTCTGACATTCGTGTTTGCTTTGTCAATTAACATGCAACTCGTTTTTGAGAGCATGGCGGCAGGCACGGTTCCCGTAATGGAACCACGACCACCACCTGCTGGACCACAACCAGTGCTGCTTACCTTCGAGGAGTTTCTGGCACAGCACCCGGGGACTACGGTGGTTAGTATATCCCCAAACTATTCAACCACCGCTTACCGTTTATTCAACACAATCATATATCCCCTGAACATGTCTTTTCAAACATCCAGGCAACCGGTGGATCTTCCATTGGTGGTGGTGCCGGTCTTCGCATGACTCCCGAGTCACGGAGCCCGGTCACTCCCATCCACCGAGGAGGTGGCGGTGGCGGTAGCGCTGCCGCTAGCAGTGACGACCGGGGCTTTGGCGGTGACGACCTTGGCGGTGGTGGTGGACGTGCTGGCGCTTAAGCCTGTGGGTCTTGCGATGATGACTTGTGTGCTCCTCTAGAGGACTTGTGTGCTCCTTTAGATGACTTGCGATGATGCTTATGTTGTTTGCGATGATGCTTATGTTTGTGATGATATTTATGTTCTTGTGATGTTGGTTGTGATGATATTTATGTTCTTGTGATGTTGGTTGTGAGGATGATACTTATATCTGCTGTGTATGTCTATTTCATCATATATATCTGCTGTCTATTTGAATTGAATTGATTTGAATTAAAACAGAGAAAAGAAAAAAAAATCAAAAATAAACTATGCCGACGGCCTTGCCGTCGGCATAGGGCAAGGCCGAGCTACCAGTGGCTGCCACGTGTCCCCTATGCCGACGGCAAGGCCGTCGGCATCTATTTAACTCTATGCCGACGGCTAAGCCGTCGGCATAGGTGCCACGTGTCGGCCAACTGTACTCCCTGGCACCAGACTATGCCAACGGCCAGGCCGTCGGCATATATTCAAATATATGCCGACGGCTTAGCCGTCGGCATACACTGGAGTCAAGGAATACCAGCATGTGCCACGTGTCAGCACGATGCCGACGGCTGAACCGTCGGCATATATTTAAACATATGCCGACGGCTAAGCCGTCGGCATAGTGCTGACACATGGCGCGTTTTTACTGGGTGTAACTTGACGGTGGCGCCGTCTGCCGCCGTCATACGAACGAGTTTGCCGACGGCGAATCTGTGCCGACGGCCGTACGGACACCGTCGGCATAGGTACCTATGCCGACGGCTTTCCTATGCCTACGGCAGGCCCAGGTACGCCGACGCAAACGATACCGACGGGGCTATGCCGACGGCGGCCGTCGGCATAGGTCTATCCCGATGGGATTTGGACCTAGCCGTCGGCATAGCCAGTAATTCCGGTAGTGCACTAACATTGTTCAATATCTCATATGAAACAAAAACAAACAAAACACAACTTCAGATCTACTTTCGGTCTATAACAAATCTTATTTCAACGTTATTAGTCGATTTCCAGTGTTTCAATTTTTTTTCCTTACTATATATGGACAAATCCTTTTTTTCTCATTACTTGACTATCGACAAACGATTCGTTAATTATGTCACCATGTAAAGTTTAGCTTGTTTTCGCTCCCATTATGAATTCTGAAATACTAATGTGTTGCATCATAAAACAAGAAAAAGGAAAAATGGCTCCATCCAGCTTACCCTAATAATGTCATCTAACCCTGGGGCTTCTTGCAGAAGCTTCTGACTGTTCTCTTTCAATACACTAGCAACCAGGAAAACAGAAATAGGGACAGGGCCATCAACACCGTTAGTAGCGTTCTTCATATTTGCCCTCTCGTATTTGCCAAACTGACGGGTTGATTTTACTCTTGGTTTATATCCTTGAGTACTTCTGTCGGTTGCAGGCCCGGTCTCTTCATATGTGGAGAACATGTCAGGATCATATTCCAGAGCCCACATCATCTGCAGACATCAAATAATAGTTCAACGATCAAACTCTTGTGCAGGCAAACAAACACCTTAAGGGTTTACAATACAAGGAAAGAATCATAGCAGCTGAAGATCCAAGTAAAGTTAATATCCCTCCGTACTGTTGCTCATCTTGCAAGAAACGTATAAAGGTGTGCATGCCTAGCACCTAGAAAGAATCATACCTGTTTGCACACATGTGATAGAAGATATATGTTTTCTAAGCATGCATGTGGTGGGAGTAAGACACATTCCACAGACCACCACAAGTTTGATTCATTGAAAAATCTATCCTCTCTACTTGGCGCATCTGCCTCAAAGTAATCAAATCGTATGCGCCAATATCTCCTTAACTTTTCTTCAGAAAAAAAAAACTCCTAACTCATGCATCTACATGTGCTTCTCTCAAGTAAACACATTCTGTACGTACTTTTATTTGTCTTCCATGTAATCTCTTCTGTGATCTGCAATAAGCATTTGTTGCCCATTTATGTACGGCAAATGTCTGGTGGTGATTAGGATCCAAGTGGCACTATGTATTGTAAAAACCATGCCACGTCGTTCGAAAACTGCCTTTGACTGGCCTAGGGGTGTAATTTATCCAGTATCGACAGTTAAGGGTGTGATTAGTCTGTCTGACAGGAGTTGAGAAGGTACAAAATGGACATTCTCCTTTTGTTAATGAAATCAAGGATATGTAGCTAGTCGAGAAGAAAGTAAAATATAATATTGTTATTGATATGCTAGTAAACACTTTATTACGTTGAAAACTCTGCACTGAATTATGTACATCATTGCAACTAACAGGAATCAGAGGCATTGGAAATCTAAGGAGTGGTTCCTAATGGAGAGCTTCACACAACTGATTAATGAGTGGGAAATCCAGCTACTAGTGCTCCTCAGCTTCACATTACAAATATTTCTCTTCTTTACTGGTGGCCTTCGACGATATAGCACCAAGATGTTTTTGAGGTCTTCCATTTGGTTAGCTTATTTGGGAGCAGATTTTGTAGCAGTTTATGCCCTTGGTTACCTTTCGCGGCATACTGAAAACTCAATTGGGGAGACACGCCTATTGACTTTCTTTTGGGCACCCTTCCTCCTCCTGCACCTTGGTGGGCAAGACACCATTACAGCTTTTGCCATTGAGGACAACAACTTATGGCTGAGGCATTTGTTGACTCTGACAGTGCAAGTTGCTCTGGCCTTATATGTCTTCTAGAAGTCGATAGGGAGGCACAATCTGGACCTTCTTGTCCCTGGCATCTTTGTGTCTGTTTCTGGAATAATCAAGTATGGGGAGACGACATTAACTCGGATGTACGGGAGCCTAAAAATCATGAGGGATTCCACTAGTGAAGAGGAGGCACTTCCACAAGAAAATGGCTATGCTGTCAGTGTCCGTTATGCTTTGCTTTCAGCGGTTTACATCCGAGATCTGTTTGCAGGAAGTACTGTCCTTCAGACGTGTGGTAAAAATTACTTGTATTCGCTATCTGTAGCCGATAGGCTCCAGCTGCTCAACCACATGGAAGTATTTATACCAGGCTGGCAGCCTGATATAAATCACTTCTATTCTGAAGCCGATAAGCACCGGGCACTCAGATTATTGGAGGTTGAACTTGGTATGATGTATGATGATATCTACACCAAGGCTATCATTCTCCGGACAAGGAGTGGTGTTGTAATTCGATGTATCTCTCAGGTATCTGCTATTGTTGCTCTTGTGCTCTTCTTCCTTTTAAGCAACAAGCAGAGGTACAGTAGAGCTGATGTTGCAATCACCTATGTGTTACTGGTCGGGGGATTTTTTCTATATGTTTGTGCAGTGTTTATTTTGATTAAGTCTCCATGGACTTGGGCGTGGTTGAAGGCAAGAAAAAGCCACACTCTTGCCCGGGTGTCCTGGTTTCTTTTCTCTGGTAAAATTGGATGGGCAGAGAGCAAGCCTTTGTGGTCAAATTCCTTGGGACAATACAGCTTGCTGCCCTGGCTGGTGGGCAGTGGCCATTCAATTATGTGGTCTGTGATTGGAAAGCTGATGAATTTAATTGGCATAAGTAGGGAAAAGTTGTTGTGGATCAGAAAGTTGCATTTAATTGACATCAAGTACATGGAAGTGGATTTGAAGGTGATGCGTACCGTTTTACTGAGATCTATTCTCTTAGCTGATGAATTCATAAAGCATGGACAATGGCCGAGTCTTGGTGAGCTGTCGGAGAAGTTACGCGGTCGGATTAACACTTTTGGTTTTTCTCAAGTCATTGTAGACTTGCATATATTCAGAGGTGCATTTGGAGAGATATACTTCAGAAGATGTGCGAGGCATGGCCAATGTCTGCCGGACACTATCCGACTACATGATCTACCTCCTTGCTACCAACCCTGGGATGTTGCCTGTCACTGGCCGGGTTGATGCTATTCTGCAATCAGCCATGCCACGATACACTGGAGAAGATCAGAAACCTGCGCGCCTGTTAAGGACTCTCCGTTCCTGACCGGCAAAAATTAAGCATACGCATGACATAGGTCCGAGCTCGGCTCGGCTCATTCACGAAACGTGCGCGCGAGGCGGGCGGCGGAGGAGCGCGCGGGAACCATTCCTCTTCTCAAGCTCCAATAGCATGTAGAAGAGGATTCCTTATAAAGGGGTCCAAAACTTCCTCCACTATCGGGGTGGTACTAAACTTCCCACCACCTAGTCATAACATCCACACGGGCCCTTAGAGATTTTTTCTGAAATTGTCTATTACAACTGTCCGTCCGTCCGCCTCCACCCTTCCCTTCTCTTCCTTCCCCGGTGTTGGTGGTGGTGGAGCTATTTTTATTTTTTGAATTTACAGCGTGTCCATTAAGTAAAACCAAACCAGATACAGAGCATGCACGCAGAAAATTCGAGAGAGAACGAGAGAGGATAGGTGTCCCAACATATATGCAGAGAATCTCTCAAAAAAAAAAACATATATGCAGAGAAGACCCCCAAACACAAAAGTAAATTACAATCAGGACCCTAGGAATCTTCGAGCACAGCAGACCAACAAACTGCAGCAATCCGCCGCTGCCGTCAGGACGAACACCGGAAGAAGGCTCAGGGAACCATCGTCGAACGGCGGAGCCATTGCCCCTGTGGCGCGTCGACCGGGGGTATCCCCGTGCGTCATCTCGGCTCCAGGTCTGGCTTCTCCGTCCGACGACTTCGGAGAAGAAACACCAGACCTACCCTCCTCGGACCACCAACCCTGCGCCAGACCACCAACCCTCCTCAGGACGACAAGCCGTCCACAAGCTCCTGTACAAGGCTTCACGAACTCCTCAACGGCAGCGGAGCAAGCACCGTTGCAGCGGGGATGGAGTCGGAAGACACAATCTATGCCATGGCCACCGCCTCGCTGACCACAGCTGGAAACCACAAGACCAGCGCCTCCTCGCCGCCACCCCGCAGAGCAGCGTCGAGATGGGAAGAAACGCAACCACTTTATTCGTCGATGCGTCGCCGCCGTCCCCATACGAGCAGCGCCACGGGACACACACCCCCCACTATGTACACGCCGAGATCGAGACACCGTGGATCCCCGCCCACCCGCGCCGGCATGGCCGACGGAGAGGGAGGAGACCCACGGGCTCGCCTGCGACGGACCGAGGGAACAAACTCTGAATTTATCAATTCCTAGGTATCAGTACCTTTAGGATGTCTTTTTTTTTCCTTTAGTGTGAGTAATGTGAATAGTGCATACAACTATGCAAGCCATTAATAGTGTATCCTTGTGGTGAACCTGCATAGATTAAGAACTATTATCTCACAAGTAGACATAAATAATCATTTATTTAGTAGAATTCATGGGGGGAAAATCCAAAAAACTTTATATTATCTATGTATATAAGTTGGCGATGAAGGTCCCTACAAATTAACTTGATCACTTGTTATAAAATCTCACTTGATCGATTCTAACATTTCTTATTGGCGGCAATGAGATAGTATATGCGATCATGACATGTATGATCAAACATCAAAACTGCAATTTAATTGATACGCATCTGCAATTTGTTTACCATGGCTATGCTATTTGGAGAGATGTCACTGGTGAAATTATGGATCCTGGTATTTTATTCCTCATAAATACAACTATGTATTCCCGATTTACTCTTCTTTATGTTCTGAATTTTATTTCCTTTGCATACCTAGTGAGATTGTCCACATGGTTTCCTAGATAATAACTTAGACCAACTGTTCTGCTCCTATCATTCGTATTATCCTCTCTCTGACCAGATTCTTTAA
Organism: Elymus sibiricus; assembly: GCA_039707655.1. Lineage (NCBI taxonomy): Eukaryota > Viridiplantae > Streptophyta > Magnoliopsida > Poales > Poaceae > Elymus > Elymus sibiricus. The sequence goes on along the minus strand of CM077672.1, from coordinate 517,672,997 downwards.
TCATGCCAACTGTGTAAAGACACAGTCTTTGCGATCAAAGAATCTATTCGGAGAGAGTGTGTATCGTTCCTGGGAAAGGAGTACACTACTAGGGAAAAGCCTTAGTAGTAGCGCGGGGTAAAGGCTTAGTAGTAGCGCGGGGTCCCACGCTACTGCTAGCACGCTACAGCTAACTTTCTATCAGTAGCGCTGGGTACCAACCCGCGCTACTGCTACTTCTGGTAGTAGTCTGGTCTGCCCCGCGCTACTGCTAGTTAGCTGTAGCGCCGGGCTAGAGCCAGCGCTACTACTAAATCTGTGTAGCAGCAGCACTGGCCCCACGCTGCTGCTACCCTCTTACCCCGCGCCACTACTACTTTTTCGCTAATTTTTTCTTCTGCCTACACATACAGAGTATTTATACAGATTTTATACAGTATACACATACACATACAATGAAACTATATGAGACAACAATCATAATAGTGCTCCAACAAGGTCACATCATCATCATAATGATCCAACATACACATACACATGTTCCAACATACACATGTTCATCATCATCATCATCATAGTGCTCCAACATACACATGTTCATCATCTATCTAAACTATGATATGATCACATACAAGAGAAGAGCGATCGCGATGAGCCAGAAAGGGATTACGAAGTAGTTCTTGAGCCGGTTCTGATTCCTCTCTCCCGCTAGCGTGAACCTCAAGTAACTAGCTTCGGCTTCGCTTCTACTTTGAAACCCTTCGTGGCTGTTGCCCGGGAAGCGGTTCACCTGGGCCTGACACTCTGACCACTCGCTGTACACTCCTGGAACCCTCCCTCTGTACACGGCATACCACTTCTTCGTCATCAATCTAAATCCCTGACACAGATGCGTCGTAATTAATCAGGCGAATTCATCGATAATATGCAACATAATATACTTAAGCAACACCAAGAAAAAGAGTTAGCAAATGGAAGCAACATATAGTAAACATAATTAACGAAGTTCATCGTACCCAAACTAATTAACTAGAGCGCTACGCAAGTTCAGGAGAACCATTTACATCACAAAGTTTCGTCGTACAGAAATTCAAAGTTTCGTCCTACAGAAAGTACTAATTAAACGGACACATCGTCATCATCAATCACTACATTTTCCATTCGTCCATATCCGGGAGGATGCACCCTAGCTTCGTGAAAGGCGTCATGTCCTGATGCTGTAGGCCTATGCGAGTTCGGATGTCAGCCCGCGATTGTGGGCCGCCGTAGAACATCTGATTCTCTTCGACGACGTCTTTGATGATGATTGTCGCAATGTCCCGCTGGATACGATAGAAGTCATTTCTATGTTTTTCATCCGGTTCGGCTGCTAAGGCTGCGGCCCATTTGCGGATATGGGCATCGGCTGTAGATGGCATGCGAAGTTTTTGTTGATCCCTTCTGAACTCCAGCATGTAATGGATGACGTAGGATCCATTGTTCTTACTTGTTGCCGGTTGCTGGACGTAGCAGAAGTCAGTTTTATGGCCGAAACACGGCGTGCCCTTCCTTTGTTTTTTGATCTTGATGTGGCCACCCCTAAGGCCGAAGCCTACGAGAGCACGATCCAGAACACTCTTTATGTGTGTGTAGTCTTTCTTCTCTGTGTTTTTGGACGAGTCCAAATAGAGAGCGTGGGAGACTTTCGGGTACAGAACGATAAGGACGGAGCGCCCCTCGCTGTGCAAAATAAATATACCTCAAATTAGCCTCCATACGTGCAAAGAAATGATTGAAATGTATGAAAGGATGTGTTATAGTGGCTATCCACGAATGACTTACAAGGGATGATAAGGCGGGAGAATCGTTTCCTTGTCCTTATTCATGAGCATGAAGTCTTCAATGTACTTCGTCGCAGCTTCACGTTCCACTGTGCCGGCACTCAAGAAGCCCTCATGCATGTAGTAGGGGTCCGCTACCGCGATTTTTTGGATTTGCTATTTCCTGATGACGTAGTTAAGATGGAGCGCATAAAGGCGGACAAACGTAAAATAGAGCCGTCTCATGTGATACATCTCGAAGATGTAATCAAACCGCAGGAAGAACAGGTCCGCGGGGCTTGTCTGGACGTAGTCCCTGCCACTCAGCACCGCAACCGCGTAAACTGGGTATCCTGGATCCTTCGAGAGGAGAAGGCTATTCTCTGTCGACATCACATGGTCATGCAGTCTCCTGAGGTCCCCTGTTATGGCCTCGAGCGCATTCGGCGGTAGCATCGGCTGGCCCGTGACATGGAGAAGTGGCTCATTTATGATCGGTACACTATCCGCAGCCCGGGTCGCCGGAGGCGGCTGGCTGCTAGAAGCAGCTTTGGCACCAGCAGGGCCTTTCGTTGGTCTCTTCCTTTGCTTCTTCCCGGGCACATGTATTGAGCCTTCCAGACCCGCCTTGACCTCCGCCCCCATTATGGTCGGGCTCAACATTGCACGACGCTCGGCTTGTTGACCCTGGGTTGAGGCGGCATCTGGAGGCGTGTCCTGGGAGGATTGCATGACAGAGATTTCTTGCACTCAACCCGAGGACGTTCCTTCTCCGGTACATCATGCATCTCAGCATCCTGATCTTCATGCTCATCATGGTCATAGCTTGAGTCATATGGCGGACTCATCGTTCCTCTGTCGTCATAGCCAGTATTGATATACCAGAGAGGGTCATCCTCCGCCATGTCATCATCGATATCTTCATCCACGGGGGCGACATGATCAGCCACCGGAATGGTTGGACCCCCTTCTTCGCATCGTCCGCTCTCACCCAGAAAGACAGACGGTGGTAATTGCGTAGGTGGGGTGGTCATACCTTGCATCGGTGTTGCCGTTGGTGTGCTCCTGACCGCCTCCACACGAAGAATATTCTTCGGCCACAGCATCAGCCAATTTTTGCATTGTTCCAGCAGTGCCGGGCTCTCGTCGTCCTCTCCCCGGTTCTAAGCGGTGGAGCCAAACCCCCATAGTCCGCTTTCACACTAGCCATGTCTAACACCCCGGCCACTCCCGGACCGGCGGCTGTTACGCCTAGCAGCTCTCTAGGATCTCTAGACTGGCCCATAGACCAACACTAGTCTTTCCTGCGCACTTTGTCCTCACTCATGCGCACCCGGGACGGACTTCCCGGTCGGTCACCCATCCTAAAATTGCTCCGGGGCCAAGCACGCTTAACCTCGGAGTTCTTTCAAGATGAGCTTCCGGAAAAGAAGTTGCAACTTGTTGATATGAGTATTCTATCAATCCTATTGAGCCCTGAGCCAGGATCTCACATACACACCCTCTCAGAAGACCGACGCCCTCGTCAGTCAACCCCAGTCCAGGAACTTCCCCTGTTGGCACACGTCTGTGCGTCCAGTCCGGCACATGTGCCATGCCGTGTGCCACAACGGGCCACACGCGCCATGCGCCACATGCTCGTGCACCTGACCCGCACACGCCCGTGTGACCGCGAGGTGCACATGTGCCACAACGGGCCACACGCGCCATGCGCCACATGCCCGCGTACCTGACCCGCACATGCCCGTGTGACCACGAGGGTCGGCTCTGATACCAAATGTAACACCCCGGCCACTCCCGGACCAGCGGCTGTTACGCGTGGTAGCTCTCTAGGATCTCTAGACTGGCCCCACAGACCAACACTAGTCTTTCCTGCGCACTTTGTCCTCACTCATGCGCACCCGGGAAGGACTTCCCGGTCGGTCACCCATCCTAAAATTGCTCTGGGGCCAAGCATGCTCAACCTCGGAGTTCTTTCAAGATGAGCTTCCAGAAAAGAAGTTGCAACTTGTTGATATGAGTATTCTATCAATCCTATTGAGCCCTGAGCCAGGATCTCACACCACGGAAACCCTGAAGGCATCACCGGGCATCTGCCGACCGTGGAAGAAGCGATCCTTGGGCTTCATTAACGTACCCTTTCCCACATCCACCAACTGGCCGTTGATGTGGTAGAGTAGGGTGCACGGATTTTCGTTGGCTTGTGAAGACATGTGTGCGGCGTCAGAGATCCGGAAGGCAAAGGAAACGGAAGATTAGATATGTCGATGAGGGTGCGACGCGTAATTACCGTTAGGGCGTCGAGCTCAGCTAATGTCGAAGCCCCACCGAGCATGCCAGAGACGGAGGACGGGCTGCTATGAGCGGCGGTGGCTGGTGCTGGTGCGGGTGCAGGTGCGGGAGCAGGTGCGTGTGCGGTTGTGAGAACAGGTGCGGCTGCTATGTTCACCGAGTTGCTCCGGACGATGCTGGGAATGGGAAAATGATCCGCCTGTGCGGTTGGATTTTATTTCACCCACTTGAAGACAGCCGGAAGCAGTGAAATACCGGTTTTCTCTTTGGATGGCCTTAGCCCATCTGACACGGAACATCGTCACGTTGTGCAGTCCAGAGTAGTCAAGCTCCCTGATCTCTTCGACCCTTCCGTAGTATCTTTCAGTTACATCGTCATCGCCGGTCATGGATTCCATCGTCACCCCTGAGTTCTGGTAATCACTGTTTTTATCTTTAGCCTCCGTGTAGAACGTGTATCTGTTGATATCGTATGCCTGATAAGTTGCGAGGTTGACCGCGGGGCCATGTGCTAAGGTGTATATGAGCTTTCCGTCCGTACAGCCCTCTTCTGGGGGATTAGCTAGAACTTGCTCTTTGAACCAACGCAAGAAAGTGGAGTTGGGCTGTCTAATAAGTTCGGTGTCCGTCTTGCGCAGCCCCCGGTCACGGTAGTTCTTTGCGATGGTGTCTTTGTGCAGTGTCACCAGAGGCACTAGCACCTATAGGTGCGGTAGCACTACTAAGTTTGCTCTATCAAAGTCGTTGCGTCGACCCGAGTGGTGCACATGCAATTCCCTCCGGACGTTGCTGTGACCTTCTCCTCCGAGCCTGCCAAGGTGCTTGATGACGGGCAAACCAACAACAGGGTTTCCGATGTCTACATAATTCTCGCAGAAGGAGATGCACTCTCGGGTCAGATAGCCCTGGACGATGCTTCCATCTGGACGGGACATGTTACAAACGAATCCTTTGATGACCGCATTCACCCTCTCGAATGCCATCATACTGTGCAGGAATGTTGGCCCGAGGTCGATGATGTCGTCCACAATGTGGACACACAGATGCACCATGACGTCAAAGAACGCGGGCGGGAAGTACATCTCAAGCTCACATAGTATGACAATGATCTCTTCATGTAGCCTTCGGAGCTGCTTCACACTGATCGACTTTCGAGAGATAACGTCGAAAAAGTTGTAGAGACCAGTAAGCGTATCATGGACATGCTGGTCCATTATCCCTCTAAGTGCAACCGGGAGTATCTGCGTCATCATCACATGACAGTCATGAGACTTCATCCCGCTGAACCTTTTCTTCTTGGTGTCTAGATATCTGCTTATCTTCCCACAGTAACTGGAACTAACTTTGATTCCGGTAAGGCACTTGAAGAATTGATCGATCTCCTTCGGACTTAAGGTGAAGCAAGAGGGGGGGGGGAATTAATTCCTGTTGACAAATATTTTTACATTCTGTTGGGACTGCAGGAAACAATAGTTTGCAAGAGAGGAGTCTGAAGATGACATAAAGAAACTGCTTGATTTCTTTGAAAAGATGAAGAAAATTAACCCAGAGTTCTTCTATGACTATGACGTAGATGTAGACAATCATGTAAGAAACATCTTCTGGGCCAACGCAAGTTGCAGAGGTTCATATGAAGACTTTGGAGATTGCGTCACATTCGACACGACATATAAAACCAACAAGTTTCATATGCCGCTGGGAGTATTTGTGGGAGTGAACCATCATCTCCAAAGCACAATCTTTGCTGTAGCACTTGTGAGAGATGAAACAATCCCATCTTTCGAATGGGTATTCAACACATTCTTGAGGTGCATGAACTACAATCCACCAATCTGCATACTGACAGGTGGGTATATTACACCTATATATTTACTCTTTTTTTTACAAAATACAGGTGTGAGGGTGGGGGGGGGGGGGGAGTGCAGTCCACTTCCATTTGTTCGGTCTTTTTCACATAACTAACTTCATAAAATACACTACTTGTGCCTCTCAGACCAATGTTCCTCGATGGCGGAAGCAATAAAAAATATCCTCAAAGAGACATTGCATAAGTTGTGCTGTTGGCACATAATGAAGAAATACAAAGATCACTTCGGCTTGCTGTATAAGGCGTACGAGGAATTCAAGTATGAACTCACTTCGGTGTTGAACCATCCGCTCATGCCGTCAGAATTTGAACGAGCTTGGAAAGATCTTATGCAGAAGTATAACTTGCAAAATGATGAAGTAATGATTGCACTCTAGGAGGACAGACAAGATTGGATCTCAGCTTACTGCCAGGAAGTATTCTGTGCACGCATGACTTCTACGCAAAGAAGCGAGAGTATGAACCATATCTTGAAGAAATTTTTTGTCAAAGAGAGCCACGATCTCCATCTGTTTGCTCAATAAGTGGACAGATGCATTCAGACCAAGAGGGGCATTGAGCACGCAGAGACAGTCGCTAACGAGGTAAAAAAATGTTCATCAACTAGTAATAACTACGAAAACAATGATATTTCAGTTTTGTGATGTGCGTAACACTAATTTCTTGATCACGCAGTCAGAGATAAAGACAACAACCCAATTTGGGTTTGAAGTTCAGCTGTTGAAAATATACACAAAGGCCGTTTTTGCAGAATTCAAGGAGGCACATTACCGCAGCACTGCATTCAGAGCAGAACAGTGCCCTGACAACCCAACTAAATACTTTGTACACCACTACAACCGATCAGATTTGTTTGATTGGGCAAGAAATAAATTCCAAGTGGTTGCCGATGTGAAGAACGGTGTTTACGAATGCGAGTGCAAACTGTGGACACACACAGGTGAGGCAAACAAAAAACTCACAAACCAAATGAAGTTCACTTGCATAAAAAAGGACAAAAAAAGAAGTATGGTCTATTAATTTAATGAAGTTCACTTACAAAAAAAAATAAGTCTTGTCTACAGGGCTGTTTTGCATCCATGTGATATGCATGTTGGATCAACTTGATGGAAATATGCCCTAGAGGCAATAATAAAAATTTTATTATTTTATATTTCCTTGTTCATGATAAAGGTTTATTATTCATGCTAGAATTGTATTGACCGGAAACTTAAATACATGTGTGAATACATAAACAAATACCGTGTCCCTAGTGAGACTCTACTAGACTAGCTCGTTGATCAAAGATGGTTAAGGTTTCCTAACCATAGACATGAGTTGTCATTTGATAACGGGATCACATCATTAGGAGAATGATGTGATGGACAAGACCCATCCGTTAACTTAGCATATGAGCGTTCTGTTTATTGCTACTGCTTTCTTGAATGTCAAATACATGTTCCTCAGACCATGAGATCATGCAACTCCCGGATATCGGAGAAATACCTTGTGTGCTATCAAACGTCACAACGTAACTGGGTGATCATAAAGATGCTCTACAGGTATCTCTGAAGGTGTCCGTTGAGTTGGCATGGATCGAGACTGGGATTTGTCACTCCGTGTTTCGGAGAGGTATCTCTGGCCCTCTCGGTAATGCACATCATAAGAAGCTTGCAAGAAAAGTGACTAAGGAGTTAGTTACTGGATGATGTATTACGGAACGAGTAAAGAGACTTGCCGGTAATGAGATTGAACTAGGTATGGAGATACCGACGATCGAATCTCGGGCAAGTAACATACCGACGGACAAAGGGAATTACGTATGTTGTCATTGCGGTTCGACCGATAAGATCTTCGTGGAATATGTAGGAACCAATATGGGCATCCAGGTTCCGCTATTGGTTATTGACCGGAGAGGCATCTCGGTCATGTCTACATCATTCCCGAACCCGTAAGGTCCACACGCTTAACGTTCGTTGAAGATATAGTGTTATATGAGTTATGTGAATTGGTAACCGAATATTGTTCGGAGTCCCGGATGAGATCCCGAACGTCACAAGGAGTCTTGGAATGGTCGAGAGGTAAAGATTTATATATGGGAAGTCATATTTTGGGTTCCGGAAAAAAGTGCAGTTTTTTCGGTATTGTACCGGGAAGCTTCCAGAAGGTTCCGGAGGATTCCGGAGGGGTTCGGAAGTCCACAAGTGGGTCCACCATGTCCCAAGGGCTGGCATGGGCTAAGGGGAGGCGCCCTGGCCTTATTGGGCCAGGCGCACCAAGTCCTCAAAAGCCCACGCAGCTAGGGAAGGAAAAAAGGGAGAGTCCTAGTAGGAATAGGATTGGACTTTGGAGTCCAAGTCCACGTGTGTACTGTTCATGGTTACTGTTCACGTGGCACTATTCCTTCTACTCCAAGCCCCTACACATATATAAATAGAGGAGAGGGGGCGCCCCAAAGTAGACACAACATTGTGTTAGCCGTGTGCGGCGCCCCCCTCCACAGTTCCGTCCCTCGGTCATATTTTCGCAGTGCTTGGGCGAAGCCCTACGGAGATAGCATTACCATCACCGTCACCACGCCGTCGTGCTGCCGGAACTCATCCACTACCTCGCTGTCTTGCTGGATCAAGAAGTCGAGGACGTCACCGAGCTGAACGTGTGCTGAACGTGGAGGTGCCGTACGTTCGGTACTCGGTCGGTTGGATCGTGAAGTTGTTCGACGACATCAACCGCGTTGTTCTAACGCTTCCGCTTAAGGTCTACGAGGGTACGTAGACACACTCCCCCTCTCGTAGCTATGCATCTCCATGGATAGATCTTACGTGTGCGTAGAATTTTTTTGTTTTCCATGCAACGTTCCCCAACAGTGGCATCATGAGCCAGGTCTATGCATAGATGATATGCACGAGTAGAACACAAAGAGTTGTGGGAGGTGATCGTCATACTGCTTCCCACCAATGTCTTATTTTGATTCGGCGGTATTGTAAGATGAAGCGGCCCGGACCAACCTTACATGTCCACGTACATGAGACCGGTTCCACCGACAGACATGCAACTTGTTTTGCATAAAGGTGGCTGGCGGGTGTCTGTTTCTCCTACTTTAGTTGAATCAAATTTGACTGCGGCTGGTCCTTGTTGAAGGTTAAAACAGCAAACTTGATAAATCACCGTTGTGGTTTTGTGCCGTAGGTAAGAACGGTTCTTGCTAGAAGCCCGTAGCAGCCACGTAAAACTTGCAACAACAAAGTAGTGGACGTCTAACTTGTTTTTTCAGGGTATGCTGTGATGTGATATGGTCAAGACATGATGTGATATACGTTGTTATATGAGATGATCATGTTTTGTAATTTATCGGCAACTGGCAGGAGCCTTATGGTTGTCTCTTTATTGTATGAAATACTAGCGCCATGTAATTGCTTTACTTTATCGCTATGCGTTAGCAATAGTTGTAGAAGCAATAGTTGGCGAGACGACCACGACGCAATGATGGAGATCAAGGTGTCGAGCCGGTGACGATGGAGATCATGACGATGCTTTGGAGATAGAGATCAAAAGCACAAGATGATGGCCATATCATGTCACATATTTTGATTGCATGTGATGTTTATCCTTTATGCATCTTATTTTGCTTAGAACGACGGTAGCATTATAAGATGATCCCTTCACTAAATTTCAAGATAAAAGTGTTCTCCCCGAGTATGCACCGTTGCTAAAGTTCGTCGTTTCGAAGCACCTCGTGATGATCGGGTGTGATAGATTCTACGTTCACATACAACGGGTGTAAGCCAGTTTTACACAAGCAGAATACTTGGGTTAAACTTGACGAGCCTAGCATGTACATACATGGTCTCGGAACACTGGAGACCGAAAGGTCGAACATGAGTCATATAGTAGATATGATCAACATGGAGATGTTCACCATTGATGACTATCCCATCTCACGTGATGATCGGACATGGGCTAGTTGATTTGGATCATGTATCACTTAGTTAAATTGAGGGATGTTAATTTAAGTGGATGTTCATTAGTAATTTGATTAATTGAACTTAATTTATCATGAACTTAGTCTTGATAGTTTTTGCATATCTATGTTGTAGATAAATGGCCCGTGCTACTGTTCCGTTGAATTTTAATGCGTTCCTAGAGAAAGCTAAGTTGAAAGATGATGGTAGCAACTACACGGACTCGGTCCGTGACTTCAGGATTATCCTCATTGCTGCACAGAAGAATTATGTCCTTGATGCACCGCTAGGTGATGGACCTGCTGCAGGAGCTGCTGCAGACGTTGTGAACGCCTGGCAGGCTTGATCTGATGACTACTCGATAGTTCAGTGTGCCATGCTCTACGGCTTAGAACCGGGACTACAAAAGCGTTTTGAACGCCACGGAGCATATGAGATGTTCCAAGAGCTGAAATTGATATTTCAAGCGAATGCCCGGGTTGAGAGATATGAAGTCTCCAACAAGTTCTTCAGCTGTAAGACGGAGGAGAACAGTTCTATCAGTGAACACATACTCAGAATGTCTGGGTACCACAACCACTTGACTGAGCTAGGAATTGATCTTCCGATTGAGAGTGTTATTGACAGAGTTCTTCAGTCACTGCCACCAAGCTATAAAGGCTTCGTGATGAACTATAATATGCAAGGGACGGAGAAGATAATTCCCGAGCTCTTCGCGATGCTGAAATCAGTGGAGGTACAAATCAAGAAGGAGCATCAAGTGTTGATGGTTAACAAAACCACTAGTTTCAAGAAAAAGGGCAAGGGAAAGAAGGGGAACTTCAAGAAGAACGGCAAGCAAGTTGCCACTCCCACGAAGAAACCCAAAGCTGGACCCAGGCCTGAAACAGAGTGCTTGTACTGCAAAGGGACTGGTCACTGGAAGCGGAACTGCCCCAAGTATTTGGCAGATAAGAAGGATGGCAAAGTGAGCAAAGGTATATTTGATATACATGTTATTGATGTGTTCCTCACTAATGCTCGCAGTAGGGCCTGGGTATTTGATACTGGTTCGGTTGCTCATATTTGTAACTCGAAACAGGAGGTACGGAATAAGCGAAGATTGGCTAAGGACGAGGTGACGATGCGCGTCGGGAATGGTTCCAAGGTTGATGTGACCGCCGTCGGCACGCTACCTCTACATCTACCTTCGGGATTAGTTTTAGACCTCAATAGTTGTTATTTGGTGCCAGCGTTGAGCATGAACATTATATCTAGATCTTGTTTATTGCGAAACAGTTATTCATTTAAGTCAGAGAATAATGGTTGTTCTATTTATATGAGTAACATCTTTTATGGTCACGCACCTTTTATGAATGGTCTATTCTTGTTGAATCTCGATCGTAGTGATACATATATTCATAATATTGATGCCAAAAGTTGCAAAGTTGATAATGATAGTGCAACATACTTGTGGCACAGCCATTTAGGTCATATTGGTGTAAAGCGCATGAAGAAACTCCATGCGGATGGACTTTTGGAATCTCTTGATTATGAATCATTTGATACTTGCGAACCATGCCTCATGGGCAAGATGACTAAAACTCCGTTCTCCGGAACAATGGAGCGAGCTTCTGATTTGTTGGAAATAATACATACCGATGTATGCGGTCCGATGAATGTTGAAGCACGCGTCGGGTATCGTTATTTTCTAACCTTCACAGATGATTTGAGTAGATATGGGTATATCTACTTGATGAAACACAAGTCTGATACATTTGAAAAGTTCAAAGAATTTCAGAGTGAAGTAGAGAATCATCGTAACAAGAAAATAAAGTTTCTACAATCTGATCGCGAAGGCGAATATTTGAGTTACGAGTTTGGCCTTCATTTAAGAAAATGTGGAATTGTTTCACAACTCACGCCACCTGGAACACCACAGCGTAATGGTGTGTCCGAACGTCGTAACCGTACTTTATTGGATATGGTGCATTCTATGATGTCTCTTACCGATTTGCCACTATCGTTTTGGGGTTATGCATTAGAGACAGCTGCATTCACGTTAAATAGGGCACCGTCTAAATCCGTTGAGACAACACCATATGAACTATGGTTTGGCAAGAAACCTAAGCTGTCGTTTCTTAAAGTTTGGGGATGCGATGCTTATGTGAAAAAGCTTCAACCTGATAAGCTCGAACCCAAAGCAGAGAAGTGCGTCTTCATAGGATACCCTAAAGAAACAATTGGGTACACCTTCTACCACAGATCCGAAGGCAAGGTCTTTGTTGCCAAGAATGGGTCCTTTCTAGAGAAGGAGTTTCTCTCGAAAGAAGTGAGTGGGAGGAAAGTAGAACTTGATGAGGTAATTGTACCTTCTCTCGAATTGGAAAGTAGCTCATCAGAGAAAACCGTTCCCGTGATGCCTACACCAATAAGAGAGGAAGATAATGATAAAGATCATGAAACTTCAGATCAAGTTACTACTGAACTTTGTAGGTCGACCAGAGTACGTTCCGCACCAAAGTGGTATGGTAATCCTGTTCTGGAAGTTATGTTGTTAGACAACGGCGAACCTACGAACTATGAAGAAGCTATGATAAGCCCGGATTCCGACAAATGGCTTGAGGCCATGAAATCTGAGATAGGATCCATGTATGAGAACAAAGTGTGGACTTTGGTGGACTTGCCCGATGATCGGCAAGCCATTGAGAATAAATGGATTTTTAAGAGGAAGACGGATGCTGATAGTAATATCACTGTCTACAAAGCTCGACTTGTCGCGAAAGGTTTACGACAAGTTCAAGGGGTTGACTACGATGAGACTTTCTCACCCTTAGCGATGCTTAAGTCTGTCCGAATCATGTTAGCAATTACCGCATTTTATGATTATGAAATCTAGCAAATGGAAGTCAAAACTGCATTCCTTAATGGTTTTCTCAAAGAAGAATTGTATATGATGCAACCAGAAGGTTTTGTCGATCCTAAGGGTGCTACCAAAGTGTGCAAGCTCCAGCGATCCATCTATGGACTGGTGCAAGCATCTCGGAGTTGGAATATACGCTTTGATGAGGTGATCAAAGCATATGGTTTTGTACAGACTTACGGTGAAGCCTGTATTTACAAGAAAGTGAGTGGGAGCTCTGTAGCATTTCTAATATTATATGTGGATGACATATTGTTGATTGGAAATGATATAGAATTTCTAAATGGCATAAAGGGATACTTGAATAAGAATTTTTCAATGAAAGACCTCGGTGAAGCTGCTTATATATTGGGCATCAAGATCTATAGGGATAGATCAAGATGCTTGATAGGACTTTCACAAAGCACATACCTTGACAAAGTTTTGAAGAAGTTCAAAATGGATCAATAAAAGAAAGGGTTCTTGCCTGTCTTGCAAGGTGTGAAGTTGAGTCAGACTCAATGCCCGACCACGGCAGAAGATATAGAGAAAATGAAAGTCATTCCCTATGCCTCAGCCATAGGTTCTATTATGTATGCCATGCTGTGTACCAGACCTGATGTGTGCCTTGCCATAAGTTTGGCAGGGAGGTACGAGAGTAATCCAGGAGTGGATCACTGGACAGCGGTCAAGAATATCTTGAAGTACCTGAAAAGGACCAAGGACATGTTTCTCGTTTTTGGAGGTGACGAAGAGCTCGTCGTAAATGGTTACGTCGATGCAAGCTTCGACACTGATCCGGATGACTCTAAGTTACAAACCGGATACGTATTTATATTAAATGGTGGAGCTGTCAGTTGGTGCAGTTCCAAGCAGAGCGTCGTGGCAGGATCTACGTGTGAAGCGGAATACATAGCTGCTTCGGAAGCAGCACATGAAGGAGTCTAGATGAAGGAGTTCATATCTGATCTAGTTGTAATACCTAGTGCATCGGGTCCAATGACAATCTTTTGTGACAACACTGGAGCAATTGCCATAGCTAAGGAGCCCAGGTTTCACAAGAAGACCAAACACATCAAGAGACGCTTCAACTCCATTCGTGAATATGTCAAGGATGGAGACATAGAAATTTGCAAAGTACACACGGATCTGAATGTGGCAGACCCGTTGACTAAGCCTCTTCCACGAGCAAAACATGATCAGCACCAAGACTCCATGGGTGTTAGATTCATTACTATGTAATCTAGATTATTGACTCTAGTGCAAGTGGGAGACTGATGGAAATATGCCCTAGAGGCAATAATAAAATTGTTATTATTTTATATTTCCTTGTTCATGATAAAGGTTTATTATTCATGCTAGAATTGCATTGACCGGAAACTTAAATACATGTATGAATACATAAACAAATACCGTGTCCCTAGTGAGCCTCTACTAGACTAGCTCGTTGATCAAAGATGGTTAAGGTTTCCTAACCATAGACATGAGTTGTCATTTGATAACGGGATCACATCATTAGGAGAATGATGTGATGGACAAGACCCATCCGTTAGCTTAACATATGATCGTTCTGTTTATTGCTACTGCTTTCTTGAATGTCAAATACATGTTCCTCAGACCATGAGATCATGCAACTCCCGGATACCGGAGAAATACCTTGTGTGCTACCAAACATCACAACGTAACTGGGTGATCATAAAGATGCTCTATAGGTATCTCCGAAGGTGTCCGTTGAGTTGGCATGGATCGAGACTGGGATTTGTTACTCCGTGTTTCGGAGAGGTATCTCTGGGCCCTCTCGGTAATGCACATCATAAGAAGCTTGCAAGCAAAGTTACTAAGGAATTAGTTATGAGATGATGTATTACGGAACGAGTAAAGAGACTTGCCGGTAACGAGATTGAACTAGGTATGGAGATACCGACGATCGAATCTCGGGCAAGTAACATACCGACGGACAAAGGGAATTACGTATGTTGTCATTGCGGTTCGACCGATAAGATCTTCGTGGAATATGTAGGAACCAATATGGGCATCCAGGTTCCGCTATTGGTTATTGACCGGAAAGGCATCTCGGTCATGTCTACATCATTCCCGAACCCATAGGGTCCGCACGCTTAACGTTCGTTGACGATATAGTGTTATATGACTTATGTAAATTGGTAACCGAATATTATTCGGAGTCCCGGATGAGATCCTGGACGTCACGAGGAGTCTCGGAATGGTCAAGAGGTAAATATTTATATATGGGAAGTCATATTTTGGGTTCCGGAAAAAAGTGCAGTTTTTTCGGTATTGTACCGGGAGCTTCCAGAAGGTTCCGGAGGATTCCGGAGGGGTCCGGAAGTCCACAAGTGGGTCCACCACGTCCCAAGGGCTGGCATGGGCTAAGGGGAGGCACCCTGGCCTGATTGGGCCAGGCGCACCAAGTCCTCAAATGCCCACACAACTAGGGAAGGAAAAAAGGGAGAGTCCTAGTAGGAATAGGATTGGACTTTGGAGTCCAAGTCCACGTGTGTACTATTCACGGTTACTGTTCACGTGGCACTATTCCTTGAACTCTAAGCCCCTAAACATATATAAATAGAGGAGAGGGGGCACCCCAAAGTAGACACAACATTGTCTTAGCCGTGTGTGGCGCCCCCCTCCACAGTTTCGTCCCTCGGTCATATTTTCGCAGTGCTTGGGTGAAGCCCTGCGGAGATAGCATTACCATCACCGTCACCACGCCGTCGTGCTGCCGGAACTCATCCACTACCTCGCCGTCTTGCTGGATCAAGAAGTCGAGGACGTCACCGAGCTGAACGTGTGCTGAACGCGGAGGTGCCGTACGTTCGGTACTCGGTCGGTTGGATCGTGAAGTTGTTCGACGACATCAACCGCGTTGTTCTAACGCTTCCGCTTACGGTCTACGAGGGTACGTAGACACACTCCCCCTCTCGTAGCTATGCATCTCCATGGATATATCTTACGTGTGCGTAGAAATTTTTTGTTTTCCATGCAACGTTCCCCAACACAACTGAGGGTCGACAAGATTTCCGAAGTGTACATCTTGAGAAGGTACACCAGGAATGCAAGATCAAAACCGACATTTGACCGTCGAAACTATGACCAAATAGCTCCAGATGGAACTTCACTATTCTGTCATAGAAAAATGCTGCCAGAAACAGCCATGGACCTTGCAAACAGAGGAATAAAGTCCGAGGTAGGGTACCATAGGGCAATGTCTGGTATGAGGGCACTGGCAGAGGAGGTTGATGTGCTCAACGAAGAAGAAGCCGCAAAAATTCAACAAGAAGAGAATTTGCTGGTTGAAAACAGTAATGAGCAAACGGAAGATGCCGAACGTAGTGCTACTGGTGGAATCAAAAAGGAAATAATTCTTCCACCTCCTGTTTCAAACTCAAAAGGGAGGAAGAAAGGGGGTGATGCAGCTCAAAATAGGCCGCATCCAAGGATAAAAATGCTGAAACAAAGAGTAAGCCACAGCCTGAGTTGGATTGCGATGGTCGGCCACTAGGAATAAGAAGGTGCAAGACATGTAATTTGATTAACGGCCACAATTCAAGGACATGTGCAAAAAAATGAACAAGAACACCCTGGCGATACGCAACAAACAATAGATGCTACATCACGACAGGAAAATAATAGCTAGCCAGCATTAGCTAACAACACAAAAAAATTAAAGAAACAGAGACTTTGCAGCATCTGCAAAAAAAAGAGAGAGACACAATGCAAGAACTTGCCCCAAAAGAACACGCACACAAAATGAAGAAGAGGATGAAGATGAAAATGAAGAAGAAGAGAATGATGAAACGGAAGAAGATGTGCCTTATGAAGAAGAAGTAGAGGAAGAAGAAGAAGAAGAGAGAGAAGAGAATGAAGAACTTGAAGAAACAATGCCCATAGAACCACCAAACAAAAGACAAAAATCGAGGGGGATAGTTGTGCAGAAACAAGCAACACCGACACCAAAACCAAACAACAGGCAAGGCGCGAGAAAGAATGCAGTGCAGAGTGATGGAAAACCAACACCGCCATCAACCAGCAGGCGAGGAACTAAGAATAATGCAATGCACAGAGAAGAAACACCAACACCGTAGCGAACAACACGGCAAACTGCAACAAAAGATGCAGTGCAGTTGCCAAGAAGAAGCTGCAGGATAACAAGAAAATAGTTAGTTATAGAAGAATGAAAATAACAGAGAATTATTTGCTTACAATATACTATATCATATAGCAGTTCACATTTGTGTATGACTTATGTAAACATGAATTTTTTTCTTACTTTGAGCTTGGAGTACACTATGAGTACACTATGCCCGACAATAGGTCAATAATATGAAGGAAAAAATTGTATGAAGTAAACCATGGTGCAGTTCGTTCGTCGTCGACAAACATGAAGTTCGCTTACGCAAGCCATGCGGTTCAAAACTCCAAGAATGGACATTGTAGTAACACATCATGCAGTTCGCTCATAGTTAAACGCGAAGTTCTCTTATGCAAGCCAAGCGGTTCGGACTACAAACATGGACATTGCATTGCGTTTTTTGAAAACCTTTTCTGAATCAGGTCAACAAATACAGCCCGCCTATACCCAAAAAATACAGTTCCCTTTTAATATTACAGGAGTTAGCTCCATTAATATTGAAAAACACTTCCTAAAAAAATGCAGTTCACTTTTATCATACTCAGCTAAAAAAAGTTTAATTTTTTTTCATATGCAGTTTGTTACAAAAAATCTCATGATGCAGTGTAGTTTGTTACAAAAAATCTCATGATGCAGTGCAGTTTCTATTTTCAATACACTACACAAAAAAAATTCAAAGGCAGCACGGTTTACAGAAAACATTTATATTCCATGCCACGTGCGCTAGAGCTCGATTCATACGGAACAAAGTTCACTTGCCGTTAGTTACTGATAGCACATCAATATAATTAAAAAAATGCACAAAAAAACTGATTTAAAAGGCAAACAATAATATCTTATAGATAAAAACGATACAAGTACTTATTACAGACCCAAGACAACTCATGCGACGAAAAGTTTGATACTAAAAATAACTAAAACCACCGCATATCTTAACCAATCACGTCAAAAGTGATTTCAAATACATGATCTGCAACTTCAAAAAAGTTTAGGACAACAATTTGCCGAGCCTTCAGTCCACTATCCATGACGAAATCTTTCCAACCATTCTACAGATACATGCGACCATCAACACCAATGCAGTACTCAACTTCTTTGTGCTGCCCTTTGCCAAGAACAACTCGGAGAACACCAGTCTTACGAAGATTGAGATACCTTATAGCTCTATAAGGGATTTTCTGCCAAAAATAATAAAATAATTAGAAGACAACAATAGCAGTGCACTTTTTGTTATGTGCACACTGCAGATCGGAAGTATGCAGTGCAGAAATGGTGGTTTTTGCAGTGCAAAAACGCAGGAATATGTAGTGTAGAACGGTGGCAATTGTAGTACAGAACGGTGGTATATGCAGTGCAGAAACACAGGCAAATGTAGTGCAGAACGGTAGTATATGCAGTTCAGAAATGGAGTTTAATGCAGTGTAGAAGCAGAGGTATATGCAGTGCAGAAACGGAGATAAATGCAGTGCAGGATTGAGTTAACATGAAAAGTACAAAAATGAGAACTAATGTGCAAAAAAATGCAATGCATTACACTGAGATAAAAAAACACCAGTATATACAAATGCACTAATGATCTGCTCACTAGGGAAAACACAAAAATACCCTATAATAAAACATTAGATCTGCAAAATTCAGTATATGCAGTACACTTCAATAAACAAAGGAGATGCACTTTTAAGGAGAGAGCAGTTCGAAAGAGTGTAAAAATTAAAACGAATAAGAAAACACACAAAATGAAAACAAATCTAACAAAATTACCATCTTGTAATGAGTCTCCATGTCTGTGGGAGTCAGGCGATGGACAAATGGGCTGTTGTGGCCAAGTCCATGACGAAGCAGGGCAGAATAGAAGAGAACACGATTACTCTGGTCTAGATCCAATCCCTTGGTGAAAACAGTGCCATATGCAAGCTGTTCTGCTCGCCCAGATTGGCACAAGATCATGCCACTCCGGCGAGCGCGCCTAGCCTCCCTGCAAGCAGAGTAGTCGTAGTGCGTCGGCACACCACAACCATGACCGCAGCAGGAGAGGTTCGCACAGGGCCTGGCGCCATAGCAAAAAAAACCTAAAAACTGACAGGGATGGAGCGGCAGCTAGAAGGGAGACGAGATGCGACTGGAAGGGAGACGAGATGAGCTGAGGAGGTTGAGAGATTGGGCAATTATATAGACGCAGAATGCAAAATGTCAAAAATTAATGACAAGTTACGTTACCTGAAAAAGAGAAGACCAAAAAACGATGTAAATTCCCGAAAAAACTCGAAGGTTGAAAAAAAACCCAGTGCACTGCTCTTCCCCAAATGCAGTTCACTAATATTATATCTTAAAAAAAACATGCAGTCCATGTAAAAAAAGTAGTGCACTTATATTTACTACAAAGTTCGGTTGCAGATCTAATGCAGTTCACTCTTTAAAACATAGCGACATGGAGTACAGTTTTACTTCATATACAGTTCTTATATCTTGTCCAGAACAGTGCACTTAGTCTTAAAATTTTAGTACTAATAATGTGACACAAAACAAAACCTAACATAACCTAAAAGCCACAAAAAAGGAGAACAAAGCAGCCACACATAGGCTATTTTCAGCTTCAAATAAGATAGATAATCAGGCTATCACTTCCCCCACAAGTCATAGCATGGACTCGCCCCGGCTCTGCCTCAGCGGTGCGGTTCACTTCTGTTCACCCCCCACACACCCACACCCCTAAGATAGATAGTGGGGTTGTGGCTTTCCCCTAAGATAGATAATGGGGCCATGGCTTCACCCCTAAGATAGTCAAGTCACGGACTCGCCTCCGCATGCGACGCCGCGGCACACCGCGTCGTCGCCTGCTCCGGCTCGTTCCTGGCAGTGCGCTTGGTTAACATGTGCAGTGCGCTTGGTTGACAGTCGCAGTGCGCTTGGTTGACAGGCGCAGTGCGGTTCATTTCTATTCCACCCGCTTGATAAAAAATTTGTTTTAAAAACCATAATGTTGGGGGGTTCCCCCCCACCCTCCCCCCTACCAAACACACACGCTTGATAAAAAATAGGAAACAAAAAATGCAGTCCACTTTTAGTTACAGGAACAAATAAAATGTTGTGGGGGTCAGGAGTATGATGAGGGAAAGTGCAGTCCGGTTATTCAAATAAATGCAGTGCAGTTGAATCCCATCAAGAGGTTTCGGTTCCTGATTGCCTACAAAAAATGCAGTACCATATTGAATGTTTTGCGCAAAAAATCAGTTAAAAAGAGACAGCTACGTCAACACGGTTGCATGTAGAACACACGTTGACAAACTAGATTACCCATAAAAATTCCACGTACATAATAAAACACACCAAGTTTCATAATACTAGTACAACATACACTACACATGCTAAGTAGCATTCATACACATCATTTGCACTGGCTGTGCCTCAGACAACACACACTACAGATGCTAAACTATCTTTCGTCCACATCATTGCCCTGGCTCTACCTCGGACTGTTCCTGCGACTGCAACTTGGACGAAAGCCCGAGGCCAATAAGGAGATCATGGGGATCAGGCGGCATGTCTTCAACAACCAACATGTTGGCAGGATGGGACAGCAGCTGGTAAAGGAATTCCGCCTTCCAATCTTCAATAGCAGCCTAAAAAAATAAAATGCAAAAAAATGATTAGAAGAAGGTGATGAAAAACAGAATTTAATACGAAAAAAACCTACTAACAAGAAGAAAAAAGAAAGTACTACATCGCGGTTTAACAATTTTTCGATCATACGCACGCCGTCATACACCTGCGACATCCTCAGAACATAGATTACACTCATTTGGCCCCTGTTCTGGTGTGGGCATGAAGCTAGGCTTCTGTGATATTTTAACCCAGTCGATAGGGTTCCTGCTATTATACAACTTTTCACCATAAACCCTCTTCAACACTGCACGCATCCTGACCATCTGCAAAAGAAGGATGCAACCAAAAACACATATTATAGATAAAAAAAGAATGGCAAAAACAAAAAAGGGATGAAGTTGAAAAAACAGATTTCGATAAAACCAGAAAAAGACATTACTTACCATTTCAGTGCAGTTTGAGTGGTTGTCAGACCCGCGCCACCTTGTCGTTTGATCAGCAGGGCCAGTGTACCTCCTGGTGTCGTGAATATCAAGGGTCTCACAATGGTTGTTCATCGTGTATAGCGAGTTATGATCGTCTTTCAAGCGCGGCATCAAAATATGTCGGGGGGGGGGGGGGGGGGGAGACATGGGGGAAGGGGGGAAGAGACAACAAAGAAAACAATGAAGTTCATTACAATATAGCAGGAGGACGACTGCTGAAAATAACTACAAATGAATTGCAACAAGAAGAAAGAAGAAATGATGGAAACTGTGGACTTAAAACTGTGGACTTACCAGTTTTGCATCCAGTAGGTTATCATTGCCAACAAAAAACTTGAACTGACCAGCCGCATCGTCCACACTAAATTCACTATGGACAACCGACAACACAGGGTTTCCATCATCATCTCTCTTCACACATGTTTCCATTTGAAGCACATACTGCATAGCAAAGAAAAATGGGACATGAAAAAAGGATGCATGCACGCGTGGACATGAAAAAAATAGTAGGAAGAAAAAAAAACACAAAGTAAAAAAAATGAAAAAAAGACACATTTACCGTGATGAATAAAGGGGAAAGAAGGACACGATCACCAGAACGATAAACTAAATTCAAATCAGTATCTTCCTTCCAGTGCTTAATGACATAATCCATCACATACGAGTCCATAAAACCTTCTCTGCAGAATGTTAGATACATATAATCAACAGAGATCATGTACATTTCAATAGGGCCTTTCACCATGAACAGTGATGAACCGCGAAAAAAGAAGAGAAGAGACATACAGATGGCATAAAAAATGAAAACAAGGGAGGATCGAAAAAGAATGAAACACAAGCACACACAAACTTACTCTTTGTATTTAGCCCTAAATTCCTCACTGATAACGAGATTCTTTATTTTCCTCGCCTCATCAACAAATCTGAATTTAGAAGGCCTCAACTTCTCTATCGAGCATCTCAGCTTAAAAGTCTTCTCTCCTGCCCTCTTGTTCGAATATACAACACACTCATCACTGGTGGGGTGATTGATCGCTGCACTCCTATTCCTCTTACTGATAGGTGGCGTCATGAAATCATCATCATCACATACCACATATGAAGGGCCAGGTTGAGCTTTGTTTCCACCATCAGGTCCGGATGCCACATCCGTGTTCGCAACAAATCCAACAAACGAACCAGATTTATCAAGAGAAATTTCAACAACACAATCCTCGATAGATGCTTCATAAACCTGGGTCTCAAACAGTGATATACAGTCTCGATGAAGGCCTTTATCAAAACCTAAAAAAGGGAAAAAGACATGGAACCATTCAGTTCACTCATGTAGTGCCAACCAGTACTCTTGTACAAAACCAAAAATGATAACTGCATCTCACTTCTGTAAAAAACTGCAGTTCACTAACAAAAAATATGCAGCTCACTTCTGTTAAAAACTGCAGTTTACTAACAAATAATATGCAGCTCACTTCTCTAAAAACTGCAGCTCACTAACACAACAATACGCAACTCTCTTCTGTAAAAAAACTATAATTCACTAACACAATAACGCAGTCCATTTCAAGTAAAAAACATACGAAAGAGGGATTACTTATACCAAAAAAAGAGATATGTCTCTGATGCAGTCTAACATAGAAAAAAAGAACATGCAGTTCACCTTGCTACATGAAAAACAAAAAAATGATATAAAATGAACATGAAGCACATGGACGAAACAAAAACCTTTATCATCAAAGATTAAAAGGGATGATAGATCCAATGAACACTTTGACGAAGTAAGCCAGCTGTAGAGCATGGCCTTCCTGATATAACCAATGTGCTCCTTCCCAAATTTAGCTATTCTGATCCCATCCCAGGTCTACAAAAATTGGAACATATAAATGTTGGAAATATGCCCTAGAGGCAATAATAAATTGGTTATTATTATATTTCCTTGTTCATGATAATCGTTTATTATCCATGCTATAATTGTATTGATTGGAAACTCAAATACATGTGTGGGTACATAGACAAACACTGTGTCCCTAGTAAGCCTCTAGATGACTAGCTCGTTGATCAAAGATGGTTAAGGTTTCCTAGCCATTGACATGAGATGTCATTTGATAACGGGATCACATCATTAGGAGAATGATGTGATGGACAAGACCCAAACTAAGAACGTAGCATTTGATCGTGTCAGTTTATTGCTATTGTTTTCTGCATGTCAAGTATCTGTTCCTATGACCATGAGATCATGCAACTCCCTGACATCGGAGGAGTACCTTGTGTGTATCAAACGTCGCAACGTAACTGGGTGACTATAAAGGTGCTCTACAGGTATCTCCGAGGGTGTCTGTTGGGTTGGCATGGATCAAGACTGGGATTTGTTACTCTGTGTGACGGAGAGGTATCTCAGGGCCCACTCGGTAATACAACATCACAATGAGCCTTGCAAGCAATGTGACTAAAGTGTTAGCCACGAGATCTTGTATTACGGAACGAGTAAAGAGACTTGCCGGTAACGAGATTGAACTAGGTATAGAGATACCGACGATCGAATCTCGGGCAAGTAACATACCGAAGAACAAAGGGAATAGCATACGGGATCAACTGAATCCTTGACATAGAGGTTCGACCGATAAAAGATCTTCGTAGAATATGTAGGAGCCAATATGGGCATCCAGGTCCCGCTATTGGTTATTGGCCGTAGAGGTGTCTCGGTCATGTCTACATAGTTCTCGAACCCGCAGGGTCTACACACTTAAACGTTTGGTGACGATTAGTATAGTTGAGTTATTTTTGTTGGTGACCGAAAGTTGTTCGGAGTCCCGGATAAGATCCCGGACATGACGAGGATCTCCGGAATAGTCCGGAGGTAAAGATTGATATATGTGATAATAGTGTTTTGATCTCCGGAAGAGTTCCGGAGTTCACCGGAATGGGTTCCGGATGTTTACCGAAGTGTTCGGGTGCAGCAACACTTTATATGGGCCAAAGGGATAAAGCCCACGAGGTATTGGAAAGTGCAAAAAGTAGTTTTGCTACCGCGTAAGCGGTACTACCGTTTTGTGAAGCGGTACTACCGCCCAAGCGGTACTACCGCTTGTGTGAAGCGGTACTACCGCCCAAGCGGTACTACCGCTTGTGTTAAGCGGTACTACCGCTTGTGCGCGATACTGCAGGGATCCGAGTTGGACTCTTTCCCTGCGGGCCAAACCGACCTTGTGCGGGTAAAACCGACCTGGAGGAGGCTTTTACTCCAAGTTTAGACCCCAAGGCTCAACATATAAATAGAGGGGCAGGGCTAGCACACGGGACACATCAAGATTTCCCCAAGCCGTGTGCGGCAACCCTAACCCTCTAGTTCCTCCATCATAATCTCCGTAGCGCTTGGCGAAGCCCTGCAGAGATTGTTCCTCACCACCATCACCACGCCGTCGTGCTGCTGGAACTCAACCACTACTTCACCATCGCTCGCTGGATCGAGGAGGTGAAGGCGTCATCAAGCCGTACGTGTGGTGAACGCGGAGGTGCCGTCCGTTCGGCGCTAGTTCGTGATCGGATCGAGGGACGACTTGCGATTCGGATCGCGGAGACATTCGACTACATCAACCGCGTTTCTTAAACGCTTCCGCTTAGCGATCTACAAGGGTATGTAGATTCACTCTTCCCCTCGTAGATGCTCATCACCATGGATAGATCTTGCGTGTGCGTAGGAAATTTTTTGTTTCCCATGCAACGTTCCCCAACAGTGGCATCAGAGCCAGGTCTATGCGTAGATGAGATCTCGAGTAGAACACAAACGAGTTGTGGGCGTGGGTGTATACATATTGCTTGCCGTTACTAGTTGATATTTGATTCGGCGGTACTGTGAGATGAAGCGGCCTGGACCGACATTACGCGTACACTTACGCGAGACAGGTTCCTTCAACTGACATGTAACTTCATTGCATAAAGATGGCTAGCGGGTGTCTGTCTCTCTCACTTTAGTTGAATCGATTTCAATGAAGAGGGTTCTTTTAGAAGATCAAAAACAATCACTACACCACGTTGTGGTTTTGCGTAGGTAAGAACGGTTCTTGCAAACCCGTAGCAGCCACGTAAAATTTGCAACAACAATTAGAGGACGTCTAACTTGTTTTTGCAGGGTATGATGTGATATGATATGGCCAATTACATGATGAGATATATGTGATGTATGAGATGATCATGTGTTGTATAGAATATCACGACTTGCATGTCGATGAGTACGGCAACTGGCAGGAGCCATAGAGTTGTCTTTAATTATTGTATGACCTGCGTGTCAATCATTAAGCGCTATGTAATGCTTTACTTTATCGCTAAACGTTAGCAATAGTCGTGGAAGCAACAGTCGGCGCGACAACCTTATGGCGACACGTTGATGGAGATCAAGATGATGGAGATCATGGTGTCATGCCGGTGACGATGGAGATCATGCCGGTGCTTTGGAGATGGAGATCAAAAGCACAAGTTCATGGCCATATCATGTCACTTATGATTTGCATGTGATGTTAATCCTTTTATGCATCTTATTTTGCTTAGGACGTCGGTAGCATTATAAGGTGATCCCTCACTTAAATTTCAAGATAAATTGTGTTCTCCCCGAGTGTGCACCGTTGCGAAAGTTCGTCGTTTCGAGACACGCCATGATGATCGGGTGTGATAGACTCCACGTTCACATACAACGGGTGCAAGCCATGTTGCACATGCGGAACACTCGGGTTAAACTTGACGAGCCTAGCATGTACAGACATGGCCTCGGAACACAAGAGACCGAAAGGTCGAACATGAGTCATATAGTAGATATGATCAACATGAAGATGTTCACCATTGAAACCACCTCGACTCACGTGATGATCGGACTTGAGTTGGTGGATTTGGATCATGTTACACTCGAATGACCGGAGGGATGTCAATTTGAGTGGGAGTTTTTAAGTAATATGATTAATTAAACTCATTATCTTGAACAATAGTCTAAGTTGTCTTTGCTATATTTATGTTGTAGATCATGGCTCGCGCAGTAGCACCCCTGAATTTTAATGCGTTCCTAGAGAAAGCTAAGTTGAAAGATGATGGAAGTAACTTTGTGGACTGGGCCCGTAATCTAAGGATTATCCTTACGGCTTCCCAGAAGGCTTATGTCCTTGATGCACCGCTTGGTGATCCACCCGCTCCAGTTGAGTCTCTAGACGTTGTGAACGCCTGGCAGGCTCGTTCTGATGATTACTCAATAGTTCAATGTGCAATGTTGTATGGCTTAGAACCGGGACTTCAAAGACGTTTTGAACGTCATGGAGCATATGAGATGTTCCAGGAGTTGAAGTTTATCTTTCAGAAGAATGCCCGGATCGAGAGATATGAGATCTCCGATAAGTTCTATACTTGCAAGATGGAGGAGAACGGGTCTATCAGTGATCACGTGCTCAGAATGTCTGGGTACTCCACCCGTCTGGCTGAATTGGGGATGCCCCTTCCGCCAGAGGCTATCACTGACAGAGTTCTTCAATCATTGCCACCTAGCTACAAGAGCTTCGTGTTGAACTATAACATGCACGGGATGAACAAGTCAATCGCCGAGCTGTTTGCGATGCTGAAAGCCGCTGAGTCTGAAATTCAGAAGGAGCATCAAGTGTTGATGGTCAATAAAACCACTAGTTTCAAGAAAAATGGCAAGGGTAAGAAGGGTAAATCTAAGAAGGGTGGCAAAGCAGTTGCTGCTCCTGTGAAGAAACCCAAGGCTGGACCCAAACCAGAAACTGAGTGCTTTCATTGCAAGGGAACTGGACACTGGAAGCGGAACTGCCCCAAGTATTTGGCTGACAAGAAGGCGGCCAACAACAAACAAGGTATATATGATATACATGTTATTGATATGTTCCTTACCAACCCTCGTTGTAGTGCCTGGGTATTTGATACCGGTGCGGTTGCTCATATTTGCAACTCTAAACAGGAACTGCGGAATAGACGGAGGCTGGCGAAGGACGAAGTGACGATGCGCGTGGGAAATGGTTCCAAGGTTGATGTGATCGCCGTCGGCACGCTCGCTCTTCGATTACCGTCGGGATTAGTGATGAACCTAAATAAGTGTTATTTGGTGCCTGCGTTAAGCATGAACATTATATCTGGATCTTGTTTATTGCGAGACGGTTACTCATTTAAATCAGAGAATAATGGTTGTTCTATTTATATGGGTAATATCTTTTATGGTCATGCACCCAATGTAAGCGGTTTATTCTTATTGAATCTCGATAGTAATGATACACATGTTCATAACATTGATGCCAAAAGATGTAGGATTGATAATGATAATACCACTTTCTTGTGGCACTGCCGTTTAGGTCATATTGGCGTAAAACACATGAGGAAGCTCCATGCTGATGGACTTTTGGAGTCACTTGATTTTGAATCACTTGACACATGTGAACCATGCCTCTTGGGCAAGATGACTAAAACGCCGTTCTCTGGAACAATGGAACGGGCAAGTGACTTATTGGAAATCATACATACTGATGTGTGCGGTCCGATGAGTATTGAAGCGCGCGGTGGTTATCGTTACTTTCTCACCTTCACTGATGACTTAAGTAGATATGGGTTTATTTACTTAATGAAACACAAGTCTGAAACATTTGAAAAGTTCAAACAATTTCAGAGTGAAGTTGAGAATCATCGTAACAAGAAGATTAAATTCCTACGATCTGATCGAGGAGGAGAATATCTGAGTTATGAGTTTGGCAGTCACTTAAGACAATGTGGAATTGTTTCACAACTGACACCGCCTGGAACACCACAGCGTAATGGTGTGTCCGAACGTCGTAATCGAACTTTATTGGATATGGTGCGATCTATGATGTCTCTTGCCGATTTGCCACTATCGTTTTGGGGTTATGCATTAGAGACAGCTGCATTCACTTTAAATAGGGCACCATCGAAATCCGTTGAGACAACGCCATATGAACTTTGGTTTGGCAAGAAGCCAAAGCTGTCGTTTCTTAAAATTTGGGGATGTGATGCTTATGTCAAAAAGCTTCAGCCTGAAAAGCTGGAACCCAAAGCGGAGAAATGCGTCTTCATAGGATACCCAAAAGAGACAGTTGGGTATACCTTCTATCTCAGATCCGAAGGCAAAGTGTTTGTCGCTAAAAACGGAACATTTCTTGAGAAAGAGTTTCTCTCGAAAGAATTGAGTGGGAGGAAGATAGAACTTGATGAGGTTGTTGAACCTTTACTTCAACCTGAGAGTAGCGCAGTGCAGAAAGTTGTTTCTGTGGAGCCTACATTAGCTGAAGAGGAAGTTAATGATGATGATCATGAAGCTTTGGATCAAGTTGCTATCGAACCTCGTAGGTCAACAAGGACGCGTACTGCTCCCGAGTGGTACGGCAACCCTGTCTTAGAGGTCATGTTGTTAGACAACGATGAACCTACGAGCTATGGAGAAGCGATGATGGGCCCGGATTCCGAGAAGTGGTTAGAGGCCATGAAATCCGAGATGGGATCCATGTATGAAAACAAAGTCTGGACTTTGGAAGTATTACCTGAAGGGCGTAAGGCCATTCAGAACAAATGGATCTTTAAGAGGAAGACGGACGCGGACGGTAATGTCACCGTCCATAAAGCTCGACTTGTGGCAAAGGGTTTTTCACAAGTTCAAGGAGTTGACTACGATGAGACCTTCTCACCCGTAGCGATGCTTAAGTCCGTCAGAATCATGTTAGCAATAGCTGCCTTTTTCAATTATGAAATTTGGCAGATGGATGTCAAAACAGCGTTCCTTAACGGTTACCTTAAGGAAGAGTTGTATATGATGCAACCAGAAGGTTTTGTCGATCCAGAGAATGCTGACAAAGTTTGCAAACTCCAGCGATCCATTTATGGACTGGTGCAAGCATCTCGGAGTTGGAATCTTCGTTTTGATGAGGTGATCAAAGCGTTCGAGTTTATACAAGTTTACGGAGAAGCTTGTATTTACAAGAAAGTGAGTGGGAGCTCTATAGCGTTTCTAATATTATATGTGGATGACATATTACTGATTGGAAACAATATAGAAATGCTGGAAAGCATAAAGGAATATTTGAACAAGAGTTTTTCAATGAAGGACCTAGGAGAAGCTGCTTTCATATTAGGCATCAAGATCTATAGAGATAGATCGAGACGTTTGATAGGACTTTCACAAAGCACATACCTTGACAAAGTTTTGAAGAAGTTCAAAATGGATCAGTCCAAGAAGGGGTTCTTGCCTGTATTGCAAGGTGTAAAGTTGAGTAAGACTCAATGCCCAGTGACTGCAGAAGATAGAGAAAAGATGAGTGTCATCCCCTATGCTTCGGCCATAGGCTCTATCATGTATGCAATGCTGTGCACAAGACCCGATGTCAGCCTTGCCATAAGTATGGTCGGAAGGTTTCAAAGTGATCCAGGAATGGAACACTGGACGACGGTCAAGAATATCCTGAAGTACCTGAAAAGGACTAAGGACATGTTTCTCGTTTATGGAGGTGATCAAGAGCTCGTCGTAAAGGGTTACGTCGATGCAAGCTTTGACACTGATCCGGATGACTCTAAGTCGCAAACCGGATACATATTTATTCTTAATGGGGGTGCGGTTAGCTGGTGCAGTTCCAAGCAAAGCGTGGTAGCAGATTCTACATGCGAAGCGGAGTACATCGCTGCCTCGGAGGCGGCGAAGGAAGGTGTCTGGATGAAGGAGTTCATGACAGATCTTGGAGTAGTGCCTAGTGCGCTTAACCCAATGACTCTGTTTTGTGATAATACTGGTGCCATTGCTCTAGCCAAGGAACCAAGATTTCACAAGAGGACCAGACACATAAAGCGACGTTTCAATTCCATCCGCGATTACATCAAGGAGGACGACATAAATATTTGCAAAGTACACACGGATCTAAATGTTGCAGATCCGATGACTAAACCTCTTCCAAGGGTTAAACATGAACAACACCAGAACTGCATGGGTGTTCGATTCATTACAATGTAAATCACATAGTGATGTGAACTAGATTATTGACTCTAGTGCAAGTGGGGACTGTTGGAAATATGCCCTAGAGGCAATAATAAATTGGTTATTATTATATTTCCTTGTTCATGATAATCGTTTATTATCCATGCTATAATTGTATTGATTGGAAACTCAAATACATGTGTGGGTACATAGACAAACACTGTGTCCCTAGTAAGCCTCTAGATGACTAGCTCGTTGATCAAAGATGGTTAAGGTTTCCTAGCCATTGACATGAGATGTCATTTGATAACGGGATCACATCATTAGGAGAATGATGTGATGGACAAGACCCAAACTAAGAACGTAGCATTTGATCGTGTCAGTTTATTGCTATTGTTTTCTGCATGTCAAGTATCTGTTCCTATGACCATGAGATCATGCAACTCCCTGACATCGGAGGAGTACCTTGTGTGTATCAAACGTCGCAACGTAACTGGGTGACTATAAAGGTGCTCTACAGGTATCTCCGAGGGTGTCTGTTGGGTTGGCATGGATCAAGACTGGGATTTGTTACTCTGTGTGACGGAGAGGTATCTCAGGGCCCACTCGGTAATACAACATCACAATGAGCCTTGCAAGCAATGTGACTAAAGTGTTAGCCACGAGATCTTGTATTACGGAACGAGTAAAGAGACTTGCCGGTAACGAGATTGAACTAGGTATAGAGATACCGACGATCGAATCTCGGGCAAGTAACATACCGAAGAACAAAGGGAATAGCATACGGGATTAACTGAATCCTTGACATAGAGGTTCGACCGATAAAAGATCTTCGTAGAATATGTAGGAGCCAATATGGGCATCCAGGTCCCGCTATTGGTTATTGGCCGTAGAGGTGTCTCGGTCATGTCTACATAGTTCTCGAACCCGCAGGGTCTACACACTTAAACGTTTGGTGACGATTAGTATAGTTGAGTTATTTTTGTTGGTGACCGAAAGTTGTTCGGAGTCCCGGATAAGATCCCGGACATGACGAGGATCTCCGGAATAGTCCGGACGTAAAGATTGATATATGTGATAATAGTGTTTTGATCTCCGGAAGAGTTCCGGAGTTCACCGGAATGGGTTCCGGATGTTTACCGAAGTGTTCGGGTGCAGCAACACTTTATATGGGCCAAAGGGATAAAGCCCACGAGGTATTGGAAAGTGCAAAAAGTAGTTTTGCTACCGCGTAAGCGGTACTACCGTTTTGTGAAGCGGTACTACCGCCCAAGCGGTACTACCGCTTGTGTGAAGCGGTACTACCGCCCAAGCGGTACTACCGCTTGTGTGAAGCCTGAGAAAATAATGCATTATAAAAAAAGAGATACACCGGACAAGAAGCCTGAGAATTAACATACCCATTTGGCTGCAGTGCGACAATGACAGGTTTCAACGGAAAGCCGTCAAGCGTGGGAGGATGTAGCGGCTCAACAAAATCCGAGCTACCATCTTTCCTTACGCGCTTGATATTTTTATCCATCCTCCTATAAATCCTGTTTGCTGAAGAGCTGCCAGGTTAATTGAGTGACTCAAGAAACTCAAAGCGCTTCTCCTTGACATTCAAAGCAACTACAAAATTTTGCCGTCCTTCTTGTTTGGCGGATCAAACGTTGCAAACATAATCTGTTGGAAGTAAAAAATATATATTATGGTCTTAGATATTTATGCATTATGAAAACAAAAAAGAGAAAAAAGCAGCAGAAACAAATGCCTTTGGCCACATATAACATTCCTCACCATATCTTTTTGATCAACACGTTCCTCGGGTCTTGAAGAGAACATCAATTTCAATGACTTGCTTGTAGCACCACCTTTCCAAATACTTGTCTGCCAAAAAAAAGGGTGGAAACCAAACAGGTCATTACACACAAAAAAGAAAAAGATAAGAGGATCAAGCAACAGAAAAATATTCTGCATGCTTACACAAAACATAAAAATGAAAATTTTGCATGCTTACACAAACATGGTACGGGACAATCATCGCCGAAGATCCCCTAAACTTATCAACTAGCATAGAAACCTTGACATTTGCAAGGCGGGTACTGAGCATCCCTTTCGCCCAAAAAGATTCACCAACTTCAGCGACGGTAATATCGCCTAACTTAGTCTTAAAAATAATTTGGTCCCTGTATTTTTTTTGAAAAATGCAAGATAAATACTAGCAATAACACGAATCAAAAAGGGCAAAGACTATGATAAAAAAATATATTAATAGAACAATTTACAAGTTTAAAAAAAGGTAATACTTTTTCTTTCTGTCCCTCCTAGCCTTGGTAATAGCACTATACAACTCGTTGTATCTTTTGAGAAGAGCTGGATCAACGCTTGATGGTGTCACAACAGAAAGTTCATCATCTGCAAAAAAGAAAAAGAAAATGATGAAGTTCACTTATAAAAAAAAAGTGCTATAGCTGGCAACTTAAAAAAGAATTAAAAAAGATGAAGTTCACTTATCAGAAGAAAAAAATGTGCTGCAAATAGCAATTTTATCTAAAAAGAACGACATGACGAACAACGGTACACATAGAAAATGAGCTGCAGCTAGCAACTAATTTAAAAGGACTAACAAAGATGAATTCACTTATCATAAAAATGTGATGTAGCTGGCGTACTAATTAAAAAATGAATGAAAAAAAATATGAAGTTCACTTTTCAAAAGAATCCTTGCCTTGAGTGTCAGAGTCCTCATGTTGTTGCTCTTCAGAGCCAACCAAAACAGTTTCACCAGTAGGTTGCGCTGAAAGCATCATAGCCTCACTAGACTGCTCTAGTGCATCAACATCAGGCTTGTCTGGTTTTTGAACAAGCCGGTCAACCGCAGTGTACTCAGATAACTCCTATGCATGAGCACCAACAATAAAATTATCAACATTCTCTTCCAGCTTTTCAATCTCAACATGAACATCTACATGTCGAGTAGGGTTAACAACAGCATCAGACTCCTGAGCTACTTTACAGTGTTGCTCTACAAAAAAAGCCAAAAAGCAAGTCAGTTCACTTGCTACGTATTAAAAAAAAATCAAAAACCTAAGATTAAAAAAAGGAAAAAATATTACATTGTCAGGAGCTGATGCAGAAGCTTCTGCACTGTCACCACCAACAACGACGCAACCCTCCTGGTTCACATCAATATGATCATCACCCACTGATTGATGAATTTCTGAATTTTCGTCTCCATAATGCAAGAAGTTAAAAAGCCACAAAAACACAAAATGAGCGAGAGAAAAAAATAACACAATTAATATGCAACTGTCTTCTATAAACACTGCAGTTCACTAACACAATATTATGCAGCTCTCTTCGACTAAAAAGATATAGCTTCGACACTAGAAAAATAAAGTCATTCCCCAAAAAAAACCTTCTTAGCTACAACAATCAGAGGGGACAACGCATCAGCTAAGTGCTCGTCCTTCTCAATGTCATCGCATGAATCTGGATGGGCATTAGAACCTTCAACTCCAGTCTACGCAATAGAACGAACAACACAATATAAGATGTTAATGAACAAATTGAGATAAAAAATAATAAGTGGGGAAAATCTAAAAATTGAGAAGTAGTGCACATAATACACAAATGAGGTACACATGACAAAGAAAAAACATACATTACCAGTCCCACAGTCAGACAAAGAAGCACCAGCACCAGAGTCCTGTCGGTTCATTTCATTGATAATAACCTTAGTCTTCTTCTCAAACGGGACGCATTTGGCTTCTTGTGACTGCTGCAACTGACCATATGAAGAGCGAATATTCATCTTTGCTAACTTCAAGCTTTCCATGACACCCC
Source organism: Elymus sibiricus (assembly GCA_039707655.1). NCBI lineage: Eukaryota > Viridiplantae > Streptophyta > Magnoliopsida > Poales > Poaceae > Elymus > Elymus sibiricus. Next base: position 517,639,216 of record CM077672.1, on the reverse strand, counting down.
AATCAAAGTTGTCAGCCGCCTTAATATCTTCTTCACGGGGACCGTGACCAGCAGGAAACACTCCAGCAATTTTCCTCAACCTATCACCAGAGGTTGGCAAATCTTCAGATAATTTGATAACCTTCTCAAGAAGCTCATCAATCTCCTCGTGGTTTCTCCCGCCAACGAATGTCTAATCAGAACTTCTAGAATTGTACATCCGAGTAGCTGTGAAAGCACGAGTAGGCGGCTGATCATGACAGGCAGCAAGCTGCCTAGAAAGAGGCTCATGGAACCTAGTAGGACTGCTAAACCTTGGACAAGAGCTACCCCCTAAAAGTGCAACAGGACGCTTGTACACAATATCGCCTGACGCCTTCCACTACAAAAAAGAAAAAGGAAAGCAGTCCACATGTGAATATCTAAAAGGTTCAGAATTTTCATGAATGAAAAATAAAAAAAGCTAAGAAAAGGATAAGAGAAACATTAAAAAAACTGATACACTAACCGGCAGCTTCCAAAACTTGTAAGTTTCCAGATAAATCTTTCCCTTTGCAATAATATCATTATTGTATATCTTCAACAGGTTACTATTCGTCAGGTATGATGCACGTGGCGTCTGGGTGTGAACAACTGATACTTTGCGAAGATTCAAGCAATCCAGATACATTATCAGGGGGACAATGGCACAACCCTCAGCGTAATTCTGCTTGCTACCTTCTGCTTACCACTTCACCACATCTACCTGGAGCTCATCAACAACAAGATGACAAAAGTCCATCTGCGCCATAGCCGCATAATCAATGTTTTCATCCATGGCAGCAACCCTGGACAAACGAACAGCATGCCCGGGGCATAGCAAATTCTAAAAAAGAATCAGGAAGAAAACCTTGACAGCGAGATCAACCTTCTCAGGGTCCTCCACCAACACCTTTAGCAAATCAAGCAAATCCTTAACACCTATACTTCACGAACGGTCGAAGCCAAGCTCATCCTTCAGGGCAGACAACGAATCATCATGGCCACTGTTAGCAGGCCTAGGTACAGTGTGAGCTCCCATAGGAAAAGCAAAAATATGATGAACAACCTCACGAGTAATTTCAAGAACCCCATTAGACCCGCAGTCGATTCTCATCATGCCAGTGTCAATCCTTCCCATCAGATAGCACATAAGAATGTGGGACACATTTTTCTTTGTTGTCAAGTTAAAGACAACACCAAAACCTACATCCCACACACGAATACGATGTGGATCTTTCAATAAATCAACAGCTTTGTAGACAGTGGGGATTGACAAACATACGGTCTTGTTAAACTGAGCATCATCGTCCTCGCCATCATCTTCAGATCTCTTCCTCTTAGTAGTCTTCTTCTGTGTAAAAGAAAATGTAGTCCACATTAATAAATTAGACTAGTCCACAAAAAAGTGCCAAAAACAAACAGATAAGTACACTATGGAGAAAAAATGTAGGCAGATAGAGGAAAAAAAATAACAAGGGAAGAAAAAAGGCATGACTTCAACAAACCTTTGCAACAACATCCGCCTATGCCCCTGAGTCAGGGTCAGCATCTTCGTCAGCATTAACATGCGCCCGCTTTGGTTGGCTCTTAGATTGACCAGAATCATTCGATCTCATAGACTGAACCTTTCTCACAACCTCAGCCTGCATAAAATCATCATCCTCCAAGTCAGGCTCATCATTGACATATAGTCGCTTCCGTTGCTGTTCAACAGCTCTCTTACCAAGCTTCTTTTCCATGCAAGCAACATGAGGGCTCCGCTAAGGAGTAATACCTTGCTCCGCAACAGAACTGAGATTCTTCTTCCGCAAAACAGACTGTTTGACTTTATCAAATTTGGAACTCTTGACAGAATCTGCAACCCTCCTCTGCTTCTCTTTCTCATCAAACTCCTTCGCATCACTTTCAAACCTTAACACCTTCTTACGTTTCCTCTCTTCATCTGCACGAAGCTGTTCTGGGACCATCCAGTGCTGCGTAACTTGCTCTGTACCATCCACAGACTATGACTGGGTTTCAGACAACACAGGGCTTCTAATGCACTGGTTAGAGGTCACACCAACGACATCCTCTGCGAAATAGTGGTCAATCAAGTGAGTAACCTCCTCAAACCCAGGCTCCCCGGCAGATAAATCTGTCGCTGCAACGAATTGAAGTTCATTTATAGTGAGTAAGAAGTGCTTAAAGAAACAAATGCATTTCACTTAGCCATCTTAAGCAGTGCTGTATAAAAAATATAGCATGCAATTTTCTTGAAAAATCCACACAGTACATATTCGTTTACAAAAAAGGCTGACTAACTTCAGGCAGGTCATACCAGTTTGTAAAACATAAAACAACAGTATACAATAAACAAAAGATGCACACATAAAAATTGAAAAAATAAATATATGAATAATGGAGTTCACAATGGGCAAACATGAATATAGTTTACAAAAAAATGTGCTTCAAATAATTTGGCAAACTATGAGGAGAAGAATTAAATACCAGCAGGAGGGGCCACACGAATGGGTGAAGTTTCAATTGGTGAGTTTACTTCAGTGATTGTCTGACCACGATGCTCCTTACCAGCATCACCACGCAAATCAATCGGCGACGAATCATGAACAATATCATGAGGGCCAATACCAACACATTTACCTACTGGATACAAAAAAAACAAAAAAAAATGAATAATATCACATAACAAAATGTCGGGAATGCTGAACACTAACTCAACAAAAACGAATCTACATGATGAACAGAACAACTAGATAAAGCACACAAAAAATGGGGAGCAAGCTGTCCACATACCTTGATCTGTTCCATCTTCTTTGCTTCGCAAGGACGGCGTGTGGAAGATGAACGCGCAAGGACAGCGTGACGAAGATGAGCGCGCAAGGACGGGGTGGCGAAGATGAAACAGATCCGACACGAGCTCCGCCTCCAATCGAGAAGAAATCGCCTGCTTACAAAAGCTACTATATTAGAAATGCTAAAAAACCATGGCCGTGACGAGAATCGGACAACGAGGGGTGCGGGGGGGGGGGTGGCGGGGAATGGCAGATTAGGGGCAGACCAGGAGGGAGGGGATGAGGACAGGGGAGGGGGGAAGTGGAGGGGGGCGCGGAATGCAGGACTCTGGAGGGATGAACTGATAAAAGTGGCTACGACCGCCGGCAGTTGCTGTGGGGGACGGCGGTTGCTGCGAGCGTCGATGATCTCCACGGGCGTCGGAAGTTCCTGCAGGCGATGCTCCACGAGAGAGGAGGGGATTTGTTTCTTAAGGATGCGAGGGGGAAGGGGATAAGGGGGGAACGGGTAGAGCTGCGTAACACCCGATTAGACCATGCCGTGCCTGGCCCACCACATGCCGAGCCAGCGTACTCGCGGGCCGGCATGCCAGGCCCAGCCAGCTTTGGGCACGGGTGTTACGCAGTAGATGGTTTTCACTAGAGAGAATGACAAAGAGAATAAAAGAATACGTTGGCCCACATGACAGTGACAAAACGACGCAATAAAAAAATTAAACATAACTGCAAGCAAAAAAAGCAGTCCGCATCTGCAAGACATCACGTTCTAAAAAAAAGAGAGCCACCCAAAACACATTTTCCGCCACCGCAAGTCTCTGTTTCTTCGACATCCCATCTGGGGACCTTTTCCGGTACTCTGCCGGAGAGGGATTCGATCACGGAGGGCCTCTACATCAACCTTGCTGCCCTTCCGATGATGTGTGAGTAGTTTACCACAGACCTACGGGTCCACAGCTAGTAGCTAGATGGCTTCTTCTCTCTCTTTGATCTTCAATACAATGTTCTCCTCGATCTTCTTGGAGATCTATTCAATGTAATCTTCTTTTGCGGTGTGTTTGTTGGGATCCGATGAATTGTGGGTTTATGATCAGATTATTCATGAATATTATTTGAGTCATCTCTGAATTCTTATATGCATGATTGTTATAGGTTTGTATTTCTCTCCGATCTATCGGTTTGGTTTGGCCAACTAGATTGATTTATCTTGCAATGGGAGATATGCTTTGTGATGGGTTCGGTCTTGCGGTGCTCAATCCCAGTGACAGAAAGGGACATGGCACGTATTGTATCATTGCCCTTATGGGTAAAATGATGGGGTTTATTCATATTAGTTGGATTTACTTTGTCTACATCATGTCATCTTGCTTAAAGCATTAATCCGTTCTTTATGAACTTAATACTCTAGATGCATGCTGGATAGCGGTCGATGGGTGGAGTAATAGTAGTAGATGCAGGCAGGAGTCGGTCTACTTGTCTCAGATGTGATGCCTATATACATGATCATTGCCTTGAAAATCGTGATAACTATGCGTTTTTCTATCAATTGCCCAACAGTAATTTGTTTACCCACCGTATGCTATTTTCAAGAGAGAAGCCTCTAGTGAAAACTATGGCCCCCAGGTCTATTTCCCATCATATAAAACTAAAAACATCTTGCTGCAATTTATTTACTTTTGTGTTTTACTTTATTTATCTATCACTACGAGATTTGATCCTTGCAATTAACCGCCATGGGATTGACAACCCCTTGTTTTGCATTGGGTGCAATCATTTGCTTTTCGTGTGTGTAGGTGCAGCCAATGAGGTTCTGTGTGTTTCTCCTACTGGATTGATAACCTTGGTTCTTAACTGAGGGAAATACTTATCTCTACTATACTGCATCTCCTTTCCTCTTCAAGGATTTTACCAACGCAGCTTACAAGTAGCAGGAAGAATGTCTGGTGCCATTGCCGGGGAGATATCACCAAAACCTATCAGGTACGTACACACAAACTATCATCTACTTGCATTTACTTTATTTGCCATTTGCCTCTCGTTTTCATCTCCCCTACTTCTAAAACAATTTTACAAAAAACACAAAAATATTTTTCGTTTGCCTTTTTGTTTGTTTGCTTGCTTCTACTATTATGGCTAGCTCTTCACTTGTTGCTTGCAGGTACTCAATTTTAAACAAAGAGTAGGAGAGAGTTTGAAAGATGCTTGGTTTAGGATTTGTAGTGCTCAAAACATATCAACTTATAAGCAATCCAATACCGTTCTCCTTCACAATTTTTATTTGGGTGTTACTACTTGGTATAGATTTGTGCTTGATACTATTACCGGAGGGAATTTTCTGTGTAGTCACCCTATGGATGCTTTCAATGCTATGGGAAATTTAGTAGGGTCACCACCTATCACTATTAATGAAACGGCATTGACTTTGGAACATGTTATGCGAAGGTTAGAGATTATTGAAAGAAAAATGTCTACTAAGGAGCATATTGAAAACTTAGATAAAAAGATCCATAATTATATCACTCAATATGGCTCAAAGGTAGGAACTACACTAAAAATGATGAAGGAGAAAGAACCAATAATTGATGAAGTGATAAAAGAAAGTCCTTCTAGAATTGATAGCTTGGAAGAAGTTATTCATAATTTGGGTTCCGCTTTTTCTTCCGTTAAAACCATTGAAAGGACTACTCCTAATAAGAATTGCAAGTTTATGTATGTTCCTAAAAATAAGGGTGCCACATCTAGTGAGGGAAGTGAAGATCTTAAAATGATTAGTGTGCATCCCAACCTCATTGATTTTATAAAGGAACCTAACTATAAAAATGATTTCCTCAATTTTATTCCTAGAAATTTGGTCATTAGAAACCTGCATGTTAAGCCACCTAGGAAGCGTGGTTGTGTGATTGAGGAAATGAAAGATGATAACACTTGAAACTATGCATTACGACTAGCTAGGGGCGTAAAACAATAGCGCTTGTTGGGAGGCAACCCAATGAATAAAATAAATTTTCATTTTATTTATGTTATTTGAGTGTGCACACAATTATGCTACTGTTATGATTGTGTTTTTATGTTTTAATTAGTGTTTGTGCCAAGTAAAGCCTTTAGGATGATGCGGGGTAATCGTTGCTTTGATTCTGTGAAAAACAGAAACTTTTACGCTCAGTCCAGAAAATTCTAAAAATCACTGGAACGTGTTTTAGCTCTGAATTGTTTACACATGATTTATATACAAATTTTCCACGTTTTCCTAATTTTTCAGAATTTTTGGAGGTTCATAAGTATGGTTTTTATTCAGATTGCTACAGACTGTTCTGTTTTAGACAGATTCTGTTTTCGTTGCGTAGTTTGCTTGTTTTGATGGATCTATGGTTCGTATCGGGGGTATGAGTCAAGGAAAAGTTGTAATACAGTAGGTATTATGCAATAATAAAATATGAATGGGTTCATAACATTACCTATAGTTTGTGATTTGGTTATTATACTAACGGATCTCACGAAGGTTTTGTTGAGTTTTGTATGAGTAAGATCAAGAAGGATGAAGGAATAAGGAGTGGCAAGAGCCTAAGCTTGGGGATGCCCGAGGCACCCCAAGATAATATTTAAAGAGACTCAAGCGTTCGAGATTGGGGATGCACCCGAGTGGCATCCCCTCTTTCTTCTACCAACTATCGGTAACTTACTTGGAGCTATATTTTTATTCATCACATGATATGAGTTTTGCTTGGAGCGTCGTGTATTATAGTGGTCTTTGGATTGTTTGCTTTTTAGTTTGCCACAATCATCCCTTGCTGGACACACCTTTTTAGAGAGACACGCATTTATTCGTGATTTGATAGAATACTCGTTGTGCTTCACTTATATCTTCTGAGCTAGGCAGTTGCTCTAGTGCTTCACTTATATCTTTTTGAGCACGGCGGTGGTTATATTTTAAAGAAATAGTTGCAGTCTCATGCTTCACTTATATCTTTTTGAGAGTCTTATAAATAGTAATGGCAATTTGCATGGGTTATGAAATTGGTCCTAATATGATAGGTATTCAAGAAGGATATAATAAAAACTTTCATGTAGATCACTGAATATGATTAGTTTGATTCCTTGCAATAGTTTTGCGATATTAAGGCGGTGATATGTGGGAGGTACTAGTGAATGATTGTGGTTAGTAAGAATATTGGTGTTAAGGTTTGTGATTCCCGAAGCATGCACGTATGGTCTGTCGTTATGCGATGAAGTTGGAGCATGATTTATTATTGATTGTCTTCCTTATGTGTGGCGGTCGGGGGCGCGCGATGGTTAACTCCTACCAACGTCCCCCCTAGGAGCATGCATAGTAGTACTTTGCTTCAAGGGCTAATAGACTTTTCCAATAAGTATGTGAGTTCTTTATGACTAATGTGAGTCCATGGATTATATGCACTCTCACCTTTCCGCAATTTGCTAGCCTCTTCGGTACCGTGCATTGCCCTTTCTCACATTGAGAGTTGGTGCAAACTTCGCCGGTGCATCCAAACCCCGTGGTATGATAAATCATTATTATGGCATTTCCTACCTATATCTTACTCATATCATGGCATTTCCATAGCCATTCTGAGATATATTGCACATAGCCATTCCGAGATATATTGCCATGCAACTTCCACCGTTCTGTTGATATCTTACTCAAAACAGCCACCATACCTACCTATTATGGCATTTCCATAGCCATTCCGAGATATATTGCCATGCAACTTCCACCGTTCTGTTTATATGACACACATCGTCATTGCCTTATTGCTTTGCATGATCATATAGCTGACATAGTATTTGTGGCTCAGCCACCGTTCATCATTTTTTATAGATGTTACGCTAGTATCATTGCACATCCTGGTACACTGCCAGAGGCATTCATATAGAGTCATATTTTGTTCTAGTATCGAGTTGTAATTCTTCAGTTGTATGTAAATAGAAGTGTGATGATCATCATTATTAGAGCATTGTCCCAGTGAGGAAAGGATGATGGAGACTATGATTCCCCCACAAGTCGGGATGAGATTCCGGACGAAAAATGAAAAAAAATGAAAAAAAAGAAAAAAGAAAGAAAAAAAGAAAAAGAAAAAAAAGAAGAAAAAAAGAAAAAGAAAAAAGGGGAAAAAAGTGAGAGAAAAAGAGAGAAGAGGCAATGTTACTGATACGTCTCCAACGTATCTATAATTTTTGATTGTTCCATGCTGTTATATTATCAATCTTCGATGTTTTTATATGCATTTACAGCAATTATATATCATTTTTGGAGACTAACCTATCAACTTAGTGCCCAGTGCCAGTTGCTGTTTTCAGCCCTGTTTTTGTTTTACAGAAAATCAATACCAAACGAAGTCCAAATGCCACGAAACTTTTTGGAGATTTTTTATTGGACAAGATAGACACTAGAAGCTTCGGGAGAGGACCATACGCCAGAAGGGATGGCCACGAGCCACCAGGGCGCACCTGGGGGGGCAGGCACGCCCTGGTGCCTCGTTGCCCCACCCCAGCTCCGTTTGACCAAACTATTCCACTATAAATTCAAAAAAAATCAGAAACACTCAGGGGAGTCCACGAAATACTTTTTCCGCCGCCGCAAGTTTCTGTTCTCGAGAGATCCCATCTGGAGGCCTTCTCCGATACTCCGCCGGAGGGGGAATCGATCACGGAGGGGCTCTACATTAATCTTGCTACCCTTCCGATGATGCGTGAGTAGTTTACCACAGACCTTCGGGTCCATAGGCAGTAGCTAGATGGCTTCTTCTCTCTTTTTGATCTTCAATACAATGTTATCCTCAATGTTCTTGGAGTTCTATCCGATGTAATCACTTTTTGCGGTGTGTTTGTTGGGATCCGATGAATTGTGAGTTTATAATCAGATTATCCATGAATATTATTTGAGTCTTCTCTGATCTCTTTTATGCATGATTATTATAGCTTCATATTTCTTCTCCGATCTATTGATTTGGTTTGGCCAACTAGATTGATTTATCTTGCCATGGGAAGAGGTGCTTTGTAATGGGTTCGATCTTGCGGTGCTCAATCCCAGTGACAAGAAGGGACATGACATGTATGTATCATTTCTATTAAGGGTAAAAATATGGAGTTTATTCATGTGTGAGTTTATCTTGTCTACATCATGCCATCGTTCTCAAGGCGTTACTCCGTTCTTTATGGACTTAATACACTAGATGCATGCTGGATAGCGGTCGATGTGTGGAGTAATAGTAGTAGATGCAGGCAGGAGTCGGTCTACTTGTACTAGACGTGATGCCTATATACATGATCATTGCCTTGGATATCATCATGATTATTTGCTTTTCTATCAATTGCCCAACAGTAATTTGTCTACCCACCGTATGCTATTTTCTCGAGAGAAGACTCTAGTGAAAACTATGGCCCCCGGGTCTATCTAAATCATATTACTAAAACCCTAAAAATATTGCTGCCATTTTCTTTTATTTATTTTATTTTGTATTTTTGTTTCAATCTATCTATTTATCACATACAATTTAATCTTGCAATTTACCGCCGAGGGATTGACAACCCCTCGTTTGCGTTGGGTGCAAGGATTTGTTGTTTGTGTGCAGGTGCTGCTAACGAGGTGTTGCATGATTCTCCTACTAGTTCGATAACCTTGGTTTCATAAATGAGGGAAATACTTATCTCTACTGTGCTGCATCATCCCTTCCTCTTCGGGGAAAATACCAACGCAAGCTACAAGTAGCAGCAAGAATTTCTGGCGCCGTTGCCGGGGAGGCATCATCAATCTATCAAGTACCTTTGCATAAACTCTCATCTCCTTGCATTTACTTTATTTGCCTCTCGTTTTCATCTCCCCCACTTCTAAAATGGTTTTACAAAAATACAAAAATATTTTCCGTTTGCCTTTTTCTTGTTTGCTTGCTTGCTTGCTTGTTATCTTGTTTGCGTAGTCACGATGTCTCAAGAAAATACAAAATTGTGTGATTTTTCCAATACTAGTAATAATGATTTTATTAGTACTCCGATTGCTCCTCCTGCCGCTAGTGTGGAGACTTGTGATATTAATGCCGCTTTGCTAAATCTTGTTATGAAAGAACAATTTTCTGGTAGTCCTAATGAAGATGCTGCACATCCCATCTTAACACTTTCGTAGAATTGTGTCACATGCAAAAGAAAAAATATGTGGATAATGATATTGTGAAATTAAAATTATTCCCATTCTCATTACGGGATCGTGCAAAAATTTGGTTTTCATCTTTACCACGAAATAGTATCGATTCTTGGGATAGGTGTAAAGATGCTTTTATTACTAAGTATTTTCCTCCCGGGAAAATTATTTCTCTTAGAAATCAAATTATGAATTTCAAGCAACTTGATCATGAACATGTTGCCCAATCTTGGGAGAGGATGAAATTAATGATAAGAAATTGCCCTACTCATGGTTTAAATTTATGGATGATCATACAAAAATTTTATGCGGGGTTGAATTCTGTTTCTAGAAATCTTTTAGATTCCGCCGTGGGTGGTACTTTTATGGAAATTACTTTGGGAGAAGCTACTGAATTGCTTGATAATATTATGGCAAATTATTCACAATGGCATACTGAAAGAACTCCTACTAGTAAAAAAGTGAATTCTATTGAAGAAATTAGTATTTGAGTGATAAAGTTGATGCGCTTATGAAATTGGTTGCTAGTAAAAATACTCATATTGATCCTAGTGATGTGCCATTGTCCACTTTGATTGAGCAAAATAATGATCATGTAGTCACTTCGGCGCCTGCCATGACACGAGCGCCTACTGTTGTCCCTTTGCCCGATGGGTGAGTGCCTCCAGCGAGGCCCACACCAGATATGTAAGTCTCTAAGTGCTTGCAAGGCGTGGTTGCCCAGATCCTGCCTCTAACATCTTTATTCATTGTCTACCGTGCGATTTCGGGGCCGTTCTATCTAGCTCTTCATTGAGCACTACCCCTCGTACTAGTACGGGGGCATTCATTGCCACACCTATTTCACAAGTTCCACCGCCCGATCCAGTTCCTGCCCCAACGGAGAATACGGGGCTCTCTGACAACTCAACGTTGCCTATAGTCGGCGCTGCTTGCCAACCACCTACATCCGATGTAGGTGGGGGAGATCGGATGCCATCTACCGAGGAGGCGACCTTGGTGGCCGCCGATTAGGACAGTCCCCAGAGAGAGGCGACCTCTGCGACCCGTTAGGAGGAAGTGCAAGATCCTCCTCCCCCTTGTACTACCTCGGCCGCTATCGAGGAGATGGGCGATCATGCAACCGAGCTGGGTTCCCGGGGCGCCGCTCCTGCTCCTGCTTCATCCTCGACGACTGATACGTCTCAAACGTATCTATAATTTTTTATTGTTAAATGCTATTGTGTTATCACTTTTATATATTTTTATAGCAATTTATATTATTTTTATGGACTAACCTATTAATTTAGTGCCTAGTGCCAATTCCTGTTTTCTGCTTGTTTTTGGTTTCGCGGGAAATCAATATCTACGGAGGTCAAAAGACGTTGCTAATTTAACATGATTATTTTTGGGCAACAAGACACCTAGTAAGCTTCGAGAGAGATCGAGAGGAGCTAAAGGGGGCCCACACGGCCACTTGACGCGCCCTGGGGGTGGCGCCTAGGCCGTGTGGGGCCCTCGGGAATCCAACCGACCTAATTCCACCACCATAAATCGCTATAAATACAGAAACCCTCCGACGTATTTTCAGAAGAATTTTATCGCCGCCGCAAAACTCTATTCCAAAGAGATCCCATCTGGAGCCCTGTTCCGAAGCCCTGCCGGAGGGGGAAGCCATTAACGGAGGACTCTACATCAACCTTGCTGCCTCCATGACCATGTGTGAGTAGTTCCTTTAGGACCTACGGGTCCATAACAGCAGCTAGATAGTGCTCTCTCTCTCTTTTGGATCTTCAATACCATGTTCCCCTTCTTCTCTTGTATGATTGGGATCAATCCGATGTAATCTGCGGTGTGTTTGTTGGGACATGATGAATTATGAGTTTATGATCAGATTGTTCATTGAAATCAATTGAATCTTTTGGAGTTTATTTGCTGCATAATTAAATAGCTTTGTATTTCTCTCCGATCTATCTATCTTCTTTGGCCAATTTGATTGATTTATCTTCAGTGGGAGAGGTGCTTTGTAGTGGGTTCTAATATTGCGGTGTTCTATATCCCAGTGACAGAAAGGGACAAGACACGTATTGTATTGTTGCTACTAAGGATAAAACGACGGGGTTTTGTCATATTGATTGACTTCTTCCTGTCTACATTATGTGATCTTGCTTATTGCAGTACTCTATTTCTTGTGAACTTAATATCTTGATATGCATGCTAGATAGTGGTCTTGGGGTGGAGTATTAGTAGTAGATGTTGTTGGATTAACGGTCTACTTATCACAGACGTAATGCCTATGTGAGATTATGCCATGCATGATCATAGTTATAAACATTACTATTCTTGATAATTGCCCAACTGTAATTTGTTCACCATGCTACTTGCCTGCTTTCGAGAGAGTTACCTCTAGTGAACCTATGCCCCCCGGGTCTTTGCTACATTACATTCTTCTACTACAAAAATTGATCTTGCTACTTGCTTTCTCAATTGCTTTACTACTTTACAATCATCATCTTCCACTATCAGTTTTAACCTTGTAACTAGCAAGACAAGGGGACTGACAACCCCCTTGCCAAGTTGGGTGCAAGCAATTTGTTTTGTTGTGAGCAGCTGCTGCTAACCTTGTTAGCTTGTTGCCTCCGACTGGTTCAATTAAACCTTGCTTCTTCACTAAGGGAAATACTTTGCTTCTGTGCTGCATCACCCTTCCTCTTTAGGGAATCCCAACAACTCCTACGGGAGTAGCAAAGAATTTCTGGCGCCGTTGGCGGAGAGTCAACTTCTAACAAATCAGGTACCTCCACACAAACTTCTTATTTTGCCTGTTTTATTTCTTGCCTAGTTGCTTTTGCCTTTTTCTTGCATGCATCTTTGCTTGCCAATAAAATTCAGAAACACCAAAAATATTTTGTTGTTATTTCTGCTTTTGTTGCTATCATGTCTACTCCTGAGAACACCAAGCTATGTGATTTTTATAATACTAATAATAATGATTTTATTAGTACTCCTATTGCTCCTCCCACCACTAGTGCGGAGTCTTATGAAATAAAAGTAGCTTTTCTAAATCTTGTTATGAAAGAACAATTTTCTGGAAAATATAATGAAGATGATGCTGCCCATCGTAATACATTTGTTGAATTATGTGATATGCAAAAAACTAAAGATGTAGATAATGATATTATAAAACTAAAGCTATTTCCTTTTTCCCTTCGATATTGAGCTAAGGAGTGCTTAGTGTCTTTACCAAAAAATAGTATTGATTCTTGGACTAAGTGTAAAGATGGTTTTATTGGCAACTATTTTCCTCCTACAAAAATTATATCTTTGAGGAATCAAATAATGAACTTTAAACAACTTGATCAAGAACATGTTGCCTAATCTTGGGAAAGAATGAAACTCATGCAAAAAAATTGCCCTACTCATGGATTAAGTCTTTGGATGGTAGTACAAAATTTCTATGCCGGACTAAATTTTGTTTCCAGAAACCTTCTACATTTCGCTACAGGTGGTACATTTATGGGGATAACAGTTGGAGAGGCTATTAATCTTCTTGATAACATGACCACAAACTATTCCCAATGGCACACCGAACGAGCTCCAACTAGTAAGAAGGTAAATTTTGTCGAGGATGTTTCCTCTTTTAATGAAAAAGTTGGTATGATTATGTCCATGCTTGCTACTAAGAGTGCCACTATTGATCCAAATGATATGCCATTGTCTACCTTGATTGAACAAAATAAAGATAATGTTGATGTGAATTTTATTTCTAGAAGTAATTTCAACAACAATGCTTATAGGGGTAACTTTGGTAATAATCTTAGACCGTATCCCGGTAATCCTTGAAATTCCTATGGCAATTCTTATGGTAATTCTAATAATAATAATTATAATAATAGAATACCTACTAATCTGGAGAGTACCATTAAATATTTTATCAATTCTCAAAAGGCTTTCAATATTACTATAGAGGAAAAATTGAGGAATGTTGATACTATGACTAGAACCGTCGATAGACTTGCTCATGAGGTGGATATGCTTAAAATTAAAAAAATTCCACCTCATAAAGATGAAATGCATGAATCTCTAGAAGCAATCCAAGTTTCTATCGATTACACTACTAAAATGATTGCCATGCTAAAAGCTAGGGACGAACAAGTAAAAAATAAGATTCAATTGCGCTATCTTGCTTGTGATGATGAAGATGTTAAAACTATAGGAGTGTCACCTATTGAATCTTTGTTTGGAAATATTAAACATGATAAAAATGATGATAAAGGGACTAGAGAAGAGTCAACTTTAGATAGAAGGAGTCCCAACTGTTCGGAGGGTGAAAAACTTGATGATAAAAATGATAAAAGTGGGTTTGGAGAGGTCAAGACTTTAGGTAGTGTTGCACCCACTGTTTTGGATATCAAGGACTTTAATTATGATAATTGTTCTATTAATGAATGTATTTCCTTGATGCAATCCATGTTAAGTTCACCCAATGCCTGTGATTATAATAAAGATTTTACTAAACATATTGTAGAAGCACTCACTAAGGCTAATGAAGAAAAGTTAGAACTTTAGGTTTCCATCCGTTGAAAATTAGAGGATGGATGGGAACCTACTATTGAAATCAAGATTAATAATTATGAATGCAATGCTTTGTGTGATTTAGGAGCAAGTGTTTCCACTATGCCTAAAGCACTTTATGATATTCTTGGTTTTGATTCTATGACTGAATGCTCATTAAATTTGCACCTTGCGGATTCAAGTATAAAAAAGCCTATGGGAAGAATAAATGATGTGATTATAATTGGTAATAGAAATTATGCTCCCGTGGACTTTATTGTTTTTGATATTGAATGTAATACCGCATGTCCTATCATACCTGGAAGACCCTTTTTGAGAATTCTAGGTGCAATTGTTGATATGAAGTAAGGCAATATAAGGTTCCTATTTCCATTGAAGAAAGGTATGAAACAGTTCCCAAGAAAGAGAGTTAAGCCTCCTTTTGAATCAATCATGAGAGCCACATATGATATATCTTTAAATGATCATAAAACTTGATAGATTGCATGATGCCTAGCTAGAGGGCATTAAACAATAGCGCTTGTTGGGAGGCAACCCAATATTTATCTTTTTGTTTATTTTCTATTATATGAGTCTACATAATTATTGCTACTGTAGTAATTATGTTTGTATCTTTTATTTTCATTTTTGTGCCAAGTTAAGCCTTTGAGATGTTGCAATTGCATGTTTGTTAGGTTATGTGCAGAAACAGAAACTTTTTTGCCCAGTATTTGAATTTGAATTTTTTACAGGAATGTGATAAATTTCTGAAATTTTAACATAGTACTGCACTACAAATTTTCTATCACGTCCTAATTTTTGAGGAATTTTGGAATTACATAAGTATATTTGAAAATTAGATCTTTAAATACTATTCTGTTTTTGACAGATTGCTGTTATGTTTTAAATTTTCCATGGCTTATATTGGGGATATAAATTGTGGAAATGATAGGATATAGTAGCCATTACCAGGAAATAATTATGCATCTTGTCTTGACAGTACATAATTGGGAGATTTATTTTTAATGTACTAACCTATCTCACGAGTTCTGTTAAGTTTTGTGTGAATGAAGTTTTTAAGATCGAGGGGAGACATCGATATGAGATGAACAAGGAGTGGCAATAACCTAAGCTAGGGGATGACCAAGGTACCCCAAGGTAATATTCAAGGAGACTCAAGCGTCTAAGTTTGCGGATGCCTCGGTAGGCATCCCCTCTTTCGACATCAACAATTATCGGTATGTCTCGGTTGGACCTAAGCTTTTATTTATTCACATGATATGTGTTTTGCTTGGAGCATATTTTGCATTTATTTTAGTTTGTTTTGCTGGACATCGCAATCATTATGTTCTGGACACACTTATTTGAGAGACACACATTGGTCTATTTTTTATATAATGCTCATTAATCTTCACTTATATCTATTTGAGTCGAGGCATGCATAGAAATTTGCTCTTGTACTTCACTTATATTTGTTTGAGCACGCTGATAAATTATGTTTTTATAGAAAACTTTAGGACTCTCTTGCCTCACTTATATCTTTTTAGAGAGCTGAATAGTAATTGGTAATTTGCATGAATTATATGTTGGTCCTAAAAATAATAGGTATGTAGAAGTGGTATAATAAAAACTGGCTTGAACTTGTAGATCATTGAACTAGATAGTTGGGTTCCTTGCAATAATTTTGAGATAGTGAGTGGGTGATTATTTATGTGTAGCCTTAAGGACTTGCCCAAAATAGTGGAAAGGTGTCATAAGGTCATACACGTTAATACTTGTGGTCGTTGAAGTGAAACTGATTATGAAGGGTCAAAGTTGAAGAACGTTGTAAGTAACCAACTTTGTAGAATGGGTCGGGAAGCCTAGCGGACTTCGGTTCATCAAACTCATCCCTTGGAGTGATCAGTCTCGTGGTTAACTCGGTGTAGACTATGAAGTATTAGCGAGATGTTTTGGTTTATGAGTTGCGGTCTTTAAACCACTTCCACCTATCCATATTTTGCTAGCCTCTTCGGTACCGTGCATTGCCCTCTCTCACCTCGAGACATGGTGCATACTTTGCTGGTGCATTCAAACCCCATGATATGATACGCCCTCTCACACATAAGCCTCATTATATCTTCCTCAAAACAACCACCATAGCTACCTATTATGGCATTTCCATAGCCATTCCGAGATATATTGCCATGCAACTTCCATTGTTACTATTCATGACTTGAGCATTCATTGTCATTTGCTTTGCATGATCATATGGAGCTGACATTGTATTTGTGGCAAAGCCACCGTTCATAATTTTCATACATGTTACACTAGATCATTGCATATCTTGGTACACTGCCAGAGGCATTCATATGTAGTCATTATTTTTCATTACAAAAGAGTAGTAAGTAAATAAAAGTGTGATGTTTATTAGAGTGTGCCTCTACCTGTGAGATAAAACAGAGAGGAAAAAAGAGGCCAAAGAGCCCACAAAAAAAGGCGCAAAAAGGAGTCCATAAAAAATGAGAGAAAAAGCGAGAGGAGGCACACTACTATCCTTTACCACACTTGTGCTTCAAAGTAGCACCATGTATTTCATATAGAGAGTTTTCATGATTATCATTTTCATATGCTAGTGGGATTTTTACATTATAGAACTTGGCTTGTATATTCCAATGATGAGCTTCCTCAAATGCTCCAAGTCTTCATGGGCAAGCAAGTTGGATGCACACCCACTTAGTTGCATTAGGAGAGTTTTCATACACTTATAGCTCTAGTGCATCTGTTGCATGGCAATCCCTACTCCTCACATTGACATCGATTCTAAGGCCTCTCCATTGCCTAACGATCAAGCCTCATTGATGTGAGACTTTCTTATATTTTTGTCTTCTCATAAAAACCCCCATCATCATTCTCTTTGCCATCCTAAGTGCTAAGACCAAGGCTTGTGAATTGAGCATTAAGCGAAGTGCTAAGTAGTTGAAAAGTGCTCATCACGGATTTGGTTGCTTGACTGAAGCTCTAGGTTGTGTTATGTTAAGATGTTTGAATATGATAAAGCCTTGAGTGATTGGGGACATGTATATGACATCACGAATATTAATTGGTATCACATGAAAACATTAATCCATGAAAAGCAATAGTAATTTTGGTTACATGTTTTGATGTTACTTGCTTAGTGTCAAATATAGATTATTGCTTTGAATCACTTTTGTCCTAGTTCATACTACTGTTTAGATCATTTGATCAAGATCATGCTAGGTAGCATTCAACATCAAAAGTTATCTTTGTTTATTATTTACCTACTCGAGGACGAGCAGGAATTAAGCTTGAGGATGCTGATACGTCTCAAATGTATCTATAATTTTTGATTGTTAAATGCTATTATGTTATCACTTTTATATTTTTTATGGCAATTTATATTATTTTTGTGGACTAACCTATTAATTTAGTGCCCAGTGCCAGTTCCTGTTTTTTGCTTGTTTTTGGTTTCGCAGGAAATCAATATCTACGAGGTCCAAATACGTTGCCGATTTAACACGATTTTTTTTGGGCAACAAGACACCTGGGAAGCTTCGGGAGAGATCGAGAGGAGCTGCAGGGGGCCCACACGGCCACCTGGCGCGCCCTGGGGGGCCGTGCCTCTAGGCCATCTGGAGCCCTTGGGATTCCAACTGATCTAATTCCACCGCCATAAATCCCTATAAATACAGAAACCCTTCGACGTATTTTCAGAAGAATTTTATCACCGCCAGAAGCCTCTGTTCAGAAGAGATCCCATCTGGAGCCCTGTTCCAGAGCCCTGCCGGAGGGGGAAGCCATTGCCGGAGGCCTCTACATCAACCTTGCTGCCTCCATGACCATGTGTGATTAGTTCCTTTAGGACCTACGGGTCCATAGCAGTAGCTAGATGGTGCTCTCTTTCTTTTGGATCTTCAATGCCATGTTCCCCTTCTTCTCTTGTGTGATTGGGATCAATCCGATGTAATCTGCGGTGTGTTTGTTGGGACATGATGAACTGTGAGTTTATGATCAGATTGTTCATTGAAATCAAATGAATCTTTTGGAGTTTCTTTGCTGCATAATTAAATAGCTTTGTATTTCTCTCCGATCTATCTATCTTCTTTGGCCAAGTTTGACTGATTTAGCTTCAGTGGGAGAGGTGCTTTGTAGTGGGTTCTAATCTTGCAGTGTTCTATATCCCAGTGACAGAAAGGGACAAGACACGTATTGTATTGTTGCCACTAAGGATAAAACGACGCGGTTTTGTCATATTGATTGACTTCTTCCTGTCTACATTATGTCATCTTGCTTATTGCAGTACTCTGTTTCTTGTGAACTTAATATCTTGAGATGCATGCTGGATAGCGGTCTTGGGGTGGAGTAATAGTAGTAGATGCTATTGGATTAACGGTCTACTTATCACGGACGTAATGCCTATGTGCGATTATGCCATGAATGATCATAGTTATAAACATTACTATTCTTGTCAATTGCCCAACTGTAGTTTGTTCACCATGCCACTTGCATGCTTTCGAGAGAGTTACCTCTAGTGAACCTATGGCCCCTGGGTCTTTGCTTCATTAAATTCTTCTACTACAAAAATTGCTCTTGCTACTTGCTTTCTCAATTGCTTTACTACTTTAGAATCATCATCTTCCACTATCAGTTTTAACCTCGTAACTAGCAAGACAAGGGGATTGACAACCCCCTTGCCAATTGGGTGCAAGCAATTTGTTTGTTTGTGAGTAGGTGTTGCTAACCTTGTTAGCTTGTTGCTTCCTGCTTGTTCGATTAAATCTTGGTTCTTCACTAAGGGAAATACTTTGCATCTGTGCTGCATCACCCTTCCTCTTTAGGGAATCCCAACAACTCCTACGGGAGTAGCAACGGCCAACCCCGGCACAGCGCCTTCGTCGGGACGGTTTACCGACATCTCAGTGACACCGTCGGAGGCCGCATTGGTGCAGCGGCGCTGGGAGGCGGATGCAGCCTGGAGCAACCAAGTGCTTACGCAGGAGCAACGGGAGTGGCTTCATGCCGTTAGGGAGAAAGCAAAGTCCATGGAACTGGGAGTTTTGGACATGCTTGTCGTCTTTTTGACCGATGCGAAGGTAAGAAATGTATTCAGTATGTTCCCTAAGTATGACAGCATACTCAGTAGCCCTCAAGGTGCATGCCGCCTGAAGATCCGAGGTACACCTGAGCCAAAGACTTAAGAATTTTAATAAGGGGGATGTCGCATTTGAAGTGCAGCTCTGCGGGAGGAAAATGCCGAGCTGTAGTTTGGGAAAACACCCTTAGTTTTAGAAGAAACTACGGTGTTCAGTAGCCCCCGAGACTCGGGCTGCTTTGCAAAAATTGGCCCGAGGATCAAGAAAGTCCTCGGGGAAACCGAGTGGCTACCATTATTTAGGAAAAAACGCTGAACCCAGTAGCCCCTAAGATTTAGGGCGGTTTGCAGAAAACTGACCCGAGGGTCGAAATCGGACTCCAGAGCTCTGTTGAAGAACGCTGTGGCACCATGGCTCCGAGAGACCGGAACGCCCCGTATTCCAGCCCAGAGATCAAGTCTTCTGGAATACGGCACTGCTTGGCATAGAACAAATCAGCGCTTTATTACGAATAAATGGGGTACAAGGGTCTGATATTACAAAGCTTACAGGGAGCACGGCGACACTTCGCCTGCTAAGATTGTTCTATGCTAGTAGCGGCACATCTCGAAGCGGAATAAATTCTAGCAGCAGAACAACGGCGACGATGATGAACTCCACTCCGCAGAGACTCTGGCTAGGACGTATCCTAGAGCGCAACCTCGGGGTTCTCGACAAACAAGAAATTTCGGCATCACCTGCAATCTGGTATGACACGCCAGGTGAGTACTTTGAATGTACTCGCAAGCTCAGAGCAACCAAAGCAATCAAGACAAACAACAGCATGGCATTTATAGGTTATTCATTAATGATGAACACGATACTACTAGAACAACATGAGCATGGCATGGACATATAATTCATAATATGAACATGGTGATACTAGCACTATCATGCAAGGGGGGGGGTCGACGTTTAAGGTCTCATGGACCAACTTACTCTGCTCGGAGGTTATCTCATAACCACCTTAGGTATCAATCTTTCTTACCGTCGTGATCATCACACGATCACCTCATGATCAACCATCATCAAGAATACCATCGTGATCAACTCGTGACCACATAAAGATCAACCAACTTATTTTCTCATCGAACCGGGGTTGTTATTATTCAGATTATTATTTCTGTTGACTCATAGTGTGACCTACTATGAACCGTGTCCATGACCGAGGATGCAGCTATCGATAGATTATACACTCTGCAGAGGTTAGTACACTGTACCCACACTACGGAACTCATGGCCTCGTGCTCCCATTCGGGTGGACCAACAATATTCCGACAAAACCAATCTATTGCATGACACTCTCCCGGCCACTCCGACAAACTCCCCTTTGGGCTATGTCCTGGGTTACCCCGATGCCAACTCGTGACATCCGCCACCTCTGTGGCTGCCACCGTCGTGGCCAAACATAAACATCGTCCCACACGGGGACCTCGATACCATAAAACTCGGGTACTCAAGGCTTATGGCCGCCTACCTGATCAGGATAGCGCGCGCACATAACCTTCCCTAGTAGGAGGCACCGGCGAGGGGCATGACAATAGACTGCATTAGGGCCTCCCCATCCAGGCAAGTGTGGTTGCACTGGTGAGCTCGATTCGGTGGCACCATGACTCAGCCAACAGATTTGTTCAAGTTCGATTAATGTCAGGTTCAACTTAAATGGTGATGAGCTGAGTCATAATAACATGGTGAAATAACAATGCATATGAGCATAATATCAGCATGAGCATGGATGGGAACAAAACCATTTAACATATGGATCATAGCATCAACATCAATAAATCATTTAATCTACTAGATGCAAACGATCATAACATAGCAATGGTCATGAATATCACAAGTATGTTCATATCAAACCATAAATACTCATGTGAGCATATCATTATTACTAACATCGGAAAAGATTACAAGAATAAAACATGTTAAGAATATCCTTAGCAATAAATCATATTACTTACTAGATCAAAATGAACATGGCATAAACATGGACTCACAAGCATATTCGAAGTATTAACAAAGTCATTTAAATGAACTAACAAATATTAAATATTTAAGTGGAAACCATGGCTAATGCAAGGCTATCATGCAAGGGGCTGTCGTGGCTTGCCTGGGGATGGAAGAACCATCGGGAAGAAGTGCGAGAGCTCGCGGATATTTTTTTTGCCGGAAAAGGTTCTCTCTCGGCGGAGCTGATTAGAGGGCTGGGGCAAAATGGTCATTTTCACAGTGTGAAAACATTATGAAAATGACATCAACAGAACGGGCTCGACGAACTGAGATCGTGGGCTTTGGAATCACCTGAATCGGAGTTACGGTTGCGGAGATACGGCCGTTCGTTCGTTAGGCAGAAAATCAAATAAAAACTGTTCATTTCTGGCCTTAACGGACGAACGTCCGCTCTTTAATAGTTTCGGTCGGTGGCTGAGAAGTTGAAAGCGTATTTCTGAAAATACGTTTTCTCTTTTGGAAAACGTATTCTGCTCTGAAGCCGCGCGGAAGTACGTTTTCCGAACTGGAAAACGCATTCGGCGAATGCGCCTCCACTTATCCACGTCAGCCAGCCGGCCAGGGTCAATGACAGACGGGGTCCATAGGCAGGAGGTGGTCGTCGTCTTCCTCCTTCGTCGCCCGCGCCTGGCTGCGGGCAGGGCCGGCCCCGACGGCGATTGCCGGTGGCACGGGCCACCGTAGGCGACGCCTAGCCTACCTACGGGTTCAGGGCGATGAGGCGGTCCCGTTCCATGGTGGCGTGGTCGCCGAGGAGCTCGGAGACGGGCACGGCTTCGGCCGCGGTGGGTGAGGCTTCGGCCGATTTGGGATCCGGCGACTCGGGCGTCCATTGGCTCGGGATGGAGGCTGAGGAGGGTCGGTGTGCTGCTAGGAGCTCGACGGTGGTGTTGTATTGGGCGGATGTGGACCGGAGTGTTGGGGCGAGGGAGAGGGCCGAGCGGCGGATGCTTCGTCGGAATGGAGGGAGATGGCCGCTTGAGCTCGAATGCTCTCTGTAGGTGATCGATTAGGAGGAGGAGAGGAGGTTGGAGGGCTCGGAGAGGGTCGGGAGGGGCTTAAATAGCCAGGGAAAGATGCGGGGGCCGAGAGCCGCCACGGGGATCCGAAGATGCTCCGGGGAGGCTTGGGTGCGCCGCGGGTCCCTTGAGTCGAGGGGAGAGAACAGAGGGGATGCGCACGCGGCGCTAGGGACACGCGAGTGTGGACGGGGCGAGCACAGGGGAAGGAGCACGCGCGGGCGGCCACAGTGCCCGTGTGCCCATGGATTTGGCTCGGTCCGGCGAGCAATCAGCGGGGGAGGGCAGTCCGGGGAGGCGAGGGGAGCAGGGGAGGGCGCTGCGGCGAGCGGAGGTGGCGCACGGAGGGCGCTCGGGCGGCGGCAGAGCGGGTCCGGGCGCCAGAGCGCGCTTTTGGCCAGCAGAGCACGCGCTCTGTGCCTAGTCACTGCGTGCAATGGCTATAGGAGGGCTCATGTGCCTGGCTAAAGGTGTCTAGCGCGTTGTCCTCACTTAATGGTCCCTACCAGAGGTGATAACTCGACTAAAGGCGCTATGTGCTGATGGGATACATAGTGAAAGTTTGCTGTAGCAAACTTGATCCAAAAGCTGAGGTAAAGTGGCTTGGTAAAAGAGAGGAATAAGATGTCACAATGGTTAGGGGTAGGAAGGACTACAGTCCTGTGAATTATTAGGTCATTTGGACAAGGTTTGAGTGCAGTTGCTTTACAACTACAAGAATTGGCCAGAATCGAGATCAGGAAGTAGAACTCACATGGATGATTGGATTGGGTTGAAAATTGGAGGAGGATGATGATTGGGGCATATGAAGGCACCATAAAACTTTCATATCATTTGGATGAATCAAAATGGTACTTCCTTCACAATGCTCCACACTGGACAGAAACTTGGGGGAATTTTGTGCAGATAATTACTTGGCACAATGAAGTGAATTTTGGCATGCCCAAAGGATATAGGTATGTTTAGGTCCTGGATTAATTTCAGAATTATTGAAGCAATACAAAATATAGTTGCTTCACAAACTGAAATTGTGACCAGAAACCAAGATTTGAAGGTGTGCTCACATAGGTTGTTGGATGAAGATGAAATTTGGTGGAGAGTTATTATTTGATCATATGAATGATCTACCAAAATTTCAACTCATTTGAATTATCCGAGATAGTACTTCCTTCACAAAGCTTCTCTCTGGACATAAACTTTGCAAATTTACTGAGGAAGATTTACTAGGCAAATGAAGCTGAATTTTGGCATGTGCCAATAATTTTTATATGAGAGAGTGCCCAAATATTTTGAGGGAAATAAAGAAAATATAAATAGCACTTCCTTCACAAAGTGCCATTCTGGACAGAATAGGAAATGAATATTCCTGAATTATTTTTGAACTAGGCAAGGATGGGTTTTGGAATATTTGTGGAAGGTATGATCCAAAGAATTTATGAGAATTTTTTGGGAATTTTTCGAATGACAGAAATATAGGTTGCTTCACAACCTAAAGCAAACAGGGTTATTCCTTTAATAAAAAAAAGAATATTCCCAAGAAATAAATATTGGGGTTGGTCTAAGATGGAAATGACATGGCCTTTAGAAGGATTTGAGAGTGACAAGCCACTTGGGAGAGAAAGAAGAGATGATCTCCCCAAGTTTCAAGACCACAGAGCCACAGAAAAAGAAACTCCAAATAAAAAATTCAAAGAAATCCAAAAGAAAAAGAAAGGGCCAAAAATCAGGGTGTTACAAACGCAGTATGTAGTAGCCCCCGAGACTCAGGTCGGGCGACATGGCCGAACGGAGTATCAAAATGTTATCTTAGGAGCTGATCTCTTCTTTTTTCGAATGTTATTTTGCAGAAGGCAAAAGCCGAAGTCCAGGGCATGACGTCGGCGCTGAGAGAGGTGAAGGAACAGCTCAGGCAATCCGAGCTTGAGGTCCAGTGATACGTCTCCAACGCATCTATATTTTTTTATTGTTAAATGCTATTATATTATCACTTTTATATGCTTTTTATATCATTTTATAATATTTTCTAAACTAACTTATTAATTTAGTGCCTAGTGCCAGTTCCTGATTTTTGCTTGTTTTTTGGTTTTTGCAGAAAATTCATATCTAGGAAGGTCCAAATACGATTCCAATTTTTGACGATTTTTTCTGGACAACGAAGTACCCTAGAAGCTTCGGGAGAGGTCGAGAGGACCCACGAGGCAGACACATGGCCACGTGGCGTGGCCAGGGGGTGACCGCACCACCTGCCCATGTGGGGGCCCTGAGCCTCCGTTTTACCTAATTCTTCCGCCTATAAATCCTACAATTCCCGAAACCCTCAGAAGCGAACCCGAAAGAATTTTATCACCGCCGCAAGCTTCTGTTCTGAAGCAATCCCATCTAGAGCCCTATTCTGATGCTGTGCCAGAGGGGGAAGCCACCACGGGAGGCCTCCTCGTCAACCTTGCTGCCTCCATGATTATGTGTGAGTAGTTCCTTTAGGACCTACGGGTCCATAGTAGTTGCAAGATGGCTTCTTCTCTCTCTCTCTTTGATCTTAAATACAATGATCTCCTTTGAGATCAATCCGATGTAATTACTGTGGTGTGTTTGTTGGGATCCGATGATTTGTGGATTTGTGATTAGATTGTTCATTCAATATAATTGAATCTTTTGAAGTTTCTTTACTATATAATTGAGTAGCTATGTATGCTTTCCGAGTTATTTGTCTTCTCTGGCCAAGATAGATGGGTAATTCTTCAGAGGGAGTGGTGCATAGTAGTGGGTTCAACCTCACGGTGATCTATATCCTAGTGACAGAATGGGGAGAAGGCATGTGATGTGTTGTTGCTACTAAGGATAAAACAACGGAGATTAATCTTATTGCTAGGTTTCTTTCTGTCTACATCATGTCATCTTGCTTATTGCATTACTCTGTTTTTCACTAACCTTAGCGGGGCGCTTGCTGGTCGTTCTGGCACTTGCCGTTGTTGTTGTTGTCTTGCCGGCGCGGGTTGTTGTCACCAGCCGGCTTGGGAGGAGCCGGCTGGGCCGGGAGGAGCTTGCCGTCCGAGTCGATCGTGATCTTCACATTCATCGCGGAGTCGGCCGTAGCTTACTTGTCCGCCATGGCCATGAGCTCCGCCAGAGTCTCTGGCTCGTCGCACACCAGCCGGTGCTTGAACAGAGTGCCGTCTAGGCACCCGTCGATGAAGTATTGGATGGCCTAGACCTCGTGGATGCCCTCGCAGGAGTTGCGGAGCTCCGTCCACCGCGTGAGGAAATCGCGCAGGGGCTCGCCCGGCTTCTGGACGCACATGGAGAGCTGACGAGGCTTGCCGGGTCGCTTGTAGGTGCTGCTGAAGTTGCGGATGAACGTGTCTTCGAAATCCAGCCAGGAGTTCGCGCTGCAGGCTCGCAGGCTGTTAAGCCACGTCCGGGCCGAGCCGAGCAGCATGAGGGGGACGTATCGTACGGCCATGCGCCGGTTGCCGCTGGCTATGCCGACAGCTGTGGTGTAGTCGGTCAGCCAGTCCTCCGGCTTGGTGGTGCCGGTGTACTTTGGCGAGTCGCGGGGCAGCGAAAAACCTTTGGGGAAGGGCTCCTCGCGAATGCGGGGGCCGAAGCACGCCGGGCCGACAGAGCTTTCCTCCTCCAGGGCCGTGGAGCGTGCCAGCCGGTCGATGCGGTGACAGGCGTCGCTTTCGTCGTAGGGCTCGCGGGGGCCGAGTCGATCAGCCACGGGACCGCGGGGACCGATTCGGCCGGCCACGGGACCGCGGGGCGCAGGGGCTTCCGGGGCCGGCTCGGGCTGCCGAGCCGGCCGCACGGGGGGCTCCGGCTGCTGAACCCGGCCGTCGCCGGCCGTCTCACCAGCGTTGTCGTCTCCAGCGGTGGTGGCGCGGTTGTGCCGGCTCCGACCGAACCGGTGCCGGCCAGAGCGGCTCGCGCTGGTGGCGTGCGAGGACGTTTGCCGTGCGTCCCGGAGAGCCCTCTCCGGGTCTCCGGTTCTTCCTGAGGCGTAGGCGGATGGCTGGGCCGGGTCGAAGCGTTGCTACTGCTCATTCGCCGCGGTGATGAGGTCACGGATGCGCTGCTGCTGCTGCAGTAGCTCCTCGCCCTCCAGGAACTCGAGATCAGCAATCGCGGCCTGCGCCGCTCGCATGTTCTTGATGGGGGTGTCGTAGACAGGTCGGCCTGCGCCTAGCGCACGGCCGATTGCGCCCCCACGGATCCACACCTCCGCAATCCGGCTGGGCTCGGCGGCGGCCGGCATGAGGCCGTGGGCGCTGTCGTATTCTCGCTGGGCGGACTCCAGCCTGCGCCGGGTTGCGGCGAGCTCCGTGGCCTCGAGCAGCAGATGCTGGCGGCCCTCGTTGAGCTGAGCCGCTGCAGCAACCGTGTCGGTGTCGGGCGTGATGGGGGCTTGCAGACTCCGGCTCGTATCGTGGAGCGGGTCAGTCCGGCGAGGCGAAGCCGCAGCTGCGGCGGCGGCGGCCGCAGCAGCCTTCTCCCTGGCGCGCGGGGAGCCGGCGCTAGTGCCGATGGTCAGCACCTCCACGCAGACGCAGAGAGCGGCGACGTCTTCGGAAACGGCGCAGCCGACGCGGACAGGCGAGTCGGTGCAGTCGTGCACTTCGCTGGCAAACACATTGGGGACGAGCGCGACGGAGACGTGCAGCACGCCGAAGGGGATGACGAGGTAGCCTGCGGGGCAAGCGACGCCCGTGCTCGGCGCTGTGCTACAGCCGGCCGGGTTGGCCGTGCGAGGCGCGCGGACCAAACCGTGCACGATGCGCTCGCCGGAGCTAGAGAAGGGCCTCGTCCGGAACTTGACTCCGGCCGGCGCCGCGAGCAGCCCCACGGTGGGCGCCAACTGTCGTGGTGTTCTCGCGGGGGGTGTGCGATTCACGACAGATGCCATGGGATGGCTTAAGGTGGGGTTACAGGAGGACACCGGTGGGTTTCGGAGGCGAGGTTGGCACGCGCTGGTGCGGGACACAAGACGTACCCAGGTTTGGGGCCCTCCGGAGAGGTAACACCCCTAGTCCTGCCGAATGGAGTATGGGAAGTACAAGGGCTACAAGGTCGCTCCTGGAGCTGTGTTTGTGTGTGTGCGGTGGAGGATGAAGTGAATTGAGCTGGGTCGAACTAGGCTGAACCCCTCTGCATGGAGGCCTCCTGGGGGGTCTTATAGCTCGACCCCCCAGGGTTACATGGGTAAAATACACGGGCACGGGGCCCCGGTGTCATTGTCTAGGAGCCGGCGGTGGGGGCCGCCGGGTTGCCGAGTCCGCCGGGTGCGCCGGGTCCGCCGGGTGCGCCGGGCGCGGGCTCGGTCGGCAGCGCAGCGCTATGGCAGGTCTTGTCGTTCGTCAGAGGGCGGTCGGCGCCGCCTAGCAACAGGGTTGCGCCGCCTGGACACCGCCCGCCCCGAGTGGGGGCACAGGGAATTATGTCGCCTCGCCCGCCGGGGCCGGTGTAAAGGAGGGGGTGCTGTTGCCTTACCTGTCTTGTCGTGAGGGTCTGCTCTCTTGTGGTCAGCCGGCGTGGGCCAGCCGGCCAGGCCGGGTCGCCACGCCGGGCCGGCTCGCGCTGGGGAGCCGGCGTGCGGGCTAGCCGGACCGAGGGGCTCGGCCTGCCCCGATGTTTTTAAAAAAGAAGGGGGATCCGGGCTCCGTTGCCTACCCGGGGGTCATCCCCCCGACACTATTCCTCTTTTATTTGCGGTCAAACCTTTATTTTTTGTCTTTGATCGAGTAATTGAATTTCATCGACCACATTGCTCGACTGGCATAATTTCGCCATATCAGTCAGATCGCCGGTGCCTCAACGCGGGGGACCCGTGAGCGCCGAGCTAGAGAAGCTTCTGACCGAGGACCCGTACGTGGTTACGGTCAAGCCGAAGAAGACAGAGGGGACTCGGCAAACCGGGGCCTCAAAGGGCTTGGCCACCCGAGACAACATCCCCGAGCTCCTCGTCGGGAGCTAGCCGAGCTCGGGCTCTGACTCCAGCGCCGAGCAGCAGCAGGAGGAGTCCAGTGAGGCCCCGCAGTCCCGAGGCAGGAAAAGGACATGGGTGGTATCGGGGGATGAGGAGGCACTACCTTCTCCCCAGGCTAAGCGCCCGAGGAGATCCAGGGTTCCTGCGGCGAGCCAGTCCTCGGCGCCTGTTGATCAGGACACCAACTCGGATTCCTTCGAGGAGTCCCGGTCAACCGGCCGTCCTCGCTGCATACGCCCTGCTGCCCATGGGTGAGTTTTTAAATAAACTTTTTTGATTCAACAAGGTGATGCGAGTCACGGATCCTCAATTTTTGCCTTTTCCTTTTACAGGGAGCAGTGCGACTCGATGGACAAGGACTCCACTAGTCTCTGTAGGGGAAGGCGCCAGAAAACAAAAAAACTCGGTACAGCGAGCACGCCCAGGACCACTATGGAGACTGCATACAGGGTTTGATCTGATCATTACCGACTCGTAGCGCAGCGGAAGTAGAGTCGATGTAGATCGTCGGTGCACATCCCCGTAGCTAGGATTTACATCCTCCCAACCGCGAGGATGTACTCCCTCGTCGGATAGCCCTTCGGGAGGCGGTCGGACAGTCCCCCGGACGATGTCACGGACAGCCCTTTGGGAGGACCCTCAAACAGCCCCTCGGGCAAAAGATCGAACCTACGACCTCTCTACGGGGTTGCACACATATGGTGTCAGCTATCCGGCAGGGCTTCGCCGTCCAGAACTAGTTCCTGCCGGAACCCAGACAGCCTTTCGGCTCTACGAAACTATTTCGTGGGAGGGAGAGAGAAAGCCAGATAATGCATGGCATATGTATGAGAGTTGGAGTGAGTGTGGAGAGCTCCTCTCCACCTCTATTTATAGGAAAGCCAAGGGGAAGGGTGGTACTAAAAAATACCAAAACACCCATGCCTTATGTCACACATAAAGGGCATAAAGGGCATAAAAGGATGGCATGTGGAGCTCCATGGAGGAGCTCCACCCTTGGCCGGCCACCCTCATGGGGGCCCCCCAAAGGGGGTTCCTTGGTCCCTAAGTCCTTCTAGAAGCCTTTTGGGAAAAGCCCTAAAAGGTGGCTTTCCAAAAAAGTAACCATAAAGTGATTTTCACTATTC
The DNA here is from genome assembly GCA_039707655.1 of Elymus sibiricus. Lineage (NCBI taxonomy): Eukaryota > Viridiplantae > Streptophyta > Magnoliopsida > Poales > Poaceae > Elymus > Elymus sibiricus. Next base: position 517,609,473 of record CM077672.1, on the reverse strand, counting down.
ACGGAAACATTTTTCCGCGACCGTTAAATCCGAAAATATTTATGTGGGTCTTAGAATAATTCCAGTACCCACTAAAATGATTTTGGTCGTGTTCCAAAACAATTCCGGACTAGTGATTTTCATCTGCGAAAAGCAACCAAACTGGTTCCGGCAGCTCCGGAACATTTCCGGTTTTTATCCTGGAAAAATCCCAGAAGTTTCCAGAATAATTCTGGCACCCTCCAAGAATTTCCAGGCATGTGCCGAAACCAATTTGACTTAATGGTATACAACGAAACAACTTTTCAGTTTTACCGAAACTATTCCGGTGTACTCTCCGGAACATTTTCGTTGTCTCCGAAACTTTTCCGGTAACTTTCTCTCAGACTCCCTGTCTAGTATTCAGCAGATAGATGACCCTTAAGTGTGTGACCCTATAGGTTCGGTGAAGTATATACATGACCCGGAACACTTTCCGATCAATGATCAACATCAGAGCCGTGCACTACTAGGAAAAGGGGTGCTAGTGGCGCACCTGTTTTCGCTACTAATGGCGCACTACAGGTGCGCCACTAGCACCACGCCATTAGAATTTTTTACTAATGGCGCACCACTGGTGCGCCATTAGTATCTGGTATACTAATGGCGCACCATACAGTGCGCCATTAGTATAGCCCACGATGCGCCATTAGTATGCCTCCCAGGGGCCATATTTACCCATGTGCTTTGGCATACTAATGGCGCACTGGTAGATGATGCGCCATTAGTGTGCTCTGGCTTACTAATGGCGCACTATGTGGTGGTGCGCCACTAGTATGAATATTAGGGATTTTTTTTTTTTCGTTTCTGATATTTTCACAGGTTACAAAATATATTATTTGACAGAATATAGCTAGCACCACACAGCAACAGCAGATTCATCGAATACAATAGAAGATTAGTCTCCGAATACAATTCATCATATTAGCTAGTCTCCGAATTCAAAAGACCGAACAAAGTTAGAACATTTACAAGTCTCGAGCTAGACCGCGAGTAGCGAGTTTGTCCACATTACAAGTCGATATCGATCATCTAAACTACCATCACATAGAAGAGAGCTGCGGTCATCACGATGAGCATCATCGTGATGAAACTGGTCTTCATCCGGTTCCTCCTCCGCTCCCTCCTCTCTCCCGCTAGATAGTGCGCGTATCTAGCTTCCGCCTCCGCCCTAGTGGTGTACCCTTTGTAACTGTTACCGCTGAAACGGTAAACCTGTTTCCGACACTCCTCCCAGTCGTCGTAGACTCCGGGAACCTTACCCTTGTACACGACATACGACGGCATCTCTATGCACTAGACAAACAAAACGTTAGTAGCAATTCACAGACAATACATAAGCAATATATAAGTATGCAACAAAAGGATCGGAAGAGAAAAGCAACACATTAATAGCACGATTCGTGGTCCTACTAATAAATAGCATCGATTACATATAAGTTGAACGACTGTCCAAACTAGAGAGCTAATCGATATTTCAGAACTACATACCATCACTACTTTCGACTCGACTCAGGGACCGGAGCGTGGATGAAGCCGCCGTCTATCGTGATGGTCATGAAATCGCGGTCGTTGTCAGCCTGCATTTGTAGCGTTGTTTCTATGTCACTGTTGGACGGTTGATATCTAAGGTAGAACTGCCCCGAGGTACGAAGGACATCTTGATGGATGATTTCCGCAAACTCCGACTGGATGCGAAAGAATTCTTGTCTGATGTCCGTGTCCTGGATTGCCGACAAGCTTGCGGCCCAATCTTTGAGATTATTTGGTAGCAGAAGGTGATCATGGTCCCGCACGATCGCCCGCATGTGATGGAGGGCGTAGTAGGCATCCTTCTGACCGCCAGGTGGCTGCTTGACGCAGGGGAACGTCGTAGTGTGGGCGAACATGTGCTTGCCGTACCTACGAATTGGCCTGTTGAAGGTGCCTCCAGATCTGGCGTAGCCGGGGAGAACATCATCAAGAACTTTCTTGATATTTGTGTAGTCTTTCTTCGACTGACGGTCCGAGTCAAAATACGTGGCCATGGAATATTTCGGGCTTAAGAGGATGAGTGTGCAATGTGTGTCACTACACAAAACACGGAATGTTAGAAAAAAAAAGAACGATCGAAATCTAAGAAATCATATGTTACGGGGCGATGAGGGGATGACTTACTCGGTAAAGTAAGTCACGAGGAAGTTATCCTTATCTGGGTTCGCCAGAATGACGCCTTCGAGGTATGAACTCGCGACTTGCCGGTCCCCAGCGCTGCCCAAGATCTTGGCACGCATGTAGAAGGGGTCGACTATCACGATGTCCGGGGTCTTGTCTCTAATGATCCGCATCTCCATACTCAGCGAAAATAGCCGAACAAAGGTGTAGTGCAGCGGATGAAGGTTAAACATAGTGAAGATGTCATCAAACCGCAGGACGATCATACCCCCGATGGCGCTATCCACAAAGCCCTTGCCCTCTGGCACCTTGGCCACGAAAACCGGGTATGCCACATCATTCTCTCGGAGACGCCGCTTCTCCAAAGAAAGAACACTGTCATGCAGACTCCGCATAGCACCGGTTGCAGCATTGAGCAGATTAGTCGGTAGCATCGGCCTACCCGCCACATGCACCCTCCTCGAGATATCCTTAGGTGAAGGTGGCCCGTCCTGAGCATGGATCGTACTCGGTGCCGGCTGGCTCGCACCCTTAATCTTTCTTTTCCGTCCCTTCTTCTTCTGCTGTAATGGGATCGAGTTCTGCTGAGAGACCGCCTTCTTGAGTGTGTTGGGGCTGATAATATTTCGCACCTCGGCTATCTGAGGCTCGGTGAAGGCGGCAGCTGGAGGCGTCTCCTGAGAACTGAACGCCAGACGACGCCTGTTGCAATTGGGTTTCTCCGCGGTACCAGCTAGATCGCGATCGTCTTTTGCAGGGTTGGGTTCTTGAGAAGGAGGCCCCAAGAATTCATCATCGTACCCATGTTCGTTGAAGTACTTATCGACTTTGGTAAATGTACCGTCGTCGTCGTCGTCGTCGTCGTCCGGATCCTGTGCCATATGCATGCCCGGATCCTGTGCCATATGCATGTCCGGCATGTCCGGTAGCGTTGCGGCGGTCTTGCCATGGCTTGGTGCCGGCACGACTGGCGGTGTTGTCTGTGGGGTGGTGTCCCCCGCCCCCAAACGAATCTGGCTCTTCGGCCAAAGCAGGGGCCAGCTTAAGCAGGCGCTGAGGGTCATCACATCGTCTTCGTCGGCCCCAGCGGGTCGAAACGGAGGTACCAAGTCGTCGCAGCCCCGTAGCACCCGAACCAGTTGAACCCTATACACGGTGGGTGGCATCGGATTACCGTGGAACACGCGGCTGCCCGGTTGAACGATTCTGGCCTTGGCGACATCGATCAGCTCGCCGTCCACGAAGTGCAGAAGAGTGCATGGAACGTCGGCGACGCCCTGCGAAAACATGTAGGGCGTCAGGGATGCCCAGTCAAAGGCAAGGAGATGAAGTCATCGGCCGAGAGGCTTAATTAGTTACCGTGATGGCGTCGAGCTCGGCTAATGTCGAGGCACCGCCAACGGCGGGCGTGCAATTGACGGAGGGGCCGCTTGCTGCCGAGGTGCCGGCCGGCGTATTCTTCCCACACCCGGGTGCATTAAGCAGCAATGCCGGCGCCGCCGCGGGAGACACCAATGCCGCCTCCGCCGGAGACACCAATGGTGCCGCCGCGGGAGACACCAATGGCGCCGCCGCGGGAGACACCAATGCCGCCTCCGCCTGAGACACCAATGGCGCCGCTGGCGCGTTGCGCGAGTTGCTGCCCGTGAAGCTGGGAATCGGGGGCGGCCCCTGTTGGCCGCCCGCCACCCACGCCTGCAGCCCAGAAACCAAGGTAGGTATAATGGCGGTGATCGTCGCTCCCAGTTGGTCTCGCACTTGCTCTTCGACCATCTCCGGAATCCGCGCCACTTGTGCCTTGAGTTGTTGAACCTCGCGCTGCTGGCTTTCCGAGCTGGTCTTTCTCTCCTTTCGCCCAGCGGTATAGTATTCCGACCATTTCGTGGACAAGCCTTTGCCGGCCACACGACCAGCTGACGACGGCTTACTGAACTTATCCTTGTTTTTCATTATGTTCAACGCCCTATTTAAAGGGGTGTCAAAAGGGGAGCTCTGAGACGACCCCGCGCTACTGCTTTCAGTGTCCTGCGGAAGGAACGTGAACCATTTAGAAATTTGGCTTCATTAATTAGAATGCAACCATATGGAGCTAATTACGCGGGGGTGTATTCCTTACCAGAACACGCTCAAGCGCCTTGGTCTTCGGATCCGTGGTAAGCTCCTTGGTTACCGGGTCAATCTTGTACCGGGCCCTGACATAGTTCCTGGTCTGCTTGTCACGGTATTTCTCGAAGCGGGGCGGTAGGCCTTGCTCGGCACGCTCCGCGTCCTCCTTGTCCCATATAGGTTCCGCCACTCTGTAACCGCCGGGACCGAGTTTGTGGACCCCTAAGTTCAAGTCCCGCATATCTTTCCCCCACTGACTTGATTCCCCGGATGCGTTGCTCTCGCACTTGATCTTGAACTCCCGGTAGTCATCTTCGCTGATCGAAGGATTTTTCTCCTTGATCTTCTCATAACTATCACCTTTTTCAATCATGCTCTTCACCGCGCCTCTCCAAGTAGCCAGGGCCTTGCTCATCTTCGTGAGGGCGGCACTGTTCACTTTATTCCCTGAGAGGCGTGTGTTTGCGAAGTCACCGGGGAACTTGTATCGTTCGTGCAGCTTCGTGAAGAGGAGGTTGCGCAAATTCCCTCGGTCACGATGCCTTAGGTTCTCGATGTTGATCGAGACGGTGCTCCGGAGAATGCACCCGAGCTGAACCGAGTACCCCTTGACTATTTCTTTGGGCGCCGTTGGATGCCCCTCGGAGGACACTTCAGTAAATTCCTCCTTGACGGTGCCGAGCACGTTCGGGCGCCGGTCCTTCCGTTGCCTCTTCGGTTGGCTGCCATCTGTGCGTGCGCCGCCATCATCAGTGGTGGCATCCTCGGCGGCACCATCAGTGGTGGCATCCTCGGCGGCACCATCAGTGGTGGCATCCCCGACGCCACTAGGGGTTGTGTAGTCGGGATCGGTGTCTTCCGCGGCGTCCTCATAGCGGTGAGGGTCTCCCTCCATCTCCTGGGACAGCTCCCAGAATGGCTTGCCGCCCGAACCGCCGACCTCATCGTTGTGGGCCATGTTCGCTCTAAATAGGAAAAAAGTTTGGACCTGTTAGTGTGTTGTTGCTAAGGTCCAAGTCCCTTCCTAACCCCCTTCTTCTTGTCTCCTCTCACTATCTCTCTCACACACATGTAGTTTATCGAGTGATGGACAAAAAAACAGTTGATCCTACTTAATTAAGTACTAAGATACCCCGGCCCATGCATTAGTCACAAGTACCCCATATGTCCTATTTTTAGCAAAGTCATGCTAAAATTCACGGAAATTTCAGCATGACCTTTGCTGAAAATAGGACATATGGAGTACCCGAATTTGCCGGAACGGAAGTTAATCGACATTCCGGCAAACTCAAGGGCCTCTCGGGGTACCTGCAAAATCATTATCCCACCCCCGAAGTGCCGTCAGTAGCCACAAAAGATTCCACCCAAGCGGAGCTCGTCTCAATAACGAGAATTTGTATTGACTATTAATGCCGCATCGAGGCGATACAACCTTAAGAGTTCACACCCAGCCTCTATAAATCGTGTTGGTATGAATGAATTAAAATGATAAATATAAATTAGCCATGAGAAAAATGCGGACTTTGACAAAATAGTCTGCAATTAGGACAGCGCCACGCCGTCCATACTTGCTTTCGATGAGAACACTTCAGTTTTACAGAAAAATAGTAAGAGTTTCACTTGCTTTGGCAAATAACATGAACTGCAGCCATATAACATCAAACTGCTTTGGCAAATAACATGAAATTGTATGTTAAATAACTAGAGCAGAACTTAATATACTTATGATCCTCATGCAAACCACATCTGCATGCTTGTTACCAGGGTAAGACATGATCCTGTCATTTTACTTTACACCATTCCTTCTGTCTGTCATGTTGCAAGTAGGGGTACATAAATGTACTTCTGATATGCAACGTAAGTGTGGTGTTAATTCTATGTATTATATTTATATAGATATGGTACATGTCTTGGTTACCTATTAGTCTATCACTGTCTTCCTAGCTGGTATATGTACAATCAGTATTCAGTGCGATGCGATAGAGCTTGTTCAGTAGTTTAGTCTAGACAACAAATAACTTGTACTGAGGTTTCAGTCTTTGGAAGAGGAATATAGTCCCTCAACCACCTAGGTTTTAACACTAGATACTTGCAATTATGATCAAATATACAAAATGAATATGCAAAATGAATATGCACCCCTCACCCAAAATGTTTTGAGTTTCCGGACATTAAATGAGCACAAATTCTTGGTGGATTTCTCTGTCAGACCTACTGTTTGCACAAATTCAGTTGCCTTAACCTCCATAAATATACAGAGAAGGATATACTAGTTCAGAGAAGAGAGGAAACAGACCTTTTGCGCGGAGGGAGTCGGACTTGGCACGGAGCTCGGCGGCGGAGGGGCGACGGGGGAGGACGGGGAAGGCGAGCCTCCTCCTCCTCCTGGTGGTCGAGGACGGGGACGGGGACGGGGACGTCGTGGTGCTCCTGGGGACGAGCTCGGCCTCCTCCTCCTGGTGGTCTCCGGCGGGCCTCCTCCTCCTGGTGGTCGCGGGCGGGCGCTGCCAGACGGGAGAGATGTCAGACAGGGGATAAGGCGGAGGGGAGAGAAAGGAGGGGAGGGGGGAGGGAGGGGGAGGAGGAGGGGAGCTCACCCTCGACGGCGACAGGCGATGGCGTGGCGCGGGGGAGAGGGGGGATCTGGGCCGGTGTGCTCCAAAGTGCGGGGGATCGAGTGAGGAGGGAGGCGCGGGGAGGAGAAGCAGGGGAGGGCCGCGGCATTTCAATGGCGCACCTGTGAGGGGTGCGCCATAAACACTGCATTTCAATGGCGCATCTCCTGCTAGTGCGCCATTACTACTACTAGTAATAGGTTAAAAGAGTCCGCGTCTGGTTATAGACAGAACTACTTACATGGCCTAGTGGTTGGACCCTTGATATAATAGCCAGCCGGCCAGGGTTCGTATCCTGGCGGCCCCATTTTTTGCATCTTTTTAAAAAAAATGTTTTTGATGTATATATGTCTATTGGTTGCACTAGTCCGGTCTTTAAACATTTTTTACCTTTTTCTGTGTTTTTTCTTTACTGTTTTTGTCAGTTCTTTTTTAGTTTTTTTAGGTTTTTATTTTTATTTTTTGTTTGTTCTTTCTTTGATTTTCACCGGATTTCTTTGTTTATTTTTGTTTCTCCCTGGTTTTCTTTGGTTTTTTCTTTGCCCTTTTGTGAACACATGACTACATTTCCACACACATGTGAGCAGAGGATACATCCTCTACGAGTCCACGTTATAGTTATGCAAAATTTGAAATGAATTCAAAAAGGGGACAGTAAAACTTAAAAAGAAAAGTGGGCTTTAATGAACAGTGGGCTTTAATTTTCTCCCTTTCTTAAATATATGGACATCTTTTAGGACAATATACGTGGGCATATGTGTTTAGATTTAAGATTTGAATCATTGTGATAATTTAAGATTTGAGATAAAACAAAAGGAAAATGCAAATGGAGTGATAAAACCATTGTGCAAAGATTTAGAATTAGATGACATGGTTGAAATCAAGTGATACATGTAATAATTTAGTTGCATGTAATAATTGAGCTTGCCACTGACACACACACACGTGGCCGACACGTCGTGATTCGATCTTAGCTATCTTTTCACAATCTTCTTGCCCTTCTTTCTCGCGGTTGAATAATTTAGCCCCGGAACCCCTTGAATTGATCTTCTGTGGAACGGACGTCCTTTAGGTAGGGTGGTCCTGCTTCTTCTTGTGGTGTATGGTACTTCATCGTCGTCGTCATCTTCCATCTTCGGGTCGCCGTACTTGTCGAAGTCTTGCTCATTGGCGACTCCATCCATTCCGATGATGTTCCTTTTGCCTCTCCTCACGACAACACGACTAGGCTTTGGCGGGTCGGTAATGAAGAAGCATTGGTCCACTTGGGAAGCCAGTACCCATGGCTCATTTTTCGCGGTGACGTTTGCGCCCGCGGTCTTGGATTTGGCTTCGGGTATAACCATGGTGGTGAAATACCGGTCTTCTTTTAGGACGCTCTTGGCCCATCTGACACGGAACATCGGGACCTTCTCTCCAGCGTAGCTCAGCTCCCAGATCTCCTCGATCCTTCCGTAGTATCTGTCCTTGTCGTTATCGGTGTAGGATTCCATCGTTACCCCGGAGTTCTGATAATCGCTCTTCATGTCCTTTCCCTCGGTGTAGAATGTGTAGCCGTTGATATCATACGCCTCATACGTCATCAGGTTGTGCTCGGCGCCCTGTGACAAGGCGAATATGAGTTTTTCTTCCGCGGAAGAATCCTCATGTAAAGGGTACGACAGAAGCTTCTCCTTGAACCAACGCGTGAAACATGAGTTGTGCTCTTTGATTATATCTCCGTCCGTCCTCTGTTGGCCTCGGTCATTGTACGTCTTCTCAATAAAGGTTTTGTGCTCTACCACCCAAGGATCGACCACGTCTATGTGTTGTAGCGCGACTAGGTTTGCTCTTTCAAAGTCGGCGAGTCGACCCTCGAAGTCGACATGCATTTCGTGGCGACCCTCGCGGTGACCCCATCCAGCGAGCCTGCCGAGGTGCCTGTTGACGGGCAGACCAACGGGGTTCTCGATGCCTAGATAATTCGTGCAGTAGGAGATGCACTCTTCGGTCAGAAAGCCCCTGGCTATGCTTCCCTCTGGACGTGACATGTTGCGAACGTATCCTTTGATGACACCATTCATCCTTTCGAACGGCATCATGCTGTGCAGGAACGTCGGCCCGAGTTGGATGATATCCTCCACGATATGGACCAGCAGATGCACCATAACGTCGAAGAATGCGGGCGGGAAGTACATCTCAAGCTCGCATAGTATCACCACGATCTCTTCCTGTAGCCTTCTGAGTTGCCTCACGCCAACCGACTTTCGAGAGATGACGTCGAAAAAGTTGCATAGGCCAAATAGCGTTTCACGGACGTGCGCGTCCATGATCCCACGGATTGCAACTGGAAGTATTTGCGTCATCAGCACGTGACAGTCGTGAGACTTCATCCCGCTGAACTTCTGCTTCGCTGAGTCTAGGTATCTGCTTATCATCCCCGCATAACCGTAAGGAAGTTTTACTCCTACGAGGCAGGTGAAAAACTGCTCGATCTCCTCCTGACTTAGAGTGAAGCACGCGGGAGGGAAGTCATTTCCGATCTTCTTGGCCTTTTTGCCTTTGCGACGACTTTCCGTGTCCATCGCCTCATCATCATCATCATCATCATCATCATCATTAGCGTGAAGCTCGTCCCTGATGCCCATTGATTTCAAGTCTGCCCTTGCTTTCGGCCCATTTTTGGTCCTCTCTGGCATGTTGAGCAGGGTACCAAGCAGACTCTCGCACACGTTCTTCGTGATATGCATGACATCAAGGCTGTGAGGCACACGGAGGATCTTCCAGTACGGCAAGTCCCAGAAAACAGACCTCGTTTTCCATACCTTCAGCAGCGGCTCTGGCGCCTTTCGCTTCTTTCCCGGCGGTGGCACCTTTCCCGGCTCTGGCGCCTTTCCCGGCGGTGGGCACTCTTTCCAATTTTTCAACAGCTCGTCTATTTCCTCGCCGCTCCTCGTACGCGGGCGTATTCGGGGTTCGGTTTCACCATCGAACAGATCCTTGCGTTTTCTCCATGAGTCATCGTCGCGAAGCCACCTTCGATGTCCCATGAACACGGTTTTCGAAGACCCGGGATCTCTATCTAGCTGGCGATACGTTGTGTCATCCATGCACCTGACGCATCCAGAAAATCCGTGGACCACCTGCCCCGCGACATATCCGTAACCGAGATAGTCGTGCACCGTCGTGAGCAGTGCGGCTCTCATAGGGAAATATTCTTTCTCTGCGGCGTCCCACGTATTGGCTGGCGTTTTCCACAGCGTGTCTAGCTCCTCTTTCAGCAGCCCCAGATACAGATTGATGTCGTTCCCTGGTTGTTTCGGCCCTTCAATTAGCATACTCATGTGAATGTACTTCCTCTTCATGCACAACCAGGGGGGAAGGTTGTACATCCACACAAACACAGGCCAGGTGCTATGTGTGCTTCTCTGGCTGCCAAACGGATTGACTCCATCGGTGCTCGCGCCCAGCACGATGTTCCTTGGATCGTCCCCAAATTCTGGGTGTTCGAAGTTCAACGCTTGCCACTGGCTCGCATCCTTAGGGTGACTCAGCATCTTGTCTTTTTTATTTATCTCCGGATCATTTCCGTCATCTTCTCGCTTCTTCTCCTCCCTATCCGCGTGCCAACGCAGGAGCTTTGCTGCCTTAGGGTCCGCGAAATACCGCTGCAGACGAGGAGTGATCGCAAAGTACCACACCACTTTTCGAGGAGCTTTCTTCCTCTTCTTGTATCGAGTGACGCCGCACACCGGACATATGGTAGACTTCGCGTGCTCGTCCCGATAAATGATGCAATTGTTCATGCACACATGGTATTTCACGTGCGGTAAATCCAGAGGACACACAATTTTCTTCGCCTCCTCGAAACTGGTCGGGCACTTGTTCCCCTTGGGAAGACGTTCGTGCCAGAATGACATGTTCTCGTCGAAGCATGCGTCGGTCATTTTGTGTTTTACCTTCATCTCCAGAGCCATGAGCGTTACTTTCAGGCGGGTATCCTCGGGCCTGCATCCTTCATACAATGGAGTAACCGCGTCTATCTCCAGTTGATCCAGCTTGGCTTTCTCTCGGGCGGCAGCTCTTGCGTTATCCGTCTGCTTGAGAAGCAGCTCTTGAATATGAGGGTCCTGCACCCAGCCTCCATCGTCGTCTGCTCCGGCATCTTCATCTTCATGATCATGCCCTTCGTCTTGATCTTCCTCATCATCATGTCCGGCATCTTCTACATGATGACTGTGTACAGCATCACCGTCGTGATCATGTCCTGGAGATTCTTCGTCTTCTCGACCGACCTCGCCGCGGTGGTTGTCTTGCTGCCCTTCCTCATTTCTTGCCCGGCCCCCATGGACGACTTCATAGTCATCTTCATCACCTTGCCACCGATAGCCATCCATGAAACCACGCAAGAGCAGGTGGTCCCGCACCTGCCCGGAATCCGGGTCCGCAATAAGGCTCTTCAGCTTGCATCTTCGACACGGACATCTTATCTCCGTCCCGTTCTTTTGAAGCATCTCGGCCTTCGCGGAGCTCAAAAACCTATTCACGATGCCTTCGGTCATCGTGCGGACCATGGTCGCCTGCGGGGTAGAGCAAAACGATATTTTAGAACCAAGAAAAAATTTGGCATGACTTTCCCTAAAAATAGGACCAAAAAGAATGCATAGTGCCAAAATTCTCGCCGAAACGGAAATGAATCAACATTCCGGCAAAATATTGGCAACTATCGCATTTCAAATACCGGTACCTGCAAACACAAACATATATGCAACACCACAAACATATGCAACACCACAAACATACATAGATCTAGCAAGGCCATAAAAAGTGCATGTGCACGTTGTTGGAGCGAGGGAGAGAAAAAAAGTAGATCTACAACATAAAGATAGCTTTCCCCTTACTTACCTATCAAAAAAAGGTAATTTAACCACCTAATTTTGATGAATCTATGGTGAAAATGAGGTGAGGAGGAGGAGGCAGCCGACACAATCTTGGAGGAGGAGGTGGAGAGAATGAAGTGGGGAAAGTGAGTGTGTAGGTGTGGCTGTCCAAAATATCTAGCTGGTCCCAGGTTACTAATGGCGCACCACCCATATATGCGCCATTAGTAACCCTGGTTACTAATGGCGCACCAGCTTGAGGTGCGCCATTAGTAGTTTTGCAAAAAAAAAAAATTAGTAGTGGCGCACTGTGTTGGAGGTGCGCCATTACTAGTTAAACTAGTAATGGCGCACTCTTCCTTGGTGCGCCATTAGTATTTTTGGAAAAATGAAAAAAAAAACATTTGTCACTAATGGCGCACCGTGGGTCTGGTGCGCCATTAGTGTCTACCACACTAATGGCGCACCAACTCATGGTGCGCCATTACTATATAGTAGTGGCGCACCACATGTCTGGTGCGCCATTAGTAGCCATATCATCTATAGCCCTTTTCCTAGTAGTGGTGGACACCCATATTGACCCCTATACCCACATGAATAAATATTCGAGTGAACCTCCGGTTGCCGTGTGCTATTCCTGTTGCTTCGTGATATATTACAAAACCCGAGGTGAGATTTATCTGCATCCCCGTGGATCAACAACTTGTCCAGTATGCCAGTTACCTCGTTACCGGTTTTGTTCTCTTTTCTCATTTCTGTGTTTCGGCATCCCTGTGATCAAATCACATTGTGTCTGGCCAGACGATGATGGATACCATAACACTGAGAGGGCCCGAGAATATCTCTCCATCGTCGGAGGAGCAAATCCCAATCTTGAGCTATATCGTTCCTTGTCATACTTTTCCGTGAACCCGAAAGCCGTCGTAATAGCCACCCAGTTACGGATGACGTTTAACAAACCCCAAAGTTCACGAAGCAAGCACGAAGGAACTCGATACTCTCATGGTCTAAGGAATTATGCAAACATTAACTTTCTCTGTGTTATAAACCATTAACTTGTGACGAATGTATCTCATAGCATAACATCAATTCGGGTCGATTCAACACAAGTGTTCTTCTAACATTGTGCCCTCAAAATTGCCAGCATAGTCATGCCCATGATCAGGAAAACAGGATCATCATGCAATACTTGAGCTAGTCTTCGAGGCAAGACTAAGAATACATTTTACCGTTTATTATACCACACGTGCACATGAGTTTCCCTCCAAGACTCGTGGATACAGTAGACTCGAGAATCATTGCAGTTATAGCATGGAACATAAACATTCATTACAAACTTGGAGATACAAAATAACTGTTATTACTCCCTCTAGGGCATATCTCCTTCAGACTCCCACTTGCACTAGAGTCATAATCCAGTTACATGGCTTCCCTAAGACCAATGGCTATCCGGTGCTGCTCATGCTTTGCTCGTGGTAGAGGCTTTGTCATCGGGTCTGACACGTTCAGATCCGTGTGAACTTTGCGTACTTTCACTAAACCTGCTTCGATATGATGTCGAATGAGTTTATATTTGCGTTCAATATGTCTTGTCTTATGGTGCGAAGATGGCTCCCTAGCCTAAGCCACGGCGCCACTATTATCACAATAGATCTCCACCGGGTCCAGCGCGCTTGGAACCACACCAAGGTCTTCAAGAAACTGCTTGATCCAGACCGCCTCCTTGGCGGCTTCTGAAGCTACAACATATTCCGCCTCCGTCGTAGAATCCGCCACAGTCTTTTGTTTGGAACTTTTCCAATCGACTGCGCCACCGTTCAATATGAAAACATAGCCTGATTGAGATTTGAAGTCATCTGGGTCAGTCATGAAGCCTGCATCAGTGTAACCACTTACAATGAGCTCTTCATCACCTTCGTACACAAGGAGTAAATCCTTGGTCCTTCTGAGGTACTTAAGAATACTTTTGACTGCGGCCCAGTGTTCTAGTCCTGGATCACTTTGGTACCGGCTGCTAACACTTAGCGGATAGGAAACATCCGGTCTTGTACATAGCATGGCATACATAATAGAACCAACTGCCGAGGCATATGGACACTGATTCTTGCAAAGCACTGTGCCAGGTGACATGGGGAGTAGGCCTTTCTTGGAGTTCTCCATGTTGAACCTTTTCAACACCTTGTCAATGTACGTGCTTTGGCTAAGCGCTATCAGGCGTTTTGATCTATCTCTATAGATTCTGATGCCCATTACATATGCCGCTTCGCCTAAGTCTTTCATTGAAAAACTCTTCTTCAATGAGTCTTTTATTTCGCTAAGAAAATTCACGTCATTTCCAATCAACAATATGTCATCCACATACAAGATTAGAAATGCTTTTGCGCTCCCACTAAACTTCTTGTAAACACAAGATTCTTCGTCATTCTTGATGAAGCCAAACTCTTTGACTACTTCATCAAAATGAATGTTCCAGCTCCTTGATGCTTGCTTCAGACCATAAATGGCCTTCTGAAGTTTGCATACCTTTCCAGTATCCTCATGAACGACAAAACTTTCAGGTTGTATCATGTATACATCTTCTTTGAGATTTTCATTTAGGAAAGCCGTTTTGACATCCATCTGCCATATTTCATAATCGAAATAAGCAGCAATTGCTAGCAATATCCGAACAGACTTAAGCATAGCTACTGGCGAGAAAGTCTCGTCGTAGTCCACTCCTGGAACTTGCATGAACCCTTTCGCGACAAGTCTAGCTTTATGGATAGTAATGTTACCATCCGCGTCTGTCTTTCTTTTGAAAATCCATTTACAACCAATGGGCTTTACGCCTTCAGGAAGTTCTACCAAGTTCCAAACTTGATTTTCGTACATGGATTCCATTTCGGATTTCATGGCTTTGTGCCATTCCCTTGAGCTGGGCCCCACCATCGCTTCCTTGTAGTGCGTAGGTTCATCGTCTTCAAGAATGAAGATTTCATTATGAAACCATTCAGGTGGCTCAATAGCCCTACCTGATCTGCGTGGTTCAAATACAAACTTGTCTGAATTTCCGCATCACATGCGACAACTTCCGGCTCGGTTGTAGGGATAATTAGCAGAATTTCTTTCGGTTCCTTAGCCATATCAACGGTTGCCGAAGATAAACTAATCTCATCAAGCTGTACTGTCCTCCCACTTTCTTCTTTAGCGAGAAATTCTTTCTCGAGAAAGTGTCCAACTTTTGCGACAAACACTTTGCCCTCGGACTTGTGGTAGAAGGAATACCCAATGGTGTTATTGGGATAACCTACAAAGTAACATTTGTCTGATCCACAATCGAGTTTGCTTGGCTGTAAACGCTTTACATATGCCTCACAACCCCAAATTTTGAGATGCGACACACTAGGAATCTTCCCATGCCACATTTCATGTGGTGTCGTCTCAACAGACTTAGACGGTGCTCTTTTCAATGTATAAGCGGCAGTAAGTAGTGCGTGACCCCAAAAAGATATCGGCGGATCTGTAAGAGACATCATCAACCTCACCATGTCTAACAGGGTTCGGTTACGTCGTTCTGACACTCCGTTTCACTATGGAGTTCCGGGAGGCGTATGCTGTGAAACGATTCCATGGTCACTCAGATGTTGGCTAAACTCATGACTAAGGTATTCGCCCCCGTGATCTGACCACAGAAACTTAATCCTTTTATTACGATGATTTTCTACCTCATTCTGAAATTCTTTGAACTTTTCAAAGGTTTCCGACTTGTGCTTCATTAAGTAGATATAGCCATACCAACTTAAATCATCAGTAAAAGTCATGAAGTAGAAATACCCACCCCGTGCGGCTGTGCTCATTGGACCACATACATCACTATGTATTATTTACAATAATTCACCCGCCCGTTCAGGATGACCCGTGAACGGCATCTTGGTCATTTTCCCCATCAGACAAGCTTCACATGTGTCAAATGATTCAAAATCAAAGGACGGTAAAACTCCATCTGACTAGAGTCTTTGCATGCGTTTCTTTCCGATGTGGCCAAGCCGACAGTGCCACAAGTAAGTGGTGGTGGTATCAGCCTTCTTAAGGCGTTTCGAATTCACGTTAAAGACATGATTTCCACATTCAAGATTTAGTATGAAAAGGCCCCCAACAATGGGTGCCAATCCATAAAACATATCCTTACAATAAAGTGAACAACCATTGTTCTCAGACTTGTAAGAGTACCCATCGTGCACTAAACATGATCCAGAGATAATGTTTCTACACAATGCCTGAACAAAATAACAGTTACTTAGTTCGAAGGTAAATCCTGAAGGGAAACGTAGAGGCATAATGCCAACGGCTTGAGCGGTGATCCCAGGGCCGTTCCCGACACGCATCACGACTTCATTCTTTGCCAGCTTACGCACCTTCTGAAGCCCCTGTATCGAGTTGCAAATGTGAGCAACCGATCCGGTATCAAATACCCAAGACTTAGAATTTTCGCTAGCAAGCAAAACATCAATGACATTAACCTGTATAACAGTTATACCTTTTTCAGTTTTCCTGGACTTCTTATCTTCCAGATACTTATTGCAGTTTCTCTTCCAGTGTCTTGTGCCCTTGCAGTAGAAGCACACAGTTTCATTCTTGGCTCCGCCCTTAGAGTTGCTTTGGGAGCTGGTCTTACCGGCGCCCTTGCCCTTCTTGGACTTGCCTTTCTTTTTGAAACTGGCAGTTTTATTCACAAGCAACACTTGCTTGCGATTTTTCCGTAGTCCTCCTTCCGCAGTTTTCAGCATGGCGAGCATCTCATTTGGTGTCTTCTTCATCCCACTCATGTTGTAGTTCATGACAAAACCATCGTAAGACGGGGGGAGTGAAGAATGCAACATGTCCATCATATGGGCTGGTGGAATTGGAAATTCCAGGGTTTTAAGCCTTTCAGCGTAGCCAATCATTTTGACCTTGTGTTCGCCAACTGAACTGCCCTCAGCCATCTTGCAATCCATCACATCCTTCATGATATCAAACCGTTCAGACCATGCAGTTTCCTTGTACAGAGCATCCAATTCCCGGATCATATCACGGGCGTTATGGAATTCAGAATGTTTTTGAAGCTCTGGACTCATGCAAGCTAGCATGAGGCACTGCACTAAGTTGTAATCATCATCCTTAGTGGCCCAGACATTTTGTTCATCTTCCGGGGCAGTTGCCGCCGGTTTAGCTGGAAGAGGAGTTTCAAGCACATACATCCTCTTAGCGCTCCTGAGGACAATCCTCAGGTTACGGACCCAGTCCGCATAGTTGTTTCCAGTCGCAGCTAACTTCTCTTTCTCTAACATCAGGCCTAAGTTGAACGCAATGTTGCGAGCCATTTGATCTACAACAGTAAACACAAGTTTCACTTAGACTTTGTTCATAATTAATTTGCACCAGTGAATAAACAATTTTATTCTAAAGTGCGCTCCCACTCAAATTAATATCTCTCAAAATTGATTATGAGTGATTCAAGACCCAAATTGTAATTCAATGCCAAGGATGTATCCATCTCAAGTGACAAGAATTTCAATTGGTAGGCGAACTTGCCAATCACATCTCTATGTGACTCTTGTTCATCTTTCGATGGGCGTGTTTCGAGCTCATGACGATCCTCTGGAACGTCAAGACAACCAAGTGATCTTGCTGCGAGGTCTCAACTCCCCTGCCTCACACTTCTCTAATCGTTCGCACCCATGTATCCATGTGGTACCCCGAAGAGATAGGTGCTGTGACGGTGCTACACTTGGGAGAACACTAACTACTTGATATTTTAAGTGAGAGATCACCCTAATAAAAAGCGACTACCGCGCAATCAAAAGGGTGCATCATAAGGGATAAACATCTCGGGCAATTCATAATAGCATGATATGGTATAGCCCTTTCTGACGGAGAAGTCTTTAATTTCTTTGTCTTCGGCATTTGCGTCGGTGTTCACCTTCGCGAAGATTGCCACCACCTTGTCGATGCACCAAATAATATTGCTATCTCTATAGCTAATAAAATAAGTGCATTACTTAAGGTTGACACGCAGGTCATTAAAGTGACAATCATATGGCTCCAGCCATCATGCCGAATCATGACACGTAGGTCATGTTAATAAATTTACATCATATAGTCATCTCATACATAATCGAATTAATATGAGAGCTGCTATACCACATCACATGCACATCCTGCAAAACCAAGTTAGACGTCTCTATTCGGTTTATGCAAAATTTTATTTTATGTGGCTTCTAAGGTTTTGACTTAAACCGCAGCTACCAACGTTTATCATCAAGTATGATTATTCAAGTTGCTAGATTAACTTTGCGGGGTGTATGAAACACGAGAAATAAAATCTCGAGCCCCATACTAAACTTCGTCATACGCATGACCCACGTGCAGATCATATCTGCATTGCCCTTCCGTTTGCGAAATTTCATTTTTCTCTTAACTATGGTGGAACCCAAAGAACTGATAGCACTTCGTTGATCAATCAGGATCGCGGATTACCAGAACTTTGTGAAATTCCACCATGCCGTTTCAAGATCAGAAATACGTAAATTCTAGAGAAGCAACAAGAACATCGGGTAACAGATTTCATCTGCCACCCGCATAAATAATTTTCCGCAATAGATCTCATCTACTACAAAATTATATTATGCAATACCCATACATCTCTATGTATTCTAGATCGTAACCTGTATCTACGCATAGCAAGGCTCTTGATGCCACTGTAGGGGAACGCGACAGAAAACAAAAAAATTCGGTACAGCGAGCACGCCCAGGACCACTATGGAGACTGCATACAGGGTTTGATCTGATCATTACCGACTCAACGCAGTGGAAGTAGAGTCGATGTAGATCGTCGGTGCAGATCCCCGCAGCTGGGATTTACAGCCCTTCGGGAGGCAG
The DNA here is from genome assembly GCA_039707655.1 of Elymus sibiricus. Lineage (NCBI taxonomy): Eukaryota > Viridiplantae > Streptophyta > Magnoliopsida > Poales > Poaceae > Elymus > Elymus sibiricus. The sequence goes on along the minus strand of CM077672.1, from coordinate 517,590,821 downwards.
TCGGACAGTCTCCCGGACGATGTCACAGACAGCCCTTTGGGAGGACCCTCGAAGCTCGAACGGTAACTCCGACAGCCCTTCGGGGGGACCCTCGGACAGCCCCTCGGGCAAAAGATCGAACCTACGACCTCTCTACGGGGTTACACATACATTGCTGGACTGGCATACTTTCGCCATATCAGTCAGATCGCCGGTGCCTCAACGCGGGAGACCCGTGAGCGCCGAGCTAGAGAAGCTACTGACCGAGGACCCGTACGTGGTTACGGTCATGCTGAAGAAGACAAAGGGGACTCGGCAATCCAGGGCCTCAAAGGGCTCGGCCACCCGAGACAACATCCCCGAGCTCCTCGTGGGGAGCTAGCCGAGCTTGGGCTCCGACTCCAGCGCCGAGCAGCAGCAGGAGGAGTCCAGTGAGGCCCCACAGTCTCGAGGCAGGAAAAGGACACGGGTGGCATCGGGGGATGAGGAGGCACTACCTTCTCCCCAGGCTAAGCGCCCGAGGAGATCCAGGGTTCCTGCGGCGAGCCAGTCCTCGGCGCCTGTTGATCAGGACACCAACTCGGATTCCTTCGAGGAGTCCCAGCCAACCGGCCGTCCTCGCCGCATACGCCCTACTGCCCATGAGTGAGTTTTTAAATAAACTTTTTTGATTCAACAAGGTGATGCGAGTCATGGATCCTCAATTTTTTCCTTTTCCTTTTACAGGGAGCAGTGCGACTCGATGGACAAGGACTCCACTAGTCTCTGTAGGGGAACGCGACAGAAAACAAAAAAATTCGGTACACCGAGCACGCCCAGGACCACTATGGAGACTTCATACAGGGTTTGATCTGATCATTACCGACTCGTAGCGCAGCGGAAGTAGAGTCGATGTGGATCATCGGTGCAGATCCCCACAGCTAGGATTTACAACCTCCCAACCACGAGGATGTACTCCCTCGTCGGACAGCCCTTCGGGAGGCGGTCGGACAGTCCCCCGGACGATGTCACGGACAGCCCTTTGGGAGGACCCTCAAACAGCCCCTCGGGCAAAAGATCGAACCTACGACCTCTCTACGGGGTTGCACACATATGGTGTCAGCTATCCGGCAGGGCTTCGCCGTCCAGAACTAGTTCCTGCCGGAACCCAGACAGCCTATCGGCTCTACGAAACTATTTCGTGGGAGGGAGAGAGAAAGCCAGATAATGCATGGCAAGTGTATGAGAGTTGGAGTGAGTGTGGAGAGCTCCTCTCCACCTCTATTTATAGGAAAGCCGAGGGGAAGGGTGGTACTAAAAAATACCAAAACACCCATGCCTTATGTCACACATAAAGGGCATAAAGGGCATAAAAGGATGGCATGTGGAGCTCCATGGAGGAGCTCCACCCTTGGCCGGCCACCCTCATGGGGGCCCCCCAAAGGGGGTTCCTTGGTCCCTAAGTCCTTCTAGAAGCCTTTTGGGTAAAGCCCTAAAAGGTGGCTTTCCAAAAAAAGTGACCATAAAGTGATTTTCACTATTCATGGAAACATTTTTCCCCGATCGTTAAATATGAAAATATTTCTGTGGGTCTTAGAATAATTTTAGTACCCACTAAAATGATTTTGGACGCATTCCGAAACAATTCTGGATTAGTGATTTTCATCTGCGAAAAGCAACCAAACCGGTTCCGGCAGCTCCGGAACATTTCCGGTTTTTATCCCGGAAAAATCCCAAAAGTTTCCAGAACAATTCTGGCACCCTCCAAGAATTGCCAGGCATGTGCCGAAACCAATTTGACTGAATGGTATACTCCGAAACAACTTTTCAGTTTTACCGAAACTATTCCGGTGTTCTCTCCGGAACGTTTCCGTTGTCTCCGAAACTTCTCCGGTAACTTTCTCTCAGACTACCTGTCTAGTATTCAGCAGATAGATGACCCTTAAGCGTGTGACCCTATAGGTTCGGTGAAGTATAGACGTGACCCGAAACACTTTCCGATCAATGATCAACATCGGAGCCGTGGACACCCATATTGACCCCTATACCCACACGAATAAATATTCGAGTGAACCTCCGGTTGCCGTGTGCTATTCCTGTTGCTTCGCGATATGTTACAAAACCCGAGGTGAGATTTATCTGCATCCCCGTGGATCAACAACTTGCCCAGTATGCCAGTTACCTCATTACCGGTTTTGTTCTCTTTTCTCGTTTCTGTGTTTCGGCATCCCTATGATGAAATCACATTGTGTCTGGCCAGGCGATGATGGATACCGTAACACCGAGAGGGCCCGAGAATATCTCTCCATCATCGGAGGTGCAAATCCCAATCTTGAGATATCTCGTTCCTTGTCATACTTTTCCGTGAACCTGAAAGCCGCCGTAATAGCCACCCAGTTACGGATGACATTTAACAAACCCCAAAGTTCACGAAGCAAGCACGAAGGAACTCGATACTCTCATGGTCTAAGGAATTATGCAAACATTAACTTTCTCTGTGTTATAAACCATTAACTTGTGACGAATGTATCTCATAGCATAACATCAATTCGGGTCGATTCAACACAAGTGTTCTTCTAACATTGTGCCCTCAAAATTGCCGGCATAGTCAAGCCCATGATCAGGAAAACAGGATCATCATGCAATACTTGAGCTAGTCTTAGAGGCATGATTAGAAATACATTTTACCATTTATTATACCACACGTGCACATGAGTTTCCCTCCGAGCCTCGTGGATATTGTAGACTCGAGAATCATTGCAGTTATAGCATGGAACATAAACATTCATTACAAACTTGGAGATACAAAATAACTGTTATTACTGCCTCTAGGGCATATCTCCTACAGTCTCTCGAGGTCCTTGCTAGTAGCGAGCTCGGGGGACTCCTCGGAGATGGAGGCCCATCCCTCCCTCGCTCAAGCTGAGGTAACGAAGGCCTCGTCACACCCTCATCCCCCGGCGTCTGATGCCGGCGAGGGAGTCAACACTTCCGTAGCTGAGGTTGAAACCTTGGCTATGGAGGGTCAAGTCATGGACCAGGGGGAAGAACTTCCCCTTGTTCATGAAGAACCGGCGCTCATTTGCCCAGCATCCCCGGATCGCGTGGTTTTAGAATCACGCGATCAACAGGAGATGCCTCCTCCTCCTACAGCCGATGGTGGGGCGCCGAGCACTTCGCTTCCGCCTCTCGGCATCGGAGAGGCCGAGCTGGCAGAGCGCCGGCGAGCAGCAGAGGGAGCTTTCACAAGTTCCTCCATCCTTCCCGAGCAGCGTGCACTCCTCGGCGTTGCTATGGACCAGTTCCGATCCACCGAGGCTAGTGTCGTGGAGGTGTTCCTCGGCCTAGCAAAAGGCTTTGAGGTATGTTAATATGCAATTTGTCCTTATTTATGGCCAATACCAAGTGTACTCAGTAGCCCTCAAGGAGGATGTCAAAACATCGTTCGAGACTATCTGGCTTGGGGGCCGAATTATAGCTTGATGCTTGTATGTTTTATGAACACAAATATCCAGTAGCCCCCAAGACTCGTGTTGTTTCCACAAGGAACCAACAGGAGGATCGAATCTATTCTGAAGTGGGTGCTGCTTTATTCACTTTTTTATATCCTGGGCATGCTTCTACCTCGTATGCCTCAGCCAATTCTTCGGAGTTGGAGGAGGTGAAACGTCGGCTCTCTCAAGCCAAGGAGGAGTCTCTTCGGCTGAGACAGGAGGCCGAGAAGGTGCAAGGTAAGGATGTTTGACTCATTCCTTATAATCTATTATTGTTTACCAAGTGTATATATGTTTTACCTTTGCTTGTTAATTTTTGCAGTGGCAAAGCAACGCCTGGCCGACGTGCGGCCCGAGCTTGAGAAAGCTCGGACTGAGGCCAAGTAGCTAAAGGCGTCAGCGCAGAAAAGCGCCAAGTTGCTTGACGAGAAGCAAAAAACTCATGAAGCTGCTCAGGCGCGCGTCACCGCTATGGAGGGGGGTCTTTCGACTGTCGTCACTGAACGTGATGTGCTGAAGGCTGCCCAGGGGAAAGATTGTAGGAGATATGCCCTAGAGGCAATAATAAATGTTATTATTTATCTCCATGTTCGAAATTAAGTTTATATTTCGTGCTATAACTGCTATGGTTCCCGAGCCCGTATATCCATAAAGGCTCTGAGGAAAACCCATGTGCACGTGTGGAATAATAAACGGTAAAAAGTATTCCTAGTCTGGCCTCTAAGACTAGCTGAAGTATTGCATGATGATCACGTTTTCCTGATCATGGGCATGTCTATGCCAGTCAACTTTTGAGGGCACAATGTTAGGAGAACACTTGTGTTGCATCGACCCGATTGTTGTTATGCTATGAGATACATTCATCACAAGTTAATGGTTAATAACACAGAGAAAGTTAACGTTTGCATAATTCCTTAGACCATGAGAGTATCGAGTTCCTTTGTACTTGCTTCGTGAACTTTGGGGTTTTTTAAACGGCATCTGTAACAGGATGGCTATTACGGCTGCTTACGGGTTCACGGAAAAGTATGACAAGGGACTTGATAGCTCAAGATTGGGATTAGCTCCTCTGACGATGGAGAGATATTCTTTAGGCCCTCTCGGTGTTACGGTATCCATCATCGTCTGGCCAGACACAATGTGATTTGATCACTAGGATCCCGGAACACGGAAATGAGATAAGAGAACAAAACCGGTAACGAGGTAACTGGCATAGTGGGCAAGTTGCTGATCCACGGGGATGCCAATAAGTCTCACCTTGGGTGTTTGTAACATATCGTGAAGCAACAGGAATAGCACAAGGCAACTAGAGGTTCACTCGAATATTCATTCGTGTGGGTATAGGGATCAATATGTGTGTCCACGGTTCCGCTATTGATCATTGATCGGAAAGTGTTCCAGTCATGTCTAGACTTCACCGAACCTACAGGGTCACACACTTAAGGGTCATCTATCTGCTGAATACTAGAGAGGGAGTCTGAGAGAAAGTCACCGAAAAAGTTTCAGAGACAACGGAAAGGTTCCGGAGAGAACACCGGAAAAGTTTCGGTAAAACTGAAAAGTTGTTTCGGAGTAAACCATTAAGCCAAAAAGGTTTTGGCAAGCGCCAGGAACTTTTTGGAGGAGCCAGAATTGTTCTGGGAACTTCTGGAATTTTTCCGGAGAGAAAACCGGAAATGTTCCGGAGCAGCCGGAAATGTATTGGTTGCTTTTCGCTGAAGAAAATCATTGATCCGGAAATGTTTCGGAATGTGTCCAGAATTATTTTAGTGGGTACTGGAAATGTTTTGGGCCTATAGAAATATTTTCAGAATTAATGGTCGCGGAAAAATGTTTTCATGAATAGTGAAAGTGCTTTTTGGTTACTTTATGGAAAGCCACCTTTTAGGGCTTTTCCCAAAAGGCTTCTAGAAGGACTTAGGGACTCAGGAACCCCATTTGGGGGGGCCCCCATGAGGGTGGCCAGCCAAGGGTGGAGCTCCTCCATGGAGCTCCACTTGCCATCCTTTCATGCCCTTTATGCCCTTTATGTGTGACATAAAGTGTGGGTGTTTTGGTATTTATATGTGCCAACCCTACCCCTTGGTTTTCCTATAAATAGAGGTGGAGAGGAGCTCTCCACACTCACTCCTCACTCTCATACAAATGCCACGCATGATCTGGCTTTCTCTCTCCCTCCCACGAAATAGTTTCGTAGAGCCGAAAGGCTGTCTGGGTTCCGGTGTGAACTAGTTCTGGACGGCGAAGCCCTACCAGATAGATGACACCGTATGTGTGCAACCCTGTAGAGAGGTCGTAGGTTTGACCTTTTTCCCGAGGGGCTGTTCGAGGGTCCTCCCAAAGGGCTCTCTGAGTTACAGTCCGAGTTTGAGGGTCCTCCCGAAGGGCTGTCCGTGACACCGTCCGAGTGACTGTCCGACTGCCTCCCGAAGGGCTGTCTGAGGGACTGTCCGAGGTACAGATGAGGGAGAAAATCCTCGCGGTTGGGTGGTTGTAACACTAGTACATAACAGGGCATTGGTCCAGGCCGGGCCAGCCCATTAGTCCCGGTTCAGTCACGAACTGGGACCAATGGGGGCAACGGTCCCGGTTCGTGAGGCCAGGGGGCCGGCCGGGCCACGTGGGGCATTGGTCCCGGTTCGTCTGGACCCTTTGGTCCCGGTTCCAGACACGAACCGGGACCAGTGTGCCTCGCTCCTGGCCCACAACCATTGGTCCCGGTTCGTGGCTGGAACCGGGACCAAAGGGGGTCCTTTAGTCCCGGTTCCAGCCACGAACCGGGACCAATGAGATGCCTATATATACCCCCCCCCCCCCCCCCCGCGAGCGAGCAGAGCACTCCACATTGCTCTGTTTTTCTGGCCGGCGAGGGGAGAGCTTTGTGGTGCTCTAGCTCACCTCCTATGCACATGAGGTGTTCGATGAAATGCCCGAGCCACACTTAAGCTTTCTCCTCTCGAAGCTCCTTGTCCAATCTCCATTTTTCTCAAGATTTGTTTAGGTTTGGCGGTCCGTCCTGTCCCGTCCCCGTCCTCACCGCCGTCGATCGCCCGCGTCCATCTCGGCGCCGGCACCACCGTGGTTAGCCTCTTCTTCTTATCTTCTTTCTAAAAGAAAAAAGTTCTTACTTGTATCATTTAGATAGATACTTGTGTAATTTTCTTACTTTTATTATTGTTTGTTATTATATAGTGCCATGGTCATGGTATCCGCCCACGTCGGCCCTCGTCCGATCTATGATTCGGATGTGGTATATATTATCTTTTATAACTATTTGTTTTATTTAGTGTTTATGACAATTATGCTGACCAACGTGACATAGATTTTTTAATCTAGGAGGTATGTGAACCGGAAATTCCAACCGACATAGAAATTTTATAGTTTCAATGTATGTTTTAATTAGATGCTCTAGAGAGCTATATGTTGTTCAATAATGAGAACTATGTATGAACGTTATGTATTTATTTTGGTCACTACTGTACTTTGGCTTTATTGTGATGATGAATTTCTATTAATTTGGTCACTTCTCTATTCATCATATGCACGCAGATGAACCGGCAATGGATGTACGTTGACCGACGCACCTCCGAGTATATTGAGGGCCTGCATAATTTTCTCGAAGCGGCTGAGGCAAACAAGCAGAATGGTTTTATGCATTGTCCATGTACTGTCTGTGAGAATACGAAGGCTTTCTCCAACTCTAAAACCCTTCACTTCCACCTGCTTGAGAAGGGTTTTATGCCACACTATAATGTTTGGACCAAGCACGGAGAAAGAGGGGTTATGATGGAAGACAACGAAGAAGAAGAGGATGACGACAACTACCCACCCCCTGAATACGGTGATGCTGCAATGGGGGAAGCTGAAGATCAAGAGGAACCAGACGATGTGCCCGATGATGATCTTCGCCGGGTCATTGTTGATGCACAGAGAGAATGCGAAAGTGAAAGGGAGAAGTTGAAGTTCGATCGCATGTTAGAGGATCACAAAAAAGGGTTGTACCCAAATTGCGAAGATGACAACAGAAAGCTCGGTACCACACTGGAATTGCTGCAATGGAAGGCAGACAATGGTGTATCTGACAAGGGATTTAGTTCGCTACTGAAAATAATGAAAAAGAAGCTTCCAAAGGATAACGAATTGCCCGACAGTACGTACGAAGCAAAGAAGGTTCTATGCCCTCTAGGATTGGAGGTGCAGAAGATACATGCATGCCCTAATGACTGCATCCTCTACCACGGTGCGTACGAGGATTTGAACGCATGCTCGGTATGCGGTGCCTTGCGGTATAAGATCAGAAGAGATGACTGTGGTGATGTTGAGGGCTAGCGCACCGGGAAGAGGGTTCCTGCCAAGGTGATGTGGTATGCTCCTATAATACCACGGTTGAAACGTCTGTTCAGAAACAAAAAGCATGCCGAGTTGATGCAATGGCACAAAAAAGACCGTAAGAAAGACGGGAAGTTGAGAGCACCCGCTGACGGGTCGCAGTGGAGAAAGATCGAGAGAAAGTGGAGCGACTTTACAGGTGACCCGAGGAACGTATGGTTTGGTTTAAGTGCAGATGGCGTTAATCCTTTTGGGGAGCAGAGCAGCAAGCATAGCACATGGCCTGTGACTCTATGTATGTATAACCTTCCTCCTTGGTTGTGCATGAAGCGGAAGTTCATTATGATGCCAGTGCTCATCCAAGGCCCTAAGCAACCCGGCAATGACATTGATGTGTACCTAAGGCCATTAGTTGATGAACTGTTACAGCTATGGAATGGAAGAGGTGTACGTGTGTGGGATGAGAACGAACAGGAGGAATTTGACCTACATGCGTTGCTGTTTGTAACCATCAACGATTGGCCTACTCTCAGTAACCTTTCAGGACAGACAAACAAGGGATACCACGCATGCACACACTGTTTAGATGACACCGACAGTATATATTTGGACAAATGCAGGAAGAATGTGTACCTGGGGCATCGTCGATTTCTTCCGACCAACCATCAATGTCGAAAGAAAAGAAAGCATTTCAAAGGTGAGGCAGATCACAGGAAGAAGCCTGCCCTCCGTACTGGTGATCACATACTTGATATGGTCAATGATTTACAAGTAATATTTGGAAAGGGTCCTGGCGGACTATCTGTTCCGACTGACGATGCGGGACGCGCACCCATGTGGAAGAAGAAATCTATATTTTGGGACCTACCCTATTGGAAAGACCTAGAGGTCCGCTCTGCAATCGACGTGATGCACGTGACGAAGAATCTTTGCGTGAACCTGCTAGGCTTCTTGGGAGTGTATGGGAAGACAAAAGATACACCGGAGGCACGGGAGGAACAGCAACGTGTGCATGAAAAAGACGGCATGCATCCAAAGCAGTATGAAGGTCCTGCCAGCTACGCTCTTACCAAAGAAGAGAAGAAAATCTTCTTTGAATGCCTGCTCAGTATGAAGGTCCCGTCTGGCTTCTCGTCGAATATAAAGGGAATAATAAATATGGCAGAGAAAAAGTTCCAGAACCTAAAGTCTCATGACTGCCACGTGATTATGACGCAACTGCTTCCGGTTGCATTGAGGGGGCTTCTACCGGAAAACGTTCGATTAGCCATTGTGAAGCTATGTGCATTCCTCAATGCAATATCTCAGAAGGTGATCGATCCAGAAATCCTGCCAAGGTTAAGGAGTGATTTGGTGCAATGTCTTGTTAGTTTCGAGCTGGTGTTCCCACCGTCCTTCTTCAATATCATGACGCACGTCCTAGTTCATCTAGTCGACGAGATTGTCGTTCTGGGCCCTGTATTTCTACACAATATGTTCCCCTTTGAGAGGTTCATGGGAGTCTTAAAGAAATATGTTCGTAACCGCGCTAGGCCAGAAGCAAGCATCTCCATGGGCCATCAAACAGAGGATGTCATTGGGTTTTGTGTTGACTTCATTCCTGACCTTAAGAAGATTGGTCTCCCTCAATCGCGGTATGAGGGGAGACTGACTGGAAAAGGCACGCTAGGAGCGAACTCAATAATATGTAGGGACGGCTATTCTTGGTCTCAAGCACACTACACAGTTCTACAGAATTCTACCTTGGTGACCCCGTATGTTGATGAACACAAGAATATTCTGCGCTCCAAACACCCGGAGCAGTGTGACGACTGGATTACATGTGAACACATCAGAACTTTCGGCAGTTGGTTGCAAACACGTCTCATGCGTGACAACACTGTTTCTGATGAGCTGTACTCGTTGGCCAGGGGACCATCTTCGACTGTAATGACTTACAAAGGGTACGAGATAAATGGGAATACATTTTACACGATCGCCCAGGATCAAAAGAGCACCAACCAAAACAATGGTGTCCGCTTTGATGCAGCAACCAAGAGGGGAAAGGACACATATTATGGTTACATAGTGGACATATGGGAACTTGACTATGGACATGATTTCAAGGTCCCTTTGGTTCAGTGCAAATGGGTCAATCTGTCAAGAGGCGGGGTACAGGAAGATCCACAGTACGGAATGACAACAGTGGATCTGAACAATCTTGGGTACACAGACGAACCATTCGTCCTAGCCAATGATGTGGTGCAGGTTTTCTATGTGAAGGACATGTCTACCAAACCGAGAAAAAGAATAGATAAGGAAGCGAATACATCATACGATGAGCCAAAGCGCCACATAATTCTTTCAGGAAAAAGAGACATCGTGGGATTGGAGGGCAAGACAGACATGTCTGAAGATTATGAAAAGTTTCATGAAATTCCTCCCTTCAAAGTCAAGGCTGACCCAAGCACCCTGTTAAACGATGAAGATTATCCATGGTTACGGCGCAATAAGCAAAGGACACAAGCGAAGAAAAAGTGAAGACTTTCTCTCCACAACTAGTATGATGATGCCTTTGATCTAGAATATCACTGCAGTTACATGTGAAGAAATGAAATGCCTTTTGTAACAGATGAGTTTTCGTATGAAACCCTGATACTTCGAAAGAGATTGTCCGTTTTGTAAACGAAGTGCATCTAGTTTTTGCCGTAACCCTCTCAACTTTTTAGCACATGCTATTTGGGTGAAATGATGATACCATGCCAACTTTCAACCTTTTCAGAGTTCATTTGTAGTGATTTTCAATTTCATGGTCATTTAGCTCAAAAAAATCAGTAAATGCATGAAAAATACCAAATGAAGTCAGAAAGGGTTGAAAATTGATGATGTAGCTTTGAATGGTTCATTTCGAACAGACAAAAAGTCTGGAGTTCAAATAAGTTCAAAAAAATGAAATACCTTTGTAACAGATGAGTTTTCGTCCGAAACCCTCATACTTCGAAAGAGATTGTCCGTTTTGTACACGAAGTGCATCTAGTTTTTGCCGTAACCCTCTCAACTTTTTAGCACATCCTATTTGGGTGAAATGATGATACCATGCCAACTTTCAACCTTTTCAGAGTTCATTTGTAGTGTTTTTTTAATTTCAGGGTCATTTAGCTCAAAGAATGAACTAATAGCAAAAAGAATGAACTAGAAAACTTTTATGAAACTATAATAGCAAAAAGAATGAACTAAAAATAATCAATTAAAATATTCTGTTATGATCAACTAAAACAAAACTATAATATTCTTCAATAGCAAAAAGAATCAACTAAAAAGCTTTTATAAAAACTCTAATAGCAAAAGGAATCAACTAAAAAGCTTTTATAAACCTCTAGTATTTTTGAAACTAAAATTATATAAAATTTATGCAACTAAAATTATCAAAGAATTTTTTGTTCAAAACATTAATAGCAAAAAGAATTTTCATAAAGAAATTTTTTGTTAGAAACTTTAATAGCAAACTAAAATAACCAAATCTGTTTTTGATTAAAACAGACATTTAAAATAACCTAAAACTTACCAAATTGAATATAATGATAAAACACAGTAATATTAAATAGCAGGAAAAAGGATCACTCAAAAATCTCTTTTTTTAGTAAAGTTATTCACAAACTAGTGATTCACACAAATTTCAAAAAATTCTAATTTAAACTATTCAAATTTGAAAACTAAAGGCACTAACAGAAAGTTTATAATTTTTGTGACCTAAAAGCAAAAAGAATGAACTAAAAAACAGTAAGTAGGAACAAAATAAAATAAATAAAGCAAAAAAACAAAACAAAAAAGTGGATTTTTTTTAAAAAAAATGCCACCTATTGGGCCGCCACGGCCTGAATACGACTTGAAACCGAACCAGCTTGTTGGGCCAGGATTCAGGCCCACAGAAGGCCCAATAGGCCCACAGGCAGTGACAGATTAGGCCCGAAGGCCTGCAGTAGAGAGGAGCTCGAGAGGGTATGCGCAGCAGCGCTTATAAACCACTCTCGAGCTCTCTCGTCTAGCGAGGGGGGACTAAAAATTTGGCCCCGGGCAGAATCACCCTTTGGTCCCGGTTGGTACCGGGACCAAAGGTCTCTGCTTCCCGCCCTTTGGGCTGCTGAAAAGAGACCTTTGGTCCCGGTTGGTGGCACCAACCGGCATTGGTCCCGGTTGGTTCCCCGAACCGGGACCAATGCTTCTTCTATATAAGTAAACACTTGGAAAATTTCAGTTTTCATATGCCATTGCCCCGAGCCCGCCGCCCCGTCGCCGCCGCCCCGTCGCCGCCCCGAGCCCGCCGCCGTCCTCGTCGCCGCCCCGAGCCCGCCTTCCCCGTCGCCTCCCCATCGCCGCCCCGTCGCCATCCCGTCGCCGCCCCGTCGCCGCCCCTGAGCCGCCCCTGAGCCCGCCGTCCCCATCGCCGCCCTCTCCCTCCGCGCGCTGTGGTGAGCTCCTCTTCCACCCTGGAGCCGTCCGGCCGACCCCCATTCCTCCCCGCACGCGTTCCCTCCGCGCGCGCTTGCGCCACCATCGCCGTGGACGGCAGCGGCGGCGGCAACATCGCCGTCGTCGTCTTTGCCTTGCTTATCTGCAAAAAATCATCAGGAGTTGCTTGCAATGATGTTGCAAGATTAATCAGTTTTTCTTGGTCCAATAGATCAATACAAGATAGAAATTATAAGTTTAGTTACATGTTTCTTTTTTCAATGATGTTGCAAGATTAATTATGTTTAGTTACATATGTTTCTTCATACGTAGATGTATAACGATTAGCATAATTCCTTCACATTTCATGGGGTTTTTGTGGTGTTGTCGATATCTTGATGCGAAAAATAGTAGTGTGTGTATGGTTGTAGCACCAAAAATTGTTGTTTTTTCTTTTAGGGATCGATTTAGTGCATTCTTATTAGGTTTCTTGTATAGGAAAAAAATCATAAATTTTTTAATTTGATAAAAGTTTTGTTTGTGATTTGTCGAACAAACATTTACAAGGAAATTACAACAAGAGTGAAAACAAGCTGAGTGAAAAAAATCTTAGGGTTACTGAAATTTTAGGGTTACTGAAATTTTACAAGGAAACATTTACAAGGAAATCCTATCATCACGTTGGCATCGGCTCCCCGAGAGCTTTCCAACGGATCCGGAATGTATGTCGTTGTCGATATACCCCCTCCCCGATAGCTTCGACATGAGGGGGGGTCGATATACCCCCTCCCCGATAACTTCGACATGAGGGGGGGGGGTCGATCCCGCGCACACACACACACATGAACACACACACACACACATATGTTCTATTTTTTTATATAATGTTGTTTTTCTATAATTAGTGTTTAATTAGTATATATGCTTAATTAGATTTCCTAATAAAATGACATTGCATATATAGGAATTTTTACAAGCGCTCGATATGTCCTGTTTTTAGCAAAGGTAATGCCTCATATTTTTCATGAATTTTAGCATGACTTGTGCTACAATGTAGGACATATCGAGTGCTTGTGATTTGCCAGAACGGGAATTCAATGATATTCCGGCAAAACATAGGGCATTTTTTCTATGTCATTGCTCGATATATGGAACGGGTTGACTTTAGGTCTGTTTCGGCTCCTTGTGCGTCTTTCAGTGAGGGAGAGTGTCCACCATATATATATATATATGAGAGAGGAAGAATCCCGACTGTTGTCGTGGAGGTCGCTTCTCCTTCTTTTCCTTGTGCTAGATATTTGTAATGCACACGGGAAAGAAGGAGTAGCGACCATCACCGACGATCGAAATATGAGAGAGGAAGAATCCCGACTGTTGTCGTGGGGGTCGCTTCTCCTTCGTTCCCGTGTGCTAGACATTTTGGTGTAATGCACTCGGGGACGAATGGAGGAGCCACCATCACCGACGGTCGCAATATCAGAGGGAGTGCCCACCATATACGTGAGATGAGAGTTTAGGAAGCAAAGACTCGACAGACCTAAAGTCAACCCGTTGCATATTTTGAGTAATAGTGATCTGTGTGTTGATCAGTTTCCTGGTAGTTGCCTTCGATCGATTTTAAATGTTTCAACTATGAACATAGGAAATGTCTGACGACGATAGCGAAAGGGAATTGGGTATGTGCGAATACTGCGAAGACGAGCGCGGTCTGTGCGACACGACTCACCTAGTTGATGGTAGGCGCTTTAGCATCGTGCTGGATGAGACCTTCGAAGTGGATACAGTAAGTCACAACGACAAGTCTTTTTTCATAATTAAGCATGACTTCTGCTTCTTTTGCTTGAACTTATAATTTTAATTTTTTACTATTCTACTAGCGTATCCCCTGCCATGCAAGAATTTATGTCTTGGATAAGATTGGTTTCAATACTAAAAAAAGTATGGAGGTAAAGAGAGTTCACTTGAGGACCGAGCATGGTTATACTTTTGCCGTAAAATTGTACAATGCAGACACCTACTCCTATTTTGAATGCAAAAGTTGGCAAGCACTATGCAAGGCTTATGCATTTGAGCCTAATATGCTTATCACCTTTGATATTCGTCCGGAAGATGAAATTGAAGGTAATATCGACATCTGGGTCGATGTGCAGACGCCTCCAGTTCTACCATTATGTGAGTTTCTCAACCATATTTATTATGATTCCGATTCTGCCTCCTTGTGAGTTTGTTAAACATATTTATGATGTAATTTATATTGTTTATTTCAAAATAGTTGACAGCTTATTTCCATTGACAGCTTATTTTCATTCTTCAAGAAATGTACGGAAGATGGTAGACAGAACCTACTACACCGATGGCGCAGAATTAACTTGTCAGGATAAAAATCATCTTATCGCATTTATTAATGATCTTCAGAATTACAATACCTATTATCAAACTCCTACACATTATGGTCAATACGTGCCACTAGTGCACGTGTTGAACTACGGTAACATCCATGGAGATCGCATGGTAAGATTTTTTACTATTACGACATCCGTGCATCTTTTGCATAAATTATTTTTAAAACTAAACTACATTGCTAACTACGAAGTTATTACTATGTTTTTCAACAGAAAATCCCGAATGATTGTGTGCCTCATCTGATGTTTCCGAAAGGTCACCTTGATGTTATGAGCTTACTGCCAGGTCATCATATGCATCACTGTTGTCCATACCGGATTTCTAAAACCGATGAAGACATGACAATCAAAGATTGGAAAAATTGTATGGTCGATCGTAGGGAGCTACTTGGAAGCAACATTGTGCGACGTGCAAGAATTGGAGACAGGATAATCTCCATTCTCCATAATGGAGAGTCAGGGCCTATCTTGTTTTATGCTATTTTACCTAAGAGAGGCCGGGTAGTTAGGTCCTAGCTAATACTCATGATCATGTGCTAAGAACAATTAAATATGGTTGGTTAGATGACTATGATGATGATGATCGAGTATGACTTGTTATTATGATAACGAGTAGTTCTAAGAACAATTAAGTATGGTTGGTTAGATGACTATGATGATGATGATCGAGTATGACTTGTTATTATGATAACGAGTAGTTCTAAGAACAATTAAGTATGGTTGGTTAGATGACTATGATGATGATGATCGGGACACTTCTCTCTATTAGCTAGCTAACACAATATGAAACCCTAAATTAACCCTACAACCCCCCCCCCCCCCATTTGAAAAAAACAAAAACAAAAACCCCAGTGCCTTTTGGTCCCGGTTGGTGTTGCCAACCGGGACTAAAGGTCCTGCCTTTTGGTCCTGGTTGGTGTTACCAACCGGGACTAAAGGTCCTCCTGCCTGGGCTCCCAGCACCGGCCACGTGGAGGGCCTTTAGTCCCGGTTCGTAAGCCAACTGGGACTAAAGGTTTTGGGCTTTAGTCCCGACCCTTTAGTCCCGGTTCCGGAACCGGGACAAAAGGCCCTTACGAACCGGGACAAATGGGGGTTTTCCTACTAGTGTAAATCCTAGCTGCAGAAATCTACACCGCCGATCTTCATCGACTCTACTTCCGCTGCGCTACGAGTCGGTAATGATCAGATCAAAAACCTTGTATGCATCTCCATAGTGATCCTGGGCTTGTTCGTAGTGCGGAAATTTTTTGTTTTCTGCTGCGTTCCCCTACAAAGATGCCACTAAGCTCAAGCGGCTCGACCGAGAGCGCCAAGAGGCAGCCTCCTGAGTGGATGTAGCGACGTAGGAACTGCGGTAGGCGACGGAGATCGCCTCTGGTAGGCCTTAGCTTTTGAAGTGTGTCTTCAGCTGTCAAGCTTTCCCCGAGCTGACGTGACTCCAACGCATGTCAGGCGCATTCTCGAACCTTCCTCGCAGTGTGGAGGAGCCCTGTCAGTACTTCGGCGCGTGCGCTAACCCAGTCGAGCAGCAGAAGTCCTTCTGGCTGCAGTTCCTAGATCCGGCGAGTCCCCAAGTCTTCAACGACAAGCTGAAGTGGTTGGCGGAGCTGCAACGGGCTGCCAGGCCTGCCATGGAGGATATTTCAAGGCCTTATGGCCAAAAGATTCTCTACCGACTAGCTTCTTCGGGATGGTGTGCCGCCTTCAAGAGACAAGTGCCCAGGCCGACCTGTGGAAGAGGTCGGTGTGCATTGAAGGTGCGCGGCAGGCCTTTGCGGCCGTGCAGGCATACTACCCAAAGTTGGACATGGAGCAGATTTCCAGGCAGTGCCCCGAGAGGCATGGCAAAGAGGTGAGGCCGGAGAAGTACTATGAGAAGGTGCTGCCGGCTGCTCGGATAACCGAGGAGAAATGCAAGCGTGAGTCTATTTTAGAAAATCTCAATTAGACTTGTGCTAAGTATCCTCGGTATGCCGAGATGTGGATGTAAAAGACAAATCATTATGCTGAAGTTGCCTATTTTGAACGGGTAAATCCAATTTGCCGCTCGTTTTCTTGCTTTATGCTTTTGATTTTGACTCAACCATGACCTTTAAGATGCGTAGTTGGCCAGTCATCGGCTTTCACCCCTAAGTAGAAACTACTTAGGGTGTTTTCT
This sequence comes from Elymus sibiricus, assembly GCA_039707655.1. Taxonomy (NCBI): domain Eukaryota; kingdom Viridiplantae; phylum Streptophyta; class Magnoliopsida; order Poales; family Poaceae; genus Elymus; species Elymus sibiricus. The sequence continues at coordinate 517,574,049 of CM077672.1, read as the reverse complement.
ATGTGATTATAACCCTTAGCCGACGTCTCGGTGCCCAGAGGCAGTTATTCCAGAGAAAACAAGGCAATCAGACCAATAAGGCTAAAACATACACTTAGTCATAGGAGCATTTGAGGTGGGCGGCAAATAAATAGCCCCCAGTATAACCCGGGTCCTCGGGAGTCCCGAGCTCAGATTAGAAATACTTCGGCTTTTTTGAAGAAAAGTCCCTCCCGTATTACACAGGTAACCATACTGGTTATTAGTTTAACACTTCGTCCGGCCTACCGACCGATTTAGCGCATGCTGTGACAGTCAGCTTTCGGCTTCACCCACATGAGGTACTTGACTGGTTGAACCAGAAGTAACAATCGCAGAGGTGCTCCCGGCAGGGGCGGAGCTTCCTTAGGGCCAAACTGGGCCATGGCCCGCCCAGGATTTATGCACTTTTTGTTACTATGCTTAGCTTTGGAGCCCAGCCCTGCACACCACGTGCAGCCCACTAACCACCAGGCACCACGTTCCCTTTAGACGATCGATCCAAGTGCTCGAAATCACTAGCATGTAATGGCTATGAAGCAGGGAGCAGCTAACATCTCACGGCACAGTTCGAGACGGCCAGCAGCAAGGCAACCAAAATCTGTAACTCAGGCAATGAGCATTTTGGCTGCTGAGTCGCACATGTAATATTATTTTCCCCAAAAAGTTCTCATTTATCAATCAATACCAATTTTTCTATAGGCTGTCATCTATAGCACTCTGTTGAGAATCGGAAATTTTTCGTCAAGATACAACACCTGGCCCGCCCAGATTTTTCTTTGAAGCTCCGCCACTGGCTCCCGGTTCACCCTTAGCCAAACTGAGCGGGAACATAAGGGGTAAACATAGGAGCCAGGCAACCCAGCTATTGACCAAAGACACAAGTCAAAATCAATGCATATTTTGGCCAGAGGTCCGAGGACGTTACCGAAGACTTCATGGAGTACCTTGGTCTATTGTTGGGTTCGGCTCTTAGCGTAGTCCCCCCGTTCGAGGTGTCGATGCTTAAAGGCATCTGACGTGGTACCGTTAAGTTATAGCGATCGTATATTGAAACGAGAACAAGAATGCACCATAAGTGTATACGTGGTCTGAAATTTTGGGCGTCTCTTTATTCAATAGTATATAAGGTCTAGCCTAATATCTGATCTATAACTAAAGATACATGATTCAAGGGATTTTACAAAGTCTGTCCGAAGTGTTAATGCGCCGAGGCCCGAGCTTCTGGCTTTATGTCCAGCATCGTGTCGTCGTTGCACTTTCTTCGCATATCCTTGCCGAACCAAGGTTTGCAGCCTTTGTTTTTCTCCGTTTGATTGTTCGAACGATGCCTCCTCGTCCAAACTGAGGGGTTCTGCCTTTTGTTCAATGACAATTAGCAGTGATCGGGTGCTTCAGAGGATGCCTCCATGGGTGGTGGCTATATCAGTCTAAGCTGAATTTTAGCCCCCGGTCGTGCTATTGATGTTCTAAAACATGCGTATCCTTGTCACCGAGGTATTGGGCAGCCGAACTTCAAACAACTTTTGACTGCTCGTGCCATTACAGCATGAACAAAACTCTAAGCCAGTGATTAATATCATGTTTGAGTTGTGAATTTTGAGCTTAGATGCTTGCGTTCCGAGGATCTTGACACAACTTTCGGTTTATCTGAAGTGTCACCTCTGACGAGTTTGTGCTCCGCTGTCCCCCATGGAATTTTTAATGCAAAATTATGAACCCAAGGAACATAATCCTCGGTCATGTAGTGGGGGAAGTGGAGCGCGTATCCCTATTTAGGGCTGCGCCCGAGGTAGTGTCCATATCATCCTTGTGGTGTGTCCGACGTACGCCGGAGTCATCGTTGGATGCGCCATGAGTTGGTCTTGGACACTTCGAGGGGTCTCGGCTGCTTGATCCAGCTCAGGCCTTGGATGCTTCTTTCGCAGCTTGAACCCCGGCAGCAAAAGTCACGGTCTGCTCTTCTGTTCGGAGAGAGCGTTCCGTGTTACCACTTACTGTTATGACGCCATGAGGCCCTGGCATCTTTAGCTTTAGATAAGCATAGTGCGGGACGGTATGGAAACGAGCGAAAGCTATTCTCCCGAGGAGTGCGTGATAGCCACTCCTGAAAAGGACGATGTCGAAGGTTAACTCTTCGTTTCGAAAATTCTCAGGTGTGCCGAAGACTACGTCCAGGGTCACCCTTCCCGAGCATTGTGCTTCAATCCCCGGTATGATACCCTTGAAGTGGTATTACTCGGCTTGATCCTTGCTAGGTCTATATGCATCTTCTTGACTGTATCTGCATATATCAAGTTGAGGCTACTGCCACCGTCCATGAGGACTCGGGTCAAATGGAAGCCGTCAACTATAGGATCGAGTACCAACGCCGTTGTGCCACCATGACAGATGCTGGTCGGGTGGTCTCATTAGTCAAAGGTGATCGGGATTTCCGACCATGGGTTATACTTCGGCGCAGCAGGCTCTACGGCGTACACATCGCGGAGCGCGCGCTTCCTCTCCTTTTTGGTGACATGCGTGACATAGATCATATTCACGTCCTTGACCTCAGGAGGGAACTGCTTCTGGCCAGCATTGCTCAGCCCTGGCTGGTCTCTATCCTCATTACGAGGTTGACCTTTTCCCTGGTTGTCAGCCGCAATCTTTCTAGCTTGTTTGATTACCTAGCAATTCCGGTTTGTATGCGTGGCTGGCTTGTCGGGGGTGCCGTGGATGGCGCATGGTTTATCCAAGATCTTGTCCAACTGTGATGGACCGTCCTTGTCTCCTTGAAGGGGCTTCCTTTTGTTGCTGCCACGCTGGTTGCTGAAACCAACATTAACCGCGGTCTCCTTGGCGTCACTATTGCGTCCTCTATTATGGCGCTAATTATTCCTGTTATGCCGAGGCTTCCCGTTCCTGTCGCGTACTTCAGAGGTGCCGGGGTTGCCGCTCGCGCAAAATTAGGTCATGAGCTGTGTAAGGGCGGCTATTGTCCATGGCTTCTCTTGTCTGAGCTCTTGGGCTAGCGATTCGTCACTGATGTTGTGTTTGAATGCGTCTATCACTTCGGCGTCTGGGCAGTCCACTATCTGGTTTTTCCTGGTCAAGAACCGATTCCAGAATTTTTGGGCCGACTCCCCCGGCTTTTGCACGACATGGGCAAGGTCGTCGGCATCCGGGGGTCAGACGTAAGTGCCTTGGAAATTTGCTCGGAATGCATCCTGGAGGTCTTCCCAGACTCCAATTGAATCTTTGGGGAGCCTGTTAAGTCAATGCCGAGCTGATCCCTTTAGTTTTAATAGTAGATATTTGAAGGCGTGGAGGTCATCTCCGCCTGCCATGTGTACGGCCATGAGAAAGTCCTCGATCCATACCGCAAGGTCCGTTGTTCCATCATACTGCTCGATATTTATGGGTTTAAACCCTTCGGGGAATTGGTGTTGCATGACCTCATTGGTGAAGCACATAGGGTGAGTAGATCCTCGGACCCTGGCGGTAGCGTGACGCATGTCGGACATTGTCACATTACGATTGCGCGTATAATCACGCACATCATCGTTCTTGGCTAACCAAGCTAGGTATCCTGCCTGTGCAGCAGGTGGGCGCTCCCTAGATGTATAGATTGACCGAGGTGGAGCTTCTAGCCTTAAAGGTCTTTCCTCCCTCAGATCATATTTTTTGAAGGGCCGAGGTGGATCTACTCCGCCTCAGCACCAAGGGGCTTCGAGAATATTCTTGTATCTGCCTGCTGGCCTATCTCGGCCCTGAGGAGGGCAGTCGGGCTTCTCAGCCCACTCATGCTTAGATAGCACGCTATCCTCGGCTTCCTCGTCTACCATTGGAAGTAAGTTCCTTCGGGGATAAGACCGATTGGCCCTGGTTTTCTCAAGCTTGTCCTCAAGCGCCTGCTCGGCCCTGAGGAGCTCGACCCATCTGTCGTTAAGTTCGTCTTGTTTGGATTTAAGCCGCTAGGACTTTTGTTTGATGCTTTTGGCCATGCTGGCCAACCGCCTACGGAATGCTTTGAGCTGAGGTGCCTCAAGGGGCTCCTCGATAACATCATATTCATCGAGAACGAGGCTTCTATCCTCCTCGGACTCCGGATAATAATCGCCGTCCTCGAGGTCATCTTCGTCCCCGTTGATCATATCGCTGCCGTTATTATTGCTGGCGCCGATGTCATTGCCGGCGTTCTGGTTGCCAGCGCCATATGGCATCGTTGTCGGCAGTATCACTGTTTCCAGTGCCGCCATTGCTTGTGCCACCATTGTCGGTGCCCCCATTACGGCGGCCCCTACGTTGGCATTTGGGGGGCTTTCCGCTTCCTCCTCCGTCCTTGGGGATGTCCACCATGTAGATATCATAGGTAGAGGTAGAGGTCCACGTGCCAGTACGAGTGATGGCAGGCAGTGAAGTAGTTTCTGACATCTCACCGACATCTTCATCCATGTCGCTGGCCTCTACGGAGGCGTATGCTAGAATGTCAGTTAAATCCTCGACGGTAGCGGCTAGGTGGGTGGAGGATGGGTTGAAAATTCCAGCTCCTCCAGATTTCTCCCAGATCTAATCGTAAACCGAGGTCCATCCGATCTAACATCTCACTCAGAAGCTATTTATTGGGCCCATATCCTGACTGAAGGCCGAGCTTAGCTATAGTTTGCTCGAGATCCAAACTGACATGGCCTCGGGGGTTTCACCGGTCAAACTTGACGTCTAATCCGACAAGGCAGTGTTTGGCTTTGGGCTCGAAGCCAGATCCGAGATGTGATCTGCGCCGTGGTGCTGATCTGAGATCGGTATGGAGGCGTCGGTGAGGTCTTCGGAATGGTATGACACCCAGCCTGAAAATGCAAGTTCGCCGTGGGCATCCGCAGCATACTCTAGATTTCCAAACCTGATGGTCTGGCCTGGAGTGAAGTTTCTGATCTGGCCGAGGTGGCCAGTCGAATCGGCATAGAGCGTGACGCCGCCGAAGACAAAAAGTTGTCCAGGGAAGAAGGTCTTCCCATAGCCAATGCTGTCGTCGATCCAAAGATGAGCCATCGAGCTGCTTTGACCACTTGGGTGGACCTGTATGGGCCACCAATGTAGGTGTTGAATCCAGCGGATCTCGGGTAGGGGGTCCCGAGCTGGTGATCTTAGCTAGATGGTAACAGGACAAAGAGGGACAGGGTATTTACCCAGGTTCAGGCCCTCTCGAAGAGGTAAAACCCTATGTCATGCTTCTATTATATTGATTGTGATGGAGTACAAAGTACAGGATGATCTGATACGTCTCCAACGTATCTATAAATTTTTACTGTTCCATGCTATTATATTATCAATCTTGGATGTTTTTATATGCATTTACAGCAATTATATATCATTTTTGGAGACTAACCTATTAACTTAGTGCCCAGTGCCAGTTGCTGTTTTCTGCCCTGTTTTTGTTTTATAGAAAATCAATACCAAACGAAGTCCAAATGCCACGAAACTTTTTGGAGATTTTTTATTGGACAAGATAAACACTAGAAGCTTCGGCAGAGGACCAGATGCCAGAAGGGGTGGCCACGAGCCACCAGGGCGCGCCTGGGGGGCAGGCCCGCCCTGGTGCCTCGTGGGCCCACCCCAGCTCCGTTTGACCTAATTCTTCCACTATAAATTCAGAAAAAATCAGAAACCCTCAGGGGAGTCCATGAAATATTTTTTCCGCCGCCGCAAGTTTCTGTTCTCGAGAGATCCCATCTGGAGGCCTTCTCCGGTACTCCGCCGGAGGGGGAATCGATCACGGAGGGGCTCTACATCAACCTTGTTGCCCTACCGATGATGCGTGAGTAGTTTACCACAGACCTTTGGGTCCATAGGCAGTAGCTAGATGGCTTCTTCTCTCTTTTTGATCTTCAATACAATGTTCTCCTCGATTTTCTTGGAGTTCTATCCGATGTAATCACTTTTTGCGGTGTGTTTGTTGGGATCTGATGAATTGTGAGTTTATGATCAGATTATCCATGAATATTATTTGAGTCTTCTCTGATCTCTTTTATGCATGATTATTATAGCTTCGTATTTCTTCTCCGATCTATTGATTTGGTTTGGCCAACTAGATTGATTTATCTTGCCATGGGAAGAGGTGCTTTGTAATGGGTTCGATCTTGCGGTGCTCAATCCCTGTGACAGAAAGGGACATGACGCGTATGTATCGTTGCTATTAAGGGTAAAAATATGGGGTTTATTCATGCATGAGTTTATCTTCTCTCTACATCATGTCATCGTTCTTAAGGCGTTACTCCGTTCTTTATGGACTTAATACACTAGATGCATGCTGGATAGCGGTCGATGTGTGGAGTAATAGTAGTAGATGCAGGCAGGAGTCGGTCTACTTGTATTGGACGTGATGCCTATATACATGATCATTGCCTTGGATATCGTCATGATTATTTGCTTTTCTATCAATTGCCCAACAGTAATTTGTCTACCCACCGTATGCTATTTTCTCGAGAGAAGCCTCTAGTGAAAACTATGGCCCCCAGGTCTATCTAAATCATATTACTAAAACCCTAAAAATATTGCTGCCATTTTCTTTTATTTATTTTATTTTGTATTTTTGTTTCAATCTATCTATCTATCACATACAATTTAATCTTGCAATTTACCGCCGAGGGATTGACAACCCCTCGTTTGCGTTGGGTGCAAGGATTTGTTATTTGTGTGCAGGTGCTGCTAACGAGGTGTTGCGTGATTCTGCTACTGGTTCGATAACCTTCGTTTCACAACTGAGGGAAATACTTATCTCTATTGTGCTGCATCATCCCTTCCTCTTCGGGGAAAATTCCAACGCAAGCTACAAGTAGCATGATCTACCTCGAGATCGTATGTGAATGAATCTTACCCTATGGTCTAAAACCCCTCGGCTTATATAGACACCAGGGGTAGCTAGGGTTACATGTAGGTCGGTTACATTAAGGGAAAAACATGTCGATGGTTTAAATATGTCTTGGAGTATGCGCCAAGCCTTCGTAGGATTCCATCTTGAGTACGCCGTGGGGCGTTTCAAACATGGCCCACTCATCGGTCATCTGGGGGTCTTCGGCCCAGCCCATGATTGGGGGCTGACGTGCTTAGTACCCCTAGTCCAGGACAGCGTCACCCGGGTCCATTCTCTATTAGTAATTGCATTGTTCTATTGCTCTTTTATTTACCTTTATTTATTTTTTTCGTTTTGCCATATCACTATTTATCATTATTTGCTTTTAACCTTGCAACTAGTAAGACGAGGGGATTGACAACCCCCTTGCCAAGTTGGGTGCAAGAATTTATTTTGTTTGTGTGCAGGTGCTGCTTATCTTGTTAGCTTGTAGACTCCTACTGGTTCGATTAAACCTTGGTTCTTAACTGAGGGAAATGCTTTCTGCTGTTGTGCTACATCACCCTTCCTCTTCGGGGAAATCCAACAACTCCTACGGGAGTAGCAGAAGAATTTCTGGCGCCGTTGTCGGGGAATATGCTTCTATCAAATCAGGTGCCTTCGCACAAACCCTTTTATTTGCTTGTTTTATTTTCTTGCCTAGTTCCTATTTGCCTTTTCTTCGTTTGCCAAACATTTCCAAAATACCAAAAAAATCTTGCTTTACTATTCTTGCTTGTGTTGCCACTATGTCTACTCCTGAAAATACCAAGCTACGTGATTTCTCTAGTACTAATAACAATGATTTTATTACTACTCCTATTGCTCCTCCCGCCACTAGTGTAGAGTCTTATGAAATTAAAGTTGCTTTGCTAAATCTTGTTATGAAAGAACAATTTTCTAGAAATTATAATGAAGATGCCGCTGCCCATCTTAATACCTTTGTTGAATTATGTGATATGCAAAAAAACTGAAGTTATTTCTATTTTCTTTGAGAGATAGAGCCAAAGAATGGTTAGTTTCTTTATCGAAAAATAGTATTGATTCTTGGTCTAAGTGTAAAGATGCTTTTATTGGTAAATATTTTCCTCCCACTAAAATAATATCTTTGAGGAATCAAATTATGAATTTTAAACAACTTGACCAAGAGCATGTTGCACAATCATTGGAAAGAATGAAACTTATGATAAAAAATTATCCCACTCACGGATTAAGTCTTTGGATGATAGTGCAAAATTTCTATGCTGGACTAAACTTTGTTTCCAGAAACCTTCTAGATTCTGCTGCAGGTGGTACTTTCATGGGGATAACACTTGGAGAAGCCACGAAGCTTCTCGGTAATATGACCGCTAATTATTCCCAATGGCACACCGAGCGCGCGCCAAGTGGTGGGAAGGTACACTCTGTCGAGGAAATTTCCTCTCTTAATGAAAAAGTTGATACTATTATGTCCATGCTTGTTACTAAGAGTGCTATTATTGATCCAAATGATGTGCCTTTATCTACTTTGATTGAGCAAAATAAGGATAACATTGATGTGACTTTTATTTCGAGGAGCAATTTTAATAACAATGCTTATAGAGGGAACTTTAATAATAATCCTAGACCGTATCCCGGTAATCCCTCAAATAATTATGGTAATTCCTATGATAATTCTTATGATAAAAGATTGCTTGAGATTGAAAAGTCCACTAAAAAATTTATGCATGCTCAATTTGAACAAAATGAAGCTTTTACTAAAGAAGTTAAGGAGCATTCTTCTACGCTTAAGGTGATTAGTAAACAACTTGATGATATTAATAGAGAAGTGGTTAATCTTCAATTACAACTTGTGCAAACTGAAAGTATTTTGGGAAAAATGTCTGATAAGCAAACCATGCTAGTTAATAAGATGGCAGCCAAACCGGAGTCACATTTTCTTGCTAATCATGATGAAGATATTAAAACTATTGGTGTATCAGCTATTGAATCATTATTTAGAAATATTAAAGTTGATAATAATGGGACTGGAAAAGAGTCAACTTTAGTTAGAAGGCGTCCCAATTATTCGGAGGGTGATAATCTTGATGCTAAAAATAATAAAAGTGTGTTTGGAGAGGTCAAAACTTTAGATAGTGTTGTGCCCACTGTTTTGGGTTTCAATGATTTTAATTATGACAATTTTTCTCTTACTGAATGTATTTCCTTGCTTCCATCCATGATTAATTCACCCAATACATATAATCAAAACAAGGTTTTTACTAAACATGTCGTAGAAGCCCTTATGAAAGGAAATGAGGAAAAACTTAATCTTGAGGTTTCCATCCCTAAAAAATTGCATGATGAGTGGGAATCTACTATAAAAGTTAAAATAAATAATTTTGAGTGCAATGTTTTATGTGATTTAGGAGCTAAAAGCATTGTATGATGTTCTCGGTTTTACTAATATGAGTGAATGTTCTTTAAACTTGCACCTAGCGGATTCAACGGTTAAAAAACTTATGGGTAGAGTGAATGATGTGCTTTTAATTGCTAATAGAAATTATGTGCCCGTAGATTTTATGAACAAGCAAGACGAAGCGCCTTGAAAAAGGTTCTTAATGCACGAGCCTTCCAACCAGTGGATATGCAGGTTCATATTGAGCATCGGATGCTATTTTCAAACCGTATTTGTAGATAGTTGAATGCATTTAACTTATTGCATTTATTTGTTGAGTTCTAATCAGATACTTCTGAAAACTCAAATTCTATATACTTTTAGTTATGCATGTGTTTCTGAATGCTGAATGACTTAGGAGACTTTTGAACATACACTTGGTCATAGAAAATTAATTATGTTTTAGCCCCCATTTTATGTTATAGCATGAGAATGCCTTTTATAATTATTGTTATTATCCTATCCCTATCCCTAGTTTGAAAGAAAAACGTCAAAAGTATCTGTCGCAGGGCGCCCCCATGGACTCGCCGAGCAAGCCGCCGTCGGCGCCGACGAGCACATCACACTTAACATGCATCCTCTACCGGCCCGAGTGGAAGATGTTGGGACAAACCCTCCGGCGACGAACGCCGAATAGCCCTCCGGCAACATGAACGCCGGACGGAAGAAGATAAACTCAACACGAACTCGAGCACACGAGTATTTGCTGCGACATACGCCTCGGCGATGAACGCCTCGCCGCGCATATGGCGTTTTTTCTCTTGATCTCAAACTCGGCTCGGCAACACACCGCCCGCAACAAACGAACAGATCGACTACGGGGTTTTATACCTGGGCTGGTGCACATAAACCACGCTGCCCAACCCCACTAATCTCTCCGCACGATTAGGTACTGCTGCATGCACCCAACTAACTTGACTGACTCGGCTTCAACCTGAGCCAAACAAACTACATGCATGCCCGACTAACCTGGTAACTAATCTCCGTGCATGAACACACACGCACTGCCTAACCAACCGACTCGAGACTTACTCAAAGTCATGATTATCCTAACAGAAGACGTTGACTCTTAAATTCAAAAAAAAAAAAAAAAGACGTTGACTCTGAAGCGGACACCCGTAAAGGTGAGCTCGAGGCGCTGTGGGAGGCGGCCGGCTTGGAGCGCGCCGGAGAATGAGTGCCACGCGGCAGGGTCGACGGGCGTGGGGCCGACCACATCGAGGACGCCGGCCATGGAGACGGTGGTCATGTTGGGCTGGTACCAGCCAGCGGGGAACGCCGGGCCGGAGGCGACGAGCGCGTCGTAGAAGCGGAGCGACGCCCGCGTGGCGCCGTCGTAGTAGATGCCGATGTGGCGGTTGGGGTTGCGGTCCGATACGTTGAAGGCGGCCTGGCCGCCCAGGACCGGGCCGGAGAGGGAGAAGGAGGCGAGGGTGAAGCGCGGACGGTGCGGGCGGAGGCTGAGCCAGCGACGAAGAGCGCGACGCCGGCCAGGAGGATGACGGCTAGGAGCACGGAGCAGAGCATGTTGCAGAAGACGGCCACGCAGCTGTCCCTGGTGCGGTGCGGCTCCGGCCTCCTGCTGATGTTTGCGGCTGCTGCTGCGGCTGTGTAGGCGGCGGCATTTCTGCGTGGCTGCAGCAGCTCTGGAGCTCACATGATGGATGGAGCTTCTACTGGCAATGCAGGAGGAGCATATTGATTGATTGATTGATTGATTGATTGGTCTTACCTTACTTGCCGGAAGAGGAAGAAGAAGAAGAAGAATATTTAAGACGTGGACGTGTCTTGTGTATGGATGAAAGCAAAATATAAAACAAGGAAACAACACCGCCGAGGGCGCAAGGAATAATTAATATGCCTGCCTTGCCAGTTGCCACTCACCTCCATAACCAAACACCCTGGGTACGTCTTCTCCATACACAATATATTAGAATACATATATTACAATACATAGACCATAAAGGTTCGATTATTACAACATACGCGAGGCATAGGCAGGCACATCCCGTGCGGCAACTTATGTAGGAGTACATTATTTATCCAACATCATCTCATCAATCTCGGATACTAGCAACGGAAATACTACAAAGGCTAAATATCATCTTATCTCAACTCCTCAAGTAGCCGAGGAGTTCAAAAGGAGGCATAGTCTCTCTCTCTCTCTCTCTCTCTCTCTCTCTCTATATATATATATATATATATATATATATATATATATATATATATAAGCATTAAACTCCTGATACAACTTTGTTGTTCCCCAAGACAACATGGTTCATCCCAGATACAACATTGTTGCTCCCAGATACGACATTGTTACTCCCGGATACGACATGGCTGATCCCAGATACGCTATTGTTGGTCCCGGATACGACACTGCTTCTACCGGTTACGGCATGCCTGCTCCCAGATACGACATGCTTGCTCCCAGATACAACATGGTTGTTCCCGGATACGGTATTTACATTCCCAGATACGGCATGGTTGTTCCCGGATACGGTATTTTCATCCCCAAATATGACAGTGTTGTCGTTCCCAGATACAACATTGTTGCGTCCAGATTTGACAACATTGTTGCTCCCAGTTATGGTATTTGGGAGTTGGTTAAGTTGTCGGCCGAGTGTGCTTCTCTTATGCTTCACATACAATGGCATGTTAGTGAAAGACATGCCCGGTGAACACCCAGCGGTGGCGAGGCCCCTTAGGAGTGCCAAACTCTTAGGTACCTCGCCAACCAATGAATTACTTGAGAGATCCAAGTAGCAAAGGTGGTGAAGCTCACCAATCCACGATGGGATGGTGCCGACCAATTGGTTGCCGGACAAATCAAGCACCTCCATTTTCTTGCATTGAGACAACCATTCCGGAACCCTGCCCCTGAGAGCACAATCACCAAGGGCAAGCACCTCGAGTCTCTTGAACCCACCAATACCATCGCCGGGTAGCTCCTCACCACCGAAATTCTTGGTGAGAATCAGCGTGGTAAGGTTCTGGCACCCACGCAACACAGTGAGCACCCCTGAGATGTTGTGAAAGCTGTTGGAGCAGAGGTTGAGCTCCTCGAGCCGCGCAAGGCCTGCGAGGGAGGTTCCTGGGATGGGCCCCATGAGGCCGCGCCCGGGGAGGTGCAGCGCCGTGACACGGCCGCTGGCGGCTTCGCAGCCCACGCCTTCCCAGCTGCAGCACGTGGTGCCGGACCACGTGGCCTGGAGGAGGACACCCCCGCCGCTGAGGTTCCCAGCAAAGTCCCGCAGTGCGCGGAGGTCGTCGGGGTGGCACGAAGTCGCGCGCGCCTCTGGCAAGAGAACCGCCAAGAGGAGGAAGAACAGCAGGCAGCATTTGGCCATGGGATTCATTCTGCTGGAGTGAGTGATTGGCAAGTGCTCTCTCTTGGTGTTGTACAAACTGCTTGGGCGATGCATCATGTCTTATAGTGTGTGCGTTGCAGGTGGTAGTGAGTGGCCACGTACAAGTAAGTGCCTGCCATCATGGGATTTTGATGGTGCTCGATCTGTGTCGACTCGACTGAAATTCGTGGGTGGCTACTCCTCCTCCTCCTCATCGTGGGCTTATACTACTTTACTTGTCGTGGCCCATTCATGTTTGTCGACTCTTCTTATCATAAGCTGGCCGACTACTAATGCAAGGATTTGTTTTTCTTTTTTACACCAACTTTGTCCAAGCGTACGTCTCACCCTCCTTCCTCCGCATGATTCTATTAAGGGTAAGTCGACTGAGAATTAGCTAATTCTCAGTTGACCGGTAGCACACAGGTTCTTTTCTCCCACTACTGGGAAAGGGCTTATAGGTGAACTCAAATGAGTGGCGGGCACACTCAGGAACCCGCCACTGCTATTTTGGAAAAGTAGCAGTGGCGGGTAAAAATACGTGGCCCGTCACTGCAATAATAACAGCAGTGGCGGGCAATAAATAAGACCCGCTACTCATATATGCTTCCAATTTGGCCCGCGGTAGGAAAGCTATTTGTGGCGGGCAAGAAAAATGTGCCCGCCACTGGTTAGTCTTGCATCAGTGGCGGGCAAGACGGAATACCCGCCACAGCAATATTTCAGCAACCCGCGCCAACTTTCTTTAAAAGTTCAAAAAAATTGCAGTGGCGGGCATTGTACTATGCCCGCCACTCGTATGTTAAGTCGGGAAAATCCTACAAAAATCATGTTTACTAAATCTAGAATAGTCTCAAATTTAGGCATGGGCCTTTTGATGATGTGTATTAATCACAAAAAAAATTCAAAGTTCAATATATTTAAAAAAAAGGAGTTGTGTGTGTAAGTCGGTGGTTTTCGTTCGAAACCCTGAGACTTTGTGGGAGAGTGTCTGGTTTGTACATGAGGTGCATCAAGTTTTTGCCGTAACACCCTAAATTTTTTACCACACCCTACATGGGTCCAATGAAGACACCATGCCAAGTTTCATCCCTTTCGGAGGTAGTTTACACGCTATTTCGTACCAAAGAGCGTTCTGCCCTTTTTAGTGGCCGGAAAATCGTATATTGCCTCGAAAATAGCAGACCAACTGAAAAAGTGGACAAATTTGAGCATGGGCCTTTTGATGATGTGTATTAATCACAGAAAAAGTTTGAAGTTCAAAATATTTAAAAAAAAGGAGTTGTGTGTGTAAGTCGGTGGTTTTCGTTCGAAACCCTGAGACTTTAGGGGAGAGTGTCCGGTTTGTACACGAGGTGCATCAAGTTTTTGCCGTAACACTCTAAATTTTTTACCACACCCTACATGGGTCCAATGAAGACACCATGCCAAGTTTCATCCCTTTCGGAGGTAGTTTGCACGCTATTTCGTACCGAAGAGCGCTCTACCCTTTTTAGTGGCCGAAAAATCGTATATTGCCTCGAAAATAGCAGACCAACTCAAAAAGTGGCCAAATTTGAGCATGAGCCTTTTGATGATGTGTATTAATCACAGAAAAGGTTTTAAGTTCAAAATTATTTTAAAAAAAGGAATTTAAAATGATTTTAAAAAATGTAGTTTGATTTACCTGTGGCGGGTCGACAAAGTCACCCGCCACTCATAAGTAGCAGTGGCGGGTCTTCTGCCACGCCCGTCGCACCGCAAACGGTAATACGTATACACACGTGCGACCCTCCCCCACTTCACTCACTCACTCACTCTCGCTCTCCCCCATCTCGCTCTCGTCGCCGTCGTTGCCTCGTCCTCGCCGCCCCCGTCGTCCTCGCCGTCCGCTGCCGCCGTCGGCCTCGCCGTCCTCCTCGCCACCCCCGTCGCCCTCGCCGTTCGCCAAGGTAAGCCCTCGCCGTCCCCGCCTCTCATTCCGCCATCACCCACACCCATGGCCGTGGCCGCCAAACAAACGCACGGCCGCGGCCGCCACCCACATTGGTAAGGGGGCTAGGGTTAGGGTTAGGGGTAGGGGTAGGGGGGCTAGGGGGTTAGGATTAGGGTTAATTTTGCAATGTTATTTTGCACTTGTTAAGCAGCAAATTCAATAGATCCTAGATCGTAGTGTGATTCGTATTATGTAGCACTTGTTTCGTATTATGTCTTCAATTTTTATATATCACTTGATTCGTATTATGTAGCACTTGTTAAGCCGGCGTACATGTCTTCAATTTTTATATAGGTTCATGTTTAAGATTTCATTTAGCTTGTGATTCGTATTGTGTTGTAGTAGATGTTTTCAATTTTTTTACAGGGATTCATAGTAAGCACTATTGTTTTGGCGAAACGTTGATTTATTTCCGTTTCGCCAAATTTCTAGCACTTAATATGTCCATTTTTAAGCAGAGGTCATGCCAATTTTTTTTGGATATTTCTAAATTTATGTTGTCAAAACCAATTATCTTCCCAAGTTTCAAGTCCATAGAGCCATTCAAACGAAAATCCAATTCAAATTTCAAGCAAGTTCAAATGGATTTTTGCAAAGAAAAGTTGTCACAACATCTCCCCGAGCATGTCTTATTTTTTGTTAGTTTATGTTAGATATATGTACTATATGCATGCCTTATTTTTTGTTATTTGATTGAGAACTAAGATCGATGTTCTGCTATGCATGCCTTATTTTTTGTTATTTGATTTTTCATCGTGGACGTGCATGTCTTTACCATTTGCAGGGATTCAAAATGAGTGCCAACGTTTTGGCGAAACGTTGATTGATTTCTGTTTTGCCAAATTTCTGGCATTTAATATGACCAATGTTAAGCAAAGGTCATGCCGAATTTTTCTATCATTTTACAATTTCTTATTCTTGTTAGTCAATTTCAAAACAGCAAATGGAGTGCCCCAACTGTTTCGACACTAGGGGTCTCTGTGCCGAGGATGGTGGATTGGAGACCGATTGCTTCTACTTCACGCTTCCGGAGGGCTTCACATGGATGACGGTACATATATTTTACGAATTATTGCACATAATTCATTTGTAAGCATGTCTTAAGGATTTTGCTTAACAAATGGAAATTTTTGTTCTTTCTTTATTTTTGCTTCAGTGCATCCCCTGTTTTGCAAGGCCCGAGCTCCTAAAGAAGCTTAAAGTCGCCATGGATCAGGAGACTACCACCACTGCCTTCCGCGATACAAAAGAGGGTTTCTCTTTCAAGACAACGCTCCATAACGAAGAAAAGCGAACCTATTTTGATTGTCCTAATTGGAGGGCATTTGCCAAAGCAGACAAATTCGAGGAAGGGATAACTATCCACTTTGATTTTAGCTAATATTCTGATTCTGATCCTGTCATCTTCGTGGATTTGGACAACATTCTAGTCCTTCCTCCGTGTAAGTTTGTTAAATATACCTATCAAATAACCTTTGTATTAGTCAACATAAGTTGTTATTTACAACTAATTAATCTTTTTAACAGCTTATTTCCTACTGCCAAAAACAACTCGGAAGATAGTTGACTAGACTTATTATACTGCTGGCACTACGCTTACTTGGGAGGAGAAGAATTATCTCGTCTCCTTTGTTGATGGTATCGAGTGGCTTACAGACACCTACGAGGCCGGACAAAATGAAGTACCATACGTGCCACTAGTGCACGCCTTGAACAAGACCAATATCCTGAACAAACACCTGGTAAGAATTGTATTCAGTTTTGTCTTTTTCGTACTTCGTAAATTAAATATAGTGCTTACTATATGTTACTATTGTGTTCTTGCAACAGAAGCTCCCAAGATGTGTTGTGCCCGAGGTGATGGATGAGCATGGTGAGATGACACTTATCTCCCATGATGAGACCAATTTCAAAGACACCTACTCGACTGCAGCCCTACCAGATGGACGCGTCCTAGTTAATGGATGGAGGCGAATACAGAAGGAGTGCAACCTGAAAATTGGAGATCGGTGGATCTCTGTGCTCCACCATGGAGCTGCAGGGGTTTTCCTATTCTTCACATCCATTCCGAAAGGAGATGACTAGCTAGTAGTTGCCAATGACCTTTAGAGTCATATATATAGTACATTTTGACTATCGATCATGTTTTAGGCTAGGAATGATGAGCATGTTCTATGGTTAAACTATGTGATGTTTAGTCATGATCGATACTAACTAGTGGGTAAGGTACAAAAATGCATGCATGTAATGATGGGTATCAATGCAGTGTATTGCGACGTCTTATCCGTGTCAATGTAATATTGCAGCCTGTTGCAATTTTTTATATGGGTATCAATGCATTGTGTTAGTCAACGCTGCCATGGCAGCATTTTTTTTTATTTACCTGGGCGGGCTTTTCAGTGGCGGGCGCTGTAAATGGCCCGCCACAGGTGCAAACGTCATCAGCGGGCGTCGTGCCCGCCGACGCCCGCCACTGATGCCATGTTAGCAGTGGCGGGTGCCCCTGGGAGACTTGCCCGCCACTGCTGGGCTTTTGGCGCCCGCCACTGGTAGGCATTCCTGCAGTAGTGTCCATTCGGTTGTGGCTTTTTTTTAAGGGAATCTGACTCACTTTATTAAGTAATACTAGTTTGTGGTACAAGCACAGTATCAGGAGAGTGTAAGAGCCAGATTTGACGACCAGCGTCAATAGAAAGAGCGCCACGAGCTAATGAATGAGCATGAGTATTAGAAGCCCTCCTTTGGTGCACAAAGCTAACAGATGTGAAGTCCTGCGACTGCGAGCGAAGCTTGATCTCACCCAAAAAAAAGTGTGCTTCTTCTGTTACGCTTCACAGCCCTTCCCAGCCGCAGCACGTGGCGCCGGACCACGCGGCTCGAAGGAGGACGCCCACTAGTAGAAAAAGGAACATTAGTCCCGGTTCGTAAGGACCTTTAGTCCCGGTTGGGCAACCGGGACTAAGAAATCGGGACTAAAGGGGCTCCACGTGGCCGCTGTGGAGCGCTCAGGCAGGAGGACCTTTAGTCCCGGTTGGTAACACCAACCGGGACTAAAGGCCGCCACGCGTCAGGCGCTGCCAAGCGCTGGGGTTTAGGGTTTTGGAGGGTTTAGGGGTTTCATTTTGTGTTTCCCTTTTCTTTTTGTGTTTACCATTCAACTCTTTTTCATTTAGGGTTTTCATTTTTATTTTATATTTTCCATTCAACTCGACGCTACTACATATAGCAATGAAGGAACCATTACACAACATCGTCATGAATATAGAGAAGTGATCTCTTTCACCGTGCTTGGTCGAACAACAAGTTTTCGTATATATATATTCGATGCTACAACATATAGTACACGTTCATGCATATATACAATATAATATCTCTTACGATCCCTAATATCTAATTACCAAAATTCCCTACCAATTCCCGATGGTATTCTCCGGTTTTAGATATGACCTCTTGAAGTAAGAATCCCGCCAATTTCTCTTGAATTGCTCGTACGCGATCCTTTGGTAGGAGATCGTCCCGCATCCGTTCGATCTAATTTAAACAAGGGGGTCAATATATATGAATGAAACTCAACACAATTGATGGTAATAAAATAAAATTGTGAATATTGTTTACGTACTCGAAGTTGTTCTAAAATTCCGCCCTTCTCACAGGTCGTCTGGCGAATGAACTCGCAAACGTAGTATCCACATAAATTATTCCCGTCTCCCTGCCTCAGGCACTTTACGAGAATAGAGTTCAATCAAAATAATAATCAAGCATGATAATGGTATTGAAACTAGAATCAAAGAGATGCGCGGACCTAGCTAGTACTACTTACATTGAGTTGTCGAAATTGCAGCTCCTCTTTCCATTCACCCCTAACCTTCTTGGTGAACTGTTTCCAAACCCTGCCTGGCAAAGAAAATGAATAAAGGAGTTATTAATTACTTGATATCAGGAAATGAACGGAAGTTGCCGATATAGTGCGATAATGATTGAAATTACCTCTGGAGCATTTCACTCAGGTCCGTCCACATCTTAGGGTCTTTACGTTTCGAGTCCATGACAAGTACTAATCCTTCGTCAACCTGAATGACTAGCAGAATAAAGTGGAACCTGCGCATGCATAACTCATCAATTACACTTAACATCGAGTAAGCGAAACAGAATGTGTACAAGACAGAAACACTCACATGAAGTTGTAAGGAAATAGTATTTCCCTTCTGGTTTGTTGTTTAATTAACGCCCTTAGCAAGTTATCCTCTGTTTCCTTGGCATTGTTTTTTACCGTATATTCATGTATGTTATTTGGGTTAATGAACCCAATGTCATAGATTTGTCCTCTTTGGCATTCGAGAATCTTCATTTTGCATAATATAGTGAGGATAATTATACATGCAATGAACGAGCTGAGCTAGAGACTTAATTACAGAAATAATACTTACAGACAATAACAACTGACGATAGATTTGTCGATGGCGTCTTGATTGTATAACTGAAATAATTCATTAAATTCAATATTTATCTCGTCGTTTCCACTGAAGTAATGCTCACCTCTAATTCCCACCATGAGCTAGTTGCTCCCTTCCTTTGAGGCTTCCATGTATCACTCATGCAATCTTCGCATTTGTGTTGGTAGAAGCCGGACCTCCTCAGGTCTGACGAGAGGCTTCCCGTGCTGGTATCTGTATGCTAAATCAGCCGTGGGGAACTCTACCTGGCCTAAGTATTGAGCAAGAGTGAAACCAAGATCATGGGCCGCTACCTCCGGATCATAATCGATATCGGAAAACACGTTGAGCGGGGGGCACGATTGGTTTTTCTGTTCTCCGAGCTGGGGAATTGTTTTCCCCCTTGCACTACTACTTCCCGACCGCTGCACATGTTCTTTATGTGACTTCATAATAGAGTGGTCATAGTTTGATGGCAGCGAAGGCGGTGGTCGCGTAAGGTTTTCCAGAAAGTGCTTCGCTTTTGTCGGATCTATTTTCTCCTTTGGCTCGGGCCGTTTCGGTGCAAGCTGGTGTTTCACATCGGCATCCACGACCTTCTTGGTTTCCTCATCAGTCAGTTCATGTGGTAATTTGGTAGGAGCCTCCTTGACGTTGTTCCTTGTACCTGCTCTGGATTTCTTCGCAGTTGTAGTACTAGCCGTCGGAGCGGCGGTTCTCTTCCACTTATCCACCCGGGGCTGAGGCGGCGGAGGCGGCGGAGACGGCTGAGGCGGCGGATACGGCTGAGGCGGCGGAGTCTGCTGACGCGGCGGAGACGGCTGAGGCGGCGGAGATAGAGCTGGATTGCTACTCTGAGGAGTTGATAGCCTTGGCGTCCAATGTGGAAGCACGATGTGTTCCTTTTTCCATAGAATGGTACTTTTTCTGGCATCTCCCAGTTCAGTCTCCCCTTCACCAGTAGGAAAGTCAAGCTCCAGCTGCTCAAATCCCTTGATAACTTCATCCACCCCAACAACAGCATAGCCATCTGGAATCGGAGAGCAATGGTAAGTTCCATTACGTACAGGAGGTAAGGCAAAGCCGACCGCCACCTTCACGGATATGTTATGCATTTCACATGTAGGTCACAATTTTCCCTCTGCGTGATATCATCCACGGGGTAGCGAGGAGCCGTGATATCATCTATGTGCCGAACGAGCTCCGTGGAATCCACGCTACTTTTCCGCTGAGATGGTGGGCCGGCAGTATCGAATGCAGGATCTTCGTGCCGCTAAGATGGGCCGGTAGCTTGCTGGCTGGTAAGTGCCTCTATTTGCTTCTGCTGCCACGCTAATTTTTCTTCTATCTGCTACAGCCGGTCTGCATGCTGTTTCTTTTTTCTCCCTCGGCTTCTATAAGTGTCACTGTAGTCGGGAAACCCAATCTTCCACGGAACGGAGCCTGATGTGCCTCGTGTTCGTCCACTGTGTTCAGCATTCCCGACGGCGCGTGTCAGCTCATCGTTCTCTCTGTCGGGATTGAACTTCTCGTCCTGCACGTCCTTCATTGCAGCTTTAAGGGCTTTGAGGGGTGTTGCAAGTTGATCTTTTGTAAAAATACACTTCCCTGTTTCTGGGTCCAACTTTCCCCCATGCCCATAGAACCAAGTCTTTGCCCATTCGGCCCACTCCAATGTCTCTGGATCGATCCCTTTATCAATCAGGTCGTTCTCAGTTTTCTCCCACTTAGGCCTGGCAACCTTGTAGCCACCTGACCCCATAACATGGTGATATTCCTTCTTTGCAGCATTTTGCTTATTTATTTTTGACCTTTTCTTAGCTTCATCCGATGTCTTGTACTCGACAAATGCGTCCCAGTGATCTTTTATCTTCTCATATGCTCCGGTGAATGTTGGAGTCTTGTTTTTCAGGACATAGTCTTGGTGCAATCTTTTCTTCCAGTTGCAGAATTGTGCGGCCATCTTCTTAAGAGTCCACGCCTTGACTTTTCGCTCTATAACTTTATTATTTGGATCCACCTCTGGTGGTAGGGTGAAATTTGTCATGAGCGTATTCCAAAGCATTTCTTTGGATCTATCGTCGACATAAGTAACTCCATCCGCCTTTGGCTTATTCCATTCTCGACTGGTGATCGGGATGCTGTCCCTAACAATAACTCCGCACTGACTTACAAATGCTTTTGCGTTCTGCGCGGGACCAATTGGTTTGCCATCTTCAGCGACTTCTTCGATCTTGAACCTTTCATTATCGCCCAACCTTTTTTTCGGGCCTCGTTTCTTTATAGAAGATTGGCTCGATCCGGAGGGCTAAAAGAAGAAAGAAGCATTAATATATGTATATACAAATCAATTAATGCATTTAGTCAGCAGAGGCTTAATTAATATACCTCGCCGGACTTTGTAATAATTAAGGTTCCAACACCGGAGACGTCATCTTCTCCCTCCATTCCCTCACCGGAGCCGTCATCTTCTCCCTCCATTCCCTCATCGGAGTCGTTCAGAAACTGTGAGGTGATATCATCTCCGTCGCGGATTATTTTCCCCAACATGTCTTCTTGTTCTTCGTCTCTGCCGTGTTCCATAGTTTCTGCAAAGACTTGCAAGTTATTTCAATGCTATAAACAAATTATTAAAACAAATTCACATTTCCATGTCTATTTGCATCTCAATTAAAAAAATCACATTATTAAAACAAATTCACATAATATCACTAATACATCTCGAATAATCCAGTTGCAACAATAATATTATCATATAATATCACTAATACATCTCGAATAATCCAGTTAATGCAACAATAATATCACATAATATCACTAATACATCTCGCCCAATCAAACTGGACGTCGACTCGCGGTTCCTGAGCCGCGGGCGGTGAACACCCAAAGAGAAGGAACCATCACAGGATCATAGCTCGGGTGAGATCCCTGAAGAAACTGCCAGGTATTGGAGAACCTGACGTCCAACGCAACCATGTAGCGACGGACGTGCTCATCCTCCTCCCTGACACGGCGACGTACCACCTCCTCGGGGGCCGGCTCCCTCTGCACCGATAGTGGCCCACGCGACCGCCACCAAAGAAGCTTCGGGTCGACGACGAGACCCCGATTCCTCACCAAGCTGCGCGCCCCGGAAGGTAGCACCTCCCAGTGCCAGCCCGGCGGAGCCCAGTCCCGGACATGGCGCCTCTCAAACTGGTTGTCGCCGCCGAGTCGACGACGAGGATGCGGGCTGGGCATCGTCGCCGAGAACAAATTCCTATGAAAACAAATCAGGTCTATTTCTCGTTCATTGTGAGACGTTACTCCGGCTCGCCTTTATTTCATTGTTTGCATCAGATTTCTTTATTTTTTTCTTTTTTTCTCTCACCACATGTCTATATTTTTTATACACCTATCAAATACACGATTCACATTTTTTATAATATATGTTTAGTACCAATTTTTATTCATACACATTGTATATTTTTGTATACATCTAAAACATTTTATACAAATCTAAGTGATTAACTTTTTCAAATAAATATCATTGAATTTTTTTTGAATGCTTGTTAGACACAGGGAGATGCAACAGACCTGCAGGTGATCCCGCAGCGCGTCGGAGGAGAGCGGCGCCGGCGGGCTCGGGCAGCGCGTGGAGGAGAGCGGCGCCGGCGGGCTCGGGCTGCGCGTGGAGGCCGGTGGCGGGAGCGGACGTCGAGGGCGCGGTCGGGCAGCCTGACGGCGTCGCGAGAGCGAGTTCTCCTGGAGGCGGCGATCTGTTTTGCGTGAAAATGAAGGAAGATTGGGGGAGGGAGAAGGGGGCAGTTAAATACCGCAAGGCCTTTAGTCCCGGTTGGAGCCACCAACCGGGACGAAAGGGTGTTTAATCCCGGTTGGTGGCTCCAACCGGGACTAAAGGTAGGCCTTTAGTCCCGGTTGGAGCCACCAACCGGGACTAAAGCTATTTTTGGCCGCAGCCGAAAGGGCGCGAAGGTTAGGCCTTTAGTCCCGGTTGGAGCCACCAACCAGGACTAACCGCTTATGATGGTTTCTAATGAAATTGATTGTCCAGTGGTTTAAAGGAATTTAATTTATAAAATTATTTTAGTTTTGTTTTAAACAGATTCAAAAACAGTAGCATACATGCCTAGTTTTGATTTAATTCTTTTTGCTATTAAAGTTTTTAACAAAAAATACTTTATGAAAATTTTAGTTGGATAAATTTTACTTTCTATTAACTTTACTTTAGATCAGAAACAATTTGTATTATTAGTTGAATTTTTTTTATTTAATTCTAAGTTAATATTATTTTGATCATAACTAGAGTTTTATAAAAGCTTTTTAGTTGATTCTTTTTGCTATTGAAGAATATTATAAAATACTTTTTGTTAACCTAATAATGTTATATTTTCTTTTCTGTTAAGTTATTAGTTTAGTATTTTCCTTTGCTGCTAAGTTTTATTTAGGACAAAAACTATTTTTGTTATTTGTAGTTAAGTCCTACAGTTCCCTTAGGAGTTTTTATTTGGATTTCCTTGAAGTTTTGTTTTGCTTTCTATTTGCTTTTTCTTATTGTTTTATTTATTGATTTATTCATTGATTGTATTTTGATTGCTAGAATGCTTGCTAGAGTGAATGCTTATATGAATGCAATGTTTGATTATATAGATTTTCATCAGAGAGTGACAAATAGTTCTATCAAGTTATTTTTGAGAGCGATATAAATCTTCAGCAACTAATACCAGTCAAGTTCACTTTGACCATATGTTCAGACCAGTGATTCTAGATAAGCCATCATCAGAATAGTTGTCTCCCATAACTATGGCTTTCAACCCAGAATCAAAGGTGCAAATTATTCGGTTATCTTGTATATGCCGAACAGTTACTTGAACAATCCTACCATCTAATATGTTGTCCTCAGTTTCACCAGAAAGCAACCAGAACTCCTCATCTGGACTTGGCTCGGCATAAGGGGTCCTCCGATCAGAGAAACCACACAGTAGCTCCAACTTTATGTCATACAACGTTTCTCTCTTATCATCTCCGATGCTTCTGATGTATTCATCTATGTCAAGACGTTTAAGCCATGTCTATATTAACCTTGTTATTTTATATGGAGCCACCAACCGGGACTAACCACGTATGATCAACCTTGCAAAATACATAGTGAAATAATTACAAATCAGAAAAATACGTGACTATTTTTTGATTTTTTTTTTTGAATTGTTTATGCCGATTTCAAAATGCAGTCAAAACGAGGGGCATGACCGGTGATAGCCAGGGGTGGAATCTTGCAAAACTTGGGACTGAAATCACTACAACTGGTGAGGGTGTATGGCCTATGCCTGTCAACCTCAAGCGGCTTATCTGGAATGCTCAGAAGACATTCATATTTTGTTTGGACATAATTGCATTGATTAACTCCTCTGTATAATTAAAATACTAAAAGGATAGGAATAATTGAAAATTCATAACTTAATAAATAATTATTCAAAAATCATGTTTCAAATGCCAAAACACATATATACCCTAACTCTTACAAAGATTCCCTCCGGTTTGTCCGAAGTGGGACTTTCCAGCTATAAGTCCGGAAACTCACTAGAGAGAAAGTGATGACGGTGAAGCCGGTCACATCCCAGAGTGGGATCTTGGGGTATAAAACTTTTTCTTCGCGTGTGTCCCTTGCTTATGATTGCGCCGTAACCATGGAGAATCTTCATCATTTAACATGATGCTTGGGTCAGTCTTCACTGTGAAGGGAGGAATTTCATCAAACTTTTCATAATCTTTCTGACATGTCTGTCTTGTCCTCCACTCCCATGATGTTTTTTTTCCTGAAAGAACTATGTGGCGCTTTGGCTCATCGTATGATGTATTCGCTTCCTTATCTTTTCTTTTTCTTGGTTTGGTAGACATGTCCTTCACATAGAAAACCTGCGACACATCATTGGCTAGGACGAATGGTTCGTCTGTGTACCCAAGATTGTTGAGATCCACTGTTGTCATTCCGTACTGCGGGTCTACCTTTACCCCGCCTCCTGTCAGATTGACCCATTTGCACCGAAACAAAGGGACCTTAAAAGAAGGTCCATAGTCAAGCTCCCATATATCCTCTATGTAACCATAATATGTGTCCTTTTCCCTATTGGTGTTTGTTGCATCAAAGCGGACACCACTGTTTTGGTTGGTGCTCTTTTTATCTTGGGCGATCGTGTAAAATGTATTCCCATTTATCTCGTACCCTTGGAAAGTCAATACAGTCGAAGATGGTGTCCTGGCTAACAAGTACAACTGATCTCCAACAGTGGTGTTATTCGTGAGATGTGTTTGCAACCAACCGCTGAAGGTCGCCATGTGTGCACGTGTAATCCAGTCGTCAGACTGCCCCGGGTGTTGGGAGCGTACAATATTCTTGTGTTCATTGATATACGGGGCCACCAAGGTAGAACTTTGTAGAACTGCGTAGTGTGCTTGAGTGAAAGAATGCCCGCCCCTACATATTACCGAATTCTATCCTAGCGTGCCTTTTCCACTCAGTCTCCCCTCATGCCGCGATTGAGGAACACCAATCGGCTTAAGGTCAGGAATAAAGTCAACACAAAACTCAATAACCTCATCTGTTTCATGGCCCTTGGAGATGATTCCTTCTGGCCTAGCACGGTTATGAACATATTTCTTTAAGACTCCCATGAACCTCTCAAAGGGGAACATATTGTGTAGAAATACAGGACCCAGAATGGCAATCTCTTCGACTAGGTGAACTAGGACGTGCGTCATAATATTGAAGAAGGATGGTGGGAACACCAACTCGAAACTGACAAGACATTGGACCAAATCATTCTGTAACCTTGGTAGGATTTCTGGATCGATTACCTTCTGAGAAATTGCATTGAGGAATGCACATAGCTTCACAATGGCTAATCGAACATTTTTTGGTAGAAGCCCCCTCAATACAACCAGAAGCAATTGCGTCATAATCACGTGGCAGTCATGAGACTTTAGGTTTTGGAATTTTTTCTCTGCCATATTTATTATTCCCTTTATATTCGACGAGAAGCCAGACGGGACCTTGATACTGCTCAGGCATTCAAAAAAGATTTCCTTCTCTGCTTTGGTAAGACCGTAGCTGGCAGGACCTTGATACTGCGTTGGATGCATGCCGTCTTTTTCGTTCATACGTTGCTGGTCCTCCCGTGCCTCTGGTGTATCTTTTGTCTTCCCATACACGCCCAAGAAGCCTAGCAGGTTCACGCAAAGATTCTTCGTCATGTGCATCACTTCGATTGCAGAGCGGACCTCTAGGTCTTTCCAATAAGGTAGCTCCCAAAATATAGATTTCTTCTTCCACATGGATGAGTGTCCGTTAGCGTCATTCAGAACAGATTGTCCGCCAGGACCCTTTCCAAAGATTACTTTTAAATCCTTGACCATATCAAATATATCATCACCAGTACGGTGGACAGGCTTCTTCCGGTGATCTGCCTCACCTTTGAAATGCTTGCCTTTCTTTCTTAAGGGATGCCTGATCGGAAGAAATCGACGATGTCCGGGTACACATTCTTCTTACATTTATCCAAATATATACTTTCAGTCTCATCTAAACAGTGCGTGCATGCATTGTATCCCTTGTTTGTCTGTCCTGAAAGGTTACTAAGAGCAGGCCAATCATTGATGGTTACAAACAGCAACGCTCGTAGGTCAAATTCCTCCTGTTTGTGCTCATCCCACACACATACACCTTTTATATCCCACAACTGTAAAAGTTATTCAACTAATGGCCTTAGGTACACATCAATGTCGTTGCCGGGTTGCTTAGGGCCTTGGATGAGCACTGGCATCATAATGAACTTCCGCTTCATGCACAACCAAGGAGGAAGGTTATCGATACATAGAGTCACAGGCCAGGTGCTATGACTGCTGCTCTGCTCCCCAAAAGGATTCATGCCATCTGTACTTATACCAAACCATAAGTTCCTTGCGTCATCTGCAAACTCCGGCCACTTTCTCTCGATTTTTCTCCACTGCGACCCATCAGCGGGTACTCTCAACATCGCGTCTTTCTTACGGTCTTCTTTGTGCCATCGCAACAACTTGGCATGCTCTTTGTTTCTGAACAGACGTTTCAACCCTGGTATTATAGGAGCATACTGTTGGGGAACGTTGCATGGGAAACAAAAAATTTCCTACGCACACACAAGATCTATCCATGGTGATGAGCATCTACGAGAGGGAGAGTAAATCTACATACCCTTGTAGATCGCTAAGCGGAAGCGTTTAAGAAACGCGGTTGATGTAGTCGAACGTCTCCGCGATCCAAATCGCAAGTCGTCCCTCGATCCGATCACGAACTAGCGCCGAACGGACGGCACCTCCGCGTTCAACACACGTACGGCTTGATGACGCCTTCACCTCCTCGATCCAGCGAGCGATGGTGAAGTAGTGGTTGAGTTCCAGCAGCATGACGGCGTGGTGATGGTGGTGAGGAACAATCTCTGCAGGGCTTCGCCAAGCGCTACGGAGATTATGACGGAGGAACTAGAGGGTTAGGGTTGCCGCACACGGCTTGGGGAAATCTTGATGTGTCCCGTGTGCTAGCCCTGCCCCTCTATTTATATGTTGAGCCTTGGGGTCTAAACTTGGAGTAAAAGCCTCCTCCAGGTCGGTTTTGCCCGCACAAGGTCGGTTTGGCCCGCAGGGAAAGAGTCCAACTCGGATCCCTGCAGTACCGCGCACAAGCGGTAGTACCGCTTCACACAAGCGGTAGTACCGCTTGGGCGGTAGTACCGCTTCACACAAGCGGTAGTACCGCTTGGGCGGTAGTACCGCTTCACAAAACGGTAGTACCGCTTACGCGGCAGCAAAACTACTTTTTGCACTTTCCAATACCTCGTGGGCTTTATCCCTTTGGCCCATATAAAGTGTTGCTGCACCCGAACACTTCGGTAAACATCCGGAACCCATTCCGGTGAACTCCGGAACTCTTCCGGAGATCAAAACACTATTATCACATATATCAATCTTTACCTCCGGACTATTCCGGAGATCCTCGTCATGTCCGGGATCTTATCCGGGACTCCGAACAACCTTCGGTCACCAACAAAATAACTCAATTATACTAATCGTCACCAAACGTTAAGTGTGTAGACCCTGCGGGTTCGAGAACTATGTAGACATGACCGAGACACCTCTACGGCCAATAACCAATAGCGGGACCTGGATGCCCATATTGGCTCCTACATATTCTACGAAGATCTTTTATCGGTCGAACCTCTATGTCAAGGATTCAGTTAATCCCGTATGATGTTCCCTTTGTTCTTCGGTATGTTACTTGCCCGAGATTCGATCGTCGGTATCTCTATACCTAGTTCAATCTCGTTACCGGCAAGTCTCTTTACTCGTTCCGTAATACAAGATCTCGTGGCTAACACTTTAGTCACATTGCTTGCAAGGCTCATTGTGATGTTGTATTACCGAGTGGGCCCTGAGATACCTCTCCGTCATACGGAGTAACAAATCCCAGTCTTGATCCATGCCAACCCAACAGACACCCTCGGAGATACCTGTAGAGCACCTTTATAGTCACCCAGTTACGTTGCGACGTTTGATACACACAAGGTACTCCTCCGATGTCAGGGAGTTGCATGATCTCATGGTCATAGGAACAGATACTTGACATGCAGAAAACAATAGCAATAAACTGACACGATCATATGCTACGTTCGTAGTTTGGGTCTTGTCCATCACATCATTCTCCTAATGATGTGATCCCGTTATCAAATGACATCTCATGTCAATGGCTAGGAAACCTTAACCATCTTTGATCAACGAGCTAGTCATCTAGAGGCTTACTAGGGACATAGTGTTTGTCTATGTACCCACACATGTATTTGAGTTTCCAATCAATACAATTATAGCATGGATAATAAACGATTATCATGAACAAGGAAATATAATAATAACCTATTTATTATTGCCTCTAGGGCATATTTCCAACACATACCACATCACCTTGGCAGGAACCCTCTTCCTGGGGCGCTCTCCCTCAACATCACCAGGGTCATCTCGTCTGATCTTATACCGCAATGTACCGCATACCGGGCATGCATTCAAATTCTCGTACTCCTCACCGCGGTAGAGGATGTAATCATTAGGGCATGCATGTATCTTCTGCACCTCTAATCCTAGAGGGCAGAGAACCTTCTTTGCTTCGTACATACTGTCAGGCAATTTGTTATCCTTTGGAAGCTTCTTCTTCATTATTTTCAGTAACTTCTCAAATCCCTCGTCAGATAAACCATTCTATGCCTTCCATTGCAGCAATTCTAGTGTGGTACCTAGCTTTGTGTTGCCATCTTCGCAATGTGGGTACAACAATTTTTTGTGATCCTCTAACATGCGCTCCAACTTCAACTTCTCCTTTTCACTTTCGCATTCTCTCTGTGCATCAACAATGGCCCGGCGAAGATCATCAGCGGGCACATCTGGTGCCTCTTGATCTTCAGCTTCCCCCGTTGCAGTATCACCGTATTCAGGGAACATAGGATAGTTGTCATCATCCTCTTCTTCTTCATTGTCTTCCTTCATAACCCCTCTTTCTTCGTGCTTGGTCCAACAATTATAGCTGGGCATGAAACCGGACTGAAGCAGGTGGGTGTGAAGGATTTTCGAGGAAGAGTAATCCTTCTTATTCCGACAGACAACACATGGACAGCACATAAAACCATTCAGACTGTTTGCCTGAGCCACACCGATAAAATTATGCAGGCCCGTAATGTACTCGGCAGTGCGTCGGTCACCGTACATCCATTGCCGGTTCATCTACATTATATAATTAAGTATATCAAAAACCATTACAGAACATCATGAATAGATAAATGACCAAATTAATACAAGTTCATCACATTAAAACCAAAGTACAGTAGTGATCAAATGTTATTACTGCAAAAATAAATACATAAAGTTCATACATAGTTCTCATAAAACAACATACAACTATCTAGAGCATCTAAAACATACATTGAAACTAACATACAACTATGTAAAACATTTAAATGCAACAACAAATGCGATCAAAATCGCAACTAAGGTAACAATTGATCCAACAGCATAATGATACCAAGCCTCTTTATCAATGGCATATTTTCTAATCTTTCTAATCTTCAAGCGCATTGCATCCATCTGGATCTTGTGTAGATCGACGACATCGGCAACATGCAACTCCAATTTCATCTTCTCTTCTTCAATTCTTTTCAATTTTTCTTTCAAATAATTGTTTTCTTTTTCAACTAAATTTAACCTCTTGACAAGAGGGTCGGTTGGAATTTCCGGTTCACATACCTCCTAGATAAAAATATCTATGTCAAGTTGGTCGGCATAATTGTCATAAACACTAAATGAAACAAATAGTTATAAAAGATAATATACCACATCCGAATCATAGACCGGACGAGAGCCGACGGGGGCGGATATCAAAACCATGGCACTATATAATAACAAACAATAATACAAGTAAGAAAATTATACAAGTAACTATCTAAATCATACAAGTAAGAATTGTTTTTAAAAAAAAGATAAGAACAAGAGGCTCACCACGGTGGTGCCGGCGACGAGATCGGCGCGGGTGATCGACGGCGGTGAGGACGGGGACGGGGACGGGACGGCACCCTAAACCAGACCTACACATATGCAAACTAAGAAGTTAATTTGAGCACACACTAACACACACACTAATACTATACCACTAAGACACACCCTAGCACACACTAACACACACTAGCTAATAGTAACACTAGCTAACACACTAACTCACTAATAGTACCACTAACAACAAAATTGAGATACCTAATTAACAGTACCACACCTACACATGTGCAAACTAAGAAGTTAATTTGAGCTCAAATTGCATCTAAATCAAATAAATTCCCACATACACTCCTCCACTAAAACCCACAAATCACTCTACTTCTAGAGCATGAAATGAGCTAAACTAGCAATGAGAGATGAAAGGAGGAAGTTGCTAACCTTTTAGAACACTTGGATAGTTGGTGCACCGCCAAATCTAGACAAATCTTGGGGAAAATGGAGCTTCGAGGTCGAACTTGGAGGAAGAACAGAGGAGAAGAATGGATTGTGTGGCTCGGGCACGATGACATATATGCAGGAAACCTTTAGTCCCGATTAGTCCCGGTTAGTGTACATCGACACATGCATTGTATCAATGACAGATGAAAGGATAAAGTTGCTAACCTCGATCGAGGAGGAAAGAAAGAGGAGAAAGCTTAAGTGTGGCTCGGGCACCTCATATCATGTTTGTTTTGTGTGAACTCAAGTGGCATCATGCTCTCAGGCATTTCATCGAGCACCTCTTGTGCATAGGAAGGGAAAACAAACTAGCACACACCTCCCACCTTCTATGAGGAAAAAACAGAGGAGAGGGCGGGCAGGGGCGAGGATATATATAGGCAAATTTTTAGTCCCGGTTGGGGTCTAAAACCAGGACTGAAGACAGACCTTTAGTCCCGGTTGCAGACACCAACCGGGACTAAAGGGTATAGCGCCTGCCGCAACCCCTTTAGTCCCAGTTGGTGTCTGCAACCGGGACTAAAGGTCCCATTCGAACCGGGACTGATGCCTGCCGAGCCCCGTCCGGCGTCCTAGCCGCTCGAACCGGGACTATTGCTCCGATCTGGCTAGAACGAAAGCCCTATTTTCTACTAGTGGCCCCACCTACTAATAGTACAAATGCTTGTCTTTTTTTGTGGGGATAATACTTGTCAACACTTCTTAAGAGATCTTAAGCTAGCCGACTAATGCAAGGATTTTTTTCTCTCTCACACCAACTAATTCTACCAAGCCGTCTTACCAATCAATAACAAACTAGTTAATTAGTTATGCAACCTACAACTGACTTAACGCTGACCGTAGTGGGGGGGGGTACCATACACTACTATCATGTGTATGATACTATGCATAGTATCAAAGGTTGGAATTTTAGATGACCTCATTTATTATTTTGTATGACTCCTTCCCTGTCCCCTGATGGCACATCGGCCATGTAGAACCACTCCTCCTGCCACAGCTTGACCGTCTTGATAAACTTGCCGGTCAGCCACTTGACGCCATGGATCTTGCTGACCATGGCCCCTCCGCATTCCGTGATTTGGCCTCCGTTGGTCTACGGTTTAACGCAGAACAACTTGAGCTAGAGCCCAAAATGGGGCTCGATGCAGAGGAATGCTTCGCAAAAGACGATGTAGGAGGCAATGTGAAGGATGGAGTTGGGGGCGAGGTGATGGAATTGGAGACCGTAGAAGTACAGGAGGCCCTGCAGGAAAGGGTGGATCGGAAACCCCAGACCTCGGATGAGGTGGGAGATGAACACGACGTGCTTGCCTTCCCGGGGTTCTGGAACCCGAGAAGCGGAACGGGTGGCCTTCCCGACGAGTGGGGAACGGCACCGAACTTCGTCTTGCGGCGGGAGGTACCCGAGCGCCTGGAGCTTGGCGATGTCGCCGGGGGTGACGATGGAGCGGAGCCACAACCCTCTCTTGCTCGCCGCCTTCTCCTCCGTGGCCACCGCTGTCGCGGTACCCTTGCCCTTCCCGGCCATCGATGGAGATCTGAAGGAGGGAAAAAGAAGGAGAAAAGGTTGTGCTTGGGCTCTGGTCTCTGGGCGCTGGAGCTTGAGGATTGCAGGAGCAAGGAGCGAGAAGAAAGGCGTGGAAATGGATTGGATCCATCATTTACCTTTTATAGGATAGTAAAAATACCAAAGGGGCACACCTCGTGGCAGTAATTTTGTGAGTTCCCAACGCGACGTGCATTATGTGCGCGCATTAATCGAGGGATTTTACTGATGATGCCGCCGAAAATCCGGAGCACGATCCCTTTATTGACGAGATGTGCCCGTAGCAGTAGCCTCGAGCTACGCTAAAACCCGGCATAATAACTACTGATGGGACCTTTCGGTTCTACAGTACGTGGTGACGATTCGAGTTCGGTCAAAGTTGTCAGAACCTGACCCAACCGGCGCGTCCATTCCAACACAGGGAGACTTCGCCCTTAAGTTAACCAGGCATGGTAAAGGTCTTTGGATCTGACGAAAAGGAAAGTACTTCTCGGGAAACTCATTTGGGGTTCCTCGGCCAAAATCATGGTTACCTCGGAGGGAGATGCGCGAAGAAGGTGTTGAACCAGTTTGCAAGGCCGAAGAACAACAACGTAGAACAAGTCGTCCGAGGATTGTCCTCGGCTTGGAAGAGCGGTTTAGGGGCTACTGATGGTGTCCTGGATAGGGGGGGTGCTAACCATGTCGGCTCCCAAGTATGGGCTGGGCCGAGGACCCCCAAACCACTAGCCAGTGGGCCACGTTTGTCAGGTCCCACGGCGTACTCAAGATGAAATCTTCCGAAGACTTGGCGCACACTCCAAGGCACAATGTAATCTTCGGCATGTTTATCCTTAAATGTAACTGACCCAAGTATAACCCTAAGTACCCCCGGTGTCTATATAAGCCGAGGGGTTTAGACCATAGAGGCAGATTCATTCATACTCGATCGCGAGGTAGATCAACCTGTACTTTGTACCCCATCCACAATCAATACAACACAAGCAGGACGTAGGGCTTTACCTCTTTGAGAGGGCCTGAACCTGGGTAAACATCGTGTCCCCTCTCTGTCCTGATACCATCGTGCCAAGATCACCAGCTCGGGACCCCCTACCCGAGATCTGCCGCATTCGACTCCGTCAGCGCGCACTTATGCTATGATGTGTACAGTTTCATTAACCTCCGGTTATGACTTTGTTGTGCCCAGTCACGAAATGGTGCTTCCCGGATACGGTATTGTGGCTTCCAGATACAACATTTTTGCTCCCGGATACGATATTTTTGCTCCCAGCTACGTCATTGTGGGTCCCAGATACGATATTGTGTTTCCCAATCACGACATGCTTGCTCCCAGACGCGGCATGGTTGCTCCCAGAAACGACATGGTTATTCCTAGTTACGACATGGTTATTCCCATATACGACCTGGTTGCTCCCGGATACGGCGTTGCCATTCCCAAATATGGTAGTGTTGCCGTTCCCGGCCACAACGTTGTTGCTTCTAGATCTGACAACGTTGTTGGTCCCGGATATGACATTTGGGGCATGCTTATGTTGTCGGCGAAGTGCGCTTCTTCCGCTACGCTTGAGATACAATGACATGTTAGTGAAATCGATACCCAGTGAACACCCAGAGGTCTTGAGGCCCTTAGAACTCTTGGGTACCTCGCCAACCAATGTATTGTTGGAGAGATCCAAGTAGCAAAGGTGGCCAAGCCTACCCAATCCATGACAGGACGGTGCCGACCAATTGGTTGCGGGACAGGTCAAGCACCTCCATTTTCTTGCACTGAGACAACCATTCCGGAACCCTACCCCTGAGAGCTCAATCACCAAGGTCCAGCACCACGAGGCTCTTGAACCCACCAATAATACCATCGCCAGGTAGCTCCTCACCGCCGAAATTCTTGGTGAGAATCAGTGTGGTGAGGTTATGGCACCCATGCAGCACGCTGATGGCCCCTGAGATGTTGTGCAAGCTGTTGTAGCCGAGGTCGAGCTCCTCCAACTGCGCAAGGCCTGCCAAACTTGATTTGATTTTGGTGCTGGATCTGTGTTGACGTACTCGAGTGAAATTCGTGGGTGCCAAGTGCCAACTCCTCCTCCTCATCTATCTTTTACTACTTACTTTACTTCCCATCGAGAGAAAAAAACAAAACGTATACTTTACTTGTCGACAGAGAGCACCTGGCCTTCTTATAGTGCTCATGCTTCTTCTTGTCTTCCTTTTTCCTTTTGCATTGCAGGCAGGGATAAAATAAAATAATGCTTGTCGACGACACTAGTTTGTTTTCTACCCGACGTATCTCGCTATATGTGCTACAGTAGCTAGCTAGGTTGAGATTACGTTGGTTGACTGTATGCAATCTCATCTTAATTTTCTCTAACAAAGGATAGAAGCAAGAGGCTCTGGGAGCGTTGAAGCGGGTGAATGGAGCAAGATTCAACATTCAAAAACAATGGAATGGAAAACTTCATTCAAAAGCTCGTTGCGGTGATCTTACTATCGTCAATAATCCTAGACAAACGGAGAGAATACCAATTAACAGCACGAGAGAATAGCTGTCGAAACGTTTCTTAGACCTTTACTTTTTGCACCAGAATGTTTTTTTATACTACTTTTGCTGTTTCATTCTCTCTTGTTAGTGGAACTCTACCCTTTTCTAGGATCGCAAGGAAAAAAAATGTGCTTAATTCTGGCATGCCTAAATTACCACACCAAAGACATGGAGTTGGTTTTTCTACACAGCAAAAATACATAATTGGTGTACTGGTAATAAATAATAGGATTAATTAACCAACAAACCTAAAAAATAAAAAGAGGGATACATCACATATGTTTTGCAATTTGCATCCGACCATACCATATCATACCATCTACTACCTCTGTACCAAAATATAAGACGTTTTTGTAGGCTAAACTAGCCTACAAAAACGTCTTATATTTTGATACGGAGGGAGTAGCAAGTAACATCAGAGGATGCCATCTGCTCGTCAGCAACATTAGTTACTACAAACATTATTAGTAAAAAATAAGTATTTTTTCTTTTCTTCCTTTTTCTTTTTCCCTTTGATAACAATGACATAATTAATTACACACAAAGATTTTCTTCTTCTTCTTTTGAGCAGAAAGAAAGAACCTTCTTACACTTGGAAAACCAAGAAAAATACACTTTGCTTATAAACTTTTTCCAGTTGGTTGGCGCAGATCTGAAACTTCAAGGTTTCGAAACAACAAAGATGCCACCGCAATGCTCTGCATCCAAATTTACATACAACAAGAAAGAAGCACTTCCAGGTGCTACAATTGTGAGACCGTGTCCGTGTCTGTGTTATTATGTTAGGCTTTCTTTCCCTGCATCTGCTAACATAACAACATATTATTCAACCACCTTTGGTTTCATAAGTAAAGTAAAACCCTAAAAATGCATGCTAGTATTAGTGAAAGGGGCTCGTTACCTTTCTAAGGTACTTGGCATGAAGTTTCAGTGCACCAGCACAAGCCTTCTTTGTGTCCAAGTTCCCGTTGACATTGTTCAATATCTCAAATGAAAAAAACAAAAACAAAAACACAACTTCAGATCTACTTTCACTCTATAACAAATCTTATTTCAACGTTAATAATCAATTTCCAGTGTTTGTTCATGGTGCTTCAATTTTTTCCTTACTATATATGGACAATCCTCTTCTTTTTTCTCATTACTTGACTATCCATAATTGAGCCAAACGATTTGTTATGTAAAGTTTAGCTTGTTTTCGCTCCTATTATGTAAATTTAGCTTGCATCATAAAACAAGAAAAAGGAAAAATGGCTCCATCCAGCTTACCCTAATAATGTCATCTAACCCTCGGGCTTCTTGAAGCAGCTTCTGACTGTTCTCTTTCAATACACTAGCAACCAGGAAAACAGAAATAGGGACAGGGCCATCAATGCCGTTAGTAGCGTTCTTCGTATTCGCCCTCTCGTACTTGCCAAACTGACGGGTTGATTTTACTCTTGGTTTATATCCTTGAGCACTTCTGTCAGTTGCAGGCCCGGTCTCTTCATATGTGGAGAACATGTCAGGATCATATTCTAGAGCCCACATCATCTGCAGACATCAAATATGATAATTGATCGACAACCAAACTCTTCATTTGCAAGTAAGAATTAAAACTTCAAGAAACATAAGGTATTGTTCCGTAAGACATTACAACCAGGGTCATAGTTGGTTGGCCTTTACTGGAGACCTCGTTGACATGGAACAGCTCGCAATAATGCTAATAATTGACCAGCTCTTAAACAAACCCATGGATTCAACGAGTTTTCTCGGTTTTCTTTTTGTTTTGATCAATTGATGTGCAGAATAATGCAGTTTTAGCTTGAGTCCATGTGCATTCCTAACTCAACTAAAGTACAACGTAAGCCTGAGTGCTCTTCTGTATGTTTCAGTGCTCAACCCAACCAAGCCTGAGTGTGTGATTGTTTACCAATGGTAACCATCTTGACCGATTTCTGCAACCCTGGTTGGCTGGTAATACCATTCCTTTTATTTGGTGGACACAAAAACAACCCTGACCACACAAACAGTAGGAAATATGCATTATGTTGGATGGCTTCCATCACTAAACCTGGTTTTCAACACCTTTGAACATAGCCATGATATCATTGAAGAGAATGAAATAATATCTGAATATGACATCTAAATCATAGTGAAAGTCCATTTGAACTAAAAGATTTTCAGCCCAGGATACTAGGCATTTAGGCCAACGGTACAACAGACATTACTGTATTGAATTTGGTTCATAGATCACCCGGATGAAACGAATAGATCAAATGTTTTAGATTTAGCAGCACGTGAAAAGAAGTATTTACCTCCCAAAGGTACAAGGAGTTGTGGCCGCATGCATCGTTCTGATGCAGAGGCCGGGGGATAACCTCCTTTTCGAAAAAAAAAAGGTACAAGGAGTCCCCAAATGACAACTCACGGCGAAACAATACCATGAACATACGGAACGCAAAGAGATAGTCGCCCCCGCCAAGTGTTTCTGTGTTCAACAGCCAGCAAGCACCAATTTCAGTATAATTAACATGACATGGATATCCAGGTTGATTGATTGACAGATGCCTGAGTGTTGATCACATACCTAGGTGGTCATGTAACTTTGGGTCCAGCACCTGAATGATGGAGGCAAGGTGCTGAAGCTGGTTCTCAACCCCAACAGATTGTTGTGTGCATCTGAAATTCCCTCGCTTTAAAAATCACAGATAGATAACAATAAGTGAAACTAGGAGAGAGAAGCCACACTTGAAGACTGATGGAAAAGCAGTGCGTACCAGTCTACGCATCAGCCTCTCAAAGCACCAAAATGCATCTGCTTCGTCATTGAGAAGCACTATCATCGGTGAGCATAAATCACTCATTCCTGTTTGAGATGTGAAGATTACATGCATAAGAATCGACTTGTCAGGCAATAAATAAGCATTATATGCAACAAATAGGAGCAAGAGACCTTGGCAATAACCAACTTCTTTGTCGATCCATGCGTACAAAGCTATAATATTCCATAACTTAGAGAGATTCTCTTTCTTCTCGTAGAAGACCATGGACCGGTCAGTGCGTAGAACATCAAGACCTATATATTATCCCCACCAGAGACAGGATAAGACTTGGGACAGAAGAATAATAGGAAGTAGGAGTACATAGTAATCGATGCTTAGACCTTACCGATTTGATGTAGGGTAAGCTTCCACTCGATAGTCTGTTTATCCATGAGACGGTTTCTAGACGACTCGTCCACCTCGCTTGCATTGCTGCTGCTGGTGGAACCGGCTTGCTGGTGCGAAGTCACTTCGAGTAAAACCAAAGGGTCCTTGATAGGCACGCCATCCTCGGTTATGATGGGGGTGGTGATGATTTTGTCTCAGCCGACGTGAGGGTCCATGAGTTTGCATTGTTCCTTCCATCTAGCATACTGTATCCTGCATGCATATATATGCAGTTGAAAATTAACAGTTTCTAGTACTAAGCGTGAAGAGAAGACAGAGCACATTTTGATTATAGGGAAAAGCGGCATTCTTGAATCTTGAATCTTGAATTCAGAAGTGAGGAAGAGAGAGTACCTTCTTGCTTGCCTGATGTGGTCGCGGTCATCGAAGGTGCTCCCGGGATCGAAGCAGCCGAGCAGGAACTCCCAGACCTCTCCCCTAATTGCGGGGTGCACACCCTAATGTAAAGCAAAGCATTGAGCTTGTGTTATGTTAGGAAGAAAATTGGTTTTGGTCTGACTTTGAGATACTACAGTAATACATACCCTGCTCTGTATCCGGGTTAGAACAGAGGCGATGTGGAGGGAGCCGTGGTGCATGAATGCAGCGTGCCATTTCCGTACGCTCAGCATCTTGCCAATCTGAAGATCCATTTATCAAATTGAATTGAATTGAATTGCTGGCCAGTCTTGGTCAGTCCAAGAAAAGAAGAAGATCCACCAAATGGAGGGAGGGAGAAAGAAAAGAAAGCAGGCCGGCATGGATTTGCAGCAAAGCATAACCCAAGGAAAAGGACATGTGTTCTTTGCCTATGTGTAAGTAAAGTATCTATCTTGTGAGATGAGTCAGGGGCATGTAGAGGGAATGGACACATCTCCTTTTCCTTTTACGTACCCACATACATACATACATACATACGTTAAAACTCTTGATACATCAGTTTTGCCCTGAATATATGCCTCTTTATTTTCTTTATCATGCCCGAGAGTACATCTTCTGTCAACATGGACGGACGGATGCTGCAGCGCGCACTTATGCTATGATGTGTACAGTCATTAACCTCAGGTTACGACTTTGTTGTGCCGGTTACGAAATGGTTCTTACCGGACATGGTATTGTGGCTCCCAGATATGATATTTTTGCTCTCACCTACGTCATTGTGGGTCCCGGATACAATATTGTGTTTCCCAACCACGACATGGTGGCTCCCAGACGCAGCATGGTTGCTCCCAGATACGACATGATTATCCCCAATTACGACATGGTTATTCCCATATACGACTTGGTAGCTCCCGGATACGGCGTTGTCATTCCCAAATATGATAGTGTTGTTGTTCCCGGCCACAACGTTGTTGCTCCCAGATCTGACAACGTTGTTGGTCCCAACTATGACATTTGGGGCATGCTTAAGTTGTCGGCGAAGTGTGCTTCTTCTGCTACGCTTCAAATACAATGACATGTTAGTGAAATCGATACTCGGTGAACACCCAGAGGTGTTGAGTCCCTTAGAACTCTTGGGTACCTCGCCAACCAATGTATTGTTGGAGAGATCCAAGTAGCAAAGGTGGTCAAGCCTACCAATCCGAGACGGGACGGTGCCGACCAAATGGTTGCGGGACAGGTCAAGCACCTCCATTTTCTTGCATTGAGACAACCATTTCGGAACCCTGCCCCTAAGAGCACAATCACCAAGGTCCAGCACCACGAGTCACTTGAACCCATCAACAATACCATCGCCGGGTAGCTCCTCGCCGCCGAAATTCTTGGTGAGAATCAGCGTGGTGAGGTTCTGGCACCCACGCAACATGGTGAGCGCCCCTGAGATGTTGTGCAAGTTGTTGTAGCCGAGGTTGAGCTCCTCCAACCGCGCGAGGCCCGCGAGGGAGGCTCCTGGGATGGGCCCCACGAGGCCGTGCCCGGGAAGGCACAATGTCGTGACGCGGCCGGTGGTGCCGTCACAGCCCACGCCTTCCCAGGTGCAGCACGTGGCACCGGACCACGCGGCACGAAGGAGGATGGCCCCCCTGCTAAGGTTCCCGGCGAAGCCCCGCAGCGCGTGTAGATCTGACAACATTTTTGCTCCCGGATACGATATTTTTGCTCCCACCTACGTCATTGTGGGTCCCGGATACAATATTGTGTTTCCCAATCACGACATGGTGGCTCCCAGACGCAGCATGGTTGCTCCCAGATACGACATGGTTATCCCCAGTTACGACATGGTTATTCCCATATACGACCTGGTAGCTCCCGGATACGGCGTTGTCATTCCCAAATATGATAGTGTTGTCGTTCCCGGCCACAACGTTGTTGCTCCCAGATCTGACAACGTTGTTGGTCACAGCTATGACATTTGGGGCATGCTTAAGTTGTCGGCGAAGTGTGCTTCTTCCGCTACGCTTCAGATACAATGACATGTTAGTGAAATCGATACCCGGTGAACAAAGACATTCCTAAATTATCATACCAAAGACATGGAGTTGGCTTTTCTACACAGCAAAAATACATAAACGGAGTACTGGTAATAAATAATAGGCCAGCGTTAGGCGCCGGCCGGCCGGCCCAACTTTCGGCCGGTCGTTCGCTAGCCGCACGATCCAACTAATTTAGTCCGTCTGATCATACGTCACGTGCGGTACCGGTCATCCCTTTCCTTCCTTGACTAATTTAGTCCGTCTGGCTCGCAACACGTCTATCGAGGCACCCCCGTCGGGCGGCCCTCACAGCAGCAGGCTGCAGCGGTGGGCGGCGCTGACTGCAGGGGAGAAAAAGACTGCGGATGTGGAAGCCATGGGATGCTTTTTTTGAACAGGCAAAGGCCCCCAAGGGCCTAGAGAACTTCATTAAACCTCAACAGGTACGGTACAAACTGAGATAAGGACTCCACGAAGAGGAAAATCACACCTAAGTCCCTGATTTTAACAAGAAGGACCACAAACTGAAGTAAAAGATTTGCAATCGGGTCCAAAACTACTTCTTCTCAGATCCAACCTCATCGACTCCCCAAATAAGCACGCTTATCTGGGGAGCTTCAAAGGCAGGGGGAGAGGTCTTGTCCAAATCAGGGAGACACCAGCATGCTTATTTGGGGAGCTAGCTCCAGATCCGCCCCCTTCCCTTCGCCTCCACCGCGGAGGAAGAGAGGAGGACGACGCCGGAGACCACCAGTCGCTGCACGAGAGCGACGGCATCTCGCCAGACAACGGCATGTCGCCAAACAGCGGCACAAGGCTAACGACCGGCACAAAGGCCCAAGCTAATCTACAGGTAGTATCTACAAGAGCAGCCCGAACCCCCCTCTCATCCCCGCTCCAGGCAGCAGCGCCGCCGGAGGAAGAGGAGAGAGGAGCTCTCAAGGAAAGGGAAAGGAAAGAGAGAGAAATTTTTTATTTTTTAGAAAAGGAGGATTACCCCCGGCCTCTGCATCTGGGCGATGCATGCAGCCATTTTATTAATTATTCTCAGAGACCTTACAAAGCATTACATCAGTAAGCCTGAAGCCACCATCTAGGCGACACCTGTCGCTACTCCTATCCCCTTGATGCAGGGGTGTCGAATGTCCGAGCCTAATACCAAACAGACATCGCACCAAAACCTAACATCTAAAGCCGAATGCCCCATCCCAGCCACATACCGGGAATGGGTCGCACACCGGTCCGGCGCACTCACCGAGGCTACTGCCGCCGTCATCCACCTAACCATCTTCAGAGCAGGTACTGACGCAAAGACCTTGCCAGGTCAGCTGTCGACGCCACCATGGAGCCAGACAGCGCCACCGCCCTGCGCGAGGCCATCACGCCACGTCCAGCGCCGAGACCCCGCTGCTCCATGCCGCCGAGACCTGCCGTCGTCGACGCGAGAGAAGGCACGCCACACCACCTCATGCCTCTTCCATCCGGCGCCGCTCCACAAACGATGCCCCCAAGAGGGAACACGACACCGCAGCGCCGCCATCGTCCGATCCGGTGATCTTAGGATTTCTCCCGGAGCGGCACGAGCAGGTTGACGATAGTTGCTTGACGATGCCTTCATCAAGGTAACGACGTAGACGCCGCCATCGCCCGCCATGACCGGAGTCGGCTCGGTTTTCACCGGCGACTATGTCTCCCCAACTCGCCGCCGGTGCTAATAGTGGGATCCAAGATCCGTCACTACCAGCCTGGCCAACCGCCTTCGGTGGAGAAGGCAGCCACCACCACCATGCCTGGGCCAAGAGACCCGGACGTCCTCATGCCGCGAAGATGACCCAGGGGGGATCTCCTCTTGCCATTGTCGAGACGAGGCGTAGCCGCAGTGGATCTCGATCTAAACCCCTCGGGCCCAGATCAGATCTCATCGCAGCCAAGAACTCATCCGCCGACGGCCGCCGGAGATCTCCTGGCCACCGCCACCCCGCTGCGCACTGCCGTTGGAGGAGGAGGGAGAGGGACGCCGCTGCCCCCATGCGTTACCGCCGGCCGAGGACTGCGCCGCCGCCGCCGCCTCACCACAGGGGCTTCGCCCCGCGGCGTCCTCAGCGACGGCGGCGGTAGTGGGAGGCGATGGAGGGGGAGGGCTGAGGGCGGCGTGGACGGGGACTCCCCGGGGGAGGCGCGGTGCCGCTGCCTCGGGGGAGAGAGGTCGTGCACTGATTGATGACCCCGAAAGAGAGAGAAATGAGAGCCTCCTAGGTGAAAAGAAATGGGTGGACGCGAGAAGATAAAGCTGTGCATGTGGGGCCCCCTGGGAAGGACGTGGTCCGTGAGAGAGAGCAGCACGTGGGTCGTTAAACTGCAATTTGTGGCCGTATGATCACTACGGACGGATCACCAACAAAACTAAAAATAGAGGTGCTTTGCAATTTGCATCCGACGACCATCAAGCAAGTAGCATCAATCAATGGCCAACAGAGGATGCCATCTGCTCCTCCCCTCGGCAACATTGGTTACTACAAACATTAGTTAGTTTAAAACAAGATTTTCTTTTCTTTTCTTTTCTTTTGGCCCACGGGCAAACATGAAAGGCCAAGTATCTGGTGAAAATGACTTTTCAATGAAAATCTGAAAATTCCTACATGGGCCATCAGATCTATAATCTATAATGAACGCAGCGGATTAAAGGTGGGATCCCTGAGCATCACTTAAACGCAATTAACAGATAACCCCATAACTTATCCATCATCAAGCAGTAACAATCCTTCGTGAGTATCTGAGAATGCTTCACGTTCCAATCTACGCCGCAATGGAGAACCGTGTTCTGGCGGCCCTTAGTCCTTGCCCTCTGCCGGCAGCAACAGGACCTCCGTCGCAGCGTCGGGTCCTCCTCCGGTGGTGACTTGAGCCATGTCGTTCCCTCCGGCGGACGTTCCAATCTACGCCGCAATGGACAACCGTGTTCTGGCGGCCCTTAGTCCTTGCCCTCTGCCGGCAGCAACAGGAC
This sequence comes from Elymus sibiricus, assembly GCA_039707655.1. NCBI lineage: Eukaryota > Viridiplantae > Streptophyta > Magnoliopsida > Poales > Poaceae > Elymus > Elymus sibiricus. Next base: position 517,530,235 of record CM077672.1, on the reverse strand, counting down.
CTCCGTCGCCCCGCAGCGTCGGGTCCTCCTCCGGTGGTGACTTGAGCCATGTCGTTCCCTCCGGCGGCAGCAACAGGCCCTTCGTCGGTGGTGACTTCGGCCATGTCCTTCCCTCTGTCGGCCTTGACGGCGCCTTTGTCGGCTGCTGCAACCTTCAGATTACTCAACGCCAGCGCTCGTTCGTGCCAACCCTATGTCCCCTGACATACATTTGCCTTTAATTATCCTTTTCTTTTCTTTTCTTTCTTTTTTCCTTTGATAACAATTACATAATTAATTACACACGAGGATTTCCTTCCCTTCATTAAAATGACCTCTCCTTCTGAGCAAAAAGAAACACTTGGAAAACCATGAAAAATACACTTGACTTGCTTATACACATTTTTTTTTCCGTTTGGTTGGTTGGTTGGCTGGCGCATATCAATGTTTTGAAACAACAAAGATGCCACCGAAAATGGTCTGCCTCCAAATTTACATACAATTTTGAGACCGTGTCCGTGTCCAGGTGCTACAAATTGTGAGACCGTAAGTGTCCATGTTATGTTAGGATTTCTTTCCCTGCATCTGCTAACACAACAACAACATATTATTATTATTCAACCACCTTTCTAAGGTTTCCTAAGTAAAAAAAAAAAAACTACAAATGCATACTAGTATTAGTGAAAGGAGCTCGTTACCTTTCTAAGGTACTTGGCGTGAAGTTTCAGTGCACCAGCACAAGCCTTCTTTGCGTCCAAGTTCCCATTGACATTGTTCAATATCTAAAACAAAACAAAAGCACAACTTCAGATCTACTTTCAGTCTAAAACAAATCTTATTTCAACGTTAATAGTCGATTTCCAGTGTTCCATGGTGCTTCAATTTTGGGTTGTTTTGTTATGTAAAGTTTAGCTTGTTTTCGCTCCTATTATGTGTTGAATCCTGAAATACTTATGTGTTGCATCATATCATAAAACAAGAAACACGGAAAAAGCTTACCCTAATAATGTCATCTAACCCTCGGGCTTCCTGCAGCAGCTTCTGACTGTTCTCTTTCAATACACTAGCAACCAGGAAAACAGAAATAGGGACAGGGCCATCAACGCTGTTAGTAGCGCTCTTCATATTCGCCCTCTCGTACTTGCCAAACTGACGGGTTGATTTTACTCTTGGTTTGTATCCTTGAGCACTTCTGTCAGTTGCAGGCCCGCTCTCTTCATATGTGGAGAACATGTCAGGATCATATTCTAGAGCCCACATCATCTGCAGATAACAAACATCCATTGGTCAATCTTTATTTGCAAAGCAGAGTTACCACTTCAAGAAACATAAAGTATTATTCCTGAAGACATGACAAATTGACAACCAGGGTTGTAGTTGGCTGGCCTTTTACTGGAGATCTCATTGACACAGAACAGTTTGCAACAATGCTAATAACTAGCTAGCGCTTAAATCCATGGATACAACCCAACTAAGCTTGAGTATGTGATTGTTTACCAGTGGTAACCATCTTGACCGTTTTTGGTTGGCTGGTAATACCATTCATTTTATTTTGTGGACACAAAAACAACCCTGACCACACAAAAAAAAGTAGGAAATATGCATTATGTTGGATGACTTCCGTGACTAAACCTGGTCTTCAACACCTTTGAACAAAGTCATGGTATCATTAAAGAGAATGAAAGAAAATATTTGAATATGGCATCTAAAACATAGTGAAAGTCCATTTGAACTAAAAGATGTTCAGCCCACCCAGGATACTTTTGAGGCATTGAGGCCACTGTACAACACACACTACTGTACTGAATACTGAATTCTGGTTCATAGATCACTCGGATGAAATGAACAGATCAAATGTTTTAGATTAGTACCACATCAAAAGAAGTATTTATTTACCTCCCAAAGGTACAAGGAGTCCCCAAATGACAACTCACGGCGAAACAACACCATGAACATACGGAATGCAAAGAGGTAGTCGCCCCCGCCAAGTGTTTCTGTGTTCAACAGCCAGCAAGCACCAAATTCAGTGTAATAACATCAAATGGATATCCAGGTTGATTGATTGACAGATCCCTCCCCGAGTCTTGATAACATACATACCGAGGTGGTCATGTAACTTTGGGTCCAGCACCTGAATGATGGAGGCAAGGTGCTGAAGCTGGTTCTCAACCCCAACAGATTGCTGTGTGCATCTGAAATTCCCTCGCTTTAAAAATCACAGATAGATAACAATGAGTGTAACTAGAAGAGACAAGCTAGCCGCGCTTGAAGACTGATGGAGAAGTGGTGTGTACCAACCAGTCTACGCATCAGTCTCTCAAAGCACCAAAACGCATCTGCTTCATCATTGAGTAGCACTATCATCGGTGAGCATAAATCACTCATTCCTGTTTGAGATGTGAAGATTACGTGCATAAAAATTGACTTTTCATCAGGCAATAAATAAGCATTCTGGTGCAAATCAAATAGGAGGCAGCTAGGATATCCACCTTGGCAATAACCAACTTCTTTGTCGATCCACGCGTACACAGCTAGAATATCCCACAACTTGGAGAGATTCTCTTTCTTCTCGTAGAAGACCATGGAGCGGTCAGTGCGTAGAACATCAAGACCTGTATATTATCCCCACCACATAGTCGAGGATAAGACTGGGGTCATTAGAATAATGCTGGAAGTAGGAACTTGACATGGTAATCGATGATTAGACCCCATCATACCGATTTGGTGTAGCGTAAGCTTCCATTCGATAGTCTGTTTATCCGTCAAACGGTTTGCAGACGACTCGTCGGCCTCATCTCCATTCCTGCTGCTGGTCGAACTACCTTGCTGATCTGGAGTGGCTTCGAGTAAAACCAAAGGGTCCTTGATAGGCACGCCATCCTCAGTTATGATGGGGGCGGTGATGATTTTGCCGCTGCCGACGTGAGGATCCATGTGTTTGCATTGTTCCTTCCATCTAGCATACTGTATCCTGCATGCATGAATATATAGGTCACACATGGTGTCAAGCAGCAAACAGGCAGTGTCCTAAACAGCAGAGTGATACATATGCTGCTGCAGTTGAAAACTACTCCCTCCGTTTCTAAATACAAGTCTTTTTAGAGATTTCAATACAAACTACATATGGATGTATATAGACATATTTTAGAGTGTATATTCACTCATTTTGCTCCGTATGTAGTCCCTTATTGGAATCTCTAAAAAGACTTATATTTAGGAACGGAGGGAGTAAACAGTTTTGGTTTTCTGACCCTGAACACCCACCCTACTAAGGGTGAAGTGAAGACAGACCACATTTTGATTATGGAGAAAAACGGCATTCTTGAATCTTGAATTCAGAAGTGCCTTGAGGAGGAGAGAGAGAGAGAGAGAGGGTTCGTACCTTCTTGCTTGCCTGATGTGGTCGCGGTCATCGAAGGTGCTCTCGGGATGGAAGCAGCCGAGCAGGAACTCCCAGACCTCTCCCCTGATTGCGGGGTGCACACCCTAGAAAACAGAGAGTTTTGCTTGTGTTAGACGAGATGAGGAAGAAAACTGGTTTGAGTTTGACAGACAGAGACGCAGAAAGGCATCCATACATACCCCGCTCTGAATCCGGGTTAGAACAGAGGCGATGTGGAGGGAGCCGTGGTGCGTGAATGCGGCGTGCCATTTCCGTACGCTCAGCGTCTTGCCAATCTGAAAAGAAGATCCATCCATCCATACATAATCGGGAGAATTCTTCAGTAAGTAGAAAAGAAGATCCACCTCCGAATTGCTGGAGGGAGGGGGAAAGCAGAGCAAGGAAAGAGGAAGGGGAAAACACCGAAAGAAAAGAAGAGACCTTGATCTTGAACTTGGTGTCGGGGACGTTGTGGGCGCAGTCGGGGCGCAGCTGGTAGAAGGTGGAATCCGACGCCGACGCCGATTCCTTGTGCCGCCGCAACATCCTCCGACGACGACGCTGGTAGAAAGTTGACTTGGTGTTGGATCTTGGGCGGCGGCCGGCCGGCAGCAGAGCACTTGGGGGCGTGTGGATCTTGCTTGTTGTTTGATCCGATTCCGATTCCGAGAGCAGGAGCAGGGGCAGGAGGAGATTGAAATGGAATGGAGGTCGAGGGGAAGGGGAATGAATGAATGGATCCGTCCGCCTTCCCGGTGCCGGTGCCGGTGGCTGCTGGTGGAGACGCGCTGGCTGCCGCCCTTCCCTTCCCTTGCCTTGCCACTAGAGAAGAAGACTTGTTGACCCTTTCCTTCCTCCCTCCCTCCTCCCAATGGCTTTTTAATTTTAATAATAAATACTAGTATAAAGGAATCACTTGCTTATTTATGGCATCTAATCTAACAAAATACCATGTGACTTGACTTAGATCAAACTCAGTTTACAATCATTTTTTTGAGTCATTAATAGTGATTGTATCCTTACGCTCAACCTACATTGATTACCAACAATTACTCCCTCCGTCCCCGTATAAAAAAACGCTCTTATATTATGGTAGTGAGGAAGTATCTTACAACTAGACATCAACAATCATTTAGGAGTATTTACTACTCCCTCCCTCCGTCCTATGATATAAGACCTTAGGGTATCTCCAACGTTGATTCGCAAATTTCGTCTCGCATCCGTCCGCGGACAGGGTGACCAGTTCGCGGACAAGGATGCGGGATACCCGTATACATTTCAAACCAGGTTTAAACAGACCGATCGAGCAAACCGGCTGATTTTCATTAAAGTTCGGATATAATTTACATAAAAAGGTCAATATTTCGACCGTTTAACTAAAAAACTAGAAAAAAAAGCTAGACCATATACCGAACGACCACCTCGTACGAGTGGCCGCCCTATTGTGTCGCACCGCCATCGCCGTCCGTGCCGTCATTGTCATTGTCGTCATCGTGGTCCCTCCAGAGGCGAAACGGCGCCGGAGGGCCTCGGCAGCCTTGTTCGGCGGTTGTCTACCGCTCGCGGAGGAGCCGGTCCGCCTCCTGCTGCGCGGTGCAGAGGGTCGCCGCGGCCACCGCCAATGTCGCTGGCGGAGCCCTGGCGGCGGCCTTGCCGCGACCAGCGTTGGCGGAGCAGTCACTAAGCGTCCACTCCTCGCCGATCTTGACGAGCTCACCATCAAGGCGGCGGCAGCGCCCTGGCGGCCATCTCCGCGGTGGCTACGGAGCGCTCGAGGGACCACGTGGCAGCGAGGTCCGGGTCGTTAAAGACCCAATCCAACGCCACATCGGTCTTGGCAAACACAGAGCGGCGACCGGCGTTGCGGCGGTCGTGCCGCTCCTGCTACCTCGCTGTGCGCTCCTCCTCAGAGACGATGGTCCTCGAGCCCGAGGGACCGCCGACACCGCCGCCTCTGTGGTGGTGGAGGATGCGGCCTCGCGCCTTCGTGATCGTGGGCGGCAGCTACTGCTTGATGGGGCATCGGTTGCGGCGGGATGGCGACACGGGGCCATCAGTGCGGCAGTACCAACTGTGCGCCGGAGGCGACGGTGGCTTGTTCTTGACACGGCGTCCGATCTGGACGCCGCGGTTGCGCGGGGGCAACGCCAGCTCCTCCTTGACTGTAGGATCGAAAGTATGTCTAGAGGGGGGGTGATTAGACAACTTGACCAAATAAAAACCTAACATTTTTCCCAATTTTAGTTGTGGGCAGATTTTAGCAAGAACACTATTCAAACATCACCCTACACATGCAATTCTAAGAGTATAGCAGCGGAAAGTAAACAATTGCATATGTAAGTAAAGGAGGGGATCGGAGATTTCAAACGCAATGAAAACACGGTGGTTTTTGGCATGGTTCCGATAGGTGGTGCTATCGTACGTCCACGTTGATGGAGACTTCAACCCACGAAGAGTAACGGCTGCGCGAGTCCACGGAGGGCTCCACCCACGAAGGGTCCACGAAGAAGCAACCTTGTCTATTCCACCATGGCTTACGTCCACGAAGGACTAGCCTCACTCGGGGTAGATCTTCACGAAGTAGGCGATCTCCTTGCCCTTACAAACTCCTTGGTTCAACTCCACATCATGTCGGAGGCTCCCAAGTAACACCTAACCAATCTAGGAGACACCACTCTCCAAAAGGTAATAGACGGTGTGTTATTGATGAACTCCTTGCTCTTGTGCTTCAAATGATAGTCTTCCCAACACTCAAACAACTCCTCACAGATTTGGCTATGGTGGAAGAAGGATTTGAGTGGAAAGCAACTTGGGAAAGGCTAGAAATCAAAGTTCAAATGGTAGGAATGGAATAGCTTGATCTCAACACATGAGTAGGTGGTTCTCTCTCAGAAAATGTGTAGTAGAAGTGTAGGCACGTTCTGATGGCTCTCTCTCTTGAGAAGGAAGTGGTGGAGGGGTATATATAGCCTCCACACAAAATTCAACCGTTACACACTTTTGACCCAACTCGGTGGCACCGAAACCATAATCTCGGTAGCACCAAACTGTGTAAAAGATATGAACGTTAGGAATCTCGGTGGGACCGATATGAACAACTCGGATGGACCGAAGTGCAATGGCTAGGGCAAATCTCATCTTGGTGGCACCGATTGCATCAACTCGGTAGGACCGAAGTGAAGCAATAAGGCAACAGAGACTTGGCAAGCCATCTCGGTGAGACCGATTTGCAAAACTCGGTGAGACCGAAGTAGGTGCAAATGATCACAGAGAGTTGGCAAGGCCATCTCGGTGGGACCGAGATCCATATCGGTGGATCCGATTTGTTAGGGTTTTGGCAGTGGCTAAGTCTAGGTGAACTCGGTGGCTCCGGATAGGAAATTTTGGTGGGGCCGAGTTGGAATGTGGGTTTTGGACATATTTGGATAGAGAGAGTGGTTGAGGGATTAGGAGTACCGTCACTAAGCACTTGAGCAAAAAGACCATTAAGCAACACCTCATCCCCTTTTAATAGTATTGGCTTTCCTATGGACTCAATGTGATCTTGGATCACTAAACCAAAAATGTAGAGTCTTGATCTTTTGCCAATCCTTGTCCTTAGCATTTTGAGGGGTCCACATCTTTAGTCCATGCCATGCCAATCATTGAACATCCTGAAATCTTTAACTTGAATGGACATTAGTTCAATGAGATATATGTTGTTATGAATTACCAAAACCACCAAGGGAGAAAATGTGCTTTCAATCTCCCCCTTTTTGGTAATTGATGACAACATATAGATCAAAGCTTCGACAACTGATTAAATGAATGGAATACGTCATTGCTTTGAGAAGTATGTGATAAGCAAGAGCTCCCCCTAAATTTGTGCATTATTGAAAATTTGCGTTGGAAAGGGGGCTACCTACAGGCAGTCGGCTCTGATACCAACTTGTGACGCCCCCAACTTAATCGTGCACTAATCATACACGCAAATGCACACGATCAAGCCTAGGGACTCACTTGAAGATATCACAACACAACTCTAGACACAAATAAAATAATACAAGCTTTATATTACAAGCCAAGGGCCTCGAGGGCTCGAATACATAAGCTTGAGCACACAAGCGTCAGTGAAAGCAAAAGTATCTGAGTACAGACACAAAGTTAATCAAGATGCCTTAAGAAGGCGAAAACAAACAACAACTCTGATCGAAAGAGGCAAGGCCTCCTGCCTGGGAGCCTCCTAACTACTCCTGGTCGTCTATGATCTCCACGTTGTAGCAGGCTCCTCCAGAAGTGTAGTAGCAGTCGTCGGCGGTGGCAGCTGGCTCCTGGTATCCGTCATCTGATCGCAGCAATCGGGTGTGGGGAAAAGAATAGCAAAGCAACCGTGAGTACTCATCCAAAGTACTCGCAAGACTGACATCAGAACTATGCTAAATATGCATTGGTATCAAATGATAAAGGTTGTATCTGTGGACGATATAGCAGAAATGCCAGAATAGAGAGAAGGCCTAGCCTATCGAAGACTAGCATCTTCAGCGGTCTTGCAGCATTAGAAGAGTGCAGATTAGCATATTATAAATTAACAAGCATGTAGAAGCAAAGCCTAGGAATCCTTTCTCGACTCCCTACGAGAAAGCGATCCCGAAGCTTACAGTTAATTAACATGTATCCAGTTCAAGTAGTAATAGATCGGGATACAACACTGAGCATCCTATTACCGTGAACACGGCTATTCGAATAGATAACTTCCCTGCAGGGGTGCACTACTGTTACCCAGCACGCTCGATTACATCTGGTCAGACACACTTGCTGGGTAATGCCCGGCCTTGGGTAATCGACACGAAGCAGCGTCCTACCTAGGCTCAACAGAGAGGTCCCCGCCGGTCTACATCCTAAGAGCTCAGGGGTCTTGGGCCATCGCCCTGTGCCCTCCGGGTCGTTGTGTCGCGGATCGGAGTCCAAGCACCACCTCAGTCCTGGATGGCCTTGTCCCGACCGGCTCACAATGCTGAACTGGACGTCTGACAGAGCTTTCGGGAGAAACGTACAACGTAGAGGGGCCCATACCCATTATCCCACGTGGTGGTAGTGCGTATAGGGCCAACGACCCACTCAGATCAATACCCAAATCCGTTAGCGCATTATTAGGAGCTCGCGGTGACGATCAGTACTCCTGTCGTCCCGTCTCGAGGAAGTGCAACAAGGGCCAGGCCCATCCCTCTCTAGGGCGGTCTTTGCCTGCCCGGTTGCGCCTCGTAATTATCTCACGGGTACCCTCACGGTCAACCCGACTTCACATCTCTCGCGGGTACCCCTCGGGGTCGACACGACTTTACCCAGTACATGTAGTAAAATCCCGGTAACTGTGTGTCCAGAACATCAGAGGTGGAATCCGAGGAATCACCCTCGTTGGAATCCTACTCGATGTAGTCCGTCAAGGAGAACCAGGAGGAATCACCCTCGATGGTCCACACTTGAGGGGTTGCACGACAGGAGCTTCTCCGGAGGTGGAGGGAGAGGAATCACCCTCGGTAATCCACGTCCGTCAAGCTGAGCTACAAAGGCATCATCGGGAGTGAGTTAAGAGGTGTCACCCTCGTCACTTGAGGATAACTCTGGAGAGTCGAACAACTTAGGGGGTGTGCGGTGTTGTGCTGCTCTCAGCCCATCGATCACAACGATCGGGGCACTGGTAACTAAGCGGGGCAACTAGGACAAAGAAGAGGGGCCATAGATAGTATTCATCCAACCTATTCTAAGCAGTTTAGGATGACAGGTAAAGTAACAATAGCAGGTTACAAAAGCAGGCTATGCATCAGAATATGAGCAATCATTTACAGTAGCAAAATCTAATGCAAGCATGAGGGAGAAGGAGTAGGCGATATAGGAATGATCAAGGGGGTTTTGCTTGCCTGGTTGCTCTGCGGCAAAGGAAGGGTCGTCAACAGTGTAGTCGGTCTCCGGAGCGGCGTCGGTCTCGGTGTCTAACGGAGAAAAGAGGGGGAAGAAACAATAAATACAAAGCAAACAGATGCATCACGATGCATGACATGGCAGTAAGCGGTGCTATGGGTGATCTATCGCAGTACTAGACGATACAGGTGAAGGGGGAAAACATCCGGGAATGTTTTCCCAGCGTTTGGCATTTCGGGCAGATGAAAAAGAGGGGGACGGTTCCATGTTCGCAGTGCTGGAGGCATCTAACAGGTATGTGGATGGCATAAATGGATTCTTCACATTTTTCTGATCGTTTTTCATATATAAATTATTTTAATCCGAATTACGGTTTATTTTATATGATTTTTGAAAGTTTTTATTAATTTCTGGAATTATTTAAATTATTTAAATTAACATTATCCGAAACAGTAATTAGGGTTTAATTAATTTAATTACAGATTAATTAGGTTGGTTAAATAATTAGTTTAATTAAACAGAATTAATTAAGTTAATTAATTAATTATTTAATTAATAACTAGTTATTATTTATTTTAATCTAATTCTTTTTCTTTTCGTTTAAACAGCAAGGGGGCCCAGCGGTTAGTGGCCCGAGCGGACACGTCCGCTCGTGCACGTGTGGGCGCCGGACACGTCCGCCCTTTACACGCGTGCGGGCAACGGGGAACCGGACACGTCCGGTTCGGCGAGGACGGGCGGCGAGCAGAGGCGGGCGAGCGCGCGGCGGTGCGGCAGCAGCCGTGCGGAGGTGGCCGCGGGCAGCAGCAGCAGCAACAGGCCGCGGCGGCGAGGAGGCCGCGGGGCGCGGCAGGAGACGGCGCGGCGGAGCAGGGCGGTTCCAGGCGGGGCCGCGCGGCGCGGGCACGCGCGGGTGCGGGCGCAGGCGAGGCGGCGGCGAGCGGCTGCGGCGGTGGAGCAGCAGCAGAGCGGCGGCGGCGAGCGGCTGCTCGGGCGACAGCAGGCGCGGGCGCAGGCAGAGCCACACGTGGGGCTACGGGCGGCAGCAGCGGCCGAGGAGAGCAGAAGTGGGATGCGAAGGATCCATCACGATAACATTATCCTCAAACTCTGGACGCAGTGGCAGATGCTCACGATCAAGAAGATAAGTACTGGTTCCAACCTTGGAATTGATCAACATCTGGATGTGTGGAGCATATCCGCACGATCTCTTCTGATCAGCTGCAGTCCTCTTGATAGTTTCCACAATCAAACTCATCACCTTAAATTTCTGAGGTGTGTCAAACAAATGCAGCAAGTTGATGGAGTGGCCACGAATCATCTTATCATCGCCTGACTTGGGTAATAGAGTATACCGCAAGATAGTGTTAGTGGTGGCCAGTCCTGGCAGCAGATGCTTCACTGATCCAAGCTTATGTGTCTCGATGTCCTTCTGGGGTATTGCTGTGTACATGTTGGCCATGGAGTTGTGATCCATCTTGAGCTTGGCATAGATATCATAGTCATCATCCTCTTCCTTGGGAGCACCAAGAAGACTTGCCCACTCAGAGATGGTTGACTGGTACCTGATACCCTCAGTCATCCACACAATTCGGCCATCTGGATAGAAATGAGCTGTAGAGTAGAATTGCATGACCATTTCATCATTCCACTTCGTCAACTTCTGTCCAACAAAGTCATCAACACCTGCAATCCTGAAGCTCTCATGAACATGGGGGAAATAATCCTCATTTTCATCAATGTATTCCCAATCCACCCATCTCATGTCACTAACAATGGGCTTCTTATCCAACAGAACGGTTTCATAAAAGTCTTGCTGTTCTCGTGTGTGAAAGCGATAGTCACATGCTGTTTTCCTCCTTGCAGCATAAGGATCTGACAGTCTCCACTGACGCAGTCCTTTGTCTTTCCTTAGCATCATATTTTCTGCAACTGGGTGTGCATCATCATGGTCTGGAATCTTGGGTTTCAATTTCCTGAGCACTAGTGGCTCTTCATCAACATTTGCCTCAGGCACTGGGGCCTTGTTCTTCTCAGCAGCAGAAATATTCCTTGTAGACCTCTTGGGTGCTGGAGCCTTTGGTTTGGACTTGGTGGGGGCAGCAGTCCTGATTGCATCTGACATGAGCTTCTGAGCTTTTGCTGGGGGTGCATTAGCTGCTGGCTCTTCCTCCTCCTCTGAATCATTCCTCATGGAGGGTCTTCCAAGCACATGAGCTGTAGTCTTCCTAGCTCTCTTCTTCTTTGCTCCTGCAGCTGGTTCTGTGTCACTTGGCTCTTCAAGTGTGAATTGCATTGTTTGCTTAGGAACTTTCCTCACAACAGTTCTCTCTTTGACAGAAGTAGGCTTGGAGCTATACTCCTTAGCAAGCACCACTCTCTTCTTCTTTGTTGCTGCTTCACTAGCAACAAAATCTTCATCCTCACTGTCTGAGGTTCTCTTCTTCCTTGTTCTAGTTGTAGCCTTAGGAAGATCTGGAGAGCTCCTCTCTCCCTCATAGAAACTTTCAGCAGGGCTAGATCCTTCACTGAGTTCTGCATGCTGCTCTGACCTGTTCTGGCTGTCGCTGTCATCTGACATCTTGCTGAGCTGACCCTGTGAATAGATGGGTATGGGCAGAGTAGATGAATCATCACAAAAAGCAGAAGTTTTTCATAAAAGTTGAGTTCAATTCTTAGTTTCAAGTTTTCACAGAAGGCATTTCGGATGGACCGAGTTGATCATCTCGGTGATACCAAAGCACTCTACAGAAACCTTGCACTCCATTTCGGTCAGACCGAGATGGGTTTCGGTGTCTCCGAGATGCTAGGGTTTCACTGAGACTTTACTTTTGATCTCACCGATTCGTACAACTCGGTGGCACCGAGATGTACTAGTGCTATGGCCTGAGGCCAAATCGGTGGGACCGAAAATTTCTAATCGGTCGGTCCGAGATGCGTTCAGCGGAAACTTAAACCTAAAAATTTCGCTCGAATCTAATCTACGGAATTCTTCTGGTGGAATAAGCATTGCAATCTGTGGCAAGAATAATGGCAATCCTATCGTGCATTGAATCGGAAAAATGGAGCACGAGAGGGATCGAATCTCACCCTAACTTGGTGGAGATTCTCTACGGCGGCAACGGCGGGGCAGATTGTCGTTGACGGCGACGGAATCTGGCGGTGAGGGCGCGCTGGAGACGACGACGAAGTCCGGAGACGAGGGCGACAACAGCAACGGGGTGCGAGAGCGAGAGAGTCGAGAAATTTCAACCGTTCGAGCCCGCGCGATATATATACCCGTACGCTGTCGGTGGCTCCGAGTTGGACAACTCGGTGGCACCGATATGTGTAACTGCACGCAGATTAGCACATCGATGGCTCCGAAGTGGTTCAACTCGGTTGCACCGAGATGGAAAACCTAGATCAATCTAAGTGATTTCGGTTGGACCGAGTTTGAGTGAATTGGTTCGGCCGAAATTAGATAGAAGGTTTTGGAGGTTCAGCCCTTTCAGATCGGTGGCTCCAAGTGCTCCTCACCCGGAGGGTCCGAAAATGACTTGTTCAATTTTTGTGATGCAGCAAGAATAGAATTTGAGACAAGAAAGCATAGATAGCTAGAGAAGGTACTTAGGCATTCTTGTACATCCACTTGGCCAGAAAAACCAAGACAATCAAAACAACAAATGGATGTCCTCGAATGATGAAAACATGCAAATCAACATGCTCACACAATAAGATAGCAAATGAAATATGTGTCAAACGTGCATAACCAATTCTAGCATCTATCAAGCAATGGCGATGACTAGGTCATCTATATATGAGTATATTGACTTAGGAGCCAAATGAGAACATTTGATCATAGGTCATACTCATCGTTTAAGCACAAGTGGGGTTGCCACTTTTACATAAAGCATTGATGTGTTCACACCATTAGAGTTGCTTTAGCTCAATTGTTTAGAGCAAAGCTCCCCTAGATGTGATATCCCCCTAAGAGGGATGAACTAACCTTGGGTTTTGTCGATGATGACTTCATGTAGATGTTGAAGATGTGGATGCTCAATGTTGATGTAGACCATCAAGAGTTGGGAGCAATCCTTTGGAGTTTTATGCTTTCAATACCTACATGGGTTAGTCCCACACAAGGAACATACAAGGATATTCATAGACATAGAGTGAAATACACATAGGATGATGTCCATGAATGCATTGAATACCTTGTCCCTTGCCTTACCAACAAGAGGGTTTGTGACTCCATGAACTAGTGCAAAATGTGGAAGTTGGTTGCACAAGTTCTTGCCAAAAAGAATATGAGTGAAGTTTGTTGGCGGAGTCACCCTCAAGAACTCTCTAGTTCTTCTTCTTTTGGACCCACATCAATTTGATGGGAATCCTTGGAGTAGTAGTAGCTCTTGATGAAGTAGAACTTGATGAAGTTTTGGGAACCCACTTGACCATGGCTTGAGGAGCTTCTTCAAATGAATCAATCTCTTCTTGAAGCTTGTCCTTGCCTTTTAGCTTGTGGTCTTGTGGCGGAAGATCTTCTTGAGCTTGTGTTCCCTCAAAGGAAGTAGGATCATACTTCTCTTGTTGAGGAACAAACTTCGTCTTGGGGTATTGATCTTCTTCCCACTCAACTCCATTAGCATTGAACTTTCGTTCAAAACCAACACCTTGGTTCTTCCGGTGCCTTCCTTGCTTGCGTACAATTTCCTCAAAGAAGTCACCTTGCAAGCCAACACGAACAATAGCCCAAACGGCGGGGTTATGACCAGGAATATGCATTTTAATCTTATGTTTCCAACTAGCAAAGTTTGTACCATCAAAATATGGAACTCTACGGTGATAGTTACCCTCACAAGACGCCATACTCACCTAGGTTGTGAAACCAAGGCTATGATCACCAAAGCAATGGAAATCAAGGCTTACGGAGACCAAAGCTCTGATACCACTTATCGGATCAAAAGTATGTCTAGAGGGGGGTGATTAGACTACTTGACCAAATAAAAACCTAACCTTTTACCAATTTTAGTTGTGGGCAGATTTTAGCAAGAACACCAGTCAAGCATCACCCTACACATGCAATTCTAAGAGTATAGCAGCGGAAAGTAAACAATTGCATATGTAAGTAAAGGAGGGGATCGGAGATTTCAAACGCAATGAAGACACTGTGGTTTTTGGCGTGGTTCCGATAGGTGGTGCTATCGTACGTCCACGTTGATGGAGACTTCAACCCACGAAGGGTAACGGCTGCGCGAGTCCACGGAGGGCTCCACCCACGAAGGGTCCACGAAGAAGCAACCTTGTCTATTCCACCATGGCTTACGTCCACGAAGGACTAGCCTCACTCGGGGTAGATCTTCACGAAGTAGGCGATCTCCTTGCCCTTACAAACTCCTTGGTTCAACTCCACATCATGTCGGAGGCTCCCAAGTAACACCTAACCAATCTAGGAGACACCACTCTCCAAAAGGTAATAGACGGTGTGTTGTTGATGAACTCCTTACTCTTGTGCTTCAAATGATAGTCTTCCCAACACTCAAACAACTCCTCACAGATTTGGCTATGGTGGAAGAAGGATTTGAGTGGAAAACAACTTGGGAAAGGCTAGAAATCAAGGTTCAAATGGTAGGAATGGAATAGCTTGATCTCAACACATGAGTAGGTGGTTCTCTCTCAGAAAATGTGTAGTAAAAGTGTAGGCACGTTCTGATGGCTCTCTCTCTTGAGAAGGAAGTGGTGGAGGGGTATATATAGCCTTCACACAAAATCCAACCGTTACACACTTTTGACCCAACTCGGTGGCACTGAAACCATAATCTCGGTAGCACCGAACTGTGTAAAAGATATGAACATTAGGAATCTCGGTGGGACAGATAGGAACAACTCGGATGGACCGAAGTGCAATGGCTAGGACAAACCTCATCTCGGTGGCACCGATTGCATCAACTCGGTAGGACCGAAGTGAAGCAATAAGGCAACAGAGACTTGGCAAGCCATCTCGGTGAGACCGATTTGTAAAACTCGGTGAGACCGAAGTAGGTGCAAATGATCACAGAGAGTTGGCAAGGCCATCTCGGTGGGACCGAGATCCATATCGGTGGATCCGATTTGTTAGGGTTTTGGCAGTGGCTAAGTCTAGGTGAACTCGGTGGCTCCGGATAGGAAATTTCGGTGGGGCCGAGTTGGAATGTGGGTTTTGGACATATTTGGATAGAGAGAGTGGTTGAGGGATTAGGAGTACTGTCACTAAGCACTTGAGCAAAAAGACCGCATTAAGCAACACCTCATCCCCTTTTAATAGTATTGGCTTTCCTATGAACTCAATGTGATCTTGGAGCACTAAACCAAAAATGTAGAGTCTTGATCTTTTGCCAATCCTTGTCCTTAGCATTTTGAGGGGTCCACATCTCTAGTCCATGCCATGCCAATCATTGAACATCCTGAAATCTTTAACTTGAATGAACATTAGTTTAATGAGATATATGTTGTTATGAATTACCAAAACCACCAAGGGAGCAAATGTGCTTTCATTGACGCGGCGCCCGATCTGGACGTCACGGTTGCGCGGGGCCGACGCAGATTCCTCCTTGATCCACCTGAGTGGGGACGCCGGCTCGCGCTTCACGCTTGTGGCTCGGCGAGGACAGCGGCCCCTCCTTGACTCGCGCCGGCGATGGTGGCGACGGGCCCATCTAACGGGGCGAACGCTCCGTCACGATCTCCAACCGACGGACAAATTCTTCGTCCGTCCCAGCGGCCTCTGAGAGGAGGCGGGGCCGCTGCTGCTGCGGCGTCTGGTCCTCCTCGTCGCCGAAGGAGATGACGATCTCCTCCTTGCCGGAAGAGTCGGCCGCTGTGGAAGCCGAGGGGCCCGGAGAGTGAGGGCGGCGCTGCCAAGAGCCGCCGGATGAAGAACTGCTACCGCCTCCGCCTGCCGGTGCGGAGAACCACGACTTCGGCATCGCCGCTAGAGTTGGAGGTGCTCAGAGAGGAGGTGTGGGCGTGCATAACCGGTGCACGGCTTAAATAGCCGCGGCCAGGCCATGCGAAGGGGCGGTCAGCCCGCTTCAATGCGGCGCAGCGGTCGGAGTTGGTTTTTCGGGACGCGGCGTTGCACTGAAGCGGTGACGCCCGAGAGGTCGCGTCCGTCAGCGCCGCCCTCGCGTCCGGTCACGTCAAGCGGCATCAATGCTGGCCGCTGCATGCTCTGGGCCGGCATGAATGCGGCGCGGCAAGCGGCGCGACCGTTCGGTGGAAAGCGCGGGAGAGGCAGGTAGGGGTTTTTGGTGGGCCAGGGTAATCAGACGCGGGTGTGGCAGCGGTCCGGACGCCCGCAAATCCCCCCCCCCCACTTCGTCTCCGGTTTGCGGGAAAAAACACGTCCGGACCGGCCTGCGAACCAATACATGCCCCGCGTTGGATGGCACAACACGTCCGGACCGCACGGACAGGACGGTTGTGGGCGGTTTGAGGGTCCGCATGGGAGATGCCCTTATTACATTCATTTTGTATGTAATAAGGTCTTATATTACGAGACGGAGGGAGTATAATTTATAGGGTAAAAACTTTATATCATCTATTTTATAAGCCTTGTTTCTTCTTGGTGATGATTTTCATCCATCGCGTGGCGCCGCCGCGTAGCCTCTGCCCGGCCATTGATGTTGCCGCCTTCTTTTCTGTCTCGCAGTTGGGCGACGTTCCTTTATATTTGTTGGTTGGTTGGACCTTACGGAGCCGCTGGCAGCTGGTACAAGCGCTCGCGCGCGTACTAGATGTCGTCTTGCACTCTGGTTGCTTTGCTGCGCCTCCAATTCCTTCCTTTGTTCCTTCTTTCATAAGCCTTTTTTCCTTCTAGGTGATGATTTTCATCCATGTTTAGGCTCTTTTCCTGTGGAAACAAATTAAACAAAGGATTTCATGACTCTCGCATTCATTACTCATTAGTGGCAAAATCGGAGTGATTTTCTCGAAAATCCCAAGATTATCCATTTTAAACAACGGTGTGATGAGCGCAAAAAATATCATTCATCAGAAGGGAGGCGGTGGTGCTAGGGTTTTGCTCCTCGAGTCGCCCGAGCGGGGCGACACGAGGGAGGAGAGGGGTGCGTTGCTCTCTCAAAGTTCTCTCTATCACTCTCATTTCCACCTTTCAAAAATGGAAAAAACTTACATCTCCCGTGTCTCTCACTTTTCAGTCAGCGGCGGTGATGCCCCCTCTCTGACGTTAGTGGCGCGGCACAACAACTGCATTGAAGTCCCTATCCGAACCATTGCACTCTCCCTTCAATAGCACAACCCCGACGCCATGGTCCTCTCCCTCAAACGACACCCTCCTCCCCCCTACCATTGTTATAAATGTGGGGGTCGATCTACTTGGAAGAAGGCCTCGGATGAGCAGGAAGGAGGCAATGCGCCAGGGCAATGGCAGTGCTACGTGTAAGCTCTGGCGGTCAACTGACCCCACAATTTTTTTTGGAAGCCCTTTAGCTTATAGGTATTTTCGTATCAGTTCTTGAAGTGGCCCCACTAGGCTTTTTTTTATCATCATAATCCAATCCTATCCACGTGAGAGTAGTCATCTGGAATGTAGAACCACTCTTCTTGCCACTTGTTGTAGCAAAGACCGAGCTGAATGAATGGTTCACTTGATCGATTATACAGTTACATTCCTTGTTGGCGACGAAGCACTGTTACCCCTAAGATGAGACAAACACTATGTACCTGCCTGCCTTTGAAAACAATCAAATCAGATTACATCATGTGATTGAATTGAATTGAATTGAATTGACCCACATGAATAAATCTCTCAATCCCTTGAAGGAATTAACAGAGACCAATGATAAATCCGCTTCCAGTGAGATAAAAAGTCTTACATGAGGGTCACAGTACATTTACTAGACCAAAAATGAACCAAACTTACACTTTGACAAGAGCTGACAGACCAAAAATGAACGTTTTCATATATATACTTATATTTGATATAACAATAATAATGGTAAAAAAATAGGGCCGGCATATCACTACCAACTCTAAATAGCAGAGCTTATGCAACAATGTCTATGTATCTATCCTCCTACTACTTCTACTATACAGATATACACACAAACTATAGATTGGGACGTCTGCATTCCTAACGTTTCTGGAAGTTCAACACCTTGATGGAGTAGGCAAACACCAAGAAGAAGCCGATGACCTACGTGAAATGCGCGAGCACGACATACCCAAGGAAATCGTGCTTAATGCCCATACTGTCCTCCAAGAATTGCTTCACCACCACGCGGATCCCACCGGTGACCGACACATGGTTGGTGTTATCGCCAAACTGCGACCCGATGACGCCATATATGGTCCAGGACACGGGGTTTGCCCGGTAGTACCACCTCCACCAAATTGGTATTAACTGCATGCAACAACAACCAACCATCATCACGACCTCACCTCGGTCAACGAATCTAGTTAATTAATCGACACGTGACACAGGTGGCTTACTTACCGGTCTCGTAACGAGGAACCCAGAAAAAAGGTTCCAAAGAGGGAGTACAAAGGCTATGATTATGCTTGCGAGCATGGCAGATGAGCTCAACGCCACCAGCATCATGCCAAACAATGTGAAGTAGTTGAAGCTTGAAACTATGAAGAAGAGAAAATAAAAGAACTTTGCAGCTTTCCACTCATATCCAATCATCGCATAGATGATCACCGTGTATTCAATCCCCTGCACAATGTTGTACATCACCTCCACGCATGTCTGCATGAATCAAAATTTGCACAGTCTTGAGAATCGTACTAACTTTGGAATTTGTGCCCTTTCATCTAGACAAGCTCAATGAATCTAAACATGAATTTTCAATGAAAATGGGTATGGAATTAAGATCGACAAAGTACCTGAGCAAATGCATAGGATAATGGAGAGTACATCCCTGCCGCCTTTTCACGGTAGAAAACTGTTCGCTCAATTGCCACAACAGGCTGAACTGTGATGCAGTTGGCAGACCCAAGGAAAAAGACAGCAGCATAAGTGGCTCCAAGTAGATTGGATAAATCTTGTTGCGAGTTTCTGCCCACAAATCAAACACAAGAAAAAAGCATCAGTGCCTCCATAGAAGCTAATACATAATCATTCAACAATCCCAACCACAGAAAAATAGGATCATACATTTTTGTCCCCTTCTGCCAAAACACCGTGCCAAATACAAGGGCATAGATCAACGTCATAAGGAAGCGCATGGCGTTGTGGGCTGGATTCTTCCAATAAGATCTGTATTGCTTCCAGAAGTTTGCAACACATTAGTTGTAGAAATTCTGAGAATACTTTGTAGGAAATGAGAGATCCTCGTAGCCTGGCGGGGGAACGCTTAATTCCTTAATAAGTTCTTGGTTTTTCCTGGTCATATTTGAGAAATAGGAACTCAATGTTGATTTAGATATGAAAACAACTGCAATTCTGGCACTCCATTTCAAGATAATGTGTACTTGCTCTAAAGGAATTAACAGCCAATGGATAGAACTAGTGAAAGGTTGAGCTCAAGTTTCAATGAATGAGGCTACTTACCTATAAAGGTCAGAATTAGCATAAATGTCAGCAAAATTTATGGTCAGGCGAGCCTCGGCTAAAGGGGAGCTAACTTCCAGCATCCATGTTGCAGGATTATATCCTTCTGTGATCTTTTCAACACCTGGAATTGCCTGTAATGCAATGACAACCTCTTCAGTGACTTTTTCTAAGCCCACTGGTCATATTTGTAAGCAAGTCATCCGTTCAATTGCTGCCACACCTCAACATGTAAACTAAGGAAACTAACCTCAAAATATTCAACTATTTTATGAGAGTGGTGACCAAGTTCACCAGCATAAATAACCCGTCCTCTTCTTTTCATAAGCAGAAGCTATAAAAGGAACCCACAGTGAGTTATTTGCATTTCTAAAAGTTGTAACAAGTGTGTGTGTCTATATATATATAGAGAGAGAGTACCTCATCAAAAGACTCGAATATATCGATGCTGGGTTGATGAATTGTGCAAACCACAGTTCGCCCAGTGTTAACTGTATTTCTCACCGCCCGCATTACAATCGCCGCGGCTCTAGCATCAAGACCAGAAGTTGGCTCATCCATGAATATGATTGAGGGATTTGCTACCAGCTCCACGGCAATTGTCAGTCTCTTTCTTTGTTCAGTCGATAACCCGTCCACTCCATGGAGACCAACCATAGCATTACGCAACACATCAAGCTCCACAAGAGTCATGACTTCCTCCACAAATATCTGTGAGGGCGAAGATTAGTCGAAAACAATTACTGTTTAAAGTTCAAACATAAAGAACACCTCATCTTTACTTGAGTCTGAAACATGTCTGGACTATATATACCTTTCTCGTTTTTTCGTCAACATCTGATGAAAGACGCAGCCAGGCAGAGTAGAGAATTGATTCATAGACAGTAACATTTGGTGAATGGATATCAGTCTGTTCACAATAGCCACTGATGCGGGCAAAAGTTTCTTGTTTTTTAGGGTAACCAGAGAGGGTGATACTTCCTTCAATAGATCCACTAGTTTTCCTTCCTGCGAGGACATCCATTAGAGTGGTTTTCCCAGCTCCACTCACACCAACTAATGCTGTCAGAACACCTGGCCTAAAAGCACCACTGATATCAGAGAGCAACTGGAGACGACTTTCTGCGAATCCTTGCTCCCTCATTTCTTGAAACACAAGTTGAGAAATTTTATGTTAGACCTAAAGTATTTTCTGTCCACATCTGCAGATAATGTTATCATACATGATGAGTTTATGTCCTCCTAAAACGATATGTGTGAGTAGAAAGATAGGTAGGCTTACTGCAGGCATGTCCACGTAATAGTTAACATGGTTGAAAGAAAGTGAAAGAGGCTGGAAAGGCAAGGTGATTTGTGACCGAGTTGGCCGATTTGTGGCTTCATCTGCAGAAATTGTTAACTATTTAGCATTTTTGTTAACGGCTTCAAGTGGCTTGATAAATAGTACAAAGACTTAAGAACTCACCTATAGGCATTGAAGTGTTTGTCTCATTCTCATTCTCCTCGTCTGAAACTGTATTTGAGCTGCTGCCAACTGGATGAGAACAAATCAGTAAGTACCTTGCTCACTAAGGCATCAAACAATAAGTAAACAAACCAGAAGAAAAGAAAAGAATGCTACTCACAGCTCAAATACGTAAGGTACAATATGTTGAACAGAATAGCGAATCCTACAATGGCTCCGATGGAAACCCCAAATCCCCAATCTCCAGTAAACAATCCTCTGGATTTAAGAATAGCCTCGCCCACTGTTCGTGCAGCGATAGATGTATCATTGTTTGGCTGTAGTAAAAATGAAAAGGTCCAGCATTAGTTGATATGTTGTCACCTTGACACCACTAGGATATAATGATCCCTTGCCGTCCAGCTTAGAAGAAACTAAAAGAAAAACAGGGTTCTAAGAAAAACTTACGTTGGCCCACCTACTGGAAAGGAATTCATTGACTGATATCGCATTCTGACTGTACATCATAGGAGATGCCCAGTAAGCCCAGATCCACCATGGTCGGATGTCACCTGTGCACGTTGAAAATAAGGGCGGAGAAGGTTTACTTTCATCCATGAAAATGAGATGCAGATAGCGGATTTATCGAGTCATGACAGGGTGCTTACCTCTAGGTATGACAAATCCTCCAAATATAAAAATAATAAGGATCACAAACATCCCAAGGGTGTTGGCCACAACCATTGATTTCAAAACAGCACCAAGAAATCGGAACAAACCCATAGCCATTTGGTGAGTAAGGAAGAAAGCTAAAAGCTGACGAAAGAACCTGCAATGAGCAAATAGATGAATAATGGACTTACGAATTCAAAGCTTAAATGCAAAAGTTAATATGCGGATGTATACCTTCCTGCAGCAGGTGCAAAGCCCATTACATAGTACGTGCAAAGCCCATACCGCGGACTCCACAAGCGAAACAGGAACTTTCGAGATAATGTTTACCAGTCCAAAGGTCCATGGAGGAAAGAACAAGAAATCCCTCTGTTTGTAGAACGTAGGAAGCATTTTAATAGTAAATTGTAGCTCAGCAAACCCATTGAACAAGACGGTGATTAAACTGAAAGTCAAAGCACCAAAGAATTTGCCGCTGTCAGAAATCTGCCCATATGGCATCTTTGTTCTGAGGAACACAGTCATGGCCACGAGCCCAAGGATGACCAACTGGGTAACCTTGAAGATATAGATGAAGGAGTTGCGCTTCATCAACAACAGCTCTCTCGACATCACTGTCTTGAATGACTCCCAGCTGGATTGCCCATACTTATTGGTGGTCAACGCAGCAGGATGAGTTTTGAACTTGTCGAAAGGAATTTGCAGCTCCTTGAGCATCTGCTGGCCTACGTGGAATGACTTGAATCGTTCAGCAAACTCCGGGACAGACACGTGACGATACTGCTCCTGGTCAAGGTACCAGTACTGTTGCTGGTCTTTCTTGGAAGTGACCTCTTGAAGGAAGTCAGCAACTCCTTTCCTTTCAGGGCACCGAAAACCAGCAGCTTCAAAGAATTCCAAGATGTTGTCGCGTGGCCCATGGTACACTATGTATCCTTCTGATAGCAGAATTATGTCATCAAACAGGTTGTAGGTCTCTGGCGGTGGTTGTAGGAGGGAGATCATCACGGTCTCATTCATCACATGGACCAATTGCCCTATGTATTTCACAATCTGAAATGTGCTAGAGCTGTCCAAACCAGTGGAAATTTCATCCATGAATAAAGCTCTTGCAGGTCCTGTTAACATCTCCCCTGCCATCGATAGAAGTAAAAATAAAAAATCAGACACGCATAATATTGATTAAGTAAGAAATCCGTTTCTACAATGAATTAAGCGGCTGAGCTTATTCTTCTATGATCTAAGTATGCATGCATACCAGTTGTTACACGCTTCTTTTGCCCGCCAGAAATTCCTCTGATCATGTCGTCACCAATGGGCATATCGGCACAAATGTCAAGCCCAAGCACCTGAGAGTGAGGTTTTTCTTAGACTCAAATGGGCGAAATTTTGCTCGAGAGTTGCATGTAATTGACAGAATAGGACAGTCACCTTGAGAGTAAGATCGGTAACAATATTACTCTCCTGTCCTTGCACGGCAGTAGCTTTCATATAAGCATCGATCTCGGGATCAGGTTTTATGCCAGCTTCGCGCTCCCTGGCAGCGAGCTCAGAGAGCATGTCATATCTGGCACCGACGCCTAGGCAGCGCCTGGAGAAATCGAGTGTCTCTCTTACGGTCATCTCTGCATTGTGGAGATCGTACTGACTAACATACGCACTGGTCCTCTCGGGGTAGAACTCCTCAAACGTATGGCCACAGTAAGTGATGCTGCCAGACACCTGCCATACAATGGTGGTTATTTATTTTTGTATGCGGCCATAATGCATAAGCACAATAAACAAATAACAAGATGGGCCCTGTTGTTTCAAACCTTGAGGCTTTTGTCGAGCTTTCCAGTAAGGGCTCGCATAAGTGTGCTCTTTCCTGAAGATGGAGGTCCAAGAAGAAGGGTCATCCTGAAAAGCAACAAGAATGACGAGTGGATATTGTTGCTGATTCGGACTTGATACTGAAAAGTGATTTTGACTATAGTGCTTTTGTGATAGAGAAACAGTAGTAGCAGGAAGGAAGAGTAATGGTGTGAGGATTATTTATATACCTGGATGGTTTGATGGTGCCATTGACGTTTTGGAGTATGTTGATGGTCTTCTTGTTGGAGGAAGCAAGGCGTCCGACAAAACCCTGCAGGCATCAATCATATATACCGTGTTTGTGTAAGCACTAAGCAAATGCAAATCATCATTGTATACTAGTGTAGTAATTAAATCCATATCCATCCATTCCATGCATGCATGATGCTTATTATAGTAGAGAAGTGGGAGTAGATGAATGAGACCAAATGTGAATGCTTGATGATACTGCAAGGCAAGCCATGATAGAGAGGAGTATTAAGGAGAAAATCATGAAAGCCGGCCGCGAGCTCAGAGACATTTCGTCGAACATCTCAAGGACGCCATTGGCTTGGCCGCGAGCTCAGAGACAGACATTTTGTTGAACACTTGGGGGACACCATTGGAGAAGGCAGCAATTGGAGTCTTGTTGAGACTCGACTTGACGCTGCCCACTAGAGTAGAGTAGAGTAGAGTAGAAGCGATTGATGGATGCCAATGCCATGATCGATCTGTGGCTAGCCAGGCCAGGCTGAATTTTGGTCTCCCCTGCCGCCGCCGCAGCGCGGGGAGGACAAGAGTTGGACGCCCCAGCATGACAGGACGCCGTCGAGGAGTGGGAGATGCTGCAGCTGTACCAACTGCCGCCGCCGCCGCGCGGGGAGGACAAGAGTTGGACGCCCCAGCAGGACAGGACGCCGTCGAGGAGTGGGAGATGCTGCAGCTGTACCAACTGCCGCCGCCGCCGCGCGGGGAGGACAAGAGTTGGACGTCCCAGCAGGACAGGACGCCGTCGAGGAGTGGGAGATGCTGCAGCTGTACCAACTGCCGCCGCCGCCACGCGGGGAGGACAAGAGTTGGACGCCCCAGCAGGACAGGACGCCGTCGAGGAGTGGGAGATGCTGCAGCTGTACCAACTGCCGCCGCCGCCGCGCGGGGAGGACAAGAGTTGGACGCCCCAGCAGGACAGGACGCCGTCGAGGAGTGGGAGATGCTGCAGCTGTACCAACTGCCGCCGCCGCCGCGCGGGGAGGACAAGAGTTGGACGCCCCAGCAGGACAGGACGCCGTCGAGGAGTGGGAGATGCTGCAGCTGTACCAACTGCCGCCGCCGCCGCGCGGGGAGGACAAGAGTTGGACGCCCCAGCAGGACAGGACGCCGTCGAGGAGTGGGAGATGCTGCAGCTGTACCAACTGCCGCCGCCGCCGCGCGGGGAGGACAAGAGTTGGACGCCCCAGCAGGACAGGACGCCGTCGAGGAGTGGGAGATGCTGCAGCTGTACCAACTGCCGCCGCCGCCGCGCGGGGAGGACAAGAGTTGGACGCCCCAGCAGGACAGGACGCCGTCGAGGAGTGGGAGATGCTGCAGCTGTACCCACTGCCGCCGCCGCCGCGCGGGGAGGACAAGAGTTGGACGCCCCAGCAGGACAGGACGCCGTCGAGGAGTGGGAGATGCTGCAGCTGTACCAACTGCCGCCGCCGCCGCGCGGGGAGGACAAGAGTTGGACGCCCCAGCAGGACAGGACGCCGTCGAGGAGTGGGAGATGCTGCAGCTGTACCAACTGCCGCCGCCGCCGCGCTGGGAGGACAAGAGTTGGATGCCCCAGCAGAACAGGACGCCGTCGAGGAGTGGGAGATGCTGCAGCTGTACCAACTGCCGCCGCCGCCGCGCGGGGAGGACAAGAGTTGGACGCCCGAGCAGGACAGGACGCCGTCGAGGAGTGGGAGATGCTGCAGCTGTACCAACTGCCGCCGCCGCCGCGCGGGGAGGACAAGAGTTGGACGCCCCAGCAGGACAGGACGCCGTCAAGGAGTGGGAGATGCTGCAGCTGTACCAACTGCCGCCGCCGCCGCGCGGGGAGGACAAGAGTTGGACGCCCCAGCAGGACAGGACGCCGTCGAGGAGTGGGAGATGCTGCAGCTGTACCAACTGCCGCCGCCGCCGCGCGGGGAGGACAAGAGTTGGACGCCCCAGCAGGACAGGACGCCGTCGAGGAGTGGGAGATGCTGCAGCTGTACCAACTGCCGCCGCCGCCGCGCGGGGAGGACTAGAGTTGGACGCCCCAGCAGGACAGGACGCCGTCGAGGAGTGGGAGATGCTGCAGCTGTACCAACTGCCGCCGCCGCCGCGCGGGGAGGACAAGAGTTGGACGCCCCAGCAGGACAGGACGCCGTCGAGGAGTGGGAGATGCTGCAGCTGTACCAACTGCCGCCGCCACGAGGGAGTTCTCCATGGTCTCTCTCATCCAAGGAGGTCTGGTATGCCTTGGCCTTCTCTTCTTGGGTAGAGGGGAGGGAGGAAGAAGAAAGCTCATGTCCATGTGGCAGGTTGAAGTGTGCGAATCTGGGTGACGCGGCAGGATCACTGGCCATGTCAGCACACGTTTCTATCTCTGTCTATTGGTGCGAATCTGGTTGACGTGGCAGGCCATTATGGTCACATCCATCCATCGGTATCCCAGAAGAGGTGAAAACCAACTTTTTGTTTCTTTCTGGAAATAAGTTTCAAGTTCAACTTATGCATGCATGCATGCATTTAAACAGACCTTTTGAAAACAAACAAAAAATAGAAATTCGAAACTATGACATCGATCAAATTAACATATATACAGAATAAAATATATTCTCAATATTTTAGTTTCAAACTACGACGACTAGTCAGCCAGGTCCACCAAGCACATGCATGCAGGGAATAATATTACTAAGGGTGGGTTTGGCAAGTCAAACTTGTCTATGTATTTCCAGCCATCGGGCATCTAGAACGAGACCGGGAACTCAGATGTCTATTAGAGCATCTATAGCCACCAGCCGTGGCCCCTTAACGAGCACGTCATTGATTCTTTCATCTTTCTAGAAAGAGTACAACAATCAATCAATCAATTAATTTGTCAACCATGGTTCCGACCTTCCTTCGTACTGTACTAGCTAGTAGTACCATCGATATCGACATAGCTAGTAGAATTCATCTAGGAGTATGAATTCCGAGCATGCAGGACTAGTCTTCTATCTTCTCTTCCACGGCATGCAGGCAGGTCAATCCACACGGACCAAACATGAAGGAATTCCCAGCTTCTAGTAGCTACCCGTGCTACTTCCAAGGTTCCTTCTAGTTTCCTTCCTTTTTTCCCTTCCTTCTCAGTACGCACAGTTTTTCTCTTTTTCTTTGCGAGAAAAACTTGCAATTATTCATCAAACATCATGACATTATAAACAACACAACAAGTAACAAAAATTACACCCATGTCCGTAGACAATCTAGTGACGACTACAAGCACTAGAGCGAGCCAAAGAAGAGCAGCATAGATCGGAAGGATCCAACCTGTATACACGTGAACACATACGAATGAAGACCGAATCCATGCGGGTCCACCAAAGACAAACACCGATCGAATCCTATGAGAACCGCTAGATAACCCCCCCCCCCCCACCCCCCAACGACGCGAGACGCACCGCCGGGACTGGGGCTAGGCGGGAAGAACCTTATTCCAACTTTAGAGAGTCGCCGCCGTCTCGCCTTCCTGAACAAGACACAAACCCTAAATAGATTATAAAAACACCTAAACAGAAAGCATGAGCCCTCCCGCCGGCAAGGGCAAGGATCTAACGAGCCTCCATGACTCTAAGGCCACAGGAGACAAGGCAGATCAACAGCTACGCCGGCGAGAGGCGGGGAACCCTAAAACACCTAGAGCTTTCTTTCTTTTTGAGGAAGAGTTTTTCTCTTCTTTCAAAGAAAAGGTTTTTCTTTTCTTTCGACACCAACCTAGGTACACACTCACCAAACTTAGAGCAAATCACAGAGTCGTTATATTGACAACCTTCATAACGCACGCTCCATATGCATTTGGAGGCTGCAGAGATAAAGCGTAAACCCAGATTTGGCAAAAAAGAAGCCTTCGTATTTTTGTTGCATGTATGTCTCACTTGTCATTGACTATAACGGTTCTTCTTCAAAAATCAAAATTTAATACACATTCGATTTAGTTAAATTTCATCTAGTGGTAAATATACTGGAAGTCTTAGAATTTGCGCGCAGCGGTCAGTTTGGTGCACAAACTTGTTAAATACGGAGTACATGATTGCAGTCGTCAAACTTGCGCGAGCGTGTAAATACGGTCACATTTCCCGTACATGGATGCATTCGATGCCTGCATGGCATGCCTGCGTGGACAGGGCCCACTTGTCTGTCGTTGGTAGCGGTTGAGGAACGGTGCATGTGATGTTTTTTTTTTGCAGAAACACCCTCAATTTTTTTTAACTTCGTACAAAAGCCCGCTGGGTCTCACCCATCAGGGTGCAGTGTAAATAGTGCGAGCGCGACCTGATGGAAAAATTAAAAGGGTAGGAGTTCGAACATGCACCCTGATGCAAGTGCGACCGCCCTTGCCAACCCACCAGGTGAGCCTGGATGTTTAAGGCCAACTCCAATGCATGACCCCAAACGGACGTCTGTTTTGGACGGATTTTGTCCGTTTGGGTCAGGAAACGGACATCAAAAGGACAGACGCATCCGGTTTGAAGCATATGTACCCAATGCAAACGACCTATTTGGAGAGGACGAACTTTCTTTTCAAAGAACGCTGCCGCTCTGCTCCCGCAGCTGCCGCCGCCCTGCACGGGAGGAGCCCCGTGCCGCCGCCGGCGACGAGTCGCCTGCACGAGAGCAGCCCCGCGTCACCGCCCTGCTCCAGCGCCTACACGGGAGCAGCCCCGCGTCGCCGCCGCCGAGGATCAGGAGTTGTGCTTCTCATCGCGCCGTTGTGCTATGCTGCTCCTCGCGTCGGGAGCAAGACAGGGACCAGGACCAGCACCGGGTGCTGGGATGTCCTGCTGCTCGCGCCGCCGCCGCTGCTCCGGCCGCCGGCTGTGCTGCTCCTCGCGCCGCCCGCGCTGCTGCTCGCGCCGGGGACCAACCTCCCATGGACGTCGCTGCTGCTATATTTACATGAGTTCTACATGGTTTGGGTGCACTTTTATATTATTTTTATGGACTACCATATTAATCTAGTGCCCAGTGTCAGTTCCTTTTTTGCCTATTTCTTTGTTTCTCAGAAAAATCATACCATACCAAACGAAGTCCAAACGCGATAAAAATTTATGGTGATTTTATTTGGAACATAAGAGACCCCCGAAGCTTCGAGGAAGGACCAGAAGATCCACGAGGTGGCCACAAGTTCACATGGCGCACCCTGGGGGCTCGGGAGTGCCATCTGAGCTTGTGGGTCCCTCCTAACTCCTTTTGGCGTGATTCCAACGCTGAAAAAACCTATAAATTGAGAAACCCTCAGAAAGAAACCTAGAACTTCTACTCCGCTGCCGCAAGCCTCTGTTCCGAAGCGATCTCATCTGGAGGCCTTTTCCGGCATCCTTTCGGAGGGGGAAGCCATCACGGAGGCCATCTTCATCATCCCCGCTGCCTCCATGACGAGGAGGGAGTAGTTCACCCTCGGGACTGAGGGTATGTACCAATAGCTATGTGTTTGATCTCTCTCTCTCTCTCTCGTGTTCTTGATTTGGCACGATCTTGATGTATCATGAGCTTTGTTATTATAGTTGGATCATATGAAGTTCTTCCCCTCTATCTCTTTTGTGGTGGATTGTGTTTTACTCTTTGAGATCTTTTTGTTATCGGATTGAATACTTTGGATTTGAGATCACTTGATGCATGTCTCACTCGCGGATACTCGTGGTGACATAGGGGTATCTAGGTGACATTAGAGTTGATTGATGCATATCATATGGTGTTGTTGTAGTATGATGACCCACAAGTATAGGGGATCAATCGTAGTCCTTTCGATAAGTAAGAGTGTCGAACCCAACGAGGAGCAGAAGGAAATGACAAGGGGTTTTCAGCAAGATATTTTCTGCAAAATTATCTGTAACGAGTAGTTTGATAGCAGGATAATTTGTAATAAATGACAAGTAGCAATACTAACAAAGAGCGCAGCAAGGTGGCCCAATCCTTTTTTTTAGCAAAGGACAAGTCGGAACAATCTCTTATAATAAGCAAAGCGTTCTCGAGGACACATGGGAATTTCATCTAGTCATTTTCATCATGTTGGTTTGATTCGCGCTCGCTATTTTGATAATTTGATATGTGGGTGGCACTACACCACGACACTGCATTCCCTACCGACGTGTGTCGGCAAAATTCACTTTCGCCGACCGACTGTTGGTTGAAAATACTTCTATCAAACTGTTAGTCGGTAATACTCATGTGTAATGACCAACTGTCGGTCGGGAATGTTGAAACATCTAGCATCAAACTGTGGGTCGGTAAAAGTTACACTACCGTCGGACTGTTGGTCGGCAAATATTGCCGACCGACCATGGGTCGCGAACTGGGCCGTCCAAAATATCCGCGCGCGCGTGCGTGGGAAAAACTTAGCGCGCGAAGCCCATCCAAAAATTTCTGGCCTCTCGTCCCCACAGCCCACCTTATCTCTCCCGTATCTCTCTCTGCCCTCCCTCCCTTATCTCTTTTGCTCCCGATCTGAGCGGCGGCGGCAGCTCCCATCCTCTTCCTCCACTCCTCTCCGCAGATCGAGCTCCGCCCCGATGCGGAGGAAGGTCTCGCCGCCCCGATGTGGAGAAAGGTCTCGCCGCCTCGTCGATTGTGATGCATGAAGCAAGCGAGCTCCACCCCGAAGTGGAGGAACGGGTATGCGGCCGTTAATCTGTGCGCATCTAAGCCGTGGAGAGCTCGCCCCTCTCGCGGGCCTCCTCCACACGGAGCGCTAGCAGCCCCCATGGCGTAGATCCGCTATCCCTTCATCCGCCCCACGCGTCGACTGTCGGTCGCTGCCGCACTGTTCCGTTCCTCCCCCGCACGCGACGGCCCACACTGCCATGCCGTTTTGCTGCAACCAGACCGCAGCCCCTGCCCCCGCGCTCCGGGCAGAGGCTCGTTCTTCCTGGTGGTGACTACGCGTTCCTCCCGGTGGTGGCGCTCTGCTCGCTGTGTTGCCCTTCTCCCAACGGCTGCACCCTTTGATGCCTACCTCTAATCAGTGAGTCCTTCCTGTTTGCTTTGAATTTTGATGCGCAAGTGTAGCATGTCTTCGTTTATCTTCAATTCTCTCAGATCCCTGTCCGCCAGTTACTCAGTTTGCAATAGAACTACACATCTTTCCTAGATCATAGTTGTTTGATTATTGGCAAATAATGATTCTTTCTATAACCTTTTTACATCCGCAGATCGATCCGCCAATAGGGAGATGAAGCTGCAAAGAAGCGTGATGGGGAAGAAGCAGGTACACCTCTACTCTTTCTAATGTTTTGGATAGGATGACTAAACTAATATTGCCAACATATATGTTTGCTGTCCTGGACCTGCATGTCGATGACGCTCTTTTTCTTTCAGTTTGGAGTTGGTTTGCATTATTTCTGCAAAAGAATTTTGTCTGAACGTTGTAAATAACAGTTGGTCAAGAGTCATATGGGTACAATGCATCCTATGGACTCTGCCCCTACACAATATACATGTCATTACTTATTTCTTTGCTATGATAAGTTGATAAATAACTTGTTTTGTTCTTTTCTGTTGTGAACTACACGATATGGACATTTCACTCCAGTTTGTGCTATGTTTTTTTACCCTAATTGACATGTTGATATGTCAATCTAGAATTTTGTTGTTTCTGTTGGAACCTATATTATCAATTTTATACCTTGCAGAATTTATGACTAACAGGTTACATGCTGGTTTCTTACTGTTTAGGTTTAATATTGGACATTTGAACACTGGAGACTGCTTGTTTTATAATAAAAGGTAATCTTGCCAAGTGAACAGAGCAAACAATACTTGTATTAGTGTTTTCCAGTGTATTGCATCTGCATTGTGGTCACTATTGTCAATCCATAGAAATTATAATGTATAATGATCGATGAAATGAATGGAACCTATATCCTGATTTGCCACGACTATATTGTAGCTTCTAAAACACTTGTACGCGCAGATAGTTTCTCTTGGTTATCATAACTGAAACATTATTGAGATAAATCTCGCTCAGTTTTTTTAGCGGGGAAGGAAAACTTCAATATATTCCATCTAAAGCGCTGATATCTATTTGAAAATTCATGTGCATACCTCCTTGATCCCAACATTATCGTTATTTGAAAATCTCGCTCAGGTCATTAATATTCAGACATATGCTTGTAACCTTTGCCAGTCAATCATCAAATACACACACACATACACAGGCTGGAAGGTGGTTCATGGTTGACAAAATTGTGCTTGCGTAGCAATAGTTCCTGCAACAACTAAATTGTTTCCTGATCCATTGTGAGGTGTCGCCAGGCCTTGATTCTGACATTTTTCGGTATTGCTCAGATCTGTTTGGTTTAGATTTTGAATGTAAAAACTACATTGTTCCTGTGACCCATTGCGAGGCATATAAATGCTTCTATTTTGACTTTGTTTTTCAGTTGAGTTCAGCTAGTATAGGATAAAAGTTGGACAGATGCAGATAGGTAAGTGTTATCAATAAGATGGTTTACGATCTACCAGTGGGACTTTAAACGATACAGTTTACCTGTTAGGTAATCCAAACTTATGCTGGTTCTAGTTAGGCAAGTGTAGCCGTGTGTGCTGGTTGTGTTCGGCTAGATACTACTGTAATCAGTGTGGCAGTGCAATTAGATTAGCAGAGTTAGGTCGGGTGTCACGCTGGATGTGTTAGGAGTCATATGAGTTGTCCAGTTGGGTCCTTGCCGTACTAGTTTAGGCCTGAGTTCTAGTACGGGCAGGTAATTTTGGCTGAGTCGGATTTGGACTCGTTTAGTTGGTCGGTTAGATATTGGTCCTGGAGGCTGCACGCACACACACACACACGCACACACACACACACGCACACACACATATAATTTCAACGAAGCATGTTAGCAGATTAAGTAAAAGAAGTGTTATATGGGTCTGTTTGCTTCATGCTCAGGTCGGCCCCGCCAAAATTGGGCTCGCCAAATTAATGGCGAAGGATTTCTCCGCCTCCGTCTCGCTTGCATGCGGGCCTTAAAGTTGAACGAATGACCAAAAAATTGGCCCGGGAAGGGAACTGTGGCTACAAACCAAACGGGCACCGATACTTACGGTCAACGCCAAAATTTTGGTAAGGCAGCCTCGGGTTGCAATCCAAACAGCCCCTATATGAGATGAACTTAATTCAACCATTCTCTAGAAGAAAAGTACCTATTCTTCGTATCGCGGTGTTATCTTTTAGAACAACAATAGGGATATGTTGACATTCGACCTTTATGATGTCCTTTTTCCATGATAGTTCGCCTACTGTTAATATCCTCTTCTCCAACTGGCATATTCTTGCAAGCAATCACTATTGATGAAATAATTATGAGCACTTAGTTTTTTAGAATTTTATCGTACCAGAAGATTTACTTGTTACAAAGATTAAACATACAAACCTCTTTAAGTTGTTTTAGATCCCATTGAGACAAAATAAAAGTGTGCTACTGCTAATTACTTCCTCCGTCCCAAAATAAGTGTCATTGGTCTTGTACAAAATTTGTACTAACTTAGTACTAATTTTACGACACTTATTCTGGGACTGAGGGAGTACTATACTGGAAGATAATTTATGGTGGACATAAAGGCTACATTGGAAATTTTGAGCTGTTGTGGTGTTCCTGATAACTTAAAACTGCTGTAAAGATGAACTGAACTATAGTACTCTCAATTAGAGAGCAAGAAATTTGGAGCTAGTCTACTGTAGAGTAATAAAGTTCTTATATATGCTGCAATTCAGTTGCTTTGTGGAGTAATCACTGATGTCATGCTTCCATAAGTGGGCTGCTGTCATGACCTTAATAGTGCAAAGCTATGATTTATATAAATTTTGCTATTCTTTACAGAGCACAGGGAAATATACGAGGTGAATCAGTTTTCCTATTTTGTTGTTGCTGCTATATTCAGGTATATGTGGGTTTAACATTGATCACTAATTTTTGAACCAGGAGCTTTCCCTCGTTAGGAATATAAGCTGAAACTTTCTCATTGCCTTGATCCTTTGTAGGAAACAGATACAATCATACAAGATGACCAGGAACCATGAAGCTGACAGTTTGCGTTAACTGTATAACGGAGCAGACTATGAATCGCTGGACATGCATCTAGTATTAGTTATCATTGTGTAAACTTATATGGTGTCTCGGTCAACTGGATATTTTGTGTAATGGAGCAAACATGATTCGTAGGGTATGCATCTACTGGCTATCATTTTGTAAACCTAGCTGGTGTCTCGGTCACTGAACTATAAATGTTTCCTATTAATTTGTTACGTCCTTTGTTCATGAGAACTAATTAATGTGCTATTTTTGTTTGGTTTAGCTTTAATATTTTTGGAATACATGTATGTTACTATAACTTGATTGATATTGTGCTGTAATGAGATATGTTACTTGAGTGACACTATTTTGATAAGGCAAATGCCAAATAATTGGTGGGTATTAAATGTTGGTTTCTTCAACAAAATGCTGTCAAATTGTTGGTCAGCAAAACAAAGTCCCATCTGACCGTTAGTCGGGAAAGGTCCATGGCAGCCCTAACCGATTGTTGGATGGGAAAAAAATACCCTATCTGATAGTCGGTCGGGAATGGCCCATGGCAGCCCAAACGGATTGTTGGTTGGGAAAGGTCCATGACAGGCCCAACAGAATGTTGGTCGGGAAAGGTACACCATAGCCGACAAGCAGTCGGTCGGGAAAGACATGTCGGTCGGGAAAGGGTTTTCCCGTCTGGACTTTCCCCAACAGACTATGTCGGTCGGCAATAGTCTTTCCCGACCAACTGTCTGTTGGCACAACTTGTATTCCCGACCATTCTGGCCGTTGGGGATGTAGTGTTGTGGTGTAGTGTGGACCGGTGCTTGGGTGCTGCCCTTACTTGGACAAGCCTCCCACTTATGATTACCCCCTCTCGCAAGAATCCGCAACTACGAAAGAAGAATTAAGATAACTCTAACCATAGCATTAAACATATGGATCCAAATCAGCCCCTTACGGAATAGCACATAAACTAGGGTTTAAGCTTCTGTCACTCTAGCAACGCATCATCTAATTACTACTCCACAATGCATTCCCTTAGGCCCAAAGATGGTGAAGTATCATGTAGTCGACGTTCACATAACAACACTAAGAGAATCAACAACATACATATCATCAAAATATCGAACGAATACCAAATTCATATGATTACTTATGACAAGACCTCTCCCATGTCCTCAAGAACAAAAGTAACTACTCACAAACCATATTCATGTCCATGATCAGAGGGGTATCAAATAGCATATTGGATCTGAACATATAATCTTCCACCAAATAAACCAACTAGCATCAACTACAAGATGTAATCAACACTACTAGCAACCCACAGGTACCAATCTGAGGTTTTGAGACAAAGATTGAATACAAGAGATGAACTAGGATTTGAGATGAGATGGTGCTGGTGAAGATGTTGATGAAGATTGGTCCTCCCACAGCGAGAGGATCGTTGGTGATGTCGATGGCTCCGATTTCCCCCTCCTGGAGGGAAGTATCCCCGACAGAATCGCTCCGCCGGAGAGCAAAAGTGCTCCTGCCCAAGTTCCGCCTCGAGACGGCGACGCCCCGTCCCAAAAGTCTTCTTCTTATTTTTTCTAGGGCAAATGGGCTTATATACCAGAAAATGGGCACCAGAGGCTGGCCAGGGGCCCCACAAGCCACCAGGGCGCCTGGGGGGGGGGGGGTGGCGCGCCCTAGTGTCTCGTGGGCACATGGTTGGCCCCCTCTGGTACTTCTTTATTCCAATATTTTTTATTTATTCCAAAATAAATCTCCGTAAAATTTCAGCTCATTTGGAGATGTGCAGAATAGGTATATCTGACATAGCCTTTTCAGGTCCAGAATTCTTGCTGCCGGCAATCTCCCTCCTTGTGTAAATCTTGCATATTAAGAGAGAAAAGACATTAGAATTGCTCTACAAAGTGTTATATTGATTAAAAAGACTATAAATAACAGTAGTAAAACATGATGCAAAATGGACGTATCAACTCCCCCAAGCTTAGACCTCGCTTGTCCTCAAGCGAAAGCCGATATCGATAATCATGTCCACATGTTTAGAGAGAGAGAGGTGTCGATAAAAACAAAATACAGACATAGTAGCATCATGATCATTATTATAACAGCAATATTTATTATCATAAAACTTCTCATGAGAAAGTAACAATTCATCACAACAACGAAGTATAAAGCATGAACTTTCTTGAAAACTAACAAACTATGTTCTTAGTCAACAATGCAATTGCAATTCATCATATTTTCAGGAAGGGTCTCATGTAGGAGCTTTTTAGCAAGTCCACATACTCAACCATCATATAGTCTTCTATGATTGCTAACACTCACAACATATATATGGAGCAAAAAGTTTCAGCCAGACACATAGAAAGATAGGGGCTTATAATTTTGCCTCCCAACCTATTCACCTCAAGGGTGATGTCAACAATAATAACTCACGATCACTCATATCCAGCTGGATATATATGCCTAGATCTTTCCCCACCACATGATGCTTGCAAAAGAGAAAAATAAAAAGGAATAGAGGAGAACACTATTGACTCTTGCATAAAAAGTAACTACAGAAAAGTAAATACAGAAAAGTAAAAGATAGGCCCTTCGTAGAGGGAAGCAGAGGTTGTCATGCGCTTTTTGTTGTTGGATGCACAAGCTCTTAATGCAAAGGAACGTCACTTTATATTGCCCCTTGTGATAGCAACCTTTATTATGCAGTCCGTCGCTTTTATTTCTTTACCATCACAAGTTCGTACAAAGCTTATTTTCCCTTACAATAAAAGTTCATACACATTTAGAGGCAATTTTTATTGCTTTTTGCACCGATGACAACTTACTTGAAGGATCTTATTCAATCCATAGGTAGATATAGTGGACTCTCATGACATGAAACTGGGTTTAAGGGTTTTTGATGCACAAGTAGTATCTCTACTTGGTGCGGATTTTTGGCTAGCAAAGATATTGAGCAAGCACCACATGTTAGAGGATCTATAACAATATAACTTCTATGTGAATATAAGCAAACATAATTCATTACGTTGTCTTCCTTGTCCAACGTCAACAATTTGACATAAAATACTTAATGGGGGCTCACAATCATAAAAGATGTCCAAGATAGTGTATTTGCATGTGAATCTTCTCTTCCCTATTAATTTTTTCATGAATTGCATCATTGACCAATGCTATGTTTGTTAACTTCCAATAAATTTTACCACTTATACCTTTCTTTATGTAATGTCATTACTTTCCATAAGATTAGCATATGATCTTTTTCATTATTTTCATTGCTAGGATTAAAACATAAAAGTAAAGAAGAAAAACCTCAAACTACTCTTTATTATATAACTCTCAACTCAATTACATAGATAGATAGATCACGAAACTAGCACTCGAAAATAGATCATACTAAACTTTTATTCAACTAAATCACGAAATCACTAAGGATCGAACTAAAAATAGGTAAAGATAATAAAAGTATCATGTGGACACACAAAAACAGTAAGGATAAATAGTGGGTTGCCTCCCAACGGGCGCTTTTCTTTAATGCCTTTTAGCTAGGCATTATGATCTTAATGATGCTCACACAAAAAATAGCAATTAAAACATAAAGTGAGCATCCTGAATCATACAGCAAACACATTTAAGCCTAACCCACTTCCTATGCATAGGAATTTTGTAAGCAAACAATTCATTGAAGCAAGAATCAACTAGCATAGGAAGGGAAAACAAGTGTAACTTCAAAATTTCCAACATATAGAGAGGAAGCTTGACGTTATTGAAATATGTATAAGCATATCTTCCCCTATCATAATAATTTTCAGTGGCATCATGAACAAATTCAACAATATAGCTATCACACAAAACATTATTTTCATGATCTACATGCATAATTTTTTTATTACTCTCTACATAAGCAAATTTGTTCTCATCCGTAATACTGGGAGTAAACTCAACAAAATAACTATCATGTGATACTTGATTGACATAACCCAATTGAACATTAAAATCATGATGACAAGTTTCATGGTTATCATTACTCTTTATAGCATACATGCCATCACAATAATCATCATAGATAGCAACTTTATTCTCATAATAATCAATTGACACATCTTCCAAAATAGTGGAAGCAAAATTATCTAAAGTCATGACCTCTCCAAATCCACTTTTATCATTGCAATAAGATTCAACACCCTCCAAAATAGTGGGATCATTGCTACCTAAAGTTGACACTCTTCCAAACCCACTTTCATCATTGTAATCATCATAAATAGGAGGCATGTACTCATCATAATAAATTTTCTCATCAAAAGTAGGGGGACTAAAAAGAGCATCTTCATCAAACATAGGATCCCCAAGCTTACAGCTTTGCATATCATTAGCACAATTGATATTCAAAGAATACATACTATCAACATTGCAATCATGCTTATCATTCAAGGAACTCACATCAAACATTTTGTTAAATTCTTCTTTTAACACTTCATAACAATTATCGGAATCCATGTTTTCAAGAAAAACTTTATAAAGATAAAGCATTTGACACAACTTCACTTCCATTATTATTTTAATAGTTTTCTTTTATAAAACCAAACTAGTGAATAAAACAAGAAACTAAAAGATTCAATTGCAAGATCTAAAGAAATACCTTCAAGCACTCACCTCCCCGATAACGGCGCCAGAAATAGCTTCATGTCTACTACGCAACTTTATTCTTGTAGACTTGGTTGGGCCTCCAAGCGCAGAGTTTTGTAGGACAGCAGCAAATTTCTCTCAAGTGGATGACCTAAGGTTTATCAATCTGTGGGAGATGTAGGATGAAGATGGTTCTCTCCCAGACAACCCTGCAATCAAATACAAGAAATCTCTTGTGTCCCCAACACACCCAATACCGTTGACAATTGTATAGGTGCACTAGTTCGGCGAAGAGATGGTGATACAAGTGTAATATGGATGATAGAAATAGGTTTTTGTAATCTGAAATAATAAAAACAGCAAGGTAACAAGTAGTAAAAGTGAGTAAAAATGGTGTCTCAATGCTTGGAAACAAGGCCTAGGGTTCATACTTTCACTAGTGCAATCTCTCAACATCACTAACATAATTGAACCACATGATAATCCCTCAAAGTGCAGCAAAGAATCACTCAGAAGTTTCTATTCTATCGGAGAAAGTCGGATGAAATCGCGTAGGTAGAAAACCACCTCAAAGTTATCTTTTCAATCAATCTATTGAGCCACCCCAAAGTGTCATGAATAGCCCTAGAGATCGTACCACGACAACACCATATGATACTATCGTTCAACCTTGATGCCTAGAGTACCCCAATGTCACCACGGGTCTCCGCAAGCTAATACAAGACATGCATCATGTAATCTCAAATCCAAAGTATTCAATCCGACATAAAGAAACTTCAAAGAGCAAGACTCAATTCACCACAAAAAGGATAGAGGGAGATGAACATCATAAGATCCAACTTTATTAATAAAGCTCATGATACAATCAAGATCGGAATCCATCAAGAACATGGGAGAGAGAGAGATCAAACACATAGCTACTAGTACATACCCTCAGCCCCGAGGATGAACTACTCACACATCACCATGGAGGATCCAAGGTTGATGAAGAGGCCTCCTTGGATGGTTTCCCCCTCAGGAAGAGTGCCGAAAAAGGCCTCCAATTTTGGTTACCTCGAAACAAGAACTTGCGGCGGCGGAAAAAATGTTTTGGGTCTCGCTTAGAGGGTTTCAAAATATATGGGTATTTATAGGCCAAGAATTAGGGCAAACGGAGCACCAGGGGGCCCACAAGCCACCATGGCGTGCCCTACCCCCCAGGGCATGCCCCACTGGCTTGTGGCCCCCTCATGGGTCTTAATGCCTCCTCCCCAAGCTTCTAGGGTCTCTTATGTTCCAGAAAAAATCGTCCAAAAGTTTCATCGTGTTTGGACTTCCGTAGGTATCGATTTTCTGTAAAAACCAAAAACATGCAAAAAAAACAGGAACTGGCACTGGGCACTAAATTAATAGGTTAGTCAAGAAAAATAGTATAAAATGACATAGAAAGCATACAAAAGTTATAATATAATAGCATTTAACAATAAAAAATTATAGATACGTTCGAGACATATTAGTCATCCTTATCTTTTTTGGTGTAGATTTTATAAAATCCTAGGATCTCGTGGTGGGATTATTCCTTAGACTTCTAGGAGGTTGTTTCACTACCAGTTATGTCAGTCTTTTCACAAATTGCGTGCAAATGCTGCCCTTTTTCTCAAGAACTTTTGTCATAGTTTGCTGCCTTAAAATTCATTTTTCCGTAATGGTGAATTGTCCCCTGCACATGTGGTTAATTCCATATGTCTACAACCCTTAATATTATTCCTTTGCAATTACTGTTCTGACCCTGTTGTTTACTCAGGATGTCTAGGCGGGAGACTCGTGCTAGTTCTAGTCAAGGCCATGCGAATGATGATGCTGGGTATGAAGATCCTCCACCATCACCCTTCATTGTGGCCATGATGCAGCAGTTTGAACTGAACAG
Organism: Elymus sibiricus; assembly: GCA_039707655.1. Lineage (NCBI taxonomy): Eukaryota > Viridiplantae > Streptophyta > Magnoliopsida > Poales > Poaceae > Elymus > Elymus sibiricus. Next base: position 517,489,678 of record CM077672.1, on the reverse strand, counting down.
GCAAGCACAAGAGCGCCTTCTGGCACGCATTGAGCGCAACAATGCTCCTCCGAAAAATGGCCCGATCTCCCTTCAAGAGTTCGTACGCCTCAACCCGGCAACATTCTGTAGTTCCACTGAACCGTTGGATGTAGATGACTGGCTCTGTGACAATGCATATGAGATGCAGTCTTCAAATGTGGCACCTGCAAACTACATCACCTTTGCGTCATACCATCTGAAAGGTGTGGCTAATTCATGGTGGCAGAATTATGTACACATGCAGCCTACAGGAACGGTAACTACTTGGCTAGCTTTCCGAGATGTTTTCTAGGGATATCATATTCCCAAGGGGCTCATGGACAACAAGAAAAGGAGTTCCGCAACCTGACGCAAGGTAGGAGGACAGTGGACCAGTATAGTCGGGAATTTACCCGTCTAGCTTGCTATGCTGAGGATGATGTATCCACTGATGAGAGGAAACATGATAGGTTCCGTCAGGGACTGAATCCAACTCTCAAGCATGCGCTTAGCCTCGCTGAACCCCTAGACTTTCAGACACTTGTCAGCAAAGCTATCTTGGCAGAAAATAGCAATAATGAGTTCGAGGAGTCACGCAAACATAACCGTGACGCCGGCTCATATTCTGGATCAGCTACACAGAAGCGCAAAGTGTGGGTTCCGTACAACACCTACCAACGTGCCACTTATGCACCCAGGCCATCTTATGTTGCACCTCATCCGCCTCCGCCAACAATGCAACTAAGAAACTATGGTGGGCAGCCCAATTATATGGCTCCTCGCCCTCTGAATGGAGCATGCTTCAAGTGTGGACAACTTGGCCATCAAGCCAAGTTCTGTCCTCAGAATCAGGATGCACCACCTCACAATGCTGGACGTGGTATCGGTCGTGGTAATCCGCCACCCAGGAACTTCAATACATGGCCACCTAATGCTGGACATGGTCATGTGAATCATGTGCAAGCTAAAAAAGCTCAAACAGCTACTGAGATCGTGCTCGATACTCTGTGGCTCAATATTTTGACATATTTGTACGAGTATTTTGATGGGGTATTACAAAAGTTTTCACCGGTTCTCGCATTTTCCTAACGCTAATTCTTTGAGACAAAGAAAACTTGTTTTTTCTCATCGATGTGTAGGAAAATTCACTTTTGGAAGGAAACAAATCAAGATCCCAACAATTAGAGCAAAATGGAGCAACTTTCACTTTGGAGGGGGGTCCATCTGACACACCAAGACATTTGACAACATCTGGTATGAGCGAGCCCACTCGTACTAGTGGTCGTACTACCCAGCATCACCACCTCCTGATCTACACAAGCAACTTTTATTAAGGTGCAACCATCATCAGAGGAACACAGCCGCCGCCACACTCACCAGAACATAGAGAGAAGAGATCTGGAGGGGGAAGACTTCGCAGGATCTTTTCCTACTCTTCAATCATCAGCCCCTTTCATTCATCATAACTGTCACCATTAAGAGAGAGATTCCAAGTTGTAAGATTAGAGATTGAAAACTCTATTCGTATTTACTTTGAGATTGAGATCAGATCGATCATCGGTACTATTGTGACTCTTTGCAACTTTATCAATATGAATCCCTTTTATTCAATCTCGAAGTTGTTTGGTTATTTCCCTCTCATGTGCGAGTAATCCCCCTTAGGCGTGGGAGATGTAGGTGATTGGTGAGATTCATCTTGTGCCTATTCTATATGTCATCATTTGTGAAATTTGTCCTATGATTGTTTAGTAAGTTGTTTATCTGTGGTGAGCGTAATGCGTGTTGTCCAATTTAAGGGCCCAGGCAACATGATCCGAGGACCTTCACAGATAACAAACATTGTTTAGTGAATCCGTGTGGCACCCCGATAGAGGGCCGACGCACGCCAGTCCCAGGATAAGACCTGGCACACGTCTGAGACATGATACAGCAATTCCAGGCACAAAAATGGCTTTATTATATGAAATGGAGTATTACAATACTGATGCTTACAACAATATTACATGGCTCCAAGGCTAACTAAATGGCAGCGGAGGTCTTGGTTCAGCGGCAACGACGTCTCTCGCTGGGCTCCACAACTCACAGGACTGGCTGGGTTACGATCTAGCATGACGGATCTTCTCCTGCAACTGGCCACGTGCAAGGCCAGGTGAGTACTTTGAATGTACTCGCAAGACAACCAAATACATAGCATCCAAACAAGCAGATGACAAAGCAAGCCCTATGCTTATACATGAATTTATTCTAAACATGGCATGGAATTAACAGGAAATATGGATCAAGCATGGCATACATGGATCGGGCATATCAACTATATATCATGGCATGGCATAGCTACTTCTACGAGACATGTATCCATGATCAAACTAAACCTACACTACATTTACCTCCCGTGAAGCATTAAAGTGACATGTTGTGACATCATTCAGTTTTACTGCCCCTCTGGGCTATCTCATGACTCACCGAGGTCTCACCCCGTGATCATGTCAGAACACATTGTGAACTCTTTTACCAGGTTTGTTATAACAGGTTTGTCCTCCAGATCGACCAAGACCAAATAGTGTGACCTAGTACGAACTGTGTCCAATACCGTGGACTCGGCTATTCAAATAGGTTCTTACACTCTACAGAGGTTGCGCACTTTTCCCACACTATGGACATTCGTCCAACGAAACTTGCCTAACCTGTGACCCTTCCATCGTACCACCGATAATCATACCCCTTCCGGTCATGTCCTGGGTGGCCCCTGTGTCACTCCTGACACCTGCCACCGTTGTGGCTAAACTAAACTGTCCCAAACGGGGACCCCCGGGTTAAACAAACAACTGGGCTCACAAGGTTATTGCCGCCTACCAGATCAGGGTAGCACGCGCGCATAACCTTCCCTCTTTGGTGGTACCGATAAGAGAGCACAGGGTTAGACCAAGTCAAGGCCGGCCCATACTGGCAAATGTGGCTGCACGGGTAAGCTCGGTTCGGTGGCACTATGACTCAATCCCATTGATGATGGAGGAGGTTTAGTTTATAAGTTCAATTTAACATTTCCATCATCATACCATAACATCAATACTTATGAGCAAGAACAACCACTTAATAACAGCATAGCAATATCATACAGTATTGTCAATCATGGCATGAGATCAAATCATAGAACTAACATGATAACGGTATTAACAATACTGCTATTAGCATGGAGAAATATGGCATGAAATCAAGTCATGATATTATATGGTAAACAACACTAGCATCTGATACAGATGAAATAACCGGACTATGTCAGTGCAGACTAACAGACGATCTGAAACATACTGCAACACACACAGGGTGCAGGCAAAGTTAACATGCAAGTCCGGGGCTCATGGTTAGAGGATGGCTTGCCTTGGGGTAGAGGAATACGTCGGGGAGAAATGCGACGAAACTCCAGATACGATTCGCCGGAACCGGCACTCTCGGGAGAGGCTTAAATTAGGGCAAGGGCAAGAGTGGTATTTTCAACATGTGACAATGTTATGAAAATGGCATTATCAGAATAGGCTCGACGAACTGAAGATGTAGGCGTTGGAATTTCCTCAATCGGAGTTACGGTCGCGGAGAAATCCCCGTTCGTTCGTTATGCAGAAAAGCGCGCGAAAACCTGTTCACTTCTGCCTTTAACGGACGAACATCCACAATACAGTGGTTTCGGCGGTGGCTGAGGCTGAAAGCGCCTTTTCCAGATTACGCTTTTAGAAAGGAAAAGCGTATTTTGTCTCGAAGCAGCAGCGGAGTACGCTTTCCTAAAAGGAAAACGCATATTTAGGAAAGCGCATTTCCGCGAAATGCGCGTCCACTTACTAGCGCGGGCCCGGCAGCTGTCTCACTTACGGGCGGGTCCCGCGTTGACTTTGACTTTCTCTCTCTCCCCTGCCTCCTTCTACCTTGCACCCGACGGAGACAGAGGAGGCTGCGGCCGGCAGCCCCGACGAGGATTCCTGGCGGCACCGGCCACCGTTTCTGGCGTTCCGGGTACCGGTGAGCTCGGGAAGATGCGGCGCGTCCACCGGTGTAGGGCACGGACGCCGGGAGTGACGGGAGCGTCAGCCACTGTGGGCAGGACGGGCAGCAGCGTCGGGCATGTTGGGGAGCTCGGCATAGCCGAGGATAGGAGGAGCTGGACATCGGGAAGGCGTCGGGCTGGTGGTGTAGGTCACCTACGATGACTAGGTGGAGAGGAGGGTGGCTGGGGCGCTCGAATTCCTCACGGGCGCCGGTGGCAGAGTCTCGGCCATGGCTATGGTTGAGGGTGAGGGAGGGCTCCGGAAGCTTAGTTGAGGGGGCGGGGAGGTCGCTGGTGCTCGGGGTGGTCGATTGCCGAGCTTAAATAGCCGCGGGAGGGCCTCCTGTCGACGCTAGCCTCTGGCGGAAGCTCCTGGACTCGCAGCGATGTGGCGGCGTTCGAACGGAGAATCGACGTCGGCACAGCCGGCCAACGAGCTAAGGGACGAGGGTAGGAAGTCTCCCGATGTCGTACGTGTGCGGTGGAGAGCTCCGGATCGAGCTGGACGCCGGCCGAAGCTGTGGGGCGCCCGATGCCGTGGCGAAGATCCGGCGGCGCACCCATGTCGGCACGGCCATCCAAAGGCTAGGGGAGGAGGGGAGAGGCTTCCAGGTGATCCACGCGTGCAGTGGGGAGCTCGTCGGCGCCCCCAGACGAGCCGGAGCCTGTTGGAGGCGAGCTCCCGAAGCGTCCAGAGCACCTGGCACGAGTTTGGCGTGCTCTGCCCGTGGTCACCGCGTGGCCACGGCATTGCCATGCCTTACTCGACACAAAATCATGTCTGGGAGATGTATCCATCCTCAAATAGATGACTCATGTTACCAGACAGCAACAGGGGGCCCTGGAGTGATTGGTTTGGTCTCAAACGTGATGTGGCAGCAAAGTTTGGACATGTGGTGTAGCCACCACAGTGCTCCTCTTGGCATGATCTTGGGCAGTGGTTGCTTATCCACCAAGGTGGTCATCCTGGAAAAATTTCAGCACAAATGGACAACTCTAGCTAGCACCTCCTTCACAAAGTGCGAAACTGGCCAGAAATGAAAATGAGGATGTTGGGGAGAAATGGCTAGATGGATTTGGCTGATTTTTGGTGTAGGGTGGTTATATGTCATGAGAGCTAGCTGGAAAATTTTCAGCTCAATTTGATCATCTATGAAGGTACTTCCCTCACAGAGATGCAATCTGGACAGAAATTTAGTTAATTTACTGAGGAAAATTGGCTAGATGAAATCGGCTGGTTTTTGGATTGCATGAGTGATTTATCAAGGTGAATCACTCTGCAAAATTTCAGCTCAAAACGATCAAGGGTTCAAGCACTTCCTTTGCAACCTAGAAATCTGGACAGAATTTGCAAATGGTTGTTGTGCTCAAAATTTGAATTGTGGAACTTGAGATTTTGATGGAAATGGTGAACATATTGATAGGATAAGCTCCACAAATTATTTCGGATTTTGTCTGGCTACCAAAATGGTAGTTCCTTTGGAAAGGCCCCAAATTGAAATATTGGCTTTAAATAGGAAAATGCAATTTCCCTTATTTCATTGTGGCCAATATTTTTGTGAGAGCTCAATATGATCACAAAGAATATCTCCAAAAGTTTTCATGAACTTTGGAGAAGGGCAAATATTTTCCTGGATTTAATTCCTCAGAAAGGCAAAACAAGGAATTAATTCTAGATGAAAAATATTGCATATGACTTGGCAATATTTTTGTACATCTAGGGTTTATGAGTGAAGGAGGATCTCTAGAAATTTTGGGAGGATCAACAGAGCAAGGAAAATGATAGCTCCTTTGTAAACAGAAAGGCATGATTTCCAGTTCCAATATTTTGGAACTAGGGTTTGAATGAAATTCGGGGTTTACTGACGGGAGCTTGGCTGGCACATGAGCATGGGAAAGGTATGGAGAGGTTGAGGATTGTCTGGATTCACCTGGTCACTCACCAGATTCCAGAGGAAAAATTTGGGAGAGGAAAGCTAGGAAGGAATAACTGCACAAAAATCGATAGCCCGATTTTTGGGGTGTTACAATCCGTGACCTCCAGGTGACAGGTGGGGATATCTACGAGGAGCGAAGACAATATGAAGGTAAAGGGAATCCATGACACTTAAAGCGTTGTTTCGGTCTCTTGGCCTTAATTGCGGAAATGACCATGCTATGGCAACGTTGAAGCAGGACAACAGGGGAGAACAATTCCGGCATGGAGGAGTTCGACTACTTTAGGGTGAACTACCTGCAGAACCTATAATCTATGCACAAGTCTCACAATACAAGGTAACTGGTATAACCGTCGCACTGGCAGATTTGATGAACACCATGATCTGAAGTTTCTCCGTGCCTAATCTCTCTATTGCAGACAACAACCCGTATACTTTCGATCCATTTTACTTTCAGTTATTTCATTCAATATTATTTACTTTTTATGCTCGTTACTTTATATCTCCAAATATATCATTTTACTACCTATCTTGTGCATTTGTGTTTTCTGAAACAATACTAATACTTGCAGGTATTCCACTAGTTAATTCGCACAAGACCGGTGACAACTTGTGTGTGACCGAAACACCAATATTAATACTCTCCTCTGCTCCTCGTTGGGACGATAACTAATTCGGATACTTACACGAAAGTGCGCAACCCTGTGTGTCTTGTAGGCTATCAGTAATCTCCCCATAAATATAGTTTTAGCATATATTCTTTTTGATTCAGGAGCATCTCACTCATTTATATCAGAAAATTTCGCATTCCTGCACGGCATACCTTGTGAAGAGTTGTACCCTCCATTTGTGGTTCATTCTCCAAGATCCCAGTAGCACGCCACTATGGTAAGCCATAACAACCAAATTGAAATAAAAGGATTTACATTCCTTGCTTCTCTAATAGCCCTCAAGTCTTCCAACATAGACATCATTCTGGGTATCAATTGGTTGATAGCACATCAAGCTATGATTGACTGTGCTGCTAAGACTATTCAACTCACTCATCCTTCACGCCAGATAGTCTATTTCACATCCCATACTTCTGAATCCCAATTGTATGCTTTGAATGAGCATCCTCTTTCTAGCCTCAAATATATTTATCTACTCTGTGACTTTCCGGATGTCTTTCTAGAAGAACTGCCAGGAATGCCACATGACAGATGTGTTGAATTCGTTGTCGACTTGATACCAGGGACTGCTCCCATCTCCAAATATCCATATAAGATGACTCCGAAAGAACAGATTGAGTTTAAGAAACAACTTGACAAGTTTATATTCAAAGGCTTCGCCCGCCCAGTTCGTGTCCATGGGGTTGTCCCATCCTCCTTGTCAAGAAGAAAGACAAAACTGATCGATTGTATGTTGATTATTGTCCTCTTAACCAAGCCACCGTAAAGAACAAATATCCACTTCATAGAATCAATGACCTCTATGATCAGTTGGTTGGTTCCACAGTCTTCTCTAAGATGGATTTAAGGCTAGGCTACCATCAAATCAAGATCCAAAAAGAAGACATTCCCAAAATAGCTTTTGTTACTCATTATGGTCTCTATGAGTACACAGTTATGCCTTTTGGTTTAACTAACGCTCCAGCTACCTTTTCTCGACTGATGAATTCTATCTTCATGGAATATCTGGACAAATTCGTCATGGTCTATCTCGATGACATTCTTATCTATTCCAAGTCTAAAGAAGAACATGCTGAACATCTCAGGCTTGTCTTAATGAAACTTCGAGAGCATCGTTTGTATGCTAAATTCTCCAAGTGTGAATTCTGGTTATCTAAGGTGACCTACCTAGGCCACGTGATCTCTGTAGCAGGAATTACTATTAATCCAAAAAGAGTTTAGGCTATTCTTGATTGGGCTCCTACTCAGATAGTAAAGCAAGTCTAGAGTTTTCTTGGACTCGCTAGTTATTGCCGTCGCTTCATCGAGATCTTCTCGAAAATTGCCAAGCTATTGACTGATCTTCTCCACATAGACAAGAAATTCGAATGGACACCTAAGTGCCAGGAAAGTTTTCAGACTCTGAAAGATAAACTTACTTTTGCTCCCGTGCTTATTCCACCAGATGTTCACAAAGATTTCATAATCTATTGTTACGCTTCTCATCAAGGACTAGGCAATGTTCTTATGCAAGATCGACATGTGATAGCATACGCTTCTCGTTAGTTGCATTCACATGAAGAGAATTATCCAACTCACTACAAGAAATATGTCAACTTGCGACCATCAATATTGGTCACTGAATGGTCATTGTTTTTCATTTATGACCTTTTTGTGACCAAAAATAGTTGGTCAAAAGCTGGCCGTCTTTAATGAAACTTAACGACCTTTTTTGTGAAATGGCCGTAGACGGTTACGACCAAAATAAAAGGTCGTGGATTTTACGACCAATTGTTTTGGTCACTTGCAACATGCCCACACCACGTCAGATCCAATGTGGCAAGCTGACGTGGCAAAATTACGACGAAACGAAATGGTCGTAGATTAGAATCAGCCCAACCCAATTCAGCCGTGTATATGGGCCAAGCCCAACAATTGAGCCTTTTATTTTATTTTAGTTGCTGTAAATTCCGGTCGGCTACATGGGCCAACCCAACAATTCAGCCTTTTATTTTATAGGCCTTTGGTCTTTTTACTGTCCATTTCTTGTTTGGGCCTCAGCCTTTGTACAGTCCATTTTGGAGCAGGTCCCACTAGTCAGGTCATCCAGTTAGGTCCCACTTGTCAGTTTTCTTTTGTTTCTTTCCCATTTTAAAGGACCCACTAGTGAAATGGGCCCCATGTGTGTTGTTTAGGTCCCACACGCCAGGTCTCTATTTTGCAATAACCAATAACTTGACTCAAACAGAGCCAATAGCACATAATATTTCAAACGACAGCCAAACAAAGTACTTTACAATCATGGCAGTACAAATCAGGTATTCAGCTATAAAATGCAGCTAAATATTAACATGACCAGCTCCAGTGAGCTAAAACACATTGTTGGGTGTGGGTTTTCTTCAGGATTCTTCTCCTGGAGCTCTTATACACCAACTTTTAACGAATGAAGGCCAGCATCTGTAGGTTATAAATCAAAAAAGTTAGGAAAGTCAAGTGAAGCCGTGCATATAACATTCTCCTAACAATGAAAAATAGTTGCAGAATTTGAGATCTAATAAGAAACCGTACATATAACATTCTCATAACAGCAAAACTTAGATATAATTTGTAAAAGGGCAAATGATAAGTACTAACCAGTGCAAGATAACAAATCAACTATGTCAAAATTATTCAGATTTCCTAATGTGTGTGTCACATGATACATGTATCAAGCATTAGGACATCAAGCATCTGGATGAGTAGATACCTGACTTCGTGTCGATGCTATGGATGGGGCTGCAGTAGAACATCTGGTCCACATCATCGTTGACGCTGGACGTTGCAGGTACTTGTCCATTTAGAAGTCTGTCATGCGATCCTGCCGTCGCTGGTGAGGAAGACCTAGCCAGAGAGGATCTGGTAATTCTAAATACTATTAGCAGCACACAAAAAGGTGCTTTAAGATAGTGAACCAGTGGATATCACTCAAGTAAGCTATTTTATGCCTTACATATAACATAGAGTCAGGAATTAGTACAGTTGTTGAAGCAGCAGTAGCTGATCATATAACAAAGTCAGGAATTCTATGCTTATTGTTAAGAAAAAAAGGTTACAAGTTAAGCCTTTGTTTAATAGTAGGTATAAGGAAATCAATTGTGCATTTGGTGAGAATATAGCAACAGATTAAGATCATATTGTTCAGCATCACACAGATAGTAGCACAATGCTACAGGCAGCTATTGGCATAAATTAGGTTACAAGTTAAGTCTTTGTTTAACAGTAGGTCAGATACGAAGGACCAAGCAAACTGTACCGGAAATAGATAAATTACAGAACAAGTATGTATTGACCATCCTACTGGTAGCAAGGACATAAAGATAATCACTTAATAAGCAAAACAAATATGAATAAATCACATAACTAAGTACAATCCAATATCCCAGCTGAGAGCGAACATGTATTTGACATTTCGGGCATTTCAATACATGCACGACAGATTTACAGCAAAACTATATATAGCTGTACAAACATGCATGAACAGGAAAGTAACCAAACTACAAGAACATATAAGGAAACAGAGGGAATCATTATAACTTATGTAGTGACAAGCACTATAACCATATAAATAAAGTACTATGTCCTTATATCCAGACTCCAAAAGTAATTGGAGTATAAGAACATGTATAAAACATGGCAGCAAATGAAGCACTATAAATAGCCAGTACATGTGTATCTACTAGTAAGTAATCAGACCACTACACAAGACATAGCAAGCACCAATTCCTATATCACCAAGCCAGAAACATAAACCACAATAGCTAAATGGAGTTATATGAGCTCAAGCAGTGCATAATTCTAGGATAGCATCTCCCATGCCTATATGCATAACACCGACAGAACAGCAGCAACACAAATAGTAGTATAGAAACTTAAAACAGTAAAATCCCCTACATAGTAGTAATCAGGGAATTAATTGACAGTTGGTAGAGCAAAACAAAATCACAAGCACTACTGGTAGTAGCACGTGCAGCAGTTTTTGACTGAACAGAAGATTACTTATATTGAAATAACACAGACTAAGAACTAAGATTACTTTGTTGTAACTCTTGAGCTCTCTATCACGTTATGCCAGGTGTAATGTGACATCACAATACAACAGAAGAATACAGTGAGGATACCACTCAAATCTAGCTGCTGCAAAGATCAGATAACAGGGTGAGTTCTTAGATTCAGACTACTAGTGGTAGTGTAAGTTTCTATGTTGTATCCAACCAGAAGCACACCTCAGCTAGCATATATGAGAGGTAGGCCATGAGCATCACAAGTGCAACCTCACGGTCAGTAGAATGCCTGAAATAAGCCGGATCACAGTAACTACATTATAACTAGTCTCCATCCTTGAACCCACTCTAACGGCTCGGAAAGATTAATCTCAAAAAACAACCAAATTCCAGAGTGCTCAGGCCCAAATTCTACAAGACGTCTGAAGTACAGTAATATACAGTACATTATAGCAAACCGACTGGACGAGTTTAGTTTGAACAACCCACCAAACAATTCAGCAATAAGAGCATACAACTACAGCAAAGCAGAGCATAATTCAGTTCTAATCTGCACGACTGAAACTGCTCCAATTTTGGTTTTAATATGTATACAGCACGCATCATTGACCACGGAGCATACGGCCACAGCAAAATAGGGGAGCAATTCACTTCTAGATCAGATCTCAGACAAGTGCTACTCTGGACTGGAGAGGCAAGGCAGGCCGGCGGCCAGCCAGAGCAAAGTGGGGAGTAAACGCAGGGACGGACCTATTGAGCAGCGAGGCGGACTTGGCCCAGAAGAAGAGGATGACGACGAGGAGGAGGAGGGCGTTGGAGAGGACCGACATGAGGCTGTATCCGGCGCGCTCGAAGAGGAACTGGACGAGCATGGCGCCGGCCACGGCCGTCGCGGAGGCGTTCCTCCGCCTCCAGAGGAGCAGGTCGGCGACTGGGCGAGGAGCGGCAGGGCAGGGCCAGTCAGTCCCAGAGATCAACGGAATCGGACAGGGGAGAGATGGGAGGAGGGGAGCGCGTCAGTGCGTACCTGCGCCGCCGCCGAGGAGGGCGTGGAGGGGCCGGCGGTGCGTGGTGGCCATGTTGGGGAACGTTGCATGGGAAACAAAAATTTTCCTACGCACACGCAAGATCTATCCATGGTGATGAGCATCTACGAGAGGGAGAGTGAATCTACATACCCTTGTAGATCGCTAAGCGGAAGCGTTAATAAACGCGGTTGATGTAGTCGAACGTCTTCGCGATCCAAATCGCCGAGCGTCCCGCGATCCAATCACGATCCTTCCGATCTAGTGCCGAACGGACGGCACCTCCGCGTTCAACACACGTACGGCTTGATGACGCCTTCACCTCCTCGATCCAGCGAGCGATGGTGAAGTAGTGGTTGAGTTCCAGCAGCACGACGGCGTGGTGATGGTGGTGAGGAACAATCTCTGCAGGGCTTCGCCAAGCACTACGGAGGTTATGACGGAGGAACTAGAGGGCTAGGGTTGCCGGCACACGGCTTGGGAAATCCTGATGTATCCCGTGTGCTAGCCCTGCCCCTCTATTTATATGTTGAGCCTTGGGGTCTAAACTTGGAGTAAAAGCCTCCTCCGGGTCGGTTTTGCCCGCACAAGGTCGGTTTGGCCCGCAGGGAAAGAGTCCAACTCGGATCCCTGCCGAACCGTGCACAGCCGCGCACAAGCGGTAGTACCGCTTCACACAAGCGGTAGTACCGCTCGGGCGGTAGTACCGCTTCAACAAGCGGTAGTACCGCTTACGCGGCAGCAAAACTACTTTTGCACTTTCCAATACCTTGTGGGCTTTATCCCTTTGGCTCATATAAAGTGTTGCTGCACCCGAACACTTCGGTAAACATCCGGAACCTCTTCCGGTGAACTTCGGAACCCTTCCAGAGATCAAAACACTATTATCACATATATCAATCTTTACCTCCGGACTCTTCCGGAGATCCTCGTCATGTCCGGGATCTTATCCGGGACTCCGAACAACTTTCGGTCACCAACATAATAACTCAATTATACTAATCGTCACCAAACGTTAAGTGTGTAGACCCTGCGGGTTCGAGAACTATGTAGACATGACCGAGACACCTCTACGATCAATAACCAATAGCGGGACCTGGATGCCCATATTGGCTCCTACATATTCTACGAAGATCTTTATCGGTCGAACCTCTATGTCAAGGATTCAGTTAATCCCGTATGCTGTTCCCTTTGTTCTTCGGTATGTTACTTGCCCGAGATTCGATCGTCGGTATCACTATACCTAGTTCAATCTCGTTACCGGCAAGTCTCTTTACTCGTTCCGTAATACAAGATCTCGTGGCTAACACTTTAGTCACATTGCTTGCAAGGCTCAATGTGATGTTGTATTACCGAGTGGGCCCTGAGATACCTCTCCGTCACACGGAGTAACAAATCCCAGTCTTGATCCATGCCAACCCAACAGACACCCTCGGAGATACCTGTAGAGCACCTTTATAGTCACCCAGTTACGTTGCGACGTTTGATACACACAAGGTATTCCTCCGGTGTCAGTGAGTTGCATGATCTCATGGTCAAAGGAACAGATACTTGACATGCAGAAAACAATAGCAATAAACTGACACGATCAAATGCTACGTTTACAGTTTGGGTCTTGTCCATCACATCATTCTCCTAATGACGTGATCCCATTATCAAATGACATCTCATGTCAATGGCTAGGAAACCTTAACCATCTTTGATCAACGAGCTAGTCAACTAGAGGCTTACTAGGGACACAGTGTTGTCTATGTATCCACACATGTATTTGAGTTTCCAATCAATACAATTATAGCATGGATAATAAACGATTATCATGAACAAGGAAATATAATAATAACTAATTTATTATTGCCTCTAGGGCATATTTCCAACAGTCTCCCACTTGCACTAGAGTCAATAATCTAGTTCACATCACTATGTGATTTACATTGTAATGAATCGAACACCCATGCAGTTCTGGTGTTGTTCATGTTTAGCCCTTGGAAGAGGTTTAGTCAACGGATCTGCAACATTTAGATCCGTGTGTACTTTGCAAATATTTATGTCGTCCTCCTTGATGTAATCGCGGATGGAATTGAAACGTCGTTTTATGTGTCTGGTCCTCTTGTGAAATCTTGGTTCCTTGGCTAGAGCAATGGCACCAGTATTATCACAAAACAGAGTCATTGGGTCAAGTGCACTAGGCACTACTCCAAGATCTGTCATGAACTCCTTCATCCAGACACCTTCCTTCGCCGCCTCCGAGGCAGCGATGTACTCCGCTTCGCATGTAGAATCTGCTACCACGCTTTGCTTGGAACTGCACCAGCTAACCGCACCCCCATTAAGAATAAATACGTATCCGGTTTGCGACTTAGAGTCATCCGGATCAGTGTCAAAGCTTGCATCGACGTAACCCTTTACGACGAGCTCTTGATCACCTCCATAAACGAGAAACATGTCCTTAGTCCTTTTCAGGTACTTCAGGATATTCTTGACCGCCGTCCAGTGTTCCATTCCTGGATCACTTTGAAACCTTCCGACCATACTTATGGCAAGGCTGACATCGGGTCTTGTGCACAGCATTGCATACATGATAGAGCCTATGGCCGAAGCATAGGGGATGACACTCATCTTTTCTCTATCTTCTGCAGTCACTGGGCATTGAGTTTTACTCAACTTCACACCTTGTAAAACAGGCAAGAACCCCTTCTTGGACTGATCCATTTTGAACTTCTTCAAAATCTTATCAAGGTATGTGCTTTGTGAAAGTCCTATTAAGCGTCTTGATCTATCTCTATAGATCTTTATGCCTAATATGAAAGCAGCTTCTCCTAGGTCCTTCATTGAAAAACTCTTGTTCAAATATTCCTTTACGCTTTCCAGCATTTCTATATTGTTTCCAATCAGCAATATGTCATCCACATATAATATTAGAAACGCTATAGAGCTCCCACTCACTTTCTTGTAAATACAAGCTTCTCCGTAAACTTGTATAAACTCGAACGCTTTGATCACCTCATCAAAACGAAGATTCCAACTCCGAGATGCTTGCACCAGTCCATAAATGGTTCGCTGGAGTTTGCAAACTTTGTCAGCATTTTCTGGATCGACAAAACCTTCTGGTTGCATCATATACAACTCTTCCTTAAGGAAACCGTTAAGGAACGCTGTTTTGACATCCATCTGCCAAATTTCATAATCGAAAAAGGCAGCTATTGCTAACATGATTCTGACGGACTTAAGCATTGCTACGGGTGAGAAGGTCTCATCGTAGTCAACTCCTTGAACTTGTGAAAAACCCTTTGCCACAAGTCGAGCTTTATAGACGGTGACATTACCGTCCGCGTCCGTCTTCCTCTTAAAGATCCATTTGTTCTGAATGGCCTTACGCCCTTCAGGTAATACTTCCAAAGTCCATACTTTGTTTTCATACATGGATCCCATCTCGGATTTCATGGCCTCTAACCACTTCTCGGAATCCGGGCCCATCATCGCTTCTCCATAGCTCGTAGGTTCATCGTTGTCTAACAACATGACCTCTAAGACAGGGTTGCCGTACCACTCAGGAGCAGTACGCGTCCTTGTCGACCTACGAGGTTCGATAGCAACTTGATCCAAAGCTTCATGATCATCATCATTAACTTCCTCTTCAGCTAATGTAGGCTCCACAGAAACAACTTTCTGCGCTGCGCTACTCTCAGGTTGAAGTAAAGGTTCAACAACCTCATCAAGTTCTATCTTCCTCCCACTCAATTCTTTCGAGAGAAACTCTTTCTCAAGAAATGTTCCGTTTTTAGCGACAAACACTTTGCCTTCGGATCTGAGGTAGAAGGTATACCCAACTGTCTCTTTTGGGTATCCTATGAAGACGCATTTCTCCGCTTTGGGTTCCAGCTTTTCAGGCTGAAGCTTTTTGACATAAGCATCACATCCCCAAACTTTAAGAAACGACAGCTTTGGCTTCTTGTCAAACCAAAGTTCATATGGCGTTGTCTCAACGGATTTCGATGGTGCCCTATTTAAAGTGAATGCAGCTGTCTCTAATGCATAACCCCAAAACGATAGTGGCAAATCGGCAAGAGACATCATAGATCGCACCATATCCAATAAGGTTCGATTACGACGTTCGGACACACCATTACGCTGTGGTGTTCCAGGCGGTGTTAATTGTGAAACAATTCCACACTGTCTTAAGTGACTGCCAAACTCATAACTCAGATATTCTCCTCCTCGATCAGATCGTAGGAATTTAATCTTCTTGTTACGATGATTCTCAACTTCACTCTGAAATTGTTTGAACTTTTCAAATGTTTCAGACTTGTGTTTCATTAAGTAAATATACCCATATCTACTTAAGTCATCAGTGAAGGTGAGAAAGTAACGATAACCACCGCGTGCCTCAATACTCATTGGACCGCACACATCAGTATGTATGATTTCCAATAAGTCACTTGCCCGTTCCATTATTCCAGAGAACGGCGTTTTAGTCATCTTGCCCATGAGGCATGGCTCACATGTGTCAAGTGATTCAAAATCAAGTGACTCCAAAAGTCCATCAGCATGGAGCTTCCTCATGCGTTTTACGCCAATATGACCTAAACGGCAGTGCCACAAGAAAGTGGTATTATCATTATCAATTCTACATCTTTTGGCATCAATGTTATGAACATGTGTATTATTACTATCGAGATTCAATAAGAATAAACCCCTCACATTGGGTGCATGACCATAAAAGATATTACTCATATAAATAGAACAACCATTATTCTCTGATTTAAATGAGTAACCGTCTCGCAATAAACAAGATCCAGATATAATGTTCATGCTTAACGCAGGCACCAAATAACACTTATTTAGGTTCATCACTAATCCCGACGGTAATCGAAGAGCGAGCGTGCCGACGGCGATCACATCAACCTTGGAACCATTTCCCACGCGCATCGTCACTTCGTCCTTTGCCAGCCTCCGTCTATTCCGCAGTTCCTGTTTTGAGTTGCAAATATGAGCAACCGCACCGGTATCAAATACCCAGGCACTACAACGAGAGTTGGTAAGGTACACATCAATAACATGTATATCATATATACTTTGTTTGTTGTTGGCCGCCTTCTTGTCAGCCAAATACTTGGGGCAATTCCGCTTCCAGTGTCGAGTTCCCTTGCAATGAAAACACACAGTTTCTGGTTTGGGTCCAGCCTTGGGTTTCTTCACGAGAGGAGCAACTGCTTTGCCACTCTTCTTAGAGTTACCCTTCTTACCCTTGCCATTTTTCTTGAAACTAGTGGTTTTATTGACCATCAACACTTGATGCTCCTTCTGAATTTCAGACTCAGCGGCTTTCAGCATCGCAAACAGCTCGGCGACTGACTTGTTCATCCCGTGCATGTTATAGTTCAACACGAAGCTCTTGTAGCTAGGTGGCAATGATTGAAGAACTCTGTCAGTGATAGCCTCTGGCGGAAGGGGCATCCCTAACTCAGCCAGACGGGTGGAGTACCCAGACATTCTGAGCACGTGATCACTGATAGACCCGTTCTCCTCCATCTTGCAAGCATAGAACTTATCGGAGATCTCATATCTCTCGATCCGGGCATTCTTCTGAAAGATAAACTTCAACTCCTGGAACATCTCATATGCTCCATGACGTTCAAAACGTCTTTGAAGTCCCGGTTCTAAGCCATACAACATTGCACATTGAACTATTGAGTAATCATCAGAACGAGCCTGCCAGGCGTTCACAACGTCTAGAGACTCAACTGGAGCGGGTGGATCACCAAGCGGTGCATCAAGGACATAAGCCTTCTGGGAAGCCGTAAGGATAATCCTTAGATTACGGGCCCAGTCCACAAAGTTACTTCCATCATCTTTCAACTTAGCTTTCTCTAGGAACGCATTAAAATTCAGGGGTGCTACTGCGCGAGCCATGATCTACAACATAAATATAGGAAAGACAACTTAGACTATTGTTCTAGATAATGAGTTTAGTTAATCATATTTAAAAAACTCCCACTCAAATTGACATCCCTCCGATCATTCGAGTGTAACATGATCCAAATCCACCAACTCAAGTCCGATCATCACGTGAGTTGAGGTGGTTTCAATGGTGAACATCTTCATGTTGATCATATCTACTATATGACTCATGTTCGACCTTTCGGTCTCTTGTGTTCCGAGGCCATGTCTGTACATGCTAGGCTCGTCAAGTTTAACCCGAGTGTTCCGCACGTGTAACATGGCTTACACCCGTTGTATGCGAACGTAGAGTCTATCACACCCGATCATCACGGCGTGTCTCGAAACGACGAACTTTCGCAACGGTGCACACTTGGGGAGAACACAATTTATCTTGAAATTTAAGTGAGGGATCACCTTATAATGCTACCGTCGTCCTAAGCAAAATAAGATGCATAAAAGGATTAACATCACATGCAAATCATAAGTGACATGATATGGCCATGAACTTGTGCTTTTGATCTCCATCTCCAAAGCACCGGCATGATCTCCATCGTCACCGGCATGACACCATGATCTCCATCATCTTGATCTCCATCAACGTGTCGCCATAAGGTTGTCGCGCCGACTGTTGCTTCCACGACTATAGCTAACGTTTAGCGATAAAGTAAAGCATTACATAGCGCTTAATGATTGACACGCAGGTCATACAATAATTAAAGACAACTCTATGGCTCCTGCCAGTTGCCGTACTCATCGACATGCAAGTCGTGATATTCTATACATCACATGATCATCTCATACATCACATATATCTCATCATGTAATTGGCCATATCACATCACAACATACCCTGCAAAAACAAGTTAGACGTCCTCTAATTGTTGTTGCAAATTTTACGTGGCTGCTACGGGTTTGCAAGAACCGTTCTTACCTACGCAAAACCACAACGTGGTGTAGTGATTGCTTTTTGATCTTCTAAAAGAACCCTCTTCATTGAACCGATTCAACTAAAGTGAGAGAGACAGACACCCGCCAGTCACCTTTATGCAACAAGTGCACGCAGCGGTAAAACCAGTCTCGCGTAAGCGTACGCGTAATGTCGGTCCGGGCCGCTTCATCTCACAATACCGCTGAATCAAGTATCAACTAGTAACGGCAAGCAATATGTATACACCCACGCCCACAACTCGTTTGTGTTCTACTCGAGATCTCATCTACGCATAGACCTAGCTCATGATGCCACTGTTGGGGAACGTTGCATGGGAAACAAAAATTTTCCTACGCACACGCAAGATCTATCCATGGTGATGAGCATCTACGAGAGGGAGAGTGAATCTACATACCCTTGTAGATCGCTAAGCGGAAGCGTTAATAAACGCGGTTGATGTAGTCGAACGTCTTCGCGATCCAAATCGCCGAGCGTCCCGCGATCCAATCACGATCCTTCCGATCTAGTGCCGAACGGACGGCACCTCCGCGTTCAACACACGTACGGCTTGATGACGCCTTCACCTCCTCGATCCAGCGAGCGATGGTGAAGTAGTGGTTGAGTTCCAGCAGCACGACGGCGTGGTGATGGTGGTGAGGAACAATCTCTGCAGGGCTTCGCCAAGCACTACGGAGGTTATGACGGAGGAACTAGAGGGCTAGGGTTGCCGGCACACGGCTTGGGAAATCCTGATGTATCCCGTGTGCTAGCCCTGCCCCTCTATTTATATGTTGAGCCTTGGGGTCTAAACTTGGAGTAAAAGCCTCCTCCGGGTCGGTTTTGCCCGCACAAGGTCGGTTTGGCCCGCAGGGAAAGAGTCCAACTCGGATCCCTGCCGAACCGTGCACAGCCGCGCACAAGCGGTAGTACCGCTTCACACAAGCGGTAGTACCGCTTGGGCGGTAGTACCGCTTCACACAAGCGGTAGTACCGCTCGGGCGGTAGTACCGCTTCAACAAGCGGTAGTACCGCTTACGCGGCAGCAAAACTACTTTTGCACTTTCCAATACCTTGTGGGCTTTATCCCTTTGGCTCATATAAAGTGTTGCTGCACCCGAACACTTCGGTAAACATCCGGAACCTCTTCCGGTGAACTTCGGAACCCTTCCAGAGATCAAAACACTATTATCACATATATCAATCTTTACCTCCGGACTCTTCCGGAGATCCTCGTCATGTCCGGGATCTTATCCGGGACTCCGAACAACTTTCGGTCACCAACATAATAACTCAATTATACTAATCGTCACCAAACATTAAGTGTGTAGACCCTGCGGGTTCGAGAACTATGTAGACATGACCGAGACACCTCTACGATCAATAACCAATAGCGGGACCTGGATGCCCATATTGGCTCCTACATATTCTACGAAGATCTTTATCGGTCGAACCTCTATGTCAAGGATTCAGTTAATCCCGTATGCTGTTCCCTTTGTTCTTCGGTATGTTACTTGCCCGAGATTCGATCGTCGGTATCACTATACCTAGTTCAATCTCGTTACCGGCAAGTCTCTTTACTCGTTCCGTAATACAAGATCTCGTGGCTAACACTTTAGTCACATTGCTTGCAAGGCTCAATGTGATGTTGTATTACCGAGTGGGCCCTGAGATACCTCTCCGTCACACGGAGTAACAAATCCCAGTCTTGATCCATGCCAACCCAACAGACACCCTCGGAGATACCTGTAGAGCACCTTTATAGTCACCCAGTTACGTTGCGACGTTTGATACACACAAGGTATTCCTCCGGTGTCAGTGAGTTGCATGATCTCATGGTCAAAGGAACAGATACTTGACATGCAGAAAACAATAGCAATAAACTGACACGATCAAATGCTACGTTTACAGTTTGGGTCTTGTCCATCACATCATTCTCCTAATGACGTGATCCCATTATCAAATGACATCTCATGTCAATGGCTAGGAAACCTTAACCATCTTTGATCAACGAGCTAGTCAACTAGAGGCTTACTAGGGACACAGTGTTGTCTATGTATCCACACATGTATTTGAGTTTCCAATCAATACAATTATAGCATGGATAATAAACGATTATCATGAACAAGGAAATATAATAATAACTAATTTATTATTGCCTCTAGGGCATATTTCCAACAGGCCATTGGTACGTTGATGGGTTTCTGGCTGTGCCTGGACTGGTGGACCCGGGGGATGAAGGCAAGGGGAGAGGGTGCGTGGCGGAGACAAGGTCGGCGGTGGTGGGTGGGGGTGGCGGAGGTGGGAATCACGGGAGGGAGATGAGACGAGGGAGAGGAAGGCGGGGGCGGCTCGATCGGATCTGGAGAATGGGAGAGGATGAGGGTGGGTGGGTGGGTTAGGGTTTGGGTTTCTCGGGAGAAGCTCCACCGTTGATGGGTGCGTGATGGATGGCTCAGATCGTGTTCGACTGGGTGATCCGCGTGGATGTGGTTCCTCGCTTCTCAATGGCCGGTTGTCTCGCGCTGGAATCTTCAAAATTTGGACCCAAATCTTCGACTTTTTTGAAAAAAAACTACAAATCTGTGTTGTAAAAATGGACCACATCATTTTTCAAAAATATTAGTCCACAATTTATTTACAATTAACTAAAAAAATTTAATGTCAAGATGTTTCCATCCACCTCTCATATCTATCTATCTATTATTATTACAAATGGCCACTGTTATGGCAACATTCATGGCATAGTTTGTTCAAATGATATCATATTTTGCACAAGTTTGCATCTTGGAATGACAAACAATGTTGTCTAAGTAAGTTTTCATTTTCTTTGCACGAAAAATTCATTTTCCATTTTTCGAGTGCCTAAAATGAGTTTTTTTGTGAAGAACCTACCAAATATTTGTTGCCAATTTGGACCAAATCAATTTTCTAAAATATTAGGCCATATTTAATGTACAATTGACCAAATGGTTGGGTGTCAAAAGCTTTCCATCCACCTCTCGTGAAAAAGACAAATTTCCGCCGATTCAGGAGGAAGCGAGTCAAATTTGAACTACAGCTGCCTCATAGTTTGCTCTTTATTTTTTCCAAAAATCATTTCTAGGTACAAGAGTATCTATTTCATCAGAGACAAACCAAAAGTTTGGCAAGATTCAACACCTACCTACGAACGGCCATGCCCGCCGTTTCGACCGCATTTTGAAACAGACATAAGAAATTAAAAAAAAATCAAAAAAATTGAAAACCTTCGCATTGTTTCTTCATATGTGACCTAGTTTTCAGAAAAAATAACAAACTTGGACTACGGCAAATGTCTCAAAAAAGTGTTCTCAGAAACGAGCTATCATGTATGAAGATCCATGGCTTTCAAGGCAAATGACCACTGTTATGGCAACATTCATGGCATAGTTTATTCAAATGATATCATATTTTGCACAAGGGTGCATCTTGGAATGTCAAACAATGTTGCCTAAGGAATTTTTCATTTTCTTTGCACGAAAAATTCATTTTCCATTTTCCGAGTGCCCAAAATGAGTTTTTTTTGTGAAGGACCTACCAAATATTTGTTGCAAAATTGGACCACATCAATTTTCTAAAATACTAGGCCATATTTAATGTACAATTGACCAAATGGTTGGGTGCCAAAAGCTTTTTATCCACCTCTCGTGAAAAAGACAAATTTCCGCCGATTTAGTAGGAAGCGGGTCAAATTTGAACTACAGCTACCTCATAGTTTGCTATTTATTTTTTTCAAAAATCATTTCTAGGTACTAAAGTATCTATTTAATTAGAGATATTCCAAAAGTTTTGCAAGATTCAACACCTAGCTACGAACGGTCATGCCCATCGTTTTGATCGCATTTTGAAACGGGCATAAGAAATTCAAAAAAAATCAAAAAAATTGAAAACCTTCGCATTGTGTCATTATATGTGACCTAGTTTCCAGGAAAAATAACAAGATTGGACTACGGCAAATGTCTTTAAAAAGTGTTCTCAGAAACGAGCTATCATGTATGAAGATACGTGGCTTTCAAGGCAAATGGCCAGTGTTATGGCAGCATTCATGGCATAGTTTGTTCAAATGACATCATATTTTGCATATTGGAATGACAAACAATGTTGCCTAAGGAAGTTTTCATTTTCTTTGGACGAAAATTTCATTTTCCATTTTTCGAGTGCCCAAAATGAGTTTTTTTGTGAAGGACCTACCATATATTTGTTGCAAAATTGGATCAAATCAATTTTCTAAAATATTAGGTCATATTTAATGTACAATTGACCAAATGGTTGGGTGTCAAAAGCTTTTGATCCACCTCTCGTGAAAAAGACAAATTTCCGCCGATTCAGTAGGAAGTGGGTCAAATTTGAACTACACCTGCCTCATAGTTTGCTCTTTATTTTTCCCAAAAAACATTTTTAGGTACAAAAGTATCTATTTAATCAGAGATACATGGTGTAGTGGCGAGACGTCGAGGTTTGGACGGTGGCCGAGGGCCCCAACTCCAGAGCGCGTAAACTGGCATGCCAGCCACGTGGTCACCGCGTTACCGTGGCGTTGCCACGCGTTCTGGTCGGCCTAGGCATGTCTGGTGGGTTGGGCACTCCCCCAGTAGGTGTTAGGAAGAAGAAGACAACAGAAGAATCTCAAGAGGAGACTGAACTATGCTCAAACATGAATTAGCAACCAAGTGTTTGATTAGTGGTGGGAGAAATGCACATGGCCAATGGGCCTGAGTTTTTGCAAAGGATGATCATCTACTAAGGAGACTGTCTTGGCAAATTTGCAGCTAAAATGGAGGAGCCTAGGTGGCACTTGCTTTGCAAAGTACCACACTGGACAGAAATATGAATGTTGAAGCTGGGCTCAAATGAATGAATGAATTGAGCTGAAATTTGGTGGAGGATGGTCATTTGGGCATTGGAAGGCACTGTAAAAATTTGATACCATTTGGACATGCCAAAGTGGTACTTCCTTGACAATGCTCTTCTCTAGACAGAAACTTGGGAAAATTATTGAGAGAAATTGGCTAAATGAAATGAGCTCAAATTTGGTGGAGGGAAGTTATATAGGTTGGGTCATGCCCTAGTAAATTTTCAGAAATAATGAAGCAATATAAAATATAGTTGCTTCACAAACTGAAAATATGACCAGAATAAAAGATTGGATGATGAGCTCACATGGATTCCTGGATAGAGCTCAAATTTTGTGAAGAGTGATGATTTGAGCATATGGAAGATTTGGAAAAATCTCAGATCATTTGGATATGCCTAGTTAGTACTTTCTTCACAAAGCTTCTCTCTGGATAGAAACTTTGTAAATTTGCTGAGGAAGATTTACTAGGCAAATGGAGCTGAATATTGGCATGTGGCAATGATTTGGATATGGAAGAGTGCCCAAAAAGTTTGAGGGCAATTAAGAAAATATAAATAGCACTTCCTTCACAAAGTGCTATTCTGGACAGAATAGGAAATGAATATTACTGAATTATTTTTGAACTAGGCAAGGAAGGGATTTGACATATTTGTGAAAGATATGATCCAAAGAATTTATGAGAATTTTGTGGGAATTTTGGGGATGACAGAAATATAGGTTGCTTCACAACCTAGGGCAAAAATTGACACATGGACATGACACATAGGCAAAAATTGACACATGGACATGACACATAGGCAAAACTGATAAGGTGGCGCCTAGTCATAGCAATGCACCACAATTTACAAGGCTATGACCATCTATATTGGTCGTAAGCAGATAGAAATAAGGCCGTCGGACAGTGCTGTTTGCTTTACGACCATTTCGTGTAAGGCAATCACGACCTTCTTTACCAGTATGGTCGTTATGGTTTAGGGTCTAAATGGTCGTAGAATTATGACTATTTCTTCCAGGGTCACTGAGAGAAGGTCACAAGTTGACATATTTCTTGTAGTGACTCATGATCTAGAACTTGCAGCTGTAGTCTATGCTTTGAAAACATGGCGACATTACCTTCTTGGTAATCGTTGTGAGATCTATTCTGACCATCAAAGTTTGAAATACATATTCACTCAACTAGATATGAACCTCAGATAGAGAAGATGGGTTGAGGTGATCAAAGATTATGATGTGGGAATTTCTTTCATTCTAGGCCAAGCTAATGTTATGGCTGATTTATTGAGTCACAAGTCTTATTGAAATAACCTCATGTTAGAGCAAGGAAACCACTTCTGCATGAGGAATTTTGCAAGCTTAATCTTGAGTTTATTCCTCAAGGTTTTCTGAATACCTTGGTCATTAAACCAACTCTTAAGGATAAGGTTAGGTATTTTCAGTTGTGTGATGATGGGATATTCCGCATCAAGGAAGACATTGCCAAAGGAAAAGCCACATGCTTCACATTGGATGATCAAGGGCCCGTGTTCTTTCAAGGCCGTCTAGTGGTGCCTGAGTGGCAAGATTTGAGGACATCAATTCTCAAAGAAGCTCATGAAACACCTCTTTTGATTCATCCTGGTAGCACCAAAATGTATCAAGATCTCCGACAGATATTCTGGTGGAATGATATGAAATTGCCCGTTATGTCTCCAAATGTGATGTGTGTCATCGTGTGAAAGTAGAACATCAGAGGCTTGCTGGTACTCTGCAACCACTGGCTATTCCTGACTGGAAGTGGGATAAAGTGGGTATGAATTTCATTACTGGATTTCCAAAATCCCAGAAAGGTCATGATGCCATTCTCATTGTCATTGACTGTCTTTCCAAAGTGGATCATTTCCTACCTATCAGGGAAACCATTACTGCTAGTCAATTGGCAGATCTATATGTATCCAGAATTGTCTCTCTAAATGGTGTTTCGTTGGAAATCAATTCCGATCGTGGAAGTCTCTTTACCTCTAGATTTTGGGAAGGTTTTCATGAAGCTATGGGAACCCATCTTTCCTTTAGCACCACATTTCACCCTAGTCTAGTGGTCAAGTTGAAAAAGTCAATCAAGTTCTTGAAGATATGCTTAGAGCTTGTGTTATCTAATTTGGCAAGAAATAGGAAGAATGTCTTCCATATGCTGAATTCTCCTACAACAACAACTATCAGCCTAGTCTGAAGATGGCACCATTTGAAGTTCTATATGGACGTAAATGTCGTACACCTCTAAATTGGTCTAAAACCGGTGAAAGACAACTCATTGGCCCAGATATAATCCGAGATGCAGAAGAACAAGTTCGCATCATTCGTGAACACTTGAAAACAACTCAGTCTGGCAATGAGCTATGAACCAGGTAAACAAGCCTATCTATGGGTTACTCCTATGAAGGGTACCCAACACTTCGGTATCAAGGGCAAGTTGGCTACTCGCTACATTGGTCCTTTCCTCATTCTCGCAAGATGTGGAGAAGTTGCTTATCAATTGGAATTATCTCAGACCCTTTCCAAAGTTCATGATGTCTTTAATGTTTCCCAACTCCGCCGCTGCTTCAAAGATCCAATTCGGGCGGTCAACTATGAGATGCTTGATCTGCATGAAGACATCTCTTATTGAGAATATCTTGTCCATATTCTTGATGAAGGTGAACGTCAAAATCATTAAAAGAGTATCAAATTCTTCAAAGTTTAGTAGTCTGATCATTCTGAAGACGAAGCAACTTGGGAACGCGAAGATCTCCTTCATTCTGAATATCCCTCTCTGTTTATTTCTACCTCATAATCTCGGGACGAGATTCTTTTGAGTGGAAGAGAGTTGTAACGCCATGTCATCATGTTTAAATTAAATTAAATTGAAATGAGGACGTAAGTGCATCTAGTGCCCCCTGAGGGTTTTGGAAGATTCAATGAAAAAATAGTTAAGGGACTAACCAAGTTTATGAGTGCAAACAGACCACAATTCATGAGGCTTTTGGTTTATCCTGGAGAAGTTAAGCCCTCAAAATATAGTGAAGCTAATGCTATACATGGTGCGCCCGTTGTGAAGAAATTGATGATATATGAAGCATATGAAGCAGAAGCGTAGACTTGTCTACTGATTCTTTTGCTTTTACATTTGAGTTAATAGGGCAAACCATACTATCAAGGGGGGGTTAATGTGATAAGTTAGATCAAAGTTCTTCATGGTGTGTTGCTCAATCCAAATCAAAACCCTAAACAAACCCATCTTTGAGTGAAGACATTGAGTGAGGACGTTCATTGGCTGTAGTGTCCGAGATGTTATTCTTCTGGACACTGAGTGCAATGGCCTCACTATGTTGGTGGATTCCTTGCGAGGCAAGGCAACCCCCCCCCCCCCACACACACACAGAGAGAGAGAGAGAGTGAGAGTGAGAGTGAGAGAGAGAGAGCGTCATTTAAAATTTCGACCATTGCCCACGTGTCCGGTTGCGAGTGCGTGAGTGCGCCTCCAACAGTCATGTTGGCCCTCGTGTCTGCTCCCATGGCTATAAATACCCACCCCCCTATAAATCAGATGGCCCTACACCTTGTCCGTGTTGCTATGCTAGATTGTCGGGCCATGATCCCCTTTGGGCGATAATCATGGATAAACTTTTATTATTACACTACAATGTTATGTTATGTTGAGATGGGGGGCTGAAAGGGCCGAGGGATGCCATCCAGGATGAGATGGGTCTGGCTCCCGACGGCTCCCCGAGTGATTCGTCGTGGCGGAACGACGGGGTAGGTAGATACCCTCCGGATGAGGTGAGCCTGGGCCCTGGGCGTTGCCGCGAGTAAATAAGAATAACATGCCTAACGAGATTAAGGTATTTGATCCGAGACTGCCACTGGCATATACACACTAACCGCCATGTGGGATAATGGTTTATGGTGCCCTCGGCATCATTAGTTCCTCCCAAAAGCTACCCAGATGTCACAGTTCAGAGATGTGGGCTGATTGTTAGGGTGAGCGGATACTGCCTACTGCTGATGCGGAGGTGGGCTTGGTCCCCGGCCAGTGGCGCAACGTGCAAGGAGTGCTTAGGGTGAGCGGCCAAACATCCCTTCGCGCTTAGGATGTAGACCGACGGGTGACCTCTCTGGAGAGCTAAGGTAGGACTTCGGCGTGTCAATCATCTGAGGCCAGGCAGACCCGTGGAAAAGTGCGTCTGTCCATAGGGTAATCGAGCGTGTCGGGCTATGTGGTGCACCCCTGCAGGGAAGTTAAACTATTCAAATAGACATGTCCCAATCTTCTACAACTTAAACTGGATACCTAATAAAATACACCAACCTAATATATATATATACATCCCAGCTATTCTGCAACTGATTTCTGAATAAGCTATTCAGGAACCGTTCCTAACTGCCCGAGAACAGACAGCTAACTGTGCGACCTATACTAGTTAACTGCCGGGCGGACTTTTTCTGGCACCGTTTTTTCGCACTGTTTTTTGGTCGTAATTATTGAACCATTAATCAAAATGATGCAAATGATATACCGTTGGATAGCTATTGAAAAGGAGCAAAAAACTCATGTTGATCGTTTTTCCAAAATCGATTCAGTTTTTAAAAAAAATTCAAAAAACTGAAAATTCATCAAATGAGTTTTCAATGTTTTTGTGAAAGGAATTTTCAATCTTTTTGTCAGATTGATGCGTATGATATACCGTTAGAAAGCTACCGATTAGCCTGAACTTTGGCATATATAACGCATTTTCAGATTTGCTACGGTTTAAGAGCAGTTTTCAAAAAATAACATCATTTTCGACATTTTTTGCCCGAACTGCTACAATACACGCTAACTGCTCGCGCGGAATAGCTAACTGACATATGCTGACAAGCTAACTACTGAGACAGAAGAAATTGTTTTTTTCCTTCTATACTTTTATCGTCGGGTCAAGTTAACCGTCGGGAGTGAAATAGCTAACTGCCAGGAATCGCGGTAGTTAGCACCAAGTTAACTGTCGGGACTGAAAATGTTTCTTTTTCTTTTTTTGATTGGGTCACACTAACTGCGGGTATGAAAATACCTAACTGCCTGGCAATGAGCAAGCTAACTGCCAGGGCTGATAATACTATTTTTTTTGCTTCTTTTTTTTTTCCCTGGTCAAGTTAACCACCGGGATTGAAATAGCTAAATGTCGGGGCTGCGACAGTTAACACCAAGTTAACTGTCAGGATTGAAAATACTTTTTTTTCATTGTTTTTTGCCCGGTTCAAGCTAACGGCTGGGGGTAAAATAGCTAACTGTCGGGGATTGCAGCAGTTAACACTGAGTTAACTGTTGAGATTAAAGATATAAATTTTTTCTTTAATTTCCTTTTCACCCTAGTCACGCTACCTGTCGGGAATGAAATAGCTAACTGTCCCGCGATGAGCAAGCTAACTGCCGAGGC
Organism: Elymus sibiricus; assembly: GCA_039707655.1. Classification (NCBI taxonomy): domain Eukaryota; kingdom Viridiplantae; phylum Streptophyta; class Magnoliopsida; order Poales; family Poaceae; genus Elymus; species Elymus sibiricus. The sequence goes on along the minus strand of CM077672.1, from coordinate 517,460,823 downwards.
GATACTATTTTTTTTGCATCGTTCATTTTTTGTCGGGGGTCACACTAAGTGCCATGAATACCGTTGTTAACTGCCACACCGGCGGATGTTAACTGCCACATTTCATGAACTTTTGTTTTTTTATTCTGAACTAATTCGGTTGTTGCAGTTAACTCCTATAACTTTGTAAAGTTAACTGCTATGGTCGTTTGTTAACTGACATTTTTATAATTAAAGTACTCCCTCCGTAAAGAAATACAGGAGCGTATAGATCACTAAAATAGTGATATAAACGCTCTTATATTTGTTTACAGAGGGAGTATTATATTTTTATTTTTTATTTAATTTTTTTGTTTAATGGTTGGTTGAGCCGAGTTAACTATTGATGCTCCCATAGCTAACTGCACCGATTTTTTTTTCAGAATTTTTAAAACCAGGTAAACTACCTCAATCTTTAGAATTAACTGTTTAAATTTTATCGGTCGATGTGTTCAAAGTTAACTGTTAGATTATCAAAAAATCAACTGCTGGCAAATTTTTCAAAGTCAACTTCTTGTTGTTTTTTCTCCCAGTTTTTCCAATGAATCGCCGTCATCTTAGTAGATAACTAACTTTTTTTATGTATAACTAATCCCTTTTTAGAGACAGTAAGGTAGTGTTATATCCTAAAAAAATATAGTAGTTAGATAAGGTTAGCATGACGGTCTTTTTTTTCAATTTTGCCAACTACCGAATGTCTCCTTTTGCAAACTTCTGGACTGGGACGAGTTAACTTGATTTTTCGCTACCACACGTAATCTCATCCTTTCACTTTGCTTGCCTTATCCTTTCTCTGTACTCATAACTGAAAGCACTAATACTCTCAAGTCTCAATTGTACTACAGAAACTGAATTAAATGAACTCCATGGGTGGTTGTCTTCTGGAAGCGCCTGCTGCGCGGGAGCACCGGAGCAGACTTGCAGTTAACTAGGAGCAGACTTGCAGTTGACCTCCAATTAACCAAGAGCAGACTTGCAGTTAACTACTGTTTGTTGTTGCAACGAATTGATTTTGCAGAGGAAAGGGCATCAACCAACCAGCAGCCATTGTTGGCGACCCACGCACGCAGGAGCAGGACCATGGTGGGGGTGGTGACCTGGGGGTGGGCGGGATGGGTGGCCGGCCACAGGCCTGCTTGCGCGGGGGAGGCCGGCGGCCATCAGGAAGAAGTTCACCTCTTGCCGTCGACCCGCACGTGGGAGGAAGGATTGGAGTTAGCGGCATGGCCCTGAAAACGAGCAGGAAAGAAACGCAAGAACTGTTGCATCTCCAACAGCTAACTCCTTCTCTTGGTAATTCATAACTGCAGAGAAAGAAACCCCATGACCAATTGTAGGAAAAACTGCACTTTGTTTTTGTCGTTCTCTACGCGAGCTAACTGCAGCCGTGGAGTTGAGCGGCCGGGGACGCACGACCGGCCGCGGTGTAGGCTATGACCGCAGGCTGGGAAAGTTGCACGGACGAGGAGCTGCCTCAGCTTTTGTTGCCCGCACATCAAGGGACGGCGCCGCCGGTGCAGAGACCCAGAGCCACGATGAGATGGGAGACCGGGGCAGCTGTTGCCGGAGACGACGAGGACCAGGAGGCTCGACGGACTGGATCCGAACGCCCCATGAGCTGGGGGTGGAGCTCACCTCCGGATCTCACCCGGATCCAATGAGGGCGATGCTCGATTTTTGGTTTAGGGACGGGAGGAGAAGAACGACGGTGATGGAGGCGGGTGGGTGCGGTGGTGGGTGCGGTGGCGTTGGCTGAAGATGGGGGTGGTTGGGTCGTGTCCGTGCGAAGAGGAAGCTGGGATAGGTGGGAGCTCATGCAGAGAGGAAGTGGGTTGGTGGTGGTGGGTCGTGAGTGGTCGGCGGCGAGGTTGGTGGGACCCCGACGGAGATATGGTTGGTGCGTGGTGGTTGGGGGCTCCTTGCACACAGAACACGGCGGTGGTGGCAGCACACCCGAGCTCGCTCGCTCCCTCGCGTCGCTAGCACGCCGCTCGCTCGCTCGCTCGCCCCCATGGGAAAATAAACAGGTTAGGAGGGGGTGGTTTCTGAATAAGCTTATTTAGAAACTCTAGAGGGGGGTTGCAGAATAGTATATATATATATATATATATATATATATATATATATATATATATATATATATATATATATATATATATATGACAAATATTTCCTACCACTTGCGTTTTGTATGTTGTATGTAGTATATATTAAATCGGAGAGTATGTACGCGTAGTATGTATTATATAACAATGTTTAGGTAGTACATATACTACTTTTTTGGTAGTATGTATCGTATTTTGAGTATGCTCCTTTTTACATACAAATATGTACGTATTTTATAAATATAATAAAAATCATGGGCCAACTTGTAATTTTTTCATGTAATTCACTTTGGAGTATCTTTTATATAGTATATGAACGTACTTAAAATGATAAAGTAGTATATATACTACCACATGGTAATATATAGGACATGTGGGGTAACTACCCCTAGGTGGTAGGATGTATTTTCCCTATATATATATATATATATATATATACTGCCCGCGGACCTCTTTCTCGCAGGGAGTCGAGGAAGGATCTTAGGGCAGTGCCCTATTGTATTATTACTTGTATTCATGTGCGCTACTCTCTTCTATTACTGCTAGCTACTCTATGCTCTTTCCTTGCTACAAGATGCTGGTGCTTTGATGATACCTAGAGCTTTCCCCCCTTTATTCTGGCATTTCTGCAGTATAGTCCATAGATATACCCCTTTCATTTGATATCGATGCATATGTAGTATAGATCTGATGTAAGTCTTGTGAGTACTTTGGATGAGTACTCACCGTTGCTTTGCACTTCTTTTCCTTCTATCCGGTTGCTGCTATCAGATGGTAGCACTCTGTTGGTGCAATGTCTTGCCCCCTTGGGTTTTGGAGATTGTTGTCAAAAACAGTATGAGACTAATTTGTATGCTAGTTCACACAGAGAGAAATAGTCCCTGACGTATCGAGAAGAATGCTATACTCTGATAAGAAGTTCGAAGAACTTCACCGAAAAGAATCTGCGTTGCAGAGAGGAGATAGATGTATTTCGGAACAAAATCATACCAAGAAGATCATGCGTGAAGAATTTGACCCCCCAAAAATTGCTGATGAGAAGCAATTGTTTCGGTGTGTCCGAATAAATTGACTACTGCCGAAAAGAACGAAGATGGAGAGAAGACATAGTGTTTTCTTCCGCAGTTCTTTTTTCTCTTTCTTGAGTCATAGGACCACCATACTATTAAGAGAGGTAAAGTGTTTGAAACTTAGGTTTGTCTGTTGCTGAACCAAATCGTATGTGAGACTTAGAGAAATCTCTTTGTGTTCTGAAAGTTTACTTACCAGACAGAGACGTTGTTCTTCTGGGCTGCGAGAGATATCTTTCAGACCAAGGAGTCAGCTTTCTTGTTCCTCAAGTAAAGTTGTCATGTGAATTTGAATTTCGGACCGTTGGAATGCACTTAATCAGACTGGATTCAAGTGTGCAGATCGTCACACTAAGCTCACGAAGAAGAATGAATTTGCTTCTCCATCTTCATCAATGAGACCAGTCACTGACACAAATCCTAATGTTGTGATTGAATCCAACATGAAGAGAATCTCCAAACTTGCTGGTGCTTATGCTGGGATGACAATGGACTCCGAAGATGAAATCTCAGAATCAGAATCCGACGAAGAAAATGAGTCCGATGGAAAACCAGGATGCGGTCATGCCCTCGTTGCTCATGCTTCATCTATGTCATCGATTTACTTTGACAACGACTCAAGTGATGATGAGGAACCAGCATTTTGCTTCATGGCAAAAGCCTGGAGAGATCAGGTATCACCAAAATGATAAAAGTATCTCGATAAAAATGATTTCTCTACAGAAAGCATTGCTTTTGTTAAACTTATCAAAATGGCTAATATACAACAAAATGATCTTGATCAACTTGAGAAAACCCTGAGGAAAACTGAAGGTTTGTTGGTCAAAGAGATGAAGAACAATGAAGTGTTGACAGAAGAGCATACTGCTCTCCTATCAACATTCAAGGATTTGTCAATACGTCATGATTCTATCTCAGTTCATTTCGAGAAGTTATCGAATGATTACCTGAAAAGGAATCAAGAACTTGAATCACTGAAAGAATCCTATGAAGATCTCAAGAAGGAAAATACTTCTCTCTTCACCGAGCAAACTGAAACATTTCCTGATGAATTTGTGCCACCTTGCTTAAAATTCTTAGAACGTAGCAATGCTGATTCCACTACTGAAACATCTGCTATTGCTGAAAGAAATGCAACTACTATCAATATTGGAACTAACACCTCTTTCGAGGAATATATTGCTATTTCTGATGAAAATTCTAGGTTGAAGAATTTGATTGAGACTGGAATGCTCAAAAGTCTCAAAGGGCACCAGACCCTTTGTGATGTGCTCAAGAAGTCAATTCTTCATAAGAATCCTAGAAAGGAAGGATTGGGTTTCGAGAGAAAACTCAATACTGATAGTACATATTGGACCCTCGAATAATATCCTAGGACAAGTTGAATCCCTGCCAAGAGCAAAACTCTCGAACCTGCATTATTATCTGAATATGATTGTCCCATTCCTGTTGATGATGATGAGTCACTTGACTCAAACTACAAACTATCCAAACAACCGAATGGTTGTGTTATTGCTCGGTATATTGGCACTAACTGCAGGATAGGTTCACCCAAAAGGCAAATATGGGTTGAGAAGTCCATCATTGAAAAACATCCTGTTACTGCCAATCTAACCTTGCAGGGAAATTATCTTCGAGGAAATGAATGTTCTTCACAATCGAGCACTGCTCACACCTCGAAGAGAAATGGAGTAATTGAACATTAGAAGGAGTACATGCGTACTTCTTCGAATCACTATATGCATGTCTCTGGAAACAATTTCAATGCCTATTCCTATAACTATGTTAACTCTTCATAGATGAGAAACTCCAGAGCTTCACGAAGACAAACTATTCTTGCTCGACCGAAACAAATGGTGCATCAACCACTCGCAAGGATGTGGGTGGTGAAAGATAACTAATATCTCTTGCAGGAAATATGTCTTAGGGTTACTCATTTCATATCCTATACCTCGAGACATAATTGTTGGTGCAGGGGATTCACTCTCATTTTCGAAAGAAATCAACCCTTGCCCCTGTCTACGTTCCATTTATCCTCAGTAGTTTCTCTGAGTTAATTGGTTTACATGATTCTTATTGCCTCTTTGTAACTTGGTTTTCAGATTGCTTATTTGCTATGATTTGGAGTTTTGTCCGAAGAACAACTCACTCATTGTTATCTCCTTTATCTGTTTTATTCATCTGGCTGAGTGAATTGTTTCGGACCCGTTTTCCCCTCCATTCTTTCACATCCAAATCAATGCTTCTAGTTATGAGTATGCGATTTCATCGGAAATGCATTTCTCTCTGAGGTCCTTGGTCATGAGAAAAATGCATCTCGATTTTTTTATCCAATTTGGCGAAAGCCCTCCAAAGTTTGGGTCTCCCGCCCGAGTCCGGAGAAACCACAAAAATCAGTTGCCACCTGCCCACGATCTCCACTAACCCGATCGTGCACATTGAATGCAGAGAGTCCAATTGCTGTGGACCATCGATCTTCCTCGGGCGGTTGGGTATCTTTCCTTTAAATACCCCCCGTCGTCTTCCTTGGACGGTTCGGCACCCGGTTCATTCCTTCGACTCCGCACCACCTTCATCTTTCCGAGCTCATGCTTGCAGCAGATCTGACGAATCGCTCCGCCGTGAAACTCTGGTGGAACCTTGCCACATTTGGTCCTTGTTGACTGGGTTGTCGACTCGGTAATCTCCTTCGTCGCATCACCGTAGTCGATCTCTGTTACCAAGTTAGGGTACGGAGATCCGAACTAACCTACTCAACTCCCTGTTCTTAGGGCTAGTTCATCCTGTGTAATTTTTCTTTTATTTTTTACTGCCGCGATAGATCTTTAGGGCTCTCTAAGATTTACTGAGCGCGGTTTGTAGATATTCCTCGCACTTAGTCTGCACAGATCTAGATTCATATGTGCATCCTCAATGAAGATTAGTTTGATCTTGCTCTAGTGAATTTCTCAGAACTTGCTAGCATGAATTCTATCGATGATATTATCGATTGTGATACATCTCGAATCTCTGGTCAAAACTTTTTGAAAAAGTTGTTTTTCTTCGATAAAAATCCTTCTGTGCATACTCATAACCCTGTCTATTTTCCCTTGTACCTAATTCTATTCACAGGTGATATGGCTTCTAGTTCGGGAAAGCACATGGTATCCGATAAAGATCAAGAAGAGCAACTGCCTCAGATCTCACCAGATAAAGGCCAAGGCAAGAAAATAATGAAGGGCTCTACAAAATCTTCGAAGCCGCCTAAGGCACCGAAGAAAAAGGTTGAGGAAGAACCTCCAGTGATTTCTGAAAAAGTTCCTGAAGAGGTTGCACTGCCGGCTGAAGAAGATGTGGCTGTCTCTGAAGATCCAGGCATCGGTTCTGAGGACCGGCCAAGGAAAGTTGGTCGTGGTCATGAACCTAATACCACCGATGAGATGTCTGACCCTGGACCATACAAGATGCCTCCAGAAGGTGGAACGCTGACTGAAAGAAATACAGGGCTGCAGAAGATAAAACGCAAATGGGCGAGAAAATGGTTCAATTATGAAAATGTTCAAGAAAAATATGCGGTGCTGTTCGCATTCAACCCTCCATGGAATGAGTGCATTGCTGAAGGCTGCATCAGGGCAGGAGAAGAAAATGTAAGGCCTCCACAGCCGCCAAACGCTCACCCCAGTTCCATCAAGACTCCTGTGGATTACCCTAAGGAAGTCGAGAGGAGGGCCAAGGCAAAGGCCAAGAGAGAAAAGAAAGCGGCCAAAGCCGACAAAATTGAAGCTGAGAATGTCACTCTGACTCAGCAGGATGTTGAGAAGAAGAAGGAGCGTGCCTCTGCCTCAAAGGCAAGTCGCTCGAAGAAGAACACTACTGCTTCCTCAAGTGTTGCAAAGCCTCGAAGGAAAGGACTTGCAAAGAGGTCCAAGAAAGCTGCAAACTCTTCAGATGATGGTGGGTACTCTTCTGACTCAGAAGAAGAAGAAGGTCCCGAAGAAAATTTGCCTAAGAAGAATGCTGAAGAAATTCAGTATGACCAGAAGGCAATCCTCGATAACCCCACCAAGAGCACTTTATCTTCAGAGGCTCTTCTGTCTCCAAGAAGATCTCCCAGACATGTTGTGGAGAAATTTGGTGATATTCCTTTGGTGACTATTGTACCCAAGATGTTGAGCAAGAAAACTGCCAAGAAAAAGAAACCATCAGCTGAAGAAGTTGAAAGTTTCACCCAGAAGGAGAAAACAAATGTTCCAGAAGTTATTGAAGTGCCCCCAGCATATGATTATATGCTCTTCATAGATCTCATTGACGGCGCTGCCTATGATACACAGACTAAAGATCTTGATAGTTTGGAGTTGCCATCTGATGTCAAGGAACTGGCAAAGAAGTTCTTTGTCGAGCTAAAAGAAATCACCAAGGAGCTTACTGATGCTCAGAACGATAAGCAAACTTTGGAACAGATGTGGAGAGATGCCCAGACTGAATTTGAGACCAAGGGTGCCGACAAACAAATAGTGACTGTGACCAAGGCCATCAACACTATTAGGAAGAAGAAGCTGGATTGGCATAACTGCTTGACCATGCAAGTTTCTCAGTTGTGTAATAGAAGAACTGAAGAAATTCGCAACAAAGCATATGCTGACATGAGGAGAGCTGCTGGGGAAAAATGTTAAAAGATCAGGGCTCAGGCTAGAAAGCTGAAAGAAAATACTGATCGCCGTTTGATGATAGTTGCCACCAAGGAAATTCCTTTGAGACAGAGTGGTCCCATGCCACAAGCACCATCCTCTCCACCACTTGAAGAAGCATAGCATTTCGCTGGTGCTGGTGAAGTTGTTATCCCTGGGCCCAGTGCCCATGAAGAAAAAGCTGAGGACATTGCGCTCTCTCACAAGACGCATGTCGAGAAAGTAGCACCACCGGAGCAGACTGCTCCCGAAGAGAAAATCGATGAAGAAATTGTGATTTAGAAAGCCGTTCCATCGCCACTGAGGAACGCACCTGAGATGCCCTCCAAGCCTAGCGCGGAGGAGAAAGTTAAAGATGAGGGCGAGCCTAGCGCAGCCTGAAAAGATTCATACTCAGTCCCATTCTATGATGAAGCTGCTTGAATGGATGTTGACTGTGACCTTGCTCCTCATCCCAAAGATGTTATCACAGGAGAGGAAGAAAAGAAAGATGATAAGCCAATGGCTCAAGAACAAATTATCCCACCGGTTATTGAGACAGAAGCCTCCACCAGTCGAAAAGATAATTGAAGAAAAGGCCCTAGAGTGGAAAGAAAACATGTCTGAAAAAGGTGCCGAGAAAATGGCTGGCAAGGCTGATGTTGACCAGGCTATTGCTGGCAAAAGTGATGGATCTTCAAAGCCATCAAAGAAAGGAAAGCTGAAGAAGTTGATGCCGCCACTCAAATCCATTGATGAACATCAGACTGCTCCTGATGATATTTGTGCGGTTGGCAATTTGGATGAGGAAGTTTGCTACTTGTAGCTTGCGTTGGTTTTATCCCCGAAGAGGAAGGGATGATGCAGCACAGTAGAGATAAGTATTTCCCTCAGTTATGAAACCAAGGTTATCGAACCAGTAGGAGAATCACGCAACACCTCATTAGCAGCACCTGCACACAAACAACAAATCCTTGCACCCAACGCAAACGAGGGGTTGTCAATCCCTCGGCGGTAAATTGCAAGATTAAATTGTATGTGATAGATAGATAGATTGAAACAAAAATACAAAATAAAATAAATAAAAGAAAATGGCAGCAATATTTTTAGGGTTTTAGTAATATGATTTAGATTGACCCGGGGGCCATAGTTTTCACCAGAGGCTTCTCTCAAGAAAATAGCATACGGTGGGTAGACAAATTACTGTTGGGCAATTGATAGAAAAGCAAATAATCATGACGATATCCAAGGCAATGAACATATATATAGGCACCACGTCCGAGACAAGTAGACCGACTCCTGCCTGCATCTACTACTATTACTCCACACATCGACCGCTATCCAGCATGCATCTAGTGTATTAACTCCATAAGAACGGAGTAACGCCTTAAGAATGATGACATGATGTAGACAAGATAAACTCACATATGAATAAACCCCATCTTTTTACCGTTAATAGCAACGATACATACGTGTCATGTCCCTTTCTGTCACTAGGATTGAGCACCGCAAGATCGAACCCATTACAAAGCACCTCTTCCCATGGCAAGATAAATCAATCTAGTTGGCCAAACCAAACCAATAGATCGGAGAAGAAATACGAGGCTATAATAATCACGCATAAAAGAGTTCAGAGAAAACTCAAATAATATTCATGGATAATCTGATCATAAACTTACAATTCATCGGATCCCAACAAACACACCGCAAAAAGTGATTGCATCGGATAGAACTCCAAGAACATCGAGGAGAACATTGTATTGAAGATCAAAAAGAGAGAAGAAGCCATCTAGCTACAAACTATGGACCCGAAGGTCTGTGGTAAACTACTCACGCATTATCGGAGAGGCAGCAAGGTTGATGTAGAGCCCCTCCGTGATCGATTCCCCCTCCGGCGGAGTACCGGAGAAGGCCTCCAGATGTGATCTCTCGAAAACAGAAACTTGCGGCGGCGGAAAAAGTATTTCGTGGACTCCCCTGAGGGTTTCTGATTTTTCCTGAATTTATAGTGGTGGAATTAGGTCAAACGGAGCTGGGGTGGGCCCACGAGGCAGCAGGGCGCGCCTGGGGGGCAGGCGCGCCCTGGTGGCTCGTGGCCACCTCCTCTGGCGTCTGGTCTTCTCTTGAAGCTTCTTGTGTTTATCTTGGCCAATAAAAAATTTCCAAAAAGTTTCGTGGCATTTGGACTTCGTTTGGTATTGATTTTCTGTAAAACAAAAACAGGGTAGAAAACAACAACTGGCACTGGGCACTAGGTTAATAGGTTAGTCTCCAAAAATGATATATAATTGCTGTAAATGTATATAAAAACATCCAAGATTGATAATATAACAGCATGGAACAATCAAAAATTATAGATACGTTGGAGACGTATCAGCATCCCCAAGCTTAATTCCTGCTCGTCCTCGAGTAGGTAAATGATAAAAACATAATTTTTGATGTGGAATGCTGCCTAACATATTCATCACATATTCTTTTCTTTTGTAGCATGGACATTGGAGATAGTCTATAATTTGACATGAAGATATAAATACTCAAGCATGCTAACAGGCAACCATGTCTTTCATAATATCAACGCTAAAGAAAGTTATCCCTTGCCCATTATGCTCAATCATTGATCCATTCATGAAACACACTCAGATATTAGCTACATCCAATGCACAAGTATGACAATAGTGCTCTCTAGTTGGTCCTTTTGTAAGAGAAGATGGAGACTCAAATAAAAATAAAAATTGCATAAAAGTAAATAGACAGGCCCTTCACAGAGGGAAGTAGAGATTTGTCAAATGTGACAGAGCTCAAAGCTTAAATTAGAGAGATAAAAGTATTTTGAGAGGCATGCTTTTCCTGTCAACGAAAACGACCGAGAATTCCCATATTTTCCATGCTAGACACATCATAGGCAGTTCCCAAACAGAAAGTAAAGTTTATTTCCTTTCCACCATTTCTTTCACAATCCATGGCTAGCCGTATCCACGGGTGCCCTCCAAACCAACACTTTCCAAGGAATTTTGTTGTTATTAATTTTTGATTTCATTGTGGGACTGGGCATCCCTATTACCAGCCACTCTCTCGTGCAATGACAAGTGAATAAACACTCATGGTGAGAATAACACACCTAGCATGGAAAATAATGGCCACCCCCTGCCGCTTCATGAGCGGTACGGGCACACAAAACAGAAAATTATTTTGAAAATTAGAGTTGGCACACGCAAATTTACTTGGAACGGCATTGAAATACCGCATATAGGTAGATATAGTGGACTCATTTGGCACAACTTGGGTTTAAGGAGTTTTGATGCACAAGCAGTATTTCCGCTTAGTACAAATGAAGGCTAGCAAATAGATTGAGAAGCAACCAACCAAAAAACGAAAACGGTCATAAACATGCATTGAACATAACTAACACCGAATAATGCACCATAAGTAGGATATAATTTCATTGCATAACTATTGACTTAATGTGCATGCATAGGGAATCACAAACCTTAACACTAATATTCTTACTGAATCACAATTACTCACTAACATGACTCACATATTATCATTTCCATATCGCAAAACTATTGCAAGGAATCACACTTATCATATCCAATGATCTATATGAAAGTTTTTATTTATATCCCTCTTGAATATTCATCACTTTGGGACCAAATTCATATCTTGTGCAAATTACCGTTACTATTATCAACTCTCAAAAGGATTTAAGTGAAGCATGAGAGTGCAAATATTTCTTCAGAATTTTAGTCTTATCAATTCTGAAAATAATATAAGTGAAGCATGAGAATCCATTTCTTCAAAATTTCAATCTTATCAACTCTCAAAATAATATAAGTGAAGCATGAGAGTTTATTTCTTCAAAATTTTAATCAACTCTCAAAATAATATAAGTGAAGCATGAGAGTTTATTTCTTCAAAACATAGCCACCACCGTGCTAAAAAAGATTTAAGTGAAGCACTAGAGCAACTGCCTTGCTAAAAAAATTTAAGTAAAATTCGTACTAAGTAGAGATACTACTTGTGCATCCAAAAACCCTTAAACCCAGTTTCTTCCCATGAGTGTCCACCATACCTGCCTATGGATTGAATAAGATCCTTCAAGTAAGTTGTCATCGGTGCAAAAAGCAATAAAAATTGCTCCTAAAATATGTATGATCTTTTATTGCAAGGGAAAATAAGCGTTGTACGAACTTGTGATGGTAAAGAAATAAAAGCGACGGACTGCATAATAAAGGTTGTTATCACAAGGGGCAATATAACGTGATGTTCCTTTGCATTAAGGGCTTGTGCATCCAAAAATAAAAAGCGCATGACAACCTCTGCTTCCCTCTGCGAAGGGCCTATCTTTTACTTTTATTTATTTACTTTTATGTATTTACCTTTATGCAAGAGTCAATAAGTATTCATTCTCATTTCAACCTTAATTATTCTCTAGTTGGTAAGCATCATGTGGTGGGGAAAGATCCAGGCACATATGGCCAGTCAAATATATTTGATCATGAATTATTATTGTTGACAATTATCTCTATGATAAATAAGTTGGGAGGTGAAACACTAAGCCCCTATCTTTCTCTGTGTTCGATGGATGACATTTGTTCTAAAAATATGCTTTGAGTACTAGCAATCATAGAAGACTGTATGATAATTGAGTATGTGGAGCTCTTACTTAGACTTTGTTGAAATTAAGTTGAATTGCAATTGTTTGGTGACTAAGAACATAGGTTGTTAAGTTTCAAGAGATTGCATTGTTCGAACCATAACATGTGAATTGATTGCTACTTTATCATGATGAGTTTTATGAGAAAGAGTTGATGTTATGATGCTAGGAAAAGTGATTGAAATTATCATTGATCAAACTTATGCACTATGCTAGCATTCACACTTCATAAATTACTTCTTTTATCATTTACCTACTCGAGAAGGAGCAGGAATTAAGCTTGGGGATGCTAATACGTCTCCAACGTATCTATAATTTATGAAGTATTCATGCCATGTTTATTATAGTTTTGTATGATTTTGGTGCACTTTTATATGGCTTTTATATGATTTTTATGGACTAACATATTGACCTAGTGCCCAGTGCCAGTTGCTGTTTTCTGTTTGTTTTTGGTTTTCCATAAAATCCATATCAAATGAAGTCCAAATGCAGCGTAACTTTTTGATGATTTTTTCTGGAAGGAAACATACCCAAGAAGCTTCGGGGGAGCAGCAGAAGAGCCACAGGGGCCCCACAAGCCACCAGGGCGCACCACCCCCCAGGCGCGCCCTGGTGCCTCGTGGGCCCCCTGTGGCACCTCTTTGCGTGATTCCAACGCTGAAAAATCATATATATTCAGAAACCCCCGAAAGTTAACCTAGATGAGTTTTTACGCCGCCGCAAGCCTCTGTACCTCCACGATCTCATCTACAGCCCTTTTCCAGCACCCTGCCGGAGGGGGGGAATCATCACCGAAGGCCATCTTCATCATCCCGGCGGTCTCCATGACGAGGAGGGAGTAGTTCACCCTCGGGGCTAAGGGTTTGTACCAGTAGCTATGTGTTTTATCTCTCTCTCTCTCTCTTTCGTGTTCTTGATTTGGCACGATATTGATGTACGGCGAGCTTTGTTAATATAGTTGGATCATATGGTGTTTTTCCCCTCTCTATCTTGTTGAGATGAATTGAGTTTTTACCTATGAGGTTTCACTATTATCGGATTGAATAGTTTTATGGATTTGAGAACACTTGATGTATGTCTTGCATATGAATACCCGTGGTGACAATGGGGTATTATATTGATTCACTTGATATATGTTTTGGCACTCAACTCATGGATTGCCGAGGTGACATTGGGGTAATCTATGCATAGGGGTTGATGCACGTTTTCGTCCTACTTTCTCCGGTAGAAATCTTGGGGCACTCTTTGAAGTTCTTTGTGTGGATTGAATATTATGAATCTGAAGTTGTTTGATGCATATCGAATAATCAACTCACGGATACTTGTGGTGACATTGGAGTATCTAGGTGACATTAGAGTTGGTTGATGCGTATCATATGGTGTTATTTTAGTACGAACTCTAGGGCTGTTTGTGACACTTATAGGAATAGCTCAATAGATTGATCGGAAAGAATAACTTTGAGGTGGTTTCGTACCCTACAACAATTTCTATCTTATGTTCTCCGCGAATAGGAACTTTGGAGTGATTCTTTGTCGCACGTTGAGGGATTGTTATATGATCCAATTATGTTAGCATTGTTGAGAGATTGCAATAGTGAAAGTATGAACTCTAGGCCTTGTTTTCAAGCATTGCAATACCGTTTGTGCTCACTTTTACTACTTGCTACCTTGCTGTTTTTATATTTTCAGATTACAAAAACCTATATCTACTATCCATACTACACTTGTATCACCATCTTTTCGCTGAACTAGTGCACCTATACAATTTACCATTGTATTTGGTGTGTTGGGGACACAAGAGATTTCTTGTATTTGATTGCAGGGTTGTTTGAGAGATACCATCTTCATCCTACGCCTCCCACGGATTGATAAACCTTAGGTCATCCACTTGAGGGAAAATTGCTACTGTCCTACAAAACTCTGCGCTTGGAGGCCCAACACGAGTCTACAAGAATTAGTTGTGTTGTAGACATCAGATGTCAGCTAATGTTGCCCCTGTCAACTACATCACCTTTGTGGCGTACCATCTGAAGGGTCCAGCTGCACAATGGTGGGACAGCCACTAGCGTATGCTGCATATTGGAATAGTCACCACTTGGCTTGAATTCCAGACTACTTTCCGTGCCTGCCACATTCCTCAAGGTCTGATGGACAAGAAGAAGAAGGAATTCCGCAACGTCACTCTGGGCAAGAAGATAGTTGATGCATACCAGAGGGAATTTCTTGACCTATCTCGCTATGCTGAAGATGACGTCTCCACTGACACACACAAGCAGGAGAAGTTTCGTGAAGGACTAGATCCCGCTCTAAAGCATGCACTTAGCCTCAATGAATTCGCAGACTTTGCGACGCTTGTTAACAAGGCTATTCAGGCTGAGACTAGTCAGGTTGAACTCCAGGAGTCGCTCAAACGCACTCGTGACATTGGCTCATCTTCGGGCCCGTCTGCTCAGAACAGCCGAGTGTGGATTCCTCACGATGGCTATCATCAAGCGGCCCCAGCACCGATGCCTTCTTATGTTGCACCTCGTCTGCCTCCACCAACGAGACAACTCAGCGTTCAAGGTGGATAGCCCAATACTATGGCTCCTCATCCAAATGATGGCTTATGCTTCAAGTGTGGCCAACCTGGACATTATGCCAGAGACTGCCGCCAGAATCAGTTTGCACTTCCTTTTACTAGCCGTGGAAATGGCCATCGACAATCAGCCCAGAAATTTTAATGCCAGACCACCTACAATCGATCGTGGTCGTGTCAACCACGTCAACATCGAAGAAGCTCAGGAGGCGCCAACCATCGTGATGGGTACCCTTCCTGTTAATTCAGCACCAGCTTCTGTTCTTTTTTATTCTGGAGCATCACATTCATTCATCTCTCAAAGTTTTGCATTCATGCATGACATATCACGTGAAGAGACACATTCCCCATTAGTTGTCAGCACCCCGGTGTCGGTACCGTGACCGTTGGGTTCACGGCTCCAACTGCACACGGGCCACAGTAACCTCCTTGCCGGGGCAGGCAACCGAAAGAACACTCCGGCAACGGACTGTTACCACTACTTCAAGGTGGCGTGCAAAACTTCATGGAGGCACTCACTGACTACAAGACCCAGGAGGAGCTCAGGCTCCGTGGTGGTATGCAAATCTTCATCAGGACCTGCTATATCCTCCTACAACTGGCGGCCAAGTCAAGGAAGAAAGGATGCCCAATCGACCCGACAACGAGCCGGGACGGCCGACACCCGGGAACGAACTAAGCACCTGGCAACAACTGATTCACCTCACCCCCCGGCAAGCAAGGACAGCAAACCACCACATCCAGCATGTGGCGGATGGGTTCTGCCCAGGCTCCCGCACGTGGCAGGCATGTGAAGGGGGAGGAAGAGTTACAGCAGTGCAAGTGCTAATTCACCGCGCCATTTGCCATGCCATGGACACCTGCATTAGCAAGCATCGTGCTAATGCCAGGCCGAGGCCACTAATGGTTCGGCAAGACAAGCGTTCATTCCTGGGAACCAGAAGACGGCGACACATCATCATGCATTTAATGCTTATACCTACCTTGTCAGGGTAGGGTATATCTACCGTAGTCATTGTGGTATCCCTTGGACTATAAAAGGAGAGCCTGGCTACGGTAGGAGGGGATCGGAATTTTTAAAGAGATAGAATGGTTGGATAGTTAGTAGATTACAGATTAGAAAGGAGCAAGCAACACCTTCCCTTCCCGAGAAAGCCTTGTAGCTACTGTCCACCATATCAACAAAAGCAAAAAGCAGGAGTAGGGTATTACGCAACCATGCGACCTGAACCTGGGTAGATCGTAGTGTGCTTTACTTTTTCCTGTTGGTGTTGGTCCATGCTTTGCGCCCCGCCTTACAAATCTACAAAGAGACACCTCCTATCCTTGGTGTCTCACGTGTGTTCTGCACACGCGCGATGACACCCAGGATCCCATTGTCATGCCTCCATGGTGAGCCATAATGTCCCCGTTGAAATTGGAGGTCTAGTGTTCCTTGCCTCTCTCATCACCGTCAAGTCTGCCAATATAGATGTCATCCTCGGTATGGATTGCCTGAAAGCCCATAACGCCTTGATCGACTGTGCTGCTAAAACAGTCCTACTCACACACCCTTCCGGCCAGATAATCAACTACACAGCCCAAAAAATTCAGAATGCCGAGACCCAGATATATGCCCTAAATGCTCTGAAAGCGTCTCCACTTGATAACATCGAGAACATTCCGGTAGTCCGTGACTTCCAGGATGTCTTTCTAGAAGAACTTCCAGGAGTGCCCCCAGTTAGAGCTGTTGAGTTTGTTATCGACTTAAAACCAGGCACCGCTCCTATCGCCAAACGCTCATACAAGATGCCGCCACATGAACTTCTTGAGCTAAAGCAGGAACTCGAAGAGTCACTTTGCAAAGGATTCATTCATTCCATCTCTTATGCATGGGGTTCCCCTTCGCTCTTTGTTAAGAAGAAGGATGGAACTAATCGTTTGGTTGTTGATTATCGTCCTGTCAATCAGGCAACGATCAAGAATAAGTATTCACTTCCCAGAATCAATGACCTGTATGATCAAATTGTTGGTTCATCCGTCTTTTATAAACTTGATTTGAGGTTAGGATACAATCAGATCAGAGTTCGCGATGAGGACATTCCGAAAATAGCCTTCGTTACTCGCTATGGTTTATACGAGTACACTGGCATGTCCTTTGGTCTAACCAATGCTCCAGCCAGCTTCTCCTAGTTGATGAATTACATTTTCATGGAATACCTTGACAAATTCATCGTGGTTTATCTCGATGACATTCTAGTCTACTCTAAGAATGAAGTAGAACATGCCGAACATATTCGGCTTGTGTTAGAAAAGCTTCGTGAACATCAGTTGTATGCCAAATATTACAAGTGTGAGTTCTGGGTATCTGAAGTGACCTATCTAGGCCACGTGATTTCTGCTGAAGGCATTGCTGTTAATCCAGAATGAGTTGAAGCTATTCTTAACTGGACTCCTCTGTTGGAAATATGCCCTAGAGGCAATAATAAATTAGTTATAATTATATTTCCTTGTTCATGATAATCGTTTATTATCCATGCTATAATTGTATTGATTGGAAACTCAAATACATGTGTGGGTACATAGACAACACTGTGTCCCTAGTAAGCCTCTAGTTAACTAGCTCGTTGATCAAAGATGGTTAAGGTTTCCTAGCCATAGACATGAGATGTCATTTGATAACGGGATCACATCATTAGGAGAATGATGTGATGGACAAGACCCAAACTACGAACGTAGCATATGATCGTGTCAGTTTATTGCTATTGTTTTCTGCATGTCAAGTATCTGTTCCTATGACCATGAGATCATGCAACTCCCTGACATCGGAGGAGTACCTTGTGTGTATCAAACGTCGCAACATAACTGGGTGACTATAAAGGTGCTCTACAGGTATCTCCAAGGGTGTCTGTTGGGTTGGCATGGATCAAGACTGGGATTTGTTACTCCGTGTGACGGAGAGGTATCTCAGGGCCCACTCGGTAATACAACATCACAATGAGCCTTGCAAGCAATGTGACTAAAGTGTTAGCCATGAGATCTTGTATTACGGAATGAGTAAAGAGACTTGCCGGTAACGAGATTGAACTAGGTATAGAGATACTGACGATTGAATCTCGGGCAAGTAACATACCGAATAACAAAGGGAACAACATACGGGATTAACTGAATCCTTGACATAGAGGTTCGACCGATAAAGATCTTCGTAGAATATGTAGGAGCCAATATGGGCATCCAGGTCCCGCTATTGGTTATTGATCGTAGAGGTGTCTCGGTCATGTCTACATAGTTCTCGAACCCGCAGGGTCTACACACTTAACGTTTGGTGACGATTAGTATAGTTGAGTTATTGGGTTGGTGACCGAAGGTTGTTCGGAGTCCCGGATAAGATCCCGGACATGACGAGGGTCTTCGGAAGAGTCCGGAGGTAAAGATTAATACATGTGATAATAGTGTTTTGATCTCCGGAAGGGTTCCGGAATTCACCGGAAGAGGTTCCGGATGTTTACCGAAGTGTTCGGGTGCAGCAACACTTTATATGAGCCAAAGGGGTAAAGCCCACGAGGTATTGGAAAGTGCAAAAGGAAGTTTTGCTACTGCCTTAAGCGGTACTACCGCTGTAAGGCAGTACTACCGCGTAAGCGGTACTACCGCTGTGAAGCGGTACTACCGCTCATGAGCGGTACTACCGCTTGTGCGCGATACTACTGGAATCCGAGTTGGACTCTTTCCCTGCGGGCCAAACCGACCTTGTGCGGGCAAAACCGACCTGGAGGAGGCTTTTACTCCAAGTTTAGACCCCAAGGCTCAACATATAAATAGAGGGCAAGGGCTAGCACACGGGATACATTAAGATTTCCCAAGCCATGTGTCGGCAACCCTAACCCTCTAGTTCTCCCGTCATAATCTCCGTAGTGCTTGGCGAAGCCCTGCAGAGATTGTTCCTCACCACCATCACCACGCCGTCGTGCTGCCGGAACTCATCTACTACTTCACCATCGCTCGCTGGATCGAGGAGGTGAAGGCGTCATCAAGCCGTACGTGTGTTGAACGCGGAGGTGCCGTCCGTTCGGCACTAGTTCGTGATCGGATCAAGGGACGACTTGCGATTTGGATCGCGGAGACGTTCGACTACATCAACCGCGTTTCTTAACGCTTCCTCTTAGCGATCTACAAGGGTATGTAGATTCACTCTCCCTCTCGTAGATGCTCATCACCATGGATAGATCTTGTGTGTGCGTAGGAAAATTTTTGTTTCCCATGCAACGTTCCCCAACAGTGGCATTTGAGCTAGGTTTATGCGTAGATGAGATCTCGAGTAGAACACAAACTAGTTGTGGGCGTGGGTGTATACATATTGCTTGCCGTTACTAGTTGATACTTGATTCGGCGGTATTGTGAGATGAAGCGGCCCGGACCAACATTACTCGTACGCTTACGAGAGACCGGTTCCTTCAACTGACATGTAACTTCGTTGCATAAAGATGGCTAGCGGGTGTCTGTCTCTCTCACTTTAGTTGAATCGATTTCAATGAATAGGGTTCTTTTAGAAGATCAAAAAGCAATCACTACACCACGTTGTGGTTTTGTGTAGGTAAGAACGGTTCTTGCAAACCCGTAGCAGCCACGTAAAACTTGCAACAACAATTAGAGGACGTCTAACTTGTTTTTGCAGGGTATGTTGTGATGTGATATGGCCAATTACATGATGAGATATATGTGATGTATGAGATGATCATGTGTTGTATAGAATATCACGACTTGCATGTCGATGAGTACGGCAACTGGCAGGAGCCATAGAGTTGTCTTTAATTATTTTCGCCGTTTTTGCTTTACTTTATCGCTATGAGTTAGCTATAGTCGTAGAAGCAACAGTCGGCGCGACAACCTCATGGCGACACGTTGATGGAGATCAAGATGATGGAGATCATGGTGTCATGCCGGTGACGATGGAGATCATGCCGGTGCTTTGGAGATGGAGATCAAAAGCACAAGTTCATGGCCATATCATGTCACTTATGATTTGCATGTGATGTTAATCCTTTTATGCATCTTATTTTGCTTAGGACGACGGTAGCATTATAAGGTGATCCCTCACTTAAATTTCAAGATAAAATTGTGTTCTCCCTGAGTGTGCACCGTTGCGAAAGTTCATCGTTTTGAGACACCACGTGATGATCGGGTGTGATAGACTCTACGTTCACATACAACGGGTGCAAACCAGTGTTGCACGTGCGGAACACTCGGGTTAAACTTGACAAGCCTAGCATGTACAGACATGGCCTCGGAACACAAGAGACCGAAAGGTCGAACATGAGTCATATAGTAGATATGATCAACATGAAGATGTTCACCATTGAAACCACCTCAACTCACGTGATGATCGGACTTCAGTTGGTGGATTTGGATCATGTTACACTCGAATGACCGGAGGGATGCCAATTTGAGTGGGAGTTTTTTAAGTAATATGATTAACTAAACTCATTATCTAGAACAATAGTCTAAGTTGTCTTTGCTATATTTATGTTGTAGATCATGGCTCGCGTAGTAGCACCCCTAAATTTTAATGCGTTCCTAGAGAAAGCTAAGTTGAAAGATGATGGAAGTAACTTTGTGGACTGGGCCCGTAATCTAAGGATTATCCTTACGGCTTCCCAGAAGGCTTATGTCCTTGATGCACCGCTTGGTGATCCACCCGCTCCAGTTGAGTCTCTAGACTTTGTGAACGCCTGGCAGGCTCGTTCTGAAGATTACTCAATAGTTCATTGTGCAATATTGTATGGCTTAGAAACGGGACTTCAAAGACGTTTTGAACATCATGGAGCATATGCGATGTTCCAGGAGTTGAAGTTTATCTTTCAGAAGAATGCCCGGATCGAGTGATATGAGATCTCCGATAAGTTCTATGCTTGCAAGATGGAGGAGAACGGGTTTATCAGTGATCACGTACTCAGAATGTCTGGGTACTCCACCCGTCTGGCTGAATTGGGGATGCCCCTTCCGCCAGAGGCTATCACTGACAGAGTTCTTCAATCATTGCCACCTAGCTACAAGAGCTTCGTGTTGAACTATAACATGCACAGGATGAACAAGTCAGTCGCCGAGCTGTTTGCGATGCTGAAAGCCGCTGAGTCTGAAATTCAGAAGGAGCATCAAGTGTTGATGGTCAATAAAACCACTAGTTTCAAGAAAAATGGCAAGGGTAAGAAGGGTAACTCCAAGAAGAGTGGCAAAGCAGTTGCTCCTCTCGTGAAGAAACCCAAGGCTGGACCCAAACCAGAAACTGTGTGCTTTCATTGCAAGGGAACTGGACACTGGAAGCGGAACTGCCCCAAGTATTTGGCTGACAAGAAGGCGGCCAACAACAAACAAGGTATATATGATATACATGTTATTGATGTGTACCTTACCAACTCTCGTTGTAGTGCCTGGGTATTTGATACCGGTGCGGTTGCTCATATTTGCAACTCAAAACAGGAACTGCGGAATAGACGGAGGCTGGCAAAGGACGAAGTGACGATGCGCGTGGGAAATGGTTCCAAGGTTGATGTGATCGCCGTCGGCACGCTCGCTCTTAGATTACCATCGGGATTAGTGATGAACCTGAATAATTGTTATTTAGTGCCTGCGTTAAGCATGAACATTATATCTGGATCTTGTTTATTGCGAGACGGTTACTCATTTAAATCAGAGAATAATGGTTGTTCTATTTATATGAGTAATATCTTTTATGGTCATGCAGCCAATGTGAGGGGTTTATTCTTATTGAATCTCGATACTAATGATACACATGTTCATAACATTGATGCCAAAAGATGTAGAATTGATAATGATAATACCACTTTCTTGTGGCACTGCCGTTTAGGTCATATTGGCGTAAAATGCATGAGGAAGCTCCATGCTGATGGACTTTTGGAGTCACTTGATTTTGAATCACTTGACACATGTGAGCCATGCCTCATGGGCAAGATGACTAAAACGCCGTTCTCTGGAAGAATGGAACAGGCAAGTGACTTATTGGAAATCATACATACTGATGTGTGCGGTCTGATGAGTATTGAGGCGCGCGGTGGTTATCGTTACTTTCTCACCTTCACTGATGACTTAAGTAGATATGGGTATATTTACTTAATGAAACACAAGTCTGAAACATTTGAAAAGTTTAAACAATTTCAGAGTGAAGTTGATAATCATCGTAACAAGAAGATTAAATTCCTACGATCTGATCGAGGAGCAGAATATCTGAGTTATGAGTTTGGCAGTCACTTAAGAGAGTGTGGAATTGTTTCACAATTGACACCGCCTGGAACACCATAGCGTAATGGTGTGTCCGAACATCGTAATCGAACCTTATTGGATATGGTGCGATCTATGATGTCTCTTGCCGATTTGCCACTATCGTTTTGGGGTTATGCATTAGAGACAGCTGCATTCACTTTAAATAGGGCACCATCGAAATCCGTTGAGACGACGCCATATGAACTTTGGTTTGGCAAGAAGCCAAAGCTGTCGTTTCTTAAAGTTTGGGGATGTGATGCTTATGTCAAAAAGCTTCAGCCTGAAAAGCTGGAACCCAAAGCGGAGAAATGCGTCTTCATAGGATACCCAAAAGAGACAGTTGGGTATACCTTCTACCTCAGATCCGACGGCAAAGTGTTTGTCGCTAAAAACGGAACATTTCTTGAGAAAGAGTTTCTCTCGAAAGAATTGAGTGGGAGGAAGATAGAACTTGATGAGGTTGTTGAACCTTTACGTCAACCTGAAAGTAGCGCAGCGCAGAAAGATGTTTCTGTAGAGCCTACATCAGCTGAAGAGGAAGTTAATGATGATGATCATGAAGCTTTGGATCAAGTTGCTATCGAACCTCGTACGTCGACAAGGACGCGTACTGCTCCTGAGTGGTACGGCAACCCTGTCTTAGAGGTCATGTTGTTGGACAACGATGAACCTACGAGCTATGGAGAAGCGATGATGGGCCCGGATTCCAAGAAGTGGTTAGAGGCCATGAAATCCGAGATGGGATCCATGTATGAAAACAAAGTATGGACTTTGGAATTATTACCTGAAGGGCGTAAGTCCATTCAGAACAAATGGATCTTTAAGAGGAAGACGGACGTGGACGGTAATGTCACCGTCTATAAAGCTCGACTTGTGGCAAAGGATTTTTCACAAGTTCAAGGAGTAGACTACAATGAGACCTTCTCACCCGTAGCGATGCTTAAGTCCGTCAGAATCATGTTAGCAATAGCTGCCTTTTTCGATTATGAAATTTGGCAGATGGATGTCAAAACAGCGTTCCTTAACGGTTTCCTTAAGGAAGAATTGTATATGATACAACCAGAAGGTTTTGTCGATCCAGAGAATGCTGACAAAGTTTGCAAACTCCAGCGATCCATTTATGGACTGGTGCAAGCATCTCGGAGTTGGAATCTTCGCTTTGATGAGGTGATCAAAGCGTTCGAGTTTATACAAGTTTACGGAGAAGCTTGTATTTACAAGAAAGTGAGTGGGAGCTCTATAGCGTTTCTAATATTATATGTGGATGACATATTACTGATTGGAAACAATATAGAAATGTTGGAAAGCGTGAAGGGATACTTGAACAAGAGTTTTTCAATGAAGGACCTAGGAGAAGCTGCTTTCATATTAGGCATCAAGATCTATAGAGATAGATCGAGACGCTTAATAGGACTTTCACAAAGCACATACCTTGACAAAGTTTTGAAGAAGTTCAAAATGGATCAGTGCAAGAAGGGGTTCTTGCCTGTATTGCAAGGTGTGAAGTTGAGTAAGACTCAATGCCCAGTGACTGCAGAAGATAGAGAAAAGATGAGTGTCATCCCCTATGCTTCAGCCATAGGCTCTATCATGTATGCAATGCTGTGCACAAGACCCGATGTCAGCCTTGCCATAAGTATGGTCGGAAGGTTTCAAAGTGATCCAGGAATGGAACACTGGACGGCAGTCAAGAATATCCTGAAGTACCTGAAAAGGACTAAGGACATGTTTCTCGTTTATGGAGGTGATCTAGAGCTCGTTGTAAAGGGTTACGTCGATGCAAGCTTTGACACTGATCCGGATGACTCTAAGTCACAAACCGGATACGTATTTATTCTTAATGGGGGTGCGGTTAGCTGGTGCAGTTCCAAGCAAAGCGTGGTAGCTGATTCTACATGCGAAGCGGAGTACATCGCTGCCTCGGAGGCGACGAAGGAAGGTGTCTGGATGAAGGAGTTCATGACAGATCTTGGAGTAGTGCCTAGTGCGCTTAACCCAATGACTCTGTTTTGTGATAATACTGGTGCCATTGCTCTAGCCAAGGAACCAAGATTTCACAAGAGGACCAGACACATAAAGCGACGTTTCAATTCCATCCGCGATTACATCAAGGAGGACGACATAAATATTTGCAAAGTACACACGGATCTGAATGTTGCAGATCCGATGACTCAACCTCTTCCAAGGGCTAAACATGAACAACACCAGAACTGCATGGGTGTTCTATTCATTACAATGTAAATCACATAGTGATGTGAACTAGATTATTGACTCTAGTGCAAGTGGGAGACTGTTGGAAATATGCCCTAGAGGCAATAATAAATTAGTTATTATTATATTTTCTTGTTCATGATAATCGTTTATTATCCATGCTATAATTGTATTGATTGGAAACTCAAATACATGTGTGGGTACATAGACAACACTGTGTCCCTAGTAAGCCTCTAGTTAACTAGCTCGTTGATCAAAGATGGTTAAGGTTTCCTAGCCATAGACATGAGATGTCATTTGATAACGGGATCACATCATTAGGAGAATGATGTGATGGACAAGACCCAAACTACGAACGTAGCATATGATCGTGTCAGTTTATTGCTATTGTTTTCTGCATGTCAAGTATCTGTTCCTATGACCATGAGATCATGCAACTCCCTGACATCGGAGGAGTACCTTGTGTGTATCAAACGTCGCAACGTAACTGGGTGACTATAAAGGTGCTCTACAGGTATCTCCAAGGGTGTCTGTTGGGTTGGCATGGATCAAGACTGGGATTTGTTACTCCGTGTGACGGAGAGGTATCTCAGGGCCCACTCGGTAATACAACATCACAATGAGCCTTGCAAGCAATGTGACTAAAGTGTTAGCCACGAGATCTTGTATTACGGAACGAGTAAAGAGACTTGCCGGTAATGAGATTGAACTAGGTATAGAGATACCGACGATCGAATCTCGGGCAAGTAACATACCGAATAACAAAGGGAACAGCATACGGGATTAACTGAATCCTTGACATAGAGGTTCGACCGATAAAGATCTTCGTCGAATATGTAGGAGCCAATATGGGCATCCAGGTCCCGCTATTGGTTATTGATCATAGAGCAGTCTCGGTCATGTCTACATAGTTCTCGAACCCGCAGGGTCTACACACTTAACGTTTGGTGACGATTAGTATAGTTGAGTTATTGTGTTGGTGACCGAAGGTTGTTCGGAGTCCCGGATAAGATCCCGGACATGACGAGGGTCTCCGGAAGAGTCCGGAGGTAAAGATTAATATATGTGATAATAGTGTTTTGATCTCCGAAAGGATTTCGGAATTCACCGGAAGAGGTTCCGGATGTTTACCGAAGTGTTCGGGTGCAGCAACACTTTATATGAGCCAAAGGGGTAAAGCCCACGAGGTATTGGAAAGTGCAAAAGGAAGTTTTGCTACTGCCTTAAGCGGTACTACCGCTGTAAGGCAGTACTACCGCGTAAGCGGTACTACCGCTCAAGCGGTACTACCGCTCGTGAGCGGTACTACCGCTTGTGCGCGATACTGCTGGAATCCGAGTTGGACTCTTTCCCTGCGGGCCAAACCGACCTTGTGCGGGCAAAACCGACCTGGAGGAGGCTTTTACTCCAAGTTTAGACCCCAAGGCTCAACATATAAATAGAGGGGAAGGGCTAGCACACGGGATACATTAAGATTTCCCAAGCCGTGTGTCGGCAACCCTAACCCTCTAGTTCTCCCGTCATAATCTCCGTAGTGCTTGGCGAAGCCCTGCCGAGATTGTTCCTCACCACCATCACCACGCCGTTGTGCTGCCGGAACTCATCTACTACTTCACCATCGCTCGCTGGATCAAGGAGGTGAAGGCGTCATCAAGACGTACGTGTGTTGAACGCGGAGGTGCCGTCCGTTCGGCACTAGTTCGTGATCGGATCGAGGGACGACTTGCGATTTGGATCGCGGAGACGTTCGACTACATCAACCGCGTTTCTTAACACTTCCACTTGGCGATCTACAAGGGTATGTAGATTCACTCTCCCTCTCGTAGATGCTCATCACCATGGATAGATCTTGTGTGTGCGTAGGAAATTTTTTGTTTCCCATGCAACGTTCCCCAACATCCTCCACAGACTATCAAGCAAGTCTGAAGTTTTCTTGGACTCGCCAGCTATTGCCGTCGTTTTGTCGAGAACTTTTCCAAGATTGCTAAGCCATTGACTGATCTGCTCCACAAAGACAAGAAGTTCGAGTGGACACCTAAATGTTAGGAAAGCTTCTAGACTCTGAAAGACAAATTGACTTCTGCCCCAGTGCTTGCTCCCCCAGATACTCACAAGGACTTCATGATCTATTACGATGCATCATGTCAAGGATTAGGCTGTGTCCTGATGCAAGAGCATAAAGTAATCGCTTATGGTTCTCGCTAGTTGCGTCTGCACGAAGAGAACTATCCAACTCATGATCTCAAACTTGTCGTAGTTATCTATGCTCTGAAGTTATGGCGACATTACCTTCTGGGTAATCGTTGCGAGATCTACATGGACCAACAAAGTCTGAAGTATTTGTTCACTCAGCCAGATCTGAACCTTCGTCAGCAAAGATGGATGGAGGCAATTTCAGATTATGATGTAGGCATTTCCTATACCCCTGGTACAACAAGAACAGCCACTTCTTTGTGAAGAACTCCGCAAGTTGAACCTCGAGATTGTTCCCCAAGGTTATCTGAATACCTTGGTCATTGAACCAAATCTTGAGCGTACAGTCAGAAACATGCAGCGGTATGACATTGAAATCGACCGCATCAAGCGTGATCTTGTTGAAGGTGGATCCTCAGACTTTACCCTGGATGATCAAGGCATCTTGTTCTTCAAAGGTCGCCTAGTGGTTCCTAGAACTTCCACCCATGATGTGACCCAGGACGTTCTCAAAGAAGCTCATGAAACATCTCTCTCGATTCATCTAGGCAGTACCAAGATGTATCAAGACTTACGTCAAAGATTCTGGTGGACCCGAATGAAGCAAGATATTGCTCGATACGTTGCTGAATGTGATGTTTGCCATCGCATCAAAGCAGAACATCAGAGACCTGCTGGAACTCTGCAACCACTTGCTATTCCTGAATGGAAATGGGACAAAGTCAAAATGGACTTCATCACTAGATTTCCTAGATTGCAGAAGGGTCATGATGCTATTCTTGTCGTCATTGATCGATTCTCCAAGGTTGCTCATTTTCTGCCCATCAAGGAAACCATCACTGCTAGTCAGTTGGCAGACTTGTATGTTTCCAGAATTGTGTCACTCCACGGTGTTTCATTGGAAATCAACTCAGATCGTGGCAGCTCAAGGTTCTGGGAAAGCTTTCAGGAAGCTATGGGAACTCATCTATCCTTTAGCACAACTTTTCACCCCCAGTCCAGTGGTCAAGTTGAAAGAGTCAACCAAGTTATTGAAGATATGCTTCGCGCATGTGTCATCTCATTTGGCAAGAAATGGGAGGAATCTCTCCCGTATGCTGAATTCTCATACAACAACAGCTATCAAGCTAGTCTGAAGATGGCACCCTTTGAAGTGTTCTATGGACGTAAGTGCCGAACTCCTCTGAATTGATCAGAAACTGGGGAAAGGCCACTCTTTGGTCCAGACATTATTCAGCACACCGAAGAGAAAGTCCGCATTGTTCGTGAACATCTGAAGACTGCCCAGTCTTGTCAGAAGAGCCTATATGATCATCATCACAAAGTGATGGTTTATCAGCCAGGCGAACAAGCTTACCTTCATGTCAGTCCGATGAAGGGCACTCACCACTTCGGAATCAAGGGCAAGCTAGCTCCGCGCTACATTGGTCCCTTCCGCATTCTCGCAAGACATAGAGAAGTGGCATATCAGTTGGAACTACCGTCGAACCTTTCTCAGGTTCATGCTACTTGTGAGCTGCGTTGGTAATTCCCTGAAGAGGAAGGGAGATGCGGTATAGTAGAGATAAGTATTTCCCTCAGTTATGAAACCAAGGTTATCAATCTAGTAAGAGAATCACGCTACACCTCTTGAACAGCACCTGCACACAAAACAACAAACCCTTGCACCCAACACAAATGAGGGGTTGTCAATCCCTCGGCGGTAGATTGCAAGATTAAATTGTATGTGATAGATAGATAGATTGAAACAAAAATACAAATAAAATAAATAAAAGAAAATTGCAGCAAGTATTTTTAGGGTTTTAGTAAATGATTTTGATAGACCCAGGGGCCATAGTTTTCACTAGAGGCTTTTTTCAAGAAAATAGCATACGGTGGGTAAACAAATTATTGTTGGGCAATTGATAGAAAAGCAAATAATCATGACAATATCCAAGGCAATGATCATGTATATAGGCATCAAGTCCGAGACAAGTAGACCGAATCCTGCCTGCTTCTACTACTATTACTCCACACATCGACCGCTATCCAGCGTGCATCTAGTGTATTAAGTCCATAAAGAACGGAGTAACGCCTTAAGAAAGATGACATGATGTAAACAAAGTAAACTCACGCATGAATAAACCCCATCTTTTTACCCTTAATAGCAATGATACATACGTGTCATGTCCCTTTCTGTCACTGGGATTGAGCACCGCAAGATCGAACCCATTACAAAGCACCTCTCCCCATGGCAAGATAAATCAATCTAGTTGGCCAAACCAAATCAATAGATCGGAGAAGAAATATGAAGCTATATTAATCATGCATAAAAGAGATCAGAGAAGACTCAAATAATATTCATGGATAATCTGATCATAAACTCACAATTCATCGGATCCCAACAAACACACAGCAAAAAGTGATTACATCGGATAGAACTCCAAGAACATCGAGGAGAACATTGTATTGAAGATCAAAAAGAGAGAAGAAGCCATCTAGCTACTAACTATGGACCCGAAGGTCTGTGGTAAACTACTCACGCATCATCGGAGAGGCAACAAGGTTGATGTAGAGCCCCTCCGTGATCGATTCCCCCTCCGGCGGAGTACCGGAGAAGGCCACCTGATGGGATCTCTCGAGAACAGAAACTTGTGGCGGCGGAAAAAGTATTTCGTGGACTCCTCTGTTGGTTTCCCGATTTATGGGAATTTATAGTGGTGGAATTAGGTCAAACGAAGATCAGGGGGGCACACGAGGCACCAGGGCGCACCTGCCCCCCCCCCCAGGCGCGCCCTGGTGGCTCGTGGCCACCTCTTGGGTCTTCTGGCCTTCTCCCGAAGCTTCTAGTATTCCTCTGGTCCAATAAAAAATCACCAAAAAGTTTCATTGCATTTGGACTTCGTTTGGTACTGATTTTCTGGAAAACCAAAAACAGGTAGAAAACAGCAACTGGCACTGGGCACTAAGTTAATAGGTTAGTCCCAAAAAATGATATATAATTGCTGTAAATGCATATAAAAACATCCAAGATTTATAATATAATAGCATGGAACAATCAAAAATTGTAGATACGTTGGAGACATATCAGCATCCCCAAGCTTAATTCCTGCTCGTCCTCGAGTAGGTAAATGATAAAAACAGAATTTTTGATGTGGAATGCTACCCAACATATTCACCACATATTCTTTTCTTTTGTAGCATGGACATTGAACTTGAATGATTCAAGACATGAAAATATAAATACTCAAGCATGCTAACAAGCAACCATGTCTTTCAAAATATCAACGCTAAAGAAAGTTATCCCTAGCCCATTATGCTCAATCATTGATCCATTCATGAAACACACTCGAAATTAGCTACATCCAATGCACAAGTATGACAATAGTGCTCTGTAGTTGGTGCTTTATAAGAGAAGATGGAGACTCAAATTAAAATAAACATTGCATAAAAGTAAATAGATAGGCCCTTCGCAGAGGGAAGCAGAGATTTGCTAATGTGCCAGAGCTCAAAGCTTAAATTAGAGAGGTAAAAAAAATTGGGAGGCATGCTTTTCCTGTCAACGAAAACGAACGAGAATTCCCAATATCTTCCATGCTAGATACATTATAGGCGGTTCCCAAATAGAAAATAAAGTTTATTTCCTTTCCACCATTCTTTCACAATCCATGGCTAGCCGTATCCACGGGTGCCCTCCATACCAACACTTTCCAAGGAATTTATTATTATCATCATATAAGATTTTTTATTTCATTTCATTTCATTTCAGGACTGGGCATCCCTATTACCTGCCACACTCTCGTGCAATAACAAGTGAATAAACACTCATCGTGAGAATAACACACCTAGCATGGAAAATATTGGCCACCTCCTTCCGCCTCATTAGCGTTACGGGCACACAAAACTGAAAAATTATTTTGAAAATTAGAGTTGGCACATGCAAATTTACATGGAACGGCATGGAAATACCGCATATAGGTAGATATGGTGGACTCATCAGGCACAACTTGGGTTTAAGGGGTTTGGATGCACAAGCAGTATTTCCGCTTAGTACAAATGAAGGCTAGCAAATAGATTGAGAAGCAACCAACCAAAAAACGAAAACGGTCATAAACATGCATTGAACATAACTAACACCGAATAATGCACCATAAGTAGGATATAATTTCATTGCATAACTATTGACTTAATGTGCATGCATAGGGAATCACAAACCTTAACACTAATATTCTTACTAGATCACAATTACCCACTAACATGACTCAGATATCATCATCTCCATATCGCAAAACTATTGCAAGGAATCACACTTATCATATCCAATGATCTATACGAAAGTTTTTATTATATCCCTCTTGGATATTCATCACTTTGGGACCAAATTCATATCTTGTGCAAATTACCGTTACTTTTATCAACTCTCAAAAAGATATAAGTGAAGCATGAGAGTGCACATATTTCTTCAAAATATTTTTATCAACTCTCAAAATAATATAAGTGAAGCATGAGTGTTCATTTCTTCAAAATATAGCCACCACTGTGCTCAAAAAGATTTAAGTGAAACACTAGAGCAACTGCCTAGCTCAAAAGATTTAAGTGAAGCACATAGAGTATTCTAACAAATTATGATGAACGTGTGGCTCTCTCAAATTGGTGTGTCTAGCAAAGATGATTGTGACAAACTAAAAATCAAATAAAGCAAAGACTCATATAATACACGACGCCCCAAGCAAAACACATATCATGTGACGAATAAAAATATAGCTCCAAGTAAAATTACCGATTGTTGTTAGAAGAAAGAGGGGATGCCTTCCGGGGCATCCCCAAACCTAGACGCTCGAGTCTTCCTTGAATATTACCTTTGGGTGCCTCGGGCGTCCCCAAGCTTAGGCTTTTGCTAGTCCTTATTCCTTCATCCATCGAAATCTCACCCAAAACATGAAAACTTCAATCATACAAAACTCAACAAAACCTTCGTGAGATCCGTTAGTATAACAAAATAAATCACTACTTTAAGTACTGTTGCAAACCCATTCATATTTTAGTTTTGCATCATACCTACTGTATTCTAACTTCTCCATGGCTAATACCCCCCGATGCAATCCATAGTTTCATCAAAACAAGCAAGCAACACATCAAAAACAGAATCTGTCAAAAACAGAACAGTCTGGAGCAATCTATTTAAAAGCCATACTTCTGTACCTCCAAAAATTCTGAAAAATTAGGCAACGTGGGAAATTCATATACCAATACTGTGTAAAAATTTCAGATTTTTCTGACATTCCAGTACAGAAAAAATTTTCCAGCACTGGACGCAAAACTTTCTGTTTTCCAAACAGCATCAATTATACTATCTTCCAAATCATCCCAAAGGCTTTACTTGGCACAAACACTAATTAAAAACACAATTATAACAGTAGGATAAATGTGAAAACACACAATAAGGAAAAAGCAAAGATAGCTATTGGGTTGTCTCCCAACAAGCTCTTTCTTTATAGCCACTAAGATAGGCTTGAGATCTTAATGATGCTCACGTCAAAGACAATAATTAAAGCACAAAGAGAGCATCATAAAACATGTGACAAACATATTTAAGTCTAACATACTTCCTATGCATAGGCATTTTATAAGTAAACAAATTATCAAGACAAGCAACACCTAGCATATGCATATAAAGAGAATGAAACATTAATAATTCCAACACAAAGAAAGATAATTTAGTGACATGAAGATTTCCATAACCATATTTTCCTCTCTCATAATAATTACATATAGGATCATAATCAAATTCAACAATATAGCTATCATATAAAATTTTCTCTTCATGATCCACGTGCATAAAGTTTTTATAATCTTCTGAAATAGTGGGATTAGCATTAACTAAAGTTATGACCTCTCCAAACCCACTCTCATCAAAAATTTCATAAGATTGAACGCTCTTCAAATATGTGGGATTATTTTTAGCTAAAGTTGACACTCTTCTGAACCCACTTTCAATATTATCGCAAGCATATTCATTATGAGGTTTAAATAAATTTTCAAGATCATAAGAATCATTATCACCCCAATCATGATCATTGCAGTAAGTAGTGGACATAACAAAATTTTCATCCCCAAGCTTGTAGCTTTGCATATCATTAGCAAAATAGACATTAACAGAATTTATAATAACATCATTGCAATCATGCTTCTCATTCAAGGAGCTATCAAGAATCACTTTATAAATTTCTTCTTTCAGCACTTCATCACAATTTTCAGATGCAGTACAGTAGAGATAAGTATTTCCCTTAGTTATGAAACCAAAGTTATCAATCCAGTAGGAGAATCACGCAACAAACTTTTTAGAAGTGGGGGAGATGAAAACGAGAGGCAAAGGCAAATAAAATAAATGCAAGGAGATGTAAGTTTAATGCGTAGGTACTTGATAGATATTGATGATGTCTCCCCGGCAACGGCGCCAGAAATTCTTCCTGCTACTTGTGAGCTGCGTTGGTAATTCCCTGAAGAGGAAGGGAGATGCAGTACAGTAGAGATAAGTATTTCCCTTAGTTATGAAACCAAAGTTATCAATCCAGTAGGAGAATCATGCAACACCTCGTGAACAACACCTGCACATAAAACAACAAACCCTTGCACCTAACGCAAACGAGGGGTTGTCAATCCCTCGGCGGTAGATTGCAAGATTAAATTGTGTGTGATAGATAGATAGATTGAAACAAAAATACAAAATAAAATAAATAAAAGAAAATTGCAGTAAGTATTTTTAGGGTTTTAGTAAATGATTTTGATAGACCCGGGGGGCATAGTTTTCACTAGAGGCTTCTCTCAAGAAAATAGCATACGGTGGGTAAACAAATTACTGTTGGGCAATTGATAGAAAAGCAAATAATCATGACGATATCCAAAGCAATGATCATGTATATAGGCATCATGTCCGAGACAAGTAGACCGACTCCTGCCTGCATCTACTACTATTACTCCAAACATCGACCGCTATCCAGCATGCATCTAGTGTATTAAGTCCATAAAGAACGGAGTAACACCTTAAGCAAGATGACATGATGTAGACAAAGTAAACTCACGCATGAATAAACCCCATCTTTTTACCCTTAATAGCAACGATACATATGTGTCATGTCCCTTTCTGTCACTGGGATTGAGCACTGCAAGATCGAACCCATTACAAAGCACCTCTCCCCATGGCAAGATAAATCAATCTAGTTGACCAAACCAAATCAATAGACCAGAGAAGAAATACGAAGCTATATTAATCATGCATAAAAGAGATCAGAGAAGACTCAAATAATATTCATGGATAATCTGATCATAAACTCACAATTCATCGGATCCTAACAAACACACCGCAAAAAGTGATTACATCGGATAGAACTCCAAAAACATCGAGGAGAACATTGTATTGAAGATCAAAAAGAGAGAAGAAGCTATCTAGCTACTAACTATGGACCCGAAGGTCTGTGGTAAACTACTCACGCATCATCGGAGAGGCAGCAAGGTTGATGTAGAGCCCCTTCGTGATCGATTCCCCCTCCGGCCGAGTACCGGAGAAGGCCCCCAGATGGGATCTCTCGAGAACAGAAACTTGCGGCGGCGGAAAAAGTATTTCGTGGACTCCTCTGTTTGTTTCCCGATTTATGGGAATTTATAGTGGTGGAATTAGGTCAAACAGAGCTCAGGGGGGCCCACGAGGCACCAGGGCACGCCTGCTCCCCCCTAGGCACGTCCTGGTGGCTCGTGGCCACCTCCTGGGTCTTCTGGCCTTCTCCCGAAGCTTCTAGTATTCCTCTGGTCCAATAAAAAATCTCCAAAAAGTTTCGTTGCATTTGGACTTCGTTTGGTACTGATTTTCTGGAAAACCAAAAACAGGCAGAAAACATCAACTGGCACTGGGCACTAAGTTAATAGGTTAGTCCCAAAAAATGATATATAAATGCTGTAAATGCATATAAAAAAATCCAAGATTGATAATATAATAGCATGGAACAATAAAAAATTATAGATACGTTGGAGACGTATCAGTTCACGATGTCTTCCATGTGTCACAACTCCGCCGCTGCTTCAAGGATCCAATCCGTGCAGTGTATCATGAAGTGCTTGATTTGAAAGATGACCTCTCTTCTAGAGAATATCTAGTCCGCATTCTTGATCAAGCCGAAAGTCGCACTCGTCAAAAGGCAATCAAGTTCCTTAAAGTTCAGTGGCCGAATCATTCTGAAGATGAAGCCACTTGGGAACATGAAGATCGTCTTCATGATGAATACCACGCTCTCTTTCAATCTACCTCTTAATTCTCGGGATGAGATTTTCTTTCAGAAGAGGAGAGTTGTAACACCCCTATAATTAAGTTACTATTGATTCCCCCTAATTAATGCCAAGTCATCATGTTTTGCAATGTTTAATGCCACTTGGATCCAAATCAACTTCAAATTCAAATTCAAATTGGCAAGTCAAAAATTGTTTCTTCAAACAGAGAAACAAAAATGTTGGTAATATTACAAATAATCCCTAAGTAATTATCTTCATGAAAACAACATCACCTAAATTCCCAAAATGACCCTAGCAACATTTAATCAAGGCCAACAGCAACTATTATGGCTAATTAAATTCAAGCATAAATTCAAACCTTTCCAAAGGGCATGAAACTTTGTGACCTATTTCAAAACATTACATAGTATTTATGTGACAAGTTTCAAGTTCAACTAAAATTCATTTAGTAAGAAAATTAAATGCAAAACAGAGAAGATATAAAGAAATAGAAAAGAAAAAGGGAAAAACAGAAAACGGCCATTGTGCACTTAGGCCGACACAACACAGTGCCCGGCCCAGCCCAACTCCCCCTGGTCAACTTCCACATCGCGGTGTCGCCACGCCCGTGGCCAGCGCGCGGCGATGCCGGCGGATGGACGATACCGCAGCGCTACAGAGCTCCTGGAGGGGATAAGGTTGCCGTCCGCGACGCGCTGGTGAAACCCTAGCCACTTCCCCCTCTCCTCTCGCTCTCCCTTGCTCGATCTAGAGCTCGGCCGAACCACCACCGCCACGGCCGACCTTGCCCGCGCGCTCTCCATCGCCCTCGCACCCTAGGACCATTTCCACAAGCTCCGCCATCGTCCGGTACGTCCTCTATGCCAATGAACGCAAGCCGGGAGCCCGTACATTCCCGGATCGCGCTCATCTTCTTCCTCTGCATCCGCCGGCGATCTTCTTCGATTCCGGCCGCCCTGCTACTCCTAACCTTTCACCGGGCCTACGTGTGCCTTCTCGGTGAGCTCCCTGTCAAAAACCCTCTCCTAGCGCTTCGATTCGCGGCTCCTAGCCGTCTTCACAATAGTAGTCGAAGCTCGTCGCCGCCGTTCACATCGTCCCCGCAGCCACAGCACGCAAAGCTCGCGCCCGAGCTTTCACCGTGCTCCTGGCATCCCCAGGAAGCCAACGCACCCCTCCGCTCATCTTGCTGTACCCTGTAGGCTCAATTTTGAGCATGCCCGACTCTGGCCGCCGCCCCAGCTCGTCTCCGCCATCGCTGCAGACCTCCTCCGCACGAACTGGTGCCGCCAGTGAACGTGCGGTGCTGCGTTCGTTCGAACGCCACCGGCCGCACGTCAAATGGACGCCGGAGCGCCGTTTCCGCCCGTCGCCGCCATCCCCTGTGGTCCCCGGAGCGTGCCGACATTCACATCTGGCTATAGGTCACCTCCATGTGGACCCCGCACATCTAACCCCCACTGACATGCGGGCCCAGGCACTGTAGCATTAGATTAACTCTAATTGTCCTCTATGACACTGACAGTAGGCCCCACTTGTTAATTAGATTAATTAAAACGTTTTAAAACTCTGTTAACTAAACATGACGCTGACCAGTGGGACCCACTGGTCAGGTTTAACCAGTCAGCCCCTCTGCTGACTGGGCAGCTGACTCAGCACCCTGGCCCCACTGTCAGCCTCTGGTGCAAATAGCTGGGTACACTTCTGTGTACCCATCGCAAATTTCCATTTATAATTCAAAATAATATTAATTCCAGAAAATCCAGAAAATCTAATAAACTTTGGAAAACCATAGAAAATAAACCGTAACTTGGATGAAAATAATTTATATATGAAAAATAATCAGAAAAATAGAAAAAATCGGAATATGTCCTCCACATGCATGACAAATCCCTCTAACATAAAGAACATTGACATTTTACTAATAGATCAATCTAATGAATAGTACTTGGAGCTGGGAAAATATTCCAAATATTTTCCCGCTTCAATTAAAATGCTTAGTAATGCATTAGGGCATATCATCATCACTTTTGCCATGACATGCATTGTGTGTTGCATTTGTTTATCTATTATTTATTTGTTTCCCCTCCTTGCTTCTTTCTGGTAGACCCCGGGACCGCTGTTGATCCTGCGATCGACTACACAGTTGAGGATCCGGTTCCGTCTGCAGAGCAACCACGCAAGCAAAATCCCCTTGATCATTCCGATATCGCCTATTCTTTCTCTCTACATTCAAGAATTAGGTGTTGGTACCGTTGTCGATCGGTAGCTCCTATTCTGATGCATAGCTTATTTTTTCGCCTAATATAGATGCTTTACCTGTTATCCTAGCATGCCTAGTTTAGCTATGCTAGTGTTCCATCAGATGGCCCTACACCTTGTCCGTGTTGCTATGCTAGATTGTCGGGCCCTGATCCCCTTTGGGCGATGATCATGGATAAACTTTTATTATTACACTACAATGTTATGTTATGTTGAGATGGGGGGCTGAAAGGGCCGAGGGATGCCATCCAGCATGAGATGGGTCTGGCTCCCGACCGCTCCCCGAGTGATTCGTTGTGGCGGAACGACAGGGCAGGTAGATACCCTCTGGATGAGGTGAGCCTGGGCCCTGGGCGTTGCCACGAGTAAATAAGAAAAACCCGCTTAACAATATTAGGGTATTTGATTTGAGACTGCCACTACCATATACGCACTAACCGCCACGTGGGATAATGGTTTATGGGGCCCTCGGCGTCATCAGTTCCTCCCGAAAGCTACCCAGATGTCACAGTTCAGAGATATGGGCTGATTGTTGGGGTGAGCGGATACTGCCTACTACTGATGCAGAGGTGGGCTTGGTCCCTGGCCAGTCGCGCAACGTGCCAGGAGTGCTTAGGGTGAGCGGCCGAACATCCCTTCACGCTTAGGATGTAGACCAGCGGGTGACCTCTCTGGAGAGCTGAGGTAGGACTTCGGCATGTCGATCATCTGAGGCTAGATAGACCCATGGAAAAGTGTGTCCGGCCATAGGGTAATCGAGCGTGTCGGGCTATGTGGTGCACCCCTGCTGGGAAGTTAAGCTACTCGAATAGTCGTGTCCACGGTAACAGGATGACTTGGAGATGTATCCCGATCTTCTACAACTTAAACTGGATACCTAATAAAAGACACCAACCTGATATATATATACTGCCCACGGACCTCTTTCTCGCAGGGAGTCGAGGAAGGATCTTAGGGTAGTGCCCTGTTGTATTGTTACTTGTATTCATGTGCGCTACTCTCTTCTATTGCTGCAAGCTACTCTATGCTCTTCCGATCCTGCAAGATGCTAGTGCTTTGATGATACCTAGAGCTTCCCCCCTTTATTCTGGTATTTCTACAGTATAGTCCACAGATATACCCCTTTCATTTAATACCGATGCATATGTAGTATAGATCTGATGTAAGTCTTGCGAGTACTTTGGATGAGTACTCACCGTTGCTTTGCACTTCTTTTCCTTCTATCCGGTTGCTGCTATCAGATGGTAGCACTCCGGATGCAGCTGATCCCGTCGCTGGATACTATCTGGAGTACGACGTCGCCGAGTAGTTCGGAGGTCCCAAGCAGGAGACCTGCACCTTTGGGTGGAATTGTCATTTGCTTCTGCCTACCTAAGGCACCTTTGTTAATCATGTCTGTAGCCAGACCTAACTTGCTTTCTATAATGATGTATTAATGGGTCCTCGTGGCCCCTGTTTGTAATATAATGTTTTATGTTTATTTTGTGTCATACAGTTGTGTTGTGATACTACAGTGAAGTCACCATTCGTGATCGTGCATGTTGCGTGTATGATTAGTGCACGATTATGATCGGGGGCGTCACAATCATGAGGACTTACCCTTGGCTAGAAATGCAGGGAGATGAAGACTATCAGTGCGACGTCTATCGCCATCTACGCACTCCCTCAATCGCCTTGTTCGATTCTGCTGATACTATAATCATTCAGGTTGACGACTATGTTGCTTCTACCCCACCCTCCGGCACTGTTGCTGCTGCGACAAATGAAGCTGCTTCTCCATCACCTCCTACGACTGAAGCTCCTGCGTTTGCGCCAATGGCTTCAACGACATCTGCTTCAGCCGGCGCTTCGGGAAACGCGTAGAGGCCATTGCCTCTCTACCTTCTTGGTCATTCTGATGACAAAGGGGGATAGAGATAACGATCAATTGCTCCATCAGGAGTTATTGGGAGGCTTTTGATACTTGAGTTACAACACTCGTTTTTCAATTTGATTCTTAACTGTGTTGTA
The DNA here is from genome assembly GCA_039707655.1 of Elymus sibiricus. Classification (NCBI taxonomy): domain Eukaryota; kingdom Viridiplantae; phylum Streptophyta; class Magnoliopsida; order Poales; family Poaceae; genus Elymus; species Elymus sibiricus. Next base: position 517,421,554 of record CM077672.1, on the reverse strand, counting down.
AACTCTCAAGTCCTTTTGTGCTCTACCGTACTGATGATACAGTTATTTCTCAGTAGTTCACAATTGAGTTGCATTGTCATATTCTTCATGATATATCTGTACACAATGCACTCCCTTAGATTCCAGGATATAGGGGGAGCTCCTCACAGATTACCTGCCATGTGCACTTGCATTCAAATGCAAACTATTCATAGTGCACATTCTCAGAGGGGCTTTGTCCTCTATATTGTGGAACCAAAATCCTCAAGCATGATTTATATTCTATCTTATGAAGCTTTCACCGTATTGTCATCGAATCATCCAAAAAGGGGGAGATTGTAAGTGCATCTAGTGCCCCCTGAGGATTTTGGAAGATTCAATGACAAAACAGTTAAGTGACTAACCAAGTTTATGAGTGTAAACAGATCACAGTCCCTGAGGCTTTTGGTTTATCTTGGAGAAGTTGACCCCTAAAAATATAGTGAGGCTAATGCTATACATGGTGCGCCCGATGTGAAGACATTGACGATATATGAAGCATATGAAGCAGAAGCATAAACTTGTCTGCTGAGTCTTTTGCTTTTACATTTGAGTCAATAGGGCAAACCGTACTATCAAGGGGGGTCAATGTGATAAGTTACATCAAAGTTCTTCATGGTGTGTTGCTCAGTCCAAATCAAAACCCTAAACAAACCCGTCTTTGAGTGAAGACTTTGAGTGAGGACGTTCATTGGCTGTAGTGTCAGAGATGTTATTCTACTAGACACTGAGTGCAATGGCCTCACTGCGTTGGTGGATTCATTGCGAGGCAAGGCAACCCACACAGAGAGTGAGAGAGAGAGAGAGAGAGAGAGAGAGAGAGAGAGAGAGAGCGTCGTTTAAAATTCCGACCGTTGCCCACGTGTCCGGTTGCGAGTGCATGAGTGCGCCTCCAACGATCATGTTGGCCCTTGGGTCTGCTCCCATGGCTATAAATAGCCACCCCTTATAACAAAAAATGGTTGGCTGCTCCGCGCGAGAAAACTAGACTTGAGTGAGTCTTTTGAGCAACCCGGCTTGACCACATAGAGAGATCGAGTAAATCCTAGTGAGACAAAACCTAAAGAGAACAAAACTGTGATTGAGCAATTACTTTGAGAATGAAACCGAGCTTTGATCTGAGGCCTATTACTCTTGGAGGCTGAACACTCCTAGATGGTTAAGCGTCCAGTTCCAAGCATCCAAGAGTCATTGTGGATCACCAAGGAACGAGTATGTAAAGGTTTGGAGATTTCTTTAAAATCTTGTGGAGTGACAGGGTGTGGTCTTAGAGGCCATGGCTCAAGGAGAATAGGGTTTGGAGAGTCAATTGCCTCTATGTTAAATCACATCCCCTCTAACCAGACGTAGAGTTGTATCAGCAATTTGAATTGGGTCAACAAATCTTTGTCTTCACCGAGCCTACTGGTTCTACCTTTCGCAACTCTATTTACATTCTGTATATGTTGCGCTGTGAAGCTATTGCCCTCTACGTTCTGAATCCATTGTGAAGCCATTGCCTATTGTTACTTCTATCTGCTGCATGCTCTAGTCCGGCTTCACTGTCTGTATTGTATGCACTGCTGTACTAAGTCCTTTGCTCTGTTTTAGACTCACTTATCTATATTGTTCTATCTGTTTGCACTCACTACTACTGCTTAGTTCGATTGGATTCCCTAGGTTAGTTTTATTCAATGGAAAAAAATTGAATCTCCCATTCACCCCCCTCTGGTCGATATTTGCTGTTACAGAGGAATTAATAAACCCTCAAATTTAATTAAAGAATTAAAACAAAAAATGTTTCCAAATTTTCCATAGTATTTTCCCAATCCCCCAGGAATATGCTAGGACCTCATCTAGGTCATGTGGGGTTCTCCCAACAATATTTAAGATTGGAAAACATTTGAATTTGCATTTTTGGATTAAATCATAACCCTAGTCCTTGGGGCAAACAAATATAAATAAATTGAAATAAAATTCCAAAAATTATGGGAAATTGTGTGTGGCTTGGAAATAATGCATGCAATGAGGCCACACAAAAAGTTTCATAAAATTTGGACCTCATTTGGTTGCCTAATTAATTGCAAAACAGAGGAGAAAAATGAAAAGTGAAAAGAAAAAGAAAAACTGAACTGTGCACTCGAGCCCACTTGCTACAGTGCCCAGCCTAGCTACAGTCACCGTCGTCGCCTACCTCACGCCATGTGTAGATTCTAAATATGCCATTTTCATGCATGTTAGACAACATTAAAATTATGTTTATTAATAAAATGATAATGGGCATATTCTTTAATATTGGAAATTCAATAAAATGCTATAATTAAATCAATACCACCTTAACTAATTGCTTAATAGTGCATCTAGACCATTTCAACACCGTATTATGCCATGACATGCATACATACGTGAGCATTGCACTGCCTTGTTATTTATAGTCATTTTCTTCCCTTTTCCGGTGATTACTTTTTAGCGATAGATCCCGAGACTACCATAGAGTCTGACTACGCTACTGAGGAGCAGTACCCGCCTGCCGAGCAGCATGGCAAGCAAAACCCCATGAACATTTCCGATATCACCTATTATTGCTTTCCTTCTTATTCAAGCATTAGAGTACCATTTCAGTTGTCTGTTCGATAGCTAGTTCTTACCTATGTCTTTGCATGGCCGATCTTTGTCGCCTTACTTCGCCTTTACCTTTTATCCTAGCATGCCTAGTAGATGCTTGTGTTATCATCATGTTGGCCCTACATTCTTGTCGTGTTTAGCTATGCTTAGCGTGTTGGGAACTGATCCATCTAGGCTTGATGAATCACCGTGGCAGATACATATATTATGTGAATTATTATAAGATTTGGTTGGAGCAGATGCTATGAGATACATTGTGCTTCTGGAAATAATTATAATAAACATGACTAATTAAAGGCAAAGGTGGGAGGCCGTGCTGGAGAGCAGGGTGACTTGTTCCACTTGAGCCACACTAGGACCCGAGTTCTCATTGCCACATGCGGGTAATGGTTATGGGGCCCTCTATCAGACTAGTACTTGAACCTTCAGCTTTTCCAGGAGTCACGTTGTTGGGGATATTCCCCACGGTCATGACCGGCCATAGTTTGACCCAGCCAAGAGTCAGGAGGCTCTATGGGTCATCTCATAGTCCGGGTGCAGTTGAGTTCTTAGCGGGATCTCTTCCAGGGTTCGGGAAGTACGCGGTTGGCATGATGACCAAGATCCGCCGCGGGAAGTTCTACATCGACGATTCATACTGGGGCCCCAACGCCGACTCGATCGAGTACGGGTACCGGGTCCCCTTCGGCAAGATCCACACCTTCATCGGCGTGGTCGGGGAGCCGGCCGCCGGGTTGGAGAACATCGCCGGCATCGAGTCGGCGCGCCGCGCTGGTCAGAGCCAGGCGAGACCCGGCCAGCGTCAAGCCGGCCGAAACCATGTCTTCATAGGTTTCACCCAAGGGGTGGCCTTGTTGGAGAACTCCCTGTCTGCGGATGATACGCTCGTCCAATCTGAAGGGGAGTCCTCGACGGGAGAAACCGAGTCAATCCTTCCTCCGCATGCTGGAGGGCTCGGGCACGCGGACGACATCTTTCCACAGAGCCCAGATCCGCCTCGCTTCGCGGCGGTATACATGGCAGGAAGGCAAGATCCGGTGCAAGACCCGTCCAATCCAACGGCGGGGCAGAACAACATCCTTGCCGGCTCAGGAGGAGCCGGCGCGTCGGCCACCGGCTCTTAGAAAACCGGGGTTCAGGCGCTCGCGGACTTGATGACCACGCTGGCAGCCCTGTTGACCGAGCCGGTCACTATGGAGAACGCAGCGGCACGCAACACGGAGATCACGACGTGTCGCGAGCAGATGGCCAAGATCCAAGATGACATCAATGCGGAGAGTGCCCGCATGGTTCAGCAGCAGGCCCGGCTTACCGAGGAGAGGCAGCGCCTGGATGAGGAGCATTACCTGGTCTAGTCCAACAAATACTGGAGCAAAAAAGAAAAAAATATATATTATCAGGATAATTGTTCACTGTTCATGAGAGACACGACGAGCCTGCGCACAGATCATCTATCGTCCAAATACAAAGGTGGCATTACATCGCGAATACGGAGCTCGCGCTAACATTATCATGCGCCAGTGTCCGTCCATGCCGCACTGCTCGGCGGACACACGTGCAAGCCGCCGCCCTCGCAGTCCAGTCTACAACGAAACCCAGAGATCATACCAGTGTCCGTCTGCGCGGGTTGCCCAGTGAACGCGCGCACAACCCGACGCCCCGCGGTCCGATTTACATCAAAACGCCGAAGCATGTCAGAGGCCACTCCGTCGACCGGCCCATACCAAGCTGTTTGCCAAAACACGCAGCTCGCCATCCTGTGGAGAGCCGGCCATGAAAGAAACATTACCGAAAGAGCAAAAGAGAGCCGCCACAGTAGAGCCGGCAATTCAAAAGTCGGCAGCAAAGAAAATGGCCCTGGAGGAGCCAGGAGAGCCGGACCAAGAGAAAATAGCAAGGCATGGGAGGACATACGATGAGCATCGCAAAGATCATCAACTCGCCACATTGCTCCCGGCTTCAATAAATTCCAGCTCTCAGCTGTCAACTATACGCCGGTTTGTGCCACAGCCAAGTATAAAGAATCTCAAGCTGACTCCTCGAGTCGACTTAAGACTCGGGGGCTACACAGATATGACTCGGCGAATTTGTCCGGTTTTAACAAATACAAGAACCCCAGGTCATTGAAGGGAAGACAACCCGGTCCCGGGACTGCTGCTTTATTTGCGAAAAGGTAAAGGTTGCCAAAGAGGACTAGCTGCCATGATGCGCAGTTCAAACATAGGTATCCTGCCTTATTGGCGAAAAAGTAAGGGTTGCCCAAGAGAACTAGCTGCCACGATGCGCAGTTCAAACATGGGTACCCTGCCATATTGGCAAAAAGAAAGGTTACCAAAGAAGACTAGTTGCCATGATGCGCAGTCTAAACATAGGTATCCTGCTCAATAATGATCAATGGAATAAAGCCGGCTTATCTGGACCCCAGATGTTTTGCAGTAGTAGCATTGTCTCCTGTATATCCTATGCTGAGCTTTTCCATGATCATATGGTTACTTGGGGGCTTCCAACTCATCGAGTTTAGCTTACAAAACCCTTTTAACCCGGCGAAAAGCCAAAATATACTTGGTTAAACCTGCCTGTTAGCAAGATGCTACTCCAAAAAAGGTGACCCGGCGTACGCCTGATGAGTCAATCACAAAGGTGACCCTGAATTCATCAGAGTTAAAACGTCAGTTGGTCACGTGAGAGCCGGCTTTCAGAGAGATAGGACAAACCAAAAGAGGCCAAAAAGCCTGCTTCCACAGGAAGCAAAACCAAGACTCAAGCCTCGAAAGCCGGTCTTATGTCGTGCCTCGAAAGCCGGCATTTTTATATTCTGTTATCATACACATACATCATCATACATTCCATCATCATACATTACATCATCATACAATGCATTATATATACATGTCTATATTTGTTTATATCGCAGGAGCCGGTTTTCAAACCGGGTTACATTGTAACTCCGCAGGAACAAACAAATCTTTGATAGCCAAAATGGCCGGGTCTTATATGGTTTATGAAAACCAGTTTCAAATAACATGGCTATCACTGCCGATTTTGAAACAATTGCAGGTACATATTTACCACATCTACAAAACCGGCTTACAATTGAGAGCCAGGTCTCCGTCATGGTTTATCATAACCAGTATTAAATGATTGAGGTTTTCAAAGCCGGCTCAAGGAGATGGTTATTTCCTTCTAAATCCAAAACGCTGGCTTACAGTAAGGAGCAGGGTTTAATAAATTACCAGTGGCAATTCACAATTTTTATTATTCTGATGCTGCAAAGGAGAACAAAATTCAGACAAGGATATCATGGCAACCGGATTTATTAAAGGCAATGAAATATGAAGTGTTATGCAAGGCAGCACTCATGATGGATTTAGCAACAATTTCAGCGTTGATATGCAAAGTACCCAGCAACATCATTCAGACAAATTGTCCCTCAGACTTAGGCAATACAACCCGGCACTTGGGGGCTATAGTGGATCTGATTTTATTCTACAATGGAAGGAATAGTCCCGAGTCGCCGCAGGCACACGACCCGGCACTTGGGGGCTACATTATTCAAATCAAGATTACATTAAGTATGAAAGTCCCATGTCACTGCAAGCATGCACCACGGCACTAGGGGGCTAATGCATTGTCATTCTAAAAGTACTTTCATTGAAGACCCGACTCACTATTAATAGTGACCCGGCCCTTGGGGGCTACAGTCATTGACTCTATAGATAGTTCAAGTTCCAGATTGATGAGAACAGCTAAACCGGCCCTTGGGGGCTATATTATTTGCAGCTATATATCTATAACATTCAAGACTAAGTTCAAAGTCCGTGGTTGCTGCAGGCAAGACAACCCGGCACTTGGGGGCTACACCGTTCAGTTGTTTCAACAGATCATAAGGTCCAAATTGAAGACCCGACCCGTCATATGCTGATGAGCCGGCCCTTGGGGACTACACATGTGAAAGACAAAAACATTCAGTTTATGACTGGTGACTCAGATGAACAACCTGGATTTTCTCCAGAATTGCAACATTCGTATTTAAGCAAGTCTTAAGCTATCACTACATTTCTACTCTTATGACTTGGGGGCTACAGGTAATATGGATATAAGGGAGGAACACCTTCAAGTTCTCAGTTTTGAGCGAACCGGGTCTCATATTCTTGGTGGAGAAATTTGCAAAGCTTATCTCTTCTAAAGCTATTCATAGAAAGGCCCGGAAAGCCGGCTCAACGCCATATGGTTTTCTTATTCCCAAATTTTTTTCATCAAGCCAAAGCATTGGAGGCCGACTCAATGGCAGATGGGTGTTTTATTTCCCAATATTTTTCTACAAGGAACCAGCGTGAGCAAGTTGATTGTGAAGCGGGCTTGTCGGTGACAAAGAGGCCCGAAATTTCCAGGAGTCCAATTCCATCACCCGGCGGCATTAACCTCCATGACCCGGCAACTTCGACGCTCGTAACTCAACAAGTTCTATATCCACAAGCCGGCAATTATTTCATCTGTAATTCGACATTTACTATGTCAAACGACCCGGCAAGCACTCCGTGTCTCAGGAAGATGGCATCCACAAGCTGAAGCATTTGAAAACCGGCTCAACAACGGATGGGTTATTATTCCCAATATTTTCCTGAGGACACGCACTAGCAAGTCGATTGTGAAGCCGGCTCGTTGATATGAAGAAGCCCGTATTTTCCAGAAGCTGGTTCATTGAATAAAGGCGGCCTTTTGAGCAAGCCGTTTCTCCTTAAACATATTAATTATTCTTTTTTTTTCAGGAGCTTAGCATGAATAAATTCAAGCTAACCTAAGGGATAATGTTGGGGATATTCCCCACGGTTATGACCCGGCCATAGTTTGACCCAGCCAAGAGTCAGGAGGCTCTATGGGTCATCTCATAGTCCGGGTTATGGCGAGACAACAAGGAGAGACCAAGGGCCCAGGGTGAGACCCGACAGGAGGCCGGCTTAAGGGGAGCCCAATGGGCCGGCTCGCGGAGAAGTTCCAAGAAGAGGAAAGTTCCCTGACAAGGGAAGCAAGACCCGGACTAGGATTCGACTTGTAATAGAAAATAGACTAGTCCTAATCCAACTAGGACTCTAAATGTAAGCCGGCCCCTTCAACTTATATAAGGAGGGGCAAGGCACCCCAAGAGGGACAGGTCAAGATAGACAGACAAGTTTTAGACAAGATCAAAGTTGCAACCTCCTCGAGAGCTAGGTTAGCGAATCCGCATCCTTGTAAACGAGATCTACAACAATATAATCAAGTAGGACGTAGGCTTTTACCTCCACCGTGAGGGGCCGAACCTGGGTAACCTGGCGTATTCTCATTCCCGATCAACCCCGTTAAGCTTCCACACTTGTGCGATGGCCTCATCTCTAAGTCCTTTCACAAGGGCATCTGCCGTGTTAAAACCACGACACACGTAGTTCGGGCTTTCCATTTGCAGCAGGTACGATTGAAGATGAACACAGGTAAGTATGATGCGATGCGATCGTGGTGTGGTTTCATCTAGATCTGGGCTGATTGCAAAGCGAAGAACCATCCGGAAGAGGTGGGTGAGGGTGTCCCGGACTAGGGGGCTACTCAGGCTGCTTGCCTATCTCTCGTGGGCCAGGTTGATGGGCCGCTCTCTACATATCGATGGAAAGCTGGATTATGGACGACCCCGTATGACAGAAGGAAATCTCTGAAGTCTTGGCGTCTCTTCCAAGGAATAGATGGCGTAACCGGCATGCTTATCCCTGATGGTAACCGACCATATGTAACCCTAGGCCCCCCTGGTGTCTATAAACCAGGAGGTTTAGTCCGCAGGGGAGATATCATTACCTAGGGTTTAGCCCAGTCGATCTCGAGGTAGATCAACTCTGTAACCTTCATACAATCACATCAATACAATCAAGCAGGACGTAGGGTATTACCTCCTCGAGAGGGCCCGAACCTGGGTAAATCGCTGTCTCTACGTTCCCTGTTACCATCGACTCCTTGACCCATAGTTCGGATCCCCTACGCGAGATCTGCCGGTTTTGCTACCGACATTGGTGCTTTCATTGAGAGTTCCGCCATGGGTCATAAAGGATCAATGGCTCGCCTAATCATCGGCAATAATGCTAGCCGCGGGGACATTTTTGTTCCCGGTCAGCTCTTCGCATTCGGAAGCATCGTGCTACACGCCGATCCGACTGGTCACCTTGGCCAGGTCGACGGCTTCACCCCCGACCAGGAGATCAGGTTTGGAAACTTAGAATTTGTCGCCGACTCCCGGGGAGATCTTATCCTCACGAGGTCCCCAGCCTCGCCTGACGGACCCACGAATCCTGAGGCGCCTACCTCGAGTACGGCCAACCCCACTGCCGAGACGGCAGCCGCTGCGGATCCAACCTTGAGCCCGGATCTGACCTCCGTGCTCGGTTGCCGAACTCCAGCCCTGGCCGGACACAACTTTGGGGCAAACTCTGACACCCCCGTCACAGCCATACTGCGGGTTGACCATGCAAATTACCCGAACCTGGAATCAACCGATCTCTCGTCATTAAACGGGATACTGGATCGGATCCAAGCTCTTGGGATCACCAATGGATAGTCCTCGGTATACGATCAGATCGGGCTTAAAACCGACGACAGGGAAATCTACGTCCCCGCCACTACTCACTTGGTCGCCACTATCGTTGGCCCCTCAGAGGCCTCACCCGTTACCTCCGAACCGAAATCGCATGAGGTGCAGGTTTCCGACCAACAAGCTTCGCCTTCCAGCTCGGCAGCTGAATTCCGTTCCGGAGAGGGTTTAGAGCCGGAGTCCGCTTCAGCGTGCAAGTCCGGATCCGCTCACCCGCGCCGGGTCGATTATCCAGAGCTCGGCGCACCGGACTCCATGACAATCCGGGACGCGGCCCCCAAAACTCCGGACTCACACTCCGCTGGGATCAAGTTTTTTATCCCGCCCACCCCCCACATTGAGTATTGTCCGGATAACACAGGACGTCCCGACAAATGGGACCTGATGTACGCTAAGCAGCAGCCCGGAGAGACAGTCCGACACTTCTGGGCCAGATTTCTTATCGTCAAAAATAAGATGACGGACGACTGCGACAAAGACATTCTAGAGATCTTCCGGCAGAACTGCAGAGACAAGGGCGTCTTAAACGTCCTCGCCCGCCGCCACATCCAAAATTTCTCGGATTTATCGGATCTGGTGTCCAAATATTTCTCGGATTTGCAGGCCCAGCTTGAGCAAAGGGAGTCAACCTGCACAGAGGAACTAAACCGAGCTTGGGCGAAACATGCGCTCTCTCACCGGACACGCCAATACGAGCTGTCCGAGAAAAACATGAAACCCCTGACGAGATCTAGAACGGTCCTTGACGGAATACTGGATAAACCATGCCCCATACACTCTACAAATCCAACCCACAGCCTTCGAGCTTGCTGGGTGGTCCGGCAAGTCGCCAAGAGCGGCGAGGTCATTCTCGGAGGCTCGTACTCCACTAAAAGTCCAAAAATGCCCCTTAACGACGACGCCGAAATATTAACAATCTACGAAACTTATTCTTCGAAGAATCAGAGGAAGCGAGCCCTTCAAGAGCTCGCCCAAATTCACCACGTGGCAGAGACAGACTCCTGGACAGACACCCATCACTTTCAGTGAACAAGACCAGCCGAGGTCCTGCCCTACCCGAGCCGCTGCCGCCCTTGTCCTTGATCCATAGTGGACGGATTCCGACTACAAAAGGTGTTGATGGACGGCGGCAGCGGGCTAAACCTCATCTACGAGGAAACCTTGGATAAAATGTTGTTCGACAGATCCCGCATAGAGCAAAGTCACACTACCTTTCGAGGGATCATCCCCGGAAAGGAGGCGCGTGCCACTGGCCGCGTGACTCTTGATGTGGTCTTCGGAACTCCCGAGAACTACAGATCCGAAGAACTGCTTTTCCACATCGTGCCCTTCCGCAGTGGCAATCACGCCTTACTAGGGCGCGATGCCTTCGCACGATTCCATGCTGTACCACATTACGGGTACATGAAGCTTAAAATGCCAGGGCCAAACGGTATCATCACGGTAATAAGTGATCCGGACAGAGCCCTGCGAGCCGAGAATAAAACGGCATCGCTCGCCCTCGAAGCGTTGTCCGAGGCCCTCGCGGCCAAAGAATTAACCGCACTCCGCTCAACGGTGGACAAGGACGACGTCATCCTTGATAAAAGGCAAAAATCCACGTCCTTTAAACCAGCAGATGAAATCATCAAATTCCAAGTGCACCCAACAGATCCCAACAAGACGGCGTCCATCGGAGCCCAGCTGGACCCCGCGGTCGACGAATAATTGCGCCAATTTCTGCGTGCAAACTGGGACATCTTCGCCTGGCACCCTTCAGACATGCCAGGGATCCCGCGTAGATTAGCCGAGCACAGCCTGAACATAATCAAAGGCTTCAAGCCAGTTAAACAGACTCTCCGTCGGTTTTCCGAACCCAAACGTCAAGCCATGGGCGAGGAACTGGCCAAGTTGCTCGAAGTCGGATTCATCCGGGACATCAAACATCCTGAGTGGTTGGCCAACCTGGTCATGGTGCCGAAGAAGGATAAGTCCTGGCGTTTGTGCGTCGATTTCAAGGATTTGAACAAGGCCTGCCCTAAGGATCCTTTCCCCTTGCCCCGCATCGACCAGATCATCGACGCCACCGCCGGGCACGACTCACTATGTTTCCTCGACGCTTACTCCGGATACCATCAAATCAAAATGAAGGAGTCCGACCAGGCGGCCACCGCATTCATCACTCCATATGGACCATTCTGCTTCAACACAATGCCCTTCGGTTTAAAGAACGCAGGGGCCACATACCAGCGCATGATCCAAACGTGTCTGGAGAAACAAATCGGCAAAACAGTCGAAGCTTATGTGGATGATGTGGTTATCAAAACCAAACACGTCAGCCAGCTGGTGGACGATCTCCGGCAAACCTTTGACAATCTTCGGACTTTCGATATACGGCTTAATCCGGAAAAGTGTGTCTTCGGAGTGCCAGCTGGCAAGCTGCTCGGCTTCATAGTTTCCCATAGAGGAATAGAGGCCAACCCAGCGAAAATCCGGGCACTGTCCGAGTTGGCTATCCCCACTGAGCTCAAACACGTCCAGAAACTGGCCGGCACTGTTGCAGCCCTAAGCCGCTTCATCTCGCGCCTCGGCGAAAAGACCCTGGCGCTATATAAATTGCTCAAACGGACGAAGAACTTCGAATGGCCTAGCGAAGTGGCGGCGGCACTCGAAGAAATAAAAACTCTACTGGCCAACAACCCGATTTTGACGGCACCCAGCCCGGCTGAACCAATGCTGCTATATATCTCGGCGACGAATCAGGTGGTCAGTACGGTTCTCGTCGTCGAACGAGAGGCCGAGGGTCACAAGCTCCAGGTATCCGAAGTGCTCACCCCGTGTAAAACGAGGTACCCGCATTACCAGAAGATCGCCTACGCAGTTTTCATGGCATCCCGAAAGCTCCACCATTACTTCTAGGAGTGCTCGGTTACGGTAGCATCCGAAGTACCACTGAATGACATAATCAACAATCGCGATGCCACCGGGCGCATAGCCAAATGGGCTATAGAACTTCTCCCCTTCGAAATCATCTATCGACCACGCCGAGCTATTAAATCTCAAGTTTTGGCTGATTTCGTTGTGGAATGGACGGAAGCCGAACTCCCTAGGGAGTACAGCACATACTCACATTGGACGATGTACTTCGATGGCTCCAAAATGCTCGCAGGACTGGGGGCTGGCGTGGTCCTCACATCCCCCACTGGCGACAATATTCGGTACATACTCCAGATCATGTACACCGACTCCAACAACGCAGCCGAATACGAGGCTCTGCTGCATGGACTTCGGATGGCGGTGTCAATGGGCGTACAACGGCTCGAGGTACGGGAAGATTCTAATCTCGCCATATCTCAAGTTAACGGCGAATTTGACGCAAAAGACCCAAAAATGACAGCATACCGCAACGCCGTCCTGAAGATCTCCGCCCGCTTCGACGGACTGGAGTTTCACCATATACCTCGTGACAACAATCAAGCTGCGGATATCCTTGCTCGAATGGGCGCAAAGCGCGACCGCGTCCCCGAGAACACCTTTTTGGAACGACTTTTCAAGCCGTCCGTGGTGTGGCAGGAGAACGCCCAGGGCTCGGAAACCAATACCTCAGGAGAGCTCGTCCTTCCGCCTATTGAACCAGATAATGGAATTATCGGGGGCTCGGCCATCGAAACGACATCTTCGGCTCACGAAGTCATGGCGGTAATCGCGCCCTGGACCGAGCCCTTCCTTCCCTACCTCCTCCGCCAAGAATTACCGGCTGACCAGACTGAGGCCAGGCGTATCATTCGACGATCTAAAGCTTATAAAGTCCACGAGGGAGAGCTATATAAGAAAAGCACTACTGGCGTCCTCCAGAGATGTTTCTCTGAAGAGGAGGGAAGGCAGCTTCTGGCCGAGATTCACGCTGGCATGGGCGGTCACCATGCGGCAGCACGGGCCCTGGTCAGCAAAGCTTTCCGAGCAGGGTTCTTTTGGCCCACTGCCCGAACAGAGGCCCAGACATTGGTCCAACATTGCGTTGGATGCCAGCTCTTTGCAAATCAGAGTCATATGCCCCCCATGGCCCTTCGGACGATCCCAGTTACTTGGCCTTTCACGGTCTAGGGGCTGGACATGGTTGGACCACTTAAAGGGGGGACCAAGAAAAAGAAATATCTACTCGTCATGGTAGATAAATTCACTAAATGGATCGAGGCAAAGCCGGTCACTTCAGCCAAGTCTAAGCCGGTCATCGACTTTATATCCGGCGTCGTACACCGTTACGGTGTTCCCCACAGCATAATAACGGACAACGGATCCAACTTTACGGCCCAGGAAGTCAAATACTGGTGCGCTAATTTAGACATTAAGCTCGACTATGCCTCGGTGTATCACCCACAGTCCAATGGACAGGTCGAAAGAGCGAACGGCCTGATCTTGAGCGGCATTAAGCCACGTTTGGTCCGATCTTTGAAAGACTCCGGCTGCCATTGGGTTGAGGAGCTCGACTCCGTACTGTGGGGCCTACGCACCACTCCTAATCGATCCACGGGCTACACACCATTTTTCATGGTATATGGGGCAGAAGCCGTCCTCCCCTACGACCTTATTCACGACGCCCCTCGGGTGCGTATGTACGAAGAAAAGGAGGCCGAGCTAGATCGACAAGATGACCTGGACGCCTTGGAGGGCGAGCGCGACATAGCTTGGGCCCGCTCTGCTTTTTATCAGCAGCAGGCCAGACGTTATCAGAGCAGGGAAGTACGGGCGAAGGCCTACAACGTTGGCGATTTAGTCTTGCGCCTCCTGGAGAAGCAGAAGCATAAGCTGGCGCCCAAATGGGAGGGGCCCTTCATAATCGACCAAGTACTCACGGGCGGGGCGTACCGCCTCCGCGACCCGACGGACGACCGCCTCGAACCAAACCCATGGAATGCAGCTCGGCTGCGACGTTTCTACGGCTAGTCCCGCAAACTTACCTTGTTCGATTTATCCTTTGCGGATCTTTATCTTTCTAGTCAATAGTCTCTCCCGGGTTGTGTTCGGAAATGCCGAATTACGTTAAGTTCTTCCTCGGCAAACATCTTTGAATGTACCACACTTTGTTACCTGGGGGCTTCTTTTACGAAGCTCGTCAAATTTCATTTATGCAATCATTCGTTTTTTACGTGTTTGCAACCTTCCTGTGTCGTCATCAAGCCACTATATGCATCAACTTGACTTAAGATTTGGCCAAGCTGGGTTGCCTCGCTCCTGTGTTTACCCCCTACGTTCCCGATTGTTCGGCTAGGGAGTAAAGGGAGCACCTCTGTGATTGTTGCGTCCGGATTTCCCAGGTACGTACCTCAGACGGGTGAAGCCGAAAGCTAGCGTCTTAAGACAACAAGTTGGTCGGCCATGGGGGAAGCGAAAATAGTTGGTACCTATCACCAAGTTTCCGGGGTATTTTCCCGAAGTAACCGTCCCCGTCTAAATTCGGGTACTCGGTTATCCATCCACGGATAACGTGGTCACCTGACGAAAGGAACCCATAACGGAACTATTTTCGTCGGAAGATGTTTCTTACGTTAATCAGTAATATAACATAACTCCCCTAGCATGTTTTTGTCTGTTTGCACCAAATGGCCGGATTGCCTGGTTTTCCAAAGTATCTTTCCGATGTTCTCGGATTGCATAGTAGGAAAACACTCCTTGGCTCCTGGTTGAGGAGGCGGAAGCCGATGGCCGGTTAAGACAATGTTTTTTATGCACGGTTTGGAGACTATCCGATGTAAAGTACATAGGTACATAGAATCGACCTGTCAATCTTGATCTAGACCATCTATTATGGTCTCCAGAGCACAATCTTCTTGGGACAGCCGAGCTGCGGGCATAACCTAGTCATATACCAGATGCACGGGCACTTCCTGCCCATCTGGCCCTACCGGCCCAACTCTCGCTAAATGCTCCAGTTCCAGCTTGGTGAATCGGGTCTTGATCATCGCCCATGCTTCCCGTGCTCCTTCACGACAAGATGACATCTTCCATAACTCAAAGCGGCGCCGAGCTCCTTTGAAGCGACTTGCGAGTTCGGCCATCCCTTCCGGAGCCACTTCGCCAGGCCACAGTGCTTTGAACATGCTCTTCATGGCTCTCCGGGCCCGCTCATGTACAGCGGATAGCTCCTTCAGCAGGTCCCGCCCGAAGGAACCGGCTTCCTCTTCGAGACGCCCGGTCAGCAGAACTACATTGAGACGTGGCGTTGTTCATATTGCTACCGTATACGTTCCGTTATCGAACGGACATATCGAGATTGCACTTACCGAACATGCCCGCTTTCAGTATTTGGTTCTCCTTGTGGGTTACAGTCAGTTGAGCCTTTAAGCTTTTGATTTCTTGGACCTGTTGTTCGCCTTCCGCTTTAAGCTTATCCCTCCCCTCATGACTTCGGGACAGCACCCGGTAGCCGGCCTCTTGCTGTGACTCCGCATATCTTTGAGCTTTCCTGGCCATATCCAGATCCTTCTACAGCTGATTTATCGACTCGGCTGCTATGGAAACATTTTTCATTAGTGGAGGTGTTCTAGTACATTTTCCCTTTCATGAACTTTCAATTCGGCACTTACCATGTGCCTCTCTGGTGAATTTTTTCACCCCCTCTAGCTCGGCTTTCACAGACTCTAACTCTGTTTGCGCCAGCTTGAGGTCCTCGGACAGCTTTTTGTTTTGCTCCCGAACAGTCTGCACAAATAGCAGGGCAGCATGGATATCAGACCCTTAACTCGGCCGTCCTGCCCAAATTAAGGGTCGGGGGCTACTGGGTTAGATACTAGTTGTCAAAACTATTACTATACCTGCATATTCGTAGACATGAGCCTCACTGCACCTTCAAGTCCCGTTCGGGCAGCGCCGAGGTATGCATCTACCGAGCTAAGAGCATTGAACTCCTGATTAGACAACGCGGTTTGCCGAAGTGATGCCTTGCGCCGCCGATGATTCATCACACTTTCAACTTCGGAATTAGTGACCGAGACGTCTCCCGAGTCCTCGGGATTTTGGTCCTCGGCAGTGGCTCCCGGAGTGACTCCGGTTACAGCTGGCGACCTCGGATTTGCGTCACCCCTTGGCACCTCCTCAACATCCTCGGCCGTGCGCGGTTCCACACATCGTCTATCGAACACCATGAAACAAATTATTGGCATATGTGGTGGATGTTGAAGATAGAGGCCATAACAGTACGGTGAATACATTACCTCTTCGTGCGGGGCGCCGATGATGTAGCTCCCGTTGGGGCCACGCGTGGGGTCACCCCATGATTACTTGTCGTCGGAGCCGCTGGTGCCGCTTTTCCGGCTGATCGGCGCGTCGTGTGGCGGCCCTTGGGAGTAGGTGTCAGTGTGTTCGGGCCTGCACCGGCTGAGCGTTTCTTTCGAGAGGAAGCCCGTTGGCCACTTACCGCGGAGGAGGGAAGCGCCCCGGGATGATCGGCCAACAGGGCCACCTTGGAGCCATCAAGGCTCTCCTAGTAGAAGACCCCGTCCTCAAAATTAATCGATGTTTCAGGGTCGTCATGGAACCCAGGATCGTCATCGCGAGAGTAATTCTCCGGTTGAGGAGCCGGGCAACTCACCGTTTCGATCCATCGCCTCCAACTCTGTTCGGATAGGATGAAGATCCGATTATGAAAAATCTGGAGTAATATCCGAACTATAAAGAGTGGTCGAACTAACCATTTCGATGGGCTCATACATCGAGAAGCCTTTCTTGAGCTTTAGTCGAGCGAACTCTTGCTCTTCCCCCTTGAACAAATTGGCTAGTATGGCGGCTATCGCCGCCTGGTTGGCGGGCCCCTCTTTGGTGTACCGGGCTGCGTCGTCCTCCCCGTTGTAGTTCCATAGCGGATGAAATCTCTGTTGGAGAGGCTGGACACATCGAGTGATGGCTATTGCCATCACGTCAACGATGGTTAGTCCGTTATGAGCTAACCACCTCACTTGAGCAGCCAGTCGAGCTACTTCGGCACTTTCCTCTTGAGAAGGACTCTTCGGGCGCCAGTTGAACCGCTTCGTTGGAGAAGCCAATGAAAATTCCGGTAGACCCCTTCGAACTGGATCGAATAAAGCGACGTCTTCGATATAAAACCATTCTGAAGTCCACTCTTCGGCATCCTTCTTCAGAGTCCCAACGGGATATCCGGTCCCGGCAATGCGCCATACTTCGGCTCCGCCGACCTCGTAGATAACCCCATCCCGGGTGCGGGGGACTAGGCAGAAGAATTTCCTCCACAACTCAAAGTGCGCCTCGCAGCCCAGGAACATCTCGCATAAAGCGACGAAGCCCGAAATATGGAGGATCGATCCGGGGGTAAGGTGGTGGAGCTGAATCCCGGAGAACTCTAGTAAACCCCTCAAGAAGGGATGGATGGGAAAACCCAGGCCTCGCAGCACGAAGGGAACGAAGCAAACTCTCTCCTCCCCGTGAGGGGAAGGAAAATCCTCCGCAAGGGCCTTTCCGTCGGCGGAAGTTAATCCGGGGCGGGTTGATGTGAGATCTGAGGCGGGCAGATACCCCTGCGCCTCAAGCCTACGTAGTCGCATACAAGATACGGAGCATCCCGCCCAATGACCTTGACGGAGGCCATGAGGGCGTGAGGAAGAGCCTGGGATGCTTGCCATTGTTTGTTGACTTTGGCTTTGCGAGGATGTGGAGAAGAATGGCAGGGGGTGGGGTGCGTTAACCTCCACGCCCTTGGGCTATTAAAGGGACATTTTTGTAAGAACCCATCGGGCCACTCGCATTCCGTGGGCGCGCAAAAATCGAGGGTCGTCATTTAATTCTATCTCTGAAGATACCTCGGTAACTGACTTATTGGTGGCCGAATTATTGTTAATCCGAATATAAGTAACGGGAGGAACTCGCCATACAAGCCGAAGACTTCTGAAGCATGAAGCTGCTGAAGACCGTAGACCTGGGCATTGAAGGCTAGTTCGGGGGCTACTGAGGGTGTCCCGGACTAGGGGGGTACTCGGGCTGCTTGCCTATCTCTCGTGGGCCAGGTTGATGGGCCGCTCTCTACATATCGATGGAAAGCTGGATTATGGACGACCCCGTATGACAGAAGGAAATCTCTGAAGTCTTGGCATCTCTTCCAAGGAATAGATGGCGTAACCGGCATGTTTATCCCTGATGGTAACCGACCATATGTAACCCTAGGCCCCCCTGGTGTCTATATAAACCAGGAGGTTTAGTCCGCAGGGGAGATATCATTACCTATGGTTTAGCCCAGTCGATCTCGAGGTAGATCAACTCTGTAACCTTCATACAATCACATCAATACAATCAAGCAGGACATAGGGTATTACCTCCTCGAGAGGGCCCGAACCTGGGTAAATCGCTGTCTCTACGTTCCCTGTTACCATCGACTCCTTGACACATAGTTCGGATCCCCTACCCGAGATCTGCCGGTTTTGGTACCGACAATGGGCTTGGTCAATCTTGCAACGTTTGGGACCGCATCGGGGACACTCGCCGGGCTCACGATTGCGGATAGGATTTAGTCTCGGGCGGGTGACTCCCTGGATTAGTTTGTTGTAGTGGAGGAAATTCCATGTCGATCCACTCTACCGGCATACCATTTGAGGTGTGCTTCTAGCGCTGGCATAAAGAGGTGATTGAGCGTGTAGGTACTTTGGTGCAACCCCTGCAGGGTTATAAATCTATTCGAATAGCCATGTCCACGGTAAAGGATGACTTGAGCTTGTTGTGGGATCATAGAATAAGTTCAACGGTTACTCTAACAAAATTGCCAACTTAGTGAGATTGCCAGGGTTCGCTTCCTCGCAGGGTAGTCGAGGAAGGACTCATGGTAGTGTAATTGCTGTGGTGAGTAGTTGGACTCGTGGGCGCTCTCTTATCTCAGTAACAGATGCTGGTAGTCGTAAGCTCCATTGTCTTCTCTCTATTTTGGCCTTTTGCAGTACCAATCCACATATATACCTTTCTTTGATACTGATGCATATGTGTAGATAGTTTTGATGTAAGTCTTGCGAGTACAATTTGTACTCACCTTGCGGTGGATAATCTTTGTTGCAGAGGATACCTACGATCCTGATTCAGGTTACTACTTGGAGCTTGACACCGACGAGTAGTTTGGAGGTCCCAGGTAGGAGTCTGCGACTTGTGGGAGGGTCGTTGCTTTTGGTTTCAACCTCTTAGACTTATCGTTAAACTTGTTCTGTACTCAGACATATTTCGCTTTCCGCTTATTATAATGTTGGGTCATGTGACCTCTGTGTGCTATATTTGCTATCTTGCTCATGTATGAGCCTTTGCAATATATATGATTTCAGTCGTAGAGTTGTGTTGTGATACTTATTGTTCTATCCTCACGGCGTGCATGATGTGTGTATGATTATAAAGTGCACGTTGTGAGTAGGGTCATGGAATCTCTGTTATGCACTTGCTAGCGGTCGATCTATCATAGGGTGAAGCGACTTGGCTATGATCTGGGAAGTCATTCCTCAGTCCCATAGTACTTGTGTGGGAATCTTGGTTCCCCCGTGTTAGGATGGATCTTTCCCAATGGGGATGCTGAACCAATGATTTCGGGCTCTCCGAGAGGATATCTGCTCACGTACGTGAGTTAGGAATCTCGGCTTCCTGATGATCACCTATAGCTAGATTTGTATACCTTAGATCTCGGGTCCCGACACTGCCACAGCTCCGCAGGATGCAGCGAAGGAGAATGCAGGAGGAGGCATGATGCCACCACTGCCGCCAAGCCCTCCGCCCATCCCCAGGGTTCATCAGAGCCCCGTGAGGGATCCTTCTCCTGAGGTGGAGGAGGTGGCTGAGGAGACGTCCGCCTTGTCCCAAAGAGATGGGGCGAGGGAGTCTCAGCCAGGGGCTAGCTCCGCCAACTAGGAGCAGAGCAGTTCCAGGGTGCCTCTGACAAAGAGCTTCGTCAAGAAGCTCGACGTTCGGCTCTCCTGGAGAGCGGACTGGGTCGCTGAAGACGCTCAGTACCGACACCCGCCGCCGTTCGGCTTCACGGACGATTTACCCCTCGAGATGATAGCTGCTAACCCCCTGGACCCTTCGCGGGTTCTGGGGGAAATAAATGATGTGGAGGAGGCCGATGATTGGGCCGATGCGTCCAGGTTAGTGGATGGCTTTCTACGCTGCCTGCCGAAGATTCGGCAGCAGTTGCAGACCTTCGAGGAAGACGCCACCACGCTACTTCGGCCGGCAATGCGGGTAAGTCCATAGATCTTCGGCTTCGGTATTTTGCGTTTTTTATTTCTATGGGGGCACGACCAGCGGCCCTCGAGCCTCTGTCAGACTAGACTTAGTCTAACAGATGTTCTGGTTTCTGTTTTTGTTTATCCACTTGAAGCACGAACAGTGCACCCAGTGAGTGTAACCCTGATACGTTGACGTATGTATACTTTTTGTTATGTTCATGCTATAATTATATCATTTATGGTCGCCGAAAACCTGAAATGCCATCGCGGGGGCCTTCCTGCCCCTCCTGCTGGCTAACGCCGCAACAGGCGCCACCTCGACTGTAGCTACCGCGCCGTCGATCCGCACCTCCCAAGGCGAAGCAGACGCCCCAGGGTAACGCTCAGTTGTCGCCTTAGGAGAGCAGCATGCCCCGCCACTGTCACGGTGGTCGCCGGCGGCGAAGGTAGGCGAGGAGGGAGGGGCTCTGGCTAGGATTCGAGGGGGCGCGCCGGTGTCGCCTCGGGGTCGAGAGGTGAAGTTTAATTCCTTTATTGGTGGATCCAGGGGCCAAAAGTAGTCGTAAGTCATGTGTATGTAGTGGAGTATTTTGACGAGGAAAACATACTAATGATAGTACTAACTAGGGTGTAGAATTTCCCTAATACATTGAAGTCGGCAGGGATAACTAGTTTGGCATTGTACACGGCACATGGCAATCCTCGCACACACGCATCACATCGTGTAACAGATCCGGACAAAATGCTCGGCAGGCAAATTGGTGCTAAAGCCATTTAATTTAGTAAAATTTTAGAAAATCTCAAACTTTCATTTTACTTGCATGGCATGTGCAAAGAGCTTAGTCACGTATCGCTAGTGAAGGAGAAAAAGACACCAACATATAAGGGCATCTCCAACGCGGACGCTCAATCAGACGGCAAACGTCCGGACACAGTTGTGCCATCCAACACGGACCCCTATCTGTCAACGGACGTGTCCGCTTGTCCGAAATCCCGCAAACCAAAGAATGTTTGCGGGCGTCCGGACCACCGCCACGTAGGACTCTGACACCCCTGGCCCACCCAAAACCGCGCCAAAGGTCGCGCTTTCCCCACCCTCTCCGCTCCGATACCCGACGCCCTCCACCGCGCTTTTCAACGTCCGCCGCCGCATGGACCCGTACAAAGAGCTGCCGGAGCTGCCGGAAGATCCGGCGAAGGCGCCCGCCCGCAAGATCAACTCAGCGACACGCCAAGCACGCCGCCTCAAAAAGAAGGCAAAGGACGCGGAGGAGAAGGCAGCCGGTCAGCCGGCGCCTCGGGCGAAGAGGGGTGGCGGGCGTGGACGGATGGAGGGGACGGGCGGGGACGGGAGGCACCGCAGTCGCCGCTGCGCATGCATACGCCGGCGTGGCCGGAGCAATTACAGCCGCCCTACTACTTCGCCGCCAAGCAGCTTGGGGCCATGCCCTTCTGCGCCTACCTCAACGGGCCCCTCTTCGCCGATACGCCATCGCCACAGCTTGTCCGGTTGCAGACACCAGGCATCAATCAACTGGGTGCCCGCTCTCTGTTCGCCAGTTTGTCTGAACCGGGCGCGCCGGCGTATGATGACGCGGATCGTGAGATGATGGAGATGATCCACGACGGAGGCGGCAGCCGCTTCGGAGGAAACCAAAATGTTGACCATGAAGATGGACGAGTTGGATGCCGACTCGGCGATGATCGTGCAAACCGTCTGTGTTAAGATGTTGAAGCGTTTGGTGGCCAAGGTGGCGGCGGAAGACGCGGAGAAGGCGGCTGAGGTGGAGGAGCCAGCGGCAGAGTGAGCCGGCGGCAGAGCGAGTAGGCACGGACATCTAGTCTGGGAGTGCAAAAAAAAAACCACGGGCTCGCCGGACTGGAGCTTTTGTGATCGCTTTTGTGATCGGGCATGTAAAAACTATGAACAACCGCCCCTTTTTTGTTGTGATCGCATGAACATCCGCCTTTAATTTGCTCACATTGCTATGCATTTCAAATGAAAATGATGCCGGACCTGGACGGACGTTTGGGGGACATGGTTGGATGGCCGGCTCCTGCATCCGTGTCCGCGGACAAATACCGTGTTCGTTTTAGGGGTCCGCATTGGAGATGCCCTAACATGATTTGTTATACTTCTCCTTGTAAGCATGCATGGGAAAAAAAAAGGGCAAACAACGTGTGCCCTCCCTCGCTTGCCTCGCCACACCAAACTCGTCCGTCCGTCGTGTCTCGAGATCGAGCTCAGCTAGTTTAGTGAGTGGTCCGAAGCAAGATTACACTTTTGTTGTTTCAGACGATGAGAATTAAATTAAGTAACCGCGTGTATAGGAGAGCCCAACTCTCTCTCGCATATTGCCCAAATCCTTTTACTGTGCAGCTTCCAGGTCTATCCCATCCCGGGTGTATAGGAGAGCAAGCATCCGAAACCGCGTCCCTTGAGAACCTGCATCAGGCGAGGGACGATAAGGTTTTTGGGGAACGTCTCAGCGCCTCTGCTAGCTTTGCGACCAACATGTATGTGCTATCATCTCGTTGTTGGTATTTGGTTTGCCTCATATGGAAAAAAAGAAGATAGATATGCTAGTTTATTCATTGTCGCAAACTTGGCATGCATGACGAAGACTTATCCAGTAACCCCGCGTGGAGTACTCTCGGTGCACCCACATAGTTTGGCATATTTAAAAGTTGTTAAACATTGCAAAATGAATTCACAACACTAATAATACATGTATCTATTACGTCACAAAATTCTAGAACCAAACCGATATATGTATCTCGAGAAATGAAAAAGACAAATTTAGCATTGATAGTGTTAACGGGCCGAATTGACAACCCAGTTTGAAGTGACTACTATTCGTGGCTCATTTGTATCTTTTTGTTTCATGAGTCATGTTTTAACTTTAGATATGAATTTTTGTGACGTGATTGATACATAATGTATCTATGTATTATTTTCTCTTGGATTTTTTGTGACCTTTACGATGAAGATCTTGGATTTGGGAGTAGTGTGAGTACCTCACGTGCGGGAGTACAAGATATGTTCTCCATGTATGACCAGTTGTGTTAGCACACTTGTCATGATATTAATATTGATAAAACCTATTCGAAATTTGTTCATTATTCCATCAATAACTCTGATGTTCCCCTCCTTTATTTTGTATAAATTTCTTGTTTCAAGCAGACTTATTCACCTTTTTTTTACTTTACTTTATATATCAAATTTATATTTAAAATTTTGTGTCGATGCATTGACATCGTATCGATCCGCCAAGTATTTGCCATAACAAGAAGTGTGATGTCCCCCCCGGAAAAAAAGAAAAAGAAAGAAGTGTGATGTTCGCAGTTAGGACTTATTAAGTTCCCGGCAGGGTGTATAAGTGCTTCCGAGCCCACCCAAACAGGGCACCCGCTAGTTTCCTAATCGATCCCTGGTAGCGGTAGCTAATGGCCTCTACGCTACGATCCAAGGGTCGATGTCGATCGATCAGCTAGCTGCAGAGTGTGAAGGTGGACAGACGACAGATAGTTACGCGTAGGTCGGCACGGGAAGGCGCCAAACCTGCCCGTGCACGGCGGCATCTTGATTTGAACGGGGACAAAGCATCTACACGGGCTAGATAGGGCAACGCTGATGGCCTCTAGCAATCATCATGCCTAGCTAGCTTGTGTGTGTGTGTGTGTGTAAATGTAATCTGTGGATGGAACTAGCACACATGCATGTTGTCTTGTCAAACGTAGTATATCCATCTAGGCTAGAAATATCTGCCACCCATATATATCTACCTAGGCTAGAAATATCTGCTATAGCTGGCTAAGATGAAAAGCTATCATCTCACCAATGTGGTTGGATTCCTTCCCAGGACTCGTAGTTTGGGTGTTGCCAACGGTGGTGGTAGTTGTTGATGTTTTACTGCAGCAGCGGGTGTTCGCCTCGCCTTGACCTCTGCCGATCCTTTTCTTTTTCCCTTTTGTAATGTAATACTTTGTCTGTGCGCATCCTCGATGTCTCGACTAACTCTTAATATCATGTTGTTGCAAAGGCCGGACCATTTATCGGGGGAAAAATCATTAGTTTTGGTGCATGCATATAATCATTTCTTTTTGCGTCCGGACGTAGGTAGTACTATAATTCTCCTAATGGCAATCATACGTACGTACATACTTAATCTCATTCTCCTGGTTAAGATTTCAAGTTGGCAACGAATCGATACGACTTTCTTGGTTGAAGCGGCGATGGGATTCATATCCATGCATGTCGACGTACGCCAGGCCAGCCACCATCTCTGCCACTACGTACTAGTGCGACATATACTCCACGCTTCGTCATGTCGACCAAGACAGTACAGACACGCAGGGGAGCAGTTGGCCTCGTCGCTCCACCACCTCACGTACGCCTATATAAACACGCCCACTTTCTTCTTCTTCCTCAGACCAGCCAAGGCATTGCGTTAGCCAGCCAAGAGCAAGAAGCTAGCTAGATCTATCGAGTAGTGGCTAGCACGTACTCTCAGACTGGTGCACGCGCTGATCGGCAGCAGCGCCAGCGACACCTGCTGCCCGCTGTTATCCGGCGTGGCCGACCTCGACGCCGCGCTCTGCCTCTGCACCACCATCAAGCTCAAGGCGCTCAACATCAGCCTCGTGTTGCCCATCGCCATCCAGGTGCTCGTCAACCAGTGCGGCAAGACAGTGCCCGAGGACTTCCAGTGTCCTAGTTAAGCTCCATCGATTACCATATCTACTATCAGTAGTATCACCTTTCCGCATCGGCATGCGATGCCTGGACCGCTGAAATTCTCTTGTGAGGTCACGTGTGTGGTGATCTATGTATGTAAAAGTTGTGTAATTGTGTATGCATGCATGCAGGCATGCATTTTGTGTAATTGTGTATCAAATACTAGTAACCGTGTAACGCGTTATCAATTGTGGTTTTCGATCGGTTTGTAGCTTTTTTTTTTCTGAAGAATTATGAATAAAATGTCTGTAATCTAAATCAAGCTTTCACATGCATGTATGCATGTTTTCCTTTTGTGTTGGGAAAATAGGTATTAATTTGATTCCTATCTAGAATTTTTTTTTTGATCTGTATGCTCTAAATCCATGTGCTTTAAATGGACAAGAGAGATATGGATTTTGGGCTCTTGTGCTTGGACCAGAAGAGAAATTAAATACTTGACTAGGATTAAAGGCCAGAATTGTTTAATCAGTGAGTGCCTCTCTAAATAAATAAATAAATCCATGTTGGCTGATGGCTGGCCGACCTCCTTCACCTCCCTGGTGAATGCAGCAGTGCATGCACTGACTCAGCAAGTGTGCCAACGATCGATGCTGCAGAGACGAGTGCAGATGAGACAAAGCAGGTTCCCATCGTTCCAGCCGACGCATATGCATGCATGCATGTGAGCAACAGATCAATTTTGTACTCCCTCAGCAACATCACGAACGCAAGAAACTAGTTTTACCCTAAAAAACAACTGGTTGCAGACCAAAAGAAGCAGTAGGACACCCTACAGCCTACAGCAGCACGTTTACGCCAAAAGCTCCACGGGATGCAGCTTGCTTCATCATCATCTATCCACCCGCATCACGTTGAATAGCCATCCCTGAGACGCCTTGTAAATTTCACTTGCTACTCGCTCTAGCAGTTTTGTGCCCTGCTCCAACACCACTTTGTTTGGCTCCTTTGTCTGCAAGATAGACCAGTCCATAATCCATCGACACATTAGTTTAATCAATATCATTGGATCAGTATATCTTTTTTTATCAAAAACCACCCCATTTCTGCATGTGAGCAACACATCACATCGTTGCAGCTGACGCATACGCTCCCGCCTGCCCGATAGATGTTGCGTGTGGCCCTCTCCTCAGCCATGGAAAAAACAAGAGACAAATCTCCAAGCCTTTTTCTTCTTCACCCCTCAGACCAGCTAAGGTTAGCCAAGTCCGAGAGCTCGAGCTCGAAGCTAGCTATCAGCCATGGCCCGCATTGCGCCGCTCGTGCTGGCCGGACGGGCAAGTGCCCCGTGAACGAACGTGCTGAAGCTGGTGGCGTGCGTGGACGCGCTCAACCCCAAATCTTCCTCATCCTCTACCCCAGATGGTCATCCGCATTGCATAGGACAGTCTCAGAATCAAACCCACATCGGAGAACCTTGCAATGCACTTGAAGACCATATGCCAAATTTGCTGTGGCTGAGCAAGCTGTGAGTGTTGGCGCTGACTCTCTCAGCTGCCTTCTTCTACCTCTGGTTACTCTCACAGCTCTCTTCTCTCATGAACTTGAACACAAGACCAGAACACACACGCACACACACATGCACCAAGGAAGAAGAACAAAATGGCTTCCCTTGCCAAAAAGAAACCCACCGTGGCTACATTGTGTCTCCAGCCCTCACGGCCTTCTTTCTCATTTCTCATTGTAACTTGTATATGCATAGGGTGCTGACCTTCACGCACCACTCAGCCGCCACGTCCGGCCACTAACATCACGTCTCTAGGCACTAACTAATCACCTACATGCAGCCCATGTCCACTGCTTGCGCAACCTTGATACGTCTCCGTCGTATCTATAATTTTTGATTGTTTCATCCTAATATTTTACTATTTCCATATACTTTTGGCAACAATTTATATGATTTTCTTGGACTAACATATTGATCCAGTGCCCAGTGTCAGCTCCTGTTTGTTGCATGTTTTTTGTTTCGCAGAAAATTCATATCAAACGAAGTCCAAACGCGATAAAATTTTACGGAGATTTTTTTTAGAATATATGTGATTTTTGGGCGCGAGAATCAACAGAAGGGGTGGCCCACAGGAGTGACGAGCTCACAGGGCGCGCCCCCTGCACTTGTGACTCCCTCGAAGGTCGGTCGTAGGTGTGCTTCGGTCGCAAGGAAGCTAATATCCGGATAAAAATCGTGTTAAAATTTCAGCCCAATCAGAGTTATGGATCTCCGGGAATTTAAGAAACGGTAAAAGGCCAGAAAACAGGAGCGCAGAAACAAAGAGAAACAGAGAGAGAGAGAGAGAGATCCAATCTCGGAGGGCTCCTGCCCTCCGGGAGCCATGGCGGCTAAGAACCAGAGGGGAAACCCCCCTCTCATCTAGGGGGGAGGCCAAGGAAGAAGAAGAAGGAGGGGGGCTCTCTCCCCCTCTCTCCCGGTGGCGCCGGAGTGCCGCCGGGGGAACCATCGTGACGGCGATCTACACCAACAACTTCGCCGCCGTCATCGTCAACTCTCTCCCCCTCTATGCAGCGGTGTAACACCTCTTCTCCCCGCTGTAATCTCTACTTGAACATGGTGGTTAATGCTATATACTCCCTCCATTCCCTTATACAAGGCCACAAACTCAGATTACAGGTACCAAGGTAAAATTTAATTTCCGATGTGGCCAAGGCAACAGTGCCACATGAAAGTGGTGGTGGTATCAGCCTTCTTAAGGCGTTTAGCATTCACGTTAAAGACATCATTTCCACATTCAAGATTTAGAATGAAAAGGCCCCCAACAATGGGTGCAAATCCATAAAACATATCCTTACAATAAAGTGAACAACCATTGTTCTCAGACTTATACGAATACCCATCGTGTACTAAACATGATCCGGAGATAATGTTTCTACACAACAGTGGAACAAAATAACAGTTATTTAGTTCTAAGATAAACCCCGAAGGGAGACGTAGAGGCATAATGCCGACGGCTTGAGCGGCGATCCCAGTGCCGTTCCCGACACGCATCACGATTTCATTCTTTGCTAGTTTGCGCACCTTCTGAAGTCCCTGTATCGAGTTGCAAATGTGAGCAACCGATCCGGTATCAAATACCCAAGACTTAGAATTTTCGCTAGCAAGCAAAACGTCAATGACATTAACTTGTATAACAATTATACCTTTTCCGGTTTTCCCGGACTTCTTATCTTCCAGATATTTCTTGCAGTTTCTCTTCCAGTGTCCTGTGCCCTTGCAGTAGAAGCACTCAGTTTCATTCTTCGCTCCGCCCTTAGATTTGCTTAGGGAGCCGGTCTTACCGGCGCCCTTGCCCTTCTTTGGCTTGCCTTTCATTTTGAAACTGGCGGTTTTATTCACAAGCAACACTTGCTTGCGATTTTTCCGCAGTCCTCCTTCTGTAGTTTTCAGCATGGCGAGCACCTCTTCCGGTGTCTTCTCCATCCCACTCATGTTGTAGTTCATGAAGAAAGAAGCATGTCCATCATATGGTCAGGTGGAAGTGGAAACTCCAGAGTTTTACGCCTTTCAGCATAGCCAATCATTTTGACTACGTGTTCGCCAACTGAACTACCCTCAGCCATCTTGCAATCCATCAAGGCCTTCATGACATCAAATCGTTCAGACCTTGCGGTTTCTTTGTACAGGGCATCCAAATCCCGGATCATATCGCGGGGTTTATGGAATTCAAAACGTTTTTGAAGCCCTGCACTCATGCAAGCTAACATGAGGCACTGCACTAAGTTGTGATCATCATCCTTAGTGGCCCAGACATTCTGCTCAACTTCCGGGGCATCTGCCGTCGGTTTAGCTGGAAGAGCAATTTCAAGCACATACATTTTCCTAGCGCTCCTGAGGACAATCCTTAGGTTACGGACCCAGTCCGCATAGTTGTTTCCAGTCGCAGCTAAATTCTCTTTCTCTAACATCGGGCCTAAGTTGAACGCGGTGTTGCGAGCCATTTGATCTACAACGGAAAACACAATTT
The DNA here is from genome assembly GCA_039707655.1 of Elymus sibiricus. NCBI lineage: Eukaryota > Viridiplantae > Streptophyta > Magnoliopsida > Poales > Poaceae > Elymus > Elymus sibiricus. The sequence continues at coordinate 517,392,427 of CM077672.1, read as the reverse complement.
CACTTAGACTTTGTTCATAATGATTTTGGCACTAGTGAATAAACAATTTTATTCTAAAGTGCGCTCCCACTCAAATCAATATCTCTCAAAATTGATTATGAGCGATTCAAAATCCACATTTAAATTCAACGCCATTGATGTGGACATCACTGATGACGAGAATTTTAATCGGTAGGCAAACTTGCCGATCACATCTCTATGTGACTTTTGTTCATCTTTCGATGGGTGTGTTCCGAGCTCAGGACTATCCTGCCTGAACGTCAAAGACAACCAAGTGATCTTGCTGCGAGGTCTGACCTCACCCGCCTCATTCCTCTCAATTCGTTCGTACCCATGTGGACATGGCGCACCCCGAAAAGATACGAATTTCAGACGGTGCTACACTAGGATGAACACTAACTACTTTGATATTTTTAAGTGAGAGATTACCCTAATAAAAAGCGACTACCGCGCAATCAAGAAGGGTGCATCATAAGGGATAAACATCTCAGGCAATTCATAATAGCATGATATGGTATAGCCCTTTCTGACGGAGAAGTCAAGTATTTCTTCGTCTTCGGCATTTGCGTCGGTGTTCACCTTCGCGAAGATTGCCACCACCTTGTCGATGCACCAGATAATATTTGCTATCTCTATAGCGAATAAAAATAAGTGCATTACTTAAGGTTGACACGCAGGTCATTAAAGTGACAATCATATGGTTCCAGCCATCATGCCGAATCATGACACGCAGGTCATGTTAACAAATTTACATCATATAGTCATCTCATACATAATCGAATTAATATGAGCTTTGCTATACCACATCACATGCACATCCTGCAAAACCAAGTTAGACGACTCTAATCGGTTTATGCAAAAAAAAAATTTACGTGGCTTCTAAGGTTTTGACTTAAACCGCAGCTACCAACGTTTTATTATCAAGTATGATTATTCAAGTCGCTAGATTAACATCTCAGGGTGTATGAAACACAAGATAATTAAATCTCGAGCCCCATACTAAACTTCGTCATACGCATGACCCCCGTGCAGATCATATCTGCAATGCCCTTTCGTCTGCGAATTTCATCTTTCTTTTGACTATGGCGGAACCCAAAGAACTGTTAGCACTTCGTTGATCAACCAGGATCGCGGATTGCCAGAACATTGTGAAATTCCACCATGCTGTCTCAAGATTGAGCAAACGCAAATTCTAGGGACGCAACAAGAACATCGGGTAACAGATAAATCTGTTACCCGCATAAATAATTTTCAGCAATAGATCTCATCTACTCCAAAATTATATTATGCAATACCCATACATCTCCATGTATTCTAGATCGTAACCTGCATCTACACATAGCACGGCTCATGATGCCACTATAGGGGAACGCGACAGAAAACAAAAAATTTCAGTACAGCGAGCACGCCCAGGATCACTATGGAGACAGCATACAAGGTTTGATCTGATCCGTACCGACTCGAAGCGCAGCGGAAGTAGAGTCGGTGTAGATCGTCGGTGCAGATCCCTGCAGCTAGGATTTACAACCTCCCAACCGCAAGGATGTACACCCTCTCCGGACAGCCCTTCGGGAGGCGGTCGGACAGTCCCTCGGACGATGTCGCGGACAGCCCTCCGGGAGGACACTCGAAACCCGAACAGTAACCCGGACAGCCCTTCGGGAGGACGCCGAAAACTCGAACGGTAACTCGGACAGCCCTTCGGGAGGACACTCGAAAAAAGCCCCTCGGGCAAAAAGATCGAAACTACAATCTCTCTACGGGGTTGCACACATACGATGTCAGATATCTGGCAGGGCTTCGCCGTCCAGAACTAGTTCCTGCCGGAACCCAGACAGCCTTTCGGCTCTATGAAACTATTTCGTGGGAGGGAGAGAGAAGCCAGACAAGTCAAATGGCATGTGTATGAGAGCAAGGATGAGATTTGGGGCTGCCCACTCACCTCTATTTATAGGATAGCCAAGGGGTAAAAGTGGCATTCAAAATTACCAAAAGTACCCCCACTTTATGCCTTTTCAAAAAAGAATAAAGCAAAGAAGGGTGGCATGTGGAGCTCCAAGGAGCCCCACCTCCCTTGGTCGGCCACATCTTGGGGGCCCCCCCATGGGGGGCTTCCTTGGCCACCAAGTCCATCTAGAAGCCTTTTTGGAAATATCCAAAAAGGTGCTTTTCCAAAAATATCCAAAAAACACTTTCACTATTCACGAAGACATTTTTCTCCGTCCGTTAAATCCCAAATTATTTCTGTGTGCCTAGAATAATTCCAGTACCCACACAAACAGTTTTGAACGCATTCCGAAACAATTTCGGAACAATGTTTTCTTCAGCGAAAAGCTATCATAGCGGTTCCGGCTGCTCCGGAACATTTTCGGTTTTCTCTCCGGAAAAATTCCAGAATTTACCAGAACGATTCTGGCACCCTCCAAGAATTTCCATACATGTGCCGGAACCAATTTGACTTAATGGGATACCCTGAAACAACTTTTCAATTTCACTGGAACTATTCCGGTGTTCTCTCCGGAACGTTTCCGTTTCGTCCGAAACTTTTTCGGTGATTTTCTCTCAGACTCCCCATCTAGTATTCAGCAGATAGATGACCCTTATGCGTGTGACCCTATAGGTTCGGTGAAGCATAGACATGACCCGGAACACTTTCCGATCAAGGATCAACATCGGAGCCGTGGACACCCATATTGACCCTTATACCCACACGAATGAATATTCGAGTGAACCTCCAGTTGCCGTGTGCTATTCCTGTTGCTTCACGATATATTACGAAACTCGAGGTGAGATTTATGCATCCCCGTGGATCAACAACTTGTCCACTATGCAAGTTACCTCGTTACCGGTTTTTGTTCTCTTTACTCATTTCCGTGTTCCGGCATACCAGTGATCAAATCACAATGTGTCTGGCCAGACGATGATGGATACCGTAACACCGAGAGGGCCCGAGAATATCTCTCCATCGTCTGAGGAGCAAATCCCAATCTTGAGCTATCAAGTTAGTTGACATACTTTTCCATGAACCCGTAAGCCGCCGTAATAGCCACCCATTTACGGATGACGTTTAACAAACCCCAAAGTTCATGAAGCAAGCATGAAGAAACTCGACACTCTCATGGTCTAAGGAATTATGCAAACATTAACTATCTTTGTGTTATTAACCATTAACTCATGACGAATGTATCTCATAGCATAACATGAATCGGGTCGATTCAACACAAGTGTTCTACTAACATTGTGCCCTCAAAATTGCCGGCATTGACATGCCCATGATCAGGAAAACAGGATCATCATGCAATATTTGAGCCAGTCTTAGAGGTAAGACTAGGAATACATTTTACCGTTTATTATACCACACGTGCACATGAGTTTCCCTCCGAGCCTCGTGGTTATTGTAGACTCGAGAATCATTGCAGTTATGGCATGGAACATAAACATTCATTACAAACTCGGAGATACAAAGTAACTTTTATTACTGCCTCTAGGGCATATCTCCTACAGTTAGTGGCCTTGTATAGATGCAAAATGTATTTTTCATAGTGGCCTTGTATAAGGGAATGGAGGGAGTATTATTATCCAATGATGTGTGGCAATCCTATGATGTTTGAGTAGATTCGTTTTGTCCTATGGGCAGATTGATCGTTGTGATTGGTTTGACTTGTATGTTTTATTTTGGTGCTGTCCTATTGTGCCTTCCGTGCCGCACACACGTGGGGGATTCCCGCTGTAGGGTGTTGCAATATGTTCATGATTCGCGTATAGTGGGTTGCGAGAGTGACAGAAGCTTAAATCCGAGTAAGGGGGTTGTTGCGCATGGGAGTAAAGGGGACTTTATACTTAATGCTATGGTTGGGTTTGCCTTAATGAACTTTAGTAGTTGCGGATGCTTGCTAGGGTTCCAATCATACGTGCATATGATCCAAGTATGGAAATTATGTTAGCTCATGCCTCTCCCTCAAATAAAATTGCAACAATGATTACCGATTTAGATATCAATTGCCTATGGACAAATCCTTCTCTTGTGTTACAAAAAGCTCTCTACTAAAAAAAACTAACTTAATTGTCCTTTATCTAAACAGCCCCTAACTTTTATTTGCGTGCTCTTTATTATCTTGCAAACCTATCCAATTACACCTACAAACTAGTTTTATTACTTGTTCCTAGGTAAAGCAAACGTTGGTGTGCGTAGAGTTGTATCGGTGGTCGATAGAACTTGAAGAGAATATAACTTCTACCATTAGCTCCTCGTTGGGTTCGACACTCTTACTTATCGAAAAAGGCTACAAACGATCCCCTATACTTGTGAGTTATCAAGACCTTTTTCTGGCGCCGTTGCCGGGGAGCAATAGCGTGGGGTGAATATTCTCGTGTGTGCTTGTTTGCTTTATCACTAAGTAATTTTTATTTTTTGTTCTTATTTTTTATCTTTAGTTATGGGTAGGAAACGTAAAATACCAAAAAAAATAGTTGTACTTGCTAACCCAGTGGTTGAGGAACCACCCAAAATCTACCATACTGTTGAAGCTTTTTACTTAGATCATCTTCGATCCATTTGTGCTCGTGATGAAAACCCAACTAGCTTAGTTGAGGGAAAATCATTAGATGAGCATGCTTATTTTGTGCGACACCGCTTGTCTCGAAAAGGGAAACTCTTATGGCATCAAATTAATTGTTTGCATTGCTATGCTTGGAATTTATGCGAAATACATGATTTTACTTGTTGTTCTGAGAACCCTAAAAAACACCTTCCCTACCAATGTGAGTTTAATGATAATGAAATCTTATCTTCTTATGTCAAAGGTGTTTATAGTTATTATGATATTGAACAAATTGAAGAATTTGTTGCTTTTAAGGGTGCCTATGAAATTGCTTCTTTGATTGAAAAGTATGATGCCACTCTTCACAAATCTGAAAATTTTGGCACACTTAAACATTGCTATGAAAACTATGCTTCTAATGCTTATGTTAATGAATTTATTGAGAGAATGTCTGCTGCCCTGGAAGAGACTAATATTTTGCAGGCTCCTATGGAAGAAGAAATTGATGAAATTTTGAGCTCATTAGATGAAAAAGACGAGGAGGAGAGCGAAGAACAAAAGGAGGAAGAGCGGATTAGCTACCCGTGCCCACCTTCTAATGAGAGTAACTCTTTAACTCAAGACAGTTGATGCATACCAGAGGGAATTTCATGACCGATCTCGCTATGCTGAAGATGATGTCTCCACTGACGCACGCAAGCAGGAGAAGTTTTGTGAAGGACTGGATCTCGCTCTAAAGCATGCACTTAGCCTCCACGAATTAGCAGACTTTGTGACGCTTATTAACAAGGCTATTCAGGCTGAGACTAGTTAGGCTGAACTCCAGGAGTCGCTCAAATGCACTTGTGACGTTGGCTCATCTTCGGGCCCGTCTGCTCAGAAGCGCCGAGTGTGGATTCCTCACAATGGCTATCATCAAGCTGCCCCAGTACCGTTGCCTTCTTATGTTGCACCTCGTCTGCCGCCACCGCCGAGATAGCTCAGAGTTCAAGGTGGATAGCCCAATACTATGGCTCCTCGTCCAAATGATGGCTTATGCTTCAAGTGTGGCCAGACAAGAAATTATGCCAGAGACTGCCGCCAGAATCAGTTTGCAGTTCCTTTTACTGGCCGTGGAAATGGCCATCGCAATAATCAGCCCAGAAATTTTAATGCCAGACAGCCTGCAATCGGTCGTGGTCGTGTCAACCACGTCAACGTCGAAGAAGCTCAGGAGGCGCCAACCATCGTGATGGGTACCCTTCCTGTTAATTCAGCACCAGCTTCTGTTCTTTTTTTATTCTGGAGCATCTCATTCATTCATCTCTGAAAGTTTTGCATTCATGCATGACATATCATGTGAAGAGATGCATTCCCCATTAGTTGTCAGCACCCCGGTGTCGGTACCGTGACCATTGGGTTCACGGCTCCAACTGCACACGGGCCACAGTAACCTCCTTGCTAGGGCAGGCAACTGAAAGAACACTCCAGCAACGGACTGTTACCACTACTTCAAGGTGGCATGCAAACCTTCATGGAGGCACTCACTGACTACAAGACCCAGGAGGAGCTCAGGCTCCGTGGTGGTGTGCAGATCTTCATCAGGACCTGCTATATCCTCCTACAACTGGCGGCCAAGTCAAGGAAGAAAGGATGCTCAATCGACCCGGCAACGAGCCGGGGCGGCCGACACCCGGGAACGAACTAAGCACCCGGCAAAAATTGATTCGCCTCACCCCCCGGCAAGCAAGGATAGCAAACTACCACATCCAGTGTGTGGCGAATGGGTTCTACCCAGGCAGGCCTTTTCCCGCACGTGGCAGGCATGTGAAGGGGGGAGACAGAGTTACAGCAGTGCAAGTGCTGATTCACCGCGCCGTTTGCCATGCCATGGACACCTGCATTAGCACGCATCGTCCTAATGCCAGGCCGAGGCCACTAGTGGTGCGGCAAGATAGGCGTTCATTCCCGGGAACCATAAGACGGTGACACATCATCAGGCATTTAATGCATATACCTACCTTGTCAGGGTAGGGTATATCTACGATAGCCATTGTGGTATCCCTTGGACTATAAAAGAAGAGCCTGGCTACGGTAGGAGGGGATCAGAATTTTTAAAGAGATAGACTGGTTGGACAATTAGTAGATTACATATTAGAAAGGAGCAAACAACACCTTCCCTTCCCGGGAAAGCCTTGTAGGTACTGTCCACCATATCAACAAAAGCAAAAAGCAGGAGTAGGGTATTACGCAACCATGCGACCCGAACCTGGGTATATCGTAGTGTGCTTTACTTTTTCCTGTTGGTGTTGGTCCATGCTTTGTGCCCCGCCTTACGAATCTGCAAAGGGACACCTCCTGTCCTTGGTGTCTCGCGTGAGTTCTGCACACGCGCGATGACACCCAGGATCCCATTGTCATGCCACCATGGTGAGCCATAATGTCCCCGTTGAAATTGGAGGTCTAGTGTTCCTTGCCTCTCTCATCACCCTCAAGTCTTCCAATATAGATGTCATCCTCGGTATGGATTGCCTAAAAGCCCATAACGCCTTGATCGACTGTGCTGCTAAAACAGTTCTACTCACACACCCTTCCGGCCAGATAATCAACTACACAACCCGAAAAATTCAGAATGCCGAGACCCAGATATATGCCCTAAATGCTTTGAAAGCATCTCCACTTGATAACATTGAGAACATTCCGGTAGTCCGTGACTTCCAGGATGTCTTTCCATAAGAACTTCCAGGAGTGTCCCCGGTTAGAGCTGTCGAGTTTGTCATCGACTTAAAACCAGGCACCGCTCCTATTGCCAAACGCTCATACAAGATGCCGCCACATGAACTTCTCGAACCGAAGCAGGAACTCGAAGAGTCACTTCGCAAAGGATTCATTCATTCCAGCTCTTCTGCATGGGGTTCCCCTTCGCTCTTTGTTAAGAAGAAGGATGGAACTAATCATTTGGCTGTTTATTATCGTCCTGTCAATCAGGCAACGATCAAGAACAAGTATCCACTTCCCAGAATCAATGACTTGTATGATCAACTTGTTGGTTCATCCATCTTTTCTAAACTTGATTTGAGGTTAGGATACCATCAGATCAGAGTTCGCGATGAGGACATTCTGAAAACAGCCTTCGTTACTCGCTATGGTTCATACGAGTACACTGGCATGTCCTTTGGTCTAACCAATGTTCCAGCCAGCTTCTCCCAGTTGATGAATTACATTTTCATGGAATACCTTGACAAATTCGTCGTGGTTTATCTTGACGACATTCTAGTCTACTCTAATAATGAAGTAGAATATGCCGAACATATCCGGCTTGTGTTAGAAAAGCTTTGTGAACATCAGTTGTATGCCAAATATTCCAAGTGTGAGTTCTGGGTATCTGAAGTGACCTATCTAGGCCATGTGATTTCTACTGAAGGCATTGCTGTTAATCCAGAATAAGTTCAAGATATTCTTAATTGGACTCCTCCGCAGACTATCAAGCAAGTCGGAAGTTTTTTCGGACTCACCAGCTATTGCCGTCGTTTTGCCGAGAACTTTTCCAAGATTGCTAAGCCATTGACTGATCTGCTTCACAAAGACAAGAAGTTCGAGTGGACACCTCAATGTCAGGAAAGCTTCTAGACTCTGAAAGACAAATTGACGTTTGCCCCAGTGCTTGCTCCCCGAGATACTCACAAGGACTTCGTGATCTATTGCGATGCATCACGTCAAGGATTAGGCTGTGTCCTGATGCAAGAGCATAAAGCGATCGCTTATGGTTCTCGCCAGTTGCGTTCGCATGAAGAGAACTATCCAACTCATGATCTCGAACTTGCCGCAGTTATCTATGCTCTGAAGTTATGGCGACATTACATTCTGGGTAATCGTTGCGAGATCTACATGGACCATCAAAGTCTGAAGTATTTGTTCACTCAGCCAGATCTGAACCTTCGTCAGCAATGATGGATGGAGGCAATTTCAGATTATGATGTAGGCATTTCCTATACCCCTGGCAAAGCTAACATAATGGCTAATGCCTTGAGCCACAAGTCCTACTGCAACAACCTCATGGAACAGCAAGAACAGCCACTTCTTTGTGAAGAACTCCGCAAGTTGAACCTCGAGATTGTTCCCCAAGGTTATCTGAATACCTTGGTCATTGAAACAAATCTTGAGCATACAGTCAGAAACATGCAGCGGTACGACATTGAAATCGACCGCATCAAGCGTGATCTTGTTGAAGGTGGATCCTTAAACTTTACCCTGGATGATCAAGGCACCTTGTTCTTAAAAGGTCGCCTAGTGGTTCCTAGAACTTCCACCCATGATGTGACCCAGGACGTTCTCAAGAAGCTCATCAAACACCTCTCTCAATTCATCCGGACAGTACCAAGATATATCAAGACTTACGTCAAAGATTCTAGTGCACCCGAATGAAGCAAGATATTGCTCGATACGTTGCTGAATGTGATGTTTGCCATCGCATCAAAGCAGAACATCTGAGACCTGCTGGAACACTGCGACCACTTGCTATTCCTAAATGGAAATGGGACCAAGTCAAAATGAACTTCATCACTGGATTTCCCAGATTGCAGAAGGGTCACGACGCTGTTCTTGTCATCATTGATCGATTCTCCAAGGTTGCTCATTTTCTGCCCGTCAAGGAAACCATCACTGCTAGTCAGTTGGCAGACTTGTATGTTTCCAGAATTGTGTCACTCCACGGTGTTCCGTTGGAAATCAACTCAAATCGTCGCAGCTCAAGGTTCTGGGCAAGCTTTCAGGAAGCTATGGGAACTCATCTATCCTTTAGCACAGCTTTTCACCCCCAGTCCAGTGGTCAAGTTGAAAGAGTCAACCAAGTTCTTGAAGATATGCTTCACGCATGTGTCATCTCATTTGGCAAGAAATGGGAGGAATCTCTCCCATATGCTGAATTTTCGTACAACAATAGCTATCAAGCTAGTCTGAAGATGGCACCCTTTGAAGTGTTGTATGGACGTAAGTGCCGAACTCCTCTGAGTTGTTCAGAAACTGGGGAACGGCCACTCTTTGGTCCAGACATTATTCAGCACATCGAAGAGCAAGTCCACATTCTTTGTGAACATCTGAAGACTGCTCAGTCTCATCAGAAGAGCCTGTATGACCGTCATCACAAAGAGATGGTTTATCAGCCAGGCGAACAAGCTTACCTTCATGTCACTCCGATGAAGGGCACACACCACTTCGGAATCAAGGGCAAGATATAGAGAAGTGGCATATCAGTTGGAACTGCCGTCGAACCTTTCTCAGGTTCACGATGTCTTCCATGTGTCACAACTCCGCCGCGGCTTCAAGGATCCAATCCGTGCAGTGGATCATGAAGTGCTTGATTTGAAAGATGACCTCTCTTCTCGAGAATATCCGGTACGCATTCTTGATCAAGTTGAGCATTGCACTCGTCAAAAGGCAATCAAGTTCCTTAAAGTTCAGTGGTCGAATCATTCTAAAGATGAAGCCACTTGGGAACGTGAAGATCGTCATCGTGATGAATACCCCGCTCTCTTTCAATCTACCTCTTAAATCTCGGGATGAGATTTTCTTTTAGAGGAGGAGAGTTGTAACACCCCTATAATTAAGTTACTGTTGATTCCCCCTAATCAATGCCAAGTCATCATGTTTTGCAATGTTTAATGCCACTTGGATCCAAATCAACTTCAACTTCAAATTCAAATTGGCATGTCAAAAATTGTTTCTTCAAACAGAGAAACAAAAATGTTGGTAATATTACAAATAATCCCTAAGTAATTATCTTAATGAAAACAACATCGCCTAAATTCCCAAAATGACCCTAGCAACATTTAATCAGGGCCAACAACAACTATTATGGCTAATTAAATTCAAGCATAAATTCAAACCTTTCCAAATAGCATGAAACTTTGTGACCTATTTCAAAACATTACATAGTATTTATGTGACAAGTTTCAAGTTCAACTAAAATTCATTTAGTATGAAAATTGAATGCAAAATAGAGAAGAAATAAAGAAATAGGAAAGAAAAAGGGGAAAAACAGAAAACGGCCACTGTGCACTTAGGCCTGTACAACACAGTGCCCAGCCCAGCCCAACTCCCCCTGGTCATCTTCCTCATCGTGGTGTCGCCACACCCATGGCCAGCGCGTGGCGACGCCGGCGGATGGGCGACACCGCGGCGCTACAGAGCTCCTGGAGGGGATAAGGTTGCCGCCCACGACACGCTGGCGAAACCCTAGCCACTTCCCCCTCTCCTCTCGCTCTCCCTCGCTCGATCTCGAGCTTGGCCGAACCACCGCCGCCATGGCCGACCTCGCCCGCGCGCTCTCCGTCGTCCTCGCGCCCTAGGACCATGTCCACGAGCTCCGCCGTCGTCCGCTATGTCCTCTACGCCAATGAACGCAAGCCGGGAGCCCCTACATTCCCGGATCGTGCTCATCTTCTTCGTCTGCACCCGCCGGTAATCTTCTTCGATTCCGGCCGCCCTACTGCTCCTAACCTTTCACCGGGCCTACGTGTGCCTTCTCGGTGAGCTCCCCATCAAAACCCCTCTCCTAGCGCTTCGATTCGCGGCTCCTATCCGTCTTCTCTATAGCGGCCGAAGCTCGTCGCCGCCATTCGCATCGTCGCCGCAGCCACAGCACGCAAAGCTCGCGCCCGAGCTTTCACCGTGCTCCTGGCATCCCCAGGAAGCCAACGCACCCCTCTACTCATCTTACCGTGCCCTGTAGGCTCAATTTCCAGCATGCCCGACTCTTGCCGCCGCCCCAGCTCATCACCGCCGTCGTTGCAGACCTCCGCCGCACGAACTGGTGCCGCCAGTGAACACACGGTGCTGCGTGCGTTCGAACGCCACCGGCCGCATGTCAAATGGACACCGGAGCGCCGTTTCCGCGCGTCGCCGCCGTCCCCTGTGGTCGCCGGAGCGCGCCGGCATACACATTCGGCGATGGGTCACCTCCAGGTGGACCTCACACATCAGGGGATTAGATTAGGCACTAACCCCCACTGACATGCGGGCCCAGGCACTGTAGCATTAGATTAACTCTAATTGTCCTCTGTGACACTGACCGTAGGCCCCACTTGTTAATTAGATTAATTAAAACGTTTTAAAATTCTATTAACTAAACGTGACGCTGACTAGTGGGACCCACTGGTCAGGTTTAACCTGTCAGCCCCTCTGCTGACTGGGCTGCTGACTCAGCACCCTGGCCCCACTGTCAGCCTCTGGTGCAAACAGCTGGGTACAGTTATGTGTACCCATAGCAAATTTCCATTTATAATTCGAAATAATATTAATTCCAGAAAATCTAATAAACTTTGGAAAACCATAGAAAATAAACCGTAACTCAGATGAAAATAATTTATATATGAAAAATGACCAGAAAAATATAAAAAATCTGAATATGTCCTCCACATGCATGACAAATCCCTCTAACATAAAGAACATTGACATTTTACTACCAGATCAATCTAATGAATAGTACTTGGAGCTGGGAAAATATTCCAAATATTTTTCCGCTTCAATTAAAATGCTTAGTAATGCATTAGGGCATATCATCATCACTTTTGCCATGACATGCATTGTGTGTTGCATTTGTTTATCTGTTATTTATTTGTTTTCCCCTCCTTGCTTCTTTCTGGTAGACCCTGAGACCGCTGTTGATCCTGCGATCGACTACACAGTTGAGGATCCGGTTCCGTCTGCAGAGCAACTAGGCAAGCAAAAACCCCTTGATCATTCCGATATCACCTATTCTTTCTCTCTACATTCATGCATTAGGTGTTGGTACCGTTATCGATCGGTAGCTCCTATTCTGATGCATAGCTTGATTTTTTTCGCCTGATATAGATGCTTTACATGTTATCCTAGCATGCCTAGTTTAGTGATACGTCTCCAACGTATCTATAATTTATGAAGAATTCATGCCATGTTTATTATAGTTTTGTATGATTTTGGTGCACTTTTATATGACCTTTATATGATTTTTATGGACTAACATATTGACCTAGTGCCCAGTGCCAGTTGCTGTTTTCTGCTTGTTTTTGGTTTTCGAGAAAATCCATATCAAATGAAGTCCAAATGCAGCAAAACTTTTTGACGATTTTTTCTGGAAGGAAACAGACCCAGGAAGCTTCGGAGGAGCAGCAGAAGAGCCACAGGGGCCCCACGAGCCACCTGGGCGCGCCTGCCCCCCCCCCCCCCGCCCCCCCGCGCGCGCCCTGGTGCCTCGTGGGCCCCCTGTGGCACCTCTTCACGTGATTCCAATGCCAAAAAATCATATATATTCAGAAACCCCCGAAAGTTAACCTAGATGAGTTTTTACGCCGCCGCAAGCCTCTGTACCTCCATGATCTCATCTACAGCCGTTTTCCGGCACCCTGCCGGAGGGGGGAAAGCATCACCGGAGGCCATCTTCATTATCCCGGCAGTCTCCATGACGAGGAGGGAGTAGTTCACCCTTGGGGCTGAGGGTATGTACTAGTAGCTATGTGTTTGATCTCTCTCTCTCTCGTGTTCTTGATTTGGCACAATCTTGATGTATCGCGAGCTTTGTTAATATAGTTGGATCATATGGTGTTTCTTCCCTCTCTATCCTTGTTGTGATGAATCGAATCTTTTACCTTTGAGGTTTCGTTATTGTTGGATTGAATATTTCAGATTTGAGAACACTTGATGTATGTCTTGCATATGAATACCCGTGGTGACCATGGGGTTTTATATTGATTCACTTGATATATGTTTTGGCACTCAACTCGCGGATTCCCATGGTGACATTGGGGCAATCTATGCATAGGGGTTGATGCACGTTTTCATTATCTTTTCTCTGATACAAACTTTGGGGTGCTCTTTGGAGTTCTTTGGGTGGATTGAATATTATGATTATGAAGTTGTTTGATGAATATCGTATAATCAACTCACGGATACTTGTGGTGACATTGGAGTATCTAGGTGACATTAGAGTTGGTTGATGTGTATCACATGGTGTTATTTTAGTACGAACTCTAAGGCTATTTGTAACACTTATAGGAATAGCTCAATAGATCGATCGGAAAGGATAACTTTGAGGTGGTTTCGTACACTACAAACAATTTCTATCTTATGTTCTCCGCTAATAGGAACTTGGGAGTGATTCTTTATCGCACATTGAGGGATGATTATATGATCCAATTATGTTAGCATTGTTGAGAGATTGCACTAGTGAAAGTATGAACCCTAGGCCTTGTTTTTAAGCATTGCAATACCTTTTGTGCTCACTTTTGTTACTAGTTACCTTGCTGTTTTTATATTTTCAGATTACAAAAACCTATATCTATTATCCATACTACACTTGTATCACCATCTCTTCGCCGAACTAGTGCACCTATAAATTTACCATTGTATTGGGTGTGTTGGGGACACAAGAGATTTCTTGTATTTGGTTGCAGGGTTGTTTGAGAGATACCATCTTCATCCTACGCCTCCCACGGATTGATAAAGCTTAGGTCATCCACTTGAGGGAAAATTGCTACTGTCCTACAAAACTCTGCGCTTGGAGGCCCAACACGAGTCTACAAGAATAAGTTGTGTAGTGGACATCATTTAGCTATGCTGGTGTTCCATCAGATGGCCCTACACCTTGTCCATGGTGCTATGTTAGATTGTCGGTCCGTGATCCCCTTTGGGCGATGATCACAGATAAACTTTTATTATTACACTACAATGTTATGTTATGTTGAGATGGGGGTTGAAAGGGCCGAGGGATGCCATCCAGGATGAGATGGGTCTTCCTCCCGACGGTTCCCCGAGTGATTCGTTGTGGCGGAACGAAAAGGCAGGTAGATACCCTCTGGATGAGGTGAGCCTGGGCCCTGGGCGTTGCCACAAGTAAATAAGAATAACCCGCTTACCGATATTAGGGTATTTAATCCGAGACTGCCACTGGCATATATGCACTAACCGCCACGCGGGATATTGGTTTATGGGGCCCTCGGCGTCATCAGTTCCTCCCGAAAGCTACCCAGATGTCACAGTTCAGAGATGTGGGCTGATTGTTGGGGTGAGCGGAAACTGCCTACTGCTGATGCAGAGGTGGGCTTGGTCCCCGACCAGGGTGAGCGGCCGAACATCCCTTCACGCTTAGGATGTAGACCAGCGGGTGACCTCTCTAGAGAGCTGAGGTATGACTTCGGCGTGTCGATCATCTAAGCCTAGGCAGACCCATGGAAAAGTGTGTCCGGCCATAGGGTAATCGAGCGTGTCAGGCTATGTGGTGCACCCCTGCGGGGAAGTTAAACTATTCGAATAGCCGTGTCCATGGTAACTGGACGACTTGGAGATGTTTCCGATCTTCTATAACTTAAAATGGATACCTAATAAAATACACCAACCTGATATATATATATATATATATATATATATATATATACTGCCCGTGGACCTCTTTCTCGCAGGGAGTCGAGGAAGGATCTTAGGGTAGTGCCCTGTTGTATTGTTACTTGTATTCATGTGCGCTACTCTCTTCTATTGCTGCAAGCTACTCTATGCTCTTCCCTTGCTGCAAGATACTGGTGCTTTGATGATACCTAGTGCTTCCCCCCCTTTATTCTGGTATTTCCGCAGTATAGTCCACAGATATACCCCTTTCATTTGATACCGATGCATATGTAGTATAGATCTGATGTAAGTCTTGCGAGTACTTTGGATGAGTACTCACCGTTGCTTTGCACTTCTTTTCCTTCTATCCGGTTGCTGCTATCAGATGGTAGCACTCCGGATGCAGCTGATCCCATCGCTGGATACTATCTGGAGTACGACGTCGCCGAGTAGTTTGGAGGTCCCAGGCAGGAGACCTGCACCTTTGGGTGGAATTGTCTTTTGCTTCTGCCTACCTAAGGCACCTTTGCTAATCATGTATGTAGCCAAACCTAACTTGCTTTCTGTACTGATGTATTAATGGGTCCTCGTGGCCCCTATTTGTAATATAATGTTTTATGTTTATTTTGTGTCGTACAGTTGTGTTGTTATACTATAGTGAAGTCACCATTCATGATCGTGCATGCTGCATGTATGATTAGTGCATGATTATGATCGACGGCGTCACAATCATGAGGACTTGCCCTTGGCTGGAAATGAAGGGAGATGAAGACTATCAGCGCGGCGTCTATCGCCATCTACGCACTCCCTCAATCGCCTCGTCCGATTCTGCTGATACTATAACCATTCAGGTTGACGACTATGTTGCTTCTACCCCACCCTCTGGCACTGTTGCTGCTGCGACAAATGAAGCTGCTCCTCCACCACCTCCTACGACTGAAGCTCATGCGTTTGCGCCAATGGCTTCAACGACATCTGCTTTAGCCGGCGCTTCGGGAAACGCGTAGAGGCCATTACCTCTCTACCTTCTTGGTCATTCTGATGACAAAGGGGTATAGAGATAACGATCAATAGCTTCATCGGGAGTTATTCGGAGGCTTTTGATACTTGAGTTACAACACTCGTGTTTCAATTTGATTCTTAACTGTGTTGTAAACTCTTAAGTCCTTTTGTGCTCTACCGTACTGCTGATACAGTTATTTCTTAGTAGTTCACAATTGAGTTGCATTGTCATATTCTTCATGATATATCTATACGCAATGCTCTCCCTCGGATTCCAGGATATAGGGGGAGCTCCTCATAGATTACCTGCCATGTGCACTTGCATTAAAATGCAAACTATTCATAGTGAACATTCTCAGGTGGGCTTTGTCCTCTATATTGTGGAACCAAAATCCTCAAGCATGATTTACATTCTATCTTATGAAGCTTTAACCGTATTGTCATCGAATCATCCAAAAAGGGGGAGATTGGAAGTGCATCTAGTGCCCCCTGAGGATTTTGGAAGATTCAATGACAAAACAGTTAAGTGACTAACCAAGTTTATGAGTGTAAACAGGTCACAGTCCCAGAGGCTTTTGGTTTATCTTGGAGAAGTTGAACCCTAAAAATATAGTGAGGCTAATGCTATACATGGTGCGCCCATTGTGAAGACATTGACGATATATGAAGCACATGAAGCAGAAGCGTAAACTTCTCTACTGAGTCTTTTGCTTTTACATTTGAGTCAATAGGGAAAACCGTACTATCAAGGGGGTGTCAATGTGTTAAGTTAGATCAAAGTTCTTCATGGTGTGTTGCTCAGTCCAAATCAAAACCCTAAACAAACCCGTCTTTGAGTGAAGACTTTGAGTGAGGACGTTCACTGGCTGTAGTGTCAGAGATGTTATTCTTCTGGACACTGAGTGCAGTGGCCTCACTGCGTTGGTGGATTCCTTGCGAGGCAAGGAAACCCACAGAGAGAGAGAGATTGCGTCGTTTAAAATTCTGACCGTTGCCCACGTGCCCGGTTGCGAGTGTGTGAGTGCGCCTCCAACGATCATGTTGGCCCTCGGGTCTGCTCCCATGGCTATAAATAGCCACCCCTTATAACCATAAATGGTTGGCTGCTCCGCGCGAGAAAACTAGACTTGAGTGAGTCTTTTGAGCAACACGGTTTGACCACACAGAGAGATCGAGTAAATCCTAGTGGGGCAAAACCTAAAGAGAACAAAACTGTGATTGAGCAATCACTTTGAGAATGAAACCGAGCTTTGATTTGAGGCCTAGTACTCTTGGAGGCTGAACACTCCTAAACAGTTAGGCGTCCAGTTCCGAGCATCCAAGAGTCATTGTGGATCGCCAAGGAACGAGTATGTGAAGGTTTGGAGATTTCTTTAAAATCTTGTGGAGTGATTGGGCATGGTCTGAGAGGCCATGGCTCAAGGAGAATAGGGTGAGGAGAGTCAATTGCCTCTGTGTTAAATCACAGCCCCTCTAACCAGACATAGAGTTGTGTCAGCAATTTGAATTGGGTCAACAAATCTTTGTCTTCACCGAGCCTACTGGTTCTACCTTTCGCAACTCTATTTACATTCTGTATATGTTACGCTGTGAAGCTATTGCCCTCTACGTTCTGAATCCATTGTGCAGCCATTGCCTATTGTTACTTCTATCCGCTGCATGCTCTAGTCCGGCTTCACTGTCTGTATTGTATGCTCTGCTGTACTGAGTCCTTTACTCTGTTTTAGACTCAGTTATCTATATTGTTCTATATGATTGCACTCACTTCTACTGCTTAGTTCGATTGGATTCCCTGGGCTAGTTTTATTCACTGGAAACAAATTGAATCTCCCATTCACCCCCCCCCCCCTCTGGTCGATATTTGTTGTTACAGAGGAATTAATAAACCCTCAAATTTAATTAAAGAATTAAAACAAAAAATGTTTCCAAATTTTCCAAAGTATTTTTCCAAACCCCAAGAATATGCTAGGACCTCATCTAGGTCATGTGGGGTTCTCCCAACAATATTTAAGATTGGAAAACATTTGAATTTGCATTTTTGGATTAAATCATAACCCTAGTCCTTGGGGCAAACAAATCTAAATAAATACAAATAAAATTCCAAAAATTATGGGAAATTGTGTGTGGCTTGGAAATAATGCAATGAGGCGACACAAAAAGTTTCATAAAATTTGGACCTCATTTGGTTGCCTAATTAATTGCAAAACAGAGGAGAAAAATGAAAACTGAAAAGAAAAAGAAAAACTGAACTGTGCACTCGAGCCCACTTGCTACAGTGCCCAGCCTAGCTACAGTCGCCGTCGTCCCCTACCTCGCGCCATGTGTAGATTCTAAATATGCCATTTTCATGCATGTTAGACAACATTAAAATTATGTTTATTAATAAGACGATAATGGGCATTTTCTTTAATATTGGAAATTCAATAAAATGCTATAATTAAATCAATACCACCTTAACTAATTGCTTAATAGTGCATCTAGACCATTTCAACACCGTATTATGCCATGACATGCATACATACGTGAGCATTGCATTGCCTTTTTTATTTATAGTCATTTTCTTCCCTTTTCCGGTGATTGCTTTTTATCGATAGATCCCGAGACTACCGTAGAGTCTGACTACGCTACTGAGGAGCAGTACCCGCCTGCCGAGCAGCAAGGCAAGCAAAACCCCATGAACATTTCCGATATCACCTATTATTGCTTTCCTTCTTATTCATGCATTAGAGTACCATTTCAGTTGTCTGTTCGATAGCTAGTTCTTACCTATGTCTTTGCATGGCCGATCTTTGTCGCCTTACTTGGCCTTTACCTTTTATCCTAGCATGCCTAGTAGATGCTTGTGTTATCATCATGTTGGCCCTACATTCTTGTCGTGTTTAGCTATGCTTAGCGTGTTGGGAACTGATCCATCTAGGCTTGATGAATCACCGTGGCAGATACATATGTTATGTGAATTAGTATAAGATTTGGTTGGAGCGGATGCTATGAGATATATTGTGCTTCTGGAAATAATTATAATAAACATGACTAATTAAAGGCAAAGGTAGGAGGCCGTGCTGGAGAGCATGGTGACTTGTTCGACTTGAGCCGCACTAGGACCCGAGTTCTCGCTGCCACATGCGGGTAATGGTTATGGGGCCCTCTATCAGACTAGTACTTGAACCTTCAGCTTTTCCAGGAGTCACGTAGTTCGGGCTTTCCATTTGCAGCAGTTACAATTGAAGATGAACACAGGTAAGTATGATGAGATGCGATCGTGGTGTGGTTTCATCTAGATCTGGGCTGATTGCAAAGCAAAGAACCATCCGGAAGAGGTGGGCTTGGTCAATGT
Organism: Elymus sibiricus; assembly: GCA_039707655.1. Classification (NCBI taxonomy): domain Eukaryota; kingdom Viridiplantae; phylum Streptophyta; class Magnoliopsida; order Poales; family Poaceae; genus Elymus; species Elymus sibiricus. The sequence goes on along the minus strand of CM077672.1, from coordinate 517,373,215 downwards.
CGCAACGTTTGGGACCGCATTGGGGACACTCGCCGGACTCACGATTGCGGATAGGATTTAGTCTCAGGCGGGTGACTCCCTGGATTAGTTTGTTGTAGTAGAGGAAATTCCATGTCGATCCACTCTACCGGCATACCATTTGAGGTGTGCTTCTAGCGCTGGCATAAAGAGGTGATTGAGCATGTAGGTACTTTGGTGCAACCCCTGCAGGGTTATAAATCTATTCGAATAGCCGTGTCCACGGTAAAGGATGACTTGAGCTTGTTGTGGGATCATAGAATAACTTCAACGGTTACACTAATAAAATTGCCAACTTAGTGAGATTTCCATGGTTCGCTTCCTCGTCAGGTAGTCGAGGAAGGACTCATGGTTGTGTAATTGCTGTGGTGAGTAGTTGGACTCGTGTGCGCTCTCTTATCTCAGTAACAGATGCTGGTGGTCATAAGCTCCATTGTCTTCTCTCTATTTTGGCTTTCTGCAGTACCAATCCACATATATACCTTTCTTTGATACTGATGCATATGTCTAGATAGTTCTGATGTAAGTCTTGTGAGTACAACATTGTACTCACCTTGCCGTGGATAATTTTTGTTGCAGAGGATACCTACGTTCCCGATTCAGGTTACTACTTGGAGCTCGACACCGACGAGTAGTTTGGAGGTCCCAAGTAGGAGTCTGCGACTTGTGGGAGGGTCGTTGCTTTTGGTTTCAGCCTCTTAGACATATCGTTAAACTTGTTCTGTACTCAGACATATTTCGCTTTCCGCTTATTATAATGTTGGGTCATGTGACCTCTGTGTGCTATATTTGCTATCTTGCTCGTGTATGAGCCTTTGCAATATATATGATTTCAGTCGTAGAGTTGTGTTGTGATACTTGTTGTTCTACCCTCACGGCGTGCATGATGCGTGTATGACTATAAAGTGCACATTGTGAGTAGGGTCATGGAATCTCTGTTATGCACTTGATAGCGGTCGATCTATCACAGGGTGAAGCGACTTGGCTATGATCTAGGAAGTCATTCCTCACTCCCATAGTACTTGTGTGGGAATCTTGGTTCCCCCGTGTTAGGATGGATCTTTCCCAACGGGGATGCTGAACCAATGATTTCGGGCTCTCCGAGAGGATATCTGCTCACGTACGTGAGTTAGGAATCTCGGCTTCCTGATGATCGCCTATAGCTAGATTTGTGTACATTAGATCTTGGGTCCCGACACCGCCACACTTCCGCAGGATGCCGCGGAGGAGAATGCGGGAGGAGGCATGATGCCACCACTGCCGCCGTGCCCTCCGCCCATCCCCAGGGTTCATCAGAGCCCCGTGAGGGATCCTTCTCTTGAGGTGGAGGAGGTGGCTGAGGAGACGTCCGCCTTGTCCCAAAGAGATGGGGCGAGGGAGTCTCAGCCAGGGGCTAGCTCCGCCAACTAGGAGCAGAGCAGTTCCAAGGTGCGTCTGACAAAGAGCTTCGTCAAGAAGCTCGACGTTCGGCTCCCCTGGAGGGCGGACTGGGTTGCTGAACACGCTCAGTACCGACACCCACCACCGTTCGGCTTCACGGACGATTCTCCCCTCGAGATGATAGCTACTACCCCCCTAGACCCTTCGCGGGTTCTGGGGGAAATAAATGATGTGGAGGAGGCTGATGATTGCGCCGAAGCATCCAGGTTAGTGGATGGCTTTCTACGCTGCCTACCGAAGATTCGGCAGCAGTTGCGGACCTTCGAGGAAGACGCCACCACGCTACTTCGGCCAGCAATGCGGGTAAGTCCATAGATCTTCGGCTTTGGTATTTTGCGTTTTTTATTTCTATGGGGGCACGAGCCCTCAAGCCACTGTCAGACTGGACTTAGTCTAACAGATGTTCTGGTTTCAGATTGGACTTAGTCTAACAGATGCTTTGGTATCCCAGTGGGTGTAACCCTGATACGGTGACGTATGTATACTTTTTGTTATGTTCATGCTATAATTATATCATTTATGGTCGCCGAGGACCTGAAATGCCATCGCGGGGGCCTTCCTGCCCCTCCTGCCGGCTAACGCCGCAACAGGCGCCACCTCGACTGTAGCAACCGCGCCGTCGATCCGCACCTCCCAAGGCGAAGCAGACGCCCCAGGGCAACGCTCAGTTGTCCCCTTCGGAGAGCAGCATGCCCCGCCACTGTCACGGTGGTCGCCGGCGGCGAGGGTAGGCGAGGAGGGAGGGGCTCTGGCTAGGATTCGAGGGGGCGCGCCGGTGTCGCCTCGGGGTCGAGAGGTGAAGTTTAATTCCTTTATTGGTCGCGCTTTCCCCACCCTCTCCGCTCCGATACCCGACGCCCTCCACCGCGCTTTTCGCCGTCCGCCGCCGCATGGACCCGTACAAAGAGCTGCCGGAGGATCCGGCGAAGGCGGCTGCCCGCAAGATCAACTCAGTGACACGCCAAGCACGCCGCCTCAAAAAGAGGGCAAAGGACGCGGAGGAGAAGGCAGCCGGTCAGCCGGCGCCTCGGGCGAAGAGGGGTGGCGGGCGTGGACGGGTGGAGGGGCCAGGCGGGGACGGGAGGCACCGCAGTCGCCGCTGCGCATGCATATGCCGGCGTGGCCAGAGCAATTTCAGCCGCCCTACTACTTCGCCGCCAAGCAGCTTGGGGCCATGCCCTTCTGCGCCTACCTCAACGGGCCCCACTTCGCCGATACGCCATCGCCACAGCTTGTCCGGTTGCAGACACCAGGCATCAATCAACTGGGTGCCCGCTCTCTGTTCGCCGGTTTTCTGAACCGGGCGCGCCGGCGTATGATGACAAGGATAGTGAGATGATGGAGATGATCCACGACGGAGGCGGCAGCCGCTTCGGAGGAAACCAAAATGTTGACCATGAAGATGGACGAGTTGGATGCCGACTCGGCGATGATCGTGCAAACCGTCTGTGTTAAGATGTTGAAGCGTTTGGCGGCCAAGGTGGCGGCGGAAGAGGCGGAGAAGGCGGCTGAGGCGGAGGAGCCAGTGGTAGAGTGAGCCGGCGGTAGAGCGAGTAGGCACGGACATCTGGTCTGGAAGGGCAAAAAAAACCACGGGCTCGCCGGACTGGAGCTTTTGTGATCGGGCATGTAAAAACTATGAACAACCGCCCCTTTTTGGTTGTGATCGCATGAACATCCGCCTTTAATTTGCTCACATTGCTATGCATTTCAAATGAAAATGATGCCGGACCTGGGCGGACGTTTGGGGGACATGGTTGGATGGCCGGCTCCCGCATCCGTGTCCGCGGACAAATACCGTGTTCATTTTAGGGGTCCGCATTGGAGATGCCCTAACATGATTTGTTATACTTCTCCTTGTAAGCATGGGAAAAAAAGGGCAAACAAACGTGTGCCCTCCCTCGCTTGCCTCGCCACACCAAACTCGTCCGTCCGTCGTGTCTCGATATCGAGCTCAGCTAGTTTAGTGAGTTGTCCGAAGAAGATTACAATTTTGTTGTTTCAGACGATGAGAATTAAATTAAGTAACCTCGTGTATAGGAGAGCCCAACTCTCTCTCGCATATTGCCCAAATCCTTTTACTGTGCAGCTTCAAGGTCTATCCCATCCCGGGTGTATAGGAGAGCAAGCATCCGAAACCGCGTCCCTTGAGAACCTCCAACATGTATGTGCTATCATCTCGTTGTTGGTATTTGGTTTGCCTCATATGGAAAAAAAAATGATAGATATGCTAGTTTATTCATTGTCGCAAACTTGGCATGCATGACGAAGACGTATCCCGTAACCCCGCGTGGAGTACTCTCGGTGCATCCACATAGTTTGGCATATTTAAAAGTTGTTAAACATTGCAAAATGAATTCACAACACTAATAATACATGTATCTATTACGTCACAAAATTCTAGAACCAAACCGATATATGTAGCTCGAGAAATGAAAAAGACAAATTTAGCATTGATAGTGTTAACGGGCCGAATTGACAACCCAGTTTGATGTGACTACTATTCGTGGCTCATTTGTATCTTTTTGTTTCATGAGTCATGTTTTAACTTTAGATATGAATTTTTGTGACGTGATTGATACATAATGTATCTATGTACTATTTTCTCTTGTATTTTTTGTGACCTTTACGATGAAGATCTTGGATTTGGGAGTAGTGTGAGTACCTCACGTGCGGGAGTACATGTATCTATTACGTCACAAAATTCTAGAACCAAACCGATATATGTAGCTCGAGAAATGAAAAAGACAAATTTAGCATTGATAGTGTTAACGGGCCGAATTGACAACCCAGTTTGATGTGACTACTATTCGTGGCTCATTTGTATCTTTTTGTTTCATGAGTCATGTTTTAACTTTAGATATGAATTTTTGTGACGTGATTGATACATAATGTATCTATGTATTATTTTCTCTTGTATTTTTTGTGACCTTTACGATGAAGATCTTGGATTTGGGAGTAGTGTGAGTACCTCACGTGCGGGAGTACAAGATATGTTCTCCATGTATGACCAGTTGTGTTAGCGCACTTGTCATGATATTTGTTAGATGTGTGTTAGGCGGTACTACCGCTCTGAGTGCGGTACTACCGCCCGAGACGGTACTACCGCTCTGAGTGCGGTACTACCGCTTGTAATACCTCACATGTATATGTACTGGCCTTTGGCCCACAGTGAATACTAGTTGCTCTTTCCTAACATGGTATCAGACGCCCGGTTACTCCGTCTGGGGCTTCGTCGCCGCTGAGCAACTCCGGCCGCCCCTGCTCGGCGCCGTTGCCGGCCGCCCCCTGTCCGGCCGCGCCTCCCCAGCCCGTTCCTGGTCGCCGGCCTCCTCTGCCCCGCGCCGCTGCCTCGCGCCTGCCCGGCCTCCTCTGCCCCGCGCCGCTCGCGCCGGTCGCCGGCCGGCTGTGCCTCGCGCCCGGTCTCAGCCCGGTCCGCCAGGCTGCCTCCGCGCTGCCCCGTGCCCGGCCTCCTTCTCCTCCGGCCGGCTCCTGCCTGTGCTCCTCCTCGCTCGGCAGCGATTTGGTCGATCCCGATCCCGATTCAGCGGCTCTTAGCGGTACTACCGCTTGCAAGCACGGTACTACCGCCCGAAGCGGTACTACCGCCCGTTACTGCCGCTCTACTTCCGCTTGAAGGCCAGGCATACCAGAAGACTAAAATAAGCGGAAGTGCCCACGGCACTGGACCGCGGAAGTACCGCCCAAGCGGTACTACCGCTTAGAAGAGCGGTACTACCGCCCTGTGCAGCGCGGTACTACCGCTGGCAAGAGCGGTACTACCGCCCGAAGCGGTACTACCGCGCACTCAGGCGTCATGTCTTCGTCGGGCTATGTGGCTGTTCCTCGGTGCTCGGTGATCTTCGATGGCACCAACTATGCTGAGTTTGTGGGTTTCATGCGCATCCACATGCGCGGTCTTCTCCTGTGGGGCGTTCTCTCTGGCGAGGTTCCCTGTCCGCCTTGCCCTGTTGCACCTGTGGCTCCTACCCCGCCGGTGCCGCCTGTTCTTGCTGCTGATGCTTCTCAGGCTGATCGGGATACAGCCAAGGCCCTTGACGATGCTGCGGTTGATGCTTATGATCAGCAGGTATCTGCCTACTCAGATGCTCTTTCTGCTTACCGAGATGATCTGTCTGCTTACACTCAGTGGTGCAACGATGATGCTCGAGCTGCTGCTGTTCTTACTGCGAGTGTCTTAACTCAGTTTGCGTCTGAGTTCATGGGTCTCGGTCCTGTTGCTGCGATGTGGTCCTATCTTTGTCAGCGATATCAGCCATCTGGTGATGCTCACTACTTATCTGTGGTGCGTCAGGAGCACGCTCTTCATCAGGGTGACTCTTCTGTTGATGAGTTCTACTCACAGAGCTCTGCCATCTGGCGCCAGCTTGACTCTCTTAGGACAGTTGTTTGTGGCACTTGCCGGTGTTGCCAGACTGTGCGGTCTGACTTGGAGTTTCATCGCCTCCATGAGTTCTTATCTCGCCTTCGTCCAGAGTTTGAGCCTCGGCGTGCTCACTTGCTTGCTCGTGGTCATGTTCCTATTTCGGAGGTGCTTGCAGAGCTTCGTGCTGAGGAGACACGCCTCCGTTCTGCTGGTCTGCTTGTGGTTCCCACTGTTCTTGCTGCCCGAGCTCCTGTGTCGTCTGCTCGCCTCACCACTCCACCGCTCCTGCCTACACCTCCAGGGGGGGCGGGTCACCCTCCTTCTTCAGGAGAGGGTCGGCCGCGCTCGCACACCTTCTGTGGCTACTGCAACAGGCCAGGTCACCCAGAGTCTGATTGTCACAAGAAGCGGAAAGACCTGAAGCGCTCTTCTTCTAGTGGGACTCGTGCATCCTCCTCGACTCTGTCGCTCACTGACCAGGATATTGTGCGGCTCAAGCGCATGTTGGCTTCCTCTGGTTCTTCCTCGATGGGTTCTGTTGCCGCTGTGACTACCACCACCACTCCGCCCCCACCAGAGCCTACTCAGTCAGGTACATCCTCGTGGGTTCTGGATTCTGGAGCTTCTTTTCATATGTCTTCTGATTCTTCTGCGTTATCTTCTCTTCGACCTCTTGATTTTCCTCTTAATGTTCTCACTGCCGATGGCACACCTCTTCCTGTTGCTAGTCGTGGCATCCTTTCCACTCCATCTTTTTCGGTTCCTAGTGTTTCTCATGTTCCTCGTCTTACCATGAATCTCTTTTCCGCTGCCCAACTTACTGATTCTGGCTGTCGTGTCATTCTTGATGCCGACTCTTGTTCTGTTCAGGATCGTCGCACTCAGGCTCTGGTTGGCGGTGGCCCTCGGCGCCGTGAGTCTGAGGGCCTTTGGGAGGTTGACTGGCTTCGTGTTCCTTCCGCTGCTCCCACATACGCCAGTTCACATGCTCTTGCTGCCTCCTCTTCTGCGTCCTTCCAGCAGTGGCATCATCGACTTGGTCACATCTGTGGCTCTCGCTTGTCCTCATTAGTACACCAAGGCGTCTTAGGGTCTGTCTCCGGTGATGTTTCGTTGCATTGTGAAGGTTGTAGGCTTGGCAAACAGACTCAGTTACCTTATCCTACCAGTGAGTCTGTATCTCAGCGTCCTTTTGACTTAGTTCATTCTGATGTATGGGGTCCTGCTCCTTTTGACTCGAAAGGGGGTCATCGCTACTATGTTCTGTTTATTGATGATTTCTCTCGCTACACTTGGCTTTATTGTATGAAATCTCGCAGCGAGGTTCTCCCCATATACAAACGTTTTGCTGCCATGGTTCGCACTCAATTTTCCACGCCTGTTCGTATCTTCCGTGCTAACTCAGCTGGAGAGTATATCTCTCACATGTTGCGTGGTTTTCTTGCGGAGCAGGGCACTCTTGCCCAATTCTCTTGCCCTGGTGCCCATGCTCAGAATGGAGTTGCTGAACACAAACATCGCCATTTGCTTGAGACGGCTCGGGCGATGATGATCGCCGCCTCTCTTCCACCCCATTTTTGGGCTGAGGCCGTTTCCGCATCCACCCACCTCATCAACATTCAGCCTTCGGCTGCCTTGAAGGGTGGTATTCCTATGGAGCGTCCCTCTGGTCGCTCTCCTGACTACTCCGCTCTTCGTATGTTTGGATGCGTGTGCTATGTTCTTCTTGCTCCGCGAGAACGAACCAAGTTGACTGCTCAGTCTGTTGAGTGTGTTTTCCTTGGCTACAGTGATGAGCACAAGGGCTATCGCTGTTGGGATCCTGTTGGTCGCCGTCTGCGCATTTCTCGTGATGTGACGTTTGATGAGTTTCGTTCTTACTATCCGCGTCCCTCCTCCTCGAGCTTTTCCGTGGAAGATATTTCCTTCCTTCTCCTTCCTGACACATCTCCCACTGTGCCTCCTGTTCTTCCCTCTCCCCCGGTGCGTCCCCCTACACCACCGGTACCACCATCCCCTCCCTCCTCCTCCTCTCCCTCGTCTCCACCATCCCCTCCCTCCCCACCCTCCTCCCCAGTCTTTCGACCTCACTCCCCGTTTCCTCTCCACTTCACTCGTCGTCCTCGTGCTGTGGATGATCCTACTGATGTGCCCTCTACTTCCAGTGCACCTCCTCTCACGCCTCCGCCGGTCCATAACCTCCGTGTTAGGCCTTGTCCCCCACCTGATCGCTATTCTCCTGACCGGTATGGTCTTTCTGCCATTGCTGAGCCCACCACCTATAGGGCTGCCATGACTCAGCCTGAATGGCAGCTTGCGATGGCCGAGGAGCTTGCGGCGCTTGAGCCCAATGGCACGTGGGATCTAGTTTCTCTTCCCTCCGGTGTTCGTCCCATCACCTGCAAGTGGGTCTATAAGATCAAGACTCGCTCCAATGGTTCCCTTGAGCGATACAAAGCTCGTCTTGTGGCTCGTGGCTTTCAGCAGGAGCAGGGACGCGATTATGATGAGACATTCGCTCCTGTGGCCCACATGACCACTGTCCGCACTCTCCTTGCTGTGGCTTCTGTTCGTCATTGGTCTGTATCTCAGCTTGATGTCCAGAACACTTTTCTCAATGGTGAGTTGCGTGAGGAGGTTTATATGCAGCCACCACCGGGGTACTATGCTCCTGATGGTGTGGTCTGCCGACTTCGCCGCTCCCTCTATGGTCTTAAACAGGCCCCTCGCGCCTGGTTCTCGCGGTTCGCCTCTGTCGTTACTGCCGCTGGCTTCTTGCCTAGTGATCATGATCCAGCTCTGTTTGTCCACACCTCTCCTCGTGGTCGGACTCTTCTCCTTCTATATGTGGATGACATGATCATCACTGGTGACGATTCTGAATATATTGCCTTTGTTAAGGCCCGCCTCCGGGAACAGTTCCTGATGTCTGATCTTGGTCCTCTTCGCTACTATCTTGGGATCGAGATTTCTGAGACCTCTGCAGGCTTCTTCGTCTCCCAGGAAAAATATATTTAGGATCTTCTTACTCGTGCCGCTCTCGGTGATGAGTGCACTGTTGTGACTCCTATGGAGCTCAACGTTCAGCTTCGTGCTTCTGACGGTTACCCTCTTCCTAATCCCACTCGCTATCGCCACCTCGCTGGGAGCCTTGTCTATCTTGCTGTTACGCGTCCTGACATCTCCTATCCTGTCCACATTCTCAGTCAGTTTGTCTCAGCCCCCACCTCTGTCCACTATAGTCACCTCCTCCGTGTTCTACGATATCTTCGTGGCACGATCTCTCATCGCCTTTTCTTTCCCCGCTCCAGTTCTCTGGAGCTCCAGGCCTACTCTGATGCTACGTGGGCTAGTGATCCCTCTGATCGACGCTCGTTGTCTGCTTACTGTGTCTTCCTTGGTGACTCTCTTATTGCCTGGAAGACGAAGAAGTAGACTGCGGTTTCTCGCTCGAGTACAGAGGCTGAGTTGCGAGCGATGGCTATGCTGATGGCTGAGGTGATCTGGTTACAATGGTTACTTGAGGACTTTGGTGTGTCTGCTACTACATCGACTCCCCTACTGTCAGACAGTACCGGTGCTATCAGTATTGCGCGTGACCCGGTGAAGCATGAGCTCACCAAGCACATCGGTGTGGATGCCCACTTTGTACGTGCTGCTGTGCAGGATCAGACACTGGCTCTTCACTATGTGCCCTCTGAGTTACAGTTGGCGGACTTCTTCACGAAGGCACAGACTCGAGCGCAGCATGGCTTCTTTCTCTCCAAACTCAGTGTTGTTGATCCACCATGAGTTTGAGTGGGGGTGTTAGATGTGTGTTAGCCGGTACTACCGCTCTAAGTGCGGTACTACCGCCCGAGGCGGTACTACCGCTCTGAGTGCGGTACTACCGCTTGTAATACCTCACATGTATATGTACTGGCCTTTGGCCCGCAGTGAATACTAGTTGCTCTTTCCTAACAATATTAATATTGATAAAACCTATTCGAAATTTGCTCATTATTCCATCAATAACTCTGATGTTCCCCTCCTTTATTTTGTATAAATTTCTTGTTTCAAGCAGACTTATTCACCTTTTTTTACTTTACTTTATATATCAAATTTATATTTAAAATTTTGTGTCGATGCATTGACATCGTATCGATCCGCCAAGTATTTGCCATAACAAGAAGTGTGATGTTCCCACCGGAAAAAAAGAAAAAGAAAGAAGTGTGATGTTCGCAGTTAGGACTTATTAAGTTCCCGGCAGGGTGTATAAGTGCTTCCGAGCCCACCCAAACAGGGCACCCGCTAGTTTCCTAATCGATCCCTGGTAGCGGTAGCTAATGGCCTCTACGCTACGATCCAAGGGTCGATGTCGATCGATCAGCTAGCTGCAGAGTGTGAAGGTGGACAGACGACAGATAGTTACGCGTAGGTCGGCACGGGAAGGCGCCAAACCTGCCCGTGCACGGCGGCATCTTGATTTGAACGGGGACAAAGCATCTACACGGGCTAGATAGGGCAACGCTGATGGCCTCTAGCAATCATCATGCCTAGCTAGCTTGTGTGTGTGTGTGTGTGTGTAAATGTAATCTGTGGATGGAACTAGCACACATGCATGTTGTCTTGTCAAACGTAGTATATCCATCTAGGCTAGAAATATCTGCCACCCATATATATCTACCTAGGCTAGAAATATCTGCTATAGCTGGCTAAGATGAAAAGCTATCATCTCACCAATGTGGTTGGATTCCTTCCCAGGACTCGTAGTTTGGGTGTTGCCAACGGTGGTGGTAGTTGTTGATGTTTTACTGCAGCAGCGGGTGTTCGCCTCGCCTTGACCTCTGCCGATCCTTTTCTTTTTCCCTTTTGTAATGTAATACTTTGTCTGTGCGCATCCTCGATGTCTCGACTAACTCTTAATATCATGTTGTTGCAAAGGCCGGACCATTTATCGGGGGGAAAATCATTAGTTTTGGTGCATGCATATAATCATTTCTTTTTGCGTCCGGACGTAGGTAGTACTATAATTCTCCTAATGGCAATCATACGTACGTACGTACTTAATCTCATTCTCCTGGTTAAGATTTCAAGTTGGCAACGAATCGATACGACTTTCTTGGTTGAAGCGGCGATGGGATTCATATCCATGCATGTCGACGTACGCCAGGCCAGCCACCATCTCTGCCACTACGTACTAGTGCGACATATACTCCACGCTTCGTCATGTCGACCAAGACAGTACAGACACGCAGGGGAGCAGTTGGCCTCGTCGCTCCACCACCTCACGTACGCCTATATAAACACGCCCACTTTCTTCTTCTTCCTCAGACCAGCCAAGGCATTGCGTTAGCCAGCCAAGAGCAAGAAGCTAGCTAGATCTATCGAGTAGTGGCTAGCACGTACTCTCAGACGTCAAGCTCGAAGACCAAGAGCATGGCCCGCATTGCGCCGCTCCTGCTGGTGGCGCTGCTCTCCCTTGCCGTGCAGCTCGCGCCGTCCGCGGCCTGCCCATCCTATTCCTGCCCGAAACCAAAGCCTCCCCCGCCGCCGCGTAAGCTGAAGCCCCCGCCGTCGTCCGTGCCCTGCCCTCCGCCGCCGCACTCTCCCAAGCCCACTCCTACGCCCAAGCCGCCTGTCACTCCTCCGGTAAAGCCGCCGTCCCCGTCCCCTGTGCCCCCGGCCCCAGTCCCAACGACACCGCCGCCATCGTCGCCGCCCAAGGGCAAGTGCCCCATCGACACGCTGAAACTGTTGGCGTGCGTGGACGCGCTCAACGGACTGGTGCACGCGCTGATCGGCAGCAGCGCTAGCGACACCTGCTGCCCGCTGTTATCCGGCGTGGCTGACCTCGACGCCGCGCTCTGCCTCTGCACCACCATCAAGCTCAAGGCGCTCAACATCAGCCTCGTGTTGCCCATCGCCATCCAGGTGCTCGTCAACCAGTGCGGCAAGACAGTGCCCGAGGACTTCCAGTGCCCTAGTTAAGCTCCATCGATTACCATATCTACTATCAGTAGTATCACCTTTCCGCATCGGCATGCGATGCCTGGGCCGCTGAAATTCTCTTGTGAGGTCACGTGTGTGGTGATCTATGTATGTAAACGTTGTGTAATTGTGTATGCATGCATGCAGGCATGCATTTTGTGTAATTGTGTATCAAATACTAGTAACCGTGTAACGCGTTATCAATTGTGGTTTTCGATCGTTTTGTAGCTTTTTTTTTTCTGAAGAATTATGAATAAAATGTCTGTAATCTAAATCAAGCTTTCACATGCATGTATGCATGTTTTCCTTTTGTGTTGGGAAAATAGGTATTAATTTGATTCCTATCTAGAATTTTTTTTTTGATCTGTATGCTCTAAATCCATGTGCTTTAAATGGACAAGAGAGATATGGATTTTGGGCTCTTGTGCTTGGACCAGAAGAGAAATTAAATACTTGACTAGGATTAAAGGCCAGAATTGTTTAATCAGTGAGTGCCTCTCTAAATAAATAAATAAATCCATGTTGGCTGATGGCTGGCCGACCTCCTTCACCTCCCTGGTGAATGCAGCAGTGCATGCACTGATTCAGCAAGTGTGCCAACGATCGATGCTGCAGAGACGAGTGCAGATGAGACAAAGCAGGTTCCCATCGTTCCAGCCGACGCATATGCATGCATGCATGTGAGCAACAGATCAATTTTGTACTCCCTCAGTAAACTGATATGCATGCATGCATGGCAGATCATCGTTGCAGCCGACGCATACTTTTTTTTTTTGAATAAAAGAAGGGCTCCCCTTCCGATTTCTATTAGAGAAACCATAAGATCTGTTTTACGCTACAAGTTCAGTGACATAAAAAACTAGAAAGCAAAAGCAACAAACTGCAACATCCAAACATCGGCCATCAGCCTCAGCAACATCACGAACGCAAGAAACTAGTTTTACCCTAAAAAACAACTGGTTGCAGACCAAAAGAAGCAGTAGGACACCCTACAGCCTACAGCAGCACGTTTACGCCAAAAGCTCCACGGGATGCAGCTTGCTTCATCATCATCTATCCACCCGCATCACGTTGAATAGCCATCCCTGAGACGCCTTGTAAATTTCACTTGCTACTCGCTCTAGCAGTTTTGTGCCCTGCTCCAACACCACTTTGTTTGGCTCCTTTGTCTGCAAGATAGACCAGTCCATAATCCATCGACACATTAGTTTAATCAATATCATTGGATCAGTATATCTTTTTTTATCAAAAACCACCCCATTTCTGCATGTGAGCAACACATCACATCGTTGCAGCCGACGCATACGCTCCCGCCTGCCCGATAGATGTTGCGTGTGGCCCTCTCCTCAGCCATGGAAAAAACAAGAGACAAATCTCCAAGCCTCTTTCTTCTTCACCCCTCAGACCAGCTAAGGTTAGCCAAGTCCGAGAGCTCGAGCTCGAAGCTAGCTATCAGCCATGGCCCGCATTGCGCCGCTCGTGCTGGCCGGACGGGCAAGTGCCCCGTGAACGAACGTGCTGAAGCTGGTGGCGTGCGTGGACGCGCTCAACCCCAAATCTTCCTCATCCTCTACCCCAGATGGTCATCCGCATTGCATAGGACAGTCTCAGAATCAAACCCACATCGGAGAACCTTGCAATGCACTTGAAGACCATATGCCAAATTTGCTGTGGCTGAGCAAGCTGTGAGTGTTGGCGCTGACTCTCTCAGCTGCCTTCTTCTACCTCTGGTTACTCTCACAGCTCTCTTCTCTCATGAACTTGAACACAAGACCAGAACACACACGCACACACACATGCACCAAGGAAGAAGAACAAAATGGCTTCCCTTGCCAAAAAGAAACCCACCGTGGCTACATTGTGTCTCCAGCCCTCACGGCCTTCTTTCTCATTTCTCATTGTAACTTGTATATGCATAGGGTGCTGACCTTCACGCACCACTCAGCCGCCACGTCCGGCCACTAACATCACGTCTCTAGGCACTAACTAATCACCTACATGCAGCCCATGTCCACTGCTTGCGCAACCTTGATACGTCTCCGTCGTATCTATAATTTTTGATTGTTTCATCCTAATATTTTACTATTTTCATATACTTTTGGCAACAATTTATATGATTTTCTTGGACTAACATATTGATCCAGTGCCCAGTGACAGCTCCTGTTTGTTGCAAGTTTTTTGTTTCGCAGAAAATTCATATCAAACGAAGTCCAAACGCGATAAAATTTTACGGAGATTTTTTTTGGAATATATGTGATTTTTGGGCATGAGAATCAACAGAAGGGGTGGCCCCACAGGAGTGACGAGCTCACAGGGTGCGCCCCAAGGGGGTAGGCGCGCCCCCTGCACTTGTGACTCCCTCGAAGGTCGGTCGTAGGTGTCCTTCGGTCGCAAGGAAGCTAATATCCGGATAAAAATCGTGTTAAAATTTCAGCCCAATCGGAGTTATGGATCTCCGAAAATTTAAGAAACGGTAAAAGGCCAGAAAACAGGAGCGCAGAAACAAAGAGAAACAGAGAGAGAGAGATCCAATCTCGGAGGGCTCCTGCCCTCCGGGAGCCATGGCGGCCAAGAACCAGAGGGGAAACCCTCCTTCCATCTAGGGGGGAGGCCAAGGAAGAAGAAGAAGGAGGGGGGCTCTCTCCCCCTCTCTCCCGGTGGCGCCGGAGTGCCGCCGGGGGAACCATCATGACGGCGATCTACACCAACAACTTCGCCGCCGTCATCATCAACTCTCTCCCCCTCTATGCAGCGGTGTAACACCTCTTCTCCCCGCTGTAATCTCTACTTGAACATGGTGCTTAATGCTATATACTCCCTCCATTCCCTTATACAAGGCCACAAACTCAGATTACAGGTACCAAGGTAAAATTTAATTTCCGATGTGGCCAAGGCGACAGTGCCACATGAAAGTGGTCGTGGTATCAGCCTTCTTAAGGCGTTTAGCATTCACGTTAAAGAAATCATTTCCACATTCAAGATTTAGAATGAAAAGGCCCCCAACAATGGGTGCAAATCCATAAAACATATCCTTACAATAAAGTGAACAACCATTGTTCTCAGACTTGTACGAATACCCATCGTGTACTAAACATGATCCGGAGATAATGTTTCTACACAACAGTGGAACAAAATAACAGTTATTTAGTTCTAAGATAAACCCCGAAGGTAGACGTAGAGGCATAATGCCGACGGCTTGCGCGGCGATCCCAGCACCGTTCCCGACGCGCATCACGACTTCATTCTTTGCTAGTTTGCGCACCTTCTGAAGTCCCTGTATCGAGTTGCAAATGTGAGCAACCGATCCGGTATCAAATACCCAAGACATAGAATTTTCGCTAGCAAGCAAAACGTCAATGACATTAACTTGTATAACAATTATACCTTTTCCGGTTTTCCCGGACTTCTTATCTTCCAGATATTTCTTGCAGTTTCTCTTCCAGTGTCCTGTGCCCTTGCAGTAGAAGCACTCAGTTTCATTCTTCGCTCCGCCCTTAGAGTTGCTTAGGGAGCCGGTCTTACCGGCGCCCTTGCCCTTCTTTGGCTTGCCTTTCATTTTGAAACTGGCGGTTTTATTCACAAGCAACACTTGCTTGCGATTTTTCCGCAGTCCTCCTTCTGTAGTTTTCAGCATGGCGAGCACCTCTTCCGGTGTCTTCTCCATCCCACTCATGTTGTAGTTCATGATAAAACCGTCGTAAGACGGGGGAATGAAGAAAGCAGCATGTCCATCATATGGTCAGGTGGAAGTGGAAACTCCAGGGTTTTAAGCCTTTCAGCATTTCCAATCATTTTGACTACGTGTTCGCCAACTGAACTACCCTCAGCCATCTTGCAATCCATCAAGGCCTTCATGTCATCAAATCGTTCAGACCTTGCGGTTTCTTTGTACAGGGCATCCAAATCCCGGATCATATCGCGGGGTTTATGGAATTCAAAACGTTTTTGAAGCCCTGCACTCATGCAAGCTAACATGAGGCACTGCACTAAGTTGTGAGCATCATCCTTAGTGGCCCAGACATTCTGCTCAACTTCCGGGGCATCTGCCGCCGGTTTAGCTGGAAGAGCAGTTTCAAGCACATACATTTTCCTAGCGCTCCTGAGGACAATCCTTAGGTTACGGACCCAGTCCGCATAGTTGTTTCCAGTCGCAGCTAACTTCTCTTTCTCTAACATCGGGCCTAAGTTGAACGCGGTGTTGCGAGCCATTTGATCTACAACGGAAAACACAAGTTTCACTTAGACTTTGTTCATAATGATTTTGGCACTAGTGAATAAACAATTTTATTCTAAAGTGCGCTCCCACTCAAATCAATATCTCTCAAAATTGATTATGAGCGATTCAAAATCCACATTTAAATTCAACGCCATTGATGTGGACATCACTGATGACGAGAATTTTAATCGGTAGGCAAACTTGCCGATCACATCTCTATGTGACTTTTGTTCATCTTTCGATGGGTGTGTTCCGAGCTCAGGACTATACTGCCTGAACGTCAAAGACAACCAAGTGATCTTGCTGCGAGGTCTGACCTCACCCGCCTCATTCCTCTCAATTCGTTCGTACCCATGTGGACATGGCGCACCCCGAAAAGATACGAATTTCAGACGATGCTACACTAGGATGAACACTAACTACTTTGATATTTTTAAGTGAGAGATTACCCTAATAAAAAGCGACTACCGCGCAATCAAGAAGGGTGCATCATAAGGGATAAACATCTCAGGCAATTCATAATAGCATGATATGGTATAGCCCTTTCTGACGGAGAAGTCAAGTATTTCTTCGTCTTCGGCATTTGCGTCGGTGTTCACCTTCGCGAAGATTGCCACCACCTTGTCGATGCACCAGATAATATTTGCTATCTCTATAGCGAATAAAAATAAGTGCATTACTTAAGGTTGACACGCAGGTCATTAAAGTGACAATCATATGGTTCCAGCCATCATGCCGAATCATGACACGCAGGTCATGTTAACAAATTTACATCATATAGTCATCTCATACATAATCGAATTAATATGAGCTTTGCTATACCACATCACATGCACATCCTGCAAAACCAAGTTAGACGACTCTAATCGGTTTATGCAAAATTTTATTTTACGTGGCTTCTAAGGTTTTGACTTAAACCGCAGCTACCAACGTTTTATCATCAAGTATGATTATTCAAGTCGCTAGATTAACATCTCAGGGTGTATGAAACACGAGATAATTAAATCTCGAGCCCCATACTAAACTTCGTCATACGCATGACCCCCGTGCAGATCATATCTGCAATGCCCTTTCGTCTGCGAATTTCATCTTTCTTTTGATTATGGCGGAACCCAAAGAACTGTTAGCACTTCGTTGATCAACGAGGATCGCGGATTGCCAGAACTTTGTGAAATTCCACCATGCTGTCTCGAGATTGATCAAACGCAAATTCTAGGGAAGCAACAAGAACATCGGGTAACAGATAAATCTGTTACCCGCATAAATAATTTTCAGCAATAGATCTCATCTACTCCAAAATTATATTATGCAATACCCATACATCTCCATGTATTCTAGATCGTAACCTGCATCTACGCATAGCACGGCTCATGATGCCATTGTAGGGGAACGCGACAGAAAACAAAAAAATTCAGTACAGCGAGCACGCCCAGGATCACTATGGAGACTGCATACAAGGTTTGATCTGATCCGTACCGACTCGAAGCGCAGCGGAAGTAGAGTCGGTGTAGATCGTCGGTGCAGATCCCTGCAGCTAGGATTTACAACCTCCCAACCGCAAGGATGTACTCCCTCTCCGGACAGCCCTTCGGGAGGCGGTCGGACAGTCCCTCGGACGATGTCGCGGACAGCCCTCCGGGAGGACACTCGAAACCCGAACAGTAACCCGGACAGCCCTTCGGGAGGACGCCGGAAACTCGAACGGTAACTCGGACAGCCCTTCGGGAGGACACTCGAAAACAGCCCCTCGGGCAAAAAGATCGAAACTACAATCTCTCTACGGGGTTGCACACATACAGTGTCAGCTATCCGGCAGGGCTTCGCCGTCCAGAACTAGTTCCTGCCGGAACCCACAAAGCCTTTCGGCTCTACGAAACTATTTCGTGGGAGGGAGAGAGAAGCCAGACGAGTCAAATGGCATGTGTATGAGAGCAAGGATGAGATTTGGGGCTGCCCACTCACCTCTATTTATAGGATAGCCAAGGGGTAAAAGTGGCATTCAAAATTACCAAAAGGACCCCCACTTTATGCCTTTTCAAAAAAGAATAAAGCAAAGAAGGGTGGCAAGTGGAGCTCCAAGCAGCCCCACCTCCCTTGGCCGGCCACATCTTGGGGGCCCCCCCATGGGGGCTTCCTTGGCCACCAAGTCCATCTAGAAGCCTTTTTGGAAATATCCAAAAAGGTGCTTTTCCAAAAATATCCAAAAAGCACTTTCACTATTCACGAAGACATTTTTCTGCGTCCGTTAAATCCCAAATTATTTCTGTGTGCCTAGAATAATTCCAGTACCCACACAAACAATTTTGAATGCATTACGAAACAATTTCGGAACAATGTTTTCTTCAGCGAAAAGCTATCATAGCGGTTCCGGCTGCTCCGGAACATTTTCGGTTTTCTCTCCGGAAAAATTCTAGAATTTACCAGAACGATTCTGGCACCCTCCAAGAATTTCCATACATGTGCTGGAACCAATTTGACTTAATGGAATACCTTGAAACAACTTTTCAGTTTCACCGGAACTATTCCGGTGTTCTCTCCGGAATGTTTCCGTTTCGTCCGAAACTTTTTCGGTGATTTTCTCTCAGAGTCCCCGTCTAGTATTCAGCAGATAGATGACCCTTATGCGTGTGACCCTATAGGTTCGGTGAAGCATAGACATGACCCGGAACACTTTCCGATCAATGATCAACATCGGAGCCGTGGACACCCATATTGACCCCTATACCCACACGAATGAATATTCGAGTGAACCTCCAGTTGCCGTGTGCTATTCCTGTTGCTTCACGATATATTACAAAACCCGAGGTGAGATTTATGCATCCCCGTGGATCAACAACTTGTCCACTATGCAAGTTACCTCGTTACCGGTTTTTGTTCTCTTTACTCGTTTCCGTGTTCTGGCATCCTAGTGATCAAATCACAATGTGTCTGGCCAGACGATGATGGATACCGTAACAACGAGAGGGCCCGAGAATATCTCTCCATCGTTGGAGGAGCAAATCCCAATCTTGAGCTATCAAGTTAGTTGACATACTTTTCCATGAACCCGTAAGCCGCCGTAATAGCCACCCATTTACGGATGACGTTTAACAAACCCCAAAGTTCATGAAGCAAGCATGAAGAAACTCGACACTCTCATGGTCTAAGGAATTATGCAAACATTAACTATCTCTATGTTATTAACCATTAACTCATGACGAATGTATCTCATAGCATAACATCAATCGGGTCGATTCAACACAAGTGTTCTACTAACATTGTGCCCTCAAAATTGCCGGCATTGACATGCCCATGATCAGGAAAACAGGATCATCATGCAATATTTGAGCCAGTCTTAGAGGCAAGACAAGGAATACATTTTACCGTTTATTATACCACACGTGCACATGAGTTTCCCTCCGAGCCTCGTGGTTATTGTAGACTCGAGAATCATTGAAGTTATGGCATGGAACATAAACATTCATTACAAACTCGGAGATACAAAGTAACTTTTATTACTGCCTCTAGGGCATATCTCCTACAGTTAGTGGCCTTGTATAGATGCAAAATGTATTTTTCATAGTGGCCTTGTATAAGGGAATGGAGGGAGTATTATTATCCAATGATGTGTGGCAATCCTATGATGTTTGAGTAGATTCGTTTTGTCCTATGGGCTGATTGATCATTGTGATTGGTTTGACTTGTATGTTTTATTTTGGTGCTGTCCTATAGTGCCTTCCGTGCCGCACACACGTGGGTGATTCCCGCTGTAGGGTGTTGCAATATGTTCATGATTCGCGTATAGTGGGTTGCGAGAGTGACAGAAGCTTAAATCCGAGTAAGGGGGTTGTTGCGCATGGGAGTAAAGGGGACTTTATACTTAATGCTATGGTTGGGTTTGCCTTAATGAACTTTAGTAGTTGCGGATGCTTGCTAGGGTTCCAATCATACGTGCATATGATCCAAGTATGGAAATTATGTTAGCTCATGCCTCTCCCTCAAATAAAATTGTAACAATGATTACCGATTTAGATATCAATTGCCTATGGACAAATCCTTCTCTTGTGTTACAAAAAGCTCTCTACTAAAAAAAACTAACTTAATTGTCCTTTATCTAAACAGCCCCTAACTTTTATTTGCGTGCTCTTTATTAACTTGCAAACCTATCCAATTACACCTACAAACTAGTTTTATTACTTGTTCCTAGGTAAAGCAAACGTTGGTGTGCGTAGAGTTGTATCGGTGGTCGATAGAACTTGAAGAGAATATAAATTCTACCATTAGCTCCTCGTTGGGTTCGACACTCTTACTTATCGAAAAAGGCTACAAACGATCCCCTATACTTGTGAGTTATCAAGACCTTTTTCTGGCGCCGTTGCCGGGGGGCAATAGCGTGGTGTGAATATTCTCGTGTGTGCTTGTTTGCTTTATCACTAAGTAATTTTTATTTTTTGTTCTTATTTTTTATCTTTAGTTATGGGTAGGAAACGTAAAATACCAAAAAAAATAGTTGTACTTGCTAACCCAGTGGTTGACGAACCACCCAAAATCTACCATACTGTTGAAGCTTTTTACTTAGATCATCTTCGATCCATTTGTGCTCATGATGAAAACCCAACTAGCTTAGTTGAGGGAAAATCATTAGATGAGCATGCTTATTTTGTGCGACACCGCTTGTCTCAAAAAGGGAAACTCTTATGGCATCAAATTAATTGTTTGCATTGCTATGCTTGGAATTTATGCGAAATACATCATTTTACTTGTTGTTCTGAGAACCCTAAAAAACACCTTCCCTACCAATGTGAGTTTAATGATAATGAAATCTTATCTTCTTATGTCAAAGGTGTTTATAGTTATTATGATATTGAACAAATTGAAGAATTTGTTGCTTTTAAGGGTGCCTATGAAATTGCTTCTTTGATTGAAAAGTATGATGCCACTCTTTACAAATTTGAAAATATTGGCACACTTAAACATTGCTATGAAAACTATGCTTCTAATGCTTATGTTAATGAATTTATTGAGAGAATGTCTGCTGCCCTGGAAGAGACAAATATTTTGCAGGCTCCTATGGAAGAAGAAATTGATGAAATTTTGAGCTCATTAGATGAAAAAGACGAGGAGGAGAGCGAAGAACAAAAGGAGGAAGAGCGGATTAGCTACCCGTGCCCACCTTGTAATGAGAGTAACTCTTTAACTCAAGACAGTTGATGCATACCAGAGGGAATTTCATGACCGATCTCGCTATGCTGAAGATGATGTCTCCACTGATGCACGCAAGCAGGAGAAGTTTTGTGAAGGACTGGATCTCGCTCTAAAGCATGCACTTAGCCTCCACGAATTCGCAGACTTTGTGACGCTTATTAACAAGGCTATTCAGGCTGAGATTAGTTAGGCTGAACTCCAGGAGTCGCTCAAACGCACTTGTGACGTTGGCTCATCTTCGGGCCCGTCTGCTCAGAAGCGCCAAGTGTGGATTCCTCACAATGGCAATCATCAAGCTGCCCCAGCACCGATGCCTTCTTATGTTGCACCTCGTCTGCCGCCACCGCCGAGATAGCTCAGAGTTCAAGGTGGATAGCCCAACACTATGGCTCCTCGTCCAAATGATGGCTTATGCTTCTAGTGTGGCCAACCTAGAAATTATGCCAGAGACTGCCGCCAGAATCAATTTGCAGTTCCTTTTACTGGCCATGGAAATGGCCATCGCAATAATCAGCCCAGAAATTTTAATGCCAGACAGCCTGCAATCGGTCGTGGTCGTGTCAACCACGTCAACGTCGAAGAAGCTCAGGAGGCGCCAACCATCGTGATGGGTACCCTTCCTGTTAATTCAGCACCAGCTTCTGTTCTTTTTGATTCTGGAGCATTGCATTCATTCATCTCTGAAAGTTTTGCATTCATGCATGACATATCATGTGAAGAGATGCATTCCCCATTAGTTGTCAGCACCCCGGTGTTGGTACCCTGACCATTGGGTTCACGGCTCCAACTGCACACGGGCCACAGTAACCTCCTTGCTGGGGCAGGCAACTGAAAGAACACTCCAGCAACGGACTGTTACCACTACTTCAAGGTGGCGTGCAAACCTTCATGGAGGCACTCACTGACTACAAGACCCAGGAGGAGCTCAGGCTCCGTGGTGGTGTGCAGATCTTCATCAGGACCTGCTATATCCTCCTACAAATAGCGGCCAAGTCAAGGAAGAAAGGATGCTCAATCGACCCAGCAACGAGTCGGGGCGGCCGACACCCGGGAACGAACTAAGCACCCGGCAAAAACTGATTCGCCTCACCCCCCGGCAAGCAAGGACAGCAAACTACCACATCCAGTGTGTGGCAAATGGGTTCTACCCAGGCAGGCCTTTTCCCGCACGTGGCAGGCATGTGAAGGGGGAGACAGAGTTACAGCAGTGCAAGTGCTGATTCACCGCGCCGTTTGCCATGCCATGGACACCTGCATTAGCACGCATCGTGCTAATGCCAGGCCGAGGCCACTCGTGGTGCGGCAAGATAGGCGTTCATTCCCGGGAACCATAAGACGGCGACACACCATCAGGCATTTAATGCATATACCTACCTTGTCAGGGTAGGGTATATCTACCATAGCCATTGTGGTATCCCTTGTACTATAAAAGAAGAGCCTGGCTACGGTAGGAGGGGATCAGAATTTTTAAAGAGATAGACTGGTTGGACACTTAGTAGATTACAGATTAGAAAGGAGCAAACAACACCTTCCCTTCCCGGGAAAGCCTTGTAGGTACTGTCCACCATATCAACAAAAGCAAAAAGCAGGAGTAGGGTATTACACAACCATGCGACCCGAACCTGGGTAGATCGTAGTGTGCTTTACTTTTTCCTGTTGGTGTTGGTCCATGCTTTGCGCCCCGCCTTACGAATCTGCAAACGGACACCTCTTGTCCTTGGTGTCTTGCGTGAGTTCCGCACACGCGCGATGACACCCAGGATCCCATTGTCATGCCACCATGGTGAGCCATAATGTCCCCGTTGAAATTGGAGGTCTAGTGTTCCTTGCCTCTCTCATCACCCTCAAGTCTTCCAATATAGATGTCATCCTCGGTATGGATTGCCTAAAAGCCCATAACTCCTTGATCGACTGTGCTGCTAAAACAGTTCTACTCACACACCCTTCCGGCCAGATAATCAACTACACAGCCCGAAAAATTCAGAATGCCGAGACCCAGATATATGCCCTAAATGCTTTGAAAGCATCTCAACTTGATAACATTGAGAACATTCCGGTAGTCCGTGACTTCCAGGATGTCTTTCCATAAGAACTTCCAGGAGTGTCCCCGGTTAGCGCTGTCGAGTTTGTCATCGACTTAAAACCAGGCACCGCTCCTATTGCCAAACGCTCATACAAGATGCCGCCACATGAACTTCTCGAACTGAAGCAGGAACTCGAAGAGTCACTTCACAAAGGATTCATTCATTCCAGCTCTTCTGCATGGGGTTCCCCTTCGCTCTTTGTTAAGAAGAAGGATGGAACTAATCATTTGGTTGTTTATTATCGTCCTGTCAATCAGGCAAGGATCAAGAACAAGTATCCACTTCCCAGAATCAATGACTTGTATGATCAACTTGTTGGTTCATCCATCTTTTCTAAACTTGATTTGAGGTTAGGATACCATCAGATCAGAGTTCGCGATGAGGACATTCCGAAAACAGCCTTCGTTACTCGCTATGGTTCATACGAGTACACTGGCATGTCCTTTGGTCTAACCAATGTTCCAGCCAGCTTCTCCCAGTTGATGAATTACATTTTCATGGAATACCTTGACAAATTCGTCGTGGTTTATCTTGACGACATTCTAGTCTACTCTAATAATGAAGTAGAATATGCCGAACATATCCGGCTTGTGTTAGAAAAGCTTTGTGAACATCAGTTGTATGCCAAATATTCCAAGTGTGAGTTCTGGGTATCTGAAGTGACCTATCTAGGCCACGTGATTTCTACTGAAGGCATTGCTGTTAATCCAGAATAAGTTCAAGATATTCTTAACTGGACTCCTCCGCAGACTATCAAGCAAGTCAGAAGTTTTTTCGGACTCACCAGCTATTGCCGTCATTTTGTCGAGAACTTTTCCAAGATTGCTAAGCCATTGACTGATCTGCTTCACAAAGACAAGAACTTCGAGTGGACACCTCAATGTCAGGAAAGCTTCTAGACTCTGAAAGACAAATTGACGTTTGCCCCAGTGCTTGCTCCCCCAGATACTCACAAGGACTTCGTGATCTATTGTGATGCATCACGTCAAGGATTAGGCTGTGTCCTGATGCAAGAGCATAAAGCGATCGCTTATGGTTCTCGCCAGTTGCGTTCGCATGAAGAGAACTATCGAACTCATGATCTCGAACTTGCCGCAGTTATCTATGCTCTGAAGTTATGGCGACATTACATTCTGGTAATCGTTGCGAGATCTACATGGACCATCAAAGTCTGAAGTATTTGTTCACTCAGCCAGATCTGAACCTTCGTCAGCAATGATGGATGGAGGCAATTTCAGATTATGATGTAGGCATTTCCTATATCCCTGGCAAAGCTAACATAATGGCTAATGCCTTGAGCCACAAGTCCTACTGCAACAACCTCATGGTACAGCAAGAACAACCACTTCTTTGTGAAGAACTCCGCAAGTTGAACCTCGAGATTGTTCCCCAAGGTTATCTGAATACCTTGGTCATTGAACCAAATCTTGAGCATACTGTCAGAAACATGCAGCGGTACGACATTGAAATCGACCGCATCAAGCGTGATCTTGTTGAAGGTGGATCCTCAAACTTTACCCTGGATGATCAAGGCACCTTGTTCTTAAAAGGTCGCCTAGTGGTTCCTAGAACTTCCACCCATGATGTGACCCAGGACGTTCTCAAAGAAGCTCATCAAACACCTCTCTCGATTCATCCTGGCGGTACCAAGATGTATCAAGACTTACGTCAAAGATTCTAGTGCACCCGAATGAAGCAAGATATTGCTCGATACGTTGCTGAATGTGATGTTTGCCATCGCATCAAAGCAGAACATCAGAGACCTGCTGGAACTCTGCGACCACTTGCTATTCCTAAATGAAAATGGGACAAAGTCAAAATGGACTTCATCACTGGATTTCCCAGATTGCAGAAGGGTCATGACGCTGTTCTTGTCATCATTGATCGATTCTCCAAGGTTGCTCATTTTCTGCCCGTCAAGGAAACCATCACTGCTAGTCAGTTGGCAGACTTGTATGTTTCCAGAATTGTGTCACTCCACAGTGTTCCGTTGGAAATCAACTCAAATCATCGCAGCTCAAGGTTCTGGGAAAGCTTTCAGGAAGCTATGGGAACGCATCTATCCTTTAGCACAACTTTTCACCCCCAGTCCAGTGGTCAAGTTGAAAGAGTCAACCAAGTTCTTGAAGATACGCTTCACGCATGTGTCATCTCATTTGGCAAGAAATGGGAGGAATCTCTCCCGTATGCTGAATTTTCATACAACAATAGGTATCAAGCTAGTCTGAAGATGGCACCCTTTGAAGTGTTGTATGGACGTAAGTGCCGAACTCCTCTGAGTTGGTCAGAAACTGGGGAACGGCCACTCTTTGGTCCAGACATTATTCAGCACATCGAAGAGCAAGTTCACATTCTTTGTGAACATCTGAAGACTGCTCAGTCTCGTCAGAAGAGCCTGTATGACCGTCATCACAAAGAGATGGTTTATCAGCCGGGCGAAAAAGCATACCTTCATGTCACTCCGATGAAGGGCACACACCACTTCGGAATCAAGGGCAAGCTAGCTCCACGCTACATTGGTCCCTTCCGCATTCTCGCAAGACATAGAGAAGTAGCATATCAGTTGGAACTGCCGTCGAACCTTTCTCAGGTTCACGATGTCTTCCATGTGTCACAACTCCGCCGCTGCTTCAAGGATCCAATCCGTGCAGTGGATCATGAAGTGCTTGATTTGAAAGATGACCTCTCTTCTCGAGAATATCCGGTACGCATTCTTGATCAAGTTAAACATTGCACTCGTCAAAAGGCAATCAAGTTCCTTAAAGTTCAGTGGTCGAATCATTCTAAAGATGAAGCCACTTGGGAACGTGAAGATCGTCATCGTGATGAATCCCGCTCTCTTTCAATCTACCTCTTAAATCTCGGGATGAGATTTTCTTTTAGAGGAGGAGAGTTGTAACACCCCTATAATTAAGTTACTGTTGATTCCCCCTAATCAATGCCAAGTCATCATGTTTTGCAATGTTTAATGCCACTTGGATCCAAATCAACTTCAAATTCAAATTCAAATTGGCAAGTCAATTTTTTTTTTCAAACAGAGAAACAAAAATGTTGGCAATATTACAAATAATCCCTAAGTAATTATCTTAATGAAAACAACATCGCCTAAATTCCCAAAATGACCCTAGCAACATTTAATCAGGGCCAACAACAACTATTATGGCTAATTAAATTCAAGCATAAATTCAAACCTTTCCAAATAGCATGAAACTTTGTGACCTATTTCAAAACATTACATAGTATTTATTTGACAAGTTTCAAGTTCAACTAAAATTCATTTAGTATGAAAATTGAATGCAAAACAGAGAAGAAATAAAGAAACAGGAAAGAAAAAGGGGAAAAACAGAAAACGGCCACTGTGCACATAGGCCTGTACAACACAGTGCCCGGCCCAGCCCAACTCCCCCTGGTCATCTTCCTCATCGTGGTGTCGCCACACCCGTGGCCAGCGCGCGGCGACACCAGCGGATGGGCGACACCGCGGCTCTACAGAGCTCCTGGAGGGGATAAGGTTGCCGCCCACGACACGCTGGCGAAACCCTAGCCACTTCCCCCTCTCCTCTCGCTCTCCCTCGATCGATCTCGAGCTTGGCCGAACCACCGCCGCCATGGCCGACCTCGCCCGCGCGTTCTCCGTCGTCCTCGCGCCCTAGGACCATGTCCACGAGCTCCGCCGTCGTCCGCTATGTCCTCTACGCCAATGAACGCAAGCCGGGAGCCCCTACATTCCCAGATCGTGCTCATCTTCTTCGTCTGCACCCGCCGATGATCTTCTTCGATTCCGGCCGCCCTGCTGCTCCTAACCTTTCACCAGGCCTACGTGTGCCTTCTCGGTGAGCTCCCCATCAAAACCCCTCTCCTAGCGCTTCGATTCGCGGCTCCTAGCCATCTTCTCTATAGCGGCCGAAGCTCGTCGCCGCCATTCGCATCGTCGCCGCAGCCACAGCACGCAAAGCTCGTGCCCGAGCTTTCACCGTGCTCCTGGCATCCCCAGGAAGCCAACGCACCCCTCTGCTCATCTTGCCGTGCCCTGTAGGCTCAATTTCAAGCATGCCCGACTCTTGCCGCCGCCCCAGCTCATCACCGCCGTCGTTGCAGACCTCCTCCGCACGAACTGGTGCCGCCAGTGAACACACGGTGCTGCGTGCGTTCGAACGCCACCGGCCGCATGTCAAATGGACACCGGAGTGCCGTTTCCGCGCGTCGCCGCCGTCCCTTGTGGTCGCCGGAGCGCGCCGGCATACACATTCGGCGATGGGTCACCTTCAGGTGGACCTCACACATCAGGGGATTAGATTAGGCACTAACCCCCACTAACATGCGGGCCCAGGCACTGTAGCATTAGATTAACTCTAATTGTCCTCTATGACACTGACAGTAGGCTCCACTTGTTAATTAGATTAATTAAAACGTTTTAAAATTCTGTTAACTAAACGTGACGCTGACCAGTGGGACCCACTGGTCAGGTTTAACCAGTCAGCCCCTCTGCTGACTGGGCTGCTGACTCAGCACCCTGGCCCCACTGTCAGCCTCTGGTGCAAACAGCTGGGTACAGTTATGTGTACCCATAGCAAATTTCCATTTATAATTCGAAATAATATTAATTCCAGAAAATCTAATAAACTTTGGAAAACCATAGAAAATAAACCGTAACTCAGATGAAAATAATTTATATATGAAAAATGACCAGAAAAATATAAAAAATCTGAATATGTCCTCCACATGCATGACAAATCCCTCTAACATAAAGAACATTGACATTTTACTACCAGATCAATCTAATGAATAGTACTTGGAGCTGGGAAAATATTCCAAATATTTTTCAGCTTCAATTAAAATGCTTAATAATGCATTAGGGCATATCATCATCACTTTGGCCATGACATGCATTGTGTGTTGCATTTGTTTATCTGTTATTTATTTGTTTTCCCCTCTTTGCTTCTTTCTGGTAGACCCCGGGACCGCTGTTGATCCTGCGATCGACTACACAGTTGAGGATCCGGTTCCGTCTGCAGAGCAACTAGGCAAGCAAAAACCCCTTGATCATTCCGATATCACCTATTCTTTCTCTCTACATTCATGCATTAGGTGTTGGTACCGTTATCGATCGGTAGCTCCTATTTTGATGCATAGCTTGATTTTTTTCGCCTGATATAGATGCTTTACATGTTATCCTAGCATGCCTAGTTTAGTGATACGTCTCCAACGTATCTATAATTTATGAAGAATTCATGCCATGTTTATTATAGTTTTGTATGATTTTGGTGCACTTTTATATGACCTTTATATGATTTTTATGGACTAACATATTGACCTAGTGCCCAGTGCCAGTTGTTGTTTTCTGTTTGTTTTTGGTTTTCGAGAAAATCCATATCAAATGAAGTCCAAAAGCAGCAAAACTTTTTGACGATTTTTTCTGGAAGGAAACTGACCCAGGAAGCTTCGGAGGAGCAGCAGAAGAGCCACAGGGGCCCCACGAGCCACCTAGGCGCGCCTGCCCCCCCGCCCCCACCCCCCCCCCCCCGCGCGCGGGCCCTGGTGCCTCGTGGGCCCCCTGTGACACCTCTTCGCGTGATTCCAATGCCAAAAAATCATATATATTCAGAAACCCTCGAAAGTTAACCTAGATGAGTTTTTACACCGCCGCAAGCCTCTGTACCTCCACGATCTCATCAACAACCCTTTTCCGGCACCCTGTCGGAGGGGGGAAAGCATGACGGGAGGCCATCTTCATCATCCCGGCAGTCTCCATGACGAGGAGGGAGTAGTTCACCCTCGGGGCTGAGGGTATGTACTAGTAGCTATGTGTTTGATCGCTCTCTCTCGTGTTCTTGATTTGGCACGATCTTGATGTATCGCGAGCTTTGTTAATATAGTTGGATCATATGGTGTTTCTTCCCTCTCTATCCTTGTTGTGATGAATCGAATATTTTCCCTTTGAGGTTTCGTTATTGTTGGATTGAATATTTCAGATTTCAGAACACTTGAAGTATGTCTTGCATATGAATACCCGTGGTGACAATGGGGTATTATATTGATTCACTTGATATATGTTTTGGCACTCAACTCGCGGATTCCCGTGGTGACATTGGGGCAATCTATGCATAGGGTTTGATGCACGTTTTCATTATCTTTTCTCCGATAGAAACTTTGGGGTGCTCTTTGGAGTTCTTTGTGTGGATTGAATATTATGTTTATGAAGTTGTTTGATGAATATCGTATAATCAACTCATGGATACTTGTGGTGACATTGGAGTATCTAGGTGACATTAGAGTTGGTTGATGTGTATCATATGGTGTTATTTTAGTACGAACTCTAAGGCTATTTGTGACACTTATAGGAATAGCTCAATAGATCGATCGGAAAGGATAACTTTGAAGTGGTTTCGTACCCTACAAAAAATTTCTATCTTATGTTCTCTGCTAATAGGAACTTGGGAGTGATTCTTTATCGCACATTGAGGGATGATTATATGATCCAATTATGTTAGCATTGTTGAGAGATTGCACTAGTGAAAGTATGAACCCTAGGCCTCGTTTTTAAGCATTGCAATACCTTTTGTACTCACTTTTGTTACTAGTTACCTTGCTGTTTTTATATTTTCAGATTACAAAAACCTATATCTATTATCCATACTACACTTGTATCACCATCTCTTCGCCGAACTAGTGCACCTATACAATTTACCATTGTATTGGGTGTGTTGGGGACACAAGAGATTTCTTTTATTTGGTTGCAGGGTTGTTTGAGAGATACCATCTTCATCCTACGCCTCCCACGGATTGATAAAGCTTAGGTCATCCACTTGAGGGAAAATTGCTACTGTCCTACAAAACTCTGCGCTTGGAGGCCCAACACGAGTCTACAAGAATAAGTTGTGTAGTGGACATCATTTAGCTATGCTGGTGTTCCATCAGATGGCCCTACACCTTGTCCGTTGTGCTATGTTACATTGTCGGGCCATGATCCCCTTTGGGCGATGATCATGGATAAACTTTTATTATCACACTACAATGTTCCGTTATGTTGAGATGGGGGCTGAAAGGGCCGAGGGATGCCATCCAGGATGAGATGGGTCTGGCTCCCGACGATTCCCCGAGTGATTTGTTGTGGCGGAACGACAAGGCAGGTAGATACCCTCTGGATGAGGTGAGCCTAGGCCCTCGGCGTTGGCACAAGTAAATAAGAATAACCCGCTTAACGATATTAGGGCATTTAATCCGAGACTGCCACTGGCACATACGCACTAACCGCCACGCGGGATAAAGGTTTATGGGGCCCTCGGCGTCATCAGTTCCTCCCGAAAGCTACCCAGATGTCACAGTTCAGAGATGTGGGCTGATTGTTGGGGTGAGCGGAAACTGCCTACTGCTAATGCAGAGGTGGGCTTGGTCCCCAGCCAGTCGCGCAACGTGCCAGGAGTGCTTAGGGTGAGCGGCCGAACATCCCTTCATGCTTAGGATGTAGACCAGCGGGTGAACTCTCTAGAGAGCTGAGGTAGGACTTCGGAAAAGTGTGTCCGGCCATAGGGTAATCGAGCGTGTCAGGCTATGTGGTGCACCCCTGCAGGGAAGTTAAACTATTCGAATAGCCGTGTCCATGGTAATAGGACGACTTGGAGATGTTTCCCGATCTTCTACAACTTAAAATGGATACCTAATAAAATACACCAACCTGATATATATATACTGCCCGTGGACCTCTTTCTCGTAGGGAGTCGAGGAGGGATCTTAGGGTAGTGCCCTGTTGTATTGTTACTTGTATTCATGTGCGCTACTCTCTTCTATTGCTGCAAGCTACTCTATGCTCTTCCCTTGCTGCAAGATGCTGGTGCTTCCCCCCCTTTATTCTGGTATTTCTGCAGTATAGTCCACAGATATACCCCTTTCATTTGATACCGATGCATATGTAGTATAGATCTGATGTAAGTCTTGCGAGTACTTTGGATGAGTACTCACCGTTGCTTTGCACTTCTTTTCCTTCTATCCGGTTGCTGCTATCAGATGGTAGCACTCCGGATGGAGCTAATCCCATCGTTGGATACTATCTGGAGTACGGTGTCGCCAAGTAGTTCAGAGGTCCCAGGCAGGAGACCTGCACCTTTGGGTGGAATTGTCTTTTGCTTCTGCCTACCTAAGGCACCTTTGCTAATCATGTATGTAGCCAGACCTAACTTGCTTTCTGTACTGATGTATTAATGGGTCCTCGTGGTCCCTATTTGTAATATAATGTTTTATGTTTATTTTGTGTCGTACAGTTGTGTTGTTATACTACAGTGAAGTCACCATTCGTGATCGTGCATGCTGCGTGTATGATTAGTGCACGATTATGATCGAGGGCGTCACAATCATGAGGACTTACCCTTGGCTGGAAATGAAGGAAGATGAAGACTATCAGCGCGACGTCTATCGCCATCTACGCACTCCCTCAATCGCCTCGTCCGATTCTGCTGATACTATAATCATTCAGGTTGACGACTATGTTGCTTCTACCCCACCCTCTAGCACTGTTGCTGCTGCGACAAATGAAGCTGCTCCTCCACCACCTCCTACGACTGAAGCTCATGCGTTTGCGCCAATGGCTTCAATGACATCTGCTTTATCTCTCAAACAACCCCGCAACCAAATACAAGAAATCTCTTGTGTCCCCAACACACCCAATACAATGGTAAATGGTATAGGTGCACTAGTTCGGCGAAGAGATGGTGATAAAAGTGTAGTATGGATAGTAGATATAGGATTTTGTAATCTGAAAATATAAAAACAGCAAGGTAGCAAGTAACAAAAGTGAGCACAAACGGTATTGCAATGCTTGAAAACAAGGCCTAGGGTTCATACTTTCACTAGTGCAATCTCTCAACAATGGTAATATAATTGGATCATATAACCATCCCTCAATGTGCAATAAAGGATCACTCCCAAGTTCCTATTAGCGGTGAACATAAGATAGAAATTGTTTGTAGGGTACGAAACCACCTCAAAGTTGTCCTTTCCGATCAATCTATTGAGCTATTCCTACAAGTGTCACAAACACCCTAGAGTTCGTACTAGAATAACACCATATGATACACATCAACCAACTCTAATGTCACCTAGATACTCCAATGTCACCACAAGTATCCGTGAGTGGATTATACGACATGCATCAAACAACTTTATAATCATAATACTCAATCCACACAAAGAACTCCAAGGAGCACCCCAAAGTTTCTATCGGCGAAAAGATAATGAAAACTTGCATCAACCCCTATGCATAGATTACCCCAATGTCACCGCGGGAATCCGCGAGTTGAATGCCAAAACATATATCAAGTGAATCAATATAATACTCCATTGTCACCACGGGTATTCATATGCAAGACATACATCAAGTGTTCTCAAATCTGAAATATTCAATCCGACAATAACGAAACCTCAAAGGGAAAAGATTCGATTCATCACAACAAAGATAGAGAGGGAAGAAACTCCATATGATCCAACTATATTAACAAAGCTCGCGATACATCATGATCGTGCCAAATCGAGAACATGAGAAAGAGAGAGATAAAACACATAGCTACTGGTACAAACCCTCAGCCCCGAGGGTGAACTACTCCCTCCTCGTCATGGAGACCACCGGGATGATGAAGATGGCCTCCGGTGATGATTCCCCCCTCCTGCAGGGTGCCGGAAAAGGGTTGTAGATTAGATCGTGGAGGTACAGAGGCTTGCGGCGGCAGAGTCGAAGTTCTAGGGTTATTTCTGGGGGTTTCTCCATTTATAGGATTTTTGAACGTTGGAATAAGGTCAGACGGAGCCACGTGGGCCTCACGAGGTACTAGGGCGCGCCTGGGGGGGTGGCGCGCCCTGGTGCCTCCTGGGCACTAGGTGGCCCCCCTCCAGTGGGTCTTGCTTCCAGTATTTTTTATTTATTCCATAAAAAATCTCCAAATAGTTTCATCCAATTCCAAGAACTTTTATTTCTGCACAAAAAACAACACCATGGCAATTCTGCTGAAAACAGCGTCAGTCCGGGTTAGTTCTAATCAAATCATACCAAAACCATATAGAATTGTTATAAACATGGCATGAATACTTCATAAATTATAGATACATTGGAGACGTATCAGCATCCCCAAGCTTAATCCCCGCTCGTCCTCGAGTAGGTAAATGATAAAAGAAATAATTTATGAAGTGTGAATGCTAGCATAATGCATAAGTTTGATCAATAATAATTTCAATCACTTTATCTAGCATCAATATATATCATAATCAGTAGCTCATCTCATAAAACTTCTCATGATCAAGTAGCAAGCTATTCACATGTTTAAAGTATAGGCCATAAACTTTCTTGAAAACTAACAAACTATGTTCTCAGTCATCAAACAATTGCAATTCATCTTATTTTCAGGAAGGGTCTATGTAAGAGCTTTGATCTAGAAAATTCCACATACTCAACCATCATTTAGTCATCCATGATTGCTGACACTCAAAGCATATTTTTAGAACAAACCGTTTCAGTCAAACACATAGTAAGATAGGGGCTTAATGTTTTGCCTCCCAACTTATTTATCTCAGGGATAATGTCAACAATAATAACTCATGATCACCTATATTCAACTGGATATATGTGCCTGGATCTTTCCCTACCACATAATGCTTGCCAACTAAAGAATAAATAGAGCAGAATAGGGATGAACATTAATGACTCTTGCATAAAAGTAAATACAGAAAAGTAAAAGATAGGCCCTTCGCAGAGGGAAGCAGAGGTTGTATTATTGAGATATGCAGAAGCATGTATTCCTCTCTCAAAATAATTTTCAGTAGCATCATGAAGAAATTCAACAATATACCCATCACACAAAGCATTCCTTTCATGATCCACAAGCATAGAAATTTTATTACTCTCGACATAAGCAATTTTATTCTCATTCATAATAGTGGGGGTATCATATGAAACTCGAATACTATAAATTGTTTCCACATTAAAAGAGTAATGTTCACTAAAAGGGTATTCATAATTATGACAAGTTTTATAAATATAATCATCTCTACTTTTTTATAACATAAGTATCATCACAATAATCATCATAAGTAGGAGGCATGCAATCATCGTAACAAATTTGATCATTGAAAGTAGGGGGACTAAAAAGATCATCTTCATTAAGCATAGCATCCACAAGCTTGGGACAAACATTAATTGCAGCAAATAAATTCTCAAACATGTCATTCTCATCAAACATAGCATCCCCAAGCTTGTGGCTTTGCATATCATAAGCATAATTACTCTCATCATTAATAGTATGAATAGCACCAATAGTATAGCAATTATTATCATCATAATTTTCCAAGTTGGTGCCATAAAGATTTTCAAGATCATAAGAGGTATCATTATCTTCCCAATCATAATCATCATAATGAGTAATAGGCATAGTAAAATCATCCTCAATAGTTCCTTCGGACATTGTACCATAAGACAAAGAAGCAATATCATCATTAAGTATATCATCTTCCACAATTATTTTTGATTCGGTCTCATGAGGCACAACAATAATAGGAGCAACATTATTTGGGAGGGATACCTTTTTACCTCTACTCTTTCTTCTTTTCTTCTTCACGACATCATGTGTGGGTTTAATCAATTTTTCCAAGCTTCTTATTGATGAGATTGGTTGAATAGGAAGCTCCTCCTTGTCACCTATTTCATCATGAGAGACAATAGGAGGGAAAGTGGAAATCTTTACCCTTTCATTAGTGTTCCTTTTATATTCTATTGGTTTTCCCGTCTTTCTATAGTTGGCAATATAAGCATTCTCATTGCA
Organism: Elymus sibiricus; assembly: GCA_039707655.1. NCBI lineage: Eukaryota > Viridiplantae > Streptophyta > Magnoliopsida > Poales > Poaceae > Elymus > Elymus sibiricus. The sequence continues at coordinate 517,338,115 of CM077672.1, read as the reverse complement.
ATTTACCACACAAAACATATAGATTTCCTCTAGATTAGTTTCAATGTTATCTGTGAGAATGAATACTTCAAACCAACTATTTTTATGTGTCAATTCCTCACACCCCAAAAATAGGTAAAGCTCATTATATAGTTCAAGGGCGGTCAAGTCATTACAATATTTAGCCATGATTCGATCATGAAAAAGTATGCATTGAAAATTAAGGTGATCAACTTTATTGCAAAGTTCACAAGTAATGGGATGAAGAGAGCATAATTTTGTAGCAAATTCATCTATCACTTTGAGCAAAAAATTGGTCCTATCATGTTTATGCTTCTTACAAAATCTATCATCCCTATAAGGCATGTCTTCACAAACTTTATGCACTCCACAAAAATTGACATGCTTATAAGAAACATTTTTTTCATGACTAGTGCAATCATCATTAGTATTTTGGATATTCATAGAATTCATACTAACAACATTGCAATCATGCTCATCATTCAGAGATTTTATGCCAAACATTTTACTGAATTCTTCTTCTATCAATTGAGCACAATTTTCCTTTTCATCATTTTCACGAAAGACATTATAAAGATGAATAATATGAGGCAACCTCAATTCCATATTTTTTTTGTAGTTTTCTTTTATAAACCAAACTAGTGATAAAACAAGAAACTAAAAGATTCGATTGCAAGATCTAAAGATATACCTTCAAGCACTCACCTCCCCGGCAACGGCGCCAGAAAAGAGCTTGATGTCTACTACTCAACTTATTCTTGTAGACTCGTGTTGGTCCTCCAAGCTCAGAGTTTTGTAGGACAGTAGCAATTTTCCCTCAAGTGGATGACCTAAGGTTTATCAATCCGTGGGAGGCGTAGGTTGAAGATGGTATCTCTCAAACAACCTACAACCAAATACAAGAAATCTCTTGTGTCCCCAACACACCCAATACAATGGTAAATTGTATAGGTGCACTAGTTCGGCGAAGAGATGGTGATAAAACTATAGTATGGATAATAGATATAGGTTTTTGTAATCTGAAAATATAAAAACAGCAAGGTAGCAAGTAACAAAAGTGAGCACAAACGGTATTGCAATGCTTGAAAACAAGGCTTAGGGTTCATACTTTCACTAGTGCAATCTCTCAACAATGCTAATATAATTGGATCATATAACCATCCCTCAACGTGCAATAAAGAATCACTCCCAAGTTCCTATTAGCGGTGAACATAAGATAGAAATTGTTTGTAGGGTACGAAACCACCTCAAAGTTATCCTTTCCGATCAATCTATTGAGCTATTCCTATAAGTGTCACAAACGGCCCTATAGTTCGTACTAGAATAACACCATATGATACACATCAACCAACTCTAATGTCACCTAGATACTCCAATGTCACCACAAGTATCCGTGAGTTGATTATACGACATGCATCAAACAACTTCATAATCATAATACTCAATCCACACAAAGAACTCCAAGGAGCACCCGAAAGTTTCTATCAGAGAAAAGATAATGAAAACTTGCATCAACCCCTATGCATAGATTACCCCAATGTCACCACGGGAATCCGCGAGTTGAATGCCAAAACATATATCAAGTGAATCAATATAATACCCCATTGTCACCACGGGTATTCATATGCAAGACTTACATCAAGTGTTCTCAAATCTGAAATATTCAATCCGACAATAACGAAACCTCAAAGGGAAAAGATTCGATTCATCACAACAAAGATAGAGAGGAAGAAACTCCATATGATCCAACTATATTAACAAAACTCGCGATACATCAAGATCGTGCCAAATCGAGAACACGAGAGAGAGAGAGATAAAACACATAGCTACTGGTACAAAACCTCAGCCCCGAGGGTGAACTACTCCCTCCTCGTCATGGAGACCACCGGGATGATGAAGATGGCCTCCGGTGATGGTTCCCCCCTCCGGCAGGGTGCCGGAAAAGGGCTTTAGATTAGATCGTGGAGGTACAGAGGCTTGCGGCGGTGGAGTCGAAGTTCTAGGGTTATTTCTAGGGGTTTCTCTATTTATAGGATTTTTCAGCGTTGGAATCAGGTCAGACGGAGCCACGTGGGCCCCACGAGGTACTAGGGCGCGCTTGGGGGGGGGGTGGCGCGCCCTGGTGCCTCGTGGGCACTGGGTGGCCCCCCTCTAGTGGGTCATGGTTCCAGTATTTTTTATTTATTCCATAAAAAATCTCCAAAAAGTTTCATCCAATTCCAAGAACTTTTATTTCTGCACAAAAAACAACACCATGGCAATTCTGCTGAAAACAGCGTCAGTCCGGGTTAGTTCTAATCAAATCATACCAAAACCATATGAAATTGTTATAAACATGGCATGAATACTTCATAAATTATAGATATGTTGGAGACGTATCAGTCATCCACTTGAGGGAAAATTGCTACTGTCCTAAAAAACTCTGCGCTTGGAGGCCCAACACGAGTCTACAAGAATAAGTTGTGTAGTAGACATCATGCTCTTTCCTGGCGCCGTTGCCGGGGAGGTGAGTGCTTGAAGGTATATCTTTAGATCTTGCAATTGAATCTTTTAGTGTCTTTTTTATCACTAGTTTGGTTTTATAAAAACAAAACTACAAAAAAATGGAATTGAGGTTGCCTCATATTATTCGTCTTTATAATGTCTTTCTTGAAAATGATGGATCGGAAAATTGTGCTCAATTGATGGAAGAAGAATTCAATAAAATGTTTGGCATAAAATCTTTGAATGATGAGCATGATTGCAATGTTGTTAGTATGAATTCTCTGAGTATCCATGATGCTAATGATATGCAAAGCCACAAGCTTGGGGATGCTATGTTTGATGAAGATGATATTTTTAGTCCCCCAAGTTTTGATGAGAAAATTTATTATGATTGCATGCCTCCTATCTATGATGATTATTGTGATGACATGTATGCTATAACGAATAATGATAAATATGAAACTTGTCATCATGATTTTAATTTTCAATTGGATTATGCCAATCAAGTATCTCATGATAGTTATTTTGTTGAGTTTGCTCCCACTATTATGAATGAGAAGAAAATTGCTTATGTGGAGAGTAGTAAAATTTCTATGCTTGTGGATCATGAAAAGAATGCTTTATGTGATAGATATATTGTTGAATTCATTCATGATGCTACTGAAAATTATTATGAGAGAGGATCATATGCTTGTAGGTGTTGCAATAATATCAAGTTTCCTCTCTATGTGTTGAAAGTTTTGAAGTTATGCTTATTTTGCCTTCCTATGCTAGTTGATTCTTGCTCCCATAAACTATTTGCTCACAAAATCCCTATGCATAGGAAGTGGTTTAGGCTTAAATGTGCTAGTCATATGCTTCATGATGCTCTCTTTGTGTTTCAATTCATTACTTTTATGTGAGCATCATTGAAATCATCATGCCTAGCTAAAAGGCATTAAAGAAAAGCGCTTGTTGGGAGACAACCCAAGATTTACCCCTACTGTTTTTGTGTGTTCACATGATTAATCTACTGTAGTAATCATGTTTTATATGTTTTCTTTCAATAAAGTTCCAAGTAAAGCCTTTGGGATGGTGTGGATGCTTGTTGATTTGATTCTGTGCAAAAACAGAAACTTTTGCGTCCAGTGATGGAATTTCTATTCTGTACTGGAGCGTGAAACAATTATGAAATTTTTACACAGTATTTTTTTACAAATTTTTACGTTGTCCTAATTTTTCAGAATTTTTAGAGGTACATAAGTATGGTTTTTAAATCACTCACTACATGCTGTTCTGTTTTCGACAGATTCTGTTTTCGGTGCATAGTTTGCTTGTTTTAGTGTTTCCATAGCTTATATTATGAGATATAAATTGTGGAAATGATGGAATACAGTAGGCATTATGTGAGAACAATTATGAATCTTGTCTTGACAGTACCTAAGTGGATGATTTATTTTTATCATACTAACCTATCTCACGAAGTTCCGTTAAGTTTTGTGTGATTGAAGTTTTCAAGTTTTGGGTGAGATATCGATATGAGGAGAATAAGGAGCAGCAAGACCCTAAGCTTGGGGATGCCCAAGGCACCCCAAGGTAATATTCAAGGAAGACCCAAGCAACTAAGCTTGGGGATGCCCCGGAAGGCATCCCCTCTTTCGTCTTCAACACTATCGGTAACCTCACTTGGAGCTATATTTTTATTCGTCACATAATATGAGTTTTGCTTGGAGCGTCATTTTTTTTTGTTGAGATTTTCTTTATGTTATCAATAATCATGTTTTGTATTTTTTAGTTCAATAAAATGCCAATTATAGCCTTTACCATGCTCAGTTTGCAAGTTTATGTGTTGCTGTCTGAAAACAGAAAGTTTTCTGTTATGTCCAGAATATTCCTGATTAGTCAGGACATGATAAAAATCTGAAATTTTAACACAGTAAGCATGCATGAGTTCTCTGTCACGTGGTAATTTTTCAGAATTTTTGAAGTTAGGGAAGTATAAATTCTTATTCACTCTTTACAAACTATTCTGTTTTGGCAGATTGCTGTTATAGTTGCATTGTTTGCATATGTTTGCTAGTTTAATGTTTCTATTTGAGGATAGGAGTATTAATATGCAGAGGCATTTAGTATGAAATATTTAATTATAATTTTAGTGATTTGCTACAGTAGAGAATGTTAAGGTTTTGAGTTGATTTATACTAACTTATCTCACGAGTTCTTGTTGTGTTTTGTGTGGATAAAAATTTTAAGATTTAGGAGAAGCCATGATATGAGAGGAATTAAGGAGACACAAGAGCTCAAGCTTGGGGATGCCCAAGGCACCCCATGATAATATTCCAAGAAGTCTCAAGCAACTAAGCTTGGGGATGCCCCGGTTGGCATCCCACCTTTCTTTATCAACACCTATCGGTTAGCCTAAGGTTTTACTTCTTCACATGATATGTGCTATTCTTGGAGTGTCCTTTTATTTTCATTTTGTTTGCTGTTTTAATAAAATTATCAAGATCTGAAATATTTATTTTGAGAGAGTCTTCACATAGCTACTTAATTGTTTGCCTACTCATTGATCTTCACTTATATCTTTTGGAGTAGTTTGTCATTTACTCTTGTGCTTCATTTATATCCTATGAGTAAATTGTTGAATGAATTGAATATCATAAAGATGAAATTATATGTGCTTCATATGCTTATATCATGTATAGTAGTACACTAGTAGAAAAGGGCCCATTAGTCCCGGTTCCAGAGGCCCATTTGTCCCGGTTCTGGAACCGGGACTAAAGGGTCGGGACTAAAGCCCAAAACCTTTAGTCCCGGTTCTCTTACGAACCGGGACCAAAGGGGCTCCACGTGGCCGCTGCGGGAGCCCAGGCAGGAGGACCTTTAGTCCCAGTTGGTAACACCAACCGGGACCAAAAGGCGGCCACGCGTCAGCAGCTCGCAGTCGCTGGGGGTTTTGTTTTTTTTGGAAGGGGGGGTTTTGGGGTTTTGGAGGGTTAATTTAGGGGTTTCATATTGTGTTAACGAGCTAATAGAGAGAAGTAACCTCTCTTTTTCCGTGCTTGGTCGACGCTAGCTACTACACATATAGAGAGAACTCGACGCTAGCTAGTAAGCAAATAAAGGAAACCATTAATTACACAAGATCGTCATGAACATATATAGAGAGAAGTGACATCTCTTTCTTCGTGCTTGGTCGAACAATAAGTTTTTGTATATCTATCCGTAGCTGCTACATATGTACAATATATAACATCCCTTACAACCATTTCAATTTCACATGGTATTCTCCGTGTTCAGGTATGACGTGGTCAAGAAAGAATCCCGCCAATTCCTCTTGAATTGCTCGTATGCGATCATGTGGTAGGAGTTCATCCCGCATCTGCCAGATCTAATTTAAAGAAGGGGGTCAATACATATATATGAATGAAACTCAACACAATTGATGGTAATATATAAAATAAAATTGTGAATATTGTTTACGTACTTCAAATTGTTTCTCAGAGGAGGCCCGTTCAGAGGTATAGTAGCGAATGAACTTGCATACGTAGTATCCACATAAATGAGTGTTGGGTGCCTGCAACAAGCACTTTACGAGAATAGAGTTCAATCAAATTGATAAGCAAGCATGATAATGGTATTGATGAAACTAGAATCAATGAGAGATGCGCGGAACTATCTAGTACTACTTACTTTGGGGTGTGTAAATCGCAGCTCCTTCTTCAGACCCGGAACCTTAGCGGTGAACGTTTTCCAAACCCTGGCAGGCAAAGAAAATGATTACTTGATATCAGGAAATGAACGAAAGTTGCCGATATGGTCCCGGTATTGATTGAACTTAGTTCTGGAGCATTGCAGTCATGTCCGCATAATACTTGGGATCTTTACGGAGCGAGTCTAAGACAGTTACTAATGCCCCGTCAAGGTTAATGGATAGCAGAATATAGTGGAAGCTGCGCACGCATAACTCATCAATTACGTTACTTAACCACGAGTAAGCGGAACCGAATATGCAGAAGACAGTAACACTCACTTGAAGTTGTAAGGAAAGAGTATTTCCCTTTTGTTTTAATGTGTAAGGAACGTTTCTAGCAAGTTGTTCTCGGTATCTTCAGCCGCCTTTCGTACCGACCATTCATTTCCGGTATTTGGGCTAATAAACCCAACGTCGAAGATTCCTGTTTTTTTGCATTCGACCATCTTCAATCTGCATAATATAGTGAGGATAATTATATATACATGCAATGAATGAGCTGAGCTAGATATTTAATTATAGAAGTAGTACTTACAGACAGTAGAGGGTCATGAGTTGTTTGTCGAGGGCCTTTTGATTGTATAATTGAAATAACTCCACAAATTCAACAGGCAGCAGGTCGACTCCAGGGAAGTCATGCTCTTTTTTAATTCCGACTAACAAACTGTCTTTCCCAGACTTCCTGCAGGTTTCCATGTACCAGTCATGCAATTTTTGCATCATCGTTGTTAGATGAGGATGATCAGGTTTGACGAGAGGCTTCCCGTGCTAGTATCTAAAGACGTCTACTACCTCAGCCGTTTCAAACTGTACATCATCGGGCAGGTAATCATCAAGAGTGGTACCGGGCAGTAGCACCGGATGATTAGCGATATCGCTAGACACCTTGAGCGGGGGGCACAATTGCTTCTCCTGTTCGCCGAGCTGGGGAATTGTTTTCCCACTTCTTCGTTTTTTCGCTCTTGCAGCACTGGAAGTACTTCCCGACTGCTGCGCTTTTGCATGTGTCTTAGTAATTATGCGCTCATAGTTGGAATCTGGCGGAGGCGGTGGTGGTCGCTTCAGGGCATTGATAGTGCGCTTCACTTTCACCGGATCTACCTTCTCCTTCGGAGGTGGAGTTTTCTTTGCAAAATGGTCCCTCAGTTGGGCACGACATATGTCCTCGCTTTCCTTCTCGGTCCTCTCATATGGTAACTTTTCCAGAGGCTTGAGAGATGGACCGTATCTGAATTGGCTCCCGCCTCTGCTTGTACTGCTAGCCGCCAGAGCGGCGGCGTCTCTCTTCCGTCGTTGCTGACGAGGCGGAGAAATCTGACGCGCCGGAGGAGCCGGAGCGGCGGCGTCTGTCTTCCGCCGTTGCCGACGAGGCTGAGGAGGAGGCGGACTGCTCCGACGCGCCGGAGTAGGCGAAGGAGGAGGCGGAGTGCCCTGACGCGTCGGAGGAGCCGGAGAAGGAGGCGGAGTGCCCTGATCACTCGCCGGAGGAGGAGGAGGAGGAGGAGGCGGAGTGCCATGACTCGCCGGAGGAGGAGGAGGAGGCGGAGGCGTCCAGTTTGGAAGCTTGATGTACTCCTTCTGCCATAGACATGTACTCCTCAGGGCACGAACCAGCTGATTCTCCCCTTCACCTGTAGAGTGGTCAAGCTCGAGCTCCTCAAATCCCTCCATTACTTCATCCACCATCACAACAGCATAGCCATGTGGAATCGGACGGCAGTGAAAAGTTCTGTTGGGTTGAGGAGGTGCAACAGAGCCGACAGCCGCCTTGAAAGTGAGGTTCCGGCATTTCGTCATAAGCTCGCAATGTTGAGCCTCCGTGATAGTATCCACGGGGTAGCTAGGAGACGTGAAGTCAGGCTGAACGGGCTCCGTGGAAGCGACGCTGCTTCTCCGCTGAGATGGCGGGGTAGCTTCTGGGGTAGCTTCGTGCCGCTGAGATGGTTGGCCGGCAGCTCGCTGGCTCTTAGCTTCCTCTAGCTTTTGTAGTCTTGCATTGAGCTTCTGAATTTCGCTCAGCTCCGCTTTCCTCTTTCTCTCCCGGCTTCTGTAACTGCCTGCGTCGGGAAACCCAACCGTCCAAGGAACGGAGCCTGGTGTGCCTCGTGTTCGTCCAGGGTGCTCAGCATTCCCTAGGGCCTCAGTCAGCTCGTCCTTCTCTCTGTCGGGAATGAACGTCCCTTCCTGCGCTGCAGTGATATACTCCCGAAGCTTCGTGACGGGTATTGCAAGTTGCTCGTCCGTCCAACGGCACTTCCCTGTTTCAGGGTCCAAAGTTCCCCCAACCCCGAAGAACTAAGTCCTTGAACGGTCTGGCCAGTTCAATGTCTGTGGTACGACCCCTTTAGCAATCAGGTCATTCTCAGCTTTGTCCCACAACGGCCGGGCTTTGAGGTAGCCACCTGACCCCGTGTGATGGTGATACTGCTTCTTTGCAGCGTTGTTCTTGTTTGTCTCTGACATTTTCTTACTCTTGTCCGATGTGTTGTAGGCCACAAATGCGGGCCAGTGATCTCTTATCTTCTCAAATCGGACGGTGAATTCTGGAGTCTTCCCTTTGTCGACAAACTTTGATTTCAACTCATTCTTCCACCTCCTGAATAGATCTGCCATCTTCTCAAGAGCACACGCCCTGACCAGTGGCTCTATAACTGGCTTATTCGGATCCTCCTCTGGCGGTAGGGTGAAATTTGCCTTCAGCGCGGTCCAAAGATCATCTTTCTGTCTATCGGTGACATAATCACCTTCAGGGGCGTCGTCCTTAGGCTTATTCCATTGCTTGATGCTGATCGGGATGTTGTCCCTAACAATAACTCCGCACTGAGCAGAAAATGCGTCCTTGGTCCGCTTGGGTTCAATCGGATGGCCATCGTCCGCGAGTGCTGTGATCGTGAAACTTTCATCCTTGCGCAACCTCTTCTTCGGGCCTCGTCTCGTTACCGAAGTTTGGCTCGATCCGGAGGGCTATAAAAGAAGAAAGAAGAGTTAATATATGTACATACCAAAACAATTAATACATCAATTAGCTAGTCAGCACAGGCTTAATTAATATATATACCTCGCCGGACTTTGCAACAGCTCCCTCCTCCGTTCGGTCACCGGAGCCGTCATCATGGTCTCCTTCTTCCTCCGACATTCGGTCACCGGAGCCATCATGATCATGTCCTTCCTCCTCCATTGTTCGATCACCGGAGCCGTCATCCTCTCCTTCCAGACCATCGGTGTCGTTGAGAAACGACAAGACATCACGTCCGCCTAGGATTATGTCCCCCAACAACTGTTCTTGTTCCAAGTCTCTTTGAGCCATAGTTTCTGCAAATATTACAACATGGCAATTAATATACAAACATGAATGTCCGACGTCCGGACCGCCTCTCTCATGAATGTCAAACAAGGGATTCTCTTAACCTTTAAGGGATTTAATTAACAAAATGGCGCCATTCTGGATGTGCAGAAAATGGTCCATATTTTTCCTGATCTCATCTACCCTTCTATATGTCACGTTGTCTAGTGTTAAAGGATTCAAGAAAACCATCGCTTCATCATTAGCCGGAAGTAACAGGCGCATAATGGTACGAAGCTCTCCAAAATTGTTTTGGAACGGAGTCCCGGATAGGATAATTAATTAGCTTTTTGGTACGAAGTTCAGCAAGAGCCTTCCGAATATCGCTATTTGGAAGGCCTTTGCTGAAATTCGTACCAAAAAGCGAATTATTCTATCCGGAACTCCGTTCCAAAACAACTTTGAAGAGCTTCGTAGCATCATACGCCTGTTACCTCCTGCTAATGATGAAGCCATGGATTTCTTCAATACTTTGACAGACAACGTGACATATAGAAGAATATATATATAGATGAGATCAGAAAAAAATTGGATCAACTTGTGCACATCCATAATGGGGGCATTCTTGATAAATCTATGTCAAAAGTCAAACTTTCACATATGATCAAACTTTGACATATGATCAAAATTTGACATATGATCAAATGTTGCATATGTATATCGACAACGCTTTTTTTCTAGGGTTTGGGTGGCCTCGAGAGTTGGTCGCACGGTATATTGAGAGGGGGGTGAACATTTTACCTTAGTAACTTAGAAAAAAAATGTTATCGGGGAGGGGGTATATCGACAACGCTTTTTTTCTAGGGTTTGGGTGGCCTCGAGAGTTGGTCGCCCGGTATATCGAGAGGGGGGTGAACATTTTACCTTAGTAACTTAGAAAAAAAATGTTATCGAGGAGGGGGTATATCGACAACGCTTTTCTTCTAGGGTTTGGGTGGCCTCGAGAGTTGGTCGCCCGGTATATCGAGAGGGGGGTGAACATTTTACCTTACTAACTTAGAAAAAAAATGTTATCGGGGAGGGGGTATATCGACCCCCCCCCCTCATGTCGAAGTTATCGGGGAGGGGGTATATCGACAACGACATACATACATGGAAAAAATGCTATCCATCTATACATACATAGCCACATACATATATACATGGAAAAAAATGCTATGAAAAAAAATACATATATGAACAAAAAAATGCTATGAACATCCATACATACATACATATAGCCACATACAAAAAAATTAATACATATATGAACATCCATACATACATAAAGCCACATACATATATACATTATATATATATATGAACAAAAAATTCATCATATCAAAAATGAACAAAAAATGATATGAACAGAGCCGGGGCGGCGGCGGCTCACAGCGGGGGCGGCCGGCGAGGGCGACGGCGGGGGTGGCGAGGGCGTCGGCAACGGCGACGGTGGGGGCGGGCCGGGGCAGGGGCGTGGCCGGGCGCGCTCGGGGGCGGCGGACGGCGACAACGGGGGCGGCGCGCGAAGGAGCCGGCGACGGCGTCGGCTGGCGAGGGCGACGGCGGGGGCGGCGCACGAGTGAGCCGGCGACGATGGTGACGGTGGGGGCGGGCCGGGGCGCAGGGGCGCGGCCGGGCGCGCTCGGGGGCGGCGGACGGCGACGGCGTGGGCGGCAGACGGCGTCGGCGTGGGCTCGGGGGCGGGGCAGGGGCACGGGCGACGGCGACGGCGTTGGGGCAGCCTGGCGGCATCGAGGAGGTCGGCATCGTCGGGGGGAACTGCGAGATGAAAATGAAAATTTTCACAAGTGCTGCTTATATACACATAGAATTGGTCCCGGTTTGAGGCAGGAACCGGGACCAATGCCCCCCTTTGGTCCCGGTTAGAGCCACCAACCGGGACCAAAGGTCTCTTTTCAGCAGCCCAAAGGGCGGGAAGCAGAGACCTTTGGTCCCGGTTGGTGGCACGAACCGGGACCAAAGGTAGGAATTGGTCCCGGTTGGTGCCACGCACCGGGACCAAAGGGGTGCATTGGTCCCGGTTCGTGGCACCAACCGGGAGCAATGGCCTGCGCCTGGCACAGCCGCGGTGTGGTTGGATGTTTAGTCCCACCTCGCTAGCTGAGAGGCTTAGGCACTTGTTTATAAGCGTGGCTGTGCCATCTCTCTTGAACTCCTCTGAACTGCAGGCCTACGGGCCTAATCTCACACTGCTATGCATGTGGGCCTACTGGGCCTGTTGCGGGCCTGAATCCTGGCCCAACAAGCTGGTTGGGTTTCTAGTCGTATTCAGGCCGTGGTGGCCCAGTAGGTGGCATTTTTTAAAAAAATATTCCAGTTTTTTTGTTTTGTTTTTTGCTTTATTTATTTTATTTTGTTCCTACTTACTGTTTTTCAGTGATTCTTTTTGCTTTTAGTTCACAAAAATTATAAATTTCTGTTAGTGCCATTAGTTTTCAAATTTGAATAGCTTAAATTTGAATTTTTTGAAATTTGTGTGAATAACTAGTTTTTGAATAACTTTACTAAAAAAATAGATTTTTGAGTGATTCTTTTTCCTTCTATTTAATATTACTGTGTTTTATCATTATATTCAATTTGGTAAGTTTTAGGTTATTTTAAATTTCTATTTTAATCAAAAACAGATTTGGTTATTTTAGTTTGGTATTAAAGTTTCTAACAAAAAAATTCTTTATGAAAATTCTATAGGTTTATAAAAGCTTTTTAGTTGATTCCTTTTGCTATTAGAGTTTTATAAAAGCTTTTTAGTTGATTCTTTTCGCTATTGAAGAAGATTATAGTTTTGTTTTAGTTGATCATAATAGAATATTTTAATTGATTATTTTTAGTTCATTCTTTTTGCTATTAGAGTTTCATAAAAGTTTTCTAGTTCATTCTTTTTGCTATTAGTTCATTCTTTGAGCTAAATGACCCTGAAATTGAAAAGCACTACAAATGAACTCTGAAAAGGTTGAAAGTTGGCATGGTATCATAATTTCACCCACATAGCATGTGCTCAAAAGTTGAGAGGGTTACGGCAAAAACTGGATGCACTTCGTGTACAAAATGGACAATCTCTTTCGAAGTATCAGGGTTTCGGACGAAAACTCATCTGTTACAAAGGGATTTCATTTTTTTTGAACTTATTTGAACTCCAGACTTTTTGTGTGTTCAAAATGCACCATTCAAAGCCACATCATCAATTTTCAACCCTTTCTGACTTCGTTTGGTATTTTTCATGCATTTACTGATTTTTTGAGCTCAATGACCCTGAAATTGAAAAGCACTACAAATGAACTCTGAAAAGGTTGAAAGTTGGCATAGTATCATCATTTCACCCACATAGCATGTGCTAAAAAGTTGAGAGGGTTACGGCAAAAACTGGATGCACTTCGTGTACAAAATGGACAATCTCTTTCGAAGTATCAGGGTTTCGGACGAAAACTCATCTGTTACAAAGGTATTTCATTTTTTTGAACTTATTTGAACTCCAGACTTTTTGTGTGTTCAAAATGAACCATTCAAAGCCACATCATCAATTTTCAACCCTTTCTGACTTCATCTGGTATTTTTCATGCATTTACTAAATTTTTTTAAGCTAAATGACCCTGAAATTGAAAAGCACTACAAATGAACTTTGAAATGGTTGAAAGTTGGCATGGTATCATCATTTCACCCACATAGCATGTCATAAAAAGTTGAGAGGGTTACGGCAATAACTGGATGCACTTCGTGTACAAAACGGACAATTCATTTCTTCACATGTAACTGCAGTGATATTCTACATCAAAGGCATCATCACACTAGTTGTGGAGAGAAAGTCTTCACTTTTTTTCGCTTGTGTCCTTTGCTTATTGCGCTGTAACCATGGATAATCTTCATCGTTTAACAGGGTGCTTGGGTCAGCCTTGACTTTGAAGGGAGGAATTTCATGAAACTTTTCATAATCTTCAGACATGTCTGTCTTGCCCTCCAATCCCACGATGTCTCTTTTTCCTGAAAGAACTATGTGGCGCTTTGGCTCATCGTATGATGTATTCGCTTCCTTATCTTTTCTTTTTCTCGGTTTGGTAGACATGTCCTTCACATAGAAAACATGCGCCACATCATTGGCTGGGACGAATGGTTCGTCTGTGTACCCAAGATTGTTCAGATCCACTGTTGTCATTCCGTACTGCGGGTCTTCCTGTACCCCGCCTCCTAACAGATTGACCCATTTGCACTGAAACAAAGGGACCTTCAATTCATGTCCATAGTCAAGTTCCCATATGTCCACTATGTAACCATAATATGTGTCCTTTCCCCTCTTGATTGCTGCATCAAAGCGGACACCGCTCTTTTGGTTGGTGCTCTTTTGATCTTGGGCGATCGTGTAAAATGTATTCCCATTTATCTCGTACCCTTTGTAAGTCAATACAGTCGAAGATGGTCCCCTGGACAACAAGTACAGCTCATCAGAAACAGTGTTGTCACCCATGAGACGTGTTTGCAACCAACTGCCGAAAGTCCTGATGTGTTCATATGTAATCCAGTCGTCACACTGCTCCGGGTGTTTGGAGCGTAGAATATTCTTGTGTTCATCGACATACGGGGTCACCAAGGTAGAATTCTGTAGAACTATGTAGTGTGCTTGAGACCAAGAATGCCCGTCCCTACATATTATTGAGTCCGCTCCTAGCGTGCCTTTTCCAGTCAGTCTCCCCTCATACCGCGATTGAGGGAGACCAATCTTCTTAAGGTCAGGAATGAAGTCAACACAAAACCCAATGACATCCTCTGTTTGATGGCCCATGGAGATGCTTGCTTCTGGCCTAGCGTGGTTACGAACATATTTCTTTAAGACTCCCATGAACCTCTCAAAGGGGAACATATTGTGTAGAAATACAGGGCCCAGAATGACAATCTCGTCGACTAGATGAACTAGGACGTGTGTCATGATATTGAAGAAGGACGGTGGGAACACCAGCTCGAAACTAACAAGACATTGCACCAAATCACTCCTTAACCTTGGCAGGATTTTTGGATCGATCACCTTCTGAGAGATTGCATTGAGGAATGCACATAGCTTCACAATGGCTAATCGAACGTTTTCCGATAGAAGCCCCCTCAATGCAACCGGAAGCAGTTCCGTCATAATCACGTGGCAGTCATGAGACTTTAGGTTCTGGAACTTTTTCTCTGCCATATTTATTATTCCCTTTATATTCGACGAGAAGCCAGACGGGACCTTCATAATGAGCAGGCATTCAAAGAAGATTTCCTTCTCTTCTTTGGTAAGAGCGTAGCTAGCAGGACCTTCATACTGCTTTGGATGCATGCCGTCTTTTTCATGCACACGTTGTTGTTCCTCCCGTGCCTCCGGTGTATCTTTTGTCTTCCCATACACTCCCAAGAAGCCTAGCAGGTTCACGCAAAGATTCTTCGTCACGTGCATCACGTCGATTGCAGAGCGGACCTCTAGGTCTTTCCAATAGGGTAGGTCCCAAAATATAGATTTCTTCTTCCACATGGGTGCGCGTCCCGCATCATCAGTCGGAACAGATAGTCCGCCAGGACCCTTTCCAAAGATTACTTGTAAATCATTGACCATATCAAGTATGTGATCACTAGTACGGAGGGCGGGCTTCTTCCGGTGATCTGCCTCACCTTTGAAATGCTTTCCTTTTTTTCGACATTGATGGTTGGTCGGAAGAAATCGACGATGCCCCAGGTACACATTCTTCCTGCATTTGTCCAAATATATACTGTCAGTGTCATGTAAACAGTGTGTGCATGCGTTGTATCCCTTGTTTGTCTGTCCTGAAAGGTTACTGAGAGCAGGCCAATCGTTGATGGTTACAAACAGCAACGCATGTAGGTCAAATTCCTCCTGTTCGTTCTCATCCCACACACGTACACCTCTTCCATTCCATAGCTGTAAAAGTTCATCAACTAATGGCCTTAGGTACACATCAATGTCATTGCCGGGTTGCTTAGGGCCTTGGATGAGTACTGGCATCATAATGAACTTCCTCTTCATGCACAACCAAGGAGGAAGGTTATACATACATAGTCACAGGCCATGTGCTATGCTTGTTGCTCTGCTCCCCAAAAGGATTAACGCCATCTGCACTTAAACCAAACCATACATTCCTCGGGTCACCTGTAAAGCCGCTCCACTTTCTCTCGATCTTTCTCCACTGTGACCCGTCAGCGGGTGCTCTCAACTTCCCGTCTTTTTTACGGTCTTTTATGTGCCATTGCATCAACTCAGCATGCTTTTTGTTTCTGAACAGACGTTTCAACCGTGGTATTATAGGAGCATACCACATCACCTTGGTAGGAACCCTCTTCCCGGTGTGCTGGCCCTCAACATCACCAGGGTCATCTCTTCTGATCTTATACCGCAATGCACCGCATACCGGGCATGCGTTCAAATCCTCGTACACACCGCGGTAGAGGATGCAGTCATTAGGGCATGCATGTATCTTCTGCACCTCCAATCCTAGAGGGCATATAACCTTCTTTGCTTCGTACGTACTGCCGGGCAATTCGTTATCCTTTGGAAGCTTCTTCTTCATTATTTTAAGTAGCGAACTAAATCCCTTGTCAGATACACCATTGTCTGCCTTCCATTGCAGTAATTCCAGTGTGGTACCGAGCTTTCTTTTGTCATCTTCGCAATTTGGGTACAACCCTTTTTTGTGATCCTCTAACATGCGATCGAACTTCAACTTCTCCCTTTCACTTTCGCATTCTCTCTGTGCATCAACAATGACCCGGCGAAGATCATCATCGGGCACATCGTCTGGTTCCTCTTGATCTTCAGCTTCCCCCATTGCAGCATCACCGTATTCAGGGGGCGGGTAGTTGTCATCATCCTCTTCTTCTTCATTGTCTTCCATCATAACCCCTCTTTCTCCGTGCTTGGTCCAAACAATATAGCGTGGCATAAAACCCTTCTCAAGTAGGTGGAAGTTAAGGGTTTTAGAGTTGGAGAAAGCCTTCGTATTCTCACAGACAGTACATGGACAATGCATAAAACCATTCTGCTTGTTTGCCTCAGCCGCTTCGAGAAAATTATGCAGGCCCTTAATATACTCGGAGGTGCGTCGGTCACCGTACATCCATTGCCGGTTCATCTGCGTGCGTTATATAGTTCTCATTATTGCACAACATATAACTCTCTAGAGCATCTAATTAAATCATACAAGTAAGAACTATCTAGAACAACATATAACCAAAACCATCGCACTATATAATAACAAACAATAATAAAAGTAAGAAAGTTACACAAGTATCTATCTAAATCATACAAGTAAGAAATTTTTTCTTTTAGAAAGAAGATAAGAAGAAGAGGCTAACCACGGTAGTGCCGGCGCCGAGATGGGCGCGGGCGATCGACGGCGGTGAGGACGTAGACGGGACAGGACGGACCGCCAAACCTAGACAAATCTTGAGGAAAATGGAGCTTGGACAAGGAGCTTCCAGAGGAGAAAGCTTAAGTGTGGCTCGGGCATTTCATCGAACACCTCATGTGCATAGGAGGTGAGCTAGAGCACCACAAAGCTCTCCCACGGCCGGCCAAAAAAACAGAGCAGTGCACTGCTCTCCTCGCGGGCAGGGGGGTATATATAGGCCGACCATTGGTCCCGGTTTGTGGCTGGAACCGGGACTAAAGGACATCATTTGGTCCCGGTTCCAGCCACAAACCGGGACCAATGGTTGTGGGCTAGGAGTGAGGCCCATTGGTCCCGGTTCGTGTCTGGAACCGGGACCAATGGGGTCAGACGAACCGGGACCAATGGCCAACGAGGCTCGGCCGGCGCCCTGGCCTCACGAACCGGGACCAATGCCCCCATTGGTCCCGGTTCGTGAGTGAACCGGGATTAATGGGCTTTTCAGGGCTAGACCAAAGCCCTGTTTTCTACTAGTGGTAGTTTCACATTTGGGTTAGAAAGTGAAATCTATTGAAGCTTGACAATCACAATATTGGTCATACAAGCAATTCATGAATGATTAGTATAAGGAAGAGGACTTTCACATATAAATATATTATCTTGGACATCTTTTATGATTGTGAATACCCATTAATTATTTTCACACTTGAGCAAATTAGTTGAAGTTGGACAAGGAAGACAACGTAATGAGTTATGTTTGGGTATATTTGCATAGAAGTTATATTGTTATGGATCCTCTAACATGTGGTGCTTGCTTAGGATCTTTTGCTAGCCAAAAATTCGTACTATGTAGAGATACTACTTGTGCATCCAAAAACCATTAAACCCAGTTTCTTGCCATGAGTGTCCACCATATCTACCTATGGATTGAATAAGATCCTTCAAGTAAGTTGTCATCGGTGCAAAAAGCAATAAAAATTGCTCCTAAAATATGTATGATCTTTTATTGCAAGGGAAAATAAGCGTTGTACGAACTTGTGATGGTAAAGAAATAAAAGCGACGGACTGCATAATAAAGGTTGCTATCACAAAGGGCAATATAACGTGACGTTCCTTTGCATTAAGAGCTTGTGCATCCAAAAATAAAAAGCGCATGACAACCTCTGCTTCCCTCTACGAAGGGCCTATCTTTTACTTTTATTATTTACCTTTATGCAAGAGTCAATAAGTATTCATTCTCATTTCAACCTTAGTTATTCTCTAGTTGGTAAGCATCATGTAGTGGGGAAAGATCCAGGCACATATGGCCAGTCAAATATATTTGATCATGAATTATTATTGTTGAGAATTATCTCTATGATAAATAAGTTGGTAGGCAAAACACTAAGCCCCTATCTTTCTCTGTGTTCGATGGATGCCATTTGTTCTAAAAATATGCTTTGAGTACTAGCAATCATAGAAGACTTTATGATAATTGAGTATGTGGAGCTCTTACTTAGACTTTGTTGAAATTAAGTTGAATTGCAATTGTTTGGTGACTAAGAACATAGGTTGTTAAGTTTCAAGAGAATGCATTGTTTGAACCATAACATGTGAATTGATTGCTACTTTATCATGATGAGTTTTATGAGAAAGAGTTGCTGTTATGATGCTAGGAAAAGTGATTGAAATTATCATTGATCAAACTTATGCACTATGCTAGCATTCACGCTTCATAAATTATTTCTTTTATCATTTACCTACTCGAGGATGAGCAGGAATTAAGCTTGGGGATGCTGATACGTCTCCAACGTATCTATAATTTATGAAGTATTCATGCCATGTTTATTATAGTTTTGTATGATTTTGGTGCACTTTTATATGACTTTTATTTGATTTTTATGGACTAACATATTGACCTAGTGCCCAGTGCCAGTTGTTCTTTTCTGCTTGTTTTTGGTTTTCCAGAAAATCCATATCAAATGAAGTCCAAATGGAACGAAACTTTTTGACGATTTTTTCTGGAAGGAAACAGACCCTGGAAGCTTCGGAGGAGCAGCAGAAGAGCCACAGGGGCCCCACGAGCCACCTGGGCGCACCTGCCCCCCCCCCCCAGGCGCGCCCTGGTGCCTCGTGGGCCCCCTGTGGCACCTCTTCACGTGATTCCAATGCCAAAAAAATCATATATATTCAGAAACCCCTGAAAGTTAACCTAGATGAGTTTTTACGCCGCCGCAAGCCTCTGTACCTCCATGATCTCATCTACAGCCCTTTTCCGGCACCCTGCCGGAGGGGGGAAAGCATCACCGGAGGCCATCTTCATCATCCTGGCAGTCTCCATGACGAGGAGGGAGTAGTTCACCCTTGGGGCTGAGGGTATGTACTAGTAGCTATGTGTTTGATCTCTCTCTCTCTCTCTCGTGTTCTTGATTTGGCATGATCTTGATGTATCGCGAGCTTTGTTAATATAGTTGGATCATATGGTGTTTCTTCCCTCTCTATCCTTGTTGTGATGAATCGAATCTTTTACCTTTGAGGTTTCGTTATTATTGGATTGAATATTTCAGATTTGAGAACACTTGATGTATGTCTTGCATATGAATACCCGTGGTGACCCTGGGGTATTATATTGATTCACTTGATATATGTTTTGGCACTCAACTCACGGATTCCCGTGGTGACATTGGGGCAATCTATGCATAGGGGTTGATGCACGTTTTCATTATCTTTTCTCTGATAGAAACTTTGGGGTGCTCTTTGGAGTTCTTTGTGTGGATTGAATATTATGATTATGAAGTTGTTTGATGAATATCGTATAATCAACTCACGGATACTTGTGGTGACATAGGTGACATTAGAGTTGGTTGATGTGTATCATATGGTGTTATTTTAGTACGAACTCTAAGGCTATTTGTAACACTTATAGGAATAGCTCAATAGATCGATCGGAAAGGATAACTTTGAGGTGGTTTCGTACCCTACAAACAATTTCTATCTTATGTTCTCCGCTAATAGAAACTTGGGAGTGATTCTTTATCGCACATTGAGGGATGATTATATGATCCAATTATGTTAGCATTGTTGAGAGATTGCACTAGTGAAAGTATGAACCCTAGGCCTTGTTTTTAAGCATTGCAATACCTTTTGTGCTCACTTTTGTTACTAGTTACCTTGCTGTTTTTATATTTTCAGATTACAAAAACTTATATCTATTATCCATACTACACTTGTATCACCATCTCTTCGCCGAACTAGTGCACCTATAAATTTACCTATGTATTGGGTGTGTTGGGGACACAAGAGATTTCTTGTATTTGGTTGCAGGGTTGTTTGAGAGATACCGTCTTCATCCTACGCCTCCCACGGATTGATAAAGCTTAGGTCATCCACTTGAGGGAAAATTGCTACTGTCCTACAAAACTCTGCGCTTGGAGGCCCAACACGAGTCTACAAGAATAAGTTGTGTAGTGGACATCATTTAGCCATGCTAGTGTTCCATCAGATGGCCCTACACCTTGCCCATGGTGCTATGCTAGATTGTCGGGCCGTGATCCCCTTTGGGCGATGATCACAGATAAACTTTTATTATTACACTACAATGTTATGTTATGTTGAGATGGGGGCTGAAAGGGCCGAGGGATGCCATCCAGGATGAGATGGGTCTGGCTCCCGACGGTTCCCCGAGTGATTCGTTGTGGCGAAACGAAAAGGCAGGTAGATACCCTCTGGATGAGGTGAGCCTGGGCCCTGGGCGTTACCACAAGTAAATAAGAATAACCCGCTTAACGATATTAGGGTATTCAATCCGAGACTGCCACTGGCATATATGCACTAACCGCCACGTGGGATAATGGTTTATGGGGCCCTCGGCGTCATCAGTTCCTCCCGAAAGCTACCCGGATGTCACAGTTCAGCGATGTGGGCTGATTGTTGGGGTGAGCGGAAACTGCCTACTGCTGATGCAGAGGTGGGCTTGGTCCCCGGCCAGTCGCGCAACGTGCCAGGAGTGCTTAGGGTGAGCGGCCGAACATCCCTTCACGCTTAGGATGTAGACCAGCGGGTGACCTCTCTAGAGAGCTGAGGTATGACTTCGGCGTGTCGATCATCTGAGCCTAGGCAGACCCATGGAAAAGTGTGTCCGGCCATAGGGTAATCGAGCGTGTCAGGCAATGTGGTGCACCCCTGCGGGGAAGTTAAACTATTCGAATAGCCGTGTCCATGGTAACTGGACGACTTGGAGATGTTTCCGATCTTCTACAACTTAAAATGGATACCTAAAAAAATACACCAACCTGATATATATATATACTGCCCGTGGACCTCTTTCTCGCAGGGAGTCGAGGAGGGATCTTAGGGTAGTGCCCTGTTGTATTGTTACTTGTATTCATGTGCGCTACTCTCTTCTATTGCTGCAAGCTACTCTATGCTCTTCCCTTGCTGCAAGATGCTGGTTCTTTGATGATACCTAGAGCTTCCCCCCCTTTATTCTGGTATTTCCGCAGTATAGTCCACAGATATACCCCTTTCATTTGATACCGATGCATATGTAGTATAGATCTGATGTTAGTCTTGCGAGTACTTGGGATGAGTATTCACGGTTGCTTTGCACTTCTTTTCCTTCTATCCGGTTGCTGCTATCAGATGGTAGCACTCCGGATGCAGCTGATCCCATCGCTGGATACTATCTGGACTACGACGTCGCCGAGTAGTATGGAGGTCCCAGGTAGGAGACCTGCACCTTTGGGTGGAATTGTCTTTTGCTTCTGCCTACCTAAGGCACCTTTGCTAATCATGTATGTAGCCAAACCTAACTTGCTTTCTGTACTGATGTATTAATGGGTCCTCGTGGCCCCTATTTGTAATATAATGTTTTATATTTATTTTGTGTCGTACAGTTGTGTTGTTATACTACAGTGAAGTCACCATTCGTGATCGTGCATGCTGCGTGTATGATTAGTGCATGATTATGATCGAGGGCGTCACAATCATGAGGACTTGCCCTTGGCTAGAAATGAAGGGAGATGAAGACTATCAGCGCGGCGTCTATCGCCATCTACGCACTCCCTCAATCGCCTCGTCCGATTCTGCTGATACTATAATCATTCAGGTTGACGACTATGTTGCTTCTACCCCACCCTCTGGCACTGTTGCTGCTGCGACAAATGAAGCTGCTCCTCCTACGACTGAAGCTCATGCGTTTGCGCCAATGGCTTCAACGACATCTGCTTTAGCCGGCGCTTCGGGAAATGTGTAGAAGCCATTACCTCTCTACCTTCTTGGTCATTCTGATGACAAAGGGGTATAGAGATAACGATCAATAGCTTCATCGGGAGTTATTGGGAGGCTTTTGATACTTGAGTTACAACACTCGTGTTTCAATTTGATTCTTAATTGTGTTGTAAACTCTTAAGTCCTTTTGTGCTCTACCGTACTGCTGATACAGTTATTTCTCAGTAGTTCACAATTGAGTTGCATTGTCATATTCTTCATGATATATCTATACACAATGCACTCCCTCGGATTCCAGGATATAGGGGGAGCTCCTCACAGATTACCTGCCATGTGCACTTGCATTCAAATGCAAACTATTCATAGTGCACATTCTCAGGGGGGCTTTGTCCTCTATATTGTGGAACCAAAATCCTCAAGCATGATTTATATTCTATCTTATGAAGCTTTAACCGTATTGTCATCGAATCATCCAAAAAGGGGGAGATTGTAAGTGCATCTAGTGCCCCCTGAGGATTTTGGAAGATTCAATGACAAAACAGTTAAGTGACTAACCAAGTTTATGAGTGTAAACAGATCACAGTCCCAGAGGCTTTTGATTTATCTTGGAGAAGTTGACCCCTAAAAATATAGTGAGGCTAATGCTATACATGGTGCGCCCGTTGTCAAGACATTGACGATATATGAAGCACATGAAGCAGAAGCGTAAACTTGTCTACTAAGTCTTTTGCTTTTACATTTGAGTCAATAGGGCAAACCGTACTATCAAGGGGGCTCAATGTGTTAAGTTAGATCAAAGTTTTTCACGGTGTGTTGCTCAGTCCAAATCAAAACCCTAAACAAACCCGTCTTTGAGTGAAGACTTTGAGTGAGGACGTTCATTGGCTGTAGTGTCAGAGATGTTATTCTTCTGGACACTGAGTGCAATGGCCTCACTGCCTTGGTGGATTCCTTGCGAGGCAAGGCAACCCAAAGAGAGAGAGAGAGAGAGAGAGATTGCGTCATTTAAAATTCTGACCGTTGCCCACGTGCCCGGTTGCGAGTGTGTGAGTGCGCCTCCAACGATCATGTTGGCCCTCGGGTCTGCTCCCATGGCTATAAATAGCCACCCCTTATAACCATAAATGGTTGGCTGCTCCGCGCGAGAAAACTAGACTTGAGTGAGTCTTTTGAGCAACACGGTTTGACCACACAGAGAGATCAAGTAAATCCTAGTGGGGCAAAACCTAAAGAGAACAAAACTGTGATTGAGCAATCACTTTGAGAATGAAACCGAGCTTTGATTTGAGGCCTAGTACTCTTGGAGGCTGAACACTCCTAGACAGTTAGGCGTCCAGTTCCGAGCATCCAAGAGTCATTGTGGATCGCCAAGGAACGAGTATGTGAAGGTTTGGAGATTTCTTTAAAATCTTGCGGAGTGATTGGGCATGGTCTGAGAGGCCATGGCTCAAGGAGAATAGGGTGAGGAGAGTCAATTGCCTCTGTGTTAAATCACAGCCCCTCTAACCAGATGTAGAGTTGTGTCAGCAATTTGAATTGGGTCAACAAATCTTTGTCTTCACCGAGCCTACTGGTTCTACCTTTCGCAACTCTATTTACATTCTGTATATGTTACGCTGTGAAGCTATTGCCGTCTACGTTCTTAATCCATTGTGAAGCCATTGCCTATTGTTACTTCTATCCGCTGCATGCTCTAGTCCGGCTTCACTGTCTGTATTGTATGCTCTGCTGTACTGAGTCCTTTGCTCTGTTTTAGACTTAGTTATCTATATTGTTCTATCTGTTTGCACTCACTTCTACTGCTTAGTTCGATTGGATTCCCTGGGCTAGTTTTATTCACTGGAAACAAATTGAATCTCCCATTCACCCCCCCCCCTCTGGTCGATATTTGTTGTTACAGAGGAATTAATAAACCCTCAAATTTAATTAAAGAATTAAAATAAAAAATGTTTCCAAATTTTCCAAAGTATTTTTCCAAACCCCAAGAATATGCTAGGACCTCATCTAGGTCATGTGGGGTTCTCAAAACAATATTTAAGATTGGAAAACATTTGAATTTGCATTTTTGGATTAAATCATAACCCTAGTCCTTGGGGCAAACAAATCTAAATAAATACAAATAAAATTCCAAAAATTATGGGAAATTGTGTGTGGCTTGGAAATAATGCAATGAGGCCACACAAAAAGTTTCATAAAATTTGGACCTCATTTGGTTGCCTAATTAATTGCAAAACAGAGGAGAAAAATGAAAACTGAAAAGAAAAAGAAAAACTGAACTATGCACTCGAGCCCACTTTCTACAGTGCCCAGCCTAGCTACAGTCGCCGTCGTCCCCTACCTCGCGCCATGTGTAGATTCGAAATATGCCATTTTCATGCATGTTAGACAACATTAAAATTATGTTTATTAATAAGACGATAATGGGCATTTTCTTTAATATTGGAAATTCAATAAAATGCTATAATTAAATCAATACCACCTTAACTAATTGCTTAATAGTGCATCTAGACCATTTCAACACCGTATTATGCCATGACATGCATACATACGTGAGCATTGCATTGCCTTGTTATTTATAGTCATTTTCTTCCCTTTTCCGGTGATTGCTTTTTATCGATAGATCCCGAGACTACCGTAGAGTCTGACTACGCTACTGAGGAGCAGTACCCGCCTGCCGAGCAGCAAGGCAAGCAAAACCCCATGAACATTTCCGATATCACCTATTATTGCTTTCCTTCTTATTCATGCATTAGAGTACCATTTCAGTTGTCTGTTCGATAGCTAGTTCTTACCTATGTCTTTGCATGGCCGATCTTTGTCGCCTTACTTCGCCTTTACCTTTTATCCTAGCATGCCTAGTAGATGCTTGTGTTATCATCATGTTGGCCCTACATTCTTGTCGTGTTTAGCTATGCTTAGCGTGTTGGGAACTGATCCATCTAGGCTTGATGAATCACCGTGGCAGATACATATATTATGTGAATTAGTATAAGATTTGGTTGGAGCGGATGCTATGAGATATATTGTGCTTCTGGAAATAATTATAATAAACATGACTAATTAAAGGCAAAGGTGGGAGGCCGTGCTGGAGAGCATGGTGACTTGTTCCACTTGAGCCGCACTAGGACCCGAGTTCTCACTGCCACATGCGGGTAATGGTTATGGGGCCCTCTATCAGACTAGTACTTGAACCTTCAGCTTTTCCAGGAGTCACGTAGTTCGGGCTTTCCATTTGCAGCAGGTACAATTGAAGATGAACACAGGTAAGTATGATGAGATGCAATCATGGTGTGGTTTCATCTAGATCTGGGCTGATTGCAAAGCAAAGAACCATCCGGAAGAGGTGGGCTTGGTCAATGTCGCAACGTTTGGGACCGCATTGGGGACACTCGCCGGACTCACGATTGCGGATAGGATTTAGTCTCAGGCGGGTGACTCCCTGGATTAGTTTGTTGTAGTAGAGGAAATTCCATGTCGATCCACTCTACCGGCATACCATTTGAGGTGTGCTTCTAGCGCTGGCATAAAGAGGTGATTGAGCATGTAGGTACTTTGGTGCAACCCCTGCAGGGTTATAAATCTATTCGAATAGCCGTGTCCACGGTAAAGGATGACTTGAGCTTGTTGTGGGATCATAGAATAACTTCAACGGTTACTCTAATAAAATTGCCAACTTAGTGAGATTGCCATGGTTCGCTTCCTCGCCGGGTAGTCGAGGAAGGACTCATGGTTGTGTAATTGCTGTGGTGAGTAGTTGGACTCGTGTGCGCTCTCTTATCTCAGTAACAGATGCTGGTGGTCATAAGCTCCATTGTCTTTTCTCTATTTTGGCTTTCTGCAGTACCAATCCACATATATACCTTTCTTTGATACTGATGCATATGTGTAAATAGTTCTGATGTAAGTCTTGCGATTACAACTTTGTACTCACCTTGCCGTGGATAATCTTTGTTGCAGAGGATACCTACGATCCCGATTCAGGTTACTACTTGGAGCTCGACACCGACGAGTAGTTTGGAGGTCCCAGGCAGGAGTCTGCGACTTGTGGGAGGGTCGTTGCTTTTGGTTTCAGCCTCTTAGACATATCGTTAAACTTGTTCTGTACTCAGACATATTTCGCTTTCCGCTTATTATAATGTTGGGTCATGTGACCTCTGTGTGCTATATTTACTATCTTGCTCGTGTATGAGCCTTTGCAATATATATGATTTCAGTCGTAGAGTTGTGTTGTGATACTTGTTCTTCTACCCTCACGGCGTGCATGATGCGTGTATGATTATAAAGTGCACATTGTGAGTAGGGTCATGGAATCTCTGTTATGCACTTGCTAGCGGTCGATCTATCACAGGG
The DNA here is from genome assembly GCA_039707655.1 of Elymus sibiricus. Lineage (NCBI taxonomy): Eukaryota > Viridiplantae > Streptophyta > Magnoliopsida > Poales > Poaceae > Elymus > Elymus sibiricus. Next base: position 517,311,636 of record CM077672.1, on the reverse strand, counting down.
TGAAGCGACTTGGCTATGATCTAGGAAGTCATTCCTCAGTCCCATAGTACTTGTGTGGGAATCTTGGTTCCCCCGTGTTAGGATGGATCTTTCCCAACGGGGATGCTGAACCAATGATTTCGGGCTCTCCGAGAGGATATCTGCTCACGTACGTGAGTTAGGAATCTCGGCTTCCTGATGATCGCCTATAGCTAGATTTGTATACCTTAGATCTTGGGTCCCGACAACGCCACACCTGCGCAGGATGCCGCGGAGGAGAATGCGGGAGGAGGCATGATGCCACCACTGCCGCCGTGCCCTCCGCCCATCCCCAGTGTTCATCAGAGCCCCGTGAGGGATCCTTTTCCTGAGGTGGAGGAGGTGGCTGAGGAGACGTCCGCCTTGTCCCAAAGAGATGGGGCGAGGGAGTCTCAGCCAGGGGCTAGCTCCGCCAACTAGGAGCAGAGCAGTTCCAGGGTGCCTCTGACAAAGAGCTTCGTCAAGAAGCTCGACGTTCGGCTCCCCTGGAGGGCGGACTGGGTTGCTGAACACGCTCAGTACCGACACCCACCACCGTTCGGCTTCACGGACGATTCACCCCTCGAGATGATAGCTACTAACCCCCTGGACCCTGCGCGGGTTCTGGGGGAAATAAATGATGTGGAGGAGGCTGATGGTTGGGCCGAAGCCTCCAGGTTAGTGGATGGCTTTCTACGCTGCCTGCCGAAGATTCGGCAGCAGTTGCGGACCTTCGAGGAAGACGCCATCACGCTACTTCGGCCAGCAATGTGGGTAAGTCCATAGATCTTCGGCTTTGGTATTTTGCGTTTTTTATTTCTATGGGGGCACGAGCCCTCAAGCCTCTTTCAGACTGGACTTAGTCTAACAGATGTTCTGGTTTCTGTTTTTGTTTATCCACTGGAAGCACGAACAGTGCACCCAGTGGGTGTAACCCTGATACGTTGACGTATGTATACTTTTTGTTATGTTCATGCTATAATTATATCATTTATGGTCGCCGAGGACCTGAAATGCCATCGCGGGGGCCTTCCTGCCCCTCCTGCCGGCTAACGCCGCAACAGGCGCCACCTCGACTGTAGCGACCGTGCCGTCGATCCGCACCTCCCAAGGCGAAGCAGACGCCCCAGGGTAACGCTCAGTTGTCCCCTTCGGAGAGCAGCATGCCCCGCCACTATCACGGTGGTCGCCGGCGGCGAGGGTAGGCGAGGAGGGAGGGGCTCTGGCTAGGATTCGAGGGGGCGCGCCGGTGTCGCCTCGGGGTCGAGAGGTGAAGTTTAATTCCTTTATTGGTGGATCCAGGGGCCAAAAGTAGTCGTAAGTCATGTGTATGTAGTGGAGTATTTTGACGAGGAAAACATACTAATGATAGTACTAACTAGGGTGTAGAATTTCCCTAATACATTGAAGTCGGCAGGGATAACTAGTTTGGCATTGCACACGGCACATGGCAATCCTCGCACACACGCATCACATCGTGTAACAGATCCGGACAAAATGCACGGCAGGCAAATTGGTGCAGCTGGCCGGCCGTTGAAGCATCACATCGTGATGCATGCAAGTATTGGTGATGTGTGCATACCCCGGGCCGTGAACGAGAAATACCGCAAGAGAACTCGTCCCTGCTGGTCCACTCGTGCTGGCAGTATGGACACGTACGTACGCACGTACACCCGTGCATGGCGTTGCGTGTCTGGCCGGCCGCCTAGTCCCCGCTATTGCTATTTAGACACAAATCAATAAAAAAAAAGTAACTCCTTTAGAAATAGGGAAAAAATCTACATAATTTTTTTCGTGGAACTACACAATTCAGTGGGACAGTAACCCGTTAGATCTTATGGGCCTAAAGCCACTTAATTTAGTAAAATTTTAGAAAATCTCAAACTTTCATTTGACTTGCATGGCATGTGCAAAGAGCTTAGTCACGTATCGCTAGTGAAGGAGAAAAAGACACCAACATATAAGGGCATCTCCAACGCGGACGCTCAATCAGACGGCAAACGTCCGGACACAGTTGTGCCATCCAACATGGACCCCTATCTGTCAACGGACGTGTCCGCTTGTCCGAAATCCCGCAAACCAAAGAATGTTTGCGGGCGTCCGGACCACCGCCACGTAGGACTCTGACACCCCTGGCCCACCCAAAACCGCGCCAAAGGTCGCGCTTTCCCCACCCTCTCCGCTCCGATACCCGACGCCCTCCACCGCGCTTTTCAAAGTCCGCCGCCGCATGGACCCGTACAAAGAGCTGCCGGAGCTGCCGGAAGATCCGGCGAAGGCGCCCGCCCGCAAGATCAACTCAGCGACACGCCAAGCACGCCGCCTCAAAAAGAGGGCAAAGGACGCGGAGGAGAAGGCAGCTGGTCAGCCGGCGCCTCGGGCGAAGAGGGGTGGCGGGCGTGGACGGATGGAGGGGACGGGCAGGGACGGGAGGCACCGCAGTCGCCGCTGCGCATGCATACGCCGGCGTGGCCGGAGCAATTTCAGCCGCCCTACTACTTCGCCGCCAAGCAGCTTGGGGCCATGCCCTTCTGCGCCTACCTCAATGGGCCCCTCTTCGCCGATACGCCATCGCCACAGCTTGTCCGGTTGCAGACACCAGGCATCAATCAACTGGGTGCCCGCTCTCTGTTCGCCGGTTTGTCTGAACCGGGAGCGCCGGCGTATGATGACGCGGATCGTGAGATGATGGAGATGATCCACGACGGAGGCGGCAGCCGCTTCGGAGGAAACCAAAATGTTGACCATGAAGATGGACGAGTTGGATGCCGACTCGGCGATGATCGTGCAAACCGTCTGTGTTAAGATGTTGAAGCGTTTGGTGGCCAAGGTGGCGGCGGAAGAGGCGGAGAAGGCGGCTGAGGTGGAGGAGCCAGCGGCAGAGTGAGCCGGCGGCAGAGCGAGTAGGCACGGACATCTGGTCTGGGAGTGCAAAAAAAAAAACCACGGGCTCGCCGGACTGGAGCTTTTGTGATCGCTTTTGTGATCGGGCATGTAAAAACTATGAACAACCGCCCCTTTTTTGTTGTGATCGCATGAACATCCGCCTTTAATTTGCTCACATTGCTATGCATTTCAAATGAAAATGATGCCGGACCTGGACGGATGTTTGGGGGACATGGTTGGATGGCCGGCTCCCGCATCCGTGTCCGCGGACAAATACCGTGTTCGTTTTAGGGGTCCGCATTGGAGATGCCCTAACATGATTTGTTATACTTCTCCTTGTAAGCATGCATGGGAAAAAAAAAGGGCAAACAACGTGTGCCCTCCCTCGCTTGCCTCGCCACACCAAACTCGTCCGTCCGTCGTGTCTCGAGATCGAGCTCAGCTAGTTTAGTGAGTGGTCCGAAGCAAGATTACACTTTTGTTGTTTCAGACGATGAGAATTAAATTAAGTAACCGCGTGTATAGGAGAGCCCAACTCTCTCTCGCATATTGCCCAAATCCTTTTACTGTGCAGCTTCAAGGTCTATCCCATCCCGGGTGTATAGGAGAGCAAGCATCCGAAACCGCGTCCCTTGAGAACCTGCATCAGGCGAGGGACGATAAGGTTTTTGGGGAACGTCTCAGCGCCTCTGCTAGCTTTGCGACCAACATGTATGTGCTATCATCTCGTTGTTGGTATTTGGTTTGCCTCATATGGAAAAAAAGAAGATAGATATGCTAGTTTATTCATTGTCGCAAACTTGGCATGCATGACGAAGACTTATCCAGTAACCCCGCGTGGAGTACTCTCGGTGCACCCACATAGTTTGGCATATTTAAAAGTTGTTAAACATTGCAAAATGAATTCACAACACTAATAATACATGTATCTATTACGTCACAAAATTCTAGAACCAAACCGATATATGTATCTCGAGAAATGAAAAAGACAAATTTAGCATTGATAGTGTTAACGGGCCGAATTGACAACCCAGTTTGAAGTGACTACTATTCGTGGCTCATTTGTATCTTTTTGTTTCATGAGTCATGTTTTAACTTTAGATATGAATTTTTGTGACGTGATTGATACATAATGTATCTATGTATTATTTTCTCTTGCATTTTTTGTGACCTTTACGATGAAGATCTTGGATTTGGGAGTAGTGTGAGTACCTCACGTGCGGGAGTACAAGATATGTTCTCCATGTATGACCAGTTGTGTTAGCACACTTGTCATGATATTAATATTGATAAAACCTATTCGAAATTTGCTCATTATTCCATCAATAACTCTGATGTTCCCCTCCTTTATTTTGTATAAATTTCTTGTTTCAAGCAGACTTATTCACCTTTTTTTTACTTTACTTTATATATCAAATTTATATTTAAAATTTTGTGTCGATGCATTGACATCGTATCGATCCGCCAAGTATTTGCCATAACAAGAAGTGTGATGTTCCCACCGGAAAAAAAGAAAAAGAAAGAAGTGTGATGTTCGCAGTTAGGACTTATTAAGTTCCCGGCAGGGTGTATAAGTGCTTCCGAGCCCACCCAAACAGGGCACCCGCTAGTTTCCTAATCGATCCCTGGTAGCGGTAGCTAATGGCCTCTACGCTACGATCCAAGGGTCGATGTCGATCGATCAGCTAGCTGCAGAGTGTGAAGGTGGACAGACGACAGATAGTTACGCGTAGGTCGGCACGGGAAGGCGCCAAACCTGCCCGTGCACGGCGGCATCTTGATTTGAACGGGGACAAAGCATCTACACGGGCTAGATAGGGCAACGCTGATGGCCTCTAGCAATCATCATGCCTAGCTAGCTTGTGTGTGTGTGTGTGTGTGTGTGTGTGTAAATGTAATCTTGTCAAACGTAGTATATCCATCTAGGCTAGAAATATCTGCCACCCATATATATCTACCTAGGCTAGAAATATCTGCTATAGCTGGCTAAGATGAAAAGCTATCATCTCACCAATGTGGTTGGATTCCTTCCCAGGACTCGTAGTTTGGGTGTTGCCAACGGTGGTGGTAGTTGTTGATGTTTTACTGCAGCAGCGGGTGTTCGCCTCGCCTTGACCTCTGCCGATCCTTTTCTTTTTCCCTTTTGTAATGTAATACTTTGTCTGTGCGCATCCTCGATGTCTCGACTAACTCTTAATATCATGTTGTTGCAAAGGCCGGACCATTTATCGGGGGGAAAATCATTAGTTTTGGTGCATGCATATAATCATTTCTTTTTGCGTCCGGACGTAGGTAGTACTATAATTCTCCTAATGGCAATCATACGTACGTACGTACTTAATCTCATTCTCCTGGTTAAGATTTCAAGTTGGCAACGAATCGATACGACTTTCTTGGTTGAAGCGGCGATGGGATTCATATCCATGCATGTCGACGTACGCCAGGCCAGCCACCATCTCTGCCACTACGTACTAGTGCGACATATACTCCACGCTTCGTCATGTCGACCAAGACAGTACAGACACGCAGGGGAGCAGTTGGCCTCGTCGCTCCACCACCTCACGTACGCCTATATAAACACGCCCACTTTCTTCTTCTTCCTCAGACCAGCCAAGGCATTGCGTTAGCCAGCCAAGAGCAAGAAGCTAGCTAGATCTATCGAGTAGTGGCTAGCACGTACTCTCAGACGTCAAGCTCGAAGACCAAGAGCATGGCCCGCATTGCGCCGCTCCTGCTGGTGGCGCTGCTCTCCCTTGCCGTGCAGCTCGCGCCGTCCGCGGCCTGCCCATCCTATTCCTGCCCGAAACCAAAGCCTCCCCCGCCGCCGCGTAAGCTGAAGCCCCCGCCGTCGTCCGTGCCCTGCCCTCCGCCGCCGCACTCTCCCAAGCCCACTCCTACGCCCAAGCCGCCTGTCACTCCTCCGGTAAAGCCGCCGTCCCCGTCCCCTGTGCCCCCGGCCCCAGTCCCAACGACACCGCCGCCATCGTCGCCGCCCAAGGGCAAGTGCCCCATCGACACGCTGAAACTGTTGGCGTGCGTGGACGCGCTCAACGGACTGGTGCACGCGCTGATCGGCAGCAGCGCCAGCGACACCTGCTGCCCGCTGTTATCCGGCGTGGCCGACCTCGACGCCGCGCTCTGCCTCTGCACCACCATCAAGCTCAAGGCGCTCAACATCAGCCTCGTGTTGCCCATCGCCATCCAGGTGCTCGTCAACCAGTGCGGCAAGACAGTGCCCGAGGACTTCCAGTGCCCTAGTTAAGCTCCATCGATTACCATATCTACTATCAGTAGTATCACCTTTCCGCATCGGCATGCGATGCCTGGACCGCTGAAATTCTCTTGTGAGGTCACGTGTGTGGTGATCTATGTATGTAAACGTTGTGTAATTGTGTATGCATGCATGCAGGCATGCATTTTGTGTAATTGTGATCAAATACTAGTAACCGTGTAACGCGTTATCAATTGTGGTTTTCGATCGGTTTGTAGCTTTTTTTTTTCTGAAGAATTATGAATAAAATGTCTGTAATCTAAATCAAGCTTTCACATGCATGTATGCATGTTTTCCTTTTGTGTTGGGAAAATAGGTATTAATTTGATTCCTATCTAGATTTTTTTTTTTGATCTGTATGCTCTAAATCCATGTGCTTTAAATGGACAAGAGAGATATGGATTTTGGGCTCTTGTGCTTGGACCAGAAGAGAAATTAAATACTTGACTAGGATTAAAGGCCAGAATTGTTTAATCAGTGAGTGTCTCTCTAAATAAATAAATAAATCCATGTTGGCTGATGGCTGGCCGACCTCCTTCACCTCCCTGGTGAATGCAGCAGTGCATGCACTGATTCAGCAAGTGTGCCAACGATCGATGCTGCAGAGACGAGTGCAATGAGACAAAGCAGGTTCCCATCGTTCCAGCCGACGCATATGCATGCATGCATGTGAGCAACAGATCAATTTTGTACTCCCTCAGTAAACTGATATGCATGCATGCATGGCAGATCATCGTTGCAGCCGACGCATACTTTTTTTTTTGAATAAAAGAAGGGCTCCCCTTCCGATTTCTATTAGAGAAACCATAAGATCTGTTTTACGCTACAAGTTCAGTGACATAAAAAACTAGAAAGCAAAAGCAACAAACTGCAACATCCAAACATCGGCCATCAGCCTCAGCAACATCACAAACGCAAGAAACTAGTTTTACCCTAAAAAACAACTGGTTGCAGACCAAAAGAAGCAGTAGGACACCCTACAGCCTACAGCAGCACGTTTACGCCAAAAGCTCCACGGGATGCAGCTTGCTTCATCATCATCTATCCACCCGCATCACGTTGAATAGCTATCCCTGAGACGCCTTGTAAATTTCACTTGCTACTCGCTCTAGCAGTTTTGTGCCCTGCTCCAACACCACTTTGTTTGGCTCCTTTGTCTGCAAGATAGACCAGTCCATAATCCATCGACACATTAGTTTAATCAATATCATTGGATCAGTATATCTTTTTTTATCAAAAACCACCCCATTTCTGCATGTGAGCAACAGATCACATCGTTGCAGCCGACGCATACGCTCCCGCCTGCCCGATAGATGTTGCGTGTGGCCCTCTCCTCAGCCATGGAAAAAACAAGAGACAAATCTCCAAGCCTTTTTCTTCTTCACCCCTCAGACCAGCTAAGGTTAGCCAAGTCCGAGAGCTCGAGCTCGAAGCTAGCTATCAGCCATGGCCCGCATTGCGCCGCTCGTGCTGGCCGGACGGGCAAGTGCCCCGTGAACGAACGTGCTGAAGCTGGTGGCGTGCGTGGACGCGCTCAACCCCAAATCTTCCTCATCCTCTACCCCAGATGGTCATCCGCATTGCATAGGACAGTCTCAGAATCAAACCCACATCGGAGAACCTTGCAATGCACTTGAAGACCATATGCCAAATTTGCTGTGGCTGAGCAAGCTGTGAGTGTTGGCGCTGACTCTCTCAGCTGCCTTCTTCTACCTCTAGTTACTCTCACAGCTCTCTTCTCTCATGAACTTGAACACAAGACCAGAACACACACGCACACACACATGCACCAAGGAAGAAGAACAAAATGGCTTCCCTTGCCAAAAAGAAACCCACCGTGGCTACATTGTGTCTCCAGCCCTCACGGCCTTCTTTCTCATTTCTCATTGTAACTTGTATATGCATAGGGTGCTGACCTTCACGCACCACTCAGCCGCCACGTCCGGCCACTAACATCACGTCTCTAGGCACTAACTAATCACCTAAATGCAGCCCATGTCCACTGCTTGCGCAACCTTGATACGTCTCCGTCGTATCTATAATTTTTGATTGTTTCATCCTAATATTTTACTATTTCCATATACTTTTGGAAACAATTTATATGATTTTCTTGGACTAACATATTGATCCAGTGCCCAGTGTCAGCTCCTGTTTGTTGCATGTTTTTTGTTTCGCAGAAAATTCATATCAAACGAAGTCCAAACGCGATAAAATTTTACGGAGATTTTTTTGGAATATATGTGATTTCTGGGCGCGAGAATCAACAGAAGGGGTGGCCCACAGGAGTGACGAGCTCACAGGGCGCGCCCCCGGGGGGTAGGCGCGCCCCCTGCACTTGTGACTCCCTCGAAGGTCGGTCGTAGGTGTGCTTCGGTCGCAAGGAAGCTAATATCCGGATAAAAATCGTGTTAAAATTTCAGCCCAATCAGAGTTATGGATCTCCGGGAATTTAAGAAACGGTAAAAGGCCAGAAAACAGGAGCGCAGAAACAAAGAGAAACAGAGAGAGAGAGAGATCCAATCTCGGAGGGCTCCTGCCCTCCGGGAGCCATGGCGGCCAAGAACCAGAGGGGAAACCCTCCTCTCATCTAGGGGGGAGGCCAAGGAAGAAGAAGAAGGAGGGGGGCTCTCTCCCCCTCTCTCCCGGTGGCGCCGGACTGCCGCCGGGGGAACCATCGTGACGGCGATCTACACCAACAACTTCGCCGCCGTCATCATCAACTCTCTGCCCCTCTATGCAGCGGTGTAACACCTCTTCTCCCCGCTGTAATCTCTACTTGAACATGGTGGTTAATGCTATATACTCCCTCCATTCCCTTATACAAGGCCACAAACTCAGATTACAGGTACCAAGGTAAAATTTAATTTCCGATGTGGCCAAGGCGACAGTGCCACATGAAAGTGGTGGTGGTATCAGCCTTCTTAAGGCGTTTAGCATTCACGTTAAAGACATCATTTCCACATTCAAGATTTAGAATGAAAAGGCCCCCAACAATGGGTGCAAATCCATAAAACATATCCTTACAATAAAGTGAACAACCATTTTTCTCAGACTTGTACGAATACCCATCGTGTACTAAACATGATCCGGAGATAATGTTTCTACACAACAGTGGAACAAAATAACAGTTATTTAGTCCTACGATAAACCCCGAAGGGAGACGTAGAGGCATAATGCCGACGGCTTGAGCGGCGATCCCAGCGCCGTTCCCGACGCGCATCACGACTTCATTCTTTGCTAGTTTGCGCACCTTCTGAAGTCCCTGTATCGAGTTGCAAATGTGAGCAACCGATCCGGTATCAAATACCCAAGACTTAGAATTTTCGCTAGCAAGCAAAACCTCAATGACATTAACTTGTATAACAATTATACCTTTTCCGGTTTTCCCGGACTTCTTATCTTCCAGATATTTCTTGCAGTTTCTCTTCCAGTGTCCTGTGCCCTTGCAGTAGAAGCACTCAGTTTCATTCTTCGCTCCGCCCTTAGAGTTGCTTAGGGAGCCGGTCTTACCGGCGCCCTTGCCCTTCTTTGGCTTGCCTTTCATTTTGAAACTGGCGGTTTTATTCACAAGCAACACTTGCTTGCGATTTTTCCGCAGTCCTCTTTCTGTAGTTTTCAGCATGGCGAGCACCTCTTCCGGTGTCTTCTCCATCCCACTCATGTTGTAGTTCATGAAGAAAGCAGCATGTCCATCATATGGTCAGGTGGAAGTGGAAACTCCAGAGTTTTACGCCTTTCAGCATAGCCAATCATTTTGACTACGTGTTCGCCAACTGAACTACCCTCAGCCATCTTGCAATCCATCAAGGCCTTCATGACATCAAATCGTTCAGACCTTGCGGTTTCTTTGTACAGGGCATCCAAATCCCGGATCATATCGCGGGGTTTATGGAATTCAAAACGTTTTTGAAGCCCTGCACTCATGCAAGCTAACATGAGGCACTGCACTAAGTTGTGATCATCATCCTTAGTGGCCCAGACATTCTGCTCAACTTCCGGGGCATCTGCCGTCGGTTTAGCTGGAAGAGCAGTTTCAAGCAAATACATTTTCCTAGCGCTCCTGAGGACAATCCTTAGGTTATGGACCCAGTCCGCATAGTTGTTTCCAGTCGCAGCTAACTTCTCTTTCTCTAACATCGGGCCTAAGTTGAACGCGGTGTTGCGAGCCATTTGATCTACAACGGAAAACACAAGTTTCACTTAGACTTTGTTCATAATGATTTTGGCACTAGTGAATAAACAATTTTATTCTAAAGTGCGCTCCCACTCAAATCAATATCTCTCAAAATTGATTATGAGCGATTCAAAATCCACATTTAAATTCAACGCCATTGATGTGGACATCACTGATGACGAGAATTTTAATCGGTAGGCAAACTTGCCGATCAAATCTCTATGTGACTTTTGTTCATCTTTCGATGGGTGTGTTCCGAGCTCAGGACTATCCTGCCTGAACGTCAAAGACAACCAAGTGATCTTGCTGCGAGGTCTGACCTCACCCGCCTCATTCCTCTCAATTCGTTCGTATCCATGTGGACATGGCGCACCCCGAAAAGATACGAATTTCAGACGGTGCTACACTAGGATGAACACTAACTACTTTGATATTTTTAAGTGAGAGATTACCCTAATAAAAAGCGACTACCGCGCAATCAAGAAGGGTGCATCATAAGGGATAAACATCTCAGGCAATTCATAATAGCATGATATGGTATAGCCCTTTCTGACGGAGAAGTCAAGTATTTCTTCGTCTTCGGCATTTGCGTCGGTGTTCACCTTCGCGAAGATTGCCACCACCTTGTCGATGCACCAGAGAATATTTGCTATCTCTATAGCGAATAAAAATAAGTGCATTACTTAAGGTTGACACGCAGGTCATTAAAGTGACAATGATATGGTTCCAGCCATCATGCCGAATCATGACACGCAGGTCATGTTAACAAATTTACATCATATAGTCATCTCATACATAATCGAATTAATATGAGCTTTGCTATACCACATCACATGCACATCCTGCAAAACCAAGTTAGACGACTCTAATCGGTTTATGCAAAATTTTATTTTACGTGGCTTCTAAGGTTTTGACTTAAACCGCAGCTACCAACGTTTTATCATCAAGTATGATTATTCAAGTCGCTAGATTAACATCTCAGGGTGTATGAAACACAAGATAATTAAATCTCGAGCCCCATACTAAACTTCGTCATACGCATGACCCCCGTGCAGATCATATCTGCAATGCCCTTTCGTCTGCGAATTTCATCTTTCTTTTGATTTTGGCGGAACCCAAAGAACTGATAGCACTTCGTTGATCAACCAGGATCGCGGATTGCCAGAACTTTGTGAAATTCCACCATGCTGTCTCGAGATTGAGCAAACGCAAATTCTAGGGAAGCAACAAGAACATCGGGTAACAGATAAATCTGTTACCCACATAAATAATTTTCAGCAATAGATCTCATCTACTCCAAAATTATATTATGCAATACCCATACATCTCCATGTATTCTAGATCGTAACCTGCATCTACGCATAGCACGGCTCATGATGCCACTGTAGGGGAACGCGACAGAAAACAAAAAATTTCAGTACAGCGAGCACGCCCAGGATCACTATGGAGACAGCATACAAGGTTTGATCTGATCCGTACCGACTCGAAGCGCAGCGGAAGTAGAGTCGGTGTAGATCGTCGGTGCAGATCCCTGCAGCTAGGATTTACAACCTCCCAACCGCAAGGATGTACTCCCTCTCCGGATAGCCCTTCGGGAGGCGGTCGGACAGTCCCTCGGACGATGTCGCGGACAGCCCTCCGGGAGGACACTCGAAACCCGAACAGTAACCCGGACAGCCCTTCAGGAGGACGCCGGAAACTCGAACGGTAACTCGGACAGCCCTTCGGGAGGACACTCGAAAAAAGCCCCTCGGGCAAAAAGATCGAAACTACAATCTCTCTACGGGGTTGCACACATACGGTGTCAGATATCCGGCAGGGCTTCGCCGTCCAGAACTAGTTCCTGCCGGAACCCAGACAGCCTTTCGGCTCTACGAAACTATTTCGTGGGAGGGAGAGAGAAGCCAGACAAGTCAAATGGCATGTGTATGAGAGCAAGGATGAGATTTGGGGCTGCCCACTCACCTCTATTTATAGGATAGCCAAGGGGTAAAAGTGGCATTCAAAATTACCAAAAGTACCCCCACTTTATGCCTTTTCAAAAAAGAATAAAGCAAAGAAGGGTGGCATGTGGAGCTCCAAGGAGCCCCACCTCCCTTGGCCGGCCACATCTTGGGCCCCCCCCCCCATGGGGGGCTTCCTTGGCCACCAAGTCCATCTAGAAGCCTTTTTGGAAATATCCAAAAAGGTGCTTTTCCAAAAATATCCAAAAACCACTTTCACTATTCACGAAGACATTTTTCTGCGTCCGTTAAATCCCAAATTATTTCTGTGTGCCTAGAATAATTCCAGTACCCACACAAACAATTTTGAACGCATTCCGAAACAATTTCAGAACAATGTTTTCTTCAGCGAAAAGCTATCATAGCGGTTCCGGCTGCTCCGGAACATTTTCGGTTTTCTCTCCGGAAAAATTCCATAATTTACCAGAACGATTCTGGCACCCTCCAAGAATTTCCATACATGTGCCGGAACCAATTTGACATAATGGAATACCCTGAAACAACTTTTCAGTTTCACTGGAACTATTCCGGTGTTCTCTCCGGAACGTTTCCGTTTCGTCCGAAACTTTTTCGGTGATTTTCTCTCAGACTCCCCGTCTAGTATTCAGCAGATAGATGACCCTTATGCGTGTGACCCTATAGGTTCGGTGAAGCATAGACATGACCCGGAACACTTTCGGATCAATGATCAACATCGGAGCCGTGGACACCCATATTGACCCTTATACCCACACGAATGAATATTCGAGTGAACCTCCAGTTGCCGTGTGCTATTCCTGTTGCTTCACGATATATTACAAAACTCGAGGTGAGATTTATGCATCCCCGTGGATCAACAACTTGTCCACTATGCAAGTTACCTCGTTACCGGTTTTTGTTCTCTTTACTCGTTTCCGTGTTCCGGCATCCCAGTGATCAAATCACAATGTGTCTGGCCAGACGATGATGGATACCGTAACACCGAGAGGGCCCGAGAATATCTCTCCATCGTCTGAGGAGCAAATCCCAATCTTGAGCTATCAAGTTAGTTGACATACTTTTCCATGAACCCGTAAGCCGCCGTAATAGCCACCCATTTACGGATGACGTTTAACAAACCCCAAAGTTCATGAAGCAAGCATGAAGAAACTCGACACTCTCATGGTCCAAGGAATTATGCAAACATTAACTATCTCTGTGTTGTTAACCATTAACTCATGACGAATGTATCTCATAGCATAACATGAATCGGGTCGATTCAACACAAGTGTTCTACTAACATTGTGCCCTCAAAATTGCCGGCATTGACATGCCCATGATCAGGAAAACAGGATCATCATGCAATATTTGAGCCAGTCTTAGAGGCAAGACTAGGAATACATTTTCCCGTTTATTATACCACACGTGCACATGAGTTTCCCTCCGAGCCTCGTGGTTATTGTAGACTCGAGAATCATTGCAGTTATGGCATGGAACATAAACATTCATTACAAACTCGGAGATACAAAGTAACTTTTATTACTGCCTCTAGGGCATATCTCCTATAGTTAGTGGCCTTGTATAGATGCAAAATGTATTTTTCATAGTGGCCTTGTATAAGGGAATGGAGGGAGTATTATTATCCAATGATGTGTGGCAATCCTATGATGTTTGAGTAGATTCGTTTTGTCCTATGGGCCGATTGATCGTTGTGATTGGTTTGACTTGTATGTTTTATTTTGGTATTGTCCTATAGTGCCTTCCGTGCCGCACACACGTGGGGGATTCCCGCTGTAGGGTGTTGCCATATGTTCATGATTCGCGTATAGTGGGTTGCGAGAGTGACAGAAGCTTAAATCCGAGTAAGGGGGTTGTTGCGCATGGGAGTAAAGGGGACTTTATACTTAATGCTATGGTTGGGTTTGCCTTAATGAACTTTAGTAGTTGCGGATGCTTGCTAAGGTTCCAATCATACGTGCATATGATCCAAGTATGGAAATTATGTTAGCTCATGCCTCTCCCTCAAATAAAATTGCAACAATGATTACCGATTTAGATATCAATTGCCTATGGACAAATCCTTCTCTTGTGTTACAAAAAGCTCTCTACTAAAAAAAACTAACTTAATTGTCCTTTATCTAAACAGCCCCTAACTTTTATTTGCGTGCTCTTTATTATCTTGCAAACCTATCCAATTACACCTACAAACTAGTTTTATTACTTGTTCCTAGGTAAAGCAAACGTTGGTGTGCGTAGAGTTGTATCGGTGGTCGATAGAACTTGAAGAGGATATAAATTCTACCAGTAGCTCCTCGTTGGGTTCGACACTCTTACTTATCGAAAAAGGCTACAAACGATCCCCTATACTTGTGAGTTATCAAGACCTTTTTCTGGCGCCGTTGCCGGGGAGCAATAGCGTCGGGTGAATATTCTCGTGTGTGCTTGTTTGCTTTATCACTAAGTAATTTTTATTTTTTGTTCTTATTTTTTATCTTTAGTTATGGGTAGGAAACGTAAAATACCAAAAAAAATAGTTGTACTTGCTAACCCAGTGGTTGAGGAACCACCCAAAATCTACCATATTGTTGAAGCTTTTTACTTAGATCATCTTCGATCCATTTGTGCTCGTGATGAAAACCCAACTAGCTTAGTTGAGGGAAAATCATTAGATGAGCATGCTTATTTTGTGCGACACCGCTTGTCTCAAAAAGGGAAACTCTTATGGCATCAAATTAATTGTTTGCATTGCTATGCTTGGAATTTATGCGAAATACATGATTTTACTTGTTGTTTTGAGAACCCTAAAAAACACCTTCCCTACCAATGCGAGTTTAATGATAATGAAATCTTATCTTCTTATGTCAAAGGTGTTTATAGTTATTATGATATTGAACAAATTGAAGAATTTGTTGCTTTTAAGGGTGCCTATGAAATTGCTTCTTTGATTGAAAAGTATGATGCCACTCTTTACAAATCTGAAAATTTTGGCACACTTAAACATTGCTATGAAAACTATGCTTCTAATGCTTATGTTAATGAATTTATTGAGAGAATGTC
Source organism: Elymus sibiricus (assembly GCA_039707655.1). Classification (NCBI taxonomy): domain Eukaryota; kingdom Viridiplantae; phylum Streptophyta; class Magnoliopsida; order Poales; family Poaceae; genus Elymus; species Elymus sibiricus. The sequence continues at coordinate 517,296,290 of CM077672.1, read as the reverse complement.
TGCTGCCCTGGAAGAGACTAATATTTTGCAGGCTCCTATGGAAGAAGAAATTGATGAAATTTTGAGCTCATTAGATGAAAAAGACGAGGAGGAGAGCGAAGAACAAAAGGAGGCAGAGCGGATTAGCTACCCGTGCCCACCTTCTAATGAGAGTAACTCTTTAACTCAAGACAGTTGATGCATACCAGAGGGAATTTCATGACCGATATCGCTATGCTGAAGATGATGTCTCCATTGACGCACGCAAGCAGGAGAAGTTTTGTGAAGGACTGGATCTCGCTCTAAAGCATGCACTTAGCCTCCACGAATTCGCAGACTTTGTAACGCTTATTAACAAGGCTATTCAGGCTGAGACTAGTTAGGCTAAACTCCAGGAGTCGCTCAAACGCACTTGTGACGTTGGCTCATCTTCGGGCCCGTCTGCTTAGAAGCGCCGAGTGTGGATTCCTCACAATGGCTATCATCAAGTTGCCCCAGTACCGTTGCCTTCTTATGTTGCACCTCGTCTGCCGCCACCGCCGAGATAGCTCAGAGTTCAAGGTGGATAGCCCAATACTATGGCTCCTCGTCCAAATGATGGCTTATGCTTCAAGTGTGGCCAACCTAGAAATTATGCCAGAGACTGCCGCCAGAATCAGTTTGCAGTTCCTTTTACTCGCCGTGGAAATGGCCATCGCAATAATCAACCCAGAAATTTTAATGCCAGACAGCCTGCAATCGGTCGTGGTCGTGTCAACCACGTCAATGTCGAAGAAGCTCAGGAGGCGCCAACCATCGTGATGGGTACCCTTCCTGTTAATTCAGCACCAGCTTCTGTTCTTTTTTATTCTGGAGCATCGCATTCATTCATCTCTGAAAGTTTTGCATTCATGCATGACATATCATGTGAAGAGATGCATTCCCCATTAGTTGTCAGCACCCCGGTGTCGGTACCGTGACCATTGGGTTCACGGCTCCAACTGCACACGGGCCACAGTAACCTCCTTGCTGGGGCAGGCAACTGAAAGAACACTCCAGCAACGGACTGTTACCACTACTTCAAGGTGGCATGCAAACCTTCATGGAGGCACTCACTGACTACAAGACCCAGGAGGAGCTCAGGCTCCGTGGTGGTGTGCAGATCTTCATCAGGACCTGCTATATCCTCCTACAACTGGCGGCCAAGTCAAGGAAGAAAGGATGCTCAATCGACCCGGCAACGAGCCGGGGCGGTCGACACCCGGGAACGAACTAAGCACCCGGCAAAAACGGATTCGCCTCACCCCCCGGCAAGCAAGGACAGCAAACTACCACATCCAGTGTGTGGCGAATGGGTTCTACCCAGGCAGGCCTTTTCCCGCACGTGGCAGGCATGTGAAGGGGGAGACAGAGTTACAGCAGTGCAAGTGCTGATTCACCGCGCCGTTTGCCATGCCATGGACACCTGCATTAGCACGCATCGTGCTAATGCCAGGCCGAGGCCACTAGTGGTGCGGCAAGATAGGCGTTCACTCCCGGGAACCATAAGACGGTGACACATCATCAGGCATTTAATGCATATACCTACCTTGTCAGGGTAGGGTATATCTACCATAGCCATTGTGGTATCCCTTGGACTATAAAAGAAGAGCCTGGCTACGGTAGGAGGGGATCAGAATTTTTAAAGAGATAGACTGGTTGGACAATTAGTAGATTACATATTAGAAAGGAGCAAACAACACCTTCCCTTCCCGGGAAAGCCTTGTAGGTACTGTCCACCATATCAACAAAAGCAAAAGGCAGGATTAGGGTATTACGCAACCATGCGACCCGAACCTGGGTATATCGTAGTGTGCTTTACTTTTTCCTGTTGGTGTTGGTCCATGCTTTGTGCCCCGCCTTACGAATCTGCAAAGGGACACCTCCTGTCCTTGGTGTCTCGCGTGAGTTCTGCACACGCGCGATGACACCCAGGATCCCATTGTCATGCCACCATGGTGAGCCATAATGTCCTCGGTATGGATTGCCTAAAAGACCATAACGCCTTGATCGACTGTGCTGCTAAAATAGTTCTACTCACACACCCTTCCGGCCAGATAATCAACTACACAGCCCAAAAAATTCAGAATGCCGAGACCCAGATATATGCCCTAAATGCTTTGAAAGCATCTCCACTTGATAACATTGAGAACATTCCGGTAGTCCGTGACTTCCAAGATGTCTTTCCATAAGAACTTCCAGGAGTGTCCCCGGTTAGAGCTGTCGAGTTTGTCATCGACTTAAAACCAGGCACCGCTCCTATTGCCAAACGCTCATACAAGATGCCGCCACATGAACTTCTCGAACTGAAGCAGGAACTCGAAGAGTCACTTCGCAAAGGATTCATTCATTCCAACTCTTCTGCATGGGGTTCCCCTTCGTTCTTTGTTAAGAAGAAGGATGGAACTAATCATTTGGCTGTTTATTATCGTCCTGTCAATCAGGCAACAATCAAGAACAAGTATCCACTTCCCAGAATCAATGACTTGTATGATCAACTTGTTGGTTCATCCATCTTTTCTAAACTTGATTTGAGGTTAGGATACCATCAGATCAGATTTCGCGATGAGGACATTCTGAAAACAGCCTTCGTTACTCGCTATGGTTCATACGAGTACACTGGCATGTCCTTTGGTCTAACCAATGTTCCAGCCAGCTTCTCCCAGTTGATGAATTACATTTTCATGGAATACCTTGACAAATTCGTCGTGGTTTATCTTGACGACATTCTAGTCTACTCTAATAATGAAGTAGAATATGCCGACCATATCCGGCTTGTGTTAGAAAAGCTTTGTGAACATCAGTTGTATGCCAAATATTCCAAGTGTGAGTTCTGGGTATCTGAAGTGACCTATCTAGGCCACGTGATTTCTACTGAAGGCATTGCTGTTAATCCAGAATAAGTTCAAGACATTCTTAACTGGACTCCTCCGCAGACTATCAAGCAAGTCGGAAGTTTTTTCGGACTCACCAACTATTGCCGTCGTTTTGTCGAGAACTTTTCCAAGATTGCTAAGCCATTGACTGATCTGTTTCACAAAGACAAGAAGTTCGAGTGGACACCTCAATGTCAGGAAAGCTTCTAGACTCTGAAAGACAAATTGACGTTTGCCCCAGTGCTTGCTCCCCCAGATACTCACAAGGACTTCGTGATCTATTGCGATGCATCACGTCAAGGATTAGGCTGTGTCCTGATGCAAGAGCATAAAGCGATCGCTTATGGTTCTCGCCAGTTGCGTTCGCATGAAGAGAACTATCCAACTCATGATCTCGAACTTGCCGCAGTTATCTATGCTCTGAAGTTATGGCGACATTACATTCTGGGTAATCGTTGCGAGATCTACATGGACCATCAAAGTCTGAAGTATTTGTTCACTCAGCCAGATCTGAACCTTCGTCAGCAATGATGGATGGAGGCAATTTCAGATTATGATGTAGGCATTTCCTATACCCCTGGCAAAGCTAACATAATAGCTAATGCCTTGAGACACAAGTCCTACTGCAACAACCTCATGGAACAGCAAGAACAACCACTTCTTTGTGAAGAACTCCGCAAGTTGAACCTCGAGATTGTTCCCCAAGGTTATCTTAATACCTTGGTCATTGAACCAAATCTTGAGCATACAGTCAGAAACATGCAGCGGTACGACATCGAAATCGACCGCATCAAGCGTGATCTTGTTGAAGGTGGATCCTTAAACTTTACCCTGGATGATCAAGGCACCTTGTTCTTAAAAGGTCGCCTAGTGGTTCCTAGAACTTCCACCCATGATGTGACCCAGGACGTTCTCAAGAAGCTCATCAAACACCTCTCTCGATTCATCCGGGCAGTACCAAGATATATCAAGACTTATGTCAAAGATTCTAGTGCACCCGAATGAAGCAAGATATTGCTCGATACGTTGCTGAATGTGATGTTTGCCATCGCATCAAAGCAGAACATCTGAGACCTACTGGAACTCTGCGACCACTTGCTATTCCTAAATGGAAATGGGACCAAGTCAAAATGGACTTCATCACTGGATTTCCCAGATTGCAGAAGGGTCACGACGCTGTTCTTGTCATCATTGATCGATTCTCCAAGGTTGCTCATTTTTTGCCCGTCAAGGAAACCATCACTGCTAGTCAGTTGGCAGACTTGTATATTTCCAGAATTGTGTCACTCCACGGTGTTCCGTTGGAAATCAACTCAAATCGTCGCAGCTCAAGGTTCTGGGAAAGCTTTCAGGAAGCTATGGGAACTCATCTATCCTTTAGCACAGCTTTTCACCCCCAGTCCAGTGGTCAAGTTGAAAGAGTCAACCAAGTTCTTGAAGATATGCTTCCCGCATGTGTCATCTCATTTGGCAAGAAATGGGAGGAATCTCTCCCGTATGCTGAATTTTCGTACAACAATAGTTATCAAGCTAGTCTGAAGATGGCACCCTTTGAAGTGTTGTATGGACGTAAGTGCCGAACTCCTCTGAGTTGTTCAGAAACTGGGGAACGGCCACTCTTTTGTCTAGACATTATTCAGCACATCGAAGAGCAAGTCCACATTCTTTGTGAACATCTGAAGACTGCTCAGTCTCGTCAGAAGAGCCTGTATGACCGTCATCACAAAGAGATGGTTTATCAGCCAGGTGAACAAGCTTACCTTCATGTCACTCCGATGAAGGGCACACACCACTTCGGAATCAAGGGCAAGCTAGCTCCGCGCTACATTGGTCCCTTCCGCATTCTCGCAAGACATAGAGAAGTGGCACATCAGTTGGAACTGTCGTCGAACCTTTCTCAGGTTCACGATGTCTTCCATGTGTCACAACTCCGCCGCGGCTTCAAGGATCCAATCCGTGCAGTGGATCATGAAGTGCTTGATTTGAAAGATGACCTCTCTTCTCGAGAATATCCGGTACGCATTCTTGATCAAGTTGAACATTGCACTCGTCAAAAGGCAATCAAGTTCCTTAAAGTTCAGTGGTCGAATCATTCTAAAGATGAAGCCACTTGGGAACGTGAAGATCGTCATCGTGATGAATACCCCGCTCTCTTTCAATCTACCTCTTAAATCTCGGGATGAGATTTTCTTTTAGAGGAGGAGAGTTGTAACACCCCTATAATTAAGTTACTGTTGATTCCCCCTAATCAATGCCAAGTCATCATGTTTTGCAATGTTTAATGCCACTTGGATCCAAATCAACTTCAAATTCAAATTCAAATTGGCATGTCAAAAATTGTTTCTTCAAACAGAGAAACAAAAATGTTGGTAATATTACAAATAATCCCTAAGTAATTATCTTAATGAAAACAACATCGCCCAAATTCCCAAAATGACCCTAGCAACATTTAATCAGGGCCAACAACAACTATTATGGCTAATTAAATTCAAGCATAAATTCAAACCTTTCCAAATAGCATGAAACTTTGTGACCTATTTCAAAACATTACATAGTATTTATGTGACAAGTTTCAAGTTCAACTACAATTCATTTAGTATGAAAATTGAATGCAAAACAGAGAAGAAATAAAGAAACAGGAAAGAAAAAGGGGAAAAACAGAAAACGGCCACTGTGCACTTAGGCCTGTACAACACAGTGCCCGGCCCAGCCCAACTCCCCCTGGTCATCTTCCTCATCGTGGTGTCGCCACACCCGTGGCCAGCGCGTGGCGACGCCGGCGGATGGGCGACACCGCGGCGCTACAGAGCTCCTGGAGGGGATAAGGTTGCCGCCCACGACACGCTGGCGAAACCCTAGCCACTTCCCCCTCTCCTCTCGCTCTCCCTCGCTCGATCTCGAGCTTGGCCGAACCACCGCCGCCATGTCCGACCTCACCCGCGCGCTCTCCGTCGTCCTCGCGCCCTAGGACCATGTCCACGAGCTCCGCCGTCGTCCGCTATGTCCTCTACGCCAATGAACGCAAGCCGGGAGCCCCTACATTCCCGGATCGTGCTCATCTTCTTCGTCTGCACCCGCCGGTGATCTTCTTCGATTCCGGCCGCCCGGCTGCTCCTAACCTTTCACCGGGCCTACGTGTGCCTTCTCGGTGAGCTCCCCATCAAAACCCCTCACCTAGCGCTTTGATTCGTGGCTCCTAGCCGTCTTCTCTATAGCGGCCGAAGCTCGTCGCCGCCATTCGCATCGTCGCCGCAGCCACAGCACGCAAAGCTCGCGCCCGAGCTTTCACCGTGCTCCTGGCATCCCCAGGAAGCCAACGCACCCCTTTGCTCATCTTGCCGTGCCCTGTAGGCTCAATTTCAAGCATGCCCGACTCTTGCCGCCGCCCCAGCTCATCACCGCCGTCGTTGCAGACCTCCTCCACACGAACTGGTGCCACTAGTGAACACACGGTGCTGCGTGCGTTCGAACGCCACCGGCCGCATGTCAAATGGACACCGGAGCGCCGTTTCCGCGCGTAGCCGCCGTCCCCTGTGGTCGCCGGAGCGCGCCGGCATACACATTCGGCGATGGGTCACCTCCAGGTGGACCTCACACATCAGGGGATTAGATTAGGCACTAACCCCCACTGACATGCGGGCCCAGGCACTGTAGCATTAGATTAACTCTAATTGTCCTCTGTGACACTGACAGTAGGCCCCACTTGTTAATTAGATTAATTAAAATGTTTTAAAATTCTGTTAACTAAACGTGACGCTGACCAGTGGGACCCACTGGTCAGGTTTAACCAGTCAGCCCCTCTGCTGACTGGGCTGCTGACTCAGCACCCTGGCCCCACTGTCAGCCTCTGGTGCAAACAGCTGGGTACAGTTATGTGTACCCATAGCAAATTTCCATTTATAATTCGAAATAATATTAATTCCAGAAAATCTAATAAACTTTGGAAAACCATAGAAAATAAACCGTAACTCGGATGAAAATAATTTATATATGAAAAATGACCAGAAAAATATAAAAAATCTGAATATGTCCTCCACATGCATGACAAATCCCTCTAACATAAAGAACATTGACATTTTACTACCAGATCAATCTAATGAATAGTACTTGGAGCTGGGAAAATATTCCAAATATTTTTCCGCTTCAATTAAAATGCTTAGTAATGCATTAGGGCATATCATCATCACTTTTGCCATGACATGCATTGTGTGTTGCATTTGTTTATCTGTTATTTATTTGTTTTCCCCTCCTTGCTTCTTTCTGGTAGACCCCGGGACCGCTGTTGATCCTGCGATCGACTACACAGTTGAGGATCCGGTTCCATCTGCAGAGCAACTAGGCAAGCAAAAACCCCTTGATCATTCCGATATCACCTATTCTTTCTCTCTACATTCATGCATTAGGTGTTGGTACCGTTATCGATCGGTAGCTCCTATTCTGATGCATAGCTTGATTTTTTTCGCCTGATATAGATGCTTTACATGTCATCCTAGCATGCCTAGTTTAGTGATACGTCTCCAACGTATCTATAATTTATGAAGAATTCATGCCATGTTTATTATAGTTTTGTATGATTTTGGTGCACTTTTATATGACCTTTATATGATTTTTATGGACTAACATTTTGACCTAGTGCCCAGTGCCAGTTGCTGTTTTCTGCTTGTTTTTGGTTTTCGAGAAAATCCATATCAAATGAAGTCCAAATGCAGCGAAACTTTTTGACGATTTTTTCTGGAAGGAAACAGACCCAGGAAGCTTCGGAGGAGCAGCAGAAGAGCCACAGGGCCCCCACGAGCCACCTGGGAGCGCCTGCCCCCCCCCCCCCCCGCGCGCGCCCTGGTGCCTCATGGGCCCCCTGTGACACCTCTTCGCGTGATTCCAACGCCAAAAAATCATATATATTCAAAAACTCTCGAAAGTTAACCTAGATGAGTTTTTACACCGCCGCAAACGTCTGTACCAGAGGCCATCTTCATCATCCCGGCAGTCTCCATGACGAGGAGGGAGTAGTTCACCCTCGGGGCTGAGGGTATGTACTAGTAGCTATGTGTTTGATCTCTCTCTCTCTCGTGTTCTTGATTTGGCACGATCTTGATGTATCGCGAGCTTTGTTAATATAGTTGGATCATATGGTGTTTCTTCCCTCTCTATCCTTGTTGTGATGAATCGAATCTTTTCCCTTTGAGGTTACGTTATTGTTGGATTGAATATTTCAGATTTCAGAACACTTGAAGTATGTCTTGCATATGAATACCCGTGGTGACAATGGGGTATTATATTGATTCACTTGATATATGTTTTGGCACTCAACTCGCGGATTCCCGTGGTGAGATTGGGGCAATCTATGCATAGGGGTTGATGCACGTTTTCATTATCTTTTCTCCGATAGAAACTTTGGGGTGCTCTTTGGAGTTCTTTTGTGTGGATTGAATATTATGTTTATGAAGTTGTTTGATGCATATCGTATAATCAACTCATGGATACTTGTGGTCACATTGGAGTATCTAGGTGACATTAGAGTTGGTTGATGTGTATCATATGGTGTTATTTTAGTACGAACTCTAAGGCTAGTTGTGACACTTATAGGAATAGCTCAATAGATCGATCGGAATGGATAACTTTGAGGTGGTTTCGTACCCTACAAACAATTTCTATCTTATGTTCCCTCCCAAACAACCCTGCAACCAAATACAAGAAATCTCTTGTGTCCCCAACACACCCAATACAATGGAAAATGGTATAGGTGCACTAGTTCGGCGAAGAGATGGTGATAAAAGTGTAGTATGGATAGTAGATATAGGTTTTTGTTATCTGAAAATATAAAAACAGCAAGGTAGCAAGTCACAAAAGTGAGCACAAACGGTATTGCAATGCTTGAAAACAAGGCCTAGGGTTCATACTTTCACTAGTGCAATCTCTCAACAATGGTAATATCATTGGATCATATAACCATCCCTCAACGTGCAATAAAGGATCACTCCCAAGTTCGTATTAGCGGTGAACATAAGATAGAAATTGTTTGTAGGGTACGAAACCACCTCAAAGTTGTCCTTTCCGATCAATCTATTGAGCTATTCCTACAAGTGTCACAAACAGCCCTAGAGTTCGTACTAGAATAACACCATATGATACACATCAACCAACTCTAATGTCACCTAGATACTCCAATGTCACCACAAGTATCCGTGAGTGGATTATACGACATGCATCAAACTTTATAATCATAATACTCAATCCACACAAAGAACTCCAAGGAGCACTTGGAGAAAAGATAATGAAAACTTGCATCAACCCCTATGCATAGATTACCCCAATGTCACCGCGGGAATCCACGAGTTGAATGCCAAAACATATATCAAGTGAATCAATATAATACCCCATTGTCACCACGGGTATTCATATGCAAGACATACATCAAGTGTTCTCAAATCTGAAATATTCAATCCGACAATAACGAAACCTCAAAGGGAAAAGATTCGATTCATCACAACAAGGATAGAGAGGGAAGAAACACAATATGATCCAACTATATTAACAAAGCTCGCGATACATCAAGATCGTGCCAAATCAAATCATACCAAAACCATATAGAATTGTTATACGACATGCACTGGGTGGCCCCCCTCCAGTGGGTCTTGGTTCCAGTATTTTTTATTTATTCCATAAAAAATCTCCAAAAAGTTTCATCCAATTCCAAGAACATTTATTTCTGCACAAAAAACAACACCATGGCAATTCTGCTGAAAATAGCGTCAGTCCGGGTTAGTTCTAATCAAATCATACCAAAACCATATAGAATTGTTATAAACATGGCATGAATACTTCATAAATTATAGATACATTGGAGACGTATCAGCATCCCCAAGCTTAATCCCCGCTCGTCCTCGAGTAGGTAAATGTTAAAAGAAATAATTTATGAAGTGTGAATGCTAGCATAATGCATAAGTTTGATCAATAATAATTTCAATCACTTTTTCTAGCATCAATATATATCATAATCAGTAGCTCATCTCATAAAACTTCTCATGATCAAGTAGCAAGCTCTTCACATGTTTAAAGTATAGGCCATAAACTTTCTTGAAATCTAACAAACTTTGTTCTCAGTCATCAAACAATTGCAATTCATCTTATTTTCAGGAAGGGTCTATGTAAGAGCTTTGATCTAGCAAATTCCACATACTCAACCATCATTTAGTCTTCCATGATTGCTGACACTCAAAGCATATTTTTAGAACAAACCGTTTCAGTCAAACACATAGGAAGATAGGGGCTTAATGTTTTGCCTCCCAACTTATTTATCTCAGGGATAATGTCAACAATAATAACTCATGATCACCTATATTCAACTGGATATATGTGCCTGGATCTTTCCCTACCACATAATGCTTGCCAGCTAAAGAATAAATAGAGCGGAATAGGGATGATCATTAATGACTCTTGCATAAAAGTAAATACAGAAAAGTAAATACAAAAAAGTAAAAGATAGGCCCTTCGCAGAGGGAAGCAGAGGTTGTATTATTGAGATATGCAGAAGCATGTATTCCTCTCTCAAAATAATTTTCAGTAGCATCATGAAGAAATTCAACAATATACCCATCACACAAAGCATTCCTTTCATGATCCACAAGCATAGAAATTTTATTACTCTCCACATAAGCAATTTTATTCTCATTCATAATAGTGGGGTATCATATGAAACTCGAATACTATAAATTGTTTCCACATTAAAAGAGTAATGTTCAGTAAAAGGGTATTCATAATTATGACATGTTTTATAAATATAATCATCTCTACTTTTTTATAACATAAGTATCATCACAATAATCATCATAAGTAGGAGGCATGCAATCATCATAACAAATTTGATCATCCAAAGTAGGGGGACTAAAAAGATCATCTTCATTAAGCATAGCATCCACAAGCTTGGGACAAACATTAATTGCAGCAAATAAATTCTCAAACATGTCATTCTCATCAAACATAGCATCCCCAAGCTTGTGGCTTTGCATATCATAAGCATAATTACTCTCATCATTAATAGTATGAATAGCACCAATAGTATAGCAATTATTATCATCATAATTTTCCAAGTTGGTGCCATAAAGATTTTCAAGATCATAAGAGGTATCATTATCTTCCCAATCATAATCATCATAATGAGTAATAGGCATAGTAAAATCATCCTCAATAGTCCTTCGGACATTGTACCATAAGACAAAGAAGCAATATCATCATTAAGTATATCATCTTCCACAATTATTTTTGATTCGCTCTCATGAGACACAACAATAATAGGAGCAATATTATTTGGGAGGGATACCTTTTTACCTCTACTCTTTCTTCTTTTCTTCTTCACCACATCATGTGTGGGTTAATCAATTTTTCCGAGCTTCTTATTGATGAGATTGGTTGAATAGGAAGCTCCTCCTTGTCACCTATTTCATCATGAGAGACAATAGGAGGGAAAGTGGAAATCTTTACCCTTTCATTAGTGTTCCTTTTATATTCTATTGGTTTTCCCGTCTTTCTATAGTTGGCAATATAAGCATTCTCATTGCAATTTACCACACAAAACATATAGATTTCCTCTAGATTAGTTTCAATGTTATCTGTGAGAATGAATACTTCAAACCAACTATTTTTATGTGTCAATTCCTCACACCCCAAAAATAGATAAAGATCATTATATAGTTCAAGGGCGGTCAAGTCATTACAATATTTAGCCATGATTCGATCATGAAAAAGTATGCATTGACAATTAAGGTGACCAACTTTATTGCAAAGTTCACAAGTAATGGGATGAAGAGAGCATAATTTGTAGCAAATTCATCTATCACTTTGAGCAAAAAATTGGTCCTATCATGTTTATGCTTCTTACAAAATCTATCATCCCTATAAGGCATGTCTTCACAAACTTTATGCACTCCACAAAAATTGACATGCTTATAAGAAACATTTTTTTCATGACTAGTGCAATCATCATTAGTATTTTGGATATTCATAGAATTCATACTAACAACATTGCAATCATGCTCATCATTCAGAGATTTTATGCCAAACATTTTATTGAATTCTTCTTCTATCAATTGAGCACAATTTTCCTTTCCATCATTTTCACGAAAGACATTATAAAGATGAATAATATGAGGCAACCTCAATTCCATTTTTTTTTGTAGTTTTCTTTTATAAACCAAACTAGTGATAAAACAAGAAACTAAAAGATTCGATTGCAAGATCTAAAGATATACCTTCAAGCACTCACCTCCCCGACAACGGCGCCAGAAAAGATCTTGAAGTCTACTACTCAACTTATTCTTGTAGACTCGTGTTGGGCCTCCAAGCGCAGAGTTTTGTAGGACAGTAGCAATTCTCCCTCAAGTGGATGACCTAAGGTTTATCAATCCGTGGGAGGCGTAGGTTGAAGATGGTATCTCTCAAACAACCCTACAACCAAATAAAAGAAATCTCTTGTGTCCCCAACACACCCAATACAATGGTAAATTGTATAGGTGCACTAGTTCGGCGAAGAGATGGTGATAAAAGTGTAGTATGGATAATAGATATAGGTTTTTGTAATCTGAAAATATAAAAACAGCAAGGTAGCAAGTAACAAAAGTGAGCACAAACGGTATTGCAATGCTTGAAAACAAGGCCTAAGGTTCATACTATCACTAGTGCAATCTCTCAACAATGCTAATATAATTGGATCATATAACCATCCCTCAACGTGCAATAAAGAATCACTCCCAAGTTCCTATTAGCGGTGAACATAAGATAAAACTGTTTGTAGGGTACGAAACCACCTCAAAGTTATCCTTTCCGACCAATCTATTGAGCTATTCCTATAAGTGTCACAAACAGCCCTATAGTTCGTACTAGAATAACACCATATGATACACATCAACCAACTCTAATGTCACCTAGATACTCCAATGTCACCACAAGAATCCGTGAGTTGATTATACGACATGCATCAAACAACTTCATAATCATAATACTCAATCCACACAAGGAACTCCAAGGAGCACCCCAAAGTTTCTATCAGAGAAAAGATAATGAAAACTTGCATCAACCCCTATGCATAGATTACCCCAATGTCACCGCGGGAATCCGTGAGTTGAATGCCAAAACATATATCAAGTGAATCAATATAATACCCCATTGTCACCACGGGTATTCATATGCAAGACTTACATCAAGTGTTCTCAAATCTGAAATATTCAATCCGACAATAACGAAACCTCAAAGGGAAAAGATTCGATTCATCACAACAAAGATAGAGAGGGAAGAAACTCCATATGATCCAACTATATTAACAAAGCTCGCGATACATCAAGATCGTGCCAAATCGAGAACACGAGAGAGAGAGATAAAACACATAGCTACTGGTACAAACCCTCAGCCCCGAGGGTGAACTACTCCCTCCTCATCATGGAGACCGCCGGGATGATGAAGATGGCCTCCGGTGATGATTCCCCCCTCCGGCAGGGTGCCGGAAAAGGGCTGTAGATTAGATCGTGGAGGTACAGAGGCTTCCGGCGCCGGAGTCGAAGTTCTAGGGTTATTTCTGGGGGTTTCTCTATTTATAGGATTTTTCAGTGTTGGAATCAGGTCAGACGGAGCCACGTGGGCCCCACGAGGTACCAGGGCGCGCCTGGGGGGGGGGAGGGGTGGCGCGCCCTGGTGCCTCGTGGGCACTGGGTGGCCCCCCTCTAGTGGGTCTTGGTTCTAGTATTTTTTATTTATTCCATAAAAAATCTCCAAAAAGTTTCATCCAATTCCAAGAACTTTTATTTCTGCACAAAAAACAACACCATGGCAATTCTGCTGAAAACAGCGTCAGTCTGGGTTAGTTCTAATAAAATCATACCAAAACCATATAAAATTGTTATAAACATGGCATGAATACTTCATAAATTATAGATATGTTGGAGACGTATCAGTCATCCACTTGAGGAAAAATTGCTACTGTCCTACAAAACTCTGCGCTTGGAGGCCCAACACGAGTCTACAAGAATAAGTTGTATAGTAGACATCATGCTGTTTTCGGGCGCCGTTGCCGGGGAGGTGAGTGCTTGAAGGTATATCTTTAGATCTTGCAATTGAATCTTTTAGTTTCTTGTTTATCACTAGTTTGGTTTTATAAAAACAAAACTACAAAAAAATGGAATTGAGGTTGCCTCATATTATTCGTCTTTATAATGTCTTTCTTGAAAATGATGGATCGGAAAATTGTGCTCAATTGATAGAAGAAGAATTCAATAAAATGTTTGGCATAAAATCTTCGAATGATGAGCATGATTGCAATGTTGTTAGTATGAATTCTCTGAGTATCCATGATGCTAATGATATGCAAAGCCACAAGCTTGGGGATGCTATGTTTGATGAAGATGATATTTTTAGTCCCCCAAGTTTTGATGAGAAAATTTATTATGATTGCATGCCTCCTATCTATGATGATTATTGTGATGACATGTATGCTATAATGAATAATGATAAATATGAAACTTGTCATCATGATTTTAATTTTCAATTGGATTATGCCAATCAAGTATCTCATGATAGTTATTTTGTTGAGTTTGCTCCCACTATTATGAATGAGAAGAAAATTGCTTATGTGGAGAGTAGTAAAATTTCTATGCTTGTGGATCATGAAAAGAATGCTTTATGTGATAGCTATATTGTTGAATTCATTCATGATGCTACTGAAAATTATTATGAGAGAGGATCATATGCTTGTAGGTGTTGCAATAATATCAAGTTTCCTCTCTATGTGTTGAAAGTTTTGAAGTTATGCTTATTTTGCCTTCCTATGCTAGTTGATTCTTGCTCGCATAAACTATTTGCTCACAAAACCCTATGCATAGGAAGTGGGTTAGGCTTAAATTTGCTAGTCATATTCTTCATGATGCTCTCTTTGTGTTTCAATTCTTTACTTTTATGTGAGCATCATTGAAATCATCATGCCTAGCTAAAAGGCATTAAAGAAAAGCGGTTGTTGGGAGACAACCCAAGATTTACCCCTACTGTTTTTGTGTGTTAACATGATTAATCTACTGTAGTAATCATGTTTTATATGTTTTCTTTCAATAATGTGCCAAGTAAAGCCTTTGGGATAGTGTGGATGCTTGTTGATTTGATTCTGTGCAAAAACAGAAACTTTTGCGTCCAGTGATGGAATTTCTATTCTGTACTGGAGCGTTCAAAAATTATGAAATTTTTACACAGTATTTTTTTACAAATTTTTTACGTTGTCCTAATTTTTCAGAATTGTTTGAGGTACATAAGTATGGTTTTTAAATCAGTCACTACATGCTGTTCTGTTTTCAACAGATTCTGTTTTCGGTGCATAGTTTGCTTGTTTTAGTGTTTCCATAGCTTATATTATGAGATATAAATTGTGGAAATGATGGAATACAGTAGGAATTATGTGAGAACAATTATGAATCTTGTCTTGACAGTACCTAAGTGGATGATTTATTTTTATCATACTAACCTATCTCACGAAGTTCCGTTATGTTTTGTGTGATTGAAGTTTTCAAGTTTTGGGTGAGATATCGATATGAGGAGAATAAGGAGCGGCAAGACCCTAAGCTTGGGGATGCCCAAGGGACCCCAAGGTAATATTCAAGGAAGACCCAAGCAACTAAGCTTGGGGATGCCCCGGAAGGCATCCCCTCTTTCGTCTTCAACACTATCGGTAACCTCACTTGGAGCTATATTTTTATTCGTCACATAATATGAGTTTTGCTTGGAGCGTCATTTTCTTTTGTTGAGATTTTCTTTATGTTATCAATAATCATGTTTTGTATTTTTTAGTTCAATAAAATGCCAATTATAGCCTTTACCATGCTCAGTTTGCAAGTTTATGTGTTGCTGTTTGAAAACAGAAAGTTTTCTGTTATGTCCAGAATATTCCCGATTAGTCAGGACATGATAAAAATCTGAAATTTTAACACAGTAAGCATGCATGAGTTCTCTGTCACGTGGTAATTTTTCAGAATTTTTGAAGTTAGGGAAGTATAAATTCTTATTCACTCTTTACAAACTGTTCTGTTTTGGCAGATTGCTGTTATAGTTGCATTGTTTGCATATGTTTGCTAGTTTAATGTTTCTATTTGAGGATAGGAGTATTAAATATGCAGAGGCATTTAGTATGAAATATTTAATTATAATTTTAGTGATTTTCTACAGTAGAGAATGTTAAGGTTTTGAGTTGATTTATACTAACTTATCTCACGAGTTCTTGTTGAGTTTTGTGTGGATGAAATTTTTAAGATTTAGGAGAAGCCATGATATGAGAGGAATTAAGGAGACACAAGAGCTCAATCTTGGGGATGCCCAAGGCACCCAAGATAATATTCCAAGAAGTCTCAAGCAACTAAGCTTGGGGATGCCCCGGTTGGCATCCCACCTTTCTTTATCAACACCTATCGGTTAGCCTAAGGTTTTACTTCTTCACATGATATGTGCTATTCTTGGAGTGTCCTTTTATTTTCATTTTGTTTCCTGTTTTAATAAAATTATAAAGATCTGAAATATTTATTTTGAGAGAGTCTTCACATAGCTACTTAATTGTTTGCCTACTCATTGATCTTCACTTATATCTTTTGGAGTAGTTTGTCATTTACTCTTGTGCTTCATTTATATCCTATGAGTAAATTGTTGAATGAATTGAATATCATAAAGATGAAATTATATGTGCTTCATATGCTTATATCATGTCTAGTAGTAGTTTCACATTTGGGTTAGAAAGTGAAATCTATTGAAGCTTGACAATCACAATATTGGTCATACAAGCAATTCATGAATGATTAGTATAAGGAAGAGGACTTTCACATATAAATATATTATCTTGGACATCTTTTATGATTGTGAATACCCATTAATTATTTTCACACTTGAGCAAATTAGTTGAAGTTGGACAAGGAAGACAACGTAATGAGTTATGTTTGGGTATATTTGCATAGAAGTTATATTGTTATGGATCCTCTAACATGTGGTGCTTGCTTAGGATCTTTTGCTAGCCAAAAATTCGTACTAAGTAGAGATACTACTTGTGCATCCAAAAACCATTAAACCCAATTTCTTGCCATGAGTGTCCACCATATCTACCTATGGATTGAATAAGATCCTTCAAGTAAGTTGTCATCGGTGCAAAAAGCAATGAAAATTGCTCCTAAAATATGTATGATCTTTTATTGCAAGGGAAAATAAGCGTTGTACGAACTTGTGATGGTAAAGAAATAAAAGCGATGGACTGCATAATAAAGGTTGCTATCACAAAGGGCAATATAACGTGACGTTCCTTTGCATTAAGAGCATGTGCATCCAAAAATAAAAAGCGCATGACAACTTCTGCTTCCCTCTGCGAAGGGCCTATCTTTTACTTTTATTATTTACCTTTATGCAAGAGTCAATAAGTATTCATTCTCATTTCAACCTTAGTTATTCTCTAGTTGGTAAGCATCATGTAGTGGGGAAAGATCCAGGCACATATGGCCAGTCAAATATATTTGATCATGAATTATTATTGTTGAGAATTATCTCTATGATAAATAAGTTGGGAGGCAAAACACTAAGCCCCTATCTTTCTCTGTGTTCGATGGATGCCATTTGTTCTAAAAATATGCTTTGAGTACTAGCAATCATAGAAGACTATATGATAATTGAGTATGTGGAGCTCTTACTTAGACTTTGTTGAAATTAAGTTGAATTGCAATTGTTTGGTGACTAAGAACATAGGTTGTTAAGTTTCAAGAGAATGCATTGTTTGAACCATAACATGTGAATTGATTGCTACTTTATCATGATGAGTTTTATGAGAAAGAGTTCCTGTTATGATGCTAGGAAAAGTGATTGAAATTATCATTGATCAAACTTATGCACTATGCTAGCATTCACGCTTCATAAATTATTTCTTTTATCATTTACCTACTCGAGGATGAGCAGGAATTAAGCTTGGGGATGCTGATATGTCTCCAATGTATTTATAATTTATGAAGTATTCATGCCATGTTTATTATAGTTTTGTATGATTTTGGTGCACTTTTATATGACTTTTATATGATTTTTATGGACTAACATATTGACCTAGTGCCCAGTGCCAGTTGTTGTTTTCTGCTTGTTTTTGGTTTTCCAGAAAATCCATATCAAATGAAGTCCAAATGCAACGAAACTTTTTGATGATTTTTTCTGGAAGGAAATAGACCCAGGAAGCTTCGGAGGAGCAGCAGAAAAGCCACAGGGGCCCCACGAGCCACCTGGGCGCACCTGCCCCCCCAGGGGCGCCCTGGTGCCTCGTGGGCCCCCTGTGGCACCTCTTCACGTGATTCCAATGCCAAAAAATCATATATATTCAGAAACCCCCGAAAGTTAACCTAGATGAGTTTTTACGCCGCCGCAAGCCTCTGTACCTCCATGATCTCATCTACAGCCATTTTTCGGCACCCTGCCGGAGGGGGGAAAGCATCGCCGGAGGCCATCTTCATCATCCCGGCAGTCTCCATGACGAGGAGGGAGTAGTTCACCCTTGGGGCTGAGGGTATGTACTAGTAGCTATGTGTTTGATCTCTCTCTCTCGTGTTCTTGATTTGGCACGATCTTGATGTATCGCGAGCTTTGTTAATATAGATGGATCATATGGTGTTTCTTCCCTCTCTATCCTTGTTGTGATGAATCAAATCTTTTACCTTTGAGGTTTCGTTATTGTTGGATTGAATATTTCAGATTTGAGAACACTTGATGTATGTCTTGCATATGAATACCCGTGGTGACCATGGGGTTTTATATTGATTCACTTGATATATGTTTTGGCACTCAACTCGCGGATTCCCGTGGTGACATTGGGGCAATCTATGCATAGGGGTTGATGCACGTTTTCATTATCTTTTCTCTGATAGAAACTTTGGGGTGCTCTTTGGAGTTCTTTGTGTGGATTAAATATTATGATTATGAAGTTGTTTGATGAATATCGTATAATCAACTCACGGATACTTGTGGTGACATTGGAGTATCTAGGTGACATTAGAGTTGGTTGATGTGTATCATATGGTGTTATTTTAGTACGAACTCTAAGGCTATTTGTAACACTTATAGGAATAGCTCAATAGATCGATCGGAAAGGATAACTTTGAGGTGGTTTCGTACCCTACAAACAATTTCTATCTTATGTTCTCCGCTAATAGGAACTTGGGAGTGATTCTTTATCGCACATTGAGGGATGATTATATGATCCAATTATGTTAGCATTGTTGAGAGATTGCACTAGTGAAAGTATGAACCCTAGGCCTTGTTTTTAAGCATTGCAATACCTTTTGTGCTCACTTTTGTTACTAGTTACCTTGCTGTTTTTATATTTTCAGATTACAAAAACCTATATCTATTATCCATACTACACTTGTATCACCATCTCTTCGCCGAACTAGTGCACCTATAAATTTACCATTGTATTGGGTGTTGGGGACACAAGAGATTTCTTGTATTTGGTTGCAGGGTTGTTTGAGAGATACCATCTTCATCCTACGCCTCCCATGTATTGATAAAGCTTAGGTCATCCACTTGAGGGAAAATTGCTACTGTCCTACAAAACTCTGCGCTTGGAGGCCCAACACGAGTCTACAAGAATAAGTTGTGTAGTGGACATCATTTAGCTATGCTGGTGTTCCATCAGATGGCCCTACACCTTGTCCATGGTGCTATGCTAGATTGTCGGTCCGTGATCCCCTTTGGGCGATGATCACAGATAAACTTTTATTATTACACTACAATGTTATGTTATGTTGAGATGGGGGTTGAAAGGGCCGAGGGATGCCATCCAGGATGAGATGGGTCTTCCTCCCGACGGTTCCCCGAGTGATTCGTTGTGGCGGAACGAAAAGGCAGGTAGATACCCTCTGGATGAGGTGAGCCTGGGCCCTGGGTGTTGCCACAAGTAAATAAGAATAACCCGCTTAACGATATTAGGGTATATAATCCGAGACTGCCACTGGCATATATGCACTAACCGCCACGCGGGATAATGGTTTATGGGGCCCTCGGCGTCATCAGTTCCTCCCGAAAGCTACCCAGATGTCACAGTTCAGAGATGTGGGCTGATTGTTGGGGTGAGCGGAAACTGCCTACTGCTGATGCAGAGGTGGGCTTGGTCCCCGGCCAGGGTGAGCGGCCGAACATCCCTTCACCCTTAGGATGTAGACCAGCGGGTGACCTCTCTAGAGAGCTGAGGTATGACTTCGGCGTGTCGATCATCTGAGCCTAGGCAGACCCATGGAAAAGTGTGTCCAGCCATAGGGTAATCGAGCGTGTCAGGCTATGTGGTGCACCCCTGCGGGGAAGTTAAACTATTCGAATAGCCGTGTCCATGGTAACTGGACGACTTGGAGATGTTTCCGATCTTCTACAACTTAAAATGGATACCTAATAAAATACACCAACCTGATATATATATATATATATATACTGCCCGTGGACCTCTTTCTCGCAAGGAGTCGAGGAAGGATCTTAGGGTAGTGCCCTGTTGTATTGTTACTTGTATTCATGTGCGCTACTCTCTTCTATTGCTGCAAGCTACTCTATGCTCTTCCCTTGCTGCAAGATACTGGTGCTTTGATGATACCTAGAGCTTCCCCCCCTTTATTCTGGTATTTTCCGCAGTATAGTCCACAGATATACCCCTTTCATTTGATACCGATGCATATGTAGTATAGATCTGATGTAAGTCTTGCGAGTACTTTGGATGAGTACTCACCGTTGCTTTGCACTTCTTTTCCTTCTATCCGGTTGCTGCTATCAGATGGTAGCACTCCGGATGCAGCTGATCCCATCGCTGGATACTATCTGGAGTACGACGTCGCCGAGTAGTTTGGAGGTCCCAGGCAGGAGACCTGCACCTTTGGGTGGAATTGTCTTTTGCTTCTGCCTACCTAAGGCACCTTTGCTAATCATGTATGTAGCCAAACCTAACTTGCTTTCTGTACTGATGTATTAATGGGTCCTCATGGCCCCTATTTGTAATATAATGTTTTATGTTTATTTTGTGTCGTACAGTTGTGTTGTTATACTACAGTGAAGTCACCATTCATGATCGTGCATGCTGTGTGTATCATTAGTGCATGATTATGATCGAGGGCGTCACAATCATGAGGACTTGCCCTTGGCTGGAAATGAAGCGAGATGAAGACTATCAGCGCGGCGTCTATCGCCATCTACGCACTCCCTCAATCGCCTCGTCCGATTCTGCTGATACTATAATCATTCAGGTTGACGACTATGTTGCTTCTACCCCACCCTCTGGCACTGTTGCTGCTGCGACAAATGAAGCTGCTCCTCCACCACCTCCTACGACTGAAGCTCATGCGTTTGCGCCAATGGCTTCAACGACATCTGCTTTAGCCGGCGCTTCGGGAAACGCGTAGAGGCCTTTACCTCTCTACCTTCTTGGTCATTCTGATGACAAAGGGGTATAGAGATAATGATCAATAGCTTCATCGGGAGTTATTGGGAGGCTTTTGATACTTGAGTTACAACACTCGTGTTTCAATTTGATTCGTAACTGTGTTGTAAACTCTTAAGTCCTTTTGTGCTCTACCGTACTCCTGATACAGTTATTTCTTAGTAGTTCACAATTGAGTTGCATTGTCATATTCTTCATGATATATCTATGAACAATGCTCTCCCTCGGATTCCAGGATATAGGGGGAGCTCCTCATAGATTACCTGCCATGTGCACTTGCATTCAAATGCAAACTATTCATAGTGAACATTCTCAGGTGGGCTTTGTCCTCTAAATTGTGGAACCAAAATCCTCAAGCATGATTTATATTCTATCTTATGAAGCTTTAACCGTATTGTCATCGAATCATCCAAAAAGGGGGAGATTGGAAGTGCATCTAGTGCCCCCTGAGGATTTTGGAAGATTCAATGACAAAACAGTTAAGTGACTAACCAAGTTTATGAGTGTAAACAGATCACAGTCACAGAGGCTTTTGGTTTATCTTGGAGAAGTTGACCCCTAAAAATATAGTGAGGCTAATGCTATACATGGTGCGCCCGTTGTGAAGACATTGACGATATATGAAGCACATGAAGCAGAAGCGTAAACTTGTCTACTGAGTCTTTTGCTTTTACATTTGAGTCAATAGGGAAAACCGTACTATCAAGGGGGTGTCAATGTGTTAAGTTAGATCAAAGTTCTTCATGGTGTGTTGCTCAGTCCAAATCAAAACCCTAAACAAACCCGTCTTTGAGTGAAGACTTTGAGTGAGGACGTTCATTGGCTGTAGTGTCAGAGATGTTATTCTTCTGGACACTGAGTGCAATGGCCTCACTGCGTTGGTGGATTCCTTGCGAGGCAAGGAAACCCACAGAGAGAGAGAGATTGCGTCGTTTAAAATTCTGACCGTTGCCCACGTGCCCGGTTGCGAGTGTGTGAGTGCGCCTCCAACGATCATGTTCGCCCTCGGGTCTGCTCCCATGGCTATAAATAGCCACCCCTTATAACCATAAATGGTTGGCTGCTCCACGCGAGAAAACTAGACTTGAGTGAGTCTTTTGAGCAACACGGTTTGACCACACAGAGAGATCGAGTAAATCCTAGTGGGGCAAAACCTAAAGAGAACAAAACTGTGATTGAGCAATCACTTTGAGAATGAAACCGAGCTTTGATTTGAGGCCTAGTACTCTTGGAGGCTGAACACTCCTAAACAGTTAGGCGTCCAGTTCCGAGCATCCAAGAGTCATTGTGGATCGCCAAGGAACGAGTATGTGAAGGTTTGGAGATTTCTTTAAAATCTTGTGGAGTGATTGGGCATGGTCTGAGAGGCCATGGCTCAAGGAGAATAGGGTGAGGAGAGTCAATTGCCTCTGTGTTAAATCACAGCCCCTCTAACCAGACATAGAGTTGTGTCAGCAATTTGAATTGGGTCAACAAATCTTTGTCTTCCCCGAGCCTACTGGTTCTACCTTTCGCAACTCTATTTACATTCTGTATATGTTACGCTGTGAAGCTATTGCCCTCTACGTTCTGAATCCATTGTGAAGCCATTGCCTATTGTTACTTCTATCCGCTGCATGCTCTAGTCCGGCTTCACTGTCTGTATTGTATGCTCTGCTGTACTGAGTCCTTTACTCTGTTTTAGACTCAGTTATCTATATTGTTCTATATGATTGCACTCACTTCTACTGCTTAGTTCGATTGGATTCCCTGGGCTAGTTTTATTCACTGGAAACAAATTGAATCTCCCATTCACCTCCCCCCCCTCTGGTCGATATTTGTTGTTACAGAGGAATTAATAAACCCTCAAATTTAATTAAAGAATTAAAACCAAAAATGTTTCCAAATTTTCCAAAGTATTTTTCCAAACCCCAAGAATATGCTAGGACCTCATCTAGGTCATGTGGGGTTCTCCCAACAATATTTAAGATTGGAAAACATTTGAATTTGCATTTTTGGATTAAATCATAACCCTAGTCCTTGGGGCAAACAAATCTAAATAAATACAAATAAAATTCCAAAAATTATGGGAAATTGTGTGTGGCTTGGAAATAATGCAATGAGGCCACACAAAAAGTTTCATAAAATTTGGACCTCATTTGGTTGCCTAATTAATTGCAAAACAGAGGAGAAAAATGAAAACTGAATAGAAAAAGAAAAACTGAACTGTGCACTCGAGCCCACTTGCTACAGTGCCCAGCCTAGTTACAGTCGCCGTTGTCCCCTACCTCGCGCCATGTGTAGATTCTAAATATGCCATTTTCATGCATGTTAGACAACATTAAAATTATGTTTATTAATAAGACGATAATGGGCATTTTCTTTAATATTGGAAATTCAATAAAATGCTATAATTAAATCAATACCACCTTAACTAATTGCTTAATAGTGCATCTAGACCATTTCAACACCGTATTATGCCATGACATGCATACATACGTGAGCATTGCATTGCCTTTTTTATTTATAGTCATTTTCTTCCCTTTTCCGGTGATTGCTTTTTATCGATAGATCCCGAGACTACCGTAGAGTCTGACTACGCTACTGAGGAGCAGTACCCGCCTGCCGAGAAGCAAGGCAAGCAAAACCCCATGAACATTTCCAATATCACCTATTATTGCTTTCCTTCTTATTCATGCATTAGAGTACCATTTCAGTTGTCTGTTCGATAGCTAGTTCTTACCTATGTCTTTGCATGGCCGATCTTTGTCGCCTTACTTCGCCTTTACCTTTTATCCTAGCATGCCTAGTAGATGCTTGTGTTATCATCTTGTTGGCCCTACATTCTTGTCGTGTTTAGCTATGCTTAGCGTGTTGGGAACTGATCCATCTAGGCTTGATGAATCACCGTGGCAGATACATATATTATGTGAATTAGTATAAGATTTGGTTGGAGCGGATGCTATGAGATATATTGTGCTTCTGGAAATAATTATAATAAACATGACTAATTAAAGGCAAAGGTAGGAGGCCGTGCTGGAGAGCATGGTGACTTGTTCGACTTGAGCCGCACTAGGACCCGAGTTCTCGCTGCCACATGCGGGTAATGGTTATGGGGCCCTCTATCAGACTAGTACTTGAACCTTCAGCTTTTCCAGGAGTCACGTAGTTCGGGCTTTCCATTTTCAGCAGGTACAATTGAAGATGAACACAGGTAAGTATGATGAGATGCGATCGTGGTGTGGTTTCATCTAGATCTGGGCTGATTGCAAAGCAAAGAACCATCCGGAAGAGGTGGGCTTGGTCAATGTCGCAACGTTTGGGACCGCATTGGGGACACTCGCCGGACTCACGATTGCGGATAGGATTTAGTCTCAGGCGGGTGACTCCCTGGATTAGTTTGTTGTAGTAGAGGAAATTCCATGTCGATCCACTCTACCGGCATACCATTTGAGGTGTGCTTCTAGCGCTGGCATAAAGAGGTGATTGAGCATGTAGGTACTTTGGTGCAACCCCTGCAGGGTTATAAATCTATTCGAATAGCCGTGTCCACGGTAAAGGATGACTTGAGCTTGTTGTGGGATCATAGAATAACTTCAACGGTTACTCTAATAAAATTGCCAACTTAGTGAGATTGCCATGGTTCGCTTCCTCGTCGGGTAGTCGAGGAAGGACTCATGGTTGTGTAATTGCTGTGGTGAGTAGTTGGACTCGTGTGCGCTCTCTTATCTCAGTAACAGATGCTGGTGGTCATAAGCTCCACTGTCTTCTCTCTATTTTGGCTTTCTGCAGTACCAATCCACATATATACCTTTCTTTGATACTGATGCATACGTGTAGATAGTTCTGATGTAAGTCTTGCGAGTACAACTTTGTACTCACCTTGCCGTGGATAATCTTTGTTGCAGAGGATACCTACAATCCCGATTCAGGTTACTACTTGGAGCTCGACACCGACGAGTAGTTTGGAGGTCCCAAGCAGGAGTCTGCGACTTGTGGGAGGGTCGTTGCTTTTGGTTTCAGCCTCTTAGACATATCGTTAAACTTGTTCTGTACTCAGACATATTTCGCTTTCCGCTTATTATAATGTTGGGTCATGTGACCTCTGTGTGCTATATTTGCTATCTTGCTCATGTATGAGCCTTTGCAATATATATGATTTCAGTCGTAGAGTTGTGTTGTGATACTTGTTGTTCTACCCTCAAGGCGTGCATGATGCGTGTATGATTATAAAGTGCACATTGTGAGTAGGGTCATGGAATCTCTGTTATGCACTTGCTAGCGGTCGATCTATCACAGGGTGAAGCGACTTGGCTATGATCTAGGAAGTCATTCCTCAGTCCCATAGTACTTGTGTGGGAATCTTGGTTCCCCCGTGTTAGGATGGATCTTTCCCAACGGGGATGCTGAACCAATGATTTCGGGCTCTCCTAGAGGATATCTGCTCACGTACGTGAGTTAGGAATCTCGGCTTCCTGATGATCGCCTATAGCTAGATTTGTATACCTTAGATCTTGGGTCCCGACACCGCCACACCTCCGCAGGATGCCGCGGAGGAGAATGCGGGAGGAGGCATGATGCCACCACTGCCGCCGTGCCCTCCGCCCATCCCCAGGGTTCATCAGAGCCCCGTGAGGGATCCTTCTCTTGAGGTGGAGGAGGTGGCTGAGGAGACGTCCGCCTTGTCCCAAAGAGATGGGGCGAGGGAGTCTCAGCCAGGGGCTAGCTCCGCCAACTAGGAGCAGAGCAGTTCCAAGGTGCGTCTGACAAAGAGCTTCGTCAAGAAGCTCGACGTTCGGCTCCCCTGGAGGGCGGACTGGGTTGCTGAACACGCTCAGTACCGACACCCACCACCGTTCGGCTTCACGGACGATTCACCCCTCGAGATGATAGCTACTAACCCCCTGGACCCTTCGCGGGTTCTGGGGGAAATAAATGATGTAGAGGAGGCTGATGATTGGGCCGAAGCATCCAGGTTAGTGGATGGCTTTCTACGCTGCCTGCCGAAGATTCGGCAGCAGTTGCGGACCTTCGAGGAAGACGCCACCACGCTACTTCGGCCGGCAATGCGGGTAAGTCCATAGATCTTCGGCTTTGGTATTTTGCGTTTTTTATTTCTATGGGGGCACGAGCCCTCAAGCCACTGTCAGACTGGACTTAGTCCAACAGATGTTCTGGTTTCAGATTGGACTTAGTCTAACAGATGCTTTGGTATCCCAGTGGGTGTAACCCTGATACGTTGACGTATGTATACTTTTTGTTATGTTCATGCTATAATTATATCATTTATGGTCGCCGAGGACCTGAAATGCCATCGCGGGGGCCTTCCTGCCCCTCCTGCCGGCTAACGCCGCAACAGGCGCCACCTCGACTGTAGCAACCGCGCCGTCGATCCGCACCTCCCAAGGCGAAGCAGACGCCCCAGGGCAACGCTCAGTTGTCCCCTTCGGAGAGCAGCATGCCCCGCCACTGTCACGGTGGTCGCCGGCGGCGAGGGTAGGCGAGGAGGGAGGGGCTCTGGCTAGGATTCGAGGGGGCGCGCCGGTGTCGCCTCGGGGTCGAGAGGTGAAGTTTAATTCCTTTATTGGTCGCGCTTTCCCCACCCTCTCCGCTCCGATACCCGACGCCCTCCACCGAACTTTTCGCCGTCTGCCGCCGCATGGACCCGTACAAAGAGCTGCCGGAGGATCCGGCGAAGGCGGCCGCCCGCAAGATCAACTCAGCGACACGCCAAGCACGCCGCCTCAAAAAGAGGGCAAAGGACGCGGAGGAGAAGGCAGCCGGTCAGCCGGCGCCTCGGGCGAAGAGGGGTGGCGGGCGTGGACGGGTGGAGGGGCCGGGCGGGGACGGGAGGCACCGCAGTCGCCGCTGCGCATGTATACGCCAGCGTGGCCGGAGCAATTTCAGCCGCCCTACTACTTCGCCGCCAAGCAGCTTGGGGCCATGCCCTTCTGCGCCTACCTCAACGGGCCCCACTTCGCCGATACGCCATCGCCACAGCTTGTCCGGTTGCAGACACCAGGCATCAATCAACTGGGTGCCCGCTCTCTGTTCGCCGGTTTGTCTGAACCGGGCGCGCCGGCGTATGATGACAAGGATAGTGAGATGATGGAGATGATCCACGACGGAGGCGGCAGCCGCTTCGGAGGAAACCAAAATGTTGAACATGAAGATGGACGAGTTGGATGCCGACTCGGCGATGATCGTGCAAACCGTCTGTGTTAAGATGTTGAAGCGTTTGGCGGCCAAGGTGGCGGCGGAAGAGGCGGAGAAGGCGGCTGAGGTGGAGGAGCCAGCGGTAGAGTGAGCCGGCGGTAGAGCGAGTAGGCACGGACATCTGGTCTGGAAGGGCAAAAAAAACCACGGGCTCGCCGGACTGGAGCTTTTGTGATCGGGCATGTAAAAACTATGAACAACCGCCGCTTTTTGGTTGTGATCGCATGAACATCCGCCTTTAATTTGCTCACATTGCTATGCATTTCAAATGAAAATGATGCCGGACCTGGGCGGACGTTTGAGGGACATGGTTGGATGGCCGGCTCCCGCATCCGTGTCCGCGGACAAATACCGTGTTCATTTTAGGGGTCCGCATTGGAGATGCCCTAACATGATTTGTTATACTTCTCCTTGTAAGCATGGGAAAAAAAAGGGCAAACAACGTGTGCCCTCCCTCGCTTGCCTCGCCACACCAAACTCGTCCGTCCGTCGTGTCTCGAGATCGAGCTCAGCTAGTTTAGTGAGTTGTCCGAAGCAAGATTACAATTTTGTTGTTTCAGACGATGAGAATTAAATTAAGTAACCGCGTGTATAGGAGAGCCCAACTCTCTCTCGCATATTGCCCAAATCCTTTTACTGTGCAGCTTCAAGGTCTATCCCATCCCGGGTGTATAGGAGAGCAAGCATCCGAAACCGCGTCCCTTGAGAACCTGCATCGGGCGAGGGACGATAAGGTTTTTAGGGAACGTCTCAGCGCCTCTGCTATCTTTGCGAGCAACATGTATGTGCTATCATCTCGTTGTTGGTATTTGGTTTGCCTCATATGGAAAAAAAATGATAGATATGCTAGTTTATTCATTGTCGCAAACTTGGCATGCATGACGAAGACGTATCCAGTAACCCCGCGTGGAGTACTCTCGGTGCACCCACATAGTTTGGCATATTTAAAAGTTGTTAAACATTGCAAAATGAATTCACAACACTAATAATACATGTATCTATTACGTCACAAAATTCTAGAACCAAACCGATATATGTAGCTCGAGAAATGAAAAAGACAAATTTAGCATTGATAGTGTTAACGGGCCGAATTGACAACCCAGTTTGAAGTGACTACTATTCGTGGCTCATTTGTATCTTTTTGTTTCATGAGTCATGTTTTAACTTTAGATATGAATTTTTGTGACGTGATTGATACATAATGTATCTATGTATTATTTTCTCTTGTATTTTTTGTGACCTTTACGATGAAGATCTTGGATTTGGGAGTAGTGTGAGTACCTCACGTGCGGGAGTACAAGATATGTTCTCCATGTATGACCAGTTGTGTTAGCGCACTTGTCATGATATTAATATTGATAAAACCTATTCGAAATTTGCTCATTATTCCATCAATAACTCTGATGTTCCCCTCCTTTATTTTGTATAAATTTCTTGTTTCAAGCAGACTTATTCACCTTTTTTTTACTTTACTTTATATATCAAATTTATATTTAAAATTTTGTGTCGATGCATTGACATCGTATCGATCCGCCAAGTATTTGCCATAACAAGAAGTGTGATGTTCCCCCCGGAAAAAAAGAAAAAGAAAGAAGTGTGATGTTCGCAGTTAGGACTTATTAAGTTCCCGGCAGGGTGTATAAGTGCTTCCGAGCCCACCCAAACAGGGCACCCGCTAGTTTCCTAATCGATCCCTGGTAGCGGTAGCTAATGGCCTCTACGCTACGATCCAAGGGTCGATGTCGATCGATCAGCTAGCTGCAGAGTGTGAAGGTGGACAGACGACAGATAGTTACGCGTAGGTCGGCACGGGAAGGCGCCAAACCTGCCCGTGCACGGCGGCATCTTGATTTGAACGGGGACAAAGCATCTACACGGGCTAGATAGGGCAACGCTGATGGCCTCTAGCAATCATCATGCCTAGCTAGCTTGTGTGTGTGTGTGTGTGTAAATGTAATCTGTGGATGGAACTAGCACACATGCATGTTGTCTTGTCAAACGTAGTATATCCATCTAGGCTAGAAATATCTGCCACCCATATATATCTACCTAGGCTAGAAATATCTGCTATAGCTGGCTAAGATGAAAAGCTATCATCTCACCAATGTGGTTGGATTCCTTCCCAGGACTCGTAGTTTGGGTGTTGCCAACGGTGGTGGTAGTTGTTGATGTTTTACTGCAGCAGCGGGTGTTCGCCTCGCCTTGACCTCTGCCGATCCTTTTCTTTTTCCCTTTTGTAATGTAATACTTTGTCTGTGCGCATCCTCGATGTCTCGACTAACTCTTAATATCATGTTGTTGCAAAGGCCGGACCATTTATCGGGGGGAAAATCATTAGTTTTGGTGCATGCATATAATCATTTCTTTTTGCGTCCGGACGTAGGTAGTACTATAATTCTCCTAATGGCAATCATACGTACGTACGTACTTAATCTCATTCTCCTGGTTAAGATTTCAAGTTGGCAACGAATCGATACGACTTTCTTGGTTGAAGCGGCGATGGGATTCATATCCATGCATGTCGACGTACGCCAGGCCAGCCACCATCTCTGCCACTACGTACTAGTGCGACATATACTCCACGCTTCGTCATGTCGACCAAGACAGTACAGACACGCAGGGGAGCAGTTGGCCTCGTCGCTCCACCACCTCACGTACGCCTATATAAACACGCCCACTTTCTTCTTCTTCCTCAGACCAGCCAAGGCATTGCGTTAGCCAGCCAAGAGCAAGAAGCTAGCTAGATCTATCGAGTAGTGGCTAGCACGTACTCTCAGACGTCAAGCTCGAAGACCAAGAGCATGGCCCGCATTGCGCCGCTCCTGCTGGTGGCGCTGCTCTCCCTTGCCGTGCAGCTCGCGCCGTCCGCGGCCTGCCCATCCTATTCCTGCCCGAAACCAAAGCCTCCCCCGCCGCCGCGTAAGCTGAAGCCCCCGCCGTCGTCCGTGCCCTGCCCTCCGCCGCCGCACTCTCCCAAGCCCACTCCTACGCCCAAGCCGCCTGTCACTCCTCCGGTAAAGCCGCCGTCCCCGTCCCCTGTGCCCCCGGCCCCAGTCCCAACGACACCGCCGCCATCGTCGCCGCCCAAGGGCAAGTGCCCCATCGACACGCTGAAACTGTTGGCGTGCGTGGACGCGCTCAACGGACTGGTGCACGCGCTGATCGGCAGCAGCGCCAGCGACACCTGCTGCCCGCTGTTATCCGGCGTGGCCGACCTCGACGCCGCGCTCTGCCTCTGCACCACCATCAAGCTCAAGGCGCTCAACATCAGCCTCGTGTTGCCCATCGCCATCCAGGTGCTCGTCAACCAGTGCGGCAAGACAGTGCCCGAGGACTTCCAGTGCCCTAGTTAAGCTCCATCGATTACCATATCTACTATCAGTAGTATCACCTTTCCGCATCGGCATGCGATGCCTGGACCGCTGAAATTCTCTTGTGAGGTCACGTGTGTGGTGATCTATGTATGTAAACGTTGTGTAATTGTGTATGCATGCAGGCAGGCATGCATTTTGTGTAATTGTGTATCAAATACTAGTAACCGTGTAACGCGTTATCAATTGTGGTTTTCGATCGGTTTGTAGCTTTTTTTTTCCTGAAGAATTATGAATAAAATGTCTGTAATCTAAATCAAGCTTTCACATGCATGTATGCATGTTTTCCTTTTGTGTTGGGAAAATAGGTATTAATTTGATTCCTATCTAGAATTTTTTTTTTGATCTGTATGCTCTAAATCCATGTGCTTTAAATGGACAAGAGAGATATGGATTTTGGGCTCTTGTGCTTGGACCAGAAGAGAAATTAAATACTTGACTAGGATTAAAGGCCAGAATTGTTTAATCAGTGAGTGCCTCTCTAAATAAATAAATAAATCCATGTTGGCTGATGGCTGGCCGACCTCCTTCACCTCCCTGGTGAATGCAGCAGTGCATGCACTGACTCAGCAAGTGTGCCAACGATCGATGCTGCAGAGACGAGTGCAGATGAGACAAAGCAGGTTCCCATCGTTCCAGCCGACGCATATGCATGCATGCATGTGAGCAACAGATCAATTTTGTACTCCCTCAGCAACATCACGAACGCAAGAAACTAGTTTTACCCTAAAAAACAACTGGTTGCAGACCAAAAGAAGCAGTAGGACACCCTACAGCCTACAGCAGCACGTTTACGCCAAAAGCTCCACGGGATGCAGCTTGCTTCATCATCATCTATCCACCCGCATCACGTTGAATAGCCATCCCTGAGACGCCTTGTAAATTTCACTTGCTACTCGCTCTAGCAGTTTTGTGCCCTGCTCCAACACCATTTTGTTTGGCTCCTTTGTCTGCAAGATAGACCAGTCCATAATCCATCGACACATTAGTTTAATCAATATCATTGGATCAGTATATCTTTTTTTATCAAAAACCACCCCATTTCTGCATGTGAGCAACAGATCACATCGTTGCAGCCGACGCATACGCTCCCGCCTGCCCGATAGATGTTGCGTGTGGCCCTCTCCTCAGCCATGGAAAAAACAAGAGACAAATCTCCAAGCCTTTTTCTTCTTCACCCCTCAGACCAGCTAAGGTTAGCCAAGTCCGAGAGCTCGAGCTCGAAGCTAGCTATCAGCCATGGCCCGCATTGCGCCGCTCGTGCTGGCCGGACGGGCAAGTGCCCCGTGAACGAACGTGCTGAAGCTGGTGGCGTGCGTGGACGCGCTCAACCCCAAATCTTCCTCATCCTCTACCCCAGATGGTCATCCGCATTGCATAGGACAGTCTCAGAATCAAACCCACATCGGAGAACCTTGCAATGCACTTGAAGACCATATGCCAAATTTGCTGTGGCTGAGCAAGCTGTGAGTGTTGGCGCTGACTCTCTCAGCTGCCTTCTTCTACCTCTAGTTACTCTCACAGCTCTCTTCTCTCATGAACTTGAACACAAGACCAGAACACACACGCACACACACATGCACCAAGGAAGAAGAACAAAATGGCTTCCCTTGCCAAAAAGAAACCCACCGTGGCTACATTGTGTCTCCAGCCCTCACGGCCTTCTTTCTCATTTCTCATTGTAACTTGTATATGCATAGGGTGCTGACCTTCACGCACCACTCAGCCGCCACGTCCGGCCACTAACATCACGTCTCTAGGCACTAACTAATCACCTACATGCAGCCCATGTCCACTGCTTGCGCAACCTTGATACGTCTCCGTCGTATCTATAATTTTTGATTGTTTCATCCTAATATTTTACTATTTCCATATACTTTTGGAAACAATTTATATGATTTTCTTGGACTAACATATTGATCCAGTGCCCAGTGTCAGCTCCTGTTTGTTGCATGTTTTTTGTTTCGCAGAAAATTCATATCAAACGAAGTCCAAACGCGATAAAATTTTACGGAGATTTTTTTTGGAATATATGTGATTTTTGGGCGTGAGAATCAACAGAAGGGGTGGCCCACAGGAGTGACGAGCTCACAGGGCGCGCCCCAAGGGGGTAGGCGCGCCCCCTGCACTTGTGACTCCCTCGAAGGTCGGTCGTAGGTGTCCTTCGGTCGCAAGGAAGCTAATATCCGGATAAAAACCGTGTCAAAATTTCAGCCCAATCGGAGTTATAGATCTCCGGGAATTTAAGAAACGGTAAAAGGCCAGAAAACAGGAGCGCAGAAACAAAGAGAAACAGAGAGAGAGAGATCCAATCTCGGAGGGCTCCTGCCCTCCGGGAGCCATGGCGGCCAAGAACCAGAGGGGAAACCCTCCTCCCATCTAGGGGGGAGGCCAAGGAAGAAGAAGAAGGAGGGGGGCTCTCTCCCCCTCTCTCCCGGTGGCGCCGGAGTGCCGCCGGGGGAACCATCGTGGCGGCGATCTACACCAACAACTTCGCCGCCGTCATCATCAACTCTCTCCCCCTCTATGCAGCGGTGTAACACCTCTTCTCCCCGCTGTAATCTCTACTTGAACATGGTGCTTAATGCTATATACTCCCTCCATTCCCTTATACAAGGCCACAAACTCAGATTACAGGTACCAAGGTAAAATTTAATTTCCGATGTGGCCAAGGCGACAGTGCCACATGAAAGTGGTCGTGGTATCAGCCGTCTTAAGGCGTTTAGCATTCACGTTAAAGACATCATTTCCACATTCAAGATTTAGAATGAAAAGGCCCCCAACAATGGGTGCAAATCCATAAAACATATCCTTACAATAAAGTGACCAACCATTGTTCTCAGACTTGTACGAATACCCATCGTGTACTAAACATGATCCGGAGATAATGTTTCTACACAACAGTGGAACAAAATAACAGTTATTTAGTTCTAAGATAAACCCCGAAGGTAGACGTAGAGGCATAATGCCGATGGCTTGAGCGGCGATCCCAGCGCCGTTCCCGACGCGCATCACGACTTCATTCTTTGCTAGTTTGTGCGCCTTCTGAAGTCCCTGTATCGAGTTGCAAATGTGAGCAACCGATCCGGTATCAAATACCCAAGACTTAGAATTTTCGCTAGCAAGCAAAACGTCAATGACATTAACTTGTATAACAATTATACCTTTTCTGGTTTTCCCGGACTTCTTATCTTCCAGATATTTCTTGCAGTTTCTCTTCCAGTGTCCTGTGCCCTTGCAGTAGAAGCACTCAGTTTCATTCTTCGCTCCGCCCTTAGAGTTGCTTAGGGAGCCGGTCTTACCGGCGCCCTTGCCCTTCTTTGGCTTGCCTTTCATTTTGAAACTGGCGGTTTTATTCACAAGCAACACTTGCTTGCGATTTTTCCGCAGTCCTCCTTCTATAGTTTTCAGCATGGCGAGCACCTCTTCCGGTGTCTTCTCCATCCCACTCATGTTGTAGTTCATGATAAAACCGTCGTAAGACGGGGGAATGAAGAAAGCAGCATGTCCATCATATGGTCAGGTGGAAGTGGAAACTCCAGGGTTTTAAGCCTTTCAGCATAGCCAATCATTTTGACTACGTGTTCGCCAACTGAACTACCCTCAGCCATCTTGCAATCCATCAAGGCCTTCATGACATCAAATCGTTCAGACCTTGCGGTTTCTTTGTACAGGGCATCCAAATCCCGGATCATATCGCGGGGTTTATGGAATTCAAAACGTTTTTGAAGCCCTGCACTCATGCAAGCTAACATGAGGCACTGCACTAAGTTGTGATCATCATCCTTAGTGGCCCAGACATTCTGCTCAACTTCCGGGGCATCTGCCGCCGGTTGAGCTGGAAGAGCAGTTTCAAGCACATACATTTTCCTAGCGCTCCTGAGGACAATCCTTAGGTTACGGACCCAGTCCGCATAGTTGTTTCCAGTCGCAGCTAACTTCTCTTTCTCTAACATCGGGCCTAAGTTGAACGCGGTGTTGCGAGCCATTTGATCTACAACGGAAAACACAAGTTTCACTTAGACTTTGTTCATAATGATTTTGGCACTAGTGAATAAACAATTTTATTCTAAAGTGCGCTCCCACTCAAATCAATATCTCTCAAAATTGATTATGAGCGATTCAAAATCCACATTTAAATTCAACGCAATTGATGTGGACATCACTGATGACGAGAATTTTAATCGGTAGGCAAACTTGCCGATCACATCTCTATGTGACTTTTGTTCATCTTTCGATGGGTGTGTTCCGAGCTCAGGACTATACTGCCTGAACGTCAAAGACAACCAAGTGATCTTGCTGCGAGGTCTGACCTCACCCGCCTCATTCCTCTCAATTCGTTCATACCCATGTGGACATGGCGCACCCCGAAAAGATACGAATTTCAGACGATGCTACACTAGGATGAACACTAACTACTTTGATATTTTTAAGTGAGAGATTACCCTAATAAAAAGCGACTACCGCGCAATCAAGAAGGGTGCATCATAAGGGATAAACATCTCAGGCAATTCATAATAGCATGATATGGTATAGCCCTTTCTGACGGAGAAGTCAAGTATTTCTTCGTCTTCGGCATTTGCGTCGGTGTTCACCTTCGCGAAGATTGCCACCACCTTGTCGATGCACCAGATAATATTTGCTATCTCTATAGCGAATAAAAATAAGTGCATTACTTAAGGTTGACACGCAGGTCATTAAAGTGATAATCATATGGTTCCATCCATCATGCCGAATCATGACACACAGGTCATGTTAACAAATTTACATCATATAGTCATCTCATACATAATCGAATTAATATGAGCTTTGCTCTACCACATCACATGTACATCCTGCAAAACCAAGTTAGACGACTCTAATCGGTTTATGCAAAATTTTATTTTACGTGGCTTCTAAGATTTTGACTTAAACCGCAGCTACCAACGTTTTATCATCAAGTATGATTATTCAAGTCGCTAGATTAACATCTCAGGGTGTATGAAACACGAGATAATTAAATCTCGAGCCCCATACTAAACTTCGTCATACGCATGACCCCCGTGCAGATCATATCTGCAATGCCCTTTCGTCTGCGAATTTCATCTTTCTTTTGATTATGGCGGAACCCAAAGAACTGTTAGCACTTCGTTGATCAACCAGGATCGCGGATTGCCAGAACTTTGTGAAATTCCACCATGCTGTCTCGAGATTGAGCAAACGCAAATTCTAGGGAAGCAACAAGAACATCGGGTAACAGATTTATCTGTTACCCGCATAAATAATTTTCAGCAATAGATCTCATCTACTCCAAAATTATATTATGCAATACCCATACATCTCCATGTATTCTAGATCGTAACCTGCATCTACGCATAGCATGACTCATGATGCCATTGTAGGGGAACGCGACAGAAAACAAAAAAATTTAGTACAGCGAGCACGCCCAGGATCACTATGGAGACTGCATACAAGGTTTGATCTGATCCGTACCGACTCGAAGCGCAGCGGAAGTAGAGTCGGTGTAGATCGTCGGTGCAGATCCCTGCAGCTAGGATTTACAACCTCCCAACCGCAAGGATGTACTCCCTCTCCGGATAGCCCTTCGGGAGGCGGTCGGACAGTCCCTCGGACGATGTCGCGGACAGCCCTCCGGGAGGACACTCGAAACCCGAACAGTAACCCGGATAGCCCTTCAGGAGGACGCCGGAAACTCGAACGGTAACTCGGACAGCCCTTCGGGAGGACACTCGAAAACAGCCCCTCGGGCAAAAAGATCGAAACTACAATCTCTCTACGGGGTTGCACACATACGGTGTCAGCTATCCGGCAGGGCTTCGCCGTCCAGAACTAGTTCCTGCCGGAACCCACAAAGCCTTTCAGCTCTACGAAACTATTTCGTGGGAGGGAGAGAGAAGCCAGACGAGTCAAATGGCATGTGTATGAGAGCAAGTATGAGATTTGGGGCTGCCCACTCACCTCTATTTATAGGATAGCCAAGGGGTAAAAGTGGCATTCAAAATTACCAAAAGTACCCCCACTTTATGCCTTTTCAAAAAAGAATAAAGCAAAGAAGGGTGGCAAGTGGAGCTCCAAGGAGCCCCACCTCCCTTGGCCGGCCACATCTTGGGGGCCCCCCCATGGGGGGCTTCCTTGGCCACCAAGTCCATCTAGAAGCCTTTTTGGAAATATCCAAAAAGGTGCTTTTCCAAAAATATCCAAAAAGCACTTTCACTATTCACGAAGACATTTTTCTGCGTCCGTTAAATCCCAAATTATTTCTGTGTGCCTAGAATAATTCCAGTACCCACACAAACAATTTTGAACGCGTTACGAAGCAATTTCGGAACAATGTTTTCTTCAGCGAAAAGCTATCATAGCGGTTCCGGCTGCTCCGGAACATTTTCGGTTTTCTCTCCGGAAAAATTCCAGAATTTACCAGAACGATTCTGGCACCCTCCAAGAATTTCCATACATGTGCTGGAACCAATTTGACTTAATGGAATACCATGAAACAACTTTTCAGTTTGACCGGAACTATTCCGGTGTTCTCTCCGGAACGTTTCCGTTTCGTCCGAAACTTTTTCGGTGATTTTCTCTCAGAGTCCCCGTCTAGTATTCAGCAGATAGATGACCCT
The DNA here is from genome assembly GCA_039707655.1 of Elymus sibiricus. Lineage (NCBI taxonomy): Eukaryota > Viridiplantae > Streptophyta > Magnoliopsida > Poales > Poaceae > Elymus > Elymus sibiricus. The sequence goes on along the minus strand of CM077672.1, from coordinate 517,258,780 downwards.
TATGCGTGCGACCCTATAGGTTCGGTGAAGCATAGACATGACCCGGAACACTTTCCGATCAATGATCAACATCGGAGCCATGGACACCCATATTGACCCCTATACCCACACGAATGAATATTCGAGTGAACCTCCAGTTGCCGTGTGCTATTCCTGTTGCTTCACGATATATTACAAAACCCGAGGTGAGATTTATGCATCCCCGTGGATCAACAACTTGTCCACTATGCAAGTTACCTCGTTACCGGTTTTTGTTCACTTTACTCGTTTCCGTGTTCCGGCATCCCAGTGATCAAATCACAATGTGTATGGCCAGACGATGATGGATACTGTAACACCGAGAGGGCCCGAGAATATCTCTCCATCGTCGGAGGAGCAAATCCCAATCTTGAGCTATCAAGTTAGTTGACATACTTTTCCATGAACCCGTAAGCCGCCGTAATAGCCACCCATTTACGGATGACGTTTAACAAACCCCAAAGTTCATGAAGCAAGCATGAAGAAACTCGACACTCTCATGGTCTAAGGAATTATGCAAACATTAACCATCTCTGTGTTATTAACCATTAACTCATGACGAATGTATCTCATAGCATAACATCAATCGGGTCGATTCAACACAAGTGTTCTACTAACATTGTGCCCTCAAAATTGCCGGCATTGACATGCCCATGATCAGGAAAACAGGATCATCATGCAATATTTGAGCCAGTCTTAGAGGCAAGACTAGGAATACATTTTACCGTTTATTATACCACACGTGCACATGAGTTTCCCTCCGACCTCGTGGTTATTGTAGACTTGAGAATCATTGCAGTTATGGCATGGAACATAAACATTCATTACAAACTCGGAGATACAAAGTAACTTTTATTACTGCCTCTAGGGCATATCTCCTACAGTTAGTGGCCTTGTATAGATGCAAAATGTATTTTTCATAGTGGCCTTGTATAAGGGAATGGAGGGAGTATTATTATCCAATGATGTGTGGCAATCCTATGATGTTTGAGTAGATTCGTTTTGTCCTATGGGCTGATTGATCGTTGTGATTGGTTTGACTTGTATGTTTTATTTTGGTGCTGTCCTATAGTGCCTTCCGTGCCGCACACACGTGGGAGATTCCCGCTGTAGGGTGTTGCAATAAGTTCATGATTCGCGTATAGTGGGTTGCGAGAGTGACAGAAGCTTAAATCCGAGTAAGGGGGTTGTTGCGCATGGGAGTAAAGGGGACTTTATACTTAATGCTATGGTTGGGTTTGCCTTAATGAACTTTAGTAGTTGCGGATGCTTGCTAGGGTTCCAATCATACGTGCATATGATCCAAGTATGGAAATTATGTTAGCTCATGCCTCTCCCTCAAATAAAATTGCAACAATGATTACCGATTTAGATATCAATTGCCTATGGACAAATCCTTCTCTTGTGTTACAAAAAGCTCTCTACTAAAAAAAACTAACTTAATTGTCCTTTATCTAAACAGCCCCTAACTTTTATTTGCGTGCTCTTTATTATCTTGCAAACCTATCCAATTACACCTACAAACTAATTTTATTACTTGTTCCTAGGTAAAGCAAACGTTGGTGTGCGTAGAGTTGTATCGGTGGTCGATAGAACTTGAAGAGAATATAAATTCTACCATTAGCTCCTCGTTGGGTTCGACACTCTTACTTATCGAAAAAGGCTACAAATGATCCCCTATACTTGTGAGTTATCAAGACCTTTTTCTGGCGCCGTTGCCGGGGAGCAATAGCGTGGGGTGAATATTCTCGTGTGTGCTTGTTTGCTTTATCACTAAGTAATTTTTATTTTTTGTTCTTATTTTTTATCTTTAGTTATGGGTAGGAAACGTAAAATACCAAAAAAATAGTTGTACTTGCTAACCCAGTGGTTGAGGAACCACCCAAAATCTACCATACTGTTGAAGCTTTTTACTTAGATCATCTTCGATCCATTTGTGCTCGTGCTGAAAACCCAACTAGCTTAGTTGAGGGAAAATCATTAGATGAGCATGCTTATTTTGTGCGACACCGCTTGTCTCAAAAAGGGAAACTCTTATGGCATCAAATTAATTGTTTGCATTGCTATGCTTGAAATTTATGCGAAATACATGATTTTACTTGTTGTTCTGAGAACCCTAAAAAAACACCTTCCCTACCAATGTGAGTTTAATGATAATGAAATCTTATCTTCTTATGTCAAAGGTGTTTATAGTTATTATGATATTGAACAAATTGAAGAATTTGTTGCTTTTAAGGGTGCCTATGAAATTGCTTCTTTGATTGAAAAGTATGATGCCACTCTTTACAAATCTGAAAATTTTGGCACACTTAAACATTGCTATGAAAACTATGCTTCTAATGCTTATGTTAATGAATTTATTAAGAGAATGTCTGCTGCCCTGGAAGAGACTAATATTTTGCAGGCTCCTATGGAAGAAGAAATTGATGAAATTTTGAGCTCATTAGATGAAAAAGACGAGGAGGAGAGCGAAGAACAAAAGGAGGAAGAGCGGATTAGCTACCCGTGCCCACCTTCTAATGAGAGTAACTCTTTAACTCAAGACAGTTGATGCATACCAGAGGGAATTTCATGACCGATCTCGCTATGCTGAAGATGATGTCTCCACTGATGCACGCAAGCAGGAGAAGTTTTGTGAAGGACTGGATCTCGCTCTAAAGCATGCACTTAGCCTCCACGAATTCGCAGACTTTGTGACGCTTATTAACAAGGCTATTCAGGCTGAGATTAGTTAGGCTGAACTCCAGGAGTCGCTCAAACGCACTTGTGACGTTGGCTCATCTTCGGGCCCGTCTGCTCAGAAGCGCCGAGTGTGGATTCCTCACAATGGCTATCATCAAGCTGCCCCAGCACCGATGCCTTCTTATGTTCCACCTCGTCTGCCACCACCGCCGAGATAGCTCAGAGTTCAAGGTGGATAGCCCAATACTATGGCTCCTCGTCCAAATGATGGCTTATGCTTCAAGTGTGGCCAACCTAGAAATTATGCCAGAGACTGCCGCCAGAATCAGTTTGCAGTTCCTTTTACTGGCCGTGGAAATGGCCATCGCAATAATCAGCCCAGAAATTTTAATGCCAGACAGCCTGTAATCGGTCGTGGTCGTGTCAACCACGTCAACGTCGAAGAAGCTCAGGAGGCGCCAACCATCGTGATGGGTACCCTTCCTGTTAATTCAGCACCAGCTTCTGTTCTTTTTGATTCTGGAGCATCGCATTCATTCATCTCTGAAAGTTTTGCATTCATGCATGACATATCATGTGAAGAGATGCATTCCCCATTAGTTGTCAGCACTCCGGTGTCGGTACCCTGACCATTGGGTTCACGGCTCCAACTGCACACGGGCCACAGTAACCTCCTTGCTGGGGCAGGCAACTAAAAGAACACTCCAGCAACGGACTGTTACCACTACTTCAAGGTGGCGTGCAAACCTTCATGGAGGCACTCACTGACTACAAGACCCAGGAGGAGCTCAGGCTCCGTGGTGGTGTGCAGATCTTCATCAGGACCTGCTATATCCTCCTACAACTGGCGGCCATGTCAAGGAAGAAAGGATGCTCAATCGACCCGGCAACGAGCCGGGGCGGCCGACACCCGGGAACGAACTAAGCACCCGGCAAAAACTGATTTGCCTCACCCCCCGGCAAGCAAGGACAGCAAACTACCACATCCAGTGTGTGGCGAATGGGTTCTACCCAGGCAGGCCTTTTCCCGCACGTGGCAGGCATGTGAAGGTGGAGACAGAGTTACAGCAGTGCAAGTGCTGATTCACCGCGCCGTTTGCCATGCCATGGACACCTGCATTAGCACGCATCGTGCTAATGCCAGGCCGAGGCCACTAGTGGTGCGGCAAGATAGGCGTTCATTCCCGGGAACCATAAGACGGCGACACACCATCAGGCATTTAATGCATATACCTACCTTGTCAGGGTAGGGTATATCTACCATAGCCATTGTGGTATCCCTTGTACTATAAAAGAAGAGCCTGGCTACGGTAGGAGGGGATCAGAATTTTTAAAGAGATAGACTGGTTGGACACTTAGTAGATTACAGATTAGAAAGGAGCAAACAACACCTTCCCTTCCCGGGAAAGCCTTGTAGGTACTGTCCACCATATCAACAAAGGCAAAAAGCAGGAGTAGGGTATTACGCAACCATGCGACCCGAACCTGGGTAGATCGTAGTGTGCTTTACTTTTTCCTGTTGGTGTTGGTCCATGCTTTGCGCCCCGCCTTACGAATCTGCAAAGGGACACCTCCTGTCCTTGGTGTCTCGCGTGAGTTCTGCACACGCGCGATGACACCCAGGATCCCATTGTCATGCCACCATGGTGAGCCATAATGTCCCCATTGAAATTGGAGGTCTAGTGTTCCTTGCCTCTCTCATCACCCTCAAGTCTTCCAATATAGATGTCATCCTCGGTATGGATTGCCTAAAAGCCCATAACGCCTTGATCGACTGTGCTGCTAAAACAGTTCTACTCACACACCCTTCCGGCCAGATAATCAACTACACAGCCCGAAAAATTCAGAATGCCGAGACCCAGATATATGCCCTAAATGCTTTGAAAGCATCTCCACTTGATAACATTGAGAACATTCTGGTAGTCCGTGACTTCCAGGATGTCTTTCCATAAGAACTTCCAGGAGTGTCCCTGGTTAGAGCTGTCGAGTTTGTCATCGACTTAAAACCAGGCACCGCTCCTATTGCCAAACGCTCATACAAGATGCCGCCACATGAACTTCTCGAACTGAAGCAGGAACTCGAAGAGTCACTTCGCAAAGGATTCATTCATTCCAGCTCTTCTGCATGGGGTTCCCCTTCGCTCTTTGTTAAGAAGAAGGATGGAACTAATCATTTGGCTGTTTATTATCGTCCTGTCAATCAGGCAAGGATCAAGAACAAGTATCCACTTCCCAGAATCAATGACTTGTATGATCAACTTGTTGGTTCATCCATCTTTTCTAAACTTGATTTGAGGTTAGGATACCATCAGATCAGAGTTCGCGATGAGGACATTCCGAAAACAGCCTTCGTTACTCGCTATGGTTCATACGAGTACACTGGCATGTCCTTTGGTCTAACCAATGTTCCAGCCAGCTTCTCCCAGTTGATGAATTACATTTTCATGGAATACCTTGACAAATTCGTCGTGGTTTATCTTGACGACATTCTAGTCTACTCTAATAATGAAGTAGAATATGCCGAACATATCCGGCTTGTGTTAGAAAAGCTTTGTGAACATCAGTTGTATGCCAAATATTCCAAGTGTGAGTTCTGGGTATCTGAAGTGACCTATCTAGGCCACGTGATTTCTACTGAAGGCATTGCTGTTAATCCAGAATAAGTTCAAGATATTCTTAACTAGACTCCTCCGCAGACTATCAAGCAAGTCAGAAGTTTTTTCGGACTCACCAGCTATTGCCGTCGTTTTGTCGAGAACTTTTCCAAGATTGCTAAGCCATTGACTGATCTGCTTCACAAAGACAAGAAGTTCGAGTGGACACCTCAATGTCAGGAAAGCTTCTAGACTCTGAAAGACAAATTGACGTTTGCCCCAGTGCTTGCTCCCCCAGATACTCACAAGGACTTCATGATCTATTGCGATGCATCACGTCAAGGATTAGGTTGTGTCCTGATGCAAGAGCATAAAGCGATCGCTTATGGTTCTCGCCAGTTGCGTTCACATGAAGAGAACTATCCAACTCATGATCTCGAACTTGCCACAGTTATCTATGCTCTGAAGTTATGGCAACATTACATTCTGGTAATCGTTGCGAGATCTACATGGACCATCAAGGTCTGAAGTATTTGTTCACTCAGCCAGATCTGAACCTTCGTCAGCAATGATGGATGGAGGCAATTTCAGATTATGATGTAGGCATTTCCTATACCCCTGGCAAAGCTAACATAATGGCTAATGCCTTGAGCCACAAGTCCTACTGCAACAACCTCATGGTACAGCAAGAACAGCCACTTCTTTGTGAAGAACTCCGCAAGTTGAACCTCGAGATTGTTCCCCAAGGTTATCTGAATACCTTGGTCATTGAACCAAATCTTGAGCATACAGTCAGAAACATGCAGCGGTACGACATTGAAATCGACCGCATCAAGCGTGATCTTGTTGAAGGTGGATCCTCAAACTTTACCCTGGATGATCAAGGCACCTTGTTCTTAAAAGGTCGCCTAGTGGTTCCTAGAACTTCCACCCATGATGTGAGCCAGGACGTTCTCAAAGAAGCTCATCAAACACCTCTCTCGATTCATCCTGGCAGTACCAAGATGTATCAAGACTTACGTCAAAGATTCTAGTGCACCCGAATGAAGCAAGATATTGCTCGATACGTTGCTGAATGTGATGTTTGCCATCGCATCAAAGCAGAACATCAGAGACCTGCTGGAACTCTGCGACCACTTGCTATTCCTAAATGAAAATGGGACAAAGTCAAAATGGACTTCATCACTGGATTTCCCAGATTGCAGAAGGGTCACGACGCTGTTCTTGTCATCATTGATCGATTCTCCAAGGTTGCTCATTTTCTGCCCGTCAAGGAAACCATCACTGCTAGTCAGTTGGCAGACTTGTATGTTTCCAGAATTGTGTCACTCCACGGTGTTCCGTTGGAAATCAACTCAAATCGTTGCAGCTCAAGGTTCTGGGAAAGCATTCAGGAAGCTATGGGAACGCATCTATCCTTTAGCACAGCTTTTCACCCCCAGTCCAGTGGTCAAGTTGAAAGAGTCAACCAAGTTCTTGAAGATATGCTTCACGCATGTGTCATCTCATTTGGCAAGAAATGGGAGGAATCTCTCCCGTATGCTGAATTTTCATACAACAATAGCTATCAAGCTAGTCTGAAGATGGCACCCTTTGAAGTGTTGTATGGACGTAAGTGCCGAACTCCTCTGAGTTGGTCAGAAACTGGGGAACGGCCACTCTTTGGTCCAGACATTATTCAGCACATCGAAGAGCAAGTTCACATTCTTTGTGAACATCTGAAGACTGCTCAGTCTCGTCAGAAGAGCCTGTATGACCGTCATCACAAAGAGATGGTTTATCAGCCGGGCGAACAAGCTTACCTTCATGTCACTCCGATGAAGGGCACACACCACTTCGGAATCAAGGGCAAGCTAGCTCCGCGCTACATTGGTCCCTTCCGCATTCTCGCAAGACATAGAGAAGTAGCATATCAGTTGGAACTGCCGTCGAACCTTTCTTAGGTTCACGATGTCTTCCATGTGTCACAACTCCGCCGCTGCTTCAAGGATCCAATCCGTGCAGTGGATCATGAAGTGCTTGATTTGAAAGATGACCTCTCTTCTCGAGAATATCCGGTACGCATTCTTGATCAAGTTGAACATTGCACTCGTCAAAAGGCAATCAAGTTCCTTAAAGTTCAGTGGTCGAATCATTCTAAAGATGAAGCCACATGGGAACGTGAAGATCGTCATCGTGATGAATCCCGCTCTCTTTCAATCTACCTCTTAAATCTCGGGATGAGATTTTCTATTAGAGGAGGAGAGTTGTAACACCCCTATAATTAAGTTACTGTTGATTCCCCCTAATCAATGCCAAGTCATCATGTTTTGCAATGTTTAATGCCACTTGGATCCAAATCAACTTCAAATTCAAATTCAAATTGGCAAGTCAAAAATTGTTTCTTCAAACAGAGAAACAAAAATGTTGGAAATATTACAAATAATCCCTAAGTAATTATCTTAATGAAAACAACATCGCCTAAATTCCCAAAATGACCCTAGCAACATTTAATCAGGGCCAACAACAACTATTATGGCTAATTAAATTCAAGCATAAATTCAAACCTTTCCAAATAGCATGAAACTTTGTGACCTATTTCAAAACATTACATAGTATTTATTTGACAAGTTTCAAGTTCAACTAAAATTCATTTAGTATGAAAATTGAATGCAAAACAGAGAAGAAATAAAGAAACAGGAAAGAAAAAGGGGAAAAACAGAAAACGGCCAATGTGCACTTAGGCCTGTACAACACAGTGCCCGGCCCAGCCCAACTCCCCCTGGTCATCTTCCTCATCGTGGTGTCGCCACACCCGTGGCCAGCGCGCGGCGACGCCGGCGGATGGGCGACACCGCGGCGCTACAGAGCTCCTGGAGGGGATAAGGTTGCCGCCCACGACACGCTGGCGAAACCCTAGCCACTTCCCCCTCTCCTCTCGCTCTCCCTCGCTCGATCTCGAGCTTGGCCGAACCACCGCCGCCATGGCCGACCTCGCGCGCACACTCTCCGTCGTCCTCGCGCCCTAGGACCATGTCCACGAGCTCCGCCGTCGTCCGCTATGTCCTCTATGCCAATGAACGCAAGCCGGGAGCCCCTACATTCCCGGATCGTGCGCATCTTCTTCGTCTGCACCCGCCGGTGATCTTCTTCGATTCCGGCCGCCCTGCTGCTCCTAACCTTTCACCGGGCCTACGTGTGCCTTCTCGGTGAGCTCCCCATCAAAACCCCTCTCCTAGCGCTTCGATTCGCGGCTCCTAGCCGTCTTCTCTATAGCGGCCGAAGCTCGTCGCCGCCATTCGCATCGTCGCCGCAGCCACAGCACGCAAAGCTCGCGCCCGAGCTTTCACCGTGCTCCTGGCATCCCCAGGAAGCCAACGCACCCCTCTGCTCATCTTGCCGTGCCCTGTAGGCTCAATTTCAAGCATGCCCGACTCTTGCCGCTGCCCCAGCTCATCACCGCCGTCGTTGCAGACCTCCTCCGCACGAACTGGTGCCGCCAGTGAACACACGGTGCTGCGTGCGTTCGAACGCCACCGGCCGCATGTCAAATGGACACCGGAGCGCCGTTTCCGCGCGTCGCCGCCGTCCCCTGTGGTCGCCGGAGCGCGCCGGCATACACATTCTGCGATGGGTCACCTCCAGGTGGACCTCACACATCAGGGGATTAGATTAGGCACTAACCCCCACTGACATGCGGGCCCAGGCACTGTAGCATTAGATTAACTCTAATTGTCCTCTATGACACTGACAGTAGGCCCCACTTGTTAATTAGATTAATTAAAACGTTTTAAAATTCTGTTAACTAAACGTGACGCTGACCAGTGGGACCCACTGGTCAGGTTTAACCAGTCAGCCCCTCTGCTGACTGGGCTGCTGACTCAGCACCCTGGCCCCACTGTCAGCCTTTGGTGCAAACAGCTGGGTACAGTTATGTGTACCCATAGCAAATTTCCATTTATAGTTCGAAATAATATTAATTCCAGAAAATCTAATAAACTTTGGAAAACCATAGAAAATAAACTGTAACTTGGATGAAAATAATTTATATATGAAAAATGACCAGAAAAATATAAAAAATCTGAATATGTCCTCCACATGCATGATAAAAACCCTCTAACATAAAGAACATTGACATTTTACTACCAGATCAATCTAATGAATAGTACTTGGAGCTGGGAAAATATTCCAAATATTTTTCCGCTTCAATTAAAATGCTTAGTAATGCATTAGGGCATATCATCATCACTTTGACCATGACATGCATTGTGTGTTGCATTTATTTATCTGTTATTTATTTGTTTTCCCCTCTTTGCTTCTTTCTGGTAGACCCCGGGACCGCTGTTGATCCTGCGATCGACTACACAGTTGAGGATCCGGTTCCGTCTGCAGAGCAACTAGGCAAGCAAAAACCCCTTGATCATTCCGATATCACCTATTCTTTCTCTCTACATTCATGCATTAGGTGTTGGTACCGTTATCGATCGGTAGCTCCTATTCTGATGCATAGCTTGATTTTTTTCGCCTGATATAGATGCTTTACATGTTATCCTAGCATGCCTAGTTTAGTGATACGTCTCCAACGTATCTATAATTTATGAAGAATTCATGCCATGTTTATTATAGTTTTGTATGATTTTGGTGCACTTTTATATGACCTTTATATGATTTTTATGGACTAACATATTGACCTAGTGCCCAGTGCCAGTTGCTGTTTTCTGTTTGTTTTTGGTTTTCGAGAAAATCCATATCAAATGAAGTCCAAAAGCAGCGAAACTTTTTGACGATTTTTTCTGGAAGGAAACTGACCCAGGAAGCTTCAGAGGAGCAGCAGAAGAGCCACAGGGGCCCCACGAGCCACCTGGGCGTGCCTGCCCCCCCCCCCCCCACCCCCCCCCCCACGCGCGTGCCCTGGTGCCTCGTGGGCCACCTGTGACACCTCTTCGCGTGATTCCAATGCCAAAAAATCATATATATTCAGAAACCCTCGAAAGTTAACCTAGATGAGTTTTTACACCGCCGCAAGCCTCTGTACCTCCACGATCTCATCAACAGCCCTTTTCCGGCACCCTGTCGGAGGGGGGAAAGCATCACCGGAGGCCATCTTCATCATCCCGGCAGTCTCCATGACGAGGAGGGAGTAGTTCACCCTCGGGGCTGAGGGTATGTACTAGTAGCTATGTGTTTGATCGCTCTCTCTCGTGTTCTTGATTTGGCACGATCTTGATGTATCGCGAGCTTTGTTAATATAGTTGGATCATATGGTGTTTCTTCCCTCTCTATCCTTGTTGTGATGAATCGAATCTTTTCCCTTTGAGGTTTCGTTATTGTTGGATTGAATATTTCAGATTTCAGAACACTTGAAGTATGTCTTGCATATGAATACCCATGGTGACAATGGGGTATTATATTGATTCACTTGATATATGTTTTGGCACTCAACTCGCGGATTCCCGTGGTGACATTGGGGCAATCTATGCATAGGGTTTGATGCACGTTTTCATTATCTTTTCTCCGATAGAAACTTTGGGGTGCTCTTTGGAGTTCTTTGTGTGGATTGAATATTATGTTTATGAAGTTGTTTGATGAATATCGTATAATCAACTCATGGATACTTGTGGTGACATTGGAGTATCTAGGTGACATTAGAGTTGGTTGATGTGTATCATATGGTGTTATTTTAGTACGAACTCTAAGGCTATTTGTGACACTTATAGGAATAGCTCAATAGATCGATCGGAAAGGATAACTTTGAGGTGGTTTCGTACCCTACAAACAATTTCTATCTTATGTTCTCTGCTAATAGGAACTTGGGAGTGATTCTTTATCGCACATTCAGGGGTGATTATATGATCCAATTATGTTAGCATTGTTGAGAGATTGCACTAGTGAAAGTATGAACCCTAGGCCTCGTTTTTAAGCATTGCAATACCTTTTGTACTCACTTTTGTTACTAGTTACCTTGCTGTTTAGATATTTTCAGATTACAAAAACCTATATCTATTATCCATACTAGACTTGTATCACCATCTCTTCGCCGAACTAGGGCACCTATACAATTTACCATTGTATTGGGTGTGTTGGGGACACAAGAGATTTCTTGTATTTGGTTGCAGGGTTGTTTGAGAGATACCATCTTCATCCTAAGCCTCCCACGGATTGATAAAGCTTAGGTCATCAACTTGAGGGAAAATTAATACTGTCCTACAAAACTCTGCGCTTGGAGGCCCAACACGAGTCTACAAGAATAAGTTGTGTTGTGGACATCATTTAGCTATGCTGGTGTTCCATCAGATGGCCCTACACCTTGTCCGTGGTGCTATGTTAGATTGTCGGGCCGTGATCCCCTTTGGGCGATGATCATGGATAAACTTTTATTATCACACTACAATGTTCCGTTATGTTGAGATGGGGGCTGAAAGGGCCGAGGGATGCCATCCAGGATGAGATGGGTCTGGCTCCCGACGGTTCCCCGAGTGATTTGTTGTGGCGGAACGACAAGGCAGGTAGATACCCTCTGGATGAGGTGAGCCTGGGCCCTCGGCGTTGGCACAAGTAAATAAGAATAACCCGCTTAACGATATTAGGGCATTTAATCCGAGACTTCCACTGGCACATACGCACTAACCGCCACGCGGGATAATGGTTTATGGGGCCCTCGGCGTCATCAGTTCCTCCCGAAAGCTACCCAGATGTCACAGTTCAGAGATGTGGGCTGATTGTTGGGGTGAGCGGAAACTGCCTACTGCTGATGCAGAGGTGGGCTTGGTCCCCAGCCAGTCGCGCAACGTGCCAAGAGTGCTTAGGGTGAGCGGCCGAACATCCCTTCATGCTTAGGATGTAGACCAACGGGTGAACTCTCCAGAGAGCTGAGGTAGGACTTCGGCGTGTCGATCATCTGAGCCTGGGCAGACCCATGGAAAAGTGTGTCCGGCCATAGGGTAATCGAGCGTGTCAGGCTATGTGGTGCACCCGTGCAGGGAAGTTAAACTATTCGAATAGCCGTGTCCATGGTAATAGGACGACTTGGAGATGTTTCCCGATCTTCTACAACTTAAAATGGATACCTAATAAAATACACCAACCTGATATATATATATATATATACTGCCCGTGGACCTCTTTCTCGCAGGGAGTCGAGGAGGGATCTTAGGGTAGTGCCCTGTTGTATTGTTACTTGTATTCATGTGCGCTACTCTCTTCTATTGCTGCAAGCTACTCTATGCTCTTCCCTTGCTGCAAGATGCTGGTGCTTCCCCCCCTTTATTCTGGTATTTCTGCAGTATAGTCCACAGATATACCCCTTTCATTTGATACCGATGCATATGTAGTATAGATCTGATGTAAGTCTTGCGAGTACTTTGGATGAGTACTCACCGTTGCTTTGCACTTCTTTTCCTTCTATCCGGTTGCTGCTATCAGATGGTAGCACTCCGGATGCAGCTAATCCCATCGTTGGATACTATCTGGAGTACGACGTCGCCAAGTAGTTCAGAGGTCCCAGGCAGGAGACCTGCACCTTTGGGTGGAATTGTCTTTTGCTTCTGCCTACCTAAGGCACCTTTGCTAATCATGTATGTAGCCAGACCTAACTTGCTTTCTGTACTGATGTATTAATGGGTCCTCGTGGCCCCTATTTGTAATATAATGTTTTATGTTTATTTTGTGTCGTACAGTTGTGTTGTTATACTACAGTGAAGTCACCATTCGTGATCGTGCATGCTGCGTGTATGATTAGTGCACGATTATGATCGAGGGCGTCACAATCATGAGGACTTACCCTTGGCTGGAAATGAAGGGAGATGAAGACTATCAGCGCGACGTCTATCGCCATCTACGCACTCCCTCAATCGCCTCGTCCGATTCTGCTAATACTATAATCAATCAGGTTGACGACTATGTTGCTTCTACCCCACCCTCTGGCACTGTTGCTGCTGCGACAAATGAAGCTGCTCCTCCACCACCTCCTACGACTGAAGCTCATGCGTTTGCGCCAATGGCTTCAATGACATCTGCTTTATCTCTCAAACAACCCTGCAACCAAATACAAGAAATCTCTTGTGTCCCCAACACACCCAATACAATGGTAAATGGTATAGGTGCACTAGTTCGGCGAAGAGATGGTGATAAAAGTGTAGTATGGATAGTAGATATAGGTTTTTGTAATCTGAAAATATAAAAACAGCAAGGTAGCAAGTAACAAAAGTGAGCACAAACGGTATTGCAATTCTTGAAAACAAGGCCTAGGGTTAATACTTTCACTAGTGCAATCTCTCAACAATGGTAATATAATTGGATCATATAACCATCCCTCAACGTGCAATAAAGGATCACTCCCAAGTTCCTATTAGCGGTGAACATAAGATAGAAATTGTTTGTAGGGTACGAAACCACCTCAAAGTTGTCCTTTCCGATCAATCTATTGAGCTATTCCTACAAGTGTCACAAACAGCCCTAGAGTTCGTACTAGAATAACACCATATGATACACATCAACCAACTCTAATGTCACCTAGATACTCCAATGTCACCACAAGTATCTGTGAGTGGATTATACGACATGCATCAAACAACTTTATAATCATAATACTCAATCCACACAAAGAACTCCAAGGAGCACCCCAAAGTTTCTATCGGAGAAAAGATAATGAAAACTTGCATCAACCCCTATGCATAGATTACCCCAATGTCACCGCGGGAATCCGCGAGTTGAATGCCAAAACATATATCAAGTGAATCAATATAATACTCCATTGTCACCATGGGTATTCATATGCAAGACATACATCAAGTGTTCTCAAATCTGAAATATTCAATCCGACAATAACGAAACCTCAAAGGGAAAAGATTCGATTCATCACAACAAAGATAGAGAGGGAAGAAACTCCATATGATCCAACTATATTAACAAAGCTCGCGATACATCATGATCGTGCCAAATCGAGAACACGAGAGAGAGAGAGATAAAACACATAGCTACTGGTACAAACCCTCAGCCCCGAGGGTGAACTACTCCCTCCTCGTCATGGAGACCGCCGGGATGATGAAGATGGCCTCCGGTGATGATTCCCCCCTCCTGCAGGGTGCCGGAAAAGGGTTGTAGATTAGATCGTGGAGGTACAGAGGCTTGCGGCGGCAGTGTCGAAGTTCTAGGGTTATTTCTGGGGGTTTCTCTATTTATAGGATTTTTCAACGTTGGAATCAGGTCAGAAGGAGCCACGTGGGCCTCACGAGGTACTAGGGCGCGCCCTGGTGCCTCGTGGGCACTGGGTGGCCCCCCTCCAGTGGGTCTTGTTCCAGTATTTTTTATTTATTCCATAAAAAATCTCCAAAAAGTTTCATCCAATTCCAAGAACTTTTATTTCTGCACAAAAAACAACACCATGGCAATTCTGCTGAAAACAGCGTCAGTCCGGGTTAGTTCTAATCAAATCATACCAAAACCATATAGAATTGTTATAAACATGGCATGAATACTTCATAAATTATAGATACATTGGAGACGTATCAGCATCCCCAAGCTTAATCCCCGCTCGTCCTCGAGTAGGTAAATGATAAAAGAAATAATTTATGAAGTGTGAATGCTAGCATAATGCATAAGTTTGATCAATAATAATTTCAATCACTTTTTCTAGCATCAATATATATCATAATCAGTAGCTCATCTCATAAAACTTCTCATGATCAAGTAGCAAGCTATTCACATGTTTAAAGTATAGGCCATAAACTTTCTTGAAAACTAACAAACTATGTTCTCAGTCATCAAACAATTGCAATTCATCTTATTTTCAGGAAGGGTCTATGTAAGAGCTTTGATCTAGAAAATTCCACATACTCAACCATCATTTAGTCATCCATGATTGCTGACACTCAAAGCATATTTTTAGAACAAACCGTTTCAGTCAAACACATAGTAAGATAGGGGCTTAATGTTTTGCCTCCCAACTTATTTATCTCAGGGATAATGTCAACAATAATAACTCATGATCACCTATATTCAACTGGATATATGTGCCTGGATCTTTCCCTACCACATAATGCTTGCCAACTAAAGAATAAATAGAGCAGAATAGGGATGAACATTGATGACTCTTGCATAAAAGTAAATACAGAAAAGTAAATACAGAAAAGTAAAAGATAGGCCCTTCGCAGAGGGAAGCAGAGGTTGTATTATTGAGATATGCAGAAGCATGTTTTCCTCTCTCAAAATAATTTTCAGTAGCATCATGAAGAAATTCAACAATATACCCATCACACAAAGCATTCCTTTCATGATCCACAAGAATATAAATTTTATTACTCTCCACATAAGAAATTTTATTCTCATTCATAATAGTGGGGGTATCATATGAAACTCGAATACTATAAATTGTTTCCACATTAAAAGAGTAATGTTCAGTAAAAGGGTATTCATAATTATGACAAGTTTTATAAATATAATCATCTCTACTTTTTTATAACATAAGTATCATCACAATAATCATCATAAGTAGGAGGCATGCAATCATCATAACAAATTTGATCATTCAAAGTAGGGGGACTAAAAAGATCATCTTCATTAAGCATAGCATCCACAAGCTTGGGACATACATTAATTGCAACACATAAATTCTCAAACATGTCATTCTCATCAAACATAGCATCCCCAAGCTTGTGGCTTTGCATATCATAAGCATAATTACTCTCATCATTAATAGTATGAATAGCACCAATAGTATAGCAATTATTATCATCATAATTTTCCAAGTTGGTGCCATAAAGATTTTCAAGATCATAAGAGGTATCATTATCTTCCCAATCATAATCATCATAATGAGTAATAGGCATAGTAAAATCATCCTCAATAGTTCCTTCGGACATTGTACCATAAGACAAAGAAGCAATATCATCATTAAGTATATCATCTTCCACAATTATTTTTGATTCGGTCTCATGAGGCACAACAATAATAGGAGCAACATTATTTGGGAGGGATACCTTTTTACCTCTACTCTTTTTTCTTTTCTTCTTCACGACATCATGTGTGGGTTTAATCAATTTTTCCAAGCTTCTTATTGATGAGATTGGTTGAATAGGAAGCTCCTCCTTGTCACCTATTTCATCATGAGAGACAATAGGAGGGAAAGTGGAAATCTTTACCCTTTCATTAGTGTTCCTTTTATATTCTATTGGTTTTCCCGTCTTTCTATAGTTGGCAATATAAGCATTCTCATTGCAATTTACCACACAAAACATATAGATTTCCTCTAGATTAGTTTCAATGTTATCTGTGAGAATGAATACTTCAAACCAACTATTTTTATGTGTCAATTCCTCACACCCCAAAAATAGATAAAGCTCATTATATAGTTCAAGGGCGGTCAAGTCATTACAATATTTAGCCATGATTCGATCATGAAAAAGTATGCATTGAAAATTAGGGTGACCAACTTTATTGCAAAGTTCACAAGTAATGGGATGAAGAGAGCATAATTTTGTAGCAAATTCATCTATCCCTTTGAGCAAAAAATTGGTCCTATCATGTTTATGCTTCTTACAAAATCTATCATCCCTATAAGGCATTTCTTCACAAACTTTATGCACTCCACAAAAATTGACATGCTTATAAGAAACATTTTTTTCATGACTAGTGCAATCATCATTAGTATTTTGGATATTCATAGAATTCATACTAACAACATTGCAATCATGCTCATCATTCAGAGATTTTATGCCAAACATTTTATTGAATTCTTCTTCTATCAATTGAGCACAATTTTCCTTTCCATCATTTTCACGAAAGACATTATAAAGATGAATAATATGAGGCAACCTCAATTCCATATTTTTTTTTGTAATTTTCTTTTATAAACCAAACTAGTGATAAAACAAGAAACTAAAAGATTCGATTGCAAGATCTAAAGATATACCTTCAAGCACTCACCTCCCCGGCAACGGCGCCAGAAAAGAGCTTGATGTCTACTACTCAACTTATTCTTGTAGACTCGTGTTGGGCCTCCAAGCGCAGAGTTTTGTAGGACAATAGCAATTTTCCCTCAAGTGGATGACCTAAGGTTTATCAATCCGTGGGAGGCGTAGGTTGAAGATGGTATCTCTCAAACAACCCTACAACCAAATACAAGAAATCTCTTGTGTCCCCAACACACCCAATACAATGGTAAATTGTATAGGTGCACTAGTTCGGCGAAGAGATGGTGATAAAAGTGTAGTATGGATAATAGATATAGGTTTTTGTAATCTGAAAATATAAAAATAGCAAGGTAGGAAGTAACATAAGTGAGCACAAATGGTATTGCAATGCTTGAAAACAAGGCCTAGGGTTCATACTTTCACTTACATCAAGTGTTCTCAAATCTGAAATATTCAATCCGACAATAACGAAACCTCAAAGGGAAAAGATTCGATTCATCACAACAAAGATAGAGAGGGAAGAAACTCCATATGATCCAACTATATTAACAAAGCTCGCGATACATCAAGATCGTGCCAAATCGAGAACACGAGAGAGAGAGATAAAACACATAGCTACTGGTACAAAACCTCAGCCCCGAGGGTGAACTACTCCCTCCTCATCATGGAGACCACCGGGATGATGAAGATGGCCTCCGGTGATGGTTCCCCCCTCCGGCAGGGTGCCGGAAAAGGGCTGTAGATTAGATCGTGGAGGTACAGAGGCTTGCGGCGGCGGAGTCGAAGTTCTAGGGTTATTTCTGGGGGTTTCTCTATTTATAGGATTTTTCAGCATTGGAATCAGGTCAGACGGAGCCACGTGGGCCCCACGAGGTACCAGGGCGCGCTTGGGGGGGGTGGCGCGCCCTGGTGCCTCGTGGGCACTGGGTTCCCCCCTCTAGTGGGTCTTGGTTCCAGTATTTTTTATTTATTCCATAAAAAATCTCCAAAAAGTTTCATCCAATTCCAAGAACTTTTATTTCTGCACAAAAAACAACACCATGGCAATTCTGCTGAAAACAGCGTCAGTCCGGGTTAGTTCTAATCAAATCATACCAAAACCATATAAAATTGTTATAAACATGGCATGAATACTTCATAAATTATAGATATGTTGGAGACGTATCGGTCATCCACTTGAGGGAAAATTGCTACTGTCCTACAAAACTCTGCGCTTGGAGGCCCAACACGAGTCTACAAGAATAAGTTGTGTAGTAGACATCATGCTCTTTCCTGGCGCCGTTGCCGGGGAGGTGAGTGCTTGAAGGTATATCTTTAGATCTTGCAATTGAATCTTTTAGTGTCTTGTTTATCACTAGTTTGGTTTTATAAAAACAAAACTACAAAAAAATGGAATTGAGGTTGCCTCATATTAGTCGTCTTTATAATGTCTTTCTTGAAAATGATGGATCGGAAAATTGTGCTCAATTGATGGAAGAATAATTCAATAAAATGTTTGGCATAAAATATTTGAATGATGAGCATGATTGCAATGTTGTTAGTATGAATTCTCTGAGTATCCATGATGCTAATGATATGCAAAGCCACAATCTTGGGGATGCTATGTTTGATGAAGATAATATTTTTAGTCCCCCAAGTTTTGATGAGAAAATTTATTATGATTGCATGCCTCCTATCTATGATGATTATTGTGATGACATGTATGCTATAACGAATAATGATAAATATGAAACTTGTCATCATGATTTTAATTTTCAATTGGATTATGCCAATCAAGTATCTCATGATAGTTATTTTGTTGAGTTTGCTCCCACTATTATGAATGAGAAGAAAATTGCTTATGTGGAGAGTAGTAAAATTTCTATGCTTGTGGATCATGAAAAGAATGCTTTATGTGATAGCTATATTGTTGAATTCATTCATGATGCTACTGAAAATTATTATGAGAGAGGATGATATGCTTGTAGGTGTTGCAATAATATCAAGTTTCCTCTCTATGTGTTGAAAGTTTTGAAGTTATGCTTATTTTGCCTTCCTATGCTAGTTGATTCTTGCTCCCATAAACTATTTGCTCACAAAATCCCTATGCATAGGAAGTGGTTTAGGCTTAAATGTGCTAGTCATATGCTTCATGATGCTCTCTTTGTGTTTCAATTCTTTACTTTTATGTGAGCATCATTGAAATCATCATGCCTAGCTAAAAGGCATTAAAAAAAAGCGCTTGTTGGGAGACAACCCAAGATTTACCCCTACTGTTTTTGTGTGTTCACATGATTAATCTACTGTAGTAATCATGTTTTATATGTTTTCTTTCAATAATGTTCAAAGTAAAGCCTTTGGGATAGTGTGGATGCTTGTTGATTTGATTCTGTGCAAAAACAGAAACTTTTGCATCCAGTGATGGAATTTCTATTCTGTACTGGAGCGTGAAACAATTATGAAATTTTTACACAGTATTTTTTTACAAAGTTTTTGCGTTGTCCTAATTTTTCATAATTTTTGGAGGTACAGAAGTATGGTTTTTAAATCACTCACTACATGCTGTTCTGTTTTTGACAGACTCTGTATTCGGTGCATAGTTTGCTTGTTTTAGTGTTTCCATAGCTTATATTATGAGATATAAATTGTGGAAATGATGGAATACAGTAGGCATTATGTGAGAACAATTATGAATCTTGTCTTGACAGTACCTAAGTGGATGATTTATTTTTATCATACTAACCTATCTCACGAAGTTCCGTTAAGTTTTGTGTGATTGAAGTTTTCAAGTTTTGGGTGAGATATCGATATGAGGAGAATAAGGAGCAGCAAGACCCTAAGCTTGGGGATGCCCAAAGCGCCCCAAGGTAATATTCAAGGAAGACCCAAGCAACTAAGCTTGGGGATGCCCCGGAAGGCATCCCCTCTTTCGTCTTCAACACTATCGGTAACCTCACTTGGAGCTATATTTTTATTCGTCACATAATATGAGTTTTGCTTGGAGCGTCATTTTCTTTTGTTGAGATTTTCTTTATGCTATCAATAATCATGTTTTGTATTTTTTAGTTCAATAAAATGCCAATTATAGCCATTACCATGCTCAGTTTGCAAGTTTATGTGTTGCTGTTTGAAAACAGAAAGTTTTCTGTTATGTCCAGAATATTCCTGATTAGTCAGGACATGATAAAAATCTGAAATTTGAAAACAGTAAGCATACATGAGTTCTCTGTCACGTGGTAATTTTTCAGAATTTTTGAAGTTAGGGAAGTATAAATTCTTATTCACTCTTCACAGACTGTTCTGTTTTGGCAGATTGCTGATAAAGTTTCATTGTTTGCATATGTTTGCTAGTTTAATGTTTCTATTTGAGGATAGGAGTATTAAATATGCAGAGGCATTTAGTATGAAATATTTAATTATAATTTTAGTGATTTGCTACAGTAGAGAATGTTAAGGTTTTGAGTTGACTTATACTAACTTATCTCACGAGTTCTTGTTGAGTTTTGTGTGGATGAAATTTTTAAGATTTAGGAGAAGCCATGATATGAGAGGAATTAAGGAGACACAAGAGCTCAAGCTTGGGGATGCCCAAGGCACCCCATGATAATATTCCAAGAAGTCTCAAGCAACTAAGCTTGGGGATGCCCCGGTTGGCATCCCACCTTTCTTTATCAACACCTATCGGTTAGCCTAAGGTTTTACTTCTTCACATGATATGTGCTATTCTTGGAGTGTCCTTTTATTTTCATTTTGTTTGCTGTTTTAATAAAATTATCAAGATCTGAAATATTTATTTTGAGAGAGTCTTCACATAGCTACTTAATTGTTTGCCTACTCATTGATCTTCACTTATATCTTTTGGAGTAGTTTGTCATTTACTCTTGTGCTTCATTTATATCCTATGAGTAAATTTTTGAATGAATTGAATATCATAAAGATGAAATTATATGTGCTTCATATGCTTATATCATGTCTAGTAGTACACTAGCAGAAAAGGGCCCATTAGTCCCGGTTCCAGAGGCCCATTTGTCCCGGTTCTGGAACCGGGACTAAAGGGTCGGGACTAAAGCCCAAAACCATTAGTCCCGGTTCTCTTACGAACCGGGACCAAAGGGGCTTCACGTGGCCGCTGCGGGAGCCCAGGCAGGAGGACCTTTAGTCCCGATTGGTAACGCCAACCGGGACCAAAAGGCGGCCACGCGTCAGCAGCTCGTAGTCGCTGGGGGTTTTGTTTTTTTTTGGAAGGGGGGGTTTTGGGGTTTTGGAGGGTTAATTTAGGGGTTTCATATTGTGTTAACGAGCTAATAGAGAGAAGTAACCTCTCTTTTTCCGTGCTTGGTCGATGCTAGCTACTACACATATAGAGAGAACTCGACGCTAGCTAGTAAGCAAATAAAGGAAACCATTAATTACACAAGATCGTCATGAACATATATAGAGAGAAGTGACATCTCTTTCTTCGTGCTTGGTCGAACAATAAGTTTTCGTATATCTATCCGACGCTGCTACATATGTACAATATATAACATCCCTTACAACCATTTCAATTTCACATGGTATTCTCCGTGTTCAGGTATGACGTGGTCAAGAAAGAATCCCGGCAATTCCTCTTGAATTGCTCGTATGCGATCATGTGGTAGGAGTTCATCCCGCATCTGCCAGATCTAATTTAAAGAAGGGGGTCAATACATATATATGAATGAAACTCAACACAATTGATGGTAATATATCAAATAAAATTGTGAATATTGTTTACGTACTTCAAATTGTTTCTCAGAGGAGGCCCGTTCAGAGGTATAGTAGCGAATGAACTCGCATACGTAGTATCCACGTAAATGAGTGTTGGTGCCTGCAACAAGCACTTTACGAGAATAGAGTTCAATCAAATTGATAAGCAAGCATGATAATGGTATTGATGAAACTAGAATCAATGAGAGATGCGCGGAACTAGCTAGTACTACTTACTTTGGGGTGTGTAAATCGCAGCTCCTTCTTCAGACCCGGAACCTTAGCGGTGAACGTTTTCCAAACCCTGGCAGGCAATGAAAATGATTACTTGATATCAGGAAATGAACGAAAGTTGCCGATATGGTCCCGGTATTGATTGAACTTACTTCTGGAGCATTGCAGTCATGTCCGCATAATACTTGGGATCTTTACGGAGCGAGTCTAAGACAGTTACTAATGCCCCGTCAAGGTTAATGGATAGCAGAATATAGTGGAAGCTGCGCACGCATAACTCATCAATTACGTTACTTAACCACGAGTAAGCGGAACCGAATATGCAGAAGACAGTAACACTCACTTGAAGTTGTAAGGAAAGAGTATTTCCCTTTTGTTTTGATGTGTAAGGAACGTTTCTAGCAAGTTGTTCTCGGTATCTTCAGCCGCCTTTCGTACCGACCATTCATTTCCGGTATTTGGGCTAATGAACCCAATGTCGAAGATTCCTGTTTTTTTGCATTCGACCATCTTCAATCGGCATAATATAGTGAGGATAATTATATATACATGCAATGAACGAGCTGAGCTAGATAATTAATTATAGAAGTAATACTTACAGACAGTAGCAAGTCACGAGTTGTTTGTCGAGGGCCTTTCGATTGTATAATTGAAATAACTCCACAAACTCAACAGGCAGCAGGTCGACTCCACGGAAGTCATGCTCTTTTTTAATTCCGACTAACAAACTGTCTTTCCCAGACTTCCTGCAGGTTTCCATGTACCAGTCATGCAATTTTTGCATCATCGTTGTTAGATGAGGATGATCAGGTTTGACGAGAGGCTTCCCGTGCTAGTATCTAAAGACGTCTACTACCTCAGCTGTTTCAAACTGTACATCATCGGGCAGGTAATCATCAAGAGTGGTACCGGGCAGTAGCACCGGATGATTAGCGATATCGCTAGACACCTTGAGCGGGGGGCACGATTGCTTCTCCTGTTCGCCGAGCTGGGGAATTGTTTTCCCACTTCTTCGTTTTTTCGCTCCTGCAGCACTGGAAGTACTTCCCGACTGCTGCGCTTCAGCATGTGTCTTAGTAATTATGCGGTCATAGTTGGAATCCGGCGGAGGCGGTGGTGGTCGCTTCAGGGCATTGATAGTGCGCTTCACTTTCACCGGATCTACCTTCTCCTTCGGAGGTGGAGTTTTCTTTGCAAAATGGTCCCTCAGTTGGGCACGACATATGTCCTTGTTTTCCTTCTCGGTCCTCTCATATGGTAACTTTTCCAGAGGCTTGAGAGATGGACCGTATCTGAATTGGCTCCCGCCTCTGCTTGTACTGCTAGCCGCCGGAGCGGCGGCGTCTCTCTTCCGTCGTTGCTGACGAGGCGGAGAAATCCGACGCGCCGGAGGAGCCGGAGCGGCGGCGTCTGTCTTCCGCCGTTGCCGACGAGGCTGAGGAGGAGGCGGACTGCTCCGACGCGCCGGAGTAGGCGAAGGAGGAGGCGGAGTGCCCTGACGCGTCGGAGGAGCCGGAGAAGGAGGCGGAGTGCCCTGATCACTTGCCGGAGGAGGAGGAGGAGGAGGAGGAGGCGGAGTGCCCTGACTCGCCGGAGGAGGAGGAGGCGGAGGCGTCCAGTTTGGAAGCTTGATGTACTCCTTCTGCCATAGACATGTACTCCTCAGGGCACGAACCAGCTGATTCTCCCCTTCACCTGTAGAGTGGTCAAGCTCGAGCTCCTCAAATCCCTCCATTACTTCATCCACCATCACAACAGCATAGCCATGTGGAATCGGACGGCAGTGAAAAGTTCCGTTGGGTTGAGGAGGTGCAACAGAGCCGACAGCCGCCTTGAAAGTGAGGTTCCGGCATTTCGTCATAAGCTCGCAATGTTGAGCCTCCGTGATAGTATTCACGGGGTAGCTAGGAGACGTGAAGTCAGGCTGAACGGGCTCTGTGGAAGCGACGCTGCTTCTCCGCTGAGATGGCGGGGTAGCTTCTGGGGTAGCTTCGTGCCGCTGAGATGGTTGGCCGGCAGCTCGCTGGCTCTCAGCTTCCTCTAGCTTTCGTAGTCTTGCATTGAGCTTCTGAATTTCGCTCAGCTCCGCTTTCCTCTTTCTCTCCCGGCTTCTGTAACTGCCTGCGTCGGGAAACCCAACCTTCCACGGAACGGAGCCTGGTGTGCCTCGTGTTCGTCCAGGGTGCTCAGCATTCCCTAGGGCCTCAGTCAGCTCGTCCTTCTCTCTGTCGGGAATGAACGTCCCTTCCTGCGCTGCGGTGATATACTCCTGAAGCTTCGTGACGGGTATTGCAAGTTGCTCGTCCGTCCAACGGCACTTCCCTGTTTCAGGGTCCAAAGTTCCCCCAACCCCGAAGATCCAAGTCCTTGAACGGTCTGGCCAGTTCAATGTCTGTGGTACGACCCCTTTAGCAATCAGGTCATTCTCAGCTTTGTCCCACAACGGCCGGGCTTTGAGGTAGCCACCTGACCCCGTGTGATGGTGATACTGCTTCTTTGCAGCGTTGTTCTTGTTTGTCTCTGACATTTTCTTACTCTTGTCCGATGTCTTGTAGGCCACAAATGCGGGCCAGTGATCTTTTATCTTCTCAAATCGGACGGTGAATTCTGGAGTCTTCCCTTTGTCGACAAACTTTGATTTCAACTCATTCTTCCACCTCCTGAATAGATCTGCCATCTTCTCAAGAGCACACGCCTTGACCAGTGGCTCTATAACTGGCTTATTCGGATCCTCCTCTGGCGGTAGGGTGAAATTTGCCTTCAGCGCGGTCCAAAGATCATCTTTCTTTCTATCGGTGACATAATCACCTTCAGGGGCGTCGTCCTTAGGCTTATTCCATTGCTTGATGCTGATCGGGATGTTGGCCCTAACAATAACTCCGCACTGAGCAGAAAATGCGTCCTTGGTCCGCTTGGGTTCAATCGGATGGCCATCGTCCACGAGTGCTGTGATCGTGAAACTTTCATCCTTGCGCAACCTCTTCTTCGGGCCTCGTCTCGTTACCGAAGTTTGGCTCGATCCGGAGGGCTATAAAAGAAGAAAGAAGAGTTAATATATGTACATACCAAAACAATTAATACATCAATTAGCTAGTCAGCACAGGCTTAATTAATATATATACCTTGCCGGACTTTGCAACAGCTCCCTCCTCCGTTCGGTCACCGGAGCCGTCATCATGGTCTCCTTCTTCCTCTGACATTCGGTAACCGGAGCCATCATGATCATGTCCTTCCTCCTCCATTGTTCGATCACCGGAGCCGTCATCCTCTCCTTCCAGACCATCGGTGTCGTTGAGAAACGACAAGACATCACGTCCGCCGAGGATTATGTCCCCCAACAACTGTTCTTGTTCCAAGTCTCTTTGAGCCATAGTTTCTGCAAATATTACAACATAGCAATTAATATACAAACATGAATGTCCGACGTCCGGACCGCCTCTCTCATGAATGTCAAACAAGGGATTCTCTTAACCTTTAAGGGATTTAATTAACAAAATGGCGCCATTCTGGATGTGCAGAAAATGGTCCATATTTTTCCTGATCTCATCTACCCTTCTATATGTCACGTTGTCTAGTGTTAAAGGATTCAAGAAAACCATGGCTTCATCATTAGCCGGAAGTAACAGGCGCATAATGGTACGAAGCTCTCCAAAATATCGCTATTTGGTACGCTGTAACAGGCGCATAATGGTACGAAGCCGTTGTCTAGTGTTTTGGAATGGAGTCCCGGATAGGATAATTAATTAGCTTTTTGGTACGAAGTTCAGCAAGAGCCTTCCGAATATCGCTATTTGGAAGGCCTTTGCTGAAATTCGTACCAAAAAGCGAATTATTCTATCCGGAACTCCGTTCCAAAACAACTTTGAAGAGCTTCGTAGCATCATACGCCTGTTACTTCCGGCTAATGATGAAGCCATGGATTTCTTCAATACTTTGACAGACAACGTGACATATAGAAGAATATATATATAGATGAGATCAGAAAAAAATTGGATCAACTTGTGCACATCCATAATGGGGGCATTCTTGATAAATCTATGTCAAAAGTCAAACTTTCACATATGATCAAACTTTGACATATGATCAAAATTTGACATATGATCAAATGTTGCATATGTATATCGACAATGCTTTTTTTCTAGGGTTTGGGTGGCCTCGAGAGTTGGTCGCCCGGTATATCGAGAGGGGGGTGAACATTTTACCTTAGTAACTTAGAAAAAAAATGTTATCGGGGAGGGGGTATATCGACAACGCTTTTTTTCTAGGGTTTGGGTGGCCTCGAGAGTTGGTCGCCCGGTATATCGAGAGGGGGGTGAACATTTTACCTTAGTAACTTAGAAAAAAAATGTTATCGGGGAGGGGGTATATCGAGAACGCTTTTTTTCTAGGGTTTGGGTGGCCTTGAGAGTTGGTCGCCCGGTATATCGAGAGGGGGGTGAACATTTTACCTTACTAACTTAGAAAAAAAATGTTATCGGGGAGGGGGTATATCGACCCCCCCCCTCATGTCGAAGTTATCGGGGAGGGGGTATATCGACAACGACATACATACATGGAAAAAATGCTATCCATCTATACATACATAGCCACATACATATATACATGGAAAAAAATGCTATGAAAAAAAATACATATATGAACAAAAAAATGCTATGAACATCCATACATACATACATATAGCCACATACAAAAAAATTAATACATATATGAACATCCATACGTACATATAGCCACATACATATATACATTATATATATATATGAACAAAAAATTCATCATATAAAAAATGAACAAAAAATGATATGAACAGAGCCGGGGCGGCGGCGGCTCACAGCGGGGGCGGCCAGCGAGGGCAACGGCGGGGGCCGCGAGGGCGTCGGTGACGGCGACGGTGGGGGCGGGCCGGGGCAGGGGCGTGGCCGGGCGCGCTCGGGGGCGGCGGACGGCGTCGGCTGGCGAGGGCGACGGCGGGGGCGGCGCGCGAGGGAGCCGGCGACGGCATCGGCTGGCGAGGGCGACGGCGGGGGCGGCGCACGAGGGAGCTGGCGACGATGGCGACGGTGGGGGCGGGCCGGGGCGCAGGGGCGCGGCCGGGCGCGCTCGGGGGCGGCGGACGGCGACGGCGTGGGCGGCGGACGGCGTCGGCGTGGGCTCGGGGGCGGGGCAGGGGCACGGGCGACGGCGACGGCGTCGGGGCATCCTGGCGGCATCGAGGAGGTCGGCGTCGTCGGGGGGAACTGCGAGATGAAAATGAAAATTTTCACAAGTGCTGCTTATATACACACAGAATTGGTCCCGGTTTGAGGCAGGAACCGGGACCAATGCCCCCCTTTGGTCCCGGTTTGAGGCAGGAACCGGGACCAATGCCCCCCTTTGGTCCCGGTTAGAGCCACCAACCGGGACCAAAGGTCTCTTTTCAGCAGCCCAAAGGGCGGGAAGCAGAGACCTTTGGTCCCGGTTGGTGGCACGAACCGGGACCAAAGGTAGGAATTGGTCCCGGTTGGTGCCACGCACCGGGACCAAAGGGGTGCATTGGTCCCGGTTCGTGGCACCAACCAGGACCAATGGCCTACGCCTGGCACAGCCGCGGTGCGGTTGGATGTTTAGTCCCACCTCGCTAGCTGAGAGGCTTAGGCACTTGTTTATAAGCGTGGCTGCGCCATCTCTCTTGAACTCCTCTGAACTGCAGGCCTACGGGCCTAATCTCACACTGCTATGCATGTGGGCCTACTGGGCCTGTTGCGGGCCTGAATCCTGGCCCAACAAGCTGGTTGGGTTTCTAGTCGTATTCAGGCCGTGGTGGCCGAGTAGGTGGCATTTTTTAAAAAAATATTCCAGTTTTTTTGTTTTGTTTTTTGCTTTATTTATTTTATTTTGTTCCTACTTACTGTTTTTCAGTGATTCTTTTTGCTTTTAGGTCACAAAAATTATAAATTTCTGTTAGTGGCATTAGTTTTCAAATTTGAATAGCTTAAATTTGAATTTTTTGAAATTTGTGTGAATCACTAGTTTGTGAATAACTTTACTAAAAAAATAGATTTTTTAGTGATTCTTTTTCCTGCTATTTAATATTACTGTGTTTTATCATTATATTCAATTTGGTAAGTTTTAGGTTATTTTAAATTTCTATTTTAATCAAAAACAGATTTGGTTATTTTAGTTTGCTATTAAAGTCTCTAACAAAAAAATTCTTTATGAAAATTCTATAGGTTTATAAAAGCTTTTTAGTTGATTCCTTTTGCTATTAGAGTTTTATAAAAGCTTTTTAGTTGATTCTTTTTGCTATTGAAGAAGATTATAGTTTTGTTTTAGTTGATCATAACAGAATATTTTAATTGATTATTTTTAGTTCATTCTTTTTGCTATTAGAGTTTCATAAAAGTTTTCTAGTTCATTCTTTTTGCTATTAGTTCATTCTTTGAGCTAAATGACCCTGAAATTGAAAAGCACTACAAATGAACTCTGAAAAGGTTGAAAGTTGGCATGGTATCATCATTTCACCCACATAGCATGTGCTAAAGAGTTGAGAGGGTTACGGAAAAAACTGGATGCACTTCGTGTACAAAATGGAAAATCTCTTTCGAAGTATCAGGGTTTCGGACGAAAACTCATCTGTTACAAAGGGATTTCATTTTTTTGAACTTATTTGAACTCCAGACTTTTTGTGTGTTCAAAATGCACCATTCAAAGCCACATCATCAATTTTCAACCCTTTCTGACTTCATTTGGTATTTTTCATGCATTTACTGATTTTTTTGAGCTCAATGACCCTGAAATTGAAAAGCACTACAAATGAACTCTGAAAAGGTTGAAAGTTGGCATGGTATCATCATTTCACCCACATAGCATGTGCTAAAAAGTTGAGAGGGTTACGGCAAAAACTGGATGCACTTCGTGTACAAAATGGACAATCTCTTTCGAAGTATCAGGGTTTCGGACGAAAACTCATCTGTTACAAAGGTATTTCATTTTTTTGAACTTATTTGAACTCCAGACTTTTTGTGTGTTCAAAATGAACCATTCAAAGCCACATCATCAATTTTCAACCCTTTCTGACTTCATCTGGTATTTTTCATGCATTTACTAAAAAAAATTAAGCTAAATGACCCTGAAATTGAAAAGCACTACAAATGAACTTTGAAATGGTTGAAAGTTGGCATGGTATCATCATTTCACCCACATAGCATGTCATAAAAAGTTGAGAGGGTTACGGCAATAACTGGATGCACTTCGTGTACAAAACGGACAATTCATTTCTTCACATGTAACTGCAGTGATATTCTAGATCAAAGGCATCATCACACTAGTTGTGGAGAGAAAGTCTTCATTTTTTTCGCTTGTGTCCTTTGCTTATTGCGCTGTAACCATGGATAATCTTCATCATTTAACAGGGTGCTTGGGTCAGCCTTGACTTTGAAGGGAGGAATTTCATGAAACTTTTCATAATCTTCAGACATGTCTGTCTTGCCCTCCAATCCCACGATGTCTCTTTTTCCTGAAAGAACTATGTGGCGCTTTGGCTCATCGTATGATGTATTCGCTTCCTTATCTTCTCTTTTTCTCGGTTTGGTAGACATGTCCTTCACATAGAAAACATGCGCCACATCATTGGCTGGGACGAATGGTTCGTCTGTGTACCCAAGATTGTTCAGATCCACTGTTGTCATTCCGTACTGCGGGTCTTCCTGTACCCCGCCTCCTAACAGATTGACCCATTTGCACTGAAACAAAGGGACCTTCAATTCATGTCCATAGTCAAGTTCCAATATGTCCACTATGTAACCATAATATGTGTCCTTTCCCCTCTTGGTTGCTGCATCAAAGCGGACACCGCTGTTTTGGTTGGTGCTCTTTTGATCTTGGGCAATCGTGTAAAATGTATTCCCATTTATCTCGTACCCTTTGTAAGTCAATACAGTCGAAGATGGTCCCCTGGACAACGAGTACAGCTCATCAGAAACAGTGTTGTCACCCATGAGACATGTTTGCAACCAACTGCCGAAAGTCCTAATGTGTTCATATGTAATCCAGTCGTCACACTGCTCCGGGTGTTTGGAGCGCAGAATATTCTTGTGTTCATCGACATACGGGGTCACCAAGGTAGAATTCTATAGAACTATGTAGTGTGCTTGAGACCAAGAATGCCCGTCCCTACATATTATTGAGTCCGCTCCTAGCGTGCCTTTTCCAGTCAGTCTCCCCTCATACCGCGATTGAGGGAGACCAATCTTCTTAAGGTCAGGAATGAAGTCAACACAAAACCCAATGACATCCTCTGTTTGATGGCCCATGGAGATGCTTGCTTCTGGCCTAGCGTGGTTACGAACATATTTCTTTAAGACTCCCTTGAACCTCTCAAAGGGGAACATATTGTGTAGAAATACAGGGCCCAGAATGACAATCTCGTCGACTAGATGAACTAGGACGTGCGTCATGATATTGAAGAAGGACGGTGGGAACACCAGCTCGAAACTAACAAGACATTGCACCAAATCACTCCTTAACCTTGGCAGGATTTTTGGATCGATCACCTTCTGAGAGATTGCATTGAGGAATGCACATAGCTTCACAATGGCTAATCGAACGTTTTCCGGTAGAAGCCCCCTCAATGCAACCGGAAGCAGTTGCGTCATAATCACGTGGCAGTCATGAGACTTTAGGTTCTGGAGGTCCTGCCATATTTATTATTCCCTTTATATTCGACGAGAAGCCAGACGGGACCTTCATAATGAGCAGGCATTCAAAGAAGATTTCCTTCTCTTCTTTGGTAAGAGCGTAGCTGGCAGGACCTTCATACTGCTTTGGATGCATGCCGTCTTTTTCATGCACACGTTGCTATTCCTCCCGTGCCTCCGGTGTATCTTTTGCCTTCCCATACACTCCCAAGAAGCCTAGCACGTTCACGCAAAGATTCTTCGTCACGTGCATCACGTCGATTGCAGAGCGGACCTCTAGGTCTTTCCAATAGGGTAGGTCCCAAAATATAGATTTCTTCTTCCACATGGGTGCGCGTCCCGCATCATCAATCGGAACAGATAGTCCGCCAGGACCCTTTCCAAAGATTACTTGTAAATCATTGATCATATCAAGTATGTGATCACTAGTACGGAGGGCAGGCTTCTTCCGGTGATCTGCCTCACCTTTGAAATGCTTTCCTTTTTTCGACATTGATGGTTGGTCGGAAGAAATCGACGATGCCCCAGGTACACATTCTTCCTGCATTTGTCCAAATATATACTGTCAGTGTCATCTAAACAGTGTGTGCATGCGTTGTATCCCTTGTTTGTCTGTCCTGAAAGGTTACTGAGAGCAGGCCAATAGTTGATGGTTACAAACAGCAACGCATGTAGGTCAAATTCCTCCTGTTCGTTCTCATCCCACACATGTACACCTCTTCCATTCCATAGCTGTAAAAGTTCATCAACTAATGGCCTTAGGTACACATCAATGTCATTGCCGGGTGGCTTAGGGCCTTGGATGAGCACTGGCATCATAATGAACTTCCGCTTCATGCACAACCAAGGAGGAAGGTTATACATACATAGTCTCAGGCCATGTGCTATGCTTGCTGCTCTGCTCCCCAAAAGGATTAACGCCATCTGCACTTAAACCAAACCATACATTCCTCGGGTCACCTGTAAAGCCGCTCCACTTTCTCTCGGTCTTTCTCCACTGCGACCCGTCAGCGGGTGCTCTCAACTTCCCGTCTTTTTTACGGTCTTTTATGTGCCATTGCATCAACTCAGCATGCTTTTTGTTTCTGAACAGACGTTTCAACCGTGGTATTATAGGAGCATACCACATCACCTTGGTAGGAACCCTCTTCCCGGTGTGCTGGCCCTCAACATCACCAGGGTCATCTCTTCTGATCTTATACCGCAATGCAACGCATACCGGGCATGCGTTCAAATCCTCGTACGCACCGCGGTAGAGGATGCAGTCATTAGGGCATGCATGTATCTTCTGCACCTCCAATCCTAGAGGGCATATAACCTTCTTTGCTTCGTACGTACTGCCGGGCAATTCGTTATCCATTGGAAGCTTCTTCTTCATTATTTTAAGTAGCGAACTAAATCCCTTGTCAGATACACCATTGTCTGCCTTCCATTGCAGCAATTCCAGTGTGGTACCGAGCTTTCTGTTGTCATCTTCGCAATTTGGGTACAACCCTTTTTTGTGATCCTCTAACATGCGATCGAACTTCAACTTCTCCCTTTCACTTTCGCATTCTCTCTGTGCATCAACAATGACCCGGCGAAGATCATCATCGGGCACATCGTCTGGTTCCTCTTGATCTTCAGCTTCCCCCATTGCAGCATCACCGTATTCAGGGGCGGGTAGTTGTCATCATCCTCTACTTCTTCGTTGTCTTCCATCATAACCCCTCTTTCTCCGTGCTTGGTCCAAACATTATAGCGTGGCATAAAACCCTTCTCATGTGGGTGGAAGTTAAGGGTTTTAGAGTTGGAGAAAGCCTTCGTATTCTCACAGACAGTACATGGACAATGCATAAAACCATTCTGCTTGTTTGCCTCAGCCGCTTCGAGAAAATTATCCAGGCCCTTAATATACTCGGAGGTGCGTCGGTCACCGTACATCCATTGCCGGTTCATCTGCGTGCGTTATATAGTTCTCATTATTGCACAACATATAACTCTCTAGAGCATCTAATTAAATCATACAAGTAAGAACTATCTAGAACAACATATAACCAAAACCATCGCACTATATAATAACAAACAATAATAAAAGTAAGAAAGTTACACAAGTATCTATCTAAATCATACAAGTAAGAAATTTTTTCTTTTAGAAAGAAGATAAGAAGAAGAGGCTAACCACGGTAGTGCCGGCGCCGAGATGGGCGCGGGCGATCGACGGCGGTGAGGACGGGGACGGGACAGGACGGACCGCCAAACCTAGACAAATCTTGAGGAAAATGGAGCTTGGACAAGGAGCTTCCAGAGGAGAAAGCTTAAGTGTGGCTCGGGCATTTCATCGAACACCTCATGTGCATAGGAGGTGAGCTAGAGCACCACAAAGCTCTCCCACGGCCGGCCAAAAAAACAGAGCAGTGCACTGCTCTCCTCGCGGGCAGGGGGGTATATATAGGCTGACCATTGGTCCCGGTTTGTGGCTGGAACCGGGACTAAAGGACATCATTTGGTCCCGGTTCCAGCTACAAACCGGGACCAATGGTTGTGGGCTAGGAGCGAGGCCCATTGGTCCCGGTTCGTGTCTGGAACCGGGACCAATGGGGTCAGACGAACCGGGACCAATGGCCAACGAGGCCCGGCCGGCGCCCTGGCCTCACGAACCGGGACCAATGCCCCCATTGGTCCCGGTTCGTGAGTGAACCGGGATTAATGGGCTTTTCAGGGCTGGACCAAAGCCCTGTTTTCTACTAGTGGTAGTTTCACATTTGGGTTAGAAAGTGAAATCTATTGAAGCTTGACAATCACAATATTGGTCATACAAGCAATTCATGAATGATTAGTATAAGGAAGAGGACTTTCACATATAAATATATTATCTTGGACATCTTTTATGATTGTGAATACCCATTAATTATTTTCACACTTGAGCAAATTAGTTGAAGTTGGACAAGGAAGACAACGTAATGAGTTATGTTTGGGTATATTTGCATAGAAGTTATATTGTTATGGATCCTCTAACATGTGGTGCTTGCTTAGGATCTTTTGCTAGCCAAAAATTTGTACTAAGTAGAGATACTACTTGTGCATCCAAAAACCATTAAACCCAGTTTCTTGCCATGAGTGTCCACCATATCTACCTATGGATTGAATAAGATCCTTCAAGTAAGTTGTCATCGGTGCAAAAAGCAATAAAAA
This sequence comes from Elymus sibiricus, assembly GCA_039707655.1. Lineage (NCBI taxonomy): Eukaryota > Viridiplantae > Streptophyta > Magnoliopsida > Poales > Poaceae > Elymus > Elymus sibiricus. Next base: position 517,224,808 of record CM077672.1, on the reverse strand, counting down.
TTGCTCCTAAAATATGTATGGTCTTTTATTGCAAGGGAAAATAAGCGTTGTACGAACTTGTGATGGTAAAGAAATAAAAGCGACGGACTGCATAATAAAGGTTGCTATCACAAAGGGCAATATAACGTGACGTTCCTTTGCATTAAGAGCTTGTGCATCCAAAAATAAAAAGCGCATGACAACCTCTGCTTCCCTCTGCGAAGGGCCTATATTTTACTTTTATTATTTACCTTTATGCAAGAGTCAATAAGTATTCATTCTCATTTCAACCTTAGTTATTCTCTAGTTGGTAAGCATCATGTAGTGGGGAAAGATCCAGGCACATATGGCCAGTCAAATATATTTGATCATGAATTATTATTGTTGAGAATTATCTCTATGATAAATAAGTTGGTAGGCAAAACACTAAGCCCCTATCTTTCTCTGTGTTCGATGGATGCCATTTGTTCTAAAAATATGCTTTGAGTACTAGCAATCATAGAAGACTATATGATAATTGAGTATGTGGAGCTCTTACTTAGACTTTGTTGAAATTAAGTTGAATTGCAATTGTTTGGTGACTCAGAACATAGGTTGTTAAGTTTCAAGAGAATGCATTGTTTGAACCATAACATGTGAATTGATTGCTACTTTATCATGATGAGTTTTATGAGAAAGAGTTGCTGTTATGATGCTAGGAAAAGTGATTGAAATTATCATTGATCAAACTTATGCACTATGCTAGCATTCACGCTTCATAAATTATTTCTTTTATCATTTACCTACTCGAGGATGAGCAGGAATTAAGCTTGGGGATGCTGATACGTCTCCAACGTATCTATAATTTATGAAGTATTCATGCCATGTTTATTATAGTTTTGTATGATTTTGGTGCACTTTTATATGACTTTTATTTGATTTTTATGGACTAACATATTGACCTAGTGCCCAGTGCCAGTTGTTCTTTTCTGCTTGTTTTTGGTTTTCCAGAAAATCCATATCAAATGAAGTCCAAATGCAACAAAACTTTTTGACGATTTTTTCTGGAAGGAAACTGACCCAGGAAGCTTCGGAGGAGCAGCAGAAGAGCCACAGGGGCCCCACGAGCCACCTGGGCGCACCTGCCCCCCCCCCCCCAGGCGCGCCCTGGTGCCTCGTGGGCCCCCTGTGGCACCTCTTCACGTGATTCCGATGCCAAAAAAATCATATATATTCAGAAACCCCCGAAAGTTAACCTAGATGAGTTTTTACGCCGCCGCAAGCCTCTGTACCTCCATGATCTCATCTACAGCCCTTTTCCGGCACCCTGCCGGAGGGGGGAAAAGCATCACCGGAGGCCATCTTCATCATCCCGGAAGTCTCCATGACGAGGAGGGAGTAGTTCACCCTTGGGGCTGAGGGTATGTACTAGTAGCTATGTGTTTGATCTCTCTCTCTCTCTCTCTCGTGTTCTTGATTTGGCACGATCTTGATGTATCGCGAGCTTTGTTAATATAGTTGGATCATATGGTGTTTCTTCCCTCTCTATCCTTGTTGTGATGAATCGAATCTTTTACCTTTGAGGTTTCGTTATTATTGGATTGAATATTTCAGATTTGAGAACACTTGATGTATGTCTTGCATATGAATACCCGTGGTGACCATGGGGTATTATATTGATTCACTTGATATATGTTTTGGCACTCAACTCACGGATTCCCGTGGTGACATTGGGGCAATCTATGCATAGGGGTTGATGCACGTTTTCATTATCTTTTCTCTGATAGAAACTTTGGGGTGCTCTTTGGAGTTCTTTGTGTGGATTGAATATTATGATTATGAAGTTGTTTGATGAATATCGTATAATCAACTCACGGATACTTGTGGTGACATTGGAGTATCTAGGTGACATTAGAGTTGGTTGATGTGTATCATATGGTGTTATTTTAGTACGAACTCTAAGGCTATTTGTAACACTTATAGGAATAGCTCAATAGATCGATCGGAAAGGATAACTTTGAGGTGGTTTCGTACCCTACAAACAATTTCTATCTTATGTTCTCCGCTAATAGGAACTTGGGAGTGATTCTTTATCGCACATTGAGGGATGATTATATGATCCAATTATGTTAGCATTGTTGAGAGATTGCACTAGTGAAAGTATGAACCCTAGGCCTTGTTTTTAAGCATTGCAATACCTTTTGTGCTCACTTTTGTTAGTAGTTACCTTGCTGTTTTTATATTTTCAGATTACAAAAACTTATATCTATTATCCATACTACACTTGTATCACCATCTCTTCGCCGAACTAGTGCACCTATAAATTTACCTATGTATTGGGTGTGTTGGGGACACAAGAGATTTCTTGTATTTGCTTGCAGGGTTGTTTGAGAGATACCATCTTCATCCTATGCCTCCCACGGATTGATAAAGCTTAGGTCATCCACTTGAGGGAAAATTGCTACTGTCCTACAAAACTATGCGCTTGGAGGCCCAACACGAGTCTACAAGAATAAGTTGTGTAGTGGACATCATTTAGCTATGCTGGTGTTCCATCAGATGGCCCTACACCTTGCCCATGGTGCTATGCTAGATTGTCGGGCCGTGATCCCCTTTGGGCCATGATCACAGATAAACTTTTATTATTACACTACAATGTTATGTTATGTTGAGATGGGGGCTGAAAGGGCCGAGGGATGCCATCCAGGATGAGATGGGTCTGGCTCCCGACGGTTCCCCGAGTGATTCGTTGTGGCGGAACGAAAAGGCAGGTAAATACCCTCTGGATGAGGTGAGCCTGGGCCCTGGGCGTTACCACAAGTAAATAAGAATAACCCGCTTAACGATATTAGGGTATTTAATCCGAGACTGCCACTGGCATATATGCACTAACCGCCACGCGGGATAATGGTTTATGGGGCCCTCGGCGTCATCAGTTCCTCCCGAAAGCTACCCAGATGTCACAGTTCAGAGATGTGGGCTGATTGTTGGGGTGAGCGGAAACTGCCTACTGCTGATGCAGAGGTGGGCTTGGTCCCCGGCCAGTCGCGCAACGTGCCAGGAGTGCTTAGGGTGAGCGGCCGAACATCCCTTCACGCTTAGGATGTAGACCAGCGGGTGACCTCTCTAGAGAGCTGAGGTATGACTTCGGCGTGTCGATCATCTGAGCCTAGGCAGACCCATGGAAAAGTGTGTCCGGCCATAGGGTAATCGAGCGTATCAGGCTATGTGGTGCACCCCTGCGGGGAAGTTAAACTATTCGAATAGCCGTGTCCATGGTAACTGGACGACTTGGAGATGTTTCCGATCTTCTACAACTTAAAATGGATACCTAATAAAATACACCAACCTGATATATATATATATATATACTGCCCGTGGACCTCTTTCTCGCAGGGAGTCGAGGAGGGATCTTAGGGTAGTGCCCTGTTGTATTGTTACTTGTATTCATGTGCGCTACTCTCTTCTATTGCTGCAAGCTACTCTATGATCTTCCCTTGCTGCAAGATGCTGGTTCTTTGATGATACCTAGAGCTTCCCCCCCTTTATTCTGGTATTTCCGCAGTATAGTCCACAGATATACCCCTTTCATTTGATACCGATGCATATGTTGTATAGATCTGATGTTAGTCTTGCGAGTACTTTGGATGAGTATTCACCGTTGCTTTGCACTTCTTTTCCTTCTATCCGGTTGCTGCTATCAGATGGTAGCACTCCGGATGCAGCTGATCCCATCGCTGGATACTATCTGGAGTACGACGTCGCCGAGTAGTTTGGAGGTCCCAGGCAGGAGACCTGCACCTTTGGGTGGAATTGTCTTTTGCTTCTGCCTACCTAAGGCACCTTTGCTAATCATGTATGTAGCCAAACCTAACTTGCTTTCTGTACTGATGTATTAGTGGGTCCTCGTGGCCCCTATTTGTAATATAATGTTTTATATTTATTTTGTGTCGTACAGTTGTGTTGTCATACTACAGTGAAGTCACCATTCGTGATCGTGCATGCTGCGTGTATGATTAGTGCATGATTATGATCGAGGGCGTCACAATCATGAGGACTTGCCCTTGGCTGGAAATGAAGGGAGATGAAGACTATCAGCGCGGCGTCTATCGCCATCTATGCACTCCCTCAATCGCCTCGTCCGATTCTGCTGATACTATAATCATTCAGGTTGACGACTATGTTGCTTCTACCCCACCCTCTGGCACTGTTGCTGCTGCGACAAATGAAGCTGCTCCTCCACCACCTCCTACGACTGAAGCTCATGCGTTTGCGCCAATGGCTTCAACGACATCTGCTTTAGCCGGTGCTTCGGGAAACGCGTAGAGGCCATTACCTCTCTACCTTCTTGGTCATTCTGATGACAAAGGGTTATAGAGATAACGATCAATAGCTTCATCGGGAGTTATTGGGAGGCTTTTGATACTTGAGTTACAACACTCATGTTTCAATTTGATTCTTAACTGTGTTGTAAACTCTTAAGTCCTTTTGTGCTCTACCGTACTGCTGATACAGTTATTTCTCAGTAGTTCACAATTGAGTTGCATTGTCATATTCTTCATGATATATCTATACACAATGCACTCCCTCGGATTCCAGGATATAGGGGGAGCTCCTCACAGATTACCTGCCATGTTCACTTGCATTCAAATGCAAACTATTCATAGTGCACATTCTCAGGGGGGCTTTGTCCTCTATATTGTGGAACCAAAATCCTCAAGCATGATTTATATTCTATCTTATGAAGCTTTAACCGTATTGTCATCGAATCATCCAAAAAGGGGGAGATTGTAAGTGCATCTAGTGCCCCCTGAGGATTTTGGAAGATTCAATGACAAAACAGTTAAGTGACTAACCAAGTTTATGAGTGTAAACATATCACAGTCCCAGAGGCTTTTGGTTTATCTTGGAGAAGTTGACCCCTAAAAATATAGTGAGGCTAATGCTATACATGGTGCGCCCGTTGTGAAGACATTGACGATATATGAAGCACATGAAGCAGAAGCGTAAACTTGTCTACTGAGTCTTTTGCTTTTACATTTGAGTCAATAGGGCAAACCGTACTATCAAGGGGGCTCAATGTGTTAAGTTAGATCAAAGTTCCTCACGGTGTGTTGCTCAGTCCAAATCAAAACCCTAAACAAACCCGTCTTTGAGTGAAGACTTTGAGTGAGGACGTTCATTGGCTGTAGTGTCAGAGATGTTATTCTTCTGCACACTGAGTGCAATGGCCTCACTGCGTTGGTGGATTCCTTGCGAGGCAAGGCAACCCACAGAGAGAGAGAGAGAGAGAGAGATTGCGTCATTTAAAATTCTGACCGTTGCCCACGTGCCCGGTTGCGAGTGTGTGAGTGCGCCTCCAACGATCATGTTGGCCCTCGGGTCTGCTCCCATGGCTATAAATAGCCACTCCTTATAACCATAAATGGTTGGCTGCTCCGCGCGAGAAAACTAGACTTGAGTGAGTCTTTTGAGCAACACGGTTTGACCACACAGAGAGATCGAGTAAATCCTAGTGGGGCAAAACCTAAAGAGAACAAAACTGTGATTGAGCAATCACTTTGAGAATGAAACCGAGCTTTGATTTGAGGCCTAGTACTCTTGGAGGCTGAACACTCCTAGACAGTTAAGCATCCAGTTCCGAGCATCCAAGAGTCATTGTGGATCGCCAAGGAACGAGTATGTGAAGGTTTGGAGATTTCTTTAAAATCTAGCGGAGTGATTGGGCATGGTCTGAGAGGCCATGGCTCAAGGAGAATAGGGTGAGGAGAGTCAATTGCCTCTGTGTTAAATCACAGCCCCTCTAACCAGATGTAGAGTTGTGTCAGCAATTTGAATTGGGTCAACAAATCTTTGTCTTCACCGAGCCTACTGGTTCTACCTTTCGCAACTCTATTTACATTCTGTATATGTTACGCTGTGAAGCTATTGCCCTCTACGTTCTGAATCCATTGTGAAGCCATTGCCTATTGTTACTTCTATCCGCTGCATGCTCTAGTCCGGCTTCACTGTCTGTATTGTATGCTCTGCTGTACGGAGTCCTTTGCTCTGTTTTAGACTCAGTTATCTATATTGTTCTATCTGTTTGCACTCACTTCTACTGCTTAGTTCGATTGGATTCCCTGGGCTAGTTTTATTCACTGGAAACAAATTGAATCTCCCATTCACCCCCCCCCCCTCTGGTCGATATTTGTTGTTACAGAGGAATTAATAAACCCTCAAATTTAATTAAAGAATTAAAATAAAAAATGTTTCCAAATTTTCCAAAGTATTTTTCCAAACCCCAAGAATATGCTAGGACCTCATCTAGGTCATGTGGGGTTCTCCCAACAATATTTAAGATTGGAAAACATTTGAATTTGCATTTTTGGATTAAATCATAACCCTAGTCCTTGGGGCAAACAAATCTAAATAAATACAAATAAAATTCCAAAAATTATGGGAAATTGTGTGTGGCTTGGAAATAATGCAATGAGGCCACACAAAAAGTTTCATAAAATTTGGACCTCATTTGGTTGCCTAATTAATTGCAAAACAGAGGAGAAAAATGAAAACTGAAAAGAAAAAGAAAAACTGAACTATGCACTCGAGCCCACTTGCTACAGTGCCCAGCCTAGCTACAGTCGCCGTCGTCCCCTACCTCGCGCCATGTGTAGATTCTAAATATGCCATTTTCATGCATGTTAGACAACATTAAAATTATGTTTATTAATAAGACGATAATGGGCATTTTCTTTAATATTGGAAATTCAATAAAATGCTATAATTAAATCAATACCACCTTAACTAATTGCTTAATAGTGCATCTAGACCATTTCAACACCGTATTATGCCATGACATGCATACATACGTGAGCATTGCATTGCCTTGTTATTTATAGTCATTTTCTTCCCTTTTCCGGTGATTGCTTTTTATCGATAGATCCCGAGACTACCGTAGAGTCTGACTACGCTACGAGGAGCAGTACCCGCCTGCCGAGCAGCACGGCAAGCAAAACCCCATGAACATTTCCGATATCACCTATTATTGCTTTCCTTCTTATTCATGCATTAGAGTACCATTTCAGTTGTCTGTTCGATAGCTAGTTCTTACCTATGTCTTTGCATGGCCGATCTTTGTCGCCTTACTTCGCCTTTACCTTTTATCCTAGCATGCCTAGTAGATGCTTGTGTTATCATCATGTTGGCCCTAAATTCTTGTCGTGTTTAGCTATGCTTAGCGTGTTGGGAACTGATCCATCTAGGCTTGATGAATCACCGTGGCAGATACATATATTATGTGAATTAGTATAAGATTTGGTTGGAGCGGATGCTATGAGATATATTGTGCTTCTGGAAATAATTATAATAAACATGACTAATTAAAGGCAAAGGTAGGAGGCCGTGCTGGAGAGCATGGTGACTTGTTCCACTTGAGCCGCACTAGGACCCGAGTTCTCACTGCCACATGCGGGTAATGGTTATGGGGCCCTCTATCAAACTAGTACTTGAACCTTCAGCTTTTCCAGGAGTCACGTAGTTCGGGCTTTCCATTTGCAGCAGGTACAATTGAAGATGAACACAGGTAAGTATGATGAGATGCAATCATGGTGTGGTTTCATCTAGATCTGGGCTGATTGCAAAGCAAAGAACCATCCGGAAGAGGTGGGCTTGGTCAATGTCGCAACGTTTGGGACCGCATTGGGGATACTCGCCGGACTCACGATTGCGGATAGGATTTAGTCTCAGGCAGGTGACTCCCTGGATTAGTTTGTTGTAGTAGAGGAAATTCCATGTCGATCCACTCTACCGGCATACCATTTGAGGTGTGCTTCTAGCGCTGGCATAAAGAGGTGATTGAGCATGTAGGTACTTTGGTGCAACCCCTGCAGGGTTATAAATCTATTCGAATAGCTGTGTCCACGGTAAAGGATGACTTGAGCTTGTTGTGGGATCATAGAATAACTTCAACGGTTACTCTAAAAAAATTGCCAACTTAGTGAGATTGCCATGGTTCGCTTCCTCGTCGGGTAGTCGAGGAAGGACTCATGGTTGTGTAATTGCTGTGGTGAGTAGTTGGACTCGTGTGCGCTCTCTTATCTCAGTAACAGATGCTGGTGGTCATAAGCTCCATTGTCTTCTCTCTATTTTGGCTTTCTGCAGTACCAATCCACATATATACCTTTCTTTGATACTGATGCATATGTGTAAATAGTTCTGATGTAAGTCTTGCGAGTACATCTTTGTACTCACCTTGCCGTAGATAATCTTTGTTGCAGAGGATACCTACGATCCCGATTCAGGTTACTACTTGGAGCTCGACACCGACGAGTAGTTTGGAGGTCCCAGGCAGGAGTCTGCGACTTGTGGGAGGGTCGTTGCTTTTGGTTTCAGCCTCTTAGACATATCGTTAAACTTGTTCTGTACTCAGACATATTTCGCTTTCCGCTTATTATAATGTTGGGTCATGTGACCTCTGTGTGCTATATTTGCTATCTTGCTCGTGTATGAGCCTTTGCAATATATATGATTTCAGTCGTAGAGTTGTGTTGTGATACTTGTTCTTCTACCCTCACGGCGTGCATGATGCGTGTATGATTATAAAGTGCACATTGTGAGTAGGGTCATGGAATCTCTGTTATGCACTTGCTAGCGGTCGATCTATCACAGGGTGAAGCGACTTGGCTATGATCTAGGAAGTCATTCCTCAGTCCCATAGTACTTGTGTGGGAATCTTGGTTCCCCCGTGTACTTGATGGATCTTTCCCAACGGGGATGCTGAACCAATGATTTCGGGCTCTCCGAGAGGATATCTGCTCACGTACGTGAGTTAGGAATCTCGGCTTCCTGATGATCGCCTATAGCTAGATTTGTATACCTTAGATCTTGGGTCCCGACAACGCCACACCTCCGCAGGATGCCGCGGAGGAGAATGCGGGAGGAGGCATGATGCCACCACTGCCGCAATGCCCTCCGCCCATCCCCAGGGTTCATCAGAGCCCCGTGAGGGATCCTTTTCCTGAGGTGGAGGAGGTGGCTGAGGAGACGTCCGCCTTGTCCCAAAGAGATGGGGCGAGGGAGTCTCAGCCAGGGGCTAGCTCCGCCAACTAGGAGCAGAGCAGTTCCAGGGTGCCTCTGACAAAGAGCTTCGTCAAGAAGCTCGACGTTCGGCTCCCCTGGAGGGCGGACTGGGTTGCTGAACACGCTCAGTACCGACACCCACCACCATTCGGCTTCACGGACGATTCACCCCTCGAGATGATAGCTACTAACCCCCTGGACCCTTCGCGGGTTCTGGGGGAAATAAATGATGTGGAGGAGGCTGATGGTTGGGCCGAAGCCTCCAGGTTAGTGGATGGCTTTCTACGCTGCCTGCCGAAGATTCGGCAGCAGTTGCGGACCTTCGAGGAAGACGCCATCACGCTACTTCGGCCGGCAATGCGGGTAAGTCCATAGATCTTCGGCTTTGGTGGCACGAGCCCTCAAGCCTCTGTCAGACTGGACTTAGTCTAACAGATGTTCTGGTTTCTGTTTTTGTTTATCCACTGGAAGCACGAACAGTGCACCCAGTGGGTGTAACCCTGATACGTTGACGTATGTATACTTTTTGTTATGTTCATGTTATAATTATATCATTTATGGTCGCCGAGGACCTGAAATGCCATCGCGGGGGCCTTCCTGCCCCCCCTGCCGGCTAACGCCGCAACAGGCGCCACCTCGACTGTAGCGACCGCGCCGTCGATCCGCACCTCCCAAGGCGAAGCAGACGCCCCAGGGTAACGCTCAGTTGTCCCCTTCGGAGAGCAGCATGCCCCGCCACTATCACGGTGGTCGCCGGCGGCGAGGGTAGGCGAGGAGGGAGGGGCTCTGGCTAGGATTCGAGGGGGCGCGCCGGTGTCGCCTCGGGGTCGAGAGGTGAAGTTTAATTCCTTTATTGGTGGATCCAGGGGCCAAAAGTAGTCGTAAGTCATGTGTATGTAGTGGAGTATTTTGACGAGGAAAACATACTAATGATAGTACTAACTAGGGTGTAGAATTTCCCTAATACATTGAAGTCGGCAGGGATAACTAGTTTGGCATTGCACACGGCACATGGCAATCCTCGCACACACGCATCACATCGTGTAACAGATCCGGACAAAATGCACGGCAGGCAAATTGGTGCAGCTGGCCGGCCGTTGAAGCATCACATCGTGATGCATGCAAGTATTGGTGATGTGTGCATACCCCGGGCCGTGAACGAGAAATACCGCAAGAGAACTCGTCCCTGCTGGTCCACTCGTGCTGGCAGTATGGACACGTACGTACGCACGTACACCCGTGCATGGCGTTGCGTGTCTGGCCGGCCGCCTAGTCCCCGCTATTGCTATTTAGACACAAATCAATAAAAAAAAAGTAACTCTCTTAGAAATAGGGAAAAAATCTACATAATTTTTTTCGTGGAACTACACAATTCAGTGGGACAGTAACCCGTTAGATCTTATGGGCCTAAAGCCACTTAATTTAGTAAAATTTTAGAAAATCTCAAACTTTCATTTGACTTGCATGGCATGTGCAAAGAGCTTAGTCACGTATCGCTAGTGAAGGAGAAAAAGACACCAACATATAAGGGCATCTCCAACGCGGACGCTCAATCAGACGGCAAACGTCCGGACACAGTTGTGCCATCCAACACGGACCCCTATCTGTCAACGGACGTGTCCGCTTGTCCGAAATCCCGCAAACCAGCGGGATGTTTGCGGGCGTCCGGACCGCCGCCACGTAGGACTCTGACACCCCTGGCCCACCCAAAACCGCGCCAAAGCCCGCGCTTTCCCCACCCTCTCCGCTCCGATACCCGACGCCCTCCACCGCGCTTTTCGCCGTCCGCCGCCGCATGGACCCGTACAAAGAGCTGCCGGAGCTGCCGGAGGATCCGGCGAAGGCGGCCGCCCGCAAGATCAACTCAGCGACACGCCAAGCACGCCGCCTCAAAAAGAAGGCAAAGGACGCGGAGGAGAAGGCAGCCGGTCAGCCGGCGCCTCGGGCGAAGAGGGGTGGCGGGCGTGGACGGGTGGAGGGGCCGGGCGGGGACGGGAGGCACCGCAGTCGCCGCTGCGCATGCATACGCCGGCGTGGCCGGAGCAATTTCAGCCGCCCTACTACTTCGCCGCCAAGCAGCTTGGGGCCATGCCCTTCTGCGCCTACCTCAACGGGCCCCTCTTCGCCGATACGCCATCGCCACAGCTTGTCCGGTTGCAGACACCAGGCATCAATCAACTGGGTGCCCGCTCTCTGTTCGCCGGTTTGTCTGAACCGGGCGCGCCGGCGTATGATGACGCGGATAGTGAGATGATGGAGATGATCCACGACGGAGGCGGCAGCCGCTTCGGAGGAAACCAAAATGTTGACCATGAAGATGGACGAGTTGGATGCCGACTCGGCGATGATCGTGCAAACCGTCTGTGTTAAGATGTTGAAGCGTTTGGCAGCCAAGGTGGCGGCGGAAGAGGCGGAGAAGGCGGCTGAGGTGGAGGAGCCAGCGGCAGAGTGAGCCGGCAGTAGAGCGAGTAGGCACGGACATCTGGTCTGGGAGGGCAAAAAAAACCACGGGCTCGCCGGACTGGAGCTTTTGTGATCGCTTTTGTGATCGGGCATGTAAAAACTATGAACAACCGCCCCTTTTTGGTTGTGATCGCATGAACATCCGCCTTTAATTTGCTCACATTGCTATGCATTTCAAATGAAAATGATGCCGGACCTGGGCGGACGTTTGGGGGACATGGTTGGATGGCCGGCTCCCGCATCCGTGTCCGCGGACAAATACCGTGTTCATTTTAGGAGTCCGCATTGGAGATGCCCTAACATGATTTGTTATACTTCTTCTTGTAAGCATGGGAAAAAAAAGGGCAAACAAACGTGTGCCCTCCCTCGCTTGCCTCGCCACACCAAACTCGTCCGTCCGTCGTGTCTCGAGATCGAGCTCAGCTAGTTTAGTGAGTGGTCCGAAGCAAGATTACAATTTTGTTGTTTCAGACGATGAGAATTAAATTAAGTAACCGCGTGTATAGGAGAGCCCAACTCTCTCTCGCATATTGCCCAAATCCTTTTACTGTGCAGCTTCAAGGTCTATCCCATCCCGGGTGTATAGGAGAGCAAGCATCTGAAACCGCGTCCCTTGAGAACCTGCATCGGGCGAGGGACGATAAGGTTTTTAGGGAACGTCTCAGCGCCTCTGCTATCTTTGCGAGCAACATGTATGTGCTATCATCTCGTTGTTGGTATTTGGTTTGCCTCATATGGAAAAAAAATGATAGATATGCTAGTTTATTCATTGTCGCAAACTTGGCATGCATGACGAAGACGTATCCAGTAACCCCGCGTGGAGTACTCTCGGTGCACCCACATAGTTTGGCATATTTAAAAGTTGTTAAACATTGCAAAATGAATTCACAACACTAATAATACATGTATCTATTACGTCACAAAATTCTAGAACCAAACCGATATATGTAGCTCGAGAAATGAAAAAGACAAATTTAGCATTGATAGTGTTAACGGGCCGAATTGACAACCCAGTTTGAAGTGACTACTATTCGTGGCTCATTTGTATCTTTTTGTTTCATGAGTCATGTTTTAACTTTAGATATGAATTTTTGTGACGTGATTGATACATAATGTATCTATGTATTATTTTCTCTTGTATTTTTTGTGACCTTTACGATGAAGATCTTGGATTTGGGAGTAGTGTGAGTACCTCACGTGCGGGAGTACAAGATATGTTCTCCATGTATGACCAGTTGTGTTAGCGCACTTGTCATGATATTAATATTGATAAAACCTATTCGAAATTTGCTCATTATTCCATCAATAACTCTGATGTTCCCCTCCTTTATTTTGTATAAATTTCTTGTTTCAAGCAGACTTATTCACCTTTTTTTTACTTTACTTTATATATCAAATTTATATTTAAAATTTTGTGTCGATGCATTGACATCGTATCGATCCGCCAAGTATTTGCCATAACAAGAAGTGTGATGTTCCCCCCGGAAAAAAAGAAAAAGAAAGAAGTGTGATGTTCGCAGTTAGGACTTATTAAGTTCCCGGCAGGGTGTATAAGTGCTTCCGAGCCCACCCAAACAGGGCACCCGCTAGTTTCCTAATCGATCCCTGGTAGCGGTAGCTAATGGCCTCTACGCTACGATCCAAGGGTCGATGTCGATCGATCAGCTAGCTGCAGAGTGTGAAGGTGGACAGACGACAGATAGTTACGCGTAGGTCGGCACGGGAAGGCGCCAAACCTGCCCGTGCACGGCGGCATCTTGATTTGAACGGGGACAAAGCATCTACACGGGCTAGATAGGGCAACGCTGATGGCCTCTAGCAATCATCATGCCTAGCTAGCTTGTGTGTGTGTGTGTGTGTAAATGTAATCTGTGGATGGAACTAGCACACATGCATGTTGTCTTGTCAAACGTAGTATATCCATCTAGGCTAGAAATATCTGCCACCCATATATATCTACCTAGGCTAGAAATATCTGCTATAGCTGGCTAAGATGAAAAGCTATCATCTCACCAATGTGGTTGGATTCCTTCCCAGGACTCGTAGTTTGGGTGTTGCCAACGGTGGTGGTAGTTGTTGATGTTTTACTGCAGCAGCGGGTGTTCGCCTCGCCTTGACCTCTGCCGATCCTTTTCTTTTTCCCTTTTGTAATGTAATACTTTGTCTGTGCGCATCCTCGATGTCTCGACTAACTCTTAATATCATGTTGTTGCAAAGGCCGGACCATTTATCGGGGGGAAAATCATTAGTTTTGGTGCATGCATATAATCATTTCTTTTTGCGTCCGGACGTAGGTAGTACTATAATTCTCCTAATGGCAATCATACGTACGTACGTACTTAATCTCATTCTCCTGGTTAAGATTTCAAGTTGGCAACGAATCGATACGACTTTCTTGGTTGAAGCGGCGATGGGATTCATATCCATGCATGTCGACGTACGCCAGGCCAGCCACCATCTCTGCCACTACGTACTAGTGCGACATATACTCCACGCTTCGTCATGTCGACCAAGACAGTACAGACACGCAGGGGAGCAGTTGGCCTCGTCGCTCCACCACCTCACGTACGCCTATATAAACACGCCCACTTTCTTCTTCTTCCTCAGACCAGCCAAGGCATTGCGTTAGCCAGCCAAGAGCAAGAAGCTAGCTAGATCTATCGAGTAGTGGCTAGCACGTACTCTCAGACGTCAAGCTCGAAGACCAAGAGCATGGCCCGCATTGCGCCGCTCCTGCTGGTGGCGCTGCTCTCCCTTGCCGTGCAGCTCGCGCCGTCCGCGGCCTGCCCATCCTATTCCTGCCCGAAACCAAAGCCTCCCCCGCCGCCGCGTAAGCTGAAGCCCCCGCCGTCGTCCGTGCCCTGCCCTCCGCCGCCGCACTCTCCCAAGCCCACTCCTACGCCCAAGCCGCCTGTCACTCCTCCGGTAAAGCCGCCGTCCCCGTCCCCTGTGCCCCCGGCCCCAGTCCCAACGACACCGCCGCCATCGTCGCCGCCCAAGGGCAAGTGCCCCATCGACACGCTGAAACTGTTGGCGTGCGTGGACGCGCTCAACGGACTGGTGCACGCGCTGATCGGCAGCAGCGCCAGCGACACCTGCTGCCCGCTGTTATCCGGCGTGGCCGACCTCGACGCCGCGCTCTGCCTCTGCACCACCATCAAGCTCAAGGCGCTCAACATCAGCCTCGTGTTGCCCATCGCCATCCAGGTGCTCGTCAACCAGTGCGGCAAGACAGTGCCCGAGGACTTCCAGTGCCCTAGTTAAGCTCCATCGATTACCATATCTACTATCAGTAGTATCACCTTTCCGCATCGGCATGCGATGCCTGGACCGCTGAAATTCTCTTGTGAGGTCACGTGTGTGGTGATCTATGTATGTAAACGTTGTGTAATTGTGTATGCATGCAGGCAGGCATGCATTTTGTGTAATTGTGTATCAAATACTAGTAACCGTGTAACGCGTTATCAATTGTGGTTTTCGATCGGTTTGTAGCTTTTTTTTTTCTGAAGAATTATGAATAAAATGTCTGTAATCTAAATCAAGCTTTCACATGCATGTATGCATGTTTTCCTTTTGTGTTGGGAAAATAGGTATTAATTTGATTCCTATCTAGAATTTTTTTTTATTTGTATGCTCTAAATCCATGTGCTTTAAATGGACAAGAGAGATATGGATTTTGGGCTCTTGTGCTTGGACCAGAAGAGAAATTAAATACTTGACTAGGATTAAAGGCCAGAATTGTTTAATCAGTGAGTGCCTCTCTAAATAAATAAATAAATCCATGTTGGCTGATGGCTGGCCGACCTCCTTCACCTCCCTGGTGAATGCAGCAGTGCATGCACTGACTCAGCAAGTGTGCCAACGATCGATGCTGCAGAGACGAGTGCAGATGAGACAAAGCAGGTTCCCATCGTTCCAGCCGACGCATATGCATGCATGCATGTGAGCAACAGATCAATTTTGTACTCCCTCAGCAACATCACGAACGCAAGAAACTAGTTTTACCCTAAAAAACAACTGGTTGCAGACCAAAAGAAGCAGTAGGACACCCTACAGCCTACAGCAGCACGTTTACGCCAAAAGCTCCACGGGATGCAGCTTGCTTCATCATCATCTATCCACCCGCATCACGTTGAATAGCCATCCCTGAGACGCCTTGTAAATTTCACTTGCTACTCGCTCTAGCAGTTTTGTGCCCTGCTCCAACACCACTTTGTTTGGCTCCTTTGTCTGCAAGATAGACCAGTCCATAATCCATCGACACATTAGTTTAATCAATATCATTGGATCAGTATATCTTTTTTTTATCAAAAACCACCCCATTTCTGCATTTCCACAATGTCCAGAACAGGGCAGAAATACCAACTAATACAAGTTTTCTATCTTCCCCCACAAAAGTTTTGATCCAGGGGCCCATGCATTCATTAATGGAAGAAGGATTTTGTCTCAAATCAAAAGCACATTGAAGCAAGCTCCATATCAAAGAGGCTGCCGGACAAGTGAGAAATAAATGGTCAACAGATTTATCTTTATGACAGAACACACATTTCTTCTCTCCTTTCCATCCTGTTTTTAATAAAGAGTCTCTAGTCAGTATACTTTTTCTATTAATCAACCATAAAAACACTCTAATTTTCGCAGGCACTTTAACTTTCCAAAGAAATTTCTGTGGGAAGTTGATCTTATCATTAATCAATTTCCTATATAGAGACCCAACAGAAAATCGCCCATTGGCTGTGAGGGTCCAGATAATTTTATCTTTTCCCTCCCCCATCTCAATTTCCTCACATCTATATTTGAGGCTATTCCACAATTCCAGGGTTTCTCCATGTAGGGTTCTTCTAAACCTGAAGCCACTCCACCCTTTTTGAATAGCATCAAAAACAGTAATATTGTGATCAAAGTTAATATCGTATAGTCTGGGATAAGCTTCTTTAAGAGATTTGTCATCTACCCATATATCCTCCCAGAATCTGGTATTTTTACCATTACCTATTTTCTTCTTAGCATATTTGTAAAAGGGATCATTAACCCTAACCAGGCTGGACCAAAATTGAGAGTCACCAACTTTCTTACTGATTTTAGATAAACATTCTCCACCCACATACTTGTTGTTGATAACTGTTTGCCACAACCCCTCTTCATTTTCGAGCTTCCAGAACCATTTTGCTAGCAGGGCAATATTCATTATTTCTAGATTGAGAATCCCCAATCCTCCTAAATCTTTAGGTAAGCAGCAGTTGTCCCAATTAACTAAATGGTATTTCCTCTCATTTTCATTCTCCTGCCAGACCAGCCTGGCTCTATAAAAGTCTGCTTTTTTAACTATTCCCTTAGGCATAGGATAAAAGGACACCATAAAGAGAGGGATATTGGTCAGGCATGCCTGCACCAATGTAATTCTCCCCGCAATCGATCCTAGCAATTTCCCCTGCCAGCACCCACATCTTTTTTCAATTTTATCTGTCACACATCTCCAATCAGCATTTTTTATCCTTACATCAGAGATTGGCATACCTAAGTATTTCATAGGAAGGCTCCCCATTTTGCAAGTAAAAATTTCCTGATACATTTTCTGTTTATGTACAGCATCACCAAACAACATTAATTCACTTTTATGAAAATTTATTTTCAATCCAGGCATTTGTTCAAAAGCACATAAAATGAATTTTAAATTTCTTGCACTTTCAATATCATCCTGCACAAGGAAAATCGTGTCATCTGCATATTGCAGCATATTCACTCCTTTACGTCTATTGTCCCCAAGTACCCCTTTAACTATATCATGATCCAAAGCATTCTTCATCATAACCGCCAGAGCATCAGCTGCTAAATCAAAAAGCAGTGGGGACATAGCATCACCCTGTCTAAGCCCTTTAAAAGTCCTGAAATATGGACCAATCTGGTCATTAACTCTTATTCCAACATGGCCCCCTCTCATTGTTTTCATTACCCAATCACACCATTTGTCAGAGAATCCCTTCATTTTCATCATCTGTATAACAAAGGGCCATTTAATTTTATCATACGCTTTTTCAAAATCAACCTTGAAAACTAAGGCACTCTGTTTCTTTGTGTGTATTGTGTTCAAGGCCTCATGCAAAATCACCACTCCTTCCATGATATATCTCCCTTTAACAAAGGCAGTCCGTGTCAAGGAAATCACACTGGATACACATCTAATTAATCTGTTCATAAGCACCTTTGTAATAATTTTAAAGCTCACATTAAGCAGACAAATCGGTCTGAATTTCTGAATTTGTTTAGCATCTTTGGTTTTAGGTATAAGAGTGATAATCCCATAGTTGAGTCTAAAAATATCAATCGATCCATTTGCAAAACCATCAATTAATTTTTTTCAGGTCCCATTTGATCAAGTCCCAAAACTCCTGGTAAAAGTCAGCTGGGAACCCATCTAGGCTAGGACTTTTGTTTTTTTTTTCATCCCAAACACTACATCATGAATTTCTTCTAAAGAGAAGGGAGCAGTTAGTTTGTCCCTCTCTTCAGGAGTAATTTTTCTCATTTTTTGTTCTATCAGAAATATCTGGCTTTCATCTGGATTACCAAATAGATTTTTATAGAAGTTTGTAATGTATTTCATTAAATTTTCCTCTCCTTCAATCAATCCTTCTTCCTGTTTTAAAGAAGTAATTCTATTTTTTCTTCTCCTCCCATTTACCTTGGCATGATAGTATCTAGTATTGCCATCTCCATCAGTAATCTCTTTGTCTTTATATCTCTGAAGCCATTTCAACTCTTCCTGTTTCAAGACCCTCCCAAGTTGCTCTCTTAGGTCTCTCTGTTCCATTCTCCCTTCTATTGCTAGTCCACAATTTTCAGCCTTCTTATCAATCTCATCTAATCTACTCAATATATATATCTTGATTTTTCTGTACCAAGCATCAACATTTTTGTTCCACCCTTTAGTTTTCTTTCTCAGATTTCTAAACCTTTGTTGCCATTGTTCTATCAAATCTCCTCTATATGTTTCATTCCATATTTTACATACAAATTCCTTAAACCCCTCTCTCAAAGCCCAGGAGTTCTCATACCTGAAAATAGGCTCAGATTTGTTCTGCTCACCAGTATCTAGAAACAAGGGTGTATGATCAGACACCTCTCTGGCAAATGCATTTAATATTGACAAGGGATATTTTTCTTCCCATTCGGGACACATCAACACTCTGTCTAACTTTTCAAATGTAGGATCAGGCAGATTATTTGCCCAAGTAAAATTTCTTCCATTAAGTGTAAGTTCCCTTAAACCAGCTTGTTCAATTATGGCATTAAACATGAAACTCCAAGAATCATTTTCAACAGGTTTGTTTTTTTTCTTTTTCATTCCTTATTATATTAAAATCTCTACCCACTAAACATGGCATGGGATTGTCATGATACATTCTGGCTAACTCAGCAAGGAATCTAGCTTTCCCTTTTGCTTGAGCATCACCATATACATTCACCAAGTTCCAATGGAATTTAGCATTTTTATCAAATACCAATACCCTCAAAAAATATTCCCCATTTTCAGTATGTAAAATATCAAAGTAATCTTTGTTAACTCCTATCAAAATCCCCCCAGACATCCCTCGGGGAGGATTCCAGCGCCACTCATAATTCTTTCCCCCACACAGGTTATGTAGCTCATTTTTTTGTGTAATGCTGTTTAATTGTTTCAGAGATCCCAATAAAATCTAATCTATGGTCAACAATCATTTCTCTCACGTATCTTCTCTTATGATCTTGGCCTAAACCTCTAGCATTCCAAAAAAACACCTCTCATTTTTTCTGTTTGTATAATCACTTAATCAAGGATTTTTTTATTCCTCCTTTTTAACACCCCAACCCCCACAGGATGTTTCACACAACTAAGAGTAGGTGAACATTCTTTGTTCTTTTTTCTGCCTGAGAAAATAGCCCTCAGTTTTCTGTACTGATCTTCTTCCATATCAGCATCAGAATTATCTAGATCAGAACACATCTCCTCAATAGTAGCATCCCCAGTGTTAATTAACACTGGTGTGCCACGGGAAGTTTTAATCCCCTTCTCTCTTTGAGCTATATTTTGCATGTAAAAATCTTTTCTAGCTATCTCCATTTTTCTGATAGCTTCCATATTCTTATCAATCATATCAATAGAGCATCCCAAATCAATCCCAACTAAAGAACTCATGTATAATAAAGAAGGATTCGATGCATTAGGGTCATGAGTCTTACCATAGTTGTCTCTTTCTTTAGCTCTGTTTTTAGCCATGTCTTCAACCTTCTGATCTTCCTAGCCCCTATTCCTGAGACTTCTTTTCACCTCCATTTCCTTGTCATCTTCAGCTTTCTCCATTTCCTGTACGCCATGAATAGCTGCCATTCTTTCCCCAAAGTTATCTGTTGAATCCTGACTAGCATTGTAATCTGTTGGTTCATTGTAAGTTCCAGATTCTGATTCAGTTATGCTCTAACTCATATTGTTCTCTATTAGCTGCATACATAACTAACTGTGGTATCTCCTTTTGTTGCTTGTTTATTCTCTCTTCCAGTTCTGTTTGTGTCTTTATCAGTTCAGCAATTCTCTTCTCTTCTTTTGCCCATAGTGCATTCTGTCTAATTTTATCTTCTTCCAAATTTTGGATTTTCCTGAACATAATGTCCATCTCTTTTTGCATCTGGGCCCTCTCATCCTTCACTTCTTTCATCATCACCATCATTATTTTTTCAACAGAACTTTTCAATGCAGCATTCTTGGTATTGATTTCCTCAACCTGGGCCAAAGACAGACTTCCAAGCACCACATTGCTTCTGCATTGGTCATCTTTTTTGACTCTCTTTCTATTCTCAGTATCTGCTTCTCTGTCCTCTATTTCAGCAACATCCTCCATCTTCCTTTTGTCTTCTTTGTACCAACCCATCTCCACTACTTGTTCCAGCTCAGTTTCAATCCTGAACATGAGTAATTCTTGTGAGGTTATTTCCACATGTGTAGGAATTTTCCCAACATCCCTCACCCAACATTTGGCTCTAATTTTCTCATTATTTATGGTATCCATATCTATTTCAAGCACAGGTCCCACAGCAGCAACAACTTCACACATTCCAAAAAAATGTCTGAAGCAATCTGGCACATCACCAAATTTCACCCATGAAGTATGCACTTTTCCTATTGCCTGATGGTCTAAGGTCCAGCCCAGCACCTTAATGATTACTCCAGCATCTAAAAGACTAAAATCTTTGAACTTGGCCAACTCAATCAACTTTGCTTTATTTGGAAATCTCATCATATAGCAGTTATGTCCATATTCATGTACTCTCTATTCCCATCCCCAACTGAACATTTCACTGAAAGCCTGAACAAACTGAGTCTCATTAATCTGCCCAGACCTGATGATCACCACTGCCAAAGGGTTCATATGATCAGCCACAAACACATCTTTGAAACTCTGTACTAGCAAAACTCCCAACCCCCTAGCAGCATATCCAACATATTTAGGCACAGGCTTCATTTGCTTCAACAGATTGCACTCTCTGGTTATGTGATTATCCCTGCCACAAATTAGACAGTGTCCAATTCTGCAATCCCTTGTTAGATGCCAAAGATCCTTGCACTTGCCACACACCTGCTTGCCAAATCTATCCTGTTGCTTTTTATCTCCTCCAAATATTTGAGCATTATTTCCTTTTGTCTCTTGCTTCCTAACTTCATTCATCTTGTATGCTCCCTTAATTGTTCCTTCTGCAGCTTGTTTCCCACCAGCATTCTCTCTCCCTAGCTCTGCAACATCCCTGCCTCCATTCAATTTTACTCCATTTCCTGTTTGACTAGTCACTCTAGGATTTCCAGCATTCATGCTCTGTGCCAGTTGTGACAGCAAAGCTCCCAGCAATTTCTGCTGCTGAGCAACATCCAAGCCCATAGTCTGGTCAGTGTTGTTGACAGGTCCAATTCCCATGTTACCAGATCTATCTTCTCCTCCACCCTCAACTGGTCCACTAATCTCTATCTGTCCCACTTTTTCCTTCCAAATTTGTGTACCTCCCGTGTTGCCCCTTGAAGTACCACCAATTCTTCCTCCCCCTTCCATATCAGAGAAGTTCTGACCTCCCCTGTTCTGGCTAGAATTGGAAGTGTCTATATGACTGAATCTGGATCTCTCATCATAATAATTCTGTCCATTGTAGCTTCTTTTGGGGACGAAATTTCCACTTCTTCCCCCACCTCTGTTACTCCTCCCCCACCAAAACCTCCTCTGTAGTTCCCAGCCATGCGTACGAACTCCAGTGGCGGCTGGGGTGGGAACCCTAAGTTTTCATCCGTCTGTCTCCTCTCCCTTCTCTCGCTTTTATTTATATCCCATCCTAGGCCAAACGTGTCCTTATTGGGCTTTTCTACTGGACTCTCCCCACTCCATGGGCCAAAATCAACTTTGTTTTCTATTTTATCCCCAACCGGGCCCCCAAAAGCTATCTGGGAGTTCCTGTTATTCATTTGCCCCCTCTTCATCATTCTTACATCCTTTTGATTCTTCAAATTCTCAATTGGAGTCTCAATTATCACGATATCTCCAAAATCAACAGAATTTTCATCAAACAAATTTGTAATCGGCGGGAAAGCCGCCTGCCTCAGATGATTTTGAACAGTTTTTGCCTCAAAAACTTTAGTAATTTCTACATTACCAAATAAATCACCCCACATATTTTTATTATATCCAATCTCCCCCCTAATCCCATTCCTAACCTCGTAATCACGAGATCTGGAGCTTTTGACATTGTTTCCCTGGTTCTTCCGAATTTTTTTCCCCCAATTCTTATCACGAACTTCATCTACACTAATCAGTGCAGTAGAAGCTAAGTACTTAGAAGCGATAAATTCATTACCTGACGAATCTAAAGAAGTATTCCCTTCTCCTTCCTCGTCGGAGCCCTCCCCCGCCAGCAACCAGAAGCGGCTGCCAGCAGGAGAGATCCCTACTGCTGGAGGGAGAGGGCTCGGAGCCTCGCCGAACGGCGAGGGAAGCGCGGCGAGCGGCGAGGCAGGGTCGTCACCATCCGCGCGGTCCTCCTTCTCGGGCGTGGCTCCTCTTCGTCGTCTTCGATTTCGATGGGCGCCGCCTGTGTCCCCGGAGCGGGGATCCCCATGACCACCTCCCTTGGCTGCGCCGGCGGCGGGATCCCGCGATACCGCAGAGATCGGAAGACCCGCCACTTGTGCCGCTGTTCGGGAATCGGCGACTCTGCCTCGAGCATCGCCCAGAGTAGCACTCCCATCGCCGGTTGACGATCATGGTTGGGGAAGCACCGCATCCTCTCCTCGTCGTCGAGCCTCCCCCTGACCATGAACGCCGCGTCGTTCAGCGCCTTCGCCTTGGGGAACCACCTGTCGATCTCCTGCAGCCTCCCCATCATTACCTCGTCGCCATCGGCGAGCGCCGCCATCTGCTGCTCTCTCTTCGTCATCCCTCTCCAGATCTCGGTGTTCAGGCGCAGCCCTCGCGTGAGCAGGAAAGGAAGGGGAATGGGTGGAGGCAGCGGTGAGGGGAATTGCATCTCGAGTATTAAGTATCCCCGCCGCGCACTCACCGCCATTACTCACCTCGGGCTTCACGTCGTGCCAACCCGCTCCCCTTGTCGTCGTAATCCGCGCGATGTGGCACGGGAAGTGCACCACCTGCGTCGCCTCGAGCTCTCACTAGTAGAAAATAGGGCTTTGGTTCTGGCCAGATCAGAGCAATAGTCCTGGTCATGTTACGAACCGGGACTAATAGTCCTGGTCATGTTACGAACCAGGGCTAGGACGCCGGCCGGGCCTCGGCAGGCATCAGTCCCGGTTCGAATGGGACCTTTAGTCCTGGTTCCAGACACCAACCGGGACTAAAGGGCCTCGCTCCCTTTAGTCCCGGTTGGTGTCTGGAACCGGGACTAAAGGTTAGTCTTCAGTCCCGGTTCTAGACACCAACCGGGGCTAAAAAGATGCCTATATATATCCTCGCCCCTGCCCGCCCTCTCCTCTGTTTTTTGGCCGTAGAAGGTGGGAGGTGTGTGTGCTACTCTGTTCTCACTTCTTATGCACATGAGGTGTTCGATGAAATGCCCGAGCCACACTTAAGCTTTCTCCTCTGTTCTTCCTCCCAGCTCGACCTCCAAGCTCCATTTTCCCCAAGATTTGTCTAGATTTGGCGGTGCACCAACTATCCAAGTGTTCTAAAAAGGTTAGCAACTTCATCCTTTCATCTCTCACTGCTAGTTTAGCTCATTTCATATGCTCTAGAAGTAGAGTGGTTTGTGGGTTTTAGTGGAGGAGTGTATGTGGGAGTTTATTTGATTTAGATGCATAATTTGAGGTCAAATTAACTTCTTAGTTTGCACATGTGTAGGGTGCCGTCCCGTCCCCGTCCCCGTCCCCGTCCTCACCGCCATCGATCGCCCGCGCCGATCTCGTCGCCAGCACCACCGTGGTGAGCGTCTTGTTCTTATCTTTTTTTTAAAGAACAAATTCTTACTTGTATGATTTAGATAGCTACTCGTATAATTTTCTTACTTGTATTATTGTTTGTTATTATATAGTGCCATGGTTTTGGTATCCGCCCCCGTCGGCTCTCGTCCGGTCTATGATTCGGATGTGGTATATTATCTTTTATAACTATTTGTTTCATTTAGTGTTTATGACAATTATGCCGACCAACTTGACATATATGTTTTTATCTAGGAGGTATGTGAACCGGAAATTCCAACCGACCCTCTTATCGAGAGGTTAAATTTAGTTGAAAAATAAAACAATTATTTGAAAGAAAAATTGAAAAGAATTGAAGAAGAGAAGATGAAATTGGAGTTGCATGTTGCCGATGTCGTCGATCTACACAAGATCCAGATGGATGCAATGCGCTTGAAGATTAGAAAGATTAGAAAATATAGCATTGATAAAGAGGCTTGGTATCATTATGCTGTTGGAGCAATTGTTACCTTAGTTGCGATTTTGATCGCATTTGTTGTTGCATTTAAATGTTTTACATAGTTGTATGTTGTTTTATGAGAACTATGTATGAACTGTATGTTGGTCATTTCTCTATTCATGATGTTCTGTAATGGTTTTTGATATACTTAATTACATAATGTAGATGAACCGACAATGGATGTACGGTGACCGACGCACTTCCGAGTACATTACGGGCCTGCATAATTTTATCGATGTGGCTGAGGCAAACAAGCAGAATGGTTTTATGTACTGTCCATGTGTTGTCTGTGAGAATACGAAGGATTACTCTTCCTCGAAAATCCTTCACTTCCACCTGCTTGAGAAGGGTTTCATGCCCCACTATAATTGTTGGACCAAGCACGGAGAAAGAGGGGTTATGATGGAAGACAATGAAGATGAAGAGGATGATGACAACTATCCTATGTTCCCTGAATACGGTGATACCACAACGGGGGAAGCTGAAGATCAAGAGGCACCAGATGTGCCCGCTGATGATCTTCGCCGGGTCATTGTTGATGCACAGAGAGAATGCGAAAGTGAAAGCGAGAAGTTGAAGTTTGATCGCATGTTAGAGGATCACAAAAAACGGTTGTACCCAAATTGCGAAGATGGCAACACAAAGCTCGGTACCATACTGGAATTGCTGCAATGGAAGGCAGAGAATGGTTTATCTGATAAGGGATTTGGGAAGCTACTAAAAATAATGAAGAAGAAGCTTCCAAAGGATAACGAATTGCCTGACAGTACGTACGAAGCAAAGAAGGTTCTCTGCCCTCTAGGATTAGAGGTGCAGAAGATACATGCATGCCCTAATGACTGCATCCTCGACCGCGGTGAGGAGTACGAGAATGTGAATGCATGCCCGGTATGCGGTGCATTGCGGTATAAGATCAGACGAGATGACCCTGGTGATGTTGAGGGCGTGTGCCCCAGGAAGAGGGTTCCTGCCAAGGTGATGTGGTATGCTCCTATAATACCACGGTTGAAACGTCTGTTCAGAAACAAAGAGCATGCCAAGTTGTTGCAATGGCACAAAGAAGACCGTAAGAAAGACGGGATGTTGAGAGTACCCGCTGATGGGTCGCAGTGGAGAAAAATCGAGAGAAAGTGGCCAGAGTTTGCAGGTGACACAAGGAACTTATGGTTTGGTATAAGTGCAGATGGCATTAATCCTTTTGGGGAGCAGAGCAGCAATCATAGCACCTGGCATGTGACTCTATGTATCTATAACCTTCCTCCTTGGTTGTGCATGAAGCGGAAGTTCATTATGATGCCAGTGCTCATCCAAGGCCCTAAGCAACCCGGCAACGACATTGATGTGTACCTAATGCCATTAGTTGAAGAACTTATATAGTTGTGGGATATAAAAGGTGTACGTGTGTGGGATGAGCACAAACAGGAGGAATTTGACCTACGAGCGTTGATGTTTGTAACCATCAATGATTGGCCTGCTCTTAGTAACCTTTCAGGACAGTCAAACAAGGGATACAACGCATGCACACACTGTTTAGATGAGACTGAAAGTACATATTTGGACAAATTTAAGAAGAATGTGTACCTGGGACATCGTCGATTTCTTCCGACCAAGCATGCCTTAAGAAAGAAAGGCAAGCATTTCAAAGGTGAGGCAGATCACCAAAAGAAGCCTGTCCCCCGTACTGGTGATGATATATTTGATATGGTCAAGGATTTAAAAGCAATTTTTGGAAAGGGTCCTGGCGGACAATCTGTTCCGAATGACGCTGACGGACATGCACCCATGTGGAAGAAGAAATCTATATTTTGGGACATACCCTATTGGAAAGTCCTAGAGGTCCGCTCTACAATCGACGTGATGCACGTGATGAAGAATCTTTGCGTGAACCTGCTAGGCTTCTTGGGCGTGTATGGAAAGACAAAAGATACACCAGAGGCACGGGAGGACCAGCAACATATGAACGAAAAAGACGGCATGCATCCAAAGCAGTATCAAGGTCCTGCCAGCTACGCTCTTACCAAAGCAGAGAAGGAAATCTTTTTTGAATGCCTGCTCAGTATCAAGGTCCCGTCTGGCTTCTCGTCGAATATAAAGGGAATAATAAATATGGCAGAGAAAAAATTCCAGAACCTACAGTCTCATGACTGCCACGTGATTATGACGCAATTGCTTCCGGTTGCATTGAGGGGGCTTCTACCAGAAAATGTTCGATTAGCCATTGTGAAGCTATGTGCATTCCTCAATGCAATTTCTCAGAAGGTAATTGATCCAGAAATCCTACCAAGGTTACAGAATGATTTGGTCCAATGTCTTGTCAGTTTCGAGTTGGTGTTCCCACCATCCTTCTTCAATATTATGACGCACGTCCTAGTTCACCTAGTCGACGAGATTGCAATTCTGGGTCCTATATTTCTACACAATATGTTCCCCTTTGAGAGGTTCATGGGAGTCTTAAAGAAATATGTTCATAACCGTGCTAGGCCAGAAGGAAGCATCTCCAAGGGCCACGAAACAGAGGAGGTCATTGAGTTTTGTGTTGACTTTATTCCTGACCTTAAGCCGATTGGTGTTCCTGAATCGTAGCATGAGGGGAGACTGGGTGGAAAAGGCACGCTAGGACCGAAAGCAATAATATGTAGGGCCGGGCATTCTTGGGCGCAAGCACACTAGACAGTTCTACAAAATTCTATCTTGGTGGCCCCGTATATCAATGAACACAAGAATATTTTACGCTCCAAACACCCGGAGCAGTCTGATGACTGGATTACACGTGAACACATGGGGACTTTCGGCGGTTGGGTGCAAACACATCTCATGGGTAACACCACTGTTGGAGATGAGCTGTACTTGTTGACCAGGACACCATCTTCGACTGTATTGACTTTCCAAGGGTACGAGATAAATGGGAATACATTTTACACGATCGCCCAAGATAAAAAGAGCACCAACCAAAACAGTGCTGTCCGCTTTGATGCAGCAAACACCAATAGGGCAAAGGACACATATTATGGTTACATAGAGGAGATATGGGAACTTGACTATGGACGTGATTTTAAGGTCCCTTTGTTTCGGTGCAAATGGGTCAATCCGAAAGGAGGCGGGGTACAGGTAGACCCGCAGTACGGAATGACAACAGTGGATCTCAACAATCTTGGGTACACACACGAACCATTCGTCCTAGCCAATGATGTGGCGCAAGTTTTCTATGTGAGGGACAGGTCTACCAAACCGAGAAAAAGAAAAGATAAGGAAGTGAATACATCATACGATGAGCCAAAGCGCCACATAGTTCTTTCAGGGAAAAGAAACATTGGGGAGTGGAGGACAAGACAGACATGTCAGAAGATTATGAAAAGTTTTATGAAATTCCTCCCTTCACAGTGAAGACTGACCCAAGCATCCTGTTAAATGATGAAGATTATCCATGGTTATGGCGCAATAAGCAAGGGACACACGCGAAGAAATAGTTTTATACCCCAAAAGATCCCACTCTGGGATGTGACCGGCTTCACCGCCATCACTTTCTCTCTACTGTGAGTTTCCGGACTTATAGCTGGAAAGTGCCACTTCGGACAAACCGGAGGGAATCTTTGTAAGAGCTAGCTAGGGCATTTTGGCATTTGAAACATGATTTTAGAATAATTATTTATTAAGTTATGAAATTTCAATTATTCATATCCTTTTAGTATTTTAATTATATAGAGGAGTTAATCAATGCAAATATTTAGACCACTTTAGCAGGTGTACCAAGTTTGAGCTCATTTGGACATGTTTAACAATGTTAAGTTGCTCAAATTAGAAAATGGACAGAGATGGTTTCGAGGGAATTTGATGATGTTATCTTGTTCTCCAAGCCATGAGACTTGGCAAGATCATCAAATATGGCATTTGTGACATGCTAGAATTTTAGTTATGATCAACTAAAACAAAACTACAATATTCTTCAATAGAAAAAAGAATCAACTAAAAAGCTTTTATAAAACTCTAGTTATGATCAAAATAATATTAACTTAAAACTATATAAAATTTATGCAACTAAAATTTTCATAAAGTATTTTTTGTTAAAAACTTTAATAGCAAAAATAATTAAATGAAAACTAGGCATGTATGCTACGGTTTTTGAATTTGTTTAAAAGAAAGCTAAAACTAAAATATCCTAAAAAGGTCTAAAACCAAAAACAGATTTAGTCCCGGTTGGTGCCACCAACCGGGATTAAAGGCCTTCCTTTAGTTCCGGTCCGTGCCACCAACCGGGACTAATGGCCTGGGTTTCGCGCCCTTTGGGCTACTGAAATTTAGCTTTAGTCCCGGTTGGTGCCTCCAACCGGGACTAAATGTAGGCCTTTAGTCCCGGTTGGAGCCACCAACCGGGACTAAATCTCAGGCTATATAAACCGCAAAGACTTAGCGAAATTTTTCCTTCCCCAAACTTCTCCATCGCCTCTCCTCGCCTCGACGTGCTGCCCCGACGCCGTCGCCGACGCCCTGCCTCGACGTCGTCGCCGACGCCTCCTCGCTGTGAGCGCCGCCCCGATCCCCTCCTCCTCTTCCTATTCCCCCCCCCTGCTGGGCGCCGACCCCGACACCGGCCACCCGCGCTGCTGGCCGACCCCGACGCCGCCCGCGCTGCTGGCCAGCGCCGACCCCGACGCCGCCCGCGCCGCTCTACTGGCCGACGCCGGCGGTTTTTTTTAATCAGAGATATTTGTTTCAGATCATGTTGAGAACATAATTGATAGTTTCAGATGTGCAAAAATATCCCCGCAAAAGTCATTTTTGATCAAAGTCATTTTTTATAGCATTATTCATGTTCTCAAAGTCATTGATATTATTCATGTGTAATATTTATGCAAATGTTTTATAGCATTATTCATGATCAAAGTCATTTTTATAGCATTATTCATGGTCAAAGTCATTTCATTTGTGATATTTTTGTTCCGAGCGTATGTAATGAATTTGTGATATTTTCATGTGTAATATAATTTTTTGTTCATTGAGATGAGATGAGATGAAGATGGATGAGATGAGATGGAGATGGCTGAAATTTTTTGTTTGTTTTGTGTAGTTTTACTAGGTTTTTAGATACATATACTCAATGTGATAGATAGATGTCCAATCCCTCATATCGCGAACATAGTTATATTCGATAATTGATCTTCATATAAAGGGAGGAGTCCTCGACGATCGCCGGAGGAGGCCCCGACGATCGCCGGAGGAGTCGTCCCCGACGATCGCCGGAGGAGTCGTCCCCGACGATCGCCGGAGGAGTCGTCCCCGACGATCGCCGGAGGAGTCGTCCCCGACGATCGACATGAATAAACTTTGTACATGTGCTTGGTGCATTTTAATGTCTATTTGCTGCTGGTATTTAATGAATAAACTTTGTTTTACACTTGCTGAAAAACTGCTAAGTCTGAAACTGACTGTTATAAAACTTGTCAACTTTGCATGATGTTTGCCACTAATCCATTGCTCATATGCATATGATTCCTTCTTGTGATTTGGTCTATGTAATGTGTACTTTGATGCCATGCCCTTGGTTGCCATGTAAAGTTGCTGTAGCATGACTCAATCTTGCTCTCAAGTTGTCATCATAATGTTACTGTTTTGCATTCCTAGATTTCATTAAGTCTGAAAAACAGCTTATCTCTCATGGTTG
Organism: Elymus sibiricus; assembly: GCA_039707655.1. Lineage (NCBI taxonomy): Eukaryota > Viridiplantae > Streptophyta > Magnoliopsida > Poales > Poaceae > Elymus > Elymus sibiricus. The sequence continues at coordinate 517,194,727 of CM077672.1, read as the reverse complement.
TATATTGCCATGTTGTAATATTTGCAGAAACTATGGAACACGACAGAGACTTAGAACAAGAAGAGATGTTAGGGGATATAATCCGCGACGGAGGTGATGATATCACCTCACAGTTTCTCAACGACTCCGATGGTGAGGGAAGAGAGGATGACGGCTCCGGTGATCGAATGGAGGGAGAAGATGACGGCTCCGGCGGTGTTGCAGTCTTAACTGTTACAAAGTCGGGCGAGGTATATTAATTAAGCCTGCTGACTAGATGCATTAATTGATTTGTATGTACATATATTAACGCTTCTTTCTTCTTTTAGCCCTCCGGATCGAGCCAACCTTCTGTAAAGAGACGAGGCCCGAAGAAAAGGTTGGGCGAGAATGAAAGGTTCACGATCGAAGAAATCACTGCAGATGGCAAACCGACTGCTCCCAAGCGGACCGCAGACCGATTTATAAGTCAGTGCGGAGTTGTTGTTAGGGACAGCATCCCGATCAGCATTCAAGAATGGAATAAGCCAAAGGCGGACGATGGAGTTTCTTATGTCGACGATAGATCCAAAGATGAGCTTTGGAATATGCTCATGACAAATTTCAGCCTACCGCCAGAGGTGGATCCAAATAACAATGTTGTAGAGCGAAAAGTCAAGGCGTGGGCTCTTAAGAAGATGGCCGAACAATTCAAGAACTGGAAGAAAAGATGGCACGAAAAGTTTGTCCTGAAAGAGAAGACTCCAACATTCACCGGTCAATATGAGAAGATGAAAGATCACTGGCCCGCATTTGTGGTATAGAAGACATCGAAGAAAGGTAAGAAAAGGTCACTGATAAATAAGCAAAATGCTGCAAAGAAGGAATATCACCATGTTACGGGGTCAGGTGGCTACAAGGTTGCCCGGCCTACGTGGGACAAAGCTAAGAACGACCTGCTTGATAAAGGGATCCATCCAGAGACATTGAACTGGCCCGAACGGGCAAGGACTTGGTTCTTCGGGCATGGGGAAACTTTGCACCCAGAAACAGGGAAGTGTGTTTATACGAAAGCTCAACTTGCAACACCCGTCAAAAACATTCATGATGCAATCCAGGCCGTGCAGGAAGGGAAGTTCCATCCCGACAGAGAGAACGATGAGCTGTCACGCGCCCTCGGGAATCCTGCACACCCTGGACGAACACGAGGCACATCAGGCTCCGTTCCGTGGAAGGTTGGGTTTCCCGACAGCAGAGACACTTATAGAAGCCGAGGGAGAAATAAGAAAGAGGATGCAGACCGGCTGCAGAAGGTAGAAGAAAGATTAGCGTTGCAGGAGAAGCAAATAGAGGCACTTAACAGCCAGCGAGCTACCAGCCCATCATCTCAGCGGCACGAAGATCCTTCATTCGATACTTCCCACGGAGCTACCCCACCATCTCAGCGGAAAAGCAGCGTGGCTTCCACGGAGCTCGTTCGGCCGCCCATAGATGATATCACGGCTCCTGATCGCTACCCCGTGGATGATATCACGGAGAGGGAACATTGTGATCTACATGCGAAATGCATGAACATAACCTTGAAGGTGGCGGTCGGCTATGCCTTACCTCGTGTACCTGATGGAACTTACCATTGCTCTTCGATTCTAGATGGCTATGTTGTTATCGGGGTGGATGAAGTTACCAACGGATTTGAGCAGCTGGAGCTTGAGTACCCTACCGGTGAAGGGGAGACTCGTCTGGGAGATGCCATAAGGACTACCATTCTATGGAGAAAGGAACACATCGTGCTTCCATACTGGACGCCGCGTCAGCAGACTCGGCCGGAGGAGGCCCCTCAACAGACTCCTCACAGTCCAGCTCTATCTCCGCTGCCTCAGCCGTCTCCGCTGCCTCAGCCATCTCCGCCGCGTCAGCACACTCCGTCGCCTCAGCTGTCTCCGCCGCGTCAGCGGACTCCGCCAGAGGAGGCCCCTCAGCAGAATCCGCCGCGTCAGCTGACTCCCCCTCCTCCGCCGCCTCAGCACCGGCGGAAGAGATCCGCCGCTGCTCCGGCGGCTAGTAGTACAATAGCGAAGAAATCCAGAGCAGGTAGCGTCAAGAAGGCTCCTGCCAAGTTACCATACGACATGACTGAGGAGGAAACCAAGGAGATCGTTGCTGCCGACGTGAAACGCCAGCTTGCACCGACCCGTCCAGATCCAACGGAGAAAATAGATCCGGTAAAAGCGAGGCACTTGCTAGAAAACCTTACAAAACCACCGCCGCCTCCGCTGCTATCAAACTATGACCGCTCTATTGTAAAGTCATATAGAGATCCACAGCAGCGGTCGGGAAGTAGCAGTAGTGCAAGGGGGAAAACAATTCCCCAGCTCGGCGAACAGAAAAACCAATCGTGCCCCCCCCCCCCCCGCTCAAGGTGTTTACCGATATCGCTAATGATCCGGGGGTAGCGGCCGCTGATCCTGGTTTCACTCTTGGTGATTACTTAGGCGACGAGGTACAGTTCGAAATGGCTGAGTTAGCCTTTAAATTCGAGCACGGGAAGCCTCTCGTCAGACCTGAGGAGCTCCCGCATCTACCAACGATGATGCGAAGATTGCATGACTGGTACTTGAAAGCCTCAAATCAAGGGAGCAACTATATCATTGCGGGAATTAAAGATGAGCATTACTTCAATGGAGACGAGGAGATTTTCATTGAATTTGAAGAATTATTTCAGTTATACAATCAAGACGCCATCGACAAATCTATCGTCAGTTGCTATTGTTTGTAAGTATCATTTCTGTAATTAAGTCTCTAGCTCAGCTCGTTCATTGCATGTATAATTATCCTCACTATATATATTATGCAGAAAGAAGATCCTCGAATGCAAAAGAGGACAAATCTATGACATTGGGTTCATTAACCCAAATACTATTCATGAAGCTACGGTAAAATGGAACGCCAAGGATATAGAGAAGAACTTGCTAAGGGCGTTAATTAAACAACAAACCAAAAGGGAAATACTATTTCCTTAAAACTTCCAGTGAGTGTTATACTGTCTTGTACACATCATTCTGTTTCGCTTACTCGATGTTAAGTGTAATTGATGAGCTATGCGACCGCATGTTCCACTTTCTTCTGCTAGTCATTCAGTTTGACGCAGGAAAAGTACAGTAGTGATCAAATGTTATTACTGCAAAAATAAATACATAAAGTTCATACATAGTTCTCATAAAACAACATACAACTATATAAAACATTTAAATGCAACAACAAATGCGATCAAAATCGCAACTAAGGTAACAATTGATCCAACAGCATAATGATACCAAGCCTCTTTATCAATGGCATATTTTCTAATCTTTCTAATCTTCAAGCGCATTGCATCCATCTAGATATTGTGTAGATCGACGACATCGGCAACATGCAACTCCAATTTCATCTTCTCTTCTTTAATTCTTTTCAATTTTTCTTTCAAATAATTGTTTTCTTTTTCAACTAAATTTAACCTCTCTACAAGAGGGTTGGTTGGAATTTCCGGTTCACATACCTCCTAGATAAAAACATCTATGTCAAGTCGGTCCGCATAATTTTCATAAACACTAAATGAAACAAATAGTTATAAAATATAATATACCACATCTGAATCATAGACCGGACGAGAGCCGACGGGGGCGGATACCAAAACCATGGCACTATATAATAACAAACAATAATACAAGTAAGAAAATTATACAAGTAGCTATCTAAATCATACAAGTAAGAATTTGTTCTTTTAAAAAAAGATAAGAACAAGAGGCTCACCACGGTGGTGCCGGCGACGAGATCGGCGCGGGCGATCGACGGCGGTGAGGACGGGGACGGGGACGGGACGGCACCCTACACGTGTGCAAACTAAGAAGTTAATTTGAGCTCAAATTGTGCATCTAAATCAAATAAACTCCCACATACACTCCTCCACTAAAACCCACAAACCACTCTACTTCTAGAGCATATGAAATGAGCTAAACTAGAAGTGAGAGATGAAAGGATGAAGTTGCTAACCTTTTAGAACACTTGGATAGTTGGTGCACTGCCAAATCTAGACAAATCTTAGGGAAAATGGAGCTTGGAGGTCGAGCTTGGAGGAAGAACAGAGGAAAAAGCTTAAGTGTGGCTCGGGCATTTCATCGAACACCTCATGTGCATAAGAAGTGAGAACAGAGTAGCACACACACCTCCCACCTTCTACGGCCAAAAAACAGAGGAGAGGGCGGGCAGGGGCGAGGATATATATAGGCATCTTTTTAGGCCCGGTTGGTGTCTAGAACCGGGACTGAAGACTAACCTTTAGTCCCGGTTGGAGACACCAACCAGGACTAAAGGGAGCGAGGCCCTTTAGTCCCGGTTGGTGTCTGGAACCGGGACTAAAGGTCCCAGTCGAACCGGGACTGATGCCTGCCGAGGCCGGCCGGCGTCCTAGCCGCTCGAACCGGGACAGATGCTCACATTAGTCCCAGTACGTAACATGACCGGGACTATTGCTCTGATCTGGCCAGAACCAAAGCCCTGTTTTCTACTAGTGATGACGGACGTGGCAGGCGAGGAGCGCGTTGCAAGAAACGGCATCATACACCCCGAAAGTTTAGTACGGGGCTCGAGATTTTTCATTAAGTCTCGTATTTCATACACCCCGAAATTTAATCTAGCAACTTGAATTATCGTGCTTAATTATTACGTAGGTAACAAACGGTTTGCAACTAAAACCCTAGCAGCCACGATAAAATTGCAATAAACGATTAGAAGCGTCTAACTTGTTTTTGCAGGATTTGCATGTGATGTGGTATAGTCTTCGTCATGACAATGAGCTTTGTATGAGATGCTATATGACATAATTTATTATTTGCATGACCTGCGTGTCATGGTACGGCATAATGGCAGGAGCCATATGATTGCCATTTATTCGACCTGCGTGTCAAACTTTATGTAATGCTTTTATTATATTAAGCTATAGAGATAGCAATAGTTGTAATAACAAGTACATGAAGATGATGATCATACATCGGTGGACCATGATGCTATGTCGTGTGCGAAGAAGATGTTCTCCGCCAAAGAAGTTGAAGGAAGGGGACACGACGTCCGAAGATCCTTTGGCGCGAAAGGACTATGCCATATCACATACATATTATGAATTGCGTGTGATGTTAATCCCTTTTATGCACCATGTTTGATGCGCGGTAGTCGTGTTTTATAGGGTGATCCCTCACACAAATATCAAATAGTCAGTGTTCTCTCAAGTGTAGCACCGTCTGGAATACATGTCATTTCGAGGTGCGCCATGTCCACATGGGTACGACAGACTTGTCGTGTATGAGGCGGATGCGATCGGATCACACAGCAAGAACACTTGGTTGTCTTGACATTCAGGCAAGAAGGTCTTGAGCTCGGAACACGCCCATCGAAAGACGAACAAGAGTCACATAGAGATGTGATCGGCAAGTTGGCCTACCTGTCGGGTTATTTCGTCATCAGTGATGATTACATCAATGGCGGAATAATCAGGACGAGGATTTTGAATCATTAATAATCAATTATGAGGGATATTGATTTTAGTGGGAGCGCACTTTAAAATTAATTTGTTAATTAGTAAGTGCAATTAATCATGAACAATGTCTAAATGATTTTGCATGTTTCGTTGTAGATAAAATGGCTCCCAACACACGTTTTAACTTAGGTCCGATGCTTGAGAAAGAGAAATTAGCTGCAAATGAAAGCAACTATGCGGACTGGGTCCGTATCCTAAGGATTGCTAAGAAAGATTACATTCTAAACGCAGCTCTTCCACCAGCCCCAGCCGCTACTGCATCGTAGGATGTCAAGAATGTCTATGCGGTCAAAGTTGATGACCACACCGCAGTTCAGTGCTTGATGCTTACTTGTATGGAAGCAGAGCTACAAAAGCGTTTTGAAAACACCAGCGCTTATGATATGATCGTGGCGTTGAATGCTCTGTATCCAAAACAAGCAAGGGCCGAATGTTATGAGATAACTAAGGCATTGTGGGAATGCAAGATGGCGGAAGGAAGCTCAGTGAGCGAGCACGTGATCAAAATGGTTGGTTATGCACAGAGATTGGAAGCTTTGGGCGTTGCGATCCCTGCTGCGCTCGGTACTGACCTTCTCGTTGCATCACTCCCCCTGTCTTACAACGGTTTTATCATGAATCATAACATGAAACGGGATGGACAAATCCACAAACGAATTGTTCGCTATGCTAAAGACTGCGGAGGCTGGAATGCAGAAAGACACCAACCATGTGATGGCGGTGACTAAAACCACTAGTTTCAAGAAGAAGGGCAAAGGCAAGAAGGTCAAGGGCGCCGGTAAGACCGTCGCTCAAGGAAAACCGAAAAGCGGCCCGACTAAAGATACTAAGTGTTTCTTCTGCAAGCAAAAGGAGCATTTGAAGAGAAATTGCAAAGAGTACCTGGCAGAGTTGAAGAAGACTGGACAGCCCAGCAAAGGTATAATTGTTATACATGTTATAGATATTTTTCTTGCTGGTCCTCATTCTAAGTCATGGGTATTTGATACTGAATCGGTTGCCCATATTTGCAATTCGATACAGGGACTTCAGAGGATGTGAAGACTAGCAAGGAATGAAGTGCAGATGCACTTCGGGAACGGTGTCCAAGTTGCCGCTCAAGCCATCGGCATTATGCCTTTACGTCTACCTTCAGAATTCACTTTAGAACTGAATAATTGTTATTTCATTCCAGCATTATGTAAAAATATTATATCGGGATCTTGTTTATTACACGATGGATATTCCTTTAAATCGGAGAACAATGGTTGTTCAATATATTTGAAGGATATGTTTTATGGATTTGCACCTATTGTGAATGGGTTATTCATTATGGATCTTGAATATAGTAATGATGTCTTTAACATTGAGGCTAAAAGTCTTAAGAAGACTGATGAAAATACGACATTTTTGTGGCATTGCCGTCTTGGCCATATCGGAAAGAAACGCATGCAGAAGCTCCATAATGATGGAGTTTTGCAGTCTTTTGATTTTGAATTATTTAACACATGCGAAGCTTACTTGATGGGTAAAATGACTAAGACGTCGTTTACTGGACATGTTGAACGGGCGAGTGACTTGTTGGAAATAATACATACTGACGTATGCGGTCCGATGAGTATGCCGGCGCGCGGTGAATATTTTTATTTTGTAACTTTTACTGACGACTTAAGTAGATATGGTTATATCTATCTTCTATTCTATTCTATTATATACTAAAAGCATAATACGGTAGAAAAATAGCAGATATTCTAGAAAATCTCATAAAAATCAGAAACATCCGACCATTAATCTAATAAATTATATAATCATAGCCGTTTGATCTTGAAATTAGCCTTTTACCATGGAAGTTCAAAAATATTTCCCACCTATGCCACAATACCATTACGTACGCATCTCTGAGAGTAGGCTACTCCCACGCTAGGTCATGGTGTTGGATGAAAAAAACTAGGTAATCATCTGTGTGCCGCTGGTGAGCCTTGGCCTGCGTGAGGTTGCTGCTAATCCTCCACACAATCGCAGATTTCATCGCCTGATAGATTGGTCTGGCCAGTGGAACCTCCTGCTGCTGTGGACGATCCCGATCTGCTGGTCCTGATCATTGCCTGCGGAGCTTTCGTTGCCTGATGGATTGATCTGTCCAGTGGAACCTCCTGCTGCTCTGGAGGTCTTGATCGGAGACGGCGACGACGATCCCGATCTGGTGGTCTTGATCGTTACCTGCGGAGATGACGAGACGGCGATGGTGTGATAGTTTCCGTGGACGGCGACGGCGTCGGTGTGATAGTTACCATGGTGAGAAGCACACGAGGCGCTAGGGACTGGGAGTGTATGTATCATCGTTTACTTTTTGCTCTTCGCCATGCGGTCCAGCCACATCTCCAAGATTCTCTCTGAGCCATGATCAATCACATAAAGGATCCACAGGTTCAGTTTCGCTAAACAGCAGATCTATCAGCCGCTGCTACTATTCCGGACACGCATGGATCAGCACGTGGTAGTCAGGGGAATTGATATTTAATCAGACCAGGTTAGCCCGTTCTAATCAGTTTTCTCTCTCAAAAAGTTTGTAATCAATTATGCACGTTCTCTCTCTCAAAAAGTTTCTAATCAATTATGCACATATATACATAGCCTATTGCAACTTATCTACCGTGAAAGCTTTACAGATCACGGGATGCACAACTAATTGTTTCGTCAGATTATAATTTCCTGAGTACATTGATGACTTTGTTTGCTGGAATTGAAGTTCGAGCACCACATGCGCTAGCTACGGCATGACGCAACTGCACGAGAGGTTTGGAGAGAGCGGGATTGGAACATGTTTAATCTCTATCATTATTTGCGTCAAAGGTTGTCCACCAGATCAATAGCTTAAACACAAAGTTTGAGCATCTTTGATGTCGCAAAGTTTTAGATTTTTTTGATTTTTTTTCCTAATATTTTTGAATTTACTGTTAATAGAGGGTGTAGGCACTGGCGGAGCTACTCAAGGGCAAAACCGTGCCGTGGTCCGCCCAACAAAATCACACAAAAAAAATTATACATATGCTCATTGCCCAGCCCACAGCCCACAGCCACATAGCCCATACTCCATAGCGGCATAGCCCAAACGCTCAGTCAAATAGACCTCAAAAAAAAAAAAACGCTCAGTCAAATAGAGCAGCACAGGCGCACAGCCGAACACATCCATCCCCATCCCCTGTTCGTGGACTCCACTAGGAAGACTAGGGCACGGCGCCGGCCGACGGCGGAGGTCCAGCTGCCGGGGCAGCTACAGCTAGTCGGAGCAATGTTTATTTATTTCTCACGGCAATGTTTAATTGATTGTATTATGATCTCAAACACATGTACGTGGTTGCAGATGAAACCTCTGCTCTGACATATTTTATTATATTGTTTACAACTGCTCTCAATTTCGCTCTGTTTGTATGCCGAGGTAACATCGCGGCACATCGGTCCGAAAAAACAAAGAAAGTTTGCGTGAGCAGGTGCTTGGCTGCTTGCTAGGCGTGCCCTTCGTCTAGAGCCATACTTCTCTTAGTTCCACAGACCTAGGGTGTCTAGGAAAGAAGGCATATTACTACAATTCAAACCAGATCGAGGTATTCAACGCGGAAACTCAATTTGCACTAGTAGAAAACGGGCCTTTAATCCCGGTTTGTAAGGCCCTTTAGTGCCGGTTCTACAACCGGCACTAAAGGGGGGGACTAAAGGCCCCCCCCCCCTTAGTCCCGGTTCGTCACGGCCCGACACTAAAGGCCCACCACGTGGCGCCTGTCGGGGCCGTTCGCTGGGGGACCTTTAGTCCCGGTTGGTGTTACCAACCGGGACTAAAGGTGGAGCCTTTACTCCCGGTTGGTGGCCCGGTTGGTAACACCAACCGGGACTAAAAGTATTTAATTCTTTTAATATGGTTTATTTTTCCTTTTAATTTTGTGTTTTCCATTTAATTATTTTTCATTTCAAACATATATTACGCTACTACATACTGTACACGTTGTGCATATATATATAAATCGAATTTCTCGTACGACGACCATTCACATACATATATATATACAATTTGGTATATACAATTTCTCCTACAATTTGCGGATCATTACATATGCAGGGCATTACTGCTTGATCTTGTAATGGTATTCTCCTTTGGGATCTATGACCTGGTCGACCAGAAATCCAGCTATTTCCTCTTGAATTGCTCGTACGCGAGCCGTTGGTAGGAGCTGGCCCCGCATCTCTATCATCTATAATCAGGAGATCAAGATGAATATATTAGTTGTGTGTATATATATTAGCTAGATCATGATAAAAAAAATTATGGATAGTGTTCTGGCAAACGTACCCAAAGAGTTTTTTCATCTATGCTCCTTTCAGACGTGATCATGCGAATATTCTCGCAAACGTAGTATGCGCATAAACTATTCCCCTTCTCTTGCCTCATGCACTTTACGAGAATAAAATTCAATCAGGTAATAATTAATCAAGCATGATAATGGTATTGAAACTAGAATTAAAGAGATACACGGACGTAGCTAGCTAGTACTACTTAATTACCATGGGTCGCACCATTTCAGCTGTTGTTTCCATTGGCCGGGGACCTCTTCGATGAACTTTTTCCAAGCCCTGCCCGCCGGCAAAGAAAATGAATAAAGGAGTTATTAACTAGTTGATATCAGGAAATGAAGTAAAGAGGCAGACATAGTGCGATAATGATTGAAATTACCTGTCGAACATCCCCTTCACGGTTGCGTATTTGGATGGATCCTTATATAGTGAGTCCAGTACTTCAACTTTTCCCTTGTCAACTTTAATGATTAACAAGATCCAGTGGAAACTGTATGCGCACACGTTTTTTATAAATAAGCGGGCATGTGCATAACTCATCAACTACACTTATTAACATCTAGTAAGCAAAAAATAGAATTTGTAGTACAAGATATAGTAACACTTACCCGAAGTTGTAAGGAAGTAGTATTTTTGGTTGGGTGTTTAGTTGCTTCAAAAACTCTAGCAGGAATCTCTCTGTGTCTTCTCTCGAATATTGATCTTCCCATATCGCCTGATTAATCGTATTTGGGTCAATGAACCCAACTCCATAGCGTCTAGTTTTTTTCATTTCATACATCTTCATTCTGCATAATACCACAGAAAAGAATATAGTGAGGATAATTACAGTTAATGAACGAGAGCACATCTAGCTAGCTAGCTAGAGACTTAAATTACAGAAAGAAATCACTTACAGACAATAGCAACTGACGATAGATTTGTCGAGTTTGTCTTGATTGAATAACTGAAGCAACTCTGAATAATGAATCCACACGTCTTTTTTATGGAAGTAATGCCTTTTCCTGACTTTCACCATGAGGGACTCTTCATTGGTATTTGCTGTTTTTTGCATGTACCACGTATGCAACTCGTACATTCTCGTTGGTAGAAGCTTGACTTCGTCAGGCTTGACCAGAGGTTTGCCACGGACATATTGGTATTTTACTTCCTCCTCTGTAATCCCGGGGATTTCCTCAAGGCCTAGGAGTTGTTCAACAGTGACACCGGCCTCTTTAGCCTGCCTTCTAAGATCGTCGGTTATTGCCGGCCGATCGGCGGTACTCACATGTGTTTGTACAATGAGCGGGGGGGGTCGATTGCACTGCTTGTTCTCCCAGCTGGGGAACAGTTTTCCCGCTTTTTTTGCCAACTGCTTGGCTCGAGCTCGAGCTCGAGCTCGACTCCTTTTGCCCTGCAGAATATGACTTCTTGATAGACCGCACATAGTCGGAGTCCTTCTGATTGTCAGCCGGTCGAGCCATATCAATAAAGTGTTGTGATACATGCTCAGGTACTTTCTCCTTTGGCGGCGCGGGCGGTTTCGGTGCAAAATGGGCCTTCAATTGGGCATCACATGCGTCGTCGAGTTCCTCCTGAGTCAGGTGGTAAGACAACTTCGGAAGAGGCTTGAGGTCTGGACCATATTTGAATTTCTTGCTTGTTGTACCGCTAGCCGTCGTAGCTACGGCCTCTCTCTTCCGTTGTTGCTTAGGCGGAGCACGCTGAGTCGGCTGACTTGGAGGAGGAGGAGTTGGCTGACGCCGTGCCGGACTTGGAGGAGGAGTCGGCTGACGTGGTGCCAGACTTGGAGGAGGAGTCGACTGAAGCGGCGGAGGACTTGGAGGAGGAGGAGTTGGCTGACGCCGTGCCGGACTTGGAGGAGGAGTCAGCTGACGCGGTGCCAGACTTGGAGGAGGAGGAGTCGACTGATGCGGCGGCGGACTTGGAGGAGGAGTCGGCTGACGCGGTGCCGGACTTGGAGGAGGAGGAGTCGACTGACGCGGCGGCGGACTTGGAGGAGGAGGAGTCGGTGGCCTTGGAAAGACGATGCAATCCTTTTTCCATAGAATGATACGATGTATGGCCTCTCCCAGTGTTCTCTCCTCGTCACCTCCAAGAATGTCAAGTTGTAGCTCGTGATATGCTGACATCACTTCATCAACCCCGACACGAGCATAGCCAGCTGGAATGGGATTGCAATGGAAGGTTGCTTCAGGGGGATTTGCTAAAGCATAGCCGTCCGCCACCTTCATGGATAAGTTCTTCACTTTCATGTGTAGCTCACAGTTAGTCCTGTCTTTGATATCATCCACAGGGTAGCTAGCTAGCAGTGCATTATCGATATCGGCCGGGGCGGAACCCACGCTGCTTCTCGGCATAGATGGGACGGTGCTATCCAATGCTGGATCGATCTGCTCATGATGCCGCTGAGACGCCCTTTCCTGGCTGAGTGAGTCGATCTGCTCCTGCTGTCGCCTGACAAATCGTTCCAACTCCAGGTGCGAGGATATTAGGCCTTCAAGGCGGAGTGCTTCCTCCTTCTTCTTCTGCTCCTCATGCTTCTTCTTTCTCGCACGGCTTCTATAGTCGTCGTTCCAATCCGCAAACCCCTCATACCACGGAACAACGCCTTTGCCTCGTGTTCTTCCCGGGTGTTCAGGATTCTTCAGGGCGCGCGTAAGCTCGTCGTTATCTCTGTTGGGCGTGAACACCCCCGATCGAGCTTCTTCTATTGCAATAAGTATTTCGTCTGTCGCTTCTTTAAGACTTGCCTTCACCATAACCAGCCCTGTCTCTGGGTCCAACATCCCCCCATGCGCATAAAACCATGTCCAACTTTTTGGCTGGGCCTCGAACTACCCTGTCGCTTGTACAAGATTTGCTCGATCCGGAGGCCTAAAAGAAGAAAGATCGATTCGTTAATACATACAAATCAATTAAGACATGTAATGATCACCGGATGGCTTATATATTAAATATACCTCGCCGGTCATTGTTATTTGAAGAACATTTTCTTCGTCAACATCGTTGTCGTCACCTTCATCTATTCGTTCGTCTTCATCAAACATCATACCCTCACCCGAAGGGTTCAGATATTGCGAGCCGTCATCATGATCATCTGGGCTCGTGGAGCGTATGATGTCGAACACAGCCTCTTCTCCTTCTCTGCCGGTATTGTCCATAGCTTTTATTTAACTAATCCAGAAGAAAGATAAAACAATTTAGTATTCAGAGATCCGAAAGGTAGATGCATGAGATCAGAAAGAAATTGGATCAACTTGTGCACATCCATAATGGGGGCATTCCTGATATTTAATCCCTTAAAGGACTAAGAAAATCTATTGCAAATACAACATTAAAATATGCAACTTTTGCAAATACTAATTGCTATACATTGGATCAAATTCCTTTCTCAATAAAAAATACAACATTATAACTACACTAATAATATTCCTTTCTCAATAAAAAATTCGGAAAAATTTCTCAATTATAATTTCCTATGCAACATTTTAGTATGCAAATTTTTTCTGTAATATGATATACAACATTATATACTTCTAAGCAACATTTTAATAGGTTAGGGACATTATATACTTCTAATTAAGCAAAAAATCTAATTAATCATATATACTAATTAAACACTAATTATAGAAAAACAACATTACATAAAGAAACACTAATTAAGCATATATACTAATTAAGCATATAAAAAATAGAACATATGTGTGTGTGTGTGTGTTCATGCGTGTGTGTGTGTGCGGGATCGACGGGAGGGGGCGGCGGCCATGGCGGCAGGGCTCACAAGGGGGCGACGGCGCGTGAGGTCGAGGAGGGGCAGCGACGGCGACGGCGAGGTGGAGGGGCGGCGACGGCGACGGCGACGGCGGCGTCGAGGTGCGTGGACGGACGGCGACGGCTAGGTACACGGCGCGGCGGCCACGACGTCGAGGTGCGGCGGCGCGGACGGACGGCGGCGTAGAGGTGTGGCGGCACGGACGGACGGCGGGGTCGAGGTGCGGCGGGGCGCGGACGGACGAACGACGGCGACGACGAGGGGCAAGGGTAGGGGCGCGCGCGGACGACGAAAGGCTGGATTTGGGGAAATTTTCGTAAGTGTGGTATATATAGAAGACCCTTTAGTCGCGGTTGGTGGCTCCAACCGCGACTAAAGAGGGGCCTTTAGTCGCGGTTGGAGCCACCAACCGCGACTATTCACCTTTAGTCGCGGTTGGTGGCTCCAACCGCGACTAAAGGCCCCTCTTTAGTCGCGGTTGGTGGATCCAACCGCGACTAAAGGCCTGTTCCTGGCACGGCGCAGTGTGGTGGATGTTTAGTCCCACCTCGCCAGCGAAGGGCGCTCGCACTGGTTTATAAACCTCGACGCGGTAGCTCATTCGAACTCCTCTCTAGAGCAGGCCTACAAGGCCTACCGGTCTTTCCTGCCCTGTGGGCCATACTGGGCCTTGCGGGCCTGCATCCTGGCCCAACTAGTGGGTGTCTAGTCGTATGCAGGCCGTGGCGGCCCAGTAGGCGGGCTTTTTTTTTACTTTTCAGTTTTTTTTTGTTTTCTTCTATATTTATTTTCTTTTGTTTCTTGGTTGTTTTTTGCTTTATTTAGAGTTTCTGAGTGAATCTTTTTGCTTTAGGTCAAAAAAATTATAAACTTTCTGTTAGTGCCAGTAGTTTTCAAATTTGAATTATTTGAAATTTGTGTGAATCACTAGTTTGTGAATAACTTTATTTTAAAAAAAGATTTTTCAGTGATTCTTTTTTCTGCTGTTTAATATTAGTGTGTTTTATCATTATATTCAATTTGGTAATTCTTAGGTTATTTAAAAAAAATGAAATGCCTTTGTAACAGACGAGTTTTCGTCCGAAAGCGTGATACTTCGAAAGAGATTGTCCATTTTGTACACGAAGTGCATCCAGTTTTTGCCGTAACCCTCTCAAGTTTTTAGCACATGCTATGTGGGTGAAATGATGATACCATGCCAACTTTCAACCTTTTCTGATTGTGATTTGTAGTGCTTTTCAATTTCAGGGTCATTTAGCTCAAAAAAATCAGTAAATGCATGAAAAATAGCAAATGAAGTCAGAAAGGGTTGAAAATTGATGACGTGGCTTTGGACATAATATTTCTTCGCGTTTCAAATGCCAAAACACATAAGTCGGAGTTCTATTACAAAGATTCCCTCCGGTTTGTCCGAAGTAGGACCTTCTAGATATATAAGTCCGAAAACTAACTAGAGAAGCCGGTCACATCCCAGAGTGGGATCTTTGGATATAAAACTTTTTCTTCGCGTGTGTCCCTTTGTGCCGTAACCATGGACAATCTTCATCGTTTAACTTGATGCTCGGGTCAACATTCACTGTGAAGGGAGCAATTTCATGAAACTTTTCATAATCTTCTGACATGTCTGTCTTGTCCTCCACTCCCACAATGTTTCTTTTCCCTGAAAGAACTATGTGGCGCTTTGGCTCATCGTATGATGTATTCGCTTCCTTATCTTTTCTTTTTCTCGGCTTGGTAGACATGTCCTTCACATAGAAAACCTGCGCCACATCATTGGCTAGGACGAATGGTTCGTCTGCGTACCCAAGATTGTTGAGATCCACTGTTGTCATTCCATACTGCGGGTCTTCCTTTACCCCGCCTCCTCTCAGATTGACCCATTTGCACCGAAATAAAGGGACCTTCAAACCAAGTCCATAGTCAAGTTCCCATATCTCCTCTATGTAACCATAATATGTGTCCTTTGGCCTATTGGTGTTTGCTGCATCAAAGCGGACACCATTGTTTTGGTTGGCGCTCTTTTTATCTTGGGCGATCGTGTAAAATGTATTCCCATTTATCTCGTACCCTTTGAAAGTCAATATAGTCGAAGATGGTAACTTGGACAGCAAGTACAGGTCATCTGCAACAGTGTCGTCATGAATGAGACGTGTCTGCAACCAACCGGCGAAAGTCACAGTTTGTTCATGTGTAATCCAGTCGTCAGACTGCTCCGGGTGTTTGGAGCGTAGAATATTCTTGTGTTGCTCGATATACGGAGCCACCAAGGCGGAACTTTGTAGAACTGTGTAGTGTGCTTGCGCCAAAGAATGCCCGTCCCGGCATATTACTGAATTCTTTCCTAGCGTGCCTTTTCCACCCAGTCTGCCCTCATGCCGCGATTCAGGAACACCAATCGGCTTAATGTCAGGAATAAAGTCAACACAAAACTCAATGACCTCCTCTGTTTCATGGCCCTTGGAGATGCTTCCTTCTGGCCTAGCACGATTACGAACATATTTCTTTAAGACTCCCATGAACCTCTCAAAGGGGAACATATTGTGTAGAAATACAGGACCCAGAATGGCAATCTCCTCGACTAGGTGAACTAGGACGTGCGTCATGATATTGAAGAAGGATGGTGGGAACACCAACTCGAAACTGACAAGACATTGCACCAAATCATTCTCTAACCTTGGTAAGATTTCTGGATCGATTACCTTCTGAGAGATTGCATTGAGGAAAGCACATAGCTTCACAATGGCTAATCGAACGTTTTCCGGTAGAAGTCCCCTCAATGCAACCGGAAGCAGTTGCGTCATAATCACGTGACAGTCATGAGACTTTAGGTTCTGGAACTTTTTCTCTGCCATATTTATTATTCCCTTTATATTCGACGAGAAGCCAGACGGGACCTTCATACTGAGCAGGCATTCGAAGAAGATTTCCTTCTCTTCTTTGGTAAGAGCGTAGCTGGCATGACCCTGAAACTGCTTTGGATCCATGCCGTCTTCTCCGTGCATACGTTGCTGGTCCTCCCGTGCCTCCGGTGTATCTTTTGTCTTCCCATACACGCCCAAGAAGCTTAGCAGGTTCACGCAAAGATTCTTCGTCACGTGCATCACATCGATTGCAGAGCGGACCTCTAGGTCTTTCCAATAGGGTAGGTCCCAAAATATAGATTTCTTCTTCCACATGGGTGCGCGTCCGTCAGCGTCATTCGGAACAGATTGTCCGCCAGGACCCTTTCCAAAGATTACTTTTAAATCCTTGACCATATCAAGTATATCATCACCAGTACGGTGGCGAGGCTTCTTCCGGTGATCTGCCTAACCTTTGAAATGCTTGCCTTTCTTTCTTACGGGATGCCTGCTCTGAAGAAATCGACGATGCCCCAGGTACACATTCTTCTTACATTTATCCAAATATATACTGTCGGTATCATCTAAACAGTGCGTGCATGCGTGGTATCCCTTGTTTGTCTGTCCTGAAAGGTTACTGAGAGCAGGCCAATCATTGATGGTTACAAACAGCAACGCTCGCAGGTCAAGTTCCTGTTGTTTGTGCTCATCCCACGCACGTACACCTTTTCCATTCCACAGCTCTAAAAGTTCTTCGACTAATGGCCTTAGGTACACATCAATGTCGTTGCCGGGTTGCTTGGGGCCTTGGATGAGCACTGGCATCATAATGAACTTCCGCTTCATGCACAACCAAGGAGGAAGGTTATAGATACATAGAGTCACAGGCCAGGTGCTATGATTGCTGCTCTGCTCCCCAAAAGGATTGATGCCATCTGCACTTAAACCAAACCATACATTCCTTCCGTCATCTGCAAAGTCCTTCCACTTTCTCTCGATTTTTCTCCACTGTGATCCGTCAGCGGGTACTCTCAACTTCCCGTCTTTCTTACGGTCATCTTTGTGCCATCGCATCAACTTGGCATGCTCTTTGTTTTGGAACAAACGTTTCAACCGTGGTATTATAGGAGCATACCACATCACCTTGGCAGGAATCTTCTTCCTGGGGCGCTCGCCCGCAACATCACCAGGGTCATCGTGGCCGATCTTATAGCGCAATGCACAGCATACCGGGCATGCATTCAAATCCTCGTACTCACCGCGGTAGAGGATGCAGTCATTAGGGCATGCATGTATCTTCTGCACCTCTAATCCTAGAGGGCAGACGTCCTTCTTTGCTTCGTACGTACTGTCGGGCAATTCGTTGTCCTTTGGTACCTTATTCTTCATTATTTTCAGCAACTTTTCAAATGCCTTGTCAGGTACACCATACTCTGCCTTCCATTGCAGCAATTCCAGTGTGGTACCCAGCTTTTTCTTGTCATCTTCGCAATTTGGGTACAACAATTTCTTGTGATCCTCTAACATGCGCTGCAACTTCAGCTTCTCCTTTTCACTTGCACAGTTTCTATTTGCATCGGCAATGGCCCGACCAAGATCATCAGCGGGCTCATCTGATGCCTCTTCTTCAGCTCCTTCCTGCATTGCCGGCTCAGCTTCTTCCCCCATTGTTGTACCATCGTATTCATGGAACCCATGGCCAGGATAGCTGTCGTCATCCTCTTCTTCTTCATTCTCTTCCATTAGGACCCCTCTTTCTCCGTGCTTGGTCCAACAGTTATAGCCGGACATGAAACCGGACTCAAACAGGTGGACGTGAATGGTTCTTGAGTTAGAGTAATTTCGATCATTCTTACAGCCAGCACATGGACAATACATAAAACCATCCGCCCGCTTGTTTGCCTCAGCCGCAACCAGAAAAGTATGCACGCCATTAATGAACTGGGGAGAGCATCGGTCATCGTACATCCATTGCCGGCTCATCTTCATTACACAACACCGAAAAGACCAAATTAATACAAGTTCATACATAAAGTTCATACACACTTGTTCTCATAAAGCAACATACAAACTCTCTAGCTAAAGCATTTAAATGCAACAACAAATGCGATCAAGATCACAACTAAGGTAACAATTGATCCAACAGCATAGTGATACCAAGCCTCACTATCAATGGCATATTTTTTAAATTTTCTAATCTTCAAGCGCATTGCATCCATCTTGATCTTGTGATCATCGACGACATCGGCAACATACAACTCCAGTTTCATCTTCTCTTCTTCAACTCTTTTCAATTTTTCTTTCAAATACTCGTTTTCTTTTTCAACTAAATTTAACTTCTTGACAAGAATATCTATGTCGGTTGCAATTTCCGGTTCACATACCTCCTAGATAAAAATATCTATGTCAACTTGATGGGCATAATTGTCATAAACGCGAAATGCAACAAATAGTTATAAAAGAGAATATATATACCACATCCGAATCATACACCGGACGAGGGCCGACGGGGATGGATATCAAAGTCATGGCACTATGTATAACAAACAATCATACATGTAAGAAAATTATACAATTAACTATCTAAATCATACAAATAAGATTTTTTTTTATAAAAAGGATAAGAACGAACAAGAGGCTCACCAAGGTGTGGTGACGGCGACGGGACGGTGCGGGCGATCGACGGTGGTTAGGACGGGGACGGGAAGGCACTAAGTAAACCACACCTACACATGCAAAGTAAGAAGTTAATTTGAGCTCAAATTGCATATAAATCAAATGAACTACCACATATAAATACTCCCAAACTAAAACCCACAAATCACTATACTTATAGAGCATTGCAAGAGCTAATCTAGCAATGAGAGATGAAAGGACAAAGTTGCTAACCTTTGTGAACACTTGGATGGATGGGGTGCCTCCAAATCTTGACAAATTTTGGCAAAAATGGAGGATGAGCTCGAGGAAGAGGGAAGAACAAAGGAGGGGAAGAAGGGGAAAAAAAAGGGAGGAGTACTGTGATCGGGCTGGCCGAATTCATATAGGGGATCTTTAGTCCCGGTTGGTATCTCCAACCGGGACTAAAGGGGGGGCCTTTAGTCCCGGTTGGTGATACCAACCGGGACTAAAGGGGCTCGTGGGGGCCCCAGCTGACACCAGCCTGCCACCACCCTTTAGTCCCGGTTCGTGTTACGAACCGGGACTAAAGGGGGGGCCTGTAGTCCCGGTTGGTGATACCAACCGGGACTAAAGGGGATCGTGGGGGCCCCAGCTGACACCAGCCTGCCACCACCACATTAGTCCCGGTTCGTGTTACGAACCGGGACTAAAGGTCCGGAACGAACCGCGACTAATGATGCCCGTCCTGAACCGGGACTAATGGTCACATTAGTGCCGGTTCAAAACCCGACCGGGACTAAAGCTGCGGACAAAAGGTCCGTTTTCTACTAGTGTTGGCTCCCGCGAGCACATGCTCCCGGGCCCAATTTTTTTTTTTCAAATGTCAAAAAAATTGAGACAATTTTTTTTTGTGATCTTTGTCACATACAAATGCTACCTGTAAATTTTGAGGCAAAAAGGTTAAGCATTTTGGCCTGCGCAAAAAAAACAAATCGAAGACCAAATGTGATCCCAATTTTGTTTTTTTTACCGACGAAACACCGCTGCTCCGTTCCGCATGAAAATTGTCAAGCATGCTTGCGACACCAACACGATCATCTACAATTTTTTTCAGAATTTTTTGAAAACATTTACTATTTTTTTCGGGGTACTGTTCATCCGGGAGCACGTTCTCCCGGGAGCCAAAACGCCGCCCCCGTATTCAACACCCTGCGGTACCCTTGGTAAGGTCACTAGAGTTGCACGCAGCGCCGCGACATCCGGCGCCAATAACTCTCTGCTGGGGGAGAAGGTGCGCCTGCCAGGAGCTACTCCTCGCCCTCCACATGTCTGGGTCTCCCACCGCTCAAACCATGGAGTCAAGGGTGGGGGTTGATCCCTTTAACCCTCTGTGGATGGGCCCTATCCCGTCGAGACAACTAGCTCACCCCTCTGCTCGGTTGCCCCCACCCCTCCGCCATTAATCCCCTCCCCTCTCCCGCGGAGCTACGCCTTTCCACTGCTCATGACTCTACCGCGCCACCGTCCTGTCGTCGCCCCACTGTCCAGCATTCATCCTTGTCAACCACCAGGCCATGCCCATGCCTCGCCCTCCTATTTACACATTCTTCTCCAGGTTCTCAACACACACCACCGCCTCCCTGCCCCAAGCCCAGCCACCCTACCTCCACTGACAACGTCTGCTTCAAGTGCCTCTTTGCCCGTTACGTTAGTTCACCAGGGATTGCAGGCACCTCTCCTGCGGAGTCAGTGGCCATCGACCCCGCGGCTGCACCATGGACCGCCTCCATCGTTCGGCCTCCACTTGGCCCATCTACGGCCGCCTTCCGTTCCCCTCCTCTGCCATTGCGCTGCAACCACCATCCTTGTGCCAGGAGAAGTAGCCCCCCTGTCCCTTGAACCAGGGGCAACAACACCCCTCCCTGCATGTTGTTCATGATCAAAAACAAGCTTTCCTTGCTGAGCTAATGAGCCTCAAGCAATCCATCTCCGGCCCCTCCTGATCGCCGGGGATTTCAACCTCACTCACGGCCCCGTAGATAAAAATTCCCAAACTTTGTTTGCATACCATGCGCTAGCTGCTCAGTTATCCATAACATGATGTTGAGTCCTGCTGCTTAGCATATACGAATGTTACATATGCTACTCAGTCTTGCTGCTTAGTTATGTATATGCTCCCAAGTGTGATGTTTCCAACTGCAAGTGCATTTGTTAAGTGGGATCCCACTTATTCCCACATAATCTATGCTAGTTTTGGTGGGATGCCCACCTTTTTAACACCAAAATCGTATTGGGACCAGGTGGATTGTGGTGGGACTCCCACCTACAGTCCCACCTGCAGCTTGAGAGAGAGATGAGGCCACTCTCAAGCTTTAGGTTGCCACAATTGTCATCAAAACTTGTTGGGTGCAGTCCGATCAGGCACCATTTTTCATTTCAATTTTTCTTCTATACAGACAGCGAGACCCACTAGTCATAGAGACATATAATATTTAAGTAATCATGTTCTGCCGCTACAAGTGGGCCCCATGCCACTTCAGCACATTTTACGTCTACGACTGGGATTAACACCGTATTTACACGTTCGTGCCAAGTTTTATAACCAGTTTGGCATATTTTCAAGTTTAGGCACTAAAGTGAATATTCATGGCAAGTTCAACCACCACTGGTGCTGGTCGAATCCACCGCACCAACCACGCCGTCGCATCAGCATCTTCTTCCTTTGGATGACTTGCTGGATCTGTTTCTTCTTCTCCTTGGCCGCCCGCGCCCGGTAGCAGCAGATCCATGGACTAATCCCATGCATGCATCATAGAATAACAGAGCAGAGGCAGGCCAGTGATAAATCCACCTCTAGTTCCACCAAATCACAAAATCTTAACCTTTTAACCATTGGTAGCATTTACCTGCTAGTAGAATTGAGGACCAAACTGCTTACACTACCTTGACACCAAAAATGAACTTCTCCATATTCAATATCAATGTCAATGTCAATGGTAAAACAAAACAAAAAAAAATATGCATGTCACCACCAGCTCTCATTCCTCTAATACCAGGGCGCAACAATTTCCCTTCTCAACTCTACTCTTTCTACTATACATTCATATACACACAAACTATATAAATAAAGATTGCCTCCTCCAATGCCTAACGTTTCTGGAAGTTCAACACTTTGATGGAGTAGCCGAACACGAAGAAGAAGGCAATGATGAACGCAAAGTGCGCCAGCACCACATACCCCAGGAAATCGTGCTTGATGCCCAGATTGTCCTCCAAGAACTGCTTCACAAACGTGTCGCTCCTACCAGGGACCGTCAGAGGGCTGTTGTTGTCGCCAAACTGTGACGCCACCACGCCATAGATGGTCCACGACACAGGGTTGGCCCAGTAGTACCACCTCCACCAGATCGGTATCAACTGCAACAATAACACCAACCAATCATCAGTCTTGACCCAACGAATCTGGCTAATGCGTTAGTCTTGGACTGCTAAATTTTGCTTACCGGTCTGACGACGAGGAACCCAGCAAACAGGTTCCAAAGAGGGAGTACAAAGGATATCAGTATGTTTGCGAGCATCGAAGACGGGGTCAATGACACTAGCATCATGCCAAACAATGTGAAGTAGTTGAAGCTTGAAACTATGAAGAACAGGAAATAGAAGAACTTTGCCGCTTTCCACTCATATCCAATCATCGCATAGATGATCACCGTGTATTCAATTCCCTGCACGATGTTGTAGATCACCTCCACGCATGTCTGCACCAATGCACAATCCTCAGACTTTGCTCCTTATATTATGAATGAATTCTCAGTCAAATTAAGATCAACAAATTACCTGAGCGAATGCATAGGATAACGGAGAGTACATCCCTGCCGCCTTTTCACGGTAGAAAACTGTTCGCTCGATTGACACAACAGGCTGAACCGTGATGCAGTTGGCAGCCCCAAGGAAGAAGACAGCAGCATAAGTAGCTCCAAGTAGATTGAACAGATCTTGTTGCGAGCCTCTGCACACAAATCAAACATAAGAAAAAAAAAGGTATTAGCCCCTCCATAGAAGCTATATATAATCATTCAAAACTACCAAACAATAGCAAAACAGGATCATACATTTTCGTCCCTTTCTGCCAAAACACCGTGCCAAATACAAGGCCATTGATCATCGTCATGAGAAAGCGCATGGCGTTGTGGGGCGGATTCTTCCAATAAGATTTGTATTGCTTCCAGAAGTTTGCAATGCATTGGTTGTAGAAATTCTGAGAATACTTCGTAGGAAATGAGAGATCCTCATAGCCTGGCGGAGGAACGCTTAATTCCTTAATAAGTTCTTGGTTTTTCCTGCTCATATTTAAGAAATAGGAACTCAGTGTGCATAGAAAACAACTGCAGTTTTGGCACTCTGTTTCAACAGAATATGTAGTTGTTTTAAAGTTTCAAGAGAATATGTAGTTGTTTTAACGGAAACAACAATCAGCGGATAAGAATACTGAAAGGTTGGCCTTACCTATAAAGTTCAGAATTAGCATAAATTTCAGCAAAGTTTACGTTCAGGCGAGCCTCGGCTAAAGGGGAGCTAACTTCCAGCATCCATGTTGCGGGATTATATCCTTCTGTGATCTTTTCAACACCTGGAATTGCCTGCAATGCAATGAAAATCTCATGGGTTAGTTTTTTCAATTTTGCTGCACCTACAAGGAGTGCAAGGCCTGTTAAGTCTTCAATGACTTTTCTAAGCCCAGTGGTCATATTTTTAAGCAGGTTATTTGCTGCCCCACCGAAACATGTAAGCTAAGGAAACTCACCTCAAAATATTCAACTAGTTTATAAGAGTGGCGACCAAGTTCACCAGCATAAATAACTTGTCCTCCTCTTTTCATAAGCAGAAGCTACAAAAGGAACCAATCGTGAGTTAGTTGCATTTCCAAAAAGTTCTAACAAAATAATATGTAGAGATATACAGAGAGAGAGAGAGAGAGAGAGAGAGAGAGAGAGAGAGAGAGAGTACCTCATCAAAAGACTCGAATATATCAATGCTGGGTTGATGGATAGTGCAAACCACAGTTCGCCCAGTGTTCACTGTATTTCTCACCGCTCGCATTACAATGGCTGCGGCTCTAGCATCAAGACCAGAAGTTGGCTCATCCATGAATATGATTGAAGGATTTGCTACCAGCTCCACGGCAATTGTCAGTCTCTTTCTTTGTTCGGTCGATAACCCGTCCACTCCAGGGAGACCAACCATAGCATTACGCAACACATCAAGCTCCACAAGAGTCATGACTTCCTCCACAAACAACTGTGAGGGAGAAGGTTAATTTCATTAGATTAAAACAATAACACTTTAAAGTTTCAAACATAAGAACACCACATCTTTACTTGAGTCTGAAACATGGCTTGAATGTATATACCTTTCTCGTTTTTTCGTCAACATCTGAGGAAAGACGCAGCCAGGCAGAGTAGAGAATGGATTCATATACAGTAACATTTGGTGAATGGATATCAGTCTGTTCACAATAGCCACTGATACGGGCAAAAGTTTCTTGTTTTTTAGGGTAACCAGAGAGGGTGATACTTCCTTCAATAGACCCACTAGTTTTCCTTCCTGCGAGGACATCCATTAGAGTGGTTTTCCCAGCTCCACTCACACCAACTAATGCTGTCAGAACACCTGGCCTAAAAGCACCACTGATATCAGAGAGCAACTGGAGACGATTTTCTGCAAATCCTTGCTCCCTCATTTCCTGAAACACAAGTTGGGAAATTTTATGTTAGACCTAAAGTATTTTCTGTCCACATCTGCAGATAATGCTATCATACATGATGAATCTATGTCCTAACACGATATCTGTGAGTAGAAAGATAGGTAGGCTTACTGCAGGCATGTCCACGTAATAGTTTACATGGTTGAAAGATAGTGCAAGAGGCTGGAAAGGCAAGGTGATTTGTGTCTGAGTTGGTCGATTTGTGGCTCCATTAGTACCTACAGATATTGCAAGTGACGATAGTGACAAATTAGCATTATTGTTAGCGGCTTCAAGTGGCATCATAAATAGATGGTACAATGACTGCAATAGTGTAATATGGATACGAAAGAACTCACCCATCGGTGTTGAAGTGTTTGTCTCATTCGCATTCTCTTCGTCTGAAACTGTGTTTGAGCCGCTGCCAGCTGGAAAAAAACAGAGCATGTATACTGTAAGTACCTTGCTAATTAAGGCATCAAACAATAATCTCAACCAGAAGAAAAAAAAATGGTACTCACGGCTCAAGTACGTAAGTGCCAGAATGTACAATATGTTGAACAAAATAGTGAACCCTAGGATGGCTCCCATGGAAACCCAAAATCCCCAATCTCCAGTAAACAAGCCTCTGGATTTAAGAATAGCCTCGCCTACTGTTGATGCTTTGATAGATGCTTCAGTGTTTGTCTGTAGTAAAAATGAAAAGGTGCAGTATTAGTCGAGATGTTGTCACCTTTACAGCACTAGGATATAATGATCCCTTCACTGTCCGACTTAGAAGAAACCAAGAATATATATATATGAAAGGTTCTAAGAAAAACTTACGTTGGCCCACCTACTGGAAAGGAATTCATTGACTGATATTGCATTTTGACTGTACATCATAGGAGATGACCAGTAAGCCCAGATCCACCATGGTCGGATGTCACCTGTTCCCATTAAAAATAAGGACAGAGAAGGTTTACTTTCATCGATGCAAATGAGATGCAAATAGCTTATTTAGCGTGCCAAGCTTGTCATGACAGGGTGCTTACCTCTAGGTATGACAAATCCGCCAAATATGAAAATAAGAAGGATCACAAACATCCCAAAGGTGTTGGCCACAACCATTGATTTCAAAACAGCACCAAGAAATCGGAACAAACCCATTGCCATTTGGTGAGTACCGAAGAAAGCTAAAAGCTGACGAAAGAACCTGCAATGAGCAAATAGATGAATAATGGAGTTACAAATTCAAAACTTAAATGAAAAAGTTGCAGTGTGCACAAGGATTATATACGATGTATACCTTCCTGGAGCAGGTGCGAAGCCCATCACATAGTACGTGAGGACGACCCATACCGCGGACTCCATAAGCGAAACAGGAATTCTTAAGATGATTGTTACCAGTGCAAAGGTCCACGGGGGAAAGAACAAGAAATCCCTTTGTTTGTAGAACGTAGGAAGCATTTTAATCGTTAGTTGTAGCTCAGCAAACCCATTGAACAAGACGGTGATTAAACTGAAAGTCAGAGCACCAAAGAACTTGCCGCCGTCAGAAATCTGCCCATATGGCATCTTTGTTCTGAGGAACACAGTCATGGCCATGAGCCCAAGGATGATCAACTGGGTAACCTTGAAGATGTAGATGAAGGAGTTGCGCTTCATCAATAGCTGCTCTCTCGACAGCACTGTCTTGATTGACTCCCAGCTAGACTGCCCATACTTCTTGGTGGTCAACGCAGCAGGATGAGTTTTGGACTTGTCAAAAGGGATTTGCAGCTCCTTGAGCATCTGCTGGCCTACATGGAATGACTTGAAACGTTCGGCGAACTCTGGGACAGACACATGACGATACTGCTGCTGGTCAAGGTACCAGTACTGTTGCTGGTCTTTCTTGGAAGTGACCTCTTGAAGAAAGTCAGCAACTCCTTTCCTTTCAGGGCACCGGAAACCAGCAGCTTCAAAGAATTCCAAGATGTTGTCGCGTGGCCCATGGTACACTATGTATCCTTCTGATAGCAGAATAATGTCATCAAACAGGTTGTAGGTCTCTGGCGGTGGTTGTAGGAGGGAGATCATCACGGTCTCATTCATCACATGGACCAGTTGTCTTATGTATTTGACAATCTCAAATGTGCTAGAGCTGTCCAAACCAGTGGAAATTTCATCCATGAACAAAGCCCTTGCAGGTCCTGTTAACATCTCCCCTGCCATCGATAGAAGTAAAAATAAAAAATCAGACAAGTGTAACATTAATTAAGTAAGAAGTTCGTTTCTAAGCGGTTGAGCTTATTTTATTTATCTGCGTATGCATGCATACCGGTCGTTACACGCTTCTTTTGCCCGCCAGAAATTCCTCTGATCATCTCATCACCAATGGGCATATCGGCACAAATGTCAAGCCCAAGCACCTGAGAGTGAGGTTTTTCTTAGACTCAAATGTGTAAAATTTTGCTAAAGAATTGCAAGTAATTGAGAGAATAGACAAAAAAGCTCACCTTGAGAGTAAGATCGGTAACAATATTACTCTCCTGTCCTTGCACGGCAGTAGCTTTCATATAAGCATCGATCTCAGGGTCTGGCTTTATGCCTGCTTCGCGCTCCCTGGCAGTAAGCTCAGCGAGCATGTCATATCTGGCACCGACGCCTAGGCAGCGCCTGGAGAAATCGAGTGTCTCTCTTACGGTCATCTCTGCGTTGTGGAGATCGTACTGACTAACATATGCACTGGTCCTCTCGGGGTAGAACTCCTCAAATGTATGGCCACAGTAAGTGATGCTGCCAGATACCTGGGTGTGTTCCATTCCATAGGATGGTTATTTATGTTTGCATGTGGGCATAACGCACAACAATAATGAACAAGATGGGCCCTGTTGTTGAAACAAACCTTGAGACTTTTGTCGAGCTTGCCAGTGAGGGCTCGCATGAGTGTGCTCTTTCCTGAAGATGGAGGTCCAAGAAGAAGGGTCATCCTGAAAATAAAAACACCATGCATACATGCATGTTGAGATAATTACTTATGTGGCTTCTAAAGGTACAGTACAGGCTCTGCTTGTGTGATAAAGAAAAAGAAAAAGGAAAAGGAAGAATAATGATTACCTGGATGGTTTGAGGATGCCGTCGATGCTTCGGAGTATGTTGATGGTCTTCTTGTTGGAGGAAGCAAGGCGGCCGACAAGACTCTGTGGCGGCAATTTCATGGATGGTGTAAGAAAATGATGGTGATATTAAAATAAATCGATGCATGATGCGTACACAGACAGAAGCAGAAGCAGTGGGTAGAGTAGTACATAGAGAATGTGGAAAATTGATACAGCAAGACAAGACAGTAGTAACTCGATTAAGGATAGGATAGGAAGGGGGCTGGGAATCAAGGAAGAAACGAAAGCGGCAGAGTTAATTAGAAGCGCCGGGCGGGTACACAGACAGAAGCAATGGGTGTACATACAGGATGCGGAAAATTGGCAGTGATAACTCAATTAAGGATAGGATAGGTCGATAGGATAGGAAGGGGGCTGGGAATCAAGGAAGAAATGGGCAGAGTTGATTAGAAGCGCCGGCCGGGCTCATTACCACAACCCTCTCTCTCTCTCTCTGGTTGACCACGCGTTGGTTCTTCCTTGTGGCTGCGAGCGGACGGTTTGGGCTCTTGAGACATTTGGTCGAACACCTGACCTCCATGGCAATGGCACCACCCGGTCACGGTGGAAGCAGAGTTGAACGCCCTGGCCAGGTCGTCGTCGTTGCGTGAAAGCTTTCACAGGGGACCTTCCTCTGGCTCTGCACGCCGCCGGCGCCGGCACCGATGAGTTGTTCATGGTCAAGGCCATGGGGAAGGAAGGAAGGAAGAGAGAGCGCGATCGAGATGGAATGGGGAGGAAGAAAGCGAATCTGGGTGACGTGGCGGGCCAACACAGCCCACGCCGACGCCCACGGGGTAAAAATAAAATAAAATCAATATATATCCCAGAGCCGAGCCAGAGGTGAAAACAAACTGTAAAAACCACGAGCATACCAATATTTTTCCTCAAACAAAAAAGTTTTAAGTTCAACTCATACGTAAACTCTTTTTTTTTTGGCGAGAAATACCTAAACTCTTTTTTTGAGGCAGTAACAAAATATCGGTATGAATAGTGATGTTTTACTACCACATACACATGGTATATGTGGTAAGCTACCATAAATAAATTTTAAAAATCAAAAACTTATATATATATCTCCCATATATGCATATTCATGTGTTCAATTTGAACATCTGTTATGTATTTATTATAAAAATCACTTTTTAAAATGCTTGAGGAGCTTGCAAAAAAAGAAACAAAGTTGTTAGCCCTTAGATTTTCCACTCACGTTATATATCTTTTTCCTTGATGAAAATCTCAGAGCGATCGAGGGAAGAAAAAGATGACTCAAGCCAATGAATGAAGAAGCAACACATATGCATATTTAGTTAGAGAGAAGAATGATGGAAAAGATTTGAAATAGTAAGTTTACTACTCCAGTCATATATGCATATTTATTAATTTCCTTGCGTGCGAACGAAAAGATGAAGACTAGTATTTGTTTTTCTTTTGTTTTATTTATACTTATACTAATAAAAATAAAAAATACAAAAAGATGAAGTCTAGTTCAGTTCCTGCCTGCCTGCAAAAGATTAAATATAAAATAATAAAAGAAGAAGAAAAAAAAAAGTAGAGGAGCACCGTACCTGTAGGAAGATTGTAGCAGAGTTCCAGAGCGTGGGCAGAGCGCTGGTGCCGACGAAGGCGTCCACCTCCACGGAGAGGCCCTGGTACCTCACCTCGATCGCCGGCAGGTCGATACCCACCCGGTCCACACGGTCCCTTAGGCGGCGGAGGAAGCGCTCGCTGTCGTCCTGGAACACCCTCTCCAGCAGCGCCCTGCCGGCCTCGCCGCTGGCCAGGTGGTCGATGTCCACCAAGCCTTGGAGCTCGTGGCCGTCCAGACCAGCATCGTGGTGGCTGAGGATGACGGCGCGGCGCAAGCGGTCGTAGGTGGGCAGCTTCTCGAGGGCGGCCCATCGGAGGTTCTCCTCGTCGTCGTCGTGGCCCTGCTGCGAGGCGGCGCGGCCGAAGGGGTCGTCGGCGCCAAAGCCGGCGGGCTGGCGGAAGGAGTGGGAGATGGAGCCGGTGCCTCCGGAGCGGCGCGAGCCGTAGGAGCCCATGCTGCGGCGGCTGTCGGAGAGCGTGCCCAGCTGTATCCCTGGGCCAGGATCCATGGCCGCCCTGCTCGATCTGCCTGCCTGTGTGCCAAGCCAAGCGAGGTAGACGACGACGCAGTGGTGGAGTAGCAAGCTCGCGGGTCGAACCTGAGTGAATTATGTATGTAGAGTAGTATATTGATTGATGGTTGTACAAGGGAGCTCGATCGTCTAGTCTAGTGGTGGAGGAAGAGTAGTACTCACATAGGTGTTTATGTTGGGAATGGGTGCATGTGCAGGCGATTTTGTTCCACCCTGCCTGCGTCTGCGTCTGCGTGCAGGTGATCTTCTTCTTCCTGCTTGTGATGTGATGGGGGAATGGAAATATATAGCTCGGCAAGGCCGGGGCGGTGCATGCATGTGGGAAACGATACTTACGATTCATGGTCAGCAGCCTGCCTGATTATATATTACTATTATAGTGTTTCAAGCATAACGAACGAACGAACGACCGAACCATAATTTGACTGACTAACTGACGTTGAGGACATCAACCTAAGCACACAACGACTGGCCATTTTTCCACCCTCCCTCCCGCGCCGCTCCCACGAGCGACGGGAGGGAACCCTAGCTGCCCACCTCCCTACCACTCACTCCTCCCTCCCTCCGCTGCGGCGGCGCCTTTCCTTCTCCTCTGCCTTCGGGGCGGAGCTGGGATTCGACAGGGCCCAGCGGCACGGCGACGGCGGTGCGGCCGTCTGGTGACATGTGGTGGCAGGACATTATGGGTTGGCACGGCATTCCTTGACTTTGGGGTGACGGTGTCAGAGCAAGTTGTGGGGAGTCGACGGAAGTGGGTGCTTGGTGGTCGGCTGCCACGGGGGTCCCTCGGTTGGATCTGGAGTGGCCAGATCTGATGGGGCTCTGGCCGGCAGTTGGCCGTGGGTGTCGTCCTCATCTTGAAGACGTCGTTGTGGATCTTGCCACAATGCCAGGGCTCCGGGTGAAAACCCTTGTCTGCGTGCTTGGACTTGGCAGCGGTGATGCTCGTGCTGTGTCGTCACCCTCCTGGGGGCGCTGGCCTTGGCCAAGTGTTAGGTCAGCTCTAGGCTTATTGTATATCTTTTGGTCTGCTTTGTTGAGGGCCTTCTGACCACATTGTATCGTCCGGCCGTGTATTTTATGATATTACTTTATATATAAAGCGGGGCGAACACCTGTTTCGAAAGCTAAGCACACAATACATACTGCTATTGCTAGTAGTAGTGCAGAAAGGTGCATAGGGCGACTAGTCAAGCCCGCCCTCTCTCACGGTGTGTGTGTGTATGACTAGTCAGCGGTCACATGCATGATCCATCCATTCCATTCCATTCCATGAAAGCATTGTAGAGCTGGGGAGGGAGGAAAGTCAAACTTTGTTTGCATGCATGATTATTTCCATGCCTGGTAAGGTAATCAGAGGTGGATCCATGGTAGCTTGGCGCCCGCTGCAAGTAACGATCGCATTTTACAATTAGCATCAACTTAATACTGCTACTATACTAAGCACACGCACGGACGATCGCTCGCTCGCTCGCTGTATACAATTAGCATCTCCATCATACTAGAGGACACTAGTACGATGGAGATGGTGCACATGCATATATATGCCACAATTAATAATACACTCCGGTCCGGCTCCTCTAGACTGTATTATGATTAGGAAGCTACCTCACATATTCATTCTCAATCTCAAGTGGATTGGATT
Organism: Elymus sibiricus; assembly: GCA_039707655.1. Lineage (NCBI taxonomy): Eukaryota > Viridiplantae > Streptophyta > Magnoliopsida > Poales > Poaceae > Elymus > Elymus sibiricus. Next base: position 517,163,007 of record CM077672.1, on the reverse strand, counting down.
TGGATTGGAGTAGAAGAAGAAGAGACAAAAGCTGGCCTAACTTGCGGAAATCAGAGCATATGCTTCCCACTCTACATTTGATTTGATTTGATTTGATTTGATTTGATTTGATTTCAGAGAGGTCACTCGCATCCATCCTTAATTAACAACCCAATCCTATCCAATCCATACATCCATGTCTCTTACGTATATGCATATGCAACTCATCCAGGATGAAAACGACGAATCAAATAACACCCCCCCCCCCCCCCCCCCCCGCCCCTTTCTTTTTTTTGCAAAAATAAAATAAATAGCTAGATTCAACCATTCTGGTCGAATAATATACTACTACTCTTGATTCATGCCCTATACTACGGACGTGCTTAATACTCTATTTTGGATGGCCGGCTCCCACATCCGTGTCCGTATCCATGGACTGGTCCCTCTGTCCGCGGACGGATGTGGGGGGAAATTTGAAGATCAACGTTAGAGATGCTCTTCTTTCTTTCTTTCTTTCTTTCTTTCTGCACAAGAAACATTAAATAGTACTAGTACAACATGAAGCATTCCATTGAGTTGAATTGAAATTTCGAACTGGCTAGCTAGGTCGTCTCGTCCATATAAGTAATAAGTACTAGGCATCATGCCATACGTATCTACAACTGCTTCTAGAAGATCGTAAATAATTACATACTAGTAGTAGTTAATTAATCAGCATACGTCATGCATGCATGTGCTTTGCTAGCTCACCATCTGCCATGCATGCCACACACGCTCCATTCATCATCATCTCACTGAGTTTATCCGTATATACAACTATAAGGCTGCTTCCAATGCAAAGGTGCTTAGATGAGGTGCTAAGAGCATTAAATAGCTTAGCAACTCAACTCCCCAATGCATAGGTGCTTAACTTGTTGGTGCTAAGCATCCTTCATTTAATGATTTAGCAACAAAAGTTCTTCATGCATTGGTGGGTTTCATTCAATTAAGTGTTTTGCCTAGGTTCGTGCGCTTAGCATTGTTTCTTCCTAGGGTCACCACATTCATCTCTCTCCTCATAATTACATTGCCACATCAGATTTTTCGCCTATGTGGCAGCCTTAGCACCTGTACAAGGTGGAGCATTGGGAGGGGCCTAATACGGGGCGGTACTCAAACTCAATTCAACTCACCTCAATTAATTCCTATGACTACTGGTAAAACGCTCTGCCCTACTGCTACTGCTACTGCTACTGCTAATACTCCTAGTTATTAGGCTAGGAGGAGAGAAAAAGCAAAATGCATCCATCGGGTTGGATTTGCTAGCTAGTCTTTGTACTACTCACAAACAAATAACAAACAACAAACAACGACAAACGAAAACAACGCAGACAGTCCATTCTTTCCCTTGAGTTGCGTTGAGTTGAGTTGAGTTGGACCTCCCTTAAACAATCTACTCCTACTACTACTATTCAAACCCTTAAATTCCATCGCGTTACTTGGTTTTCTCAAATAAACGTACAGAACAAAATTCCTTTTCTCCCAACGAACTAAACGACCGGCCCCTTTGTTCCATTACGAAACGACTTCATACCCTCTTGGTGACCTGGAAGAATCAATTCAACGTCCTCTTCTTCTTTTTTTTGCGAATGAAAATCAACATCTCGTACTAGCTAGTACAGTCCATCTCATTTTGCTAGACAAGGAAAAAAAACCGAGAGAGTGTGAGACTAATAATTTGTACTATCTCCGTCCGGGTTTATTGGGCCCACGAGCCAACTAGCCACGTATGTTTTTTTAAGGCCCCCTCGACCCCATTCCACTGGCTATGCGTTCAAAATTCTCATAAAAAAACTGGCTATGCCTTAAAGGACAAGAAACTGATGCTATCCTAAACTGTCCCCATTTTAAAAATTTACAATGTTTTATAACTGGTCCGACTTAAAATTTGTTTTCATCATTAAATCCGTCACGACAAGACCTTCCAAGCTATATTTATATAGTCTACTCTATATAACTAATAACTACTACCTCTGATCCATAAAAAGTGTCGTAGTTTTGAACTGGGAGTTACTCCCTCCGTCCCATAATATAAGAGCGTTTTTGACACTACACTAGTGTCAAAAACGCTCTTATATTATGGGACGGAGGGAGTAGTTCAAAATGGTGACACTTATTTTGGATTGGAGGGAGTACTATATTACAGCTAGCTAGCAGATCCTTCATTAAGTTAATAGAGGAGTATTCCTATATTATATAGATTTGATGAAAAATAGGAGGAGTACATCGTGTGGCATTGTCGATGTCTCCTCTTAATTGAATTTGTGATTTTCGTCTTCCTAAGGAGACCGAATGAAACAAACTAGTATACCACGTGTTCAACAGACCGTCGTGTGTAGGAATTCTTTTGTTTGAATTTGTTGATACGGAGGGGATCTTGTGTACTATGTACGTACGCACGCAGATGATGGTGATTGGGCCCGTGCTTCTTCTTCAATTATATGTATTTATTTACATACATAGTTGATTGAATTTTAGAATTAAGAAAGATAAACAAGTAGTCGCTCACGCGGGCACGAAAGAAGAAATCCATTCCATTGAGTTGAATTGAAATGTCATCAAGTGCATTCATATATGTACATGTATATGTATGCATGCGTCATGGCATACGTAATAATTCAAGTACTGCTAGTATGTTGATCCTTTCTTGTTCTACAAGGGTGAGGGAATGAGAATGAGATCGACAGTTAATTAATGAGAATGAGTACGGGGGTGTTTGTTTCCAGGGACTTTTTGGTGTAGGGACTAGAAAAAGTCCCTCTTAGAGACTTTTTAACCAAACAGGAGGGACTACTAGGGACTAAAAGTTGCTTTTTGGGACTAAATGAAGAAGACTCTCAAGGAGAGTCTTTTTTGGGACTTTTTGGGACTTTTCCAACAATGCCCCTCCCTGCACCCATTGCCCCGTCGCCCCATGGTGTTGTTTGGTTGTTATTTTTCTGTATACTAGGGGTAACATGGTCATTTAATAACCTCTAGGGAGGGACTAGGGACTTTTTAGTCTCTGGAAACAAACAGGAAGGGACTTTTTAGGGACTAAGGACTTTTTAGTTGGGACTAGAAAAAGTCCTAGGACTTATAAACCAAACAGGCCTACGTAATTAGCAGCCAGGCGAGAAGAGAATGAATGAATGCATGTGCTTGTAAATATAGTACTGTACGTACTGTTGAAGGACGGATACGTATGCCCGCCTATGGATCGTGACAAGTTCATCCATCGGTCTCACTAATTAAATTTTCAGTTCCTACGTACTACTGGCTGCCTGGTCAACGCGATGGATGGATGGTTGGATGAAGCTGGATCCAACTCAAATTCAAATCGGCCGGACTATGTAAGCATGTGGACTAAACTAATCAACGGCGCCCTAGCATAAGAAAATACTCGCTCTGTTCACAAATATAAGATGTTTTAGATATTTTAATATATATACTACATGCGGACTGGATAAACACACTCAAACCTGTATATACATCTGATTTACAAAACAGTTAAAACATTTTATATTTATGAACGGGGAGAGTAGCGTTGAGTTGGACTGGAAATGTCAATTCAACGTTTGGGGCGTGTGAATTAATTAATTATCTTTATCTGATTTATTACTCCTAGAAGAAGAGAAAAATCAAACGTGATTAATTAATTCGTCAACACAAGGAAAAGTGCGTCCCTTTGATCAGAAGAAGAATCACTCCTCAACGTCGGTTCCATGAATTCCGAGCAGGCCCATAATGGCAGACCAAATTAAAGGAGGAGATATATAGCTCTTGGAAGGTTCCTTCCAATTTCCATCTCTTTTTTTTTCTACTCTGTTAGTATTTTCTTACCACAACAACATATAGCAAGCTAGACCTTTCAAATTAAAAAGCAAAAAGCGAGCCTAGTGTGTTAGCTTCTTTGTGGTGCAACCAGCTCACCAGGGTTCAATTCCTAAACTTGGCATAGATGCTTACATTTTTCTGGACTTATTTCAGGATTTTCGGCGATGTTCGTTTAGTGGATGGAGGAGGCGTATGTGGTGACTTTGTCGATCTTAAAACAATGTGCCGACCCAGTCTCTCAAAAGTGCTCATATGGGTATAATGTGTGTGTGCGCTTTCATAGGAATATGCATAGGAACGAGCAGGTCAACCCTACCTTATGCAAGCTCGATTCCTTCTTTTGCAACGCTGAGTGGGACACCTCTTACAACACCCATGTTCTCCACGCCCTGTCGTCATCTCTATCCGACCACTGCCCTCTCTTGCTCGCCGATGATAAGGGGCCAAGGCGTCCGCGTACCTTCAAATTTGAGAACTTCTGGGTATCTTTGCCCGGGTTTCAAGAAGTCGTCCAAAATGCCTGGAATGAGCAGGTGGCCCACTCTGAGCCATGTCAGGTCCTACATCATAAGCTCAAGAAAACTGCTCTTCGCCTCTCAGAGTGGAGTAGAAGAATCCTTTCCAAAGTCAAGGTGCAGCTTCATGCAGCCCTTATGATCATTTTGCGGCTGGACATTGCGCAAGAAGACCGCCTTCTGTCCGCGACGGAGATTGACCTACGCACCCGGCTTAACCGGAGGGTGATCAGCCTTGCGGTCCTCCAGAGGGCAAGGAAGCGACAATGCGCTAGAATTACAAACCTCAGGGAGGGTGACGCCAACACAAAATTCTTCCACCGCCGCATTAACGCTAGACGAAGGAAAAACCACATTCACAGGATCAAGCATGATCACGGTTGGGTGACCGACCATGGCCAAAAAGAGGAGATCATCCATGATCACTTTCAAGGGGTCATGGGGAAAGGAAACACGAGCAATTTCGACTTTAACTGGGATGAGCTTGACATCCAACCTCATGACTTGCTCCATCTGGGTGACCCCATCTCCGAGGACGAGGTTTGGGCGGCTATCAAAGAAATGCCTGGGGACAAGGCCCCCGGTCCAGACGGCTTCACGGGCACATTCTTCAAGCGGTGTTGGCCAACCATCAAGCATGATTTCATGCGGGTGATTCAACGTTTTGACTCCCTCCACTAGTAGAAAATAGGGCTTTGGTCCTGGCCAGATCAGAGCATTAGTCCCGGTCGTGTTACGAACCGGGACTAATGGGAGCATCAGTCCCGGTTCGAGAGGCTAGGACGCCGGCCGGGCCTCGGCAGGCATCAGTCCCGGTTCGGCTGGGACCTTTAGTCCCGGTTCCATCCACCAACCGGGACTAAAGGGGTTGCTGCCCTTTAGTCCCGGTTGGTGTCTGGAACCGGGACTAAAGGGTAGGCCATTAGTCCCGGTTTTAGACACAAACCGGGACTAAAGTTTTGCCTATATATATCCACGCCCCCCCCCCCCCCCATCTCCTCTGTTTTTTGGCCGTGGAAGGGTGGAGGTGTGGGCTACTCTGTTTTTTGCCTATATATGCACATGAGGTGTTCGATGAAATGCCGGAGCAACACTTAAGCTTTCTCCTCTGTTCTTCCTCCAAGCTCTATTTTCCCCAAGATTTGTCTAGGTTTGGCGGTGCACCAACTATCCAAGTGTTCTAAAAAGGTTAGCAACTTCATCCTTTCATCTCTCACTGCTAGTTTAGCTCATTTCAAATGCTCTAGAAGTAGTGTGGTTTGTGGGTTTTAGTGGAGGAGTGCATGTGTGAGTTTATTTGATTTAGATGCACAATTTGAGCTCAAATTAACTTCTTAGTTTGCACATGTGTAGGGTGCCGTCCCGTCCCCATCCCCGTCCTCACCGCTGTCGATCGCCCGTGCCGATCTCGTCGCCGGCACCACCGTGGTGAGCCTCTTGTTCTTATCTTTTTTTTTAAAGAAAAAATTCTTACTTGTATGATTTATATAGCTACTTGTATAATTTTCTTACTTGTATTATTGTTTGTTATTATATAGTGCCATGGTTTTGGTATCCGCCCCCGTCGGCTCTCGTCCGGTCTATGATTCGGATGTGGTATATTATCTTTTATAACTATTTGTTTCATTTAGTGTTTATGACAATTATGCTGACCAACTTGACATAGATGTCTTTATCTAGGAGGTATGTGAACCGGAAATTCCAACCAACCCTCTTGTCGAGAGGTTAAATTTAGTTGAAAAAGAAAACAGTTATTTGAAAGAAAAATTGAAAAGAGTTGAAGAAGAGAAGATGAAATTGGAGTTGCATGTTGCCGATGTCGTCGATCTACACAAGATCCAGATGGATGCAATGCGCTTGAAGATTAGAAAGATTAGAAAATATGTCATTGATAATGAGGTTTGGTATCATTATGCTGTTGGATCAATTGTTACCTTAGTTGCGATTTTGATCGCATTTGTTGTTGCATTTAAATGTTTTACATAGTTGTATGTTAGTTTCAATGTATGTTTTAATTAGATGCTCTGGAGAGCTGTATGTTGTTCTATGAGAACTATGTATGAACTTTATGTATTTATTTTTTTAGTAATAACATTTGATCACTACTGTACTTTGGTTTTAATGTGATGATGAACTTGTATTAATTTGGTCATTTCTCTATTCATGATGTTCTGTAATGGTTTTTGATATACTTAATTATATAATGCACGCAGATGAACCGGCAATGGATGTACGGTGACCGACGCACCTCCGACTACATTACGGGCCTGCATAATTTTCTTGATGTGGCTGAGGCAAACAAGCAGAATGGTTTTAGGTATTGTCCATGTACTGTCTGTGAGAATACGAAGGATTACTCTTCCTCGAAAACCCTTCACTTCCACCTGCTTGAGAAGGGTTTCATGTCACACTATAATGTTTGGACCAAGCACGGAGAAAGAGGGGTTATGATGGAAGACAACGAAGAAGAAGAGGATGATGACAACTATCATATGTTCCCTGAATACGGTGATACTGCAACGGGGGAAGCTGAAGATCAAGAGGCACCAGATGTGCCCGATGATGATCTTCGCCGGGTCATTGTTGATGCACAGAGAGGAGGCGAAAGTGAAAGGGAGAAGTTGAAGTTCGATCGCTTGTTAGAGGATCACAAAAAAGGGTTGTACCCAAATTGCGAAGATGGCAACACAAAGATCGGTACCGCACTGGAATTGCTGCAATGGAAGGCAGAGAATGGTGTATCTGACAAGGGATTTGGGAAGCTACTGAAAATAATGAAGAAGAAGCTTCCAAAGGATAACGAATTGCCTGACAGTACGTACGAAGCAAAGAAGGTTCTCTGCCCTCTAGGATTAGAGGTGCAGAAGATACATGCATGCCCTAATGACTGCATCCTCTACCGCGGTGAGGAGTACGAGAATTTGAATGCATGCCCGGTATGCGGTGCATTGCGGTATAAGATCAGACGAGATGACCCTGGTGATGTTGAGGGCGAGCGCCCCTGGAAGAGGGTTCCTACCAAGGTGATGTGGTATGCTCCTATAATACCATGGTTGAAACGTCTGTTCAGAAACAAAGAGCATGCCAAATTGTTGCGATGGCACAAAGAAGACCGTAAGAAAGACGGGAAGTTGAGAGTACCCGCAGATGGGTCGCAGTGGAGAAAAATCGAGAGAAAGTGGCCGGACTTTGCAGGTGACGCAAGGAACTTATGGTTTGGTTTAAGTGCAGATGGCATTAATCCTTTTGGGGAGCAGAGCAGCAATCATAGCACCTGGCACGTGACTCTATGTATCTATAACCTTCCTCCTTGATTGTGCATGAAGCGGAAGTTCATTATGATGCCAGTGCTCATCCAAGGCCCTAAGCAACCCGGCAACGACATTGATGTGTACCTAAGGCCATTAGTTGAAGAACTTTTACAGCTGTGGGATAAAAAAGGTGTACGTGTGTGGGATGAGCACAAACAGCAGGAATTTGACCTACGAGCGTTGCTGTTTGTAACCATCAATGATTGGCCTGCTCTTAGTAACCTTTCAGGACAGACAAATAAGGGATACAACGCATGCACGCACTATTTACATGAGACTGAAAGTATATATTTGGACAAATGCAAGAAGAATGTGTACCTGGGACATCGTCGATTTCTTCCGACCAAGCATGCCTTAAGAAAGAAAGGCAAGCATTTCAAAGGTGAGGCAGATCACCGAAAGAAGCCTGTCCTCCGTACTGGTGATGATATACTTGATATGGTCAAGGATTTACAAGTAATCTTTGGAAAGGGTCCTGGCGGACAATCTGTTCCGAATGACGCTCACGGACACGCACCCATGTGGAAGAAGAAATCTATATTTTGGGACCTACCCTATTGGAAAGACCTAGAGGTCCGCTCTGCAATCGACGTGATGCATGTGACGAAGAATCTTTGCGTGAACCTGCTAGGCTTCTTGGGCGTGTATGGGAAGACAAAAGATACACCGGAGGCACGGGAGGACCAGCAACGTATGAACGAAAAAGACGGCATGCATCCAAAGCAATATCAAGGTCCTGCCAGCTACGCTCTTACCAAAGCAGAGAAGGAAATCTTTTTTGAATGCCTGCTTAGTATCAAGGTCCCGTCTGGCTTCTCGTCGAATATAAAGGGAATAATAAATATGGCAGAGAAAAAATTCCAGAACCTAAAGTCTCATGACTGCCACGTGATTATGACGCAACTGCTTCCGGTTGCATCGAGGGGGCTTCTACCAGAAAATGTTCGATTAGCCATTGTGAAGCTATGTGTATTCCTCAATGCAATTTCTCAGAAGGTAATCGATCCAGAAATCCTACCAAGGTTACAGAATGATTTGGTCCAATGTCTTGTCAGTTTCGAGTTGGTGTTCCCACCATACTTCTTCAATATTATGACGCACATCCTAGTTCACCTAGTCGACGAGATTGCAATTCTGGGTCCTGTATTTCTACACAATATGTTCCCCTTTGAGAGGTTCATGAGAGTCTTAAAGAAATATGTTCGTAAGTTGATCAGGCCAGAAGGAAGCATCTCCACGGGCCATCAAACAGGGTCATTGAGTTTTGTGTTGACTTTATTCCTGACCTTAAGCCGATTGGTGTTCCTGAATCGCGGCATGAGGGGAGACTGGGTGGAAAAGGCACGCTAGGACCGAACTCAATAATATGTAGGGACGGGCATTCTTGGGCGCAAGCACACTACACAGTTCTACAGAATTCTACCTTGCTAGCCCCGTATATCAATGAATACAAGAATATTCTACACTCCAAACACCCGGAGCAGTCTGACGACTGGATTACACGTGAACACATGGGGACTTTCGGCGGTTGGTTGCAAACACATCTCATGGGTAACACCACTGTTGGAGATGACATGTACTTCTTGGTCAGGACACCATCTTTGACTGTATTGACTTTCCAAGGGTACGAGATAAATGAGAATACATTTTACACAATCGCCCAAGATAAAAAGAGCACCAACCAAAACAGTGGTGTCCGCTTTGATGCAGCAAACACCAATAGGGCAAAGGACACATATTATGGTTACATAGAGGACAAATGGGAACTTGACTATGGACGTGATTTTAAGGTCCCTTTGTTTCGGTGCAAATGGGTCAATCTGTCATGAGGCGGGGTACAGGTAGACCCGCAGTACGGAATGACAACAGTGAATCTCAACAATCTTGGGTACACAAACGAACCATTCGTCCTAGCCAATGATGTGGCGCAGGTTTTCTATGTGAAGGACATGTCTACCAAACCGAGAAAAAGGAAAGATAAGGAAGCGAATACATCATACGATGAGCCAAAGCGCCACATATTTCTTTCAGGGAAAAGAAACATCGTGGGAGTGGAGGACAAGACAGACATGTCAGGAGATTATGAAAAGTTTCATGAAATTTCTCCCTTCAGAGTGAAGGCTGACCCAAGCATCCTGTTAAATGTTGAAGATTATCCATGGTTACGGCGCAATAAGCAAGGGACACACGCGAAGAAATAGTTTTATACCCCAAGATCCTACTCTGGGATGTGACCGGCCTCACCGCCATCACTTTCTCTCTAGTGTGAGTTTCCGGACTTATAGCTGAAAAGTGCCACTTCGGACAAACCGGAGGGAATCTTTGTAAGAGCTAGCTAGGGCATTTTGGCATTTGAAACATGATTTTAGAATAATTATTTATTAAGTTATGAAATTTCAATTATTCCTATCCTTTTAGTATTTTAATTATACAGAGGAGTTAATCAATGCAATTATGTCCAAACAAAATATGAATGTCTTCTGAGCACCGGTTGGTTGCTCAATATTTTCAAAAACATATTGACAAACGACCACTTGATGTGTCAAAGAATAAAGTTATATAAAATTCTAGTTATGATCAACTAAAAAAAACTATAATATTCTTCAATAGCAAAAAGAATCAACTAAAAAGCTTTTATAAAACTCTAGTTATGATCAAAATAATATATGCAAAAAATTAAAATTGCCATAACATAAAAAATAAAAAGACATAACATGTGCCATATATTTTATAGTGGTTATGAAAGAATATTAAAATTGACATAACATATGCAAAAAATAGCATAAAAAATAAAAAAACATACCATATGCAAAAAATTAAAATTGCCATAACATAAAAAAATAAAAAGATATAACATGTGCCATATATTTTATAGTGGTTATGAAAGAATATTAAAATTGATATAACATATGCAAAAAATAACATAAAAAATAAAAAAACATAACATATGCAAAAAATAACATAAAAAATAAAAAAATACCCGCCTACTAGCAGACACCACGGCCTGCATACGACTAGAAACCCAACTATATATGGGCCAGGATGCAGGCCCGCGGGGCTAGTAGGCCCAACAGGGCAGAGGTTAGGCAATTAACTGCCTGCTTTAGAGAGGAACTTGGCAGAGAGAACGCAGCCGCGCATATAAACCGGTGCGATCTCCTCTCGCTTGGCGAGGTGGGACTAAAGTTTCACCACCCCACAGCTGTGCCACCCTTTAGTCCCGGTTGGTGGCTAGGACCGGGACTAAAGGCCCCCCTTTAGTCCCGGTCCGAGCCACCAACCGGGACTAAAGGCCTGGGTTTCCCGCCCTTTGGGCTGCTGAAAACGATCTTTAGTCCCGGTTGGTGCCTCGCACCGGGACTAAAGGGGGGCCTTTAGTCCCGGTTGGAGCCACCAACCGGGACTAAAGCGTTGTGTATATAAGCACAACTTAGAAAATTTTCCCCCAAACCTTCTTCTTCCATCCCAATCTTCCTTCTCTCTGCCCGACGCCGCCGAACACCACCACGACGCCGCCAGGCTGCCGCGACGCCCTGCCCCTATAGGGTAACGCAGCAGAAAACAAAAATATCCGACCTACGTACCAGTCCAGGACCACTATGGAGACTGCATACAAGGTTTGATCATTTTCGTTACCGACTCGTAGCGCATCGGAAGTAGAGTCGATGACGATCGGCGGTGCAGATCCCCGCAGCTAGGATTTACAACCTCCCAACCGCGAGGATGTATACCCTCATCCGTCCCCGGACAGCCCTCCGGGAGGCGGTCGGACAGTCCCCCGGGCGGTGTCACGGACAGCCCTTCGGGAGGACCATCGAAACTCGGACTGTCACTCGGACAGCCCTTCGGGAGGCACTCTCGAACTAAGACCGAAACTACGATCTCTCTACAGAGTTGCACACATACGGTGTCATCTATCCGGCAGGGCTTCGCCGTCCAGAACTAGTTCCCACCGGAACCTAGACAGCCTTTCGGCTCTACGAAACTATTTCGCTGGGAGGGAGAGAGAAAGCCAGATCATGCATGGCACTTGTATGTGAGAAGGGATCAGTTTTGGGCTGCCCCCTCCACCTCTATTTATAGGAGAAGGAGGGGTGGAGGGGCTGAAATTTCAGCCATATCCATCCATGTCATCTCCAATATATTTTGGAGCAAAAGCCCAAAAAGGTGGCTTTCCAAAAAGTAACCATAAAGCTGATTTCACAATTCACGACAACATTTTTCAGCGTCTGATCGAACTGAAAATATTTATGTGGGCTTAGAACATTTCCAGTACCCACTAAAATAATTTTCAACGCTTTTCGAAACAATTCCGGTTTAGTGATTTTCATCTGTGAAAAGCATCTGAAGCGGTTCCGGCAGCTCCGGAACATTTCCGGTTTTCATCCTGGAAAATTCCAGAAAGTTTCCAGAACGATTCTGGCACCCTCCAAGAATTATCAGGCATGTGCCGAAACCAATTTGACTTTATGGTATCCCCTGAAACAACTTTTCAGTTTCACCGGAACTGTTCCGGTGTTCTCTCTAAGGAACTTTTCCGCTGTCCGAAACTTTTCCGGTGTCCGAAACTTTTCCGGTGATTTTCTCTCAGACTCCCTGTCTAGTATTCAGTAGATAGATGACCCTTAAGCGTGTGACCCTATAGGTTCGGTGAAGCATAGACATGACCCGGAACCCCTTCCGATCAATGATCAGCATCGGAGCCGTGGACACCCATATTGACCCCTATACCCACACGAATGAATATTCGAGTGAACCTCCAGTTGCCGTGTGCTATTCCTGTTGCTTCGCGATATGTTACAAATACCCGAGGTGAGACATGTTGGCATCCCCGTGGATCAACAACTTGTCCACTATGCCAGTTACCTCGTTACCGGTATTGTTCTCTTTTCTCGTTCCCGTGTTCCGGCATCCCTGTGATCAAATCACAAAGTGTCTGGCCAGACGATGATGGATACCGTAACACCGAGAGGGCCCAGAGATATCTCTCCATCGTCGGAGGAGCAAATCCCAATCTTGAGCAATCAAGTTACTTGACATACTTTTCCATGAACCCGTAAGCCGCCGTAATAGCCACCCATTTACGGATGACGTTTAACAAACCCCAAAGTTCATGAAGCAAGCATGAAGAAACTCGATACTCTCATGGTCTAAGGAATTATGCAAACGTTAACCATCTCTGTGTTATAAACCATTAACTTATGACGAGTGAATCTCATAGCATAACATCAATTCGGGTCGATTCAACACAAATGTTCTTCTAACATTGTGCCCTCAAAATTGCCGGCATAGCCATGCCCATGATCAGGAAAACAGGATCATCATGCAATACTTGAGCCAGTCTTAGAGGCCAGACTAGGAATACATTTTACCCTTTATTATTCCACATGTGCATATGAGTCTTCCTCCGAGCCTCGTGGTTATTGCAGACTCGAGAACCATAGCAGTTATAGCATGGAACATAAACCGAATTATGAACAGGGAGATAATCAATAACATTTATTATTGCCTCTAGGGCATATCTCCTACAGACTCCCACTTGCACTAGAGTCAATAATCTAGTCAATGCTAATGCACTTTACACCTATGGCATACTGGTGTAAAATATGCTTCGCTTGTGGTATAGCCTGATGTCCAACGGATCTGACAACTTCAGCTCCGTGTGTAACTTTGCATATCCTCGCGTTTTCACGTTTTCACAAAATTCATATTTTGTGTGGACTTGGCTTTGCATATGTGTGAATCATGGTCGAAACCTGATTCCTCAGACTGAGCTATGGGGCAACTATCTGCAATAGTGTCCCATAGACCAAAGCCATCTTGGAACCATACTAAGTTCATGAATCAACTATATGATTCAACAACTTCTTTGTCGCTTCTTAAGCGTCAACATACTTAGCCTTTGTTATAGAATTCGCTACAGTATCTCGTTTGGAACAATTTCCAACTACCGTGCCACCATATTATGTATTACACAAAACCCTTAACTTAAATCGAAAATCGCAAAGAGCATTGATGAAGACTGTATCGATGTAATTACTTACAACGAGCACTTCATAATCTCTGCTTGCGAGAAAACATGTCATCACTACTACTCTAGTACTTTAATGACATCTTTCACTGTTGCCCTATGATCAGTACTTTGATCACTTTGGTATCCATACTCGCAACAACTTTGGAGTATCGGACATATCTGGTTATTTTACATACCATGGAATACATGATTAATCCAAACACAAGAGTGTGTGGAATCTCCATCATGTATTTCACTCATCAGTGTTTTGGGACACTGAGTCTTGCAAAAACTCTTTCCATGTGACTTCGGCAAGAATTACTCCTTGGCGTTTTAAATTCTAAAAGGTTTTAGCATCTTGTCAATATGTATTCATTGCTTAGCCCTATTAGGTAAATCTATCTCCATAGATCATCATGCCTAATATTGAGGCTATTTAGCCCAAGCACTTCATCAAAAAACTATTTTAAATGAAGTCCTTAATTCGTGTCAAGAAATTTATTTCCAATTAACAATGTGTCAAGTACACAAGGTTTTTAGAAATATTATCATGCTCCCACTTACTTTCTTGAATCACAAGCATCTTCGATACCCATTTGATGAAGTCAAAACCCCTTTGACCATTCCATCAAAAACGAAGATTCCAACTCCACTTTGCTCTCTTCTGTCCATCGCTGGAACTCTGAAGTTTGCATACTTACTAGCATCCTCTGGATCGACAAATTACTTTGGACTGTATCACATACAAGTCCTAGGTTTCATTTCCATCAGATGGAAATCCTTTTGTCATCCATGTTTCATATCTCATGATTGAAATATGTATTAATTGCTAGTTCAACCCGAACCGACTTCAAGCATCGCTATGGTGAGACAATCTCATCGTAGTCAACTCCTTGAACTTGTTATTGCAACAAGTCGAGCTTTATGGATAAAACATTTTTATCCGTATCAGTTTTTAGTTTCATAAATATTCGTTAGACTCTAGGCCTTCCGAAAGGTGTATCAAGATTTTAATCTTGAAACATTTATATGGAAACTATCTCGGATTGTATTGGCATTTAGCCAATTCCGGAGTCAGGGCCCATCACCGCTTCCTTGTGTATCGTAGGTATACTGTTGTCCAACAACAATATCTCGTTTGCGCACCTGAGAGGTTTGCATGAGCCTTGCCTACGGGGTTCAGCTGCAAGTTCGACTGAAGTCCATACATTTTATTGTAGAGACTTTCGTATGAGTCGCAGTAGGAAACTCTAGAATTACTTCCAAGGTCTCTTTCCTTTGATCTGATGACGAAGATACTGTTTATCTCGTCGAGTTGCACTGTTCTCCCACTCACCTTTTTGAAAGAACCATTTTCTTCAAAAAAACATACCGTTCTTTGTGGCAAACCTATTTGCCTCGGTATAGTGGTGGGGGAATACCCAATGACTTGGGATAAGCTACAATGTAGCACTTGTCTGATTTGGAATAGGTTTGTAACCTTTTACACAAGCCCCATATTCCAAATGTTAAGAAAAGATATAACATGGTTGGGCGTACCATACCATGGCGTCATTTCAACAGACCCGATGGAGCTCTTTTCAGTGTAAAAGCCGCAGTCTCTAAAGCATCACTTTAAAAGGGATAATGGCAAATTTATTTATGTTATCTTTGATCTTACCATGTCATGAATGGTTCGATTACATCTACACGGACTCTCCACTTGCAGTGGTGCTCCGGGAGGTGCAAGTTATGAAACCCCTTTCACAACTCATCAGACATTCGCTAAACTTGTAACTCAAATATTACTTTCTGCAATCGAATTGTAGAAACATAATTTTCTTGTTACAACAACTTCTACTTCATTTTTGAAAACCTTATGAATGAATTCAAAAGATCCAGACTTACGTCTCAACAAGTAAATATCCACATATCTACTTGAGTCATTTCTGAAGATAGATAAATCCACTACTTGCAACAACATTTATTGGACTACACACATCATAATGTATGATCACCAATATGTTCTTTACTCGTTCCTTATGGCCTGTGAACGGTATTTCAGTCACTTCACTTTTCAGAGGAAAGTTGCAAGTGTCAGATGATTCAAAATCAAACGACTTCAAAATCCATCATAATGGAATTTTCCATGCGGGTTTCTCCAATGTGACCAAATGCAGTGCCACACTTGTGTGGTATTCTTTTAGTCTTGCGACATTTAGCGTCAGTGTTATGGATGTATCATATTTCCATCAATATTCATAACATACATCCCATCTAGGATGGAAGCATGGCCCTTCATGTTATTCATAATACTGAACAACAATTGTTGTTTTTATGAACAACTCTTTTGCAACAAACATTGTGCAATGGGCTAGAGTGTATGAAACTCTAAAATGAATTATGAAAGTAAACACGGAGGTAATATATTAATATCATTATTCTTAACACACGTCTCATTCATAATGAAAGTATGGCCCTTATGTTATTCATAACACCGAACATCAAAAGTTCTTTTATGAACAACCTTCTTGCAAGATACCTTATGCAAAGGGCTGGAGCGTGAAACTCCAAAAGAATTATGAAAATAAATACATAGGTAATACAGCGATGGAAGGTATAGTAACATTTACTATGTTCCCTGTGTGTATCTTAACCTCATTCCTGGCTAGTCTTTCAGGCCATAGTAGTTCTTACATCGAGTTGCAACAGAATGCAATCAAGCGGGTATCTTTGTGATCAACTCACAATACCCAAGAATTAGTGATCGACATGTTTAACCATAATTCCCAAGAACTATATCTTTGACCAGCCTTCTATACATCAAAAACTTGTATGACATTCATACATGAGCTGGATATTCCAGTCTTCTTTCCTTTTGCCATTATACTTCTAACAGTTTAACTTTTATTATTTCTCCTACTCTCAGAAGAAGCACCCAACTTAAGAGTGGCGTTAGCCCCGGACTTCCTAGGCGTGAAAGTCTCACTAACACCCTTCGGATACTTCCTTTCTCTTTAAGTTGTTGTTTTATTCACCTTTCATCATATGACAGGCGTTCTCCTGGATCCCTCTCTTATCAGTCTAATGCATAGTAAACTCTTTTACTAATAGTTTGCAAACAAACATTGCTTTGGATGTCTCATATCTTTTAGCCTTTGTCTGTCTCTGAAAATGATTTTTAGATTCCATGAATATCACATAACTATCCAAACTTTCGAAGTTCGGGTCTCATGGAAGCAAACGTATTGCACCTGACTGAAAAGGAATTCTAGCTTTTGGATCGAAGGACGAGAGTCACATGATCCATAGCATTAGCGGGAGAATACCAAAAGTATGCGATAGGACAAAGTCCTTCTCGGCATTCTAGAGGACAATCCTCACATTACGTTACCAATCGTAAAGTTTTAACCAGATATTTAACAGCTATTCAATTTTAACAGGGAAGGTGGAAACGCGAGCCATTATTCTACAATTATTATGCAAATCACACTTAGACAGTGTTCAAAATTACTTGCACTAAGAATTAAAAGAATTAATTCTAAAGAGAGCTCCCACTCAGATCAATATCTCTCATAATTGATTGTGAGTGATACAAGACCCGCATTTAAATTGTTCGCCATTGGTGTAACACCACTGATGACGAAAATCTCAACCGGTAGGCCAACTTGCCAATCACATCTCTATGTGACTCTTGTTCATCTTTCGATGCGTGTGTTCCGAGCTCATGACGGTCATGCCTGAACGTCATGACAACCAAGTGATCTCGCTGCGAGGTCTCAACTCACCCGCCTCACACTTCTCTAATCGTTCGTACCCGTGTGACACGGCGCACCCCGAAAAGATAGGTGCCGTGACGGTGCTACACTTGGGAGAACACTAACTACTTGATATTTTTGTGAGAGATCACCCTAATAAAAGCGACTACTGTGCAATCAAGAAGGGTGCATCATAAGGGATAAACATCCCAGGCAATTCATAATAGCATGATATGGTATAGCCCTTTCTGACGAAGAAGTCTTTCATTTCTTCGTCTTCGGCATTCGCGTCGGTGTTCACCTTCGCGAAGATTGGCACCACCTTGTCGATGCACCAGATAATATTGCTATCTCTATAGCTAATAAAATAAGTGCATTACTTAAGGTTGACACGCAGGTCATTAAAGTGCAATCATATGGCTCCAGCCATCATGCCGAATCATGACACGTAGGTCATGTTAATCAAATTACATCATATAGTCATCTCATACATAATCAAATTATTATGAGCACTGCTATACCACATCATATGCACATGCAAACCATCCTGCAAAACCAAGTTAGACGCCTCTAATCGGTTCATGCAAAATTTTATTTTTCGTGACTTCTAAGGTTTCGAAACAAACCGAAGCTACCAACGTCCATCATCAAGCATGATAATCCAAGTCGCTAGATTAACATTACGGGGTGTATGAAACACGAGATAATAAAATCTCGAGCCCCATACTAAACTTTGTCATACGCGTGACCCCCGTGTAGATCACATCTGCATTGCCCTTTCGTCTGCGAAACATCCATCTTTCTTTAACTATGGTGGAACCCAAAGAACTGTTAGCACTTCGTTGATCTGTCAATCAGCATACTCAGGAGCAGCATGAAAGGATCGCGGATTGCCAGAACTTTGTGCGATTCCACCATGCCGTCAAGATCAGGACTACGCAAATTCAGGGGAAGCAACAGGAACCTAATTACATTGTGCAACACCCATACATCTCTATGTATTCTAGATCGCAACCTGCATCTATGCATAGCCTGGCTCTTGATGCCACTGGAGGGTAACGCAGCAGAAAACAAAAATATCCGACCTACGTACCAGTCCAGGACCACTATGGAGACTGCATACAAGGTTTGATCATTTTCGTTACCGACTCGTAGCGCAGCGGAAGTAGAGTCGATGACGATCGGCGGTGCAGATCCCCGCAGCTAGGATTTACAACCTCCCAACCGCGAGGATGTATACCCTCATCCGCCCCCGGACAGCCCTCCGGGAGGCGGTCGGACAGTCCCCCGGGCGGTGTCACGGACAGCCCTTCGGGAGGACCATCGAAACTCGGACAGTCACTCGGACAGCCCTTCGGGAGGCACTCTCGAACTAAGACCGAAACTACGATCTCTCTACAGAGTTGCACACATCCGGTGTCATCTATCCGGCAGGGCTTCGCCGTCCAGAACTAGTTCCCACCGGAACCTAGACAGCCTTTCGGCTCTACGAAACTATTTCGCTAGGAGGGAGAGAGAAAGCCAGATCATGCATGACACTTGTATGTGAGAAGGGATCAGTTTTGGGCTGCCCCCTCAGCCTCTATTTATAGGAGAAGGAGGGGTGGAGGGGCTGAAATTTCTGCCACATCCATCCATGTCATCTCCAAGATATTTTGGAGCAAAAGCCCAAAAAGGTGGCTTTCCAAAAAGTAACCATAAAGCTGATTTCACTATTCACGACGACATTTTTCAACGTCTGATCGAACTGAAAATATTTATGTGGGCTTAGAACATTTCCAGTACCCACTAAAATAATTTTCAATGCTTTCCAAAACAATTCCGGTTTAGTGATTTTCATCTGCGAAAAGCATCTGAAGCGGTTCCGGCAGCTCCGGAACATTTCTGGTTTTCATCCCGGAAAATTCCAGAAAGTTTCCAAAACGATTCTGGCACCCTCCAAGAATTATAAGGCATGTGCCGAAACCAATTTGACTTTATGGTATCCCCTGAAACAACTTTTCAGTTTCACCGGAACTGTTCCGGTGTTCTCTCTACGGAACTTTTCCACTGTCCGAAACTTTTCCGGTGTCCGAAACTTTTCCGGTGATTTTCTCTCAGACTCCCTGTCTAGTATTCAGCAATAGATGACCCTTAAGCGTGTGACCCTATAGGTTCGGTGAAGCATAGACATGACCCGGAACCCCTTCCGATCAATGATCAACATCGGAGCCGTGGACACCCATATTGACCCCTATAACCACACGAATGAATATTCGAGTGAACCTCCAGTTGTCGTGTGCTATTCCTGTTGCTTCGCGATATGTTACAAATACCCGAGGTGAGACATGTTGGCATCCCCGTGGATCAACAACTTTTCCACTATGCCAGTTACCTCGTTACCGGTATTGTTCTCTTTTCTCGTTCCCGTGTTCCAGAATCCCTGTGATCAAATCACAAAGTGTCTGGCCAGACGATGATGGATACCGTAACACCGAGAGGGCCCAGAGATATCTCTCCATCGTCGGAGGAGCAAATCCCAATCTTGAGAAATCAAGTTACTTGACATACTTTTCCATGAACCCGTAAGCCGCCGTAATAGCCACCCATTTACGGATGACGTTTAACAAACCCCAAAGTTCATGAAGCAAGCATGAAGAAACTCAATACTCTCATGGTCTAAGGAATTATGCAAACGTTAACCATCTCTGTGTTATAAACCATTAACTTATGACGAATGAATCTCATAGCATAACATCAATTCGGGTCGATTCAACACAAATGTTCTTCTAACATTGTGCCCTCAAAATTGCCGGCATAGCCATGCCCATGATCAGGAAAATAGGATCATCATGCAATACTTGAGCCAGTCTTAGAGGCCAGACTAGGAATACATTTTACCGTTTATTATTCCACACGTGCATATGAGTCTTCCTCCGAGCCTCGTGGTTATTGCAGACTCGAGAACCATAGCAGTTATAGCATGGAACATAAACCTAATTATGAACAGGGAGATAATCAATAACATTTATTATTGCCTCTAGGGCATATCTCCTACAGCCCCGACGCCCTCGCCGACGCCCTCGCCGTGCCCTGCCCCGACGCCCTTGTGATGGAAATATGCCCTAGAGGCAATAATAAAGTTGTTATTATTTTATATTTCCTTGTTCATGATAAAGCTTTATTATTCATGCTAGAATTGTATTGACCGGAAACTTAAATACATGTGTGAATACATAAACAAATACCGTGTCCCTAGTGAGCCTCTACTAGACGAGCTCGTTGATCAAAGATGGTTAAACTTTCCTAACCATGGACATGAGTTGTCATTTGATAACGGGATCACATCATTAGAAGAATGATGTGATGGACAAGACCCATCCGTTAGCTTAGCATATGATCATTCTGTTTATTGCTACTGCTTTCTTGAATGTCAAATACATGTTCCTCAGACCATGAGATCATGCAACTCCCGGATACCGGAGGAATACCTTGTGTGCTATCAAATGTCACAACGTAACTGGGTGATCATAAAGATGCTCTATAGGTATCTCCGAAGGTGTCCGTTGAGTTCGCATGGATCGAGACTGGGATTTGTCACTCCGTGTTTCGGAGAGGTATCTCTGGGCCCTGTCGGTAATGCACATCATAAGAAGCTTGCAAGCAAAGTGACTAAGGAGTTAGTTACGGGATGATGTATTACGGAACGAGTAAAGAGACTTGCTGGTAACGAGATTGAACTAGGTATGGAGATACCGACGATCGAATCTCG
Organism: Elymus sibiricus; assembly: GCA_039707655.1. Lineage (NCBI taxonomy): Eukaryota > Viridiplantae > Streptophyta > Magnoliopsida > Poales > Poaceae > Elymus > Elymus sibiricus. Next base: position 517,141,846 of record CM077672.1, on the reverse strand, counting down.
GGCAAGTAATATACCGACGGACAAAGGGAATTACGTATGTTGTCATTGCGGTTCGATCGATAAGATCTTCGTGGAATATGTAGGAACCAATATGAGCATCCAGGTTCCGCTATTGGTTATTGACCGGAGAGGCGTCTCAGTCATGTCTACATCATTCCCGAACCCGTAGGGTCCGCACGCCTAACGTTCGTTGACGATATAGTGTTATATGAGTTATGTGAATTGGTAACCGAATATTGTTCGGAGTCCCGGATGAGATCCCGGACGTCACGAGGAGTCTTAGAATGGTCGAGAGGTAAATATTTATATATGGGAAGTCATATTTTGGGTTCCGGAAAAAGGTGCAGTGTTTTCGGTATTGTACCGGGAAGCTTCCAGAAGGTTCCGGAGGATTCCGGAGGGGTCCGGAAGTCCACAAGTGGGTCCACCACGTCCCAAAGGGCTGGCATGGGCTAAGGGGAGGCGCCCTGGCCTTATTGGGCCAGGCGCACCAAGCCCTCAAAAGCCTACCCAGCTAGGGAAGGAAAAAAGGGAGAGTCCTAGTAGGAATAGGATTGGACTTTGGAGTCCAAGTCCACGTGTGTACTCTGTTCACGTGGCACTATTCCTTCTACTCCAAGCCCCTACACATATATAAATAGAGGAGAGGGGGCGCCCCAAAGGAGAACACAACATTGTCTTAGCCGTGTGCGGCGCCCCCCTCCACAGTTCTGTCCCTCGGTCATATTTTCGCAGTGCTTGGGCGAAGCCCTGCGGAGATAGCATCGCCATCACCGTCACCACGCCGTCGTGCTACCGGAACTCATCCACTACCTCGCCATCTTGCTGGATCAAGAAGTCGAGGACGTCACCGAGCTGAACGTGTGCTGAACGCGGAGGTGACGTACGGTCGGTTGGATCGTGAAGTTGTTCGACGACATCAACCGCGTTGTTCTAACGCTTCCGCTTACGGTCTACGAGGGTACGTAGACACACTCCCCCTCTCGTAGCTATGCATCTCCATGGATAGATCTTGCATGTGCGTAGAAAATTTTTGTTTTCCATGCAACGTTCCCCAACAGTGGCATCATGAGCCAGGTCTATGCGTAGATGATATGCACGAGTAGAACACAAAGAGTTGTGGGCGGTGATCGTCATACTGCTTACCACCAATGTCTTATTTTGATTCGGTGGTATTGTAAGATGAAGCGGCCTGGACCAACCTTACATGTCCACGTACATGAGACCGGTTCCACCAACAGACATGCAACTTGTTTTGCATAAAGGTGGCTGGCGGGTGTCTGTTTCTCCTACTTTAGTTGAATCGAATTTAACTGCGGCCGGTCCTTGTTGAAGGTTAAAACAGCAAACTTGATAAATCACCGTTGTGGTTTTGTGCCGTAGGTAAGAACGGTTCTTGCTAGAAGCCCGTAGCAGCCACGTAAAACTTGCAACAACAAAGTAGAGGACGTCTAACTTGTTTTTGCAGGGTATGCTGTGATGTGATATGGTCAAGACATGATGTGATATACGTTATTGTATGAGATGATCATGTTTTGTAATTTATCGGCAACCGGCAGGAGCCTTATGGTTGTCTCTTTATTGTATGAAATGCAAGCGCCATGTAATTGCTTTACTTTATCGCTATGCGTTAGCAATAGTTGTAGAAGCAATAGTTAGCGAGACGACCATGACGCAACGATGGAGATCAAGGTGTCGAGCCGGTGACGATGGAGATCATGACGATGCTTTAGAGATGGAGATCAAAAGCACAAGATGATGGCCATATCATGTCACATATTTTGATTGCATGTGATGTTTATCCTTTATGCATCTTATTTTGCTTAGAACGACGGTAGAATTATAAGATGATTCCTTCACTAAATTTCAAGATAAAAGTGTTCTCCCCGAGTATGCACCGTTGCTAAAGTTCGTCGTTTCGAAGCACCTCGTGATGATCGGGTGTGATAGATTCTACGTTCACATACAACGGGTGTAAGCCAGTTTTACACAAGCAGAATACTTGGGTTAAACTTGACGAGCCTAGCATGTACAGACATGGTCTCGGAACACTGGAGACCGAAAGGTCGAACATGAGTCATATAGTAGATATGATCAACATGGAGATGTTCACCATTGATGACTATCCCATCTCACGTGATGATCGGACATGGGCTAGTTGATTTGGATCATGTATCACTTAGTTAACTTGAGGGATGTTAATTTAAGTGGGAGTTCATTAGTAATTTGATTAATTGAACTTAATTTATCATGAACTTAGTCTTGATAGTTTCTTTGCATATCTATGTTGTAGATAAATGGCCCGTGCTACTGTTCCGTTGAATTTTAATGCGTTCCTAGAGAAAGCTAAGTTGAAAGATGATGGTACCAACTACACGGACTGGGTCCGTAACTTGAGGATTATCCTCATTGCTGCACAGAAGAATTATGTCCTTGATGCACCGCTAGGTGATGGACCTGCTGCAGGAGCTGCTGCAGACGTTGTGAACGCCTGGCAGGCTCGATCTGATGACTACTCGATAGTTCAGTGTGCCATGCTCTACGGCTTAGAACCGGGACTGCAAAAGCGTTTTGAACGCCACGAAGCATATGAGATGTTCCAAGTGCTGAAATTGATATTTCAAGCTAATGCCCGGGTTGAGAGATAAGAAGTCTCCAACAAGTTCTTTAGCTGTAAGATGGAGGAGAACAGTTCTGTCAGTGAACACATACTCAGAATGTCTGGGTACCACAACCACTTGACTCAGCTAGGAATTGATCTTCCGGTTGAGAGTGTTATTGACAGAGTTCTTCAGTCACTGCCACCAAGCTATAAAGGCTTCGTGATGAACTATAATATGCAAGGGATGGAGAAGACAATTCCCGAGCTCTTCGCGATGCTGAAATCAGCGGAGGTAGAAATCAAGAAGGAGCATCAAGTGTTGATGGTTAACAAAACCACTAGTTTCAAGAAAAAGGGCAAGGGAAAGAAGGGGAACTTCAAGAAGAACGGCAAGCAAGTTGCCGCTCCCACGAAGAAACCCAAAGCTGGACCCAGGCCTGAAACAGAGTGCTTCTACTGCAAAGGGACTGGTCACTGGAAGCGGAACTGCCCCAAGTATTTGGCGGATAAGAAGGATGGCAAAGTGAGCAAAGGTATATTTGATATACATGTTATTGATGTGTTCCTCACTAATGCTCGCAGTAGCGCCTAGGTATTTGATACTGGTTCGGTTGCTCATATTTGTAACTCGAAACAGGATCTACGGAATAAGCGAAGATTGGCTAAGGACGAGGTGACGATGCGCGTCGGGAATGGTTCCAAGGTTGATGTGATCGCCGTCGGCACGCTACCTCTACATCTACCTTCGGGGTTAGTTTTAGACCTCAATAATTGTTATTTGGTGCCAGCATTGAGCATGAACATTATATCTGGATCTTGTTTATTGCGAGACGGTTATTCATTTAAGTCAGAGAATAATGGTTGTTCTATTTATATGAGTAACATCTTTTATGGTCACGCACCTTTTGTGAATGGTCTATTCTTGTTGAATCTCGATCGTAGTGATACACATATTCATAATATTGATGCCAAAAGATGCAAAGTTGATAATGATAGTGCAACATACTTGTGGCACTGCCATTTAGGTCATATTGGTGTAAAGCGCATGAAGAAACTCCATGCGGATGGACTTTTGGAATCTCTTGATTATGAATCATTTGATACTTGAGAACCATGCCTCATGGGCAAGATGACTAAAACTCTGTTCTCCGGAACAATGGAGCGAGCTACTGATTTGTTGGAAATAATACATACCGATGTATGCGGTCCGATGAATGTTGAAGCACGCGGCGGGTATCGTTATTTTCTAACCTTCACAGATGATTTGAGTAGATATGGGTATATCTACTTAATGAAACACAAGTCTGAAACATTTGAAAAGTTCAAAGAATTTTAGAGTGAAGTAGAGAATCATCGTAACAAGAAAATAAAGTTTCTACGATCTAATCGCGGAGGCGAATATTTGAGTTACGAGTTTGGCCTTCATTTAAGAAAATGTGGAATTGTTTCACAACTCACGCCACCTGGAACACCACAGCGTAATGGTGTGTCCGAACGTCGTAACCGTACTTTATTGGATATGGTGCGTTCTATGATGTCTCTTACCGATTTGCCACTACCGTTTTGGGGTTATGCATTAGAGACAGCTGCATTCACATTAAATAGGGCACCGTCTAAATCCGTTGAGACGACACCATATGAACTATGGTTTGGCAAGAAACCTAAGCTGTCGTTTCTTAAAGTTTGGGGATGCGATGCTTATGTGAAAAAGCTTCAACCTGATAAGCTCGAACCCAAAGCAGAGAAGTGCGTCTTCATAGGATACCCTAAAGAAACAATTGGGTACACCTTCTACCACAGATCCGAAGGCAAGTTCTTTGTTGCTAAGAATGGGTCCTTTCTAGAGAAGGAGTTTCTCTCGAAAGAAGTGAGTGGGAGGAAAGTAGAACTTGATGAGGTAATTGTACCTTCTCTCGAATTGGAAAGTAGCTCATCAGAGAAAACCGTTCCTGTGATGCCTACACCAATAAGAGAGGAAGATAATGATAAAGATCATGAAACTTCAGATCAAGTTACTACTGAACTTCGTAGGTCGACCAGAGTACGTTCCGCAACAGAGTGGTACGGTAATCCTGTTCTGGAAGTTATGTTGTTAGACAACAGCGAACCTACGAACTATGAAGAAGCTATGATAAGCCCAGATTCCTACAAATGGCTTGAGGCCATGAAATCTGAGATAGGATCCATGTATGAGAACAAAGTGTGGACTTTGGTGGACTTGCCCGATGATCGGCAAGCCATTGAGAATAAATGGATTTTTAAGAGGAAGACAGATGCTGATGGTAATATCACTGTCTACAAAGCTCGACTTGTCGCAAAAGGTTTTCGACAAGTTCAAGGGGTTGACTACGATGAGACTTTCTCACCCGTAGCGATGCTTAAGTCTATCCGAATCATGTTAGCAATTGCCGCATTTTATGATTATGAAATCTGGCAAATGGATGTCAAAACTGCATTCCTTAATGGTTTTCTCAAAGAAAAGTTGTATATGATGCAACCAGAAGGTTTTGTCGATCCTAAGGGTGCTAACAAAGTGTGCAAGCTCCAGCGATCCATCTATGGACTGGTGCAAGCATCTCGGAGTTGGAATATACGCTTTGATGAGGTGATCAAAGCATATGGTTTTGTACAGACTTACGGTGAAGCCTGTATTTACAAGAAAGTGAGTGGGAGCTCTGTAGCTTTTCTAATATTATATGTGGATGACATATTGTTGATTGGAAATGATATAGAATTTCTGGATGGCATAAAGGGATACTTGAATAAGAATTTTTCAATGAAAGACCTCGGTGAAGCTGCTTATATATTGGGCATCAAGATCTATAGGGATAGATCAAGACGCTTGATAGGACTTTCACAAAGCACATACCTTGACAAAGTTTTGAAGAAGTTCAAAATGGATCAGTCAAAGAAAGGGTTCTTGCTTGTCTTGCAAGGTGTGAAGTTGAGTCAGACTCAATGCCCGACCACGGCAGAAGATATAGAGAAAATGAAAGTCATTCCCTATGCCTCAGCCATAGGTTCTATTATGTATGCCATGCTGTGTACCAGACCTGATGTGTGCCTTGCCATAAGTTTGGCAGGGAGGTACCAGAGTAATCCAGGAGTGGATCACTGGACAGCGGTCAAGAATATCCTGAAGTACCTGAAAAGGACCAAGGACATGTTTCTCGTTTATGGAGGTGACGAAGAGCTCATCGTAAAGGGTTACGTCGATGCAAGCTTCGACACTGATCCGGGTGACTCTAAGTCACAAACCGGATACGTATTTATATTAAATGGTGGAGCTGTCAGTTGGTGCAGTTCCAAGCAGAGCGTCGTGGCGGGATCTACGTGTGAAGCGGAATACATAGCTGCTTCGGAAGCAGCACATGAAGGAGTCTGGATGAAGGAGTTCATATCCGATCTAGGTGTAATACCTAGTGCATCGGGTCCAATGACAATCTTTTGTGACAACACTGGAGCAATTGCCATAGCCAAGGAGCCCAGGTTTCACAAGAAGACCAAACACATCAAGAGACGCTTCAACTCCATTCATGAATATGTCAAGAATGGAGACATAGAAATTTGCAAAGTACACACGGATCTGAATGTGGTAGACCCGTTGACTAAGCCTCTTCCACGAGCAAAACATGATCAGCACCAAGACTCCATGGGTGTTAGATTCATTACTATGTAATCTAGATTATTGACTCTAGTGCAAGTGGGAGACTGATGGAAATATGCCCTAGGGGCAATAATAAAGTTGTTATTATTTTATATTTCCTTGTTCATGATAAAGGTTTATTATTCATGATAGAATTGTATTGACCAGAAACTTAAATACATGTGTGAATACATAAACAAATACCGTGTCCCTAGTGAGCCTCTACTAGACTAGCTCGTTGATCAAAGATGGTTAAAGTTTCCTAACCATAGACATGAGTTGTCATTTGATAACGGGATCACATCATTAGAAGAATGATGTGATGGACAAGACCCATCCGTTAGCTTAGCATATGATCGTTCTGTTTATTGCTACTGCTTTCTTGAATGTCAAATACATGTTCCTCAGACCATGAGATCATGCAACTCCCGGATACCGAAGGAATACCTTGTGTGCTATCAAATGTCACAACGTAACTGGGTGATCATAAAGATGCTCTACAGGTATCTTCGAAGGTGTCCGTTGAGTTGGCATGGATCGAGACTGGGATTTATCACTCCGTGTTTCGGAGAGGTATCTCTAGGCCCTCTCGGTAATGCACATCATAAGAAGCTTGTAAGCAAAGTGACTAAGGAGTTAGTTACGGGATGATGTATTACGGAACGAGTAAAGAGACTTGCCGGTAACGAGATTGAACTAGGTATGGAGATACCAACGATCGAATCTCGGGCAAGTAACATACCGACGGACAAAGGGAATTACATATGTTGTCATTGCGGTTCGACCGATAAGATCTTCGTGGAATATGTAGGAACCAATATGAGCATCCAGGTTCCACTATTGGTTATTGACCGGAGAGGCGTCTTAGTCATGTCTACATCATTCCCGAACCCGTAGGGTCCGCACGCCTAACGTTCGTTGACGATATAGTGTTATATGAGTTATGTGAATTGGTAACCGAATATTGTTCGGAGTCCCGCATGAGATCCCGGACGTCACGAGGAGTCTCGGAATGGTCGAGAGGTAAAGATTTATATATGGGAAGTCATATTTTGGATTCCGGAAAAAGGTGCAGTGTTTTCGGTATTGTACCGGGAAGCCTCCAGAAGGTTCCGGAGGATTCCGGAGGGGTTCGGAAGTCCACAAGTGGGTCCACCATGTCCCAAAGGGCTGGCATGGGCTAAGGGGAGGCGCCCTGGCCTTATTGGGCCAGGCGCACCAAGTCCTCAAAAGCCCACGCAGCTAGGGAAAGAAAAAAGGGAGAGTCCTAGTAGGAATAGGATTGGACTTTGGAGTCCAAGTCCACGTGTGTACTCTTCACGGTTACTGTTCACGTGGCACTATTCCTTCTACTCCAAGCTCCTACACATATATAAATAGAGGAGAGGGGGCGCCCCAAAGGAGAACACAACATTGTCTTAGCCGTGTGCGGCGCCCCCCTCCACAGTTCTGTCCCTCGGTCATATTTTCGCAGTGCTTGGGCGAAGCCCTGCGGAGATAGCATCACCATCACCGTCACCACGCCGTCGTGCTGCCGGAACTCATCCACTACCTCGCCGTCTTGCTGGATCAAGAAGTCGAGGACGTCACTGAGCTGAACGTGTGCTGAACGCGGAGGTGCCGTACGTTCGGTGCACGGTCGGTTGGATCGTGAAGTTGTTCAACGACATCAACCGCGTTGTTCTAACGCTTCCGCTTACGGTCTATGAGGGTACGTAGACACACTCCCCCTCTCGTAGCTATGCATCTCCATGGATAGATCTTGCGTGTGTGTAGAAAATTTTTGTTTTCCATGCAACGTTCCCCAACACCTCGCCCCGCCCTACCCCGACGCGCGCCCTTGCCGCGCCCTGCCCTGATGCCGCCGCTCCTCGCCGACGCCCTGCCCGGCCCGACGCCCTCGCCGACGCCCTGCCCCGACGCCGCCGCTCCTCGCCTCCTCGCTGTGAGCGCGTCGCCCCGATCCCCTCCTCCTCCTCGCTGTGAGCTAGCTAGCTAGCCTCTCTTTTTTCCATTTTTTTTCATTTTTTGGTACTGTTAGATTCATGGATGCATATGTTGATGTTGATGTTGCTAAAGGATGAGATGTTGATGTTAGATGTTGCTATGTGGCACTTAGTTTCTAAAATAGTTATGTGAGATATTGTTGATCTTGCTATGTGACACTTAGTTTCTAAAATAGTTTCTAAAATAGATTCATTAGCTTTTTTTCAATTTGAGATGTTGTTAAATAGCTATGTGAGATGTGATGAGTGGTTACTAAAACAAATTGAGATATGATGAGTGGTTACTAAAACAAATTGAAAAACAATTTTTTTGCATTAGAGTTCATTTTGTCTTTTTTGTATGTTTTAATGCAAGCATCTTTTGGGCAATCTTTGAACATGAAGTAGGAGAATTTTGAGGTCATCTTGCTGGTAGATTTTAGTTCATGCCATGTTAGGACCTGTAGTGAGTGCTACAAGCTTGTAAACTTGCTATCTATTCATTTCTGCCATGCCATGCTATTTTTCTCTAAGTCTGAAACTGGCAGTATTAATACTTTGCATTTTGCCTTGAGGTTTGCAACAAATCTGTGCATCTTTGGATCATGATCAGTAAGGGTGTTTTGTTGAGGGTAATTAGTACATGCTTGCCATGCTCTTTGTTGCCATGAAAAACTGTTGTAGCATATATTTTACTTGCCTCAAAGGTTGCATCATGAATCTGTTTTCTGCCACTATGCAAATATCACTTAAGTCTGAAAATCCGTTAATACTTGTCAACTTGATCATGATGATTGCCATTGATCTAGGGGTCATTTGAATTAGTTCAGTAAGCATGTTTTGCCATGTGTTACATCTCCGTGGAATTACAGGTTGTGGTGTTGCATCTCCGTGGAGTTGGTCCCTGATCGTCCCTCCGCTGTTCGACAAAAGGTGTCCATTTGTTGTATGTTGAGTTTTGTTCATAGGATGATGGTTGGTTCATTTGTTGAGTTGTGTATTCATCTTGTGTATAAATCTTGTATTCATCTTGTATTCATTTTGTATTCATCTTGTGTATAAATCTTGTATTCATCTTGTACAAATATCGTCGTAACTTCGACATGCGGGGGGGGGGGGGGGGGTCGTTAAAACATAACCCCGATAACTTTGATTTTGAGGCATATGAAAACCTGATTTGCACGTCGGACAGGCATGAGAGAGGCGGTCCGCAAAGTATCCTCTCCCGAAAGATAAGACGACTCATCAGATATGATTCTAGATAATGTCCAATGCCTCATATCGCGAATAGTTATATTGGATAATTGATCTTCATATAAATGAAGCATAAAAGTTTAGCAATCACTTACAAATTTTCATGTTGTTCATTGACTTCGACATGAGGGGGGGTCGTTAAAACATAACCCCGATAATTTCGGTATAACTTCGACATGAGGGGGGAGGGGGTCGTTAAAACATAACCCCCATAATCCATTGCTCATATGCATATGATTCCTTGTTATGATTAGGTCTATGTTTGCCACTAATCCATCTCTCATGGTTGTATATTGACATATTGTAATATTTGCAGAAACTATGGAACATGACAGAGACTTAGAACAAGAAGAGGCGTTGGAGGAAATAATCCGCGACGGAGATGATGATATCACCACCTCATAGTTTCTCAACGACTCCGATGGTGAGGGAAGAGAAGATGACGGCTCCGGTGATCGAATGGAGGAGGGAGAAGATGACGGCTCCGCCGGTGTTGGAGCCTTAACTGTTGCAAAGTCCGGCGAGGTATATATATTAATTAATTAAGCCTTTGCTGACTAGATGCATTAATTGTTTTGTATGTACATATATTAACGCTTCTTTCTTCTTTTAGCCCTCCGGATCGAGCCAAACTTCTATAAGGAGACGAGGCATGAAGAAAAGGTTGGGCGAGAATGAAAGGTTCACGATCAAAGAAGTTGATCCAGATGGCAAACCGACTGTTCCCAAGCGGACCCAAGACCGATTTATACATCAGTGCGGAGTTGTTGTTAGGGACAGCGTCCCGATCAGCATCCAAGAATGGAATAAGAAGAAGGACGATGGAGTTTCTTATGTCGACGATAGATGCAAAGATGAGCTTTGGAACTCGCTCATGATAAATTTCAGCCTACCGCCAGAGGAGGATCCAAATAACCCAGTTATACAGCGAAAAGTCAAAAAATGGGCTCTTAAGAAGATGGCAGAACAATTCAAGAACTGGAAGAAAAGATTGAACGAACAGTTTATCGAGAAAGGCGAGACTCCAGAATTCACCGGTCAATATGCGAAGATAAAAGATCACTGGCCCGCATTTGTGGCGTACAAGAAATCGGAGAAAGCTAAGAACAGGTCACAGACAAATAAGCTAAATGCTGCAAAGAAGCTGTATCACCATGTTACGGGGTCAGGTGGCTACAAGGTTGCCCGACCTACGTGGGACAAAGCTGAGAACGACCTGCTTGCTAAAGGGATCCAACCAACGACATTGAACTGGCCCGAACGGGCAAGGACTTGGTTCTTCGGGCATGGGGGAACTTTGGACCCAGAAACAGGGAAGTGTGTTTACATGAAAGAACAACTTGAAACACCCCTCATAAAGATTCAGGAAGCAATCAAGGACGTGCAGGACGGGAGGTTCCACCCCGATAGAGAGAAGGACGTGCTGTCACTCGCCCTCGGGAATCCTGAACACCCTGGACGAACACAAGGCACATCAGGCTCCATTCCGTGGGTGCATGGGTTTCCCGATAGCACTGGTTATAGAAGCCGAGGGAGAAAGAAGAAAGAGGTCGCAGACCGGATGCAGAAGGTAGAACAAAGATTAGCGTTGCAGGAGAAGAAACTAGAGGCACTTACCAGTCAGCGAGCTACCGGCCCACCATCTCAGCAGCACGAAGATCCTTCATTCGATACTGCCCACGAAGCTACCCCACCATCTCAGTGGAAAAGCAGCATGGCTTCCACGGAGCTCGTTCGGCCTGATATCACGGCTCCTCGCTACCCCGTGGATGATATCACGGAGAGGGAACATTGTGAGCTAATGGCGAAATGCAACAACCTAACCTTGAAGGTGGCGGTCGGCTATGTCTTACCTCCTCAACCTGATGGAACTTTCCATTGCAATCCGATTCCAGATGGCTATGCTATTGTCGGGGTGGATGAAGTTACCAACGAATTCGAGGGGTTGGACCTTGAGTACCCTACAGGTGAAGGGGAGACTCATCTGGTAGATGCCGTAAGGACTACCATTCTATGGAGAAAGGAAAACATCGTGCTTCCACAATGGACGCCGCGTCAGCAGACTCAGCCAGAGGAGGCCCCTCAGCAGACTCCTCACAGTCCAGCTCTATCTTCGCTGCCTCAGTCGTCTCCGCCGCATCAACACACTCCGCCGCCTCAGCTGTCTCCGCCGCCTCAGCGGACTCCGCCGGAGGAGGCCCCTCAGCAGAATCCTCCGCCGCCTCAGCGGTCTCCGCCGCCTCAGCGGACTCCGCCGCCTCAGCAACGGTGGAAGAGACCCGCCGCTACTCCGGCGGCTAGCAGTACAACAACGAAGAAATCCAGAGCAGGTCCAAGCGTCAAGAAGGCTCCTGCCAAGTTACCATACGACATGACTGAGGAGGAAAACAACGAGATCATAGCTACCGATGTGAAACGGCAGCTTGCACCGAAACGTCCAGATCCAAAGGAGAAAATAGATTCGGTAAAAGCGAAGCGCTGTCTGGGTGCCCTTAAGCGACCACCACCGACTCCGCCGCTCTCACACTATGACCGCTGTATTGTAAAGACATTTCATGAAGTGAAAAGGTCGGGAAGTACTCATAGCAGTGCTGCAAGAAGTGGGAAAACAATTCCCCAGCTCAACGAATAGGAAAAACAATCGTGCCCCCCGCTCAAGGTGTTTCCCGATATCGCTAATGATCCGGGGGTAGCGGCCGCTCATCCTGCTTACACTCTTGGTGATTACTTAGGCGATGAGGTACAGTTCGAAATGGCTGAGGTAGTCTTTAGATACGAGCACGGGAAGCCTCTCGTCAGACCTGAGCAGCTCCCGCGTCTATCAACGATGATGCGAAGATTGCATGACTGGTACTTGAAAGCCTGCAAGGAAGGGACGGACAGTATCTACGTGGGAATTAAAGATGAGCACTGCTTCAATGGAGTCGAGGCGTTGTACATTGAATTTGAAGAATTATTTCAGTTATACAATCAAGACGCCCTTGACAAAACTATCGTCAGTTGCTATTGTCTGTAAGTATTTTTTCTGTAATTAAGTCTCTAGCTCAGCTCGTTCATTGCATGTATAATTATCCTCACACTATATTATGCAGATTGAAGATCCACGAATGCAGAGGAAAAATCTATGACATTGGGTTCATTAACCCAAATACTGTAAATGAATATACGGTACAAAAAAAACCCGATGATACAGAGAAAAACTTGCTAAAGGCGTTACTTGGACAACAAAACAAAAGGGAAATACTATTTCCTTACAACTTCCAGTGAGTGTTACTGTCTTGTGCACATTCTGTTTCGCTTACTCGAGGTTAAGTGTAATTGATGAGTTATGCGTGCGCAGGTTTCACTATATTCTGCTAGACATTCAGCTTGACGCGGGACTAGTAATTGTCTTGGACTCGAGACGTAAAGATCCTAAGGAGTGGACGGACATGAGTCAAATGCTCCAGAAGTAAGTTCAATCATTATCGCACCATATCGGCAACTTTCGTTCATTTCTTGATATCAAGTAATCATTTTCTTTGCCGGACAGGGTTTGGAAAAAGTTCACCAACCAGGTTAGGGGTGAATGGAAAAAGGAGCTGCGATTTTCACACCCCAAAGTAAGTACTACTAGCTAGTTCCGCGCATCTCTCATTGATTCTAGTTTCAATACCATTATCATGCTTGATTATCATTTTGATTGAACTCTATTCTCGTCAAGTGCTTGTGGCAGGCACCCGGAAATAATTTATGTGGATACTACGTTTGCGAGTTCATTCACCACAAGACCTCTGAGCGGGGCAGATCTTTAGAACAATTTGAAGTACGTAAACAATATTCACATTTTTATTTTATTACTATCAATTGTGTTGAGTTTCATTCTTATATATATATATATATATATATATATATATATATATATATATATATATATATATATTGACCCCCTTCTTTAAATTAGATCTGGCGGAAGCGGGACGAACTCCTGCCAACTGATCGCATACGAGCAATTCAAGAGGAATTGGCGGGATTCTTTGTTGAGCATGTCATACCTACAAACGGAGAATACCATCGGGATTTGCAATGCGATTTTGGTAATTAGATATTAGGGATCGTAAGAGATGTTATATTGTATATATGCATGAACGTGTACTATATGTAGTAGCGTCGAATAGATATACGAAAACTTGTTGTTCGACCAAGCACGGAGAAAGAGAGGTCACTTCTCTCTATATATTGATCATGACGATGTTGTGTAATGGTTCCTTCATTGCTATATGTAGTAGCTAGCGTCGAGTTGAATGAAAAGCATAAAATAAAAATGAAAACCCTAAATGTAAAATAATTGAATGGTAAACACAAAAAGAAAAGGGGAAACACAATATGAAACCCCTGAAGCCTCCAAAACCCCTAAACCCCTCCTTTCAAAAAAAAAACCCAGCGCCTGTCAGGTGCTGACGCGTGGCTGCCTTCTAGTCCCGTTTGGTGTTACCAACCGGGACTAGAGGTCCTCCTGCCTGGGCGCCCACAGCGGCCACGTGGAGCTCGTTTAGTCTCGGTTCGTAACCCAACCGGGACTAAAAGTGGGGGCCTTTAGTCCCGATTGTTCAGTCCCGGTTGCAGAACCGGGACTAAAGGCCCTCTGGAACCGGGACTGATGCCCTGTTTTCTATTAGTGCTCCACACTTCCCACTTGCAATGGCTCAACTCCGCCAACGTGGTGCTCTTGCCCAAGAAGGATGGGGCGGAAGGCATTTCGGATTATAGGCCAATTAGCCTTGTGCACGCCATCGCCAAAATTATTGCCAAGATTCTATCACTGAGGCTCGCCCCCCACATGGATGCCCTCGTTTCGAACGCCCAAAGTGCATTCATTAAGAAGAGGAGTATTCATGACAATTTCATGTACGTCCGCAACTTTGCACGCCGGCTGCACAAATGCAAGACGCCCGCCCTCCTCTTCAAGCTTGACATTAAAAAAGCTTTCGACTCAGTCAAATGGGAATACATCCTTGACTTGCTGCAGCGCAAGGGGTTTCCTTGCAAATTTCGGAATTGGATTGCTGCTTTGCTCTGAACGTCTTCCTCACGCATATTGCTCAACGGTATCCCAGGCCCTCCCATCAAGCATGGCCGTGGGTTTCGGCAAGGGGACCCCATATCCCCGTTGCTGTTTGTCCTTGCTATTGACCCCCTCCACCAAATCCTCGACCTTACAACTCAAAAAGGTATCATCCACAAGATCCGAGGGCGCGGCGCCATGATGCGAACCTCCCTCTACGCGGATGACGCGGCCATTTTCATGGCTCCAATTAAGAGGGACATCGACAACCTTTCGGCCATCCTAAAGGGATTTGGAGAGGTGACAGGGCTTTGCACCAACTTCCTTAAGAGCTCGGTCGTGCCCATTAGGTGCAACCATCTCCCCCTCAGGCGCATCCTGCAGAGCATCCTGGCGACCCGTGCCTCATTCCCAATAAAATATTTGGGCCTCCCGCTCTCAGTTTGGCAACTAAGGAAGATGGACTTTCAGTACCTAGAAGACAAGGCGGCCGATAAATTAGTGGCATGGGATGGGAAGAACATCACTACTATTGGGCGCACGGCCCTTGTCAGATCAGTCATCACCTCCCAAGCGGTTTTCTCCATCACGCCTCTCATTGTGCCACAGGGTACTTTGCATAACCTCAACAAGATTGAGAGGGCCTTTCTTTGGTCGGGTTAGGACAAGACGACCGGTGCAAAATGTAAGGTCAATTGGGATGTGATTTGCCGGCCTAAGGCTTTCGGAGGTCTTGGGGTCCTCAACACCGACAAATTTGCTAGAGCTTTGCGCCTACGATGGCCATGGTATGAATGGAAGGAGCCCAACAAGCTTTGGGTTGGGTTGGGAAACCCGTGCACCGTCGAAGATCTTGACTTCTTCTATGCTTCTACCACCATCACCGTCCGAAATGGGGCTAAAACACCTTTTTGGGACTCCCCTTGGTTGTTTGGCCGCAAGCCCAAGGACGTTGCTCCTCTGATCCATGAAGCCTCCACAAGAAAGAATTGGAGAGTACGGGAGGCCCTTCATGGGAATGCATGGATGGTAAAGATCAAACCCCAAACCGTCGTCTCCGGTGGCCACATCCGGGAACTCTTCTCCTTATGGATGCTTGTGAACGACGTTCAACTTGACGACCGTGCCGAGGATGACATCGTTTGGAAGCATGCAGTGGACGGGATATACACGGCGGCATCCGCATATAGGGCTCAATTTCTTGGCTTGACGCTCTCTCCCATGGACTTCATGGTTTGGAAAGCATGGGCTCCTCCAAAGGTTTAATTCTTCGCGTGGCTTGCGTTGCAAGACCGGATATGGACCGCCGACCGGCTGGAGCGGCATGGATGGGATAACTGTGGTCTCTACCCTCTTTGCAAGAGAGAGCAAGAAACGGGCCTCCGCCTTTTCGTCAAGTGCCCCTTCTCTATTAGACTATGGCGGTTGATCATTGAGAAGTTTGGGCTGGCACACATGGATACCTCCGACTGGCACCTTGAGGACTCCCTCGCGAGATGGTGGGACAAGAGAACTGATATGCGGAACCCCAACAGGCGAGCTATGGCCTCTCTCACCATGCTTGTCTCTTGGTCTATTTGGAACGAGCGAAACGCCCGAGTTTTCCGTCACAAGAGTGCTCCGCCGACTGTCATTCTTAATAGCGCCGTTGTAGAGGCCAACCTTTGGGTAACCGCGGGTGCTAAGAAACTAGGGCTTATTGTTGTACGCGAGTAATCGTCATGCCGTAAACGTCAGTGGCGGAGCCAAGGGGGGGCGAGCAGGGGCTTGGCCCCCCCTAACGATCGAGGGAACAGTTGTACGCAGCGGTTAATTAGCGATATGATTTGCATGTACAACGTGCTTGCCCCCCCCCTATCTTTACATGAATTCTGGAGAAAGGAAAAAAGGCCCACGTACAAGCCCATTAGTTAGTTCTTTTCCAAGTCCATGCCAAGGCAGATTAGACGATTGGCCTCCGCCCAAGTCTCCTGGCACTACACATTATCTCCGTGATTAGCGTGAGGGTGGATAAGCGATGCGCCGTTGCTGTCCTATGCCTTCGCCGCCGGCCTGCCTCTTGTCTCCCCTCTTAAAAAGATCTGATTCATACGACGACGGCGACACAGGCTGCTTCACTCACAATTATTCCGGCTGCAGCCAACGAACTAGCCGAGGTAAACACATCACACCATCTGCTAATCTCTCTCAATTCTCATCTTGTATCATGTTGAACTTCTACATCAGATTTTAGTTATTTTGGTTGTGTGATTTATGCATCGCTGCGCTTGGGTATAGGCACCTGCAGTCGCTCGAAAGCTCGGATCCGTCAATGCTTCGCCGAGCATTCATAAACAGTGATGGTTGTTGCGTCCCTGCTGGGAACGACGACCAGCCGATCTACTTCGACCTAACGGTATAGGGGATACGGAGGGGCTGGATTTAATTCTCTAGGTATGTATTCTGGCTACATTGATCAATTTTTGCTAACTAAACAATAAAATTTCCTAATACAATCAGTGATGATTTGCCATTCAAACCTAAAAGGCAAACTAAAAGCCAACCATTTGATAATACAAGATTATTCTAGTTCGTATATCTTAAATTTTCGTATGACAATGTTTTCTAGCATTGGCATTTCATATCGTATTTCACAATAGTTTGATTATCAACTTCGTCTTCTTGGCACGTATATGGAACTGTTGACCAATATTAGCCATGCTCCAGCTGCAAGAATTTTTTTTTTTGTCTAGGCAAAGCTAAATGCGAATGCTACTTCAATATAAAACTATAAGGTAGTATGTGAGGCACAAAATATTTTCTGCCTTCATTGCCATCTGGCCCCCCCTATGCTTAAATCCTGGCTCCGCCCCTGGTGAACGTGGGTCGCTTGTAAAACTCTATTCTCCTCTTATTTAATGGATGAGGCAAATCTTATGCCTCCGTTTCGAAAAAAAATAGGAATATGCATATATATGAGCGTCTACGTTCGTACTATTTTCAAAAAAATCACAATGTAAAAAAAAAAGTAACTCAATAACGAATGCATGCAACCGCGAGAGAGGGAGGGAGCGAACGAGGATACATATCGTCCCAGCAGTACTATATTTTTCTAGAAAAAAAAGATCACCATCAGTCTCTGCATTATTGCGATGCGCACAGTTATATACTTATTAAAGTTTAAATATCAATCCTGAACATCAAAGTACGAACAAATTTTAAAAAAAATTACTCCCTTTGTAAACATTATAAGACATTTTGGAGACTTTGTGAAAAATGCCTTATATTTGTTTACAGAGGGAGTAGAAGACACAACCAGCAATAATAGGGATACATGCCACACATAATATATTTATTATTAGATCACCATGCAAACCGATTCTAGGTATCCATGCTAATATCTTCCACTAAGTGCACCTAGTTATCACAAGCTCCTACGCTCCCAGCAGTAGTACAGTTAGGATTCACGTCCAAGTTGAGCGAGGGAGAAGCTGCCTCTGCCTAGGGACTGACTGCATCGATACCATGCAGGTACACGCGCATACTGTGTTCAAAAAAAGATACCATGCATGTACTAATTCTAATCTAACCGTTGGTGGTCTGGTCTGGTCGGGTCGGGATGATGGAGTGAGTCCACCATCCAACTCCAACGTGCACGTCGTTAACGTACTAAGTACGTGCTTCGCACGTCTCACGCAGGGACTCACGCCACTTGAGGGGTCCCACTCCCACTTCCACTGGATGGATGACAAAACAAGAGTCGTCAATTCAACTTGGACATGGCACTCCAGCCTGCCTGCCATTCTAGTGGAAGAAGTGAACCATTCATCCTCCATCTTCTTCTTCCGGAAGAAAAGAAAATATTCTGCATGGAAGATGAACAGTAATTCCACGCACCAGGGAGCCGACAAGTCAAGTCGTCGGACAAAAAGACATATATATATATATATATAAAAAAAGGCTTTCGCCCCGCTTTATATATAAAGCAACGATCATTAACAATCCGGTACAAACACACGCCACCACAACACAGACACACCCAAGACAGGATACATAGGCGCTGAGCGCAACAACACCACCCTTAGCACTACAAGAGCAACCGGGGTACTCAGCCGTGAACACACCACCGCGAAGAGATGAAGCCGCATATGACGAACCGTGGGCTTCAAGGCGGCGCCTTCAAAAAGGATACGTGATACGTCTCCAACGTATGTATAATTTTTAATTGTTCCATGCTATTATAGTATCAATCTTGAATGTTTTATATGCAATTATATGCCATTATATATCATTTTTTGGGACTAACCTATTAACCCAGTGCCCAGTGCCAATTGTTGTTTTCTGCTTGTTTTTGTCTTTTCTGAAAATTATTATCAAAAAGTGTCCAAACGAGAAAAAAAAATTGGATTAATTTTTTCTGGACCAGAAGAGACCCACGAAGCTTCGGGAGAAGACCAGAAGAGGCACGAGGACGCGACAAGCCTGGAGGGCACGCCCCGTGGGCTTGTGGGCTCCTCGTAGCCCCTCCTGACCTAATTCCAGCGCTATAAATTCTCAAATATTTTCAATATACCAGAGAGACAGAAGAGAAAACTTTTCCGCCGCCACAAGCCTCTGTTCTTCCGCGATCCCATCTGGAGGCCTTTTCCGGTACTCTGCCGGAGGGGAAATCGATCACGGAGGGCTTCTTCATCAACCTTGTTGCCCTTCCGATGATGTGTGAGTAGTTTACCACAGACCTACGGGTCCATAGCTAGTAGGTAGATGGCTTCTTCTCTCTCTTTGATCTTTAATACCATGTTCTCCTCGATGTTCTTGGAGTTCTATCCGATGTAATCTTCTTTTGGGGTGTGTTTGTTGGGATCCGATGAATTGTGAGTTTATGATCACATTATTCATGAGAAATATTTGAGTCTTCTCTGAACTCTTTTATGCATGATTATTATAGCTTTGTATTTCTCTCCGATCTATCGATTTGGTTTGGCCTACTAGATTGATTTATCTTGAAATGGGAGAGGTGCTTTGTGATGGGTTCAATCTTGCGGTGCTCAATCCCAGTGACAGAAGGGGTCATGACACGTATTTGTATTGGTGCCATTAAGGATAAAAAGATGGGGTTTAATCATATTGCTTGAGTTTACTTTGTCTACATCATGTCATCTTGCTTAAGGCATTACTCTGTTTCATACTGAATACCCTAGATGCATGCTGGATAGCGGTCGATGGGTGGAGTAATAGTAGTAGATGCAGGCAGGAGTCGGTATACTTGTCTCGGACGTGATGCCTATATACATGATCATTGCCATGAATCCATCATAATTATTTGATTTTCTATCAATTGCCCAACAGTAATTTGTTTACCCACCGTATGATATGTGTTCGAGAGAGAAGCCTCTAGTGAAAACTATGGCCCCCCGAGTCTACTTTATCATATATAAAAAACCTAAAAATATCTTGCTGTAATTTATTTAATTTTATTTTATTTAGTATTTTAGTTTATCTATTTATCATTATCAGAATTAATCCTTGCAAATAACCGCTAAGAGGATTGACAACCCTCTTATTTGCGTTGGGTGCAAGTGTTTGCTTTTGTGTGTGCAAATGAGCTTAAGAGAATTTTGCTTGGTTCTCCTATTGGATTGATAACCTTCGTTCTTAACTGAGGGAAATATTTATCTCTACTATACTGCATCATCCTCCCTCTTCGAGGAAATACCAACGCAGTCTACAAGTAGCAATACGACACCGGAGCGCCGCCACCGCCCGACCCGAGGGTCAGAGTTTCCCCTGGAGCAACACGACGGGCAATGAGAGCCGCGACGACGCCTTCAGGAAGGGAACGAGCTTCGCCGCCGCCGGTCCATCCGAAGATAGAACAGGTTTTCACCCCGGCCAACACTCACCGCCACCGAACGCCACACCCCGGCAACCACACCGCCCACACGGCCATGGTCACCGGGCAGCACCAAGCCACGGGCTCTGCCCATGAGCACCGCGCTGCCACCACCAGGGCCGCCGCCCCGGCATCCAAGACCTTGACACCACCTCACCCGAGACCTGCCGCTACCCCAACCAAAGAGACGAGTGGAAAGGCCCCGCCTTTCGCACCCCTGGGCGGTCCCCAGCGCCGAGACCCAATAGGCAGCCCCTGAAGCCAGATCCGGTCGACCGCTGCAGCCGCCATAGCTAGCCAAGGCAGCAGCTCCGCAGCGACGCCCGTCACACCACCGACCCGGCCCCGGCGCCACGCGCACCGGTCCGGCGCCGTGCTGCCACGCCCGTCGCGGAGCGCAGCATCCCGGCGAAGATGCCTCGGCCCACGCCAAGACCACCGCGCGAGGATACGAGGCCACCCCGCCGGCGCTTCGCCCGGCCGTGCCCTCTGGCGATGGCGAGGAAGGGAGGAGGGGAGGAGGAGGGCCTGGCCGCGGCGGCGGTAGGGTTTGCCTCCCCTGCCGCTCGCGGGAGCGCCAGAGGAGGTCGAACCGAGATGTTGTTAGCTTCTCTGAATAAGTCGTGCCTCCAAAACATATATATATATAGAGAGAGATCACATGCATCTTGACATGATGTAAGGCCATGCACCATCGATGCCATTCATTCATTGCCTCCGTCGGTCCCAACTTCACTCATCGCTCTCGACCGCCAAGTCATTTTTCACTACTTACTTGTAGTTCAAGTTGTATAGCAAGTAAACGATTGATCCATTTGTCTGGAGCTGGACAATACATGCATGGACTATTCAACGTTTCAGTGACGGTCCATTCAAACCCGTTCCTTGAGTTGGACTGAGAGCATCTACACCCGGACGTCTCAAACCATCTCTCATACGCCCGTAGACGTGTCCGTCAGTAACCGGACAGGAGAGAGAAGAAAAAAAGTGACCCAACCGGACCCCTCATATCATCCCTATAAGTCCGGATTGTCCGCGAACCCTCATATTGAGGACAAATGTAGGGAGGATATGAGGACTCGCGGACGCGGCCGGCCAGTCCACCATGTAGGACACGGCCCCACCTTTTCTCTTTCTTTATTCATCATTTTCTTTCTCTCTCTTCATCTCCACCAATCATGTGCAACTGACCGGGCATATGAGGAAGAAAATAAGGAGTGTGGCTGCGCGGACGAACAAATAGGGGCTCAAAACGGTTGACCGGACACGTCCGCGGGCGTTTAGGGGGTCATATTTGCTAAGTCCGGCTGTAGATGCTCAGAGGAAACCAAAGACGTACGTTTCCATCATACTACTAGCTAGCAGTGTTCATTAATTATCAGCTCACTCCTAAAATCTACTTCGTGGTATCTATCGAGTCCATTCATTTCTGATCCACTGTCATAATATCTGCACACAAGCTTCCTTCCTTCCTTCCTTCCTTCTAGATAGCACATGTCAAGACTTTAGAAACGTACGACTTTCTAGTATTAAAGACCGGCTGCCTCTGAGTGCTGACACGAGAATGAGAGTCAACCTCAACAAGGACCCCTGCTGCAGGCTGCCCCTCACAGACCGTATCTCCTCTGCTCATATGGGCATGCTCATCTGTCGTTAGGTCTGTGCGTGTTTGCATCTGATGGGATCGTAGCAAGTGGAGGTGATAGCGCAAGATGAATTTGATTGGGTGGTGCCTTTTGAGTACCCGGTCTTGAGCTCTAAGCTGAAAACCCTTGGTCTGGCCTCTTATTGGCTATACCTGGCAATGACGGCGTTTTTGGCGTGTCTCTGGTGAAGGCATTGCTCGGAGTTTGCTCGAACTTGATCTTCAGGGTGAAAATCCATGATCCGACCTTCGGGTATTGGATCCGGCGACGCCGCCACTTGTGTGTCGTTTCCTTCCTAGAGGCGTCGCTTTTGAAAAATCTCTCTCGTGGTTTGTATGCTGTCATGAGATAGTTGGAGCCAAGGATCGTCGCAGTACATCGCTAGTCGTTGTTCTTATCGCTTCGGAACTTTCCTTTTGTTTTTCTCTCTGCCTAGGCATAGCTTTAGTCTAGTATGATTTAGCTCCTTGCCGGCGAGATCTTTGTGTGAGTGTGTTTGTGTTGGATGTGTGCATCTTAATTGTTCAGAGTTCGGGTAGCGCTCATTTTAATTGTATCCCTCGATACTATATTATGAGTCAATAAAAACACCTTTTTTATAAAATAAAATAAAAACATTACAACTGTGTATGCTGACGCTCCATTCGTACAGTACAGTTGGTTAATTGGACAAAGAAAAATCAACTCAACAATATTTCCGTCGATGTGTACAACGTGCGTCCAATCCATTTAATTTATTCCTCTAGTATATTTATATGTAAACTAATAATTAATTAATTAATGCTGCCGTTGTCTGGAGTTCGTACTACTGTACGTAAGTACAGATCTGATTTGATTCCCGTCCTTAATGAACCAACTAGAGTAGTACGTATCTACAGTACGACTGATGGAGCAGCAAGATTGGCATCTTCTTTCCATCTGTTTATTGTGCAATAGTATTCGAAAATTGCTTTTGGAGCTCGGCCTCCATGGAGGCCGGTTTTTTTAAAATTCAAAATTCAACAAAATTCATATTTTTACATTTCAAAAAATTCTGAAAAAAAATACAGACATAGATGGAGGCATAACACACATGCGTGTAAATTTTCGGGTTGAAATACATTGAAATGAGGGCTGTGCAAAAATGACAAATCTGTCTTTTTCAACACATTATACTATTCATCACAAAAGTCCTTGAATTTATTCTTTTTGCACAGATCCCATCTCAAGGTATTTCATTCTGAAATTTTATACGCATACACATCACATCCTTGTGTACTTGTACAATTTTTTTTAGATTTTTTCGAAACCAAAAAGTATGAATTTTGAATTTTTCAAAAAAAGTGACCTCCATGGAGGCCAAGCTCCAAACTGTCGTTCTCAATAGTATTCGTTTATAAAAGCATTGCAACATCCATCATCGCATACGTGTCCTACCTAGCTTCTAGAAGGCCAGGGGCGGCAATGAGAATAAGATCCACAACTAATTAATTAATGCATCTACAGGTAGTTTATTAATTCAAAGTCATCGCAAATGTAATAGTACAATTAATCGGATCCGTCATGCATGTTACTTGGACAAATTGCCACTGCGAACACACGTGGCAAATTGCAAATGCGAAAGAGCTTACACACGTGCTGACGTGCACTACTATATGTCAACCTACAAATTGGCTGCCAGCTTGGTCTATTCAAATAGGCTTAGCACTGCACAACACTTCTGAACTATAAGCTGCAATGGACTAGAGGCCCAACAAAATAAAGTGAATATCTACATTGTATTTATGCAGCATATATCTCCTTGATGGAGGTTGAGGGAAATGAATGTTTATCCAATTTTCCCGCATCTAATGTGAGTTCATGAATTTATGAGTGCAAATGCCAGCCATGTCCTGCATGAGATGATCATGCAATTCATTTACTTTGATAGTAAATGAAAAATGCTTCGATTGAGAATTTTATGGTCAAGATAATTCCTTAATGACCATAGTCTAGACATTCAATGTTGAGACATTAAATAGTATTTCTATCATGCTTTGGACTGCATTCCCAGAGGGGTGAGTGATGTTACATTCATCGCCAAAACATAGATATGCAATTTTGACATTGGTTAGTCATGGTGAAGATAATTATCACCATATAATGTAGAACCTAAAGTATTTGTTGATAAACTCAACCATTGCAATGTATGATGAACTCTATCGTGATAGATAGAAGATCCAACGGTTGTATCAATGATATAGGATCCACTATTTTAAAGTTCTACCAATGTAATGGAAGCATGAAATAGTCATGCATGAATTTATTTTACTTTTATAGTAAAATTCATATTGGTAAATAACAAATATGTTCTAGAGGAACAATTTAAGCTGATGCTTTTATACCATGGGTCTCAAATTGTAAGTAAACACGTTGTAGATAATATCCATATTATGGAGTACATCTCTTGATAGTAGGGAATAGACATGTAAGTGGAAGTCTTATCCTAATACCTTGTGCTTCACAAATATAAACTTGAGAGCTTGTGATTCGCAAATAAAATTTCAGATAGTCACAAATTTAATTTGCAATTTTATCTCATATTTCAATGAGAATTTTGTAGAAGAATTTGATTTCAATCTCAAAATTGTCATACCAAATCGCATGTTATATAAAATGCTAGAGGTAAAACATATATCATATGCCATAAATAGTAGTCTAAGTGATAAGCCATTTTTTTTAGCCAGAGGGCATAAATAAAGTAACAAGAATAAAATCAAGGACTAAACCAAACAGCTTAAATTTCATATATTAGTAAGCTGAAGTCTAAGATTTAAAGTCATATAATCCTGGAGACTTATATGCATTTAGCAGAAAATCTGATTACTATTCTACAATGTACTATAGTGAATAGTATGAAGTCAGAGGACTGAAACAAAATTGCCAAAAGGATAAGCTTCCTGTCCTCCACTCCCGTGCTTTACCAATCGATTGATTGGTTCGGCTGTTGCCCTCACGGCAAGCGGACCGCTGCTAGTCGCCGGTGGCTCAGCACCAGAAGGAGAGCCAGCAGTAGCGACGGCCGAAGGCAGCGGCCGCGGGCTGTGGCACTACGAGGAGCCATGGAGGTAGCGGCCGCGTCGGGAGGTCGCAGTTGTGAGTATCGATATTGAAATTTTCCCGTAATTTCCGTTGCCGGAAATATGAGGTCGTGCCAACGTGCGTTTCCGCACGGGAGTTGGCCGTCAGCCTTCGCCGCCACGAGCGTGGAGCAGCACCTCGCCGTTGTCGGTCCCTGTGAGGAACATCCGTTTCGGGCTGGCGCGCCGGCCAGGGAGACCGTTAGCCCCGATGGCCGTTTGCCGCCGCCGAGGGCGGTTTCCGGCCTGCGCGCGTCGCCCAGCCGCCGGTCGTGAGGACCAAGCGTGCGTCGCCCAGCCGCCGGTCGTGAAGACCCAGCGCCGGGAGGCCGCGTGGACGAGCGCACCTTCGTCGGGCCTTGAGCACGCCGGACGTCGTAGAGAGACGCCTACGACAATGTCTCCACGCCGGCGAGAGGCAGCCGTGTTGCATTCAACTTCAGCCGCCGACACCGCGACTGATGTCGCCGTCGCGTGCTGGCCGTGCGGCGTGTCGGCCTCAGATGACCTTGCCGCGGGGAGCGAGGCCGACGATACGGGTCTCCGCGACGGGCCCGAGAGGAGCAACGCTTTTCTTTCCTTCTTCTCGTAGCCTAGAAGCTCTGGTTCGAGCAGTGCTGATAACGTGAAAAGAACTGAAAGAATGAAAAGAATCGAGTGTCGTATTGATGGATTCGTCCAGGCTTTTATATTGCCCGAACAGACGTTTACAAGGTCGGTTTACAAGGAGGCGCCTCTTCTAATAGGCGTACATAGCGTTTGGGCAACGCTTCACAAAGCAACTGCTGGCAGTTATGTTAAGATAATATTAACTGCTTATTTAGCCTAACAATGACGTTAACTATTCCTAACAGGTACTACTCATGCTACCAGTGATGCCACTCATATATTTCAACCATCAATTCCCCCATAATGATATCTGTACTACAGTACCTAATACCATAATGATATCAGTCGATTTCAATTTTTTAACTAGCTGAGAAGAATTTGCAAGTTAATTAGTTGATTCTAATTAATTTATTGCTAAGAAACGTAATGCCGATGATTGACATGCAACAAGTTAGTGCATTCATGACTTACAATTGCAGGGCAGGAGAGAAACTACTCCTCTCTCTCCCGTATATGTAGAAGTAGAACAGAAGAAAAAAATGATTAATGTGGTAACAGACAAAACATGAAGATAGCTTGCGGAAAGAGAGAATATGCCTCTTTCAATAATTTGATTTGATTTCAGAGACGTCAAACATCCACCGACTGTTAATTAACTGACTAACTAATAATATATTGATGGATGACGGCAGCAAGACTGACCTGCTCTCTCTCTCTCTCTCTCTCTAGTATCTGCGTCTCTGCGGCGGCAGATGGAAAATGATAGAACAGCTACCCTTTCCATTCCAATCCGGAACTTTCCGACCGGTGCGGTCGGGCCGGCTGTTAACAGTCGTTACTTGCGCGCCGTCTTAGGGCCAGTTCTTTTGATGGTTTTTTTGGGCTTCCAGAATAAGCTGCCCCCTACCCAGCTTGTTCTAGAAGCCCAATCAAAAATATTTTTTTAGAAGCCTACTAGTCAAGTCTTAATTAGTAGGCTTCTAAAAAATATATTTGGTTGAGCTTCTAGAATAAGCTGGATAGGGGATAGCTTATTCCAGCTTATTCTAGAAGCTAGCAAAAGAACTGGCCCTTAGTCTCGTCACACGGCCGATTTGCCAGGTCAAAACGAGCTCAAAAAAGAGCTCAGTGTTTTTTTGCCGCTGTCAGAAATTCGGTGCGGTGTAAAATGCCACGAATCGTAAAGTGGTGAGTTTTCGCTAGTTGTGACAGATTGTGGTGGTTCTGTGCATTTTACTCTACTAAGAGCATCTACAGCCGGGTGCCTCAAACCATCTCTCATACGCCCGCGGACGCGCCCGGTCAGTGACCGGACAGGAGAGACAAGGAAAAACGTGACCCAACCGGACCCCTCATATCATCCCTATACGTCCGGACTGTCCGTGAACCCTCATATCCATCTCAAATATATGGAGGATATGAGGAGTCGCGGACGCGCCCGGGCAGTCCGCCACGTAGGACGCGGCCTCACCCCGGGCCACATTTTCTCTTTCTTTATTCATTCTTTTCTTTCTCTCTCTCCATCTCCACCAATCGCATGCAAGTGACCCGACATATGAGGATTAAAATGATGAGTGTGGCTGCGCGGACGAACAAATAGGGGCTCAAAACGGACACGCCCGGTTACCGGGCGCGTCCGTGAGCGTTTAAGGGGTCATATTTGCTATGTTTGGCTGTAGATGCTCTAATTGTGCGACAAAAGTACTCCATCTACTCATATATATTCTCTCGTTTGAATTGAATTTTGGGCTCGTCGAATTGACTAGTAAACGGATGCGTTGAGTTGAGTTGAGTTGAAATGTCGTCCCACACGTCCGTATCTATGTGCATCCATCATGGCATACGTACGTGCTAGCTTCTACAAGGAGAATAAGATTAGCTAGTTAATTTGCCACTCCATTATCTGCCATGCGCCAGTTAATATATACTCTTTCTGTAAAGAAAAATAAGAGCTTTTAGATCATTATAAAATAGTGATCTAAACGCTTTTATATTTTTTATTTTACAGAGGGAGTATAATATAACCATGTGCTTAACTAATTGATTACTGTATGATGACTAATCAACGGCCCCATATATAATTGCTAGGCGGCTAGTTACTCGACATCTGCTCGCCGCCGCTACGCAATCAAACTATCTACGCATAGTTCTCATGAGACAATCAACGCCCACAAAATTGACTGGTAATATTTGGCGATGAGACTCACGACGGTCCATCCATACCACCGTTGAGTTGGACTGAAAATATCACTTCCAACATCTCCATGCATCATATTGTTTGTCTCAATAGGAGGGGGAAAACGACCGTGTGACTAATACGATCAAATCCATTATTTCCGGTCATGTGGGAGTTTTCATTAGATTAAATATATATTGGGGCATCCCCATTATAGACCATCAAACCTTTCGCATCCGTCCTGCCTGAGCGGTCCGTACCCCCAAGCCATCCAACGGCGTCCCACATTGTTCCGTGGACCAGTCCGGACGTCTGTTTTCCCGCAAACCGGAACCAAATCTGGGGGGGGGGGGGGGGGGGGCTTTACGGGAGTCTGAACATCAGTCACGTGGGACTACGACACCCCCGGCCCACCCAAAACTGAGGTGGAGCATGCGCATTTGGAGTTGGCCGCATTGTTTCCGCGGCAAAAAATAAACATTTCTCAACCCTCTCCTCTACCATCCCGTCGCTCGCCACCCCAATTCCAGACCTTTTTCACCGCCGCCACCGCATGGACCTGTACGAAAAGCTGCCGGATACGACGGTGGTGGAGGATCCGGCCATCACGGCTGCCCGAAAGATCAACTCAGAAACATGGAAAAACTGCCGCTCAAAGCGAAGGCAAAGGCAGTGCCGCTCAAAAAGCAGAAGGGCGGCGGCAATGGTCGATGATACGTCAATTTTGCATCATTATTTTCTACAGTAACTTACCTTATTTCAATGTTATATTTCATATTATGATGCAATTATAATTGCTTTTCTCTCTTATAATGCAAATTACATCAAGAGAGGAGGATTACCGGCAACTGGAATTCTGACCTGAAAAAGCTACAGCAGAGATACTAATTCTCCGGAGCTCAAATGAAGCGAGGATTTTTGGAGAATTATTTTGGAATATATAATGAATTATAGAGCAAAGATATACTAGAGGGGGTCCACCAGCCAGCCACAAGGGCAGGTGGCGCGGCCACCCCCTAGCCACGCCATCTGATCTTTTGGGCCCCAGGTGGGTCTCCTCCCGACGTCCTTCTGCCATAAATTCTCATTTGCCCTAGAAAAAAAATAAGGAGAGGAGTTTCGGGACTTTCTGTCGCCATCTCGAGGCGGAACCAGGGCAGGAGCACTTTTACTCTTTGGCGGAGCGAATCCGTCGGGAATACTTCCCTCCGGGAGGGGAAATCGAAGTCTTCATCATCACCAACGATCCAATCATCATGGGGATCATCATCTTCATCAACATCAGCACAATCTCATCTACAAACCCTAATTCATCTCTCGTGTTCAATCTTTGTATCAAACCTTAACAACCTTACGGGAGTAAACACAAGTATTAAAAACATGCATGGGTATGAGGTCTTGTTCTTACAATCATATATTTGTGTTCAAGATCATCATGATATTAATTTGTGCTTTGGAAGACAACCGTTAAGATGTGCTTGTGACGCGATGATGCGGGGGATGTATCCAAAGTACATCTTGACAGGTGCGCGACCTGCATCAAGAGTCAGTGTTACCTCGGTTATTAAGAATAAATATTCGGACAAAAGCATTGGGCGTTTAATGACTACACCTCATTCGTCCTGAAGGATTGGATTTCCGCTACCGTACTAACCCCTTCTGTCTTTGTTGTTTGGGTTAGCGTTTCGCGTCCTCATCGCTCCTTAATTCCTCCTTGATCAATCTCTGGGATCTTGGGTACGTGCAGGGCCTTAGAATGAGAAAGAGACAAGAGATAACTCCGTTGTAATCAAACACATACATGACGTTAATTAATCGAAGTCATTTCATTGATCCCTTGTACAAATACATCGGGTTGCAAGGCTATGCCTCAACCCATTACCTTACCGAATTACTCACACATGGTGATCGAACCACAAGATGAACTCATTGAAGAAGACATAAAGAGGATTGCTTTATTGATAATATGTCTTACAATAAGAGTCGGATGCGATACACAATGACAATTATGGCTAACTTGGAGAGGATTAATGCAATGATGATGGTGGCGGCAGCTATGGAGATGAGATGGGAAATGGCAACGCTAGGGTTGGAAGAAAGTTGTCTAAAATAGTAAGCTGAAACTGTTGGTAAAAGGATTTTGAAAAATAATAAACGAGTGCAACGAATTTGATGAATTCATGCGAAAATACCTCCGAAGTAGACTGCAAAATTGAATAGATACAGTGAACGAAACGTGGATTTCTTTCTCTGAATGGATTCATCTCAACGAGGAGAAGCTTTTCCTTGTTGAAGCCTTTGCGATCCGGAAGTTTCTGAAATCGATTTGATGAATTTTTGTAGCACAGGAGGCTTTTGTTCTTTGTTTTCGAGGGCATAGGGTTAGAGGTGGGGAGCGTGGAGACCCGGAGCAGCAGACAGGACAGGATACGAGGCGGAGAGCAACTAATTAACTAATTAAGGAGCGCTCCTTCGGGAGCCTCCCCAACGATCACTTCGGGTGGGCTGAGAGCACGCCATTTGGCACACTCTCAGCCGCCGCCACGTGTCGCGCTCTGGGCGCTTCCTGTGGATTTTTTATTTATTTTTCAGCACGCGTTTTCGGCTTTCTAGACGGTTTTTTTTTTTTTTGGCTTTTTCGTTTTTCACCGGTCTTTCTTAGCTTTTGAACGAAAAAAAATTGGGCGAAAAAACGCGTTTTTTTGCTTCTGCGAGAGGTACGGCCGTGCCTCTCGGAAACGAAAAAAAAACGCTTCCGCGAGAGCCACGGTTTTGCTTACGTGAGAGGCACGATTTTGCTTTCGCGAGAGGCACGGCCTCTCGGAAACGGAAAAAAAATGTGTTTTTTTTTTCTTCCGCGAGAGGCACGATTTTGCTTTCGCGAGAGGCACAGATTTGCTTACGTGAGAGGCACGGCCGTGCCTCACGGAAACGAAAAAAAAAACGCGTTTTCTTTTTTGCTTCAGCGAGAGGCACGGTTTTGCATTCGCGAGAGGCACGGCCGTGCCTCTCGGAAACGAAAAAAAAAAAAAAAAACGCCGCGAGAGGCACTGCATGTGCGCCACTTGTCGCAACGTAGGGAGGTGGGAGTGATCTTTGAAATGAGTATTTCGCGATTAGTGATTTCGTAGGCGGCGTACTTGCTATGGACTTCCTTTTTTTCTTTTCTTTTTTTTAGAACATGGACTTCCACTTTTTTTTGAGGTGGCATGGACAGAATATCCTATTTGATGCGCTTTGCGTCAAACTGCCGGCGCTTCGCACAGGCGAGCGACCGAGCAGCGACGCAATGGGTCGGCCCAGTTTTACGTAGACAGTGCAACTACAACCGCAACTAGCCAGCCGGTTTTGGAAACCTTATAGAAGGTTACCTGAATCGGTTTTTTGTTTCTTTTACCGGTTTTTCTGTTTTTGTTTCTTTTTCTTCTTCTTTTTTCATTTTCTGTTTCTGTTTTCTTATTTTTCCTTTTTCAGGTTATTTTATCTTTTTAAACTGACTTCATGTTCGGAAATTGTTCTTAATTTTCAAAAAATGTTCTTGCTTTTAAAAAACATTCAAAATTTCAAAAATTGTTCATAAATTCAAAAAATGTTTGGGATTTTCAAAAACTGTTCTTGTTTTTCAAAAAATGTTGCGAATGCTTTTGTTTAAAATTTTCACAACTTTTCAAAAAATGTTCGGGCGTTAAAAAAATGTTCCCGTTTTTAAAAACTGTTCGCAAATGGCAAAAAATGTTCACGTTTTCATCTTTTCTGGAGTGTCAAAAAATGTCCCAGTTTCATATATTGTTCACAAGTTTCAAAAAATGTTCGCGTTTTCAAATTTTGTTCAGGAGTTTTAAAATATGTTCGCGTCTCCAAATTTGTTTTGGAATTTGGAAAAAATTTCCCGTTTTCAAGAAATCTTCATGATTTTCACAAAAAGTTCCTCTTTTTCGAAAATATTATTGTTTTTAAAAATTTGTTCACAAATTTGGAAAGTGTTTGCGTTTCGTAGAACATTCCTTTTTTTGAAAAAAAATTGCTTTCGAAATTCCTAAAATAATTCGGATCTGCGCCGCGTGTTGGTTCTTTATTGTTGACGCTACCATATGCTCAGATATGACTGCTAGCTCAACTAGTAGTAGCAGGTAGTGTATAGCACTCGATCCCGTGATCGAATCCCCGTGACAGCGATTTTTTTTTCACCACAGTGCGCGTTCGATGTCGGCCTCGATCTTCATGGGCCCGCCCAGCCGTTGAATCGCCTGTGCGAAACGGCAGCTCTTTGCCGCGGAGAGCGGCCTATAGAAGGTCCCGGCATGGACTTCCTCCTGTACACGGGGAGCGCCTATTCGGCGCCTTCAGCGCCGCCGAAGGCAGCTGGCGCCTACGGCAGCGCCTGGTGGGCCGGCCCACGAACGCGCATGCAGAAAAAATTATATTATTGCACACAAAAAGATTTAAAAAAGTGGCTCTCTGTGAATCGAACTCGCGACCTCACACTTGTCTTCGCGTTTGGCCAACCGGTACACCTACTGGCTGCTAGTGATTCACTCTAGCGCGAATTGATTTAAGAACCAGCATAGCAGCGCTACTTATTGTGCAGTCCCTCGCTTAGACTTTTGAATTATTTGAAAACATTAATTAAAAACGTGAATGTATGGAAAAAGATGTGAACAAATTTGGAAAGTTGACGAACATGCATAAAAAAGTTGGCCAATGTAAAAAAGGTTCATGTATTCAAATAAGTTCACGAATTCAAAAATAAAAGTTCATGAAATGGAAAAAAAAGTGCACTAATTTTTAAAAAAAGTTCACAGCAATAAAAAACGACCATGAGTTTGAAAAAAGTTCATCAGATTTGAAAAGAGTTCATCGGATTTGAAAAGAGTTCATCGGATTTGAAAAAAAAGTTCATTGGATTTGAAAAAAGTTCATCAGATTTGAAAAAATAGTTCATCAAATTTGAAAAAAGTTCATCGGATTTGAAAAAAAATCACCGAATTTGAAAAAATTTCATCAAAATTGAAGAAAAGTTCATCGATTCATCGGATTAGAAAAGAGTTCATCGAATTTTAAAAAGTAGTTCATCGGATTTGAAAAAATAGTTCATCGCTTTGAAAAAAGTTCATCAATTTTGAAAAAAAAATCATGAATTGTAAAAACTTCACGCATTTAGTAAAAGAAAAAATAAACACAAAATGAGAAAAAGGAAAGTAAAAAACCGTTCCAAAAAAAGAAAGCCGGGATTCCGCGATCTTGACAAAGAATAAATAAAACAAAAGAAGTATGTGAATACATCTGTTGGCTTGTCGTAGTGGTTGGTGCACTGCTCTTTGTACCTGGAGATCCCGGGTTCAAACCCTGCGCACAACCTTTTTTGTGTTTCTTCAGTTTGAAACAGAAGGAAAAAAAAAGAACCTTTTTTGCGCCCGATTGCGCATATAGTACTGTAACGGACACAGCGGGCGCTGTTTAGGGTTTGCCCTGTACACGATCATGCGAGCGTAGACGCGATCGGTTTGTTTCTTGGGCCAAGAACAGGGAGCGTCTGGGGTGGGCTGAGAGCATGCCACGTGTCGCGCTCCCTTTGATTTTTCTTTTTTGGCACGGGTTTTTGGTTTTTTTTTCTGGTTTTTTGGCTTTTTAGATTGTTTTTTCCGGTTTTCGGCTTTTCGGGTTTTCACCGGTCTTTCTTAGCGTTGAACAAAAAATAATTAAAAAAAATTGCGCGAAAAAACACGTTTTTTTTTGCTTCCACGAGAGCTATCGGAAAAGGAAAAAAACGCGTTTTTTCTTTTCGCGGGAGGCATGACCATGCCTCTCGGAAACGAAAAAAACGCGTTTTCTTGTAGGAAAACGAATGTATGATATGATGTTTTTTTTTAGAATAGTGTATGATGATGTTTATATTATGTT
Organism: Elymus sibiricus; assembly: GCA_039707655.1. Classification (NCBI taxonomy): domain Eukaryota; kingdom Viridiplantae; phylum Streptophyta; class Magnoliopsida; order Poales; family Poaceae; genus Elymus; species Elymus sibiricus. The sequence goes on along the minus strand of CM077672.1, from coordinate 517,108,013 downwards.
TATGTAGCGTGCGTGCGTTGGTTCGTTCGTTAGGAAGAAGAGAAGATGCTGATGACGTCACTGTATGCGTGTGAAGTGAACAGGAGGGAAGGAGGGAAGGAGGGAAGGGGATCTTATCTGACGTCTCCCCTCTCCTCTCTCTCGTCTGTCATCTTCCTTGTTCCTCTCGCTGCTCCTAATAGGCAGAGCTGTTAGCAGATCAATCGAATCGAATCCTAAGCTGCTTAGCCCGGTTGGGGTGGGGATGGCGGCGCTGCTGAAGGTGTACGCGGACCGGCTGTCGCAGCCGTCCCGCGCCATTATCATCTTCTGCAAGGCCAACCGGATCGATTTCCAGGAGCTCACCGTGGATCTCGCCAAGGGCCACCACCGTGCACCAGAATTCACCAGTCAGTCCACCTTCTCGCCTTCTTCTTTCTTTCTTTCTCAATAAAGAAGAAAAAGGAGAAATTTCTCTCCTTTTCCTTTGTTTTTAGTACTAGTCAACTACTAACCACAAGAATCCTCGATTGGGTCAGAAATCAACCCCATGGCACAAGTCCCAACTATCGTCGATGGAAGATTCAAACTATTTGAAAGGTATTAATTTGTTCTGTTATTAGTATTCGGTCTCACAGCTGCCGCTGCTGCTGCTGCTGCTCAAATTGTTGTTCAAAGTCTGTCACCCTATACTAGACTAGACTTGACAGACCTCTCACTCTCACTGATACTCATGTGTAGTAATCATTTTTCTCTTCCATTACACTTACTCACTGATTGCACAATTTTACATCCTTAATCCATTGCGTCTAATTAACTTATGCTAATTCATTACTCTGTTTCTTCTACAAATTACGTATTAAATTCCTCTTCTTCTTCTTGTGTGACTGACTGACAGTCATGCCATTCTGAGGTATCTTGCCACCGTCTTCCCCGGAGTTCCAGATCACTGGTGCGTTGCCTTCCTCACAAGTATTACTACGTACCACTTTTTCTGTATGTTTCTGATTTCTGATGCACTCTTCTGCTCTCCTGTCTGTCAGTCAGATTGATTGCCCCAACCTAGTACTAACCACTAACCACTCTGTCTGTCCATGTAATATTAACTTGACCTCACGTTTTGCTCTGCTTTTAGCCAATTATTAGGCGTTTATTACTCATCTTTTTGCAATACAGGAGTTGATGTTTATGCATATGCCATCATAGCCCATGGAACGTACGTGCCTTTGATTTTCTCAACTCTCAACTAATGACTTACTGTATGGTTGACTTGCCAACATAGACCAGGGTTATAATCTTGTTTTGTTGGTTTTGACTAGATAATATTACCCCCCTTCAGAAATACATGACGTGGTTTTTAGTTCAATGTATTTCTCAACACAGGGACTACTAGTGTGTTTCGCCGAGGACTTACCACGCTGCTGTTAGAAAATGTCAACTAGTTTTGGTCAGTTCCAAGGGGATGACTTGCAGAGCAGTTCTACTCTCTCATGAGTTATTACCCACAGGAATTGACTTGATTCAGTCTCTTATCAACTAATTAAGGACTTCTAGAGACAAAATGCCTAACTGCTGGAGTTGTATCATACGGCAGGAGTACATGCAGTACTTGCTACTCCCCCGTTTCTAAATATAAGCTCTTTTAGAGATTTCAATACGGACTACATACGGATGTATATAGACATATATTAAAGTGTAGATTCACTCATTTTGCTCCGTATGTAATTCATATTGGAATCTCTAAAAGGTCTTATATTTAGGAACGGAGGGAGTCCTTGCTAGATTTGGATTATTGGCAGGGTTTATTTTGCTCTAACAAGGGCTAAATTTATCCCTGCAAAAAGGGGAATAATGTTCACTGCCCGTTTCTTCAAGGACAGGTGCTTCATTGATAGTCTCTACTCATCATGTAGTCACTTGTTTTCTCACATATATAGGTATCCAGCCGACTTATTTACCAGAGCAAAACTCGAGTCTGTCTTGGATTGGCATCACTCTAATTTGCGCCGTGGTGCAGATGAGAACCCCTCCCCTATTTAAATGTACAGATGAAGACTTCTGCTAAGCTTATGTGTTCAATCTTACAGAGTTATCATTTAGCATGAAACGTTCCAATATATAGTTTTGTAACCATAGGTTCAACAAAACTGTAGTTGAAACATGCTGAAAGGAACTAAAGTGGAAACAACATTGCAGTTTCTAACACCTGATCATGTCGATTTTGTTTCCCAATAATTTAGCCATTTGCCATCCTATGCAGCAATGTATGTACTGCACACCGCGTTGGGTCCTGCTCTCGGCCTCACACCGAATCCTGAGACCGCAAAAGAGGCAGAGAAGTTGCTGTCACGATCACTGGGAACGATCGAAACCGTGTGGCTCAAAGGCGATGCAAAATTCTTGAATGGCAGCCCCCAGCCATCGATCACAGACCTCGGCCTCGTGTGCGAGATAATGCAGCTGGAGGTATGTATCTGTGTTTTTGTCTCGGTAAGATGTGTGTGCCGTCAGCTCAAGTTTCTCAAAGTTAGGCGTCGTCTGAAATTTCGTTGCAGGTTGTTGGTGATGAGAGGCGTGACGCAATTCTGGGGCCTCACGAGAAGGTCCGCGCTTGGATGGAGAATGTGAAGAAGGCCACCAGCCCTCATTTTGATGAGGTTCATGAGCTCATCTTCAAACTGAAGGTGCGCTTGTCATCGGCTGCTCACTTGAAACCAGCATCCAAGCTCTGAACACATTCATACATACATTTACCAGATTGTTGCGAACAAAACAAGTAATACCATGTACGATGAAAAAACAGGGAACAAGAACATGTGTGTGCTGTAAATCTTCTGTACAGAACCACCTTGCTGTTGTAGTGCTGTGCCCGGTGCCCCCTTACATTTTTATACCATTGAACATGGAGTAAGCAATACTACTGCTTCCAGTGATGTGATGTTCCAGCATTTACTCAACAAAATTGATGTTTCATTACGGTACAGAGCGAAGCGGGCATATTATTCCATGGAACATCTGCTATGTGAGTTCCAGCTTGCTTCAGTATATTCATTTACAACAACTCCCAAAATGTACTCTACAACATCACGCAAAATGTAGCAGAAACAGCAGTTGCTTCGGCTATAAAATTGTCAAGTTTCAGATACACAAGGCATGAAGCTTTACCAACAGCTAGTATGTCTTGAATCTGGCACAAACTTCTCCAGGCCATCTTTACAAGTCACCGTCAGTTTATAAGGTAGAGTCCTAGTCGGTCTAACTAGTTCTTTGGCCGAGTCCTTGTCTTCTGCTTCAAGGTGGTCCAGGCGAGGAAGCACTCCAGCTGGAAGAGGATTCCGATAAGGGGCTGCGCCTTCAGTGCCGTGTTGGGGCGGATCAAGACCCTCACCGGGCGTGGCCTGACCGGACACATGGTGGCCTGTGACTTCGTGCGGAACCGCATCGCGCCATTGCAGGCCCGGCAACAGCCAGCGTGGCGCTACGCGGGAGCCAATGACCCGATGCGGCTGCACAGGTCTAGGCTTGCCGAGGACGGAGTGGCCCTTGTCATTAAAGAGCTGTTCAACGTCGATGTCATCGACCCCCTTCCCGTCAGCATCCTGCCGCTCTACAACAACGATCAGCGCGAGAGAATCCTCGGGAGTATGCTGGCGTGCGACCGCTGGGGGATCATCCCGGAGGGCGCGGTTGCCGCGGAACGCCCGAACCTGTTCGATGGGCAGCTGTTCGCAAGCGACGTCAGCGCTGATGACTCCGAGAGCGGCGAGGAGCCTGAAGACGCTGCCGGGGAGGCGACATCGTCAAAGCCTGGAGTGGCGGTGCCCCCACCAGCCGGTGGGAAGCGTAGCCAGGCTCCGGCGAGGGAGCGAGCGACGGCGGCGGGGAGCAAACGACCCCGGCAGACGAGAATCATCGGCCTGGAGTGGTAAGTGCCCCACCCATCCCTCATTTCCTCAACGTTCCTAGCTTGTCGGGTGATTTTGTTTCTTAGCCGCCCTTGCTTCCTTCCTCTTCTCGCAGCGACTCCGACGACGAGCCGGCTGAGGTGGTGCCGCGTCCCCCGCCGATGGCTGACGGAGCCCCCGGTGAACCCCGAGGACACCGAGGCGGGCTCCAGCCTCCCCCACGGGAAGGGAAATGCCGGAGCGGCCAGTGCGATGCGCCCTTTATAACCAGAGGACTCCGAGTAGTGGACCTGGGCCACCCCGTGGTTACTGGGTCTCCTTTGTCCTCCGTGGCTATACCCCGGGGGCATGACATCGTCACGTCCCCTTCCACCCCTCAGTGCACCATACCCACCTGGGTGTCCCTTTTTTTGAACACAGTACAGACGCAAGCGTTCGTATACACGCGCATACACTCATCCCTATGAACGCACAGACGCACACCCTACCCCTATGAGCACCTCCGAGAGACTGAGAATGTCGTTCAACTCATAGAGGAGGGCAAGGAGCCATTCAGGCCCATTATTGACGATCAAGTCATCAGACGGAAGCTCCCAGCAGGACCGCATCTCCCTCCATAACTCACGTGCTAGCGTGCAATGGATAAGCGCAGGGCAAGTGTCACACATGCGCTTTAACCGAATGACACTCAAAGCGGGACTAATATAACAGAAATATGAAAAAATTGAGATAGGGTCTTTAAATCGCAAGTCTCAATCAATCTCCAAAAGAAAAAGAGGAATTAATGGTACTGTAGCTAGCTACAGCAAGACAAAACCTGACCATGACTTGCGGAAAGCCTGCCGCCCGCCGCCACGTTTGAATATTAACTAATCCTACTAGCAATTTGATTTGATTTGATTCCAGAGACGTCAGGCATCCATTGTTAATTAACTACTCCTAACTAATTGATGGATGGGTGACAGCAGGAGCAGCCGCAGCAGCAAACCTGCTCTCTCTCTTTCTGTGTGTGTAGTGTAAGGCGTGGCGGCTGATGGAAAATGATGGAACAACTAACTCACTCAGTTCCGTTCCGTACCTTTTACTAGAGTATTATTAAGCTAACCTCGAAAAATGTATTAGGCCCTATATATTTGGATGGAGGGAGTATAAAGCTACCCAATCCCTAATTAATTAGTACTACAAACCGGAAGGGAGGAAGTACGTAGTATGATCAAACTTACATTGGCCCTTGAGCATATGACAAGGACAGTTAATTCATGCATCTAGCTTACGGTCTACTTAGAGCAAGTACAATAAGGCGACGTAGGCGGGCTATAAGACTTAAAATAATATATTTGTGCCGAGTTGGAAGAGAGAGAAGAGTAGAAAGAAGACAAGCGGATTACAAACTAACAGCCGGCTGTAGCACGTGCTCCTACAGACTTTGTGAGGGAGGGAGATGGGCCATGTATCAATGAAGTAGTACTTATTTACATCGAACCATTATACTTGCCGGCTATAAGCTTGGCTATAGTTGACATGGCAACATCATATAGCCAGCAGCTGGCTATACTATTAACCATGCTCTTAGCTGCTACCTACTCCATTACCATGAGCAGCCGCCTGCCAATTAAGATGCATGTCGGCGAAAGAGAATGCATGCATATGCAGTCCAAGGGCTTCTTTTTTCTCTGTTGTCGTTGCGCTGCGACTGTGTACGTTTACAACCGAGCCCGTAAAAAAAAACTAATCCTCAACAGATTTGAGTATGATAAAAAAAAACTTCTTGTTGATTTGATTTGAATGTTGGGTTGGAGTGGTCTTCTTCTCTGTTATACAGCACCAGAGATCGATCCTTACAAGACACGGATTGATAGCAATTACTCCATCCGATCCATATTAATTGCCGCTGATTTAGTACAATTTTGGACCGGAGAGAGTAGTTATTAGTAGTAGTATAATTAATCCGGCCATTCCATCCCATTGAATTGAACTGAAATGTCGCTAGCTCTAGCTAATATATATACTCGCGTCACAAGTTCATTCATCTCATCGGTCTCACTAATTAAATTTGTAGTGCTACCAGTTCTAGTAAACGATCGATATCATCGAGCTGGATGAAATGGGACTCATCCGTATGGCTGGATTAATCAACGCCCCTGGCTAGCTACGTAATCCTACTGGATCCACTACTAGCTAGCAGCTAGGCGGCTAAGCTGCAGCCTGGCCGCCACTAATCAATTACACGTACAGTTAAGCAATAATATGTGAAGGATGACGGTCAATTCCATACCGTTGAGTTGGACTGAAAAAATAAATATATATTCAACGTTTCGATCGTACTACTTACCTGCAAAAATTTAATTATCTGGGAGAATAGAAGCGCTTGTCGTGTCAACATTCATACCATCAAATCCATTATTATTTCCAATCGAGTACAAGAAAAATACCGGATGGACGGGTGAAACCGAGGGCCAAAATCACTGTTTCGACCTTTTTTTTTTTGGTAACATTAGCACAAAATGAACCCCGTTGGAAACTTTAGCATGATTTGATCCTTTTTAGAAACGCCAAGCACCATGGCGTTTCTGCTACACACTATGCAACGCATGCGACTTTGGCGTTTCTGGCCTGGCAGAAACGCCGAACTGAGACGCGTTACTGGAAACGCCTCAGGCCCTGGCATTTCTGCCCTGAGAAGAAATGCCAGGGCTTGGGGCGTTTCCAGTAACGCGTGCCCATGACCACTTAACTATTCAGAGCAGAAACGCCGGCTACTTTGGCGTATCTACGTGGGGGCAGAAACGCCACGGGGCTTGGCGTTACTAAAAGGGTCAGATTGTGCTAAAAAATCTAAAAGGGTTCAGATCGTGCTAAAGTTACCAAAAAAGGTTGAAACAGTTATTTTGGCCGAAAACGAGAGGGAAAGGTTCTCTTTCCTGTTTGTTTTTCTCTCGAATCTGCGTATCATTGCATTGAGAAGAAATGTACATAGAGTACAAACACACACCCACACACCCACTAAAAAAAGCTATAGAACCGACGCGCCCCAAGCAAGAAAAGGACGACCCGCACTCACAGCAAGACCAAACTAAGACTCTCCCATGGTCAGCCTGGCCAAGCCTTTGGCCCCAGTCAGGGACCAAAATTGTGCTTCATCTTTAATGGCCACCAACACCCTTTGGATGTTAGGCGGACTTCCGTTGAAAACACAGTCATTTCGATGATTCCAAATCATCCAAGCACAAAGAGAGATTAAGGAGTTCCAACCAGCCGGCATAGGACCCGACACCATCGAGATGGTTCTGGACCACCAATCAAAGAAATGAGCAAAAGGTGATTGGGGCGCCTGGTCAGGGAGACCAAGATGTCTAAACAAGAGGGGCCAGGTCTCTCTTACAAACACACAAGAGGCAAGGATGTGATGAACCGGGCAACATTCTCGATGTGGCAAATCCCTCCGAGAAAGGCGGTCAGCTGTCCAGCATCTATTAAGGGCAACAAACCAAAGTAATAAATGGCATTTCTTAAGGGCCCACGACTTCTAAATCAACTTCTAATGTTCTGGACCAACTAAACCAATAAAGAAAGCTTCATAACCCGTTTTTACTGAATACTGACCATGTCTAGCAAATCTCCAAGAATGCTCATCATGTATCTCATTCTGGAGCTCCACTTTGGACACAAGGTCCCGTATATCTAAATATTCAGACAAGACAACCACCGAGAGAGCGCCTTGAATATCCAGCACATCATGAACTGTACGGCTATTAGCAAGGTGCTTAGGGACGAGGGCAAAATGGTGTGGAGCAAGATCAACAATGGACTGCCCCTCCAAGCATCTTGCTACTTATGAGCTGCGTTGAGATTTTCCCCGAAGAGAAAGGGTGAAGCAATATAGTAGCGAATAGTATTTCCCTCAGTAGAGAACCAAGGTTATCGAACCAATAGGAGATTCACACAGACAAAGGTCGACAGTACCTGCACACACACAAACAAAATACTTGCACCCAACGCGGGAAAGAGTGTTGTCAATCTCCTTGTACTCGTTAATTGCAAGGATTAATTCTGATAGTGATAGATATATAAATTGCAAAAGGAAATAAAAAGAAATAAATTGCAGCAAGTAAATTAGGGTTTTAGTAATATGATATGGATGGACCCAGGGGCCATAGTTTTCACTAGAGGCATCTCTCTAAAGAACCTAGCATACAGTGGGTAAACAAATTACTATTGGACAATTGATAGAAAATCGCATAGTTATGACATTATTAATGGCATGATCAGTACATAGGCATTACGTTCGTGATAAGTAGACCGACTCCTGTCTGCATCTACTACTATTACTCCACTTCGAGAACGCTTCTATGCTTGCCTCTCTACGTATTAAGTTCATAACAAACAGAGTAATGTATGGAGCATGATGACATAATGTAGACAGAGTAAAACTAAGCAATATGATTAAACCCTGTCGTTTTATCCTTAGTAGCAACAATACAAATACGTGCCTCGCTACCCCTTCTGTCACGAGGTGAGGACACCGCAAGATTGAACCAACCACAAAGCACCTCTCCCGCTAAAGATAAATCAATCTAGTTGGCCAAACCAAACGGATAGATCGGAGAGAAATACAAAGCTATAATAATCACACATAATAAAGTTCAAAAAAGACTCAATTACTTTCAATGAATAATCTGATCATAAACCCACAATTCATCTGATCCCAACAAACACACCGCAAAAGAAGATTACATCGAATAGATCGCTGAAAAGAACATTGTATTGAAGATCAAAGAGAGAGAGAGAGAGAGAGCCATCTAGCTAATAACTATGGACCCGTAGGTCCTGTGGGAACTACTCACACATCATCGGAAGGGCAGCAAGGTTGATGAAGAACCCCTCCGTGATCGATTCCCCCTCCGGCAGAGTACCGGCAGAGGCCTCCAGATGGGATCGCGGAAGAACAGAGGCTTGCGGCGGCGGAAGAATTGTTTCGGGTCTCGCTCTGGGGGTTTTGGAATAATTTGGAATTTATAGCGCTGGAATTAGGTCAGAAGGAGTCACGAGGGGCCCACAAGGCATCAGGGCGTGCCTACCCCCCTGGACGCGCCCTGTTTGCTTGTCGTCTCCTCGTCTGGCTTCTGGTCCTTCCCCAAAGCTTCTAGGGTCCCTCCTGGTTCAGAAAAAATCGTCAAAAAGTTTCGTAGCGTTTGGACTCCGTTTGGTAGGGATTTTCTGTAAAACCAAAAACAAGCAGAAAACAACAACTAGCACTTGGCACTGAGTTAATAGGTTAGTTCCCAAAAATGATATAAAATGATGTATAAAGCATATAAGATTGGTAATATAGTAGCATGAAACAATAAAAAATTATAGATACATCGGAGACGTATCCGCATCCCCAAGCTTAATTCCTACTCGTCCTTGAGTAGGTGAATGATAAAAACAGAATTTTTGATGTTGAATGCTACCTAGCATGTTTATCATGTAATCTCTTACGGTATGAATATTGAGAAATGATGAAATAATTGATATCAACATAATAATATCCATGAATACTAGTAAACAATCATTACTCTTCAAATTATACGATGCTTAACGAATGTTATCTCTACTCATTGAATTATGTAAGCATGGCATGACTCCGTCTTCCTAACATAAGTACAAATCATGAGCACCCCGATGTCAAATAAATCAATTGTATCGTACTTTTTCACGTGCTTCAGCATTTTCAACTTCACTCAATATATGAGCGTGAGACATGGACTTAGCACTATGGGTGGAATAGAATATGTTGGTAGAGGTTTATAAGGGAAGATAAAAGTGGAGACAATCTCGCATCAACTCAGCGGATCGTTAGGCAATGGAGAGGCCTTTCAATCGATATCAATGCGAGGAGTAGGGATTGCCATGCAACGGATGCACTAGAGTTATAAGTGTATGAAAGCTCACTACTGAAACTAAGTGGGTGTGCATCCAACTTGCTTGCTCATGAAGACCTCGGACATTTGAGGAAGACCGTCATCGGAATATACAAGCCAAGTTCTATAATGTAAAAATTCCCACTAGTATATGAAAGTGACAAATCATGGAGACTCTCTTTATGAAGAACATGGTGCTACTTTGAAGCACAAGTGTGGTAAAAGGATAGTAGCATTGCCCCTTCTCTCTTTTTCTTTTTTTTTCGTTTTTCATTTTTTCATTTTTTTAGAACAATATCATGAACCTCATCCCCACTTTTTGGAGGACTCATCAGTCTCCATCATTCTTTACCTCACTGGGACAATGCTCTAATGATGATCATCACACTTTTATTTACTTACAACTCGATAAACTAAAATAATATGACTCTATATGAATGCCTTTGGCAGTGTACCAGGATGTGCAATGATCTAGCGTAGCATGTATTACAATGATGAACGGTGGCTTTGCCACAAATATCATGTCAGCTCTATATGATCATGCAAAGCAATATGATGATGAACACGCAAGTCATGTGACTGGTAACGGTGGAAGTTGCATGGCAATATATCTCGGAATGGCTATGAAAATGCCATGATAGATAGGTATGGTGGCTATTTTGAGGAAGGATATAAGGAGGCTTATGTGTGATAGAGTGTGTCATATCACGGGATTTAGATGCACCGGCGAAGTTTACACCGACTCTCAAGGTGAGAAAGGGCAATGCACGGTACTGAAGAGGCTAGCAATATGTGGATAGGTGGGAGTGCCGTATTAGTCCATGAACTCACATTAGTCATAAAGAACTCATATACTTATTGTGAAAGTTTTATTAGCCCTCGAAGCAAAGTACTACTTGCATGCCCCTAGGGAGGAGATTGGTAGGAGTTAACCATCGCGCGCCCCCGATTCGAACAACACAAAGGATTTCATAGATTAATAAAAATACTCCAACATGCCCACCATGCCATGACGGACACTTAAATGAGTAATACATAACAAGCTTTAATATCGATATCTTTACTAACCAATGATTATGAACTAATACCCTTTCATATACTACATCAATATAATTAAATCACACGCTTCATATTCAGTGATCTAACATGAAAGTTTTTATTATACCACTCTTGTATACATATCATTTTCAAACTAGTCTTATAACCCATGCACATTACCACTTCCTTTTTAAACTCTCAAAAGGATATAAGTGAAGCATGAGAGTGCAAATTATTTCTATAAAATATACCTACCGCCGTGCTCTAAAGATATAAGTGAAGCACATAAAGTATTCTAACAAATTATGATGAATGTGTGTCTCTCTCAAAAGGTGTGTCCAGCAAACAATAATTCTGGCAAACTAATAAGCAAGCAAAAGAAAACTATGGCACAAGACGCTCCAAGTAAAACTCATATCATGTGATGAATAAAAATATAGCTCTAAGTAACATACCGATGAATTGTAGACGAAAGAGGGGATGCTATCCTGGGCATCCCATGCTTAGACGCTTGGGTCTTCCATGAATATTACCTTGGTGTGCCTTTGGGCATCCCCAAGCTTAGGGTCTTGCCGTTCTTTGTTCCTTTACTCATCATGATCTCACCCAAAACTTGAAAACTTCAGCACACAAAACTCAACAGAAACTTCGTGAGATCCGTTAGTATAATAAATCAATCATCCATTTTAGGTACTGTTATAAATTGATTCATAATTATTCTTGCATAATATCTACTATATTATAACTTCTTCATGACTTATACCCCCCGATATAATCCATAGCATCATCAAAACAAGCACACTATGCAATAAAAACAGAATCTGTCTAAAACAGAACAGTCTATAATGACGGAATAATTATCCATACTTCTGTAACTCCAAAAATTCTGAAAAATTAGGACAACTTAGAAAATTTGCATACCAATACTGTGTAAAAATTTCAGCATTTGATGATGTTCCAGTACAGAACTAAAATTCCAGAACTGGGCGCAAAAGGTTCTATTTTCAAACAACATCAATTCTACTATCATTTAAATCACCCCAAAGACATTACTTGGCACAAACACTAATTAAAATATAAAAACACAATCATTACAGTAGTAATAATCATGTTATCACACAGAAAGGAAAAAGCAAAAATAAAGATAACTATTGGGTTGCCTCCCAACAAGTGCTATTGTTTAATGCACCTACATAGGCATAATGCATAGTTTCAAGTGTTATCATATTTCACAGCAATTTCATAGGTGGCTCTCATAATGGATTCATATGGTGGTTTAATTCTATTCCTTGGAAAGTGTTCCATCCCTTTCTTTAATGGAAATTGGAACCTTATATTTCCTTCTTTCATATCAATAATGGCACCTATGGTTCGTAGGAAAGGCCTACCAAGTATTATAGGACAAGACGGATTGCATTCAATATCAAGCACAATAAAATCCACGGGTACATAGTTTCTATTGTCAATTATGAGAACATCATTAATCCTACCCAATGGTTTCTTAATTTTTGAGTCCGCTAGATGCAAATTAAGGGAACATTCATTCATATCGGTGAGACCTAGAAAGTCACATAAATATTTTGGTATAGTAGAGACCCTAGCACCTAGATCACACAAAGCATTACATTCATAATCTTTAATCTTAACTTTAATAGTAGGTTCCCATTCATCTTGTAATTTTCTTGGTATTCATACTTCCAATTCTAGCTTTTCTTCAGTGGCTTTAATAATGGCTTCTACGATGTATTTAGTAAAAGCTTTATTTTGGTCGTAAGCATTGGGTGAGTTTATCATGGATTATAACAAGGAAATACATTCAATCAAAGACTAATTATCATAATTAAAGTCCTTGTAATCCAAAGTAGTGGGTACATCACTATCTAAAGTTTTGACCTCTTCAAACCCACTTTTATTGTTTTTATCATTAAGATCATCACCTTCCGAACAATTGGGACACCTTCTAATTAAAGTTGACTCCTCCAGTCCCTTTATCATCAAGTTTTATATCACTAAACAAAGTTATAGTGGAGACTCCTATAGTTTTAACATCTTCATCTTCACTAGCTAGAAAGTGTGATTCTGGCTTAGCAGCCATTTTATTCACTAGTGTTGTTTGTTTGTCAGATATCTTCCCTATCATATTTTCAGTCCGAGCAAGTTCTAATTGAAGGTTGGCTACTTGTTGATTAAACTCATCAAATTGTTTACCAATGGCTTGCAACAAGGTGGAGTGTTCTTTAATTTCCTTAGCAAATAACTCATTTTTCTCATATTGTGAATGCATGAAATTTTTAGTAGTCTTTTCAACTTCAAACAACCTTTTACTATAAGAGTTATCATAGATTTTATTATTATTAGAGGGATTACCGGGAGATGGTCTAGGATTAAAATTCCCTCTATAAGCATTGTTGTTGAAATTATTTCTTGCGACAAAATTCACATCAATAGCATCATTGTTTTGCTCAATCAAAGTAGATAATGGAATATTATTGGGATCAATATGAGCATTTTTACTAGAAAGCATATTCATAAGAGCATCCATTTTTTCACTCAAAGTAGAAACTTCTTCGACAGAGTTTACCTTCTTACCAGTTGGAGCTCGTTCGGTGTGCTATTGAGAATAATTTGTTGTCATATTATGGAGAAGCTTTGTGGCTTCTCCCAATGTAATTCCCATAAAGGTGCCACCTCCAACAGAGTCTAGAAGATTTCTCGACACAGAGTTTAGTCCCGCATAGAAATTTTGTATTATCATCCATAAGTTTAATCCATGGGTGGAACAATTTTTAATCATTAATTTCATTCTCTCCCAAGATTGTGCAACATGTTCTTGCTCATGTTGTTTAAAGTTCATGATTTGATTTCTAAGAGATATTATCTTGGCGGGAGGAAAGTACTTAGCAATAAAAGCATCCTTACATTTATCCCATGAATCAATACTATTGCGAGGTAAGGATGAAAACCAAGTTTTAGCATGATCTCTTAGTGCGAAAGAAAATAATTTTAACTTAACAATATCATTATCGACATTTTTTTTCTTTTGCATATCACATAATTCAACGAAGGTATTAAGATGTGATGCAGCATCTTCATTAGGATTTCCAGCAAATTGTTCTTTTATGATAAGATTTAGCAATGAAGCATTAATATCATATGACTCCGCACTAGTGGCGGGAGGAGCAATTGGAGTACTAATAAAATCATTGTTATCAGTATTCGAGAAGTCACTCAACTTACTGTTTTCTTGACACATAGTGACAAATCAAGCAAGTAAGCAAACAAGATAATTTTTTTTGTATTTTTGATTTTTCAGCGAGACTAATAAAAGAAAATAAAGGCAAATAAAAAATAGAACAAGTAAATGATAATGTGTGTGTAGGGACCTTGCTTTGTTTGATGAAGTCTCCCCGGCAACGGAGCCAATTTTATTTTCTGCTACTTGTGAGCTGCGTTGGGATTTCCCCCGAAGAGGAAGGGCGAAGCAATATAGTAGAGGATAGTATTTTACTCAGTAGAGAACCAAGGTTATCGAACCAATAGAAGATTCACACAGACAAAGATTGACAGTACCTACACACACACAAACAAAATACTTGCACTCAACGCGTGCAAGAGGGTTGTCAATCCCCTTGTACTCGCTAATTGCAAGGATTAATTGTGATAGTGATGGATATATAAATTGCAAAAGGAAATAAAAAGAAATAAATTGCAGCAAGTAAATTAGGGTTTTAGTAATATGATTTGGATGGACCCGGGGGCCATAGTTTTCACTAGAGGCATCTCTCTCAAGAACGTAGCATACGGTGGGTAAACAAATTACTGTTGGGCAATTGATAGAAAAACGCATAGTTATGCCGTTATTTATGGCATGATCAGTACATAGGCATTACGTCCGTGACAAGTAGACCGACTCGTGCCTGTATCTACTACTATTACTCCACTTCGAGAGCGCTTCTATGCTTGCCTCTCTACGTATTAAGTTCATAACAAACAGAGTAATGCATGGAGCATGATGACATAATATAGACAGAATAAAGCCAAACAATATGATTAAACCCCGTCATTTTATCCTTAGTAGCAACAATACAAATACGTGCCTCGCTACCCCTTCTGTCACGAGGTGAGGACACTGCAAGATTGAACCTACCACAAAGCACCTCTCCCGCTGAAGATAAATTAATCTAGTTGGCCAAATCAAACGGATAGATCGGAGAGAAATACAAAGCTATAACAATCACACATAATAAACTTTAGAAAAGACTCAATTACTTTCAATGAATAATCTGATCATAAACCCACAATTCATTGGATCCCAACAAACACACCGCAAAAGAAGATTACATCGAATCGATCTCCGAAGAAAACATTGTATTGAAGATCAAAGAGAGAGACAGAGAGAGCCATCTAGCTAATAACTATGGACCCGTAGGTCCTGTGGGAACTACTCACACATCATCGGAAGGGCAGCAAGGTCGATGAAGAACCCCTCCGTGATCGATTCCTCCTTCGGAAGAGTACCGGCGGAGGCCTCCAGATGGGATCGTGGAAGAACAGAGGCTTACGGCGGCGGAAGAATTGTTTCGGGTCTCGCGCTGGGGGTTTTGGAATAATTGCGAATTTATAGCACTGGAATTAGGTCAGAAGGAGCCATGAGGGGCCCACAAGGCATCAAGGCACGCCCTGTTGCCTTGTCGTCTCCTCGTCTGGCTTCTGGTCCTCCCCTAAAGCTTCTAGGGTCCCTCCTGGTTCAGAAAAAATCATCAAAAAGTTTCGTAGCATTTGGACTCCGTTTGGTAGGGATTTTCTGTGAAACCAAAAACAAGCAGAAAACAACAACTGGCACTTGGTACTGGGTTAATAGGTTAGTTCCCAAAAATGATATAAAATGATGTATAAAGCATATAAGGTTGGTAATATAATAGCATGAGACAATAAAAAATTATAGATACGTCGGAGACGTATCATATCTATCCGTCCAGAAAAGGGTGTTATGACCATCACCCACCACCGACATTATAGCGGTGGAGAAGAGAGCCTTGACACACTGATGGACTTGTATAGTGAACTTGGCCCAAGATTTATCTGGCTTGGTTTTATGCAGCCATAGCCATCGCATTCACAGGGCTCAACCAAATTTTTTTAAATCAAGAATATCGTGACCTCCGAGTTCCTTGGGTTGGAAAACCTTCGGCCATCCAATCAAACAATGACCACCTCTTGCCTCTTTCCTTCCTCTCCACAAGAAACCCCTCCTGATTTTATCAATTGCTCTCAAAGCCCAAGGCGGAAGATCCATGGCCATAGCCAAATATACCACCATAGAGGTCAGAACAACCTTAACTATAATTACTCGACCAGCCCGAGTCATGAGTTCAACCTTCCATCCCGGGAGTTGATCGGCAATTCTATAAATGATAGGTTGAACTTGGGTTGTTGTCAACTTTTTGATGGACAAAGGCATGCCAAGATATTTGCAAGGAAGCTCTTGGAGCTCACAAGGAAAATGCTCCTAAAACACCGCCAAGTCATCCTCCGAACATTGGATTGGTATGGCAGCACTCTTCTGAATATTCGTCTTAAGAGCATATGCAGCCCCAAACACATGTAAAATATTAACATTGGACTTCGTGCAAATGCGGGCTTCGGTGGGGGGAACCTCTTGTTGCTCCAAGTATTAAGTAATAAAATAGAGTATTGCATTAAGCAAGATGACATATTATTGATAATAATATTCTCCTCACCTCCAGCTCATCACCGAGACAACGAGTCAACTATCTTTTTATCCTTAGTGGCGCAAATACAATTACAAGATTTTTTTTCTCTCTTACTGTCACTGAAATACTTCACTTATAAAGATTTACCCCATCTAATGCACACCACTCCCAGTATTGTTCTTTCATCTAAACTGGCCAATGATTAGACTATTGAATCGAAGTGGAAATATGCATCTATAATCCATGCAAAGCACCATATATAATCTGATCATAAAGTAATAATTCATCACATAGCAAAAATAGACAAAAGAAATTACATCATATGGACCACAATCATGTTAGCCAGCTCATGTGATCTTTGTACTGAAGAACGGGAGAGAAGATGTTACATAGCTACTGTTACAAACCCGTAGTCCAGGGGTGGACTACTCACACATCATCATGGGAGTAGCATTGATCGATGTCAATGACGAAGCCGGCGATTCCCCCCTATGATAGAGTACCGGAAGAGGGCTTCAGATTGGATCGCCTCGGAACGCAAAGGTGTGGTGGCGGAAATATGCTGATTATTCTTTCGAGAGTTTTCGAGGGTATATAAAGCCAGGAGAACGAGAATCGAGGGGAGGTGACCCCCGTGGGCCCCACACTCGCCCTAGGCGTGCCGCTTGGGCGTGTGGGTCTTGAGTGACTGTTAGGAACCCGATACTCTAATCACTCAATCACTCATCAGTTCCATTACATCAGAGGAATTTGAAGGATCAGAGGAGGAAGTACAGAGGAAGGAGAGGAGGAGGAAGACGAAGCCTAACAGCTAGCCAAGCCTGGCCGAAGCCATCCGTTCCCAGCCAAGTTGCTCGTGGAGGCCTCCCTCTGTATATGTAGTCGTCTCCTTCGTGGGCTGGGTAGTTCCTGAGGCCCAGTGAGGCCCAGGTCGTTGACAATCCCTCCCCCATAAGATTCGGCTTGCCCCCAAGTCGATGTTTAGTAGCGCCACCGGGGTTCCATGGCGCCGGTCAAAAAATGCGTTGAGGTAGTAGTCTTGGTCGGCACGGACTTGGTCGACGGAGAGCGCATGATTGAACCGTCGAAGGAGTGGTCATAATAGTACATCGACGCCACAAATATCCGCCCATCATGCGCCCACAGAGCAACTTCGATGATGTTTAACTTGATATCAGGCCGGTGTCGAGTAAGACCACTACTGTTCCAGGGCAAGTGCATCACATAATAGGAACAAATAGCCGAGCCTTTGATCTCAGTCACCAAGTAGCAGGTCATAGTAGAGCACTCTAGAGGAAGGTGCAGGTCCCCCGGGTCCCAAGGATAGCTCCCACGAAGTTTAACACCATCAGGCCAACAATTTGTGCAATCACCAGGATCCCATGGCAGCAGCAGCAGCATACGGAAGGAAATTTTGATTGTAGCAAGATGACTCGTACCAATAGGAAATAGAGTGTTACTTCCAAGACCAAGCAAGGAGATGGAATTATCAACTTCTCCAAAATCTGAACATGGAGTGTCCTCCAAAATAGCAGATATAGAGGAGAACCACCAAGCAATAATCCACTGTGATAGTTGGGAATTGGAGCTAGGAGCATCTCCAGTAGTGCAAAGCAAAAGTTCCAACTCGAGAGAAGGGCACGGAACCATTATTTGCAGATATATGTTGCCAGAGAATTCAACATTGCCTTGAAAGAATGTGCACCAAATCACTACTGCCGAACACTCACATATGAACTGAATTGACATATTGTTGAAGATAGAGCACTCATAGCAGAGTGACCAGGCAATCTCCCATAGAAAAAATTCTGAACTAGATGGATGCACCATAAGAGCCCTTGAATCCCAGCAAAACAGACAACTAGCTGTTCTCATTAACTCGTTCCTGTCTGTTGATTTGATTAGGCTTACAGCCACATGCATCAGCTCTCCAACAAACCACTTGTAGCACAGATGTTCAGAGAAACCCTTCATGCTCCGTACGCTACCATGACTACAATGCTTGCACATTTCAATTTTGAAGCTAAGACCTGAAAGAATCGAATTTGTATGCTTGGAGATCGGCGGTGGGGGCCAAGCTTTCAACTCAACGGAACTCCATGAAAAACTATGTGGCCGGGCACTGATAACTGCAGTTAAATCGATGCTAGCTGGATAAGAATTTCGGTACAGCTTGGTGAACATGGAGGAGCTCAACTGGCACTTGTATCTCGCTGATTGTTGTAACTGGGACAGGTACAAAACAACAATAACGACAAATGGCATAATTGCGCCCTGAGCAAGAAACCCTCCCCATAATGATTCCAGAAATGTTGTATCACTGAAATTAAGTCCAACGTGCAGATGGTGTACTATCTCAGAGTTAGCTGCAACAGACATGTACATGGGAGTCCCACTTCCTCCAAAATCTGCATGAGCACAAGATGATTCCACAAGCAACCATGGATTCAGAAGTAGAGAGTCTCTGATAAAATTAGGATTACTCATTGCTTCTGCTTGGAGATGTTCAGGATAAGAAAATAACGAATGTCTCATCTCCATATCAGTCAATAAGCACAACCACCAAGTGGGCCAAGGCTTGAGTTCAACCATGGCGACCATATCATTCTGGAACTTCCCAACCTGTAGAAACATAGAACAGCTAGACCAAGAAACCTTGTGCTCATGAGCAATAGTTGCATGTTGACCAGGGTCCCATAGTGATCCAAAGCATTCAACAGATGGAAAATGTTGCAGTATGATAACCTTGCCAGACAATGGTGGATCTCTACTGGAAGTATTAATGACAATGAACATTTGGGTGCTATTTCCATGCAAGCAACCATCAGGACTCAAAGGAAATGATGACAAGGGAGAATCAAATGTCATACCATCAATTGATGAAATTGTCATTGCTCCATCTGGTTCATTCCGAATCTCGCTGACAATTCCGCCATGTGAGTTCACAAGCATGTCTTCATCAGAAAAATGACTATTATCCACATCAGAAAGCCAGTCACTGAGATTAGTTCCACTCGAACTTGGCAGAACACTAAACTCATGGAAGTACCACACGAACTTGCTAGTCCCTGGATCCCAAGGCAACCTTGAATTTACCAATAGATAATCTCTGATCAGAGAAGTATTACCCATTTCTTCTGCTTGCCTTTTAGTGATGTCGATGCTGCCATTAACCGGAAACAGCGTGAGCACAGCCAAGGGGGTCGCGGCCATTGCCGGGGTCTATGCAGAGAAAACCGGCACCAACGTGGGCACACTCCAAAGGGTCAGGTACGCGACCATGGGGTCATCCTTGTTGGTGTCGTGGTCGAGTTCGGGCTCATGAGTGATGTTGTCGATGATCATGGATGAAGGTAGTGTCGTGGACGTGGTGAGCGTCGACTCCTCAGGCGTGTCGCAGCTTGGGCACCCTATCGAACATGTGGTGGGCGTCGGAGCGGCGTCGTTGGTGTTGTCGACTTCAAGCACCTTGTCACTCACACTGAGCTCCAGGACGGCATTTTCGGTGGCCGCAGACGGAGTTTGTGTTGTAGGCGCGGCGAGCTCGGACGGAATCGCGCCGACGGTGCTCATGGACGCCTCGACTTGGAGGTCGTCGGTGGATGTAGCGGGCGCCTCATCATGGCACTCGACCGCGGCCAACGCTGCAGTCCACTCCACGTAGGGAGTGTCGTCGTAGAAGTATGAGGGCGCCATCCCGTCGTCATCCGACATGGTGATGGTGGTGTAGACCGGCGGAACGAGGTCGATGGCAAGGATGCAGCAGCCATCATACATAGCATGGCCATCCAGAGCAGCTCGAGCTCGGGCCGCCCTCCATCGAGACCGGAACTCGACGTACGCCTCCACGCCGTACATCCTGTCCACCACCCGCTCGTACGCGCAGATTACATATCCATCACCAGAGCGATGGAACAACTGGCGAATCGACTCGATGGTGACCACCTGACGAACTTCGCTGATCCGGGCGTGAAGAACGCCCTTGGGGCAGGCGAATTTGTGGCTTGGCATTTTGTCAAACAGGTTGTAGGCAGTGGTGGAGAAAAAAATTGATTGGAAATTTGGGGCTAGGATCCCTGGCTCTGAATACCAAATGTTAGGAACCCGATACTCTAATCACTCAATCACTCATCAGTTCCATTACATCAGAGGAATTTGAAGGATCAGAGGAGGAAGTACAGAGGAAGGAGAGGAGGAGGAAGACGAAGCCTAACAGCTAGCCAAGCCTGGCCGAAGCCATCCGTTCCCAGCCAAGTTGCTCATGGAGGCCTCCCTCTGTATATGTAGTCGTCTCCTTCGTGGGCTGGGTAGTTCCTGAGGCCCAGTGAGGCCCAGGTCGTTGACACCCCCCCCCCCTACAATTGGCTTTCCCGCGTAGGTCTCCTTTTATCATAAAACTTGTCACTATTCTCGGTTTTTTCTGACGTGCAGAAAATACCTCTTTTCCCTGAAAACAAAAACACTGGAAACATGAACTGACACTCTGGTACATTATTAATATGTTAGTCCAAATAAATGATAAAATTTTGCATCTTTGACAAGATTATAGCATGAAAGTTACAAAAATTATAGATACATTTAGGACGTATCAGACCCCATGCCTCCCTACCTGTTCATCCTTGTCGCGGACGTCCTCCAGCGGATGGTGCTGGCTATTGGCGTGGCAGGAGGCCTGCAACACCCCATCGACCATGCTCTCCCTTGCCCCATGCTCCAATATGCTGATGACACCCTCATCCTCCTCCGTGCCGACGCAGCGCGGGTCACCAAGCTCAAAGAGGTGCTTGACACTTTCGCCGGGAGCACTGGCCTCGCGCTGAACTTCAACAAGTGCCCCTTCGTCACCATCAATGTGTCGGCGCTGTAGGTACAGGTCCTCGCAGCCATCTTCGGCTGCCCCGTGGCTGCCTTCCCCAAGTAGTCTCATGGGCTGCCGCTGTCCTCGTCCAAGCTCTGCATCGCCGACTTATACCACCTCATCGTCAAGATTGACAGGTACCTTGCCGGCTGGCGTGCGCTGCTGCTCACTTTTGGTGCAAGGGTGTGCTGCTTAATGTCGAGCTCTTTGTTCTCCCCACCTATGCTATCGCCGCCCTGCAGCTCCCTGAGGAAACGCACTCTGCTATTGTGCGACATTGTCGTGCCTTCTTCTGGACCAACAGCTACACCGTTATGGGTTGGGTGCCCAGTGCAAAATCGCCTGGACGGAAATCTATCTCCACGGTGAGGTGGGGGGCCGCGCCTCGGCGCTCGTGATCTCCATTTTCAAAACTCTTGCCTGCTCATGAAGTCTTGGCCCGTGTGCGTGTCCATGAGCCCTCCTCCACGGCATGGCATTCCTGATTTGCCGCGCGGTATGGGTGGGGCGGCAGCCGCGACCTCGGGGATCCTGAACGGCTGGACACGCAGGGCCCTGCTGGCCATTCCTCCCACGTTCCGCGGCTGCACCCGTGTGTTTGTTGGCGACGGTGCGCGCACGGCTTTCTGGCTGGACTGCTGGTTGGATGGGGATCGCACCACGGTGGAGCGCTTCCCTGCCCTCTTCACCCACGTCGTCAGCCCCAACATGTCCGTCATGAAGGCCTTCTCAGGTCACGCTCCCCTGTTTCGGCCTCGTCTCTCCTCCGCAGCGAGGGAGGAGCTGTCGCTCCTCAACGGGGTCGCCCTCAGCCCCGGCATTCATGATGAGAGGGTGCTCTCCACTCCCGGTCCTCGTTTTCGACGCGTGGTGCGTACGCCTTGTGCATGGGCGTCCACCCCGTCGACGACTTTGCCCTGCTCATCTTTCGCCCCCAGCCGGTGAAAGTTCTTCCTTTGGCTCTGTCATCGACGTCGCCCACCGTGTGCTAGCCTCCATCACAGGTGCATCCTCCCGTCGGCGGCGTGCGTCTTTTGCGGTGAAGAGGAGACCATCGAGCACCTGTTCTTCGCCTGTGCATGCGCGCGCCATCTGGGAGAAAATACTCCCCGCTGGTGGTCCACCGCCGGCCCTCTTTGTGGAGGAACTCTGTGCCTCCGCTTCGGTGCCCCTCCTGCCAGCCCACCCTCGCCTCCGTGCTACTGCTGCGACGGCTGTGCTATGGGGGATCTGGAATTCTTTTGCTTAACTTGCTGGAAGTGATGTCTGTAGCGAGATGCCGGTTTCTCTAATAGAAATCGGAGGGGGAAAACCCTTCTTTTTTCAAAAAAAAAAAAATGGGGGATCTAGAAGAGCCGCAACGCCAAAGTGTTTGGCGATGACCTGCGTCTCCCCGAGGTTGTCGCTCGCAACATTGCCGCGGATGTGCTTCTGTGGCGGTGGCGTTGCCCCCTTTCGATCTGCAAGTCCATCCTGGAGGCTTTGGTCCAAAGCTTTGCGGCCCTGGACTAGTTTCTCGTTATTTCTTAGCGTTTTAGCAGGCGTTTCTGCTGCTTCTGCCGATTTTCCCTTGCACCTTGTAAACACATCCTTACCGTGTTAACAGCGGTATAATGAAATGTTCAGGTGGGGAGCCTTTGCCCCCCGTAGGCCTTTCAAAAAAAAAGGAGAATGAGGACACAAATCGGACAATATGGACTAATCAACGTCCTAGCTAGACGTGAACGATGACGGTCCATTCAAACATCAGGTCAAATATTGTATGTCGAGGATTGGAAATATCCATCAACGAGGTTATCTTTCCCGCATCTCTGATATCCATTGAATCCCCAAAGTTGGATGTTATTCTGGGGATGGATTGGTTGACAAAACATCAGGTCTGCATCAACTGCGCAAATAGAAAAGTCACGTTAATAAATTCCTCAGGCCAGCCAGCTCGGTTCTTTGCCGGAAGAGCCATGCCAAAGAAAGGGATGGTTTATGCAGCGATTGCTACAGATATGAATTTGATTCCAGTGGTCTGCGAATTCCCAGATGTATTTCCAAAAGAATTGCCAGGCATGCCACCTGACCGGGAGCTTGATTTTTCAATTGAGCTTGTGCCCGGGACAGCACCAATTTATAAGAAATATTATTGAATGCCTTCGTCAGAATTAGTGGAATTGAAGAAACAATTGGATAAGATGCTCCAAAAGGGATATATTCGCCCCAGTTCATCTCCTTGGGGCGCACCTGCCATATTCATAAGCAAGAAAGATGGTAGTCTCCGGATGTGTGTGGACTACCACGCTCTTAATGAGGCCACGATCAAGAATAAATACCCGCTTCCCAGGATTGATGATCTGTTCGATCAACTCAGTGGAGCTCAAGTGTTCTCCAAGATTCACTTGCGAACCGGGTATCACCAGCTGAAAATCAGAAAAGAAGACATACCCAAGACAACCTTTACTACTAGATATGGGTTGTATGAGTATACGGTCATGTCATTTGGCCTAACTAACGCCCCCGCCTTCTTCATGCACATGATGAACAAGGTGTTTATGGACTTCTTGGATAAGTTCGTGGTGGTATTCATTGATGATATTCTTATATATTCCAAAGGCAAAGAAGAGCACAAACAACATCTCCGAGCAGTATTGGAGCGATTGCGAGCTCATCAACTCTATGCCAAATTTAGCAAATGTGAATTCTGGCTTAAGGAAGTGGGATTCCTTGGGCATACTCTTTCCGCTCAAGGAGTGGCCGTGGACCAAAACAAGGTCACAGAAGTATTGAATTGGAAGGCACCCGTTTCTGTGTCAGAAATCCAAAGTTTCTTGGGCCTACCAGGCTATTACCGTCGCTTTATCGATGGTTTCTCCAAGATTGCCCAACCAATGACGGAATTGCTCAAGAAGAATCAGAAGTTTGTGTGGACACAAGCATGTGAGGACAGTTTTAATGAACTGAAGACTCGATTGACCACCGCTCCAGTGTTGACTCTACCAGACATCTACCGGAGCTTTGACATCTATTGCGACGCATCCAGACGTGGTATTGGGTGTGTGCTAATGCAAGACGGGAAGGTCGTGGCCTATGCATCCAGACAGCTACGGCCGCACGAGGAGAACTATCCAATGCATGATCTGGAAATGGCAGCGGTAGTGCATGCCTTAAAAATATGGAGACAGTATATCATTGGGAAGAGATGTCAAATCTACACCGACCACAAGAGTCTCAAGTACATATTCACCCAACTTGACCTAAACCTCAGACAGAGAAGCTGGCTTGAGTTGGTCAAAGACTATGACCTTGGTATCAACTATCATCCAGGAAAAGCTAATGTGGTCGCCGACGCTCTCAGTCGCAAACTGGCCACAGTGAACTCAATAATCGAGCCTTTGCATCCAACACTTCGAGAAGAAATAACCCAGCTCAATATGATTATTCATGATGCCACATGCTCGGTTACTTTGGAAGTCACACCGACCCTGGAAGACGAGATCCGTAAATCTCAGCCTGGTGACCCAACATTACTTAAGGCAATGGCCCAAGTTCGAGAAGGGAAGACACAAGATTTTTACTTTGATGATCAAGGTACCCTTCGATTTCAGAATCGAGTCTGTGTACCTGAACATGGGGATCTAAAGCAGCAGATTCTGAAAGAAGCTCATGAGTCTGCATACTCTATTCATCCCGGCGGCACCAAAATGTACCAGGACTTGAAGCAGACATTCTGGTGGGAAGGAATGAAGAAAGATATAGCCTACTACATTGCCTGTTGTGACATATGCAATAAGGTGAAGGCCGAACATCAGAAACCAGCCGGTTTACTTCAACCTTTGCCAGTTCCACAATGGAAATGGGATGATATTTGTATGGATTTCATCGTGGGATTGCCAAAGACACCACGAGGGAATAACGCTATATGGATGGTGGTCGACATGCTCACAAAGGTGGCACATTTTATTCCAATAAGGACCACCTACCGTGTAGACCAACTCGCTCAACTTTATGTATCCAGGATTGTCAGTCTGCATGGAGTACCTAAGACTATCGCTTCAGACCGGGGATCTTTGTTTACTTCAGCATTCTGGTTGCGTCTCCACCAAGCCCTGGGGACCGCTTTGAAGCATAGCACCGCTTACCACCCTCAAACAGATGGACAGACAGAACGGGTCAATCAAATTTTGGAAGACATGCTACGGGCGTGCGCTCTTGCCTATGGACCCAAGTGGGAAGACAGTCTGCCCTACACTGAGTTTTCCTACAACAATGGCTATCAAACGAGTCTCAAGATGTCACCCTTTGAGGCTCTATATGGACGTAAATGTCGCACCCCGCTAAACTGGTCTCAGAAAGGAGATAGCCGAATCTTTGGGACTGATTTAATGATGGAAGCAGAACAACAAGTGAAAGAAATTCGGGACAGATTGCAAGTAGCGAAATCTCGTCAAAAGAGTTACTATGACTCAAAGCACAGGCAGATCAGTTTTGAACCCGGTGAATATGCATATCTCCGAGTTACCCCCATGAAAGGAGTTAAAAGGTTTCATACTTGGGGAAAGCTTGCACCAAGATACATCGGTCCGTTTCCAGTCATGACCAGAGTGGGCAAAGTAGCTTATCAGTTAGAATTACCTCCAGAGCTATCCAAGGTTCACGATGTCTTCCACGTGTCACAGTTACGGAAGTGCATCGCACCACCCGCAAAACAGATGAGTATGACCGAACAACAGCTTGCTAAGGATTTAACATATGAAGAGAAACCCTTGAGAATCTTGGATGAGATGGACAGAGTCACCCGCAGCAAGGCTATAAAGTTCTATAAGGTACAATGGGAGCATCACACCAAGGATGAGCCCACCTGGGAAAGAGAGGATTTCTTAAGGACTGCATACCGATATTTGTTTCCTGAGCAACCGAATCTCGAGGACGAGATTCATCCTAAGGGGGGGGAGGTTTGTAACACCCTGGATTTTTTGTTGCTTCTTCTTGGATTTCTTGCATATTTTGAATTTGCATTTGGATTATCAGTCAATTCTTTTGGACTTACCACTTGGATTTATTTTTAATTTTCTTCCAAGTGGGTGCTATCATTCTTAAACCTTCCCTAGACCTCACCCCTCTCACCATAATGCCATGGCACAATTTTCTTTAATGGCATTATAGTCATTTTCTTCCTGAAAATGACTGTTTTCTCATTGAGCTGTGAAGGAACCACCATTTTTCATACTCAGAAAATTTCCAAGTAAATTCTCAAATATTCTTTGGATCATGCCTCACCTCCCCATGCAAAAATATGCCATGGTCATTTGGAGAATTTCAGCTAAGGAAAATGTTTTTGCTTCTGGCCAGAAATGTCACTTTGTGAAGCAAGTATATTTTTCCTTGATCCAATTGAGCTGAAATTTTTACCACATGACTACATTCCTAGGAGATTCTTAAACCCAAGTTTCAGACTCTAGCCCCTAGCCATTTGCTCACAACCTTCTTCACAAGTTTCTGTCCGGAAACTTTTCTGCTATCTCCTGTCTTGTACATCGAGCTATGTGGCAAACTAAGAGCATTTCCCGGCACCGCGTTGAAAGGACTATGCCCTGGACACGGTCTGGCATCGCCTAAAGCACCGCGTGTGCCAGAGCACGCGGTGACCGCGTGTGTGCAAGGTGTTTGACAGGTCATTCGCGCGCTCTGGCGGATCGGGCCCCTCGGCCGCCGGCCGTTCGCCCTCCACGCGCCACCGCAGCCTGCCCTCGCATCGTAGCCATCGTCGCCACGTCCACCTAGCCCTCCCTTGCTCCTCCCCGACGCCGGCAGGCAGCACGCCGGGCGTGGCCACAACGCTACCTTGCGGAACAGTGAGCGCGCGTGCGCCCCTACCCCACTTAGTGCGCCTGCGCCCTCGCCCGCGTGCTCGCACTGTTCTTGGCCTTGCCTGCTTCGTCTCCATGCCGTGCCCGAGCTCCTACCTCCCCTAGTTCCTTGTGCCGCTCAGCTCCGGCGGAGCCCGAGCTCGGCCTCCCCTCCATCTATAAATAGAGCCTCTCCCGATCACTTCTAGCCATCCCAATCTCCTTCACTGGCCACAAATTTGATTCTAGCAGCTCGGGGCAAGGCCGGGAGGGCCTCCATCCTCTGATCCTCGCCGGAGTTGGTCGCGGATCCCCCACAGCCGCCCTCTCTCTCCGGTGCCCCTCGCCTTAGCCCTCTCCCTCAGGCGTGATCGTGGTGGTCTCCTGAGCACGACGGAGCTGTTGGTTCGTCGGATTGGCGCCGTCTTCCCCAACTCCGACGAGCTCCGCCGCCCGCCGTCTCTGGAGAGGAATGCCCCGACGCCGTCCGACAACCCCCGCCGTCATTTCGGGTATGCTCGTGCTCGTCTCGATGCTCTGGACCCATCCCCCTCCTCTCCAGCGACCGCCGTGGTCTCCTCGCCGGCGAACCACCGGCGACAGCGCCGCCCGCCTCTGTTTCTCTCTCTCTCTTTCTCTCTCTCGCCGAAGCGGTAAGTAGAGGCGCATTCTGGGAATACGCCTTCGACGTGGCGTTTTGTAACACCCCCAGGTATTAAGCCACAGTGATCATCCTCTAATCATGCCAAGTCATCATGGTTGCAGTGCTTGATCAAGAATTAGTGTCACATCTCATTTCAAATTCCACCTCAATTCAAAAATTCAAACTTTAAGTGAAATTAAAAGTTTCACAAATAAGCAAGCAAAATAGTTCATAATTTAGTAAATATTCCATATATAATTACTGTTGAGGAAAACCATATCACTCGTTTGCTTAATTTGAAACTAGCAACCCAAAACAGTACCAAATCAGCCTTTTTAATCCACTTCTATTTTAAATCAAATTCAAATCAGTTCAAACAGGTCCCAAACTTATTGTGGCAGAGTAAAGTAATGTGGTGTGAATTGTGAGGCAAGTAGCACATTTTACTAAATTCATTTAGGGCCCCAAAGAAATGCAAGACAGAAAGTTGAAATGAAATCAGAGAAGAAATAAAAGAAAAGAAAAAGCCCACAGCACCCGCGGCCTGCCTAACACCGAGCCGGCCCAGCCCACCCCACCTGCTCCTTCTTCCACCTCTCACCTGCTCCTGCGCACTGTCAGCACTGCGCACGCCCGGAGCCAGTGCCGCCGCCCGATGGCCACCACGGCGCCGCTACAGAGTCCCTGGAGAGCTAAATAACCCCCCTCCATTCCCTACGGCAAACTCTAGCCTCACTGGTCCCTCTCCTCGCCCCTCTTCCCCTCGCCCGAGCTCGGCTGTTACCACTCCGCCGTCGTCCACGTGCTTCGGAGCCACCTCGAGCGGCGTGAGCTTGTCCAAGAGCTGCGCCACGGTCTTCTCCATCACCTGCGCCACTGGATCGACACCGGGAAGCCCCGGCAACGCCGCCCGCGCCGTTCCCCTCGTCGGCATCCGCCACGACCGCTGCCTCGATCCGCCGGTCTATGGCAGCACACGACCTCGCCGAACCCCCCCCCCCCCCCCCCCGAGCCTCGCGGTGAGCCCCCTGGTTCGCCTCGGCCTCTTCTTGCTCCTCCCCGCACTCCGTGGCCCCCCCTTTTTGCCGAGCGCCACCGTTGCCGCCGTTCGGCCATCGCCGCAACCGCTGCTCCAGCCACCCCCTGCTAGCGCCTCTAGCTTAGATGCATGCGTCGCGCTGCGGTCGTTCGCTAGATGGCCACCACCGCCCATCTGGTCGTCAGAGCGCATCTCCGGTGGACCACCGCCGCGTCGGGAGCTCGCCGGCGGGCACACGCGCACGCGCGCTCTGCTTGAGCCGGCCCTGTCTCAATGACAGGCGGGCCTGGCCTGTTTAGTATTAGTGTTGATTAGGCCTAACCTTAGACACTGACTGGTGGGCCTGTCTGATTAATTAACAAATTAAAACTATTTATTTAGCACAGTGTCTATGCCATGTGGGTCCCACTGGACCTTTGACCAGTCAACCATGGACCAGTCAACTGCTGACTGGGCAGTTGACTGGCCCCACCTGTCAGCCCCTGTGCTGGCTGCTGGGTACACCCACTATGGTGCATTTAGCATTTTACTATTAAAGAATTTTGAGTTAAATAAATCCAGAAATTACAGAAAATGTTTAAAACTTTAAAAATTCATAGCAAATTATCCGTAACTCAGATGTAAAAGTTTTATATATGAAAAATGATCAGAAAAACAAGACGAATCCGAATGTACCATTTTTTTCATGTTTGATCACTCTAAGTGGATGAACATGGAACATTTGGCCTGATTTCGATAGATGAATAGTGAAAGACTTCGAGGAGATATTTCTAGATAAATTCTTAAATCATCTAAAATGTTTAGAGATGGATTATAACACACATGCATATCATTTAGGCATGCCATGCATTGTGATTGCAATTGAATGCTTTGTATTTATCTGTTTCTTCCCCCTCTTCTTCTCCGGTAAATCCCGACACCGACGAGGCCCCTGAGGACTACTACGCCACCGACGACCCCTCTTTCCCGGCAGAGCTTCCAGGCAAGCAAAACCCCCTTGATCATTCCTATATCGCCCATTCTTTCCGTCTTATGCTTGCATTAGAATTGCTACTGTTGATATTCCAGCTTTTCCTAATCTGCTGCATAGCCTGAGTTTGTAACTGTTGTTGATACCTTTCCTGTTATCCCAAATGCTTAGTATAGGTTGGACAGAGTACCACCAGTGGCCCTACCCCCTTGTCCATGTTGCCACTGCTTTATATTCTGAATGTTCCGGGCAGGTGAACATTGTATCGAGACCCGAGCCCTCCATCGGTACCTTATAGTTGTACGACTCTGCAGAGCTGTTATCAAGTGCCGAGGGTGATTCCTCGTATCCCACTATTAATGATGACTCTATAGTGGAGCACATCGAGTGTGGCTTACCCAGGGGTGATTCCTTGTACTTCACTCTCGATGCTGACTCTGTCGTGCAGTACCTCAAGCGTGAACCTGTTGAGGGTGATTCATCAGAGTTCACCTTGATGGTACGGAACCACTGTTACATTTACTATTGCTATGGGACTGAAGGGCTGGCGGTACCATCCAGTCACAGATGGACCTGAGTCCTGACAGCTCCTGATGTTAAGACGGGTCGGCCCCAAGGGTACCCGCGAGTAATACAGTGGCGGTGCGGCGGGTCAGGCGGAGACCACCTAGGAGAGAGGTGGGCCTGGTCCCTTGACCGCGGATTACCGAGACGGGGCGACAGGGATCCTGATCGTCTCCGCGAGCTACTAAACACGATTAACGGGTTTGGATATGTGATCTGAGTTGGCCTCTGGCCTTTACGCGCTAACCACCACGCGGGAATATGGTATGGGCCCTCGGCGCCGTACGTTCCTCCCGAAAGCTCTTCAGACGTCACGACTGTGCGGGCTGATTGTTGGGGTGAGCTGGAACGCCTGCTTGTGTATACAGAGGCTAGGCTTGGTCCCCGGCCAGTCACGCAACGCGCAGGAGTGCTTGGGGCGATAGGTCCATGACCCCCTTGCGCTTAGGATGTAGACCGGCGTGCTGACCTCTGTGAAGAGCTTAGGTAGGACTACGTCGTGTCGATCATCCGAGGCCGGGCCTTACCCAGGTAAGTGTGTCCGGCCAAAGGTAATCAAGCGTGTTGGGTACAGTAGTGCACCCCTGCAGGGAAGTTAATCTATTCGACTAGCCGTGTCCACGGTAACAGGACGCTCGGAGTTGTATCCTGACCTACTACAACTTGAACCGGATACTTAATGGTACTAAACTGTGATATTGGCTCCGAGGTCGCTTTCTCGCAGGGTAGTCGAGAAGGGACCTCTGGGCGTTGCTACTACTTACATGCTGCTATATGGTATATTATACACTGTTCTCTTTTGATGCTGCAAGATGCTAGTCTTCGATAGGACTAGGCTTTCCCCTTCTACTCTGGCATTCTGCAGTCTAGTCCACATACATGCCTTTCCCTTGATACTGATGCATAATTAGCATAGATCTGATGTAAGTCTTGCGAGTACTTTGGATGAGTACTCACAGTTGCTTTGCTACCTCTTTTCCCCCTACCTGGATGCTGCGATCAGACGACGGAGCCCAGGAGCCCGAGTCCACCGCAGGAGGATACTACTAGGAGCCGGAGATCCCCGGAGGCTACTACTACGAGGAGCCCGTTGACCAGGAGTAGTTCGGAGGCCCCAGGCAGGAGGCCTGCGCCTTTTCGATCTAGTTGTCGCTGTTTTGCTAGCCTTCTTAATGCAAACTTGTATAATTATGTCTGTACTCAGATATATTTGCTTCCGCTGACATTGTGTATTCGGGTCCTCGTGACCCCGGTTTGTAATATGATGCTTTATGTTTAAATTTGTGTCTAGAGTTGTGTTGTGATATCTTCCTGTGAGTCCCTGATCTTGATCGTGTACATTTGCGTGTATGATTAGTGCACGGTCGAGTCGGGGGCGTCACATGTTTCCCAGGAATTTCTATATATTCAATTTCAGAGTTTGACCCTAACTTTGACCAGCTATAACTTTTTATCCATAAGTCCAAATGAGTTGAAACTTTTTGCTACTGTTTTGTCTTGAGCCATACTTTCTGCCTGCGGAATTTGAGAATTTTCTTTGCCATGTAGAATTCCTGGTGCAATATAAGGTGTTATGTGACATTTTCTTTTGCATTTTTAAGTTATTTCAGAAGCTCCTAGTTGTGTTGAGGAAGACCAGGAGGGGTGTGACACTCCTCTGAACCAAGGCAAGCCACAGCATTCATATGCAAGGATGGCATTGCAATGACATTGGTTTTCTTTGAAATAAACTCATTATGTGGTCTTCAATAAAAATGACTTAACATTTAAAATATGAGCATTAAAGTCACTACCTGATATATTGTTACATTGCAACAGGGAACATGCCATTTTGTTAGGCAGTCGGAATCATGTCATATGTTAATATGTAATAAGATGCATAGTTGCTTATGATCATTAAACCATGACCCCGTGCATCACATCGCATTCCATGACTCGAATCATTCTATTTTCAAGTTAAACCGGATAATAACTCAACTTGAACCAGCTGTTGATCGATTCATGGTGCCACCGAATCGAGCTCACCAGTGCAACCACACCTGCCTGGATGGGGAGGCCCTAATTCGGTCTGTTGTTATGCCTCTCGCCAGTACCTCCAACGAGGGAAGGTTGTGCGCTTGCGCTACCCTGGCCCGGTAGGCAGTCATAACCTTGTGAGCCCGAGTTTTATGGTACCGAGGTCCCCGTTTGGGACGATGATGTTTTGTTTTGGCCACGAAGGTGGCGGATGTCACAAGTTGACATCGGGGCCACCCATGACATAGCCCAAAAGGGAGTTTGTCGGAGTGGCCGGGAGAGTGTCATGCAATAGATTGGTTTTGTCGGAACGTCGTTGGTCCACCCGAATGGGAGCACGAAGCCATGAGTTCTGTGGTGTGGGTATAGTGTACTAACCTCTGCAGAGTGTATAATCTATCGATAGCCACGTCCTCGGATATGGACACAGTTTGTAGTAGGTCACACTATGGGCCAATAGTGATAAATAACCTGCACACTTAACAACCCTGAGATGGCACATGCATTTGATGGTGATCGTATGAGGATCACGATGGTAAGCTATTGATGATGGTTACAAGGTAACCCCGAGATGGTAAGTTGGTCTGTGAGACCGGGATATAGTCCACGTGCACCTCATGTATGATAGCATCATGTTCTTGTTCATGCATTAACCTGTTACGTGCCTTGTTGTTGTTTGTCATGTTTGCTGTGAGCTTGCGAGTACATTCAAAGTACTCACCTGGCTTATCATGCCAGATGCAGGAGAAGCCGCGCAAGGCATTGAGGTCGGTCCATTTGTCGCAATCTAGGCCGTACCCCAGTAGTGTCCCTGTGGAGTGGAGTTCTGCTACATCACCGTTCCGCTGTCGCGTAGTAGTTCCTTTATCATTGAGGCCCCTAAGATGTCTACTAAATAATGTACATAAGTGCAGCCGCACCGTGTGTGCCGCTTGGCCTCGCTTATCTTGTAATATATGAACCTATGTATCCGCTAGAGATCAATAAAGCGGTTATTTTCTGTACCAAGTTGTTGTGTGTTGCCAGAAGACTTGATCTCTGGGCTGGCAATGCAAGGTAAACCGGTTGCTCTGAGCCGGGGTGCCACAATTGACAAGCGATTTGGAGGGAACAAGCTGAGCAAGTATTCTTTTTTTAATTCCTAATTAGTTAGTAGTAGCGCGGGGAAAAAAGTGCGTGCTACTAATATTTAGGATACTAGTAGCGTGTGGTATTATAGACGTGCTACTACTATTTTGTTAGTAGTAGCGCGGGTGCAAAATAGTAGTAGCGCGGGTGGCACCCGCGCTACTACTAACTTTTTAGTAGTAGCGCGTGGTGGCACCAGCGCTACTACTAACTTTTTAGCTGTGGCGCGATAGTAGTAGCGTGGGGCCCCGCGCTACTACCAGGCAGTTTACCCGCGCCACTACTAGGCTTTTCCCTAGTGGCGGGGCATCGTGAGACGTCGAGTAACTTCGCTCGAAGTGCTCGTCATCATTGTCGTCAGGGTCACGGGGGGCAGGGGGGATCGGCGACGGTGGCGACCATCACCACTGTCGCCACAGGTAATCCCCAAGTGCAAGGAATCATCGTAGCACTTCCCAAAGATATGGAAGTGGTAAGTATGGAGTGTCAAACCCACAAGGAGCTAAAGGTAAGATCAATATTCTCTCAGGTCCTATCTGCCACTAATACAACCCTACGTACACCGAGCGTTTGCTTTTATCTAGAAACTAGAAATAAAACTACGAAGTGGGTATAAAGGGATAGCTTTGCAAGAACATAAACATAAAATTAGGTGCTGCCTAAATAAATATAGAATATATTACAATATAATACAAATAGCGAGTGTGGAATAATGGTCGTATGGTGTGCGGAATTGTCCCTAGGCAATTAGCTAAGTTACTAGACCGATGGCAAGTTTTTATGTGGGAGAGGCCTCTGCTAGCATGTCATCCCTTACTTGGAATTCTATGCACTTATGATTGGAACTATTAGCAAGCATCTGCAACTACTAACAAGTTCATTAAGGTGAAACCCAACCATAGCATTAAGATATATTGGTCCCCCTTCAACCCCGTATGTATCAATTCCTATGGTAAGAGGAAGTTTCTATCGATCTTGCCCCCTAATGCATAGTCCTATCAACATACAACTAACCCTATGGTGTGATCCACGCGCGCGCTCATATGATGGGCACCAAAGGATAGTAACATAACCACCAGCAATTTAAACCAATCATAGCAATTCACCAATTAACCCATAGGACAACAATAATCTACTCAAACACAATAGCGATGACACAAATCATTGGATAATAATTCATAGCACAAAAACACCATGTTCAAGTAGGGGATTGCAGCGGGTTGCGGAAGAGTGGACCGCTGAATAGAGGTGAGGAAGGTGATGAAGATGGCAACGTTGATGAAGACGATCACCGCGGTGATGGTTCCCCCGACGGCACTCCGGCCCCACCGGGAGAGAGGGGGGAGAGAGGCTCCCCTCCGGCTTGCTCCTCCATGGCCTCCCCCTAGATGGGTAGAGGTTCTCCCCTCTGGTCCTTGGCCTCCATGGCACCCGGAGGGGCGAGAACCCCTCCGAGATTGGATCTCTCTCTCTGTTACCTTCTCTGTTTTCGTGACTTTCTGGGACTGTTTCTGCGGGCGAGCACCGTTTCTTTTATAGCCGTAGATCCGTAACTCCGATTGAGATGAAATTTTAACATATTTTTTCTCATAATTAGCTTCCTTGCGCCCGAAGGAGAGGTCAAACCAACCTTCGGTTTAGCCACAAGCCTAGGCCCCACGCCCTGGGTGGTGGTGCGCCCCCTGGGCTTGTGGAGCCCACGGGCCTTGTCTTGCGTTGATTCTTGCACCCCAAAAATCAGATATATTCCATAAAAAATCCATGAAAATTTTCAGGCCTTTCCAGCTCCATGAATTTTTCACCTAAAAACCCTAAAACAATAGAAAACAGGAACTGGCCTTTGGCACTGGGTTAATAGGTTAGTCCAAATAAAAATAATATAAAAGTGCACCACAACCATATATAATTGATGTAAATATAGCATGCATACTTCATAAATTATAGATACGTTGGAGACGTATCAGCCACCACCACCCCCACCACCCCCATCATCGCCCAAGGCATCACCTCGTTGACCATCTATCTTTGGCTCGATGATGAGGATGTATCCGACATCATTGAAGTAGACCTGGACACGGGAGCGAAGCTTCTAGGGATCAGGACACTTGACCTTGGCACGGACCACATCACCCTTGATGACTGAGAGCTTGTCGACCATGATCGATCACCCTCCCAATGATACGGGTCATGTTGCGAATGACTAGCTCCTTCCAAGCAATATCTGGTAGCCTGGTGATATGCACCCAAGTAGTCACCAGCACGGCGGACGTAGCTAGGTCAACCTTAGGAACCGAGATGTTCACCGAAAGCTGGTTGAGAGCCAAGGTGATCTGTTTGCTTTGGGTGCACATGCGCATGCTATCGGGGAAGGGGAAGATGACAGCGAATTCAGTTGTTGATAGCTCTTTGACCTCCCAACACTAGTAGAAAACAGGGCTTTGGTCCTGGCCAGATCAGAGCATTAGTCCCGGTCATGTTACGAACCGGGACTAATGGGAGCATCACTCCCGGTTCGAGAGGCTAGGACACCGGCCGGGCCTCGGCAGGCATCAGTCCCGGTTCGGCTGGGACCTTTAGTCCCGGTTCCATCCACCAACCGGGACTAAAGGGGATGCTGCCCTTTAGTCCCGGTTGGTGTCTGGAACCGGGACTAAAGGGTAGGCCATTAGTCCCGGTTTTAGACACAAACCGGGACTAAAGTTTTGCCTATATATATCCACGCCCCCCATCTCCTCTGTTTTTTGGCCGTGGAAGGGTGGAGGTGTGGGCTACTCTGTTTTTTGCCTATATATGCACATGAGGTGTTCGATGAAATGCCGGAGCCACACTTAAGCTTTCTCCTCTGTTCTTCCTCCAAGCTCGACCTCCAAGCTCCATTTTCCCCAAGGTTTGTCTAGGTTTGGCGGTGCAACAACTATCCAAGTGTTCTAAAAAGGTTAGCAACTTCATCCTTTCATCTCTCACTGCTAGTTTAGCTCATTTCAAATGCTCTAGAAGTAGTGTGGTTTGTTGGTTTTAGTGGAGGAGTGTATGTGTGAATTTATTTGATTTAGATGCACAATTTGAGCTCAAATTAACTTCTTAGTTTGCACATGTGTAGGGTGCCTTCCCGTCCCCGTCCCCGTCCTCACCGCCATCGATCGCCCGCGCCGATCTCGTCGCCGGCACCACCGTGGTGAGCCTCTTGTTCTTATCTTTTTTTTAAAGAAAAAATTCTTACTTGTATGATTTATATAGCTACTTGTATAATTTTCTTACTTGTATTATTGTTTGTTATTATATAGTGCCATGGTTTTGGTATCCGCCCCCGTCGGCTCTCGTTCGGTCTATGATTCGGATGTGGTATATTATCTTTTATAACTATTTGTTTCATTTAGTGTTTATGACAATTATGCCGACCAACTTGACATAGATGTCTTTATCTAGGAGGTATGTGAACCGGAAATTCCAACCGACCCTCTTGTCGAGAGGTTAAATTTAGTTGAAAAAGAAAACAATTATTTGAAAGAAAAATTGAAAAGAGTTGAAGAAGAGAAGATGAAATTGGAGTTGCATGTTGCCGATGTCGTCGATCTACACAAGATCCAGATGGATGCAATCCGCTTGAAGATTAGAAAGATTAGAAAATATGCCATTGATAATGAGGCTTGGTATCATTATGCTGTTGGATCAATTGTTACCTTAGTTGCGATTTTGATCGCATTTGTTGTTGCATTTAAATGTTTTACATAGTTGTATGTTAGTTTCAATGTATGTTTTAATTAGATGCTCTAGAGAGCTGTATGTTGTTCTATGAGAACTATGTATGAACTTTATGTATTTTTTTTTCCAGTAATAACATTTGATCACTACTGTACTTTGGTTTTAATGTGATGATGAACTTGTATTAATTTGGTCATTTCTCTATTCATGATGTTCTGTAATGGTTTTTGATATACTTAATTATATAATGCACGCAGATGAACCGGCAATGGATGTACGGTGACCGACGCACCTCCGACTACATTACGGGCCTGCATAATTTTCTCGATGTGGCTGAGGCAAACAAGCAGAATGGTTTTATGTATTGTCCATGTACTGTCTGTGAGAATACAAAGGATTACTCTTCCTCGAAAACCCTTCACTTCCACCTGCTTGAGAAGGGTTTCATGCCACACTATAATGTTTGGACCAAGCACGGAGAAGGAGGGGTTATGATGGAAGACAATGAAGAAGAAGAGGATGATGACAACTATCCTATGTTCCCTGAATACGGTGATACTGCAACGGGGGAAGCTGAAGATCAAGAGGTACCAGATGTGCCTGCTGACGATCTTCGCCGGGTCATTGTTGATGCACAGAGAGGATGCGAAAGTGAAAGGGAGAAGTTGAAGTTCGATTGCATGTTAGAGGATCACAAAAAAGGGTTGTACCCAAATTGCGAAGATGGCAACACAAAGCTCGGTACCGCACTGGAATTGCTACAATGGAAGGCAGAGAATAGTGTATCTGACAAGGGATTTGGGAAGCTACTGAAAATAATGAAGAAGAAGCTTCCAAAGGATAACGAATTGCCTAACAGTACGTACGAAGCAAAGAAGGTTCTCTGCCCTCTAGGATTAGAGGTGCAAAAGATACATGCATGCCCTAATGACTGCATCCTCTACCGCGGTGAGGAGTACGAGAATTTGAATGCATGCCCGGTATGCGGTGCATTGCGGTATAAGATCAGACAAGATGACCCTGGTGATGTTGAGGGCGAGCGCCCCAGGAAGAGGGTTCCTGCGAAGGTGATGTGGTATGCTCCTATAATACCATGGTTGAAACGTCTGTTCAGAAACAAAGAGCATGCCAAGTTGTTGCGATGGCACAAAGAAGACCGTAAGAAAGACGAGAAGTTGAGAGTACCCGCTGATGGGTCGCAGTGGAGAAAAATCGAGAGAAAGTGGCCAGACTTTGCAGGTGACGCAAGGAACTTATGGTTTGGTATAAGTGCAGATGGCATTAATCCTTTTGGGGAGCAGAGCAGCAATCATAGCACCTGGCCTGTGACTCTATGTATCTATAACCTTCCTCCTTGGTTGTGCATGAAGCGGAAGTTCATTATGATGCCAGTGCTCATCCAAGGCCCTAAGCAACCCGGCAACGACATTGATGTGTACCTAAGGCCATTAGTTGAAGAACTTTTACAGCTGTGGGACATAAAAGGTGTACGTGTGTGGGATGAGCACAAACAGCAAGAATTTGACCTACGAGCGTTGCTGTTTGTAACCATCAATGATTGGCCTGCTCTTAGTAACCTTTTAGGACAGACAAACAAGGGATACCACGCATGCACGCACTGTTTAGATGAGACCGAAAGTATATATTTCGATAAATGTAAGAAGAATGTGTACCTGGGACATCGTCGATTTCTTCCGACCAAGCATGCCTTAAGAAAGAAAGGCAAGCATTTCAAAGGTGAGGCGGATCACCGGACGAAGCCTGTCCTCCGTACTGATGATGATATACTTGATATGGTCAAGGATTTACAAGTAATCTTTGGAAAGGGTCCTGGCGGACAATCTGTTCCGAATGACGCTGACGGACACGCACCCATGTGGAAGAAGAAATCTATATTTTGGGACCTACCCTATTGGAAAGACCTAGAGGTCCGCTCTGCAATCGACGTGATGCACGTGACGAAGAATCTTTGTGTGAACCTGCTAGGCTTCTTGGGCGTGTATGGGAAGACCAAAGATACACCGGAGGCACGGGAGGACCAGCAACGTATGAACGAAAAAGACGGCATGCATCCAAAGCAGTATCAAGGTCCTGCCAGCTACGCTCTTACCAAAGCAGAGAAGGAAAACTTTTTTGAATGCCTGCTCAGTATCAAGGTCCCGTCTGGCTTCTCGTCAAATATAAAGGGAATAATAAATATGGCAGAGAAAAAATTCCAGAACCTAAAGTCTCATGACTGCCACGTGATTATGACGCAACTGCTTCCGGTTGCATTGAGGGGGCTTCTACAAGAAAATGTTCGATTAGCCATTGTGAAGCTATGTGCATTCCTCAATGCAATTTCTCAGAAGTTAATCGATCCAGAAATCCTACCAAGGTTACAGAATGATTTGGTCCAATGTCTTGTCAGTTTCAAGTTGGTGTTCCCACCATCCTTCTTCAATATTATGACGCACGTCCTTGTTCACCTAGTCGACGAGATTGCAATTCTGGGTCCTGTATTTCTACAGAATATGTTCCCCTTTGAGAGGTTCATGGGAGTCTTAAAGAAATATGTTCGTAACCGTGCTAGGCCAGAAGGAAGCATCTCCACGGGCCATCAAACAGAGGAGGTCATTGAGTTTTGTGTTGACTTTATTCCTGACCTTAAGCTGATTGATATTATTCATGTGTAATATTTATGCAAATGTTTTATAGCATTATTCATGATCAAGGTCATTTTTTATAGCATTATTCATGATGAAAGTCATTTCATTTGTGATATTTTTGTTCCGAGCGTATGTAATGAATTTGTGTTATTTTCATGTGTAATATAATTTTTTGTTCATTGAGATGAGATAGATGTTTTGTGAAGATGAGATGAGATGGAAGAGAATTTTTTTTAGGTTTTTGTGAACATAGAAATTTTTGTAACATGTATGTGTTTGATCACCGCGGGCTTATATAGTTGATTGGACTTTGGAGTGCATATTTAGTCGAGTCCAACATCAATATTAGTGAATGATTTCAGATTGTTGGGCACCGCGGAGAGTTGTGAGAGGAGATTTCCCTTTGATTTTGAGGCATATGAAAACCTGATTTGCACGTCACACAGGCATGAGAGAGGCGGTACGCAAAGTATCCTCTCCCGAAAGATAGGACGACTCATCAGATATGATTCTAGATAATGTCCAATGCCTCATATCGCGAATTTAGTTATATTGGATAATTGATCTTCATATAAATGAAGCATAAAAGTTTAGCAATCACTTACAAATTTTCATGTTGTTCATTGACTTCGACATGAGGGGGGGGGGGTCGTTAAAACATAACCCCGATAATTTCGGTATAACTTCGACATGAGGGGGGAGGGGGTCGTTAAAACATAACCCCGATAATCCACTAATCCATTGCTCATATGCATATGATTCCTTGTTGTGATTAGGTCTATGTTTGCAACTAATCCATCTCTCATGGTTGTATATTGCCATGTTGTAATTTTTGCAGAAACTATGGAACACGACAGAGACTTAGAAAAAGAAGAGATATTGGGGGATATAATCCGTGACGGAGGTGATGATAGCCCCTCACAGTTTCTCAACAACTCTGATGGTCGAATGGAGGAGGGAAGAGAAGATGACGGCTCCCGTGATCGAATGGAGGAGGGAGAAGATGACGGCTCCGCTGGTGTTGGAGCCTTAACTGTTGCAAAGTCCGGCGAGGTATATATATTAATTAAGCCTCTGCTGACTAGATGCATTAATTGTTTTGTATGTACATATATTAACGCTTCTTTCTTCTTTTAGCCCTCCAGATCGAGCCAAACTTCTATAAGGACACGAGGCCCGAAGAAAAGGTTGGGCGAGAATGAAAGGTTCACGATCGAAGAAGTCGATCCAGATGGCAAACCGACTGTTCCCAAGCGGACCCAAGACCGATTTATACATCAATGCGGAGTTGTTGTTAGGGACAGCGTCCCGATCACCATCCAAGAATGAATAAGAAGAAGTACGATGGAGTTTCTTATGTCGACGATAGATGCAAAGATGAGCTTTGGAACTCGCTCATGATAAATTTCAGCCTACCGCCAGAGGAGGATCCAAATAACCCAGTTATACAGCGAAAAGTCAAAAAATGGGCTCTTAAGAAGATGGCATAACAATTCAAGAACTGGAAGAAAAGATTGAACGAACAGTTTGTCGGGAAAGACGAGACTCCAGAATTCACCGGTCAATATGCGAAGATAAAACATCACTGGCCCGCATTTGTGGCGTACAAGAAATCGGAGAAAGCTAAGAACAGGTCACAGACAAATAAGCTAAATGCTTCAAAGAAGCTGTATCACCATGTTACGGGGTCAGGTGGCTACAAGGTTGCCCGGCCTACGTGGGACAAAGCTGAGAACGACCTGCTTGCTAAAGGGATCCAACCAGCGACATCAAACTAGCCCGAACGGGCAAGGACTTGGTTCTTCGGGCATGGGGGAACTTTGGACGCAGAAACAGGGAAGTGTGTTTACACGAAAGAACAACTTGAAACACCCGTCATAAAGATTCAGCAAGCAATCAAGGACGTGCAGGAAGGGTGGTTCCATCCCGACAGAGAGAAGGACGAGCTGTCACGCGCCCTCGGGAATCCTGAACACCCTGGACGAACACGAGGCACATCAGGCTCCGTTCCGTGGGTGCATGGGTTTCCC
This sequence comes from Elymus sibiricus, assembly GCA_039707655.1. Lineage (NCBI taxonomy): Eukaryota > Viridiplantae > Streptophyta > Magnoliopsida > Poales > Poaceae > Elymus > Elymus sibiricus. Next base: position 517,066,042 of record CM077672.1, on the reverse strand, counting down.
GACAGCACTGGTTATAGAAGCTGAGGGAGAAAGAAGAAAGAGGAAGCAGACCGGATGCAGAATGTAGAACAAAGATTAGCGTTGCAGGAGAAGAAACTAGAGGCACTTACCAGTCAGCGAGCTACCGGCCCACCATCTCAGCAGCACAAAGATCCTTCATTCGATACTGCCCACGAAGCTACCCCACCATCTCAGCGGAAAAGCAGCGTGGCTTCCACGGAGCTCGTTCGGCCTGATATCACGGCTCCTCGCTATCCCGTGGATGATATCACGGAGAGGGAACATTGTGAGCTAATGGCGAAATGCATCAACCTAACCTTGAAGATGGCGGTCGGCTATGTCTTACCTCCTAGACATGATGGAACTTTCCATTGCAATCCGATTCCAGATGGCTTTGCTATTGTCGGGGTGGATGAAGTTACCAACGGATTCGAGGGGCTGGAGCTTGAGTACCCTATAGGTGAAGGGGAGACTCATCTGGTAGATGCCGTAAGGACTACCATTCTATGGAGAAAGGAATACATCGTGCTTCCACAATGGACGCCGCGTCAGCAGACTCAGCCGGAGGAGGCCCCTCAGCAGACTCCTCACAGTCCAGCTCTATCTCCGCTGCCTCAGTCGTCTCCGCCGCGTCACAACACTCCGCCGCCTCAGCTGTCTCCGCCGCGTCAGCAGACTCTGCCGGAGGAGGCCCCTCAGCAGAATCCTCCGCCGCCTCAGCTGTCTCCGCCGCCTCAGCGGACTCCGCCTCCTCAGCAACGGCGGAAGATACCCTTGGTGATTACTTAGGCGACGAGGTACAGTTCGAAATGGCTCGGGTAGCCTTTAGATACCAGCACGGGAAGCCTCTCGTCAGACCTGAGCAGCTCCCGCAACTATCAACGATGATGCGAAGATTGCATGACTGGTACTTGAAAGCCTGCAAGGAAGGGACCGACAGTATCTACGTGGGAATTAAAGATGAGCACTACTTCAATGGAGTCGAGGCGTTGTACATTGAATTTGAAGAATTATTTCAGTTATACAATCAAGACGCCCTCGACAAAACTATCATCAGTTGCTATTGTCTGTAAGTATTTTTTTTCTGTAATTAAGTCTCTAGCTCAGCTCGTTCATTACATGTATAATTATCCTCACACTATATTATGCAGATTGAAGATTCTCGAATGCAGAGGAAAAATCTATGACATTGGGTTCATTAACCCAAATACCGTAAATGAATATACGGTACAAAAAAACCCGATGATACAGAGCAAAACTTGCTAAAGGCGTTACTTGGACAACAAAACAAATGGCAAATACTATTTCCTTACAACTTTTAGTGAGTGTTACTGTCTTGTGCACATTCTGTTTCACTTACTCGAGGTTAAGTGTAATTGATGAGTTATGCGTGCGCAGGTTCCACTATATTCTGCTAGCCATTCAGCTTGACGCGGGACTAGTAATTGTCTTGGACTCGAGACGTAAAGATCCTAAGGAGTGGACGGACATGAGTCAAATGCTCCAGAAGTAAGTTCAATCATTATCGCACCATATCGGCAACTTTTGTTCATTTCCTGATATCAAGTAATCATTTTCTTTGCCGGGCAGGGTTTGGAAAAAGTTCACCAACCAGGTTAGGGGTGAATGGAAAAAGGAGCTGCGATTTTCACACCCCAAAGTAAGTACTACTAGCTAGTTCCGCGCATCTCTCATTGATTCTAGTTTCAATACCATTATCATGCTTGATTATCATTTTGATTGAACTATATTCTCGTAAAGTGCTTGTGGCAGGCACCCGGAAATAATTTATGTGGATACTACGTTTGCGAGTTCATTCACCACAAGACCTTTGAGCGGGGTAGATCTTCAGAACAATTTGAAGTACGTAAACAATATTCACATTTTTATTTTATTACCATCAATTGTGTTGAGTTTCATTCATATATATATATATATATATATATATATATATATATATATATATATATATATATATATATATATATATATTGACCCCCTTCTTTAAATTAGATCTGGCGGAAGCGGGACGAACTCCTACCAACTGATCGCATACGAGCAAGTCAAGAGGAATTGGCGGGATTCTTTGTTGAGCATGTTATACCTACAAATGGAGAATACCATCGGGATTTGCAAAGCGATTGTGATAATTAGATATTAGGGATCGTAAGAGATGTTATATTGTATATATGCATGAACGTGTACTATATGTAGTAGCGTCGAATAGATATACGAAAACTTGTTGTTCGACCAAGCACGGAAAAAGAGAGGTCACTTCTCTCTATATATTGATCATGACAATGTTGTGTAATGGTTCCTTCATTGCTATATGTAGTAGCTAGCGTCGAGTTGAATGAAAAGCATAAAATAAAAATGAAAACCCTAAATGTAAAATAATTGAATGGTAAACACAAAAAGAAAAGGGGAAACACAATATGAAACCCCTGAAGCCTCCAAAACCCCTAAACCCCTCCTTTAAAAAAAACAAAAACCCGAGCGCCTGTCAGGTGCTGACGCGTGGCTGCCTTCTAGTCCCGGTTGGTGTTACCAACCAGGACTAGAGGTCCTCCTGCCTGGGCGCCCACAGCGGCCACGTGGAGCTCCTTTAGTCCCGGTTCGTAACCCAACCGGGACTAAAAGTGGGGGCCTTTAGTCCCGATTGTTCAGTCTCGGTTGCAGAACCGGGACTAAAGGCCCTCTGGAACCGGGACTGATGCCCTGTTTTCTACTAGTGCAAGCCCACCGTTCATTCACCAGATGCTTCAGTTCAGCTTCAATGATCACCGTCGAGGCCCTCCAGTGAGCGGCGAGGGTGTTACGACCCAGGGGTGCCTCACCTTAACGAAAGCCGGCACGAGTACGCCGGCCTGGGGCCCCCTATGTCGGTTATGTCCTGGGCTGATTAACCCGGCCCATGGCCATACAACCAGGCGAACCCGGAAGAATTGGAGCGTACGACAAGGTGACCGTCGTCCGGGAGGGCTCCTCCACCGACTTTGATCATGTAACCCTAGACCCAAGTATGTATATAAGTCGGGGTCGGGCTAGTTGATAGATATGATACAATAGAACCTCAAAGCAATCTCTTAATCATTTGATCATTGTAACCCCTATACACAAGCAATATACACGAGCAGGAGTTGGGCATTACCTCTTCCTTGAGGGCCTGAACCTGGGTAAAACTCTCCCATGTTTCCCATCCAATCTACTCGCCTAGCCGGTATCCTATCGAGGGATCTACCGGAAATAACTCCGACAGTGGTGCGCCTGGCACGGGCTATGCTAGGCGAGCCTAGAGATCAGATGGGATCGATAATCGATGTTGGCACCTTCGCGCTGCGGAAAATCTTCCCGTTCGGCGTGATGTGCTACGTCGCTGATACGGCGGGCCGTCTCGGGCTTGTTGAGAACTTCGCACCATGCTGGATTGTCCACTTCGGCAATCTGGAGTTCATCGCCAATTCGCGTGATGAGCTGGTCCTCCAGGGCCTGGTGTCCAGCCATGGCCAGGAGCAGCCGGCATCCTTCGACAACCCACCCGCCTCCCATGTCGTGGTCAACATCAACACCCTCCACAACGTCTTGGAGGAACCCGGTGACACCGAGGAGGTCGAGAACCTCGACGAGGAGATGGGCGAGATGGCTGAGAGCTGCCCAGATGCAATTCTGATCCCGGCGCCGCTCCGTTTATGGCAGGCAATGTCGACCTATGAGTGCTACATGGTGGAGACGGAAGCATCTCGGAAGGCCGCCGGGGACACCGCCGCTACCGCCGAGTCTGACTTGTCTTTCGAGGACTTGCCCGAGGCCGACCTGAACGTATTAATCACAGGCACTGACCTGGACAGCGTGCGGATGGAGGCAGCATGACAGAAGACCTTGAAGGCATTAAAGAATGTAAACACAGAGAAGAATCGCCTGCTCCGGAGGTAGGCCGAGCTGATACCATCGGAAGAACTCCTCCAGGCTCGCCCCGAGTGCTGCCTTCCAGCCAATGCTGCGGCCACACTGGCGCATTCCTGCAAGGCAATGAACGACCAGTTCAACAGCACAACACAAACTCCCCCACCATGTTTCCGCACACCCGCCAAGAACATGCAGGCGGCGGCCGGAGTGTTTAACAACATCACCCTTCCGAACGATCACCTAGATCAGGCTCAGTTCGAGGAGGGGCTAGAGCTACTGAAGATGGTGGTGGTACAGCAAAACCAGTATGCCAGATCTAAGAGCACGGCAGGCACCACCGGTCATGTTGGAGCAATTGCGAGCTCGGCCTCCTGGTCGCATTGCAGCGCCCTTGCCGCACGCTGGTCAGCCCAGCCAATTTGAGGCAACGCCGTCCAGACTCTAGCACCCCGGAGGCCGGTCCTGTGCTTCGATGTGCCGTGCGGCCCACCTCCTTGCAAAACCAAAAGACAACGGATCGCACGGTTGCGGGAGGATGCCCGACGTCCAGGCCACCGTTCACTGATCAGGACTGCGCCACTAGCAGAGATGACACACGTCACATCATCACCGTGATACGGTCAAACATCGATCTGACCTGCTTCACGGATGATATCGTCGATTATCTCTTCCCAAAGAACTTCAACTTACGCCGGATCGAGCCATTCGACGGAGAGCTGAACTTGAAACTTTGGTTGTCGGACTATGTTGCCGCAGTCCAGCTGGCCAATGGGGATGCGTTTCATGCCATCGAGTACCTATCGATCATGCTCAAAGGATCGGCCCGTGCTTGGCTGAACACACTACTGCCCAGATGGATCTTCTGTTGGAATGACATCCAGCAGGGGTTTCTCGGCAATTTTATGGGCACATACCAGAGACCGGCCACTCGGGATTATCTCAACAATGTCATTCAGGAGGATGGTGAGACAGCTTGCCAGGTCCTCTCCCGATGGCTTAAAAAAACTATATTGTTGATATCATTGGTGCAGAGGCCATAGCCACGTTCAAAACCGGTGTCCGGGATGAGATGCTCATACGCGACCTTGGCAAGGGCTCGCTCCTCACCATGGCTGACTTGATGGATGTCGCCACTTCATACGCGTCCAGTGAGGAAGCGTGGGTGGCCAAGCAAAAGACCATGTCGACCCCGGCACGGCGTGGAGACCCGGGCACTTCTGGGGCAAAAGACCAATACGGCCGGCCCCGGTGCGACAACCGCAATCAAAAATGAAGGAATGACGGACAGGGTGATGACGAGGTCAACACCTAGTTCGAAGGACAGCGCCAGGGCGGCCAAGGGTAGAAAAAGTGACAGTGGCCGAACAAGAGGAAGCAAGGCGGTCCTGATTTCGATGAGATCATGGACATGCCTTGTGATTACCACTCACTCGAGGATCCTAACCTACCTCGGGCCAACCACACAAACTAGCAATGCTACTGGCACAAGCGGGCAATGCGGGAGGCCAACAAGAACAAGGATAATGCCACCGACGAAGACGAAAACAAGCAAGCCAAGGACCGCCGAGGTGGCGGCCCGGGCAGTGGTGGCGGAGGGGGCGGCACAAATGCTAATGCAAATAAATTGTTCCCCCCAAATGTCAAGGCGGTGAACATGATCTTCCACACCGGTGAATCTAAGCGAGCTCAGAAGCTCGCAGACAGAGAGGTTTACGCTGCTGAGCCTGCACTTCCGCAATACCTAGACTGGTCAGACGAGTCGATCTCCTTTGATTAGAGTGACCATCCACATAGCATCCCTCATCCCAGCAAGGCCGCGTTGGTACTCAACCCCATAGTAGAAGGTTGCCACCTCACCAGAGTCCTTATGGATGATGGGAGCAGCCTGAATCTCCTATACATCGAGACACCGAGGAAAATGGAAATTCTAGGGTCCCGCATCAGACCATCCGATACAAGATTCAAGGGATTATCCCGGGCATGGAGGCCCAGCCTTTGGGTCAGGTTACCTTGGATGTAATATTCGGCACCCCGAATAATTACCGATGTGAGAGCCTATGCTTTGAAGTCGTACCGTTCTAAAGCGGTTATCATGCGCTCCTCAGCTGATGATGGCTCTATTTTATACGCATTTTTAGAGCTCATTTCTTGCATATTATCTCCATATAGCATGTCCCATTGAGCCAATTACATGTCCATTATGCATGATTTCCAGTTTTTACTCTTTTCATTGCGAGCATTGCATAATCTTTAGTCTTTGTTAGTTTTTTATTAGTTTTCTTTGTTTTTCTGTGTTTTGTAGGTGATGTGGAACTCCCATGGAGTTAGCACAATGAAAATGATCAATTCAGAGGACATCCAGGCGCTAGAGTTAGGCATTTTGGAGTGTCAAATATGACATTTTTCAAAGTGCTCAAATTGAAGATCCAATGCCTTGGGTGGATCCGGCTCGTTCATACGATTCCAACGAGCCCAAGAACACCCAAATCGGAGTTCGTATGAAGAAATGGCGGCCAAAATACTAAAGGGTCCAGAGAAAATGACGGCGTCGGGTACGACCGGGCTCGGTCGTACCGGCGGTTGTACCAGGTCCAGAAAGCTATGAATTTGGCAATATCTTCCATGATTCTTCGTGGATTTTTTTCCCGTTTGTTTCTATAGCTTCCTTGTACATCAAGGGGTGTTTTGGGAAAGGCTCTGGCTCATATAGTGCCATTGGATCAAAGGAGATAAACTACATCCACAGAGGAGACCCGTGGAGGCCGGCTATATAATCTCCATCAACCCTAGCCACTGGCAATCGTTCGTCATTTCCCATCTCGCCCACGTCCAGCCACCATCCACATAAAGAGGCACTTGGGGGCTGTGCCAAGCCCCCATCTCCATTGTTGCAACCTTGGAGGAAGGCCGGAGAGAAGCCGCCGGAGGAGAGCCACCGCGGGGTGCGGTCATGTGCCGTTGCTGTCACACCGTCTTCTTTACCAATACCCCTTCTCCTTCCCCCATCATGGTCTCCGCGATGGGGTGTAACAACTCTTGAACCCCCTATTTATGTGATGTTATTTGAGTAATAGTTGGCTATGAGTGTGGTTACCTAGTAAGCGGTTATTTGATAGGCGTCACCTATTTATGTGTGTCCTCTTCATGTTGTTATTTACCTTTGCGATAGACCTCTAAGTGATAGGCATTGGTATCTTGAGAGGAACACATCTTACCTAGGAGTAAATGGTTGTCCGTAGAACTTATTGCCTTCGGTCCAGTCCTTGTGACCTTAATGTCTTTCCGTTAGCCGCTGATGTATGGGACAAGAAGTAGGATGATTGAGTTGTCTCAATATGGTGCTGCTTGAGAGACAATGTTATGTGAGGGACCACCCACCATCGGTAGATTACTCGTATCTTGTAATGCATGGCACTGACCCAGCCATGACGTGCAGGTAGTCGATAGTTCAACGCTAATCAACGCCGCAGGCGGAACGAGGCCATACTTAGACACCAACGTTACTCAGCTAAAACATCGCATTAATTCTCCCTAGTTTATTCCTCTACCTAGTTTAGTATTTACTTTACGTTCCCTTTAGTACTTAGTTTAATTCTCCCTTTTCATTGTTTCCCCTAGCAACATACTAGTGTAAGCTATTTCCAAACTCCGGTTTGGGTGTGAGCGTAGTTGCCTCTGTGATAACACAGCTGCGGGTTTGGTAGTGTTGCGACACTTTACTTATCACAAAATTGCTACAACACCCTGTGCACTTGTAGGACATCGGTAGACTGGCCTTTGGCAAGTTTGCCGCAGTACCACATTATGCTTACCTGAAGATGAAGATGCCGGGCTCCAACGATGTCATCACGGTTTACGGCAATTACAAGAAATCCCACGAGGCCGATAACTCACAGTGGCCCTGGCCGCAGAGGCAGTCGTAATAGCTGAGCTTGCTGAGATGCACATAGTAGTCGACAAGGACGATATCATCATGACCAAGAGGCAGAAGTCGAGTTCCTCCTTCCAGCCCGGTCAAACACCAAGTTGCTCCAAGTACACCCTACAGATCCTTCCGAGAAAGCTCACATTGAGACCACCCTGGACCCGGCATAGGAAAGCATGCTCTGCGATTTCCTCCATGGGACCTGGGACATCTTTGTCTGGCATCCATCCGATATGCCAGGTATCCCAACAAATATCACAGACCACAGCTTAAACTTGCAGAAAGGGGCCTGACCTATCAAGCAGACATTGCGATGCTTCTCGAAGCTGAAGCGCAAGGCCATGGGTGAAGAGATCGCCAAACTCTTGGAGGCTAGATTCATCTGGTAAGTAAAACACCCGGCCAGGTTAGCCAACCCGATCATGGTACCGAAGAACAGCAACACATGGCGCTTTTGTGTCGATTACAAAGACATAAACAAGATTTGCCCAAAGGATCACTATCCTCTGCCCTACATCGATCAAATTATCGATGCTACCGCAGGGCATGAGCTGTTATCATTTTTGGATGCGTACTCCGGGTACCATCAGATTCGAATGAAGGTGGCCGATCAGGAAGACACCTCCGTCATTACGCCATACGGGCTGTTCTGCTACATCACCATGCCCTTTGGGGTGAAGAATGCAGGGGCCACATACCAGCGTACGATACAAAAATGCCTGGATAAGCAGGTCGGCATCACGATCGAGGCCTATATTGATGATATCATGGTCAAGACCAAGATGGCTTAAACCCTCATTGCCAACCTGACCGAGACCTTCGACAATTTACGTAAATTCCAGATGAAGCTCAATCTTGACAAGTGTGTCTTTGGCATATCATTCGGAAAGCTTCTGGGTTTTATCGCCCCGCAGTACGGAATAGAGGCTAATCCAGAGAAGATCGCAGCGCTTGACAAGCTGAGCAAGCCGCAAGAGCTGAAAGACATCCAAAAGCTGGCCGGATGCATCGCTTCCCTGAGCTGATTTATATCCCGGCTTGGTGAGAAGGCACTCCCTCTGCACCGGCTCCTGAAGAAATCAAAGGAGGTTGTCTGGACTGCTGAAGCTAGAGCGTCCTTGGAAGAAATCAAGCAGTTGCTGGTGACCAACCCGACCCTCGCAGCACCCCGGGAAGGTGAGCCGATGTTGTTTTACATATCGGCCACCCACCAGGTGGTCAGTGTAGTCCTGGTGGGTGACCGCAAGGAGGAGGGCCATGCATACAAAGTCTAAAGGCCGGTCTACTACATGTCCGAGGTGCTCTTGCCATGCATACATGTTTATTTATACTCGGCTTCCCGAGATGCATACAACCATGGCCTATTGCTAATCTACTCTATGATTTCTGACAGGGTGGACTGATCTTCGGTCTCCAAAGCGTACGGGAGCACCTCGGCAAAGAAGGTGGACAGGTTAACTGGGTTAGCGTCCCTATCGAGTGGATCTTCCCGGACAATGGTCTCCAGATCTAAGTCGGGGTAGTGTGACTTCAGCATTGCGAAAGCATGCCGAGCGCTGAGCTCTTCCATTGGATGATCCGGGCTAGGCCTTGTTGGAGCCGCATTGCCAGCATGAAGAACTTCATCAGCAATGTTTCACTAGGCCAGAGCGTTAGGAAGGCGGCCTCCATGGCTGGTCAACATCGACACCCTCCACAACGTCTTGGAGGAACCCGGTGACACCGAGGAGGTCGAGAACCTCGACGAGGAGATGGGCGAGATGGCTGAGAGCTGCCCAGATGCAATTCTGATCCCGGCGCCGCTCCGTTTATGGCAGGCAATGTCGACCTATGAGTGCTACATGGTGGAGACGGAAGCATCTCGGAAGGCCGCCGGGGACACCGCCGCTACCGCCGAGTCTGACTTGTCTTTCGAGGACTTGCCCGAGGCCGACCTGAACGTATTAATCACAGGCACTGACCTGGACAGCGTGCGGATGGAGGCAGCATGACAGAAGACCTTGAAGGCATTAAAGAATGTAAACACAGAGAAGAATCGCCTGCTCCGGAGGTAGGCCGAGCTGATACCATCGGAAGAACTCCTCCAGGCTCGCCCCGAGTGCTGCCTTCCAGCCAATGCTGCGGCCACACTGGCGCATTCCTGCAAGGCAATGAACGACCAGTTCAACAGCACAACACAAACTCCCCCACCATGTTTCCGCACACCCGCCAAGAACATGCAGGCGGCGGCCGGAGTGTTTAACAACATCACCCTTCCGAACGATCACCTAGATCAGGCTCAGTTCGAGGGGCTAGAGCTACTGAAGATGGTGGTGGTACAGCAAAACCAGTATGCCAGATCTAAGAGCACGGCAGGCACCACCGGTCATGTTGGAGCAATTGCGAGCTCGGCCTCCTGGTCGCATTGCAGCGCCCTTGCCGCACGCTGGTCAGCCCAGCCAATTTGAGGCAACGCCGTCCAGACTCTAGCACCCCGGAGGCCGGTCCTGTGCTTCGATGTGCCGTGCGGCCCACCTCCTTGCAAAACCAAAAGACAACGGATCGCACGGTTGCGGGAGGATGCCCGACGTCCAGGCCGCCGTTCACTGATCAGGACTGCGCCACTAGCAGAGATGAGGACCGTCACATCATCACCGTGATACGGTCAAACATCGATCTGACCTGCTTCACGGATGATATCGTCGATTATCTCTTCCCAAAGAACTTTAACTTACGCCGGATCGAGCCATTCGACGGAGAGCTGAACTTGAAACTTTGGTTGTCGGACTATGTTGCCGCAGTCCAGCTGGCCAATGGGGATGCGTTTCATGCCATCGAGTACCTATCGATCATGCTCAAAGGATCGGCCCGTGCTTGGCTGAACACACTACTGCCCAGATGGATCTTCTGTTGGAACGACATCCAGCAGGGGTTTCTCGGCAATTTTATGGGCACATACCAGAGACCGGCCACTCGGGATTATCTCAACAATGTCATTCACGAGGATGGTGAGACTGCTTGCCAGGTCCTCGCCCGATGGCTTAAAAAAACTATATTGTTGATATCATCGGCGCAGAGGCCATAGCCACGTTCAAAACCGGTGTCCGGGATGAGATGCTCATACGCGACCTCGGCAAGGGCTCGCTCCTCACCATGGCTGACTTGATGGATGTCGCCACTTCGTACGCGTCCAGTGAGGAAGCGTGGGTGGCCAAGCAAAAGACCATGTCGACCCCGGCACGGCGTGGAGACCCGGGCACTTCTGGGGCAAAAGACCAATACGGCCGGCCCCGGTGCGACAACCGCAATCAAAAATGAAGGAATGACGGACAGGGCGACGACGAGGTCAACACCTAGTTCGAAGGACAGCGCCAGGGCGGCCAAGGGTAGAAAAAGTGACAGTGGCCGAACAAGAAGAAGCAAGGCGGTCCTGATTTCGATGAGATCATGGACATGCCTTGTGATTACCACTCACTCGAGGATCCTAACCTACCTCGGGCCAACCACACAAACTAGCAATGCTACTGGCACAAGCGGGCAATGCGGGAGGCCAACAAGAACAAGGATAATGCCACCGACGAAGACGAAAACAAGCAAGCCAAGGACCGCCGAGGTGGCGGCCCGGGCAGTGGTGGCGGAGGGGGCGGCACAAATGCTAATGCAAATAAATTGTTCCCCCCAAATGTCAAGGCGGTGAACATGATCTTCCACACCGGTGAATCTAAGCGAGCTCAGAAGCTCGCAGACAGAGAGGTTTACGCTGCTGAGCCTGCACTTCCGCAATACCTGGACTGGTCAGACGAGTCGATCTCCTTTGATTAGAGTGACCATCCACATAGCATCCCTCATCCCAGCAAGGCCGCGTTGGTACTCAACCCCATAGTAGAAGGTTGCCACCTCACCAGAGTCCTTATGGATGATGGGAGCAGCCTGAATCTCCTATACATCGAGACACCGAGGAAAATGGAAATTCTAGGGTCCCGCATCAGACCATCCGATACAAGATTCAAGGGATTATCCCGGGCATGGAGGCCCAGCCTTTGGGTCAGGTTACCTTGGATGTAATATTCGGCACCCCGAATAATTACCGATGTGAGAGCCTATGCTTTGAAGTCGTACCGTTCTAAAGCGGTTATCATGCGCTCCTCAGCTGATGATGGCTCTATTTTATACGCATTTTTAGAGCTCATTTCTTGCATATTATCTCCATATAGCATGTCCCATTGAGCCAATTACATGTCCATTATGCATGATTTCCAGTTTTTACTCTTTTCATTGCGAGCATTGCATAATCTTTAGTCTTTGTTAGTTTTTTATTAGGTTTCTTTGTTTTTCTGTGTTTTGTAGGTGATGTGGAACTCCCATGGAGTTAGCACAATGAAAATGATCAATTCAGAGGACATCCAGGCGCTAGAGTTATGCATTTTGGAGTGTCAAATATGACATTCTTCAAAGTGCTCAAATTGAAGATCCAATGCCTTGGGTAGATCCGGCTCGTTCATACGATTCCAACGAGCCCAAGAACACCCAAATCGGAGTTCGTATGAAGAAATGGCGGCCAAAATACTAAAGGGTCCAGAGCAAATGACGGCGTCGGGTACGACCGGGCTCGGTCGTACTGGCGGTTGTACCAGATCCAGAAAGCTATGAATTTGGCAATATCTTCCATGATTCTTCGTGGATTTTTTTCCCGTTTGTTTCTATAGCTTCCTTGTACATCAAGGGATGTTTTGGGAAAGGCTCTGGCTCATATAGAGCCATTGGATCAAAGGAGAGAAACTACATCCACAGAGGAGACCCGTGGAGGCCGGCTATATAATCTCCATCAACCCTAGCCACTGGCAATCGTTCGTCATTTCCCATCTCGCCCACGTCCAGCCACCATCCACATAAAGAGGCACTTGGGGGCTGTGCCAAGCCCCCATCTCCATTGTTGCAACCTTGGAGGAAGGCCGAGAGATGCCGCCGGAGGAGAGCCACCGCGGGGTGCGGCCATGTGCCGTTGCTGTCACACCGTCTTCTTTACCAACACCCCTTCTCCTTCCCCCATCATGGTCTCCGCGATGGCGTGTAACAACTCTTGAACCCCCTTTTTATGTGATGTTATTTGAGTAATAGTTGGCTATGAGTGTGGTTACCTAGTAAGCGGTTATTTGATAGGCGTCGCCTATTTATGTGTGTCCTCTTCATGTTGTTATTTACCTTTGCGATAGACCTCTGAGTGATAGGCATTGGTATCTTGAGAGGAACACATCTTACCTAGGAGTAAATGGTTGTCCGTAGAACTTATTGCCTTCGGTCCAGTCCTTGTGACCTTAATGTCTTTCCGTTAGCCGCTGATGTATGGGACAAGAAGTAGGATGATTGAGTTGTCTCAATATGGTGCTGCTTGAGAGACAATGTTATGTGAGGGACCACCCACCATCGGTAGATTACTCGTATCTTGTAATGCATGGCACTGACCCAGCCATGATGTGCAGGTAGTCGATAGTTCAACGCTAATCAACGCCGCAGGCGGAACGAGGCCATACTTAGACACCAACGTTACTCAGCTAAAACATCGCATTAATTCTCCCTAGTTTATTCCTCTACCTAGTTTAGTATTTACTTTACGTTCCCTTTAGTACTTAGTTTAATTCTCCCTTTTCATCGTTTCCCCTAGCAACATACTAGAGTAAGCTATTTCCAAACTCCGGTTTGGGTGTGAGCGTAGTTGCCTCTGTGATAACATAGCTGCGGGTTTGGTAGTGTCATCCTTTTCGCTCCCTGTGGGTTCGACACTTTACTTATCACAAAATTGCTACAACACCCTGTGCACTTGTAGGACATCGGTAGACTGGCCTTTGGCAAGTTTGCCGCAGTACCACATTATGCTTACCTGAAGATGAAGATGCCGGGCTCCAACGATGTCATCACGGTTTACGGCAATTACAAGAAATCCCACGAGGCCGGTAACTCACAGTGGCCCTGGCCGCAGAGGCAGTCGTAATAGCTGAGCTTGCTGAGATGCACATAGTAGTCGACAAGGACGATATCATCATGACCAAGAGGCAGAAGTCGAGTTCCTCCTTCCAGCCCGATCAAACACCAAGTTGCTCCAAGTACACCCTACAGATCCTTCCGAGAAAGCTCACATTGAGACCACCCTGGACCCGGCATAGGAAAGCACGCTCTGCGATTTCCTCCATGGGAACTGGGACATCTTTGTCTGGCATCCATCCGATATGCCAGGCATCCCAACAAATATCACAGAGCACAGCTTAAACTTGCAGAAAGGAGCCTGACCTATCAAGCAGACATTGCGATGCTTCTCGAAGCTGAAGCGCAAGGCCATGGGTGAAGAGATTGCCAAACTCTTGGAGGCTAGATTCATCTGGTAAGTAAAACACCCGGCCAGGTTAGCCAACCCGATCATGGTACCGAAGAACAGCAACACATGGCGCTTTTGTGTCGATTACAAAGACATAAACAAGGTTTGCCCAAAGGATCACTATCCTCTGCCCTACATCGATCAAATTATCGATGCTACCGCAGGGCATGAGATGTTATCATTTTTTGATGCGTACTCCAGGTACCATCAGATTCGAATGAAGGTGGCCGATCAGGAAGACACCTCCGTCATTACGCCATACGGGCCGTTCTGCTACATCACCATGCCCTTTGGGGTGAAGAATGCGGGGGCCACATACCAGCATACGATGCACAAATGCCTGGATAAGCAGGTCGGCATCACGATCGAGGCCTATATTGATGATATCATGGTCAAGACCAAGATGGCTTAAACCCTCATTGCCAACCTGACCGAGACCTTCAACAATTTACGTAAATTCCAGATGAAGCTCAATCTTAACAAGTGTGTCTTTGGCATATCATTCGGAAAGCTTCTGGGTTTTATCGCCCCGCAGTGCGAAATAGAGGCTAATCCAGAGAAGATCGCAGCGCTTGACAAGCTGAGCAAGCCGCAAGAGCTGAAAGACATCCAAAAGCTGGCCGGATGCATCGCTTCCCTGAGCTGATTTATATCCCGGCTTGGTGAGAAGGCACTCCCTCTGCACCGGCTCCTGAAGAAATCAAAGGAGTTTGTTTGGACTGCTGAAGCTAGAGCGTCCTTGGAAGAAATCAAGCAGTTGCTGGTGACCAACCCGACCCTCGCAGCACCCCGGGAAGGTGAACCGATGTTGTTTTACATATCAGCCACCCACCAGGTGGTCAGTGTAGTCTTGGTGGGTGACCGCAAGGAGGAGGGCCATGCATACAAAGTCTAAAGGCCGGTCTACTACATGTCCGAGGTGCTCTTGCCATGCATACATGTTTATTTATACTCGGCTTCCCGAGATGCATACAACCATGGCCTATTGCTAATCTACTCTATGATTTCTGACAGGGTGCACTGACCTTCGGTCTCCAAAGCGTACGGGAGCACCTCGGCAAAGAAGGTTTACAGGTTAACTGGGTTAGCGTCCCTATCGAGTGGATCTTCCCGGACAATGGTCTCCAGATCTAAGTCGGGGTAGTGTGACTTCAGCATTGCGAAAGCATGCCGAGCGCTGAGCTCTTTCATTGGATGATCCGGGCTAGGCCTTGTTGGAGCCGCATTGCCAGCATGAAGAACTTCATCAGCAATGTTTCACTAGGCCAGAGCGTTAGGAAGGCGGCCTCCATGGCTGGTCGGGCCAATTGTGCTAGATGCTCTGGCAAAGACGTGACCATTCCTTCTTCCCGGAACTGCACCCATAAGGCTTGGAGGTGTTTTTTCTCTGGATCATTCAAGTGCTCATAATATCGGGCAGCAGAAATGGCATCAGCTTCCAAATCAGGGAAGAGCACTGCACAACTAAGAGCGTAAGGACAAGTCAAAGGGCAAAACAAGATACTGGGCAGAAAAAAGCTTACCAGCCATGGTGGATTCCGCCTTGTCCAGGCCGATCTCTGCCGCCCAGTGATACGTCTCCAACGTATCGATAATTTATGAAGTATTCATGCTATATTATTTTTATGGACTAACTTATTAATCTAGTGCACGGTGCCAGTTTCCGTTTTCTGCATGTTTTTTGTTTTACAGAAAATTAATATCTAGGAAGGTCAAAACACCCCGGCGATTTAATATGATTTTTTATTGAATATATGTGATTTTTGGGCAAAGGAATCAATGCAAAACAATGCTCGAGGGCCCCACAAGGGCAGGTGGCACGACCACCCCCTGGCCGCGCCAGGGGCCCTTGTGGCCAGCCCTTAAATCAGTTGGTGCCCTTCTTTGGCTGCAAGAAAGCCAATTTCCGGAGAAAAATCCCCTCAAAATTTCAACCTGATCGGAGTTACGGATCTCCGGCTATTAAAGAAACGATGAAAGGCCAGAAAACAGTAGCGAAAACAGAGAGAAGAGATCCAATCTCGGAGGGGCTCTCACCCCTCCGGGATCCATGAAGGCCAAGGACCAGAGGGGAGAACCTCTCCCCATCTAGGGGGAGGCCATGGAGGAGCAAGCCGGAGGGGAGCCTCTTTCCCCCCTCTCTCTCGGTGGCACCGGAGTGCCGCCGGGGGAACCATCACCGCAGTGATCGTCTTCATCAATGTCGCCGTCTTCATCACCTTCCTCACCTCTATTCAGCGGTCCACTCTCCCGCAACCCGCTGTAATCCCCTACTTGAACATGGTGTTTTGGTGCTATGAATTATTATCCAATGATTTGTGTCATCGCTATTGTGTTTGAGTTGATTATTGTTGTCCTATGGGTTAATTGGTGAATTGCTATGATTGGTTTAAAATGCTTGTGGTTATGTTACTGTCCTTTGGTGCCCATCATATGAGCGCATGCGTGGATCACACCATAGGGTTAGTTGTATGTTTATAGGACTATGCATGTGGCGGCAGGAGTGACCGAAACCTAGCCCGACCATGGAAATTGATACAAAACTTGCCATCTTTCTAGTAACTTGCCTAATTGCCTAGGGACAATTCCTCACACCATACCACCATTATTCCACACTCGCTATTTGTATTATATTGTAATATATTCTATCTTTATTTAGTCAGCACCTACTTTTATGTTTATGTTCTTGCAAAGCCATCCCTTTATACCCACTTCGTAGTTTTATTTCTTGTTTTTAGATAAAGCAAACGCTGAGTGTACGTAGGGTTGTATCAGTGGCAGATATGACCTGAGAGAATATTGATCTTACCTTTAGCTCCTTGTGGGTTCGACACTCCATACTTACCACTTCCATCTTTGAAAAGTACTATGATGAATCCTTGCACTTGAGGATTATCACCAGGCATGCCAAATTGGCGTTCTTCACTAACTCCTTTAACTTGCCGACCTCTTCAGTCAGGGGGGACACCTTTTCCTGCAAGGATCCGAGTTTTTCTTCATTAGCTTTGGTGTGAAGATATAAATTCCGGCATCCTATGACCATCTCTGATAGCTCCTTGGCTTTGGATTGCAGCTCGTCTATTGCTACCTGGTCCTCATCGAATTGTTTCCTCCAACGCTCATGGGCCTCCTTCTCTTAGGCCAGCTTCTTCTGCTCAGCCTCGACCTACTTTCTCAGCACCTCGGCAGCTTCTTGGGCTACCTTGGTTTTCTACTCCTTGTCATGGAACATCTGAGAGAACTTCTCAGTTTTGTCCCGAGCAGACTGGAGCAGTGCTTTGGAGTCAGGGCTGATGTAGTTTTTGAGTCACTGCTGCAGCTCGGCAATTTTCTTAGCCACTGCATAAAAGATTCAGTTTGTAAGTGCTCAAACAAATCAAAAAGGACAGGCCAGACAATCAGCTACAGCTCAGTACTTATGGATGGTGTCGCTAAGGCTCTTGCTTAAGTTGGCATTTTTCTGCTGCTCGGCGGATAGTTGTTCCTTCAGCCGAGCAACCTCCCTCCTAAGGGCATGGTTTTCTTGAAACAAATAACATAGCGGTATCTGCATCAGAAGTGCTCTATTTAACCCTCTGACCGCCCTTGCCAGTAAGGGTGGACACGGTCCGGGCCGGTCCGGTCCCTGACGGAGCTGCCATTTGGACCGGCCGCCGGCGGACCGGACCGAGCAGCGCGGCGGTCCTCTTTTCCTGGACCGGACCGGCGGAGGTAAAGCTCGGGCCGGACCGACAGGACTGGCGGCGGCGGCGAGGTCGTGACCACGGCAGCCGCGAGAGACGACTCCGGCGAGCTCCTGGACACGGTGGAGACAACTGCATGGTCGAGAACGGAGACGGTTGACACATGGCAGCAACGGGACGCGAGTTTTACATGGGCACGTTTGTTCTTTAGCAGTTTTTCCACTACATGCAAGCAATTTACGCGTGCATGAGCCCACGATTTTTGTGCGTACGGGCCTTGCCGTGATTAGGGGATCAAGTTTTACGTGGGGTTAGTCGTGGGATGACGCCGTAATTGACGGATCCAACCTTGTTTCTCTAGTTATTTCTGTTATCTTTCGACGAAAAAAAGGAATGGAAAACGGCCCACGATTTTCTGTGTGCGGACGGGGCAGCCACGATCACGCCCGTGTGCAACCAGTGTTATTGCGGGCTTCTTCATCAGGGTCTGCCGCTGCTGAAAATTACTGAAGATTCTGAAAATACTGACGAAACTGAAAATACTGAAGATTCTGACGAAACTGAACCACTATTGCACGTACAGATTTAGTAAGCTTCTTACGTAGGAAACTAGGAATAGGAGTTTCCTTCTGTTTTCTGTTCGATTGAATAAAAGGAAACAACAATGTGGAATAAAACTAAACGGCCCATGGAGTTAGTCTTGGGATGGTGCCGTGATTATCGGATCTAATCCCCTTTCTCTTGTCCTTTCTCTTTTCTGTTGGACTGAATAATAGGAAAGAAACTTCAGCGCGCGACCTGAGTCTTCTACCTCTTGCCCCTGTCTCTTCAATTGGCTGAATTACACTTGATTCCGGTGAACAACGCCGGGGCGGGGC
This sequence comes from Elymus sibiricus, assembly GCA_039707655.1. Taxonomy (NCBI): domain Eukaryota; kingdom Viridiplantae; phylum Streptophyta; class Magnoliopsida; order Poales; family Poaceae; genus Elymus; species Elymus sibiricus. Next base: position 517,047,301 of record CM077672.1, on the reverse strand, counting down.
ATGGCCAGGGCGTCGCCGGCGGCTGCGATGTCGAGGAACGATCTGCAGCTTCGGTCCGCTCGGTCGGACCGGTTAAAGCCCGCGACCGGACCGAGTAAATTTCGGGCTGAAATTTGGTAACCGGACCGGCCAATTTCTTCAACGGGCCAGGACTGATCGGTCCGATCCAGAACGGGCCGAAAAGCCCGCTCGCTCCGTCCAGCCTGACTTGCCAGGCTGATCAGAGGCTCGGGGGCTAATGTAACCGCGTTTGAAACAAGAAAAAGAAAGTCGAACAAGCAAGTGGTTCCTGAAGAACAGACTTTGATCCTCCGGCCTTCTAGCCTGGCTGAGTCTCAGGGGCTACTGCATCCCAATCAAAAGAAACAAGGCTGAAGCGCAAAAAATCTCCAAGGGGAAGATTGTTGGGACAAACCCCGGACCAGCTCGCCGCTCATCTCCTCTCTCACTCGCTCAGACGAAGGTGGAAGGAGGAGCACACTGGACACAAGTTTTTCCGGCGCACAAACGCCCCGCCGCACGAACGGCGCCTCGGCCGCACGAACGGCCTTACTTCACTGGGCACATACCCCGGCTCGGCTCATACCGTCACCGTGGCTCGGCAACACACCGGCGCCCTTACATCAGTACACAATGGAGGGTTTTATACCCAGGCTAGCGCACACACGCGACTCGGCCACCAACTTCACGCACGCACGTCCAGCACTAATCTTGCTAACTAACCACATGACCTGGTAGCTAACCAACTAACTAGCCTACATGCACGCTTCATATCCATCTGATGCATGCACCTAGCTAACAACCTGGACGTAGCCCGGCTTTGTAGCCCTCTGCTACCCACACACGCAGCGCCTGCTCAACCATCGCCACAGCAACGGACACGCTCGCCAAGACCATCGACGCGGCCACGCACCGGCGCCTGGCTCGACGCGCACACACACACGTGGCTTATGTCTAACAAAGATTTTGATCCTCAGACCAGCCTTCCAGCTCGGCCTGAGTCTCGGGGGCTACTACACATTGCGTGAAAAATTCAAGTCCTACGAGAAGATTTTGATTCTTAGACCAGCCTTCCAGCCTGACCTGAGTCTCGAGGGCTACTGCACATTGCTCAAAAAATTCAAGTCCTACAAGAAAATTTCGATCCTCGGACCGGCCTTCCAGCACGGCCTAAGTCTCGGGGGCTACTGCACACTATGCAGAAAATTCAAGTCCTAGAAGAAACGACCCGCAGCCCGGCTTATGATGTGAGCTGGACCACGGCTTGGGGGCTATAGGAAGGATAGTTCAAGAAAACAAGAAAAGAAAATTTTGAGCTATAGGCCGGATTCAAAGTACCGACCTACAGCTCGAGGGCTACTGCCTATATGGGAAACTCAAAGAAAAGATCAGTGAAGTTACTAACCTCAATGGATGACTCAAAGACCGTAGTCAGCTGCTTCACGGCATCCGCCATGGTCTTGCCATCTTTTCGTGTACAGGTCAGGGCGGTCCTTTGATCCTTGGTTAGTAAGGATTGAACCCGGCCGGCTTCATCGCTCGCTGTTGGACCACATTCCTCGTCTCCGAGGAGTCGACCGTCATCTCTAACGGCATCCGCCTGATTGCCGTGCTGGCAGAAGAACAAGGCACCACCCACCGGGAGCGCGAGTTCACAATTGTCCCAACGTCAGCAAGCGGCCTTTTGGAGGATGCCGCTGAAGGAGCTGGAGCAGCCGGCGTGGTCTACACCATGACTAACTCCCTTGTCATCTCTGGTGTGGGGACATCATCGACAACATCTCCAGTCACCGGCTCGTTTTCCTGCGCCCCGTGGGCCGGGTCCACTTCTTCCTGGTCGCCAGCCGGCGAGCTTGCTGAAGGGTTTTCCATGACCACGTTAGCAGCAGCCACGACGGCCGGTCCAGCCTTCTCCGTTGGACGGTTAGCCGGGCTGGCGCGCTTCGGTAGATTTTTCATCGCCTCAGGGACAGTTGCATCTTCCAGCGGCGGTGCCATGGAAAGCGGCCTTGCCATCAGTGCCCCCTCGGCGGTCCTTGGAACTTCTGAGATGGACGGTTCCTTGGTGGTGTTGCCGGATTGGCCAGGCAGATCATCACCCAGTTTCCTCTGCCTCCTGCAAACTGAGCGAGTTGAGGTGAGAGGTTCAATCATAAAGGACAAGGTATAGAAGGAAGTCGACACTTACTTGGTACCGTTAACACTTTTCTTCACTTCCTAGGGTGGAGGAAGCAGCAACGTCCCTCCACTGGCCGTTGCCGAGGAGACTGGCATCCCGACTGCTAGGTCTTGGTGTCTTTTCTTTCGGGGCTCTGCACCGGCTTTGGTTTTTGGCCTAGGCACGGGCATCTGGGAACCTGAGGCCCCATTGTCACGACCTCTCTTTGTCAAAATGAACCTCCTTGAGCCGTCCTCCTCATCTTCGGTGCTCGAGGATGAATCAGTGCTCCCGGTCTCCTCCTTGACATCTCGGCTTCCACCGACACCAGCATCTCGGTTGTCGGTCTGTGTGACATCCACCAACAGGAGCTGCTGCAAGTTGGCATCCAGCGGGTCTTCGGGCTGAGGCACCGACGATGACAGGGATTCGGAGATTCTCTGCCAAGCCTAAGAAAAGCAGTGTTAGGCTAGGCAGATCGGCAAAAGAAATTGATAAATTTAGATCAAGTAACACTTACTTCAATTGGCGGATCAGCAGAGGTGAAGCCGGCCCATTCGACCTCCTCCGGGAACTCAGCCGTCTTCCCCTTGAACATCAAGGAGATCATCCCTTGAAGTGATCTCCCCTCGTAGAAGTCATCTTGCAAACTCCAGGTTGGGTCATCCTCGCCAGTGTACTTGAACATCGGGTGGATCCTGGCCTTGAGAGGCTGGATTCCCCGGTGCAGGACAGCTATCATCACCTTGACCATGGTGAGGCCATCCTTGGCATGATCCCGCATGATCTTGTGCAGCTTAGTGACCTCCTTGGTGTCAGCCGGCGTGTATTTTGGGCTCTAGGAGTTGCGCTGGCTTGGTGGAACCGGGGTGAAGGCCTCGATGAGGCCGGATATCGGCAGATCACCGTTCTTGATGTCTGGGATGTAAAACCATGGACGTCGATAACAACCGACCGTTCGGTCTGGGAGCACCCCAGACCGAACGTTTCGTTCGGGATGGAAGGGGCATCGATCGAACAACTTGTTCGGGAAGAGAACGCCCCAGCCCGAACGCCCCACCCACCGAGCCCTACAGGCCTTTTTCCTGTAAAAAGAAAAACGAAAATTAAAGCCCGTGTATGACTAGTTAAAAGCCCAGTTTTTCTATGACTAATAAACACTGGTCTTTTGCATGACAAAATTGCCATGGACTTTTGCCATTCTATGAAAGAAATTGCCATGTTCAAGTTTATGTTTTCAAAAATGGCGCAAAAAAAGAAGAAGTCATGGCAACCTGCATCTCTACAGTACGAAAAGCTGCCATCACTACGAAGTTTACAAAAAAAAGGAAAAAAGTTGCCATGAAGTGATATGGTGAAAAAAGTTCTCTCTAGACACATAGAAATTTTTTGGGAAAAAATGGAGAAAACATTTTAAGTTGTAATGATATCGTACATGTAATCCCCATGGCAAAACAAATTTCAAAGAATCAAAACTTTTTGCCATGGAAAAAACAATTTTGAAAGAACAAACTTGCCGTGTTCTCAAACTTATTTGTAATGGCCATGACAAACATTCTTCGGAAGGACATGGCAAAATGACACAATGAACCATGGCAAAAAATGCATTTAGTTGCCATGGAAAAAAAACACATTTATAAACAATACTGATTTTAGTTGCCATGGCAAGTTTGCCATGTTTTTGAACATCTTAGGTTGCCATGTTTTTGAACATCATTAGTTGCCATAGCAAGTTTGCCATGTTTTTGAACATCATTAGTTTGTCATGTTTTTGAACATTTTAAAATGCCATGGAAAATTTGCCATATTTTTGAACATCTACAAAGTTTGACATATTTTTAAACATCTATAACTTTGCCATGGCAAGTTTGCATGTTTTTGAACATGTTAATTAAAGAAGTTTGCCATGGCATAAAATGGAGTAAAATTTGCCATGGCAAAAATGGTTTAATTTTTGCCATGGCAAAAATGTAGTACTTTTGCCATGGAAATAAATTAAAAAATGCCATGGTTACACAAGTATATTTAGGATGCTACATAGTAATATTTGCCATGTTCGATAAAATGTAAATTTGCCATAATATTTAAATTAAAATTGCCATGGCAACTTAAAATAAAAATTGCAATGGCAACTTAAACTAAAATTTGCCATGTGAAATAAAAGTATTTTTGCCATGGCAAAATATGGAGTTAAATTTGCCATGGCAAAAGTGAAGTAAAAATTTGCCATGGCAAAAAATGGATTAATTTTGCCATGGCAAAAATGGAGTACTTTTGCCATGGAATAAATTAAAAAATGTCATGGCTATACAAGTATACTTACCGTGCTATGTAAATTTGCCATCATATTTAAAACAAAATTGCCATGCTCTTTACAATAAATTTGCCTTGGCAACTTAAAGTAAAAATTGCCATGGCAACTTAAACTAAAATTTGCCGTGTGAATAAAAGTATTTTTGCCATGGCAAAAATGGAGTAAAATTTGCCAAACAAGGGCATGACAGAGGCTGTGGATGTTCTTAATATTCAAAAAAATAAATAAATAAAGAAAATCTGTAACCAATGCCACCGCTTGAATTAATTTGTAAAATACATAGACTGTAAAATGTTGTGAAATCATTGACATGATTCTTAGAGACAAAAAAATTGTATGCTGGTAATTTCAAGCATTCATGCATGGGTGGTTGGTAATTGTAGGCATTCACGTACAGGATGGTTCGGAAGCATTTAGAGGGAGCCACATAGGGATCCAAGCATTGCTCACCTTCAAAACCTATTTCCTGACACTGCGCGGTCCTGATCCAGAGGAGCAGCGCCTCACACACCCGAGCCTCGTGCAGCTCGCCTCCCTCGAGCTCGCACCCGAGCCTCATACAGCCTTCCGCGCGCGGCCCTCCGAGCTCGCTGCCTGCCATCGACTGGACCCAGCCGAGCACCGCGCCCGCCGCCCCCTGTGATGTATACCTACTTTCGAGCAATTCATAGTGAAAACTATAATCTGAGAAAATTCATAGTAAAGTGAATATCAATTTCCCATGGCCTGAAAAAATTCATAGCAAAAAACGAGGCAAATTTGCCATGGCAACTATTTACTAAAACAAAAGATGGTAGCTAAAAATTGTTGATGCCAAAAAAATGATGACAATTTGCTATGTTGCTACACAAGTACAAAATGCAGCAGCAACAAAACTAGTTAATCAAAAAAATACAAGAATCAAACATACTTTTAAACCATGGTGCCAGATTCACGTTTACAGAAAAGTTACCATGGTAATACAGATGAATTTGCCATCGTTTATGAACATCGTTTAGGAACACAGATAGAGATAAAATTGCCGTGATGGTGTGCGACTATTACAAAGATTTCTAAAAAATTGCCGTGATGATGTGTGAACTCAGTACTCATAGCAACTTAGTCCAATCACCAAAGCAAAACACTGCATATGATCTAGAGGGAAAACAGAAGCAATCATAAAAAACGGAGATAGCGTGCATACCACAGGAGCAGCCGCAGCTCCTGTTCGCTCGGCAGTGTGGGAATAGGAAGACGAAGCCGCCAACCTCTCTAGATCCTGTCCGAGCAGCAGCTCCTCCTCTAGCACGCCGCCTACGCGAGCACTAGCAGCTCCTCTGGTGGAGGGCACTGGCCCATTGACGGCCGTCAGCTGTCGATGCAGGAAGCCACGCCAGACCCGGCGCGTCATGCTTGTGCGAGGCAAAAACGGCGGAGATGGAGCTCCAGGACGGAAGCCGCGATGTCGCCGGCTGCTCGCGAGCAGCGCCGCGCGCAGCTGCAACCCCGCCATGGCTGTCGCTTGTTGGATCGCCGCCGGAGCCGAAGGAGACTCCTCTCGCACGGCGACCAAGGGGATCGCCGCCGAAGCCGAAGGGGGCTCCTCTCGCAACGGCGACGATGGGGATCGCCGCCGGCGCCGCAGATGCAGTGCATGAGCTCCTCCTCTCCTCGCATGGCGACGAAGGGGAACGCCGCCGGCCATTACGCGCAGCCGCCGCACACCGCGGTGACCCCTCCAAGGCTACCGCCGGTCGGACCCAGCTCGGCTGCCTCCACCGCTGGCAACAGGGCCAGCCATCGCCGGAGAACCGCCTGGGATGGAGAGAGGAATGATTCGGCCGCGGGTTGTGTGTGTGGGGAAGGAAGAGGATAAGGGAGGGGATAGCGACGGGAGAGAGAAGAAGGTGAGTGGTGCGTGTGGGTCGTTCGCGACGATTTCTGTTTTCCCCGAACGAGTGCCTGGGATGACGTGGCAACGGGAGACCATCAAGATTCGTGCAGCGACTACGAGCACGTTCAGCGCGACTTGCCTCAAACCGGAACGTTCGGCACTTATCGATTCCAAAAACCATCCCTCCTGCCACTTTTTGTTGGGTTCGGCCAACTCTCCATCGAGGTAACCGGCTCCAGCTACCTTGGTAATGGCGCCTCCCCCCACTCGTAGGTCTCTGTAACATTTGTCTGGAGTTTGATCGAGAAGTATTGGTGCCAGAGACCGAAATGTGGCTTGATGCTGAGGAATAGCTCGCACAAGGCCACGAAGCAGGCGATATGCAGAACGCCATTCGGGATCAAGTGGTGGAGTTGGAGGCCATAGAAGTGAAGGAGACCCCTGAAGAAAGGATGGAAGGTGAAACCCAAACCCCGAAGGAGGAACGGGATGAAAGATACCCGCTCGTAGTTGCGCAGGCACGCGACCAACTCAGCGACCTCCTCTTCGTCCGCGTTCGTTGTCACCGACGAGCAGCATTCAACGACTCTAGGCGGTGGCAAGTAACCCAACTTTGTGAGGTGCTCAAGGTGCCCTTCGGTGATAGTGGACACCATCCACTTGCCTTTGATGTCGGAAGCAACCTTCAGCTTCCCTCTGCCGTCGGTGGCGCCCTTGCTGGCAGCGACTTTCTTGCCCGCGGCGTCGCCCTTTGATGTTGGGATCTTCTCTGACTTGGGAGGCATGGCGGCTATCGTGCGTGCGAGGGTAGAGCGAGGTGGATCTAGCAGAGAGCTTGAGCAGCGGTAGGAATGGAGGTGGAGCACTCGAGAGGGAGTGAGAGAAATGGAGAAAAGGAGCAACAAAGGGGCAAGTGCAGAGACCCTTGATGGTTCTCCCTTATAAACAACAGACGGAAAGGAAATGGTAGCAGCCCTGCCATGACATGTGGCAACATTAATCTGCCCACTCCCCATTATCTCATGCTTAATGCATGCAGGAATTGAGGCATTTCCCGTAATAATGCCAGCGCTCGAGACGTGGCGTCCAATCACGTCGTGATGACTGATAGGGCGTGGCCTGGATGGGCCCCATGATCCCATGCACACATCAAGTTGTCTGATGGTCAGCATGACTGAGGTGGTCCGGTTTGACTAGTTAGACTGAGGCTTGGTTCAGTCCCAACCCAACCAAGGCTTCAAGACTTCAAGATTTTCATAGGCACTGCACTAGGAATTGGCCTACACAAGCCGGTTTCATGGGACGACTTGCCACGGAGGCCAGCTATCTACATCAACAGAACAAGATCGGGCCCGGCCGCCATTCAGATAGGTAGGCCGGACTTAAGCTGCATGGCGGATGAAGGATATTAATGTCCTGCAACTGCACAGGGTTTAGTTGTGGCCCTTTCGAAGTAAGAGTATCGATCCCACAGGGAGCACAGGAATCAGTCGTTGCCTCTTGTAGTGAATTATGGATTTGTGTCTGCAAGTAATTGTAGACTCCAGACAAAGTGAGGGTGAATATAAGTAATTGTTTTGGTGCGGATTGAACTAAAAGTAAATTGCATAAAAAGTAATAACAAAACAGCAGCGAGAGTGACTAGTGGAACTGGCAGAGGAGTAAGGCATTCTCAGGGAGTCCGGAATTCCCATCGGTATGTTTCTAACGCAACCTATGCAATAGCATAGTATGGTCTGGATACTTGAGCCACTCTTGATGATTATGCTGGGCAGAGCCAGGTACAGTACGCGTTCTACTCTAGGTAGACTTCGTGCCACGCACGCCACCACCATAGTCTCCCCCTGCAGGTTATGACTATGATAATTAAGGGTTACCCCATGGACGCGGCCTCTCTAAGGGTTCTCCGTAAGTCCCCTATCAATTGCAAAGTCTAGAAGTAAAGGCTTTTACTATCACCTCGAATTACATTCACATCCTACCCTTTGCAATGACAGTGATATACTTCGTGGCCACATGGCTGTAATGCTGAGTGGGGCCCCTTCACAACATTCATGAAGTTTATCAAACTAAGCATTCAACAGAGGATCTCATATCTAATATAACGATTCAGACCCTATACATACCAAGGTTCATCCATATCCCCGAGAACTAGGGTTCTACTCACACATGGAGACAACAAACATCATGACGAAAGTGGTGGTGAACATGAATGAATCACAAGCGTAACACATAAGATAATCCACTAGGGTTCCCGATGTTACAACGAGATGGATGTGGAGGATGATGATGATGACGACGACAGTGGTGATGATGTTGTAGCCTCCTCGTGCTTGGTGGTGAAGATGGCGATCTCCTCCTTGCCAATCCCTCCTCCGGATGATCTCCGGAGGCTAGGGTTCTGCCTTATGGACGAGTTTCTGGTCTCTCCTCTTGTTCGTTTTCTGATCCGATTCCACAGGGTGACAATAGTGGATGAGGCGGCTCCCCTGGCACCTCATACGACCGCCCATACGAGCGGGCGCGCTCGTATGGTAGGCCATCTTTTTCTCTGGCGCTGCTATGGCGACTCCCCCTTTGGCCTCCTTGCTTCAATCTTTTATGGTAGGTAATTATCACATTAAATACGTGATTTCATTCCTGAGATTTCTTCCATAATATATTATTTGGTCCAAAAAGCGTTACTTTGGGGAAAACAACAAAAAGAGGTGCACGAACGTAGTGAAATTCCACAAAGCCTACTATATAGGCACAAAATAACTATAAAAATCATCACATGAATTGTACTCATCAACTCCCCCAAGCTTAAGTCTTGCTCGTCCCCGAGCAAGTACTGTAACTAGTAAAGAACAAGGTCAACTGGGGATTTATGAGGTACGGATATTTAGAGATATGAGTCCATCGTTAGCTACCAGAACGAATAAGGATACAAATTTCATGATAAGTGATAGCTCATCTCCACCATGCAAATGAGCATGCAGATCTCCACACATTGTCACTTAATTTCATTACGGACAAGTCATAACTCCATACCCTAGTTCATGATTGTTTCAACCGGGCAAGCGGCTGGAAGTTTTATTTCTTTTTCCTCAGAAAATTTGATTGTTTTGTCTCGTCATCGGAACATGTTTGAGTGCCCATCTCACACTTTAGTTTCATGTGATATGGAAGCTAAACATGATCCTCGGGAGAACTCTTTGTAAAACACTTTTAATTGAAGAGGATTATCGTTCATTTTTCTGCTTGCCCTTTTATCAGTTGAACCTCTAATGAACTAGCATATACAGTTATTTTATCTCCCTTTAGAAACTTCACAACTGCAATATGGAGTGCTTATAGTCATTATGCAAGTGATTATGTCCTACTACTTAAATCATGATTATCATCCGGTACGTTCCCTCAAAGCAAATTATGGTTCCCCATATCATAACATCCGCATACTCATCGGAAAAGGGTCATCCCTTGCTCAAAGAGAAAGATGATAGTCCAACCTTATTGAAATAAAAATTGCGAGCTAATCTTGACTTGCTGAAAATAAATGCAAAAAGTAGAGATACAAAGTACGCTTGGATCTCCCCCAAGCTTACAATCAAGCTGGAGAGATCTAGGTACGCAGCGTTTTATGCTCACTCCTGGGTATCCTTGCAAGCAGTGGAGATGTTCTTGAAGCATTCTTTTATGTCCTCCATCACCGTCTGCTGATGGTCCACCATCTGGGTCAAAAACTCAAGCTATGCAGTATTTTGATTAATAGTATCAACCATGAGACCGATCTTATGGAAGAGACCATCGACCCATGCTTCCAGGTCTTTGCTCATCAACCAATAAGAATCAATCCCTTCTCCAATAGTGTTCACACAGGCCTTAGAGACTTGTTCCAGATTCTTGATCTTTTCCTTTATCTCCTCTGGGGTCGGTGGTTCCCTTCCCCACTCCTTTTGAGGGGGCCCAAGAGGAAATAATGGAATAGATCCTCAAATATTGAACTGATAAGGGTTTGGAGGATACTCATCTGGAGTAGATTCATCATCCCCTTCTTGTTCCGGTTCTTCCTCCTTGATCTCTTCTACCTTCATCTTGTTGCTGGTCTCCTCCTCCGGAAGTGGTTCACCCTTGAGACTCATCTTCCTCAAGTCCTCCCATCCAGCAGGCACCACTTCATCCAGGTTAGGAAAGGGGATGTTGTGGATGGAGGCCGATGAAGACTTGTTGTTCATGGCGGCACCCGCGTTCTTCACCTGTAACTAAAGCTTTTGGAGGAAGTGGCAAGTAAAAGAAACTTGAGATTAGATTGGTTTGGGGCTATGGGACGTGACCCTCAGCCATTTATAAAGGTTTGGAATCCTGATAATCTCGAGATTAGGCATAGAGAGTTAGGTAGAAAGAGATAAAAACAAAACCAGGAAGGAATCAAGGCAACAGATTAATTGACGGCCTTCCATACGAGCGGGAGCGCCCGCATAGCCAGTCGTATGACCCACTGCCGAGCCCCTTTTTTTTAAGCGCACCTGTTACTGCGGCTGATCATGCGAGTATCAGTGGTCGTATGATATGCTATCGTTCGCTCTGTTGTTGGATCGCCTGCCGTCGAGAAGTCATACGACCATCCATGTGAGCATAAGCGCCCGCATGAACCGCCGTCAAGTTCTCTGTGCCCAGCACAGTTTTTGTCATTCTCTCGTATGAGCGATCATACGACCGGTTCTGGTCGTATGATCCACTGTCTTTCGCTCTGTTGCCGTCCTCGTCAAATCCTTCCTTAGGAATTTTTCCTCCCTGAAAGGTTAGTAACGAGAACCTCCAACTCCAGACAAAAACTTAGCGATCGAGCGTGAAGTTAAACATGTCTAACTCAACAAAAATTAAACTTATAACCTAAGCTCATATTTACATCTATAACACAATATTACTCCGTCATACCTTCTCTTTTTCTTCTAAAAGCTTCAGCTTCCTCGATTGTGATGAAACTTATCTCTTCTACTTCTCGCTCTTCTTTTTGTTCATCAGCGAGGTATAGATTCAAGTATTGACTGTTTACGATCCATGGAGCATCTTTTCCCCCCTTTAATCGAACAGCTCCGGAATTGAAGACTTCTTCAATCTCGTATGGTCCTTCCCAGCGAGACCTGAGTTTTCCTGGAAACAACTTGAGGCGAATTAAATAGGAGAACTTTGTCCCCCGCAGTAAATGTTCGTTTCAGGATCTTTCGATCGTGCCACATTTTAACTTTTTCTTTAAACAACCGGGCACTCTCGTAGGCATTATTCCGGAGCTCTCCTAAAGCATGCATATCTAATAGTCTCTTCTCTCCTACTTCCTTAAGATCAAAATTTATATTTTTGACTGCCCAATAAGCTTTGTGCTCTAACTCTAAGGGTAAATGGCATGCCTTACCGTAGACTATTTTATATGGTGTCATACCCATTGGGTTCTTGTAGGCGCTGCGGTAGGCCCAAAGGGTCTCATTTAACTTCTTTGCCCAATCCTTTCTGGACTTTTGCATTGTCTTCTGTAGTATCATTTTTACCTCTCTGTTCAAGAGTTCAACTTGGCCGCTTGTTTGAGGATGATAGGGGGAAGCTATTCGGTGAGTAACTCCATACTTACTGAGGATCCTCCTGAAAATTCCTTGTATAAAATGAGATCCACCGTCAGTAATAAGTACTTTAGGTACTCCAAACCTGGGAAGAATGATGTCCTTTATCATCTTCAATGAGGTAGCTGCATCAGCGTGAGGTGTAGGGATGGCCTCAACCCACATGGTAACATAATCTACAGCCACAAGAATGTGAGTATGCCCATCGGATACCGAGAATGGCCCCAAATAATCCAGGACCCAAACACCAAAAGGTTCACAAATTAGATTATAATTCATAGGCATTTCTTGTCTTCTTCCTATATTACCTATGCGTTGACATGCATCACAAATTTTCACAAACCTGTACTCATCTTTGAAGAGTATAGGCTAATAGAATCCTGATTGAAGCACCTTGGTAGCGGTTCGGTCCCCAGAATGATGTCCTGCATAAGGGCTACTATGGCGCTTATCGAGAATAGCATTCATTTCGTGCTCTGGAACACAGCGCCTAATCATGTTATCCGGCACATGCCGATAAAGAAAAGGATCATCCCAGAAGTAGTACTTCAACTCACTGAAGAATTTCTTTCTTTGATGATAGTTCATGCCCGATGGCATATTCTTTCCTACAGGGAAGTTAGCATAATTTGCAAACCAGCGTTCTATTTTTTTAATCATAGCCAAACTCTCACCTGGAAAAGATTCGTTTATTGGAACAGGGCCATAACGTATCCTCTCCATGCATGATAGATGATTTGCCACCGGGTTGTCTTCGCCTCGGTGATCTACTATCTGCAAATCAAACTATTGTAGCAACAATATCCATCGAATCAAATGGGGCTTAGTGTCCTTCTTTGTAAGAAGATAATGTAAGGCACGATGATCCGTGTGAACTATCACTTTAGAGTTAATGATGTAAGGCCTAAATTTATCACAAGCAAAGACAATGGCAAGTAGTTCTTTCTCAGTTGTGGCTAAGTGTCTCTGATCTTCATCCAAACTCCTGCTAGCATAAAAGACAACATTAAGTTTTCTATCATCCCGCCGTCCTAGAACAGCTCCAATAGCATAATTGCTAGCATCACACATTATTTTGAAGGGTTCATCCCACTTCGGGGGTTGGATGATTGGAGCCGTGATTAGCGTGTCCCTCAATTTTTCATAGGCTTGGACGCATTTCCTGTCAAAAGAATATGGCACATATTTTTGCAAGAGGTCAGTCAAAGGCTTTGAAAGTTTGGAAAAATCCTTAATAAACCTTATGTAGAAACTAGCATGACCCATAAAAGTTTGCATACATTTCACATCTTGAGGGTAAGGTAAGTTTTCTATTACCTCAATTCTTTCTTGATCTATTTCAATGCTCTTACCAGAGACTCTATGCCTCAATACTACTCCTTCGGTAACCATGAAGTGACTCTTCTCCCAATTTAGTACAAAACCTGTTTCTTCACATCTCCGCAAAACCTTTGTGAGATTATAGAGACCATGATCAAAAGAGGTGCCTTGGACAGAAAAATTGTCTATAAACACTTCAACAATTTTCTCAACGTAGTCGGGGAAAATTTTAGAGATGCACTTCTGAAAAGAAGGTGGCCCATTGCATAAACCAAAGGGCATTCTATGGTAAGCATAAGTACTGTATAGACTAGTGAAAGTTGTCTTCTCTTGGTCTTCAGGTCGAATAGGTATCTGCAAAAATCCAGAATATCCATCTAGATAGCAAAAGTAAGAGTTGTTGGCCAATCTCTCCAATATTTCATTTATGAACGGAAGTGGGTAGTGGTCCTTCCGAGTCCATTTATTTAATTTCCTAAAATCAACACACATTCCATATCCAATAACGGCCCTAGTAGGGACTAGGTCATTATTTTCATTAGCAACCAAAGAAACTCCTCCCTTCTTGGGAATACAATGAAATGGACTAACCCACTTGCTATCAGAGATTGGATAAATTATTCTAGCGTCAAGAAGGTGCATTACCTCTTTTCTTACCACATTCTTGGAGTGAGGGTGCAACCTTCTTTGACTTTCAATTACGGGTTTGGCTCCTTCTTCAATAGGAATAGCATGTGAATAGATGGAGGGGTCTATTCCCTTCACATCTTTCATTGAATATCCAAGTGCTTTACGGTGTCTTGATAGCACCGTCAATAGCTTCTCTTTTTCTCTTCCTGAAAGGTTAGCATTAACAATAACAGGAAAGTTTTCGGTTTTATCCATGAACTCGTACCTTAGTCCCTTTGGTAAGGGTTTAAGAATAGGAGGGGGTAATTCCCCATCTCCTTTCCTTTCAAGAACCTCGTATACCTTATTCAAACTGGGGCTGATCACGGGGGCGGCATCCATGATTACTTCAATCTCTTCTTTCTCCTCATGTTCAAATAAAGATTTGGGTCATACCAAGACCCTTTCAATTTCATCCTCGGGAGTTTGAAGATGGATTTCAGCTAATCGATTTAATTTCAACTCTTCTTCATCTTGGGACTCCCTTTGATATGGCTTGTTCATTACAGAAGAGAAGGGAAATTTAATCATCTCCTCACCCCACTTCATAGAGATAGTTTTCTTTTTTATGTAAGCCCTTGCAACATTCAGAAAAGAAGTTCCAAATACAATTGGATAATCCTTGTCTTCCGAAATCATTAGCACAAAAATATCAATAGGATATATGAGTGAACCAATAATAATGTTGGCATCCTTGACAATGCCACAAGGTACTCTATCGGTCTTATCTGCAAGCTTAATAACCATGTCAGTTGGCTCAAGAGTATGTGGAGAAATTTCTTTGTAAATTTTCGCATAAAGACTGTAGGGAATAATGTTGACTGGAGATTCAGGATCACACAAACCAAAATAAGATTTTCTACCGAAAGAACATGACAATATTTGTTTACCGGTATCTTTACCTTCAGTGCACCCTTTTAGATAAGAGGTGGTATCTCGGTCAAGGTGTACTTCTTTATTAACCACCGATACAGGTGTAGCAAGTTCTTTTACAATATCAACATGTGGTGGAATCCCATATTGTTCTACCTTGATGCTCTTCTTATGTTTAGCTGAAAGTGACTCCCCCTTCTCTTTTGCCTTCTGCTGAAAATAGGCTTCCCTTCGGTTAGGGGGCGGTGTAGCTTTCTTCATTATCCCCTCCACCATGCGGATTGCTTTAGATTCCCTATTATGTTTTACAAACCCTTTACCTGGTATCTGCAAAAACTCAGAAAAATCTTTCAAAATTCGTAAAGCAGGGTTAGTTCCAATATTAAGCTCATGACGAAGATTTTTCATCTTCTCAGATTTAGAAAAGGATTTAATACTGTCATAACCGGGATCAATCTTCTTCTTTTCTTTCGAACATAGGAACCAACTCTCAGCGTTATGACGCATTCTATCAAGCAACCCCCAAGCTTGGGAAATATCAGTCTCCATAAAGGATCCTTGAGAGGCAATATCAAGTGCCTGCTTACTTTGTCAATCAAGTCCTCCATAAAAGAAATTTACAATCAAGTAATCAGGATAGTAATGTTCAGGACATTTAGAGAGTATATTCTGGTACCTTTTGTAAGCGTCTACCAAACGCTCATCTGGTCGTTGCCCAAAGCTACCAATCTTTCTTCTTATTTTATATAACTTCCCATGAGGATAAAAACAAGCGAAGAACACAGATGATAAATTTCTCCAGTCATTCAAGGTACCTACATGCTGCTGTTGTAGCCATTTAGCGGCTTTCTTTTCAACAGTATAAGGGAACAACTTCGCTTTGATTTCTTCATTAGTCAAATCCTGCAGCTGAAATGTACCGCATGTAATTTGAAATTCTTTAATATGTGAATATGGATTTTCAGTTCCATCACCTCGGAATGTATTCTTTTTCAATATATCCAGTAACCAAGGATTTATCTCAAATTTTTTACCAGTCAGGTCAGGGCCAACGGATATATAATTTTCTCCTCGAGCTGGACCTGCTACCAACTCAACACCTACCTGGTAAATTTGTTCTTGTAAGACCATGGTTGCCTGCAACCTGCAAAGACAATTAGAAAACAAAATAATTCAAATTTAAAGCAAGCCCAAAAGCACTCAGCTCCCCGGCAACGGCGCTAGAAAAAGCTTGATGTCCTGCAAGTGCACAGGGTTTAGTTGTAGCCCTTTCGAAGCAAGAGTATCGATCCCACAGGGAGCACAGGAATCAAGCGTTGCCTCTTGTAGTGAATTATGGATTTGTGCCTGCAAGAAATTGTAGACTCCAGATAAAGTGAGGGCAAATATAAGTAATTGTTTTGGTGTGGATTGAACTGAAAGTAAATTGCATAAAAAGTAATAACAAAACAGCAACAAGAGTTACTAGTGGAACTGCCAGAGGAGTAAGGAGTTCTCAGGGAGTTGGGAATTCCCATTGGTATGTTTCTAATGCAACCTATGCAATATCATAGTATGGTCTGGATACATGAGCCACTCTTGACGATTATGCTGGGCGGAGCCGGGTACAGTACATGTTCTACTCTAGGTAGACTTCGTGCCACGCACGCCACCACCATAGTCTCCCCCTGCAGGTTATGACTATGATAATTAAGGGTTTCCCCATGGACGCGGCCTCTCTAAGGGTTCTCCGTAAGTCCCCTATCAATTGCAAAGTCTAGAAGTAAAGGCTTTTACTATCACCTCGAATTACCTTCACATCCTACCCTTTGCAGTGACAGTGATATACTTCGTGGCCACATGGCGACAATGCTGAGTGGGGCCCCTTCACAACATTCAGGAAGTTTATCAAACTAAGCATTCAACAGAGGATCTCATATCCAATATAATGATTCAGACCCTATACATACCAAGGTTCATCCATATCCCCGAGAACTAGGGTTCTACTCACACATGGAGACAACAAACATCATGATGAAACTGGTGGTGAACATGAATGAATCACAAGCGTAACACACAAGATAATCCACTAGGGTTCCTGATGTTATAATGAGATGGATGTGGAGGATGATGATGATGATGATGACGATAGTGGTGATGATGTTGTAGCCTCCTCGTGCTTGATGGTGAATATGGCGATCTCCTCCTTGCCAATCCCTCCTCCGGATGATCTCCGAAGGCTAGGGTTCTGCCTTCTGGATGAGCTTCTGGTCTTTCCTCTTGTTCGTTTTCCGATCCGATTCCATAGGGTGAAAATAGTGGACGAGGTGGCTCCCCTAGCACCTCATACAACCGCCCATACGAGCAGGCGCGCTCGTATGGTAGGCCGTCTTTTTCTCTGGCACTGCTATGGCGACTCCCCCTTTAGCCTCTTTGCTTCAGTCTTTTATGGTAGGTGATTATCACATTAAATACATGATTTCGCCACCATTTCCTGAGATTTCTTCCATAATATATTATTTGATCAAAAAAGTGTTACCTGAGGGGAAAACAACAAAAAGAGGTGCGCGAACGCAGTAAAATTCCACAAAGCCTACTATGTAGGCACAAAATAACTATAAAAATCATCACATAAATTGGACTCATCAGATATTGACCGTGAAGTTTGTTTTTCAATAGGACTGATGATACAAGTTCACTTTTAGGGAAGCTTCATGAACCGACTACGACCTCGATAAGCTTCTAGAAGCCGGCGTCCAAATTCACTCTGGCCTAGAAGCGGCTGCGTTCACAGGCCGGTTCAGGGGTACTGACGGTGTTACGGCCCAGGGGTGCCTCACCTTATCGTAAGCATGCCCGAGTGGGCCGGCCTTGGGCCCTCTAGGTCGGTTATGTCCTAGGACGATTATCCCAGCTCATGGCCATACAACCAGGTGGACCCAAAAAACTTGGAGCGTATGACAAGGTGACCGACGTCTGGGAGGACTCCTCCATTGACTTTGATCATGTAACCCTAGACCCCGGTATCTATATAAGCTGGGGTTGGGCTAGTTGATAGATACTGTCCAATAGAACCTCAGAGCTATCGCTCAATCCCTCAATCATTGTAACCCTGATACACAACCAATATACACGAGCAGGAGTACGGTATTACCTCTTCCACGAGGGCCTGAACCTGGGTAAAACTCTCCTCTGTTTCCCTTTCGATCTACTCGCCTAGCCAGTATACCCTATCAAGGGATTTGTCGAAAATAACTTTGACACCAGCAAGCCAAAAAAGAAGGAATAAAACCAAGAAAAAACATAAGAAGAAAAAAGTTCCCGCGGTGGCGGCGCTGGAGCGCTCCCCCGTGGGTGCCCCCTTGGAAGCCCACCCAGGGGTACCTGATACGTCCATTTTGCATCATAATTACCTACTGTTATTTATCTTATTTCAATGATATATTTCACGATATAATACAATTCTAATGCCTTTTCTCTCTTAAAATGCAAGATACATCAAAGGAGGGAGATTACCGGCAGCTGGAATTCTGACCTGAAAAAGCAATAGCAGAGATAGCAATTCTCCGGAGCTCAAAATGAAGCATGGATTTTTGGAGAATTATTCTAGAATATATGAAGAATTGTGGAACAAAAATATACCAGAGGGGCCCCACCAGCACCATCTCATCTATAAACCCTAGTTCATCTCTTGTGTTCAATCTTTGTATCAAACCTCAGATTGGTACCTGGGGGGTACTAGTAGTGTTGATTACGTCTTGTAGTTGATGCTAGTTGGTTTACTTGGTGGAAGATTATTATGTTCAGATTGTTAATCATATATTCATACCCACTGATCATGTTTAATAAGATGAGTTTTGAGTAGTTCTATTTGTTCTTGAGGACATGGGAGAAGTCTTGTTATTAGTAATCATGTGAAGTTGATCACCATTCAATGTTTGGGCCTAGGGAAAGGCATCGTGGAATTAGTTTGTAGATGATGGGTTGCGGGAGTGATAGAAGCCTAAACCCCAGTTTATGAATTGTTCCGTGAGGGGCTGTTTTGGATTGATAACCCACAAGTATAGGGGGTCAATTGTAGCCTTTTTGATAAATAAGAGTGTCGAACCCAACGAGGAGCTAAAGGTAGAATTAATATTCTCTCAAGTTCTATCGACCACCGATACAACTCTATGCACACTAATGTTCGCTTTACCTCGGAGAAGAAATAAAACTACTTTGCGAAAGTAATAAGATAGCTTTGCAAGATAATAAAGAGTTAGGTGTTGTTTTAATAAAAGAATAATAAAGCAAGGAGTTTTAGAAGAACAATAAGAAAAGGATTGTCCCTAGGCAATTGGATATGAAACATGTGATACTCATCATACTTATGAGGGAGAGGCCTAAGCTAACATACTTTCTGTACTTGGATCATATGTTCTTATGATTGGAACTCTAGCAAGCATCCGCAACTACCAAATATTCATTAAGGTAAAACCCAACCATAGCATTAAGTTAAAAGTCCCCTTTAATCCCATGTGCAACAACTCACGAACTCGGGTTTAGGCTTCGGTCACTCCTGCAACCCACTATAAGCAAATCATTAACATATTGCAACACCCTACAGTGGGAACCCCACACGTTTGCACGAGATGGCGGGCACCATAGGACAGCTTCGTAATAACATAAAACTCATATCAACCATACCATACCACAATTAACCCATAGGACAAAAAGAAACTACTCAGACATAATAGAGATGCAACACATCATTGGATAATAATATATAGCATCAAACACCATGTTCAAGTAGAGATTACAGCATGGTGAGAGAGAATACACCGCTGCACGAAGAGGGAGAAAGATGGTGATGATGGCGGCGAAGTTGTTGGAGTTGATTGCCGTCACGATGGTTCCCCCGGCAACGCTCTGGCGCCACCGGGAGAGAGGGGGAGAGAGGCCCACTCCTTCTTCTTCTTCTTGCTTGGCCTTCCCCCTAGATGGGAGAAGGGTTCCCCCTCTGGTCCTTGGCCTCCATGGCTCCCGGAGGGCAGGAGCCCCTCCGAGATTGGATCTCTCCTCCTTCGTTTCTCTAGGTTTTCACGACTTTCTGGAACTGTTTCTGCGGCTAAGCGCCATTTCTTAAATAGCCGAAGATTCGTAACTCCGATTGGGCTGAAATTTTAACACGATTTTTCTCATAATTAGCTTCCTTGCACCCGAAGGAGAGCTCCAGAAGCTTCACGGTCTCTCCACAAGGCACCATGGCGCACCCTAGGGGAGGTGCGCGCCCCCTGGCTTCTGAGGTCCACGGTCCTCGCTTTGCGTTGATTCTTGTGCCATAAATTCAGATATATTCCATAAAAATCCACGTAAATTTTTAGGTCATTCCGGCTGCGTGAATTTTTCACCTAAAAACCCAAAAACAATAGAAAACAGGAACTGGCCTTTGGCACTGGGTTAATAGGTTAGTCCAAATAGAAATAATATAAATTATTGCCAAAAATATGTAAAAGTGGAATGATAGTAGCATGAAACAATAAAAAATTATAGATACATCAGAGACGTATCAGCATCCCCAAGCTTAATTCCTGCTCGTCCTCGAGTAGGTAAATGATAAAACAAAGATAATTTTTTATGTGGCATGCTACCTAGCAGAATCTTGATCAAATAATTAATTGTGATATGAACTTAGGAAAAAAGTGATTCATGGCAATAGTCTATCAATTTGACATTGAAACAATGATACACGAGCATGCAAATAAACAATCATTGCCTTTCCAAAATAAAGATGCTAAAGAATGTAATCTATACACACTAATCACGATAAGCATGGCACGCTTAGTCTTCCTAGCATAAATACACCAAATCATGAACAACCTCAGGCGCCAAACCAAGCAATTAAATCATACTTTTCTCGCTTCAGCTTTTTCAACTCCCACGCAATACTTGAGTGTGAGCCATGGTCTTAGCACTTAGGATGGCAAATAGAATGATGATGGGGGTTCAATTGAGAAGACAAAAACATAAGAAAGTCTCACATCAACGTGGCTTGATCGTTAGCCAATGGAGAGGCCTTACAATCAATGTTAAT
This sequence comes from Elymus sibiricus, assembly GCA_039707655.1. Classification (NCBI taxonomy): domain Eukaryota; kingdom Viridiplantae; phylum Streptophyta; class Magnoliopsida; order Poales; family Poaceae; genus Elymus; species Elymus sibiricus. Next base: position 517,026,445 of record CM077672.1, on the reverse strand, counting down.
GTGAGGAGTAGGGATTGCCATGCAACGGATGCACTAGAGCTATAAGTCTATGAAAGCTCTCCTAATACCACTAAGTGGGTGTGCGTCCAACTTGCTTGCTCATAAAGACCTCGAGCATTTGAGGAAGCTCGTCATCGGAATATACAAGCCAAGTTCAATAATGTAAAAATCCCACTAGCATAATCATGAAGTATATGAAAACTCTCTATATGATAAACATGTTGCTACCAAGTGTGGAAAAAGGATAGTAGTATGTCCCCTCTCTCTTTTTCTCTCTCTTTTTTTTTCTCTTTTTTTCTTACTTTTTTTTGATTGGCCTCACGGACGTCCTCCCCTCTTTTTCGAGGAATCATGGGTCTCCTCCAATTCATATCCTCACAGGTAGGGACAAACTATAATAATGATGATCATCACACTTTTATTTACTTACAAGTCAAAACTGAAAATGATGACTATATATGAATGCCTCTGGCAGTGTACCAGGATGTGCAATTATCTAGCGTAACATGTATAACAATAATGAACGGTGGCTTTGCAACAAATATCATGTCAGCTCTATATGATCATGCAAAGCAAAATGACAATGAATGCTCAAGTCATGTAAATAGTAACAATGGAAGTTGCATGGCAATATATCTCAGAATTGCTATGGAAATGCCTTAATAGCTAGGTATGGTGCCTATTTTGAAAAGATATAATGAGGTTTATGTGTGAGAGAGTGTATCATCCCACAGGGTATGGATGCACCGGCGAAGTTTGCGCCAAGTCTTGAGGTAAGAGTGGGCAATGCACGGTACCGAAGAGGCTAGCAAAATATGGATTGGTGGAAGTGCATGTAGACCAAAATATTCACATTAGTCATAAAGAACTCAAATACTTATTGCGAAAGTCTTGTAGCCCTCGAAGCAAGCACAACTCGCATGCCCCTAGGGGGGAGGTTGGTAGGAGTTAACCATCGCGCGTCCCCGATCTGAATGCACATGAGTGCCACTCAAAGACATCCCACGCTCCGACTTCCCCAATAATGCCAGCGGCCACCACTTTCATGTATATGGACTTACAAACCTTAACACCAATATACGTACTTAACTTTAACCATTCACCCACACACTCACATATCACCACTTCAATATCGCAAAACTATTGCAAGGAATCAAATTTATCAAATTCAATGACCTACAAGTTCATGCAAGTTTTTATATATACCACCAATACATACCTAAGACTAACCATGCAAATAACCAATTCTATTCAACTCACCAAAAAGATATAAGTGAAGCAAGAGAGTTCTTATCCTTTCTACAAAAGACTTGACCAAGATTTAACAAATATAAGTGAAGCAAAAGAACATTCTACAAATAACAGTAATACAAGTGTAGAGAAATGAGCATCCAAACTTCAAAAGATATAAGTCGAGCACACGAAGCATTCTACAAAGCCATACTCAAAAGATATAAATGAAGTGCAAAGAGCATTCTATAAATCAACCAAGGACTATCCCATACCAGCATGGTGAATAACTGAAAAGAAAAAGAAAAGCACATGACGCTCCAAGATTTACGCATAGTATGTGAAGAATAAAAATATAGCTCCGAGTAGGTATACTGATAGTTTTGAAGACGAAAGAGGGGATGCCATCCGGGGCATCCCCAAGCTTAGACGCTTGAGTCTTCCTTAGATATTACCTTGGGGTGCCTTGGGCATCTCCAAGCTTAGGCTCTTACCACTCCTTGTTCTCCTTCTATCACTATCTCACCCAAAACTTGAAAACTTCATCCACACAAAACTCAACAAAACTTTCATTTGAGAGGTTAGTACAAATAACATCAAATCCTGTCACGTCCTGCTGTAACAATATTGTATAATTATAATCCAACATTACCTACTGTATGCTAATACAATTCTAAAGCTCCCACATCAATGGGGCTTCAACAAAATTGCAAATATAAGCAGATAAAGAAACTATAACAGCAATCTATGAAAACATGACAGTCTGTAAAGATGCAGATGGAATGTATACTTATACAACTCAGAAAATTCTGAAAAATTAGGATGTAATAGGGAACTTATATGAAAGTACTGTGCACAAATTTCAGAAAATTAGCATGTTCCAGTAAGATATGAAAATTGAAACACTACAGCAAAAGTTGTTGTTTCTGCACAGCACATATAAAACTTGTAATGTAAACATCCTAAAGGCAAATCTTGGCACATTATTTTTATAATACAGTGCATTTGTACAAGGGGATAATTATTTTTGTTGAAAAGCTTATGTGATTCAAGGTTCACAAAGTTTCCATGGGCATGAACAAAGTTCAAGGCTAGCCCCCACTTCCACGGTGCTCATCTTTCTCACTTTCACTTTTCTTTTAGAAAAAGTTTTAAGTTCCCCACTTTCTTTTTTTGTTTTTGAAAATTTTATAAGCACACAAAAGAAGAAAATGAATCTCTAAAACTTTCGGGTTGTCTCCCAGGCAGCACTTTTTTTTAAAGCCATTAAGCTAGGCATAAAGGTGCTCAAGTAATCATTAAACCAGGATCCCAAGGTACATCAAAGCCAATTTTAAGCAACAAAGATTTGGGTCTTAAATATGAGCACAAAGTAACATATATCATATAACAACGAAGTCTAACTCTCTTCCTATGCATTGGCATGTCATAAAAGAACAATTCATGCACTCAAAGTAAAGGCCAAAACATAGCATAAGTAGTATCTTGCAATTTTATTGTTTTAGAAACATAGAGAGGTGGAGACGAGGTTCCTCTCTCATAATAATTGCAAGTAGGAGCAGCAAGCACAGGCATATTAAATCCATTAGAATTATCATGTGCATAAGAGAAACACAACCCATCAACGTAATCCTTAATAAGAGCAAATTTCTCTGATATAGTGTAGTTGGGAGAATTCAAAAAGATAACAGGACTATCATGTGTGGGTGCAATGGCAACAATTTCATTCTTAACATAAGGAACTATAGCAAGTTCATCTCCATAAATATCATTCATAGTGGCATCATGGCCATAATCATAGCAAGCATCAAGTTCATCAAAAAGGGATATTTCAAACGAATCCAAGGGATCACAGCAATCATCAACATAGTATTCATCCTCCGGTAAGCATGGAAGGAAATTAAACAATGTATGAGTTAAAGAGTTACTCTCATTAGAAGGTGGGCACGGGTAGCTAATCCGCTCTTCCTTCTTTTGTTATTCACTCTCCTCCTCATCTTTTTCATCTAATGAGCTCACGGTTTCAGCAATTTCTTCTTCCATAGACTCCTGCAAAATATTAGTCTCTTCCAAGGTAGCAGACATTCTCTCAATAAATTCATTAATATGAGCATTGTATTCATAATTTTCATAGCAATATTTAAGTATGGCAAGATTTTCAGATTTGTAAAGAGCATCATCATACTTTTCAAGCAAAGAAGCAATTTCATAAGCACCCTTAAATGCAATAAATTCTTCAATTTGCTCAGTATCATAGTAATCATAAACACCATTAGCATAAGAAGCCAAGATTTCATTATCATTAAACTCATATTGGAAGGGAAGGTGTTTAGGGTCCTTTCTAGAACAACAAGTAAAATCATGTATAGAGCACAAATTCCAACCATAGAATTGTAAGCTAATTATTTGATCCCATAAGTGTCTCCCTTTTTGAGACAAGCAATGACACACGAAATAAGCATGCTCATCTAATGATTTTCCCTTTTCTAAGCTAGTTGGGTATTCAGGACGAGCACAAATGGATCAAAGATGATCCAAGTAGAAAGCTTCAGCAGTAAGGAATTTGGGTGGCTCCTCAACTGTTGGAGTAACAGGTACAACTATTTTTTTTGGTATTTTACATTTTCTACCCATAACTAAAGATAGAAAACAAGAATATAAAATAAAATCTACTTAGTGATAAAGCCAACAAGCGCACACGAGAATATTCACCCCACACTATTGCTCCCAGGCAATGGCGCCAGAAAAGGTCTTGATAACCCACAAGTATAGGGGATCAGTTGTAGCCTTTTTGATAAATAAGTGTGTCGAACACAATGAGGAGCTAAAGGTAGAATTAATATTCTCTCAAGTTCTATCGACCACCAATACAACTCTACGCACACTAACGTTCGCTTTACCTAGAACCAGAAATAAAACTACTTTGCGAAAGTAATAAGATAGCTTTGCAAGATAATAAAGAGTTAGGTGCTGTTTTAATAAAAGAATAATAAAGCAAGGAGTTCTGGAAGAACAATAAGAGAAGGATTGTCCCTAGGCAATTGGATATGAAACGTGTGATACTCATCATACTTATGAGGGAGAGGCCTAAGCAAACATACTTTCCGTACTTGGATCATATCTTCTTATGATTGGAACTCTAGCAAGCATCCGCAACTACCAAAGATTCATTAAGGTAAAACCCAATGATAGCATTAAGTTAAAAGTCCCCTTTAATCCCATATGCAACAACTCACAAACTCGGGTTTAGGCTTCAGTCGCTCCCGCAACCCACCATAAGCAAATCATTAACATAGTGCAACACCCTACAGTGGGAACCCCACATGTTTGCGCAAGACGGCAGGCACCATAGGACAGCACCATAATAACATACAAGTCATACCAACCATACCATACCACAATTAACCCATAGGACAAAAAGAAACTACTCAGACATAATCGAGATGCAACACATCATTGGATAATAATATATAGCATCAAACACCATGTTAAACTAGAGATTATAGCGGGGTGAAAGAGAATACACCGCTGCACTGAGAGGGAGAAATATGGTGATGACGGCGGCGAAATTGTTGGAGTTGATTGCCGTCACGATGGTTCCCACGACGGCACTCCGGCGCCACCGGGAGAGAGGGGTAGAAAGGCCCACCTCCTTCTTCTTCTTGCTTGGCCTTCCCCCTAGATGGGAGAAGGGTTCCCCCTCTGGTCCTTGGCCTCCATGGCTCCTGGAGGGCAGGAGCCCCTCCGAGATTGGATCTCTCCTCCTCTGTTTCTCTAGGTTTTCATGACTTTCTGGAACTATTTCTGTGGCCGAGCACCGTTTCTTAAATAGCCGGAGATCCATAACTCCGATTGGGCTGAAATTTTAACATGATTTTTTCTCACAATTAGCTTCCTTACGCCCGAAGGAGAACTCCAGAAGCTTCACAGTCTCTCCACAAGGCACCATGGCGCGCCCTGGGGGGCGCGCCCCTGGCTTGTGAGGCCCACAGGCCCCGCTTTGCGTTGATTCTTGCGCCATAAATTCAGATATATTCCATAAAAAATCCACATAAATTTTTAGGTTATTCTGGCTCTGTGAATTTTTCACCAAAAACCCAAAAACAATAGAAAAGAGGAACTGGCCTTTGGCACTAGGTTAATAGGTTAGTCGAAATAGAAATAATATAAATTGTTGCCAAAAATATGTAAAAGTGGTATGATAGTAGCATGAAACAATCGAAAATTATAGATACGTCGGAGACGTATCATGGATCCACATGTTTAATGCTATGGTTAGATTTATCTTAATTACTTATCTTGTATTTGCGGATGCTTGCATGGAGAGTATAATCATAAGTAGGTGTTTGTTCAAGTAAGAATAGTACCTTAGCACCGGTACACCCACATAACACTTATCAAGGCAATGAACGTAAGTCGATGAATCATGGTGAAAGTAACTTGGCGATATTCCCGTGTGTCCTCAAGAGCGTTGTAATCACTATAGGAAGTACCACCGGCTTGTCCTTAGCATAATTAAGGATTGGGCCACTTGTTGCACCTTGTTACTTTTGTTACTTGTTACTTGTTACTTGCTACAAATTATCTTGCAATCAAATTATCTATCAAAATTGTCCTACAGCACTTGCAGAGAACACCTTGCTGAAAATCGCCTATCAATTCCTTCTGCTCCTCGTTGGGTTTGACACTCTTACTTATTGAAAGGACTACGATTGATCCCCTATACTTGTGGGTCATCCAGACTCTTTTTTGGCACTATTGCCGAGTAGTGTAGCGCTCTTGGTATGTGGAATTTGGTAAGGAAACATTTATTATACGTGCTAAATTTTATCTACACTTGCTACTATGGAAAACAATCCTTTGAGAGGCTTGTTCGGGGTATCTTCACTTCGAGCACAATTGGTAAGAGAGGAGCCTCCGCCTACTGAAACTATTTGTTATGAGATTCCCTTGGTATTATGGAAAAATTGCGAGCTAATCCCTATGCAGTAGATGGAACCGTTCATCCCGATATGCACTTACTTTTTATGGATGAACTATGTGGAATATTTAAGCTTGTAGGATTATCGAGGAATGGAGTTAAAAAGAAGTTATTCCCTTTATCTTTGGAGGCAAAAGCATTGGCATGGTATAGGTTATTGGATGATTCTCATTCATGGGAATGGAACCGAACGAAGCTGGAATTCCATCAGAAATTTTATCCTATGCACTTGGTTCACCGTGATCGGAATTACATCTATAATTTTTGGCCACATGAAATAGAAAGTATCGCTCAAGCTTGGGGAGGCTTAAGGACTTAATGCTCAAATGTCCCAATCATGAGCTCTCAAGAGATATTATTGTTCATAATTTTTATGCTAGGCTTTCTCTTCGTGATAAAGAAATGTTTGATTCGTCTTTTGCTGGTTCTTTCTCATGTCGACATATTGAATTCAATTGGGATCTTATTGAAAGAATATAAATGCAACTCTGAAGATTGGGAGGTTGACAAAGGTAAAAAGTTTGACAAAGGTTAAGTCTTTTATAGAAACATATGCTTTTTTTAAAACTTCTCTAAAAAGAAAAAGAAGTGCCTCTATATTTATATTATAGATTTATCCACTTAGATGAATAAATCATATTCTATCTATATTATATATTATTAATGAATATGTATCACAATCCATCTCGAGGTATTTGGATCAATACATATTCGGTGGATCTTTTTTTTCTCTACCAGGAACCAGATTTGAACTGGTGACACAAGGATTTTCAGTCCTCTACTCATAAAATATGAACTGCTTATATTGAAAAGTCTCCTTTCCCTTTTAGAATTAAGGAGCATTCTAAGGCTACAACTATGGTTCATAAGAGTTATATTAAAGCACCTAAACCTTTTGAACAAATTAAAGTAGAACCTTCTATTGCTATGGTTAAAGATCTTCTGGTTGAAAATATTGATGGGCATGTTATATATTTTTGTGAAGATGCTGCTAGAATTGCTAAACCTGTTAGGAATGAACATGATAAGCTAGATAAAAATAAAAGAGTTGTTGGCATGCCTGTTGTTTCTGTTAAGATTGGAGATCATTGTTATCATGGTTTATGTGATATTGTTGCTAGTATAAGTGCTATTCCTTTTTCTCTATATCAAGAAGTTATGCATGATATTTCACCTGTTGAGATAGAAGAGATTGATGTTACTATTAAGCTTGCAAATAGGGACACCATTTCACCACTTGGGATTGTAGGAGATGTTGAAGTCCTGTGCGGTAAGATCAAATACCCTACAGAGTTCTTAGTTCTTCGATCTGAACAAGATAATTTTTGTCCCATAATATTTGGTAGACCCTTCTTGAATACTGTTAATGCTGAAATAGATTGTGTTAAGGAGAAAGTTAAAGTTCAGTTTGGTGAGAAATCACGCGAATTTAATTTCTCTAAGTTCACCAAACAACATCATGCTAAAGATTTATCTAATGAGGATGTTATTATTGGTCTTGCTTATATTGTTGTACCTCATACAGATCCTATAGAGCACTATTTGTTAGATCATGAGAATGATATGCATATGAATGAAAGGAATGAAATAGATGAAATATTCTTTAGGCAGGAACCTATTCTTAAACATAATGTGCCTGTTGAAATTTTGGGAGACCCTCCTCTACCTAAGGGTGATCCTGTGTTTGAATTAAAGAAACTCCCTGACACATTGAAATATGCTTATCTTGATGAAAAGAAAATATAACCTGTTATTATCAATTCTAACCTTTCAGTGCACAAAGAAAAGAGATTGTTGAAAAAAAATTAAGGAAACATCGTGCTGCAATTGGATATACTCTGGATGATCTCAAGGGCATTAGCCCAAGTATGTGCCAACATAAAATTCATATGGAGCCAGATGCTAAACCTGTTGTTGATCATCAACGCCGCTTAAATCCTAAGATGAAAGAAGTGGTAAGAAATAAAATACTAAAACTTTTGGAGGCAGGTATTATTTATCCTATAGCTGATAGTAGATGGGTAAGTCATGTTCATTGTGTTCCTAAGAAAGGAGGTATTACTATTGTTCCTAATGATAAAAATGAACTCGTCCCGCAAAGAGTTGTAACTGGTTATAGGATGATTATTGATTTCAGAAAATTAAACAAAGCCACTAGAAAAGATGAGAATCCTTTGCCTTTTATTGATCAAATGTTAGAAAGATTGTCTAAGCATACGCACTTTTGTTTCCTAGATGGATATTCTAGTTTTTCTCAAATACCCGTATCTCCTGAAGATCAGGAGAAAACTACTTTTACTTGCCCCTTTGGAACTTTTTCTTATAGACGTATGCCTTTTGGTTTATGCAATGCACCTGCTACCTTTCAAAGATGCATGACTGCCATATTTTCTGATTTCTGTGAGAAAATTGTGGAAGTTTTCATGGATGATTTCTCCGTCTATGGAACTTCTTTTGATGACTATTTGAGCAATCTTGACAATGTTTTGCAGAGATGTGAGGAAACTAGTCTTGTCTTGAACTGGGAGAAGTGCCACTTCATGGTAAACGAAGGTATAGTCCTCGGTCATAAGATTTCTGAAAGAGGCATTGAGGTAGATAAAGCTAAAGTGGATGCCATTGAGAAAATGCCATGTCCTAAAGATATCAAAGGTATAAGAAGTTTTCTCGGTCATGCTGGTTTCTATAGAAGGTTCATTAAGAACTTTTTAAAATTTTTTAGGCCTCTTACTAATCTCTTGCAAAATGATGTTCCATTTGTTTTTTATGATGACTGCGTAGAAGCCTTTTAAATACTTAAGAAAGCTTTGATAACTGCCCCTATTGTCCAACCACTTGATTGGAATTTACCCTTTGAAATTATGTGTGAAGCTAGTGACTTTGCTATAGGTGCTATCCTTGGTCAAAGAGTCGATAAGAAATTAAATGTTATTCAATATGCTACTAAGACCTTGGACAGTGCTCAGAAAAATTATACTACTATGCAGAAAGAGTTTTTAACAGTTGTGTTCGCTTGTGATAAGTTTAGACCTTACATTGTTGATTCTAAACTGACTATTCACATGGATCATGCTGCTTTTAAATATCTTATGGATAAGAAAGATACTATCCCTAGGTTGATTAGATGGGTTCTTTTATTACAAGAGTTTGATCTTCATATTGTTGATAGAAAGGGAGCTAATAACCCTGTAGCAGATACCTTGTCTAGGATGGAAAACATTCTTGATGACCCAATTCCAGTGAATGATAGTTTTCTTGATGAGCAATTGGCTGTTATAAATACTTCTTCTCATGATAACCCTTGGTACGTTGATTATGCTAACTACATTGTTGCTAAATATATTCCACCAAACTTCACAAACCAACAAAAGAAAAAATTCTTCTTTGATTTAAGACATTACTTTTGGGATGACCCACATCTATATAAAGAAGGAGTAGATGGTATTATTAGACGTTGTGTACCTGAGTATGAGCAGGAACTAATTTTTAGGAACTGTCACTCCGGAGCATACGGAGGACACCATGCTGGAGACAGAACTGCAGACAAGGTATTACAATCTGGTTTTTATTTGCCTACTCTTTTCAAGAATGCACGTAAGTTTATCCTTTCTTGTGATGAATGTCAAAGAGTTGGAAATGTTGGTAGATGTCAGCAAATGCCTATGAATTATTCACTTGTTATTGAACCATTTGCTGTTTGGGGTTTTGATTATATGGGACCTTTTCCTTCTTCGCATGGTTATACTCATATTCTAGTTGTTGTTGAATATGTCACTAAATGGGTAGAAGCTATTCCAACTAAAAGTGTTGATCATAAGACTTCTGTTAAAATGCTAAAAGATGTTATTTTTTTGAGGTTTGGAGTCTCTAGATACTTAATGACTGATGGTGGTTCACATTTTATTCATGGTGCTTTCAGGAAAGTTTTAGCTAAGTATGATGTAAACAATAGAGTGGCATCACCTTATCACCCTCGGTCCAGTGGGCAAGTAGAATTAACTAATAGAGAAATAAAATTGATCCTGTAAAAGACTATTAATAGATCTAGAAAGAATTGGTCTAAGAAATTAGATGATGCACTTTAGGCATACATAACTGCTTATAAAAATCCTATGGGTATGTCCCCGTATAAAATGGTTTATGGTAAGCCTTGTCATTTACCTCTTGAACTAGAACATAAAGCTTATTGGGCTACTAAGGAACTTAACTATGATTTTAAACTTGCTGGAGAAAAGAGGTTATTTGATTTGAGTTCTCTAGATGAATGGAGAACCGAGGCCTATGAAAATGCTAAGTTATTTAAAGAAAAGGTTAAAAGATGGCATGATAAAAGAATTTAGAAATGAGAATTTAATATTCATGATAAAGTTCTTTTATACAAGTCTCATTTCGGACACTTTGCAGGCAAACTTCTCTCCAAATGGGAAGGGCCATACGTCATCGAAGAAGTTTACCACTCTGGAGCTATCAAGATAAATAACGCCGAAGGAAACAAACCAAAGGTGATTAATGGGTAAAGACTTAAACACTATATTGCAGGTAGCCCCATTAAAATTGATTCAGACGTTATTCAAGTAATTACCCCGGAAGAATACATAGAAGAAAACTTCCGGAGGACTCTAGAAACCTGAAAAGGGAATAGGTATGAGGTACGGTAAGTAAATCGACTCCAAAAATTCCATAAAAAATATTTCTGACAGTTTTGGAATATTTAAAATTTTTAGGAAAGAATAAACAACCGAGGCAGTGCCTGAGGGCCCCACATGAGCTGATGGCGCGGCCACCCCCTGGGTGCGCCACCTGCCCATGTGGGGGCCTCGTGCACTTCCCCGACTCCGTTTTTCTCCCATTTGCTTGTTTTTCAAGATAAAAATTCATTATGTATATCCCAAGATGTTTTGACTTCCATATCACAAGTTTTCATCATGTACTTGTTTCGAGCTTTTTTCTGCCAGGGTTTCGAGGTCTAGATCGCCATGTCGTCATCAAGCTCCTCTAAGGACCAATTCTTCGAGAAAGTCATCAACCCTTATCTCCCTGGAGTCATGATGCATCCCAAAACCCTGGAGTATAGGGATGGGGTGCTACACATCAAGGATCTCGAGGGGCCCAAGAAGGAGGGAGACGAGAAGGCCAGGCTTCGGGAGGCGGAGCAGGATCTCTTCAAGTGCAAGGGGATGGTGGAACGTGGTCTAGATGCAAACCATACCATGATCTCGGAGTTCCTCTATGAGAAAAGGCGTGAGAGTGCCAAGACATGGGAGGCAATTGATCGCCTCCACATCAAAATCGAAGATCTCCAAGCTAGAATCTATGACCTGCAGAACCAAAACTGTGAGTATGAAACCAGGTTTAAAAGGATGTGTTTGGCTGCAGATTTCAGGATGCCGGAGACTACCACATCTTTTCTGGACGGAGAGCCTATGCCATGGAAGAAGATGACAAGCGTGCCTCTTCTCCACCACCATCACTGAAGAAGGAGACTTGAGTACATGGGTATGGGCACCACCCTTGGCTTGTTCCAAGCTTGGGGGAGGTGCCCCGGTATCGTATCATCGCCATCTTTTACTACTTTTATCTATCTTAGTTCGATCCTTAGTTATCTCGTGATTTAGAAAAAGTATGAGTATGAATTAGTTTTGCAAGTGTTTGGTTCGTCCCCATGCTATCAATGTAACCGTGCGTGAAAGTTTCTATAATAAAGTCTAGTATGAGTATCTTTTCACTAGTAGAAAACGGACCTTTTGTCCACAGCATTAGTCCCGGTTTGGTTTTGAACCGGCACTAATGTGACCATTAGTCCCGGTTCGGAACGGGCATCATTAGTCGCGGTTCGTTCCGGACCTTTAGTCCCGGTTCGTAACACGAACCGGGACTAAAGGGGTTGTGCCAGGCTGGTGTCAGCTGGGGCCCCCACGAGATCCTTTAGTCCCGGTTTGTATCACCAACCGGGACTAAAGGCCCCCCCTTTAGTACCGGTTGGTAAAGGGGTTGAGGCTTTAGTCCCGGTTGGTGTCTCCAACCGGGACTAAAGGTTGGACCTTTAGTCCCGGTTGGAGACACCAACCGGGACTAAAGGGGTTCTGATTTTTTTTTCTGTTTTTAGTTTCTGTTTTAAATTGCTTATATCTTTTAAGATATTTGATGTTTTTGAGTGATTCTTTTTGCATTAGATTCAAAATTTTGTCTAGTTTCTGTTTGTGCCATTAGTTTTCATATTTGAATGGTTTAAATTTGAATTTGTTCAAATTTGCTTCAAACCCTAGATTGTGAATAACTTGAGTTTACAAATAGTTTTAAATTTAATTCTTTTTGCTCCTAGTCACGTGTTAGATTGTTGTCACAGTAAGATTTATTTGGTTATTTTTAGAATAATTTAAATTAGGATTTTAATTAAAACAATACTGTTTTGCTTATATAGTTGTTTTAGTCATTTAATTGTTGTTTTTTATTATTTTTAGTTAGGTCTTTCTGTAGATTTTAACATGTTGTAGTATGGTGCATATTGAATGCACAAAAAGTCTGGAGTTGAAATAAGTTAAAAAAAATGAAATGCCTTTGTAACAGATGGGTTTTCGTCCGAAACCTTGATACTTCGAAGGAGATGGTCCAGTTTGTACACGAAGTGGATCCAGTTTTTGCCGTAACCCTCTCAACTTTTTAGCACAAGCTATGTGGGTGAAATGATGATACCATGCCAAGTTTCAACCTTTTCAGAGTTCATTTGTACTGCTTTTCAATTTCAGGGTCATTTAGCTCAAAAAAATCATTAAATGCATGAAAATAGCAAATGAAGTTAGAAAGGGTTGAAATTTGAGGATGTGGCTTTGAATGGTGCATATTGAACACACAAAAAGTCTGGAGTTGAAATAAGTTTAAAAAACGAAATGCCCTTGTAACAGACGAGTTTTCGTCTGAAACCCTGATACTTCGAAAGAGATTGTCCATTTTGTACACGAAGTGCATCCAGTTTTTGCCGTAACCCTCTCAACTTTTTAGCACATGCTATGTGGGTGAAATGATGATACCATGCCAAGTTTCAACCTTTTCAGAGTTCATTTGTAGTGCTTTTCAATTTCAGGGTCATTTAGCTCAAAAAAATCATTAAATGCATGAAAATAGCAAATGAAGTCAGAAAGGGTTGAAATTTGAGGGCGTGGCTTCGAATGGTGCATAATGAACACACAAAAAGTCTGGAGTTGAAATAAGTTAAAAAAATGAAATGCCTTGGTAACAGACGAGTTTTCGTCTGAAACCCTGATACGTCGAAGCCGACGGCCGCATACCTTTCTGACTTGGTTAACCTTAGTTGTGACTCTGGCTGGGACGGTGCTAGCAGATGTGTAGTCGACGGTATGATTGGATGGACACCAACCCGGACTAAAGGGGTTCTGAAATTTTCAAACTCCACCCCCCATGTGGACCGCCTTTTTTAGTTTTGTAGAAAATAAACAAAAATGATAAAATCTTCAAAAAATAAAATCTTTGAGGTGTAGTTAGGTTTTAGTGTCTAGTTGGTATAGAAATTTTGAAATATGAATTTTGACCTTTTTTGCAAAAAAACGAAAAAAAATGTAAAACGGCCATAACTTTTGCATACGACGTCGAAAAAAAAAGTTTACTATATCAAAAAAAACTAGAGAAAAATTGGGACTCGATTTCACCGGGTTTACCCGGTGAAGTTTTCTCAGATTCTCAAAATTCCAAAAGTAAAAAATGTTATTTCAAATCAAAAAAAATAATTTTAATAATTTTAAAAATTAATTTTATTTAAAATAAATAAATGATGTCATATTTGGATTCCTCACATTTTTTTGATAATAATGGATATATTATTTGTCGAATTTCGATTTACAGATTTAAAGATATTAATTATGTCATATTAAATGAATAAATGGCCAAAAAATGAATAAAATAATATTATTACTTATTTATTTTCATTGAAATTCAATATTATTAGTACTTATTTTGTTTATTTTAATAATTGTTTAGAATTCAAAAAATTAAATCATGTGACACCAAGACCTAAGGGTTAATAGGATTGATAGCTTACTATTGTCAGGAAAACAACAAGTGCAGACTTGGAAACTAGGGTCGATAGAACCTGAAAGTTAAGCGTGCTGGGGCTGGAGCAGTGAGAGGATGGGTGACCGGCCGGGAAGTTAAGCGTGCTGGGGCTGGAGCAGTGAGAGGATGGGTGACCGGCCGGGAAGTTAGACGATTTGAAATGAGTGCTCCACGCTGGAGCAGTGTGGACGGGTGATTATAGATTAAATTGTCAAATAATTCATAGATTTGAAAATCGGAAGAAAACTTAAAAACAAATCAAAAAATATTCAAAAAAAAATTCAATTTTTTTTTCTAAAAATTCCTGACGGCCCCCGGCAAGGACCTTTAGTCCCGGTTGGTGTTACCAACCGGGACTAAAGGTCCTCCCTCCCCCGCCCCAGCAGTGCCACGTGGAGCCTTTAGTCCCGGTTGGTAACACCAACCGGGACTAAAGGTCCTCCCCCCCCGCCCCAGCAGCGCCACGTGGAGCCCCTTTAGTGCCGGGCCATGACGAACCGGGACTAAAGGGGGGGGGGGCTTTAGTCCCCCCCTTTAGTGCCGGTTCTACAACCGGCACTAAAGGCCCTCCCAAACCGGGATTATAGCCCTGTTTTCCACTAGTGTTTACTTTTCATTGGTATGCATCTCATCACTGCAAAATAAATTTCATATGCTTAACTCATGGGAAGTAATGACTTCACATGGGGGTATAGGAAGTAAAATCTATTGGAATTTAATGAACATGGCATTGGTCATTCAAACAATTCATGAAAAATTAGTATAAGGAAGAGAGATTTCACATGCAAATATACCACCTTGGACATCTTTTATGATTGTGAACCCTCATTAATTATTTTCAAACCTGATCAAATAGTTGACGTTGGGCAAGGAAGACAACGTAATGAGTTATGTTTGTGTATATTTTCATAGAATTTATATTGTCATGGATCCTCCAACATGTGGTGTTTGTTTATAATCTTTGCTAGCCAAAAACTTCGGTACTAAGTACAAATACTACTTATGCATCCAAAAACCCTAAACATAGTTTCTTTCGATGAGAGTCCACCATAAGTACCTAAGGATTGAGTGAGATCCCTCAAGTAAGTTGTCTTCTGTGCATGCAATAAAAATTGCATTAAATATGTATGATCTTTTATTGGAATGGAAATAAGCTTTGTACGGACTTATGATGGTGGAGTAATAAAAGCGACGGACTGCTCAATAAAGGTCACTATCATAAGGGGAAATATAAAGTGATGTTCCTTTTCATTAAGAGCTTGCACATCCAACTTAAAAGCACTTGACAACCTCTGCTTCCCTCTGCGAAGGGCCTATATTTTACCTTTTTTGTTGAAAATTTTATTTTAGCTATGCATGAGTCAAAATATTTTCCTACTTTCCAACCTTAATTATTCTCCACTTGGCAAGCATCATGTGGTGGGGAAAGATACAGGCATATATATCCAGTTGAATATATACGATCATGAGTTATTATTGTTGACAATTATCCCTGAGGAAAATAAGTTGGGAGGCAAAACATTAGGCCCCCATCTTCCTTTGTGTCTGATTGAAACAGTTTGTCCTAAAAATATGATTTGAGTGCCAGCAATCATTAGAAGACTATATGATGGTTGAGTATGTGATGTTTGCTAAACAAAAAGCTCTTACATAGACTCTTCTGGAAAATGAGATGAATTGCCATTGCTTGATGACTGAGAACATAGTTTGTTGGGTTTCAAGAGAGTTTATGGTCTATACTTTAACATGTGAATGACTTGTTACTTGATTATGTGGAGTTTGATGAATAATAATTGTTGTTCATGGAATGTTAATAATTATAAATATGATGCTGCTATGTCCGTATTTTCTTTTATCGACACCTCTCTCTATAAACTTGTGGTCATGTTTACCGAGTTCGGTTTTCGCTTGAGGATAAGCGGAGTCTAAGCATGGGAGAGTTGATACATCCATTTTGCATCATAATTACCTACTGTTATTTATCTTATTTGAATGATATATTTCACGATATAATGCAATTCTAATGCCTTTTGTCTTTTAAAATGCAAGATACATCAAAGGAGGGAGATTACCAGCAGCTGGAATTCTGACCTGAAAAAGCAATAGCAGAGATATCAATTCTCCGGAGCTCAAAATGAAGCATGGATTTTTAGAGAATTATTCTGGAATATATGAAGAATTGTGGAACAAAAATATACCAGAGGGACCCCACCAACAAGCCACATGGGCAGGTGGCGCGGCTAGCCCCCCTAGCCGTGCCATCAGCCCATGTGGGGCCCTAGTGGCTCCCCTCCTGATGTCCTTTGGCCATAAATTCCTATTTGTCTCAAAGCGAAACCAGGGCAGGAGCACTTTTGCTCTTCGGTGGAGCGATTCCGCCGGGGAAACTTCCATCCGGGAGGGGAAAATCGAAGCCATCGTCATCATCAACACTCTCATCATTGTGGGAATGATCATCTTCATCAACATCTTCACCAACACCATCTCATCTATAAACCCTAGTTCATCTCTTGTGTTCAATATTTGTATCAAACCTCAGATTGGTACCTGGGGGGTACTAGTTGTGTTGTTTACATCTTGTAGTTGATGCTAGTTGGTTTACTTGGTGGAAGATTAATATGTTCAGATTGTTAATCACATATTCATACCCACTAATCATGTTTAATAAGATGAGTTTTGAGTAGTTCTATTTGTTCTTGAGGACATGGGAGAAGTCTTGTTATTAGTAATCATGTGAAGTTGATCACCGTTCAATGTTTTGATATTATGTTGTGTTGTTCTTCCTCTAGTGGTGTTATGTGAACGTCGACTACATGACACTTCACCATGTTTGGGCCTAGGGGAAGGCATCATAGAATTAGTTTGTAGATGATGGGTTGCGGGAGTGATAGAAGCCTAAACCCTAGTTTATCTTAATTACTTCTCTTGTATTTGCGGATGCTTGCATGGAGGGTATAATCATAAGTAGGTTTTTGTTCAAGGTAATGAACGTAAGTCGATGAATCGTGGTGAAAGTAACTTGGCAATATTCCCGTGTGTCCTCAAGAGCATTTTAATAACTATCAGAAATACCACCGGCTTGTCCTTAGCACAATTATGGATTGGGCCACTTGCTGCACCTTGCTACTTTTGTTACATGTTACTTGCTGTCACCATGTGCGAGACACAGGACACCTAGGGCCTAGGAAGGCCCCTTTGCTGATTCGGAAGGCGGCGCGGCAAACGCAGAGCAACAACGACGATCACAGATGCACGAGGATTTACCCAGGATCGGGCCGCACGGATGCGTAACACCCTACTCCTGCTGTTTTTTCTTATATGAGGTGGGAGACGATTACACAGTACAAGGCGCCAGCCTGCTCCCGGGATCGGGTTCTGGCGTGCTACGTGCTCTGTGCACTCCCAAAGTGTAGCCATGGCCCTCCTTTTATAGCTCAAGGGGGACCACAGTGGCTACAGGGGTCAGTACCTAACACTGAGAGAGTAGGTCAAATGCATTAACTGGTTCTGTCAAAAGTCACCTCTTTTCCCCGCCCTGGAACGGGCGTTGGTCTTAGTTCATCGCATGCCACAGCTACCTGTTATTACGGTGCCATGCATGGGGGCAGGTAGCACACACGTGGGTTTGACCATGGTGAGTCACCGTACTTTTACCTACTACGCAGCCAACTCCCCAGTCACGCGTGACACGCAGGCGGTAAAAGCCTGCGAGCCCATGTCCTGCTCTATCATGAATCTCAGTGAGTGGGATGGCAGAGAACATGTGGTGGAGAACCACCCTCGCTTGGCGGGTGAAATGCGTTCCCAGGAAGCCATGGTCGTTCCTGGGTGTCTCCTGCTTTATGGTGTTGCCGATCTGTTTGAGCAACCCTTCTCTGTTCTTCCCCTTCTTGTTGGTGTGGATGCCCAGAGAAAGTATATTTTGGTCTTGTAATTGACCTGCCTAGAGGTCTCCTTCTTCTTGGATGAGTGAGGTATCCTGCGTTGCCGGAGCTACTATTTGTCGCTGTCCCCGGCAAGGGCTATTGTGGCACGCACGCGGACGGGTTAGTGGGTACCCGTTATCCACTATACCGAAAGTTGCCCCCAGGCCTGGGCCGGACGCGTGTTTTCCGCAGCAGTTAGGGTCAGGCCCAATTGACGCACGGGTCACATGTGACAGAAAACTTCTTCCGTAAGCTAAAATAGCGGGGAATTGTAACCGGCTGTGGCAATCGTGGGGGTAGTGGCGCCTGAAAAGGCGCGCCCATTACTGCGAGGTGAGGAGTCCAGCCCCCAAGCCCATCATATATTAATGTGGCGAGGGATGCAACTCGACTCACCGCCCCCATTCACTACGCGCTTGCCAATCCCCTTCCATCTTCTTCTTGCTGCCCCTCCGTTTCAGATCCGCCGCTTCCGAATCCACTCCAAATCCACCCCCCATTCCTCCCAATCTTTGATGGCCCCCAAGGCAGCTTTGAAGGCAAAGCGCAAGGAGAAATCGGAGAGGGAACAGCAGCGGGATGCAGAGTTGGCGCAGGCGCAGATAGACCACGCCTGCTTCGACTTGATGCTATTGATGCCGGAGCTGGTGGAGCGGCTCAACTACATCGTGTTGGGCCCAGGCAACGAGAACGGGGCCACAAATCTCCTGCCAGCGATGCACCCCTTCGCAGAGGGCCAAGTGAGAATCTTCTCTTGCTTTCTGCTATCTGGATTAGTTCCGCCATTCTCTGAGTTCTTCACACGGATCATGGAGGAGTACGGCTTTCTTTTGCTGCACTTACACCCCAATGCTGTCTCCGTCATGGCCGTTTTCTCTCATTTGTGTGAAAATTTCGTCGGCATCTGCCCCTCTGTCCCCCTGTTCCAGCATTACTATGTGCCCAAAATAGACAATCAGAACCGGGCCGGGTGTGTCACGTGGCATTTCAGGAACTCCTTGGTGGGGGAATACATTGGAGGCCACTTCATGACGAGGTGGCCAGAATGGAGGTCAGACTGGCGCTGGATCAAGTTGGACAACCCTCCCGCCTTCTGCGAAGTACCCCAAGGCCCGCCAACACATAGAGCAGAGTGGAAGGACAAGGGTCCCTGGAACGAGGATTTTGATCTGGCGTACCAGCGCATCAAATCCCTCCGGCAAGCGGGCTTGACGGTAGAGATGGTTGGCATGGACTTCCTGTGGCACCGCATTGCCCCTCTACAACAGAAGACATGCCGTGCCTGGGAATAAAATGGGGCTACCGACAAGATGCGTCTTTGGCCCGGGCTGAACCACAACTTGATGTTCCTCCAGCATCACGATATTATCCTGCAGCTGTTCAGCGCCGACCCGCCAAGAGACGCCCCGGAAATGGTGTGGCCCCTGAGCAACAACACCGCCTGCGACTCCCTTTCGGCGATGATGCCTCAATGCAACGCCAACGGGATCTTGCCGAAGTGGCGGAGCCCATCCCCGGAAGAGATAGCGGCTTGGCTGGAGGAGCTGCAAGAGACGCCCCAGATAACAGAGGCGAGCATGATTCACCTGCCAAGGCCAGCAGAACTGTAGATCATGAAGAGAAGGGCCGCAGCTGGCCCTTCTCAAGGTGCTGAAGGGGGTGAAGCCGTTCCCGCTCCACAGAAATCATACGCACCTAAGCGGAGGAAGAGGGCAGCTCGGAAACCAAGTTCCACCTCCAGCTCTTCCGCCAATCCCCCTGAAGCGGGTTTGGACGAAGCCCTGGAAGAGGAGGACGTAGTTCCTGATGCTCACCGTCGCTCTCCAAGGCTTGCCTCAACCCAAGTCGAAACTGCAGCAGGAAGGGAAGAAGCCCAACAACAACAGTCGAAGGCACCGGCAATGATGCCTCCCGCCAAGAGAAGCAAGTCTGTCGCTGAGGAAGGCGGGATGTGGAACTTCGCCTTTGACGGAGGTAGCAGCGAAGAGGAAGAAGAGGAGTAATAACTCAACTCTTTATCGACTCTTTCCCGTGCTTGATAATTTATGTCTCTTTGTCAACAATCTGATCCTTCGCTTGTTTCATATGCAGTGTGGAAGCTCAACCGCGCAAAAGGAAGAGGGCTCAAACTATTCCAGAGAGCACTTCCGATCTTGGCGCTAGTGCAAGCTCAGGGGGTACCGCTACCCCCGGGGACATGGGCACTGGTGACGCCCCCCAGGAAGAAACCCCCGGGGACCCAGCTCAAGACCCTCAAGGTGAAGAACGGCAAGAGACTTCACCGAGAAGGGTCCCCCCAGAAACGGGTCTTCCCGAGCATCAAGGGACTTCTCCGGGAAGTGCCTCTCTGCCATGCCAAGGAACTCCTCCGAGGACGGCTCCTCCGAAATGCCAAGGCACTCCTCCGAGAACGACTTCCCCGGAAAAGCCCACAGGCCACACCGTTCACGGTGCAACTTCTCCGCAAAGGGGCCAAGGTGAAACCGTTCCCGGTGAAGACGCAGCGGCCAAGGCCACCACGGGCGAGGATGGGGCACCAATCAGCCCCACTACTTCAGGTATGCTACCCGAACCTTTCTTCTCCTTTATACTTTGATATTCATTCATGGTTTTGACTTGAAGTCTTGACCGCATCCCATTCCTTCTGTGCAGCCCCCACTCCTCCAGCTAAGGAGGTGGAGCGGCCAGGTGGCGCCGAGGCTGAACAGATGGAAGAACGGGTTCCTACTCCATAACCCTCTCCTCCGAGCACTCGCCTAACATCCCCTCCAACTGAGACCGCGGCCACGGGGGAGCCCGCGGCCGATCCCACCGCAGTTGTGGATGAAGGGCACGGGAACGCGGGTGATGCTGGGGCCGCCAACGCAACCGCTGCTCCGGAGGCGCCACTCGCGAACGAGCCTTCTGGGGCTTCTAGTTCATGGGCGCGGGGTGAAGTGCTTATCTTGCCAATAGCTGAGAGAAGGGCATCTCCGCCCCTAGAAGACACTGCTGCCGGCCCGGACGATCTCATGGTGATATATGACGAGCTCATCATCCCAAGGACCCTCACTCTTCAAGAGGAGCGAGATGCCTTGGACAACGCAGCCGACCAGAAGTTCTTCGAGAACACACAGAAGGGCTTTGCCAAGGTGATAGCCCGCTGTGACGCCCCCATCCATAATCATGCACTAATATACACGCAGCATGCACGGTCATGAACAGTGACTCCACGTTAATATCACATCACAACTCTAAGACACAAATGTTAAACATAAATCATTATATTACAAGCCAGGGCACGGGGACCCATAATACATCAGTCATAAAACAGGTATCATCTGAGTATAGACCAGGTTCAATACAAGTGCCTTAAAGAAGGCGGGAACGTAAATCTACACTAGATCAAAAGGCATAGGCCTCCTGCCTGGGACCTCCGAACTACTCGTCGGCGTCGATCTCCATGAAGTATCCAGTGGCGGGATCATCTGTCTGAGGGTAGCTATCATCTGGATGCAGCAACCGGGTTGTAGAAAAAGAAAGCAGAGCAACGGTGAGTACTCATCCAAAGTACTCGCAAGACTTACATCAGATCTATGCTAAGTATGCATCGGTATCAAAGGAATGGAGCTATATCTTTGGACTAAACTGCAGAAATGCCAGAATAAGAGGGAGAAGCTCAACCTATCGAAGACTATCTTCGTCTTGCAGCAATAGGAAGAGAGGAGCATAATTAATACCAACATGTACTTATAATATGTAATAACCTACCCAGAGATCCTCCCTCGACTCCCTGCGAGAAACCGATCACCGGGTAACCATAACTATTATCTTGGTGCATTTTATTAAGTATCCGGTTTAAGTTGTGGAAAGATCGGGATACAACTCCAAGTCGTCCTATTACCGTGGACACGGCTATTCGAATAGTTTATCTTTCCTGCAGGGGTGCACCACATTTCCCGATACGCTCGATTACCCTATGGCCGGACACACTTTTCCGCGGGTCTGCCCGGCCTCAGGCAATCGACACACCGAAGTCCTACCTAAGCTCTCCAGCGAGGTCAACATGTTGGTCTACATCCTAAGTGCGAAGGGGTCATTGGCCGATCACCCTAAGCACTCCTGCACGTTGAGTGACTGGCCGAAGACCAAGCCCACCTCTGACTACGCAGCAGGCAATATCCGCTCACCCCAACAATCAGCCCGCATCTCTGAACTGTGACATCTGACAGAGCTTTCGGGAGGAACTGATGACGCGGAGGGCCCCATAACCATTATCCCGCACGGTGGTTAGTGCGTATATGCCAATGGCAGTCTCGGATCAAATGCCCAAATCTCGTTAGGTGCATTATTAAGTAACCATGGACAATGACTAGGGCCCAGGCCCACCTCTCTCTTGGATGGTCTCTGCCTGCCTTGTCGCTCCGCCAACAGTAACTCACTCAGGGGCCGTCAGGAACCCAGGTCCATCTCATCCGGAATGGTACCACCCGTCCTTTCAGCCCCCCATCCGAACATATTCATATGTAATATAACAAAGTAAAATAAGTCCATGATCATCGCCTAGAGGGATCACGGCCCGCTTACTGCATGGCAAACGGACAAGGGTGTAAGGCCAACTGATGGAACACATCATAGCTATACTAGGCATGCTAAGATAACAAGTAAGTATCAACAGCAGGTTACCAAAAACAGGCTATGCATCAGAATATGATCTACCAATAATTCAACAATAGTAACTCTACTCTAATGCAAGAAGTAGAGGGAAAGAATGGGCGATGTCGGAATGATCAAGGGGGGTTGCTTGCCTGGAAGCTCTGCTGAGTGGTACTGATCGTCGGGAGGGTAGTAGTCCTTAGGGGCTGCGGCAGTCTCGGGGTCTACCGACAGAAGTAGAGGAGGGGGAAACAAAATAAATAACGGAGCAATCAAATGCAACACAATGCATGGCATGGCAAAATGGTATGATCATGAGTTCTAGTGCATAACTACACAATTTAAATGAACAGGGAAAATATTCGGGAATATTTTCCCAGCTCAAAACACTATTCATTTAATTGATCTGGATGCAAAAGTTCCATGCTCATCATGTTAGAGCGGTTTGTTATGCATGCAAATGACATATTCAGATTCGTTATATTTTTCTGATCATTTTTAATATATAAATTATTTTCATCCGAATTACGGTTCATTTTATATGATTTTGAAAAGTTTATTAGATTTTCTGGAATTTCTGGATTTAAATTAATTCAAAAATTATTTAACTGAAATTGCTACGGGTACCTGAGAGTGTACCCAGAAGTGTGTGAGAGGCTTACTGGCGGGGCCCGTTGATCGGGTCAACTGCCTAGTCAGCAAGTCAACCAGTCAGCGTTGACTGGTCAACCGGCCAGTGGGACCTAGTCGTCAGTGACTTAGGGGGGCCACTGGCAGGTCCACGTGGCGGCGGCGCGCCGGCGTTGAGCCGCCGGCGACCCAAAAACGCGGCGGAGGCTCGGGCTCACGTTGGGTTTTCGCTATGAGCGGCCATTTGACGCACGCTTGGTCGCGTTCGAACGAGCACGACGAAGCGCGTCGTTTGGTGGCAGTGGTGCGTGCGGGGGAGGTCTATAGCGATGGTGGCGATGCCGCGAGCGGCACCGGAGTTCGGCCGGGGACGGATCCGACGATGCAGGGCACGGCAAGATAAGCGGCGGGGTGCGTTAGGTTCCTGCGAGCACCAGGAACTCGATGAGCAGCTCAGGCGCGAGCTGCGGCTGCTGTGGCGGCGGTGGCGCCATGGCCGGCGGAGCAAAGCTCCGACAACAATGGCAGCAGCAGCGCAGAGCTCGGATTTGAGGGGGAAACATGGGGGAAATGACGCGGTGCTCACCGTGGGGCTCAAGAAGGACTCGGTGATGGATTAGGAGCAGCAGAGGCGATGCAATCGACGATGAGCTCCAGCGGGTGCAGAGGTTGAAGACAAGCTCGATCCGGCGATGCAGGGGTCCTGGGCTCGAACTTGTGGGCGTGGTCGATGCAGAGGAGCGCGGCGGAGCTTGTGGACAACCTTCTAGCCGGCGAGGATGACGGTGGCCGCATGGACGGCGGAGCTCATGGCGGTGGAGGTTCGGCCGAGCTCGAAATTGAGCGAGAGGGGTGAGGGAGAGGGGCGAATGGGGGCTAGGGTTCGCTAGGGCGTCGCAGGCGTCGACCTTATCCCCTCCATGGCGCCTGTAGCCGACAGGTGGCGAGCAGCGGCCAGAGCCACCGTGCTCTGGCCATGGGCGCGACGACACGGCGGCGGGAGCAGGTAGGGGATGACCTGTTGGGCTGGGCCTCTCCTGTGCACTTGAGGCCCTGTCCAACAGTGGTCTGTTTCTGTTTTCTTTTTACTTTTTCTGTTTTGTATTTTCCTTTCTGTTTTGTATTTAATTTGGGTACTAAATGAATTTTGTTGAATATGAAATTTGGCACAAAAATACTTTGTAATATTCTGAGATGGTTCACCAAGTTTGGGGCCATTTGGAAATGTTTAAATTTAGTTGGGCATTTAAATCACTTATTTAGTTGCTGTTGGCTCTGTTTAAATAATGCTATATTCACATTAGGATTTTTGGTGATGTCGTTTTTCTTAACATAACTAATTGTGGAATATTAGCAACACTACCAACATTTTTGTTTAATTTTTTGCAGAAGTAAATTTTGGACTTGCAAATTAAAGTGGACTTTGAAATGAGATATGATCAAGTGGTGTTTAGCATTGCAAAATAAGATGACCTGGCATTCATTAGGGGGGAATCACTGTAGCCTAATTACATGGGTGTTACACCCGCTATCAGCGCCGCAAGGAGGAACTCACGCGTTATGGTGAGCGCGTCGACAATTTGGAGAAGGACCTGGGGGAGAAGGTGGAGGCCACCAGGGAACGGCATGCTGATAGGTTGGCGAAGCTGCTTGAGCGGGAGAAGAACCTGGCCGAAGCCCAACAAGATCTGACCTTGAAGGAGGCCGCCCTGGACATGGAGGTGGAGAAAAAGCACAAGCAGCTTGCCGATCTTGAGGCTGAGCTGGTTCAACGGAAGGTGTCTCTGGACTCACATGACGAAGAGCTCGCTACCCGCGAAGGCAAACTAAAGGATTCTCTACAAGCCTCCGAGGACAACTACCATCAACAGCTCACCAAGCACATTGAAGATGCCGAGCTAGAGAAAGAGAGAGCTCTCAAAGAGCTATCCGACAGACATGCTCTGGAGCTCAAGGCTGTCCGGGAAGAAGCTCAAGCTGCTAACACCGAGAAGGAGCGCCTTGCCGGAGTTGTGAAGGAACTCGAACAGCAACTTGCAGGCAAGTCCCGGCAATTGTCAGAGCTTGAGAAGCTGGAAGCAGCAGCCAAGGCTTCGATGGACAAGCTCGAGGCAACGCTGGAGGCCAAGGACAAAGAAGTGGACGACATCAAGGCCGCCCATGCTAATCTGACAAGCAACCTGGGTGATCTGCAATCTGCCCATGAATGGTGCTCCGGGAAGATCGATTCCCTCAAAGCAAGCCTTGCCGAGGGCAATAAGATCTGGGAAGCCGCTGAGTCCGATCTCACCCATGAACGCCAGTCCTTCCAGAAATGGGTTATCGCGCTTCGCGGGGTTGCCGATTGTCTTGGCAATCTAATGATAAAGATGAAGATGGATCCGCTGGACCTGCCCGCTGATCCACTGCAAGAGAACCCCGAGAACTTGTCCTTGTTCTTCAAGAACGTGATCGTCCAGCTCCAGGATTATCACACTGTTCGCATCAAATGACTCGTCGAAGAAGGCAAGCAGATAGCTGAGGCGGTCTCCAGGAACATCCTCTCTCGCATCCACCATCACAACCCCTCGATCAACCTCCAGGTCATCTTCAGACGTCTTCCTTCCGAAGGCACCACCGAGGCGGCCGAGGAAGCTGTAGCAGAGCACGTTTCAAAGATTGTCGACTAGTGTTCTCGGAAGCACGAGGAAGGCGGCAATTAGATCCTTCCCAACCTTAACCTGCAACACTTGTGTGCCATGGATGGCCATGTAATGAACTTTGATTAGCATTGGGATCATGTCTCATCTGTGACATATGCTTTTGCTTGTTAATTGAACATCCTTCCCCTTAAATGATTTCTCTTTCTTTTATACACTTGTTCCCTATGTTTGCCGGAATGCCCCCTGGTGTGCATGCCCCGGCAATGGTGTTTAGGATCGGGTCCTAGTTAACAGCCCAAAGGGGACGCCGCCTTCCTAGGAACTTAACATTCCGTGAGTCCACGCAGCTGCACAGGTGTTGCCGGGCGGACCCGGAACAGGCCAAGAGCGCAGAGAGTCCCGAAAACGCTCCTTCACGTGCAGGCTATGTATAAAAATCAAAAAATCGTTCAAGGATGAAGACTTATGCGACAGAAAATAACTAAGGGTTTTGAACTTAGCTTTCTCTGCTCTTGTTTCCGTGGCCAACAAACCCAAATGTTTCCTTGAACGTCATTAGGCGTCATGCCACTTGCCCCCCGTAGCTTGTACGTGAAGGAGCTGTTTTGTTGTATTGGCATTTAAAAAGACAGAGTTTGGATCGTTTCGGTCATTCACGATATATCAGTTACTCGCAAAAGCGGAAACGAATTCGTGGAAGTGCAACTACAACAGTACAACACATCATGGCACAAAGGTAACATGAACATTACACAAAATTGCAAAACACTTATCTTTATTTATCATACACGGGAGCTGAACCTGGTTTTTTACACTGGTGCTTGTCGGAACGGATCCAACAGCTATGCGCCTTAAGGGTAGAACTTGCGAAGATGGTACTTTTGGAGATGCTCAATGTTCCATGAGTTCTTCACAGGGACCCATCTTCCGTTTCTAGACGGACTGGGCCGGGTCTAGTAACTTGAACTACACGGAAAGGACCTTCCCACTTCGGTGTCAACTTATTTGTTCCCTTCTCGGACTAGATCCGGCGAAGAACAAGGTCACCTTTCTCAAGCTCCCGGGAACGGATGTTGTGGCTATGATAGCGGTGCAAACCCTGCTGATAACATGCTGCGCATACAGCCGCCCGGGAACGGTTCTCCTCAAGCAGATTGACATCATCATGTCTTCATTGCTCTTGATCAGCTTCATCATAAGCTAGGACCCGAGGAGACCCGTATATGAGTTCTGTGGGGAGTACCGCTTCTGCTCCATAGACGAGCGAGAAGGGGGTTTCTCCTGTTGCTCGATTTGGCGTCGTACGAAGCGACCAAAGAATAGTAGGAACTTCATCAGCCCAGCGCCTACCGCATTTCTTCAGTTTGTCAAAAGTTCTTGTCCTGAGACCACGCAGCACTTCAGCATTGGCCCTCTCTTCTTGACCAATGCTTCTCGGGTGAGCAATTGATGCAAAGCAGATCCGGGTACCAAGCTATTCACAGTATTCCGTCAAGGCACCACTCGTGAATTGGGTGCCGTTGTCGGTTATGATGCGATTGGGCACACCAAAACGACACACCAATCCCCTTAAGAACTTGATTGCAGACTGAGCAGTGACTTTTCTTACAGGCTCTACCTCGGGCCACTTTGTGAACTTGTCGATTGCGACGTACAAGTACTCAAAGCCCCTGACAGCATGGGGGAACAACCCGAGAATGTCCAGTCCCGAGACCGCAAAGGGCCATGAGAGAGGAATCGTTTGGAGTGCCTATGCTGGTTGATGGATATTCTTGGAGTGGTACTGACAAGCATCGAAAGTGTTCACCAGCTCCATTGCATCATTGAGGGCCATGGGGCAGTAAAATCCTTGCCAGAACACCTTGCCCACAACCGCGCGTGACCCGATGTGGGTGGCGCACATCCCTTCGTGAATCTCCGCTAATAGCCTGTGTCCTTCCTCCCATCAAATGCACCGAAGTTTCACTCCATTTGGCTGTCTCCGATAGAGGTTCCCATCTATCAAGACTTACATCTTGGCTTGACGAGCTACTTTTTCTACCTCTTCACGCTTCTGTGGGAGTTCATCTTCTTGGAGATAACGGACAATGTCCACGGTCCAAGCTGGAGTCTGTGACTCGACAGCAAGCACAACGTGGTTGGCGGGAATGGTGTTTCCGGAGCTGTTCATGGAAACTTCCACCGGAAACGGCTCATTGGTTCAAGTACTTGTGGGATCGCCAGCTGGGAGGTCCCTCGGGAAGTACTCGTTGCCGGGACAAGTCTTGAGCTTCTTGTTCTTACGCGCTGATGAAACAACTGATGGCTGAGTGAGTCTCTGCACGAATATTCCTGGTCCAACAGAGGCCTTTTGGGCAAGCCGTCAAAGTAGCACTCCATCTTCCTCACTTCATCCACGTACGCCTCCATCTGCGGGCACTGGTAATTCTTGTTCACTTGTCTAACCACCAACTGCAAAACGCCTCTGACAATCAGTCTCTTGATGCACAAACCGGCCGCTGGTCGGAGCCCGGTAAGGAGGCCTTCGTATTCCGCAGTATTATTGGTCGCCTTGTCTCTCATGAACAACATCTGAATAACGTACTTGAGGTGCTCTCCTATCAGAGAAATCAGCACTACCCCGGCTCCTGCGCCCTCAAGCGAGAACGAGCCATCGAAGTACATTATCCAATCTGCTGGGTCTTCTTTTCTGGGGAGAGAAGTTGTTTCCTCCTCGTCATCGGATGTTTGAGTCCATTCGGCAACGAATTCCGCCAATGCTCTGCTCTTGATTACATGGGTGTTGGTAAAAGTGATGTTAAACCCTGACAGCTCCAATGCCCACTCCACAATGCGGCCAGTGGCTTCACGATTGTGAAGGATACGCTCAAGTGGATAAGAGGTGACCACTACAATTGGATGCACCTGGAAAGAGTGCCTGAGCTTCCAGGAAGTGGTCAGAATCCCGAAAAGGATTTTCTGCACTTCTGGGTACCGCACCCTTGCACCCTGCAAAAGGGTACTGGTCAAGTACACCGGTCGCTGCACAAGTCTCTTCTTGCCAGGCGCTGCTTGTCACTGCTGGTCACTTATCGTTGGTGATTCTGGCTTGTCGGGTACAAGCTCGTCTGTTCCCGGGTCGTCTTCTTCCCGCTCCGCTACTAGCGCAGTGCTCACCACCTGATTTGTGGCCGCTACATAGAGAAGCAGCCATTCACCAGGCTTTGGAGCAACTAGTATTGGAGGGGAAGAGAGGTATTTCTTGTGGCCTTGAAGCGCTGCCTCTGCTTCCGGAGTCCAATCTAATGGACCGGATTTCTTCAAAACTTTGAAAAACGGCAAGGCACGCTCAGCCAACCTTGATATAAATCTTTCCAAAGCAGCAACACAACCATTCAAACATTGGACATCTTTGATGCACTTGGGTGCTTGGATCTGCTCAATAGCCTTGATCTTGTCTGGATTGGCTTTGATGCCCCGATGGGACACAAAGAATTCAAGAAGCTTGCCGGAAGGTACACCAAAGACGCACTTCTCGGGATTCAACTTGAGCTTGATTTTTCACAGACTGCTGAAAGTTTCTTCCAGATCTTGAATGAGCATTTATTGGTCCCTGGTCTTGACTACAATGTCATCCATGTAAGCCTCTACATTTCTGTGTAGTTGTGTTCCAAAACCAATCTAGACAGCTCTCTGAAACGTTGCTCCCGCGCTCTTTAGTCCGAAAGGCATGCGTATGTAGTAGTACGTGCCACATGGAGTTATGAACGCGGTTTTCTCCTCGTCTTCCCGAGACATCATAATCTGGTGGTACCCAGAATATCCGTCCAGGAAAGAGAGCAGATCACAACCAGTAGTGGAGTCGACAATCTGATCAAGCCGCGGCAACGGAAAGGGGTCTTTTCGACATGCTTTGTTAATATCTGTGAAATCGATACACAAGCGTTTCTTTCTGTTGGCCTTTGATAAAACGACAGGATTAGCCAGCCAAGTGGGATGTAGCACTTCCTTAACAAAACCTACCTTTTGAAGCTTGGTTACCTTGTCGACGATGAACTCTTGTCGGTCTTGAGCTTGCCTTCTCACGCTCTGCTTCACGGTTCGAGCACCCGGGCAAACGGCTAGGTGGTGCTCGAGTACCTCCCTTGGAAACCCAGGAATGTCAGATGCTTCCCATGTGAACACATCGACATTTTCCTGCAGGAAGGCAGTGTGCTTTCCTATTTGTCAGACAGGCTGGCGCCTATGGTGAAGGCGCCGGACCCATCCTCCCTTGCCGGAACTTGCTTGGTGAGGGAGCTAGGTTGACCGGTCTTCTGTTTCTTTCTCGTTGACGGGCCACAATCTTTCCCGGGAGGGCACTACTCAGTGCGCTTTCCGCTTGCCCTTCTTAACAGGGGCGCATGGTTTGCTGCACTCCTCGGAGGTCTTGGGTGTAACAAGTATCTCAAGGTTGCCGGGGGAAGTGGCAACCGAGTCCTTGTACATTTTCTCGATGCAGGCGACTGCATCCTTCTTGTCCATCTTAATGGTGATCACTCCTTGAGGTCCCAGCATCTTCAAAGTGTTATAAGCGTAGTGGGATGCGGCCATAAACTTTGCGAGAGTAGGACGCCCGAGTATACCATTATACGACAGGGGGATATCCACCACGTCAAAGACAATCTTCTCTATTCTGAAATTGGCGGAAGTCCCAAATGTAACAGGCAACGTAATTTGCCCCTTGGGTTTGGTGACTCCCGGGTTCACTCCCTGGAATGTTCCCATTTCCTGGAGCTCAGCCTCGGGAATTTGCAGCTTCTTAAAAACTGCCGTTGAGATCAGGTTGAGGCCAGACCCACCATCCACGAGCATTTTGGTGACCTTCAAGTTTCTGATTGTTGGCAAAACAATCAGCGGCAACAAACCAACGCCCATGGTGCGGTCCGGATGATCCCCAGCGTCGAAAG
This sequence comes from Elymus sibiricus, assembly GCA_039707655.1. Lineage (NCBI taxonomy): Eukaryota > Viridiplantae > Streptophyta > Magnoliopsida > Poales > Poaceae > Elymus > Elymus sibiricus. The sequence goes on along the minus strand of CM077672.1, from coordinate 516,995,406 downwards.
TGATGGGGGTGCGGGACCACTTCAGAGGTCACTGAGCTTCAATAGTGGGCTGCACGGCGTTCACTTCTCGTGAAAACTTCTTGATTTTCTGATGAGAGGAGAGCAAAGACGCTCCCCCGTGAATGCACGCACAATCAATGGCCTGCTGGAACTCAGCGGATGTCTCTTCTTCGTCGTCTCCATCATCCTCATCTCCATCTCCTTCTTTCTGGTCGTGACCCCTATCTAGTCGCTCTTTCTTCTTGGCGCCACCACAGCGTCCTCCATGGCCAGCAGGGCATTTCTTCTCGGCAGGGTACCAAAATGCTCCTTGGACTTCTTTTCCTTGTCCCGCCGCTGGTACTCCTTCTTCTGCTTCTCGGCAAGGTACTCCACCTGCCGGTACTCTCGAATGTAGTGTCCAGCGGTCCTGTGAATCTTGCAGCAAGGGCCATCGGGGTTGTCCCTGGCAACCACTTCCTTGCCCTTGCTTTCTACCTTAGGTTTCTTGTCAGTGGTTTCCACCGCAAGCATTGACATGGGCTTGTGCTTGCGGTTCTTGCACTTGCCGGTACCCTTAGACGTGCTCACCTCTTCTTCGCCAGCACCATCCTCGGCATCCAGCTCGGGAACGTGCCTTCCCTCTTCTGCTCGGGCACACTTGTCTGCGAGCTGGAACAGCTCGGCAACGGTGCGCACCTTGCGGGTACTGAGTTCCTCTCTCATGTTGACTTGTCAAACATTCGCGTGGAACGTTGAAATGACTGTTGCCGGATCCACATCCAGGATGTTGTGCTGTACTTGGCTAAAACATTGGATATACTTGTGCAGCGGTTCATCCGCCCCTTGGGGCAGCACATGCAAGTCGCTGGGTATCCCCGGTCGTTTGTATCCTCCCTGGAATGCGCCCACAAACTGGTTGCAGAGATCTGCCCATGATGAAATGGAGCTTTTCGGGAGGTTCATCAACCAGGAACGAATGTCCGGTTTGATCGCCAACGGGAACCAGTTGGCTAGCACCTTCTCATTACCACCAGCATCAAGTACAACAGTGGTATAAAGTTTAGAAGTTCAATCGGATTATCCTTTCCATCGTATTTGACGGCAAGATCCAGACGGAAACGCTGTGGCCACTTGACTTGGCGCAGTTCGGGAGTAAATGCAATACAACCTACCCCAAAGGGTAGGGAGCTGGCATTCTCAACCGGGTACACTGCGTCTTCCGGGCCTGTGCGCGCATCCGACTGGCGGCGAGTCTCACGGTGCCGCACCATACGAGTGCGCACGTCTTCGTCTTGGCACTCCCTGAGCGTTTGACGCTGGTGTTGATGGCGTGTTGAGGAAGAAGATATCATCGTCACGGCATTCCCGTGGTTGCCACACTGCTCTGTGCGCTGTTGACGGCGCAGAGACAACACAGACGTGGCGTGCTTCTCTTCCTTGCGGCCATCTCCTTGAGACGGTGCAGGCGGCTAGGGGCACGAGGAGGTACCCCCACGCACATCTTGCCCGGCGTTGTTGACGCGATTTTGGATTTTGGCCCTCGACGCATCCATCCTAGAGGCGTCTGGGGGGAAGTCAAGCAGAGCCTGAGCTTGCGCCAACGCTTCCGCTGGGCTTTGTACTCCTGGAGGCGGTGGTGCATTGGGCCGCTCGCCAACTCTAGCAATGTTGTCGGAGGGAGCCCCATCTCCCTCGCGCCTTGGAGCTTGATCATCTCGGGACGGATGACGCGATGGTTGCTCAACGCCACGCCTCGAGGGGTGTTCTGACACCTGCTGTGAGGTGCGCTCGGACGCGCGCCGCGAGGGATGCTCGGACGTGCACCCGATGAGCTGGCTCGGAGCTCCGGGTTCCTTTCGTAGCGTGGCATGGCCACCGCGTGAGGGGTGCTGCGAGGACTATCCTGAGACTGCCGGTGTTTCCTTGTGAGTAGGGTGGCTGGTGCCCGCTGCGTCTGGGTGGTGACTTTGGAACCCATGGCCGTGCGACTTGCGCGCCACTAGGCCCCCACCGTCTTGCTGCGACGGTGGCATGGAGGCTTTGGAAGAGCCCTTGGCCAACGGTGCCTTTTTGCCTTTCTGGCCCTTGGCCGGCACCATCTTCGCAAGAGTTGGTGAAGAGAAGCTCGATGACATCACGTCGATGAAGATCTGCGTGTGCGCCCCCTACCTGGCACGCCAAATGTTACCGTGTGCAAGTCACATGACACCTATGGCCTAGGAAGGCCCCTTTACTGATTCGAAGGGTCGCACGGCGAACGCAGAGCAACAACAACGATCACAGATGCACGAGGATTTACCCAGGTTCGGGCCGCACGGATGCGTAAGACCCTACTCCTGTTGTTTTTGCATATATGAGGTGGGAGACGATTACACAGTACAAGGCGCCAGCCTACTCCCGGGAATGGGTTCTGGCATGCTACGTGCTCTGTGCACTCCCAAAGTGTTGATCAGGCTCCAAGGGATCGACCCACGACCTTGTAGCCATGGCCCTACTTTTATAGCTCAAGGGGTACCACAGTGGCTACAGGGGTCAGTACCTAACATTGACGGAGTAGGTCAAATGCATTAAATGGTTCTGTCAAAAGTCACCTCTTTTCCCCACCCGGGAACAAGCGCTGGTCTTGGTTCACCGCATGTCGCACCTACCTGTTATTACGGTGCCACGCACGGGGACCGGTAGCACACACGTGGGTTTGACCATGGTGAGTCATGGTACTTTTACCTACTTCGCTGCGAACTCCCCGACCGCGCGTTACATGCAGGCAGTAAAAGCCTACGAGCCCATGTCCTGCTCTATCTCGAATCTCGGTGAGTGGGGTGGCAGAGAACATGTGGTGGATAACCACCCTCGCTTGGTGGATGAAATGCGTTCCTGGGAAGCCATGGTCATTCCCGGATGAAATGCGTTCCTGGGAAGCCATTTGTGTTCCCGATTTGTTTGAGCAACCCTTCTCTGTTCTTCCCCTTCTTGTTTGTGTGCAAGCCTAGACAAGGTATATTTTGGTCATGTAATTGACCTATCTGGAGGTCTCCTTCTTCTTGGATGAGTGAGGTATCCTGCGTTGCCGGAGCAACTATTTGTCGCCGTCCCCGGCAAGGGCTACTGTGGCACGCGCGTGGACGGGTTAGTGGGTACCCGTAATCCACTATATCGACACTTGCTACAAATTATCTTGCTATCAAATTATCTATCAAAGTTGTCCTACAGCACTTGCAGAGAACACCTTGCTAAAAACCGCCGATCAATTCCTTCTGCTCCTCGTTGGGTTCAACACTCTTACTTATCGAAAGGACTACGATTGATCCCCTATACTTGTGGGTTATCAGTACCCTCTAACTAGTTGCTCCCTATAAAGTAAGTATGTCTCCAAATGGAGTCATGAATCACAAGAGATCACTACGGGGTGTGCCCAAGCAAGGCCCTGAAAGCCCAAACCGATCAACCCACGGATCATTGAGACATTGTTAATGCACCAATTGTTTTTCTTTCGAAAAGGTGGATCAACCGTTGGTCTATGCATCGGTTGTTGCACAAAGCCATATATTATTGATTATTCAACGATGCCAAGAAAAACCAAGAATCGATGCTGAATAAATTAGCTTCCTTAAAAAAAACCAAGGCGAACCAAATAGGATCTACCTCACGGCAGTATCTCCAAAATCACACCACAAACCTGATGACATGTGATCGATCAACAACAAGTACACTACCCTAGACAAAGCCTTCAAGAAGGGATCGTCACACGTGCGCCGATGTTGATGGGTCCAACCAAAGGTCAGACTTGGGATTTTCATCCCCGAAGGCAAGTTTTGAGCCAACACCTTCAACAAGGGTACGATGCATGCACGCTGACATTGCCTAATCAAGCCGAAGAGATGAGATCAAGGGTTTTCACCTGAAGTACACACATACTTGTCGTCAAAGCCATCACTACCAGCAACCTATCTATTAGCTAACGATGACTCGCTAACTTGATCCCGGCGCTGAGAGATCCCATGGTTCACCCACGCCGGAGGAGAAGAAGCCAGAAGCAAGTTGAGGACCGCCTCCTCACCACTTTTGGTCACTACCACACCACCATCTTAATGTTTCCCACTGTACACGCTAATCTGGCCCAGCCAAATCCGGAGGCCAATGGTGCCAATGCACCGTGCCACCAGGAGGTTGGGACATGCCGGGTCAGATCCATGAAGCCCCATCTGAACTGTATGAGGTCCACCCACCAGATCAATGGGAAGCCGCCAGCCGCATAGGTCCACCGACGAACGCCATTGATGGGCGCCGCAGATGTGTTAGATGTCGGCACTAAAGCCGACATGGTGCTACCATGAATCCACATGCAGCCACAGGAAACGATCGATGAAGTAGCCCCACCGCCGTCATGACATGATGTCTCCGTCCACCGCAAGAGACCGAAGCGCTGGCAAGCTATGGTACCAATGCACCTCAACGCGAAATCCACGGGTTGTGCGCGGTTGCGTCTTCACTGTCTACCGCAGGGCAAGGCCCGGAGCCGGCAAGACAAGCGTCGTCAACCTAGATTACCACCATAGATCTGTGGGCTGCGTGTGTCTGCGTCGTCGCTGGGCACAGACGATCCGGAGACCCACACGCGCAACATGCGGGATCCGCGCAAGACGTCGCCCTACCACGCGAGAATCCAGGTCTTGCCGCACTCAGCCGACAGCAGGATTTGCCAGTTGACATGTGCCGGCGGCAATGAGGGAGATGGAGGACGGGCGACGACTATGGTGGCTAGGGATCCTAACCAAGCCACCTCTCGGAGGCTGCGCGGGGGGTTCTCGAAGATATTGTATTTGCTGAATAAATGAGTGCTTGGGAATTGGGATGTGGCCTACATGAGGGCGTAAAGCTTCATGCAAAAGACGTTCCATTGGGTAAAAGGAAAAGAGTGCAATATCAAAGATCCGAGGATCTCGAACAAGTTATCATTCAGGAATGCACCCCTCAATCTTGCAAATCACGAAGTTGTCTCATACCAATTCCATTAAAATATTTTGGGAACGAAATACTTTAAGAACTTTGTGTACAAATCACCGAGATTGTTGCATGACTTCATTTGCAAAATATTTATCTCCCCATTTTTCTGCAACTCAATGGGATAAAATATTTTTAGAGCAATATGCTTTGTATATTACTCTTTATATAACATGTTTGCATCTGCGTAATACATGCCGCATTATCTTCATAGATAATGGTGTGCGATTCTAGTGAACTAATCCCACTTGAATTTTCATCAAAGTTCATCATTCTGCGAAGCCATACACACTGATGTGATGCTTCATACAAATCAATGTTTTCAGAATGATTTGTGGACGTACCTTTGTTTAAGAAGACAAAATCAGTTTGTGATCTGGCATTATGGGGATTCGATAGATATCCAGCATCACAATATCCAACCATGGTCATATCCTGATTTTTCTCATAGAACAAACCAAGATTTCTGGTGCGTTGAAGATATCTAAAAATATTCTTCACACCAACCCAGTGCCTTTTCATTGGTGATGCACCATATCTAGCCAAAAAATTCAATGCAAATGATATACTAGGCCTGGTGCAGTTTGCTAGATACATTAATGACCTCATTGCACTGAGATATGGAAATTCAGGTCCCAATATCTCTTCATCACCGCTCTTAGGTCTTAATGGGTTTTCATCTCTATCAATCATGAGATCTGATAACCATAGTTCTTTGATGGATATGATTTATCCATATTGAACTTTTCAAATATCTTTTGGATATATGTAGACTGATGAACAAGTATTCCTAAAGAAATATGCTCAAGTTGTAAACTCAAGAAAAATTTGGTCTTACCAAATCTTTCATCTCAAACTCCATCTTAAGATGATTTGCTTGCCTCATGTATTTCTTGTGTAGTTCTAATGATATTCAGATCATCAACATACACATAAATGATAAAAATCCATCTTTGGATTCTTGATGAACATACATGAGCAATCATCATTATTTGAGTAATCCTTCTAACAAAGGAACTCACTTAGTCGATTATACCACATCCTTCCCGGCTGCTTCCAGCCATAAAATAACTTCTGAAGCTTTACACAATACATGTTGTTATTAAATTAGGAATCTCATTCCCTTAGGAATTTTCATATAGATACCGAATCAAGTGACCCATACAACTATGCAGTCACAACTTCCATCAATTGGATAGACAAATTCATTATTCACTGCCAGCGATATCAAATATTGGAATGTTATTCCAATCATAACAAGAGAATATTTTTCATCATAATCGATGACGGGTCTCTGCAGGAACCCTAGTGTTACAAGCTGAAAGGATCAATACGGTCGACTAGAGGGGGCGAATAGGAGACTACAAATTTTAAGCCTAATTACCAATTTTAGGGATTTGCGGATAAAGTAAGTTCTCTAGATATGCAACTAGATGAACACAACCTATATGGCAAGCAAGCTGAAAGCAAAGTAAGCTAGGCAACAATATAATTGTTAATCCCACAAACATACAAAGCAAAGTAAAGTGCGGGAAAGGATTAACCACAAGTGAGTTAGGGGCACGGATTTTATCCCCAAGTTCACACTTCCTTGGGGAAGTGCTAATCTCCATTGGAGCGGTGCCGGTGCCAAGACTCCGAAGTGCCACCAAGTGGCTCACCATGTTCTCCTCGAGTTACCCCCAACGGATGAGCCTCGAATCACTTGGGGTTCATCTTGAAGGTGACAACCACACCTTTACATACCTCTCCAGAGCACACCACAAGCAAGGAATCTTTCGGAGGAACCCTAACCGCCTAGGAGCCCAAGCTCCAAGAGTAACAAGTTGTTGGTGAAGAAATCTTGCAAGGAACACGAATCAGTTTGGTCAAGTTGTAGATCAGGCCTTGCTCCCTCAATCCCCAAAGTATCAAGTTTGGGTGGAGGGATTGATACATATGAGTAATATGAGGTGATGGAAATTGTGGCCACTCTCAAGGCAAAAGAATTAGGTTTGGAGGGGGGTCAAGGACCCCGTGCGCATGGGGTGTCCAGAAGCTCTGGGCATTCCCTATAGGCACAGCAAGGGTATGGGAATGAAGGGTACTCGGCTTTGGCGATTGAGAAAGAAACAAAATTTTGCTTCTTGGATAATAAACTCACCAAAGATCTCCCTAGGAATTGACAAGAGCTGGATGTAGACTTGCGGTCAACCTTATCTCCGGCCCAATTTGAATCAGAATATCACGCCAGCTTGAAATTTGATCCCTTGGGATACCAAAGGCCTAAGTTTGGGGTATAAACCAAATATCGGAGAATTCTTTTCACCGCCATGAAATGGCTCTACTTAGGAGCGGATTGAAATCTTGCACACATACACACACTCAACATGATATTCGGAGGTAATGCAAAGAACCAATCATAGAACGATATACCTTTTGATCCACATATTTACCATTTGGATCAAGATTAAGTTGCCCATTGGTTGGCATGGGTGTCTTCATGGGCTTGGCATCTACCATTTTGAACCTCTTGAGTAGGTCTTGGATATATTTGGCTTGTTTTATGAAGGTTCCTCTTCTTAATTGCTTGACTTGAAATCCAAGGAAGAACTTCAACTCTCCCATCATAGGCATAGCAAACTCCTTGGTCATAAGATTTTGAAAATCAACATTGCAAGCATGGTTAGTAGACCCAAAAGATAATGTCATCAACATATATTTGGCATACAAACAATTCTCCATTTACCCTCTTCGTAAAAAGAGTGAAATCTATTAACCCGATCTCAAACCTCTTCTCACCTAGAAATATCGTAAGGTAATCATACCAAGCATGAGGTGCTTGTTTAAGTCCATAGAGCGCCTTAAGAAGTTGATAGACTGTGACACACTGGTTTTTGCCAACTTTTCTTTTCAAAAACATTTATGGATTATTTTAAAATTTTGCTATTTGGTTGGGTTTTCAGTCAACTCATTGGACTTTGGACCTTGGGAAAGTTTTCATTCTTTTTGTCAAAGTGCATCAAGCTTCTCAAAACCTTGCCAAAACCCTGTCATAAACTTTCTGGCCCCAATCCTAATTTTATTTCCTCTAAAATATTCCTTTTTCTCAAAAACAATATCCATTCCTTCTTTAGGTTGTGAAGCAACCTACAGTTTCCTTGCCCAATTAATCCCCAAATTCTTCCCACATATTCTTGACATCATCTCTTGCCACAATATCCAAAAATATTTCATAGCTCAGTTCAAAAATTTGGCCGAACAATTCCTGCAAGCTTCTGGACAGAACTGCCACTTTGTGAAGCAACTATATTTTTCAGGCATCTATAATTCCTGAAATTTTTCCAGCTTATACACCCTCCAAGATAACCCTTGCACACCAAAATTTAGCTCGAATTACCCAGCCAAACCCCCTAGAAAATTCGGCCAAGTTTCTATCCAGAAACTTTTCTGGAAGGTGCTGAGTTGCCCAGGCAAGCTCTGGTCGATTCCAAGCCGCATATGGGCTACTGGGTGAAGGGACTACACCCTGGACAAGGGCTGCCAGGCTAGGTCACACCGCGTGCACCAGTGCACGCGGTGACCATGCGTCTGGCATGCCAAAGACGCGCTCTGAGTGCCGTCCCATCTCGGGTCCCATTGTAGGATCGCAAGTAGGTCTAGAGGGGGGTGATTAGACTACTTGACCAAATAAAACATAGCCTTTTCCCAATTTTAAGTCTTGACAGATTTTAGCAATTATCACAAGTCTTGATACACCCTACACATGCAAATCTAATAGAGTATGTAGCGGAAAGTAAAGACTTTGCATATGAACGTAAAGGAGGGGTCAGAGAAAATCAAACGCAATGAAGACACGGTGATTTTTGGCGTGGTTCCGATAGGTGGTGCTATCGTACATCCGCGTTGATGGAGACTTCAACCCATGGAGGGTAACGGCTGCGCGAGTCCACGGAGGGCTCCACCCACGAAGGGTCCATGAAGAAGCAACCTTGTCTATGCCATTGGCCTATGTCCACGGAGGACTAGCCTTACTCGGGGTAGATCTTCATGAAGTATGCGATCTCCTTGCCCTGACAAACTTCTTGGTTCAACTCCACATGATTTGGAGGCTACCAAGTGACACCTAACCAATCTAGGAGACACCACTCTCCAAAAGGTAATAGATGTTGTTGATGATGATGAACTCCTTGCTCTTGTGCTTAAAAAGATAGTCTCCTCAACACTTAATCACTCTCTCATAGATTTGGCATGGTGATAGGAGAAGGATTGGAGTGGAAAGCAACTTGGGGAGGCTAGAGATCAAGGATAGAAGGTTGGAGTGGAATCCTCTTGATCTGAACACAAGGGTAGGTGGTTCTCTCTCAGAAAATGGATATGGGAAGTAGTAGCTTCGTCCTGGTTTGCTGTCTGAGAGTTAGTGGAATGGGTGGGGGTATATATAGCCATCATCAGAAATCTAACCGTTACTCACCTTTATGCATAACTCGGTGGCACCGAAGATAAATCTCGGAGGCACCGACTAGTGCAAATGATTCGAACGTTAGACGATTTGGTGAGACAGGATGAATCCACTCGGTGGCTCTGATATGTGATGACTTAAGCAGTTACCTCATCTCGGTAATTCCAATCGGTTTCACTCAGTGATTCCGAAGTGAAAACAAAACATTATAGAAACTTGGCACTTGCACTTCGGAGGGACCGAATGTCATCTCGGTGGAACCGAGTTTGTAGGGTTAGGCTGGTGGCTCTGTCTTGTGTATCTCGGTGGGTTTGGATGGGCATGTTTCAGTGGGACCGAGATAGGCTTTTGGGTTTTGGACAGATTTGATATTGAGAATGTGGTTGAGGATTTTTGGAGCAATATCTTCAAGCACTTGAGCAAATGACTCATGATCAAAAACCTCATCCCCTTTTAATAGTATTGGCTTTCCTATTGGACTCAAAGTGATCTTTGATCATTTAACCAAAAATGAAGAGTCTTGGAGCTTTTGCCAATGTATGTCCTTTGCATTTTGAGGGGTCCACAATCACATGTCATTGCCATGCTTACATTGAACTTTCCTGAAATGATCTTTGAATAGGCATTAGTTCAATGACATATATGTTGTTATTAATTACCAAAACCACCCAGGGATTAGCTCCGCTCGCCCACGTCACCGTACCCTGTCCTGGAGTGCTGACGTCCTCCCCACCGTCCATGTGGCTCCTCTGGAAGTGCCTCGTCGCCGGTAGAGAGCTCCGGCAGATGTGGCCGACGCGAACCACGCGTCGCATAGTACGGCACAGTGGTTGACCGCCCCATTCAATGCGCTCGGAGCCTAGCCTGCGGCCTCGTCTTCCTCCCCTCTCTTCCATCGCGTCGCCCCGCTCCACGACGGCCAGCTCAATGCGGAACTCTGGCCGTTTCCCGCACGGCGGCATCCGAGCCCGCACCTTCTCCCGACTATAAATAGAGCCCCGCTCGGCTCTTCCCAGCATCAAACCATCCTCACCATGCCTCAAATCAACCCCCAGCCCGACGAGGCAAGGCCGGGAGGCTCTCTGGCCTTGGATCCCAGTGAAGCTCCGCCGCTGAGCTAGCTCCGCCACCGCCCACCTCTGGTCCACCCCAGCTCCAACCGCCTGCCTTTCCTGGTCCTGCTGCTGTGCTTGGTTGCTCAAGTCCGTGCTCAGGCAAGCAACTCTGACGAACACCGCGTCGGCCAATTCTGGAGAGGAAGATTCCGACGCCGTCCGTCCTCCTCTAGCCATCCCACGGGTACGTGCAGGTTCGCCGTGCTCCTTTCTCTCCGTTCCACCCCTCTCCGGCCGCCGACGAGGTCTCCTCGCTGGAGAACCATCACCGGCAGAGCCGTGCCGCCCTGTTCCTCTCTCTCTCTATTTAAACCCAGCCGAGGACCCCACCTGTCAGCCTCTCTCTCTCGCGCACCGAAGCGATATAAGTGGAGGCTCCCTGGAGGTTTACGTCTTTGACGTGGCCGCTCCAGGATTTTCTGATTTTCTGTTTTTAACCAGATTTTGACCAAAACTTCGACTATCCACTATTCCTAAACCATAAGTCCAAATGAGTTGAAACGTTTTGCATTGGTTTTCTACTAAACTCCTTTATCTGTTGGCAAATTTTCATAATTTTCCAAGCTGTCTAAAATTTCTGGACAGAAGAAATGCTTTATGTGATATTTATTTTGGTTATTTAAAGATATTTGTAGAAGGAAATCACTTTGGTGTTGAAGACCGAGAGTATTGTGACACTCCCAGTGACTAAGGCAAGCCACATCATCCATTTGCATGAGGCATTGCAAAAGCTATGGTTTTTTTAATGATTTTTTTAATTCATTTGCATTATTTATAATTTGAGGATATTATGATTACTATTGCTATAGCATTTTGCATATACTTCTGTCATGTTAATATTTGCACTAGTAATGATCAATAGATAAATGTTAGTATTAATTATGCTTGAGATACTTGCTTATGATGATAGTAGGAGTGCCATGATCATGTTATTCGTTATTTTGGTAAGTTTATTTTACTATGGCTTAGATCTATTTTGTCAAGTTAAAATGATGCTAAATAACTAAACTTGAGATAACCTGTTGATCAAGTCATAGTGCCATCGACCCGAACTTACCAGTGCAGCCACATTTGCCTTTATGGGAAGGCCCTGACTTGGTCTATCGTCGTGCCTATTATCGGTATCACCAAAGAGGGAAGGTTATGCATGCGTGCTACCCTGGCCCGGTAGGCGACGATAACCTTGTGATCCCGAGTTATTTGGCCATGGGTCCCCGTTTGGGACAGTTGTTAAGCCACGAGGTGACAGGTGTCAAGTGAGGACACAGGGGACACCCAGGACATGACCCGGGGGGTATGTCGGTGGTACGATAAGAGTGTCACGAGTTAGACAAGTTTCGTTGGACGAATGTCCATGGTGTGGGAAAAGTGCGCAACCTCTGTAGAGTGTGAGAATCTATTTGAATAGCCGAGTCCACGGTATTGGACACAGTTCGCACTAGGTCACACTATCTGATCAACATTAATGATGGAAGAACTTGTCTTAAAATTATTTGTTCTGGATGATCATGAGAATTGTGGTGATCATGGGATGATCCCGAAGGAAAGAAAGTTGGTCCATGTGACCTTAAACGATGATTTCATGTGTAGTAAATTTAACAGTAGCATGTTAGTCATTGTTTCAAAATATGCTTAACCTGTCATTGCCATGCTATTGTTCTGCTTTATTGTTTTGGTTGCTGTTAGCTTGCGAGTACATTACAAGTACTCACCTGGCTTATCATGCCAGATGCAGGAGAAGCTGTGTGTGGAGATCCCGAGGATCCTTACTTCGTGAACTAGGCCATGTCCCAGCAGTGTCCCTATGGAGTGGAGTTCCATCACCTCGTTGTTCTGCTGCATTGTAGTATTCCACCACTAGTATCGAGGCCCCTGAGTTGCCACATAAATAATGTAGATACTGTCAAGCACGAGAAGTGCCACCTGGCCTCGTAATATCATGTAACACTGAACCTTTGTACCTGTATCATATCAATAAAATTCAGTTCAGTTCTGTTCAAAGTTGTTGTGTGTTTCCAGAAGACATGATCTCTGGGCTGGAACACAGGGCGAACCGGTCTTGTGAGCCAGGGTGCCACGTAGACATGAGTGGGGTGGTCAGGGTTTTCAAAATTGGGAGGTTGCTTGAAATAAACCAACTCACTAATGGGACAATTAAGAAATGCACTCTTAACATCCATTTGATATAATTTGAAATCATGATGAGATGCATATGCAAGCAAAATACGAATGGACTCAAGACGGGCAACGGGGGCAAAGGTTTCACCAAAATCCAAACCTTCAATTTGGGTGAACCCTTGTGCCACTAACCTTGCATTATTTTAATTGACTTGTCCATGCTCATCTTGCTTGTTCTTGAAAACCCATTTTTTCCCAATGACATTATGATTTCCTTTGGGCCTCTCCACAAAAGACCAAACCTCGTTGCGGGTGAAGTTGTTGAGTTCCCATTGTTGATGCTTCCAAGGATGTTGTCGGTGAGGTGTTGTAGATTTTGAAGCCTAGATGCCACTTTTTGCTTCCTCTTCTCAAGTTCATCTTCACTAGGATGTGATCTTGTAGGAGTCACTTGAACTTGCACTTGCTCTGGATCTTGTACTTGAGCTTGATCTTGGGCCTCAATTCTTGGTCCATCACCACTTGGTTGAGCCTGCCCTTGATCTTGCTCGGGAAAATGAGGGACTTGAACTTGTTCTTGGATAGGTACTTGATCTCTCGTAGCACCTTGCACTTATGGTGGGGGTGATGACTTACCTTGTGGAGAATCCACAAGAGGGGCTCTTATTCCTTCTTCTACATGGACTTGGGGTATTTCTTGTGGATGAATGTGGACTATCCGCATAGTCCTTATAGCTTGTGAAGGAGCCTCATCACCTACAACATTAGGAACAATTTGCTTCACACGGGAGCTGTTATGTTCATCAAACTCCACATTTATCGTTTCCTCAATACACCCGATGGATTCATTGAGAACACGGTAAGCATGGGCATTTGATGCATATCCAACAAATATGCCCTCATAAGTTTTAGGTTCAAATTTAGCTAATCGGGTTTTCTTGTTGAGAATGAAAGAATTACAACCGAATTCTCAAAAGTATTTGACGTTAGGCTCTTTCCCAATTAGAGTTCATAAGGGGTCTTGCTCTTGAGCATGCGAAGATAAATCCGGCTTGAAGCATGGCACGCGTGATGACCTTTTATGATCCGGTTTCGGATTGTAGAAAGTCCCTTACCTTTTCCTCAAGGAGTGACCCTGGGTATCAAACCCATGAGAGGATGTGCTCTATGACAAAGACTCAAGCAAGTTACTGTTCTTGACAAATGTTCCAGTTTCCCGGACCTTTTAAACAACCTTTTTGGTGTAAACAATAATATGGAAATAGGCATGGGTATGAGGACTTATACTTACAACCTTGTACTTGTGCGTGGGACCTCGTCTTGATATTAAACATAGTCCTGGAAGACACCTATTACGATGTGCTAACAACGCGATGAAGTGGGGGATGTGTCCAAAGTACGCCATAACCGGTTCACGACCCACATCGAGAGTCAGTTATCCAACCATTGGCTATTACCATCGCGCATGGTTACTTCAGTTATTAAGGATTAATCCAGATAAGAGCATTGAGCATTTAATGACTACACCTCATATATCCCTACGGAATTACTTTCTGTTACTGTACTAATCCCTTCTTACCTCCTCCTTGATCGATCTCGGGGATCCCAGTTACATGTGGGGCCTTAGAACAAGAAGAAGACGAAAGACAACTCCGTTCTGAATCACACATACAAATAACGTCAATTAAGAAAAGTCATCCAATGATCCCGTGCACAAATACATAGGGTTGCAAGGCCATGCCTCAACCCATTGCCTTAAGGAATTACTCACATATTGCAATTGGATCACAAGAAGAAATCATTGAAGATGACATAAAGATGAATGATTGATTGATAAATAGTCTTACAATGTTGCTGATTGTGATGCACCGAGTACAAGTATGGCTAACTCAGGAGAGAATGGTTACGGTGGTGTTGGAGGTGATGGCGATGGAGATGAGATGGGAAATGGCGGCGGCTAGGGTTTGTGAATGGCATCTAGTTCTCTGGATGTCACTTTAGTGGCTCCCCCTTCGCAAATTAGGCCTGGCCCCCTTTATAAAGTGTGATCTGTTGGACATCACGGTACTCCTGGCAGTTGGTATGACCACTGGTACAAGCTGGCGCGGTCGTACCAAGCGCCGTCTTTTGCTCTATTGCCCTTGTGGCGCCTCCAATTGGCTTGGCTTGGTTCCCACACTTGAATTTCCTAGTATATGATGAGTTCCTTCCATATTTGGGCCCATTTCTTGTGGAAACACATTTAACAAAGGATTTCGCAACTTCGTGCATTCATTAGTCATTAGTGGAAATATCGAAGTGATTCTCTCAGAAATTTTGGGATTATACGGTTTAAACAACGATGTGATGAGTGCAAAAATATCACTCATCAACCTCCCCAAGCTTAAACCTTAATCATCCTTGAGCAAGAAACAAAAATAACCGTAAGGAATTCAGTTGTTTAAACCAAAATAATGAGAAGGTTTTGGTTCACTTATGATCGGTACGCCTAGATAACCCTCCGCTTTCTTCCCCTTAAAACTTAGTATAGCTGCACCTGTGGCATAGTTATTATGCAAGCTTTAGTCAAGTCAAGATAATCAACACAAAACTTCTATTACCTTAGACAAAACAATCAACTTGCATTTATTCTATTTCGTCTAGCTAACACTTGCTTTCCGGGAACACTTTGGAAGAGCTTTACTTTTTGCAATGAAAACACATATTACGGTAGTGAAAGGTATGTAAAAGACATCGTGATGCTAGAGTAACTCGTTAACACCCACGAGTATCACCTCGTCAAGGCTCGCAAAAACTTCCTTCAATCGTTGCTTGCTTAAACTTTCGTCTTACTATGATGGGATTATGCCAAAGAAATGATAGATGCAAATAGGGGGTATTGTGGCTTATGTTGAATACTATGGACCAAGGATTGTCTCTTTCGAGCGCAGCAATCAGTATTATTTATTTCCACATACACACACCCTCAAGAGAAAGCTGAATAATATTTATCATAGTGTTGCCACTACAGACCTTAACCAACTCATAGTCGAAATCCGAGCCGAAACTCTGGTAGATCGTTCAAAGGCCAGCGGAGTCGTCAGCATAAACTTGGGAGGGGTGACAAAATCACAGGAACACGCATAAAGCCATATTTAGTGACAAGGCAATGGAACACGCATAAAGCAATATACCATGTATTGGAAAATAGATTTTGGCATAATCTCAATCACCTCCAACTGGGTTTCTTTGGACAACTCTATCTACAAATGATATTGAGTCTATCAAATTAAATACTATGGGGTTGAGTATCTCTAATATCACCTTCTTTTAACAATTATTCTCAACACCCAAGTCTTTCTAGAGACTTTCTCTTATCCACGGTTATCATTGTTATCATTTCTTTCTATAAAACTAGTCCCACGACAAGTCTTGGTTGTCTAGACGAAATGGAACAAAGGCTACTTAATTAATTTTTCTAAATGAATAAAACATTTGTTTTAACTATCAAGACATACTCCCACTTGAATGCATCACACATGTGACTACTACATCTATTCTAAGCATTTCAAGTTCAAAAGGCGGGAGTCGTAGGACATACCTCACGTCCATGAATGTTCACGCTTCTCTTCCTTAAGTTGTGTTCCTCGTTGCTCGGCGTAGATCAACTTCGCTACAAGAATATTAGCAAAGAAATGCAAATGGAAATCTAGGTAAATAAAAAGAGCAAAGCGATAGAAAAGCTTATTCTATTTTTGTATTTTTGGTTTTTGAAAGCTAACTTGCAAAAGATGCAAATGGTAGAAAAGCAAACGAAAAAGAAAAACCAAATAAAAAGCAAAGTGTTGGAACAAACCAACACGAGTGTTTGAAGCTCTCAATGAGCTAAAGTACAACCTCATTACAACTTATTATAATAAACAGCACCACATCTTGATGTAGACTTGGAAGTAACCTCCCCAAGCTTAAGCTTTTGCAAGCTCAAACTGAAGAGATCATTGTGGCGGTGGTGGATAGTAACCCGGAGCCCATGACTGGCTCCAAGTAGAGAAGTGGGATGCCATGTACTCGGTGTTGTCTCGGAGGGCATTGGCGAGGTTGCTCATGTTGTTGATGGAGCCTCTGAGGATGTTGGCATCGGCGTATGTAGCATAGGGCATGTTCCCTATTGCGTCATCTTGTGGCTGCTCTTCTTTTTCCTCTGATGCGAATTCTTCTTCATCCACCTCCTCGGGTTCAGCAGCTTCTTGGTTAAACTCTTCATCTCCTTCCCGTGCAACATAATGCTAATTTCCCTCCTCGATAGAGAAGCGGTTAAGCATGGGAGTGGGAAACAAGTGTCCCACTCTAGGAATTCGAATAAAATAGCGACCATGGTGAGAAACTACCATCCCTGCACTAAGGAGAACATAAATATTAACAAGACGATTACCTCCAAGCGGGTTCAAGCCGATGAAGTCCAAGCCAATGGAGTTGGCCAAGACGGTGATGACTCCTCCGCAAGTGATGTCTCCTTGTGAATGATTTACCTGGTTCCAGGGTGAAGTAGAAGAATCACTCCCAAGTTTGGCATGTAGTCTATGTCAGGCATTGCGGCCTTCCCAAGAATGAGCATTTTTTTCGTTAACTTTTGAAAATTCTCCACGTGCCTGCAACGTGTTAGTGATAACATAATAGAAATATCATATAGCAGGGCACTCAATGCAACTGGCTCTATGCTTGTAGCCTTGATAAGACATTTGTCCAAATAAAGTTACTGGATGTGATTCAAACATGTCGTAGGTATAGTGGAAGTGATCATCATTGTTGGGGAAGCCAAAGCGAGTGCACCACTCTGTAAGGGACACGTCGAAGCTTTGGTTCATGAGACAGAAATTGATCCTGTCTCCTTCACCTCCTGAATTCAGCCCAACGGTGTGTGAAAGTGTGCTCAAGAACTCTAGCATCAACCGGCGATAAGTTTTCGCATTCTGGAAAACAAAATGCAAACCCACATTAGTACATAATAAATTGAAATCATTACCTAAGCCAAGTGTGGCGGTCATGGATGGACACGCCCACTTGGTTGCTTTAGTCCTTCTCTCGTTTAGTGCCCGATACTTGTTCTTTTCAGTGTGGTCGAAGAAATTGATCCCTTGAAATAAAACTTGATGTCTACAAGCAATTTCATCATACGAACGAGTGGCTTCACTTCGTGCAATACAAGAGGACCTTCTCATGTTCATCTAATCAAAATAATTTTTTAGTCCAATAGATCGATACAAAAATGATTCTACGCAAAACATATGATCTATCTCCTCTAAAAACATCAACGAATGCATGCTCAACAAGTAATTTGGCTCATGTACGTACAAGAACCTAAGCATGACAATGAGAGGCTATAGAGCACGGATTCGTGAAAAATAAGTTGGGGGTCGGAGGAGAAACATACCGTAGATCATTCATGTAGAAGGATTCGAACTGAAAACGAGTAGGGGAAGAGATCCTTCAAAGATTTTTGGAGGTTTGGAGGAAGAATAAAAAATAGATTGAAATTTTGATTTAGTGTTATCGGGCTGATATGGCCGAAACTGGGCATGGTACGAACGGTGGTACGAGCAGGAGTGCTCGTACCAGACGCCGTCAAATGCCCAGGTTCCAAATTCCATCTGAAGCGCACCTGGTACGATCGAGGGTACAAGCGTGAGCGCTCGTACCTGACACCGTCGTGAAATTTTGGACCGTCTGTTGCTCCTGGCTGAATGGAATACGAGCGACAGTACGAGCAGGAGCACTCGTACTCGATGCGGTCTAGGTTTTCTGGACCTTGTATTAGGTTCTGCCCAAGCACGGTACGAGCACTGGTACGAGCAAGCGCCCTCGTACCAGACGCCGTCAAATCCTTTGGACCTGTTGGCTTCGCCTCTCCTCCTTAGTATGACCGCTGGTACGAGTGTGGTCGCTCGTACCAGACACCGTCAAAGCCCCTGAAAGCCTGGAATGGATTTTTTCTTTAGGATTTTTCTTCTTTTACTTGAGAGGTTAGTTCCAACATATCCAAAAGATAAAATTTCCAGAGATTTCAACAGAGTCACAGCACGATAATAAATACGGTGTCAGTAATGACCATTTTCTTCTTCTCCTTTTTAACAATAGCTTCGATCTTTCTTTATTGAAACAAACTTACTTTTCTTCTACCTTATTTGCATGGGTTGCCTCCCATGATGCACTTTGTTTATGGTCATTTAGCTCGACCGCAGTGATGGTTAATTCTCATTGGGTATAATAATGCCTAGTACGTAGCTTCTGGCATTTAGGGTAATTCTGTCTCCTATGTAAGTCTTCATCTTCTTTTTCCTGGGGAAATGCTTAACAAAAGGATCTTTCGAAGGATGGTCAAATCTCACATTACCTTCAAAAACATTAATAGTAGCTTTGATGGTCCTTAAGAATGGCCTACCTAGTATAATTGGAGCAATGGGATCTTTAGGCATATCAACAATGACAAGATCAATCATGGCGGGGCAGTCATTAATTTGAATAACTACACCATGCTTAATCCCTGCTGCTTGTGTAAAGGTAGAATTGGCCATATTCAATTTAATCTTGCTTCAAACAAATGGACCTAGATTGAGTTTATCATAAATGGACTAAGGAATGTTGAAACACTAGCACCTAGATCACATAGAGCATTAAAGTTATTTAACCCAATCTCTATCTCAATAGTTGTTTCAAAGATATCTTCTTGCTTAGCCAGTAGCTTACCATATAACTTTTTACTTTCAGCATCTAACTCACATGCCTTCTCAGTGACTTGATCAACGAAGCGTTTATAGCCTTCATCATTTGATACCTCGGGTAGTGGATGCTTGAGAGTCAACATTTTCACGAAGTCTGCAACTGAGTATGAAGGTTCGGGCACATGGCTCTTGTCGAGCTCTTTTAAATATGCTTTGCTACTTCTCATCATTTTGACACTCTCAACCGGATTTGGTTCCAGCTTTCCAGCAAACTTGGCTAGAATAATGGTCTGGCTCTCGGCAATTTTTGCGACATGCGCCTCCAGGCTGCGAGTTCTTTCTTCTAAAGCCCGCACATCGGTAGTGAGACTAGCAATCTTACCGGTCATTTGACTGAGAAAGCCATCATGATTTTTCAAAATATCGGTAAATGTCTTGTTCTGCTCAATTTGAGCAGTTATGAAAGTTTTAAGAGTTTCATTTAAAGAACTCCTATTACCATTGCTCGCTCAATTAAAATTATTATGTGCTTCTTGATTGGTAGGATAAGGTGGCTTAGGATAATTAGGAGCATACCTTGATTTTTCCAATTGGGGTTGTAATTGTTTCGAGCAATAAAATTAACATCATTCACATTGGCATTGGTAATAGAGTTGACATTTACCTATTCTTTACCTTTGATAGTGTCGATCAATTCGTCAATCTTGGCGGCCAGCTCATCATTCTTCTCCTTAGAGATGGAGTTCACCTTCTTGGTGGTCGGCCTTTCTACATGCCATTGGGCATGGTTTTCTTGCATATCATCAAATAATTTCTTTGCTTCAATTGGTCATTCCATGATGATGCCTCCTATAGCTATGTCTAACATAGTTTTTGACATGGGGTTAAAGGCATTATAAAATATATGAAGAATAAGTCATTCTTCCATCCCATGGTTTGGGTAATTTCTTATAGCCTCCTTCATGCGGTCCCATGCAAGCACTACTGGCTCGCAATCTTCCTGCTTAAAGCCTGTTATCTATGATCTTAGTTGCATAATTTTTCCGGGAGGGGGGGGGGGGCTAAACAAAATTTAAACATGAATATGTTGCAACATAAATTCCATGAAGTTATAGTTCCTCTAGGCAAAGATAAAAGCCATTCTTTTACTTTTCCTCTCAGAGTAAAAGGAAATAGACGCAAATTCAAAGTGTCAAGTTCATAATCTTTAATACGTGTCATATCGCAAAGTTCAGTAAAAGTATGCAAATGCATGCTGACATCTTCAGATGCGGAGCCTCCAAACTGGTTCTGTTGAACCATGGTAACAAGATGGGGCTTAATTTTAAATTCTTCGGCAGCAACATTAGGTAATGCGATTGGTGCACGCAAAAAGTTTTTGTTCGGTGTAGCAAACTCCCCAAGTTTCTTTGCCATGATATTTTTTTTGGTTTTTAGATTAAACGCTAACAAGTAAAACAAGTAAAGACAAGAACAAAAACTTAAACAAAACTGAAACAGAAACTTAAACAATAACTCTAATCCAATGACTAGTGACAGCGATGCCTCCCCGGTAACGGCGCCAGAAAAGGTGGTTGATGACCTCTTATGATCCGGTTTTGGATTGTAGAAAGTCCCTTACCTTTTCCCCAAGGAGTGATCCTGGGTATCGAACCCACGGGAGGATGTGCTCTATGACAAAGACTCAAGCAAGTTATTGTTCTCGACAAATGTTCCAGTTTCCCGGACTTTTTAAACAACCTTTTTGGTGTAAACAATAAAGTGGAAATAGGCATGGGTATGAGGACTTATACTTACAACATTGTACTTGTGCATGGGATCTCGTCTTGATATTAAACATAGTCCTAGAAGACACCCATTACAATGTGCTCACAACGCGATGAAGTGGGGCATGTGTTCAAAGTTCATCACGACCGGTTCACGACCTGCATCGAGAGTCAGTTGTCCAACCGCTGGCCCTTACCATCGCACGGGGTTACCTTAGTTATTAAGGATTTCTCCAGACAAGAGAATTCAGCGTTTAAGGACTACACCTCATATATCCCCAAGGAATTGCTTTCCTCTACTGTACTAATCTCTTCTATCATGGGTTTTCAGAATAGTGTTCCACGCATCCTCGTTTCTTACCTCCTCCTTGATCGATCTCTAGGATCCTGGGTACCTGTGGGGCCTTAGAACGAGAAGATGACAAAAGACAACTCCGTTGCGAATCATGTTGGGAAACGTAGTAAAAAAAATTGCCCGACGGATCATACTGCCGGATCACTATGAAGATGCATACAAGGTTAGATCAGATCGTTACCAACTTTGAGTTGTAGCGAAAGAAGAGTTGGTGTAGATCGTTCTTGAAGTCCCTCGAACCATCCATGATGATCCCTCGAACCGAAGACCGAAAGCACGGCCTCTCTATGAATTGCACGCATACGGGCTTCACGATCCGGCAAAGCTTCGCCATCCAGAGCTTAGCGTCACCGGAGAATTAGAGGAGGGAGGAAGAGAACCGCTCAGGGCTTCTCTATTATCTGGATTAGAGAAAACTAGAACTAGGTCTAATCTAGAACCAGTCTAAACTAGAACTAGAACTAGAGAGAACTAGGGAGGGGGCGCATGGGCAAAGGACTTGTGTGTTCTAGGGGGCGCCCCGCTCATGTATATATATAGGTGGAGGGGAGAGGGGTAGCCTCCTTGGGTAGGGAGTCTCCCCTTGATGCGCCAAGGGAGAGGGGAGTCCCTCTCCCACTAGAATTCGGCCCCCTAGCTTCTCCAAGAAGCTAAGGGGGGCGCCACCCCTTATTGGGACTCTAAGGCCCATTAACTTTTCCCCCAATAGGCTTTAAGTTATTTCTTTAGCCCATAGCCCCTAAATAAATACTAGGGGCACCTCAATCAATATTAGAGCCCTCTATTATTTATATTAGGTCCCCGGAAACATTTTTTGCCTGTATATCATTACCCGATACTATCCGGTATTCCCCGAAACCCTTTCGTTAATCCCGAAACGCTTCCGGTTTCTCTTGAAACTATTTATTTTATTCCCAAAACTATTTCGGTAATATTTTCTCATATTCCTCACTCCACTAGAACTCAACAGATCATAATTCCCTTAAGTGTGTGACCCTATAGGTTCGGTGGAATATAGACACAAACAAAACTTTCTTTCGTTCAATGATCGACAGCGGAATCGTGGACATCCATGTTGACCCCTATATCCACACAAATGATATTTGAGGGAACCTTTGGTTATCATATGCTATTACTTTTGCTTCACGATACTTTACAAAACCCGAGGTGAGATATATCGGTATGCTCTTGAGTCATTCTCATGCTCATTATACCGGTCTCCTCATTACTAGTTTTGTTCTTCTTTCTCGTTCTCATGTTCTGGCATCCCTGTGAGCAAGTCACCTGTGTCTGGCCAGACTATGATGGATGCCGTCACACCAAGAGGGCCCTAAGAATATCTCTCCATCTTCGGAGGAGCAAATCCCACTCTTGAGCTATCTTGCCCCATGTCATACTTTCCGATGAACCTGAAGTTGCCATTATGATTACCCTGTTACGGATACCGTTAGAACAACACCAAAGTGCATCGTCCGGTATGAAGTGACTTGATACTCTCATGGTCTAAGGAACAAAGCATACGTTAACTCTCCATGTTATAGACTATAGACTTGCGACGATGCCATCTCTAAGTATAACAAACAAGTTGGGTCAATTCAATATGATCGTTCTTCTAACATCATACTCTCAAAGTTGCTGGCATCCTTGTTACACTTAACTCATGCCTATGATTAGGAAAACATAACCATCATGCAATACTTGAGCTAGTCCTAGAGGCGAGACTAGGAATCAGGTTTTACCATTTGTAACTCTACACGTGCTTATGGGTTTTCCTCTGAATCACATATTCAAGAACCATAGCAGTTATACAATAGAGTACACACATCTAATTATAAACATGGAAATTAATAATACAATTATTATTGCCTCTAGGGCATATTTCCAACAGACTCCCACTTGCACTAGAGTCAATAATCTAGTTTTGCATAACTTCTTCTACACCAATGGCAATCTAGTGTATGTTCATTATTTGCTTATGGTATAGACTTCGTCCTATCAGATCTGACAAGTTTAGATTCGTGTATATTTCTTTGCATATTTCATGTTTCCATAAAAAATCATAATTTGTGTGGAACTGGCTTTGTATATATTGAATCACTGGCAGGACCTTTGATTCTTTAGACTGAGCAAGTCTTCTAGAAACCATACCAAGTTCATAAAGGAACTATTTAATACATCACCCTCCATTGTTGCTACTAAAGCGACAACATACTCTGCCTTCGTTATAGAATTCATCACAGTAACTTTCTTGGACCAATTCCAACTTACTGTGCCATCATTTAATGTATAACACAAATCATTTAAATCGAAAAATCGCTTGGAGCACCGATTAAGACTTTATCAATGTAACTACTTACAATGAACCTGTATTGATGTAACTCATTACAATCTCTTCATTTTCTTCGTATGCGAGAAACATGTCATCTCTTATTTTAGTACTTAACGACATTTTCACTGTTATCCTATGATCAACAATTTGATCATTTTGGTAACTTACTCACAACTTACTTGGAGTACTGGACATATCTGGTTTATTTTACATACCATGGAATACATTATTAATCCATACACTAATGTGGGTGGAATTTCAGTCATGTACTTTGCTCAACAGTGTTTAAGGACATTGTCTCTTGCTTAAAACTCTTTCCATGTGACTTCGGCAAGAAATTCTTCTTGAAGTTTTTCATACTGAACTACTTTAGTATCTTGTCAATATGTATTTTGGCTAAGCCCGATTAGGCACTACTATCTCCATAAATTATTATGCCTAATACCAAGGCTATATTGCCAATGTAGTTCACTGAAAACTATTTCAATGAAGTCCTAATTTGTGTCAAGAAATTATTTCCAATCAACAATGTGTCATGCACACACAGTGTTTAGAAATATTATCATGCTCCCACTTAATTTCTTGTAAACACAAGCATCTTCGCTTTCCTCGATGAAATCAATTTTTTTGTCCATTTCATCAGAACGATGATTCCAACTCCATTATGCTTGCTTCAATCCTGTCTAGGATCTCTGAAGTTCGCACACTTGCTAGCATCCACTGGATCAACAAAATTACCTTGGACTGTATCATATATATAATCTTGGGTCTATTTCCGTTTCATGAAAATCCTTTTGATGTCCATCTATCATATCTCATAACTGAAATATGTAGTAATTGCTAGTTTAACCCAAACTGACTTTAAGTATCACTATGATGAGACAATCTCGCCATAGCCAATTCCTTGAACTTGTTTATAAACAAGTCGAGCTTTACCTTCATCAATTTATAGATCCATTACTCTATGTTAGACTCTAAGTCTTTCGAAGGGTTCATCAAGTTCTAAACTTGATTCATGTATATGGATACTATCTCGGATTACTCTAGCATATAGCCATTTCCGAAGTCAGGGCCCATCAACACTTCTTTGTGTATTATAGGTTCATTGTTCCTTCAACAATATCTCGTCTGCATACCATGAAGGTCTGCATGAGTTTGCCTAACCTATATAGTTCAGCTACAAGTTCGACCGAAGTCTCTATATCTCATGTAGAGGCTTCCGTATCAATCGTAGTAGGAAATTCTAGAACTACTTCCAGCGTTTCTTTCCTTTGACTTGATGACGAAGAATCTATAATCTCGTCGAGTTGCATTGTCCTCCCACTCACCCTTTTGCAGAAAACATTTTCTTCAAAATTTACTGCACTCTATGGCAAAATACTTTGCCTCGGCATAGTGATAGAGGAATACCCAACCTTTTGGGATAACCTACAAAGTAGCACTTATTTGATTTGCGATTTAAACTCATAAATACTTTTACATATGTATCATATTCCCAAATGTTAAGAAAAGACCAAATGGTTTTGGCATACCATTCCATATCTTATATTGTGTCATTTCAACAGATTTGATGGCGCTCTTTTCAGTGTAAAAGTCACAGTCTCTAAAGCATCACATTAAAAAGTACATTGGCAAATTGATTAATGTCATCTTTGATCTCACCATGTCATACATAGTTTGATTACATCTACTCAAAACACTCTACTCTTAGATGTGTTCTAGGAGATGCAAGCTATAAAATTCTTTTCTCAGCTCATCACACATCCGCTAAACTTGTAACTCAAATATTCCTTTCCGCAATCTAATTATAGAAACATAATTTTCTTGTTACAATAACTAGCAAGGTGGCCCTCGCAAATGCGAGGGCTAGCACTATTATAGTAAATATTTGTCACTCTTCGTAATCTTAGATATATTTTGTATTTATTTTCTTAGTAGAAGTAGTTCCCTTTACATTGGATATTTGGGGTTGATTTGTACATAACTGCAATTTCATGTATTATAAATTCGAGGTCATACCCACATTAGCATCACTACTACGACAATCATATCAAACAAAAGTCATTTTAAATACTTATTTTATAGTAAATGGGTGTGTGTGTAAACTATGGACTTAATTTTCTTGGGTTTGTAAACTTGAAATACGAATAGGGAGGACTGGCCTCCATGCTTAAAATTACCGCAAAAATCTCTCTTTGATACCTGTATATAATATGTAATACTTATATACCTATAAAATTGGTATATCAACACGAATTAAAGCATGCTCGCTGGTACGTAAAATTAAAAGACATTCAAATATAGAAAAACTGAAAACAGAGAAATATATTGTCATTGAATTTGTACGTCATTCTACGAAGCAGTAACTGGAACTCGAAACTTAAATCTAAGCACTTCCATTAAGTTTCTGTAGTTCTTCAAGGTAGAAAACAACTGGGTGTGAAAGCTAAACCCTATGTTGGTAACATTTTCTTAATTCGAATCATCCCATTTCCCTTTTTTTGTGCCCATGTAACAGCAAATTCTTAATGCCTTATTCCGTGTCCTACAAGTGAACTGGTACAGTATGGCAAAACAGCATCCGAGAAAAAAACAAAATTTGTTAAAACTGAAAGAATCGAGGTGACCCTAGATACACCATACATGTTCTCATTCTTCTTTTGCACCTCCACAACATCGTAAACGATGGAAGCTAACATGGTAGCATTTACACTATTTGAAATACTTTTAACAGACCTCTCATCCATTTTGGCTATTACTACTGGTGTACTTTTCTGCCATTAACAACTTAATCAATTGTATATTCATATGCATTGCCCCAGCAACTACAGAACATATATAGGCGTGTGAATGCAATAGTATACATAAACATTGGGATTTATCAGCTAATTAGTCATAATTTATTCTTATCACCTTCGTTATCAACTGGAAGCAATGTCCAAAAACTAATGGATACGCACATCATCTACTACAAAGTTGGTACACGCGAAGTATAACCCTGATGGCATTATTATTTTTTCATATAAAGCCTGCATCAATGTAACTCCGTGCAGATAGACACATGCCAATGAAATCCCAAATGAACTTAGTGGCAAACAGACACATCGATCCATGCTTACCATGGGCATATGTTCCAGCCTTCTCCCTTCTGGAATTTATGTACACGTACTGCACGGGATCGATGCAATCAATAGATACGCGCCTCTGCTGTGCGGCCACCGGGGCGAGGTGATCCATTCTAAGTTCCACGCATGACACAATAACCAAAGTCGGCTGTAGTAAGTTAAATATACAGGGTTACCACTGGTTCAATCACGAATTTTGCTGCGATGGCATATAGAAAAAAACAAAAGAGAGATCATCACGGTAGGAGATAGAGATATGGGGATCAATTCTATACAAAATATTCAAGTTTATGAAAAAAAATGTTGCAACAGAATTAGTCATGAAAGGACTAACATGGATAAAAGCAATCAGTCAAAAACATTGACAAAATCAATCAATCACACAGAAAAGTATACCTATTCCTAGGTATACAGTTATATGCAGCTTACCTCGTTGCAAAAAGACGAAGAGAAGATGGTAGAATCGAGATCCACAGCTGGGCTTGTATTTTCCTTGCCGATCTTCATGCCGTGGATGGCCGTCTGCCCCCACATGATTGGCTATGCGTGGTTTCTCGTCCAGGAGATGCACCCTACAACGTGGCAAAATCTTTCATGGATGCTACAACCCCATAAGCGATTCAAGGCGATGGAAAAGGGGAGGAAGATCGGGAGCTACACGCCCCATGGTAGACCGCCTCCAATCCAGCCGCTAGGTCTCGATCTATCCGTGGCGCTGTGAGGTAAAAGGGAGGATGAGATGAGGCGAGAAGAGAAGGCGTGGGCTCTAGGCAGCCTTATTGTGAGGACCCATTCTTATTTTGACAAAATCTAATGGCTACGATTTAACACACCCGTGTGTTGCAACGGGAGAAAAACTTGACATTATTTGCATGTGTAATGTCTCATAGCGCTGGATTCACTGTGAAGAAGATGCTAGTTTTTTCGTCCAGCAAAACATTTAACAACGCCGCATCCAGCCAGTGGCACCAAATGACAGGAACACGCAAGCCAATGTATTGAAGAAGTTCACACACTTAATCTATCGATACATATGAAGATTTCAAAAATGATATGGATGTTTAGCCACGTTTATAGTTTTTTTTTCTGGCATTATTTGGTGTAACATTTACTCGTCTACGTGATATTTAATTATCAGTATGTCGAAGTAAGGCTCGAAATGCGAAACCGACAATTTGTCCTTTATACAAAGCCATTGGGTTATTGTCATGACGTATGATCATGGGTAAAAATTCAAATTTGTGCCGTGAGCAAAATGTTGTGCCAGATTAAAGTTTAGACAGTGGGGATAATTGACCAGTAAATAGAATTTAAATAAGCACACGACACTAATATCAGATTAGTCCTTTGAAGGTACTTAAAAACGTTCCAATGTTGCATGCCTAACTACCTAAAATATTTGACATGGCTGTATATAAGCAGGACGCAGATGATCAAATTTGAGTTGTGAGATGTACACGTGTGTGTACTTCTTTTTCTCTTTCCAGCTAACGTGACCGTAATTGTTTTCCTCCGGCAGCATCTTTTTTTCTTGGAACGAAGAGTCCAGATTGATTTTGACAACCGAATAATAGGTTCTTTCCTAGGGCTATACGTTCTCTTTCTTAGCAAATATGGTTTGTCTTGAACATATGAAAAAAAAATGTTGCAACAGAATTAGTCATGAAAGGACTAACATGGATAAAAGCAATCAGTCAAAAACATTGACAAAATCAATCAATCACACAGAAAAGTATACCTATTCCTAGGTATACAGTTATATGCAGCTTACCTCGTTGCAAAAAGACGAAGAGAAGATGGTAGAATCGAAGATCCACAGCTGGGCTTGTATTTTCCTTGCCGATCTTCATGCCGTGGATGGCCGTCTGCCCCCACATGATTGGCTATGCGTGGTTTCTCGTCCAGGAGATGCACCCTACAACGTGGCAAAATCTTTCATGGATGCTACAACCCCATAAGCGATTCAAGGCGATGGAAAAGGGGAGGAAGATCGGGAGCTACACGCCCCATGGTAGACCGCCTCCAATCCAGCCGCTAGGTCTCGATCTATCCGTGGCGCTGTGAGGTAAAAGGGAGGATGAGATGAGGCGAGAAGAGAAGGCGTGGGCTCTAGGCAGCCTTATTGTGAGGACCCATTCTTATTTTGACAAAATCTAATGGCTACGATTTAACACACCCGTGTGTTGCAACGGGAGAAAAACTTGACATTATTTGCAAGTGTAATGTCTCATAGAGCCGGATTCACTGTGAAGAAGATGCTAGTTTTTCCGTCCAGCAAAACATTTAACAACGCCGCATCCAGCCAGTGGCACCAAATGACAGGAACACGCAAGCCAATGTATTGAGAAAGTTCACACACTTAATCTATCGATACATATGAATATTTCAAAAATGATATGGATGTTTAGCCACGTTTATAGTTTTTTTTTCTGGCATTATTTGGTGTAACATTTACTCGTCTACGTGATATTTAATTATCAGTATGTCGAAGTAAGGCTCGAAATGCGAAACCGACAATTTGTCCTTTATACAAAGCCATTGGGTTATTGTCATGACGTATGATCATGGGTAAAAATTCAAATTTGTGCCATGAGCAAAATGTTGTGCCAGATTAAAGTTTAGACAGTGGGGATAATTGACCAGTAAATAGAATTTAAATAAGCACACGACACTAATATCAGATTAGTCCTTTGAAGGTACTTAAAAACGTTCCAATGTTGCATGCCTAACTACCTAAAATATTTGACATGGCTTTATATAAGCAGGACGCAGATGATCAAATTTGAGTTGTGAGATGTACACGTGTGTGTACTTCTTTTTCTCTTTCCAGCTAACGTGACCGTAATTGTTTTCCTCCGGCAGCATCTTTTTTTTTCTTGGAACGAAGAGTCCAGATTGATTTTGACAACCGAATAATAGGTTCTTTCCTAGGGCTATACGTTCTCTTTGTTAGCAAATATGGTTTGTCTTGAACATATGTTCGTGTACACGTGCCACGTTAGTCCTTTAAGGCCCACCACATGTTATTTATGTTACAAAAATCGAACGGTCACAGATTAATAATTTTAGCACAACTATTAGATTAAAGGCTATTTTCTGATTAACGTGGAATTTTCTAGCCAATTTCTTTAGTTTCCTCCGTATTTTGCTTTTAGTAGATAATAGATAGAAGATAGATAGAATAGATAGATTTCTACTTCTTTCTGAAAACCTTTTGAAATATTTCAAAGGATCCTGACCTATGTCTCATTAAGTAAACATAAATATCTACTTGAGTCATTCTTGAAGATAGAAAAATCCACTGCTTGCAACAACACTTATTGAACTGCACACATCAGTATTTATGTTTCCATTTATTTTGTTGCTCGTTCTTTATGGCCTGTGAATGGTATTTTAGTTACTTCACCATTTGGACAAAAGTTTGCAAGTGTCAGATGATTCATAATCAGATGACTTCAAAAATCCATTATTATGGAATTTCTCGACGCGGTTTTCTCCAATGTGACTAAATACAGTGCCACACATATGTGGATTATATTATTCTTGCGACATTTAGCGTCAGTGTTATGGATGTTTTAATTTTGTTGTCAATATTCATAACATACTTCCTATTTCATAATAAGAGTGTGGCCCTTTAGTCATTCATAACAACAAACAATAATTATTCTTTTATGAACAACCCCTTTTGCAATAAGCATTATGAAATAGGCTAGAGTATACAAAACTGTAGAATCAATTATGAAAATAAACATAGAGGTAATACACTGATGGGACGTATTGTAACTTTTACAAAGTTTCCATCACATATCTTAACCTCATTATTCGCTGGTCATTTAGGCCGTAGTAGTTCTTGCATCGAGTTACAACAGATTGCAATCGAATTGGTATCCTTGTGATCAATTATTAACCACAATCCCAAAGAATTAGTGAGCAACAAATTAATCACAATTCCTGAGAATTACAATTTCTTGACCAACTTTCTCTACATCTATAACTTGTATGACATTCATACCTGAGCTGGACATTCCAGTCTTCTTTCTTTTTGCCTTTTTTACTTCTAATAGTTTTACTTCCAGTTTTTCTCCTACTGACAGAAGAAGCCCCCAACTTCAAGAGTAACGTGAGCCCTGAACTTCCTAGGTGTGTAAGTCTCATTACATCCTTCGGAATTGTCCTTTCTCTTTAAGTTGTCATTTTACTTACCATCATTACATGACTGGCGTACTTCTGGATCTTACTCATTTTAGTCTTAAACATAGTGAACACTTCACTCGAACTTGCAAGCAAACACTTCTTTTAGATATCACATATCTTTTAGCCTTTGTTTGTTTCTGAAAACAACTTTCAGTTCCAAGAATATCACATGACTATCCCAAATGTTTTGAAGTTTGGGTTTCTTGGAAGCAAGCAGACCGTATAGGATTCTAGCCTTTTGGGTCGAAGGATGCGAGTCTCATCATCCACAGCAACAGCGGGAGAGTATTGTAAGCATGCAATAGGACAAAAATCCTTCTCAGCACTCTTGAGGATGCTCCTCTTATTATGTTTACCAATCGTAAAGATTCAACCAGATAATAGAAACAGCTAATCAATTTCAACAGGAAAGGTGGAACCGCGAGCCATTATTCTACAACTATAATGCAAACTACACATAGACAATGCTCGTATTAATTGCACTAGTGATTAAACTTATTTAATTCATAAGTGTGCTCCCACTCAAACTAATATCTCTCATAATTGATTCTGAGTGATTCAAGACCCATATCTTATTCACTATCATTGATGTGTGCATCACTGATGACGTGAACTTCAATCGGTAGGCCAACTTGCCGATCACATCTCCATGTTACTCTTGTTCATCTTTCGATGCATGCGTTCCGAGCTCAGGACTGTCCTGCTAGAACGTCAAGACAACCTAGTGATCTTACAGTGAGGTTTGACCTTCACCCGCCTTACACCTCACTATTCGTTCGTACTCATGTGTACATGTCGTATAAACGCGTAGTATAGATCGACTTATGCATTAGCCCCCAAGTGCCATGTAGATTGCCTGCAGCTGCATGGAACTTGCCTTACTGCTTACCTTGAGACTTGAAAGCATGTAACCCCCATGAGCCGGGTCGTCCAATAGGGCGGCCCGGGTCATGTAAATAGAATGTTGTAACAATCTGTCTTGCAGGAAATGCTAGATCAAGTGGAGACCCAGGCCACCTTCTTCCGAAGGGAAGTAAGGAAGGAGAAAAAACTGCGCAAAGCCGCCGAGGAATCCGCTGCTGAGGCCAACAAATCATTGGTTATCGTGCGTGACTCTTTGCAAGAGACAGAAGCCGCAAGGGCCGCCCTAGCCATACGTACTGAAGAAGAGGAATCCAAGCTTGAGCCGGTGACCCAGGAGCTGACAACTCTCAAAGGTCAAATTACCGCCATGTGCCGAGCCATCTTTGGTAAGTAAAACTGAGCAGAACACGACTGGACCGGCTTGTCATCAGAAGTCGGCTTAACTGATCATGCATACTTGTTCTTTATAGGCCGGAAAAATTAAACTCTTGTGCAGCGACCTGTGGTGAAACTGAAGGCGATCTATACCGTGGTAGACCAACTGTACATAGGCGGCTGCCATTGCATAATGGCCGCCAAGAGGACCAAAGCGCCGCCTCAGCTGATTGCAGACACACTGAAAGAACTCTCAGTCGTGCCCAGGTGGTTCGATGACTGGAAAAGGGCATGCTGCCGCACGGGGGACTCTGACCGCACTCGCACGGGCCAAGGGATACGTACCGGAACTTGACCCGGCTCAGGTGGCGGGCGGGTACCCAGAATTCAACATAGATGACTCGCCGTTTACCAAGAGGGACTTCCAACGCTGCATCAAGGAAACCCGGGTTGCCGCCACTGAGATCGCAGAAGAGGCAGACCTAACCCGGTACCAGGCGCCGTACTCCAAACAGAATGAGCGGATAGAGCCGCCGAACCATGAGCCGGTGGCCCTAACCCAGATGGGTAAGCCGTTCTTCGCTCCTGAAGTCGACCCTTCCTCTCTGATATCCAACGATGCTCTATTTGAAGCGCTGCGCTCCATTCAGTGGTCGACCGACGACTCAAGCCAAGAAGCAGAAGATGACGATGGCCGCGAAGAGCCGGCACAGGGTGCTTCCTAAGGCGCTGGTGTCAATACTGAGCCGGCAGCATAGAGAGCCGGCTCAACCTTGCATATGATAGACTTGTAAAGTTTTTGCCATGGCTGCCATTGGTGGGCGGCTTGTAATAGGATAGGATAAACATGTGGTGTTTGCTGATGCCAGTACCATCGCGTACTGAACCTTGTAACTGCCTCTTCTCAATACTTATGAATGCCTTGCCTCTTAAGTCCTCTTTGGGCTGCAAGAGCTGGCTTCTGTAATAGAACGGTGCTGCCAAAACAACAAAGGCATGTGATGGTTGCTGATGATATCATATGACCGAGTAATCTTTGTCACTGTTGCAACGTATTAAGAGTTATGAAAAGAAACTTAGGTAAATGTCATGCACGGATGTATGTATGTATGCAAAGATGAGTGCAACAAAGAACATAATCTTAAGCCGGAACAAGCATAAACCGCCGGCTTGAATAACATAAGCCATCCGCTAAACCGAACTTGAAATGGTCGGCTTATAAAGCGCGAGCTAGAATATGTTGTCGTGAAGCTGGCACTTTGGCCTGTTGGTTTATCCTCGCTCTCTGAAAGCCGGCTCTCACACAACCAATCGAACGCTTTAACTCTGATGAGTTCAGGGTCACAGAAGTGATTGACTCACCAGACGTGCGCCGGGTCATTTTTATAGGGAGTAGCATCTTGCAAATAGGCAGGTTTAACCAACGTTGTGGCATCTCGCCGGGTTAAAGGGTTTTGCAAGCTAAACTCCATTTGAGGTGGAAGCCCCCAAGTAACCAAGATCAACAAATAAAGATCCAGTACACAAGTTTTGAGGCAGAACAACACCTTCACACAGTGTTGCTGGTTGTTATTATATTTGATCAAGAACAGGTATGTACAGGGTAAAAGGTATGTACAAAGATATGACCTAGTCAAAGACTTAGGTGTAGTATGGCCGGAGCTGGGCGATATTCCAGGGCCGGCATGTTTCTTCCTCAGAAGTGCGTGACTTTTCTGCTTCACGTATATCAATCAGGTAATATGACCCGTTGTTGAGATTATTGCTGACCACAAAGGGACCTTCCCAAGGCGGCGAGAGCTTATGCATGCCTGTCTCGTCTTGTATCAGACGGAGCACTAAGTCACCTTCCTGAAATGTGCAGCTTCGAACTCTACGGCTGTGATAGCGACGTAGGTCTTGCTGATAGAGTGCAGATCTGGATGCAGCAAGGTCTCATTCCTCCTCAAGAGCATCAAGAGCGTCCTGGCGAGCTAACTCATTATCTGATTCCACATAAGCCGCCACGTGAGGGGAGTCATGACGAATATCACTGGGAAGCACAGCTTCTGCACCATAGACTAGGAAAAACAGTGTATAGCTAGTCGACCTATTGGGGGTAGTCCGTATGCTCCAAAGTACCGAAGGTAACTCTTCCTCCCAGCAACCCGACATGCGCTGCAAAGGCACTAGGAGCCGGGGCTTGATACTGCGTAGCAATTCCTGATTATCCCTTTCCGCCTGCCCGTTGGACTGAGGATGCGCCACCGACGCTAAATCAAGCCGGATATGCTCATGTTGGCAGAACTGTTCCATGGCTCCCTTGGACAAATTGGTCCCATTGTCTGTGATGATGCTGTGAGGGTAGCCAAATCGGAATATCAACTTTTTCAGAAACTTGACAGCTGTAGCCGTGTCGCAGTTGCTGACCGGCTCTGCTTCTACCCACTTGGTAAACTTGTCCACAGCCACTAGTAGATGTGTATGTTTGTTCTTGGAACGTTTGAAGGGTCCCGCCATGTCAAGCCCCCAGACCGCGAACGGCCAAGTAATCGGGATCATCCTCAACTCTTGAGCTGGCACATGGGCCTGGCGAGCATATTTTTGGCAACCATCACACTTTCGGACAATGTCCTCTGCGTTAGCGTGAGCCGTGAGCCAGTAAAAACCATGCCGGAAAGCCTTGGCGACCAGTGATCTTGAGCCGGCGTGCTGTCCGCAATCGCCAGAGTGAATCTCATTGAGAACTACGCAGCCTTCTTCAGGTGAAACACAACGTTGAAAGACACCAGCGACGCTTCGTCTGTGTAACTCGCCATTGACAATAGTCATAGACTTAGATCATCTGATGCTCTGCCGAGCGAGCAGCTCCTCCGTTGGCAGTTCTCCCCGGCTTAAGTAAGCCATGTAGGGGACCGTCCAATCAGGGATAGCATGGATAGCAGCCACCAGAGCCGCCTCCGGGTCAGGAATGGCCAAGTCCTCCTTTGTTGGCAATTTGACAGACGGGTTGTGCAAAACGTCCAGGAACACATTGGGTGGCATTGGCTTATGCTGAGAACCCAGGCGAGAGAGTGCGTCTGCCGCCTCGTTCTGCCGGCGATCAATGTGGTCGACTTGATAACCCTTGAAGTGCCCAGCGATATTTGTGACTACCTGTCGATAAGCCGCCATAAGAGGGTCCTTAGAGTCCCATGTGCCTGACACTTGCTGAGCCACTAGTTCTAAATCGCCCAAACATCTAACCCGGCTCAGATTCATCTCCTTGGCCAGCCGGAGCCCGTGGAGCAAGGCCTCGTATTCTGCTGCATTGTTAGTGAACATGATCCTAGTCTATGGTGCACATGATCCTCAGAACATAACAGAACTTGTCCCCTCGTGGGGACATAATCACAACTCCAGCCCCTGAGCCTTCGAGCTGCCTCAAGCCGTCAAAGTGTATAGACCAGTATGTTGTGTCGGGCTTCTCTTCGGGAGCCTGCAACTCTGTCTAATCCTTGATAAAGTCGACCAACGCCTGAGATTTGATTGTTGTACGAGGCAGATATTTTAGATTATGTGGACCGAGCTCAATAGCCCACTTAGCAACCCGGCCTGTAGCCTCCCGGTTCTGGATTATATCCCCAAGAGGCGCTGAACTAACCACCGTGATCGGATGCTCGTGGAAGTAATGCTTCAGTTTGCGGCTAGCCATGAACACTCCATAGACCAGCTTCTGCCAACGTGGGTATCGCTGCTTAGACTCGCTTAACACCTCGCTGACATAATACACAGGATGCTGGATAGGATATTCCTTGCCATCCTCCTTGCGCTCGACGATGACCGCCACGCTTACAGCCTTGTTATTGGCAGCGATGTACAACAGCATCGGCTCCTTCTCGCGAGGGGCAGCAAGGACCGGCGGCTCAGACAGCTGTTTCTTAAGGGCCTCAAAAGCCTGATCTGCCTCCTTACTCCAGACGAAGTCATCTGATTTCTTGAGCAACTGATATAACGTAATTGCTTTTTCGCCCAGCCGGCTTATGAGCCGGCTTAAAGCCGCAACCCGCCCAGCCAGCTTCTGCACGTCATTTAGCTTGGCCGGCTTAGCCAGGGTCATGATTGCCTTGATTTTCTCCGGGTTAGCTTCAATGCCTCGCTCAGAGACAAGGAACCCAGAAGCTTTCCTGCAGGGACACCAAAAACACACTTCTCCGGGTTAAGCTTCATCTTGTAGACACGGAGATTGTCAAATGTTTCCTTGAGATCCTCCAATAGAGTCTCTTTCTTACGAGATTTAACCACAATGTCATCCACATAAGCATGAACATTCCGCCCGATCTGTTTGTGGAAACAGTTCTGGACACAACGCTGATAAGTCACCTGGGCGCTCTTCAGACCAAATGACATGGTTGTATAACAGAAGACCCCAAAAGGTGTGATGAAAGCCGTCTTTGCCTGGTCTTCCGGCCTCAGCTTGATCTGATGATACCTAGAGTAAGCATCCAGAAAACATAAACTCTCACAACCAGCCGTAGCATCGATGATCTGGTCAATACGGGGCAAGGCAAAGGGGTCACTAGGACAAGCCTTATTCAGGTCTGTGTAATCAACACACATCCGCCAAGTCCCGTTTTTCTTCAGAACAAGCACTGGGTTAGCCAACCACTCAGGATGGAAGACTTCGATGATGAACCCGGCAGCTAGGATCCGAGCCACTTCTTCACCAATAGCTTTCCGCCTTTCCTCATTGAAGCGACGGAGGTACTGACGAACTGGTTTAAACTTGGGATCCACATTAAGGGAGTGCTCAGCGAGTTCTCTCGGTACACCTGGCATGTCAGAAGGTTTCCATGCAAACATGTCCCGATTCTCACGGATGAACTCGATGAGCGCGCTTTCCTATTTGGGATCCATATTTGCCCCGATGGTGAACTGCTCCGAAGAATTGCCTGGGGTGAAATCAACTTGCTTCGTGTCTCTGGCCGACTTAAACTTGAGCAGGGGGTCAGACTCTGTAGTGGGCTTCTTTGGAGATGTCCTGTCAGCCGGGTCAACATTATCCTTGTAATACCGCAACTCCTCTGCAGCGCAAGCCGGCTCAGCATAAGCTGCATCTCCTTCCTCGCACTCGAGTGCAATTTTCCGGTTTCCTTCCACTGTGATGGTTCCCCTTGGTCCTGGCATCTTCATTTTCAGGTAGACATAACATGGGCGCGCCATGAACCGCGCGTAAGCCGGCCGACCAAACAGGGCGTGGTATGGGCTCTTAAGCTTGACCACCTCGAAGGACAGGAACTCAGAACGCCAGTTATCCTCTGAGCCAAAGGCCACCTCAAGGGAAATTCTTCCCATAGGATAGGCCGACTTGCCAGGAACAATGCCATGAAAAACTATAGAGGACGGAGTTAACTGCTTATCAGACAGATTCATTCGGCGGAACGTATCATAGTACAGAATGTTGATGCTTCTGCCTCCGTCCATAAGCACTTTAGTCAGGGTGTAACCGCCGACTTGCGGTGCAACCACTAGCGCTAGGTGGCCAGGGTGGTCAAGTAGGACTGGATGATCCGCCCTGCTCCAGGTGACCGGCTGCTCAGACCAGTTGAGAGAGTAAGGAGTTGCCGGCTCAACCACGTGGGCAGCTCGTCGCTGCACCTTCCGATCCCGCTTGCAGGTGCTAGTGGTGAAAACGTGATACTGTTCGCTATTTAACTGTTTTGGGTTACTCTGAAATCCTGCCGCGCCGGCTTGATGCTGATTTTCCTGGTTGTTTCTCCGATTGCCGCCTCCAGTATTACCAGCCCCCTGAAACCCGCCGCCTTGGCCACTATTTCCCTGGAAGCCGGGTCCGGGGAAGGGTCCCTGCAAGCCGGCCCCTGAGAAGCCGGGTCCTGGGTTGGCGGGTTGACCGCCGTTGCCTCCCCCATGATGATTCTGGAAGATACGCTTGGCGAACTCTTGCATTACATAGCAATTTTCCCAGGAGTGAGTGGACGGTTTACCATTATAATTGTGTTTCGGACAAGGAGCTTTGAGGGCTTCCTCGTAAGTGAGAGGGCGAGCACCGGAGGACTGCTTCCTGGAACCGTCATTCTGACGTTGACCTTTGCTTTCCGTGGTTGTGTTCGCCACCAAATCAGAGCTACCATCGTAACCCTTGCGCTTTCTACCGTTGTTGCTCTGACCGTTGCTGTTGTTCTGCTGCCGACCCTTTCCGCCAGCTTTCTTCCCCTTATCAGATTTCTCTTCGTCCGACAACGGATCCTTGGTATTATTCGACTCCGCATACCGGGTTAAGACATCCATGAGATCTCCCATGTCCTGGACCTTTCGCTTGAGCCGGCCAAGCTTCTGGACCAGGGGCTGGAACTTACAGGTTCGTTCCAGAGCAAGCACTGCCTGAGCCGCCGAGATGCTATCGGAACTGTGTATAACTTCTGCAACCCGGCGAGCCCAATGGTGCACCGACTCGTCCTCACGCTGGACACAACGCTCAAGATCAACAATTGTGGTTAGCCTCTTGCAGGTCCCCTGGAAATTCTGGATGAAACGCTCCTTCAGCTCCTGCCAGGTGTTGATAGAATTTGCCAGTAAGTTTTTCATCCAGGTGCGTGCAGGGCCCTCCAACATCAGCGGTAGGTAACGCGCCAGGACTGACTCGCTTGCACCCAACAAGTCCATTGCCAGCTCATAGCTCTCGACCCACTCCGTAGGCTCTAAATTCGCTGTGTAGTTAGGAACCTTGCGAGGCCCCTTGAAGTCTGGGG
The DNA here is from genome assembly GCA_039707655.1 of Elymus sibiricus. Lineage (NCBI taxonomy): Eukaryota > Viridiplantae > Streptophyta > Magnoliopsida > Poales > Poaceae > Elymus > Elymus sibiricus. Next base: position 516,956,315 of record CM077672.1, on the reverse strand, counting down.
GTATTCGCGCCTCTCGCAGCGCTGGCACCAAGCAGGGAGTCCCGACCAGGCGGCTCGAAGCACTCTCAAGCCAACCGTCAAGCCGGGTTACCGCGGGCGAACGATGCGCTTCAGGCGGGTTAGCATTTGGCGGCGGGTTAACGCGTGCCGGCGTGCTAACGTGCGTCGGCGGGTTGTGCCCTGCGCGCGCATTTTCTTCCTCCCATGCTTGCAGAATCCGAGCTGCGTCTGCCACGTCCTGCTGGATCCTGGGTTGCTGCTGCTCCGCTAGCGGTTGGGCGGCCCTCCGGCGGTGCGCGCTGCTGGAGACCGCAGGCGACTCGGGGCGCTGACTCCTGGAGCGGCTCTGATGAGGGGTTGAGTGAAGCCGATGCTGGCTATGCGAGTAGTTGGCTTGCTGCACCACTGCTGTCTTGAGCATTGCAATGGCGTTCCTGGCCTCTGTCTGGATTGGGCCGTCTCCCTCTATCGGGATGGCAGCCAAGTTGTGGGTTGCAGCCAGCACGTTACCAACCGGGTTGGAGTAATGTCCAATTGGCGTTTGGAACCGGTGAGACGAAGGCTGCTGCTGCTGATGTAGCGTACTAAGTCGGGCCGGCTCTCGCTGCTGAACAGGTTGTTGTAGCGGCGGCTCTCTCGGGGGAATAACTCCAGCCCCCGGGTTCGTCGGAGCCGGCGGCGTGGTGAACAGCTGAGTCGGCTCGAGATTAGCCGGAAGCCGGCTCTGATAATGCCTCCGGTTAACAAGCTCTGACTCGGCCTGCCGGCGGCTCAGGTACTGTGTTTCCTCGTCAAGGCGCTGCATCTCCGCGGTGATCTATGCCTGCTCCTGTATCAAGCGGGCGTTCTCTGTGTTGATGTCCTCTTGGATCTTGGCCATCTCCTCGCGACACTTCGTGATCTCCGTGTTGCGCGCCGCTGCGTTCTCTGTAGTGACCGGCTCGGCCAACAGGGTCGCCAACGTAGTCATCAAGTCCGCGAGTGCCTGACCCCCGGTCTTCTAAGGGCCGGAGGCCGAGGCGCTGGCTCCTCCTGAGCCGGCCAGGAGGTTGTTCTGCCCCACCGTCATATTGGTCGGGTCGCATGCTGGATCTTGCTTACCTGCCATGTACACCACCGCGAAGCGAGGCGGATCAGGGCTTTCTGGGAAGACGTCGTCCGTGTGCCCCAGCCCTCCATCATGCAGTGGAAGAATTGACTCAGTTTCCCCCATCGAGGACTCAGCGTCAGATTGGACCAGCGTGTCGTCTTGAGACAGGGAGTTTTCCGACAGGGCCACCCCTTGGGTGAAGCCCACGAAGACGTGATCTTGGCCGGCTTGACGCGGGCCGGGTCTCGCCGGGAGCTGACCAACACGGCATGATGACTCGACGCCAGCGATGTTCTCCAACCCGGCGGCCGGCTCGCCGACCACGCCGATGAAGGTATGGATCTTGCCGAAGGGGACCCGGTACCCGTACTCGATTGAGTCGGCGTCGGGGCCCCAGTATGAATCGTCGATGTAGAACTTCCCGCGGCGGCTCTTGGACATCATGCCAACCGCGTACTTCCCGAACCCTGGGGGAGATCCCGCTAAGAACTCAACTCCACTGTGCATGGGCCCCACGGTGGGCGCCAACTGTCATGGTTTTGTCGCGACAGATGTCCTAGTAAAAGGACTTAGAGATGAAGCCATCGCACTAACATGGAAGCTTAGCGAGGTTGAACGGGAACGAAAAGACGCCGGGTTACCCAGGTTCGGCCCCTCACGGTGGAGGTAAAAGCCTACGTCATGCTTGTCTGTATTGCTGTAAATCTCGATCACAGGGATGCGGATTCGCTAACCTAGCTCTCGAATAGATTGTAACTTAGTATTTTTCGTATAGGTGCTCCCCTTTATATATACAGGCGGAACCCTAGGTTACATGAGAGTCCGGGTCGTAAACCTGACCCGTCTCCTACTTGTTCTCCAAGACAATCTTCTTGCCATCTGTCTTCTCGTGAGCCGGCCCACTGCTTAAGCCGGCCCGTCCTTACCAGGCCTCGCTAAGCCGGCCCACGCAGAATCTCCAGCCCCGCGGTTAGTTGAGCCGATAAGCCTGCATTATAGCCGGGTTGACACCCTGCCGGGTCTTCATGCTGGTAAACATCCCCAACATACCCCGAAAGGCTACGTGTCATAGACGGTGCTACACTAGGTAGAACACTAACAACTTGATATTTTTGTATGAGAGATCATCCTAATAAAAATGACTAGTGCGTAATCAAAAGGGTACAAACAAAAAGGGATAAACATCTCAGGTAATTCATAATAGCATGATACGGTATAGCCCTTGCGCCGGAGAAGTCTTCATGGTCTTCACAAAATTTTAGCAGAAAACATTGCCGTGGCAGCAGAAAAACGTTGTCGTGGCAGCAGTTATAACAAAACAGATTTCTATCATAACTACTTGCCGTGGTAGCCTGAAAATGTTGCCATGGTAGCAATTTTGAAAATCACTGCCGTGGCAGCAGTTTTCACAAAAACAGATTTCTGTCAAAACTACTTGTCGTGGCAACTTGAAAACGCTGTCGTGGCAGCAATTTTGAAAAACACTGTCATGACAACTTCAGCTTTTCTTCTCCGTCGTCATGTACAGCCTCCTCATGCCAGGGTCCTCCATGCAAGCTTGTCACCGCCATCTGTAATCACACCGCTATCTCTATAGCTACTCTATTACATCAAAGTTGACACGCATGTCATAAAAGTGACAATCCTCTGGCTCCAGCCATCAAGTTGTACTGTGACGCGCAGGTCACTTAAATAATTACAACATATAACCATCTCATACATAAACTCATTAATATGACAAAGGCTATACCACATCACATGCAACCTACAAAACCAAATTAGACGTCCTCTAATCGGTTTAGGAAAATTTTAATTTACGTGGCTTCTAGGGTTTCCGCACAACACTAGCTACCTACGTTCATCATCAAGTATGATAATTCTTGTTGCTAGATTAACTTTGTGAGGTGTGTGAGGGAAGAGAGTTAATTAAAAATCTCTAGCCCCACACTAAACTTTGTTAATACGCGTGACCCCTGTGTAGATCAACATCTACATGCCCTCTCGTTTTGCTAGTTTAACCCCCGGATCACTATGAAGATGCATACAAGGTTAGATCGGATCATTACCAACTCCGAGTGGCAGCGGAAGAAGAGTTGGTGTAGATCATTCTTGAAGTTCCTCGAATCATCCACGATGATCCCTTGAACTGAAGACCAAAAGCACGGCCTCTCTACGGATTGCACGCGTACGGGCTTCACGATCCGGCAGAGCTTCGCCGTCCAGAGCTTAGCATCGCCAGAGAATTAGAGGAGGGAGGAAGAGAACTGCACTGGGCTTCTCTATTATCTAGATTAGAGAAAACTAGAACTAGGTCTAATTTAGAACAAGTCTAAACTAAAACTAGAACTAGAACTAGAGAGAACTAGAGAGGGGGCCGCCCTGGGCAAAGGACTTGTGTGTTCTAGGCAGCGCCCCCCTCATGTATATATATATAGGTGGATGGGAGAGGGGGCAACTGCCTTGGGGAGAGAGTCTCCCCTTAGTGCACCAAGGGAGAGGGGAGTCCCTCTCCAACTAGGATTCGACCCCCGTAGCTTCTCCAAGAAGCTAAGGGGGCGCCACCCCTTATTGGGCCTCTAAGGCCCATTAACTTTTCCCCCAATAGGCTTTAAGTTATTTCTTTAGCCCATAGCCCCTAATAAATATTAGGGGCCTCTCAATCAATATTAGAGCCCTCTATTATTTATATTAGGTCCCCGGAAACATTTTTCGCCTATATATCATTACACGGTATTGCCCGATATTCCTCGAAACCCTTTCGGAAATCCCGAAATGCTTCCGGTTTCTCTTGAAACTATTTCTTTTATTCCCAGAACTATTCCGGTAATATTTTCTCTTATTCCTCACTCCACTAGAACTCAACAGATCATAATTCCCTTAAGCATGTGACCCTGTAGGTTCGGTGGAATATAGTCATGAACAAAACTTCCTTTCGTTCAATGATCAACAGCGGAACCGTGGACATCCATCTTGACCCCTATATCCACATGAATGATATTCGAGTAAACCTTTGGTTATCATAAGCTATTCCTTTTGCTTCACGATACTTTATAAAACCCGAGGTGAGATATATCTGTATCCTCTTGAGTCATTCTCATGTCATTATACCGGTCTCCTCGTTACCGGTTTTGTTCTTCTTTCTCGTTGTCATGTTCCGTCATCCCTGTGAGCAAGTCACATGTGTCTGGCCAGACGATGATGGATGCCGTCACACCGAGAGGGCCCTAAGAATATCTCTCCATTCTCGGAGGAGCAAATCCCACTCTTGAGCTATCTTGCCCCTTATCATACTTTCCGATGAACCTAAAGTTGCCGTTATGATTACCCTGTTACGGATAATGTTAGAACAACTCCAAAGTGCATCGTTCGGTATGAAGTGACTTGATACTCTCATGGTCTAAGGAACTAAGCATACGTTAACTCTCCGTGTTATAGACTATAGACTTGCGACGATGCCATCTCTAAGTATAACAAACAAGTTGGGTCAATTCAATATGATCGTTCTTCTAACATCATACTCTCAAAGTTGTCGGCATCCTTGTTACACTTAACTCATGACTATGATCAGGAAAACATAACCATCATGCAACACTTGAGCTAGTCCTAGAGGCGAGACTAGGAATCAGGTTTTACCGTTTATAACTCTACACGTGCTTATGGGTTTTCCTCTGAATCACATATTCAAGAACCATAGCAGTTATAGCATAGAGTATAAACATCTAATTATAAATGTGGAAATAAATACAATTATTATTACCCCTAGGGCATATTTCCAACAAATCACACATACAAATAACGTCAATTAAACAAAGTCATCCAACGATCACGTGCTCAAATACTTAGGGTAGCAAGGCCATGCCTCAACCCATTGCCTCAAGGAATTACTCACACATCATGATCGGATCGCAAGAAGAAATCATTGAAGACGACATAAAGATGAATGATTGATTGACAAATAGTCTTACAATGTTGCCGATTGCGATGCACCGATTACAAGTATGGCTAACTCGGGAGAGAATTGCTATGGTGGTGATGGAGGTGATGGCGATGGAGATGAGATGGGAAATGGCGGTGGCTAGGATTTGTGAGTTGCTTCTAGTTCTCCGGATGTCGCTCTGGTGGTTCCCCCTTCGCGAATTAGTCCTAGTCCCCTTTATAATGTGTGATCTATTGGACGTCACAGTGCTCTTGGCGGCTGGTACGACCGCTGATACGAGCGGGCATGGTCGTACCAAGCGTCGTCTTTTGCTCTGTTGCCCTTGTGGCGCCTCCAATTGGCTTGGCTTGGTTTCCACACTTGGTATTTCCTTGTATATGATGTTTTCCTTCCATCTTTGGGTCCATTCCTGTGGAAACACATTTAACAAAGGATTTCACAATTTCTTGCATTCATTAGTCATTAGTGAAAATGCCGAAGTGATTCTCTCAGAAATTTCGGGAATCTGGTTTAAACAACGGTGTGATGAGTGCAAAAATATCACTCATCAATGCGGTGTTGATGGCTTCGGCCCAAAGCTTGTAAAGAGATTTATACTCATCAAGCACGGTCCTAGCCATCTCTATGAGAGTCTGATTCTTCCTCTCCGCAACACCATTTTGTTGAGAATTGTAGCCGTGGCATATTAATGCTTGATCCCCTCATCACTCAAGAACTCGTCCATAGTATAATTCTTGAACTTGGTGCCATTGTCACTTCGAATTGCCATGATCTCATTATTGTGTTGACGTTGAGCTTCTTTGGAAATTTTGATGAAGGTCTCTTGTGTTTCATCTGTTGTCTTGAGAAAGAACACCCATGTATATCTTGTATAATCATCGACAATGACAAGGCAATACCTCCTTCCTCCTAAGCTATCATAATATGGAGGTCCATAGAGAACCAAGTGAAGGAGCTCAAGGGGCCTCATTGTGGAGATGATAGTCTTCACCTTATGTTGCTTTTCATGTGGCTTTCCGACAATGCAGGCACTACAAGGACGATCTTTGGAAAAAGACACATTGGTTAGTCCAAGGATGTGCTCCCCCTTTAAGTGAGCTTGTAAATTTCTCATACCCATGTTAGCTAGCTTACGGTGCCATAGCCACCCCACGTCAGCCTTGGTCATTAGGCATGTTCCAAGATGAGTTTTCTCTTTCAAGAAATCAACCACGTAAAGGTTGTCCTCAACATGCACAACAAAGACCACTTTGAGATTGCTCCTCTTAAAGAAGGTCACATAAAATTCATCGAAATGAGAATCATAACCGACACGTGCCAATTGAATAGTTGAAAGTAAATTGTAGTGAAGGGATTGAATAAGCATGACATTCGTAAGTGAAGAATCACTAGAGATTACCACTTTGCCCAATTCCAAAACCTTGCCCTTGCTATTGTCACCAAAAGAAATGTTCGAGGAGGCCTTGAGTGAATCAACAAACTCCACAAGCATTTCCCTCTCTCCGGTCATATGATTGGTGCATCCAATATCGATCACCCATTAAGTTCCACCGGAGGTGTAGTCTTACATGAATCAAGCTTTGTTTTTAGGTCCCCATTTTTCAATGGGTCCTAGAGAGTTAGCAACAAGGGTCTTATTACCCAAATAGTCCATGCATAATCATCATAGTTAGTGCCAACAAATTTAGCATAAGTATATCCATCATATCCTCTCATGAGAACATAAGATGGGTTGTTCTTGCCGACAAACTCATTGGGAATGGCCTTGTCCCTAGTGACATTGCCATCCCCAACAATCTCTTTTTCTTTCTCCTTCTCCTTGTGCCCTTCTTGCACAAAAACTATTTCCTTTTGTGGAGGAGGAGAAGCATCATTCTTCTTCTTCTTGTTCTTGTTCTTCTTCTTCTTCTTGGAAGAGGGGTCAAACCCAATTCCCTCCTTGGCAACACACTCCTTTTGGTTGCTCAAGAGGTCATTGAGGTTTTTCTCCCCTTGAATGCAAGACACTATCCCTTTCTCAATTTGGGCTCTCAACTTCTTATTCTCCTCTTAAAGAGAAGAGCAATCATGAACAAATTTAGTGGTACAAACATCATCATGTAAATCAATATGAGGGATGGAAGTAAGAGCCTTGAGGGTGGTAGCTTTAAGTTGAGCATAAGACTCAGTGAGGGCAATGAGGTCACCTTTGACAACCTTGGAACTTTCACAAGAAACAATCAACAAGTCTTGTGCGATCAAATAGAAGCTTATCATTTTTACCCTTAAGAACATCTCTAGTCTCAAGAGCCATCTCCAAAGCATCATTAGTTTTAACAAAATCAATTTTGTAAGATGACATGGCTTCCTCGAGTGATGCCATCATGGCTCTCTCTTCATTGAGTTCGGGCTCGAGGAGTTCGACTCTCTCTTTTTCCTCTATAAGGAGGTTTTCAACATTCTCAATAAAGTCATCGCGTTCGGCGAGGAGATTGCCAAAACGAGCATGAGCCTCACCATGAAGATTTTTCATGAAGGCCAACAAGGATTCCTCATCATTATCCACACCAACATCACACTCATCCTCCAACTCATCACAAGATGCGTTGGGAGTGTGGAAGGTTGGATTAGGAGAGTTGAACTTAGTTTTTACCTCTTTGGCCATGAGGCATCGATGAGTGATAGGCTTGTTCTCATGGGGGGAGTTGAAGAGGCCGGTGGACTTGGAGGAGGTCATGGCATGCACGGCAATGGCGGCCATGCCCACATTATCATCATCACCGTCATCTTCATCTCGGGACATGTATTCCTCATGAACAAGAGCCTTGTCATATTCCTCTTGGTGAACTTGGAGAACTTCTTCTTCTTGAGCACAAGCTTCTCAGGCTTGTCTTCACGTCTCTCATTGGGACACTCCAAAATGAAGTGTCATGGACTATCACAATTGTAGCACTTTCTTCTCCCTAAGGACTTTCCCTTCAGGTTCTTCCCCTTGTTTACCATGGCACCTGAATATTTCTTGATCAAGAAGGCCAAGTCTTCTTCAAAGTCATTTGCCGGGCACGGGGTGTAAAACTTCTTCTTCAACACTTTCTTCAACTTCATCTTCCTTTCTTGATGCATGCACAATCACTTTCTTGGCCTTCAAAATAAGATTGGAATTCTTGGCCGCTTGAGCAATTGCATAGGTCTTCTTGGACTTGGTCTCCAATAGATCATGGGTGGAGAAGGTTGATACAACTTGAGCCGGTGTTAACTTGTGGTAATCCGGACGTTGATGAATAATCATCACCATATAGTGTTCCATCAAGACCATGGCATCAATGAACTTGTCGTTGATAAAATCATCATTTTCCCAAGTGCACCCAAAGGTTCTAAAATTTAGAACAAGAGACTTCAACCTTCGATACACCTGATCCGCGGTCTGACCATCATTTCTTATGAACAAATTGACCTCATGCTTGAGCCAGGCCAAACAAGACCTTTGAATAGCTTCATCACCTTCAAATATATCCTTGAGAAAATCCCAAATTTCCTTGGCAGTCTTGAAGAGAGCGATGGAGTCACTGTAGTCCTCGATCATGATAAGACGCAACATGTTGTGTGCGGTAGCATTGAGTTGATCATTAATGGCTTCCCTTGGAGTGAGACTTGAAGGATCCTTAGGCTTGAAACCATTGACAACAATCCACCATAGTTGTGTTGATGCACTGTGAATGTGAGACTCCATAGCTAGTTTCCACTTAGCAAACGAGTTAGCATTCAAAGAGGGTGGAGGCCCAACGTAATTAATGTGCGGGTGCAGTATGGGTTGTGGTGAGTAAAAAGGTTCAACGGAATTGTACTTTGGAACAACGGTGCGAGCAGGAGATGCAAGGGGTTCTCTCGTGCCATCCACATCTTGAAGAGCATTTGAGTCAAATGCGGAAGATCCGGATGTCGAGGGCTTTAAGCACGTGTCCACTTCCTCCTTGACCGAGGTGTGAACCTCTTTCAACATTGCGGATTTGAAGTCCACAAACATCAAAAGGATGCCCGCCGCGGTCAAGGGGGCAGCAGGATCAATGGGGGCTGCAGCAGTTGCGACAGGAGGTTGATGTTCCTCCTCCACAAGAAGTAGTCCACCACCCACATCCTCATGATCATCCATATCCTCTTTAGGCGATTAAGCCCAATAAAAGAGCCCTAGCTCTAATACCAATTGAAAGGATCGATACGGCCGACTAGAGTGGGGGGGAGTGAATAGGAGACAAAAATTTTAAGCTTACTTCCCAATTTTTGGAATTTGTGGATAAAGTAAGTTCTCTACATATGCAGCTAGATGAACACAACATATATGGCAAGCAAGCTCAAAGCAAAGCAAGCTAGGCAACAATATAATTAGTAAGCCCACAAGCATACAAAGAAAGTAAAGTGCGGGAAAGGATTAACTACAAGTGAGTCGGGGACACAGATTTTATCACCAAGTTCACACTTCCTTGGGGAAGTGCTAATCTCCGTTGGAGTGGTGCCGGTGCCAAGGCTCTAGAGCGCCACCAAGTGGCTCACCGTGTTCTCCTTGAGTCACCCCCAATGGATGAGCCTTGAACCACTCGGGGTTGGTCTTGAAGGCGACCACCACACCTTTACATACATCTTCGGAGCACACCACAAGCAAGGAAGCTTCTGGAGGAACCCTAACTGCCTAGGAGCCCAAGCTCCAAGAGTGGCAAGTTGTTGGTGAAGAAATCTTGCAAGGAACACGAATCGGTTTGGTCAAGTTGTAGATCGGGCCTTGCCCCCTCAATCCCCAAAGTATCAACAAGTTTGGGTGGAGGGATTGAGAGATATGAGCAATATGAGGTGTTGGAAATGGTGGCTACTCTCAAGGCAAAAGAATTAAGTTTGGAGGAGGAAGAAGGAGTTCTTTCATAGTGCCACCCACCAAGTGACCGTTGCCTGCCGACGAACCCCGTGCGCATGGGCCAAGTTGGCCCCGTGCGCACTAGGTGTCCATAAGCGAAATCACTACCCCGTGCGCACGGGGGCTTGAGACCCCATGGCCACGGGGTGTCCAAAGGCGAATGCAGTACTCCGTGTGCACGGGGGTCAAAGACCCCATGGGCACGGGGTGTCCAGAGAGTTGGGCACTAGCTCGTGCGCACGGCGTGTGTCCAGAAGCTCTAGGCATTCCCTATGGCCACAACAAGGGTATGGAAATGAAGGGTAAAGGACTCCTTTTTGGTGGTAGGTGTAGGAAGGCTTGTGTTTATGTTTTGGGTGTTCCCACACCGTCTTTCAACCACCTTGACCCCTCTTAATAGTGCGGTTGCCCTACGACTCAAATAAAACCGAAACAAAAGCTTTGAGTCGCCTGAAAACCACGCCTTTCATCTTTTTGAAGTGGGGGTCAACCATCTCCACAATAATTATCCAAGGAACCAATGACCTGAGATAAATCTTAATTACCGTCATTAGTTCCACTAACCACATTGTCATCACACCAAAATAACATTTAGAGATAAATGCACTTTCACAAGCCTCGCTTTATATCTCACCACCTCATTGTTTTCATTCCGCTTATGGTCAAAACCAAAATTGCCCCCCCCCCTCGCCCCAGGGAACACATTCTGAGGAGTGGGTATTACTGATTAGGTCAATACCCCCTCTTCTTGAGAGTGAGCGTCATTCATCCTCAATTGCTACCTTCCATTTGGACCAGTCGGGGCGCTTAAGGCACTCTGCCATGCATGGACTTATGTTCTGGATCCAATTCAAGGCCTTTTACAATTCTTGGGGAGAAATAAATGTCAATAAATGTATATGATATGATTATCCCAAATCCATATAATTAGTGGATATTTCATCAATACCTTTTGACTCTTCATGATTTCCCACAACAATTTAGTCAAGGTCTTCCTATGTCCCAGCACCAAAATTTGTGTGCACTCTCATGCTGGGTCCTGGATGTCCAACATCCTTCAGGTGTCCTTCAACCCTTGGTTGAATGTCAACATGAAGTTGACCTGCATTTACTGTGTGAGGATTCCTCATTCCCCTTGGACACTTTTGTAAAGCATTATCCTCTTGTGTCTAGATTCCTCCCTCTCTTAGGTGGTTGAGTGGACCTATGTGTCACCTCCACTCTCTCTGGCACATTCACAATGGGAATATTTTACTTTGTGACACCTTTATACTTAGTAAATACAACTGACAGATTATTTGTGATACGTTGCAAACTGATAATCCTCTGAACCTCTAGTTCAGATTCATCCGTACGTGGATCTAAGGACTAGATGTATTTCACATCCCAATCTATTTTTCGGCATTCAATGTGGTTCTTATCTCCCCCTAATGCCAGAAAAATGTCCTCATCAAAGATATAATCAGTGTACCGAGCTATAAACAAGTCCCCTTCTAGGGACTCTAGGTACTTTATGATTGACGGAGAATTGTACCTTACATAGATCTCCATTTCTCTATGAGGTCCAATTGATGTACGTTGAGATGGTGAAATTGGTACATATACAATGTAACCGAATTATCCCAGACGGGAAATACTTGTATGATTTCCACGTACTAATTGCAATGGGGAGACTGTATGATATGCAGCTGGTCGAATTTGTAACTCTGCAGTATGCAAAACTGCATATCGAAATTGGGAGATTACTATTCTGTAATAGTGATCTTGCTATCAGCTTTATCCTCTTGAGAAGTGATTCTGCCAGATCAGTCAAGGTATGTACATAAGGTACAGAAAGCTCCACAATAATGCTCAAAACTAGGCAGTAATCATTAAATGCTCGTGAACTAAATCTGTAGCATTATCTATTCTGATGGATTTTATCCTGTGCTCAGTATGATTTGCTCTCAATTTAATGATTTGAGCAATCAGCTTTGCAATTGGTTCCTAGTACAAAGAAGGCACTCATTGGACCATCTCACTAATGCATCAATTAGTACCATGAAATATCTGAATGGTCCAGATAACAGTTGAATTGGATCATTTATATCTTCTGTCCAAGGAAATCTAGCGGCTCATCCTTTATGTTGAGATAAGATGGCCTCATGATCAAGCACATGTTGTACATACATAAACTGACGAATTCGAAAAATTCACACTCATTAGATTGTGTCTAATAGAACCATCAATAATTTTTCTCATCATCCCCATACTGGGATGACACAGGCGACCATGCCACATCTTGAACATATCAAGATTCTGAAAAATTATTTTGTACGTCATTTGCGCCTCTATCTTAATGTATGTATAGTACAACCCAGAAGATAGAGAAGGCATTTACTCTAGGATTTCCTTTTCAAATCCCTTTTGCTGAGCTATGAGTAGTATTTCAATCTCACTCACTTCATGAGTTTCAACACAGAAACCATTTTTGCGGATATCCTTAAAACTCAACAGGGCACAAGTAGAATCCGGATACAACAAGGTATCCAAGATTACCAATTTAGTACCAACAATTGTCATGACACTTTCATTGCTCTTCTTAGGAGTCTGGAAATACTCATATCCCTTTATATCGTGTTAGTAGACCCAGTTTTCACTTAACACATTTGCTTCTCCATTGTATTATTCCATAGCTTTCTATAGAGAAAGAAACGGCCAAGTTCAATATATGATTGAACTCATATAGAAATAATACATACATTAAAATTGTACATGACAGAGGACATACTATAGGCGTCATGTTCGATGACATAGCTAACTCATTGTGTCTAAGGACATAATTTATTTTATAACACACATATTTTGTCAAATAACATAATTACAATACTTGAAAAATCCAGGAGACTAAATCTGGTCTCCATATATGGCAATAGAAGCGAAGTCCATTAGCATGTCATCGATACTCAATAGTGGTTCTTCCGTTCTGCTGAGCCTAGTCATGGTTGCCCATGTTCCGAGGAACACCTTGGGAACTTTCAACCATCAGGAAATCATCTTGATATGAAGTGAGCTTTACACTGGTTCCCTTGAGCTTTTTGCCCTTGCCAAATGATTGTACGTACAGATCCACCCAATGCTCAGAATTATTACATTTCCTTGCAATGTGAGTTGTACAACCACACCTATAACAACCTTCAAAGCTGCTAGCCTTTGTCATTCTTCTTCAAATGACTTTTGACCTTTTGAGCTCCATTATTATTCTGCTTCTCATCACGTCTCCGCTTTCCTTTACCACTGACAATATTGTTCAGCAAAAATCCTTATATGAGGATTGAAAGTAGAAAGCGTTTTCTCGATGAGATCGGTATCTGAAACTGCACTATTGTAGAATCTCAACTTTCAGCTGATTTGATACACATTAGAGTTGTATGTTGCCACAGACTCAAAGTCATGGAACCGGACGAGTGTCCGTTCCCTCTACACTTCAGGCATTTTCACCACCCTCCGTTGATCATGTCGCTCCTATAAATAGTTCCAGATTGTCGGAGGATTCTCCTCCATCGGATACTCTATTTTCGGATCACGGTGTAGGTGGTGTCGAATGAAGTGCAATGCAACATACTTTGCTGTAGCAACTATAGCAGAAGCCTCTGAATGGGTGTGGTTATGGTGGAACAGAGATTCCTGGTCGTCAAGTTATCCATAGCCCATATCAGATAGTTTCATGTCACGAATGACAAGCTTAGCTAACTTTCATCGATATGTCTATCATATCTTGCATGAAATAATCATGCCCATTAATTTACTCTCACGTAAATTAGTTGTGTTGTAAACCAAAAAGCTTGATCAAAACCCGTAGGGTAGACCTTCTACGAGAAGATAATCACCACAACATGGTGTAGATCTTCGAATTAATGGTAATCACCCCAAAAAGGTATAGACCATTAACGTGTCAAAAACACATGGAGGTAGTCACCACCAAGTGGTGTAGATCTCACTCTTATGGATGCATCTCATCGGCCATAGTCTCACAACCGTATGTTACTTAAAGCACATGAAACTAATCACCATAAAATGTTGTAGATCTTTCAATTGTGAACGAAACTTAATTCGTTGGTATGATGCACACCATAAGTTGTGTAAAATGTAGAAGCTAATCCCTTAATTTTCAAGCATCATCAACACATAGCAATCATAAAATTGCCTAATCACATATGTTGATTCACAAATGTGTTTTAGAATATAGTAACATACCAAAAATTACTGAAAATGCACATATGTAGAAAAACTGTATAGCTAAAAGCCAAAAAAAAGATAATTGGCCGAAACTGCACAGCCCAAACCAATGGCACACAGGCCACTTTCCTTTATCACTTTGTTTTTAATTTCCTGCCGGAAACGGGGCATGGGCTTCAGCCAATTCGGCCTTTCGGCCCGAAGCGAAGCGGCGCGCGAGGCAGTACCTTGCTGGGCAGGACGGCGTGGGCCTAGGCCCTTTCGGCCTTCTGGTAGCCCAGCCGACCGGGATCGATCCCCGATCTAGCCGTCGTCTCCGGCCCCCTAAAAAAAGGCACCGTCTCCCTTGCGCAGTGCAACAACCGCACCAGCGCCACCACACTCACACCGTCGCACTCACCAATCGCCACGCCGCGTGGTCGTCGCGCCACCGCTGCTGCCCCTAGCAGCCGGCGATCGCAGCCTCGTTGCCATGCGTCCGCGTCGCCGCGTCAGGTAGCCGCGCCGCCACTGCGGCGCCTCGCAGTGGGCGATCACAGCCTCATCGCCGCGCGTCCGCGCTATCACGTCGTCACTGCGCGCTGCGCTGTCGCCGCCGCCGACACGCACAACCGCCTCCCACCGTTGCTGTGCCGAATAAATGGCAAAAACTACCAAAATTCGCGTTAGGGTTAAAAAAACCACCGCTTTAAAAAAAATCACTGATAAGTGATAACTACCGATTTTTTCTAATTTTTTCACAAAAAACACCGATGGCTGATTGGGTTAAAATTGAGCGCGATTATGACAGGTCTGACCTGCATGTAGGCGCTGACGTGGCACTAAAAACAACACCATTTGGTTGACCGTTAAGTTGGACATGGGGCCCATATGTCAGCGTCAATACTCCTCTCTCACAAACCCTTTCTCTCTGTGACATTTTTCTCGAACACCTTGCGTGCATGTGTTCCGGTGGGGAGATGCTCCGTGGGGACACTGGGGAGGGAGGTCGGGCGGCGGCTGCCATGGACGAGGGTGCGCCGGCGAGCCGCTCTGGTGACCGCCGTCGCCCCTGCTACCGCCTCGCCGGAGAACCCCAGCTCTACCCGAAGCTTCCACCACGGGAGCCGGCCTCGCCTGGAGCTCCGTCTCCCCGTGCGCCGCGTCCTGGGAGCCGAGCCGGCAGGTCGACGAACCAGAGCGCGTAGCTCACGCAGCTCCCGCATAGAAACAGCATGCCCATGGCCATGTCACGGCCGCTGTGGAGCGCGCCGAGGTGGGGGTTGGCGTAGGAGGACGGCGTGGCTGGGATGGCACGCGGCGCCCTTGTCCCCGGCGAGCCGGGCCTCTCCCTCTGTCCCGCGCGCACGGCGGCGGCAGCGGTGCGCGCGTGCCTCGAGCACGTCGCGGTGGTGTGGCTCTCGGGGATGGTCGTCGGCGGGGTCCCGCTCCCGGAGCTCTTCGATGCGCACGAGCGCGTCCTTGATGTCCCAGCGCACGGAGACGTTGGCGTCGCAGCACCCGAGCCTGACCTTGAGCACGCAGTGTAGGGACGCCCGCACGCCCGCATGTCGGCGTCGCAGTGCAGATCGGTTAGCTAGGCACACAGACACATGTAGTACACGTCCTGATCTAAAATTCTAAATCAATCAGTGTGGCGTGTGCTAGCTTTGTACATGCGTATTGGAGGCCAGCTTCGTGTGTGGTGCGTGCATCTCGGCTGCTGCTCGCGGCGGCGACCCCCGGCCAGCGGGGGCTCTCGGGCGGCAGCGGGTAGGCAGGGGCTTGCGGGGTTGATGCCGGGGAGGACGCGCTCGAGTCCCGCTCGACGTCGGCGCCGGCGCCGGCCGCATCGTGTCCTCGGGTGTTGGAGCCCATGGTGGTGGGGATGAGTTGGAGCGGAGTGTGGGGGTGCGGGCTAGGTCGGGACCTGCTCCATAGCGGGAGAGGACGGCCAGGGCAGGAGGAGAGGAGGAGCGTGGAGGAGGAGGGTGGCAGTGGCGGACTCGGAGAAAGGGTTAAGAAGAAGCCGACAGGTTGGCCCCCGTCCAGCTTAACGTTTAAGACTAACGGCGTCAATATTTGGTGCCACATGACCCTGACGACCGGGCCAGATCTGTCATAACCGCGCTCAATTTTAACCCAATCGGTCATCAGTGTTTTTTCGAAAAAAATAGTAAAAATCGGTAGTTATCAATGAAAAAAATTAAAGTGGTGGTTTTTTGAACCCTAACGCGAATTGTGGTAGTTTTTTGCTATTTACTCCTGCCGTGCCATCACTACAAGAAACATGGCGTTTGCCGACAGTTTGGACCTTTGCCGACAGCTTTTCATCAGGGCTAACGGCAAAGGTAGGGATAAGCCGACAGCATATATAAACCTGTCCGCAAAGGAAAAGCTGTCAGCAAACTAGATGCAAAATGGACGGCAAAGAAAAGCTGTCAGCAAAGAACGGTGAAAAACGACGGCAAAGAAAAAAAGATGACAAAGGCTGGGCCACGTGTCACCGTGGACGGAGATGAAACGGCCTGCTCCGTTTGCTGTCAGTCTAATATCTGACTATCGGCAAAGATAGCTTTGCTGTCTGCCTCCCTGACCGACTGACGACAAAGTTGCCTTTGCCGTCCGCCCCGTCCCGACTGACGGCAAAGATTTAACAAAAAAAAAAACTACCCGATCCCTAATCCATCCCGCGGCCCGATCCATCTATCGCCTCCTCCACTCGATCCCCTCCTCCTCGCGCGACCCCTCTCTCTCTCCCACACACCACGCCGCCGGCATTATTCCGGCGAGCTCCGACGGCCATGGCTGGCACGCAGCTCAGCCCTGAGCTCGCCTCGTTCCTCCGCATCCATCCCTCCAACCAGATCCTCCTCTCCCGGCCTCCAACACTTGTGCCCACCCCCTCCCCCGCGGCTAGGGTTTGGGGCGCGGCCTTGGCTCCGTCGCCGGTGCGGCTACGACGGTCCTCTCCATCGCCTACAGCGTCCCCTCGACCGTCTCCTGTATGCCGCCATGGAGCAGCTTCTCCACCACCACGTAGCGACGGAGGAGGTGTGCTTCTTCCCCACCACAACGCAGCGGCAGCCAAGGTATCCTCGGCCCTCTCCCTTTCTCTACCCCTGTGTTCCTTACGAAAAAAATCATTTTTTACCTTGTAATACTTGTGATTTGGACCGATTTGTGTTTTTGGGGCATCAAATTGGTGCTTCCCTTGTCCATGTGCAGAGAAAAGGAGAAGAAGGGAATGGATGAGGAAGGAGCAGAGGGAGGTGGGGCGATATGCATGTCCATGGAGGTCCGTCCCCCTCTCCTCCTCTCTCCTCTTTCCATGTACTGCAGCAGCCCCTAATCCCCTTTGATTCGATTTGTTCAGTTGTGTTACTTGTTGTCCCCTAATCCCCTTTGATTAAATGTTCAGTTGTTGCTACAGATTTTTTATGTCAGTGCTAGCTACACATTTTCAGTGCTAGCTAGGTGCTACAAATTTGTTCGGTTTGGAGAGGTTCCCGTTCCTAATTTGCCACCATTGTTTCTTGTCTTCTTGCTAAGCCTGCAAGTGTAGCTAGGCTGTACAAAGTACGGTTTGTTGGAGAGGTTGTAGTGCTTATTTGTTGCTGCTGTTACGTTGTGTTGCTGCTGTTACGTTGTATACAATCTGCAGTTTAAAGAGGCCTAAAAAATGCTTTGTTTTCTTGTTGTTATGCCTCTAAGTGCGGGTTCTCAAAATCTGCAATTTGGGGATAACCTAGTGCTTTGCTTTCCTGCCGTTGTTATTTCTGTACTAACCTATCTTTGCCTTGAAAATCTTACCACGCTTTGCTGTTGTTGTTATTTCTGTACTAGCCTATCTTTGCCTATACTGCAGCAGCCCTACACCTCTTGTGATCTTGGACCGGTTTTTGTTTTTGGGGCCATCAATTGGTTGCTTCCCCTGTCCAGGAAAAAGGAGAAGAAGAAGGGGATGAGGAAGAAAGGGATGAGGAAGGAGGAGACGGTGAAGATGGAGGACAAAGAGCATATAAGAAGGTAAAGAGCAGAACCCCGCACCTCTTCTCCATCTATTGTTTAATTGAACACTGCTGCGGTTTACTATTTGGTATTAGGACATGAGCATGCTCTCTATTTGATAACACCTAAACATGCTTAATTTACTTTACATATCCATCTATGTTACTGTCCTGGTCCTCTCATGTGCTGTACATGGTGATTCCTTGGTTCATAGCGCAGGGGATTAGCAACATCTATTGGGAATTAGGGGGACCATGCATGTTTCCTGCTGCTGTTCCTGGGCATACAGCTCTGAAAACCATCGTTTTCGAGTACCTAGATGGCAAAATCAGAAGAGGTATAGTTGGAGTGTTTTGTAGGTTTCGTTCCCGTTATCGTTTCGAGTGGTCATTCGCTCATTTCGGTTCAGCCGTTTAGCCACAGCGATGAAAACATGTTGCTGCACTGTTGGGTTCAGCTCGGCATCTTGGGAATCAGCTCCGGTCGGGGGACCGCCGCTCCATGCTGTCTTCACCCCTCCGGCATCTTTCTCGCCGCTCGGGGCTCCGTGGTTCCACCCGTATTGGGGACCACACCTCACCATGCTTCCACAATATGCAGGAGGGCCATCGGCAGGAAACGCGCAGGAGGGAGACTCTCACCACAGGGGAGGACCGGCAAGAGAATCGCCCTTGGGAAGCCAGGCTTGCGCGGAGCACGATGAGCGCACCCACGCCGCCTCAGGAGAACGTCACGATGCCTTCAACAAAAGACCAAGGCAGGAAAGTCACTGGGAGCGCTCTTGATCCATCAAGAGGGAGCGAAGCCGCTCGCCCGACAACCCTTCCAGCGGAGAAAGTGACGACTCCTACGGGCATCGACGACGTCACCGCGGGGTGCAGAGGGAGTCATGCAATCCCCTCCAAGGTTTCGAATTTCGATAGCAAGAAAATTTCGATGACCCTCGAAACCTACGAAATTTCTGAAATTTCGTAAATTTCGAAATATGTTTCGGACAAATCAACGAAATTTTTAATTAAATTTGAAAAAAATTAAATTTAAGCAGAGGAATATATTCCTGTCGTTGCGGCCCTTGTACGTGGGAACACTCATATCCCAGTGGTGCAGTTCTAACCTGCGTTTTCGCAGACCCAAGTTCGACTCCCGGCAACGTCAATTTTTTTGATTTTTTCACACAGTAGACAAAAATTTGAATAAAACTAAGAAAAAGCATAAGCGGTGTCGAACTCCAGAACTACGACGTGAGAACGTAACAACCTGCCACTGGGCTATGGAAACTTTGATGTGTATAGAAGGGATTCCATCATTTTATACACAAACATTGAAAAATAACGAAATATTTCAAACGAAATGCAAATATTTCGGTCACCCTCGAAATGATCGAAATTTCACGAAATTTTGGAAATTTCGTCGAATTTTTTTTCCATGATCCCCTCTCGGCGGAAATAAGGGAGACGCCCTTCCCCTTCAAGTTCAAGCAACTTGTCAACAAGGCTTTCTCCGGGGACTCCAATCCTTTGCAGTTCCTGGAAGTATACTCCACCGCAATCCGCGCCGCAGAAGGCGGCCCAATGGAGATGTGCAACATCTTCCCACTCGCACTCTCTGGGATTGCGCAGACGTGGTTCTTCAAACTAAGGAAGGGCTCCATCCGCTCATGGGAGCGACTTCAAGAGGCCTTTGTGGCCAACTTCCAAGGAAACTATGTGCAGCCGCTAATGTCAAGCGAGATGTTCCTTCTTTGGTAAAAGATAGGAGAATCCATCCACGACTTCTTCAAGAGATTCTCGCGGGTCAGGAGCCAGATGGTCGAAGGCCCCGACTCCACCATCATCCACACCTTTCGCCAAGACTTGTTGCAGGGAGAGCTCAACTGGGCCCTCAGCCGCCGCCCTCCGTGCACGGCAGAGGACCTCTTTGACGTGGTGGAAGAGTATGCAAGGGGCGAGGACGGAGACCGCTCCAAGAAGCCCACAGAGACCTCCACCCACGAGGGGTGAGTCCGAGGCCAAGACAAGGGAGGCAAGGGACAAAGGCGTCCAGCAAGCAAGGCACAATGATCAGGGCGACAAGTCATGGCGATACAGGACGCCACTGCAAGCACGGCGCCACACGACAAGCACGGAGAAAACGGACGCCCGCTGGACAACGCCACTTGGTGCTCGATCCACAAGAGCACAGGTCTATTAGCCGGACAATGCGTATGTCCATGGCCGAGTAGTATAGGTTGTTAGCTGCATGCACTACTAGTCTTTGGGATCGTGGAGAGATTCTAGGAGAAGATAAGGCCACACTAGTGCATGCATGGGTTAGTTGGTTAGTGGCCGAGTGTGCCGGCCAAGCTAGCGTGTGCGTACGCGAGTTAGTGGGCTAGAGAGGTGGCTGGCTGTGTGTGCGTGCGTGTGTGGCACAAGTGCCTTCTCCTGTGTATATAACTAGTATTGAGTTAATGAGAAAGCAAGGCCGTGAGGGCTGGTGGAAAAATGTAGCCGGTGTGTGTACACCAAGGAGCAGAGACTCAACGCAAAGCTTTTGTGCTCTTCCTTGGTGCGTGTGTGTGTTGAGTTCTCCTATTCCCCTGTATGTGTTCTTGTGTGAGACAAACCATGAGAGAGATGAATTGCGAGGAAGAAGAAGAGAGGCGCTGCGAGAGAGGCGGCGCCAACAAGGTCATTGGACCAGCAACTGCTGGAATCTTGGCACTCCGCCCAAACGCCAAGGTTGGTGACTGCCCCTGCCCAACCAAGCTCAGGCTCCCCGAGGAGCACCCCCTCAATGGGCCGGAGCAAATGCCATGGTAGTCGTAAACCGGCCCACCCCGATGGCTGCCGAGCTCCCTTTTCAGCAAGGAGTGCACGTGGTGAATATCATCCTCGGAGACTCTGCATCAAGATGAGGATCAAAGAGGAGCCACAAGGAGTACGTCCGGGAAGTGAACATTGTGGGGGCCCTAGCTCTCACTCCGCCCCCCAAGTGGGCCGGAATCCCCATCTCCTTCTGTGCCAAAGATTCCAAAGGAATCCGCTTCCCCCACGATGTCGACAATTGCCACCTTTCCAGGATCCTCATCGATGGTGGAAGCTGAGCAGATATCATGTACTTGGGCACGCTGAAGAAGCTACTGGAACCCCTAAGCGGATACCAGGAGGGCACCTTGGAACCTTCTCTTTACCCCCCTTATAGGCTTCCTGCTAGAGAAATCCATTCGACCCTTGGGACAAATCGAGCTCCTCATGACATTCGGAAACAAAGGACAATCATCGCACGGAGAAGGTGCGCTTCAATGTGGTGGATCTGGAGTCCTCCTTCAACGCCATCATAGGACGGACCACCTTACATCGTTTCAATGCTGCCATCCACCACAACTACCTATGCATGAAGATCCCCGGACCAAAAGGAGTCATCACCGTGTGGGGCACGCAATCCACTGATCGGAAGATACTCCACATACAGCAAGAACAGATAGCTGCCTCTGAAGTTACCCTGCAGAACCTGCTAGGAGAAGTTCGCCTCGCCGCCCAGGAGGAAGCGCCCCACAGCATCCACATGCTGACAACGGAAAATAGAGTCCCGACAAGGGAAGCTGGGAAGGAAGACTTGAGTCCCCCCGCCATAGGGGACTCCCTCGAGGCCATGAAGACATACGCTACAAAGCCGCAACCTGAAGGGGAGCTAAAGAGCATTTGCCTCTTTGGGGAAGATGATCCACGCTCTGCCCGGATCCGAGACGACCTCCCGCCAAAACTTGAGGTTGCGCTCGCTTTGTTTCTCCGCCAGAATGCAGATATCTTCGCATGGTCACCAGCCGACATGGGAGGAGTACCCCGAGAAGTAATGGAGCATCGCCTCGCCGTGAAGCAAGGTCACACGCTTGTCAAGCAAAGGCCACGCAAGTTGTCCACTGAGAGACTCAAAATCATCGAGATCGAGGTGGAGAAGCTTGTGAGAGCAGGAATCATTCGCCATGTCTGGCACTCGGATTGGCTAGCCAATCCAGTGTTGGTCCTGAAAGCAAATAGGAAATTGCGCATGTGCGCAGACTTCACTGACCTCAACAAGGCATGCCCAAAGGACGACTACCCGCTCCCACGAATCAACCAGCTGGTCGACTCCATAGCGGGGTGTGAACTCTTGAGCTTCATAGATGCTTATTTAGGATACCATCAGGTTCACATGGAAAAGGTGGATGAATTGAAGACCAGCTTCGCCCCTCCAAAAGGAATGCATTGCTACCTCTGCATGCCGTTCGGCCTCCGAAACTCCAGAGCCACCTTTCAGCGCTTGATGAATCTTGTCCTGGATGGGCAGGTGGGAAGGAATGTTGAGGTGTATGTGGACGACGCTGTTGTCAAAAGCCAGCTCGCCCCGTCGCACCCAGAAGACCTTGCCGAGACCTTCAGCAATCTCTGCAACTTTGGAGTCAAGCTCAACCCTGAAAAATGCGCCTTCGGCGTCCGAAGAGGAAAACTCTTGGGTTTCCTGATATCACAGCGAGGAATTGAAACCAACCCCGAGAAGATCCGGGCCATCATAAATATGGCCCCACCTCGCTCCGTCAAGGATGTCCAATGCCTGGCAGGATGAATGGCATCACTGGAGAGGTTCGTGGCCCGCTCCATCGAGAAGGGACTCCCCTTCTTCAAGACCCTGAGAAACATCACATGTTTCGAATGGACGGATGAAGCTCAAGTTGCATTTGAAGCCCTCAAGTCCTACTTGGCAATCCCGCCCCTGCTCATCAGCCCAAGCCAGGAGGGACTTGGTTGCTATACTTTGCCGCCACTCCAACGACCGTGAGCGCTGCCCTGGTGAAGGAGGAAGATGGAAATGAACGACCAATCTACTATGTGAGCGAAGCACTTGTAGGTGCTAAGGAGAGATATACTCAGATGGAGAAGATCGCATATGCGCTGCTGATGGCCTCACGGAAGCTTCGGCCCTACTTTCTCAGTCATCCCGTGGTCGTCGCCTCAGCCTTCCCACTGAAGAAGGTTTTCAGCAATAGGGAGGCCACCGGACGAATCGCCAAGTGGACCATAGAGCTTGCCTTGTTCCAGCTCGAGCTCACCACTCGTACATCCATCAAATCCCAAGTACTCATGGACTTCATCACCAAATGGCAGCCAACGCCACTCCCCACGACAGAGGAGCCTCAGAGGGAAGAGGCGCCCAGCCCACACTGGACCATGTGCTTCGATGGATCCAAGCGCTTGGAGGGAGCAGGAGCCGGAGTCATCTTAATGAGCCCAGAAGGCAAGATACTCCAGTACGGAGCCTACCTCGACTTTGAAGCCACCAACAACATGGCAGAATATGAAGCTTTTCCGCTCAGCCTCAGGCTTGCTAAGGCAATGGGGATTCGTCGCCTCCTGGTACAAGTGGACTCTCAGTTAGTGGTGAACCAGATGGACAAGATGTACCAATGCCATGACGAGAGGATGAAGAAATACCTGGAAAAAGCTCGAAAGATGGAACAACACTTCTTGGGCCTTGAGGCACGCCGCATACCGTGCCTAGAGAACCACCTCACCGACAAGCTCGCTCGTGCCGCAGGTTCAAGGGAGCCCCTCCCACCAAGAGCCTTCCTCGAAGTCATCAAAGCTCCATCCATCAAGGACATGCCTCAAGAGGAAGTGGCAGGTGAAGCGCCCCAGCCCATGCTCGTCATCGAAGAAGCAGAAGGAGCAGAAGAATCCTGGATGACCCCCATTATACGGGCCATCAGGCGACAGCTCGAGGACGAAGAGTCACCAGATAGCAAGACCATAATCGCCAAGGCACGATTATACACCATGCTAGATGACGTGATGTACAAGAAAGTAGCTTCGGCGATACTCAAATGCGTCACCGGAGACGAGGAGCCAACATCTTGGAGAAAATTCATGCAGGGATGTGTGGAAACCACCTCACGCCCAGGTCCACGGCAGCTAAGATGCTCCGTCAAGGATTCTACTGGCTAACCATGGTGCAAGACGCCATCACGCTCCTCCGCAAATGCGACTCATGTCAAAAGATGGCCAAATCCATCAACGCTCTAGTATCACTGCTGAAGAACATTCCAATCACATGGCCTTTTGCCCGCTGGGGAATGGACCTACTAGGACCTTTCCCAACGGCTAAATGGGGGAGGAAGTATGTGGTGGTAGGCAATGATTACTTCACCAAATGGGTTGAAACAGAGCCGCTTGCAACCATTACCTCACAGATGGCGCAAGACTTCTTCTAGAAGAACATCACATGCCGCTTCAGCGTCCCACAATAGATAACAGTGGACAACGGAACCCAATTTGATGCAACATCATTCAGAGAGTTTTGTGACTCAATCGGGACAGAAGTGCGCTTTGCCTCAGTGGCTCCCCCAAGAAGCAATGGCCTAGTTGAAAGGGCCAATGGCCTCATCACACAAGGACTCCGACCCTGCATGAACAGCATAGAGCGCAAAGGGTGATGGGCAGACGAGCTGCTCAGCGTGCTCTGGGACATCAGAACCACCGTTAGCCACTCCACGGAGCAAACCCCCTTCTCCTTGGTGTATGGAGCAGAAGCCGTCCACCCGGTAGAAGTCAAGCACCGCTCCTTCCACACAGAAAGTCTGCGTGAAGCCTTGGAGCTAGCGCACGAGAAGAATGATCATCACCGCCAAGATGACCTCGACCTCGTCGAGATCACTCAGGACCAGACTCTGGTGAAGCATGCCGCTTACGAGCAGCGCGCCGTGACGGTGTCCTGGATCAGGGGGTGCACACCACGTCGGCCCGCCATGCATGGGCTAGGCCGATGACCCACCGACGACTGAAGTATGGGCCACGCAAGCCGTGGCACTTGGCATAATTAAGATGGAGTCCTCCGAAGACTTGGCGTACACTTGAAGGCATATTCAAATATTCGGCATCTTATCCCTAGCTGTAGCCGACGTACTTGTAATCCTAGATACCCCTGGTGCCTATATAAGCCGAGGGGTTTAGTCCGTAGAGACAAGGTTTTAGAGAGGCTAGAACTCATTCATACGATTTCGAGGTAGATCACCCTGTACTCGATACCCCATCCACAATCAATACAATGCAAGCAAGATGTAGGGTTTTACCTCTTAGAGAGGGCCCAAACCTGGGTAAAATCGTGTCCCTGTTACTTCCTGTTACCATCGTGCCTAGATCACCAGCTCGGGACCCCCTACCCGAGATCCGCCGGTTTTAGCACCGACATTGGTGGCCCATACAGGTCCCGCTGCGTGGTCGCAAAGGCTTGATGGCTCATCTTTTGATCGACGATAGCATCGGTTGTGGGAAGATCTTTGTCCCCGGCTAGCTCATAGCCTTCGGTAGCATCATGCTGCACGCCGACTCGGCAGGCCACCTCAGCAGGCCACCTCGGCTAGGTCAATAACTTCTCCCCAGGACAAACCATCAGGTTCGGAAATCTGGAATATGCCATGGATTCCCGTGGTGATCTTGCTTTTACGGGTTGGGTGTCAGACCAGCCCGAAGATCCCTTAAGCGCCGCCATCCCTGCACCAGATTCGATCTCGGAGTAGGGCCGTGGATCAATCTGTACCTCGGAGCCAGCTTTGAGCTCGGATCCGAACACCGGAAAGTTGGATCTTACGTCAAGCTCGACCAGCGAAAGTCACGAGGTCGCGTCAAGTGGCACCTCGGGCAAATTTCAGGTGAGCCCTGCCTACTGTCAGGAGATGGGCGAGGCCGACCGCACGCTCTTGAACTTGATGTTAGATCAGATTCAGAGCCTCGGAATCTCGGACGATCAGGCCTCGTTCTATGATCGGATTGAAAACAAATATGGAGGTGCGGGAATTTTTGTCCCACCCGCCACCCACCTAGTCGCCACAGTCGATGATTTAACCGACCTGCTGGACTTCGCCTCCGACGAGGCCGTCGACATGGATGAAGATGCCGACGACTTATCCTGTACTGCATCACCCCTAGCCACCTCCAATACCGGCAAGTGGGCGGCTACCTCCACCTACGATGTATACATGGTGAATACCCCTAAGGGGGACAAAGGAGATAAAGAGCCCCCCAAACGCCGACGTAGAAGGCGCCGTGGTAAAAACACGGGTAATGGGAACACCAGTAATGATGCCACCGATAACGGCGATGCCACTGACAACGGCGCTACTCCAGATGGCGCCAAGGACCAGAACAAAGGCGGCAACTCCGACGATGGTCATATCGACGGCGCCATGACAAACGGGGACGATGAGGACCCTGAGGATGATAACTATTACCCAGAATCCGAGGAGGAGTTAAGCCTCAGACCCGACGAATTTGACATCCCCGAGGAACCCCTTGAGGATCCTTGGCTGCAGGCTTTGCACCGACGATTGATTAGCACTGCCAGAAGCATGAAGCAGAATCCGAGGAGGAGTTAAGCCTCAGTCCCAGAAGCTTCGGGATGAATAGGACAGGCTAAACGATAAATGGACCAAGGTCCTTAGCGCCGAGCAAGAGCTCGAAGACAGATTCGCAGGGCATAACAAATCCTACCCCCGAAGAAAGCTGCTCCCGGAGTTTGACGAATAGATCGATGGTAGCCTGCTGTCAAAGCGTGAATGGGCTGAGAACCACGACCGTCCTCCTCGGGGCCGAGATAAACCGGCAGGTGGATATCACAATCCCCTCGAAAAACCTCGCCGTTATGGCAAGGATCCACTTCCGCCTTTGAAACCCTATGATCTTCGGAAGAAATTTGCATCAGTACCAGCCGCTGCATCAAGATCCATCTATGGGTCCAAGGAACGCCCACCTGCTGGACAGGCGGGATACCTGGCTTGGTTAGCCAAACACGGCAATACACGTGATTATACACGTGATCGGACCATCACGACATCGGACGTCCGACATGCCACAGCCCGGGTCCGAGGAGCTGCTCACCCCATGTGCTTTACAGACGAGGTCATGCAGCACCAGTTCCCGGAAGGGTTTAAACCCATCAATATAGAACAATACGACGGAACGACGGACCCCGCTGTATGGATTGAGGATTTCCTCATGCACATCCACATGGCCCGAGGTGATGACCTCCATTCCATTAAGTACTTACCTCTAAAGCTCAAAGGATCGGCACGGCATTGGCTTAACAGCTTGCCCGAGAACTCCATTGGTAATTGGGAGGACCTCGAAGACGCCTTTCAAGCAAATTTCCAGGGCACCTATGTCCGGCCCCCCGATGCCGACGACCTCGGTCACATTGTGTAGCAGCCCGGGGAATCAGCCAGAAAATTCTGGAATCGGTTCTTGACTAAGAAGAATCAAATTGTAGATTGTCCTGACACGGAAGCGATAGCTGCCTTTAAGTACAGCATCTGTGACGAATGGCTCACTAGAGAGCTCAGACAAGAAAAGCCTCAGTCGATGGCAGCCCTCACACTTGATGACTCACTTTTGTGCAGGTGAGGACAACTAGTTAGCTCGTAGAAGCAACCATAGTGGCGACCCAAGCACCTCCGAGGTGCACGATGGAAACGGAAAACCCCGGTGCAACAAGAACAATAAACGCCGCAACAGGGGAAATAGCAGCGATGCCGAGGAGGTGGCGGTTAATGCCGGATTCAGCAACCAACGTAGTGGCAGCAAGAGGAAGCCCTTTCAAGGGAACAGAGACAGCCCGTCAACGTTGGACAAAATACTGGACAAACCATGCTCTATCCATGGTTCTAAGTAAAAGCCTGCTACTCATTCTCACCGGAATTGTTGGGTGATCAAGCAAGCCGGTAAGATAGCAGCCGATAATCAGGGCAACAGTCAACCTCGTAATGAGGATGGTGACCGGCCTGGGCCGAGTAATGGTGGCCAGAAATAGTTCCCTCCTAAAGTCAAGGACGTCAACATGATATATGCTACTCACGTCACTAAGAAGGAGAGGAAACGAGCGCTTCGGGAGGTTTATGCCATAGAGCCAGCAGTGCCCAAGTATAGCCCATGGTCGGAAATCCCGATCATCTTCGACCGAAGAGACCACCAGACAAGCATCCGTCATGGAGGCACAGCGGCGTTGGTGCTCGATCCTATAGTGGACAGTTTTCATCTAACCCGTGTCCTTATGGATGGGGGTAGCAGCCTCAACTTAATATATGCTGACACAGCCAAGACAATGCATATAGACCCGGCCAGAATCAAGCCCAGTAGTACCACTTTCAAAGGTATTATACCGGGAGTCGAGGCGCAATGCTCGGGAAGCGTGACCTTAGATGTAGTCTTTGGCACACCCGAGAACTTTCGAAACGAAGAATTAATCTTCAATATAGTACCCTTTCGAAGTGGTTATCATGCACTCCTCGGGCGAACTGCCTTCGCTCGCTTTCACGCCATCCCACATTATGCTTATTTAAAGCTTAAGATGACGGGGCCAAACGGAGTTATCATAGTCAATGGCAACACGGAGCGCTCCCTCCATACAGAGGAGCAAACCGCGGCCTTTGCGGCCGAGGTACAAGCTACCAAGGACGCATCAAGGGCCAGAGCTGCATTAAGCAGACAGGACCACATCAAGCGTTCAAGGAGTATCAACTTCTCCTCGGGGCAAACAGCTGGCACCCCCAAATAAGGGTACGCGCTCCGCTGTCCCCCTTACGCAAGCGAGGATTATGTTCCTCGGGCGCACAACTTTGCGTTGAAAATTCCATGGGGGATGGCGGAGCACAAGCAAAAATGCGGGACTACTCGGATAAACCGACGTATGTCTCGCAACCTCGGTCAATCAAGCCGCGCTCTGTTTTAAAGCAAAGGTGGCTCGACCGGGGGCTTATCAAGCAGCTTTAAGCTGATTGTAAAAAAACTCCGCCGATAATTCGCTCGTCAAAGCGATAGCCACTAAAGTGCCTTCAAGAAAAAAATGGCGTCATTAAAGGTGGAAGCAACTATCCTCAGATTGGACGAGGCATCATTGATATACGGTAAAGAAGGACGCGCGACATGAAGGCAGCGGCGGATGTAAAACCAGACGGCCATAGTTCAGTGCGTTCATCTCTTCTTTTTAAATTATGTATCTTTCAAAGTTATAGCTCGGGTTGTTATGATCGATCCTTTATAATGAATAAAGAGAATACCCGACCGGTCGGCCCACGCATACACTCATGGTGCATTCTTTTTCTCTTTTTCAATTCATTCACCGAGCATAACTCTCGCGATACAAAAATTATACACCTCTAAAGCATCAACGGGGGGTTTCGACATGAGCCTAGCCCACCTAAACGCCATGGAATCCTATTAAGTCCTCGGCCCAACGTCCTCGGTATTTCGCATATATATGCATCGATTTCGAGTTGTGTCTTTGGTCAATAGCTGGGTTGCCCGGCTCCTGTGCTTACCCCTTATGTTTCCACTCTGTTTGGCTAATGGGTAAAGGGAGCACCACTGTGATTATTACTTCTGGTTTAAACCGGTCAAGTACCTCAGTTGGAGAAAGTCGAAAGCTGACTGTCACAACACGTGTAAATTGGTCGGCGAACCGTAGGCAGTGTCAAACTACATATAACCGATGGAGGTTATCCGTGTAAAACGAAGGGCTTTTGTTTTTTTGAACAAGCCAAAGTGTGGGTGGTTCGATCTCGGACGATCCGAGGACTCGACGTATACCGCTGGCTATTAAGTTGCCCCCAAACTTATGCTCCTAAGACTAAGTGTATGTTTTAGCCCTAAGGTCTGATTGCCTTGTTTCTACTAATACGACCGCCTCTGGGCACCGAGACATCGGCTAAGGGTTGAAAATCAAAAGGAAACACCCTACATAGTTTCTACTAAGGGGTGAAAGCCGACGACTGGCCAACTACATCTTCAAAGAGTCATGGTTGAGTCAAAATAAGCATAAAGCATACAGAGAAAAGGCATCTCTCATTCAAAGTGAAACTTGTCCTTTTTACAAAAATCTATCTCGGCATACCGAGGAGGCATAAATGCAAGACTAATCGAGGTTCTCTAGAATCACATCCCTCTTGCACTTCTTCTCGGACACCCAAGCTGCTGGCATCACTTTCTCGAAGAAATCCTTGGCCTCTCGCTTCTTCCCTTCAGGCCCACACTGCGCAACTGGCTCCAGCTCGAGCTTGGGATAGCAAGTCTGGATGGCCGCATAGGCCTCCCGAGCACCTTCCAGGCAGGCCGACTGCTTCCACAACTCGACTTGGGAAACAACTCCTTGGAGGCGCTGTATCATCCCAAAGAAGCTGGTCGGCAGAGGGTCGCTTGGCCATAGCGCTACGTAGAGATCCTCTAGCGCCGGCTTGGCTGTTCGGTGAATCTCGGCCAGTTGCTTCAGCTGGTCGCCGAGGAGTTGAGGGCGTGCCACTCCTTGGAACTGCATCCAGAACGCCTTCTGTTCGGCCGCATCGTCGCGACCGCCGAAGTGCTGGCACGCATCCTCCACACTCCATGGTCGATCCGAGAAGGCGCCTGATATGCGCCAATTTTGTGTCAGCTCGGGGAAGGCTTGACTGCCGAAGATACATTGTAGTAAATACGGCTTACCAGCGGCTATATCGGTCGCCTGTCGTAGTTCTTCCTTCGCAGCGTTGGCTCGGGAGGCGGCTTCTTGATGATTCGACACGAGCTTCTTTAGCTCGACGGTGTCTTTCTCCTTCAAAATCTTCAAAGCATCACGTTCAGAGACAATGTCCTTTAAGTCTTCCTCAATCTCGTATATCCGAGATTGAGCGGCTTGCCGAGTATCTTTCTCCTCGGCAAGCTCTTTGGCGCTCTTCAGCGCTGCAGCCTTCTGCTGCTCGGCTTCAGACCGAGCCTTTTCAAGCTTGGCCTACAAATCAGCAAGGGCCTTTTTGGCCGCTGTTACAATTCGAAAGTACACTCGAATTAAATATAGAACTGCTTGACAGTTACATTGATAGAAAGTGTAACAAATTCTTACCTTGCGCTTTTTCCGCCCGCTCCTGGAGCCGTTCCTCCTCGGATCGCGCAAGCTTGAGCCTCAGCTCCTCCAACTCTTTTAAGTTGGAGGCGGAGGAAACCTATATAAAACAACAAATAAATAAAGGCAGATGAGAATCCGAGAATAGAATCGATCCTCTGGTCGGCTCTTTGAAGCTAACAAGAGTCTTGGGGGCTACTGCATATTCGTGACAATCATTTACGAAAATAAAGTGACCCTCGAGCCAGTTTGGTAAACTGACTCAAGGCTCGGGGGCTACTGCATATTTGCGATAATTAATTACAAACATAAAGTTATATCGACCCTCAAGCCAGTTTGGTAAACTAAATCAAGGCTCGGGGGCTACTGCATCTGCGCTTTCAAAGCATTATTTCTTGCACATGTTTTTAAACATATCAAATTTTCATAGTCTTCGGGCGATGCCTCGGCATCCCCCTTGAAGGGCTACTGGCTATACCTAGTGTATTACTCAAGCCATGACATTAAAGGAAAATATTTAAGTATGCTTACCTCGAGGCCTTTCGCTAGGCCGAGGAATGCTTCATGAATTCCAGCCTCGACAGACCGAAAAGCCGTGCCAAGCACGGCACGGTGGTCGGGCAGGATGGAGGAGCTACTCAAAGCTACCTCCACCGCCCGTAGGCGCCTCGATTGCCCGGCCTCTTCATGGCCAAGCGTGGGTGGTGGCGTATTCTCTGCCCCGTCTCCGGTTGACGGAGCGGGGGGCGTCCCTTGCCATCCCGGCGACTCTAAAGTCATCGGGGCCGAGGATCCTAGGTGCTCAGGCACCAGCTCTTCCTGACTAGGGGAAGTCTTTCTCCCCTGGTCCTCGGCATTCTCCTCCGCGGCCGAGGAGTTAACCTCAGCCATGAGGACTTGGGTCCCCCCCCAGCATTAGGTGCTGTGGGGGCGGAGTGGGATGTGGCCTCCTCCTGAATAAGGGGAGGATCGGTCACTGTATCCGACGAGCTCCGGGCCAGTGAAGCCCCTGGAATGCCCTCGGAGTCGCTATCACAGGGCAGGTCGTGTTATGCCCTGCAAACACAAGACGAAGTTAATTCCGTGATATAAAATACTTCGCAATCTAGAGCGAATGGGTAAGAAAAAGTCACCTTTTAGCAACTGGGTGCTCCCGACGATGCTGAACGTCCTCGGATGAGCCCGAACTGATTGACCCCGCGGGCTCCGTAGTCTGGCCCGCTGGGGCGGCATGGGCCTTCCTCGGACGTTTAAACGTCTGAGGAGGAGCAACTTCTTCGGCATCCTCGGATGCCGACCTCTTTTCGCCATGGGAAGAGTGTGCCTCATTGACCTCCTCCTCCTCTTCTTCCACCTCCTCATCAGGGGTGGACTCGGAGGGAGAGCTTTGATTGCTCTCTGCAGGGGCATCCGAGATCCCTTCTCGGATGGCCAGGTTCTTTGCCCTAGTCTTCTTCTGCCCCTCTGCCTTCTTCTTCTTGGGTGGGACCACATAGGGATCCTCGGTCAATAGCCTATCAAGCTCGGGGCTCCTAGGATCCTCGGGCAGCGGTGCCGGAGACTTGATCTTCTTGGCAGTCTCGTGCCAAGCATGTGCAAGTCACATAAAGCCGACCACTCAGTTAAAGAGACAATGGCGAAAAGGTGATTAAGTAAAATACGAATAAAAGTTACCTCGGCCATGGGTTTAGCTCGGCTTAGACCGATGTCCTCAGCTCCGGATGGGAATTTATTGCCCTTGCCCGTGGGCTCCACATCCCGCTGAGATCGGCTCTGCGAAAAAATCTCCGGATCACCGCCTCGTCCTCTGGCTTGTACCTCCACATCGGAGCGGTTCGAACTTGAAGGGGGAGGATCCAACGACGGAGCATCACATGGACCACGTCCACCAGTGTGATGCCCGTGCCGACCACGGCTTTGACCTTGTGCTGAAGCGCTTCTACCTCTTTCTGGTCTCCCCAGTTGAGGCCCTTGGCGGTCCAGGAGTTCAACCTCTTTGGGGGCTCCGCCGAGAAGGCATGGGCATCCTCCTGGTTCCCTGATGACACGTCGGCCAGGTAGAACCACTCTTGCTGCCAGAGCTTAACAGCCTCAATAAACGCCCCCTCTGGCCAGGAGACTCTGGGGATCTTGCTGATCATGGCCCCGCCACAATCTGTGAGCTTGGAGCCACTACTATGCGGTTTGACGCAGAAAATCTTTAACCACAGCCCGAAGTGGGGCTCGATGCGGAGGAAGGCTTCGCAGAAAGTGATGAAGGTGGCAATGTGAAGAATGGAGTTTGGGGCAAGGTGGTGGAAATCGAGCCCGTAGAAGAACATGAGACCCCGGATAAAGGGGTGGAGAGGGAAACCCAGACCTCGGATGTGGTGGGAGATGAAGACCACCTGCTCCCCCTTTCGCGGGGCAGGGATGGCGGAGGCCGAGCAAACCTCCTTCACGCACACAGGAGATCGGCATTTAACCTCCCCCTAGGGTGGAAGATATCCGTCGGCTTGGAGCTCGGCGATGGTATCGGCGGTGATGATGGAAGACATCCATTGCCCTCCCTTGCCGGCGGCCTCGGACGCCGATGCAGTGGCACTTTGCCCTTTTCCGGCCATCTTTGCACGGTGGGGAGAAAGTGGAGCGTCGAAAGGATTTTGGAGCGCTGGAGCTTGCGAGAGTTTTTGCGATGGAGCAAGGAATGCGAGTGTAGGTAAACTAGATTTACCGTTTCCTTTTTTATAGGTCAGTAAAAGACCAAGGATCACCACGCCCTGCAGTGTAAATTGCTAGTTCCCGATACGACGTGCAATATATGCGCGCAAAGATTGAGGGATTTCGTTTATGGCATTGCTGAAAATCCAGAGCACGACTCCTTTATTGAGGGGACGTGTCAATTGAAACGGCCTTGCGCCATGATATACCTAGTTATGACCATTTAGGAGATGGCTCGGTTCCACATTAAGTGGTAACAGCTCGGTCTATGGCCGAAAAGTTGTTAGAGCTCTACCCACTTAGCCCTCAGCCCTCACGTGGCCGGCCTGAGCAGTCGTCGAACCTAATAAAAAGAATATCAACACTATGTTATTCCTATGATTCACTTATTAAAGCATGATCAAAGTCATAATAATATTTAACTTACCATTCCAAAGAATATCAACACTATGTTATTCCTACTCTTTAAATAACATAGCAAGCTTTGTATGTTTGGTTCATGATTATATTAAACATGCAGGCTACTGGTAATATTAAACATAAACATTAACACGGTAGTAGCATTCAAAAGACCATGTCAAAATAACCATGAATAAACCATTTTCAAACATTGTCAAATTAAACCAAGTTATCATTTTAAAACCATGGCATTGCACTGCCATCATGCAAGTGGAGGTGGTGGCTTGCCTTTCTCCAGGGAGTGTGGAAGTACTCCTGATCTTCACCACCTGGTTTATTTCCCACTGGAAATATGTTTAAATATCAAAGGTAAATAGCACATAAAGCAAATTTTCTGCCCAGAAATTCTAGATAGGCCATTAAAATGCAATAATTTGCAACCAAATAAAGGAGTTTAAAAGAAAAATAATGCAAAATGAATCAAGTCATTTGGACTTGTAGTTTAAAAGTTGTAACCAGTCAAAGTTTGGTCAAATATGAACTTAAAAATGAATTAAATAGAAATTCCAGAAGCGGCCATGTCGAAGGCGTATTTCCAGAATACGTTTTCACGTACATACCGATTTAGAAGAGGGGTGAGTCACTAACGGGTGGGGTTGGCTGTCAGATTTAAAATGGAGGGGGAGGGAAACAGAGGGCGGCGAGCTCACCGGCAAAGGTCTGCCAGTGAGGGGGCCACGGCGGTGCTCGGAGACGACACGGATGGAAAGAGCGGACGATGGCGAGCCTCCCTGTACCAGCAGCTCGTCAGGAGGTGGCCGGAAAGCGTCGAGAGTAAGCTCTCCAGCGGTGGTGCACGGCGGCCATCGTTGATCCCGACGGTTCCTGCACGAGATCGACCAACTGAGCTATGCATCGTCATCCAGAGGGAGAGGGAAGATCAGGAGTGTGAGGGCTTGGTCAGAAAATGACCAGAGGTGTCGGGTGGCTGTGGAGCTCTCGCGGCGGAGCTCCCTGCCGGAGTTGGGAAACAAGAGCGTTCTGGCTTGATTTCTCGGTGTGGGTGATCAATTAGAAGATGTGGGAGGTGAGTGGTGAAGAGTGGGGGTGCTGGGCTGTGGCTTTTATAGCCGAACGGCGATGGCCGTAGCCGCATGCCGCCATGGGTGCGAGTCAGTCTGCCTGGTGTCAAGCTGGCCATCGTGGAGTGGATGGATGGGATGTGAGAGACCAGAGACGATAAGAACATGGCTGGGGATCAATGGGAAGCAGCCAACGGCGAGCAACAGTGGCTCACTGTTTGGCCAGAGCGACGGATCTTGGCTGTGTACGGTGGTGGAAGCTGCCGTAGGGGGAGCGGGGTCCAGTGGGCCGCCGGAGTGGTCGTGTCCGACGAGATCCGTCGTGCAAAGTGCACATGTGGCATGCCAGCCACTCGATCACCGCTTGTTCTCACGCTCTGGGACATGCAAGCATGGCCAACCTTGTTTGGGGCGTCGACCTGACCCCCAGTAGGCGGTCTATGCCACTCACAAGGCTAGGGTAGGCTAGAGGCACTCCTGTTGATCCAAAAGAGGTTCTGGATAGAATTCTAGGGGAATTACTCGGAGTAAAATGGCTGGGTAACTGGTACTGAGATTTTGTCATGTGTAAATGGTTTAAGAGGGTGCACCTACTGGTAAAATTCCAGAATATTTGAGCAAGCATAGAAGGTACTTCCTTCACAAAGCTTTGTGCTGGCCAGAAACTAGTTTGAATTGTTGGGATAAAATGGCTTGGTGGATTGAAGTGAAACTTGGCAGGTGGAGATTATCTAGGATGGTGAATGCACTGGTTAAATTTCAAATTATTTGAGCACTGTTTGAATACAGTTCCTTCACAATGCTCATTGCTGGATAGAGAATTTGGCAAATTATTGGGGTAAAATGGGTGGGTATCTAGACACTACAAGAAATATGGCAACTTGCGACCATCAATATTGGTCACTGTTTTCCATTTGTAACCTTTTTGTGACCAAAAACAGTTGGCCAAAAGCTGGCCGTCTTTAATGAAACTTAACGACCTTCTTTGTGAAATGGTCGTAGTAGGTTACGACCAAAATAAAAGGTCGTAGATTTTATGACCTATTGTTTTGGTCACTGCCAGTCTGCCCAGACCACGTTAGATCCAACGTGGCAAGCTGACGTGGCAAAATTATGACCAAACGAAATGGTCGTTACTCAGAATCGGCCCGGTCCGGTCTAGTCGTCTCTATGGGCCGAGCCCAATAATTCATCCTTTTTATGATTTTTTTGCCTGAGTTTTTTGGGCCTTCTCTATCTTGGGCCTTCGCCTTTCCACACAGTCCATTTCCTTTTTGTTTCTATTTTCTATTTGAATCGAGTCCGTTTCCTTTTTGTTTCTATTTTCTATTTGAATCGAGTCATTTTGGGCCATGGCATCTTAACAGTAAGTATATTTGGGCCGTTGCCTCTGTCAGGTCCAGTAAGAACATTTTCTGGAGAATTTTACTATTAAAGTAAAATGTACACAACACATTACAGGAAAATAGCACATACAACAACAGATAAAATTTCATTTCACTCCTACTACAGCTCACTACATCATAGACAATACATGACACTTCATCCTTCATTTTTTACCAGGCAGTGGACGAGTACATCTCACTTCAAATAAACAGTACTGTTCTTGGAAGCATATTTGCTAATGTCCTCCACCTTCTCGTCAATCGACGCCTCAAGCTTCTTGTCAGCGGATCATGCTTTCATCACCTGAGCACAAGCAGCATTCATAGCCTTCACATCCTGCAAAAGAAGAGTCATGGCTTGCCTTGGTCTTTGCAGCAAGATACTAAAAATGAAACAAAACTAAAAATGCAGATAACAAGTCCCATAATAAAAACTTGTAATACACATAGTTGCTCGTCTAAGCAAATTAACTACCTCATACCTTTTGTTTCCATGGTCCCTTGTACTCAGGGTTTGGAATGGTCCTCATGTGAACATGGTCCATTTGCCATGTTCCCCATCATCCCAATTCTCAGGCTGCCATGTAGGTATTAAACAATGTGAAACTTGACAAACAAGCAGAACACAAAACAGAGCCAAAATGTTAGAAAGGGAAAATGGGAACCTTTGTCACGTCGGGGTCAGTATATTTCCTTGGAAATATCATCATAACCCTGCAAAGAACAATGTGCATCAGACAAGTAACCACCAAAGATAAAGCATCAAGACAAACCGAATATGGTGTCTATTTTATACTACAACAACATCATCAGAATTAAAACAACAAATGGATACTCAGTGCTGGATGAGACCATATACAATACCACTACGACAAAATAGGCCGCCGCACGCCGTGGTGCACCATCTTACTCGATCCGGCCTCAAGGAACCAGCAGCGCTGCTTGCTCCCTTGGCCTTGCGCCATGGTGCACTATGTTTGGGCAGATCAGATCTTCTGCATAGAACCGTACATCCTATTCAAAAGAATACACAGACCTCAAGCCATGTAACTACTGAAAGAAGAGGAAATGAATGCAATTCTATATAGACATAAACACATGTAGCAATGTTATTCATAGCAAAACTTCAGTATTTGGTGGTACAATGAAAGAGCAGTTCAGTTGTAGAATTTAGCTTGCCATTCTCAATTTTACTACTTAAAGACATAATGTAACAAAAGGGGGTTGAGCATTCATGAGGAGGAAAACACAATTATCTTGACTCCATACAAACACTATGGAAGCAGACTGCTACAAAATAGGCAGCCTGGCCACCTCATACATACAAAAGAGAGAAGCATAACATAAGTGCAGGAGTAGATGTTACTAAGTAAATGTGTAGACAGTGGAGTGGAACATGCATATTAATTTTACTGGATACTTCACAACAAGCAAATAGTGTGATAAATTCACTGGTCTATGGATATAATCACAGGTTCACATGAGGTGTGCATGGAATATAGTGCAAATAACAACGGAAATTTAAAGAAGCTCACTTGTTGGCAAAGGCAGAGGCATTGGACCAGAGGAAGAGGATTCCCATGGTGGGGATGAAGCAGTGGCAGAGGAGGGTGAGGAGATGGTACTCCAGGACCTCAAACAACAACTACATGGTCGTGGTGCCCGCGAGCACCCCGCCATAGATCTTCTTGTTCCTCCATAGGAAGAGATCGGCAGCTGCAAAAATAACACATAAGCACAGCACATCAGAGGCCCAGATCAAGAAGCAATCTATATAGAAAACAAACAAAGCGATATCAGGTGCCAAATTTCACGTGTTTACCACATATCAAGACAGGAAACCAAATGGTGTTGTATTATGGAAGAATAACGAACAACAGTTGACACAAAATTTCAAGGGATCATATGTTGTATTCTTGTTCAACACCATGCCTTTCAATGTTAATACCTACACATAAAGGTTGTAGTCACTGCTCACTACTTTACCAACTACGGTGTAGAAACAGTAATTCACCTCCACTTAGCAAAAACCGCACTTCAAAGATATTCAGGTCAAGCTGTGTACAGGTCACGATAGACCATATATTCTAGAACACCGGACAGTCAAATTGTCAAAGACAGCAGCATCGACTCATCAATAGCATACATACAGACATACATACGCAGACCATCTACGTATATATGCATCTCTCCCTGCAATCTGATACTAGCAGTACAAATCGATAGTAAAACCAGAACCGACCGTGGTAGTACCTTGGATGTTGTTCATGACGTCGAGCCCAATGCCGGAACCCACCGGGTAGAGCCTGTCATCAAGGTCTGAAACAAAAGAAGGCAAACCATTGCATGTAGTTTCACACATGGGCAAGATGGTGTGATATTCACTGAAATTGAAATTAGCCTAAGAGAGAGATTTAGCGGCTGCAGCAGAGCAGAGGGCAGACAGGGTCACAGGGACGTACCAAAGAGGAGGCAGTCGTAGTTGGGACGGCCGTCCTCGCAATACTTGGTGCCCTCATGGCCCATTTCGATCGGCCGATTTGCAACGGAACCAATGCCCAGTCAATCAGTGAATCAAACCACGGCCGGGGACACGGTCCAGATCTCTGACCGAATCGAATCGAATCGAATCTGCGGCGTCGCATTACAGGCCCCAGTGCGCGCGGCGGCTCCCGGGGGAACGGGGGCGTCGCCGGCGAGAGAAAAGGGACGGCCGGGCGCGGAGGGGAGAGAGGTTGAAGCGGAGAGAAGTCGGCGCGTACATACCAGATTTGTTTGCCTGCGCGGAGCGAGCGAAGAAGAAGGCACTGGCCGGAGACGACAGATGCAGCGCCAGCCGCGACAACGCCGACACCGGGAGAGGGAGAGAGAGGCGTCCTCCATGGCGTTGGGGCAGGGGAGGAAGCGGCCATCCCGTCCATGGCGTCCCAGTGCTCGAGCGAGGATAGCGTCCTAGATCTGGGAGGGAGAGAACACGAGGTGAGGCAGTGAGTGAGGGCTGTGCGGAGGAGATGGAGTGGAGGGACGCACCTGAGACACCGAAGCCATGCCGGCCGAAACCCTAGCGACGGTCGCGGGTGGCGCTGGAGGACGCGCGCGCTGAATCGCGCCGGACAGGAGGGAGGAGCGGAGGGAGGGGATCCCTGTGGTGTGCTTGGCACCGCCGATTCCCGCCGGAGGTCGCCGGGATCGGGCGCCATTGGTGGCGGCGGCGAGCAGAGTCATGCGGGAGAGATGGGGACGAGGGAGAGGGATCTGTTCATGGGTGGGTGGGCTGGCTCTTTTTTTTCTCTTCTCTTTTTGTGGGTGGGCGTGGGAGGGAGCGGGCTGGACCCAAATGCTTGGACTGCACACGCGGGAAGAGTGAGCGGGAGGCTTTTTTCGGTTTTATTTTGCCTTTTTTTGTTGGAAGCGAACGGAGAGAAAGAGGGCGTCAAAATCAAATGAAAATCCTCGACACCATGCGACGCCCACCCAAATGATGCTTCGACGCTAACCAAATGATATCATATTTTGGAATGACAAACAATGTTGTCACAGGGAGTTTTCATTTTCTTTACACCAAAAATTCAGTTTCCATTTCCCGAGTGTCAAAAATGAGTTTTTTGTGAAGAACCTACCAAATATTTAATGCACAATTGACCAAATGGTTGGGTGTCAAAAGTTTTTGATCCACCTCTGGTGAAAAAGACAAATTTCCGCCGATTCAGCAGGAAGCGGGTCAAATTTGAACTACATCTGCCTCATAGTTTTCTCTTTATTTTTTTAAATCATTTCTAGGTACAGAAGTATCTATTTCATCAAAGATACACCAACATTTTTGCAAGATTCAACCCCTAGCTACGGACGGTCATACCCGCCGTTTTGACCGTATTTTGAAACGGGCATAAGAAATAAAAAAAATGAAAACCTTCGCATTGTGTCATTATATGTGACCTAGTTTCCAGGAAAAATAATAAACTTGGACTACGGCAAATGTTTAAAAAAATTATTGTCAGAAACGAGCTATCATGTATGAAGATCCATGGCTTTCAAGGCAAACGACCAATGTTGTGGCAACATTCACGGCATAGTTTGTTCAAATGATATCATATTTTGCAGAAGCTGCATTTTGCAATGACAAACAATGTTGTCACAGGGAGTTTTTAGTTTCTTTGCATGAAAAATTCATTTTGCATTTTTTGAGTGCCCAAAGTGAGTATTTTTGTGAAGAACCTACCAAATATTTTTTGCAAAATTTGACCGCATCAATTTTGCTAAATATTAGACCATATTTAATGTACAACTGACCAAGTGGTTGGGTTTCAAAACCTTTCCATCCACCTTTGGTGAAAAAGACAAATTTTCACCGATTCAGTAGGAAGTGAGTCAAATTTGAACTACAGCTGCCTCATAGTTCGCTCTTTATTTTTTCTAAAAATCATTTCTAGGTACATAAGTATCTATTTCATCAGAGATACACCAAGAGCTTTGCAAGATTCAACCCCTAACTACGAACGGTCATACCCGCCGTTTTGACCGCATTTTGAAACGGGCATAAGAAATTCAAAAAAAATTGAAAACCTTCACATTGTGTCATTATATGTGACCTAGTTCCCAGGAAAAATGACAAACTTGGACTACGGCAAATGTCTTAAAAAAGTGTTCTCAGAAATGAGTTATCATGTATGAAGATCATTGGCTTTCAAGGCAAATGGCCAATGTTATGGCAACATTCATGCTATAGTTTGTTCAAATGATATCATATTTTGCACAAGTTCGCATCTTGCAATGACAAACAATGTTGCCAAAGGGAGTTTTCATTTTCTTTGCACAAAAAATTCATTTTCCATTTTCCGAGTAGCCGAAATGGATTTTTTTGTGAAGAACCTACAAAATATTTGTTGCAAAATTGGACCAAATCAATTTTTAAAAATATTAGGCCATATTTAATGTACAATTGACCAAATGGTTGGGTGTTAAAAGTTTTTGAGCCACCTCTGGTGAAAAAGACAAATTTCCGTCGATTCAGTAGGAAGCGGGTCAAATTTGAACTACAGCTGCCTCATAGTTTGCTCTTTATTTTTTCCGAAAATCATTTCTAGGTACATAAGTATCTATTTCCTCAGAGGTACTCTAAAAGTTTTGCAAGATTCAACCCCTAGCTATGAACGGTCATGCCCGTCGTTTTGACCGCATTTTGAAACGGGCCTAAGAAATTCAAAAAAAATCAAAAAAAATTGAAAACCTCGCATTGTGTCATAATATGTGACCTAGTTTTCAGGAAAAATAACAAACTTGGACTACGAAAAATATCTTAAAAAAGTGTTCTCAGAAACGAGCTATCATGTACGAAGATTCATAACATTCAAGGCAAATGGCCAATGTTATGGCAACATTCATGTTATAGTTTGTTCAAATGATATCATATTTTGCACAAGTTTGCATCTTGGAATGACAAACAATGTTTCCAAAGGGAGTTTTCATTTTCTTTGCACTAAAAATTCATTTTTCATTTTCCGAGTAGCTGAAATGGATTTTTTTGTGAAGAACCTACAAAATATTTGTTGCAAAATTGGACCAAATCAATTTTTAAAAATATTAGGCCATATTTAATGTACAATTGACCAAATGGTTGGGTGTTAAAAGCTTTTGATCCACCTCTGGTGAAAAAGACCAATTTCCGTCGGTTCAGTAGAAAGCGGGTCAAATTTGAACTACAGTTGCCTCATAGTTTGCTCTTTATTTTTTCCAAAAATCATTTCTAGGTACATAAGT
The DNA here is from genome assembly GCA_039707655.1 of Elymus sibiricus. Taxonomy (NCBI): domain Eukaryota; kingdom Viridiplantae; phylum Streptophyta; class Magnoliopsida; order Poales; family Poaceae; genus Elymus; species Elymus sibiricus. The sequence continues at coordinate 516,913,999 of CM077672.1, read as the reverse complement.
ATCTATTTCATCAGAGGTACTCCAAAAGTTTTGCAAGATTCAGCCCCTAACTACGAACGGTCATGCCCGCCGTTTTGACCACATTTTGAAACGGGCATAAGAAATTCATTATTGAACGTACTTTCACATCATATGGATTTGTTATGTTAAATGTTTATATTGTTTTCTATAAAATTGGTCAAACTTTACGAAGTTTGACTTTAGTCTAATGTAATATTCAGACTACACAAATAGTAATTTCATTAGAGATTCACCGAGAATTTTGCAAGATTCCACCCCAACTACAAATAGTAATGCCGGCAATTTGTTTTTAAATACATGTGTTTGAACACTTTTTTGAATACATGGTAACATTTTTCCAGGTACACGTTCTGCATTTTTAAAATGAAAATAAACATTTTTAAACTACACAAACATTTTTTTTACATTGTATAAACATTTTTTCAAATTTGCACACTATTTTCCAGAAAACACACGAATATTTCTTAAAATGTCACGATACATTTTTTGAATGGAAATAAGCATTTTTTTGCATACCCTTACATTTTTTACATTGTATATAATTTTTTTAATGTCACATTTTTTTTTGAAATGCTGGAATATTTCCATCAAATGTGATGTATATTTTTTAATGCCACAAAACATTTTTCATCAAACTGTGTGAATTTTAGACTTGTGCGAAGCCCATATTTCTCACATATCTAGCATATCCATCTCGATCCGAGGTCAAATGGAAAATTGATGGTGAAATTACATTTTAAACTTTCCAAAATAAACATTTGAACTCCCTCTATTTTTATGAGGCAAACTCCCTCTATTTATGTGGACTCAAACTTGTGCGAAGCCTATATTTCGCACGTATGCACGTTCTTATGGCCTATGGGCCTTTGGCCCACTCGGCACAGTGAAGAATGGTCAGAAAAAAGGGTGGGGAGAAGAAGGCCTCGTCCTACCAAGGCCCAAGCCCAATAACAAAACGTAGTTTTAATAGAATTCGGTGTGGTATGCCAGCACGAGATGGTTGGTGGTCTGGTGGTTGGATCGCTGCGGGAGACCTCACGGTCTCAGGTTCGAACCCACCCTGGGTGGCCCTTTTTTTGTTGCGCATTATTGGTCGCACACATGGACGCATATAGGGTTGTGGATCCCGCCCTTCAACACCGGTGTGCCGGCAATTTTGGTTGGATATAAGGAAAAAAACAGGTCAACTGTGTTGCCTAAAAAGAAAAGCAGGTCAATTGTGTTGCCTAAAAAGAACATGTCAACTTTGTGGGTTCCATCTGTAAGCGGAAATTGATGCATGGGCATCACACATATGCAAAAATTGGCACATAGACATGACACATAGGCAAAATTGATGAGGTGGCGCCCAGTCATAGCAATGCACGACAAATTACAGTATTATGACCATCTAGATTGGTCATAATTAGGTACAAATAAGGCGGCCGATCACTGTTGTTCGCTTTATGACCATTTCATGTAAGGCAATTACGACATTTTTTGACTAAAATGGTCGTTATGGTTTAAGGTTTGGACCCTCCCAAACAGCTTCCGACCAATTGACACCAAATGGTCGTAGATTTATGACTATTTCTTGCAGGGTCGCGGGGAGAAGGTCACAAGATAGCATATTTCTTGTAGTGAGAGATGAATTTTGGCATGTGCAAATAATATAGGAAGGTGCACTCATTGGTCACTTGAAGTGAGAGCTTTTCTTTGAGCTATCACCGAAAAGATCCAACGAATCCAGGAACAAATTTTTCGTGGACATGAAACCTTTTAATCCTTTTGTTGTGGTCACTTGAAGATAGGCATGTCCCTCGGGTTCAAACTTTAATTCACGATGCCTAGAATCATAATAGCTCTTTTGGCGGAATTTGACTACTCACAAATAGTCCTGAATCACCTTTTCTTGCTTCTCAGCCTCGAGCATAAAATCTGTGCTAAAGATTTTACTGCCCCATGCGGTGACCAGTGTAAGGGGTACGGCATGTATGTTCGTGAAATACCTCAAATAGTGACATCTTGAGACTTGGCTGATAATTGTTACTGTAGGAGAATTCTGCGTATGGTAGGCTATCGTTCCACTTGGTTCCATATGTGAGAGCACATGATCTGAGCATATCATCCAATATTTGGCTTACTCATTCTGTTGGTGCATCCGTCTGTGGGGAATAGGCCATACTGTGCTTTCGTGCGGTCCACACGACATGGTGCAGACATAACCAGACTACTGAGGTGAATAAAGGACCTTGGTTTCATGTGATGGATTTGGGTACGTCATGAAGACTGACAATTCTTGGTGAGTATGTCCATATTGACCCATATGGAATTATGGCCTTGTGCTGACTTGGGAACCTGACAATGAAGTCCATATGAATATCATCATACTCCCATTGCGGGACTTGCAAGGGCTACGGTAATCCAGTTGGCTTCTGGTGTTCAACCTTAACCTTATTGCACACATCACAGCAAGCGACATAATATGCAATGTCTTTTTGCATGCCTTGCCACCAGCAAATTTCTCTCAAGTCTTGGTGCATTTTGATGCCTCCAGGATCAATGGAGTATGCTAACTCGTGTGCTTCTCGAAGTATTTGCTATCTTAAATTAGCTTGATTTGGTACGCATATTTGATTGTCGAACCAGAGGGTACCTTGGTCCTCACTGCGGAAATGTTTAACTTTTTCCTCCAACACTTGCTCCATGATTCCTTCCATGTCATAATCATTTGCTTGCACTATCTTGATTTCTTCCTCAAGAGTTGGTGTAATTTCTAGGGTATTCAAGCTCATCGAGTCACAAAATACCAAGTTGAGCTTGGCAAATTCTTCTTGTACTATGAGGTTTGTGATTTCGATCACTGTGTTTACTGTAGCTTGCTTCCTACTAAGAGCATCAGCGACCATGTTGGCTTTTCCTAGATGACAACTAATTCCAAGTTCATAGTTCTTGACTAGCTCAAGTCATCTTCATTGCCTTAGATTGAGGTTGGACTGAGCAGAAATATGATTGAGACTCTTATGGTCTGTATGAATATATTTCACGTCTCTATCCAATAAGATAATGCCTCTAGATTTTCCCTGTGGATTAGAACAGTCAAACTCGATTGTTTACTAAGGTAACTTGGCCATGTATATCTTCAGTTCTTTATGTGCCCATCTAGCTGATCCTAGCATGGTTGTTATTTGATGCAGCATTCCGGGCATAATATCTTATCCTTGTTCTTGAGCTATATCATGAGAAACATGATATGCTCATTCGTACTCATAAGAAGCACATTGTTGTGGCCAAATATGCAAGAGAATGACAAGGGTTTAATGATATCACCTTGTCTTGCGTGGGGAAGCTTTGTCCTGGTAACCACTCTCAAACTTGTTTGTCTGAAGCGTCCTTATTTGGGGTGTTCCTTCCATAGACCAGCCATGATTTGCAAAGATGACCTCTTAACCATATTTCAAACTTGCCGGTTTTGCACACTGTCGAGGGGTATATCCGATTTTCTTCCTCTTGCATATCTCTTAGGGATTACTGTGTTCTTACCTATTTTAAAGTATAAGATTCACTTATCCATGAACACAGTCATACCCAGGTACGAGTGGCTCGCATGAACTGGGCTGCATGCTCACAACATATGCGGAAATATGTGTAGCTGAACAATTGAACTCTGAGGCAGGCATATGTCCTTTCATGGAACCGTTCATACTTCTGATACAACTGTTGTGGGCCTATCCTTAAGGTGTACTTTCAGATACTGCCAACTTGATGTGGAATAAACTTTTACCAATGCTGGTGATTTACACGGTGGCGTGCTGGAGAAGGCTGAGTATCTTACGTTGGAAGCTTTCCACGGTAGCGTACTGAGGAAGACTGGGTGCCGTATGTGGGAAGCTTCTGCTTTTTCTGACTGTTGATCCCTTGTATGAGAAGTTTGTCCCAACATCCTTTTTCTGGATCAAGGGCGTATTCTGGCTTCCACCCAGGGTATTTCTGGATACTCCTTGGAGAACATATTGGAGAATTACTCATAACAGGACCCAAACTCTGCGCATGTCATACCTTTAGTTGGCGATATTCCGTTGGTGATGACTACAGTATGTACCTCTGCTGGTTTGATTATTACCACGGTATGGGTTGCACAACTGATGCAGACTTGATGTTGATAATCAATCCAAGCTAGTAATTGCATTCAAACTCGGTGTTCCGAACAAAATGCGGTCGACTGAAAATTCCATATGGTTTGACTATACTTCCAAACCTTAGAAATCCTTATTGATTCTTCAAGTCATATGGCAGGTTGATGAGCAACATCCACAAGGGGAAATAAGGTAACACTGAAGAACCAAATAAGTAGCAAATGAAATAGCATAACTGAACAAAGGAAAACAACAACACATAAAATGCATCAAGATCACATATAGGTAAGATCACATTTTATTGCTACTCATGGCGATTCACAATAGGCAAAATTACTACAACTTATGCAATGCAAACCTTCACAGGAACTTAGGTACTACAATCTAGTTATGTTGTGGTAGAGTGTGGGAAGATGGAGACACTGGTGGAGGGGTTGGCACAGACAAGGCTATGCCAAGTGCTCTTCTAGCATGAGTTGCATCTCTGACTAGTTCATTGATGAGGACATACTTGGCGATCATGTAGCGGGACCTGGATGCCACTGCCACATCATCATCCGAGTGAGTGGGAGGGAACCGTACTCGTCTAGGATTGGGTGACAGAGTAGGATAGTAGTGGAAAGCACGGTTCTCTTGCATCTTCCTTTCTTGGTGGCGAATACCAGTGAGGGCTGATAGAGCGGTGAGTTGGATGGCACGATCCGGGGTAGAAGCATATCCACCATGGAAACTATAGGTGTGCCTGTCAATGGGTAAGTTGGCTGTCAGGAGGACATCAGCATGATACTCGCGCACTAGTCCCGCAAGTGGTGCTTGGAAGACTTGGTACCGTGGCACATCTCCACTGGGATAGAGATGGCGCCAAACACTGAAGAGCAAATTTGTGAAACTGGAAGGTGCAGGAGCTGGGTTGTGGTGGATCGGAACGTATGCCATCTACACTCATCAGATCAAATTGTTAGCAAATAACTAAATCTATATGCATGTTATGTGACAACCAAATGCATTAAGTCAAATGCATCAGATCAACAAGCTAGATTCTAGACCTAGTAGTAGTCCAACGCCCGTGCTAACTAGGGTGTCCTACAGTCAGTTCGGCTCTAATTAATACCGAGTCCTATGGCACCTCGGCTCTGCAAACCAAATGCCCTGTGTTCCAGCCCAGAGATCAATGTCTTCTGGAAACACAGCACAACTTGGCATAGAACAAAACAACTCTTTATTGCAATACTAAGGGTATAATGGTTCAGATATTACATGATTCTTAGTGAGGCAAGGCAGCACTACACCTACAGTTACAGTATTATTACTTAAATATGCCAGTGCCTCTATTGCTAGTAGTGGAGTAAAATACAGCAGTGGAACAACATGATGATGATGGGACTCCACTCCAAAGGGACACTGCTGGGACACTACCTAGTTAGCGAACATGGGATCCTCGGGGTACTTATACACAGCATCACCTGCATCTGGCATGATAAGCCAGGTGACTACTTTGAATGAACTTGCAAGCTTAGAACAACCAAAGCAATAAGGCAAAACAATCTCATGGCAATGACAGGTTAAATCATTAGTAATTATTAAAAAGGGTGAAAGAAAATAGTAAGCATGATAATGTTAAACTGGTTGAAATATAAACCATCATTTAAGGTCACATGGACTGCCTTTCTCATGACCACCCGATCAACCAACTTACTCTGGTGATCACCCCGTGATCACCTCAAGTTTCTTGCCAACTGCAATTCAACAATTATACCGATGAGTTCTTCCATCATTAAAGGTGTTGATCAAATAGTGTGACTTAGTACAAACTGGGTCCAATACCGTGGACGCGGCTATTCAAATAGGTTCAAACACTCTCTAGAGGTTGCGTACTTTACCCACACTATGGACATACGTCCAACAAAACTTGTCTACCTTATGAAACTCTTACCGTATCACCAACATAACCTCGGGTCATGTCTTGGGGAAGAGATACTGGTCCCTGTGTCATCCCATGACACTACCACCCCGTGGCACTACCACATCCGTGGAAAATTATCCCCGTCGGGATCTGCACAAATTAACCAGCCCAGGCTCCCAAGGTTAACCGCCGCCTACCAGGCCAAGGTAGCATGCGTGCATAACCTTCCCCCTTTGGTGACATCAATAAGAGGCATAACAATAGACGAAGCTAGGGCCTTCCAAAAAAGGCAAATGTGGTAGCATTTGTGAGTTCGGTTCAGTGGCACTATGACTTGATCAATCAATGAAGGAATTAAATTATCCAGTTTACTCTAGTCATAACAGTTCCTTTAATTCACTTATTAAAGCATGATCAAAATCATAGTCATATTCAACTTACCATTCCGAAGAATATCAACACTATGTTATTCCTACTCTTTAAATAACATAGCAAGCTTTGTATGTTGATTCATGATTATATTAAACATGCAGGCTACTGGTAATATTAAACAAAAATATTAACATGGTAGTAGCATTCAAAAGACCAAGTCAAAATAACCATGAATAAACCATTTTCAAACATTGTCAAATTAAACCAAGTTATCATTTTAAAACCATGGCATTGCACTGCCATCATGCAAGTGGAGGTGGCGGCTTGCCTTGCTCCAAGGGAGTGTGGAAATATTTTTAAACAGCAAAGGAAAATAGCACATAAAGCAAATTGTCTATCGAGAAATTCTAGACAGATCATAAAAATGCAAGAATTTGGAAGCAAATAAAGGAATTTAAAAGAAAAATAATGCAAAAAGAATAAAGTCATTTGGACTTGTATTTTAAAAGTTGTAAGCAGTCAAAGATTGGTCAAATATGAACTTAAAATGAATTAAATAGAAATTCCAGAAGTGGCCACATCGAAGGCGTATTTCCAGAATACGTCCTCACTTACGTACCGATTCGGAAGAGGGTTGAGTCACTGACAGGTGGGGCCGGCTATCAGATTTAAAATGGAGGGGGGAGGAAACAGTGGGTGGCGAGCTCGCCGGCGATGGTCTGCCGGCCAGGGGGCCATGGCTGTGCTCGGAGATGACATGAATTGAAAGAGTGGATGATGGCGAGCCTCCCTATACCAGCAGCTCATCGGGAGGTGGCCGAAAAGCGTCGGGAGTAAGCTCTCCAGTGTCGGTGCACGATGGCCGTCGTTGATCCCGACGGTTCCTGGATGGGGTCGACCAACTAAGCTATGCATTGTCATCCAGAGGGAGAGGGTAGATCAGGAGTGCAAGGGCTGGGTCAGAAATTGACCAGAGGCGTCGGGTGGTTGTGGAGCTCTCGTGGCGGAGCTCCCTACTGGAGTTGGGGAAGAAGGGCGTTCTGGCTTGATTTCTCAATGTGGGTGATCAATTAGAAGATGTGGGAGGTGAGTGGTGAAGAGAGGGGGTGCTTGGCTGCGGCTTTTATAGCCGAGCGGTGATGGCCGTAGCAGCATGCCGCCATGGGTGCGAATCAGCCTGCCTAGGGTCGAGTTGGCCGTCGTGGAGCGGATGGATGGGACTTGAGACACCAGAGATGATAAGAACATGGCTAGGGGGTCAAAGGGAAGTAGCGAATGGTGAGTAACAGTGGCTCACTGTTCAGCCAGAGCGGCGGATCTTGGCCGTGTATGGCGGCGGAAGCTGCCGGAGGGGGAGTGGGGTCCAACAGGTGTACGTGTGCAGTGGCGGTGCTATCGGCATGAATGGACAAGCCAGGGCCGCCGAAGTGGTCATGTCCGACAAGTCCAGTTGGGCAGAGCACGCGTGTGCCATGCCAACCACGTGGTCACCACGTGTTCTCGCGCTCTGGGACATGCAAGCATGGGCAACCTTGTCTGGGGTGTCGACCTGACCCCCAGTAGGCAGTCTTTGCCACTGACAAGGCTAGGGTAGGCTTGAGGCAGCCATGTTGATCCAAAACAGGTTTTGGAAAGAATTTTTGGAGAATTACTAGGAGTAAAATGACTGGGTAACTAGTATTGAGATTTTGTCATGTGTAAATGGTTTAAGAGTGTGCACCTACCGGTAAAATGTTAGAATATTTGAGCAAGCATAGAAGGTATTTCCTTCACAAAGCTTTGTGCTGGCGGAAAACTAGTTTGAATTGTTGGGATAAAATGGCTTGGTGGATTGAAGTAAACTTGGCAAGTGGAGATTATCTAGGATGGTGACTGCACTGGTTAAATTTCAAATTATTTGAGCACTGTTTGAATACGGTTCCTTCACAATGCTCATTACTGGATAGAAAATTTGGAGAATTATTGGGGTAGAATGGGTGGATATCTAGAGCTGAATTTTGACATGTGCAAATAATCTAGGAAGGTGCACTCACTGGTTAAATTTCAGAATATTTGAACCAGCTTTGAATGCACTTCCTTCACAAACCTCAATACTGACCTAAAACTAGGTTTGGATGCTCTGCTCAGTACTTGCACTGGATCCTGAATATTTTTGCATATTTAGGGTTTAGATGAGTCATGGGAATTATAGGAATTATTTGGGAGTTTTTGGAAACACAGAAATATAGGTTGCTTCACAACCGAAGTTAAAAAGGGATATTTATTTGAAAAGGAAAAGGAATATTTAGTTGAAATAAAAATTATGATTGGGCTAGAATGGAAATGGCATGGCTTTGGGAAATTTTTTAAAGTTTAAAACCACTTGGGAAAAGAAAGAAAAATTTCCTTCCCAAGTTCATGTCCATAGAGCCATCGAAATGAAAATCCAATTCAAAAATCCATTAAATCCAAGTGAATTTTTGAAAAGAAAAAGTGTCAAAAACCAGGGTGTCACACATCTCCTCCAGCATGTCTCGCACGCTCCTCACACTCCTCGCCTTGATGATCAGGTTGATCTTCATAGCCACAGTGCTTGAAGGCTCGGGGCACTTCACCACCTTCGGCTCCATCAGCCCGTCGTTTCAGGGGAGTGATCCTGTGAAGCGGAGGCGAGACCTGCCACAGGAAAGGTAGAACCACTCTGCCTCCCAGGCCTCCCAAGCTGAGTCATGAGACTTGGAGGGCATGACAGGGTATTCTCCTGCGAAGTGCCGACGAAGCCTCACGAAGACAAAGCCAAAGATGCTCTCGAAGGAACCATCGGAAGCCTTGCGCGGTCTCACCCATGGAAAAAAAATTCGACGAAATTTCCAAAATTTCGTGAAATTTCCAAAATTTCGTGAAATTTCGATCATTTCGAGGGTGACCGAAATATTTGCATTTCGTTTGAAATATTTCGTTATTTTTCAATGTTTGTGTATAAAATGATGGAATCCCTTCTATACACATCAAAGTTTCCATAGCCCAGTGGCAGGTTGTTACGTTCTCACGTCGTAGTTCTGGAGTTCGACACCCGCTTATGCTTTTTCTTAGTTTTATTCAAATTTTTGTCTACTGTGTGAAAAAATCAAAAAAATTGACGTTGCGGGGAGTCGAACTTGGGTCTGTGAAAACGCAGGTTAGAACTGCACCACTGGGATACGAGTGTTCCCACGTACAAGGGCCGCAACGACAGGAATATATTCCTCTGCTTAAATTTAATTTTTTTCAAATTTAATTAAAAATTTCGTTGATTTGTACGAAACATATTTCGAAATTTACGAAATTTCAGAAATTTCGTAGGTTTCGAGGGTCATCGAAATTTTCTTGCTATCGAAATTCGAAACCTTGGTCTCACCTCCAACCTGAAAAAGTGAAAAGAGAGCTCGGTAGTGGGAGGCCCGCTAGTGGCTGTCTCGCAAAGCCAGGGGAAGATGTTGAGGTGCAGGATTACCGAAGGGTGGAGATGGGCTAGCTCCAGGCCCGTCTCCGCCAAGAAGTCCAGGAGGAAGGGCAGGGCCGGTCCTGAGGTTTTGGGGGCCCGGGGCGAAACCATAACTCGGGGCCCTTAGTTTAAACAATATAGTAATAATAACGAATATGTGTATATAACAAATGTTACCGATAATCACTCAAGTGCATAAAAACAATATACATATGAAATAATTATACTTGTTACCTTTAAAAATATTCTAGCATTTCTCTATGCAAAGTCACTTATCATGGGGTCGATGTGAGTCTCATCAAATAATTTCTTATTGATGCATAATTTTCCCAAACCATTTTTCAAGGGTCATTATTTGATCTCAAATAGTTCTTCAATAATTGTATCCTTGTAAAGCTTCTTTCAACCGATGCGACAATTATATGCAGTGTAAATAAGATGATAAGCAATAGATGCATTAGGAAAAAAAATCGATTTCTCTGGCATGCTTGAAAATCACCATATATAGTAGACATTACACCATCTGACAAAGTAAAATTTATAATCTTTCATTCATAAAACAGTATGATCATCAACGCTAGCAGACAGTGCTTGTGCACCTGTTTGTTGAAATAATTATACTACCAGGGCCACTTACATTTTATCACCGATATTGATGTCAACATTTTCCTCTTGTTCAGATTCAGAATTCCCATCAATTTGTTCCCCATCCCCCACAACGATCGCCAATTCACCATTGGGGATAAACGAAACACCAGCATTGCTCTTGAAAATTTTATCAAGACCGTCTCTCCGATTGTATCAACTCATCCACGCATTGTATCTTCTTTCAACGTGCTGGAACTGGAAGTAGTAAATAGAAAAAAGGCATCAAAGGTCGATCGGTGCCAGCTACTCACTACGCACCATGTATCATGCAAAGGGTAAATTACTTATCAGTAGTACTAAACGTATAGGGGATTGGGATTAAGGAATAGGAGTAATATTATATACCTTGGATGAATTGGATCGTCTTCTTATTTTTGACTTAGATTGGATCGTCTTTGGTGGTAGGCGTTCAGCCATGGCCATGTGGACTGGCGTGCATGTCCAGCACCTGGAGTAGGGAGAGAAAGCGGCGTCACGGACTAATTATTGACTCCATCTTGCGATCGGGGCTCCCGGAAATACGGATCCACATCGGCAAGACGGCGAACTGCTCGGCGTTAGGAAAGAAATTAAGGGAGAAAAATACGGCGTGGGATCTCGAGATTGCTAGGGAAAGAATCGCTGGATTTGCCTGTGTGCACGCCTGGCTACCTTCCTCACTGACGGCCCGTTTGTTTAGCACTAGGCCGTAGGCTACCTGCAGACCCTGTAGAGGGGCCCCTGAATGTTGGGGGCCCGGGGCGGCCGCCCCCCTTGCCCCCCCCCCTCAGGGCCGGGCCTGAGGAAGGGGTGCGATGGCACGCACAAGCTGGCATGGAACCATGCCCCGAATATGATGATGGAATCCTACCTTATCACTGCCGTGAAGCAGTGCTCGCCAAGAGGAGGCAGCACCCCTATGCCACGGGAGAAGTACCCTGCCTCCACAAAGGAAGCCAGTCGCTTGTCGTCCATTGTCGTCAGACCCATGAGGTCAAAGGATGAGCCGGTCCTCTGCCCCAGCTCCTCCACCACGGCCAGACCATCAGCAGGGGCCCCTCGGACTCTCTTAGCCCCCGAGCTCTCTCTGGACGCGTCAACATGCCTCTTCTTGGAAGAACGACCCAGGTGGTAGGACTTCACCCGTGTCCCGGAGTGACTCTCCACCCCCGAAGAGCAAGGAGGAATGTCATCGGCCCCGTCACCTGTCAAAAAAGACAAAAACAATGAGTGAGCCCTTGTGCGGAGGCCACCCACTAGAAAGAAGGCAAGTGACAGGTGGTCGCTTAGCCCAAGACCCATGCCAGAGCACAAGCAGGGGGAAGCATGCCCCTCGCCGCTCGCATGGACGAAATCTACACGGAGGCAAAGGCGGGACCCGGCGCAGACACCGCATCAACAAAATATTTCTCGGAGGAAAGGAGCCCCCTCCCATGACACAACACTCACGGAGAATGCCGTGGCCGGGGGAGGCGCCTCCCGGCTCCCTAAAAGGATCTCCTGCCACTAACGGGACTTCACTATGGAGGATATGCCCCAAGGGGCAAAATAGAAAAAGAAAAAGGAAAAGAACCCCAAAAAAAGGAGGCCACAGCCTCCGTAGAGCCCCCAAAGGACATGGCTCAGCCCGCCACGAAGAAAAAAGAGGGGGCGCGCTGCCGCGCGCGTAGGCAGCGGCCCACCAACGGCCTAGCCACTATTCCCTCATCCACCGGCCTGCCCCAAAAAAAGAGTCAACAGGCCGCGCCGGCCCAGCCGGGCCCACGGGGCCATGGCCCACTCACGCGTACGCACTTGGGCGCCCGAGCCAGCGCCTTGCAAGCCGCCTCGCGTCGCCGCCACCGCGCCGCTCATCGCCGAAAGATAGGTAGGGAGAAGAGCGCACCTCGGCCACGGGTCATGGGCCGCTTCTCCCCCATCTCTGATGGCCTGCAAGTGCACAGGGTTTAGTTGTAGCTTTTTTGAAGTACGAGTATCGATCCCATAGGGAGCACAGGAATTGGGTTTTTGTCTCTCGTAGTGACTTATGGAATTGTACCTGCAAGTAATTGTAGACTCAAAACAAAGTGAGGGTGGAGGATAAATATTTGTTTTAGTGAAGTTTGAACTTAAAGTAAATAACATAAACAGAAATAAAAATAGTAGGAGAACTGACAATGGAACTGACAGAGGAGTAAGGCGTTCTCAGGGAGTCCGGAATTCCCATTGGTATGTTTCTAACGCAACCTATGCAACGGCATAGTATTATCTGGATACTTGAGCCACTCTTGAAGTTTACACTGGGCGGAGCCAGGTATAGAACACGTTCTACTCTAGGTAGACTTTGTGCTACGCACGCCACCACCATAGTCTCCCCCTTCAGGTTACAACTATGGTAATTAAGGGTTTCCCCGTGGACACCACCTCACTAAGGGTTCTCTGTTATTTCCCTATCAATTGTAAAACCTAGGGATGAAGGCTTTTATTGTCATCTCAAATTACCTTCACTCCCTAACTCTTACAACAATAGTAATACACTTCGTGGCCTTCCAGCGATAATGCTGAGTGGGGCCCCTTCACAACATTCACGAAGTCTATTAAGCAGAATCATTCAACAGAGAATCTCATATCCTTATTAATGTTTCAGCTCCTATACATACCAAGGTTCATCCATATCCCCGAGAACTAGGGAGTTTACTCGTACATAGGGGCAGCAAACATCATGAAAGCGGTGATGATAAACATGGATGATTCAAACGAGTAACACACGAGATGATCCACTAGGGTTCCGATGTTACAACGAGATGAAGATGGATGTGGATGATGATGATGATGATGACAGTGGTGATGATGCTGACGTCCCCTTGCATGTGGTGGTGAAGTTGGAGATCTCCTCCTTGCCAGTTCCCCCTCTGGATGGATTTCGGAGGCTAGGGTTCTTCTTGTGGATGCATTTCTGGTGGTTGTGGGCGTCTCTTCCTCGCTCCAAAGACACGGGGCAGAAGTAGTTGACCAGGGGAGGCCGCCGCCACGCCATACGACCACCCATAAGAGCACGTGCGCTCGTATGGTTGGCCGTCTTGTGCTCTGGACGCGCCGGGTGGCCTCCAACTTTCTCCCTTTGGTTCATTTCTTTTATGGTAGATGATAATCACTTTAAATAACGTGATTCCACCATAATTTCCTAGGATTCCTTCCATAGTATTTTATTCGCTCCAAAAGATGTTTCCTGGGAAAACTGACAAAAAGCAGTGCGCTAACGCGATAAAATTCCAAATAACCATCAAAAATATCATACAATTTGGACTCATCAACTCCCCCAAGGTTAAGTCTTGCTCCTCCTCGAGCAAGTACCGTAGCTTGTAAAGAACAAGGTCAACTTGGGTTTATGAGGTGCAGATATTCGAAGAAGCATGAGTCCATCACCGGTTATCAAAACGAGTAGAGATAAAAAGAAGATCGTGACAAATAATAGCGCATCTCCACCGTTAGGATGATCATGAAGGTTTCCACACCTTGCTACTTAATTCATTAGTGGACAATTCACAACTTTATGTTCTAAATCATTTTTATTTCAACCGGGCAAGCAATAAGGGTCTCCCTTTCTTTTTAAGAAAATTTTGCACTTTTATAATTTTATTTCTTGCTTTTGAAACATGTCTATCTGCCCATCTCACACTTCGTTTTCATGTGATATGTAAGCTAAACACGTTCCTTGCTAGAATTTCAAAGACCCTTTTTAGATTGAGAGGGATTTAACTTCCTCGTTGCTTGCTCTCATTTATTTAGTTCACATTTTTATCAGTTGAACCTTCAAGGAATTAGCACATATAGTTGTGTTTCTCCTCTAATCAATTAACACCAGTGATGTGGAAGACTTATGATCATCTCATATGTGGTTATGCCCTATCACTTATTTCCAAATCATCATCTCATAAGTTTTCCAAATGCAGTGATGGTACTAAACATCAAGATATCCAGGACTCATTGGAAAAGAATCTTCCCTTATTCAAAGAGAAATCTAAGAGTTCAACCTTATTGAAATAAAAACTGCGAGCTATCCTCAACTTGCGGGAAATAAATGCATGAAAAGTAAAGATACAAAGTACTCTAGGATCTCCCCCAAGCTTACAATCAAGCCAGAGAGATCCCGGTACCTAGCTTTTTGCTTACTCCTTGGTCTCCTTGCAAGCGGTGGAGATGCTCTTGAAGCATGCTCCAATCCCTTCAAGCATCGTCTGCTGCTCATCAACAACCCTGCTCAAGAACTCAAGCTGTGTAGTATTTTGATTCAGTGTATCAATCATGAGACCAATATTATGAAAGAGACCATCGACCCTAGCTTCCAGGTCCTTACTCATCATCCAATAAGCATCAATCCCTTCACCAATAGTATTCACACAAGCTTTGGAAACTTGCTCAAGATCCTTGATCGTTTCCTTTATCTCCTCTGGGGACAGTGGTTCCTTCCCCCACTTGTTCTATGGCAGCCCAAGAGGAAATAAAGGAATAGATCCTCAGATATTGAATTGGTAGGGATTTGGAGCATACTCATCTGGAGTGGATTCATCTCCTTCTTCTTCTGGCTTCTCTTCCTTGATCTCCACAACCGTCTTCTCCTTGCTGGCTTCCACCTCCGGACGCAGTTCCTCCTTGAGGCTCATCTTCCTTAGGTCCTCCCATCCAGGGGGAACCACCTCATCCAAGTTGGGGAAGGGGAAGATGCGGATGGAGGTTGAGGACGATGTTGAGGATGACCCGTTGTTCATGGAGGTAGCCGTGTTCTTCATCCTGTTGCTAGAGGTTAATGGAGGAGATGACATGTAGAGGAGACTAGAGATTAGATTGATATTTGGCCAAGGGACGTGGCCCTTAGCCTTTTATAATGGTTAGGCACCCTCAAATCTCGAGATTAGGCTTAGATAAGAAGTTAGAAGGAAATCAAACAAAATCAGGAAACAATCAGGCAAAATAGACAGAACGACGGCCTACCATACGAGCGCGTGCGCTCGTATGGGCGGTCATACGGCCGGCCGCCGAACCCTATTTTTTTCAAACCTGCTATTGCAGCAACTGCTCCATGCAAGCGCTCGTTCGAGCGCCTGGGCTTGCACGGCACGCCGTTGTGCACTCTGGTGTCAAAGTGCTTTGCGTCGGGAGGCCATACGAGCTCTCGTACGACCGCATGCGGTCGTACAGGATGCCGTCTTGCACTCTATTGCCAATGCCGTCTACCTCCACTTCTCATACGAGTGCCCATACGATTCCACGCGATCGTATGGGACGCCGTCTTCTCTTCTGTTGATTGCCTCTTTAATTTTTCCTTAGAAATTTTTCTTCCCTGCATTGTTAGTAAACAGGACACCCAACTAGAGGCAAAAACTTAGAATTTAACACCCAGCACAGAGTGGACCAACTCAACGACAAACATAGGTAAATTTTTCACTAGACTAAGACTTCAAATTTAAACTTGAACAAGGACAAAAATTATTCTTGTTGTGAGATGCCTTCTCTTTTTAGCTGTTCCGCATCTTCGACCATTATAAAATTTACATCTTCTTCCCCTCGCTCGTCTTCTTCCTTTTGTTTGTCGGCAAGGTAGAGCTTCAAGCGTTGGCCATTCATGATCCACGGACTATCTTTTTCTTCCCTCAACCGGATAGCTTCGGAGTTATAGACCTCTTCGATGATATAGGGTCCTTCCCATCTTGACCTAAGCTTTCCTGGAAACAACTTAAGACGAGAATTAAATAGGAGGACCTTGTCCCCTGCATTAAACGTACATTTTAAAATCTTCCTATCGTGCCAGTTCTTGACTTTTTTTTGAAGAGACGGGCACTCTCATAGGCGTTGTTCTGGAGTTCTCCTAAAACATGTATATCTAACAATCTCTTTTCTCCCGCTTCTTTGAGATAAAAGTTTATATTTTTCATAGCCCAATAAGCTTTATGCTCTAGCTCTAAAGGTAAATGACATGCCTTACCGTAAACCATTTTATATGGTGTCATACCCATAGGATTCTTGTAAGCAGTACGGTAGCCCCACAAGGTCTCATTCAACTTTCTCGCCCAATCTTTTCTGGACCTTTGCACCATCTTCTGCAATATTGTTTTCACCTCACGGTTTGACAATTCCACATGACCACTTGTTCGAGGATGGTATGGAGAAGCTATTCGATGAGTGACTCCATACTTGCGAAGGATTCTCGTGAAAATACCTTGTATAAAATGAGATCCACCGTCAGTAATAAGAACTTTAGGTACTCCAAACCTGGGAAGGATTATATCCTTTATCATTTTTAGTGAAGTAGCCTCATCAGCATGGTGCGTCGGGATTGCTTCAACCCATTTGGTAACATAGTCTATAGCCACAAGAATGTGAGTATGCCTATCTAAGATTGGAAACGGTCCCAGATAATCCAGCCCCCAAACATCAAAAGGTTCACAAACTAGATTATAATTCATAGGCATTTCTTGTCTCCTACCTATATTACCTGTGCATTGACACGCATCACAGCTTTTAACAAACTTGTGTGCATCTTTAAAGAGCGTAGGCCAGTAGAAACCTGATTGAAGTACCTTGGCGGTGGTGCGGTCTCCTGCATGACGCCCCACATACGAACTGCTATGACACTTGTCAAGAATAGCATTCATCTCATATTTAGGGACACACCGTCTTATCATATTATCTGGCCCATGCCGATAGAGAAAAGGATCACCCTAGAAGTAGTACTTTAATTCACTAAAAAACTTCTTCCTTTGATTGTAATTTAAATACAGAGGCATGTACTTCCCTACAAGAAAGCTAGCATAATCTGCAAACCAAGGTTCTATCTTTTTAATCATAGCTAAACTTTCACCTGGAAATGATTCATTTATTGGAACCGAATTATAAGGTATCCTTTCCATGCGGGATAGATGGTCTGCCACTGGATTGTCTTCGCCTCTTCGGTCAACAATCTACAAGTCAAATTCTTGGAGTAATAATATCCAACAAATCAATCGAGGCTTAGCATCCTTCTTTGAAAGAAGATAAAACAAGGCACGATGATCCGTGTGCACAATCACTTTAGAATTAATAATATAAGGTCTAAACTTATCACAGGCAAAGACAATAGCAAGTAATTCTTTCCTAGTTGTAGCTAAGTGCTTTTGATCATCATGCAAACTCCTGCTAGCATAAAAGACAATGTTAAGCTTCTTCTCATCTCGCTGTCCTAGAATAGCCCCTATAGCATAATTACTAGCATCACACATTATCTCAAAAGGTTCATCCCACTTGGGAGGTTGGATGATGGGAGAAGTGTGATGGAAATATGCCCAAGAGGCAATAATAAAGTTGTTATTATTTTATATTTCCTTGTTCATGATAAAGGTTTATTATTCATGCTAGAACTGTATTGACCGGAAACTTAAATACACGTGTGAATACATAAACAAATAGCGTATCCCTAGTGAGCCTCTACTAGACTAGCTCGTTGATCAAAGATGGTTAAGGTTTCCTAACCATAGACATGAGTTGTCATTTGATAACGGGATCACATCATTAGGAGAATGATGTGATGGACAAGACCCATCCATTAGCTTAGCATATGATCGTTCTGTTTATTGCTACTGCTTTCTTGAATGTCAAATACATGTTCCTCAAACCATGAGATCATGCAACTCCGGATACCGGAGGAATACCTTGTGTGCTATCAAACGTCACAACGTAACTGGGTGATCATAAAGATGCTCTACAGGTATCTCCGAAGGTGTCCGTTGAGTTGGCATGGATCGAGACTAGGATTTGTCACTCCGTGTTTCGGAGAGGTATCTCTGGGCCCTCTCGGTAATGCACATCATAAGAAGCTTGCAAGCTAAGTGACTAAGGAGTTAGTTACGGGATGATGTATTACGGAATGAGTAAAGAGACTTGCCGGTAACGAGATTGAACTAGGTATGGAGATACCGACGATCGAATCTCGGGCAAGTAACATACCGACGGACAAAGGAAATTACGTATGTTGTCATTGCGGTTCGACCGATAAGATCTTCGTGGAATATGTAGGAACCAATATGAGCATCCAGGTTCCGCTATTGGTTATTGACCGGAGAGGCGTCTCAGTCATGTCTACATCATTCCCGAACCCGTAGGGTCCGCACGCTTAACGTTCGTTGACGATATAGTGTTATATGAGTTATGTGAATTGGTAACCGAATATTGTTCGGAGTCCTGGATGAGATCCTGGACGTCACGAGGAGTCTCGGAATGGTCGAGAGGTAAAGATTTATATATGGGAAGTCATATTTTGGGTTCCGGAAAAAGGTGCAGTTTTTTCGGTATTGTACCGGGAAGCTTCCAGAAGGTTCCAGAGGATTCCGGAGGAGTCCGGAAGTCCACAAGTGGGTCCACCACGTCCCAAGGGCTGGCATGGGCTAAGGGGAGGCGCCCTGGCCTTATTGGGCCAGGCGCACCAAGTCCTCAAAAGCCCACGCAGCTAGGGAAGGCAAAAAGGGAGAGTCCTAGTAGGAATAGGATTGGACTTTGGAGTCCAAGTCCACGTGTGTACTATTCAATGTTACTGTTCACGTGGCACTATTCCTTCTACTCCAAGCCCCTACACATATATAAATAGAGGAGAGGGGGCGCCCCAAAGGACACAACATTGTCTTAGCCGTGTGCGGCGCCCCCCTCCACAGTCCCGTCCCTCGGTCATATTTTCGCAGTGCTTGGGCGAAGCCCTGCGGAGATAGCATCACCATCACCGTCACCACGCCGTCGTGCTGCCGGAAGTCATCCACTACCTCGCTGTCTTGCTAGATCAAGAAGTCGAGGACGTCACCGAGCTGAACGTGTGCTGAACGCGGAGGTGTCATACGTTCGGTGCTTGGTCGGTTGGATCGTGAAGTTGTTCAACGACATCAACCGCGTTGTTCTAACGCTTCCGCTTACGGTCTACGAGGGTACGTAGACACACTCCCCCTCTCGTAGCTATGCATCTCCATGGATAGATCTTGCGTGTGCGTAGAATTTTTTTTGTTTTCCATGCAACGTTCCCCAACAGTGGCATCATGAGTCAGGTCTATGCGTAGATGATATGCACGAGTAGAACACAAAGAGTTGTGATCGTCATACTGCTTACCACCAACGTCTTATTTTGATTTGGCGGTATTGTAAGATGAAGCGGCCCGGACCAACCTTACATGTCCATGTACATGAGACCGGTTCCACCGACAGACATGCAACTTGTTTTGCATAAAGGTGGCTGGCGGGTGTCTGTTTCTCCTACTTTAGTTGAAACGAATTTGACTGCGGCCGGTCCTTGTTGAAGGTTAAAACAGCAAACTTGATAAATCACTGTTGTGGTTTTGTGCCGTAGGTAAGAACGGTTCTTGCTAGAAGCCCGTAGCAGCCACGTAAAACTTGCAACAACAAAGTAGAGGACGTCTAACTTGTTTTTGCAGGGTATGCTGTGATGTGATATGGTCAAGACATGATGTGATATACGTTATTGTATGAGATGATCATGTGTTGTAATTTATCGGCAACCAGCAGGAACCTTATGGTTGTCTCTTTATTGTATGAAATGCAAGCGCCATGTAATTGCTTTACTTTATCGCTATGCGTTAGCAATAGTTGTAGAAGCAATAGTTGGCGAGACGACCACGACGCAACGATGGAGATCAAGGTGTCGAGCCGGTGACGATGAAGATCATGACGATGCTTTCGAGATGGAGATCAAAAGCACAAGATGATGGCCATATCATGTCACATATTTTGATTGCATGTGATGTTTATCCTTTATGCATCTTATTTTGCTTAGAACGACGGTAGCATTATAAGATGATCCCTTCACTAAATTTCAAGATAAAAGTGTTCTCCCCGAGTATGCACCGTTGCTAAAGTTCGTCGTTTCGAAGCACCTCGTGATGATCGGGTGTGATAGATTCTACGTTCACATACAACGGGTGTAAGCCAGTTTTACACAAGCAGAATACTTGGGTTAAACTTGACGAGCCTAGCATGTACAGACATGGTCCCGGAACACTGGAGACCGAAAGGTCGAACATGAGTCATATAGTAGATATGATCAACATGGAGATGTTCACCATTGATGACTATCCCATCTCACGTGATGATCGGACATGGGCTAGTTGATTTGGATCATGTATCACTTAGTTAACTTGAGGGATGTTAATTTAAGTGGGAGTTCATTAGTAATTTGATTAATTGAACTTAATTTATCATGAACTTAGTCTTGATAGTTTCTTTGCATATCTATGTTGTAGATAAATGGCCCATGCTACTGTTCGGTTGAATTTTAATGCGTTCCTAGAGAAAGCTAAGTTGAAAGATGATGGTAGCAACTACACGGACTGGGTCCGTAACTTGAGGATTATCCTCATTGCTGCACAGAAGAATTATGTCCTTGATGCACCGCTAGGTGATGGACCTGCTGCAGGAGCTGCTGCAGACGTTGTGAACGCCTGGCAGGCTCAATCTGATGACTACTCGATAGTTCAGTGTGCCATGCTCTACGGCTTAGAACCGGGACTACAAAAGCGTTTTGAACGCCACGGAGCATATGAGATGTTCCAAGAGCTGAAATTGATATTTCAAGCTAATGCCCGGGTTGAGAGATATGAAGTCTCCAACAAGTTCTTTAGCTGTAAGATGGAGGAGAACAGTTCTGTCAGTGAACACATACTCAGAATGTCTGGGTACCACAACCACTTGACTCAGCTGGGAATTGATCTTCTGGTTGAGAGTGTTATTGATAGAGTTCTTCAGTCACTGCCACCAAGCTATAAAGGCTTCGTGATGAACTATAATATGCAAGGGATGGAGAAGACAATTCCCGAGCTCTTCGCGATGCTGAAATCAGCGGAGGTAGAAATCAAGAAGGTGCATCAAGTGTTGATGATTAACAAAACCACTAATTTCAAGAAAAAGGGCAAGGGAAAGAAGGGGAACTTCAAGAAGAATGGCAAGCAAGTTGCCGCTCCCACGAAGAAACCCAAAGCTGGACGTAGGCCTGAAACAGAGTGCTTCTACTGCAAAGGGACTGGTCACTGGAAGCGGAACTGCCCCAAGTATTTGGCGGATAAGAAGGATGGCAAAGTGAGCAAAGGTATATTTGATATACATGTTATTGATGTGTTCCTCACTAATGCTCGCAGTAGCGCCTGGGTATTTGATACTGGTTCGGTTGCTCATATTTGTAACTCGAAACAGGAGCTACAGAATAAGCGAAGATTGGCTAAGGACGAGGTGACGATGCGCATCGGGAATGGTTCCAAGGTTGATGTGATCGCCGTCGGCACGCTACCTCTACATCTACCTCCGGGATTAGTTTTAGACCTCAATAATTGTTATTTGGTGCCAGCGTTGAGCATGAACATTATATCTGGATCTTGTTTATTGCGAGACGGTTATTCATTTAAGTCAGAGAATAATGGTTGTTCTATTTATAAGAGTAACATCTTTTATGGTCACGCACCTTTTGTGAATGGTCTATTCTTGTTGAATCTCGATCGTAGTGATACACATATTCATAATATTGATGCCAAAAGATGCAAAGTTGATAATGATAGTGCAACATACTTGTGGCACTGCCGTTTAGGCCATATTGGTGTAAAGCGCATGAAGAACTCCATGCGGATGGACTTTTGGAATCTCTTGATGATGAATCATTTGATACTTGCGAACCATGCCTCATGGGCAAGATGACTAAAACTCCGTTCTCCGGAACAATGGAGCGAGCTACTGATTTGTTGGAAATAATACATACCGCTGTATGCGGTCCGATGAATGTTGAAGCACGCGGCGGGTATCGTTATTTTCTAACCTTCACAGATGATTTGAGTAGATATGGGTATATCTACTTGATGAAACACAAGTCTGAAACATTTGAAAAGTTCAAAGAATTTCAGAGTGAAGTAGAGAATCATCCTAACAAGAAAATAAAGTTTCTACGATCTGATCGCCGAGGCGAATATTTGAGTTACGAGTTTGGCCTTCATTTAAGAAAATGTGGAATTGTTTCACAACTCACGCCACCTGGAACACCACAACGTAATGGTGTGTCCGAACGTCGTAACCGTAGTTTATTGGATATGGTGCGTTCTATGATGTCTCTTACCGATTTGCCACTATCGTTTTGGGGTTATGCATTAGAGACAGTTGCATTCACGTTAAATAGGGCACCGTCTAAATCCATTGAGATGACACCATATGAACTATGGTTTGGCAAGAAACCTAAGCTGTCGTTTCTTAAAGTTTGGGGATGCGATGCTTATGTGAAAAAGCTTCAACCTGATAAGCTCGAACCCAAAGCGGAGAAGTGCGTCTTCATAGGATACCCTAAAGAAACAATTGGGTACACCTTCTACCATAGATCCGAAGGCAAGGTCTTCGTTGCCAAGAATGGGTCCTTTCTAGAGAAGGAGTTTCTCTCGAAAGAAGTGAGTGGGAGGAAAGTAGAACTTGATGAGGTAATTGTACCTTCTATCGAATTGGAAAGTAGCTCATCAGAGAAAACCATTCCCGTGATGCCTACACCAATAAGAGAGGAAGATAATGATAAAGATCATGAAACTTCAGATCAAGTTACTACTGAACTTCGTAGGTTGACCAGAGTACGTTCCGCACCAGAGTGGTACGGTAATCCTGTTCTGGAAGTTATGTTGTTAGACAACAGCAAACCTACGAACTATGAAGAAGCTATGATAAGCCCGGATTCCGACAAATGGCTTGAGGCCATGAAATCTGAGACAGGATCCATGTATGAGAACAAAGTGTGGACTTTGGTGGACTTGCCCGATGATCGGCAAGCCATTGAGAATAAATGGATTTTTAAGAGGAAGACAGATGCTGATGGTAATATCACTGTCTACAAAGCTCGACTTGTCGCGAAAGGTTTTCGACAAGTTCAAGGGGTTGACTACGATGAGACTTTCTCACCCGTAGCGATGCTTAAGTCTGTCCCAATCATGTTAGCAATTGGCGCATTTTATGATTATGAAATCTGGCAAATGGATGTCAAAACTGCATTCCTTAATGGTTTTCTCAAAGAAGAGTTGTATATGATGCAACCAGAAGGTTTTGTCGATCCTAAGGGTGCTAACAAAGTGTGCAAGCTCCAGCGATCCATCTATGGACTGGTGCAAGCATCTCGGAGTTGGAATATACGCTTTGATGAGGTGATCAAAGCATATGATTTTGTACAGACTTACGGTGAAGCCTGTATTTACAAGAAAGTGAGTGGGAGCTCTGTAGCATTTCTAATATTATATGTGGATGACATATTGTTGATTGTAAATGATATAGAATTTCTGGATGGCATAAAGGGATACTTGAATAAGAATTTTTCAATGAAAGACCTCGGTGAAGCTGCTTATATATTGGGCATCAAGATCTATAGGGATAGATCAAGACGCTTGATAGGACTTTCACAAAGCACATACCTTGACAAAGTTTTGAAGAAGTTCAAAATGGATCAGTCAAAGAAAGGGTTATTGCCACTAGTGGAAAACAGGGCTATAATCCCGGTTTGGGAGGGCCTTTAGTGCCGGTTCTACAACCGGCACTAAAGGGGGGGGGGGGACTAAAGGCCCCCCCCCTTTAGTCCCGGTTCGTCACGGCCCGGCACTAAAGGGGATCCACGTGGCGCTGCTGGGGCGGGGGAGGGAGGACTGTTACCAACCGGGACTAAAGGCTCCACGTGGCGCTGCTGGGGCGGGGGAAGGAGGACCTTTAGTCCCGGTTGGTGTTACCAACCGGGACTAAAGGTGGTGGTCCTTGCCAGGGGGGGGGATTGATTTTTTATTTAAATTTTTTTAA
The DNA here is from genome assembly GCA_039707655.1 of Elymus sibiricus. Classification (NCBI taxonomy): domain Eukaryota; kingdom Viridiplantae; phylum Streptophyta; class Magnoliopsida; order Poales; family Poaceae; genus Elymus; species Elymus sibiricus. The sequence goes on along the minus strand of CM077672.1, from coordinate 516,889,695 downwards.
TTTTTTTTGATTTGTCTTTAAGTTTTATTCCGAATTTCAAATCTTTGAATTATTTGACAATTTAATCTCTAATCATCCCTCCTCACTGCTTCAGAATTTAATCTCTAGAGTCTCTAATCAGCACTCATTCCAAATCGTCTAACTTCCCGGCCGGTCACCCATCCTCTCACTACTCCAGCCCGAGCATGCTTAACTTTCAGGTTCTATCTCCCCTAGTTTCCAAGTCTGCACTTGTTGTTTTCCTGACAATCTTAAGCTATCAATCCTGTTAACCCTTAGGTCTTGATGTCACATGATTTAATTTTTTGAATTCTAAACAATTATTAAAATAAACAAAATAAGTACTAATAATATTGAATTTCAATGAAAATAAAATAAGTAATAATATTATTTTATTCATTTTTTTGCCATTTATTCATTTAATATGACATAATTAATATCTTTAAATCTGTAAATCAAAATTCGACAAATAATATATCCATTATTATCAGAAAAATGTGAGGAATCCAAATATGACATCATTTATTTATTTTAAATAAAATGAATTTTTAAATTCTTTAAAATTATTATTTTTGATTTGAAATAACTTTTTTTACTTTTGGAATTTTGAGAATCTGAGAAAACTTCACCGGGTAAACCCGGGTGAAATCGAGTCCCAATTTTTCTCTAGTTTTTTTTTGATATATTAAACTTTTTTTTTCGACGTCGTATGCAAAAGTTATGGCCGTTTTACATTTTTTTTCGTTTTTTTGCAAAAAAGGTCAAAATTCATATTTCAAAATTTCTATACCAACTAGACACTAAAACCTAACTACACCTCAAAGGATTTTATTTTTTGAAGATTTTATCATTTTTGTTTATTTTCTACAAAACTAAAAAAGGCGGTCCACGGGGGGGGGGGGGGGGGGGGTAGAGTTTGAAAATTTCAGAACCCCTTTAGTCCGGGTTGGTGTCCATCCAATCATACCTTCGACTACACATCTGCTAGCACCGTCCCAGCCAGAGTCACAACTAAGGTTAACCAAGTCAGAAAGGTATGCGGCCGTCGGCTTCGAAGTATCAGGGTTTCAGACGAAAACTCGTCTGTTACAAAGACATTTCATTTTTTTAAACTTATTTCAACTCCAGACTTTTTGTGTGTTCATTATGCACCATTCGAAGCCACGCCCTCAAATTTCAACCCTTTCTGACTTCATTTGCTATTTTCATGCATTTAATGATTTTTTTGAGCTAAATGACCCTGAAATTGAAAAGCACTACAAATGAACTCCGAAAAGGTTGAAACTTGGCATGGTATCATCATTTCACCCACATAGCATGTGCTAAAAATTTGAGAGGGTTACGGCAAAAACTGGATGCACTTCGTGTACAAAATGGACAATCTCTTTCGAAGTATCAGGGTTTCAGACGAAAACTCGTTTGTTACAAGGGCATTTCATTTTTTTAAACTTGTTTCAACTCCAGACTTTTGTGTGTTCAATATGCACCATTCAAAGCCACGCCCTCAAATTTCAACCCTTTCTGACTTCATTTGCCATTTTCATGCATTTAATGATTTTTTTGAACTAAATGACCCTGAAATTGAAAAGCACTACAAATGAACTTTGAAAAGGTTGAAACTTGGCATGGTATCATCATTTCACCCACATAGCTTGTGCTAAAAAGTTGAGAGGGTTACGGCAAAAACTGGATGCACTTCGTGTACAAACTCGACCATCTCCTTCGAAGTATCAAGGTTTCGGACGAAAACCCATCTGTTACAAAGGCATTTCATTTTTTTTAACTTATTTCCACTCCAGACTTTTTGTGCATTCAATATGCACCATACTACAACATGTTAAAATCTACAGAAAGAACTAACTAAAAATAATAAAAAACAACAATTAAATGACTAAAACAACTATATAAGCAAAACAGTATTGTTTTAATTAAAATCCTAATTTAAATTATTCTAAAAATAACCAAATAAATCTTACTGTGACAACAATCTAACACGTGACTAGGAGCAAAAAGAATTAAATTTAAAACTATTTGTAAACTCAAGTTATTCACAATCTAGGGTTTCAAGCAAATTTGAACAAATTCAAATTTAAACCATTCAAATTTGAAAACTAATGGCACAAACAGAAACTAGACAAAATTTTGAATCTAATGCAAAAAGAATCACTCAAAAACATCAAATATCTTAAAAGATATAAGCAATTTAAAACAAAAACTAAAAATAGAAAAAAAAAATCAGAACCCCTTTAGTCCCGGTTGGTGTCTCCAACCGGGACTAAAGCCTCAACCCCTTTAGGGACCTTTAGTCCCGGTTGGTGATACAAACCGGGACTAAAGGGGCTCGTGGGGGCCCCAGCTGACACCAGCCTGGCACAACCCCTTTAGTCCCGGTTCGTGCTACGAACCGGGACTAAAGGTCCGGAACGAACCGCGACTAATGATGCCCGTTCCGAACCGGGACTAATGGTCACATTAGTGCCGGTTCAAAACCAAACCGGGACTAATGCTGCGGACAAAAGGTCCGTTTTCTACTAGTGTGCCTGTCTTGCAAGGTGTGAAGTTGAGTCAGACTCAATGCCCGACCACGGAAAAAGATATAGAGAAAATGAAAGTTATTCCCTATGCCTCAGCCATAGATTCTATTATGTATGCCATGCTGTGTACCAGACCTGATGTGTGTCTTGCCATAAGTTTGGCAGGGAGGTACCAAAGTAATCCAGGAGTGGATCACTGGACAGCGGTCAAGAATATCCTGAAATACCTGAAAAGGACCAAGGACATGTTTCTCGTTTATGGAGGTGACGAAGAGCTCGTCGTAAAGGGTTACGTCGATGCAAGCTTCGACACTGATCCGGATGACTCTAAGTCACAAACCGGATACGTATTTATATTAAATGGTGGAGCTGCCAGTTGGTGCAGTTCCAAGCAGAGCGTCGTGGCGGGATCTACGCGTGAAGCGGAATACATAGCTGCTTCGGAAGCAGCACATGAAGGAGTCTGGATGAAGGAGTCCATATCCGATCTAGGTGTAATACCTAGTGCATCGGGTCCAATGACATTTTTTTGTGACAACACTGGAGCAATTGCCATAGCCAAGGAGCCCAGGTTTCACAAGAAGACCAAACACATCAAGAGACGCTTCAACTCCATTCGTGAATATGTCACGGATGGAGACATAGAAATTTGCAAAGTACACACGGATCTTAATGTGGCAGACCCATTGACTAAGACTCTTCCACGAGCAAAACATGATCAACACCAAGACTCCATGGGTGTTAGATTCATTACTATGTAATCTAGATAATTGACACTAGTGCAAGTGGGAGACTGATGGAAATATGCCCTAGAGGCAATAATAAAGTTGTTATTATTTTATATTTCCTTATTCATGATAAAGGTTTATTATTCATGCTAGAATTGTATTGACCGGAAACTTAAATACATGTGTGAATACATAAACAAATACCGTGTCCCTAGTGAGCCTCTACTAGAATAGCTCGTTGATCAAAGATGGTTAAGGTTTCCTAACCATAGACATGAGTTGTCATTTGATAACGGGATCACATCATTAGGAGAATGATGTGATGGACAAGACCCATCCATTAGCTTAGCATATGATCGTTCTGTTTATTGCTACTGTTTTCTTGAATGTCAAATACATGTTCCTCAAACCATGAGATCATGCAACTCCCGGATACCGGAGGAATAGCTTGTGTGATATCAAACGTCACAACGTAACTGGGTGATCATAAAGATGCTCTACAGGTATCTCCGAAGGTGTCCGTTGAGTTGGCATGGATCGAGACTGGGATTTGTCACTCCGTGTTTCGGAGAGGTATCTCTGGGCCCTCTCGGTAATGCACATCATAAGAAGCTTGCAAGCAAAGTGACTAAGGAGTTAGTTACGGGATGATGTATTACGAAACGAGTAAAGAGACTTGCCGGTAACGGGATCGAACTAGGTATGGAGATACCGACGATCGAATCTCGGGCAAGTAACATACCGACGGACAAAGGGAATTACGTATGTTGTCATTGCAGTTCGACCGATAAGATCTTCGTGGAATATGTAGGAACCAATATGAGCATCCAGGTTCCGCTATTGGTTATTGACCGGAGAGGCGTCTCAGTCATGTCTACATCATTCCCGAACCCGTAGGGTCCGCATGCTTAACGTTCGTTGACTATATAAAGTTATATGAGTTATGTGAACTGGTAACCGAATATTGTTCCGAGTCCCGGATGAGATCCCGGACATCACGAGGAGTCTCGGAATGGTCGAGAGGTAAAGATTTATATATGGGAAGTCATATTTTGGGTTCCGGAAAAAGGTGCAGTTTTTTCGGTATTGTACCGGGAAGCTTCCAGAAGGTTCCGGAGGATTCCGGAGGAGTCCGGAAGACCACAACTGGGTCCACCACGTCCCAAGGGCTGGCATGGGCTAAGGGGAGGCGCCCTGGCCTTATTGGGCCAGGCGCACCAAGTCCTCAAAAGCCCACCCAGCTAGGGAAGGAAAAAAGGGAGAGTCCTAGTAGGAATATGATTGGACTTTGGAGTCCAAGTCCACGTGTGTACTATTCATGGTTACTGTTTACGTGGCACTATTCCTTCTACTCCAAGCCCCTACACATATATAAATAGAGGAGAGGGGGCGCCCCAAAGGACACAACATTGTCTTAGCCGTGTGCGGCGCCCCCCTCCACAGATCCGTCCCTCGGTTATATTTTCGCAGTGCTTGGGCGAAGCCCTGCGGAGATAGCATCACCATCACCGTCACCACGCCGTCGTGCTGCCGGAACTCATCCACTACCTCGCGGTCTTGCTGGATCAAGAAGTCAAGGACGTCACCGAGCTGAACGTGTGCTGAACGCGGAGGTGCCGTACGTTCGGTGCTCGGTCGGTTGGATCGTGAAGTTGTTCGACGACATCAACCGCGTTGTTCTAACGCTTCCGCTTACGGTCTACGAGGGTACGTAGACACACTCCCCCTCTCGTAGCTATGCATCTCCATGGATAGATCTTGCGTGTGTGAAGAATTTTTTTTGTTTTCCATGCAACGTTCCCCAACAAAGTGATCAAAGCATCTCTTAGCTTCTCCTAAGCTGAAATACATTTTTCATCAAATGAATACGGCATGTCTTTCTGCAAGAGGTTAGTAAGGGGTTTTGATAACTTAGAGAACTCTTTAATAAACCTCCTATAAAAACTTGCATGTCCCATGAAGGTTTGCATTCCTTTAGCATTTTGAGGGTAAGGTAGATTTTCTATTACCTCGATTCTTTCTTGGCCTATCTCAATGCTCTTACCAGAAACTCTATGACCCAATACCACTCCTTCAGTAACCATAAAGTGGCTCTTTTCCCAGTTCAAGACAAAACCTGTTTCCTCCCATCTTTGCAAAATCTTAGTGAGATTATAGAGATAGTGGTCAAATGAAGTGCCTTGGACTGAAAAGTTGTCCATGAACACTTCAACAATTTCCTCAATGAAGTCAAAAAAAATTAGAAGCGCACTTTTGAAAAGAAGGTGGCCCATTGCATAGGCCAAAGGGCATTCTGCGATAAGCGTAAGTACCGTAGGGACAAGTGAAGGTTGTCTTCTCTTGATCTTTCGGATGAATGGGTATTTGAGAAAATCCAGAATATCCGTCAAGATAACAAAAATAAGAATTGTTGGCCAATCTTTCCAATATTTCATTTATAAATGGTAACGGGTAGTGATCCTTCCGAGTCCATTTATTGAGCTTCCTAAAATCAACACACATACCATATCCAATAATGGCCCTAGTAGGTACTAGGTCATTATCTTCATTAGCTATCATGGAGATTCCTCCTTTCTTAGGAATACAATGAACATGACTAACCCATTTGCTATCAGAAATTGGAAAAATAATACCGGCATTCAGTTGACGAATTACCTCTTTTCTTACCATGTTCTTGGAATGAGGGTTTAGTCTTCGTTGACTCTCGATTACTGGTTTGGCTCTTTCTTCTATGGGTATAACATGCGAATAAATAGATGGGTTTATCCCTCTCACATCTTTCATAGAATATCCCAAAGCTTTACGATGCCTTTTTAACACTGATATAAGTTTTTCTTTTTCTTTTCCTGAAAAGTCAGCATTAACAATAACAGGAAAATTTTCAGTTTCATCCATTGAAAGGACATGTATGTCGCCTAGAAGGGGGGTGAATAGGCATTTTAAAACAATTACGGTTTAGGCTTGAACAAATGCGGAATAAAACTAGCGTTTAATTTAACAAGCACAAAACCTAAATACACTAGGCTCAACAAAGTGCACCAACAACTTATGCTAAACAAGATAAACAACTAAGTGATAGCAAGATATATAACTTCAAGCTCGATGGCTGTCACAAAGTAAGTGCATAAGTAAAGGGCCCGGGTAAGAGATAACCGAGGCATGCAGAGACGACGATGTATCCCAAAGTTCACACCCTTGCGGATGCTAATCTCCGGTAAAGCAGTGTGGAGGCACAATGCTCCCCAAAAAGCCACTAGGGCCACTGTATTCTCCTCACGCCCTCGCACAATGCAAGGGGCCGTGATTCCACTAAGGGACCCTTGAGGGCAGTCACCAAACTCATACAAATGGCAACCCTTGGGGGCGGTCACCGAACCCGTACAAATTGCTTGGGGCAATCTCCACTACTTAATTGGAGACCCCGAAGCTTGCTCGAAGCTTTACACCACAATGATTGAGCTCCGCGACACCACCAACCGTCTAAGGCGCCCAAGCACCCAAGAGGCACAAGCTCTAGGGTGCCCAAACACCCAAGAGTAATAAGCTTCTTAACTTTCACTTGCATGTATCACCGCGGAGAACTCAAACCAATGCAACTAATGCAATGGCAAGAACACACCAAGTGCTCAAGTCCCTCTCTCTCAAATCCCACCAAAGCAGCAAAAGCTATGGAGGAAAATGAGAGGAAGAACAAGCTGAACACCCAAGAACTCCAAGATCTAGATCCATAAGGTTCCCCTCACATATAGGAGAAAGTGATTGGTGGAAAGATGGATCTAGATCTCCTCTCTCTTTTCCCTCAAAAAGATGCAAGAATCATTGGAGGGATGGAGAGAAAGGCAAGCTTTAGAGAGTCAACAATGGAGGAGAGAGAAGTGCTCAAAAGCTTAGAAAAACAGATGGGGAACCATTGGGGAAGAAAGACCCTTAAATAGGCCCCCCATGAATCTGACCGTTACACGCATTTTAACACAGGAGCGGTACAACCAGACCAGGGTCTGGTACAACCGCTCCCTGCGGGATTGCCAGCTACGGTGCACAGAGAGGTACAACCGCCGGCACCACCGGTAGTACCACTGGGTAAACCTCAGCGGGGACAACCGGATAGGTACCGCCAAGTACCGACTTAGTACCAGAACGGAACCACCCATGTGCGGTACAAGGACCGGTACAACCGCGGTGTCTGGGCTTCGGTAGTCGCTAAGTCCCGTGCGGTACTACTGCCCCGAGACCACCGGTTGTACCGCTGCAAAGATAGCAGCCGGGACAACCGGGCGACTACCGCCAACCCACCAGAATGGAATAACCCAATTCCGGTGGTTGGGGCGGTACGCCGACCGGAACAACCACCCTGCCGCACCCTGTGGAAAGGCCAAGTCCAGGGCGGTACTACCGCCAGTGACCAGTGGTACAACCGCTCGACCTCCACCTGGGACACTGCCTGACCCGAGGGAATCACCCCTCGGGCGGTAGTTGCTCTGGAAGCACCGAACGGCCAGATCAACCGCATACACAAGCAGTACAACCGCATGGTAAAAACCAGTAAAGCCTGAATAGACATAACTTCTAGAAACGAACTCCAAAATCAGCCAACTCAAGCTTGTTGGATAGATGACGACAAGCACTATCCAAATAGTTTACTTGACTTCTGGGCTACTGTTGGTCTCTGCACCGGTGGTGTGATGGCTTATCTCAAATATGAACCTTCCTCAAATATGAACCGGCAAAAACTCCAACACCGAAAATGCAAAGATGATGCATACGAACTCCGTTTTCGATGAGCTTGAGTTTGACAAGAAGATGAACACAAACTCTAAAACCTCACATAGAGAAAACCCAAATAAGAACCAATAAAGATGATGCCAAAGATGCAATGGGTTGAGCTCTCTATGAACAATACAATCAAGCTACTCACTCGAGAGCCCCCCTTAATAGTACGACAATCAATCCTATAACCCTGTCTCCCACCTAACACCATGAGACCGGTAAAATAGAAAACCTGTCAAGGTCAAACCTTTGCCTTGCGCATAATCCACTTGAGCTAGATGATGATGATCATGCCCGCCTCAAGATGGAACTCCTTTCTTGTTAGCGCACGCTTGGTGAAGACTCGCAATTTGCTCCCCCATACTCCACTATGGGAGAGCCACTCTTAGGCACATCTTCACAAGACCATTATCACTAAATGGTCGGCAAGCTTCACGCATATGATCTCTTCATGATGCTCCTCTTGAACTTGCACACCACAACCTTGATGACACTCACCACTTGATGCCATCCTCTCTTGGGCTATATGAAATTTTCCTTTTGATGCAAGCCCATGGAAAGATACCTAACCCCGCATAGAAACACCAAACATATAGATCATGGGTTAGTTCACAAAGCGTAATGAACAATGCTTACCATACCGTGAGATCACATGACACTAGTAGAAAATAGGGCATTATTCCCGGTTCCTAAGGGCCTTTAGTCCCGGTTCTGCAACCGGGACTAAGCAATCGGGACAAAAGGCCCCCACTTTTAGTCTCGGTTGTGTTACGAACCGGGACTAAAGGAGCTCCACATGGCCGCTGTGGGGCGCCCAGGCAGGAGGACCTTTAGTCCCGGTTGGTAACACCGACCGGGACTAAAAGGCAGCCACGCGTCAGCACCTACCAAGCGCTGGGGTTTATTTTTTTTAAATGAGGGGTTTAGGGTTTTGGAGGGTTTAGGGGTTTCATACTGTGTTTCCCCCTTTTCTTTTTGTGTTGACCATTCAATTCTTTTACATTTAGAGTTTTCGTTTTTATTTTACGTTTTCCATTCAACTCGACGCTAGCTACTACATATAGCAATGAAGGAACCATTACACAAATCGTCATGAATATAGAGAGAAGTGACCTCTCTTTCTCCGTGCTTGGTCGAACAACAAGTTTTCGTATATCTATTCGACGCTACTATGTATAGTACAGGTTCATGCATATATACAATGTAACATCTCTTACGATCCCTAATATCTAATTACCAACATTCACTACTAATATATATGAATGAAACTCAACACAATTGATGGTAATAAAATAAATTTGTGAATATTGTTTACGTACTTCAATTTTTTCCAAAATTCTGCCCGTCTCAGAGGTCATCTGGCGAATGAACTCGCAAACGTAGTATCCACATAAGTTATTTCCGGATCCCTGCCTCGAGCACTTTACGAGAATAGAGTTCAATCAAAATAATAATCAAGCATAATAGTGGTATTGAAACTAGAATCAAAGAGATGGGCGGACCTAGCTAGTACTACTTACACTGAGTTGTTCAAATCGCAGCTCCTCTCTCCATTCACCCCTAACCTGCTTCGTGAACTCTTTCCAAACCCTGCCCGGCAATGAAAATGAAAAAATGAGTTATTAATTACTTGATATCAGGAAATGAACGATAGTTGCCGATATAGTGCGATAATGATTGAAATTACCTCTGGAGCATATCACGCAGGTCCGCCCACATCTTAGGGTCTTTACGTAGCGAGTCCATGACAAGTACTTTTCCTGCGTCAAACCGAATGACTAGCAGAATAAAGTGGAACCTGCGCACGCATAGCTCATCAATTACACTTAACATCGAGTAAGCGAACCAGAATGATGTGTACAAGACAGTGTAACAATCACTGGAAGTTGTAAGGAAATAGTATTTCCCTTTTGTTTTGTTGTTCAATTAACGCCCTTAGCAAGATCTTCTCTGTATCCTTGGGGCTCCATTTTACCGTACCTTCATGAATAGTATTTGGGTTAATGAACCCAATGTCATAGATTTGTCCTCTTCTGCATTCGAGGATCTTCTTTCTGCATAATATATATAGTGAGGATAATTATACATGCAATGAACGAGCTGAGCTAGAGACTTAATTACAGAAATGATACTTACAAACAATAGCAACTGACGCTAGATTTGTCGATGGCGTCTTGATTGTATAACTGAAATAATTCTTTAAATTCAATGAAAATCTCCTCGTCTCCATTGAAGTAATGCTCATCTTTAATTCCCGCAATGATATAGTTGCTCCCTTGCTTTGAGGCTTCCAAGTACCAGTCATGCAATCTTCGCATCATCGTTGGTAGATGCGGGAGCTCCTCAGGTCTGACGAGAGGCTTCCCGTGCTCGAATTTAAAGGCTAACTAAGCCATTTCGAACTGTACCTCATCGCCTAAGTAATCACCAAGAGTGAAACCAGGATCAGCGGCCGCTACCCCCGGATCATTAGCGATATCGGTAAACACCTTGAGTGGGGGACACGATTGGTTTTTCTGTTCGCCGAGATGGAGAATTGTTTTCCCCCTTGCACTACTGCTACTTCCCGACCGCTGCTGTGGATCTCTATATGACTTTACAATAGAGCGGTCATAGTTTGATAGCAGCGGAGGCGGCGGTGGTTTTATAAGGTTTTCCAGCAAGCGCCTCGCTTTTACCGGATCTATTTTCTCCGTTGGATCTGGACGGGTCAGTGCAAGCTGGCGTTTCACGTCGGCAGCCACGATCTCCTTGGTTTCCTCCTCAGTCATGTCGTATGGTAAGTTGGCAGGAGCCTTCTTGACGCTACCTGCTCTGGATTTCTTCGCTATTGTACTACTAGCCGCCGGAGCGGCGGCGGATCTCTTCCGCCGTTGCTGAGACGGCAGAGGAGGCGGAGTCAGCTGACGTGGTGGATTTTGCTGAGGGGCCTCCTCCGGCGGAGTCCGCTGACGCGGCGGAGACAGCTGAGGCGACGGAGTGTGCTGACGCGGCGGAGACGGCTGAGGCAGCGGAGACGGCTGAGGCAGCGGAGTTAGAGCTGGACTGTGAGGAGTCTGCTGAGGGGCCTCCTCCGGCTGAGTCTGCTGACGCGGCGTCCAGTATGGAAGCACGATGTGTTCCTTTCTCCATAGAATGGTAGTCCTTATGGCATCTCCCAGATGAGTCTCCCCTTCACCTGTAGGGTACCCAAGCTCCAGCTGCTCAAATCCGTTGGTAACTTCATCCACCCCGACAACAGCATAGCCATCTGGAATCGGAGAGCAATGGTAAGTTCCATCAGGTACACGAGGTAAGGCATAGCGGACCGCCACCTTCAAGGTTATGTTCATGCATTTCACATGTAGATCACAATGTTCCCTCTCCGTGATATCATCCACGGGGTAGCGATCAGGAGCCGTGATATCATCTATGGGCGGCCGAACGAGCAAAGAGGAAGCCACACTGCTTTTCCGCAGAGATGGTGGGGTAGCTCCGTGGGAAGTATCGAATGAAGGATCTTCGTGCCGCCGAGATGATGGGCCGGTAGCTCGCTGTCTGTTAAGTGCCTCTATTTGCTTCTCCTGCAATGCTAATCTTTCTTCTACCTTCTGCAGCCGGTCTGCATCCTCTTTCTTCTTTCTCCCTCGGCTTCTATAAGTGTCTCTGCTATCGGGAAACCCAACCTTCCACGGAACGGAGCCTGATGTGCCTCGTGTTCGTCCAGGGTGTTCAGGATTACCGAGGGCGCATGACAGCTCGTCCTTCTCTCTGTCGGGATGGAACTTCCCTTCCTGCACGACCTCGATTGCATCCTGAATGTTTTTGATGGGTGTTGCAAGTTGAGCTTTCGTATAAACACACTTCCCTATTTCTGGGTGCAAAGTTCCCCCATGCCCGAAGAACCAAGTCCTTGCCCGTTCGGACCAGTTCAATGTCTCTGGATGGATCCCTTTATCATGCAGGTCGTTCTCAGCTTCGTCCCACGTAGGCCGGGCAACCTTGTAGCCACCTGACCCCGTAACATGGTGATATTCCTTCTTTGCAGCATTTTGCTTATTTATCAGTGACCTTTTCTTACCTTTGTCCGATGTCTTGTACGCCACAAATGCGGGCTAGTAATCTTTCATCTTCTCATATTGACCGGTGAATGTTGGAGTCTTCTCTTTCAGGACAAACTTTTCGTGCAATCTTTTCTTCCAGTTCTTGAATTGTTCGGCCATCTTCTTAAGAGCCCACGCCTTGACTTTTCGCTCTACAACATTGCTATTTGGATTCACCTCTGGCGGTAGGCTGAAATTTGTCATGAGCGTATTCCAAAGCTCATCTTTGGATCTATCGTCGACATAAGAAACTCCATCGTCCACCTTTGGCTTATTCCATTCTTGAATGCTGATCGGGATGCTGTCCCTAACAACAACTCTGCACTGACTTATAAATCGGTCCGCAGTCCGCTTGGGAGCAGTCGGTTTGCCATCTGCAGCGATTTCTTCGATCGTGAACCTTTCATTCTCGCCCAACCTTTTCTTCGGGCCTCGTCTCTTTACAGAAGGTTGGCTCGATCCGGAGGGCTAAAAGAAGAAAGAAGCGTTAATATATGTACATACAAACCAATTAATGCATCTAGTCAGCAGGCTTAATTAATTTACCTCGCCGGACTTTGCAACAGTTAAGGCTCCAACACCGCCGGAGCCGTCATCTTCTCCCTCCATTCGATCACCGGAGCCGTCATCCTCTCTTTCCTCACCATAGGAGTCGTTGAGAAACTGTGAGGTGATATCATCACCTCCGTCGCGGATTATATTCCCCAACATCTCTTCTTGTTCTAAGTCTCTGTCGTGTTCCATAGTTTCTGCAAAGACTTGCAAGTTATTTCAATGCTATAAACAAATTATTAAAACAAATTCACATTTCCATGTCTATTTGCATCTCGATTAAAAAAATCACATTATTAAAACAAATTCACATAATATCACTAATACATCTTGAATAATCCAGTTAATGCAATAATATTATCATATAATATCACTAATGCATCTCGAATAATCCAGTTAATGCAACAATAATATCACATAATATCACTAAACATCTCGCCCAATCAAACTGGACGTCGACTCCCGGTTCTTGAGCCGCGGGCGGAGAACACCCAAAGAGAAGTAACCATCACAGGATCTTAGCTCGGGTGAGATTCCTGAAGAAACTGCCAGGTATTGGAGAAGCTGTCGTCCAACGCAACCATGTAGTGACGGGCGTGCTCGTCCTCCTCCCTAACACGGCGACGTACCACCCTCTCGGGGGCCGGCTCCCTCTGCACCAATAGTGGCCCACGCGCCCGCCACCAAAGAAGCTCTGGGTCGATGACGAGACCCCGATTCCTCACCAAGCTGCGCGCCCCGGAAGGTAGCACCTCCCAGTGCCAGCCCGGCGGAGCCCAGTCCCGTTCATGGCGCCTCTCAAACTGGTTGTCGCCGCCGAGTCGACGACGAGGATCCGGGCTGGGCATCGTCGCCGAGAACAAATTCCTATGAAAACAAATAAGGTCTATTGCTCGTTCATTGTGAGACGTTCCTCCAGCTCGCCTTTATTTCATTGTTTGCATCAGATTTCTTTAATTTTTCTTTTTTTCTCTCACCAATTTTTATTCATACACATTGTACATTTTTGTATACATCTAAAACATTTTATACACATCTAAGTGATTAACTTTTTTCAAATAAATATCATTGAATTTTTTTTGAATGCTTGTTAGACATTTTTCAAATAAACGTTAAATGTTTTATTCAAATGATATAAAATATATCAACTTCTGCAGTCTCAAATTTGCTTCATGATAAAATATATCAACTTCGTTATAACTTGATCAACTTTAAAAGAATTTGAGTTAGGACGATCCTAAAACTTTAATTATTTTGGAACGGGCAAATATCAATAAATCAAAATGACGACCGGAACAGAGCAAATAGGGGAGGGTCGGGGAGGAGACAGTAGTGCTCACCACTAGACCGTGTAGGGGAGGTAGTCGAACGGCAACGGGACCGACGGTGCTCGTGGAGGTGAAGAGAAGATCCCCTGCACATGAAAAGCACCGGCACATTGAGTATATGTATCTAAAAACCTAGTAAAACTACACAAAACAAACAAAAAAATTCAGCCATCTCCATCTCATCTCATCCATCTCCATCGATCATCTCATCTCATCTCAATGAACAAAAATTTATATTACACATGAAAATATCACAAATTCATTACATACGCTCGGAACAAAAATATCACAAATGAAATGACTTTGATCATGAATAATGCTATAAAGAAATGACTTTGATCATGAATAATGCTATAAAAAAATGACTTTGATCATGAATAATGCTATAAAACATTTGCATAAATATTACACATGAATAGTATCAATGACTTTGAGAACATGAATAATGCTATAAAAAATGACTTTGATCAAAAATGACTTTTGCGGGGATATTTTTGCACATCTGAAACTATCACAAATGAAATGACTTTGCACAAATATCTCTAATTAATAAAAACGCCGGCGTCGGCCAGCAGAGTGGCGCGGGCGGCGTCGGGGTCGGCGTCTGCGTCGGGGTCGGCCAGCAGCGCGGGCGGCCGGCGTCGGGGTCGGCGGCATCGGCGTCGGCGTCGGCGCCCAGCAGGGGGGGGGAATAGGAGGAGGAGGAGGGGATCGGGGCGGCGCTCACAGCGAGGAGGCGTCGGGGCAGGGAGTCGGCGACGGCGTCGGGGCAGCGCGTCGAGGCGAGGAGAGGCGATGGAGAAGTTTGGGGGAGAAAAATTTCGCTGGTTTATATAGCCCGAGCTTTAGTCCCGGTTGGTGGCTCCAACCGGGACTAAAGGCCTACCTTTAGTCCCGGTTGGAGGCACCAACCGGGACTAAAGCTAAATTTTAGCAGCCCAAAGGGCGCGAAACCCAGGTCTTTAGTCCCGGTTGGTGGCACGGACCGGGACTAAAGGGAGGCCTTTAGTCCCGGTTTGTGCCACCAACCGGGACAAACCTCGTAGAGCCGCACCGGGCAGAGCTGATGGGTGGTGGGAGTTTAGTCCCACCTCACCAAGCGAGGGGCGCCCGCACTTGCTTATATACGCGGCCGAGAGAGAGCAGGCATGAGCCTCTCTCACCCAGACAGCAACGCGCCGATCCGGTTACCTCTCTGCCTTGTGGGGCCTACTGGCATGAGGTATTCATGATGTATGGGCCTGCATCCAGGCCCATATGTTGGGTTTCTAGTCGTATGCAGGCCATGCAAAGTGAAAATCCTTGTGTTAGTAGGTGTGCAATTATTATTATTTGCATATGGCAGCTGTTTATTTTTGGACCATCTCCAAATCACCCCAAAATTTTTGTACATGCTCACTTACATGTAATAAACATGATTATGAAAGAAATTTAAACAATAATGAAGTTTACACTGTCCCCTTAAGGTAAAGTTGGAGGTATGTCCCTGAGTTTCAGTGAGCCACTATAAATTATAAAAAATTCAAAAAATTGGAAAACCTTCATGTTATTTATATGTTTATGAAAGAGGTCATGTGTACTAAATTTGAGGTGATTTGGAGGTGGTGGAAAAAATGACCTTGATAGAAAAACGGTACGTCCGTAATGAAGTGATTTTTTTGATCATCTCCAAATCACCCCAAATTTGTTGTACATGGTGCCATACATGTACTAAACAAGAATATGAAAAATAAAATTAAAAACTTTGAAGTTTACACTGTCTCCTTATGGTAAATTGTGTTAAAAGGCAAATGAGGTGGCTCATGACCATAGCCATGGCATACTTTGTTCAAATGGACTCAAATTTGGCACATGGGTGCAGCATGGCATGTCAATGCATGTTCACATGTGCTCTTCCCACAGTTTTGAGAAAACAATGGTGATTTTGCTATTTGTACTGAATAGAGGGTTTCTTTTTGCAAAGGATGTACCAAAAAGCTCTTCACAAATTTGAGCTACTTGGTGGAAGGTTCATGGTTTGTAAGGCAATGACCAAGGCACTGTAAATTTTTTAAAAAATAGAAAAATGTAAAGCTGGAAAACTAAAAAAGGAAAGAGGAAAAATAGATTTCATTTTAAAATATTTCAAATATAAAACAGAAAAGAAATATTGGAAACATATATTTGATTTTACAAATAAGAAGGACAAACATTATGAAAGCTTTTTAGTTGATTCTTTTTGCTATTGAAGAATATTATGAAATACTTTTTGTTAACCTAATAATGTTATATTTTCTTTTCTGTTAAATTATTAGTTTAGTATTTTGTTTTGTTTTCTATTTGCTTTTTCTTGTTGTTTTCTTTATTGCTTTATTCATTGATTGTATTTTGATTGCTAGAATGCTTGCTAGAGTGAATGCTTGTATGAATGCAATGTTTGATTATATAGATTTTCATCAGATAGTGACAAATAGTTCTATCAAGTTATTTTTCATAGGTACCATTGCCGCAACATTTCGCATTGAAGGGCCAGCATCAGGTGGTGGTTTGTCAATATTTTTTGAAAATATGACACAAGGCGATCAATGTTGTCAAAATCTTTCTTCCGGAATCTAAAGCCCTTTGGGTATAACCCAACATACTCATGATGTGGTTGTACTCCTATGTAAGATAATATAAAGGTGCCTGGATGTTCATGAGATATGCCTGCATATTTGTACAAGGAAAGAAACATACATTTACCAAAAATAAAAACAGATGCCAATCTTGCCGGTTAATACATCGCCTTCATGTAACTGTAGTGATTCTAGATCAAAACCATCATCAGAATAGTTGTGGAGCATAACTATGGCTTTTAACCCAGAATCAAAGGTCCAAATTATTTGGTTATCTTCTATATGCCGAACAGTTACTTGAACAATCCTATCATCTGATATGTTATCCTCAATTTCACCAGAAAGAAACCAGAACTCCTCTCATCTGGACTTGGCTTGGCATAAGGGGTCCTTCGATCAGAGAAACCACACAGTAGGGGTGGAATCTTGCAAAACTTGGGATTTTCCAGCTATAAGTCTGGAAACTCACTAGAGAGAAAGACTTCACTTTTTCTTCGCGTGTGTCCCTTGCTTATTGCGGCGTAACCATGGATAATATTCGTCATTTAACAGGATGCTTGGGTCAGTCTTCACTGTGAAGGGAGGAATTTCATGAAACTTTTCATAATCTTCTGACAGTCTGTCTTGTCCTCCACTCCCACGATGTTTCTTTTCCCTGAAAGAACTATGTGGCGCTTTGGCTCATCGTATGATGTATTCGCTTCCTTATCTTTTCTTTTTCTCGGTTTGGTAGACATGTCCTTCACATAGAAAACATGTGCCACATCATTGGCTAGGACGAATGGTTCGTCTGTGTACCCAAGATTGTTGAGATCCACTGTTGTCATTCCGTACTACGGGTCTACCTGTACCCCGCCTCCTGTCAGATTGACCCATTTGCACCGAAACAAAGGGACCTTAAAATCACGTCCATAGTCAAGTTCCCATATCTCCTCTATGTAACCATAATATGTGTCCTTTGCCCTATTGGTGTTTGCTGCATCAAAGCGGACACCACTGTTTTGGTTGGTGCTCTTTTTATCTTGGGCGATCGTGTAAAATGTATTCCCATTTATCTCGTACCCTTGAAAAGTCAATACAGTCGAAGATGGTGTCCTGGCCAACAAGTACAGCTCATCTCCAACAGTGTTGTTACTCATGAGATGTGTTTGCAACCAACCGCCGAAAGTCGACATGTGTGCACATGTAATCCAGTCGTCAGACTGCCCCGGGTGTTGGGAGCGTACAATATTCTTGTGTTCATTGATATAGGGGGCCACCAAGGTAGAATTTTGTAGAACTGTGTAGTGTGCTTGTGCCCAAGAATGCCCGTCCCTACATATTATTGCTTTCGGTGCTAGCGTGCCTTTTCCACTCAGTCTCCCCTCATGCCACGATTGAGGAACACCAATCGGCTTAAGGTCAGGAATAAAGTCAACACAAAACAAAATAACCTCCTCTGCTTCATGGCCCTTTGAGATGCTTCCTTCTGGCCTGGCATGGTTATGAACATATTTCTTTAAGACTCCCATGAACCTCTCAAAGGGGAACATATTGTGTAGAAATACAGGACCTAGAATGGCAATCTCGTCGACTAGGTGAACTAGGACGTGCGTCATAATATTGAAGAAGGATGGTGGGAACACCAACTCGAAACTGACAAGACATTGGACCAAATCATTCTGTAACCTTGGTAGGATTTCTGGATCGATTACCTTCTGAGAAATTGCATTGAGGAATGCACATAGCTTCACAATGGCTAATCGAACATTTTCTGGTAGAAGCCCCCTCAATGCAACCGGAAGCAATTGCGTCATAATCACGTGGCAGTCATGAGACTTTAGGTTCTGGAATTTGTTCTCTGCCATATTTATTATTCCCTTTATATTCAACGAGAAGCCAGACGGGACCATGATACTGAGCAGGCATTCAAAAAAGATTTCCTTCTCTACTTTGGTAATAGCGTAGCTAGCAGGACCTTGATACTCCTTTGGAGGCATGCCGTCTTTTTCGTTCATACGTTGCTGGTCCTCCCGTGCCTCTGGTGTATTTTTTGTCTTCCCATACACGCCCAAAAAGCCTAGCAGGTTCACGCAAAGATTCTTCGTCACGTGCATCACGTCGATTGCAGAGCGGACCTCTAGGACTTTCCAATAGGGTAGCTCCCAAAATATAGATTTCTTCTTCCACATGGGTGTGTGTCCGTCAGCGTCATTCGGAACAGATTGTCCGCCAGGACCCTTTCCAAAGATTGCTTTCAAATCCTTGACCATATCAAATATATCATCACCAGTATGGGGGACATGCTTCTTCTGGTGATTTGCCTCACCTTTGAAATGCTTGCCTTTCTTTCTTAAGGCATGCTTGGTCGGAAGAAATCGACGATGTCCCACGTACACATTCTTCTTACATTTGTCCAAATATATACTTTCAGTCTCATCTAAACAGTGCGTACATGCATTGTATCCCTTGTTTGTCTGTCCTGAAAGGTTACTAAGAGCAGGCCAATCATTGATGGTTACAAACAGCAACACTCGTAGGTCAAATTCCTGCTGTTTGTGCTCATCCCACACACGTACACCTTTGATATCCCACAGCTGTAAAAGTTCTTCAACTAATGGCCTTAGGTACACATCAATGTCGTTGCCGGGTTGCTTAGGGCCTTGGATGAGCACTGGCATCATAATGAACTTCCGCTTCATGCACAACCAAGGAGGAAGGTTATAGATACATAGAGTCACAGGCCAGGTGCTATGATTGCTGCTCTGCTCCCCAAAAGGATTAATGCCATCTGCACTTATACCAAACCAAAAGTTTCTTGCGTCATCTGCAAACTCCGGCCACTTTCTCTCGATTTTTCTCCACTGCGACCCATCAGCGGGTACTCTCAACATCCCGTCTTTCTTACGGTCTTCTTTGTGCCATCGCAACAACTTGGCATGCTCTTTGTTTCTGAACACACGTTTCAACTGTGGTATTATAGGAGCATACCACATCACCTCGGCAGGAACCCTCTACCTGGGGCGCATGCCCTCAACATCACCAGGGTCATCTCGTCTGATCTTATACCGCAATGCACCGCATACCGAGCATGCATTCAAATTCTCGTACTCCTCACCGAGATAGAGGATGTAGTCATTAGGGCATGCATGTATCTTCTGCACCTCTAATCCTAGAGGGCAGAGAACCTTCTTTGCTTCGTACGTACTGTCAGGCAATTCGTTATCCTTTGGAAGCTTCTTCTTCATTATTTTCAGTAACTTCTCAAATCCCTTGTCAGATAAACCATTCTCTGCCTCCCATTGCAGCAATTCCAGTGTGGTACCAAGCTTTGTGTTGCCATCTTCGCAATTTGGGTACAACTGTTTTTTCTGATCCTCTAACATGTGATCGAACTTCAGCTTCTCCCTTTCACTTTCGCATTCTCTCTGTGCATCAACAATGACCCGGCGAAGATCATCAGTGGGCACATTTGGTGCCTCTTGATCTTCAGCTTCCCCCATTGCAGTATCACCGTATTCAGGGAACATAGGATAGTTGTCATAATCCTCTTCTTCTTCATTGTCTTCCATCATAACCCCTCTTTCTCCGTGCTTGGTCCAACAATTATAGTGGGGCATGAAACCCTTCTCAAGCAGGTGGAAGTGAAGGGTTTTCGAGGAAGAGTAATCCTTCGTATTCTCACAGACAACACATGGATAGTACATAAAACCATTCTGCTTGTTTGCCTCAGCCACATCGATAAAATTATGCAGGCCCGTAATGTACTCGGAAAGGCGTCGGTCACCGTACATCCATTGCCGGTTCATCTGCATTATGTAATTAAGTATATCAAAAACCATTACAGAACATCATGAATAGAGAAATGACCAAATTAATACAAGTTCATCATCACATTAAAACCAAAGTACAGTAGTGATCAAATGTTATTACTGCAAAAATAAATACATAAAGTTCATACATAGTTCTCATAAAACAACATACAACTATGTAAAACATTTAAATGCAACAACAAATGCGATCAAAATCGCAACTAAGGTAACAATTGATCCAACAGCATAATGATACCAAGCCTCTTTATCAATGGCATATTTTCTAATCTTTCTAATCTTCAAGCGCATTGCATCCATCTGGATCTTGTGTAGATCGACGACATCGGCAACATGCAACTCCAATTTCATCTTCTCTTCTTCAATTCTTTTCAATTTTTCTTTCAAATAATTGTTTTCTTTTTCAACTAATTTTAACCTCTCGACAAGAGAGACGGTTGGAATTTCCGGTTCACATACCTCCTAGATAAAAACATCTATGTCAAGTTGGTCGGCATAATTGTCATAAACACTAAATGATCAAAACAAATAGTTATAGAAGATAATATACCACATCCGAATCATAGACCGGACGAGAGCCGACGGGGGCGGATACCAAAACCATGGCACTATATAATAACAAACAATAATACAAGTAAGCAAATTATACAAGTAGCTATCTAAATCATACAAGTAAGAATTTGCTCTTTAAAAAAAAGATAAGAACAAGAGGCTCACCACGGTGGTGCCGGCGACGAGATCGGCGCGGGCGATCGACGGCGGTGAGGATGGGGACGGGGACGGGACGGCACCCTACGCATGTGCAAACTAAGAAGTTAATTTGAGCTCAAATTGTGCATCTAAATCAAATAAAGTCCCACATACACTCCTCCACTAAAACCAAGAAACCACTCTACTTCTAGAGCATATGAAATGAGCTAAACTAGCAGTGAGAGATGAAAGGATGAAGTTACTAACCTTTTAGAACATTTGGATAATTGGTGCACCGCCAAATCTAGACAAATCTTGGGGAAAATGGAGCTTGGAGGTCGAGCTTGGAGGAAGAACAGAGGAGAAAGCTTAAGTGTGGCTCGGGCATTTCATCGAACACCTCATGTGCATAAGAAGTGAGAACAGAGTAGCACACACACCTCCCACCTTCTACGGCCAAAAAACAGAGGAGAGGGCGAGCAGGGGCGAGGATATATATATAGGCATCTTTTTAGCCCCGGTTGGTGTCTAGAACCGGGACTGAAGACTAACCTTTAGTCCCGGTTGGATACACCAACCGGGACTAAAGGGAACGAGGCCCTTTAGTCCCGGTTGGTGTCTGGAACCGGGACTAAAGGTCCCAGTTGAACCGGGACTGATGCCTGCCGAGGCCCGGCCGGCGTCCTAGCCGCTCGAACCGGGACTGATGCTCACATTAGTCTCGGTTCGTAACATGACCGGGACTATTGCTCTGATCTGGCCAGAACCAAAGCCCTGTTTTCTACTAGTGTGATCCCACTTGGTACATATTCTATGCTTTGTGTGTTGATTAACTTGAATCCACTCTTAGCACTTTGTCTTGATCAACCTTGTATCTTTCCTACTCTCTTCATTAAGATGATGTCTTGAAGGTAACATGAATGTTCACACAATCTTCTTCTTCAAGACATGCTTGCAATAGGCTTAACTCTCTCATGACCAATCTTTGGATAACTCCATGAATAACACCTTGGTTAACAAATAATCTTCTTCTTTCGACCTTGAAACCAACATATGGTCTTCAAGCATTGCCTATAGATAACCTTTCAAGTATAACTCAAAGCAACCATTAGTCCATAGGGATTGTCATTAATTACCAAAACCAAACATGGGGGCACCATGCTCTTTCATCCATGAACTCATACCTTAATCCCTTGGGTAATGGTTTGAGAGTAGGAGATATAGCAACTCTCCGTCTCCTTTTCTTTCAAGAACTTCATATACCCAATTAAGATGAGGATTAACCAGAGGGGTCATATCCATTAAGCTTTCAATTTCTCCTCTCTCTTTATCTTCAAATAAGGACCCAGGCTTCTCTAAAGATCTTTCAATTTCATCTTCAGGAATTTGCAAATGAATTTCAGCAAACTACTTTATTTTCAGTTCTTCCTCATCTTGCGATTCCCTTTGATAGGGTTTGTCCATTATGGAGGAGAAAGGAAATTTAACCATGTCATCTCCCCACTTCATGGATATAGCTTTCTTGCTTATATATGTCCCTACAACATTTAGAAAAGATGTTCCAAAGACTATGGGGCAGTCTTTATCTTTAGCTATTCCCAGAACAAAGATATCAACAGGATAAATGAGTGAACCAATAATAACATTAGCATCCCTGATGATACCACAAGGTTCCCTGTCAGTCCTATCTACAAGTTTGATGACAACATCAGTAGGTTCAAGAATGCGAGGTGCTATGTCATCATATATTTTAGCATAAAGACTATAAGGGATAATATTAATGGTTGAGCCGGGATCACATAATCCATAATAAGACTTGCTACCAAAAGAACATGATAATACTTGTTTACCTATGTCCCTACCTTCCGTGCAGCCTTTTAAATAAGCGGTGGTATCTTGATCAAGATGGACTTCTTTATTTATGACAGCCACAGGTGTAGCAAGTTCTTTCACTATATCAATATGAGGTGGAATCCCATATCGCTCAACCTTCACACTCTTCTTATGCTTAGGTGGGAGCACTTGAGTGTTTTTCGTTGTCTTCTTCTGAAGATAAGCTTCTTTTCGATTGGGAGACGGTGTACTTTTTTTGTTATTGCTTCCACCATTCTAATTGCCTTAGATTTCCTTGAGTGCCGAAGGTAATCTTCCTTGGGTATCTGTAAGAACTCAAGATTTGCAAAGCAGGGTCAGTACCAACATTAAGCTCATTGCGTATATTTTTCATCTTACTAGACTTAGAAAAAAACTTAATACTATCATAATCAGGATCAACTTTGTTTTTCTCTTTCGAGCATAGGTACCAAGTCTCAGCATTCTGGCGGATTTTATCTAGTAACCCCCAAGCTTAGGAAATACTAAAATCCAAGAAAGCTCCAACAGAGGCAGTATCCAAGGAGGATAATAATGATCGGGACATTCAGATAGTATGCTTTGGTACCTTTTATATGAAGCAACTAGGCTCTCACCTGGACGTTGTCTAAAACTACCAATTTTTCTTCTCACTTTGTAAAGTTTACCTTGAGGATAAAAGCAAGCTAGGAATGTAGAGGACAATTTTTTCCAGGTGCTAAGGATACCTGCAGGCTGATCTTTTAACCATTTTTGTGCATCATTAGCAAGAGTATAAGAGAATAATTTCAGTTTAATCTCTTCATGTGTGAGATCTTGCAATTGAAATGTACCACAGAGATTATTGAATGCATGCACATGTTCATACGGATTTTCCGTATCCTCACCTCGGAACTATATTTCTTTCAGTAAACAAAGTAACCGAGGGTTAATTTCATATGTTTTATCTGTTGAGTCTGGCCCAGTAGATATAAAGCTTTCTCCTCTAGCTGGACCTTCCACATTCAAAACGCCCACCTGGTAAAGTTGTTCTTGTATGGCCATGGTTGCCTAAAACCTACAAAAAAATATTAAGACACAAAATAAATCAAAACTAAAAACAAAGCCCCCCAGCAATGGTGCCAGAAAAAGCTTGATGGCCTGCAAGTGCACAGGGTTTAGTTGTAGCTTTTTCGAAGTAAGAGTATTTATCCCACAGGGAGCACAGGAACTGGGTTTTTGTCTCTCATAGTGACTTATGGAAATGTACCTGCAAGTAATTGTAGACTCAAAGCAAAGTGAGGGCGGAGAATAAATATTTATTTTAGTGAAGTTTGAACTTAAAGTAAATAACATAAACAGAAATAAAAATAGTAGGAAAAGTGACAATGGAACTGACAGAGGAGTAAGGCGTTCTCGGGGAGTCTGGAATTCCCATTGGTATGTTTCTAACGCAACCTAGGCAACAACATAGTATTATCTGGATACTTGAGCCACTCCTGAAGTTTACACTGGGCGGAGCCGAGTACAGAACACGTTCTACTCTAGGTAGACTTCGTGCCACGCATGCCACCACTGTAGTGTCCCCCTGCAGGTTACAACTACGGTAATTAAGGGTTTCCCTGTGGATGCGGACTCACTAAGGGTTCTTCGTAATTCCCCTATCAATTGTAAAACCTAGGGATGAAGGCTTTTACTATCACCTTGAATTACCTTCACTCCCTAACTCTTACAACAACAGTAATACACTTCATGGCCTTCCGACAATAATGCTAAGTGGGGCCCCTTCACAACATTCATGAAGTCTATTAAATTAAATCATTCAACAGAGAATCTCATATCCTTATTAACGTTTCAGCTCCTAGACATACCAAGGTTCATCCATATCCCCGAGAACTAGGGAGTTTACTCGTACATAGGGGTAGCAGATATCATGAAAGCGTGATGATAAACATGGATGATTCAAACGAGTAACACATGAGATGATCCACTAGGGTTCCGATGTTACAACAAGATGAAGATGGATGTAGATGATGATGATGATGACAGTGGTGATGATGCCGATGTCCCCTTGCACGTGGTGGTGAAGATGGCACTTGGGGACTTCCAGGATTCGTTCCTAAATCAGGAAAAATTCTTCAAGACCACATATGGGCCTAGAGGACTCCAGAAGACGTCGGCAACCATCCAGAAGGCCGGTGAAGGACAACAAAGGCACAATCTCCTTGCCAGGTACATCAACAAGAAGCAGAAGTCAGGTCCGCCCCCCCGAAGATCCTTCAACAAGAGAAGATTGTTGACCCAAAACCACAAAGAAGACTTTGGTGACTTCGGCTCAAGGGGACCCTTGTTGTAGTAGAGGATCTTAATCCTACTTAAGGTGCCACCCCCTGTCCTATGTGGAGTGCCACATCACCAGCCAAGACCAGCCAAAGCAAGACAAAGGACGAAGACCCCAAGAAAGAATAAGTCACAGGAGGAGCCTAGGGAGCAAAGAATGTTGGAAATATGCCCTAGAGGCAATAATAAATTGGTTATTATTATATTTCCTTGTTCATGATAATCGTTTATTATCCATGCTATAATTGTATTGATTGGAAACTCAAATACATGTGTGGGTACATAGACAACACTGTGTCCCTAGTAAGCCTCTAGTTAACTAGCTCGTTGATCAAAAGATGGTGAAGGTTTCCTAGCCATGGACATGAGATGTCATTTGATAACGGGATCACATCATTAGGAGAATGATGTGATGGACAAGACCCAAACTATAAACGTAGCATATGATCGTGTCAGTTTATTGCTATAGTTTTCTGCATGTCAAGTATCTGTTCCTATGACCATGAGATCATGCAACTCACTGACACCGGAGGAATACCTTGTGTGTATCAAACGTCGCAACGTTACTGGGTGACTATAAAGATGCTCTACAGGTATCTCCGAGGGTGTCTGTTGGGTTGGCATGGATCAAGACTGGGATTTGTTACTCCGTGTGACAGAGAGGTCTCTCAGGGCCCACTCGGTAATACAACATCACAATGAGCCTTGCAAGCAATGTGACTAAAGTGTTAACCACGAGATCTTGTATTACGGACCGAGTAAAGAGACTTTCCGATAACGAGATTGAACTAGGTATAGAGATACCGACGATCGAATCTCGGGCAAGTAACATACCGAAGAACAAAGGGAGCAGCATACGGGATTAACTGAATCCTTGACATAGAGGTTCGACCGATATAGATCTTCGTAGAATATGTAGGAACCAATATGGGCATCTAGGTCCCGCTATTGGTTATTGACCGTAGAGGTGTCTCGGTCATGTCTACATAGTTCTCGAACCCGCAGGGTCTACACACTTAACGTTTGGTGACGATTAGTATAGTTGAGTTATTGTGTTGGTGACCGAAGGTTGTTCGGAGTCCCGGATAAAATCCCGGACATGACGAGGATCTCCGGAAGAGTCCGGAGGTAAAGATTTATACATGTGATAATAGTGTTTTGATCTCCGGAAGGGTTCCGGAATTCACCGGAAGGGGTTCCGGATGTTTACCGAAGTGTTCGGGTGCAGCAACACTTTATATGGACCAAAGGGGTAAAGCCCACGAGGTATTGGAAAGTGCAAAAGGAAGTTTTGCTGCTGCCTTAAGCGGTACTACCACTGGTAAGGTAGTACTACCGCGTAAGCGGTACTACCGCTTGTGTGAAGCGGTACTACCGCTCAAGCGGTACTACCGCTCAAGCGGTACTACCGCTGGTAAGGCAGTACTACCGCTCAAGCGGTACTACCGCTCATGAGCGGTACTACCGCTTGTACGCGGTACTGCTGGAATCCGAGTGGGACTCTTTCCGTGCGGGCCAAACCGACCTTGTGCGGGCAAAACCGACCTTGTGGAGGCTTTCTCTCCAAGTTTAGACCCCAGGGCTCAACATATAAATAGAGGGGCAGGGCTAGCACACGGGACACATCAAGATTTCCCAAGCCGTGTGCCGGCAACCCTAACCCTCTAGTTCCTCCCGTCATAATCTCCGTAGTGCTTGGCGAAGCCCTACAGAGATTGTTCCTCACCACCATCACCACACCGTCGTGCTGCCGGAACTCATCGACTACTTCACCATCGCTCGCTGGATCGAGGAGGTGAAGGCGTCATCAAGCCGTACGTGTGTTGAACGCGGAAGTGCCGTCCGTTCGGCGCTAGATCGTGTTTGGATCGAGGGACGACTTGCGATTTGGATCGCGAAGACGTTCGACTACATCAACCGCGTTTCTTAACGCTTCCGCTTAGCGATCTACAAGGGTATGTAGATTCACTCTCCCCCTCGTAGATGCTCATCACCATGGATAGATCTTGCGTGTGCGTAGGAAATTTTTTGTTTCCCATGCGACGTTCCCCAACAAAGAAGCCCAAGCCCAAGGAAAAAGGCCTCTCCTAGTGTAGGGATTTTCCCCCTAATGGGCCACACCCCACCTCCTAGCCCAATAAGGAGCACATGGACTAAAGGACGGAAAATTACCTAGTTCTACCCTCCCACCTTCTTACTTCAAGGGTAGCCTTGGTCATTTGTCAAGGACCCCTAGGCTATATAAAGCCCCCCATGGGCATGTAAACCACTAACTCTCACTTGAATACACTCAAGTGGAGGGTCACTCTCTCCTTCCAAGCCCCTTCAGGAGGGCAAACAAAGGGCGAGAGCTCGCAGTCCAAGGAACCTTGTAAGGCTCGGACTAGTCAGGAGTCGTGGGACTCCAGAAACGGACGCACTCCAAGTGTGCCGTGCCCCGGGTACCACTCTCGATGACCCTCCAATAGGACGTAGGTCGCACTCCCATGAGGCAGCTGAACCAATTTAAAAAACATCGTCGTGCCACTTTGTCGAGTGCATGGCGACCTTCGATATAAGGCTGTCATACATGCCCCCGCTAATTTCTGACCACGCTACTAAGGATACCCCCTAGTCGAAAGTTGATTCTCGAACGTCAACACTCCCTATAACCGTGTGCCGTGGGTCACTGAACGTGAAAATCATGGGACCCCAAAATGGTGGGGGACGTGAAAAGGGCCAGAAATGGCCAGAACAACATTTTTAATGATGTATCTGTAACCGTGTATCGAGGGTCATGGAATGTGATAATCATCCCGGGACCTCAAAACGGTGTGCTAAAACACACGAAAAAGGCCAGAATTAGGACTTATTTTATATCTACATGCCATAATAATCCTAATATGGGCTTTTCATTGGGCCTTGTGGTGCTGAAGGACCTGGCCCTAAATCTCATAGTGTAATGCAACAGTGTATAGCTAGCTAGCTTTTTCTAATAACTATAGCTAGCGAGCTTATGAACCGATGTGGCGGGTGGGTGGGTGTGTGTGGGCGGGGGGTGATACTAACAAGGTAATTTGATTTCTTTGTGAAATCAACAGAGGTAACTCAAATTAAGTTCCATTTCTCATACAAAGTAGCATGGTGTATGCATGTTTGATTTCTTGGAGTAGAATGCTAGTAGGAAAAAAAAGACATAGCCTACCTAGGTAGAAATAGGTGCCAAAGTACCCTACTAGTAGCAACTTTATCCGTGTCTAGTTTTCGGAACACACTTTCAACACGTTACATCAGAATTTCTACAAGTACGTAGTACGTGAACACCCAAATATATGCACCTTTCTTCTCCGACCAAACATCCATATATATATATATATATATATATATATATATATATATATATATATATATATATGAGATATAACACACCATTCGTTAGTGAACTCTCGCGAAATGAGCACATTGGTCATACAAGTCTCAAAACGTGAAAAAGTGGTCACTTTGGTTTGTTTCATGAGCAAATGGGTCACTTCCCCCTTTCGAGCCGTGACGGGGCCGACATGGCTTGCTGACTCAGTGTGGGGCCCATTGTCTGTACTTTTCTCTGGTAGTTAAGTTCACGCTGGAGGGACGATTTTTATGCAATGCGGCCCCTATAGTTTTTTGTGCTGGGTTTTTTTGCAAAATGTACGACGGATCTCGGTCAAATTCCCCAATTCACCCAGATTCGGGCAAATCCCTAGCTTTTCTTCTCATGCTGCCCTCTCTCTCAATCTGCCACAGCCGTCACCTAGCTCGAGATGGACCAGTTCGAGGGAGAGAGCTGGCGGATGGAGAACAGGGAAGGGAGTATCTTCTTCCCGGTGGAGACCGGGAGGCGCTGCGACCCGGAGATGCGGCCAGAGTTTGGTCATTGTGTGCTCCAGTGCACTGCGGGGATATACCGGCTGGAGGAGAAGCTGCGCGGTCGTGAGCTGGTCGGTACAGTGGAAGGGGACCGGCCTCCCGTGTCGCCGGCGCAGGTGGTGGTGGTGCTGGAGGCGCAATGCGGCATCTGCCGCGACGACGTCATGGTGGAGGTATGTTCGCCTCCGGCCGATTTTCATCTCCGGTTCTGGTCTGGCGATGACTACACTCACGTGCTCATCCACCACTCCCGTAAGCTTACCGCCGGCGGAGAGACCATCCAGTTTAGCCATTGGCAGCGTGGGATGGGTGGCGAGGCGTCGTCGTTGAAGTTTCTGACAAAGTTGAGCTTTGATGGGCTCCCGCAATAGGCATGGGAGGTCGAGTTCGTTGCCAAGCTTGTTAGCACTCTCGGCGGTGATCTCGTGAAGATGCTAAAGCCTACTGATCGTTGCTTCATTGTTGTTGAAGCTTGGATGAAAAATCCGAACAAACTGCCTAAAATGTATGAAGTGGAGCTACCAGAACCTGACAGACGGAAAGATTATCCAACCTCTGATTCTGACGGACCAATTTCACCGCCTACTCCTTGTCTGAAAGTTGAGAAATTTTTAGAAGATCCATGTCCTGAAGGTTATAGATCACAGTCCAATCTTAACTGAGTTGCCGTCTCCGTACGATTACGACAAAGAATCAAACAGTGCTCACTGTAACACTTTCAGTTGCTATCCTGGTACAATAGATGGCGCAGAGAGGGCATATGTTGGTGGTGGGCATGGCTTTGCAGGGCTAGGGTCCGATGGGCATGCAGGAGGACTGTTCAAGATTTAGTTTGAATATCTCTAGTTTGAATTGTGGCAATGTAGCCGTTGTGCCTGATTTGTGGCAGTGTAGCCTATGTGTTTGAATTATGGCAATGTATCCTATTGTATCCTAATTTGCTCGATGCAATTTGATGTGAACCATTTGTATCCAAATTTGCTTTATAAAGTATGTTGTATGCAATTCAAATGACACATGACACTACATATGAGAGCACACATTGCTCTGCAAATATAAAAGGTCTTGCACAGATAACAAGTTCAGAACTACTAAAAGGACTTGATCAGTTTCAAACTAGCACTGAATTACCAAAAGGACATGATCAGTTTCAAACTAGCATTGAATTACCAAAAGGACATGATCAGTTTCAAACTAGCACTGAATTACAAAGTAGTGTTTTAGTCTTGTGGTGCTGATTGTGTGTTGTTGATCTCCTCTTCATCCATGCTTGTGGCAGCTGCAGTTCTTGCTCCTCTTCTACCTCCTGTTGCTCTTCTTGCTCCTCCTCTTGCTCCTCTCCTACCACCTGTTGCTCCTCTCCTACCACCTGTTGCTCCTCGTCTTGCTCCAAACAGAAGATATTCAAAACCTCCAGCATCTGCATTCCCTGCTACAACATTGCTGCTTGTGCTAGTTGTGTCTGCATTTCCTCTTCCTCTGTTGCTAGTGCTCCCTCTACCTCTTCTTTCATTTTCACTCCCCCTATTAATTGCATTAGCTGCAGCTCTAGCCACTCTCCTCCTTCCTGACCCATCCCTTGCTATCACTGTTGATGTCCTTGGTGCTGGAATATTTGCTTTATGTTGAACAACAAATGCAGATTCACTAGGGAATAGCTGAATCTCTTCAAACACAATTTTTGGAGCCTGCATTTTATGAATTATATAACTGAAATTACTGGTAGGAAGAACATAATAGAACTGATGTACAAGTATTGCATTATATGAAATTGTTAACTCGAAAAAATGGTATAAACCACATGGCCCAGGTGAGATATCATAGAATCTTTCACATTGCAAGGATCTTTCCTGGGATCTAGTTCTACATCATCAATGTGCTTTTCAAAACATTATAGAATTAGTTAGTACTGCCTCTAGAAACTGGAATTATTTCAGTCATTTGTACAGCATATTACCTCTAGTATCTCAGGTATATCAGCATCTCCATTTTCATCAACCATTATGGGTCCTCTGTTTGGGTTTGGCATGCATATTGGCATGTCAACTTGCTCTTGCACAGTTCTTCTCTCTCTTTGGTCTTTCTTGT
This sequence comes from Elymus sibiricus, assembly GCA_039707655.1. NCBI lineage: Eukaryota > Viridiplantae > Streptophyta > Magnoliopsida > Poales > Poaceae > Elymus > Elymus sibiricus. The sequence continues at coordinate 516,858,468 of CM077672.1, read as the reverse complement.
TCTTGCTCCTCTGACCGGTCAGTTTGAGCTGTTGTTTGTGGTGTTGCTGCTGCTTGTGGTGCTGCTGCTTCTGCCCTTGCAATTTCTTTTAATCTAGGTCATTCTTTCCTGTTATGACCAGAATTTCCACAATACCCACAATGAATAGTGACCCCATGTTTGCTCAATTTTGTCCCATCCTCATTTTCTTCAGGAGCTTTTCTTATTTTTTTTGCTTGAGGGCCTGCCAACAACCTTCTCATAGAATGGAGGTTTGACTACAGGGGCATTAACATGCTCCCATTCTGACTTATCTCTAATAGGCATAACCACAGGACCATAAGCTTGCATGAAAGCATGAAGAGAATAGCAGCTAGATACCATTTGTTCAGGTTTAATTCTCTCATGTCTACAACAAGCTATTGAATGATTGCAAGGAATGCTAGTTAGCTGCCACCTTTTGCAAGTGCAGGCTCTCATGTTGAGCTCTACAATATAAGTAACATCATTGCTCAAAACTTTAAAAGTTGATTTTCCATATTCAGTAGCAAAGTAATTTGCTGCATAATCTGCATTTTTCTGAACTTTCTGTCTAATCTTTGGACAAATCTGACCAGTCCACTTCTGTAGAGCCTCTTTCTACATTTTGTTATATCTTGTCCCTATCTTACAAGCAATGTTCTCTAACATAGACAGAATAGGCAATTATCTTGCTTGTAATATCCACCTAATGAGTAGTAGTAAAGATGAGTTGTTAGTAATTATAATAGACATTTAATAAGCAGAAGTAATGAGAAGTAGTTCAGATAATTACTTGTTGAAAACTTCACATGAATTGTTTGTAAGTATGTCACACTTGACAAAATCACTGAAGAAAGCTCTGCAGTAGTCAGATGGCTTCTTTTCGTCTAGCCAAGCATGTGCTTCAGGACAATCTGCCTTGAACCTGTCCATGTTTTGCTGCCATCTTGTAGGATTGCTTGACCTTGCACATGCCCATAAGTGATTCTTCAGTGTTTCTCCCTTGTGGAGCTGGTTCAGGTTCTGGTAGCACTAGTAGAAAACAGGGCATCTGTCCCGGTTCCAGAGGGCCTTTAGTCCCGGTTCTGGAACCGGGACAAAATGATCGGGACTAATGCCCAAAACCTTTAGTCCCGGTTGGCCTACGAACCGGGACTAAAGGTGCTCCACGTGGACGCTGTGGGGCGCCCAGGCAGGAGGACCTTTAGTCCCGGTTGGTAACACCGACCGGGACTAAAGGGTCTCCACGTGGCCGCTGCGCAGCGCTCGGGCAGGAGGACCTTTAGTCCCGGTTGGTAACACCAACCGGGACCAAAAGGCAGCCACGCGTCAGCAGCTCGCAGGCGCTGGGGTTTTTTTTTTGAAAGGGGGGGGGGTAGAGGTTTTGGAGGGTTTAGGGGTTTCATATTGTGTTAGCTAGCTAATAGAGAGAAGTGACCTCTCTTTCTCCGTGCTTGGTCGACGCTAGCTACTACATATAGAGAGAACTCGACGCTAGCTAGTAAGCAAATGAAGGAAACCATTAATTACACAAGATCGTCATGAACATATATAGAGAGAAGTGACCTCTCTTTCTCCGTGCTTGGTCGAACAACAAGTTTTCGTATATCTATCCGACGCTACTACATATATACAATATAACATCCCTGACATCATCAAGCGCCAAACTCCCATTGAATTTCCGTATGGTATTCTCCCTTTTCATGTATGACGTGGTCAAGAAAGAATCCTGCCAATTCCTATTGAATTGCTCGTATGCGATCATGTGGTAGGAGTTCATCCCACATCTGCCAGATCTAATTTAAAGAAGGGGGTCAATACATATATATGAATGAAACTCAACACAATTGATGGTAATAAAATAAAATTGTGAATATTGTTTACGTACTTCAAATTGTTTGCCAGACAATTTGCCCTGCTCAGTGGTCGAGTGGCGAATGAACTCGCAAACGTAGTATCCACATAAATTATTCCCGCCTGCCTGCCACAAGCACTTTACGAGAATAGAGTTCAATCAAACTGATAATCAAGCATGATAATGGTATTGATGAAACTAGAATCAATGAGAGATGCGCGGAACTAGATAGTACTACTTACTTTGGGGTGTGTAAATCGCAGCTCGTTCTTCAGACCCGGAACCATTCCGGTGAACTGTTTCCAAACCCTACCAGGCAAAGAAAATGATTACTTGATATCAGGAAATGAACGAAAGTTGCCGATATGGTCCCGGTATTGATTGAACTTACTTCTGGAGCATTGCAGTCATGTCCGCATAATTCTTGGGATCTTTACGTCTCGAGTCTAAGACAGTTACTACTCCCCGGTCAAGCTTAATGGATAGCAGAATAAAGTGGAACCTGCGTACGCATAACTCATCAATTACAGTACTTAACCTCGAGTAAGCGAAACCGAATATGCAGAAGACAATAACACTCACTTGAAGTTGTAAGGAAAGAGTATTTCCCTTTTGTTTTGATGTCGAAGGAATGCTTTTAGCAAGTTTTCCTCGGTATCTTTAACTCTGTTTTGTACCGCCCATTCATTTACGGTATTTGGGCTAATGAACCCAATGTCATAGATTTGTCTTTTTGGGCATTCGACGATCTTCAATCTGCATAATATAGTGAGGATAATTATATATACATGCAATGAACGAGCTGAGCTAGAGACTTAATTATAGAAGTAATACTTACAGACAGTAGCAAGTCATGAGTTGTTTGTTGAGGGCCTCTTGATTGAATAACTGAAATAACTCCACAAATTCAACAGGCATCAGGTCGACTCCAATGAGGTCGTGCTCATCTTTAATTCTCACCATCAAACACTACAGGAATCAGCTGATTTGCCGTCCGCCATGGCAGACGGCAAAGGACCAGAAAGCTGACGGCAAAGGGCTTTGCCGTCAGCCGCAGACGGCAAACATGGCCGGCACTGTAAGTTACGGTAAAGAGCTTCTTTGCCGTCTGTTTTCAAACAGCGGACGGCAAAGACATTTGCCGTCAGCTTTCCTGGGAAAGCAGACGGCAAAGAAAGTTGACGGCAAAGGGTAGACGTTAGCCACGTTAGGTGTCTAACGGGAGGCTTTGCCGTCTGCCGACTGACGGCAAATGTGCCCTCCACTTTGCCATCTTCTTCATGACATCATCAGACCCGTCACCCTCCCCGCTCTTTGCCGTCTGCCGCTGCCACCACTTTGCCGTCTGCTTCATGACGTCATCAGACCCGTCACCCTCCCCGCTCTTTGCCGTCTGCCGCTGCCACCTCTTTGCCGTCTGCCACAGACGGCAAACCACACCATCCTTTGCCGTCTGCCACAGACGGCAAAGTGACCAAATGGGTTAGCCCCCAGTGCTCTCGGGTTGCACAGGTTGCTGCCACGTGGCCACTTTGCCGTCTGCGGCAGACGGCAAAGAGCCCTTTGCCGTCGGTGGCAGACGGCAAAGAGCCTTCATTGCCTCTTTTTATTCTGTTTTTTCTTATATCCAAGCATTTTCACAGCAAATATATGATATATATATATATATATATATATTACACAGGGCAAGTTTCACAGCAAACATATGATATATCCAACACATAAGTTTCATCCATACATACATAGCAAGTTCCACATAAATAGTTCCATCCATACATATTACAATAGTTTCATCCATATAGCAAGTTCCACATTGTTCAAAGGTACAAAATCAAAACAGAAAGTAAAAAAGAAGCACTCCATCAATGCAAGCTTCCGTGAAGTGAATGAAATCTGCAAAATGGGAAATAAGAAAGTTAGAAGAAGAAGACTAGAAGAAGAAGAAGACTAGAAGAAGAAGAAGAAGAAGAAGAATAAGAAAGTAAAAAAGAATCACTCCATCAATGCGAGCTTACCAAGGTTATCATGTCATTTATGAGCTAAGTAAGCTAAGTATATGACATTTATGAGCTTAGCAAGGTTATCATGCCATTTATTAGCTAAGTAAGCTACTTATGTCATAAATGAACTAAATAAGCTAAGTATAGGTCATTACTGAGCTAACCTAGGTAATTATGCCATTTTTGAGTTAACTAAGCATATTATGCCATTTTTGAGCTAACTTAGGTAAAATGGATCATTTTGGAGCTAAGTAAGCTTATTATGTCATTTTGGAGGAAAATAAGCTAAGTTTAGGTCATTATGGTAAGCATATTGGAGGAAATAAAGCTAAGTCTAGGTCATTATGGTAAGCATATTGGAGGAAATAAAGCTAAGTCTAGGTCATTATGCATTTGTTAAGCAAAACACTAGAGAAAACTTACCGTCATCACGGAGCTGAAGCACCGGGGGTGCTCGTGCCGGTAGCACCTGGAGAAGGATCGTGCGATGCTTGTCTGGAGTTACGCTGCACCAAAGATCATTTGCAATGTCTCGTTAGCATGATGACACTCAAATGTTAAGACTAGTAACTAATGACCATTCAAATGAAACTCACTGTGGTCCCCGGAGCAATGACTGGCATCGGCGGAGGGGTCTAACCGGTCTTCTCGCACACAGACTGCACATTTGGTTTTGACGAGTCAGTCATATTAGTTAGTAATGAAACGAACATTAAGTGCATGATTTGGCTAATATGCAGAAGAAACTTACCACGAGGAGCTCGTACATGGCCCGGTTCGCCATGTCATTCCGTGCCCTCTCCTCCTCCAACATCCTAGCCGTCCTCTCCTCCAACTCCCGCTCCTTCTCCGCCGCCTGCCGGTCCCTCTCCTGCAGAAGCGCCTGGGTTTTCTCTCTCTCTCTTTCTGAATAGCAGCCTGCAACACCACTCCTCGTTAGCATTGTAATCATCGAGCAGATGCACACACAATGTAATGGAGAGGAAAGAAATCTGAGTCCGTATAACTAACCTCGATGGCGAGCTCCATTGGCCGTGGACGAGGACTTATCTCAGGGGCGGAGCTCGTTTGGCGTTCCTTGATCTCCGGGAGAGTGCTAGGACAACGTATAAGTCCATCTCCAATGGCTATCGAGCCATGGGACCTCCCGCCACCAGATATCATCACCAGCTCTGGATCAATGGGACCTTGGCTCGGGTTAAAGTCCTCCCCTTTCCTCGCCTTCCCCTCATCTCTGTACCTCACGAGCTTGTTGTGCGAGGAGATGTTGGTGAAGCTCTCTGGATGATGGAGGTCAGACGCAGAGAATGCCTTGACCTTCTTGTACGAGGCAGTATGGGCCATGGCATAGAGGTCGTACACCTCTGGCACCTCCGCCTTATTGTATCGCCCCTAAAAGAGAGGAACAGAGTAAATTAGTAATTAAAGGGCTCAAGCTAGCATGATGAATTGCATGAATCATGAAGCAAACCACATACCCAGTTCCGCCCGAACTGATATAAGTTGGCGCTGCCTTGATGGTGTGGCACACCTTCCATTTGGGCATGCCGGTCCTTGGCATTGTTGTGGAGGGCTAGCCATTGGTCTGAGCACCACTCTTCCACCAACACCTCCCAACAATCCATCTGATCCGCACACCATCTCGGGGGCACCTAAGTTAGTAAAGAGAAACTTGAGCGCTACGCCTACGAATCAAATCGAGGAAACTAAGTACAAGGCCTTAAGAATAGGTAATTACCGTCATGTACTGCTCCTTCTTCAGAAACTTTTCACGGCACGCCTGCTTGGTCTTCTTAATACCACGCGAGGCGTAGTAGTCTCGAACAGCCTGCACTCGAGCCTCGTGCCGTAAGTTTTGTAGTAGGCGCTTGCACGCGGCATCGATAACCTGTGCCGTGGCCTCCTCGTATCCCTCCTCACACCTGTAGAAGGTCTGCAATCAAACGAGACAACATTGATTAGTACAATAACTAGCTATTTGAAGATTTTTAATTGTGTAAAGGAGAAATTACCCAAAACTTTTTGATCACCATCTCTGCCCTCGTGTGGCACAAGACACCGTCGATCATCTTCTCCGGCGGGGCCGGGGCAGCCAAGTAGTGCTCCCAGCTCAATCCTAGCTGTGGAACCTGACCCTCACCGGGCAAAGTGACAAACCCCGGGAAGTTTTGCCGGCAAAACACACCAAGGACGGTGTTGGCCCTGCGGACATCCGGAGCGTGGTCCCAACCCCTGCAGTATGACAAGGCCAACGCATTAGATATTTGAAGAAACGTGAAGGCAAAAGGAACAAAAAGAGTAAATGCACTTACCTCTCCCCATCGGGGAAAATCAACAACCTCTGCTCGCGGGTCGCCGTCACGGTCGGGAGCCGTGTACAACCACGCTGGTAGACGGTGGCCCCCTCAACCACCTCGTCCTCGCTATCAGCTGAATCCCCGCCACCATCAGCATGGGCACTCGGCCCCGTAGGCGGATCCGGCTAGGTACCCCATCCGGACGTCTCCTGGGACGTAGCCTGGTCCGGAGTCTCGTGGGCCAAAGTCTCGTCGGCCAAAGGCCCGTCGACCCGAGGCTAGTGGACCGGAGTCCGTGTAGCCTCCTCCTCGGACGGGTCCACCCTAGCAGTCATGTGCTCGGGTGAATCAGCTTGGGGTGGCGGCAAGGAAGGCGTACGAGCCTGCCTACCTCCTCTCCCGCGGCCACGTCCTGATCTACCTCCTCTCTTCTTCCCTCCCCGACCTCGTCCCCCGGTGGGCACCGACGCCGACGAAGAAGGGCCCGGCGGTGTCCCCATACTGTCCAACAACGCTCGGCGGAGAGGTACGGGTGGAATGGAACCCCTCCCACCACGCGCCAATGAAGAAGGAGCCTCGGAGCGCTTCGGACCCGCGCCCACCATCTTTCAACACCTGCCATGACAAAGAGTAAACGAAATTAGTACAACATAAAAAAATGTAATACCGACATGAATAATAAAAATGGAATACCTAACATGAACTAATTAATAATATATATGTACATAATAATAATTGAATACCTGACATGAACTAATATTAATCTTCATCGTCTATATATGCTCCGGGGTCAATTAATGCATCATCATCATCACTATCAGTAATGACGTGCTCATCATCATCATCAATAAATGCATCAACATGTGGAAGGCCTCCTTTACGTAATTGGTCAAGCATTGACAGGTCATCTGCAGCAGTAACCTCTTCTTGTTCCGGCTCTTCTTGTTCCGGCTCTTCTTGTTCCGGCTATTCTTGTTCCGGCTCAGGGGTGAAGTCGGATTCACAATCGCTGTTTACTTCAATGTTCTGGGGTGAAGTAGAGCGGTTCTTGAAATGTTTTTTGGAAAGACGTGTTTCTTGGAAGAATTCTCCTTCATATGTGTCTGGGTTAATGTGAGGTTCATAATCCTCTTCATATGTGCCATCGATGCTTCAATTCTACGTTTATTTTTACATTTTGCTCGAAGCGTCTTCTGCATCCTCTCAGTTGCGTAGCCCCAACGATTCTGCATGGGCCCCCCCAATCGTGCCTCGGTCGGGAGATGCAAAATCAAATGCTGCATTGGATTAAAGTAGCCCGGTGGGAAGATCTTCTCTAACATGCAGATCAACTCCGGCGCCAACTCTTCCATTTCATCTAGCAAGCCAGGCGATAGTTCTTTCGCACAAAGAACACGGAAGAAATAGCTCAGCTCTGCCAGTACTAGCCATTCATCCTCAGGGATAAAGCCACGCAACATCACCGGCATTACCCGCTCAAGCCATATGTGCCAATCATGACTCTTGAGACCAAATATTTTCAATTTTTCAAGACTAGCTCCCCTCTTTAGATTCACTGCATACCCATCGGGGAACATCAACTCCTTTTTCACCCACAGGATAATTTCCCTCATATCTGGCCTTCCAAGATTGAACCATGCCTTTGGCTTCGTCCAGTTCTGCTTTCCTTTCGGTTGTCGCATGTTTTGTAACGGTCTATCACATAGAGCCTCCTGATCGACTCTAGCCTTTGGATTATCCTTTGACTTCCCCTCTATGCCGAACAATGTACCAAAGAGGGCCTCGGCGACATTCTTTTCAGTGTGCATCACGTCGATGTTGTGTGGGCAAAGGAGGTTTGTGAAGTAAGGCAGATCCCACAAGCATGTCTTGTGAGTCCAGGCGTGTTCCGAATTATACCCCTTGAAATACCCTGGACGCTCTGGATCCGGCTCGAGAGCGTTTAACTGATCCAGGGTCTGTTGGCCTGTCAACGCAGGTGGTGCAGAGTTTTTGACAACTCTACCTTTGATGAATTTCTTCTTGTCTTTTCTGAACTTATGGCGAGGATCCAGGAACTGTCTATGCAAGTCGAAGCAAGAATACTTGCGACCCGCATCCAGCCAACGAAACTCAAGAGCTGCCTTGCATGTGGGGCATGGGAACCTTCCATGCACACACCAGCCAACGAATAGCGCATACGCCGGCAAGTCATGCATCGAGTACATGTACCACACATGCATTAGGAAGTTTTTTTTTGTACCGGCGTCGTATGTCTTGATCCCATTATCCCAAGCTTCTTGCAATTCATCCTTAAGCGGTTGCATGTACACATTCATACTCTTCCCCGGATAGTTGGGCCCCGGAATTATCAACGTCAGGAAAATGTTCTTTCTTTGCATAATCTGTCCGGGGGGGGAGATTGAGTGGAATGACAAATATAGGCCAACAACTGTATTGGGTTGCCATCATACCAAACACATTGAACCCATCCGTGCTGATGGCGACTCGAGGATGCCTTGGATCTGCCACTTTATCATGATGTATTGCATCGAAGTGCTTCCAGGCAAAAGCGTCCGATGTGTGTACCAACATCTGATTCCCATCTGCATCTAGTTCGGTTCTTTTGCCCAATTTGTGCCATGTCATCTGTCTGGCCGTCTCTTCGACCATGAAAAGACGTTGAAGTCTTGGTATGATTGGCATATACCGAAGAACATTAACTGGGATTTTAGTCTGACTCTTCTCACCCATACCGTTGTCTACCACAACATACCTGGAAGACTTGCAAATGGGACAATAGTTCAAGTCCGCATACTCAAGCCTAAATAAGGCACATCCATTCTCACAGGCATCTATCTTCTCATAGGGCATCTTAAGTACACGGAGGATTTTGTCCGACTGGTACAGGTTTGCAGGCATTACATGGCCTTTGGGTAGAAAGCGTCCAAATAGTGTCATCATCGCGTCGTAGTATTCTCTACCCAAGTTGAATTGAGCCTTCAGAGCCATTACTTGTGCGATGGCATCCAGCTGACAAAGCTCAGTGTGCTCGTGGAGAGGACGTTTTGAAGACTCCAACATATCATTGAAGGCCTTTGCAGATTCCTCCATCTCATCGTCCGAATCCCGAGCATCATCAAAGTCTTCCACCATATCTTCAATCCCAGTACCATGCTCGTCGATGCGATGACGGCCCACCTCAGCTCTGGCACGTTGGGCAGACTCACCATGAAATGTCCAGACTGTATAAGCAGGCGTAAAACCCCACTTCTGCAGGTGTTTACTCATTTCAAGCTCTGTCCTCTTATTATAGTTGCCGCACCGGACACAGGGGCACTAGGTTTTTCTCTGGCCATTTGCAAATGCGGCTCTCACAAAACCCCTTGGTTTTTGTTAACCATTCATCGGTCCTGTCTTTCTGACTAGTGTGACCGGTGTACATCCACGCACGATCACTCATCTTGCCTAGCTACTGGACACACAAGAAATATATACATAATTCAGCAAACCATATTCATCAGTTAATGGAGTTTGTCAGGTTTATTACGTCCATGCAACCTAGACGCTAATAGGTAAAGATAGGTCCTAATCCCACCCGAGTATGTGTAGATTGGGTTCGTTTTCCCATGCTCTGCTCCGGATCCGACGCAAAATTTCGGCAGCACCACCCCACTGTTCTCCTGATACATGTCTCGGCAATAAGCAGAGAGGATGTGTACCCGGAGAACAACAGGGAGGCACTGACGAAATTCAGCATCGGATCCGGAGCAGAGCATATGGGAAAACGAACCCAATCTACACATACTCGGGCTGTCCATGGATAACGTTGGACAATTCGAAAGAATCACGGTTATAAATATGCAAATGCATGCATATTTATAGATGTAACCCTTTCGAACGGGAGACGCATAGTGGTCACGCATACTGATGATTGAAGACACCTATAGCTAGCAAATTTCATCGGCACGAAGACCGGAACAGAGCAAATGAAGGGGGGAGGAGGAGATGTCATTTGTGCTCACCCACGAACGCAGGGGCGGAGATCGTCGAACGCACGGGGAGGTCGTCGAACACCAGACCCTCGCAGCGACGAAACAACTGCACATTTAAATCCACCCAATCAACACAAATATATATGATGTTTTTCATAACAAAATCAGAAAATATATGACCTAACTCATAATTCACAAATATATGATGGGTGTCGGGTCGGGGTGTCGGGGTGTCGGGTTGACTTTCATTCCGTCGATGCTCCCTTCAACAACTCTCACCTCTCAAGTGGTGGTATATATGTATGGTGGGGCACTCCTTGCCTGTTAATTTCGACCGTCGGTGATGGTCGTTACTCCCATCCCTTGATGCGTTACCAAGGTCTCACAGCAAGAGATGAGGAGCAACGACCACCTACGACAACAGCCGGTGTCTTTCCTCTTATAACATCTCTCATCTCTCAATGTTATTTCGACCGTCGGTGACGGTCGGTCTTTTCGTCCTCCCCCTGCTTTACCAAGGTCTCAAAGGGGGAGGACGAGAAAGGCCGACCACCTACGAACAGCCGGTATCCTTCCTTCAAGAGCATCTCTTCTCTCACTCTCATCTCTTTCAAAAGGAAGCACCATCAGAATGAAAGTCAACACACTACATACCAAATTAATAGCGATGCATACTTATTGGCCCTAAACCCTACTCTACAAGACAGTATTTTACAATAGCATGCAGCAACAGCAAATCAGTAGCATCAGCAAGCAGCAACACCACAACAGCAACAGCAGCAAGCAATTAAAGTAAGCACTAGCTATAGCACCAGCAGCAAGCAGCAGTACTATAGCACCAGCAACAAACATGCAACAACAGTCAAGCACTACCACCAACTATTCAGTGAACTAGCAACAACAACAAAGCAAAAACAGTATATATGCAATAACAACAAGCAGTAGCCTCAAGCACCAGCAGCACCAGAGTAGGAGGAGCTCACCAGCCAACACAGTAGGTTTTGTAGAATATTGAGAATTATAGATAATTACATTGATCTCTTATCCACATTAGTTTACAAAATACATTTCTAACATTAATTATATAAGCTACTGCCTCTGTAAACAAAACTAGATGACATTTTAGTCTAGTGACAATGTTATTGTTTGCTCTTCTCTACAATGTCATCTGCCACAATCTCATCTAGTTTTTTTTTGCGGGAACACATTGTCACTAAGTATTTTAAGACATTGTAATTATCTATCACATTGTCTATAGAAGAGCAAAGCAATAACATTATCTATAACATTGTAATTATCTAGTTTTTTTTTCTGTTCTTGCTCTTCTTCTTCTTCCTTTCCTTTTTCCTCTTCTTCTTCTCCTCCTCTCCTCCTTTTTCTTTTTCTTCTTCTTCTTCTTCTTCTTCTTCTTTTTTCTTCTCCTCCTCCTCTTCTTCTTCTTCTTCTTCCTTCCTTTTTCCTCTTCTTCTTCTCCTCCTCTCCTCTTTTTTTCTTCTTCTTCTTCTTCTTTTTTCTTCTCCTCCTCCTCCTCTTCTTTTTCTTCTTCTTCTTATTCTAATATTGACTAACCTAAAATATGACTAACCTAAAATCTTGTAACATCCCTAGCACTAACCTAGTTCTTTTCCTAGTTCCTTTGTAACATCCCTAGCACTAACCTAACAGTACTAAGTAAAAACAGAGAAATAAAAAAAACAGAGAAATAAAAGAAACAGAGAAATAAAAAAAAACAGAGAAATAAAAAGAAAACCTCACCAGACAGCGAGGGCGGCGGGCAGGGGCGGCGGGGCGCTGGGGCAGCGTGGCGGCAGACCGAGGCAGGCCGGGGCGGTGGGGCCTCGGGGCGGTGGGGCGCCGGGGCGGCCGCAGCGACGGGCCGGCTGGCCGGGGCGGTGGGGTGGCTGGCCCGGCGAGCGGCGGGGGTCAGGGGCGGCGGGGGCGGTGGTGGTCAGGGGCGGCGGCCGGGTGCGGTGGGGATCAGTGGGAGAGAAAGAGAGAGGGGGAGAGAGAGAAGAGAGAGAGGGGAGTGGGAGGTGGGGCGGGCCGGCCGTTACCTAACCGTTAGGGTATTTCGTTTTGCCGTCTGCTAGCAGACGGCAAAGAACTCTTTGCCGTCTGCTAGCAGACGGCAAAGAGGTGGGGGGTGGGCCGTTACAGCTCTGGCCTCAACTGGACCCAACCCACTTCTTTGCCGTCTGCTAGCAGACGGCAAAAGAAGTGCCTGATGGCAAATATGATCTTTGCCATCAGCCAGTTCTTTGCCGTCTGTTTTTTGAAAGCGGACGGCAAAGACCTCCTTTGCCGTCTGCTAGCAGACGGCAAAGAAGTGGCTGATGGCAAATCCTCTGATTCCAGTAGTGAAACTATCGGACCCATTCTTCCTGCAGCTTTCCAAGTACCACTCATGCAATCTTCGCATCATCGTTGTTAGATGAGGATGATTAGGTTTGACGAGAGGCTTCCCGTGCTCGTATCTAAAGATCTCTACTACCTCAGCCGTTTCAAACTGTACATCATCGCCCACGTAATCACCAAGAGTGGTACCGGGCAGTAGCCCCGGATGATTAGCGATATCGCTAGACACCTTGAGCGGGGGGCACGATTGCTTCTCCTGTTCGCCGAGCTGGGGAATTGTTTTCCCACTTCTTCGTCTTGAAGCACTGGCAGTACTTCCCGACCGCCGCGCTTCATCACATGTCTTTTCAATACAGCGGTCATAGTTGAATTGCGGCGGAGGCGGTGGTGGTCGCTTAAGGGCATCCAGAGTGCGCTTCGCTTTCACCGGATCTATTGTTTCCTTCGGAGCTGGACGTTTCCGTTCAAAATGGGCCTGCAGTTCGGCTTTCACGATGTCATCAGTTTCCTTGTCAGTCCTCTCATATGGTAACTTTTGAGGAACCCTGAGGCTTGGACCAAATTTGAATTTCTTCCTGCCTTTTGTACTGCTAGCCGCCGGAGCGGCGGCGGTGGCTCTCTTCCGCTGTTGCTGAGGCGGCGGAGTCCGCTGACGCGTCGGAGGAGGCGGAGGAGGAGGCGGAGTCCGCTGACGCGCCGGAGACAGCTGAGGCGGAAGAGGACTCTGCTGAGGGGCCTCATCTGGCTGAGTCTGCTGAGGGGCCTCATCCGACTGAGCTAGACTGTGAGGAGTCTGCTGAGGGGCCTCATCCGGCTGCGTCTGCTGAGGCGGCGTCCAGTTTGGAAGCTTGATGTTCTCCTTTCTCAATAGATAGGTACTCCTAAAGGCATTTTCCAGAAGATTATCCCCTTCACCTGTAGGGTAGTCAAGCTCCAGCCCCTCAAGTCCCTCCATTATTTCATCCACCATGACAATAGCATAGCCATGTGGAATCGGACGGCAATGGAAAGTTCCCTCAACTCGAGGAGGTAAAACAGAGCCGACCGCCGCCTTCAAGGTCAGGTTCTGGCATTTCGCCATTAGCACACAATGTTTAGCCTCCGTGATACTATCCACGGGGTAGCAAGGAGCCGTGAAATCAGGCTGAATGAGCTCCGTGGAAGCCACGCTGCTTCTCCGCTGAGATGGTGGGGTAGCTTCTGGGGCAGTGTCGAAGGAAGGATCTTCGTGCCGCTGAGATGGTTGGCCGGTAGCTCGCTGGCTCTCAAGTTCCTCTAGTTTCGCTAATCTTGCACTGAGCTTCTGCATTTCGCTTGCTTCCTCTTTCTTCTTTCTCTCTCGGCTTCTATACCCACCGCTGTCGGGAAACCCATGCACCCACGGAACAGAGCCTGATGTGCCTCGTGTTCGTCCAGGGTGTTCAGGATTCCCAAGGGCCTGTGTCAGCTCGTCATTCTCTCTGTCGGGATGTAACCTCCCTTCCTGTGCTGCCTTAATTGCTTCCTCAAGCTTCTTGACGGGTATTGCAAGTTGAGCTTTCGTCCAAACACACTTCCCTGTTTCTGGGGCCAAAGTTCCCCCAACCCCGAAGAACCAAGTCCTTGACCGATCTGGCCAGTGCAATGTCGCTGGTTGGACCCCTTTAGCAAGCAGGTCTTGCTCAGCTTTGTCCCACGTAGGCCGGGCTTTGCTGTAGCCACCTGACCCCGTAACATGGTGATACTGCTTCTTTGCAGCATTTAGCTTATTTGTCGCTGACCTTTGCTTGCCCTTCTCCGATTTCTTGTAGGCCACAAATGCGGGCCAGTGATCTTTTATCTTCTCATATGGACCGAAGAATTCTGGAGTCTTGTCTTTCTCGACAAACTTTTTGTTCAAATCTTTCTTCCAGTTCTTGAATAGTTCTGCCATCTTCTTAAGAGCAAACGCCTTGACCTTATTCGGATCCGCCTCTGGCGGTAGGCTGAAATTTTTCATCAGCGAGGTCCAAAGATCATCTTTCTGTCTATCCTGGACATAAGAAACTTCAGGGTCCTTCTTCTTATTCCATTCTTGGATGCTGATCGGGACGCTGTCCCTAACAACCAGTCCGCACTGATGTATAAATGTGTCCCTGCTCCGCTTGGGAGCAATCGGTTGGCCATCTCGACCGACTTCTTCGATCGTGAACCTTTCATCCTAGCGCAACCTTTTCTTCGGGCCTCGTCTCCTTACGGAAGTTTGGCTCGATCCGGAGGGCTAATTAAAAGAAGAAAGAAGCGTTAATATATGTACATACAAAACAATTAATGCATCAAGTCAGCAGAGGCTTAATTAATATATGTATATATACCTCGCCGGACTTTGCAACAGTTAAGGCTCCCTCCTACGTTCGGTCACCGGAGCCGTCATGATCTCCTTCCTCCTCCGTTCGGTCACCGGAGCCGTCATGATCTCCTTCCTCCTCCATTGGATCACCGGAGCCGTCATCCTCTCTTTCCTGACCTTCGGTGTCGTTGAGAAATGACAAGGTGATATCACCTCCGTCGCGGATTATATCCCCCAACAACTCTTCTTTTTCTAAGTCTCTGTCCATAGTTTCTGCAAATATTACAACCATGAGAGATGGATTAGTGGCAAACATAGACCTAGCTAATTACAACCATGAGAGATGGATTAGTCGCAAACATCATGCAAAGTTATTGGGGGTTATACTTTCGAGAGAGGATACTTTGCGAATCGCCTCCCCCCTCATAGTCGTCGACGATCGTCGAGGACTCCTCCCCCCTCATGGTGGTCGAAGATACTTTGCGGACACCCCCCCTCATGTCGAAGTTATCGGGGATATGTTGAATTCCCGAGAGAGTTAGGGCTGTTCTAACGCGGTACTACACGATATAGGTGAAGGGGGATAACATCCGGGAATGTTTTCTCGAAGTCTGCATTTTCGGACAGATGAACCGGAGGGGGACGGTTCCAGGTTCGCTATGCTTTACAAACTTTGTTAGATGATCGCCATTGATCTATAGTTCTAACGGAGACACTTCATATAAGTGTTTTACATGGACAAAAAAATTCTAACTTTGTTACAAACATATGAACATATGAACATTTTCTATATACATCAATCCATCCATCCATACATATATACATACATAAATGAACATAAAAAAATTTAAGAAAAAAAATTCTATGAACATAAAAAATTCTAACTTTGTTACAAACATATGAACATATGAACATATGAACATTTTCTATATACATCAATCCATCCATCCATACATATATACCTACATACATGAACATAAAAAATTTAAGAAAAAAAATGTAGGGCGGCGGCGGCGGCGGCGGCAGCGCAGGGCAGGGTTGGCGGCGGCGGCGGCAGCGCAGGGCAGGGGCGGCGGTGGCAGCGCAGGGGAAGGGGGGCGAAGCTCACTGGGGGTGGCGTCGGGGCAGGAAGCGGCGGCGTCGGGGCAGGGCTCGGCGGCGTCGGGGCAGGGAGCGGTGGCCGGCGTCGGGGTCAGGGCAGGGACGGCGACGGGGTCGGGGGAGGAGCAGCCTGGCGGCGTCGGGGAAGAAGAACTGAGATTTGGAGAAAACTGCTAAGTGCTGCTTATATAGCACAGCCCTTTCGTCCCGGTTGGTGGCTCGAACCAGGACGAAAGGCACCCCTTTTGTCCCGGTTGGTGCCACCAACCGGGACTAAAGGTCAATTTCAACAGCCCAAAGGGCGGGAAGCAGAGACCTTTAGTCCCGGTTGGTGGCTCCAACAGGGACGAAAGGGGGGCCTTTCGTCTCTGTTCGAGCCACCAACCGGGACGAAAGCGCTGTGCTGCCGCAGCCAAAAGTTTAGTCCCACCTCGCTAGTTGAGAGGGGCTCGGAGTGGTTTATAAGCGCTGCTGCCGCTGCCCTCTTGAGCTCCTCTCTAATGTGGGCAGTACATGCCTATCTCACGCCCTGTTGGGCCTGCTAGCAATGCGGGCCTGCATCCTGGCCCATTTGTAGGGTTTCTAGTCGTATGCAGGCCGTGGTGGCTAGTAGGTGGGCCTTTTTTTTATTTTTTGCATATGTTATGTTTTTAAAATTTTAATGTTATTTTTGGATATGTTATTTTTAGTTATATAATTTTAGTTGCATAAATTTTATATAATTTTAGTTGCATAAGTTTTATTTTTTATTGATTCTTTTTAGTTGATTCCTTTTGCTATTAGAGTTTTATAAAAGATTTTTAGTTTTCTATTAAAGTTTGTAACAAAAAATACTTTATGAAAATTCTTTTTACTATTAAAATTTTAATAAATAAATACTTTAATAATTTTAGTTATTATTATTTTGATTATTTTTAGTTGATTATTTTTGCTATTAAAAAATATTATATTTAATTGATTCTTTTTAGTTCATTCTTTTTGCTATTAGAATTTTATGAAAGCTTTTTAGTTCATTCTTTTTGCTATTAGAGTTTTATAAAAGCTTTTTGATTCATTCTTTTTGCTATTAATTCATTCTTTGAGCTAAATGAACTTGAAATTTAAAAGCAGTACAAATGAACTCTGAAAAGGTTGAAAGTTGGCATGGTATCATCATTTCACCCACATAGCATGTGCTAAAAAGTTGAGAGGGTTACGGCAAAAACTCGATGCACTTCGTGTACAAAATGGACAATCTCTTTCGAAGTATCACGGTTTCAGACGAAAACTCATATGTTACAAAAGGCATTTCATTTCTTGACATGTAACTGCAGTGATATTGTAGATCAAAGCCATCATCAGAATAGTTGTGGAGAGAAAGTCTTCACTTTTTCTTCGTGTGTTTCCCTTGCTTATTGCGCCGTAACCATGGATAATCTTCATCGTTTAACAGGGTGCTTGGGTCAGCCTTCACTTTGAAGGGAGGAATTTCATGAAACTTTTCATAATCTTCAGACATGTCTGTCTTGCCCTCCACTCCCACGATGTCTCTTTTCCCTAAAAGAACTATGTGGCGCTTTGGCTCATCGTATGATGTATTCGCTTCCTTATCTTTTCTTTTTCTCGGTTTGGTAGACATGTCCTTCACATAGAAAACCTGCGCCACATCATTGGCTAGGACGAATGGTTCGTCTGTGTACCCAAGATTGTTGAGATCCACTATTGTCATTCCGCACTGCGAGTCTACCTGTACCCCGCCTCCTGACAGATTGACCCATTTGCACCGAAACAAAGGGACCTTAAAATCATGTCCATAGTCAAGTTCCCATATGTCCACTATGTAACTATAATATGTGGCCTTTCCCCTGTTGGTTGCTGCATCAAAGCGGACACCACTGTTTTGGTTGGTGCTCTTTTGATCTTGGGCGATCATGTAAAATGTATTCCCATTTATCTCTTACCCTTGGTAAGTCAATACAGTCGAAGATGGTCCCCTGGCCAACAAGTACAGCTCATCTCCAACAATGTTGTTACCCATGAGATGTGTTTGCAACCAACTGCCAAAGGTCCTGATGTGTTCACCTGTAATCCAGTCGTCACACTGCTCCGGGTGTTTGGAGCGCAGAATATTCTTGTGTTCATTGACATACGGGGTCACCAAGGTAGAATTCTGTAGAACTGTGTAGTGTGCTTGAGCCCAAGAATGCCCGTCCCTACATATTATTGAGTCCGCTCCTAGCGTGCCTTTTCCAGTCAGTTTCCCCTCATACCGCGATTGAGGGAGACCAATCGGCATAAGGTCAGGAATAAAGTCAACACAAAACCCAATGACCTCCTCTGTTTGATGGCCCATGGAGATGCTTCCTTCTGGCCTAGCATGGTTACAAACAAATTTCTTTAAGACTCCCATGAACCTCTCAAAGGGGAACATATTGTGTAGAAATACAGGGCCCAGAATGGCAATCTCGTCGACTAAATGAACTAGGACGTGCGTCATGATATTGAAGAAGGATGGTGGGGACACCAGCTCAAAACTGACAAGACATTGCATCAAATCATTCTTTAACCTTGGTAGGATTTCTGGATCAATTAACTTCTGAGAGATTGCATTGAGGAATGCACATAGCTTCACAATGGCTAATCGAACGTTTTCCGGTAGAAGCCCCCTCAATGCAACCGGAAGAAGTAGCGTCATAATCAAGTGGCAGTCATGAGACTTTAGGTTCTAGAACTTTTTCTCTGGGATATTTATTATTCCCTTTATATTGGACGAGAAGCCTGACGGGACCATCATACTGAGCAGGCATTCAAAGAAGATTTCCTTCTCTTCTTTGGTAAGAGCGTAGCTGGCAGGACCTTCATACTGCTTTGGATGCATGCCGTCTTTTTCGTGCACACGTTGCTGGTCCTCCCGTGCCTCCGGTGTATCTTTTGTCTTCCCATACACGCCCAAGAATCCTAGCAGGTTCACGCAAAGATTCTTCGTCACGTGCATCACATCGATTGCAGAGCGGACCTCTAGGTCTTTCCAATAGGGTAGGTCCCAAAATATAGATTTCTTCTTCCACATGGGTGCGCGTCCCTCGGCGTCATTCGAAACAGATTGTCCGCCAGGACCCTTTCCAAAGATTACTTGTAAATCCTTGACCATATCAAGTATGTGATCACCAGTACGGAGGGCGGGCTTCTTCTAGTGATCTGCCTCACCTTTGAAATGCTTGTCTTTCTTTCGACATTGATGGTTGGTCTAAAGAAATCGACGATGTCCCAGGTACACATTCTTCCTGCATTTCTCCAAATATATACTTTCGGTGTCATCTAAACAGTGCGTGCATGCGTGGTATCCCTTGTTTTTCTGTCCTGAAAGGTTACTGAGAGCAGGCCAATCATTGATGGTTACAAACAGCAACGCATGTAGGTCAAATTCCTGTTGTTTGTGCTCATCCCACACACGTACACCTTTTCCATTCCACAGCTGTAAAAGTTCTTCAACTAATGGCCTTAGGTACACATCAATGTCGTTGCCGGGTTGCTTAGGGCCTTGGATGAGCACTGGCATCATAATGAACTTCCGCTTCATGCACTACCAAGGAGGAAGGTTATAGATACATAGAGTCACGGGCCAGGTGCTATGATTGCTGCTCTGCTCCCCAAAAGGATTAATGCCATCTGCGCTTAACCCAAACCATACGTTCTTTGCGTCACCTGCAAAGTCCCCCCACCTTCTCTCGATTTTTCTCCACTGCGACCCGTCAGCGGGTGCTCTCAACTTCCCGTCTTTCTTACGGTCTTCTTTGTGCCATCGCATCAACTTGGCATGCTCTTTGTTTCTGAATAGACGTTTCAACCGTGGTATTATAGGAGCATACCACATCACCATGGCAAGAACCCTCTTCCTGGGGTGCTCGCCCTCAACATCACCAGGGTCATCTCATCTGATCTTATACCGCAATGCACCGCATACCGGGCATGCGTTCAAATCCTCATACTCCTCACCGCGGTAGAGGATGCAGTCATTAGGGCATGCATGTATCTTCTGCACCTCCAATCCTAGAGGGCATAGAACCTTCTTTGCTTCGTACGTACTGTCAGGCAATTCGTTATCCTTTGGAAGCTTCTTCTTCATTATTTTCAGTAGTTTCCCAAATCCGTTGTAAGATACACCATTGTCTGCCTTCCATTGCAGCAATTCCAGTGTGGTACCGAGCTTTGTGTTGTCATCTTCGCAATTTGGGTGCAACTCTTTTTTGTGATCCTCTAACATGCGATCGAACTTCAACTTCTCCCTTTCACTTTGGCATTGTCTCTTTGCATCAACAATGACCCGACGAAGATCATCATCGGGCACATCGTCTGGTTCCTCTTGATCTTCAGCTTACCCCGTTGCAGTATCACCGTATTCAGGGGGATAGTTGTCATCATCCTCTTCTTCTTCGTTGTCTTCCATCATAACCCCTCTTTCTCCGTGCTTGGTCCAAACATTATAGTGTGGCATGAAACCCTTCTCAAGCAGGTGGACGTGAAGGGTTTTCAAGTTAGAGTAATCCTTCGTATTCTCACAGACAGGGCATGGACAATACATAAAACCATTCTGCTTGTTTGCCTCAGCCACTTCGAGAAATTTATGCACGCCCTCAAGATACTCGGAGGTGCGTCGGTCACCGTACATCCATTGCCGGTTCATCTGCATGCATTATATAATTAAGTGTATCAAAAACCATTACAGAACATCATGAATAGAGAAGTGACCAAATTAATACAAGTTCATCATCACATTAAAACCAAAGTACAGTAGTGATCAAATGTTATTACTGAAAAAATAAATACATAAAGTTCATACATATATAGTTCTCATAGAACAACATATAGCTCTCTAGAGCATCTAATTAAAACATACATTGAAACTATGAAAAACATTTAAATGCAACAACAAATGCGATCATAATCGCAACTAAGGTAACAATTGATCGAACGGCATAATGATACCAAGCCTCATTATGAATGGCATATTTTCTAATCTTTCTAATCTTCAAGCGCATTGCATCCATCTTGATCTTGTGATCATCGACGACATCGGCAACATGCAACTCCAATTCCATCTTCTCCTCCTCAATTCTTTTCAATTTTTTCTTCAAGTAATTGTTTTCTTTTTCAACTAAATTTAATCTCTCGACAAGAGGGTCGGTTGGAATTTCTGGTTCACATACCTCCTAGATAAAAACATCTATGTCACATTGGTCGGCATAATTGTCATAAACACTAAATGAAACAAATCATAATAAAAGATAATATACCACATCCGAATCATAGACAGGACGAGGGCCGACGGGGGCGGATACCAAAACCATGGCACTATATAATAACAAACAATAATAAAAGTAAGAAAATTATACAAGTATCTATCTAAATCATACAAGTAAGAATTTTTTCTTTTAGAAAGAAGATAAGAACAAGAGGCTCACCACGGTGGTGCCGGCGACGAGATCGGCGCGGGCGATCGACGGCGGTGAGGACGGGGACGGGACGGGACGGACCACCAAACCTAGACAAATCTTGAGGAAAATGGATCTTGGAGGTCGAGCATGGAGAGGAGAAAGCATAAATGTGGCTCGGGCATTTCATCGAACACCTCATGTGCATGCATAGAAGGGAGAACAGAGCAACGCATGCACACCTCCCACACGGACAAAAAACAGAGGAGAGGGTGGGCAGGGGCTATGTATAGGCATCTCTTTAGTCCCGGTTGGTGGCTAGAACCGGGACAGAAGACTGACCTTTAGTCCCGGTTCCAGCCACCAACCGGGACTAAAGGTGCTGCGCCAGGAGCGAGGCCCATTAGTCCCGGTTCGTGTCTGGAACCGGGACCAAAGGGGTCAGACGAACTGGGATCAATGGCCCCCGAGGCCCGGCCGGCGCCCAGGCCTCACGAACCGGGACTGATGCACCCATTGGTCCCGGTTCGTAAGGGAACCGGGATTAATGCCCTTATCTGGCCTGGACCAAAGCCCTGTTTTCTACTAGTGTAGAGGTGTCTGATATAAAACCTATATTCAGAGTCAGGGAACACTTCTCTCACTGCTTTCATCAAACCCTGCATCACACCAAAAACAATGAGCTATGTTATGTTATGACACAATGAGCTATGTTATAAGCACATAGATATAAGGAATTTTTATTTTCACCACACCTTCTGTTTATCACTCATTATAGAGATAGTTGATGTGTTAATGATGTTGAGATCATTTTTCAAAGTAGTGAGAAACCACATCCAGCTACCATGGCACTCCACCTCTACAACATCCATTGCAATTGGGTATATGCAATCATTAGGATCTACTCCAATTGCTGTCAATATCTGTCCACCATATTTTGTCCTTATGTGTGTTCCATCTATACACATTATAGGCCTACATCCAAGTAGCCATCCTCTTTTACAAGCATCCAAACATAGGTACAAAGTGCTCAATGTTTCACCCATCCTTTTCAAGAAGAAAGTAGTGCATGGGTTATCTCTCCTTAGCTCATGTCCATAGTCCCAAAGCTGTCCATATTGGGCCTCCTCATCTCCTCTAATCTTTTGTAGACATGATAACCTAGCTCTTGCTAACTTAAACCTATTTGGCTTCAGGTTGTACTTCTTCTGCACTTTGTTTTGAAAAGCTGACAAACTCATCTTTGGGTCATCTCTGAATTCTTCAACAAACTTTTGTGCTAGCAATGGAGCAGTCATTTCTTTCACTTCCCACACCCTCTCACAAGTATGCTCTCCAACAAATGTCTTTATCAGCATGCACTCAACTCTACTAACGCTAACAGCAACCATTCTCCAAGGGCAGCCTTCAACACATTTTGCTTCAATTCTAGTTGAATTGTTCCTTGTCTTTGTTATTTTCACTCTATTCTTCACTATGTACATGGACAAAGCATTCCTTAATTCTGCTGGGTTTGAAAACACCATCCCAAGTTTAAATGTTGGGTCTTCCATGTCTGTCATTTTGTTGAAAGCAGGGAAATCAAATTTTGTCCTATCTTCACTCTCTGGCAGCTCTAAAGTCTCACTATCAACAACATCTGGATCTTCACCACTAGCATCTTCTTTTACCACTTTCCTACTTGCAGCAATTATGTCATCTGGGACAGAAGTGTCAACATTTTCATCAAATAAAGTGTCATCCCCAGCTTCAAAATCATAGTCAGAGTCTGCAAAATCTGGATCAATACTAGAGTCTGATGCATAGCTAACCTCTTCCTCTTCACTCTCATCAGAAAGTAATTGTTCATTACAATCATGTTCCTCAGCAGCACTGTCCTCTTGTTCTAAAACCTCAGGAAACAAATTCTCCTTCCCCTTCATTTTCATCTCAACATCTTCTTTTACAAAATCAGTACTTAACTTCCTCCTAGCAGACATAGAATTGTTCTTGCACAACTCTTCATATCCACCTGACATCATGTTGAACATGTGCTCACTGAATGTAGGAACAAAATTCCTAGTTGGCATTTCCCTCTCCTCAAATTCTTTCTTACAAGGACTAATGACTTTAGGTAGCTCAACTGGTTGCACAAGCACATCGTCCCAAAGTTGTTTCTCTAGCACATTGCCATGATCAACATACACAAGCAAGTTGTGGGCACCTTCTGCACAAGCTGATTTTTCCATAATTGCTGCGTGTGTATCAAAATTCATTTGTTGCAAACCATCTGCAATTGTTCTGCATGGCTGTAACCAGTACACTTGAAACCCAATGGCTGGCATAGCGTAACCTAATTGTTTGATCATCCAATCAACCAGAGCACAACAGAATGTACCTTTATCACAGCCGTCAAAAACATCAACTGATTCCTGCATGTAAGTACGATTCAATCCAACTCCACAGAACCATCCATTGTGATGAATTTCAAGGCTAAATAAGTCACTACAATCACCTGCAATGCAAGAAATTGAAAATTTTATAATCTGTACTCTCATCCACAAATGTCTCGAACGGCAGCTACAAATTTGAGGACTATTTGAACGAAATTTGAAGACTATTTCTACCAAACTTACCCCAAATTTCATCGACAACGGAAACCCTAACCAAAATTCCCCAATTCGGACAGAGCGCAACAGCTTACCGTATGCGGGAGCATCATCCCAAGGAAATTGTCGCCGAGGAAGCAGTTCAGCGCCGCCACGGGCCCCTTCATCAACGACGCCAGCGACGGCCTCACCACACACACCACCGCCGTCATCGTCTGCAAATCCATCACCGCCTTCAGGCGGTGCGGCGCCTTCAGGAGGTGCCGCAACCTCGCCATCCTCTCTGCCGCCGCCTACTAGGGGGGCCACGACGGCCGGGGCTGCCGCCGACGACGACGGAGACGAGCACCCAGTCGCCGTCATGTCGCCCTCCGCTCGAAACGCACGGTAGGGGGTCGAAAGTGAAACAATATTTCTTACCAGGGGCTTTCCTGCGAATCTACACTGCGCCGTGACAAAAAAAAAGTTGTGGGACCCACGCTGAGTCAGCAAGCCACGTATGCAACAATAACGGCTGGAGACGCGGAAGTGACCCGTTCGCTCATGAAACAAACCAAAGTGACCCGTTTCTCACGTTTTGAGACTTGTGTGACCAATGTGCTCATCTCGCGAGAGTTCACTGACAAATGGTGCGTTTATCTCTCTCTCTCTATATATATGCGCACCTTTCAGGATCTTGCGAATCCGTCGACGTGACATTGTTAATGCACGCGACGTGTGCCATGAGGTCATGTGCAGGACGTTCCGTTGGGCAGTCTCGATCGCGTACGTACGGCCGGGCTGCTTGCCTTCTCACTTCCCAATTTGAACAAGTGCATGCGGAACCCTAGCTAGTTAGTACTGGGTATCATGTCACATCAGCTGCTGCAAATTGCACCTTGCTCTGCTTTTCGAGTAGTAGTGAGTGAGCTGAGATTCCTAAGAAATAGATGGAACCAGTACGTATGAATCTCATGCAATCGAAGTGTACTTATATATACTAGGAAAAATGCCCGTGCATTGCAACGGGGATACACTGTTAAAACAATGTCATGGCAGCGAAAACGGGCAAGGTAGAAAACATGAAAGGATTATGTGTGTTTTTACCTCCTCACTGCGTCTAGGGCATCCTCCCTCTCCGCGTCATTCGAGGTGCGTGAAAATTTGTGATGTGTTTCGACATTCGAGGAGCTCGTGGCAAAAAAAAACAAATTTTTGCTCACAAAAAAGAGCCAAAATTTGTTTTTTTTTTCTAGAGCTCCTCGGATGTTATTTGACCACAAAAATTTGCACGCACCGAGCGCACCCAAGCATCTTGGTTGTCACAAAATTTCAGATTTTTTTTGAATTTGTTTTGAATTTACTGTTCATCAATCAAATCTGGTCACCGTGGTCAAACCCGGTCAACGTGCTCAAAATCTGGTTTTGGACCAAACTTATCCGGTTTTGAGACTTGAAGGACCAAATGTCTACCAAAAAATCTTCAGGGACCAAGTCTATACTTTTGGGAAACTTGAGGGACCAAAAACATATTTTTCTCTTTAAAAAACAACGACTGTATGAAATAGAAAGTTATAGGAACCTAACAACAATAATCTACGAAGCATCAAAATTTACACATCGAAAAATGTGTCCCAAGAAGTAATCCAAAACATGGAACAATGTTCCATATATGATTGCATAAACAACAACATATAGAAGGGATTGTTTTATACTACCTCTGTTCCGGTATAGAAGTCTGGTGTATATTCCTAGATCATCAAAACCCTAATCCAGGCCATGGCCATCCGTTTCCCATTAGGGCTGGCCTCCCCATGTCGTGTCTTCTTATAGTCCACAGACACCACCTCAGCCATGCACTGTATGCCGATGCATGGTGATGGTAAGCCATACCATGCTACCCAAATCATCACCACGCTTGTACTCCTTGTGTGTATATATTCTTCTCTTCTTTACACCTGTTACACACACACTAAACTACCCAGCTCCCAGTTACATGCACTGCATCACTTCCTCTGACTCTTCTCCTCCCTCCAGCTGCCGACATGGTAGGCAACAAGACACACCACCATGCCTCCTCCTCCCTCCTGCCGAAGGAGCTGAACCTCTTGCACAAGGCCAGGTGCTCCCCTGACGACGGCGGCGGCGTCCATGGCGGCGGAGGAGGAGGACGGGGGGCGCTGGGGCAGTGGAAGTGCCGGCTGCTCGATTCCCTCCGCCCCAGGCGCCCACGCTGCGTCGTGTGCCTCCAGGTGCAGCACGTCACCGGCATGCCCCCCGCCGCCAAGGGGCGCGGCATGGTGGTCGGGTGGAGGAGCAAGGACGGCGAGGGCGAGCACACGGCGCCGGCAAGGGTGTCATGCGGCGGCGCGGCCGCGTTCGACGAGGTGTTCCTGCACTACTTCACGGCCGGCGGCGCCACGCTGCGGAGCTTCACCGTGTGGGCTGCACTGATGGACGACTCAGCGAGGAGTGGCGGCAGCGGGGACCTGGGCGCATTCCCCGTCGACCTCGCCGAGGCCGCGGCGGCCGAGAGCTCACACCGGCAGTTCGGCGGCAAGACGCTCAGCTTCCCACTTGGCGGGGCCGCCGCCGGCGCGGTGCTCACCGTGAGCGTCTACTGCAGAGTGATGGAGCAGGAGGAGATCCATGGCGCCAACGGTACGTACCACGAGTTGGCGCTGCTCCTCGCATCACCTCTCTTCTTCCTCACGTTGTCTCACACAACTCTCTCTTCTTCTCTCATAAACACACACACACACATGATGAGAAACTCTACACACACACACATGACTCGGCCAACATGCAAACACACCCACCAAGCTAGCTAACAAACTAACTAACTATCCAGCCAGCGGCTTGACTCCAACCTCTCACGCACGTATACACCAAGGAGAAAACCAGTGCTGCTTTGCACGAGAGGCTCTCCTCCTTGATGAAAACAAGAGACTACATTTTTTGCTGCTGCCCTCACGGCTGCTTTTCTCATTCCTTTGTTCACCTTAAATATCCAGTACAAGTGACCCACCCGGCTACACTACCAGCTAATCCTAAACTCACGCCACGACCCAATACTCCACTAATCTCTCCATGATCCACACGGCTAGGTAATGCTGCATGCAACTAACTTTCATTCGACTACTACCTGCACCAAACGAACAACATGCATGCACTTGCTAACTCCACTAACCAACTCCTGGACTCACTCCAGTAGACAACTAACCAAAAATGCTACACCGAACCTATTACGTAAATCTCTTAAGAAAAGTCATACCCTTCCCTACCCCCCCCCCCCCCCCCCCCCCCGAATTTCAGGGTGGGGCCCTGTGCTATCCAATCAAACAACCCCACATCATCATGTACGTAACTTTTGTGTAGCAAAGCTCGACAACTAACTCAACGACCTGGCCATCTCTAGACCACTAACATGCAACGCACACGCACACATGCACGTGCACACATGTCAAGATTAATTCCAACACCACGTAACTGGTGCATGCATGTGCTAAACAAATTCTATAGATGTTTTCATCGAGATCCAAATTAGTGAAGCTTCTAGCTAGGCTCCATTGGAGAAGTAAAGAAGCCCTAGTCCTCACCTGACCCCTCACTGCTTGATGTGTGACTTAATTGAGCTGAACACTTGAATTAATTATACGAATTACACGGTGCACGTTTGATTAAGTACATGGGTGTCTATGTACGTACGTGGCAGGCCATGCGCGGTCGAGGAAGAACAAGGGCATGAGCTCGTACGCGTCCTGCCTGCCGCACCTGAGCTGCCTCCGCGACTGGCTGGCGGCGGCAGCGGTGGCATCATCGGGCTCGGCGTGGCCGGCGACTTCGCTCCAGTCGGACCAGGGTGGCTTCATTACGATCGAGAACTCGGTGGCCGAGATGGACGGCGGCGGCGCGTTCGGGCTCGTGGAGGACGACGAGGAGGGCGCGGGGTTCATCACCATGGAGCTGGGCACCATCTCGTCCTGGTCCGGGCGAGCGGCGCTGGCCATGGAGGCCCTAGCCTACGAGGAGGACGACGAGGCGCCGGAGGAGGACGAGAAGCAGTGCCTGTTCATGGAGCTGTCGGAGGACACGGCGGCGATGGCGTTGGAGGTGGAGGAGGTGGAGGACGAGTTCCTGGCGATACTGGAGGACAAGTACTGGGCGGACATGGCTCGGAGCAAGGAGATCGAGAAGGGGCTGAGCGTGGGGCTGGACCTGGACTCGCTGATTCGGGACGCGGAGACGGAGCTGGCCAGGGCGGAGCAGGCGTGGAAGAGCAAGGTCGGCGCCGCCATCGTGGAGGAGGAGGAGTACAAGGAGCTGGTCAGGAGGTGGGGCAGGGACAGGGAGCATGCGCAGCACCTCACCCCCTCCAACTCCGGCTGCTCCTGGGACTTGGGCTTCGGCAGCCCCATCTAATTAATTAAACATGATATATATTGTTGCATCACGCCATCGCCCATGTAACATGCATGCATGGGTCATTAGGCCTAAATATTACGGTTTGCTACCGGGCGGCATGCCTGGTTAGCAATCTTCAGCCCAACAATCAACAAATATTACGGTTTGCTGTAGTGCTGCAAAGAGAAAAAGGGACACGAATCGTAACGTTGGTTGCTTAGTTGCTACTGTTGTTCCATCTGAGCTGAGCACAATGGAATGGAATCTATACCGTGGCGCATGTAGATTTTGCCTGCACTGTGGTGGCCATAAAGCTTGGACTCGGGCCTTGATGGGCCAGCCCAACCCGAACCCGTCATGCTTTGGGCTGCAGCCAGCCGGGCCAGCCTGGCCCGGAGAAATCACCGTGCCCATGCCGGTCCGCCTAGCTGCCAACGAACACGTACCCCTCAAAAAAAAAAAAAAAAAAAGCTGCCAACGAACACGCGAGGATGCCAGCAGCGGGGGCGATGTGACCCGTGGACGACTACGCAGGGGCTGTGCTCTTGAGGATCCACGGTACGAGCGAGCAAACCGTCTTGCTCCGAGGGATCCCCGCCCAAATCAGAGAGCGAAGGTGAGGCAGTTGTCCATGCTCGCCAGCCCGAGCCGTGGCGAGTAGGAGGACGCCGATTTCTCCTCCGAGTCCTTGGCCGTCGGCGTCGGCCGGGCGTAGAGCGCGGGCCGAGGCGGTCCTTGCTCTTCTCGAAGAACCTCTGTTGCGATGCCTTCCGCATGAACCGCAGATCCTCAAACGCGGTGCGGCCGGGGCCGGGGCGGCCGCTCGCTCGGCGCCGGCGGTGGCGGACATGCGCATCACCTCGGCCGCCTTGTCCGCCGGGAAGTCCTCGACCACGACCACCCTCCCGCCTCCTCCCCGGCAGCTGCCGCGTGGTGCTCCGGGTCCTGGGCGATGTCGGTGCCGGGCATTAGGCTGGGCGTGGTGGCCGGCGGCGCGCACGGGGCGGCCGACATATTCTGCTCCGCCTTCACGTACTGGCTGAGCACGCCGCACGTCAGCGCGAACCTCTAGCTCTTGCTCTCCGCCACTGCCATGGCACACCTATGCTCCCGCCATCCTTCGGACGACACCTGCTACTCGGTTCTCGCTCTCGGAGTCGGCTCCTCTAACTAGCTTAGAGCATCTCCAATAGATGACGTGGAGACAAAAATAACTAATTTATACATCTCCGAGGCCAAAAAACCCACCTTCAACGGATGATGTAGATGCAAAAAAAATTACATCACCTCCTTCATGTAATGTAAAATACAACACTTGGAGATGCAAATTTGCATCTCCATCTCCGAGGTGATGTAAAACGGCTGGTCGCGCGCCAACGCCCAATTTCCTTCATTTCGTTTCCGCCCGCCCGCCCGACGGCTGCCCGCCTCCGCCGCTGGCGATTTTTGCCCAAAAACGCCGTCGCCGCCGCCCGCCCGTCCATCTCCTACCCCACCGCCTATCCCCGCCGCCTGCCTGACCGCCGTAGCAGCCGCCGCCCCCGCCGATTCGATTTCGCCCCGCCGACCACCGCGCGGCCGATTCGGAGATTCGCCGAAGCTCCGGCTGCCATAATGCCGTCGAAGGCGTGGTCGCGGACGGGCTGGTGCTTCTGCTAGCCGCGACCCGCCGACGGAGCTAGGGGAGCCGCGCAACGCCGCCCTCCCGCGCGCGGAGCTGCCGTCAGTATCTTTGTTGTTCCCGCCGCCGGCGTGTCGCCGTGAGCGGTGTTCTCCTGCAGCTTCGCGGCTGTCCATAGGTCGTCTGCAGCCGCCGCCCATCAACTGTCCGACCCGCCGCCGGCCGATTGCTTCCACCTCGCCCGCAACGTGTTCGAGCAAATTCCCCCAAGGTAAAAAATGTGCAAACTTGGAGATTTTTTTATCGGGCATGAAGATGTAGTTTGACGGTGGTTTCCGCATTGTAGACGAGCTCGTGCGACTCCTCTTTCGTGGACGATTCCTCGTCGGATGAGGAATTTGATTTGACTGAAGAAGAGGACATTGCTATGCTAGTGGCGATGCACAAGAGGAAGAAGCCGAAGCACGGCGGTTCCGTGTTTGGCCGTGAGTTCATCCGGAGAGAACGGGTTGAGACGCACGAGAGGTTGATGCGCAACTATTTTGGTACACCACCCGTTTTTCCAGAGAGGTACGTTCGGCGCCGGTTCAGGATGTCCACAGATTTGTTCATCCACATTTGCAATTCCGTGAAGCAGCATGATCGATCCTTCCAGCAGAGAAGGAATTGTGCCGGTTTGCTTGGATATAGCACCGAGCAGAAGGTCACTGCCGTTTTGCACAGTGGCTGGCTGTACATAGCCGCGCGGCCGTCGGCCGGTTTTACATCTTCAACATGCATTATCTATTGGAGTTGGACTTTTACATCACCAATATACATTATCTGTTGGAGTTGGCTCTTTTTTGGAGATGTAAAATGCACTTTTTGATAATGTAAATTATACAACACCTAATTTTACATCTTCAAATTTGCACCATCTATTGGAGATGCTCTTAGCTCGTAACTTAGCCCATATCCACCACACAAAACACATATGATAGCTCTCCTCTGCTCGGTACTACTTGCTGCTGCTCGGTAGTCAGTACTACTTGTGCTGCTGCTCTGTTTGGAGCACCCTGTTTGGAAGGGAAGAAGAAAGGAAATAACTTGCTTAATTAGTTCACAAAATAACAAGTATGACTCTTTTACATTGAACTGAAATCTTCCGGGAACTAAAAAAGTTCAACAAAATAATGAGTCTAATGTTCTCCAAAGCTTCAACAAAATAAATGTTTGACTGCATTTTGCATAATGTCAAAAGGACACAATCTCGTGTATCTGGAAAAACATACCCCGTTGTCTTTCCCATTGCATAGTCTTGGTCGGTATATATGGTTCTAGGATGCTTCTCACTATGTGTTGATAAGAAAGAAGCAAACAACCATTTGAAAGATTCAAATGTCTCATCATAGAGGAGAGAAGCACCGAAGATAACAGTTTCTCCAAAATGGTTGAATCCAACGAAAACACCAAATGGTCTATGTTCCTTGTTTGTTTCAAAAGTGGTGTCAAAGGTCATAACATCACCAAAATGAGTATAATCAATTATCATCTTTGCATCAGCCCAGAATTTTTTTGTTATTTTTTCATCACAATCCAGCTGTAAAACATATTTGAATGATGGATTCTCTGCAGCTCTATCTTGAAAATATTTCAACATACTACCAGCTTCACCATACTTAAGATCTCTTCGGCGCTTAGTTCTCAAATAATTTTTGTGATCCCGATGAGTGTAGCACAGTTTAGATGAGTATTAAACAAGTTGCTAGTATGAGAAAACATCATTAATTTTCGCCTCGATTACTGTTAGTGGCCTTATATAGATGCAAAATGTATTTTTGATTGTGGCCTTGTATAAGGGAATGGAGGGAGTACGTTTTTATACCTTTGTCTGATGCTGAACCCCTTCCTTCCTCCATAATATCCCCAAAATTCCCAAGCCTTGTCTAGGGTGCTGAATTTCATGCCAAGTTGAGGTATCCAAGTAGGTGATACATTTTCTCTGTAGAATGCACAAGTATAGACAAGAACGTCATTTATTTGCAAAAAGAAGATGCAGCAAACACAAAACCAAACATTCTATTATCACTTGTTTGAATCTGCATTGGATTGGTTCTCCATTAGAGATTGACTCCGATAATCTATACTCTTAGCAAATCTGAGCCCTAGACCTGGTTCTCCCAATCTGGACGCTCATACTGTGCTCTGAACAGGTGTGGAGGAAAGCGTGAGAAAGAACAAGGAAGCATGAGAAGGAAGGGGGAGGAGAATGTGCGGGAATAGCAAAGATAGTGGTCCCATTTTGGCGGTAACCTGAGCAGATGCGTTCCCTCTTCCCTCCAAAACTGAGCAGCAGCAAGGACTAGTACTGAGCAGAGGATAGCCATCAGATGTGTCCTGTGTGGTGAATATGGGCTAAGTTATGCTCCTAGCTAAGTTAGAGGAGCCGGCTCCCTCGCTCTCTCGGTTTCTGTCTCACTGAGTCGGTAGATAAGGCATTAAGGCTAAAGAGATACAGTCAGTAGAGGCATCAAGACTCAGGTGTGAGGTGTGTCATCACGGGTACCGTGCAGACTGTAGTAAATTTGGAACAATGAAAATAAAAGCAGCAAACCAGAGTAAGTTTGGAGGGATGGCGTGGAATTTGTTCAGTTTTTGTGACAAAATGGTAAAAGAAAAATACGAGTAATATGGTAGACACATATATTGGGAGGAAACTAAACAATATTTTATTAGTTGTTACATTAGGACAAGCTACCGCCTCATTGTAAACCCTACACTCCAGCGTGGAGTACCCCCCGTAAGGAAAAGAGTACATGTAACTTGCGTAAGTGACTCCCGGCAAAAAAAAAAAAACTTGCATTAGTGATACATGCATAATACTCAAAATCAAGATCGTTTGGAAGCACGCGAATGACGGGATCTACTCCGACGATACCATAGTTTGGAAGCACGCGAATGACGGGATCTACTCCGCGGCCACCGCTTACAAGGCTCAATTACTTGGCTTGTCACTCGCCCCCATAGACCTTATGGTTTGGAAGGCTTGGGCCCCTCCAAAAGTAAAATTCTTCACATGGTTGGCGGTCCAAGATAGGATTTGGACGACCGATCGATTGGAGAGGCGCGGGTGGGCAAATTGTGGCCTTTGCCAACTTTGCAAAAGAGAGCCTGCACTAGTAGAAAAAGGGTCTTTAGTCCCGGTTCTGGAACTGGGACAAAACGATCAGGACCAATGCCTAAAACCTTTAGTCCCGGTTGGCCTACGAACCGGGACCAAAGGTGCTCCACGTGGCCGCTGTGGGGCGTGCAGGCAGGAGGACCTTTAGTCCCGGTTGGTAACACCAACCGGGACTAAAGGGTCTCCACGTGGCCGCTGCGCAGCACTCAGGCAGGAGGACCTTTAGTCCCGGTTGGTAACACCAACCGGGACCAAAAGGCAGCCACGCGTCAGCAGCTCGCAGGCGCTGGGTTTTTTTTTTTTTTGAAAGGGGGGGTTTAGGGGTTTTGGAGGGTTTAGGGGTTTCATATTGTGTTAGCTAGCTAATAGAAAGAAGTGACCTCTCTTTCTCTGTGCTTGGTCGACGCTAGCAACTACATATAGAGAGAACTTGACGCTAGCTAGTAAGCAAATGAAGGAAACCATTAATTACACAAGATCGTCATGAACATATATAGAGAGAAGTGACCTCTCTTTCTCCGTGCTTGGTCGAACAACAAGTTTTCGTATATCTATCCGACGCTACTACATATATACAATATAACATCCCTGACATCATCAAGCGCCAAACTCCCATTGAATTTCCGTATGGTATTCTCCCTTTTCATGTATGACGTGGTCAAGAAAGAATCCCGTCAATTCCTCTTGAATTGCTCGTATGCGATCATGTGGTAGGAGTTCATCCCGCATCTGCCAGATCTAATTTAAAGCAGGGGGTCAATACATATATATGAATGAAACTCAACACAATTGATGGTAATAAAATAAAATTGTGAATATTGTTTACGTACTTCAAATTGTTTGTCAGACAATTTGCCCCGCTCAGTGGTCGAGTGGCGAATGAACTCGCAAACGTAGTATCCACATAAATTATTCCCGCCTGCCAGCCACAAGCACTTTACGAGAATAGAGTTCAATCAAACTGATAATCAAGCATGATAATGGTATTGATGAAACTAGAATCAATGAGAGATGCGCGGAACTAGCTAGTACTACTTACTTTGGGGTGTGTAAATCGCAGCTCGTTCTTCAGACCCGGAACCATTCCGGTGAACTGTTTCCAAACCCTGCCAGGCAAAGAAAATGATTACTTGATATCAGGAAATGAACGAAAGTTGCCGATATGGTCCCGGTATTGATTGAACTTACTTCTGGAGCATTGCAGTCATGTCCGCATAATCCTTGGGATCTTTACGTCTCGAGTCTAAGACAGTTACTACTCCCCCGTCAAGCTTAATGGATAGCAGAATATAGTAGAACCTGTGCACGCATAACTCATCAATTACAATACTTAACCTCGAGTAAGCAAAACCGAATATGCAGAAGACAGTAACACTCACTTGAAGTTGTAAGGAAAGAGTATTTCCCTTTTGTTTTGAAGTCGAAGGAACGCTTTTAGCAAGTTTTCCTCGGTTTCTTTAACATTGTTTTGTACCGTCCATTCATTTACGGTATTTGGGCTAATGAACCCAATGTCATAGATTTGTCTTTTTGGGCATTCGACGATCTTCAATCTGCATAATATAGTGAGGATAATTGTATAT
The DNA here is from genome assembly GCA_039707655.1 of Elymus sibiricus. Classification (NCBI taxonomy): domain Eukaryota; kingdom Viridiplantae; phylum Streptophyta; class Magnoliopsida; order Poales; family Poaceae; genus Elymus; species Elymus sibiricus. Next base: position 516,823,832 of record CM077672.1, on the reverse strand, counting down.
ACATGCAATGAACGAGCTGAGCTAGAGACTTAATTACAGAAGTAATACTTACAGACAGTAGCAAGTCATGATTTGTTTGTCGAGGGCCTCTTGATTGAATAACTGAAATAACTCCACAAATTCAACAGGCATCAGGTCGACTCCAATGAGGTCGTGCTCATCTTTAATTCTCACCATCATACTATCGGACCCATTCTTCCTGCAGCTTTCCAAGTACCACTCATGCAATCTTCGCATCATCGTTGTTAGAGGAGGATGATCAGGTTTGACGAGAGGCTTCCCGTGCTCGTATCTAAAGATCTTTACTACCTCAGCCGTTTCAAACTGTACATCATCGCCCACGTAATCACCAAGAGTGGTACCGGGCAGTAGCCCCGGATGATTAGTGATATCGCTAGACACCTTGAGCGGGGGGCACGATTGCTTCTCCTGTTCGCCGAGCTGGGGAATTGTTTTCCCACTTCTTCGTCTTGAAGCACTGGCAGTACTTCCCGACCGCCGCGCTTCATCATATATCTTTTCAATACAGCGGTCATACTTGGATTGCGGCGGAGGCGGTGGTGGTCGCTTTAGGGCATCCAGAGTGCGCTTCGCTTTCAACGGATCTATTGTTTCCTTCGGAGGTGGACGTTTCCGTTGAAAATGAGCCTACACTTCGGCAGCACTGATGTCGTTGTTTTCCTCGTCAGTCCTCTCATATGGTAACTTTGGAGGAACCCTGAGGCTTGGACCATATTTGAATTTCTTCCCGCCTTTTGTACTGCTAGCCGCCCGAGCGGCGGCGGCTCTCTTCCGCTGTTGCTGACGCGCCGGAGCCCGCTGAGGCGGCGGAGACCGCTGACGCGCCGGAGACAGCTGCGGCGGCGGAGACGGCTGACGCGCCGGAGATAGCTGAGGCGGAGGAGGATTCTGCTGAGGGGCCTCCCCCGTTAGTGTCCGCTGAGGCGGCAGAGACGGATGACGCGCCGGAGACGACTCAGGCAGCGGAGATAGCACAACTGGACTATGAGGAGGATTCTGCTGAGGATCCGACTGCGTCTGCTGAGGCGGCGTCCAGTTTGGAAGCTTGATGTACTCCTTTCTCCATAGGCAGGTACTCCTTAAGGCATTTTCCAGAAGATCCTCCCCTTCACCTGTAGGGTAGTCAAGCTCCAGCCCCTCAAATCCCGCCATTATCTCATCCACCGTGACAATAGCATAACCATGTGGAATCGGACGGCAATGGAAAGTTCCCTCAGTTCGAGGAGGTAAAACAGAGCCGACCGCCGCCTTCAAGGTCAGGTTCTGGCATTTCTCCATTAGCACACAATGTTCAGCCTGCGTGATACTATCCACGGGGTAGCGAGGAGCCGTGATATCAGGCTGAAGGAGCTCCGTGGAAGCCACGCTGCTTCTCCGCTAAGATGGTGGGGTAGCTTCTAGGGCAGTGTCGAAGGAAGTATCTTCGTGCCGCTGAGATGGTTGGCCGGTAGCTCGCTGGCTCTCAAGTTCCTCTAGTTTCGCTAATCTTGCATTGATCTTCTGCATTTCCCTTGCTTCCGCTTTCTTCTTTCTCTGTCGGCTTCTATAACCATCGCTGTCGGGAAACCCATCCTTCCACGGAACGGAGCTTGATGTGCCTCATGTTCATCCAGGGTGTTCAGGATTCCCGAGGGCATGTGTCAGCTCGTCATTCTCTCTGTCGGGATGTAACCTCCCTTCCTGCACTCCCTGGATTTGCTTCCTGAAGCTTCTTGACGGGTATTGCAAGTTGAGCTTTCGTCCAAACACACTCCCCTGTGTCTGGGTCCAAAGTTCCCAAAACCCCGAAGAACCAAGTCCTTGACCGATCTAGCCAGTGCAATGTCGCTGGTTGGACCCCTTTACCAAGCAGGTCTTGCTCAGCTTTGTCCCACGTAGGCCGGGCTTTGCTGTAGCCACCTGACCCCGTAACATGGTGACACTTCTTCTTTGCAGCATTTAGCTTATTTGTCGCTGACCTTTGCTTGCCCTTGTCCGATTTCTTGTAGGCCACAAATGCGGGCCAGTGATCTTTTATCTTTTCATATGCACCGGTGAATTCTAGAGTCTTGTCTTTCTCGACAAACTTTTTGTTCAAATCTTTCTTCCAGTTCTTGAATAGTTCTGCCATCTTCTTAAGAGCAAACGCCTTGACCTTATTCGGATCCGCCTCTGGCGGTAGGCTGAAATTTGTCATCAGCGAGGTCCAAAGATCATCTTTCTGTCTATCCTGGACATAAGAAACTTCAGGGTCGTTCTTCTTATTCCATTCTTGGATGCTGATCGGGACGCGGTCCCTAACAACCACTCCGCACTGATGTATAAATGTGTCCCTGCTCCGCTTGGGAGCAATCGGTTGGCCATCTCGACCGACTTCTTCGATCGTGAACCTTTCATCCTGGCGCAACCTTTTCTTCGGGCCTCGTCTCCTTACGGAAGTTTGGCTCGATCCGGAGGGTTAATTAAAAGAAGAAAGAAGCGTTAATATATGTACATACAAAACAATTAATGCATCAAGTCAGCAGAGGCTTAATTAATATATATATATATATATATATATATATATACCTCGTCGGACTTTGCAACAGTTAAGGCTCCCTCCTCCGTTCGGTCACCGGAGCCGTCATGATCTCCTTGCTCCTCCGTTCGGTCACCGGAGCCGTCATGATCTCCTTCCTCCTCCACTCGATCACCGGAGCCATCATGATCTCCTTCCTCACCATCAGTGTCATTGAGAAACGACAAGGGATCACCTCCGTCGCGGATTATATCCCCCAACAACTCTTCTTTTTCTAAGTCTCTGTCCATAGTTTCTGCAAATGTTACAACATGGCAATATACAACCATGAGAGATGGATTAGTGGCAAACATAGACCTAGCTAATCACAACAAGGAATCATATGCATATATGAGCAATGGATTAGTCGCAAACATCATGCAAAGTTATCGGGGGTTATACTTAATTTGCGGACCGCCTCTCTCATGCATGTCCGACGTCCCCCCTCATGTCGAAGTTATCGGGGTTATACTTTCAGGAGAGGACACTTTACTAAAAATAATCGCTATGCAGGAGATCGAACTATCCATTCTACCACATTGACCTATGCCGGCCGCCTACCGAATAAATAAAGTCCATTCGGTTCACTGAGGTAAGACCGGTGAATTAGACGCCAATATATAGTATTATACATAACAATTACGGGTAGGGGTGGGAGGGGGTAGATCGACAACGCTCTTTCTTCTAGGGGGTTATGTTTTAACGAACACCCCCCCGGCCCCCTTATGTCGAAGTTATCGGGGTTATGTTTTAACGACCCCCCCTCATGTCGAAGTTATCGGGGATATGTTGAATTCCCGAGAGAGTTAGGGGTGTTCTAACGCGGCACTACACGATATAGGTGAAGGGGGATAACATCCGGGAATACATCTTTTTTTTTGCTATGATATACATATACATCTACATACTAAAGTATACATACATACATATACATCTACATACATATATATACACTAAGCATCTACATATACATACATACATATACATATACATCTACATATACATACATAAACATACATACATACATCTACATACAGTAAGCATCTTTCTATATACATCAATCCATCCATCCATCCATACATACATACATGGACAAAAAAAATTCTATGAACAAAAAAAATTCTATGAACAAAAAAAAATCATCATATCAACATTTTCTATATACATCCATCCATCCATACATACATACATACATGGACAAAAAAATCTATGAACATAAAATTTTTTAAGAACAAAAAATATGCTAAGTGTGGCTAGCAGAGAGCACAGGGGCGGCAGCGGCGGCTAAGTAGCAGGGCAGGGGCGGCAGCGGGGCGCAGGGCAGGGGCAGGGGCGGCGGCGGCAGCGCAGGGGAAGGGGGCGGAGCTCACTGGGGGTGGCGTCGGGGCAGGAAAGCGGCCGCGGGCGTCGGGGCAGGGCTCGGCGGCGTCAAGGCAGGGAGCGGCGGCCGGCGTCGGGGTCAGGGAAGGGACGGCGACGAGGAGCGGGCTGAGCAGCCTGGCGGCGTCGGGGGTAGGGCTCGGCGGCGACGAGGAGCGGGCGGAGCAGCCTGGCAGCGTCGGGGGAAGAAGAAGTGAGATTTGGGGAAAATTTCCTAAGTGTTGGCTTATATAGCCCCACTTTTAGTCCCGGTTGGTGGCTGCAACCGGGACTAAAGGACCCCCTTTAGTCCCGGTTGCAGCCACCAACCGGGACTAAAGATCATTTTCAGCAGCGCAAAGGGCGGGAAGCACAGCCCTTTAGTCCCGGTTGGTGGCTCGGACCGGGACTAAAGGGGGGCCTTTAGTCCCGGTTGGTGCCACCAACCGGGACTAAAGGGCTGCGGCTGGCACGGCATCGGGCGGGTGGATGTTTAGTCCCACCTCGCTAGCTGAGAGGCGTCGAGAGTGGTTTATAAGCGCGGCTGCGCCAGCCCTCTCGAGCTCCTCTCTTATGCAGGCCTACTGGCCTAAACGTCCTCTCTCTGCCTGTGGGCCTACTGGGCCTGCTGCGGGCCTGCATCCTGGCCCAACTAGCGTGTTGGGTTTCTAGTCGTATGCAGGCCGTGGTGGCCCAGTAGGCGGCATATTTTTAATTTTTTTTTACTCTTTTCCAGTTTTTTTGTTTTGTTTTTTGCTTTATTTATTTTCTTTTGTTTCTACTTACAGCTAAATACTTAGAGTTTTTGAGTGATTCTTTTTGCTTTAGGTCACAAAAATTATAAACTTTCTGTTAGTGCCAGTAGTTTTCAAATTTGAATAGTTTAAATTTGAATTCTTTGAAATTTGTGTGAATCACTAGTTTGTGAATAACTTTACTTTAAATATAGATTTTTGAGGGATTCTTTTTCCTGTTGTTTAATATTAGTGTGTTTTATCATTATATTCAATTTGGTAATTTTTAGGTTATTTTAAATGGGTGTTTTAATCAAAAACAGATTTTGTTATTTTAGTTTGCTATTAAAGTTTCTAACAAAAAATACTTTATGAAAATTCTTTTTGCTATTAAAGTTTTGAACAAAAAATACTTTGATAATTTTAGTTGCATAAATTTTATATAATTTTAGTTTCAAAAATACTTTTATAATAACTAGAGGTTTATAAAAGCTTTTTAGTTGATTCTTTTTGCTTTTGAAGAATATTATAGTTTTGTTTTAGTTGATCATAACAAAAAAAATTAATTGATTCTTTTTAGTTCATTCTTTTTGCTATTAGAGTTTTATAAAAGCTTGTTAGTTCATTCTTTTCATGCATTTAATCTTTTTTTTGAGCTAAATGACCCTGAAATTGAAAAGCACTACAAATGAACTCTGAAAAGGTTGAAAGTTGGCATGGTATCATCATTTCACCCACATAGCATGTGCTAAAAAGTTGAGAGGGTTATGGCAAAAACTGGATGCACTTCGTGTACAAAATGGACCCTGAAATTTTAAAGCAGTACAAGTGAACTCTGAAAAGTACGAAAACTCATATGTTACAAAAGGCATTTCATTTCTTGACATGTAACTGCAGTGATATTCTAGATCAAAGCCATCATCAGAATAGTTGTGGAGAGAAAGTCTTCACTTTTTCTTCGCGCATGTCCCTTGCTTATTGCGCCGTAACCATGGATAATCTTCATCGTTTAACAGGGTGCTTGGGTCAGCCTTCACTTTGAAGGGAGAAATTTCATGAAACTTTTCATAATCTTCAGACATGTCTGTCTTGCCCTCCACTCCCATGATGTCTCTTTTCCCTGAAAGAACTATGTGGCGCTTTGGCTCATCGTATGATGTATTCCCTTCCTTATCTTTTCTTTTTCTCGGTTTGGTAGACATGTCCTTCACATAGAAAACCTGCGCCACATCATTGGCTAGGACGAATGGTTCGTCTGTGTACCCAAGATTGTTGAGATCCACTGTTGTCATTCCGTACTGCGGGTCTACCTGTACCCCGCCTCCTGACCGATTGACCCATTTGCACCGAAACAAAGGGACCTTAAAATCATGTCCATAGTCAAGTTCCCATATGTCCACTATGTAACCATAATATGTGTCCTTTCCCCTGTTGGTTGCTGCATCAAAGCGGACACCTCTGTTTTGGTTAGTGCTCTTTTGATCTTGGGCGATCGTGTAAAATGTATTCCCATTTATCTCGTACCCTTGGTAAGTCAATACAGTCGAAGATGGTGTCGTGGCCAACAAGTACAGCTCATCTCCAACAATGTTGTTACCCATTAGATGTGTTTGCAACCAACTGCCGAAAGTCCTGATGTGTTCACATGTAATCCAGTCGTCACACTGCTCCGGGTGTTTGGAGCGCAGAAAATTCTTGTGTTCATTGACATACGGGGTCACCAAGGTAGAATTCTGTAGAACTGTGTAGTGTGCTTGAGCCCAAGAATGCCCGTCCCTACATATTATTGCATCCGCTCCTAGCGTGCCTTTTCCAGTCAGTCTCCCCTCATACCGCGATTGAGGGAGACCAATCAGCTTAAGGTCAGGAATAAAGTCAACACAAAACCCAATGACCTCCTCTGTTTGATGGCCCATGGAGATGCTTCCTTCTGGCCTAGCACGGTTACGAACATATTTTTTTAAGACTCCCATGAACCTCTCAAAGGGGAACATATTGTGTAGAAATACAGGACCCAGAATGGCAATCTCGTCGACTAGATGAACTAGGACGTGCGTCATGATATTGAAGAAGGATGGTGGGAACACCAACTCGAAACTGACAAGACATTGCACCAAATCATTCTTTAACCTTGGTAGGATATCTAGATCGATTACCTTCTGAGAGATTGAATTGAGGAATGCACATAGCTTCACAATGGCTAATCGAACGTTTTCCGGTAGAAGCCCCCTCAATGCAACCGGAAGCAGTTGCGTCATAATCACGTGACAGTCATGAGACTTTAGGTTCTGGAACTTTTTCTCTGCCATATTTATTATTCCCTTTATATTCGACGAGAAGCCAGATGGGACCTTCATACTGAGCAGGCATTCAAACAAGATTTCCTTCTCTTCTTTGGTAAGAGCATAGCTGGCAGGACCTTCATACTGCTTTGGATGCATGCCGTCTTTTTCGTGCACACGTTGCTGGTCCTCCCGTGCCTTCAGTGTATCTTTCGTCTTCCCATACATGCCCAAGAAGCCTAGCAGGTTCACGCAAAGATTCTTCGTCACGTGCATCACGTCGATTGCAGAGCGGACCTCTAGGTCTTTCCAATAGGGTAGGTCCCAAAATATAGGTTTCTTCTTCCACATGGGTGCGCGTCCCTCAGCGTCATTCGGAACAGATTGTCCGCCAGGACCCTTTCCAAAGATTACTTGTAAATCCTTGACCATATCAAGTATGTGATCACCAGTACGGAGGGCGGGCTTCTTCCGGTGACCTGCCTCACCTTTGAAATGCTTGCCTTTCTTTCGACATTGATGGTTGGTCGGAAGAAATCGACGATGTCCCAGGTACACATTCTTCCTGCATTTCTCCAAATATATACTTTCGGTGTCATCTAAACAGTGCATGCATGCATGGTATCCCTTGTTTGTCTGTCCTAAAAGGTTACTAAGAGCAGGCCAATCATTGATGGTTACAAACAGCAACGCATGTAGGTCAAATTCCTCCTGTTTGTGCTCATCCCACACACGTACACCTTCTCCATTCCACAGCTGCAAAAGTTCTTCAACTAATGGCCTTAGGTACACATCAATGTCGTTGCCGGGTTGCTTAGGGCGTTGGATGAGCACTGGCATCATAATGAACTTCCGCTTCATGCACTACCAAGGAGGAAGGTTATAGATACATAGAGTCACGGGCCAGTGCAATGATTGCTGCTCTGCTCCCCAAAAGGATTAATGCCATCTACACTTCAACCAAACCAAACGTTCCTTGCGTCACCTGCAAAGTCCCCCCACCTTCTCTAAATTTTTCTCCACTGCGACCCGTCAGCGGGTGCTCTCAACTTCCCGTCTTTCTTACGGTCTTCTTTGTGCCATCGCATCAACTTGGCATGCTCTTTGTTTCTAAACAGACGTTTCAGCCGTGGTATTATAGGAGCATACCACATCACCTTGGCAGGAACCCTCTTCCTGGGGCGCTCGCCCTCAACATCACCAGGGTCATCTCGTCTGATCTTATACCGCAATGCACCGCATACCGGGCATGCGTTCAAATCCTCGTACTCACCGCGGTAGAGGATGCAGTCATTAGGGCATGCATGTATCTTCTGCACCTCCAATCCTAGAGGGCATAGAACCTTCTTTGCTTCGTACGTACTGTCGGGCAATTCGTTATCCTTTGGAAGCTTCTTCTTCATTATTTTCAGTAGCTTCCCAAATCCGTTGTCAGATACACCATTGTCTGCCTTCCATTTGAACAATTCCAGTGTGGTACCGAGCTTTGTGTTGTCATCTTCGCAATTTGGGTACAACCCTTTTTTGTGATCCTCTAACATGCGATCGAACTTCAACTTCTCCCTTTCACTTTGGCATAGTCTCTTTGCATCAACAATGACCCGGCGAAGATCATCATCGGGCACATCGTCTGGTTCCTCTGAATCTTCAGCTTCCCCCGTTGCAGTATCACCGTATTCAGGGGGATAGTTGTCATCATCCTCTTCTTCTTCGTTGTCTTCCATCATAACCCCTCTTTCTCCGTGCTTGGTCCAAACATTATAGTGTGGCATGAAACCCTTCTCAAGCAGGTGGACGTGAAGGGTTTTCAAGATAGAGTAATCCTTCATATTCTCACAGACAAGGCATGGACAATATATAAAACCATTCTGCTTGTTTGCCTCGGCCACTTCGAGAAATTTATGCAGGCCCTCAAGATACTCGGAGGTGCGTCGGTCACCGGACATCCATTGCCGGTTCATCTGCGTGCATTATATAATTAAGTGTATCAAAAACCATTACAGAACATCATGAATAGAGAACTGAATAAATTAATACAAGTTCATCATCACATTAAAACCAAAGTACAGTAGGGATCAAATGTTATTACTGAAAAAATAAATACATAAAGTTCATACATATATAGTTCTCATAGAACAACATATAGCTCTCTAGAGCATCTAATTAAAACATACATCGAAACTATGAAAAACAACAACAAATGCGATCATAATCGCAACTAAGGTAACAATTGATCTAACGGCATAATGATACCAAGCCTCATTATGAATGGCATATTTTCTAATCTTTCTAATCTTCATGCGCATTGCATCCATCTTGATCTTGTGATCATCGACGACATCGGCAACATGCAACTCCAATTCCATCTTCTCCTCCTCAATTCTTTTCAATTTTTTCTTCAAGTAATTGTTTTCTTTTTCAACTAAATTTAGCCTCTCGACAAGAGGGTCGGTTGGAATTTCCGGTTCACATACCTCCTAGATAAAAACATCTATGTCACGTTGGTCGGCATAATTGTCATAAACACTAAATGAAACAAATCATAATAAAAGATAATATACCACATCCGAATCATAGACAGGACGAGGGCCGACGGGGGCGGATACCAAAGTCATGGCACTATATAATATCAAACAATAATAAAAGTAAGAAAATTATACAAGTATCTATCTAAATCATACAAGTAAGAATTTTTTTCTTTTAAAAAGAAGATAAGAACAAGAGGCTCACCACGGTGGTGCCGGCGACGAGATCGGCGCGGGCGATCGACGGCGGTGAGGACGGGGACGGGGACGGCACCCTACACATGTGCAGACTCCAAGAAGTTAATTTCAGCTCAAATTGTGCATCTAAATCAAAAGAACTCCCACATACACTCCTCCACTAAAACCCACAAACCACTCTACTTCTAGAGCATTTGAAATGAGCTAAACTAGCAGTGAGAGATGAAACGATGAAGTTGCTAACCTTTTTAGAACACTTGGATAGTTGGTGCACCGCCAAACCTAGAGAAATCTTGGGCAAAATGGAGCTTGGAGGTCGAGCTTGGAGAGGAGAGAAAGCTTAAGTGTTGCTCGGGCATTTCATCGAACACCTCATGTGCATAGGAGGTGAGAACAGAGAGTAGCACACACCCTGCACACGCTGGCCGGCCAAAAAACAGAGGGGCGGGGTATATATAGGCATCTTTTTAGTCCCGGTTGGTGTCTAGAACCGGGACTGAAGACTGACCTTTAGTCCCGGTTCCAGACACGAACCGGGACTAAAGGGGTTGCGCCAGGAGCCAGGACCTTTAGTCCCGGTTGGTAGCTAGAACCGGGACTAAAGGTCCCAGACGAACCGGGACTGATGCCCGCCGAGGCCCGGCCGGCTCCCTGGCCGCTCGAACCGGGACTGATGCACCCATTAGTCCCGGTTCGTAACTCGACCGGGTCTAAAGCTCTGATCTGGCCAGGATCAAAGCCCTGTTTTCTACTAGTGCTGAGACGGGTGCTCACCTCTTCTTCAAGTGTCGCTACACGCTTAGGCTCTGGAACGTGGTCATTGCGAAGCTCACCCTTGTGCACTTGGACACCTCCGGTTGGCATCTTGAGGACTCCGTGTTTGCTTGGTGGGATAGGCGGACCGACAACCACAACCCCAATAGACATGCTATGGCCTCCCTCACCATGCTTGTCCAGTTAATTACCCAGTTAATTACGGAAAACCGGGCAAAAACCGACACCATACTGAAAGTGGCTTTCGATAAGACAGACGACGACAGAACCAATCTTATATCTCGTGCAAAATGTGATAACACGGGATATATCTTTCATGATTCTTCCACCACTATAACAAGTCGATATCTTGGCCGTCCGCGAGGTCAAGCTCGGTGTCCACATGATTAGTGTTGAGATGGTGGTTGATCTCTGCTCTAGGATTCCATGTTCTGTCTGATACTTGAGAGGATGAACCTGAAGCCTTCCCTTTCAACTTCTTCCACACAATTGCAGCGGCTGAGCTGGCTTGTCCCTTGTGATGTTACTGATGCACTTGTTCGTGGTTAACCTGTGCTACCAATTTTTTTTGTAATACAGATCGAAAATATTAAAAAGCTCATCATGAATATGGGTGTAGGCATTAGCATAATCTAGATCTAACGCCTCACCAATTCCCTCGTAAGCCCCTCTAAACCATCTAATTTTTGTCTAGGATAAAAACAATACCATAACAATAGAGATGCGGAATAGCTTTAAAATATTTTAAGTACTTTTGCTCCATTGGTTCAATGATTGGTTTAGAAGGCGGTCATTTCGATTTTCTTTTATAGCATCGGCCATTGTCCAAAGCCACTTGATAACTAAGCAAGAAGTAGAATAGTAAATACCAGATAAAACAGTCGTTGCACTTTAAAACAATTTTAGGAATTCACGAAAACGCCCCACGATTTCCCAGTCTCCATCGGTAATTACGGGCACACCATAATTAGTGTTCACATAAAGAGATATAAGGTTCTCATACCCTATGCACCGCTCCAGCATCTTGCATGTGGAGTTCCACCTTACCTTCATGTAAACACTGAATTGTTTTCCCTTTCTTATTGTTGGCCTTACAATATTCGCGAAACTCGTCATACCTTGTCAGTGAAGATGAAATGAACAAAATAGCAGTGCGTATACTGTCCAAACTTGGTTGCATTACCTTCGAACCAGCTTGCACGATAAGATTGATGATGTGACATATAGATCTTTGGTGGATGAAGACGTAACCTCCTGTGTAGGATTTCAGATGCGGTTCTAGAATCTCCATGGCCGTCATGTTAGCGGCGGCATTATCAATACTGATAGCAAAAAATCTATTTTCTATTTTAAATTCAGTAATAACACCCAGAATACGTTCTTGATATGGCCTCTCCGGTGTGTGACTTAAAGCTTATGACCCTTTTGTTTAGCTTATACTCCCTCCGTCCGGAAATACTTGTCGGAGAAATGGATACCGGAAATACTTGTCGGAGAAATGGATAAACATCCATTTCTTCGACAAGTATTTCCGGACGGAGGGAGTACTCATTATCTACATAATGCGCATATAGGAGGTCGTTCTTGAAGTGAGTCAAGTGACAGAGGCATATAGGGAATTATATAGGCACGCAAGCCAACCGTTGGCAATGTTTTGTGCCGTTGCGGCAGCGTGCAAAATTGAACCACTGATTTTATCGTTCGATACAGCGTGCAATCGTATCGCTGGCTTTGCTGGTATGTCAGGAATGAAATTGTGCATAACAAAGACCCGCCCCCGGTTGATGTTTCAAAGAGATTTCTGTGCAGCTATCTGGAATCATTGATGTGCATCAAAAGTGAACCTTTTGCTGATCCATGCAAAGGCAAATTGGTGGTACCTCCTTTACTACTTCGGCCTAAGCCAAATAAAATGATAGCTGATGCTGCGCCTCTGAGATGGACTCGACCAATGCAAGGATGGAATAAACTTAACTATGATGGCTCTTTCTCTCCGGACGATAGAGCAGGATCGGGCATGGTCTTACGTGATGGAGATGGTGCAATAATCTTCTATTCGTGCAGGCAATTATTATCATGCCGGGACGCCTTGGAAGTGGAACTTGGTGCGTGCATGGAAGGACTTTCATTAGCCTTCTCACGTACTGATCTGCCGGTTGCGATTGAGATGGATTCCTCGGTAGCAGTCAAGATGATTCAAGCTCGCGACATTGATAGATCGCTCTATGCCTCTTTGGTGAAGGAAATCAAGTACCTCTTGAGTCTCCGTAGGACTAGTATTACTCACATTAGTCGCTCTCAGAATAAAGTTAGCGATTCCTTGGCAAATTTTGCTCGAGTAGAGGGTAGAACCATGACCTGGTTAGGGTCTGGTCCACCTGAAGTTATTGAGCTAAACAACCTTGATTGTAATATTGTGTGAAGAGAGTAATACAAGTTTTACCCGCAAAAAAAAAAAAGTATCGCTGGCTTTGCACTGCACACTGTGTACTCAGGTCAGCCGTGGCGCCGCGGCGGCAAACCACCACAAGGCCCACAAGGATGCAGCTCTAGATGCAGCCGTGTGCCGGCGTCGTGGCCTGGCTGGCTGCTGGCTCGCGCTCGTGCCGTTGCGTCACGCACAGGCAAAGGCGTGTGCACGCCAGCCAGCGTTGCAGCGTATGGGCTAGAATCTAGGCTACTATCGTAGTGTAGCAGCGTGCAGCGATGCAATGCATGTGGTTTGTGGTACTGGTGCGTGCTATGCATAATGCACTTGTATAGTTGTATTACATGATTTGATCTACCGTGTGTAATCCGGGCCAGCCGGGCCGTTACAGGCGACCGGGCTAATCGGGCACGTGGCAAAGTGAGTACGGTAGTATCCCTTGGCCGCACGTACAGCCAAATGCAACCGATCGACCTGGTGGGAACGAATGTCTCGAATACTCCTAATACTGTAGTTAATAATCGGGTAAAGCAGAGTGAGCATGGGGATCGACTATTCAAAAAGAAATTAGGCAAACTATTCAAAAAGAGTGAGCATGGGGATCGGCCGGTCCCCACGGGCCACTTGCAGCACGGCCTGGTTTCATGCCTCCCGACACCGTAACGACCATCATGCGATCGAGAGTGCAGGTTCCAACGACATATATGTGGTTCAGAAGAACCATCGTATATAGAACTAGTGCCAGTGTGACTGTGAGGCCAAGCATGCGAGTGATTTCCAAACCAACAGTGGTTTTTTGGCAGAGAAGCAGCCACCCTTTAAAGTGCGTAATAGCTCACTGATCGAGCGCCCTTGCGCTGAAGATGAACGGGGCTAAGCGATCTGCCGAAGCTGTGGGATGTCAAAATGCACCCGTAGGGGATTTGCTGATGAAGAGTACAGCCTTGGAGGGGTAGGTATTTCCACCACACCGACGCCTCCGGTCTCCCCCGCAGTTCCGAAGGCTTCGCTTGGCTGCACCATAAGGGCCACCTGTCCAGGACAGTACTCACCACTCATCTTGCTTCTTTAGTTCACCTTGGTTCCGAAAAGGGGTAGATCTTTATCCCTTATCTTGTGACTCTGCTGATACCGATGATGAAAATACTTTGGAGGAACTTAACTTGGTATAGTGAGCCTAGCAGGCGGCCTCCTCTCCTCCGATTCACCTCCTGGGTGCTAGGCGTCCCTCGGGTGATAATTTCACTGGATCAGCCGCCCCCAGAACCGTCCAATCTAATTAAAAATATAATCATGAAACATCGTAATGTTGCGAAAACACCCATGCAGCAACTTTTTTTATGCCCATTGGTCACAACAGAAAATCCCTGAGAAGAATCATCGCAATATGCAGCATGTGAACGGATACTTGCAACAACACGAAACAATTTGCAGCATGAGCACAGCATTTGCGGCAGATCTCCAGAATCCTCGGCAACATGTCGTCCATGTGTTTGCAACAAAAAAAAACACGACATCGAAAGTCTTCAAAATCGCTAACCTTCATTTTGGAGCATCAACCTCGCCCCTTCGGGCTCGCCAAAGCCCCATCGACGCCGGGTCCGACGAGCCCGTACACATTCCCCATAGTCTCAGTGCTCTTCCCAGAGCTCAACGGCGTGGAGGGCTTCGGTACTGAGCTCCAGTTCAAGGTCCATGGTAGGGGCGCTTCCCCCATCTAGATGAGGGGAAGGAGCAGCAGAAGGGTGTCTAGATGAGGGGAAGGAGCAGCGGAAGGGTGTCAGGGAAAGAGCATCGAAGGAGCGATGGAGGCGGAGCGGCGACATAGCTACAGAGGAGGAAAAAAGACACAGGAGGAGCAACGGGAGGAGGCAGAGGAGAAGCAGCAGCGACGCACTGCGAGAGAGGCGACCGACCGTTGATCGATAGAAATAATTTACCATGGTTTTTACATTGCATATGCTGCGAAACACTAGGGGTGGGGTATGGAATTATGACATTGCCTCCTAACTAGGATTATACAGGTGTTACACGTCATGAAATTCAGAGACCGAACTGGTTCAAAAAAATGAAAGCCAACTTGCAGTGATGGGGGGTCGCGTGATCGCTTCCTGATATCCCAGGCTAATAACGTAGTGCCAAAAAGAGAATATCTATTGGGCCCTGAAGAGCAAGGGTTTGTAGTATCGGAAGAATCCTCCCTCAGTATGAGAACCAAGGTATCAATCCCCGGAGTTCTCGTATCAGCCAATGATCAGCCCTGCACTCAACTAAGAAACTTTTTCATGGTCCCCAACTTAGACTAGTGCGGTTGTCAATCTCACTAGCTTTGCTAGTTATAACGATTAATGTATCGTGTGTATGGAATTGAATTTTTATTTGCAAGAAAATAAAGTTCGAAATATTAAAGAACCGTAAAACGATAAAATGGAGTTGAATTTATGAAGAACAAAGGACCGGGATCCATAATTTCACTAGTGGCATCTCTCCAAATAGCATAGGCATGGTAAACAAATTACAGTTGCGTATCGATTAAATTGCAGTTTTTATGGTTAATCATACATGTCATGATTGCATATTAGACATTACATCCTTATGTCTATAGACCGCTATCCAGCATGCATCTATAGCTAATACTCCACCCAAAGACCGCTCATAAGCATGCATCTCTAAGTATTAAGTAAAACAGAGTATTGCATTAAGCAAGGTGACATAATGTTGATAGTTTATTCTCTTTACCTCCAGCTCATCACCGAGACAACTAGGCAACTATCTTTTTATCCTTTGTGGTAGTAACACACTACAAGCCTTTTTTCCCTTCCTGTCACTGGGATAGATTACTTGCAAGGTTAAACCCAACGAACATACACAACTCCCTCTTGGAGATCGTTCATCTAAACATGGCCAGTGTAAGACTAATAGATCGAAGAGCATGTACATATATAAATCGTGCAGCAAGTTCTGAAAAGAAGCAAATATAAATCCATATATAATCTGATCATAAAGTAACAATTCATCACATCGCAACAAACACACCAACAATTACATCAGATGGATCACAATTATGTGAGGCAGCTCATGTGACCTTTGTATTGAAGAATGGGAGAGAGGAGATGCCACATAGCTACTGTTATGAACCCATAGTCCATGGAGGACTAATCACACATGTAATTGGAGCAACAAAGATGATGAAGAAGGCTTTGGTAGCAATTCCCCCCTTCGGCAGACTTTCGTGGAAGACCTCCAGATTGGACCACCTCGGGGCTATATAAAGACGTCGGGGCGAAGAGGTGCCAGGGGGGGCGTGAGGGGGGCGTGTGGGCCCCTGGATCCACCCCTCAGGCCCATGTTTAGCCTCCTGGGTCTCCTGGTGCTCCTATTTCGTGAAGTGTTTTTCTGGAATTTTTGGATCCTCAAAAAATATATTTCTCTGGCGCACAAAAACAGTAAAAAACATCAATTGGCACTGGATTAATATGTTAGTCCAATAAAAATGATAAAAAGAACTGCTGCTACTTTGAAGCACAAGTGTATACTAAAAAGGATAAAGGTGTTGCTCCTTTTCTCATCCTCTCTTTTTTCTTTTTTTTTGTGACACCTCCATGGTGCATATTTTATTTGTTCTCTCATCGTTTTTTCTTCTTTTTTTATTGGTAGAAGCAACACCTTACAACGATGAACAATACACTTTTTGAATCTATCCATAAGTCAACTCAATAAATCAACATGATGTAGAAACTCTATATGAATGCCTCTGGTAGTGTACCGGGATGTGCAATGATCTAGCGTATCATATATGAAAATGAATAACAATGGATGTGCAATATAAATATCATGCCAGCTATATTTGATCATGCAAAGCAAAATGACAATGACATATCACATCTCTAGTCATGTAATGTAATGTAAATGATGATGGAAGTTGAATGGCAATATATCTTGGAATGACTATGGAAATGCCATGATAGTTAGGTATGTGGCTGTTTTGAGGAAGATATTTGGGCTTATGTGTAGGAGAACATGAGAAAGTTCTATCATGGGATTTGGATGTATCAGTGAAGTATGCACCATGTCTCGAGGTGAGAGTGGGCATTGCTTGATACCGAAGAGGCTAGCAATTTAAAGATGGAATGAAGTGCATAAGTTTTGAACTTGCATTAATCATAAAGAACTCAAGATATTACACAATTGCTTTGTGGCATTAACATAGAACTATGCAATCAAGTACTCCGAGGGGGTAGTTCGGTAGGTGTTAACCATCTTGCATCCGGCCTAAACCAAAGTCACTAGTTTACTTACGACACCACGCCAACACTTCGAGCTACTCCAGTCTCTACTTAAGTTCCCAACTTTTTGTTTATTAGGTGAAAGAATGGCTTAGGTTCAGTCAAACTTTAACACACCAACCACTTCCAAGTGCAAGTTCATCTATCGCAATGCCTATCAATTGCTATCAAATTATCTCAAAATAATTGCAAAGAATCCAGTTATCAAGTTTTTAACTACTAGAGATTGTTCATGGAAATTTTTGATCATGCCACCTATACAAACTTATCATTTCAGTACCAACCCATTAATGCCATGCCAATAATATGCAAGTTAATTCACAAATCAATTGCTATTCCAACTCTTCAAAAGATTTACGTGAAGTACGAAGAGTTTATTGTGTTTCTACTTCATCAATGCTCTAACAGATATAAGTGAAGCAACGGAGCAATTCTAAAAATATGTAGCCACGCACATACTATCTCAATTCAGAAGATTTCAGATGTGATGATAGTAATGATCATAAAGAAAAATAAAATGATTCTCCAAGAACATCACATAATAGGTGAATGAATAAAAACATAGGTCTAACCGAGACAAACCGATATTTGTTGAGGAAGAAGGGGGGGTGCCTTGGGCATCCCCAAGCTTGGAGCTTGAGTCGTCTTTGAATTTTTATTCGGGATTCCTTGGGCATCCCCATGCTTGAATGCTTGCTTGTCTCCAAATTTCTCTCATATCATTGTCTCCCTTGCGTCTTAAAAACTTCATTCACACAAAACTTACACAGACTTTGTGAGATAGGTTAGTCCAAATGAAAATTATTTCTAATAATGCTTTGATGTGAATAAATTATCATATGTAACTCATCATTAGCTACTGTATGTATAAGCAATTTTGAAATTCCGACGCCCCCATAGGAATAATAAAAAGGAAATATACATAATCAAAGACAAGTTAAACAGGAATCTGTCAAAACAGAGCAGTACATAAAGATGCAATTTCCATAAGTACTTCTGTAACTCAATTTTTTTTGCAAAAAATAGCAAGTAACAGAGAACTCATAAATGTAGATTGTTTTAAAATTTCATGATTTTATCATGTTCTTTTTATTTTTAACAAATCTAAAAGTAGCAGAAAAACTCCAGTTTTGGCACATCGCCACAAATAATTATAAACTGAGCATGCTAAAGGCTATTCTTGGCACTTTAAATAAAAAAATCTTTGTTGCTATAGAACATAACTACTTTATTGACTCAAATAAAAATATAAATATAAATATGGGGTGCCTCCCACAAGCGCTTTTCTTTAATGCTTTTTAGCTAGGTACAGTGTTTTTGGATGGTTTTAAGTTTTCTCATCACTAGTTCCCAAGGAATAATTTGCTCTCATAATTGTTTCATAAGGTAATTTTATTTTCTTCCATGGATAGTGTTCCATCCCTTTTTCATTGGGAATGGAAATTTAATGTTCCATTCCTTCATGTCAATGACAGCCCCAATCGTTCTTAAAAACGGTCTTCCTAATATGATAGGACATGAAGGATTGCATTCAATATCCATTACTATAAAATCAATGGGATTATCATTTCTATTTGCAATTATGTGAATATCATGTATTTTTCCCAATGGTTTATTAATAGTTGAATCTGCCAAATGCAAGCTTAAGGAACAATCAGACATAGGTCTTAATCCAAGTACATCATATAAAGCTTTTGGCATAATGGAAACACTAGCAGCAAGATCACATAGAGCATTACACAAAGAGTTATTAATCATTATCTAAATAGTAGGCTCCCAATCATCTTCTAATTTTCTAGGAATAGATATCTCTTGTTCAAGTTTTTCTTCTCTAGCTCTTAGGACAGCTTCGGCAATATGTTATGTAAATGATCTATTGCCCTCATGAGAACTTTTGCGAAACATTTATTACTTTAGTAAGAGTGCAATAATCATACTCAATATTAATGCCATTAATAAAAGGGAAATCAATGGCATCAATAGCTTTTACTTTCTCATGTTGTTATTTTTCAGCTTTTCTTTGTAATCTTTCTTTTTCTCTCCTAGCACTAAGCATGGCAAGTGTGCTTGTTTTGTAATCTATTTTAGCTTGGATAGATTTTAAAGATTCACTCATGTCATCCTTAGAAGGCATGACTCTCAACATAAGCATCTCAACATCATGAGCAAGATTATCTACTTTATTTGAGATGTTGTCCAGTTTTTCAAGCTTTCCACTAACCATAGTATTAAATTATTTTTGAGAAGCAATGAAATCTTTTATCATAACCTTTTGACCAGTAGGTATATTATTATTACCGCAAGAATTTCCATAAAAAATTGGCGCATTTTGAGCATACGGTCTAGCATAATTATTACCAAAATTGTTCCTATAAGCATTATTATTGAAATTGTTTCTTGCAATGAAGTTAACATCAACTTGTTCTTTATTTTGCTCAACAAGTTGTGCAATAGAGACATTTTTAGGATCAGTAGGAACATGTTTAG
Organism: Elymus sibiricus; assembly: GCA_039707655.1. NCBI lineage: Eukaryota > Viridiplantae > Streptophyta > Magnoliopsida > Poales > Poaceae > Elymus > Elymus sibiricus. Next base: position 516,804,202 of record CM077672.1, on the reverse strand, counting down.
TAAGAAGCATAGACATAATCATATCAACTTGGTCATTCAGACACGCAATATCCTCAACAGAATTCACCTTTTTATTATTCAGAGCTCTTTTGGTGTGCCTTTGGGCACAAGAGTTTATCATCTCATCAAGGAGCTTCGTAGCCCTTCCCAAAGTAATTTCCATAAAGGTGCAGTAGAGTTTAGCAAATTTCTAGACATATGGTTTAGTCCAGCATAAAAAGTTTGAAGCACCATCCAATCAGTCACTCCATGAGTAGGGCAATTCTTAAGCATAATTTTCATTCTTTCCCAAGCTTGGGCTACATGCTCATGATCAAGTTGTTTAAAATTCATGATAAGATTTCTCAGTAGTATAATTATAGCAGGAGGATAATATCTTCCAATAAAAGCATCTTTGCACTTAGTCCATGAATCAAAGATAAGAGCCACTCTTTAGCTCTAGCTCTTAATGAAAAATAAAAAAGTTTTAACTTCACAATATCAGCAGCTAGCACTCTATATTTTTGCATGTCACATATTTCAACAAAGTTGTTTAAATAAGAGGCATCATCTTCATTATAGGAACCAACAAATTGCTCTTTCATTACCAAGTTCAATAAAGCAGGACTAATTTCATAAGATTCACCTTGGATAATAGGTGAACCAACAGGTGTACTAATTAAATCATCATTATTAGAGTTTGTGAAGTAACAAAGCTTGGCGTTATCAGCTGAAGTACCCATGATAACTAAGCAAAACAAAATAAACTACTTGCTGAAATTTAATTTTTTTTTTAGTTTTTTGGAATGCAGAAACGCAAACTAAAGATAAATAAAAAATAACTAAGTAAAGTAAATAACAAGAAAGTAAAATAATTAAATGTAGGACCTATGCACTTGTGAAGAATCTCGCCGGCAACGGTGCCAGATGGTCGCTTCCTGATATCCCTGTCTAATGACGTAGTGCCAAAAAGAGAATATCTATTGGGCCCTGAAGAGCAAGGGTTTGTAATATCGGAAGAATCCTTCCTTGGTATGAGAACCAAGGTATCAATCCGCAGAGTTCTCCTACGAGCCAATGATCAGGCCTGCACTCAACTAAGAAACTTTTTCTTGGTCCCCAACTTAGACTAGTGAGGTTGTCAATCTCATTAGCTTTGTGATACGTCTCCAACGTATCTATAATTTATGAAGTATTCATGCCATGTTTATTATAGTTTTGTATGATTTTGGTGCACTTTTATATGGATTTTATATGATTTTTATGGACTAACATATTGACCTAGTGCCCAGTGCCAGCTGCTATTTTCTGCTTGTTTTTGGTTTTCCAGAAAATCCATATCAAATGAAGTCCAAATGCAGTGAAACTCTTTGACGACTTTTTCTGGAACATAAGAGACACTAGAAGCTTCTGGGGGAGGCCAGAAGACCCACAGGGGCCCCATGAGCCACCAGGGTGCGCCACCCCCCCAGGCGTGCCCTGGTGCCTCGTGGGCCCCCTGTGGCCCCTCTTCGCGTGATTCCAGTGCCAAAAAATCATATATAGTCAAAAAACCCCGAAAGTTAACCTAGATGAGTTTTTACGCCGTCGCAAGCCTCTGTACCTCCATGATCCCATCTACAGCCCTTTTTTGGCACCCTGCCGAAGGGGGGAATCATCACCGGAGGCCATCTTCATCATCCCGGCGGTCTCCATGACGAGGAGGGAGTAGTTCACCCTCGGGGCTGAGGGTTTGTACCAGTAGCTATGTGTTTTATCTCTCTCTCTCGTGTTCTGGATTTGTCACGATCTTGATGTACCGCGAGCTTTGTTAATATAGTTGGATCATATGGTGTTTCTTCCCTCTCTATCCTTGTTGTGATGAATCGGATCTTTTCCCTTTGAGGTTTCGTTTTTGTCGGATTGAATATTTCAGATTTGAGAACACTTGATGTATGTCTTGCATATGAATACCCGTGGTGACAATGGGGTATTATATTGATTCACTTGATATATGTTTTGGCATTCAACTCGCGGATTCCCGCGGTGACATTGGGATAATCTATGCATAGGGGTTGATGCACGTTTTCATTATCTTTTCTCCGATAGAAACTTTGGGGTGCTCCTTGGAGTTCTTTGTGTGGATTGAATATTATGATTATGAAGTTGTTTGAGGCATATCTTATAATCAACTCACGGATACTTGTGGTGACATTGGAGTATCTAGGTGACATTAGAGTTGGTTGATGTGTATCATATGGTGTTATTTTAGTACGAACTCTAGGGCTGTTTGTGACAATTATAGGAATAGCTCAACAGATCGATCGGAAGGGATAACTTTGAGGTGGTTTCGTACCCTACAAACAATTTATATCTTATATTCTCCACTAATAGGAACTTGGGAGTGATTCTTTATTGCACGTTGGGGGATGGTTATATGATCCAATTATATTAGCATTGTTGAGAGATTGCACTAGCGAAAGTATGAACCCTAGGCCTTGTTTCTTAGCATTGCAATACCATTTGTGCACACTTTTGTTATTTGCTACCTTGCTGTTTTTATATTTTCAGATTACAAAAACCTATATCTACTATCCATACTACACTTTTATCACCATCTCTTCGCCGAACTAGTGCACCTATACAATTTACCATTGTATTGGGTGTGTTGGGAACACAAGAGATTTCTTGTATTTGGTTGTTGGGTTGTTTGAGAGATACCATCTTTAACCTACGCCTCCCACGGATTGATAAACCTTAGGTCATCCACTTGAGGGAAAATTGCTACTGTCCTACAAAACTCTAAGCTTGGAGGCCCAACACGAGTCTACAAGAATAAGTTGTGTAGTAGACATCGAGCTCTTTTCTGGCACCGTTGCCGGGGAGGTGAGTGCTTGAAGGTATATCTTTAGATCTTGCAATCGAATCTTTTAGTTTCTTGTTTTATCACTAGTTTGGTTTATAAAAGAAAACTAAAAAAATGGAATTGAGGTTGCCTCATATTATTCATCTTTATAATGTCTTTCGTGAAAATGATGGAAAGGAAAATTGTGCTCAATTGATAGAAGAAGAATTCAATAAAATGTTTGGCATAAAATCTTTGAATGATGAGCATGATTGCAATGTTGCTAGTATGAATTCCTTGAATATCCATGATGCTAATGATATGCCAAGCCATAAGCTTGGGGATGCTATGTTTGATGAAGATGATATTTTTAGCCCCCCAAGGTTTGATGTGCAAATTTGTTATGATGATTGCATGCCTCCTATTTATGATGATTACAATGATGAATGTGGGTTTGGAAGAGTGTCAACTCTAAATGATCCCACTATTTTGGAGCGTGTTGAATCTTGTTACAATATTGATAAAGAGGATTCGGAGAGGTCATGAATTTATTTAGTGATGATTCCACTATTTTGGAAGAGGTTTCAATTGACCATGATAACAAAGTTGCTATCTATGATGATTATTGTGATGACATGTATGCTATAAAGAATAATGATAACCATGAAATTGTCATCATGATTTTAATTTTCAATTGGATTATGCCAATCAAGTATCTCATGATAGTTATTTTGTTGAGTTTGCTCCCACTATTATGAATGAGAAGAAAATTGCTTATGTGGAGAGTAGTAAAATTTCTATGCTTGTGGATCATGAAAAAAATGCTTTATGTGATAGTTATATTGTTGAAAATTATTATGAGAGAGGATCATATGCTTGTAGGTGTTGCAATAATATCAAGTTTCCTCTCTATGTGTTGAAAGTTTTGAAGTCATGCTTGTTTTGCCTTCCTATGCTAGTTGATTCTTGCTCCCATAAACTATTTGCTCACAAAATCCCTATGCATAGGAAGTGGGTTAGGCTTAAATGTGCTAGTCATATGCTTCATGATGCTCTCCTTGTGTTTCAATTCTTTACTTTTACGTAAGCATCATTGAAATCATCATTCCTAGCTAAAAAGGCATTAAAGAAAAGCGCTTGTTGGGAGACAACCCAATATTTATACCTATTGTTTTTGTGTGTCCACATGATTAAGCTACTGTGGTAATAATGTTTTATATGTTTTCTTTCAATAATGTGCCAAGTAAAGCCTTTGGGATAGTGTGGATGCTTGTTGATTTGATTCTGTGCAAAAACAGAAACTTTGCGTCCAGTGCTGGAATTTCTATTCTGTACTGGAGCGTGAAAAAATTCTGAAATGTTTACACAGTATTGGGTTACAAATTTTTTACGTTTTCCTAATTTTTCAGAATTGTTGGAGGTACAGAAGTATGGTTTTTAAATCGCTCACTACATGCTGTTCTGTTTTTGACAGATTCTGTTTTCGGTGCATAGTTTGCTTGTTTTAGTGTTTCCATATCTTATATTGAGTAATATAAATTGTGGAAATGATAGAATACAGTAGTAATTATTTGAGAACAATTATGAAACTTGTCTTGACAGTACCGAAGTGGATGATTTATTTTTTATCATACTAACCTATCTCACGAAGTTCCGTTAAGTTTTGTGTGATTGAAGTTTTCAAGTTTTGGGTGACATATCGATATGAGGAGAATAAGGAGTGGCAAGACCCTAAGCTTGGGGATGCCCAAGGCACCCCATGGTAACATTCAAGGAAGACCCAAGCGTCTAAGCTTGGGGATGCCCCGGAAGGCATCTCCTCTTTCGTCTTCAACATTATCGGTAACCTTACTCGGAGCTATATTTTTATTCGTCACATATTATGAGTTTTGCTTGGAGCATCATTTTCTTCTGTTGATATTTGCTTGCTGTTATCAATAATCATGTTTTGTATCTTTTAGTTCAATAAAATGCAAATTATAGCCTTTACCGTGCTTAGTTTGCAAGTTCATGTGTTGCTGTTTGAAAACAGAAAGTTTTCTGTTATGTCCAGAATATTCCTGAATAGTCAGAACATGATAAAAATCTGAAATTTTTACACAGTAAGCATGCATGAGTTCTCTGTCACGTGGTAATTTTTCAGAATTTTTGGATTTAGGTAAGTATGGATTCTTATTCCCCTTTTACAGGCTGTTCTGTTTTGGCAGATTGCTGTTATGGTTGCATTGTTTGCATATGTTTGCTTGTTTAATGTTTCTATTTGTGGATAGGAGTATTAAATATGCAGAGGCATTTAGTAGGCAATGTTTAATTATAATTTTTGTGATTTTCTACAGTAGAAAATGTTAAGGTTTTGAGTTGATTTATACTAACTTGTCTCACGAGTTCTTGTTGAGTTTTGTGTGGATGAAGTTTTTAAGATTTAGAGAAACCGTGATATGAGAGGAATTAAGGAGACACAAGAGCTCAAGCTTGGGGATGCCAAAGGTACCCCAAGATAACATTCCAAGAAGTCTCAAGCAACTAAGCTTGGGGATGCCCCGGTTGGCATCCCACCTTTCTTCTTCAACAACTATCGGTTAGTCTTGGTTGAGCCTAAGTTTTTACTTCTTTACATGATATGTGCTATTCTTGGAATGTCATTTTATTTTGTTTTCCTTGCTGTTTGAATAAAATACTTAAGATCTGAAATTTTTAAATGAGAGAGAGTCCTCACGTAGCTACCTATTTACTTAACTACTCATTTGGTCTTCACTTATATCTTTTTGGAGTAGTTTGTCATTTAGTCTTGTTCTTCACCTATATCCTATGAGTAAATTGTTGAAATGAATTGAATATCATAAAGTTGAAATTTATATGCTTCATATTCTTGTCCCATGGGGAGTAGTGACTTCACATACAAGAAGTATAAGTGGTAAAATTTATTGAAAGTTAACAAACATAGCATTGGTCACTTGAACAATTCATGAAAGAATTTTGAAGGAAGAGAAATTTCACATATAAATATACTATCTTGGACATCTTCTATGATTGTGAGCCCCCATTAATTATTTTCATGCTTGATCAAGTAGTTGACGTTGGACAAGGAAGACAACGTAATGAGTTATGTTTGTTTATATTCACATAGAAGTTATATTGTCATGGATCCTCTAACATGTGGTGCTTGCTTAGGATCTTTTGCTAGCCAAAAATTTGTACTAAGTAGAGATACTACTTGTGCATCCAAAAACACTTAAACCCAGTTTCTTGCCATGAGAGTCCACTATATCTACCCATGGATTGAATAAGATCCTTCAAGTAAGTTGTCATCAGTGCAAAAAGCAATAAAAAATTGCTCCTAAAATATGTATGATCTTTTATTGCAAGGGAAAATAAGCGTTGTACAAACTTGTGATGGTAAAGAAATAAAAGCGACGGACTGCATAATAAAGGTTGCTATCACAAGGGGCAATATAACGTGACGTTCCTTTGCATTAAGGGCTTGTGCATCCAACAACAAAAAGCGCATGACAACCTCTGCTTTCCTCTGCGAAGGGCCTATCTTTTACTTTTCTGTATTTACTTTTCTGTATTTACTTTTATGCAAGAGTCATTAATGTTCATCCCTATTCCGCTCTAATTATTCTTTAGTTGGCAACCATTATGTGGTAGGGAAAGATCCAGGCACATATATCCAGTTGAATATAGGTGATCATGAGTTATTATTGTTGACATTATCCATGAGATAAATAAGTTGGGAGGCAAAACATTAAGCCCCTATCTTCCTATGTGTTTGGCTGAAACGGGTTGTTCTAAAAATATGCTTTGAGGGTCTGCAATCATGGAAGACTAAATGATGGTTGAGTATGTGGAATTTTCTAGATCAAAGCTCTTACATGGACCCTTCCTGAAAATATGATGAATTGCAATTGTTTGATGACTGAGAACATAGTTTGTTAGTTTTCAAGAAAGTTTATGGCCTATACTTTAAACATGTGAATAGCTTGCTACTTGATCATGAGAAGTTTTATGAGATGAGCTACTATTTATGATATATAATGATGCTAGAAAAAAGTGATTGAAATTGTCATTGATCAAACTTATGCACTATGCTAGCATTCACACTTCATAAATTATTTCTTTTATCATTTACCTACTCGAGGACGAGCAGGAATTAAGCTTGGGGATGCTGATACGTCTCCAACGTATCTATAATTTATGAAGTATTCATGCCATGTTTATTATAGTTTTGTATGAGTTTGGTGCACTTTTATATGGATTTTATATGATTTTTATGGACTAACATATTGACCTAGTGCCCAGTGCCAGTTGCTGTTTTCTGCTTGTTTTTGGTTTTCCAGAAAATCCATATCAAATGAAGTCCAAATGCAGCCAATCTTTTTGACGATTTTTTCTGGAACATAAGAGACACTAGAAGCTTCGAGGGGAGGCCAGAAGACCCACAGGGGCCCCACGAGCCACCAGGGCGCGCCACCCCCCCAGGCGCGCCCTGGTGCCTCGTGGGCCCCCTGTGGCCCCTCTTCGCGTGATTCCAACGCCAAAAAATCATATATATTTAGAAACCCCCGAAAGTTAACCTAGATGAATTTTTACGCCACCGCAAGCCTCTGTACCTCCACGATCTCATCTACAGCCCTTTTCCGGCACCCTGCGGGAGGGGGGAATCATCACCGGAGGCCATCTTCATCATCCCGGCTGTCTCCATGACGAGGAGGGAGTAGTTCACCCTCGGGGCTGAGGGTTTGTACCAGTAGCTATGTGTTTTATCTCTCTCTCTCGTGTTCTTGATTTGGCACGATCTTGATGTACCGCGAGCTTTGTTAATATAGTTGGACCATATGGTGTTTCTTCCCTCTCTATGCTTGTTGTGATGAATCGAATCTTTTCCCTTTGAGGTTTCGTTATTGTCGGATTGAATATTTCAGATTTGAGAACACTTGATGTATGTCTTGCATATGAATACCCGTGGTGACAATGGGGTATTATATTGATTCACTTGATATATGTTTTGGCATTTAACTCACGGATTCCCGCGGTGACATTGGGGTAATCTATGCATAGGGGTTGATGCATGTTTTCATTATCTTTTCTCCGATAGAAACTTTGGGGTGCTCCTTGGAGTTCTTTGTGTGGATTGAATATTATGATTATGAAGTTGTTTGATGCATATCGTATAATCAACTCACGAATACTTGTGGTGACATTGGAGTATCTAGGTGACATTAGAGTTGGTTGATGTGTATCATATGGTGTTATTTTAGTACGAACTCTAGGGCTGTTTGTGACACTTATAGGAATAGCTCAATAGATCGACCGGAAAGGATAACTTTGAGTTGGTTTCGTACCCTACAAACAATTTCTATCTTATATTCTCCACTAATAGGAACTTGGGAGTGATTCTTTATTGCACGTTGGGGGATGGTTATATGATCCAATTATATTAGCATTGTTGAGAGATTGCACTAGCGAAACTATGAACCCTAGGCCTTGTTTCTAAGCATTGCAATACCATTTGTGCTCACTTTTGTTACTTGCTACCTTGCTATTTTATATTTTCAGATTACAAAAACCTATATCTACTATCCATACTACACTTTTATCATCATCTCTTCGCCGAACTAGTGCACCTATACAATTTACCATTGTATTGGGTGTGTTGGGGACACAAGAGATTTCTTGTATTTGGTTGTAGGGTTGTTTGAGAGATACCATCTTCAACCTACGCCTCCCACGGATTGATAAACCTTAGGTCATCCACTTGAGGGAAAATTGCTACAGTCCTACAAAACTCTGCGCTTGGAGGCCCAACACGAGTCTACAAGTATAAGTTGTGTAGTAGACATCACTTTGCTACTTACAATGATTAATGTATCGTGTGTATGGAATTAATTTTTTTTCTAGAAAATTAAAGTTCAGAATATTAAAGAACAGTAAAACGAGAAAACAGAGTTGTATTTATGAAGAACAAAGGACTGGGATCGATAATTTCACTAGTGGCATCTCTCCAAATAGTATAGGCATGGTAAACAAATTATAGTTGCGTATCGATTAAATTGCAGTTTTTATGGTTGCTCACACATGTCATGATTGCATATAAGCATTATGTCCTTATGTCTATGGACCACTATCCAACATGCATCTATAGCTAATACTCCACCCAAAGACCGTTCATTAGCATGCATCTCTAAGTACTAAGTAAAACATAGTATTGCATTAAGCAAGGTGACATAATGTTGATAGTATATTCTCTTTACCTCTAGCTCATCACTGAGAGAACTAGGCAACTATCTTTTTATCCTTAGTGGCAGTAACACACTACAAGCTTTTTTTCCCTTTCTATCACTGGGATAGATTACTTGCAAGTTTAAACCCAATGAACATACACAACTCTCTCTTGGAGATCGTTCATCTAAACATGGCTAGTGTAAGACTAATATATTGGAGAGCATGTACGTATATAAATCATGCAACAAGGTGCTGAAAAGAACCAAATATAAATCCATTTATAATCTGATCATAAAGTAACAATTCATCACACCACAACAAACACACCAGCAATTACATCAGATGGATCACAATTATGTGAGGCAGCTCATGTGACCTTTGTATTGAAGAATGGAAGAGAGGAGATGCCACATAGCTACTGTTATGAACCTATAGTCTATGGAGGACTACTCACACACGGCATTGGAGCAACAAAGATGATGAAGAAGGCTTCGGTAGCAATTCCCCCCTTCGGCAGAGTTCTGTGGAAGACCTCCAGATTGGACCACCTCGGTTCACGACGAAGCAACAGTGGAATTTTTTTTGGTAATTTAGAATTGGGTTTTGGGGTCTATATAAAGATGACGGGGCGAAGAGGTGCCAGGGGGCGCGTGAGGGGGCGTGTGGGCCCCTGGCTCCACCCGTCAGGCCCATGTTTAGCCTCCTGGGTCTCCTGGTGCTCGTATTTCGTGAAGTGATTTTTTTGGAATTTTTGGATCCTCGAAAAATATATTTCTCTGGTGCACAAAAACAGTAAAAAACATCAATTGGCATTGGATTAATATGTTAGTCCAATAAAAATGATAAAAAGAGTGCCAAAACTATGTATAAATGATATGAAAGTAGCATGAACATAACAGAAATTATAGATATGTCGGAGACATTTCAGCATCCCCAAGCTTAATCCCTGCTCATCCTCGAGTTGGTGGATGACAAAAGAAATAATTTTTGTTTGTGAATGCTACCTTAACATGAACATGATTATCTGATGTAGTCTCATTAAAGTTTAACGAAAGAAAAGTGATGCAAAGCAATTGTCTAAAGTTAACAATTATCAAACAATATCAAAGCACATAGACAAAATTCCTACTACCTTTTCATGAATCAATGCATCAAGTCAATGTTTCCTTTGCCAAAGGTTTAGAAAGAATGTCAATATTATGTTGGGAACTAAACTTTAACCTTTGTAGACTTCTACATGCTTAATTGCAATCTTATCATAAACCAACCAAGACCGACCAAGTACAATAACTGCATGATCTTTCTGTATTATCCACGTAACTTACTCATGCAATACTCAAATGCAAGTCTAGACCTTGACACTTATAGGGAAAAATAGAATAATGATGGGTGCTGTGAGAAGTCAAAAATAAAGAAAGTCTTCCATCAACGCAGCTATTCATTAGGCAATGGTAAGGCCTTATATTCGATGTCAATGCAAGTAGTAGGGATTACCATGCAACAGATGCACTAGGAGCTACGAATGTATGAAAGCTCTCCTATGGACTAGTAGGGTGTGCATCCAACCTGCCTACTCATGAAGACCTAGAGCATTTTAGGAAGCCCATCGATGGAATATACAATCCAAGTTCTATAATGTGAAGTCTCCAGTAGTGTATGAAATATGAAGAACATGAAAACTTTTTGTTACAATTTAGCAGTGCTACTTTGAAGCACTTTATAATTTTCTACTAAGAACTGGTGCTACTTTGAAGCACAAGTGTATACTAAAAAGGATAATGGTGTTGCTCCTTTTCTCATCCTCTCTTTTTTCTTTTTCTTTTTTTCTTTTTTTTGTGACACCTCCATGGTTCATATTTTATTTGATCTCTCATCGTTTTTCTTCTTTTTTTATTGGTAGAAGCAACACCTTACAATGATGAACAATACACTTTTTGAATCTATCCATAACTCAACTTAATAAATCAACATGATGTAGAAACTCTATATGAATGCCTCTGGCAGTGTACCTGGATGTGCAATGATCTAGCGTATCATATATGAAAATGAATAACAATGGATGTGCAATATAAATATCATGCCGGCTATATTTGATCATGCAAAGCAAAATGACAATGACATATCATATCTCTAGTCATGTAATGTAATGTAAAAGATGATGGAAGTTGCAAGGCAATATATCTCGGAATGACTGTGGAAATGCCATGATAGTTAGGTATGTGGCTGTTTTGAGGAAGATATTTGGGTTTGTGTGTAGGAGAACATGAGAAAGTTCTGCCACAGGATTTGGATGTATCAGCGAAGTATGCACCATGTCTCGAGGTGAGAGTGGGCAATGCTTGATACCGAAGAGGCTAGCAATTTAAAGATGGAATGAAGTGCATAAAGTTTTGAACTTGCATTAATCATAAAGAACTCAAGATACTACACAAGTGCTTTGTGGCATTAACATAGAACTATGCAATCAAGTACTCCGAGGGGGTAGTTCGATAGGTGTTAACCATCTTGCATCCCGGCCTAAACCAAAGTTGCTAGTTTACTTACGACACCACGTCAACACTTCGAGCTACTCCAGTCTCTACTTACACTACTAGGGAAAACCCTAGCAGTAGCGCGGGTTTGTGGCCTAGCAGTAGCGCGGGGACCAGCGCTACTGCTAGGGCGCTACAGCTAATGTTTAGCAGTAGCGCCGATTGTACCCACGCTACTGCTAACAAACCTAGCAGTAGCGTTGGCGCGACCAGCACTACTGCTAACACTACATAGCAGTAGCGCCTGTCCAACCAGCGCTACCGCTAAATTTTTCCTTTTTTTAATTTTCTTCTGCGTATTTGCACTGTGTTTGTACATGTTTTATACAGTAGTCTCATCACATTATTTTATGATCATGATTAGTTATTATATCAGTGGGTGAAAGAGACGTGGATTAGATTCAAGTGGAGGCAACATGGCGCAGATCCAAAGTACTGCTAATCAAAGTGACTTTGTTTGGATCAGTAGTACTTTGGATCTGCACCATGTTGCCTCCACTTGAATCTAATCCACGTTTCTTTCACCCGCTGATATAATAGCTCATCATGCTCATAATGATATAACAACTTAGCATCATCATCATCATAATAACTCATCATCATTATCATAATAACACAAGTCATACTCATCATTATCATAGTCATCTAACAACTTCTACTCGTTATCATAGTCATAACCAACCCTAGTTAATTGTTCTTAGCACATGATCATGAGTATTAGCTAGGACCTGCTACGCTCTCTAAGGTAAAATAGCATAAAACAACATAGGCCCTCACTCTCCATTATGAAGAATGGAGATTATCCTGTCTCCAATTCGTGCGCTTCGCACAATGTTGCTTCCAAGTAGCTCCCTATGATTATTCATAACTTTTTTCCATTCTTTGATTGTGATGTCTTCATCGGTTTGAGATATCTTGTATGAACAGCGGTGAACCCTAGGCGGACTTGGCCGTAATCTAATAACATCAATGCGACCTGTCGTAAACATCCGATTTTCTGTTGAAGAACATAATAATAACTTAGTTAGCAATGTAGTTTAGCTTTAGAAGAATGTATGCAAAAAATGCACTGATGTCGTAATAGTAAAAAATCTTACCATGCCATCTCCATGGATGTTACCATAGTTCAACACGTGCACTAGTGGCACGTATTGCCCATAATGTGGAGGAGTTTCATAATTGATATTGAAATTCTCAACATCAATAATAAATGAGATAAGATGATCTTTCTCCTCGTAACTTAGTTCAGAGCCATCAGTGTAGTAGGTTCTGTCTACTATCTTCCGTACATTTTTTAAAGAATGGAAATAAGATGTCAATGGAAATAAGCCGTCAATGATTTTTAAATAAACAATATAAATTACTTAACAAATTTATTTGACAAACACACAAAGAGGTAGAACTGGAAGCGTCTCGACATCCACCCAAATGTCGATATTATCGTCAATTTCATCTTCGGGCCGAAGATCGAAGGTGAGTTGCATATCCTCCTTAAATTCATAGGCCTTGCAAAATCCTCTCCAAGTTGAGCAATCGAAATACGAGCTATCTGGTGCATTAAATAGCTTAACCAAAAAAGTGAAACCATGCTGCGTCCTAAGGTGAGCATTCTTCGTCTCTGTTCTCTCCCTATCTTCAAAACCGAGCTTTTCCAAGACATACGGTCTTGCATGACATGGGATGAACTATTTCAATTGAAAAAAATGGAAAATTACATGTTGAAGCCAAAATTCACAAGTCATGCATAATTACGGAAAAATACTTGTCGTCGTTACGTACCGTAAAAACGTCGAAAGTCTCCTTCAGCACGATGGTGAAGTACCTACCGTTTTGCAGATAAGGCATCCTGTCGCACATACCCCGGTCGTCTTCGCAGTAGTCGCACTCAGGAATCATATCGTCGTTAGACATTTCCTGTGTTCATAAGTCAAAGATTAAAACTCGACGGCAAATAACAGGAACTAAACACAGAGATCATTATTACTCATCACGGGTTGACTTTTGGTCTGGGCACTCCCTATCTGATATATTCGACCGACGGTGATGGTCGCTACTCCTCCTCCCCCTAGTGCATAACAAAGGTCTAGCACAAGGAGAAGAAGGAGAAGCGACCCCCACGACAACAGTCGGCATTCTTCTTCTCTCATATATGGTGGACACTCTCCCTCACTAATTTTCTGACTGTCATGTATTGAGCCCCGATAGACTTAAAGTCAACCCGAAATGTCATTTAATTCTCTTTCCGGCAAATCCAAGGCACTCGATATTTCCTACATACTAGCACAAGTCATGCTAAAATTCACGGAAAAATCCGGCATGACCTTTGCTAAAATAGGACATATCGAGCGCCTGGAATTTACCGGAATGGAAATGAATCAACACTCCGGCAAAACATAGGCCACTCGGATTTTCCATGCGATACAAAGATGTTCATACACATACAGAGATGTTTAAACTTGAAATTCTATCCAGATCAATTATCATTTAAAAAAAACTAGATTCACATTGTCACAGCTACTCATCTACTACATCTATAAAAACATCATGTTTACTCACTATAGACGATGGTTGTTGACCGGGCGCGGGTGTCGTCGGTGATCTTCTGGGCATCGTCGACCGGCTCGTCGGTGATCTACCCTATGCCACATGAGCATTCACATGTTAGCATACAAAGTAGGTCTCTCTCTCTAAATTTGGCAATGTGAGATTGACATAACTAAATACCCTAGTTCTACTCTATTCAACACTTACTAAAATTTTCTCATATAGCATTCCAATACATTTATATTGAAAATTTTCTACACCTAAAAATTTCTCATATAGCTTTCCAATCCATTTCTATATTGAAAATTTTCTACACCTAAAAATTTCTATTACTAATTTTTTTTTACTAAAAATTTCTATTACTATAATTTATTTTCTATTCTATTACTAGTTATAATCTCTACCAACTAAGTTTCCAATACATGATTCTACCAACTAAACTTTTAAGGCTGTGTAGCAGTAGCGCGGGGCTACTAAGCCAGCGCTATTGCTAAGCCAGGCCCATGGGGGGCGCAGTGCCCACACCGAGGCTCGTCATAGTAGCAGCACGGGATGTGAACCTGCGCTACAGCTACTAGGTTAGTTGTACCGCGTGGCTAGCCTCCCGCGCTACAACTATGGCGAAACCCGGGGAACCCTCAGGCCACCTCTAGAGGTAGCGTGGGTTTCTAACCAGCACTACTACTAATAGTTCAATAGTAGCGGAGGTTTCACACCCGGCGCTACTACTAATTATCAGTAGCGCGCCCTATGGACCAGCGCTACTGCTAAGCATCTACCTATAAGGTTTTTCCTAGTAGTGTTAAGTTCCCAACTTTTTGTTTATTAGGTGAAAGAATGGCTTAGGTTTAGTCAAACTTTAACACACCAACCACTACCAAGTGCAAGTTCATCCATCGCAATGCCTATCAATTGCTATCAAATTATCTCCAAATAATTGCAAAGAATCCAGTTATCAAGTTTTTAACTACTAGAGATTGTTCATGGAAATTTTTGATCATGCCACCTATACATACTTATCATTTCAATACCAACCCACTAATGCCATGCCAATAATATGCAAGTTAATTCACAAATCAATTGCTATTCCAACTCTTCAAAAGATATAGGTGAAGTACGAAGAGTTTATTGTGTTTCTACTTCATCAGTGCTCTAACAGATATAAGTGAAGCAACAGAGCAATTCTAAAAATATGTAGCCACACAAATACTATCTCAATTCAGAAGATTTCAGATGTGATGATAATAATGATCATAAATAAAAATAAAATTATGCTCCAAGAACATCACATAATATGTGAATGAATAAAAATATAGGTCTAACCGAGACAAACCGATATTTGTTGAGGAAGAAGGGGGATGCCATGGGCATCCCCAAGCTTGGAGCATGAGTCCTCTTTGAATTTTTATTGGGGATTCCTTGGGCATCCCCAAGCTTGAATGCTTGCTTGTCTCCAAATTTCTCTCATATCACTGTCTCCCCTGCGTCTTAAAAACTTCATTCACACAAAACTTACACAGACTTTGTGAAATAGGTTAGTCCAAATGAAAATTATTTCTAATAATGCTTTGATGTGAATAAATTATCATATGTAACTCATCATTAGCTACAGTATGTATAAGCAATTTTGAAATTCCTACGCCCCCATAGGAATAATAAAAAGCAAACATACATAATGAAAGACAAGTTAAACAGGAATCTGTCAAAACAGAGCAGTACATAAAGATGCAATTTCCAAAAATACTTCTGTAACTCAATTTTTTTTGAAAAATTAGCAAGTAACAGAGAACTCATAAATGTAGATTTTTTTAAAATTTCATGATTTTATCATGTTCTTTTTATTTTTAACAAAGATAACAGTAGCAGAAAAACTGCACTTTTGGCACAGCACCACAAATAATTATAAACTGAGCATGCTAAAGGCAATTCTTCACACTTTAAATAAAAAAAACTTTATTGCTACAGAACATAACTACTTTATTGACTCAAATAAAAATAAAAACATAAATATGGGGTGGCTCCCACAAGCGCTTTTCTTTAATGCTTTTTAACTAGGTATAGTATTTTGGGATGGTTTTAAGTTTTCTCATCACTAGTTCCCAAGGAATAATTTGCTCTCATAATTGTTTCATAAGGTAATTTTATTTTCTTCCATGGAAAGTGTTCCATCCCTTTTTTCATTGGGAATTGAAATTTAATGTTCCATTCCTTCATGTCAATGACAGCCCTAAACGTTCTTAAAAACGGTATTCCTAATATGATAGGACATGAAGGATTGCATTCAATATCCATTACTATAAAATCGACGGGAATATCATTTCTATTAGCAATTATTTGAATATCATCTGTTTTTCCCAATGGTTTATTAATAGTTGAATCTGCCAAATGCAAGCTTAAGGAACAATCAGACATAGGTCTTAATCCAAGTACATCATATAAAGCTTTTGGCATAATGGAAACACTAGCAGCAAGATCACATAAAGCATTACACTCAGAGTTATTAATCATTATCTAAATAGTAGGCTCCTAACCATCTTCTAATTTTCTTGGAATAGATGTCTCTTGTTCAAGTTTTTCTTCTCTAGCTCTTAGGACAGCTTCGGCAATATGTTATGTAAATGATCTATTGCACTCATGAGCACTTTTGCGAAGCATTCATTACTTTAGTAAGAGTGCAATCATCATAATTAATATTAGTGCCATTAATAAAAGAGAAATCAATGGCATCTATAGCTTTTAATTTCTCATGTTGTTATTTTTCAGCTTGAATTTCAGCTTTTCTTTGTAATCTTTCTTTTTCTCACCTAGCACTAAGCATGTCGAGTGTGCTAGTTGTATAATCTATTGTAGATTGGATAGATTTTAAAGATTCACTCATGTCATCCTTAGAAGGCATGACTCTCAACTTAAGCATCTCAACATCACGAGCAAGATTATCCACTTTATTTGAGATGATGTCCAGTTTTTCAAGCTTTCCACTAACCATAGTATTAAATTATTTTTGAGAAGCAATAAAATCTTCTATCATAACCTATAGACCAGTAGGTATATTATTATTACCATAAGAATTTCCATAAAAATTTGGTGCATTTTGAGCATACGGTCTAGCATAATTATTACCAAAATTGTTCCTATAAGCATTATTATTGAAATTGTTTCTTGCAATGAAGTTAACATCAACTTGTTCTTTATTTTGCTCAACAAGTTGTGCAATAGAGACATTTTTAGGATTAGTAGGAACATTTTTAGTAAGAATCATAGACATAATCATATCAACTTTGTCATTCCGAGA
Organism: Elymus sibiricus; assembly: GCA_039707655.1. NCBI lineage: Eukaryota > Viridiplantae > Streptophyta > Magnoliopsida > Poales > Poaceae > Elymus > Elymus sibiricus. Next base: position 516,786,807 of record CM077672.1, on the reverse strand, counting down.
AGCAATATCCTTAACAGAATTCAATTTTTTTCATTCAGAGCTCTTTCGGTGTGCCTCTGGGAACAAGAGTTTATCATCTCAGCAAGGAGCTTTGTAGCCCTTCCCAAAGTAATTGCCATAAAGGTGCCACCTGCAGTAGAGTTTAGCAAATTTCTGGACATATGGTTTAGTCCAGCATAAAAAGTTTGAAGCACCATCCAATCAGTCACTCCATGAGTAGGGCAATTCTTAAGAATAATTTTCATTCTTTCCCAAGCTTGGGCTACATGCTCATGATCAAGTTGTTTAAAATTCATGATAAGATTTCTCAGTTGTATAATTATAGCAGGAGGATAATATCTTCCACTAAAAGCATCTTTGCACTTAGTCCATGAATCAATACTATTTTTAGGCAAAGATAAGAGCCACTCTTTAGCTATAGCTCTTAATGAAAAAGAGAAAAGTTTTAACTTAACAATATCAGCAGCTAGCTCTCTATATTTTTGCATGTCACATATTTCAACAAAGTTGTTTAAATGAGAGGCAACATCTTCATTATAGGAACCAGCAAATTGCTCTTTCATTACCAAGTTCAATAAAGCAGGAAAAATTTCATAAGATTCACCTTGCATAATAGGTGAACCAATAGGTCTACTAATTAAATCATCATTATTAGAGTTTGTGAAGTCACAAAGCTTGGCATTATCAGCTGAAGTACCCATGATAACTAAGCAAAACAAAATAAACTACTTGCTGAAATTTAAATATTTTTATTGTTTTTGAGTTTTTCGGAATGCAGAAAAACAAACTAATGACAAATAAAAAAATAACTAAGCAAAGTAAATAACAAGAAAGTAAAATATTTAAATGTAGGACCTATGCACTTGTGAAGAATCTCGCCGGCAACGGCGCCAGATGATCGCTTCTTGATATCCCTGGTTAATGACGTAGTGCCAAAAAGAGAATATTTGTTGGTCCCTGAAGAGCAAGGGTTTGTAAAAAGAGAATATTTGTTGGTCCCTGAAGAGCAAGGGTTTGGTGCCAAAAAGAGAATATTTGTTGCCAAAAAGAGAATATTTGATGATCGCTTCTTGATATCCCTGGCTAATGTCAGAAGAATCCTCCCTCGGTATGAGAACCAAGGTATCAATCCACAGAGTTCTCCAACGAGCCAATGATCAGGCCTGCACTCAACTAAGAAACTTTTTCGTGGTCCCCAACTTAGACTAGTGAGGTTGTCAATCTCATTAGCTTTGCTAGTTACAATGATTAATGTATCGTGTGTATCGAATTATATTCTTTTGCAAGAAAATTAAAGTTCAGAATATTAACAAAAAGTAAAATGAGAAAATGGAGTTGTATTTATCAAGAACAAAGGACCGGGATCGATAATTTCACTAGTGGCATCTGTCCAAATAGTATAGGCATGGTAAACAAATTACAGTTGCGTATCGATTAAATTGCAGTTTTTATGGTTGCTCATACATGTCATGATTGCATATAGGCATTATGTCCTTTTGTCTATGGACCACTATCCAGCATGCATCTATAGCTAATACTCCACCCAAAGACCGCTCATTAGCATGCATCTCTAAGTACTAAGTAAAACATAGTATTGCATTAAGCAAGGTGACATAATGTTGATAGTATATTCTCTTTACTTCCAGCTCATCACTGAGACAACTAGGCAACTATATTTTTATCCTTAGTGGCAGTACCACACTACAAGCCTTTTTCCCCTTTTTTATCACTGGGATAGATTACAGGCAAGGTTAAACCTAACGAACATACACAACTCTCTCTTGGAGATCGTTGATCTAAACATGACCAGTGCAATACTAATATATCAGAGAGCATGTACATATATAAATCATGCAGCAAGGTACTAAAAAGAACCAAATATAAATCCATTTATAATCTGATCATAATGTAAAAATTCATCACACCGCAACAAACACACCAGCAATTACATCAGATGGATCACAATTATGTTAGGCAGCTCATGTGACCTTTGTATTGAAGAACGGGAGAGAGGAGATGCCACATACACTACAGGAATCAGAGAATTTGCCATCAGTCCTGTCTTTGCCGTCTGCTAGCGGACGGCACAGATGGTCCTTGCCGTCGGCTTTCATAAAGCAGACGGCAAAGAAAGGCCTCATGGCAAAGATGGTTTTTGCCGTCAGTCCGTTCTTTGCCGTCGGCTAGCGGACGACAAAGAGCCTAAAAAGCGGACGACAAAGGCAGGCGGATGGCAAATAGCCCATTTGGGCCCCACTGGAGTGCGGCGGTGGTTAGGTCAAACGGACGGCCTAGATGCTGTCCGCTAGCGGACGGCAAAGAGAAGCAGACAGCAAAGATCATCAAAAAGCAGACGGCAAAGAAAAATTTCACTAACTTTGTAACGGCCGCCGCGTGCGCCCCTCTCTCTCTCTCTCTCGCCGCGCCCCTCCACTCCCCTCTCTCTATCTCTCTCTCTCGCCGCCGCGCCCGTCGCCGCCGACGACCCACCGCCCCGCCGCCGACCCACCGCCCCACCGCGCCCGTCGCTGCTGCCACCCCGCCGCCCCACCGCGCCCTGGTGCAGATCCACCGCCCCGCCGCCCCACCGTCTGCAGCGTTGCCGCCGCCGGCGCTCCGGCACTCCAGTGCTCCACTCCGGCAGACCCCGTTCCCCCTCCCCTCATCCAAAAAGGTGAGGACCCCATCCTCCCTCCCCTCACTGATTTTTTTCAAATTTGCTATGGATGATGATTTTGCTATAGATGTACTAGATGAATAGAAATTGATTTGGACAGATTGTGCAAGTAGTAGTACTAGATGATTGTGCAAGTAGTTGTACTAGATGATTTTGCTATGGATGTACTAGATGATTTTGTTCTGGAAACACTTTGGGCATGCAGCAAGAACATTGATGTGATTTACCAAAAACGTCACACTAATATACTAAAATGATTTGTAGTAGAAATAAATTTGCACATAGCAGCATTGATAAGTTTATAAAAAATATGAGAAATTCTGGAAAAAAAATCATATACCTTGACCTGAAATTGGGTAGTTAATTTACAAAAATGCATTTGCTAGGCTAGGCTCCATGTTAGTTGTTGGACACATGTAAATATATTTGCTAGATACAACTAGCTTGTTCATACGGCATAGCAGCACACACACACACAGAGTGGTTAATGGAGAAGGCTAGCATGTATGAATGCTATATAGATGTATGGGTGGATGTATGTATGGATTTTCATTAAAAAAATAGTTTCTTTCTTGCTTATTTTCTTTATAGGTTAGATGTTGTTGAACTGCGAGATGATGTTGATGATGTTTTTATTAGATTGTTGTGCGAGTGCTTATGTTGGTTCTGTCGGTGCTTTTCATGTGCGAGTGCTTATGTTGGTTCTGCCAGTCCATTCTTTTTTTCATTTAATTGCGTTTACTCTCTGTCATGGCAGGTGTTGAAAGATGGTGGGCGCGGGTCCAGAGCGCTCCGTGGGTACTTCTTCGGCGGCGGCCCGCACGAGGGCTACTTCCATTCGACCCGTACCTCTCTGAAGAGCATTGTTAGACAGTTTGGGGACACCGGCGGGCGCTTCTTCGTCGGCGTCATTGCCCACCGGGAGAGGAGGTCGGGGAGGGAAGAAGAGAGGTGGAGGACGTGGCCGTGGGAGAGGTAGGCAGGCTGCTACGCCTTCCTCGCCGCCACCCCCAGCTGATTCACCCGAGCACATGACTGCTAGGGTGGACCCGTCTGAGGTGGAGGCCACGGGGACTCCGGACCACGAGCCTCGGGTCAACGGGCCTTCGGCCCACGAGACTCCGGTCCCAGAGGCTTCGGCCCACGAGACGGTGGACCAGGCTACGTCCCAGGAGACGTCCGGATAGGGTACCTGGCCGGATCCGCCTGAGGGGCCGAGTGGCCATGCTGATGGTGGCGGGGATGAGTGTACTGATAGTGAGGGCGAGGTGGTTGTGGGGGCCACCGTGTACCAGCGTGGTGGTACACGGCTCCCGCCCCTGCCGGCAACCCGCGAGCAGAGGCCGGTGATTAGGCCTGATGGGGAGAAGTAAGTGCATTTACTATTTTTGTACATTTTGCCTTCACGTTCCTTCAAATATCTAATGCATTGGCCTTGTCATACTGCAGGGGTTGGGTACACGCCAGTGACGTCCGCAGGCTGAACACCGTCCTTGGTGTGCTTTGCCGGCAAAATTTCCCGGGGTTTGTCACGTTGCCCGGTGAGGGTCAGCTTCCAGAGCTAGGATTGAGCTGGGAGCACTACTTGGCTGCCCCGGCCCCGCCGGAGGAGATGATCGATGGTGTCTTGTGCCACACAAGGGCCAAGATGGTGATCAGAAGCTTTTGGGTAATTTCTCCTTTACACAATTAAAAATTAACAATAGCTAGTTATTGTACTAATCAGTGTTGTCTCGTTTGATTGTAGACCTTCTATAGGTGTGAGGAGGGATACGAGGAGGACGCGACAAAGGTTATCGATACCGAGTGCAAGCGCCTACTACAAAACTTACGGCACGAGGCTCGGCTGCAGGCTGTTCTAGACTACTACGCCAAGCGTGGTATTAAGAAGGACAAGCCGTCGTGCCAGGCTAAGTTTGTGAAGAAGGATCAGTACATGAAGGTAATTACCTATTCTTAAGGCATTGTACTTAGTTTCCTTGATTTGATTCGTAGGCGTAGCGCTCAAATTTCTCTTTACTAACTTAGGTGCCCCCGAGATGGTGTGCGGATAAGATGGATTTTTGGGAGGCGTTGGTGGATGAGTGGTGCACAGGCTGCTGGCGAGCCGTCCACGACAATGCCAAGGACCGGCGTGCCCAAATGGTTGGTGTGCCACACCATCAAGGCAGCGCCAACTTATATCAGTTCGGGCGGAACTGGGTATGTGGTTTGCTTCATGATTCATGCAATTCATTCTTCATGCTAGCTTGAGCGCTTTACTAATACTTTGTTCCTCTCTATTAGGCGCGACACAATAACACGGAGGTGCCTGAGGTGTACGCCCTCTATGCCATGGCCCATACTGGCTCGTACAAGATGGCCAAGGCATTCTCTGAGTCTGACCTCGATCATCCAGAGAATTTCACCAACATCTCCTCCCACCACAAGCTCATGAGGTACAACCAGGAGGGGAAGGCGAGGAAAGGGGAGGACTTTAACCCGAGCCAGAATCATATTGATCCAGAGCTGGTGATGATATCTGGTGGCGGGAGGCCCCATGGCTCATTAGCCATTGGAGATGGACTGATACGTTGTCCTCTCACTCTCCCGGAGATCAAGGCGCGCCAAACGAGCTCCTGTCCTGAGATAAGGACTCGTCCACGGCCAGTCGATCTCGCCATCGAGGTTAGTTATACGGACTCAGATATCTTTCCTCCATTACATTGTGTGTGCGGCCATCGATGATTACAATGCTAACGAGGAGTGGTGTTGCAGGCTGCTCTTCAGAAAGAGAGAGCGACAACCCAGGCGCTTCTGGAGGAGAGGGACTGGGTGGCGGCGGAGAAGGAACTGCTGGCGGAGGAGAAGACGGCTAGGTTCTTGGAGGAGGAGAGGAATCGGAATGAGCTGGCTCACCGGGCCATGTACGAGCTCCTCGTGGTAAGTTTCTTCTGCATATTAGCCAAATCATGCACGTAATGTTCATTTCATTACAAACTAATATGACTGACTCGCCAAACTAAATGTGCAGTCTATGTGCGAGAAGACCGGTCAGACCCCTTCGCCGATGCCAGTCATTGCTCAGACGGGAACGGTGAGTTTCATTTGAATGGTCATTAGTTACTAGTCTTAACATTTGAGTGTCATCATGCTAACGACACATTGTAAATGATCTTTGGTGCAGCATAACTCCCGAGCCGCATCGCACACCCCTTCTCCAGGGCAACCTTCTCCAGGTGATCGCGACTGCCAGAGCAACCCCGGTGCTTGACCTCCGTGATGACGACGACGGTAAGTTTTCTCTAATGTTTTGCTTAACAAATGCATACTTAGCTTCGTACATGCTAGTTAGCCCTAATATGCCACATATTTAGCTTATTTTCCCCAAAAAAGACATACTTAGCTAATTATCCTCCAAAATGACATAATTAGCTTATTTAGTTCATTTATGACATAATTAGCTTAGTTAGGTCAAAAATGGCATAATAATAACCTTGGTTAGCTCATAAATGTCATATACTTACCTTATTTTCCTCCAAAATGACATAATAAGCTAAGTTAGCTCAATAATGACCTATACTTACCTAAGTTAGCTCAAAAATGACATAATTACCTAAGTTAGCACAAAAATGACCTGTACTTACTTTATTTTCCTTCAAATTGACATAATAAGCTTAGTTAACTAAAAAATGGCATAATTACCTAAGTTAGCTCAATAATGACCTATACTTACCTTATTTTCCTCCAAAATGACATAATAAGATTAGTTAGCTCTAAAATGGCATAATTACCTAAGTTAGCTCTAAAATGACACAAATAAGGAATAGGAAGAAGAAAAACAAGGAAGAGGAGAAAAAGAAAGAATAGAAGAAGAAAGAGAAGAAAAAGAAAGAATAAAAGAAGAAGAATGAGAAGGAAAAGGATAAAAAGATAGAAGAGAAGAAAGATGAGAAAAAGACAGAAGAAGAAGAAAATATATTCTTATTCTTCCTTTTTCTCTTCTTTCTTTTTCTCCATCTTCTATTCCTTCTTATTCTTATTCTTCTTCTTCTTCTTCTTCTTCTCTTTCTTCTTCTTCTTCTTCTTCTTCTTCTTCTTCTCTTTCTTCTTCTTCTAGTCTTCTTCTTCTTCTTCTTCTTCTTCTCTTTCTTCTTCTTCTAGTCTTCTTCTTCTTCTTCTTCTTCTAACTTTCTTACTCCCATTTTTGCTTAACAAATGCATACTTAGCTTCGTACAAGCTTGTTAGCCCTATTATGCCACATACTTAGCTTATTTTCCCCGAAAAAAACATACTTAGCTAATTATCCTCCAAAATGAGATAATTAGCTTATTTAGTTCATTTATGACATAATTAGCTTATTCATTTCAAAAATAGCATAATAACCTTTGTTAGCTCATAAATGTCATATACTTAGCTTATTTTCCTCCAAAATGACATAATTACCTAAGTTAGCTCTAAAATGACCTATACTTACCTAAGTTAGCTCAAAAATGGCATAATTACCTAGGTTAGCACAAAAATGACCTATACTTACCTTATTTTCCTCCAAATTGACATATTAAGCTTAGTTAGCTCAAAAATGACATAATTACCTAAGTTAGCTCTAAAATGACACAAATAAGGAATAAGAAGAAGAAAAACAAGGAAGAGGAGAAAAAGAAAGAATAGAAGAAGAAAGAGAAGAAAAAGAAAGAATAAAAGAAGAAGAATGAGAAGGAAAAGGATAAAAAGATAGAAGAGAAGAAGAAAGATGAGAAAAGGAGAGAAGAAGAAGAAGAAAATATATTCTTATTCTTCCTTTTTCTCTTCTTTCTTTTTCTCCATCTTCTACTCCTTTTTCTTATTCTTATTCTTCTTCTTTCTTTCTTTCTTTCTTCTTCTTCTTCTTCTTCTTCTTCTTCTTCTTATTCTTCTTCTTCTTCTAGTTTCTTCTTCTTCTTGTTCTTCTTCTTCTTCTAGTCTTCTTGTTCTTCTTCTTCTTCTTCTTCTTCTAGTCTTCTTCTTCTAGTCTTCTTCTTCTAGTTTTCTTCTTCTTCTTCTTCTAACTTTCTTACTCCCATTTTTGCAGGTTTGATTCACTTCATGGAAGCAGGCATTGATGGACTGCTAGTGTTTAGTTTTTGTTTTGATTTGTATTGATGAACAATGTGAAACTATGTATGTATATATGGATGAACTCCGTGAAACTATGTACGTATTGGATCTTTTAATACCCTATGTGTTCTGTTGCATTTGATGGACTGCTAGATGTTGGATACATGGGCTATGCTTGAGGTTGAAACTATATATATCATATATGTCTTTTGAAAATGTAGGGATATAACAGAAAACAGACAAAACAGTAACAATACAGGCACTTTGCCGTCTGCCAGCCGACGGCAAAGACCTTTGCCGTCGGTACGCGAACGGCAAAGGTGCCATGTGGCAGCAACCTGTTCAACCTGGGAGCATTAGGTCTGACCATTTGGTCATTCTGCCATCTGCCAGCAGACGGCAAAGACTAGCCTGGCAGACAGCAAAGACTAAGAAGAAGTGACGGTTAGCCACGGGTCTGCTGACGTCATAGGGCTGACGGCAAAGTTTGCCGTACGCCGGCAGACAGCAAAGTCTGCTGTTAGCCACCTAACGGGGCTAACCGCTATTCTTTGCCGTCAGCTTGGCCAGGAAAGCGGATGGCAAACTTCTTTGCCGTCAGCTGTTTTTACGCAGACGGCAAACAAAGTCATTACCGTGACTTTCAGTGCCGGAAGTGTTTGCCGTCCGTGGTAGAGGGCAAAGACGTTTGCCATCGGTGGCCTGGTCCTTTGCCGTCTGCTATGGCAGACGGCAAATTAGCTGATTCCTGTAGTGATAGCTACTGTTATGGACCTATAGTCTAAGGAGGACTACTCACACATGATCATCGGAGCAGCTGACGAGGGCATGTACTAGGGATAGGGTAATAGGCCTGACCCATGGACCCTACCCTAGGACACCACAGGTCTTACACTGGGCCCCAGGGCCAGATCAACAACCCAGAATTCCGCAGACTGACATTCACTCGGAGTTCTACAAACCACTCGGGAGGCAAGAGTTCACTCGACAGACTCGTTTCACTCGGAACACCCAAAAGTCACTCGGCCAGAGAAGACCAGGAGTCTCCAGGAGCGCAACGGTAGGGACGCACGTTCTCCTGTACTAATTGTCATCAATACGCCCGTTATCTGGCGCACTTATACCCCTCTTAACCCCCTGTAATGGCTGGCGTTGATGGGAGGGCTGGCGAGACTATATAAGCCGCCCCCTGCTCCATTCCAAGGGTTCGCAACCTGTTGTAATCATACACTCAAGCAATACAGCTCCAGAGCACCGAGACGTAGGGCTATTACCTCCACCGCTGAGGGGCCTGAACTCATAAATCCGAGTGTAACACCTGCGCCGTAGCTAGGCTTTGCCCTCTCAGTCCTACCCCCGACACACTACTGTCAAACTTGCACCCAGGACAGTTGGTGCCCACCGTGGGGTAGGCGTCTAGCGACTTCCGGCATAGTTGCATTTTTCCGATCATCACCATGGTTTCCGGCGGCAGACTGACTCTGGGCGGCGAGATCCATTTCGGCGTCCTCAGCTTCATCGCCGACGATTCGGCGTGGCACCAAGAAGCCCCGCTAGATGTCAAGGCGTTGCCCGTCCGCGGCACGGCACACTTCCGTGCGAGTTCCTTCGGCGTCCTTCTACGGCAACCGTCGACTCCCTATCAGTCGACTCCTTCGCTCCCCACCAACCGTCGTCGCAAGCGCTCCGGATGCTCGCGGCTTCAGCGGTGGATCAGGCACGCGGTGGCCCTTCAGGTCACGGCCCCGCAAATCGCGGTGATCGAGCCCGATGAGCCTGTCATTGATCTGTTCGCCTCCGAGTATGAGCACTCGGAAAGCGTATCCGAGTGCGAGAGCAGCGATCCCGCTGCAGAGGTGCTGATGGCCGTTTCCCCGCCCAGTCCGCCTGGGTACGGCCACGGTGGCGCGGAGAACGACGACCCGTTGCACACTGATCTTGGCGGCGGCAGGGACCGGCGGGACGGCGAGTACTCCGAGTACGTCCCCCGACCTCTCACTCGGCAGCAGAGGGAGGAACAGCAGCGCAGGACCGAGCAGGCCCTCCAGACGCCCATTGTTGGGACGACCCCCGAGGCTCAGGCTTTGGAGGCCGTGCGCCAGGCCAACTTGGCTGAACGAAATCGTCTGGAAGCGCTCCAGAAGTCACTCGACGATCGCGCGCGCATACAACACCAGCCTAGTTCCAGTCGGCTGCAGCGGCAGTTGTTCTCGAATGACCAGCAGCAAAATTTCCAGGTATTCCGCACTCCCGTCCAGAATCTGGCGGCGGCCACTCGGATAGCAGATTCCATCGAGCCATCCCGGTCCGAGGCGGGGGAGGGTCTTCGGCAGATCCGGGCCCTGCTCAAGGCGGCAGAGGAGCAAAATTCGGCGGTTTCCCAGTCGCGCAACAAGATACACAGTAGATCCATTCGGGCTGACACCGTTTAGTCGGCCCACAGCCCAGTGTCTCCAAGGAGAAACATACACTCGCCTCCGCGGCGAAACGACCAAGACCACCACCGAGACCAGTACTCGGGGCAGGGTCGCAGTCGGAATACGCCTCCGCGGTGTCAGGATGATCGTCACCGCATGCAGTCGTCCCCTCTGCGGGATGGCTTGTACGCGCCCCGGCCGTACGATGCCAGGCGTCCTTACGGAAACGATCGGGGGGCCAGCCCTCCCCGTCATGGTGACGGTTATCGCCAAAGAGAGCAGTTGACCACCGTGTCCCGCAGTTCAACGCGAGATCCGTTCTCGCTTAAAACCTGGTCAACAGAGGCAGAGCTAAGAGAGAGAACTTGGATAGATATCGTCCGAGTGGAAGTGGAGCATTTATCTCCGGGCCCGAGTGTTTCAGTAGGGCCATCCGGGCTGCTGAGATTCCGCCAAACTTCAGATTGGCGGCTGGAGTGAGCAAGTTCACCGGTGAGTCCAAGCCAGAGACTTGGTTAGAGGATTACCGAGTGGCTGTGCAGATTGGAGGAGGAAACGATTACGTGGCTATGAAGCATTTTCCATTGATGCTTGAAGGGTCCGCCCGCGCGTGGCTCAATCAGCTCGCTCCGGCCAGCATATACTGCTGGGAGGATTTGACCCGAGTGTTCATCAAGACATTCGAGGGCACATGCAAACACCCGGCTGGATTGTCTGACTTGCAGCACTGCGTGCAGAAACCGAATGAAACGTTGAGGGAGTACATCCAGTGGTGGACAACCTTGCATCACGTGGTGGAAAACGTCACAGAACATCAAGCCGTCTGTGCCTTTAAGGCAGGAGTTAGATATCGGGAGCTCATCCTGAAATTCGGTCGGTCAGGAGCTTTGACCATGAGCCGAATGATGGAGATAGCCACTCGATACGCAAATGGAGAAGAGGAAGACCGTCTCCGTAACGGCAAAGGGAAAACCAGCGAGCCCAACCCTGGAAACAGTAATCACAGTGGGAAGCCGAAGCGCAAGGCTGATGGTTCGGCTCAGGCCGAGGCTGCCACTCTGGCCGGTCAAGCCAAGAACAAGGGGAAAGCCAAGGATAAATGGGTCCCGAAGAAAAAGAAAGATCAGTCGGGCAAAGATGTCCTCGATTTACCGTGTCACATCCACACCAGAAAGGATGAAGATGGCAATGTGGTATTGCCCAAACATACCACTCGACAGTGCACACTGTTGATCCAGCAGTTCCGAGAGGACCCGTCGAGTGAGAAGAGCCCAGAAGACGCTGATGACGGAGACAAAGATGAACCCTTCCCCAGTGTCAACGCAACCCTGATGATCTTTGCAGATGTAGAGAGCAGGAGCCGATTGAAAGTCATCAATCGAGAAGTCAACATGGCAGCGCCGGCGACGACAAAGTTTCTGAACTGGTCGAAGGCTCCGATCACCTTTGATCAGTCGGATCACCCAGCCTATATTGCCACCCCTGGGCGGCAGGCACTGGTGGTCGACCCAGTCGTGGGAGGCGTCCGACTGCGCAAGGTCCTCATGGACGGAGGGAGCGGACTGAACATACTGTACACTGACACTCTGCAAGCAATGGGCATTCCGATGTCCCGACTCAGCGAGAGCAGCATGCAGTTCCACGGAGTGATCCCCGGCAAGAAAGCAAAGTCACTCGGGCAAATCGCCCTGGATGTGGCCTTTGGAGACGACAGGAACTTTCGGAAGGAAAGGTTGACCTTCGAAGTAGTCGACTTCCGCAGCGCATATCACGCCATCCTCGGTCGGCCAGCGTATGCACGTTTCATGGCCTGTCCATGTTATGTGTATCTCAAGCTGAAGATGCCGGGCCCCAAAGGTGTAATCACAGTGACGGGCAGTTGACAGCGCGCAGAAGAGTGTTTGCAGCAAGGGTCCAAGATAGCCGATGAGCAGATGGCCATGGTGGAGCTGGAAGAGTACAAGAAGAACGCTGATCCGAGTGATCTGTTGCGCTCGAAGAAGCCGGCTGCAGAATCTGCATTTCAGTCGGCCAGCGACACGAAGCCTGTGCACATCCACCCGGAAGATCCCAATGCTGTTCCCACCAACATATCAACAACACTCAACAGCAAATAGGAAGAAGCGCTCGTCCAGTTACTCCGTGAGAACTGGGACATCTTCGCATGGAAACCATCTGACATGCCGGGTGTACCCAGGGAGCTGGCTGAGCACCGTTTGCGAGTCGACCCAAAGGCGAAACCTGTGAAGGAGCATCTCCGTCGCTCTGCTACACAGAAGAGGAAGGCCATTGGCGAAGAAGTTGCTCGGCTCCTCGCAACCAAGTTCATCCGTGAGGTGTACCACTCCGAGTGGCTCGCCAACGTCGTCATGGTCCCTAAGAAGGACAAGTCTCTCCGAATGTGCATTGATTTCAAGCACATCAATCGGGTCTGCCCCAAGGATCACTTCCCACTCCCCCGCATAGATCAGATCATAGATTCCACTACGGGTTGTGAGCGTCTGTCTTTTCTGGATGCGTACTCCGGGTACCACCAAATCCGACTGTATGGGCCAGACGAAATAAAAACTGCCTTCATCACCCCATTCGGGTGTTTCTGCTATATCACCATGCCATTCGGCCTCAAAAATGCCGGTGCCACTTTCATGCGCATGATCCAGAAGTGTTTGCAAAAACAGATCAGTCGGAATATTGAGGCGTACATGGATGATATCGTGGTCAAGTCAAGAAAAGGATCCGACCTGCTGGCTGACTTAGCTGAAACTTTCGCAAATCTGCGGAAGTATGACATCAAACTCAATCCAGCAAAGTGCACTTTCGTAGTTCCTGGGGGCAAACTACTCGGTTTGCTCATTTCCGAATGAGGGATAGATGCCAATCCTGAGAAGATCGGGGCGATTGTACGAATGAAATGTCCAGAGCGTCTTCACGATGTACAGAAGCTCACGGGTTGCCTTGCAGCTCTGAGCCGATTCATCTCCCGTCTTGGTGGGAAGGCACTGCCCCTGTACCGATTGATGAAGAAATCTGATTCGTTCGAGTGGACTGCTGAAGCACAAGCAGCGTTTGTCGAGCTCAAAGCCCTGCTTTCCACCCAGCCGGTGCTTGCCGCTCCAAATGAAAAGCAGCCGTTGCTTTTGTACATTGCGGCCACTGGTCAAGTTGTCAGCACTGTCCCCACAGTCGAGCGAGAAGAACAGGGCAAGGCTTACAAAATGCAGCGCCCAGTCTATTATATTTCTGAAGTTCTGACTCCGTCCAAACAGAGGTATCCTCATTACCAGAAGCTCGTCTACGGCATTTATCTGACTGCGAAGAAAGTAGCCCATTACTTCCAGGAGCACTCTGTGTCAGTCGTCAGCGACGCCCCACTCTCTGAGATCATGAACAATTGGGTGGCGAAGTGGGCTATCGAGCTCCTACGCCTGGACATCAAGTTCGAGGCAAAGAAGGCGATCAAATCCCAAGCATTAGTCGATTTCCTAGCCGAGTGGACTGAACAGCAGCAACCGATTCAGAGTCACCCGGAACACTGGACCATGTTCTTTGACGGTTCCAAGATGCTGAATGGTTCAGGAGCTGGAGTTGTGTTAATATCCCCGAAGGGCGATCGTCTCAGATATGTTCTGCAGATTCACTTTGATTCCTCCAACAACGAAGCCGAGTATGAAGCGCTCCTCTATGGTCTACGTATGGCCATCTCACTCGGCGTCCGGCGCCTGATGGTCTACGGAGACTCGGATCTAGTTGTGAACCAAGTGATGAAGGAGTGGGACATCAGAAGCCCCGCTATGAGAGGATACTGCAACGCAGTGAGAATGTTAGAAAAGAAATTTGAAGGTCTGGAGCTGCATCACGTTCCCCGAGCCAAGAATCAGGAGGCAGACGATCTGGCAAAAATCGGGTCCACTCGGAAATCCATACCCAGCAATGTTTGCCTCGAGCATTTACGTTCCCCGACTGTAAAAGAAGATCCCTTCACGGAAGAGCCCCCGCAAGCGGTCAGTCCGTCTGATTCGACTGAGGTTGAAGTCCCGGTAGTCATTGATTTGGTAATGGAGGTCCTAGCAATCACGCCCGAGTGGACGGTGCCTTACATCGCATACCTGCTCAGGCAGGAGCTTCCAGAAGACGAAGCTTAGGCCCGCCAGATTGTTCGCAGGTCCAAAGCCTTTGAAGTGGTCGGTGATCAGTTATATAGAAAGAGCGTCACCGGTGTGACTCAGCGCTGCATTTCTCCGGAAGAAAGTCGACTGCTCCTGGAGGAGATTCACTCGGGAACTTGTGGGCACCACGCGTCGTCTCGGACAATCGTGGCTAAAGCTTACCGAGCCGGTTTCTTCTGGCCCCATGCCAATGAAGCTGCGCAGGAGATAGTCCAACACTGTGCCGGGTGCCAGTTCTATGCGAACTTATCCCACAAGCCTGCGTCTGCTCTGAAGACCATTCCACTCGTCTGGCCGTTTGCAGTCTGGGGACTCGACATGGTAGGACCCCTCCGGACGGGGGCGAGTGGATTCACTCACTTGCTGGTTGCAGTCGACAAGTTTACTAAGTGGATCGAAGCCAAACCCATCAAGAAACTAGACTCTCGTACAACGATCAAGTTCATGAAGGAGATAGTATTCAGATACGGCGTGCCCCACAGCATCATCACTGACAACGGTTCAAACTTTGACTCGGAAGAGTTCAGGACATTTTGTGCCGGCCAGGGTACTCGAGTCGATTATGCATCTGTGGCACACCCGCAGTCGAATGGACAAGCGGAGAGAGCAAATGGACTGATACTTCAAGGGTTAAAGCCGTGACGCATGCGCGATTTGGATCATGCAGCTGGAGCCTGGGTCACCGAGTTGCCATCGGTTCTTTGGGGCTTGAGGATGACCCCCAACCGGTCCACCGATCGTACTCCCTTCTTCATGGTGTACGGAGCTGAAGCCGTCCTGCCGAGTGACTTGCTCCATAATTCACCCCGAGTGGAACTGTATTCTGAAGCGGAAGCAGAGCAAGCATGGCAAGACGCCGTTGATCTCTTGGAGGACGAAAGGGAGATGGCTCTGATCCGTTCAACCATTTATCAGCAAGATCTACGACGTTTTCACAGCAGGCACGTCCGAAGTCGGACTTTTCAGGAAGGAGATCTTGTCCTCCGAGTGGATCAACAGCGACCACACAAGCTTGCTCCCGCGTGGGAAGGCCCCTTCCTCGTGTCAAAGGTCCTGCACAACGGAGCATACCGCTTGTACAACCTTCAGAAGCAAGTGGACGAGCCCCGTGCTTGGAATGCAGATTTGCTGCGACGATTTTATACTTGATGATGAGATGTAATAAAAAGTACTCGAGTGACATTTGATGAATAAAAGCATGACTTTTCCAGTTCTACGTTGAAGTTCGCTCGTACGCATTCTCTGGCTTACAACCCCCAGTGGGTGTATGCCGTTCAACTTAGCTGCAAACCAGTTTTTGCCTAAGTTAAAACCTACTCCGAGTGAAGAGCAACCCTCTCACTCGGGGGCTTGGCTGCGGACCAGCATCCACCCAAGTTAAACGCTACTCCGAGTAAAGAGCAACCCTCTCACTCGGAGGCTTGGCTGCGGACCAGCTTCCACCCAAGTTAAAAACTACTCCGAGTGACGAGCAACCCTCTCACTCGGAGGCTTGGCTGCGGACCAGCTTCCGTCCAAGTTAAAAACTACTCCGAGTGAAGAGCAACCCTCTCACTCGGAGGCTTGGCTGCAAACAAGTTTTCGCCCAAGTCTAAAATGCTACTCCGAGTGACGAGCAACCCTCTCACTCGGGGGCTTGGCTGCGGACCAGTTTTCGCCCAAGTTGAACGCTACTCCGAGTGAAGAGCAACCCTCTCACTCGGGGGCTTGGCTGCGGACCAGCTTCCGCACAAGTTAAAAACTACTCCGAGTGACGAGCAACCCTCTCACTCGGAGGCTTGGCTGCGGACCAGTTTCTGCCCAAGTTAAAAACTACTCTGAGTGATGAGCTACCCTCTCACTCCGAGGCTTGGTTGCGGACCAGTTTTCGCCCAAGTTAAATGCTACTCCGAGTAAAGAGCAACCCTCTCACTCGGGGGCTTGGCTGCGGACCAGCTTCTGCCCAAGTTAAACGCTACTCCGAGTGAAGAGCAACCCTCTCACTCGGGGGCTTGGCTGCGGACCAGCTTCCGCCCAAGTTAAACGCTACTCCGAGTGAAGAGCAACCCTCTCACTCGGGGGCTTGGCTGCGGACCAGCTTCCGCCCGAGTTAAAAATTACTCCGAGTGAAGAGCATCCCTCTCACTCGGAGGCTTAGCTGCGAACCAGTCTTCGCCCAAGTCAAAACCCAGTTCAAAGATGCGAAAAACTCGAAGGAAAGCATTCGATTAACTCCATAAGTTCAAAAGCGAATACGAGTACGCGGGCCCAAAGCCCGAAAGAGTTTAACGATTACAATTCCACTCGGCATACCGAGGTTAATGGATGAGACTTAAAGTTTTTTCACGCCCCTGTAGGGCTGGCTGGCTCGACAAAGACATCCAAGTCGATTCCGTCCGCAATCCGAGTGGCCGCTTCGATGAACGTCTCCATGAAGTCCTCAAACTGGAGTTTCTTTGTGTTGGCAACTTGGAGAGCCTTCAGTTTCTCCTCCTTGGCCTCCTTGCAATGCACTCGGACCAGGGAGAGCGCCACGTCGGCCCCGCAGCAAGCAGCCGACTTCTTCCACGCTTGCACTCGGCCGGGAATGTTGTTGAGGCGAGTCATCATGGCCTCCAGGTCGGTGTCGAGAGTATCTTCTGGCCACAGCTCCTTGTCGATTCTGCCGAGTGCACCCCGCAGACGGATGATATACCCTTGGACGTCTTCGATGCGGGTTTCCACCCGCAGGATGCCCATAGCAGCCTTATCACCGACGAGTGAAACGGAAGGATCCAGATCCTTCTCGATTCTGTCAGTTTCCAGATCGAAGTCTCGGCAGTACTCTGCGAAGAAGAAAAGAGGAGAGTGGAACATCAGCATGCAAGAAGTTCACTCAGAGAAAAGTTGAAATGCGCTCGGTCGATATAAGTTACCTGCAAGCTTGGTGTACATCTCCTCCGTGAACTCCTCTATGTACTTCTCCAGGGCGTTCTTCTTCTCGATCAACTGGGTGACCTTCTCATTCAGAGTCTCCTTCTCTTTCTCGAAGGCTTCCGCCTGGATCTTGAGCTTTCACTCCCACTCGGTTTGTTGCTTCTTGAGCTCCAGTACCTATTTCTTCAGCAATGAGTTCTCTGCTTCGAGCTTCCCGAATGAGGCCAGCTTCTCTTCGGCGGCCTTAGTCTTCCCCTTCGCGATTTGTTGCGCTCCTGCCAGTTCGTTGTCCTTGTTGTCGAGTGCCTGCTTCATGGTTTCACTACACACATCTGTTCGAGTGAAGTCACTCGGTTCAAAGAATGAAAAAAGGTGAAGGCAGAATGCTCGGCAATTGAAGCTTACCTCCCATAGTTTTGAGCTCTGCTTGAGCACGCGCTGTGTTCCTCCTCTCCACCTCCAAATTCACTCGGAGCTGGGCCGTTTCCTTCTCCAGTGCCACGTACTGAGTCCCAAGCTCACAAGTTTTCTGAAATACAAGAGAGATCAGTTAACGTCAAGAAATATCCTGAAGTACCATTCGACAAGGGAAGAACAAGCTTGATCAGTATCAGATCCTAAGTTCTAAGACTCCCGCCAACTGCCCGCAGTCGACGGCAGTCTCGGGGACTACACCCAGTGGGTGCACTCAGCGTCCCCCCACTGGAATGGTATCCACTCAGAACGGTCCGCCCAATCCGAGTGATAGCCAAACACACAAAAAAATAGGTGCCCAGAGATCGACACTCCTGGAAGGAACAAGCTTGACCAGTATCAGATCCTAAGTTCTAAGACTTCCGCCGACTGCCCGCAGTCGACGGTAGTCTCAGGGACTACACCCAGTGGGTGCACTCAGCGTGACCCCACTGGAATGGTATCCACTCGGAATGGTCCGCCCGATCCGAGTGATGGCCGAAAGCAAAAAACAACAACAACAACAACAACAACAACAACAAAACAAGTTCTAAGCTCTAAGACTCCCGCCGACCACCCGCAGTCGACGGCAGTCTTGGGGACTACACCCAGTGGGTGCACTCAGTGTGCCCCCACTGGAATGGTATCCACTCGGAACTGGTCCGCACGGTCCGAGTGACGGCCAAAACACAAAAACACCCAGTGGGTCTACCAGATACTTTCCAACTGGAATTCCTACCGAAGAAAAAAGACTTGGAGGTCAACTTACAAGAGCACTTACTCGGACATTCTCCTGGAGAGTGGCACTGGCATCATAAGCTAGCTTCCCGACCGCGCACATCTCCCTGAGCCGTTGGGTCATCAATTCCGCCTGGATCATCGCTTCCTTGCTGGCCCCGGTTTGGTCTTCCGGCATCTTGTACAGAGTGAAGATGTTGACGGGAGCAGTCGGAACCGAGGCCAGGGCAGTCGACGGAATCGCAGCAGGACCAGCCCCAGCCTGAGAACCTTGCCCCAGAGGCACGGTCAAAGCGGGCGCAGGTGGAGCTCGAGGCACTTCGTTCGGCAGCGTCTTTCGTGTGGTGGTCTGAGGAGCAGTCGGAACTGGGGTCTCCTTCTCAGTGGCCCTCCGCGGCGGCTCTCCATCATCATCTCGGACGCGGATGACCTCTGCAACCATTACGTTCACTCGGCACAGTCAGTCGCGATGCACGATTCAATCGAACGAGGACATTTCAGTCGAATGACAAGTTACAGTAAAGATGAAGTTATTGTTACCTCTCTGAGAAGTGGCCGTGTCTGCCATCTCAGCTTCGGTGCGATCCCCATCGATCTGCATGGGAGGCGTCATCGAGGTTGCAGCACTGGTTCATAAGATGCACTTGGTCAGAAGAATCACAAAAGTTAGCAAAGACAGAAAAGAAAAGCTGAGAAGAATACTCACGTTGAGGCGACAGGCACAACGACCTTGATTCGGGGCAGAGCCTTCCGAAGCTTGGGGGAAGCGACCTTGGGCTGCTTGGCGGCCTTCTCAGTCGGCGCAGGCGTCGGCGTCCGAGCGCGCTTCGGAGCCTTAGCACTCGGAACCGCCTCCTTCTCCGAGCCTTCACTCAGATCCTGGGCTCGTTTGGAGCCGTGCTCGTAGCCCAGCTCCGGAAAAAATGAAGACTCATCATCGTCGCTGCCGTCCGAGTCTTCACTTTCCTCCTCGCTGTCCTCCGCGTAGCTGCCCTCGGCGCTGCCATGCTCACTCTCCACACCTCCGACAAGTTGTTCTCCATTCGGCACAGGCGATAACATCTTTTGGAATTCCTGCAAAGACGCAAAGATCAGAGACAGTCGGTTCAGTCAGATTACTCAGTTCATTCGGAACATTTGCGCATAAGTGATTCGCTTGGAAATGCGTGTCATACCTCCAACGGTAGGTTGTTGGCGTCGTAGGGCGGGATCCGTCTTGACCCTCGCGGATTGTCACGTGCGCCAGTGATGCATTTGATCCACTGTTCCACGTTTTTCTCCTCGACATCTTCCGGATGCACTCGGGTCGGATCACTGGGTCCCGTGTAGAGCCACATGGGGTGAGCCCGCTCCTGCAGCGGCTGGATCCTCCGACTGAGAAATACCTCCAGAAGGTCTAGGCCAGTCAATCCACCCTGAATCAGACTAACCACGGCAGTCATCAAGATCCCTACATCCGTCTTCTCCTTTTTATCAGCTATCAGCGAAGGAGGAGACTGAATCCTCTCGGTCGTATAAGGAGGAAGACCAGTCGACGAGCCCGAGCATGGCAGGTCGTTGCAGTAAAACCAGGTCGACTGCCAGCCCCTCACCGAGTCGGGAAAAGACATGGATGGGAATGCACTCTTACCCCTCATCTGAATACCTAGGCCACCGCACATCTGGATCACGTGCGTCATGTCTCCATTCGGGTCAACCTTCTTAACCGATTGAGATCGGCATGTGAAGATATGTTTGAACAAACCCCAGTGTGGCGGACAACCCAGAAAGTTTTCGCACAAAGAAACAAATGCGGCGAGATACATAATAGCGTTTGGAGGCAGATGGTGGAGTTGAGCACTGAAGAAGTTCAAGAATCCGCGGAAAAAACGATGGGGTGGCATGGAGAAACCACGCTCCACGTGCGTGGTGAGAAGCACTCGCTCCCCGGGGCACGGCGCGGGCTCGATCTCCCCCTCCTCCGGCAGCCTCCACGTCCCGTCGCGGATCAGCCCGTCCATGACGAGCCCGTTGACGTCGTCGAGCGTGGTGGTTGGCGGGATCCAGTCGCCCTGGATCCACCCGGGCGGGAGCACGGCTCGCGAGCTCGAAGCCTTCCTTCCCCTCGCCGCCTTCTTCGCCTTCTCGAGCTTAGCGGTCTTGTCCTTCGCCATCGCCGCTGAACTCGCCGGCACCGAAGAAGATTTGCGCGGAGTGGGTCGCGGGAGAAGGGATCGGGCAGATTGGGGGAGTTGAGAAAAGGGGATCTGTCTCTCTTTCTCCCTCTCCGCCACGGCCGCCTCTTATATCACCGCCCGCACCGCTCCCCAATCCACGCTGCTGAACCGCGGGCCCGCAGATCTCCTCAAATCGTGCCGCCGAAGATCCAGCGGTATGTGGCGAAAAGTGGGGCGAAAATCGAGGCGTCACGCCCCACTTTCCCCACTCATTGCGCTGCAACCGTTTACGCGCACTCAAGTATGGTTTCAAATCCCACAAAATCCGGAGTCCGGCAACCCGATTGCTCTCACTCCAAAGACGTTCCGCGTTCGCTCGGATCCGCTCCGGTGCACGGCATATGGCTACTCATTTCACTCGGATGGAAACTACTCACTCGGACAGAAACTACTCATCCGGGTGAAGACCACTCATTTCACTCGGACGTCGTATGGTCCATAATCCGTCAAGGTGCGATGCGAAGACAAGGGCGTCTAATGACCAGTTAGAGTTCTTGAGCGCCCCTCAGCGGTGGAGGGACGTCTCGGTGCTCTGGAGCTGTATTGCTTGAGTGTATGATTACAACAGGTTGCGAACCCTTGGAATGGAGCAGGGGGGCGGCTTATATAGTCTCGCCAGCCCTCCCATCAACGCCAGCCATTACAGGGGGTTAAGAGGGGTATAAGTGCGCCAGGTAACGGGCGTATTGATGACAATTAGTACAGGAGAACGTGCGTCCCGACCGTTGCGCTCCTGGAGACTCCTGGTCTTCTCTGGCCGAGTGACTTTTGGGTGTTCCGAGTGAAACGAGTCTGTCGAGTGAACTCTTGCCTCCCAAGTGGTTTCTAGAACTCCGAGTGAAGGTCAGTCTGCGGAATTCTGGGTTGTTGATCTGGCCCTGGGGAACAGTGTAAGACGTGTGGTGTCCTAGGGTAGGGTCCATGGGTCAGGCCTATTACCCTATCCCTAGTACATGCCCTCGTCAGCAGCAAAGATGATGTAGAAGGCTCCGACAACAATTTCCCCTCCGGCAGAGTTTCGGGGAAGACCTCCAGATTGGATTACCTCGGTTCATGATGAAGCGGCGGTGGAAAAAATCTCGATAATTCAGAATAGGCTTTTGGTGTTTATATAAAGACATCAGGATGAAGAGGTGCCAGGGGGGAGCCACTAGGGCCCCACATGCCCTGTTGGTGCGCCCTAGGCATGGGGTGCGTGAGGGTGGTGTGTGGGCCCCTGGTTCCACCCCTCTGGCCCATGTTTGGCCTCCTGGGTCTCATGGTGCTCCAATTTTGCGATGTGATTTTTCTGAAATTTTTGGGTCCTCGGAAAATACATTTCTCTGATGCACAAAAACAGCAAAAAACTGCAACTGACACTGGATTAATATGTTAGTCCTATAAAAATGATAAAAATTGTGCCAAAACTATGTATAAATGATATTAATGTATCATGAACATAACAAAACTAATAGATATGTCAGAGACATATAATCGCGCCACCCATCCCAGCGCTCATTGCCACCACGGCCCTCTATGCTGTCGTGATTCTTCGCAGGCCACCCACCTTGGAGTTGACGGTGGAGCTCCATCTCATACCGTTGCCCCTCAGGAGAAGCACCTGTCATTCAACAACGAGGAGGGGTCTCGTACTAGTGCTTCAGGAGGGATCCACCATCTTTGTACTCTCGTGGCATGGTGGCTGTTGGAAATATGCCCTAGAGGCAATAATAATAAAGTGTTTATTATCATCTTTCCCCGTTCATGATAATGGTTTATTATTCATGCTAGAATTGTATTGACCAGGAAACTAAATACATGTGTGGATAATGAACAAATACTGAGTCCCTAGTAAGCCTCTACTTGACTAGCTCGTTGATCAAAAGATGGTCAAGGTTTCCTGACCATGGACATGAGTTGTCATTTGATAACGGGATCACATCATTAGGAGAATGATGTGATGGACATGACCCAACCGTTAGCATAGCATGTGATCGTTCAGTTTAATGCTATTGCTTTCACTATGTCAAATACACGTTCCTCTGACCATGAGATCATGCAACTCCCGGATACCGTAGGAATACTTAGGGTGTATCAAACGTCACAACGTAACTGGGTGATTATAAAGATGCACTACAGGTATCTCCGAAAGTGTTTGTTGAGTTGGCATGGATCGAGATTGGAATTTGTCACTCCGACTATCGGAGAGGTATCTCTGGGCCCTCTCGGTAATACAACATCACAGAAGCCTTGCAAGCACCGTGACTAAAGAGTTAGTTGCAAGATGATGTATTACGGAACGAGTAAAGAGACTTGCCGGTAACGAGATTGAACTATGTATTGGATACCGACGATCGAATCTCGGGCAAGTAACATACCGCCGGACAAAGGGAACAACGTATGTTGACATATGAGGTTCACCGATAAAGATCTTCGTGGAATATGTAGGAACTAATATGAGCATCCAGGTTCCGCTGTTGGTTATTGACCAGAGAGTCGTCTCGGTCATGTCTACATCATTCCCGAACCCGTAGGGTCCGCACACTTAAGGTTCGATGACGATATAGTATTATATGAGTTATGTGATTGGTGACCGAATGTTGTTCGGAGTCCCGGATGAGATCACGGACATGACGAGGAGTCTCGAAATGGTCGAGAGGTAAAGATTCATATATTGGAAGGCTATATTCGGACATCGGAAAGGTTCCGAGTGATTCGGGTATTTTTCGGAGTACCGGGGAGTTACGGGAATTCACCGGGAGAAGTAATGGGCCTTATTGGGCCATACGGGAAAAAGAGAGGCAGGCCACGTGAGGAGGCGCGCGCCCCCCCTTGCCCAAACCGAATTGGGCTAGGGGAGGGGGCGCAGCCCCCTCTTTCCTTTCTCTCTCCCTCTTCTCCCTTCCTTCCCCCTTCCAAGAGGGAATCCTACTAGGACTTGGAGTCCTAGTAGGACTCCTCTCTCTCCCTTGGCGCACCCCTAGGGGGCCGGCCAGCCTCCCTCCTTTATATACGGAGGAAGGGGGCGCCTCTAGCACAGAAGAACAATTGTTCCAAGCCGTGTGCTGCGCCCTCTCCACCGTTTACACCCTCAGTCATATTTTCGGAGAGCTTAGGCGAAGCCCTGCTAAGATTACTTCACCGTCACCGTCGCCACGCCGTTGTGCTGACGGAACTCATCTAGTTCCTCGACGTCTTGCTGGATCAAGAAGGCGAGGAACGTCACCGAGCTGCACGTGTGTAGAACTTGGAGGTGCCGTACGTTCGGTACTCGATCGGTGGAGCTCGAAGGATTGTTCGACTACATCAACCGCGTTGTGAGACGCTTCCGCTAACGGTCTACGAGGGTACGTAGACACACTCTCCCCTCTCGTAGCGATGCATCTCCATGGATAGATCTTGCGTGAGCGTAGGAATTTTTTTTGAAATTCATGCTACGTTCCCCAACAGTGGCATCCGAGCCAGGTCTATGCGTAGATGTGATTTGCACGAGTAGAACACAAGTGAGTTGTGGGCGTGGGTGTATACATATTGCTTGCCGTTACTAGTTGTTACTTGATTCGGCGGTATTGTGAGATTGAAGCGGCCCGGACCGACATTACGCGTATGCTTACGCGAGACTGGTTTCACCATTGGTGCACTTGCTGCATAAAGGTGACTAGCGGGTGTCTGTTTCTCTCACTTTAGTTAAATCGGTTTCAATGAAGAGGGTTCTTTTAGAAGATCAAAAAGCAATCACTACACCACATTGTGGTTTTGCGTAGGTAAGAACGGTTCTTGCAAACCCGTAGCAGCCACGTAAAACTTGCAACAACAAAGTAGAGGACGTCTAACTTGTTTTTGCAGGGTATGCTGGTGATGTGATATGGCCAAGACATGATGTGATATAAGTAGTTGTATGCGATGATCATGTTTTGTAAGTTATCAGGCAACCGGCAGGAGCCATATGGTTGTCTCTTTATTGTATGCAATGCCAACGCGATGTAATTGCTTTACTTTACCGCTATGAGTTAGCAGTAGTAGTAGTAGCAATAGTCGGTGAGACGACCATGACGCTACGATGGAGATCAAGGTGTCACGACGCTACGATGGAGATCATGGTGTCAACCCGGTGACGATGGAGATCATGACGGTGCTTTGCTGATGGAGATGAAAAGCACGAAGACGATGATGGCCATATCATGTCACATATAATGAATTGCATGTGATGTTAATCCTTTTATGCTTCTTATTTTGCTTAGGACGACGGTAGCATTATAAGATGATCTCTTCACTAAATTTCAAGATAAGTGTTCTCCCGAAGTATGCACTGTTACGAAGGTTCGACGCTTCTAAGCACCACGTGATGATCGGGTGTGATGGATTCTTTCGTTCGCATACAACGGGTGTAAGCCAGTTTTACACACGCAGAATACTTGGGTTAAACTTGACGAGCCTAGCATATACAGATATGGCCTCGAAACACAAGAGACCGAAAGGTCGAACATGAGTCATATAGTAGATATGATCAACATGAAAGATGTTCACCATTGATGAACTGATCCACCTCACGTGATGATCGGACGTGGATTAGTTTGATGTGGGTCATGTTACACTTAGACAACTTGAGGGATGTTAGTCTAAGTGGGAGTTCTTAAGTAATTTGATTAATTGAACTTCAATTATCATGAACATAGTCAAAAAGTGTCTTAGCAAATTTATGTTGTAGATCGATAAACCACGCGGTAGTTCCACTGATTTTAATATGTTCCTAGAGAAAGCCAAGTTGAAAGTTGATGGAATCAACTATGTGGACTAGGTCCGTGATTTGAGGATTGTCCTCACTGCTGCACAGAAGGCTTATATCTTTGATGCACCGCTCGGTGAGCAACCCCGATGGCTTTGTCTGAAGACGTTATGAACGTCTGGCAGACAAGAGAAGATGACTACTCGATAGTTCAGTGCGCCATGCTTTACGGCTTAAGAACCGGGGCTCCAAAGATGTTTTGAGCACCATGGAGCATATGAGATGTTCTAAGAGCTGAAAATTTGTTTTTCAAGCTCACGCCCAGGTCGAGAGGTATGTAACCTTCGACAAGTTCTATAGCTGCAAGATGGAGGAGAACAGCTTCGTTAGTAAGCAATGTGCTCAGAATGTCTGAGTACTTCAATCACTTGAATTAAGTGGGAGTTAGACTTACGAATAAAGTGGTGATTGATAGAGTTCTCTAGTCACTATCACTAAGCTACTAGATCTTTGTGATAAACTATAAACAAGCAAAGGATAGAAATGATCCTTAAGCTATTCGCGATGCTACAAGCTGCGGATGTAGAAATCAAAAAGGGAGCATCAAGTGTTGATGGTTGATAAGATCACAAGTTTCAAGAAGGGCAAGGGAAAGAAAGGGAACTTCAAAAGAACGGTAAAATAGTTGCCGCTCCCGCGAAGAAACCAAAGACTGGACCCAAACCCGAGACTTAGTGCTCCCATTGCAAAGGGAAATATCACCAGGAGCGGAGCTTCCCCAAAGTAACTAGCAGATAAGAAGACTGGCAATGTCAACAAAGATATATTTGATATACATGTTATTGATGTGTAGCTTACTAGTACTCGTAGGAGCACCTGGGTATTTTGATACTAGTTCAGTTGCTTGCAACTTGAAACATGGAGCTCCGGAATAAACGAGGGCTAGCTAAGAACGAGGTGACGATGTGCATTGGAAGTATCTCCAAGGTTGATGTGATCACCATCATCACGCTCTCTCTACCTTCGGGATTATTTGAAACCTAAATAATTGTTATTTGGTGCCTGCGTTAAGCATGAACATTATATCTGATAATGTTTATTGCAAGACGGTTATTCATTTTCAGAGAATAATTGTTATTCTATTTACTTGGATAATGTCATTGATGATCATGCACTTAATGGTTTATTTAATCTCGATAGTAGTAATACACATGTTCATAACATAGATGCCAAAAGATGCAAAATTGATAATGATAGTACCACATATTTGTGGCACTGCCGCTAAGGTCATATTGGTGTTAAACGCATGAAGGAACTCCATGCAGATGGACTTTTGGAATCACTTGATTATGAATCATTTGAGACGTGCGAACCATGCCTCTTGGGCAAGATGACTAAAACTCCATTCTTCGGAACAATGGAGCGAGCAACAAACTTGTTGGAAATAATACATACCGATGTATGCGGTCCGATGAGTGTTGAGGCGCGCGGTGGATATCATTATGTTCTCACGTTCACAGATGATTTGAGTAGATATGGTTATGTCTACTTGATGAAGCATAAGTCTGAAACATTTGAAAAGTTCAAAGAATTTCAGAGTGAAGTAGAGAATCATTGTAACAAGAAAATAAAGTTCTTACGATTTGATCGAAGAAGAGAATATATGAGTTACAAGTTTGGCACATACTTAAGACAATGTGAAATTGTTTCACAGCTCACGCCACCTGGAACACCATAGCGTAATGGTGTGTCCGAACGTCGTAATCGCACTCTATTGGATATGGTGCGTTCTATGATGTCTCTTACCGATTTGCCACTATCATTTTGGGGTTATGCATTAGAGACAACTGCATTCACTTTGAACAGGGCACCGTCTAAATCCGTTGAGACGACACCGTATGAACTGTGGTTTGGTAAGAAACCTAAGCTGTCGTTTCTGAAAGTTTGGGGATGCGGTGCTTATGTCTAACGGCTTCAGCCAGATAAGCTCGAACCCAAAGCGGATAAGTGCGTCTTCATAGGATACCCAAAAGAGACCGTTGGGTACACCTTCTACCACAGATCCAAAGGCAAAGTATTCGTTGCTAAGAATGGATCCTTTCTAGAGAAAGAGTTTCTCTCGAAAGAAGTGAGTGGGAGGAAAGTTGAAATTGATGAGGTAATTGTACCTCCTCTGGATAGTAGTACGTCACGGGAAGAAATTTCTGTGACACCGACACAGACCAGAGAAGAAGTTGATGATGATGATCATGATACTTCGGATCAAGTTACTACAGAACTTCGAAGGTCAACTAGGACACGTTCCGCACCAGAGTGGTACGGAAATCCAGTCTTGGAGGTCATGTTGCTAGACAACGGTGAACCTTCGAACTATGAAGAAGCGATGGCAAGCCCGGATTCCGACAAATGGCTTGAGGCCATGAAATCCGAGATTGGATCCATGTATAAGAACAAAGTGTGGACTTTGGTAGACATGCCCGATGAACGGCGAGCTATTGAAAATAAATGGATCTTTAAGAAGAAGACAGACGCTGATGGTAATGTCACCGTCTATAAAGCTCGACTTGTTGCTAAAGGTTATCGACAAGTTCAAGGAGTTGACTACGATGAGACTTTCTCACCCGTAGCGTTGCTAAAGTCCGTTAGAATTATGTTAGCAATTGCCGCATTTTATGAAATCTGGCAAATGGACGTCAAAACGGCATTCCTTAATGGATTCCTTAAGGAAGAATTGTATATGATGAAGCCGGAAGGTTTTGTCGATCCTAAAGGTGCTAACAAAGTGTGCAAGCTCCAGCGATCCATCTATGGACTGGTGCAAGCATCTCGGAGCTGGAATACTCGCTTTGATGAGTTGATCAAAGCGTTTGGGTTTATACAAACTTATGGAGAAGCTTGTATTTACAAGAAAGTGAGTGGGAGCTCTATAGCATTTCTAATAGTATATGTGGATGACATATTGTTGATTGGAAATGATGTAGAATTTCTGGAAAGCATAAAGAATTAATTGAAAGGAGTTTTTCAATAAAACCTGTTTTAAGTTATCCACGGATTGGGCATCGAGATCTATAGAGTCAAGTTCACACATCTTGATGAGATTTTGAAGAAGTTCAAAATAGGATCAAGTCAAAGAAATGAGTTCTTGCCTGGTGTGAAGTGGAGTAAGACTTAATGAAATAGGTAAAGGTTGTTTACATGTTAAGCATCAAAATCTATAAAGATAGATTGAGAAGCTTCATAGAACTTTCACAAAACACATAGCTTAACAAGTATTTTGAAGAAAGTTCAAAATGGATCAGTCAAAGAAGGCGTTCTTGACTGTGGTCCAAGATGTGAAGTTGAGTAAGACTCAAATCTCGACCACGGCAGAAGAAATAGAATGGATGAAGGTCATCCCCTATGCCTCGGCCATAGGTTCTATAAAGTATGCTATGCTGTGTGCTTTGCCATGTATCTGGCAAAGAGTGATCCAGGAGTAGATCACTAGACAACGGTCAAAATATCCTTAAGATGACTAAGGAAGAATTTCTCGGCAATAGAGGTAATAAAGAGTTCGTCGTAAAGAGTTACGTCGATGCAAGCTTTAAACACCGATCCGGAAGACTATGAGTCTCAGACCGGATAAGTAAAGTGGGGCAGTCGTTTTTGGAGTAGCTCCAAGCAGAATGTGGTAGCAGCATCTACATATGACATAGAGATTTGCAAAGAACACACGAATCTGAATTGTACAGACTCGTTGACTAAAACCTCTCTCACAAGCAAAACATGATCAGCTCTATAACTGATTGGATGTTAATTACATGGAGATGTAAACTAGATTATTGACTCTAGTGCAAGTGGGAGACTGTTGGAAATATGCCCTAGAGGCAATAATAATAAAGTGTTTATTATCATATTTCCCTGTTCATGATAATGGTTTATTATTCATGCTAGAATTGTATTGACCAGGAAACTAAATACATGTGTGGATAATGAACAAATACTGAGTCCCTAGTAAGCCTCTACTTGACTAGCTCGTTGATCAAAAGATGGTCAAGGTTTCCTGACCATGGACATGAGTTGTCATTTGATAACGGGATCACATCATTAGGAGAATGATGTGATGGACATGACCCAACCGTTAGCATAGCATGTGATCGTTCAGTTTAATGCTATTGCTTTCACTATGTCAAATACACGTTCCTCTGACCATGAGATCATGCAACTCCCGGATACCGTAGGAATACTTAGGGTGTATCAAACGTCACAACGTAACTGGGTGATTATAAAGATGCACTACAGGTATCTCCGAAAGTGTTTGTTGAGTTGGCATGGATCAAGATTGGAATTTGTCACTCCGACTATCGGAGAGGTATCTCTGGGCCCTCTCGGTAATACAACATCACAGAAGCCTTGCAAGCACCGTGACTAAAGAGTTAGTTGCAAGATGATGTATTACGGAACGAGTAAAGAGACTTGCCGGTAACGAGATTGAACTAGGTATTGGATACCAATGATCGAATCTCGGGCAAGTAACATACCGCCGGACAAAGGGAACAACGTATGTTGAGATATGAGGTTCACCGATAAAGATCTTCGTGGAATATGTAGGAACTAATATGAGCATCCAGGTTCCGCTGTTGGTTATTGACCAGAGAGTCGTCTCGGTCATGTCTACATCATTCCCGAACCCGTAGGGTCCGCACACTTAAGGTTCGATGACGATATAGTATTATATGAGTTATGTGATTGGTGACCGAATGTTGTTCGGAGTCCCGGATGAGATCACGGACATGACGAGGAGTCTCGAAATGGTCGAGAGGTAAAGATTCATATATTGGAAGGCTATATTCGGACATCGGAAAGGTTCCGAGTGATTCGGGTATTTTTCAGAGTACCGGGGAGTTACGGGAATTCACCGGGAGAAGTAATGGGCCTTATTGGGCCATACGGGAAAAAGAGAGGCAGGCCACGTGAGGAGGCGCGCGCCCCCCCTTGCCCAAACCGAATTGGACTAGGGGAGGGGGCGCAGCCCCCTCTTTCCTTTCTCTCTCCCTCTTCTCCCTTCCTTCCCCCTTCCAAGAGGGAATCCTACTAGGACTTGGAGTCCTAGTAGGACTCCTCTCTCTCCCTTGGCGCACCCCTAGGGGGCCGGCCAGCCTCCCTCCTTTATATACGGAGGAAGGGGGCGCCTCTAGCATAGAAGAACAATTGTTCCAAGCCGTGTGCGGCGCCCCCTCCACCGTTTACACCCTCGGTCATATTTTCGGAGAGCTTTGGCGAAGCCCTGCTGAGATTACTTCACCGTCACCGTCGCCACGCCGTTGTGCTGACGGAACTCATCTAGTTCCTCGACGTCTTGCTGGATCAAGAAGGCGAGGAACGTCACCGAGCTGCACGTGTGTAGAACTCGGAGGTGCCGTACGTTCGGTACTCGATCGGTGGAGCTCGAAGGATTGTTCGACTACATCAACCGCGTTGTGAGACGCTTTCGGTAACGGTCTACGAGGGTACGTAGACACACTCTCCCCTCTTGTAGCAATGCATCTCCATGGATAGATCTTGCGTGAGCGTAGGAATTTTTTTTGAAATTCATGCTACGTTCCCCAACAGTGGCTACCACAGCGAACGAGATCAAGAGGGGGGCGACAAGAGGGGATCCTATGAAGCGGGCGAGCAGAATGACCACGCAGGCGCACCTCTTCGGAAGTTGCTGGAAACCATAGATGGGGGATCCAATAGCGCCGCGGTATCCACATCCATCTGATCCGTGGATCTAGAATTGAAGCGCCGAGATAGTCTGCCCCGATAGCCAGACCACAGCTGGACAGGCTAGGCTTGCCCATCCCATTCTGAATGCCCCCCAGGCCATATCAGCAATGTTGAATTGGTGGCCCGATCCGGCCCATAGCCTACCACAAGGCGTGACCCACAGCCCACTACTAGGCGCGTGGTCCACGGGCCAAGGGGATCCCATGCCACTAGGGTTTCCCTTCCCAGAACGGGCGATCGCGACCGCAGCGCCGCGGCCGGAGACGAGGACGGCGGCAATCGCGATTCCCTTGGATGGACGAGGAGCGAGATGACCGTATAAAATATCTAAGAGAAAGAGGTAGATGGCGTGGGAGGGGAGCGTACCTGGGAGGGAGTGTTGGGAAACGTAGTAGAAAAAACAAAAAAATTGTCCTACGAAAACCCAAATCCCAAGATCTCTATGAAGGTGAAGGGAGAGATTGATGTGGATCGGATTGCTCACCAAGATTGCAGCGGACAGGAGGGTTGGTGAAGCATGTTGATGCCGATCCCCGCAGCTAGGATTAGTACCTCCCAACCACGAGGATATCTCCCACGAACAAAGATCAAACGGACAATCTCTCTGCCAAAGTCCACGCGTACAGATACGTTAATCCGGCAGAGCTTCACCATCTAGAATGAAGCAAAGCCGGAGAACTTGAGGAGGGAGAGAGGAAGCCCTTCAGGGTGATGTGATTTGCGAGAGAGAGATGGGAGAGGGGCGGAGCCTTTGCACGGGAGGAGGAGCTCCTTGGGGCTGCCCCCCCATCTATTTATTGGCACCCAGGGGGAGGGGCCAACTTGGGAGACGGGGCAGCCCTAGGGCCGGCGGCCAAAGGAGTGGGGCCGCCACCTCCCAACCCTAGCCGCAACAGGAAGCTTGCCCCCCAAGCATGCGGGGGGGGGGGGGGCGCACCACTATTGGGCCATAGGGCCCATGTGTGCTGCCCCCACTTGGCCCATGCCAATTGGCAGCCCTCTGGTGCCCTCTAGAAAAATCTGGGAGGTTTCAGAACCTTCTGGAACCTTCCATTATCTTCCGGAGGTTTTTCAGGGTGATCCGAAACTTTTCCAGTTTATCGGTTTTTTTCGATTTTCTCCAAAACCTTCCAATTCCCTCCGAAACATTTTCGGTTCTCTCTCCAAAACAATTTCATTCTCTCCAGAACCTTTCCGGTGCAATTGCCTTAATCTGCTATCACTCTAGTACTCAACAGATTAACGACCCTTAAGCGTGTGACCCTGCAGGTTCGGTAAAAAGCAGACACGACCCGGAACCCTTCCGGTCAATAATCAATAGCGGGACCTGGACGTCCATATTGACTCCTACACTTACACTAATACTTTTTGAGTGAACCTATAGTTACCATACTCAATCCCTTTGCTTCACAATACTTTACAAAACCCGAGGTGAGACTTGTCGGTATCCACGTGATCCAGCTCTTGATCACAATACCAAGTTATCTTCGTTACCGGTTTTGTTCTCTTTTCTCGTTTTCATATTCCGGTATCCCCGTGATCAAATCGCCAAGTGTCTGGCTAGACGATATTGGATACCGTAATACCGAGAGGGCCCGAAGAATATCTCTCCATCGTCGGAGGAGAAAATTCCCATCTCGAACTATCAAGTACCTAAACATACTTTTCTGATGTACCCAAAAGTTATCTTTATAATTACCCCGTTACGGGCAACGTTTGACAACCACAAAGTATACCGTCCAGTATGAAGATACTTAACATTCTCATGGTCTAAGGATATGAGCATACGTTAACATCCTGATGGTAATACTTATAACTATGCGACGATATGATCTCAAAGTATATCAATCAAACTGGGTCTGTCCAGCACCCTTGTTCTGTTAACAATGTGCTCCCATTTGTTACCGGCATACAGTATGCCCTATGATTAGGAAAACAGGATCATCATGTAACGCATGGGCTAGTCTTTGAGGTGAGAGTAGGGAACATCTTTTGTGTTTGTACTTCCACACATGCATATGAGTTTTCCTATGAATCTAGTTTATATGCAAATCCAGGAACCATTGCAATTATAGCACAGAAATACAAACATTAATAATGAACATGGAAATAGAACAATACTTTATTATTTCCTCTAGGGCATTATTTCCAACAGTCTCCCACTGGCACTAGAGTCAATAATCTAGATCAGTCATGAAGCTTGCATTCGTGTAACACTTTGCACGGAGCTCTTCATCACCTCCATAGACTAAGAACATTTCTTTTGTCCTATTGAGTTACTTCAAAATATTCTTAACTGCTGTCCAATGACCCATTCCTGGATCACTCTGGTACTTGCTGCTAACACTTAGCGCATAGGAAATATCTGGTCTTGTGCATATCATGGCGTACATGATAGATCCAATTGCCGAAGCATATGGAACGTTAGACATCTTCACTCGCATATCAGCTGTCTGAGGACACTGATTTTTGTGAAGTATCATGCCATGTGACATTGGGAGTGTACCCTTCTTGGCATTCTCCATTTTGAATATTTTCAAAACCTTGTCAATGTATGTGCTTTGGCTAAGCGCTATTAGGCGTCTTGATCTATCTCTATAGATTTTCATACCCAATATATACGTTGCTTCGCCTAAGTCTTTCATTCAAAAACTTTTCTGCAATGACTCTTTAAATTCACTAAGAAAATTCTTATCATTCCCAATCAATAATATGTTGTCTACATATAAGATCAGAAATGATTTCGCACTCCCACTTTCCTTCTTGTACACACAATATTCCTCTCCATTCTTGATAAATCCAAACCCGTTGACAACTTCATCAAAATGATTATTCCAACTCCGCAATGCTTGCTTCAAACCATAAATGGCCCTTTGAAACTTGCACACCTTACCAGCATCCTCTGGATTTACAAAACCCTCAGGATGTATCATGTATACATCCTCGGTTAAATTTTCGTTTTGGAAAGCCGTTTTGACATCCATCTGCCATATCTCATAATCGAAATATGTAGCAATTGCTAGTAATATCCGCACGGATTTAAGCATCGCTACGGGCAAGAAAGTCTCACCGTAGTCAACTCCTTGAACTTGTCGAAAACCTTTTGCAACAAGTCAAGCTTTATGGACAGTAAGATTACCATCCGCATCCGTCTTTCTCTAGAAAATCCATTTACATTCAATAGGTTTCACACCCTCTGGAGGGACAACCAAATTCCAAACTTGATTTTCGTACATGGATTCCATTTCGGATTTCATGGCCTTAAGCCATTCTTTGGAGCTAGGGCCCGCCATTGCTTCATGGTTTTTCACAAGTTCATCATCTTCCATGATGAATACCTCAATATGGAACCACTCTCGTTCTAAACGATTTTTAGTAGACATGCGTGGTTCGGCTACAGCCTTGATCAAAGTTCCCACAACTTTTGTAGAAGCTTCTGGCTCAGTTGTAGGGATGACCTCCGGCATCTCAACCCTTGGAACTGTGACTGGAGATTCAATAATCTCGTCAAGTTGTACCGTCCTCCCACTGACCTCTTTCGCGAGAAACTCTTTCTCGAGAAATATTCCATTTTTAGCGACAAACACTTTGCCTTCGGTTCAGTGGTAGAAGGAATACCCAATAGTTTTTTTGAGATAACCTACAAAGTAACACTTGTCTGATTTGGAATCAAATTTGTTTAGTTGCAAACATTTTACATACGCATCGCATCCCCAAATTTTAAGAAACAAAAAATTGGGTTTCTTCCCGTGCCATATCTCAAAATGTGTCGTTTAAACAGACTTTGATGGCGCTCTATTTAACGTGAAAGCGGCGGTTTCCAAAGTGTAACCCCAAAAAGATAAAGGCAGTTCTGTTAATGACATCATAGACCTTACCTTGTCTAACAGGTTCGGTTACATCTCTCGGACACCCCATTTCTCTGTGGAGTTCCGGGCGGCATAAGTTGTGAAACAATGCCACACTCACTAAGATGTTTGCTAAATTCATCACTCAGGTATTCACCTCTGTGATCTGATCGTAGAAATTTAATTCTCCTGTTTCGATGATTCTCCACTTCATTCTGAAATTCTTTGAACTTTTCAAAGGTTTCAGACTTTTACTTCATTAAGTAAATATGACCATATCTACTTAAGTCATCAGTAAAAGTTATGAAGTAAAGATATCCATCGCGTGGCGGCACACTCATTGGACCACATAGATCAGTATGTATTAGTTCCAACAAGTCACTCGCCCGTTCAACATGTCCTTTGAATGGCGTCTTGGTCATTTTTCCCATTAAGCAAGCTTCGCATGTGTCAAATGATTCTAAATCAAAAGACTTCAAGACTCCATCTTTATGAAGCCTTTGCATGCGTTTCTTACCGATATGGCCAAGACGGCAGTGCCACAACATTGTGGTATTTTCATCGGTCAACTTAAGACGTTTAGCATTAACGTTATTGAATTCATCAACACATTCAAGATCCATAATGAATAAGCCACCAACCATGGGTGCAGATCCATAAAACATATTCTTCAAATAAATAGAACAACTATTATTCTCTGATTTGAAGGACTATCATCGCGTAAAAGACAAGATCCTAATATAATGGTTTTACGCAACTCCAGAACAAAATAACAATTATTAAGCTTTGGTGGTGACTTGGACACCATTCCCGATGCGCATTTGCACTTCATTCTTTGCTAGCCTTCACGTCCTCTGAAGCCCTTGAATCGTATTGCAAATATGACCAACCAATCCGGTATCAAATACCCATGACTTAGAACGACGACCAGCAATGAATACGTCTATAACATGTATAACTATTATACCTTTGCTGGACGATCTAGACTTCTTCAGCTCTGCCAAGTACTTCTTGCAATTTCTCTTCCAATGCCCATTTCCCTTGCAAAAGAAACACTGAGTCTCTTTAGTCGAGCCACCTTTCAGTTTTCCTTGAGCGTCGGTCTTACCGGCGCCCTTGGCTTTCTTGCCTTTCCCCTCTTCTTGAAACTAGTTGTCTTAGTGACTGCCATCACATGGTTTGAGTATTTCTACATATTATTAGCTTCCGCAGTTTTCAGCATGGCAAGCAATTCGTCAGCGATTTTGTCCATTCCAGTCATGTTATAATTCATGATAAAACCGTTGTAAGACGGGGGGAGAGATGCAAGGAGAAGGTCAGTGCCAAGTGCAGCAGGGACAGCAAATCCCAGAGCACCCAGCCTCTGAATGTAACCAGCCATCTTGATTACATGCTCACTCACTGACCTTCCTTCTGCCATCTTGCATTCCCACAGAGCTTTAGTTATCTCATAACATTCAGCCCTTGCTTGCTTCATATACAGAGCATTCAATGCCGTGACCATCTCAAACACAGAGGCATTTTCAAAATGTTTTTGCAGCTCTATATCCATGCAAGTGAGCATCAAGCATTGAACTGTGGTGTGGTCATCAACCTTGGATGCATAGATATTCTTGTCATCCTGTGATGCATCCGCGGGTGGAGTAGGTGGAAGATCTACTTTGAGAACATAGTCTTTCTTAGCAACCCAGAGGACCAACTCCAGAGTGCGGAACCAGTCCGCGTAGTTGCTTCCATTCGCAGCTATCTTTTCTTTCTCAAGCATCGGACCTAAGTTAAAGGCGGTGTTGTTGTTGCGGGCCATCTCGTCTACAATGAAACATGCAAATTGATTTAGACACTATGCAAAATTAATTGCACTTTAGTAATTAACAAATTAATATTAGAGTCCGCTCCCACTAAAATAAATATCTCTCATAATTGAATATTAGTGATTCAAGATCCTCATCCCGATTATTGGGCCATTGATGTGGACATCACTGATGACGAATAATCCGACA
Source organism: Elymus sibiricus (assembly GCA_039707655.1). NCBI lineage: Eukaryota > Viridiplantae > Streptophyta > Magnoliopsida > Poales > Poaceae > Elymus > Elymus sibiricus. The sequence continues at coordinate 516,749,864 of CM077672.1, read as the reverse complement.
GGTGGGCAAACATGCTGATCACATCTCTATGTGACTCTTGTTCATCTTTCGATGGATGTGTTTCGAGCTCAAGATGATCTTGCCTGAACGTCAAAACAACCAAGTGATCTTGCTGTGTGATCGGATCCACCCACCTCATGCACGCCGATTCCTGTTGTACCCATGTGGACATGGTGCACCCCATGGAGACGTGCATTCTAGACGCTGCTACACTTGGGAGAACACTAGCTACTTGATATTTTTATGTGAGAGATCACCCTATTAAAATACAACTACTGCGCATCACAATAGGGTGCATGAAAGGGATTAACATCACAGGCAATTCATAATATTATGTGATATGGCATAGTCCCTTCGCGAAGAAACTCCGGACGTCGAGTCCCCTTCCTTCGTCTTCTTTTGGTGGAGATCACCTTCTCCACACACGGCATGGCATTGAGGTCCACGATGTATGATCATCATCTTCACGTAGATGCTACAACCATTGCTATCTCTATAGCTATTGAAAGTAAAACATTACATGAAGTTGGCACGCAGGACGAATAAATGACAATCATATGGCTCCTGCCACATGTCGTACCATGACATGCAAATAATAATTACATCATATAATCATCTCATATAAATCTCATTCACATGATAAAGACTATACCACATCACATGTTCTTCCTGCAAAAACAAGTTAGACGCCTCTACTCGTTTGTTGCAAGTTTTATCGTGGTTGCTAGGGTTTCGAAGCAAACCGTTGCTACCTACGATCATCGTAAAGTATGATTATTCAATTTGTTAGTTTAACATTCAGGGTGTATGAAACATGAGATTTAATGAAAAATCTTGAGCCCCATACTAAACTTCATTAAACGTGTGACCCCCGTGTAGATCACATCTACATGCCCTCTTGTTTACAAAATTTCATCTTTCTTAACTATAGTGAGACCCAAAGAACTGAAGCACATCTTTGGATAACCAGCACCGTGGATAGCCAGAACTTTGTAACAAAGTCATCACTATACCGCTAAGAACAGAAAAATTACAAATTCAAGAGAAGCAAAAAAGAACATCAAGTAATAGATCATATCTACTATCCGCACACAAAAAAATTGCGCAATACCCGCAAATCACCATGTGCTCTAGATCGTAATCTGCACCTACTCATAGATCGCTCATAATGCCACTATTGGGAAATGTAGTAGACAAAAAAATTGTCCTACGAAAACCCAAATCCCAAGATCTCTATGAAGGTGAAGGGAGAGATTGATCTAGATCAGATTGCTCACCAAGATCGCAGCAGAGAGGAGAGTTGGTGAAGCGTGTTGATGCCGATCCCTGCAGCTAGGATTAATACCTCCCAACCGCAAGGATATCTCGCAAGAACAAAGATCGAATGGACGATCTCTCTGTCGAAGTCCACGTGTACGGAGACGTTAATCCGGCAGGGCTGCGCCATCCAGAACGAAGCAAATCCGGACAACTAGAGGAGGGAGAGAAACAGCCCTTTGGGGTGATGTGATTTGCAGCAGAGAGATGGGAGAGGGGGGCAGCCTTTGCATGGGAGGAGGTGCTCTTTGGGGCTGCCCCCCATCTATTTATAGGCACCCAGTGTTGGGAAACGTAGAAGAAAACAAAAAAATCGTCTTACGAAAACCAATCCCAAGATCATCTACAAAGGTGAAGGGAGAAACCGATCTAAATAAATTGCTCAGCAGGAACGCGACGGAGAGGAGAGTTGGTGATGCATGTTGACGTTGATTCCTGCAACTAGGATAACAACCTCCCAACCGCGAGGATATCTCCCACGAACGAAGATCGAACATACGATCTCTCTGCCGATATCCATGTGTATAGAACTGTCAATCCAGCAGGGATTCACCGTACAGAGAGAATCTATGCCGGAGAACTAGGCTGGAGGTGGAGCAGCCTTTCGGCAAGAGACAGAACAAAGAGAGAGAGAGGGAGGGCGCAGCCTTTTCAGAACCTTGTGTTCTTGGGACTGCCCCTGCCCTCTATTTATAAGGGGCCAAAGGGAGGTGTAACTTGGGGAGGGGGGCAGCCCTAGGCTGGCCGCACCAGGGAGGGAGAATCCCTAGGGATCCTCCCTTTCCTTCCCATGCGCCCCACAAAGATGGAAAGGATCCGGAGGATCCCCCCTTCCTTTCCCATGCACCCTGGTGCCTTCACCCTCAAGCCAGGGAGAAAGGGGGGCGCACCACATGGGCCCATGTGGCTCAAGTGGCTACTGCCCCTTGGTCTCATGAAGGTAGTAGCCACTAGAACCTTCCGGAAGGTTCCGGAACCTTCCAGGGCCCTACGGGACATTCCCGGTACTCCCGAAAATTTTCCGATGTCATCTGAAATATTTTCGGAACCACTCTGAACCACTTTCCTTATATGCAAAACTTTTCTGATATGTCCGAAACATTTCTGGTATATTATGCTCACACTCCATATACCACCTAGTACTCAACAGATTGACGAACCTTAAGCGTGTGACCCCGTAGGTTTGGTAAAATGCAGACGTGACTCGAAACTCCTTCCGGTCAATGATCAATATTGGGACCATGAACATCCATATTGACCACTGCACTTACACGAATGAACCTTCCATTTACGCACTCAATCCCTTTGCTTCGCGATACTATACAAAACCCGAGGTGAGACTTATCGGTATCCACGTGAAACAACTCTTGATCACAATACAAAGTTATCCTCGTTACCGGTTTTGTTCTCTTTTCTCGTTTCTGTATTCCGGTATCCCGGTGATCATATCACTCTATATCTGGCCAGATGATGATGGATACCGTAATACCGAGAGGGCCCGAAGAGTATCTCTCCAACGTCGGAGGAGCAAATTCCCATCTCGAACAATCAAGTACCTAGACATACTTTTCCGATGCACCTAAAATTGTCGTTATAATTACCCAGTTATGGGTAACGATTGACAACCCCAAAGTACAACATCCGGCATGAAGGTACTCAACATTCTCATGGTCTAAGGACATGAGCATGCGTTAACTTTATCATGATAATACTTACAACTACGTGATGTTGTGATCGCAAAGTATTTCATTTAGTTGGGTCTGTTCAGCACCCTTGTTCTGATAACAATGTGCTCCCATTTGTTGCCGGCATACCCTATGCCCTATGATCAGGAAAACAGGATCATCATGCAACTCATGGGCTAGTCTTAGAGGCGAGACTAGGAACTTCTTTGTGTTTATGTTTCCACACATGCATGTGAGTTTTCCTCCGAATCTTGTTTATATGCAGATCCAGAACCAATGCAATTATAGCATAGAAATATAAACATTAATCATGAACATGGAAATATAATAATCTATTTATTATTGCCTCTAGGGCATATTTCCAACAGTCTCCAACTTGCACTAGAGTCAATAATCTAGTTACATAAGTTGTCTAACACCAATGGCATTCTGGTGTTCCTCATGTTTTGCTCGTGGTAGAGGCTTTGTCAACGGATCTGACACGTTCAGGTCCATGTGAATTTTGCATACTTTCACAAATCCATCCTTCACAAAGCCTCGAATAATGTGAAACCGGCGTTCAATGTGTTTGGACTTCTGGTGAGACCTCGGTTCCTTTGCCTAAGCCACGGCGCCTGCATTGTCACAATAAAGCTCCACTGGATCAAGTGCACTTGGAACCACACCAAGCTCGATGATGAACATCCTAATCCAAACGCCCTCCTTCGAAGCTTCCGAAGCTGCGAGATACTCCGCCTCCATTGTAGAATCCGCCACAGTGCTTTGCTTGGAACTATTCCAGCTCACTGCGCCACCATTGAGTGTGAAAACATAGCCCGATTGAGACTTGTAGTCGTCTAGATCAGTCATGAAGCTTGCATCAGTGTAACCCCTTACAATGAGCTCTTCATCACCTCGATACACTAGGAACATATCCTTAGTCCTGTTAAGGTACTTCAAGATATTCTTAACTACTGTCCAATGAACCAGACCTGGCTCACTTTGGTACCTACTGCTAACACTTAGCGCATAGGAAACATCTGGTCTTGTACAAATCATGGCATACATAATGGATCCAATTGCCGAAGCAAATGGAACAATATTCATTTGCACTCGCTCCTCAACACTTTGTGGGCACTGATTCTTGCTAAGTACTGTGCCATGTGACATTGGGAGTGTGCCCTTTTTGGCATTCTCCATTTTGAACCTCTTCAAACCCTTGTTAATGTACGTGCTCTAGCTTAGCGCTATCAGGCGTTTTGATCTATCTCTATAGATTTTGATACCCAATTTATACGCCGCTTCGCCTACGTCTTTCATTGAAAAACTCTTTTTCAATGACTCTTTTATTTCACCAAGAAATTTTACGTCATTCCCAATCAACAATATGTCATCCACATATAAGATCAGAAATGCTTTCGCGCTCCCACTTTCCTTCTTGTAAACACAAGCTTCTTCGCAATTCTGAATAAAGCCAAATTCTTTGACTACTTCATTAAAGTGAATATTCCAGCTCCTCGATGCCTGCTTCAGACCATAAATGACTCTTTGAAGCTTGCACACCCTACCAGCATCCTTAGGATTGACAAAACCCTTGGGTTGTATCATTTAAACATCCTCGGTTAAATTTCCATTTAGAAAAGCCGTTTTGACATCCATATGCCATATTTCATAATCGTAATATGCAGCAATTGCTAGTAAAATCCACACAGACTTAAGCATCGCTACGGGCGAGAAAGTCTCGTCATAGTCAACTCCTTGAACTTGTCGAAAACCTTTTGAGACAAGTCGAGCTTTATGGATAGTCACATTACTATCTGCGTCTGTTTTCCTTTTGAAAATACATTTACATTCTATTGGTTTCACACCCTCTGGAGGATCTACTAAGTTCCAAACTTGATTTTCGTACATGGATTCCATTTCAGATTTCATGGCCTTAAACTATTCTGTGGAGCTAGGGCTCGCCATTGCTTCCATGTAATTCGCAGGTTCATCATCTTTCATGATGAATACCTTATTGTGGAACCACTATGGTTCTGAACGATTTCTTCCCGACCTGCGCGGTTCAGTTTTAGACTGGCTCGAAGTTCCTGCAACATTTGCAGAATCTCCCGCTTCGGGTTCAGTCGAGGGGATGACCTCTGGAATTGCTTCCGGTGACTCAACCCTCGGAGCTGTTGTCGAAGATTCAATAATCACATCAAGCTGTACTATCCTCCCACTAACCTCTTTCGCGAGAAACTCTTTCTCGACAAATACACTGTTCTTAGTGACAAACACTTTGCCTTCGGTTCGGTTGTAGAAGGAATACCCAATTGTGTTTTTGGGATAACCAAGAAAGTAGCATTTGTCTGATTTGGGATCGAGTTTGTTTGGTTGCAAACGTTTTGCATACGCACCGCATCCCCAAATTTTAAGAAATGATAGATTGGGTTTCTTCCCATGCCATATATCATATGGCGTCGTTTCAACAGACTTTGACGGTGCCCTATTTAACGTGACAACAGCAGTTTCTAACACATAACCCCAAAAAGATAAAGGTAGTTCTGTTAAAGACATCATAGACCTCACCATGTCTAACAAGGTTCGGTTACTTCTCTCGGACACTCCGTTTCTCTATGGAGTTCTGGGTGGCGTAAGTTGTGAAACAATTCCATGCTCACTAAGATGTTTGCTAAACTCTTCACTCGGGTATTCACCTTCGCGATCTGATCGCAAAAATTTGATCTTCTTGTTCCGATGATTCTCCACTTCGTTCTGAAATTCCTTGAACTTTTCAAAGGTTTCAGACTTTTGCTTCATTAAGTAAATATAACCATATGTACTTAAGTCATCAGTAAAAGTTACGAAGTAAAGATATCCACCACGCCCTGGTACACTCATCGGACCACATACATCTGTATGTATTAGTTCCAACAAGTTACTTGCCCGTTCAACATGTCCAGTAAATGGCATCTTAGTCATTTTACCCATCAAACAAGCTTCGCATGTGTCAAATGATTCAAAGTCAAAAGATGGCAAAACTCCATCTTTATGGAGTTTCTACATGCGTTTCTTGCCAATATGGCCAAGACGGCAGTGCCACAAGAATGTGGCATTTTCATCGGTCTTCTTAAGATGTTTAGCCTCAACGTTAAAAACATCATTACTACATTCAAGATCCATAATGAATAACCCATTCACAATAGGTACAAATCCATAAAACATATTCTTTAAATATATGGAACAACCATTGTTCTCTGATTTAAAGGAATATCCACAAGATCCTGAGATAATGTTTTTACATAATGCTGGAACAAAATAACAATTATTTAGTTCTAAAATGAATCCTGAAGGTAGACGTAAAGGCATGATGCCGACGGCTTGAGCGACAACTTGAACACCGTCCCGACGTGCATCTGCACTTCATTCCTTGCTAGCCTCCGCGTTCTCTGAAGCCCCTGCATCGAGTTGCAAATATGAGCAACCAATCCGGTATCAAATACCCATGACTTAGAGTGAGGACCAGCAAGAAAAATGTCTATAACATGTATAACACTTATACCTTTGCTGGACTTTCCAGTCTTCTTTAACTCTGCCAAGTACTTCTTGTAATTCCTTTTCCAATGCCCCTTTTATTTGCAGAAGTGACACTAAGTTTCTTTAGTCGGGCCACCTTTCGGTTTATCTTGAGCGTCGGTCTTACCGGCGCCTTTAGCTTTCTTGCCTTTGCCCTTCTTTTTAAACTTAGTGGTCTTGGTCACCGCCATCACATGGTTGGTGTCCTTCTGCATACTAGCTTCCGCAGTTTTCAGCATGGCAAACATTTCATCTGTGGTTTTGTCCATCCCATTCATGTTGTAATTCATGATAAAACTGTTGTAAGATGAGGGGAGAGACGCAAGTAGAAGGTCAGTGCTGAGCACCGTAGGGATGGCAAAACCTAAGGCTGCCAACCTCGGCGCGTAACCAACCATTTTGATTACGTGCTCGCTCACTGAGATACCTTCAGCCATCTTGCATTCCCACAACTATTTTATTATCTCATAACATTCAGCCCTAGCTTGCTTCATATACAGAGCGTTCAACGCCGCAACCAACTCAAAGATGGCGGTGTTTTCAAAATGCTTTTGCAGCTCTGTATCCATGCATGTAAGCATCAAGCATTGTACTGCGGTGTGGTCATCAACTTTTGTCACATAGACATTCTTATCATCCTGCGATGCAGTATCAACTGGGGTAGCTGGAAGAGCTGCGTTTCGAATGTAATCTTTCTTAGCAACCCTTAGGACAAGCCTTAGGGTACGGATCCAATCCGCATAGTTGCTTCCATTCACAGCTAACTTTTCTTTCTCAAGCATCAGGCCTAAGTTAAATGGTGAGTTGGGAGCCATCTTATCTACAACGAAACATGCAAATTCATTTAGAAAATGTTCATAATTAATTGCAATTACTAATTAAAAAATTAATTTAAAGTGCTCTCCCACTAAAACCAATATCCCTCATAATTGGTTCTTAGTGATTCAAGATCCTCGTCCCGGTTATTCCGTCATTGATGTAGACATCACTGATGACGAAATAACCTGACAGGTAGGCCAAATTGCCAATCACATCTCTATGTGACTCTTGTTCATCTTTCGATGGGCGTGTTCTGAGCTCAAGACGATCTTGCCTGAACGCCAACACAACCAAGTGATCTTGCTATGTGATCGGATCACACCCGCCTCATACATGACAAGTCTGTCGTACCCATGTGGACATGGCGCACCTCAAAATGACATGTATTCCAGACGGTGCTACACTTGGGAGAACACTAACAACTTGGTACTTTAGTGTGAGGGATCACCCTATAAAACACGACTACCGTGCATCAAACAGGGTGCATAAAACAGGATTAACATCACAGGCAATTCATAATATTAAGTGATATGGCATAGTCCCTTCGCGAAGAAACTACAGACGTCGTGTCCCCTTTCTTCATCTTCTTTTGGCGGAGATCACCTTCTCCACGCACGACATGGCGTCGAGGTCCACGACGTATGATCATCATCTTCATGTAGATGCTACAACTATTGGTATCTCTATAGCTATTGAAAGTAAAACATTACATGAAGTTGGCACGCAGACTGAATAAATGACAATCATATGGCTCCTGCCATCATGCCATACCATGACATGCAAGTCATGCAAATAATAATTACATCATATAATCATCTTATACAAATCTCATTCACATGACGAAGACTATACCACATCACATATTCTTCCTGCAAAAATAAGTTAGACGCCTCTACTCGTTTGTTGCAAATTTTATCGTGGCTGCTAGAGTTTCGAAGCAAACTGTTGTTACCTACGCTCATCATCAAGTATGATTATTCAATTTGCTAGTTTAACATGCGGGGTGTATGAAACATGAGATTTGATGAAAAATCTCAAGCCCCATACTAAACTTCGTTAAACGCATGACCCCCGTGTAGATCACATCTACAAGCCCTCTTGTTCACAAAATTTCATCTTTCTTAACTATAGTGAGACCCAAAGAACTGAAACACATCTTTGGATAGCCAGCACCGCGGATAGCCAGAACTTTGTATCAAAGTCATCACTATGCCGCTAAGAACAGAAAAATTGCAAATTCAAGGGAAGCAAAAAAGAACATCAAGTAATAGATCACATCTACTACCCACACAAAAAATTGTGCAATACCAGCACATCACCATGTGCTCTAGATCATAACCTGCACCTACTCATAGATCGCTCATGATGCCACTGTTGGGAAACATAGTAGAAAACAAAAAAAATCTTCCTACAAAAACCAATCCCAAGATCATCTATGAAGGTGAAGGCAGAAACCGATCTAAATAAATTGCTCACCAAGAACGCAGCGGAGAGGAGAGTTGGTGATGCACATTGACGCCAATCCCCGCAGCTAGGATAACAACCTCCCAACCGTGAGGATATCACCCACTAACGAAGATCGAACGTATGATCTCTCTGCCGGTATCCACGCATACGAAACCATCAATCCAGCAGGGCTTCACCGTCCAGAGAGAAGCTATGCCGGAGAACTAGGGTGGAGGTGGAGCAGCCTTTCGGCGAGAGACGGAACAAAGAGAGAGAGGGAGGGCGCAGCCTTTCGGGAACCTTGTGTTCTTGGGGCGGCCCCTCCCCTCTATTTATAAGGGACCAAAGGGGGGTGTAGCTTGGGGAGGGGGCAGCCCTATGCTGGCCGCACCAGGAAGGGAGGATCCCTAGGGAGGATCCTCCCTTTCCTTCCCATGCGCCCCACAAAGATGGAAAGGATCCGGAGGGGAGGGGCCGCCCCAAGAACACAAGGTTCCCGGAGGGGAGGGGCCGCACCAGGAAGGGAGGATCCCTAGGGAGGATCCTCCAGCATTACTACGTTACAAGAATAAATTAATGGTACGCACGCACGTTGTACAATCGTTGTTTAGGAGTATTAGCTAGTACAAGATGTTGAGTTGATTTTTGAGGTTTCGTCCAACCAACGGTATGAATGGAGCGTCAGCATTCACGTACTACTAGCGGGCTTACTTAATTATGAATGGAGTACAGCTTGACTAATGAGCGGCGGGCAGAGCCACCCCAAGGCGCCGCGTGTACCCTCTCTTTTGAATCGAGTTTTTTTTTTTTTTGGATTTCTCTCTTTTGAATTGAGTATAGCACCAATCAAATCAACATTTTAGTACAATTAATCTACAGATTCAGTGACATGAACTTAATTGGCACGCAAGTACATACCACGATCGAGTCGACATGCATGCTGACATGCATGGCGGCTGCTAATTAACTGGACTAGTTAATTACGGTGCCTAAACTCCTTCTGTCATTCATACTCCTTGTATAGTATCTTAAATCTCTTTCTAGAAGTAGTACTAGTTGTACTAGTTGATTTTTGAGGTTGAGTCCAACCAACGTTATGAATGGAGCGTCAGCATTCACGTACTACTAGCGGGCTGGCTTAATTATGAATGGAGTACAGTTTGACTAGTGAGCGGCGGGCAGCCGAGGCAGCGAAGTGGAAACTTGCTTACAACTGCAGTCACTACTAGAAAAACCCCTATAGGTAGCCACTTAGCCGCGCTACTGTTACTTAGTAGTAGCGCGGCATATAAGCCCGCGCTACAGGTATATAGTAGTAGTAGCGCGTGTACGAGAACCCCTCGCTACTAATAAGTGGTCCCCACCGTGGCCCCCGGGCTGGCCATAGTAGCAGCGGTGGGTATAAAACTCGCGCTACAATTAACTATATAGCAGTAGCGTGGTCTATATCACCCGCGCTGCTAATATGGATACATGGGGCAGCTGGTGGGCCCCCATTTAGTAGTAGCGCGTGGTACAGGGCCTACGCTATTACTACTGGGTTTAGTAGCAGCGTGGGTTCTGTGACCCGCGCTGCTACTAAGCGCAGCAGCCACCTTTTCCCCCTCCTCCCTCTCCCTCTCCCTCTCCCTCCCCCTTCCTTATCCCCTTTGCTTTCTTCTCACACTTGCTTTCTTCTCTCTTCCTTCTCCCCCCTTCTCCCTCTCTCTTCTTTGCCCCTCCACCATCTCCATTAATGGCTCCCCTTCCTCTCTCTTGCTTTCTTCTCTCTCTCCCTTCTCCCCACATCTCTTGCCCCTCCACTCCATTCACTCACTAGCTCTCTCTCCCTCTCCACTAGCTAGTTAGACTCGTCTCCTCCAAGTAGTAGATCTACTACTTAATCACCTACCTCTCCCACTCATTAAATGAACTAATCTAGCTACCTCCTTTATTAATGAAGGAGCATTAAATACCTTTGTCCACTTTGATCCCAAGCGACACCGGCCTCATCACCGTGTTCTCTCTCGAGATAGGTGAGTAAAAGATATTGTTGTGCAAGAAAGGATTTTGTGTGTGCGATATGACCGAATTGTGCATGACCATGATGAAATTGAGTACTTGTGCATGATATGAGTTGCCTATGTATTTGCCGAATTGCGCGTGACCATGATGAACTTGAGTACTTGTGTGTGACACGAGTTGCCTATGTTTTGCCAAAATGTCGATTTATTTCCGTTTCGGTGAATTTGGGCAAACTTGATATGTCCTATTTTTAGGGAAGGTCATTCCGAATTTTTGTATGACCTTGATGCATGCATGCATGGTTATAATTATTTTGCTTATACCGCGCAGGCGATGATGAAGGTCAGTGGAAGGATGGTGGATAGATACTTGCGATCCGCGGTGGCCGACATGTTTCAAAATAACCGCAACGAGATAAAATGTCCGTGTCAAAAATGCAAAAAAGGAGTCTGGATCGACCCCTTTTCGGGTGGCCGTTTGAAGGCGCACCTGCTCATGCATGGTTTCATGGATGGCTATACTCGGTGGATAAGTGAAGATGATGATGAGAACGTCGACGGGGCAGCCAGTAACGACACGGGGCTAGATGAAAAGATGACCGACGGACCTGAAGAAGAGGGCGCCGGACATGAAGAAGAGGCCGGACATGGAGAAGACGCGGACACGCCGCAGTCTTCGTCGCTACTAAGTTCAGTCGTGCAGGACCCTCATGTTTGAGAACTGCTTCGCAAGAAGACGACTAGCGACAGAGCTGCTTCTAGAGAGGAGGCCAAGCTGGCGCAACTGGAGTTAGAATCGAAGACTCCATTGTATGATGGTTGCGATCCCGAGGAGACCCGCTTGAGTTTCACGCTCAATCTTCTAAAGACGAAGGCAAAAAACAAATGGACCGACGCAAGCCTCGATGAGCATTTGCAGTATTTACAGAAAGTTCTTCCCACAGGGAACGTGTGTCCTACTAGTATCGAGGAGGCCAAGAAAAGCGTGTGCCCTCTTGATTTGCCGCACATTAGATACCACGCATGCATCAACGATTGCATCATTTATCGGAACGAGCACGCGGAAAAAACCAACTGTCCAGTGTGGAATGCTTCTCGATACAAGAAGGTTGAAAGTAAAGCTCCTCAGAAAGTTGTATGGTACTTTCTGATCACTCCCCGTCTGCAGTGGTATTTCGTTAATCCTAAGGAAGCAAAGCTCATGCGCTGGCACGCGGACAGGGTGATGCCAAACGATGGAGATGATCCGAAGCTGAGACACCTCGCAGATGCTAGCCAGTGGAGAGTATTAAACGCTGAATATCCAGGTTTCGCAGATGATCCAAGAAAAATCGTGCTTGGTGCGAGTACTGATGGCATGAATCCGTTTGGCAACCAGAACACCAACCATAGCACATGGCCCGTGTTTGTATGGATGTACAACCTCTCCCCCTGGAAGTGCATGAAGTCAAAGTACATACACATGAGTATGCTGATTCAAGGGCCGAAACAACCAGGAAACGATATTAATTTGTATCTCCAGCTACTGAAAGAGGAGCTACACACGTTATGGACACCAGGGGTCAGGACATGGGACGCCAGCGCAGGAGATTATTTTTCTATGAGAGCCGCGTTGATCACAACAGTGCACGACTATCTCGGTTACAGATATGTCTCAGGCCAGGTGTGCAACAGATATTGCAAATGCACCAGGTGCATGGATGATACCACTATATAGTTAGCTGTAGCGCGGGCACCCGCACTACTGCTATGCCATTACCCCGCGCCACTACTAGGCTTATCCCTAGTAGTGAGTGCTAATTAATTAAACCACCCCAAGGCGTCGCGTGTACCCTCTCTTTTGAATTGAATATACTGTAGCACTAATCAAATCAACATTTTAGTACAATTAATATACAGATTCTTTTTTTTTGCGAAAAATTAATCTACAGATTCAGTGACATGAACTTAGTTGGCACGCAAGTACATAACACGATCGAGCGTGTGACGGTGCCCATGGTCGACATGCATGCTGACATGCATGGCGGCTGCTAATTCTGTCATTCATACTCCTTGTAGAGCATATCTTAAATCTCCTTCTAGATGTAATACTAGTGGTAACTAGTACGGACTCCTTCTGAAGTAAGTATATATATAACTCCAACACATATCCTTACATTCAAATCCTTAGGGGTGCCCAAGTCTTCTTCCTCATGCATTCACCGGCCTCTAGGCCTCCGTCGTATGCCATGATGCATATATACATTACATGGACGGGATGACATTCCAATTCAATGGAATGTAATACTTCATGTTATACTATTAATCTTTCCTGCATTGTGCACGAAGAAGCCCCGACGGGCCCCAATCACGCATGTTACACCGAACATTCAAACAAGAGAGATCGGTCGGTCGAAAAGGTGTTGAACTGTAGTTTTAGTCGTGGTTACTATTGGATATTTTTGATCTAAAGCCTAAACTGTAGCTGCCATCTAAGTTGTGGCTATTATGTACTTAAAGTGGAAAATATCTGAAGAGCTACAGTAGGCGGTTGCTACAGTAGTCGGTGGCCACTGTTGCTACCTGCTAAGCTGTCCTGATCAGGGGCAGCCCCTCTCCAACCAGGTGTAAGGCCCCCCTAGTGCACTATGCTGTTAAGGATTGAGAGATAAGGATAAGGGAGAAGTGTGGCCGGCAGCAGTTCATAGCCAGCACACACATACATACACTTACTACTCTCTCTCTTTTTTCTCTCTGTTGCAACTGATCATGCAAGCATAGCCAGCACTGGGAAGGACCTGGACATCCATCAGACTAAGTTCTAGGTGGTAAAGGATTAAGGGGATAGGCTGGTTGCTCCAACAAATTAAGGAGGAGGTGGCAGGACCTCAAGACAAAGGTAAAAATCCATCCCTTGATTGTTGAGTGGCTCAAAACTTGAGCTTGATGATCCTGAGATCATCCATGTTTTCTAACAATGGCATCAGAGCCTTCTTGCTCAAGATTGAGCCCTTCTTAAGCCCTCTTGTTCACAAAATTTCATCTTTCTTAACTATAGTGAGACCCAAAGAACTGAAACACATCTTTGGATAGCCAGCACCGCGGATAGCCAGAACTTTGTATCAAAGTCATCACTATGCCGCTAAGAACAGAAAAATTGCAAATTCAAGGGAAGCAAAAAAGAACATCAAGTAATAGATCACATCTACTACCCACACAAAAAGTTGTGCAATACCAGCGCATCACCATGTGCTCTAGATCATAACCTGCACCTACTCATAGATCGCTCATGATGCCACTGTTGGGAAACATAGTAGAAAACAAAAAAAATATCGTCCTACAAAAACCAATCACAAGATCATCTATGAAGGTGAAGGCAGAAACCGATCTAAATAAATTGCTCACCAAGAACGCAGCGGAGAGGAGAGTTGGTGATGCACATTGACGCCAATCCCCGCAGCTAGGATAACAACCTCCCAACCGTGAGGATATCACCCACTAACGAAGATCGAACGTATGATCTCTCTGCCGGTATCCACGCATACGGAACCATCAATCCAGCAGGGCTTCGCCGTCCAGAGAGAAGCTATGCCGGAGAACTAGGGTGGAGGTGGAGCAGCCTTTCGGCGAGAAACGGAACAAAGAAAGAGAGGGAGGGCGCAGCCTTTCGGGAACCTTGTGTTCTTGGGGCGGCCCGTCCCCTCTATTTATAAGGGACCAAAGGGGGGTGTAGCTTGGGGAGGGGGCAGCCCTATGCTGGCCGCACCAGGAAGGGAGGATCCCTAGGGAGGATCCTCCCTTTCCTTCCCATGCGCCCCACAAAGATGGAAAGGATCCGGAGGATCCCGCCCTTCCTTTCCCATGCACCCTGGTGCCTTCCCCCTCAAGCCAGGGAGAGAGGGGGGCGCACCACATGGGCCCATGTGGCTCTAGTGGCTGCTGCCCCTTGGTCTCACGAAGGTAGTAGCCACTAGAACCTTCTGGAAGGTTCCGGAACCTTCCAGGGCTCTCCGGGACATTCCCGGTTCTCCCGGAAATTTTCCTGTGTCATCCGAAATATTTCCGGAACCACTCTGAACCACTTTCCTTATATGGATTTTTTTTTGATATGTCTGAAACATTTCTGGTATATTATTCTCACACTCCATATACCACCTAGTACTCAACAGATTGATGAACCTTAAGCGTGTGACCCCGCAGGTTCGGTAAAATGCAGACATGACCCAGAACTCCTTCCGGTCAATGATCAATAGCGGGACCATGGACATCCATACTGACCCCTACACTTACACGAATGAACCTTCACTTTATGCACTCAATCCCTTTGCTTCGCGATACTATACAAAACCCGAGGTGAGACTTATCGGTATCCACGTGAAGCAACTCTTGATCACAATACCAAGTTATCCTCGTTATCGGTTTTGTTCTCTTTTCTCGTTTCCGTATTCCGGTATCCCCGTGATCATATTACTCTGTGTCTGGCCAAACGATGAGTGATACCGTAATACCGAGAGGGCCCAAAGGGTATCTCTCCATCGTCGGAGGAGCAAATTCCCATCTTGAACTATCAAGTACCTAGACATACTTTTCCGATGCACCTCAAAATTGCTGTTATAATTACCCAGTTACGGGTAACGATTGACAACCCCAAAGTTCAACATCCGGCATGAAGGTACTCAACATTCTCATGGTCTAAGGACATGAGCATACGTTAACTTTATCATGATAATACTTACAACTATGTGACGATGTGATATCAAAGTATATCATTTAGTTGGGTCTGTTCAGCACCCTTGTTCTGATAACTATGTGCTCCCATTTGTTGCCGGCATACCCTATGCCCTATGATCAGGAAAACAGGATCATCACGCAACTCATGGGCTAATCTTTGAGGCGAGACTAGGAACTTCTTTGTGTTTATGTTTCCACACATGCATGTGAGTTTTCCTCTGAATCTCGTTTATATGCAGATCCAGAACCAATGCAATTATAGCATAGAAATATAAACATTAATCATGAACATGGAAATGTAATAATACATTTATTATTGCCTCTAGGGCATATTTCCAACACCCAGGGGGAGGGGACAACTTGGGAACCTTTCCGGTGCAATTCACATAATCTCTTATCACTCTAGTACTCAACAAATTAACAACCCTTTAGCGTGTGACCCTGCAGGTTTGGTAAAATGCAGACATGACCCAGAACCCTTCCGGTCAATAATCAATAGAGGGGCCTGGACGTCCATATTGACTCCGACACTTACACTAATACTTTTGGAGTGAACCTGTAGTTACCACACTCAATCCCTTTGCTTCGCGATACTTTACAAAACCCGAGGTGAGACTTGTCAGTATCCACATGATCCAACTCTTGATCACAATACCAAGTTATCCTCATTACCGGTTTTGTTTTCTTTTCTCGTTTCCGTATTCCGGTATCCCCGTGATCAAATCACCGAGTGTCTGGCCAGACGATATTGGATACCTTAATACCGAGAGGGCCCAAAGAATATCTCTCCATCGTCGGAGGAGCAAATTCCCATCTCGAACTATCAAGTACCTAAACATACTTTTCTGATGTACCCGAAAGTTATCTTTATAATTACCCTGGTACGGGCAACGTTTGACAACCTCAAAGTATACCATCCAGTATGAAGATACTTAACATTTTCATGGTCTAAGGATATGAGCATACGCTAACATTCTGATGATAATACTTATAACTATGCGACGATATGATCTCAAAGTATATCAATCAAACTGGGTTTGTCCAGCACCCTTGTTCTGTTAACAATGTGCTCCCATTTGTTACTGGCATACAGTATGCCCTATGATCAGGAAAACGGGATCATCATGTAACTCATGGGCTAGTCTTAGAGGCGAGACTAGGGAACATCTTTTGTGTTTGTACTTCCACACATGCACATGAGTTTTCCTCCGAATCTCGTTTATATGCAGATCCAGGAACCATTGCAATTATAGCACAGAAATACAAACATTAATAATGAGCATGGAAATAGAATAATACTTTATTATTGCCTCTAGGGCATTATTTCCAACAGGAAGCTGACCTTGCAAGCCCCGCATCCAGATAGCAGATCAACGCGATGCCGAAGACCTTCGTGGAGCCAGGCATCGCGCGCGGTGACCCTAGAAGCTTCGAGCACCAGAGGGTCGTCCCCACCGCCCGATCGGCGCGGCTTGGACAACCCATGTCCTGGAATCGGAGGCGTTGGGGAACATGGGTGTCGGCAGCGATCACCCGTAGTGTAGGCGCACTCCATGGCGGGGAGAGGTGCCGACCCGCCCTCTGCCCCCAGCTGCGGCCCACCGGCCAAGACGCGCCTGGCGCATGGGAACCCGCACTTGCGCCACAAGGCAGTCCCCGAACATGACGATGCGGGGTCCCGCCGGATGAGCTCCGAGTCCGACGCGCAGCCCCCATCTTTTGGTGGTTGATTAATATATTTCAGGAGTAGTTACTCTCCTCTAAGGGCACTCCCAATGCTTGACTCCTAGCATGGTATCATAGCCAAAATGTTGAGGTGGCACTGTTGTTAAAGAGGTGAGAGAGGGGGGTTGTATGTTAGTGGAGATATGGCTCTTAGCTCGTTTCTCTATACAGTGTAATTAATGCTCAGATCCGGTGTGGCTTATCACCCTATTTTTCTCTCCTTCCCTTTTCTCCACAACTAGGCCACATTGTTGAGACACAAACATGATCCCAATATCACTTAGATACAACACCTAAGAGACAATGCATTGGGGATGATTGTCTTTGAATTTTTTTCACTCCTATGATGACGTATTAAGAGCCAATGAGTGCCCTAAGCCCTGCATGCACTTGTTCCATGTGCATCACGGTGTGCGTGCATTTACATCTTAGCAATAAATTAATCAGAATCGAATAATTTTGTGGTCAGCATGCATGCGTGGCTTCACTCGCAGCTAGCCACCGTAAGATGGAGAGATAGACGACCACAGTATTGCTCGAAGGTACCAACTAAGTTGGCGAAGTTACAGGGGAAGCGCGTAAGCCAAGACTTGGCGGCTACCTTTGTAGAAGGTTCCTTGAACCTGTTCGTCCAGAGAGAGAAGTCGAAAATCATGTTTCTAAGTGTTATAATGGGTTGATGCGTCTCGTCTCGATTTTTTTTTGCATTTCTTGAATCCCATATTTTCCACATGATGGTTAGTGCAACGGAGGGCCAAATGTCGTTGTCGAGGCAAGCGGCGGTCGCACCTCCCATATGCTGGAGATATCCTGCGGAGGCGTGAGGCCAAGTAGAGTCCAAACTGGTGTTACATGGAGGCAGTCGGTGAAGAGGTGGACGTAGTCTTCTTCTTGTAGGCCATGTTTGGTTTTGTGTTGAACCTATCTTTCAGCAGAAGCCAGCCAAATATTCTGACTTTGAAGGGCACTTTGGCACACTAGATTTGTTCGGCGTTTGGGTCCAACACTGGCTCATCAGCGAGTAGGTTATAGGCGTTCCTCGTGGAGAAGCTGTCGCCGTTGTGGAGCAACCTAACATCCTCCTGAACATCATCGCGTCGGAGGTCCTGCAACAAGGAAAGCACAACTTTGAGCTCTCTTAGAGGCAACAGTGGTTAGGTGGTTCCGGAGGTTTGACAACAATCCATTTTGCGTGACTGTAGCGACTACTGTGTTTTGATCAATAGAGTGGGAGAAAAGGCTTGGGAAGGTGCATGCTAGGGGCTGGCAAAGAATCCTGGTATCTAGCCAGAAGAAGGTGTTTTTGCCGTAAGAACCAGTGTTATTTTTTGAATGGTTGGTAGTAGATCGTTTACAGTTTTGCAAAGAAAAGAGGGCTGGTTGTGAGTGGCTGCAATATTTGTGGAGTATTGTAGGTGGAACCAGTTGACCCAAGGGAGGTTTGGGGACTGAAGTAACTTCATTGCCATTTTCATTAGTAAGCAATTATTTTGGGAAAGCAGGTTCTTGATGCCTAAACCACCAAAAAATTGGTTTGCAAATGTTTTTCTAGGCTTTTTTTTAACACATTTTTCTAGGCTATTAGGCATTGAGCCCCCATGCAAGTTTCCTCAGTGGCCCAAAAGAAAGCACGTCTTATCGCATCGATTGATTTGATTACATTTTTTGGTATTCAAAAGACGGACATAAAATAGGTGGCGACCGGGTCTAGCACCGAAGAAAGAAGGGTTAAACGGGCCCCTCTAGACAGGATTTTTGCGGTCCACCCTGGAAGGTATCCACAACAGTTAGAAATAATTGGCTGAAAAGCCGAGGCTGGTAGTTTGGTAGGGGAAAGTGGAAGTCCTAGATAAGTCTGTGGGAAGGAGACCGGGCATCCGATTACATTGGCGATCTCGTAGGTTGTGCTTTCGTCCGTGTGAAGTTGTACGAAGGTAGTTTTGTGAAAGTTGATGGCTAGACCTGTGGCGACGGCGAAGTCATCGAGGATTTTTTTTAGATGGGCAGCAGCGGTCACGGACGATCAGGCGATAATCAAGGTGTCATCCGCGTATTGTAGCACAGTGGGTGGTAGGCCTTCGCGGATAGGATGGTGCATTTTGTTTTCCCGGTGAGCCTGGTGTATTAGACGCTGCAGAACGTCCGCAACGATAATAAAGAGGTAGGGGGACAAAGGGTCCCTCCTGTCGAAGACTATTTTTGTAGTTAATCCAGTTACCCGGGACTTAATTTAAGAGAATTGCAGTTTTGCCAGTCCGAAGAATATATGCAATCCAAGAGCACCACCTTGGAGGGAAGGCCCTATGGTTGAGAATTGTGAGGAGAGCAGACCAAGAGACGGAGTCAAAGGCCTTTTGAAGTCAAATTTGAAGACCATAGTGGGGGCCTTGCGAGTGTTGCAGCAGCTTAGGAGGTCTGCAGCATAGATGAAGTTTTCGGTGATGCTTCTACCTGAGATGAAACCCGTTTGGTCGCCGTGGACCAGTATTCGTATTAGGTTCTTTAGGCGGTTTGTGAGTAGTTTTGTGGTCTCCTTTAGAGGGCAATTTTGAAGGGAGATGGGCCTGAAAGCGTTAGGGGATCTGGCGGAGTCTTTTTTTGGTAGTAGGACCAAGTAAGCACAGTTGAACCTTTCTAGGGTGGCGTTGGAGTTGTAGAACAAGTGGAAAAATGGAAGGATAAATCCTTTTAGTAGGTGCCAATTTGTTTTGTAGAAACCTGGACCGAAGCCATCCAGTCCCGGGCTAGCGTTTGCATTCATTTGAAGGAACATGTCCTGAATTTCTTGTTCTGAGAACAGGTTATCTAGGTGCCTGAGTTGTGGAGTCTGATCTGGGTATATGGAGAGAAGCGAGAAATTCCAGGTGTTGCTGGCAGTAGTCCCTATGAGGTTGATCTGGGTATATGGAGAGAAGCGAGAAATTCCAGGTGTTGCTGGCAGTAGCCCCTATGAGGTTGGAGAAAAAAGTTTTTAGGATGGTGGCCTTGTGGTCATGGTTAAAGAATTCCTGCCCTTGGTCCTCCAGGACGTGGATTTTATTATTTCTAAGTTGTTGAGAGGCACACATGTGAAAATTACTAATTTGCAGTCGGTCTCTAGCTCTGTGTTTTACCTTACCTCTGTGTTTCCAGAACAGGACTTTTTGCAGAAAGGTACGTTGAAGGGTGGTGATGATCACTTTTCTTAGATTGGATTCATGTTTAGACAGGGGTCTAAATTCTTCGATTAAGTCTAGTAGACAAATTACTAATTTGCAGTCGGTCTCTAGCTGTTGGGCTGGTTTCAGTGTTTTGGCCCATCAATTTAGGTCCGATCTTGTGGATTTTGTGGCCCTAGACAAAACTTCTAAAGGGCCTTGGTGGGCCGTGTTTGAGGCGCAGTTCCTGGTTACAATGTTGTTGCATGTTGGATAGAGGGCCCAAAATTTTTCAAATCTGAATTGGCGGGAAGAGGGGATGGAGGTGGATACTTGTAGCACTAGAGGTACATGATCCGACCTAACTCTAGTTAAGGAGGAGAGGCCGGAGTTGGGGAAGGCTGCCTCCCAAGCTAGGTTAAAGAAGGCATGGTCTAGTCGTTCTAGGGTCGGCGATTGGCGGTTATTTGACTAGGTGAATATTCGGTCAAGCAGAGGGAGTTCTATCAATGCTAGTTCGGCGATGGCATTGTTGAAGAGTCTGGCTTCCGTTAGATGGAAGTTGTCGTTATAGTTTTTTCGTCGATGAAGCGGGTAAGATTAAAATCGCCTAAAATTAACCAGGGACATTCGAGTTAGGGGCTATATCTTTTAGCTCTTGTAAGAATTCCGTTTTTTATTCTCCGTTGGCTGGGGCATAAACGTTTGTGACGATGAAATGTGACGGGAAAGGGCTTGATGTGATTGAGAGAGATGTGGAGAAACGGTGGTGGGAGTGCGAAAGGATGTGAAGTGAGTTAGCGTTCGCGGGCTGATCCGATTGCGGGTAGGTAGGTTGCATGGGATGTGTTGGAGCTGATTCACTCAACTCCAGCAGAATTTATGAGATTCCTTCTCTTTTGGCTGAATCTCTCAGCTCCCTTCTCTCTTGTGGCTGTTTCACACAGCTCGCACAACACACACAGGAGACAGGAGTTTTAGACGCGCCGCTTCACACAGCTTGCTGCTTCACACAACCTTCTAAATACTAGAACCAATTCACTTAGCTCTAGTCTCTCTCTTATCCTCACACACATATGCACACATGATATACACACACGTGTGCTCTATATATCCATATACTAGAGGGGCTACATCTTGGCACAGACAAGCTTGGTTCTCTCTAAACACATACACAGGGCCTCAATATATAGGCTGCCCAAACTGACCTGTTACTACAAACCGACTCAAGCAATGGATCTCTGGCAGCATTGCTTAAGAGCTAAGGACCAGTTCTTTTGATGGCTTTTTTGGGCTTTCCCTACCCAGCTTATTCTAGAAGCCCAACCGAATTTATTTTTTTAGATGCCTACTTTCAGCTTATTCTAGAAGCCAGCAAAAGAACTGGGCCTAAGCCTTTCCTCACATAGCTAGTAAATTTGACTTTGGCTCCCTCCTGTGTGCAGCTCACCATTGGCTCACTTCTGCCTTGCTAGCTAAGGTTATACATCCTTGATATTTTCCATCAAACTAGCAGCTTCTGCAGCACTTTCTTGTCCTGCCAACAAGGATGCAGCATTCAGCTGCCTAACCTCTGTTCAAACTCAACTTGAACTTCTCCTCTAGCCTGCCGACTTAGTTCCTTGGGTCTTACTTCATTTCATTAACAAGTAATTCCTAGAGGCTTCATGCAACGTGTAGCTCTTGTACAGGCAGCATGCATGCATTAGTCAAAACCAATTTGACTTCTTCTTTCTTGCATGCATCTCTCAATTACATGTGTTTAACCAAAATGACAAGATTAATTCTAACAGGATGAACGAGTGAAGTTTGAAGGGTGAGATAAATTGTAGCTTCGATTCCCGAAGTAGAGCTAGGTCCGGTTTTATGTTCGTAATTAGTTGGGAGAGAACGTCGGCACAGTTGTTATCATCACCTAAACCTCGCACATTCCATGAGATTATTATCTTAAAGGATAGATGATTCATACAGACACATACGGGCACCAACACGTAGAGAGAGTGCAAACATATGGTGACCAAGGTGATCATTGACGTGAAGATCACCCGAAACTTGAGCAACCTAGACCTATATACGACGGGAACAGAGAAGCAACCTAACACTGCGTACAGGGATGCGTTAGCAGCATCGAGACTAGCTAGGACATGGGTGGTAAGGTGCACATAGCTGCAAAAGAACCCTTCCCAAGGGTTGCCTCGGGCGCACGAGCCATGTCTGCTGGCCGGAGGGGATCATGCATGGCGCCGGCCGGTTTGTCACGTCGTCGATCAGCAACGACGTGAAGAACATCATCTGTGCCAGCGCCGCACACAGCAGCAATGGCGCCAAGCATGTCTGGAGGTGCGTGCGTCGAAGCCCAAAGCAGAACGCCACCTCCCTTTGGGCAGGCGATGAGGGTGCTGCGCCTCAGCTTCTTCTCCGACTCCTGTCATGTGCGCGCACACGGTTTCTGCGTGGCGCAACGAAAGGCTCGGGAAAGCCAAGGCCGAGCGGCGAGCCGGGCGCGCGGTGGGCTGGAGTAGGGGATGACGATGGCGGGAGACTGTAAGGGGGCGGACGCCGTCGTTGCTGACGCATGGGCCGGCGCGGTGTCGTGGAGGATGGGTGTGCCGTCCGCCAGGATAGGCAGAGAGGCCACGGTGCTACGAGGCGAAGCAGGCGATGGAGGCGGTCCCCTCGGCAGCTCCGGCGCGACGCGCATGACGGATTGCCTCAGATTTGCGATTACCAAGCTAAACTAGGCTAGCTAATTAAGTCGATCGATCGATCGTCTAAATTTGACCTGCAGAATCTAGTTTGTTGCTACTCCCTCCATTACCGGTGCATTATATAGACCTCCAAGTACTCCTACTATTACGATCGAGTGGAATTATATATCCACACCGGAATTAATAGGCTAAAAATAATAATAGCACGGAAGATAAAGATGAAGTTGCACGTTGATTTGACTCTTCTTTTGTCATGAGTATTCACAACTTCCCCCGCAAAAAAAAAAAAAAAAGGAGTATTGACAACTTAACACAAGCTAGGGTCGAGGAAGCTAACATCTCCGCCGGCCAGCCGGGCCGGTGCACGTGCATGATGCATCTTTATTATAAATAATATCTTGGATTGGAGGAATTAAGCTACTAGCTAGAGTGACTAGTCCATCGGCTCTCCTTGGGATGGATGCATGCATGCATGCGTTGAAAGCTCTAGCTTGCTGTTGCTGTCGAAAAAAATGTACTCCCTCCTTCCTTGGTCCGGCCGGAATTCATGGATGGATTCCATCCTAGCGACTACGTACCAACGAACGTTGGCAACTTGATTTTCTTCTAGGCAGGCACTTTTGTTTTGTTGACGAAACAAAAGTTTGATTTTTCTCTTAATTCTTTCAGATAATTAATTAATTCACACGTACGGCCAAAACGTTGAATTGATATTTCCAGTCCAGTCCAACTCAACTCAGCACAACAACGGTATGATAGTGAGTACGAAATGAAAATTTAATGAGTGAGACCGATCGACGATGAACTTGTCACGCAAGTTGTACTAGATCGACGTGTGGCAGGCATGATCCATCCATATCCATCCTAATTAATACAAGCACATGCATCAAAAATCAATTCATTCTCGCCCGCTCCGCCCGCCACTCCTCTGATCGACCACCGTCGCTGCCACGTTGAGGCCCTCGCCACCAAGCGGCATGCTTTCCCGTGAGCTAGCTTCTTCAATACATGCTTCTCTGAATTTCTACAAGCTAAATTAGTACATGCTTCTCTGAATGTTGGCCTGCCAATTGGTATTGGATTCTTGTATGTTATGATTTGCCCAATCTGCTCTTCCTACACTCATGGATAGGGCAAGAAAAATAATTAGAAAGCATGAAAGATGTCAATCAATACTTTCTGCTGGATATATCAA
Organism: Elymus sibiricus; assembly: GCA_039707655.1. Taxonomy (NCBI): domain Eukaryota; kingdom Viridiplantae; phylum Streptophyta; class Magnoliopsida; order Poales; family Poaceae; genus Elymus; species Elymus sibiricus. The sequence continues at coordinate 516,725,582 of CM077672.1, read as the reverse complement.
TTGTTGTAGCTCTTCCTACACCCAAGCGCCACATTCTAAATTTTGAAGGCTCCGGCTGGAATTCCCGTTCCGTTCATACGTTGCAATTTGGCGTTTTAGTTCAAAAATTTAGAAACTGGATTCTGTGTATAGTTATTCTCATGTCCATCATATGAACTCTGAGTGTGTACTTCTTCTCATGTTGAACTGATGTGTGATACCGAGTCTTTGCATTTTCAATCGCCTTGCATTTTCTTCATGATTTGGTGCATGTGCATTTTCACATAATTTGTAACAAACCAATTCATATTTTTGTCGAGCTTGTATCATTTGCTTCTTTTATAATGGTTGGAGATGTGGTGTAGGAGGATCAGCAGCTAATGGCAAACGCGCCAGCGAGCCCCGGACGTGGTGGCCCGTGCAACATGAAGAAGACCATCCGGACAAAGGGCAGGTACACAAATAGCCAAGAACGCAAGGAGACGTGCAGGTCTGCGTTTCCGAGTTATCTCTTTTAGCACTAGCGATTAAATGGTCTGTAACTGGCCAGGCGTGATTGCCTAAAATGTACTTTGGTAGTTGCTACAGCCATGCTAGCTTCATATGTTGTTCTTGCAGCCTCAACTAGCTAATTTTATTTAAGGCAAATGTTGATCTATCCTTCCAATTACTATTATTCAGATCGTCTTTTCTTTTTTTGTTGTCATTCAGAGTACAAATGTTATGAGAATTTCAGGAATTTTGATTTTATTTTCAGAAAAGCCTACTTTAAAGCTGTGTAAATCCATTATTTCCTTTGAGTTTGCCGTGGAGGTGAGATGGGAACCTTTTTTTTTAACTTGGTGGATGCACTGTTGTAGTGATGGAGACTTGCCTGGATGTTGTTTTCCTCTGCGTGAAGTGCTTAGAATTCTCAAAGGTGTCAACAAGTCCCGGAGGAGATTGACAAGGTGCAGGCAAAACCGCTGATCTCAAGTTCATTGTTGTCTTTTTCTTTCTGAACATTTTCTTATTTGGAGTTGCAGCCGATTTATGGTGTATCAACCGACTTGGCTTAGGATGTATTGTAGTTGGTTTGCTTGCATCAATCAACAAGGCTTATTATGTATTGCAGTTGGTTTGGTACCATCAGCCGACTGGCCAGTTGGAAAACCAGTGGGGAAAACATGTATTGTGAGCTCCCCTCGCATTCAGAGTTTAGAGCTTGATGAGCAATGCTGTGTGAGCTTGTTGATGATCTGCTATTTTTCACAAAATTGGGACATGTCGGATGGTCGATGTGAGGTTCTCTAAGTAAAAGATTCCTCATTTGTCCGTTCTGATAGTATGATGGATTTTATTGATAAGAACCTACAGTTTCTTTGGTAAGTTTGGGTTAGGAGTTCCGTATATATGCGCCAAGAAAGTATGTAAGAAAATCATGATATGCTTTTTTTTTTGCAGTGCCAACACTGAAAATGTAAAGTGTGTCATGCATGACTTTTATATGTGTTTTAGGATTTGGAGGATAGCTCTATAAACAAAATTTCTTATTCTGCACTTCTCTGCTTTGCTTGGCAGGAATTCTTGTTGGAAAGAGCGAAGGCATGGTTTGCATGACATTATCCTCAACGGGCTGGAGATAGAGGGGATCATTGATCTGAGATTATAAATGTTGATACTTGATTTTCTCACCTGGCATCTTCTCACTTCCGTGAAAGACACTTGATTTTCTCATAGTAACAGTTCTTTATTATTGTTGATACATAAATGGTTCTTTACTGAACGGTACTTGTATGCATGTATGAAGAATGGTGATTAACCTTTTAAATAATCCTTTGTCCAACAAGGTGATTCTAATTTCTGATTAGATTAAACTATAACAATATGATTAGCAGAAATGCATTTGGTTGTATATTTGACACATACTGCAATGTTCAGAAGCCCGCCTGGATATTTTGTTCAAATACTGAAATTCATTTACAGGAGATTATAATCATTTGGGTGCTATGCATTGAGAAAGTGTGCATTTAGATAAGAGATTATATAATTAACGCAAAGATGTGCGATATTTGTTTCAACAAGAATGTTGAATGATAATCAAATTATTTGTATCAGTCAAGAATTAGGTATTATGCACTTTGTCTGAAATTTCTAAATTTTCAAGAAATCTATCTATATTTTGTTAGAATTTTTCATTTTTGATACGTGCGTTGCACGTGCACGCTTACTAGTTAATACAAGCACATGCATCAAAAATCAATTCATTCTCGCCCGCCCGGCTGCTACTCTCCATTGTTTCGGCGTGCGCGTGATTGGCTGCTGGCTCGCTGGATTGGCTGCATGCAAAACCGAAACGTGCAGCCGGCTGCATGCAAAGCTGTTAGTAGTAATTTGGTTGGCTGTTGGTATTTCCCCAAATCGAGACTCCTACTAATTCAAAACTAACGAATGAACGAACTGCAACGAGCGTGTTCCTCGAGGGCATCAACGCCATTCTCGTATTTCTTTGGCATAGGCGAGGTGAGGAAGGAGACCGAAGCAGCAAGAAGAAATAAATTTTGAGCATGTGAAAAAATAGGGAGTGACTAATGAACAGACGTCTGTTTTTGTATTTGGTTCAGGTCGGTTTTTCTAGCCATTCACAGTTTGACACGTGTTACTGAGTACTCAGTCCAGACTACAAAGAAAACGTGTGTTTTCTTCCTTCCTTTAGGTCGGATTGTTAGCCAGCCTCTTCGTCCCTTCTAACGTCAAAAACCCACCACGCCACCAGAAGGAGGTGGGAGAAGACATGGAGGAGCCGGGGCAAGCAGCTGGATCTGATGCTGCATGCGACCGCATACTGAAAATTGTAAATTCTGCATGAAAAAACTGAAATTCAGATAGATAAAAACATGTCAAATGACGAAAAGCACAGAGAAACACGTGTGTGACTGCTAATATTAGTGGCAGATTTTACATTTCTTTGCAGAAAAAGAACAATGAAAAATGAGAGGGAATTTCCATTTCTTACAAAAAGTACACATGTGAAACTACTAGTACTGCTGTCAGATATTCCCTAGGAAAAATGTAGGATACTCAAACACTTGACTGAATAAAAACACACGCAAAATCTGGAAAAACACGCAAAAGAAAACTGAAACCTGTTTATAACTTCAATAGATACAGTGATGGGGAGGAGAGATGCTTACACCATAGCGTGCGAGAAAAAAAATCACAGGGCATGGTTTCGGCTGAGCAATGGCACATGAGGCCCCCATCTTCTTCACCTGGCTCTGTGGCAAAAAACTCAAAAGATCAGGAAAAAACTAACAACTACGACCTGTGAATGATAAATACAAAAATCTAAGAAAAGTAATTCTCAACTATTGTGATCTCTGATTGACTAATGACTAGATATTGAAGACTAAAACCTAATTAAAAGATCACAACCTGAAAAAAAAATACTTCCAGATACTACCCACAAAATTTTCCTTCATCCAGTACACCAACACGCAGCACCTGAACCTAGCAGGAAAACTGAAAAAGAATGAAAACTGAAAAATACCTCTGTATAGACTAAAGATATAGGTAGTTAGTCGCCAGTCTTTGGTGGACATGAAAACTGAAAATATAGATAAAAGAACACAAAAAACATGAAAATACTGATAACTGAAATTACTTACTCAGACTAAAGAAACTAACCCTAACACTGAAAATGACACCTATTGGAACCTGAAAATGACGCCGATCCCTGTTTAAGAAACTGAAACCTGAACAAAGACTGAGTCACAGAGCCTAATGATAATAGGAATGAGAGAATACTTAGATATTCTAAATAAATGACAACACTGATAGGTGAACAATAAAGAACAATTCTAATATACAACATGAATAGAATTAATTAATAAATAAATAACTGATTCTTAGGTACTGAAAAGTGTACATCCGCACTGAAGACGACTGAAACTGAAACTGACAAAATGAGGAATAGAGAAAACTGAAACTAGAACTGAGATACTGAAGAATAGACAATACAAAATGAAAATACTAACTGAAGGTCTTGCTGAGTTAATCATGAGCAGGCACTTACTGATAAACACTAGTGTAGGAAACTTGCTGAGTTAATCATGACCAGACTGAAGGAGTGAATGAATGACAAAACAAGGACTGTAACTGAATATGACTGAACAAAGAGGAAAAATGGACACTCGGGACAAAAGAAGAAAATGAAATGACAAACTGAAGAAAATGAATATGAATATTGAGGAACAGATTGGACTAAAACTTGAGGACATATATACTGAAGAAACCTGATGAATGACACTCAAAAAGAAAACCCTACCACCAGAACAAACTGAGAAACAAATATCTAAAACTGAAGAAAACTCTGAAAAACTGAAAGAAACCTACAATGAAGATGATTGAAACTGGAAACTAAAAACTGAAACACTGACCAGTCATCTTTAATTTCTATAAATCACTGAAAAAATTATCAACAAACTGAAAAAATGAAGAGTAATCACTGAAATCATGGAGGCTGATAATAGAGAATACACGGAGGCTGATGACTGAAAACACTACTAAATAATAATCAATGTCGCAAGACTGGTGACAACTAGCTCACAAACAAAATCTGAGAAACTAATGGATGAATGACAAGTGAACTAAAGGAAATGACAGATGAACTAATCAAGGTTAATGGATCTAAAGACTGAAGCGAAAATGAACACTGATGAATTCAAAGGAGTAAGAATCACTAGAATGGAAACCAATAAATTCTAAACTGACAAAAATCAGCATGGACTAAACCTACATTCTGAAGACAAAACTGAAGAAGACACACAGATAAGAAAAACCGATGCCTTAAAAGTCTGAATCAACTACAAGACTCATGCTGATATACTGATCTACTAAATGAAACATGACTTAATTTAGAATGATCCTCAAGTAATTCTATCCCGACATGCATCTATCTACTCTAGATCGAGACTCCTACTAATTCAAAACTAAGGAACGGACGAACAGCAACGAGCGTGTTCCTCGAGGGCATCAACGCCATTCTCGTATTTCTTTGGCATAGGCGAGGTGAGGAAGGAGACCGAAGCAGCAAGACGAAATAAATTTTGAGCATGTGAAAAAATAGGGAGTGACTAATAAACAGACGTCTGTTTTTGTATTTGGTTCAGGTCGGTTTTTCTAGCCATTCACAGTTTGACACGTGTTACTGAGTACTCAGTCCAGACTACAAAGAAAACGTGTCTTTTCTTCCTTCCTTTAGGTCGGATTGTTAGCCAGACTCTTCGTCCCTTCTAATGTCAAAAACCCAACACGCCACCAGAAGGAGGTGCGAGAAGACATGGAGGAGCCGGGGCAAGCAGCTAGATCTGATGCTGCTTGCGACCGCATACTGAAAATTGTAAATACTGCATGAAAAAACTGAAATTCAGATAGATAAAAACATGTCAAATGACGAAAAGCACAGTGAAACACGTGTGTGACTGCTAATATTAGTGGCAGATTTTACATTTCTTTGCAGAAAAAGAACAATGAAAAATGAGAGGGAATTTCCATTTCTTACAAAAAGTACACATGTGAAACTACTAGTACTGCTGTCAGATATTCCCTAGGAAAAATGTAGGATACTCAAACACTTGACTGAATAAAAACACACGCAAAATCTGGAAAAACACGCAAAAGAAAACTGAAACCTGTTTATAACTTCAATAGATACAGTGATGGGGAGGAGAGATGCTTACACCATAGCGTGCGAGAAAAAAAAATCACAGGGCATGGTTTCGGCTGAGCAATGGCACATGAGGCCCCCATCTTCTTCACCTGGCTCTGTGGCAAAAAACTCAAAAGATCAGGAAAAAACTAACAACTACGACCTGTGAATGATAAATACAAAAATCTAAGAAAAGTAATTCTCAACTATTGTGATCTCTGATTGACTAATGACTAGATATTGAAGACTAAAACCTGATTAAAAGATCACAACCTGAAAAAAAAAAATACTTCCAGATACTACCCACAAAATTTTCCTTCATCCAGTACACCAACACGCAGCACCTGAACCTAGCAGGAAAACTGAAAAAGAATGAAAACTGAAAAATACCTCTGTATAGACTAAAGATATAGGTAGTTAGTCGCCAGTCTTTGGTGGACATGAAAACTGAAAATATAGATAAAAGAACACAAAAAACATGAAAATACTGATAACTGAAATTACTTACTCAGACTAAAGAAACTAACCCTAACACTGAAAATGACACCTACTGGAACCTGAAAATGACGCCGATCCCTGTTTAAGAAACTGAAACCTGAACAAAGACTGAGTCACAGAGCCTAATGATAATAGGAATGAGAGAATACTTAGATATTCTAAATAAATGACAACACTGATAGGTGAACAATAAAGAACAATTCTAATATACAACAGGAATAGAATTAATTAATAAATAAATAACTGATTCTTAGGTACTGAAAAGTGTACATCCGCACTGAAGACGACTGAAACTGAAACTGACAAAATGAGGAATAGAGAAAACTGAAACTAGAACTGAGATACTGAAGAATAGACAATACAAAATGAAAATACTAACTGAAGGTCTTGCTGAGTTAATCATGAGCAGGCACTTACTGATAAACACTAGTGTAGGAAACTTGCTGAGTTAATCATGACCAGACTGAAGGAGTGAATGAATGACAAAACAAGGACTGTAACTGAATATGACTGAACAAAGAGGAAAAATGGACACTCGGGACAAAAGAAGAAAATGAAATGACAAACTGAAGAAAATGAATATGAATATTGAGGAACAGATTGGACTAATACTTGAGGACATATATACTGAAGAAACCTGATGAATGACACTCAAAAAAAAAACCCTACCACCAAAACAAACTGAGAAACAAATATCTAAAACTGAAGAAAACTCTGAAAAACTAAAAGAAACCTACAATGAAGATGATTGAAACTGGAAACTAAAAACTGAAACACTGACCAGTCATCTTTAATTTCTATAAATCACTGAAAAAATTATCAACAAACTGAAAAAATGAAGAGTAATCACTGAAATCATGGAGGCTGATAATAGAGAATACACGGAGGCTGATGACTGAAAACACTACTAAATAATAATCAATGTCGCAAGACTGGTGACAACTAGCACACAAACAAAATCTGAGAAACTAATGGATGAATGACAAGTGAACTAAAGGAAATGACAGATGAACTAATCAAGGTTAATGGATCTAAAGACTGAAGCGAAAATGAACACTGATGAATTCAAAGGAGTAAGAATCACTAGAATGGAAACCAATAAATTCTAAACTGACAAAAATCAGCATGGACTTAACCTACATTCTGAAGACAAAACTGAAGAAGACACACAGATAAGAAAAACCGATGCCTTAAATGTCTGAATCAACTACAAGACTCATGCTGATATACTGATCTACTAAATGAAACATGACTTAATTTAGAATGATCCTCAAGTAATTCTGTACCGACATGCATCTATCTACTCTAGATCGAGACTCCTACTAATTCAAAACTAGAGAACGGACGAACAGCAACGAGCGTGTTCCTCGAGGGCATCAACGCCATTCTCGTATTTCTTTGGCATAGGCGAGGTGAGGAAGGAGACCGAAGCAGCAAGAAGAAATAAATTTTGAGCATGTGAAAAAATAGGGAGTGACTAATGAACAGACGTCTGTTTTTGTATTTGGTTCAGGTCGGTTTTTCTAGCCATTCACAGTTTGACACGTGTTACTGAGTACTCGGTCCAGACTACAAAGAAAACGTGTGTTTTCTTCCTTCCTTTAGGTCGGATTGTTATCCAGCCTCTTCGTCCCTTCTAACGTCAAAAACCCACCACGCCACCAGAAGGAGGTGGGAGAAGACATGGAGGAGCCGGGGCAAGCAGCTGGATCTGATGCTGCTTGTGACCGCATACTGAAAATTGTAAATTCTGCATGAAAAAACTGAAATTCAGATAGATAAAAACATGTCAAATGACGAAAAGCACAGAGAAACACGTGTGTGACTGCTAATATTAGTGGCAGATTTTACATTTCTTTGCAGAAAAAGAACAATGAAAAATGAAAGGGAATTTCCATTTCTTACAAAAAGTACACATGTGAAACTACTAGTACTGCTGTCAGATATTCCCTAGGAAAAATGTAGGATACTCAAACACTTGACTGAATAAAAACACACGCAAAATCTGGAAAAACACGCAAAAGAAAACTGAAACCTGTTTATAACTTCAATAGATACAGTGATGGGGAGGAGAGATGCTTACACCATAGCGTGCGAGAAAAAAAATCACAGGGCATGGTTTCGGCTGAGCAATGGCACATGAGGCCCCCATCTTCTTCACTTGGCTCTGTGGCAAAAAACTCAAAAGATCAGGAAAAAACTAACAACTACGACCTGTGAATGATAAATACAAAAATCTAAGAAAAGTAGTTCTCAACTATTGTGATCTCTGATTGACTAATGACTAGATATTGAAGACTAAAACCTGATTAAAAGATCACAACCTGAAAAAAAAATACTTCCAGATACTACACACAAAATTTTCCTTCATCCAGTACACCAACACGCAGCACCCGAACCTAGCAGGAAAACTGAAAAAGAATGAAAACTTAAAAATACCTCTGTATAGACTAAATATATAGGTAGTTAGTCGCCAGTCTTTGGTGGACATGAAAACTGAAAATATAGATAAAAGAACACAAAAAACATGAAAATACTGATAACTGAAATTACTTACTCAGACTAAAGAAACTAACCCTAGCACTGAAAATGACACCTACTGGAACCTGAAAATGACGCCGATCCCTGTTTAAGAAACTGAAACCTGAACAAAGACTGAGTCACAGAGCCTAATGATAATAGGAATGAGAGAATACTTAGATATTCTAAATAAATGACAACACTGATAGGTGAACTATAAAGAACAATTCTAACATACAACAGGAATAGAATTAATTAATAAATAAATAACTGATTCTTAGGTATTGAAAAGTGTACATCTGCACTGAAGATGACTGAAACTGAAACTGACAAAATGAGGAATAGAAGAATAGACAATACAAAATGAAAATACTAACTGAAGGTCTTGCTGAGTTAATCATGAGCAGGCACTTACTGATAAACACTAGTGTAGGAAACTTGCTGAGTTAATCATGACCAGACTGAAGGAGTGAATGAATGACAAAACAAGGACTGTAACTGAATATGACTGAACAAAGAGGAAAAATGGACACTCGGGACAAAAGAAGATAATGAAATGACAAACTGAAGAAAATGAATATGAATATTGAGGAACAGATTGGACTAAAACTTGAGGACATATATACCGAAGAAACCTGCTGAATGACACTAAAAAAAAAAACCTACCACCAAAACAAACTGAGAAACAAATATCTAAAACTGAAGAAAACTATGAAAAACTGAAAGAAACCTACAATGAAGATGATTGAAACTGAAAACTAAAAACTGAAACACTGACCAGTCATCTTTAATTTCTATAAATCACTGAAAAAATTATCAACAAACTGAAAAAATAAAGAGTAATCACTGAAATCATGGAGGCTGATAATAGAGAATACACGGAGGCTGATGACTGAAAACACTACTAAATAATAATCAATGTCGCAAGACTGGTGACAACTAGCACACAAACAAAATCTGAGAAACTAATGGATGAATGACAAGTGAACTAAAGGAAATGACAGAACAAACTAATCAAGGTTAATGGATCTAAAGACTGAAGCTAAAATGAACACTGATGAATTCAAAGGAGTAAGATAATCACTAGAATGGAAACCAATAAATTCTAAACTGACAAAAATCAGCATGGACTCTAAACCTACATTCTGAAGACAAAACTGAAGAAGACACACAGATAATTAAGAAAAACCGATGCCTTAAAAGTCTGAATCAACTACAAGGCTCATGCTGAGATACTGATCTACTAAATGAAACATGACTTAATTTAGAATCAACTAAAGACTGATGACTGAAAATGATCGGTAATACACACTGCTACAGATGATAAATATTGAAACTATATACAAGCCCGATGGAATTAAATGATCAACTGAAAAATAAAATAACTAAACTGAGAAAAGGCAGAGCAAAAACTAAAACATATCTGAATACTGAGGGGAAGAATAAGCTGATAACAGAAACACTCATAGCTCACACCTTTTAAGCTGCTGAAAATAAAATAAATATAAATCACATACACATATGCATGGATTGAGAACCACCACAACTACCTCACAAAAATTATGGGCTGCTGTAGAAATTTTGCCACTGAACAAAAATCCTAGTACACATGATGACTGTCAGAGAGTAAAATCTATATTTCAGATTTGGGATATGAACTGCCTCACAAGAGTACTGAACTTGAACATCGCAAATGCTTACTGAACTCGAACATAGGGGAGATCGCCGGGTGATTTACAAATTTTAAATTCCCCCAAATCGAAATGACCAAATCTGAACAGTGATGACCTCGCAGCACCAAAAGCTACACGATTCAGGTGAAGCTAAAATCTGGGGTGGCAGGAACATGGTAGCAGACTTACCAAAAGAGGAGCTTAGAGATGAGAAGAGAAAAATGAGGGGAAAGGCTCGCTGTACCTTCCACTCGGCCTGCGATGACGGCTGGTTCCGGACTCCGCCACGAGCGCTTGCTGGTGGCGGACCCAATTGGAGCTTCGCCGACCTCCTCTCACTACCACCCTCTCTCCTTCCTCCCTCTGCTCCCCGGCAGCAAGCCTCCCTCTTTCCATGGCTGCTCACAGGCAGCTGGCCGCGCTCCATGAGCTCTCTCCAGCACCTAGCTACTGCCGCTCGTCGACGGGGACAACTTCCTCCACCGCTCCGCCTCCCTCCCCTCCTCCGGTAGACAGCAACAAACACCTCACTAGGCACTAGCGGTCGGCGTACAACGTACACGTGGGTGACACCCGCAAAGCCAAAATCACAAAAAAGCCCAAACCCAAAATCGCACGCGTGTGCTGGCAAAAAATAGTGGAATGAGGACTCAAAGGTGTGCTGAGATTCGTACTGATCGGACGGCAAAAAAAACGACCTAAAGCCAATTTAAAAACAGACGGCTGAATTTTAGTAAAACTGAAAAAATAAATCTAATTAATTGGACTTGTTGGCCCACAAGAATATGTGGCACTCTCTCATTCGACCTGCACAATAATTCCTGCAAGGAGCCCTGCAGGTGAGCCGGACCCAGATTTTCTGGCCGAGGCCCACATGCATGCCAATCCTTTCTTGCGGTTGCTGCATGCATTGGCAGGAAGAGAGAAATAAGGGCGTCCATTAATTAGGCCGAGTTTTTTTTTTTGAGAAACACAGTACAGACGCTCACAAACACGTACATACACTCATCCCTATGAACGCACGCACGCACATCCTATCCCTATGAGCACCTTCGAGAGACTGAGCCGATGAGTCTTGAGATTGACGAAGTCACCACAGGCGCCTCGCTATCGACGGGAACGTCGCGTCCCACTGAAAGAATATTCCGCCTTTATGAGACACCAAAGCGTCAAACCTGGGGTTTGAACTTTGGTGGGCTGGGGGTATCACTGCCCTCCTAACTATCCAACCACAGGTTGGTTCTCAATTAGGCCGAGGTAATTCCTAGCGTTTCAAGCGGCGAAGCATGCAAAATCGAATTAATTGCTCCCGTTAATTGCTCGCATGTGGCCTAATAGATCCGGTTGGGTGGCCCCTGATGGAGATGTGTATCTAGGGTAGGGTCTTAGGCCTGACCTACATACCCTACCTAAGGACACCACATTGGAGAACTTAAAGATTACAAGATTACAAGGAAGACTCCGACTGAAATCACCATGGCGTATGAGTCACTCGACAGAAATCCACTCGGAGGTTTCTCCCACCATTCGACAGCCGCCTTTTCACTCGGAAGAACCAGAAGTCAGTCGACCGCAGAAGACCAGAAGCCACTCCAGGGAGGCCAACGGGCAGGCGTTCGACTGGTCGCCATAAGTAGCATTTTTTTCATACGTTATCGGTAACGTTCACCTTTATTACCACGATCGAACCCTTGGTTGCCTGGCGTTTATGAGGGGCAGCGCACTCTATATAAGCCACCCCTCCCCTCTGGCACAAGGGTTCGCACCCCCTGTATCTCACACATTCCACACGACAGAAAGCTCCCGAGCGCTGAGACGTAGGGCTGTTACCTCCACGAGAGGGGCCTGAACTCATACATCTGTGTGTACAATCTCGCCGTAGCTAGGACTCTGCCCTCTCCTCCCCTAACCTCTACTGTCAGGCTCGTTCCCACGACAGTTGGCGCCCACCGTGGGGCAGGCGTCTAAGCGACTTCCGGCGAGGTTGCGTTTTTCATCTTCATCATGTCTTCCGGCGGCAGTTTGGTCCTGGGCCGCGAGATCCGTCTCGGTGCGCTCACCTTCGTCGCCGACGACTCCGCATGGCTCCAGGAAGCCCCTCTCGACGTTGAGGCTCTCCCTACTCGCGGGGCGACACACTTCAGCGCGAGTTCATGCGGCGTTCTTCTTCGGCAGCCGTCAACCCAGTACATATCGGCTCCGGCATCGTTCACTCTCCCCGCTGTGCGTCGCCGCAAGCGATCTGGTCGCTCGCGGCTCCAGCGATGGGTGAGGCATGCGGCGGCACGCCAGGCGTCGACTCCGCAGATTGCGGCTATCGAGCCCGCCGAGTCACTTCACGGCGTGTTCGATTCGGCGTCAGATCAATCTGAGCACCCTTCCGAGTGTGAAAGCTGCGATCCGGCAGCAGAAGTTTTCATGGCGGGTTCTCTTCAGAGCCCGCCCGGCTACGGCCGTGGCGGCCGCGAGCGTGGTGGCCCGTCAAATGAGCAGCAGCGTAGGGATGAGGAGGTCCTCCAAACCCCCATCGTCGGCGCGACTGCAGAGGCCCAAGCTCTGGAGGCTGCGCGTCTGGCCACTTTGGCGGAGCGCACGCGCCTCGAAGAGATGCAGAGGACACTCGACGAGCGCACTCGATAGCGTCAGTTATTCCCTCCAGTCGACGACAACCTTCAGGTATTCCGTACTCTGATCCAGAACGTTGCGGCAGCAGCTAGGATTGCAGATTCTATCCAGCCGTCCAATTCTGAGGCTGGCAGAGGTCTTGAGCAGATCCGAGCTCTGCTTGGGGCGGCGCGAGAGCAGAACTCTGTTGTCTCTCAGTCGCGCAACAGGATACACAACAGATCAGCTAAGGCAGACACGGTCCAATCGGCCCACAGTCCAGGGTCACCTCTGCGTCGCAGAGGCGGGGATTATCGTAATGATCAGTTCAGAGATCAGAGGCGAGATCAGTTTGCTCCTCGATATCACCGTGATGACCACCGTCGGGTGCGCACTCCTCCGCGGAGTGGTCCATACGTGCCCCGGCACTATGATGATAGGCGCTCGTACGGTGATGAGCGGGCCCCTGGGTTTGACGCGAGGTCAGTTCTCGTACAGAACCGGGTCGACAGGGGCAGGTATAACAGAGATGGTTATGACAGAGGTTTTCCGAGTGGAAGCGGTGCAGTTGTTTCTGGTCCAGAGTGTTTTAGCAGAGCCATTCGATCTGCTGAGATTCCCCCCAACTTCAGGTTGGCTGCTGGGGTTAGCAAATTCACCGGTGAGTCGAAGCCAGAAACTTGGCTAGATGATTACCGAGTGGCTATACAAATCGGTGGAGGCAATGACAACATTGCTATGAAGCACTTGTCTCTGATGTTGGATGGTTCGGCCCGAGCATGGCTGAATCAGTTGGCTCCTTCTAGCATCTATTGCTGGGAGGATCTTGCCCGAGTGTTCATCAAAACTTTCGAAGGCACTTGCAAGCATCCTGCTGGATTGACCGAGTTGCAGCATTGTGTACAGAAGCCGAATGAAACTTTGAGGGATTACATTCAGCGTTGGACCACTCTTCATCACACAGTGGAAGGTGTTTCCGAGCACCAAGCTGTTTGCGCCTTCAAGGCCGGCGTTAGATACAGAGAGCTCTACTTGAAGTTTGGTCGGACAGGAGATACGTCTCTTAGCAAGATGATGGAAATTGCCACTAAGTACGCCAACGGCGAAGAGGAGGATCGCCTCCGCAGTGGCAAGGGAAAAACAGTCGACAATGGCGCCAGCGGTGGAAATTCCAGTCGAAAGCAAAAGCGTAAAGCTGACGGTTCTGCTCAGGCAGAAGTAGCCACTCTGGCGGCGCAAGGAAAAGGGAAAGGGAAGCCCAAGGGGCAGTTTACTCAAAAGAAGTCAAAGAATCAGTCAACGGATGTCCTGGATATGCCGTGTGCCATTCACACGAGGAAGGACGAAGAAGGCAACTTGGTATTGCCGAAACACACCACTCGACAGTGCAGATTACTGATCCAGCAGTTCAAGGAAGGACAGTCGAGTGGAAAAGATCCTGAGAAAGAAGAAGATGAAGAGAAAGATGACTTCCCTGAGGTTAATGCCACTTTGATGATTTTTGCTGATGTAGAAAGCAGGAGTCGACTGAAGGTCATAAACAGGGAGGTCAACATGGCTGTTCCTGCCACCCCCACGTACCTCAAGTGGTCCCAGACTTCTATCACCTTTGATCAGTCGGACCACCCCGCTCATGTTGCTACCCTAGGTCGGCAGGCTTTAGTGGTGGATCCGGTGGTAGGAGGCACTCGACTCCGCAAAGTTCTCATGGACGGAGGGAGTGGCCTGAACATTTTATACGCAGATACCCTTAAGGGGATGGGCATTCCGATGTCCAGGCTCAGTGAGAGCAATATGCAATTCCACGGGGTTATACCTGGAAAGAAGGCCAAGTCACTCGGTCAGATTGTATTGGATGTGGTGTTCGGCACCGACAAGAATTTTTGCAAGGAAAAGTTGACGTTTGAAGTTGTAGACTTTCAGAGTGCATATCACGCCATCCTTGGTCGTCCGGCTTATGCACGTTTCATGGCCCGTCCATGTTACGTGTATCTCAAGCTGAAGATGCCCGGGCCCAAGGGTGTGATCACAGTCACAGGGAATCGACAGAGGGCCGAGGAGTGCCTCCAGCAGGGCTCCAAGATTGCTGACCAGCAAATGGTTGTGGTCGAGTTGGAAGAATACAAGAAGAATGCTGATCCCGCCGATCTATTGCGTTCCAAGAAGCCCGCCACGGAGTCTGCTTTTTAGTCGGCAGGAGACGTGAAACCAGTGCACATTCACCCGACGGATCCTAATGCTGCTCCGACCAACATTTCAACAACACTCGACAGCAAATAGGAAGCCGCGCTCATCCAGTTCCTCCGTGAGAACTGGGACATCTTTGCATGGAAGCCTTCTGACATGCCGGATGTACCCAGGGGGCTGGCTGAGCACCGTCTGAGGGTTTACCCCAAGGCCAAGCCCGTAAAGGAGCACTTGCGTCGGTCGGCAACAGAGAAGCGGAAAGCAATCGGCGAGGAAGTGGCTCGACTCTTGGCGGCTGAGTTCATACGCGAGGTTTACCACTCCGAGTGGCTCGCGAACGTCGTCATGGTCCCCAAGAAAGACAAGTCACTCCGCATGTGTATAGACTTTAAACATATCAATCGGGCCTGCCCAAAAGATCATTTCCCGCTCCCCCGCATCGACCAGATTGTGGACTCGACAGCGGGGTGTGAGCGTTTATCTTTTCTCGATGCATACTCTGGCTACCATCAGATCCGTCTGTTTGGCCCAGATGAAATAAAGACGGCCTTCATCACCCCTTTCAGGTGTTTCTGTTACATCACCATGCCCTTTGGTCTGAAAAATGCTGGCGCTTCTTTCATGCGCATGATTCAGAAATGTCTCCTCGACCAGATCAGTCGGAATGTCGAGGCCTATATGGACGATGTTGTAGTCAAGTCTCGCAAAGGTTCCGACCTGCTGATTGACTTGGCAGAAACATTCGCCAACTTAAGGAAATACGACATCAAGTTGAATCCAGCCAAGTGTACTTTTGGAGTTCCTGGTGGAAAGTTACTCGGTTTTCTCGTTTCCGAACGAGGGATCGACGTCAATCCTGTGAAGATCGGTGCCATCGTCCGAATGAAACGCCCTGAGCGTATACACGATGTCCAGAAGCTCACTGGTTGCCTGGCGGCGCTGAGTAGATTTATTTCTCGTCTCGGAGAGAAGGCACTGCCTTTATACCGACTGATGAAGAAATCTGATACGTTCGAGTGGACTCCAGAGGCAGAAGCAGCGTTTGGCCATCTCACTCGGCGTCCGTCTCGGAGAGATGGCAGGTGATGAAGGAGTGGGACGTCAGGAACCCCGCCATGACCGGATATTGCAATGCAGTAAGGAAGCTGGAGAAGAAGTTTGAGGGTTTGGAACTCCACCATGTTCCCCGAGTGAAGAATCAGGCAGCTGATGAGCTAGCAAAAATCGGATCCACTAGGAAACCTGTACCCAGCAACGTGTTTCTGGAACATTTGCACTCTCCTTCGGTGCAGGAGGATCCCTTCACCGAAGAGCCCCCGCAGCCTATAAGCGCCTCCAATCCGACTGAAGTTGATGTCCCAGCAGTCATAGATTTGGTCATCGAGATTCTGGTGATTACTCCCGATTGGACGGTGCCCTATATCGCGTACATACTTAGACGAGAACTTCCAGAAGATGAGGTTGAGGCTCGACTGATTGTCCGCAGATCCAAGGCATTCACTGTTATGAATGGACAGCTCTATAGAGAGAGCGTGACCGGCGTGGCTCAGCGGTGCATCTCTCCCGAAGAAGGTCGACTGATTCTGGAGGAAGTTCACTCGGGGACTTGCGGTCATCATGCGTCCTCTCGGACGATTGTTGCCAAGGCATACCGAGCTGGTTTCTTCTGGCCGCGCGCCAATGAAATGGCTAAAGAGATTGTTCAGCACTGTGAAGGATGCCAATTCTATGCGAACTTGTCACACAAGCCTGCGTCTGCTTTGAAGACTATTCCACTCGTCTGGCCGTTCGCTGTATGGGGATTGGATATGGTCGGGCCTCTCCGGACGGGCCAGAGTGGTTTCACGCATCTACTGGTAGCAGCCGACAAGTTCACCAAATGGATTGAGGCCAAACCTATAAAGAAACTGAACTCACGCACAGCCATCAAATTCATGAAAGAGATAATATTCAGATACGGATTTCCCCACAATATCATCACAGACAATGGTTCTAATTTTGACTCGGAAGAGTTCAGAAACTTTTGCTCCACTCAAGGCACTCGGGTGGATTACGCATCTGTTGCGCACCCCCAGTCTAACGGTCAGGCGGAGCGAGCAAATGGCCTTATCCTTCAAGGATTGAAGCCTCGACTCATGCGCGAACTTGATCATGCAGCTGGAGCTTGGGAACTGAATTACCGTCTGTTCTGTGGGGCTTGAGGACGACTCCAAATCAGTCGACTGATCGCACTCCCTTCTTTATGGTGTATGGAGCCGAGGCTGTCTTGCCGAGTGATCTCCTTCACAATTCTCCTCGTGTGGATCTTTACTCTGAGGCTGAGGCTGAACAAGCACGTCAGGACGCTGTGGATCTCCTTGAAGAAGAGCGAGAAATGGCTTTGATTCGGTCGACTGTGTACCAGCAAGATCTGCGTCGCTTTCATGCAAGGCACGTCAGGAGTCGGTCGTTCCATGAAGGTGACCTCGTGCTCCGAGTGGATCAGCAGCGGCCTCACAAGCTCGCCCCCGCATGGGAAGGCCCTTTCGTCGTCACCAAAGTACTGAACAATGGAGCCTACCACCTTTTCAACCTCAAGAAGAACATTGACGAGCCGCGGGCCTGGAACGCGGATTTACTTCGACGATTTTATACCTGAAGACTGAGCTGTTTGATGTAATAAGAGTACTCTAAACAGTTTTGCTTATCAAAGATACGACTCCTGCAGTTTTTTGTCAATTCCGATCGCACAATTCTAAGTTCAAAAATACTCCGAGTGACGAGCAATCCTCTCACTCGGGGGCTTAGCTGCGAACCAGATTTCGCCTAAGTTAAAAATCCCGTCGAGTGAATAGCATCCCATTCACTCGAAAGCTTAGCTGCGAACAAGCTTTCGCCTAAGTTAAGAACTCTCCCGAGTGACTAGCAATCCTCTCGCTCGGGGGGTTAGCTGCGAACCAGATTTTGCCTAAGTTAAAAATCGCGTTGAGTGAATAGCATCCCATTCACTCGAAAGCTTAGCTGCGAGCAAGTTTTCGCCTAAGTTAAAAACTCTCCCGAGTGACGAGCAATCCTCTCGCTCGGGGGCTTAGCTGCGAACCAGATTTCGCCTAAGTTAAAAATCTCGTTGAGTGAATAGCATCCCATTCACTCGAAAGCTTAGCTGCGAACAAGTTTTCGCCTAAGTTAAAAACTCTCCCGAGTGACGAGCAATCCTCTCACTCGGGGGCTTAGCTGCGAACCAGATTTCGCCTAAGTTAAAAATCTCGTCGAGTGAATAGCATCCCATTCACTCGAAAGCTTAGTTGCGAACAAGTTTTCGCCTAAGTTAAAAACTCTCCCGAGTGACGAGCAATCCTCTCACTCGGGGGCTTAGCTGCGAACCAGATTTCGCCTAAGTTAAAAATCTCGTCGGGTGAATAGCATCCCATTCACTCGAAGGCTTAACTGTGAACCAGATTTCGCCTAAGTTGAAAACTCTCCCGAGTGTCGAACAATCCTCTCACTCGGGAGCTTAGCTGCGAACCAGGTTTCGCCTAAGTTAAAAATCTTGTCGAGTGAATAGCATTCCATTCACTCGAAAGCTTAGCTGCGAACAAGTTTTCGCCTAAGTTAAAAATCCTACCGAGTGTCGAGTGATACTCACTCCCGAGTGTTGAGCGCTCCTCCCACTCGGTGACTTAGCTGCGAGTCAGTTCTCGCCTAAGTCCAAAATTCTTCCGAGTGATGAATATCCGTCTCACTCGGAAAGCAAACAAAATCAACCGAGCAAAGGACTGGAAAGCAAAATGCAGATAAATCCAGAATATCCAACACGGATAAAAGTTGCACATGCAAACGGAAAGTACTCGGGCTTAAGGCCCGAACGAAGTTTTAAACGGTTACACCGTCACTCGGCATACCGAGGCAAAATAAAGTTTCGACTACCAGCAAAGTTTTTCTCAAGCTTCGGTGGGACTCGCGGGCTCGACGAAAGTGTCCAGATCAATCCCATCGGCGATCCGAGTGGCTGCTGCGATGAAGGTCTCCATGAAGTCCTGGAACTGAAGTTTCTTCATGTTGGCCACTTGAAGAGCCTTCAGTCTGTCCTCCTTGGCCTCCTTACAATGGACCCGGACGAGTGAGAGCGCTACGTCAGCTCCGCAGCGTGCCGCAGATTTTTTCCACGCCTGCACTCGACCGGGGAGCTCATCAAGGCGAGTCATCATCGACTCGAGGTCAGTCTGAAGAGAGTCCTCTGGCCATAATTCCTTGTCGATCTTCTTCATCGCGTACCTCAGTCGAGTGACATATCCCCGGACACCTCCGAGACGAGCTTCAAGCCGAAACATATTCATGGCTACGGCATCCCCGACGGGTGACTTGGTGGGGTCCAGACTTGGCTCAATCTCTTCAGTCTCCTTGTCAAAGTCTTGGTAGAATTCTACACGAAGAAGAAGGGAAAGATTGGTCATGCTGCTGTTCTCTGGGAATTAATGGAATTCACTCGACCGGAGAAAGTTACCTTCAAGCAAAATGTACATCTTCTTCGCGAAGTCCCCCAGATATTTCTCCAGGCCCTTCGCTCTCTTGGTCGCCTGCTCAACCCTCTTGCCCCAGTCGGCCCACTCCTGCTTGAGTTTGGTGTTCTCCTCTTCCAACTTACTGGTTATGGCGAGTTTCTTCTCCACGGCTTCAGTTTTCTCCCTTGCCGTCTTCTGAGCATCGGCGAGTGATTTGTCCTTATCTTCAAGCGCCTTCTTCATGGTATCTAAGGAAACAACATTGTTGAGTCGCGCTTGGAGTCGTCGATTCTCACCACGCACGTCTGCTCGAGTGAAGTCACTCGGTTCAAAGATAAAAGAAACAAGTAATGGTGCATTCGTTCGACGAAGTTTACCTCCCGAAGCCTTCAGGTCAGCCTGCACGCGCTCCAGGTCCTTCTTGGCCACTTCCAGGTCTTGTTGAAGCTGGTTCTTCTCTTTCTCCAAGTCAGCATATTGAGTCCCGAGTTCGCAAGTCTTCTGAGATCAACAACAAACACAATTCAGTTGACAGAAATATTCTTCCGCGCTCGAGTGGAAGCACAAAACCCACCCGCCCTTATGCAGCGTCATATCATGGTTGATGGAAAGGTCCGAACTGACAAGACCTACTCTGCTGGTTTCATGGACATCATTTCCATTTCTACATCAAGCATTTAGGAGGGAAGACACTAAGACAAGACATCCGCTCGGCACGCCGAGTGGAGAGTGTGTTTCAAACACAAATTTGGACTCCGAGTCCAAGTTCTTAAGACTACTACCGATCGTAAACGATCGACAGTAGTCTTGGGGACTACACCCAGTGGGCGCACTCAGCGTGCCCCCACTGGACTCAACCTCACTCGACCAGGCCCGACCTGTCCGAGTCAAAAAAAAAAGCAATCTACAATGTCTCTTTCAGACCCCCGCCGATGCAAACATCCGACGGCGGTCTCGGGGACTACACCCAGTGGGTGCACTCAGCGTGCCCCCACTGGACCTACTATCGCTCGACCAGGTCCGGCCTGTCCGAGTGACAAATGAACAGCAAAATACATAAAAGACCCCCGCCGATGTCACCAACATTCGACAGCGGTCTCGGGGACTACACCCAGTGGGTGCACTCAGCGTGCCCCCACTGGACAAATGTTCACTCGACCAGGTCAGCCCTGGCCGAGTGCGTGACAAGCAATTACCACTCGACCAGGTCAGTCCTGGCTGAGTGAGTGACAAGCGACTACACATCGACGGACAGAAAACACTCAGTGGGTGTGGAGTCAAGTCAAGATAAACGAAAAGCGACACAATCAAAAACGCACTTACAAGTGCACTTACTCGGACGTTCGCTCGAAGCGCCGAGCTGGAGTCGTAAGCCAACTTGCTGGCCTCGTACGCCTCCTTCGTGTGCCGCATCATGTGCTCGGCTTGGATCATCGCCTCCTTTGCAGCTCCAGTCTGATCTTCTGGAACATGATACAGAGGAAAGGTAGTATGTGGAGGGAGTGGTGATACAGCCAGAAGGACTGGCGCTTGAGAGGCTGGCGCTTGAGAGACCGGCGCTTGAGGCGGATTGGCGAGCTCCATGGTCATCAGATCCGGTGCTAAAATTGGTTCAGTCGGAGAAGGAGCTGCGGGGTCGGCACTCCTCTGAAGCTCATCTTCACCATCATCAGCGATCTGGAGGACATTCCTTGGCTCTGCAGTCACCAGACAACATTTCACACGACTGTCGAATGGTTTGAGAAAAATGTCGAATGGCAATATGTCATACCTCGGCGGGAAGTAGCTGCGTCGGACGTATCCTTCTCCGCGCCTTCCTCAGCCCGCACCGGTGACGTCACTGAGGTAGCAGCCCTGACATTCAAGTTTCACTCGGTCAGCAAAAATATGAAGTTCAGCAACAAGTTAAGCAAGGAGCAAGAATACTTTCGTCCAAGCAATCGGCACGACAACCTTTATCCTGGGAAGTGCCTTCCCGGACTTTGCAGGAGCAACCTTGGGCTGTTTGGCGACCTTTTCGGTCGGTTCCGGCGTCGACGTCCGATTGCGCTTCGAGTTCCTGGTGGTCGACCGACGGTCCGACCTTGGTCGATTGCAGGATCTTGATGCTGCTTGGAACGTCCCTCGGTACGCGGAGGAGATTGAACTTCGACCTCTTCGCTCTCTTCCGAGTCGTCATCACTGCCTTCACTGTCCTCAGCATAACTGTTGTTGTTGGCGCTGTCGCCTTCACTCTCCACCGCTTCAACGTTCTGTTCTCCATTCGGCACAGGTGAATACATGTTTGTGAACTCCTGCAAAGATTCAAGTCAGTCAGTTGAAGACCCATTCACTCGACAAGATATAAAAGCAATCGACAATGACATGACTCACCACGTTCGGTGGGCGCTCAGCGGAGAAGGGCAAGACTCTTTTGGATCCTTGGGGGTTGTCACGCGCTCCAGTGATGCCGCGCAGCCATTGAGCGACCGTTTCTTCTGGGACATCCTCCGGATGGGTACGAGTGGTGTCGTCGACTCCCGAGTAATGCCACATGGGATGGTCCCGCGCCTGGAGCGGCTAGATCCGTCGACCGAGGAACACCTCCAGCAGATCCAGGCCAGTCACTCCACCACGAATCAGATTCACTACACCATTCATCAAGATTCCTACGTTGGCCTTCTCTTCCTCGATCACAGTCAGAGATTTGGGCATAGTGGGTCGAGCCAGTGTGAAGGGGGGAAGACCAGTCGACATGTTTGGGGATGCGACATCGTTGCAATAGAACGAAGTCGACAGCCAGCCCCGCACCGAGTCCGGAAAGGTTAACGCTGGGAAAGCACTACCAGTCCTCTTTTGGAGGCCCAAACCCCCACATAACTGAATAACGTTGGTCTTGCTATCACTAGTGTGGGCTTTCTTGACCGACTGGGAACAGATGGTGAAAATATGCTTGAACAAACCCCGGTGAGGGGGACAACCCAGGAAACACTCGCACATCGTCACAAATGCGGCAAGGTACGCGATAGCATTGGGAGGGAAATGATAAAGTTGTGCCCCGAAGAAATTCAAGAAACCACGGAAGAAAGGATGAGGAGGCAAAGAAAAACCTCTCTCCAAGTGAGTGGTCAGGAGGACCCGCTCGCCCTCGCGCGGCTCCGGCTCAGCTTCCGCCCCCGGCAGCCTCCACGACCCGGCCTCTACCAGGCCGTCGTTGACGAGCTTCTCAACGTCCTCCTCCGTGACGGTCGACGGCAAGAAGTCGCCCTGGATCCATCCGGGCGGCGCCGCGGCTCGAGCGCTCGATGGCTTCTTCCCCTTCGCCGTCCTCTTGGCGCGCTCCAATTTCGCCGTCTTGTCTTTCGTCATTGTTGCGGCGGCGGGCGGATTCGAGATGTGCGGCGCAGTGGCGGAACAGAGAAAGCAGGGGAGACGGGGAGAAAATGGACGCACTGTTGCAAATCCCCCCCCCCCCGCTCTCGTTTCTTATATCCGTCGACCCGAGTCACTGACTCGTGGGCCCGCTGAATCCCTGTGTATCCCGTTAACAGAGGAGGCGCGATACGTGGCACTAAAAGCGACGCGAGGATCGAGGGGTCGTACCCCCGTCTGTTCCGTCATCCCCGCTCGGCGCGCGCTCCCCGAAATTTCGAACCCCGTGAAATCCGGACCGGGCGGAGCGTCCTGTCAGATCTAAAAGATCCTGCTGGCCACTCGGACTTGAACCTGCATCCAAATTCACTCGGAAGAACTGATAAGCTGAATAGATCAAGGCGAATGCTAGATGGCCCAGTCGTCACAGGTATCAGTAAAATCTCGAAGCTCATTCGGAACGTTGAGTTTGGAAGAACCTGCACTGTCCCTTTCCCACTCGAACCCTGATCCATTCGGGGGCTAATGATGGAGATGTGTGCCTAGGGTAGGGTCTTAGGCCTGACCTACATACCCTACCTAAGGACACCACATTGGAGAACTTAAAGATTACAAGATTACAAGGAAGACTCCGACTGAAATCACCATGGCGTATGAGTCACTCGACAGAAATCCACTCGGAGGTTTCTCCCACCATTCGACAGCCGCCTTTTCACTCGGAAGAACCAGAAGTCAGTCGACCGCAGAAGACCAGAAGCCACTCCAGGGAGGCCAACGGGCAGGCGTTCGACTGGTCGCCATAAGTAGCATTTATTTCATACGTTATCAGTAACGTTCACCTTTATTACCACGATCGAACCCTTGGTTGCCTGGCGTTTATGAGGGGCAGCGCACTCTATATAAGCCACCCCTCCCCTCTGGCACAAGGGTTCGCACCCCCTGTATCTCACACATTCCACACGACAGAAAGCTCCCGAGCGCTGAGACGTAGGGCTGTTACCTCCACGAGAGGGGCCTGAACTCATACATCTGTGTGTACAATCTCGCCGTAGCTAGGACTCTGCCCTCTCCTTACGTACCCCTAACCTCTACTGTCAGGCTCGTTCCTACGACAGCCCCCTGACCCTGTAAGGCTGATCATAGTGGGAGTATCATAGGTAGTATCATGCAATCCATGTCAGCAAAAAACTGATGTGGCACTGCAATTAATGAAGAGAGAGGTGATAGTGGTGTCATGTTATGTTACAGTATCATAGCACGTAGAACTAGAAAATTTAATAGCAAATGGATCTTGTACACAAATTTGCATTGGGATTCTATAAATAAATAAATAGTAGTATCATATACTAGTGATAGTGTCATATATGCATTACTCCCTCCGTCCGGGCGCGGGGGGGGGGGGGGGGGGGGGGGCGATGGCTTTAGACCGCTGCCTTAATTACGTTAATTACCTTTCCTGCGCCGGCCGCTGCATGCGCTCGGTTAGTTACTAGGCCTATTTAACAGGGCGGTTAGGGAGCAAATTAAGCAGATTTATTTCCCAAATCTCTATCCCCGTGCATCTCCTTGGTCTTAGCATTTTGGTTCATGGCCCAATAAACCCAGACGGAGGGAATAGTATCTATAGGTGCATTAAATGTCGAGATATCATTCTCATTCCCCTTCTAGAAGGATATATAGTACGTATGCCATGATGCATACTTTAAAATATACAGTAGTATACGCCAGATTCAAATGATAAAGTTTTCTGAGACTTGTGATATTATTTGGAATATGCCCATAGAACATGTTGTTGCTCAACCGTAGAAACATTAGTTCCCCCAAGTTCCCAATCCACATTGGCAATGTTCCGGAGAATCTGTTCCTTGCCAGATCTAAAAAAGATAGCTTTGTGCAGCTTTCTAAAAATGGTGGAAACTTGCCAGAGAAGCTATTGTTACTTAACACCAGAATTCTCATGCCTCATGTTCTAAAACATTGAGGAAGTCCTCCTTCAAGAAGATTGTTGGCCAAATCCAAGGAGGATAGGTCCAATTCACATACAGACACTGGAATTTGACCTGTGATGTAATTGGAGGATAGACTTATCGTAGACAGGTTTGGACCCCCAAAATCTGATGGCAGGGGTCCTGATAAAGAGTTTTTTGATATGTCCACTGTCTCTAGTTTTCTGGGCAATTGAGGTATTCTGCCAGATATATTGTTTGAACCAGCAAATAGAGAATCCAATGACATGTTACTCATATTGTGTGGCAAGGCACCACTTATTCGGTTATTGGAGATATCCAAGTATTCTACCTTTGAGAAGGCACTAGAGAACCAATCTGGAAACCTGTCGGTTATTCCTGTGCTTGAGATATCAAGCCAAGTAAGATCCACTTGCCACTTAAGCCATGAAGGAAAGAGAGGCCCCATCTGGCAAGATGCAAGATCTGCTTCTTGCAGTCTAAATGGAGGAACCCATTCTGAACCCACCACAATCTCCAATTGATTATCAGATAAGTGGTGTTCTGCAATCATCGGATCATTCAAGTTTAAGATCTCTAAGCTTTTTAGACCATGAAAGTGTTCTTCTGTAATTAGACCATCCAAGTGATTGTTACTTAGATCCAACAGAGTCAAATTGGTCAGAATGCCGATTTCAGATGGCACATGTCCAGTCAGGTGGTTGCCAGAGAGGTCTAGAGCCCTCAAATTTGTAAACCGCCCTATAAATTCTGATATAGGCCCAGTAATGTTGTTCCAACTGAGATGAAGAATGACTAAGCTGGTGCGGTGTCCCATCCAATCTGCTAGAGTTCCTGTCAATTGGTTTCCCAACAGGCTCAACTCCTGCAATCTGTTTGACGAACACTGTGGCAGCCTCTCCGCTTTAATTCCGTATGAGAAACAATTGTCAAGGTATAGGAACCTCAACTTGCATAGGTTATTCAAGTCTGCCGAGCCCATGCTCATCATGTTGTTACCTTGTGATAAGGATAATTCTTGCAAGGATACCATACCCCCCAATGCATCAGGAAGCTGACCATATAGGTCGTAGTTATATTCAAGGTGGAGATGCTTGAGTCTTGTTAGGTTCCAAAACCAACAAGACGCAACCGCGTGGTGAAAGTTGTTCAAAGAGAGGCCGAGCTCCTCAAGAGTTCTACTGAGGTTTAATTGTGGGAGCGACTGGTTCGCACTAATTAGCGCGCAACCCTTAAGATGAAGGGACCTCAAAGAAGGAAGGGCGTTCACCACATGAGGCTAATCAGCTACCGTGCTCAGTTCTACAGAATCCAGGTTGAGATACCTTAGAAACCGTAGACGTGATAACCATGCGAGATCCTTGGAGGACACTCTATAGACATTGGCTGATAGGTCAAGATAGTGCAGCTTTGAGAGGTTGCCAAGGTGGGGAGGCACTTCCCCGGGAGAAAACCATACCCAGGATAGGTTAAGATATCTCAGGTTTGCCAAAGAACCCAGAAAACCGGGAATACGGCCAGTAATTCTGTTGACGCTGAGATCAAGATGCTCCAGATGCGGCAAGGAGAGCAAAGAAGGACTTGTCTCACCGGCCAGTCCCTGGCCTCGAAGGTTCAGTGCGACGACATGGCCAGTCCGGTTGCTGCACCGGACACCTCTCCACCACTGGCAGCAGTCGTTGTCTTTGCGCCATGAGGCGAGCAGGCCAGCGGTGTCGCTGTCGCTGGTGATGCCTCGCTTGAAGGCCAGCAGCGCGTCCCGCTCCTGCGGCGTGCAGGCGGCCAGCACATGGGATGAGGCGGCGAGCAGTAGGGCGAGGGCGAGGAGGAGCAACAACTTTGCAGGAGGATGCATGGTGAATTGGTGATTGTGGGTGGACAGTGGTGTGCGCACTCCGCACGGCATGGCTCCAGTTTATTAATTAGTCAGTCCACGGTCCGGAGTCTTCGAGTTAGTCGTCGTTTTGGCTCCAGTTTATTAACTAGTCCGTCCACGGTCCGGAGTCTTCGAGTAGACTGAGTTAGTCCGTCCACGGTCCGGAGTCGCCGAGAGAGTCGTCGTTTTGGTTCAGACACTGATGAAGTGATCGCCGACAAGACACGGCGACAATAATGCCCCGTCCAGGCAGACAGCGCCCGGCCCCTGAGGGCTGCCGCGTGTAGTCTACTCTGCAGCTCAAGTATAGTCTACTCTTCATGCATATGGGCTGCCGCGTGTTGAGCGAGCTGACCCGTTGGCCCCGAAACTCTCAACGAGCTCAAATAATGTTTACTTCCCTACTTTTCTTTTTTTGCAAAAAATAAATAATCTTTTTTCAAATAAATAAATAATCAACAAGACTTCTACGCCACCTCTTTAATTGCCAGTTTGTCATTTGATATGTATATACGTGTACAATATAATGTACTTAGCAGTGATTGTAGTGGTACCATACACTACTGGAATAGCAGTGATTGTAGTGATACCATACACTACTGGAAATGAGCCAGAAACACTCGGCGTACACACCGTCGGCAAAGCGAGGTTTGCCGACTGCCTTTCTTCGGACGCTCGGCAAAGCTTTGCTGTCCTAAGTCTTAAGTCGCGGCTATGCTTGCGTATACATGTGTGTGTGGTGTACATGTAGCATAGATCTCCCATTCCACCTCATCTAAATGGGGCGTGAAGGATCCCCTTATAAGTTAGTCCACATCTTTCTCAATGGGCGAGGTGGGGCTACCTCCCGCTTGCAGTTCAGCCTCCGTCGATATCTTCCCATTTCCCACTAGTGGAGAAACGGCCTTTAGTCCCGGTTGGAAAGGGCCTTAGTCCCGGTTCACCAACCGGGACTAATAAATCGGGACTAAAGGCCGGTTGGCCACGACTCGGGACTAAATCCCTGCCACGTGGCCGGCAGCGTGCGCCGGGGGCTGGGGAACTTTAGTCCCGGTTGGTGACACCAACCGGGACTAAATCCCTGCCACGTGGCCGGTAGCGCGCGCCGGGGGCTGGGGACCTTTAGTCCCGGTTGGTGACACCAACCGGGACTAAAAGTTTAGGGGTTTAGGGGTTTAGGGTTTATTGTTTATTTTTCCTTTTCATTTTGTGTTTTTCATTTAATTCTTTTTCATTTCAAACATATTTTACGCTACTACATGCTGTACACGTTATGCATATATAATAGAATTTCTCGTAGAACCAATCATATATCATAGAATTTCTCGTACGACCATGCATACACATATATATATATATACAATTTGGTATATACAATTTCTCCTACAATTTGCAGATCATTACATGCAGGCATTAGGTGAAATGGTATTCTCCATCAGGAGATATGACCTGCTGAAGCAAAAATCCCGCCATTTCCTCTTGAAGTGCTCGTATGCGGTCCTTTGGTAGGAGCCTACCCCGCATCTCCACCATCTTTAAAGAAGGAGATCAATATGAATATATTAGTTGTGTGTATATATATTAGATCATGATAAAAAAAATGTGAATAGTGTTTACGTACCCAACGATGTCTTGCATCTCTGATCCTTTCGGTAATAAAGCGAATGTTCTGGCAAACGTAGTATGCACATAAATTTGTCCCCTTTTCCTGCCTCATACACTTTACGAGAATATAATTCAATCAGATAATAATCAAGCATGATAATGGTATTGAAACTAAAATTAAAGAGATGCGCGGACGTAGCTAGTACTACTTAATTACCTTGGACCGTCGCCATTTCAGCTGTGGTTCCCATTCACCGACAACCTCTTTGATGAACCTTTTCCAAACCCTGCCCGGCAAAGAAAATGAATAAAGGAGTTATTAATTACTTGATATCAGGAAATGAACTAAAGAGGCCGACATAGTGCGATAATGATTGAAATTACCTGTCGAGCATCAAAAACAGGCTCCTGTATTCTTCAGGGTCTTTACCTAGTGAGTCCAGTACTTCAACAGGTCCCTCGTCAACTCTAATGATTAGCAGGATCCAGTGAAATCTGCGCACACGTTTGTATAAGCAGGCATGCATAACTCATCAACTACACTTAACATCGAGTAAGCAAAAATAGAATTTGTAGTACAAGACAGTAACACTCACCTGAAGTTGTAAGGAAAAAGTATATCTGGTCTGGTATTTAGTTCCTTCAAAAACATTAGCAAGCTATTCTCTGTGTCCTGTGGGTGGTTATTTAACACAATTTCATTAACGGTATTTGGGTCAATGAACCCAATGCCATAGACTCTATTTCTTTTCAATTCATAAATCTTCATTCTGCATATATAATACCACACAAAAGAATATAGTGAGGATAATTACATGCAATGAACGAGCTGAGCTAGAGACCTAAATTACAGAAAGAAATCACTTATAGACAATAGCAACTGACGAGAGATTTGTCGAGTGCGTCTTGATTGAATAACTGAAATTTTTTTGGAAATTCAATCCACACATCATTTCCATGGAAGTAATGCTCTGGCTTGACTTTCACCATGAGGCTCTCTCGCCCGACCTTTACTTCTCTCAGGTACCAGTCATGCAATCTGCGCATTTGCGTTGGTAGAAGGTCCACCTCGTCAGGCCTGACCAGAGGGTTCCCGGGGACATATTTCCATGCTAGTTCCTTCGGATCCATCGTGGGGAATTCCTCGATGCCTAGGAGTTGTTCAACAGTGATACCCATCTCTCTAGCCGCTATCTCTCTATCAGCGTTGGTTACCGCCTTATCGGTACTCACCTTGAGCGGGGGGATCGATTGCACTGCCTGTTCTCCGAGCTGGGGAACAGTTTTCCCGCTTTTATTACTACTTGTAAGGCTCGACTGCTGATGTTTTTGTTGATGATATGACTTGCTAATAGAGCGTTCATAGTCTGATCGCCTTTTCTCCACATCCGGTTTAGCAAGATCCACAAAGTGTTGTACGACTTTCTCAGGTATTTTCTCCTTCGGCGGCGGGGGCGGTTTCGGTGCAAAATGGGCCTTCACTTGGGCATCCACGATCCCTTTGGTTTCCTCCTCAGTCATCTCGTAAGCTAACTTCTTTTTGGCAGGAGGCTCGGGTTTCTTCTTTGGTGCTCTCTTCCGCTTTGGAGTCGGCTCACGCGGCGGAGATCGATATCGCGTACTCGCGCTGGGCTCCGTCTCGAGGTGGGGTGGATTCGGCTGACGCGGCAGAGATCGATATGGCAGACTCGCGCTGTGCTCCGTCTCGAGGTGGGTTGGAGTCGGCTCGCGGCGGACTTGGAGGAAGAGTTGGTGGCCTTGGCACCGAGTTTGGAAACACGATGCATTCCTTTCTCCATACAATGAGACCATGTATGGCTTCTCCCAGTGTCTGCTCCCCTTGACCTCCAGGAAAGTCAAGCTCTAGTGAGTCATATCCCGACAGAACATCATCCACCCCGACACGAGCATAGCCAGGTGGAATCGGATTGCCGTGGATGGTTGCTTTAGGTGGATTCGGTAAAGCAAAGCCGTCCGCTACCTTCATGGATATGTTCTTCATTTTCATGTGTAGCTCACAAGTTGTCGTCTATTGGATATCATCCACGGGGTAGTGAGCCAGCAGTGCATCATTGGCCGGGATCCCCGTGGAACCCACGCTGCTTTTCGGCATAGATGGGATGGTACTATCCAATGCTGGATCTGGTTGCTCCTGCCGCTGAGACGCCCTTTGCTGGCTAATTGTGTCGATCTCCTCTTGTTGCCGCATGAAAGCGCGTTCCAACTCCGCGTTCTTTGATTCTACCTTTTGAAGCCGGTCTGCATCCTGCTTCCTCTGGTCTGCATCCTGCTTCTTCTTTCTCGCACGGCTTCTGTAAGTGTCGTTCCACTCCGCAAACCCCTCAACCCACGGAACAACGCCTTTGCCTCGTGTTCGTCCCGGGTGTTCAGGATTCTTGAGGGCGCGTGTAAGCACGTCGTTCTCCCTCTCGGGCTGGAACGCGCCCGTTCGAGCCTCTTCTATTGCTTCAAGTAAAGCGTTTGAGGCTTCTTTAAGACTTGCCTGTTCAATAATCTCCCCTGTCTTTGGGTCCAACTTTCCCCCATGCGCATAAAACCAAGTCCTGCACCTGTCGGGGCAACCCACTGTTTGTGGAGTGACCCCTGCAACAATCATCTTTTCCTCAGATTCATCCCACTTAGGCAACCCAATCTTGTAGCCACCTGGCCCCAGAACATGGTGAAACTTTTTTTTTCTCAGCATTTATCTTGTTTTTCATTGACCGTTCCTTAGCTGCTTCCGATTCCTTGAACTCCACAAATAAGTCCTAGTGATCTTTACCTTCTCTAGTGGTCCAGTGAATTCTGGAGTCTTCTTTTCTGCGTTGACGTAGTTGGCCCATAATCTTTTCTTCCAAGTCTGGAATTGTGTTGCCATCTTCTTAAGAGCACACTTCTTGACTTTCTCCCGTTGGAGATCTGAGAAACCCTCTGATAGGGTCAAATGTGACATGAGCGTATCCCAAAGCAGATTTTTTGCTCTTTCGTCGACAAAACTAACTCCTCGATCTTCCTTTGGCTTATTCCATTCTTGAACGGTGATTGGGATTTGGTCCCTAACAATAACTCCGCATTGATGTATAAATTTGTCCGCATTCTTTTTAGGAGCAATCGGTTCGCCATCTTCTTTGATTTCATCGATGTTGTACCTTATGCCATCGGGCAACTTTTTGGCCGGGCCTCGTACTACCCTTGTAGAAGATTTGCTCGATCCGGAGGGCTAAAAGAAGAAAGATTCGTTAATATATATATATACAAATCAATTAATACATGTAATGATCACCAGAGGCCTTATATATATATATATATATATATATATATATATATATATATATATATATATATACTTCTCCGGACTTTGTTAATTGAAGAACATTTCCTTAGCCATCATTGTTTGTGTGCCCTTCGTCTATTGGTTCTTCCTCAATTCCCTCACCGGACTCGTTCAGATATTGTGAGCCGTCATCTGCTTCAATCTCTGGGTTTTGGGAGCGTATCATGTCGAACATGATATCCTCTTGATCATGGTCGTCTCTGCCGCTATAGTCCATAGCTTAACTAATCCAGAAGAAAGATAAAACAATTTAGTATTCAAACTAGAATGCATTCAATAAGCAAAAACTAATACATTTCGAATAATCCAGTTAATGCATCATCGAATATTATCGAATATTATCACTAATACATCTCGAATATTATCATATAACATCACTAATACAGCTCGAATATTATCGAATAATCTAGTTGACTCGCGGTTCCTCCGTCACTAATACATCTCGAATAATCCAGTTAATGCAACAATAATATCACATAATATCACTAAACATCTCGCCCAATCAAACTGGACGTCGACTCCCGGTTCCTGAGCCGCGGGCGGTGAACACCCAAAGATAAGGAACCATCACAGGATCATAGCTCGGGTGAGATCCCTGAAGAAACTGCCAGGTATTGGAGAAGCTGTCGTCCAACGCAACCATGTAGTGACGGACGTGCTCGTCCTCCTCCCTGACACGGCGACGTACCACCCTCTCGGGGCCCGGCTCCCTTTGCACCGATAATGGCCCACGCGACCGCCACCAAAGAAGCTCCGGGTCGATGACGAGACCCCGATTCCTCACCAAGCTGCGCGCCCCAGAAGGTAGCGCCTCCCAGTGCCAGCCCGGCGGAGCCCAGTCCCGGACATGGCGCCTCTCAAACTGGTTGTCGCCGCTGGGTCGACGACGAGGATGCGGGCCGGGCATCGCCGCCGAGAACAAATTCCTATGAAAACAAATACACGATTTCTATATTTTTCTTTTTTTTCTCTCACCACATGTCTATATTTTTTATACACCTATCAAATACACGATTCACATTTTTGAAATCTAGTGACAAAAAAAAGATGAGGAGGTGAAGGGGGATTCGTAGCTCACCCTCGGCTGTAGAGGAAGTAGTTGATCAGCGGAGGGAAGATCGGGGACCAACAGCTCCGACGTCGATAAACACTCCTCGGAGATGCAACACCACAAATCTGTAAATTGTACCGATTTAAAATTTTAGACCATCACATATCATATAGCTTTTAACAACATCTCAAATTGCAAAATAAGCTTCATCATCAATTATTTACTACATATTCGCATGAGAAAAATAGGTCAAAAAATTTGACCAACATTCCGTCCATCTATGAATCTAACAACATCCATGCATCCATCTAACACAAATTCATCCATGCATCCATCCACCTAACAAACAGTAGTTAACAGTAGCAAGAAACTGAAAAAATAACATGAAAAAAAATTAGATCATCACATCACATCCATGCTCACCGGCCTGCAAATTCCACCGAGTGAAAAAAAATTAGATCATCACATTACATACAACATTGACACATTATCCATACTTCATAACATCAATCCATTTGCATTTCTTGCATTCTTGTTAAATTAGATCATCACATCATACATTTGCATTTCTTGCATTATTCTTGCATTCTTGTTAATTTTTTTTTTGCATTTTTGCATCACAATTATCATCACATCATAACATCAATTCATTTTGCATCACATCACATACAAAAAAAATTAGATCATCACAACGCGAGGTCGTCGATCATGGCGGCGCGGCCGAGCTCGGGGTGTGCGGGGGGGGGGGGGGGGGGTAGTTAGAGGCCGTGCACGGGCCAGGGGAGAGCGGGGGAAGACAAGGGGGGCTCACAGCGAGGTCGTCGCGAGCTTGGGGAGGGCTCAGGGAGGTCGTGGACGCGTCGGTGCTCGAGGCAGTGGCGGCGACCGGCGAGGAGGAAGACGATGGTGCGGGCGCTGTGGGGCTCTTTGCTCGCTCCCGTGGTCGAGGAAGATGCAGCGGGCTGCGGGCTCGGGGAGGGGCCGGAGCGAGTGGGACGGCGTCGGCGATCTCCGGCGTTGGAGATTGAAGACGAGCAGCCTGGCGGCGTGTGGTGTTCGATCTATCTCCTGGGCGGTGGAAAACGCTAAGTCAGTTATATAGGATCGACCTTTAGTCCCGGTTGAATCCACGACCCGGGACTAAAGGACCTTTAGTCCCGGTTCGTGGCTGCAACCGGGACTAAAGGGTTGGCCTTTAGTCCCGGTTACAGCCATGGGACGGGACTAAAGGTCTATTTTCGGGCCCAAATTAAGCGCGGGAGGAAGACCTTTAGTCCCGGCTGGTTGTGCCAACCGGGACTAAAGGTTTATTTTCATTTTTTCTGTTTTTGCTTTATTTTTTTTCTTTTGTTTCTACTTACAGCCGAATATTTAGAGTTTTTGAGTGAATCCTTTTGCTTTAGGTCACAAAAATTATAAACTTTCTGTTAGTGCCAGTAGTTTTCAAATTTGAATAGTTTAAATTTGAATTCTTTGAAATTTGTGTGAATCACTCGTTTGTGAATAACTTTAGTTTAAAAATAGATTTTTGAGTGATTCTTTTTCCTGCTGTTTAATATTAGTGTGTTTTATCAGTATGTTCAATTTGGTAATTTTTAGGTTATTTTAAATAGGTGTTTTAATCAAAAACAGATTATGTTTAGCTCTTTTAGTTTTATTCCTTCTTTTGTTTTAAATATTTTAGTTTATATGTTTTCTTGTTATTCTTTTGCCAAATTATATTATGTTTGTCTTGCTTGTCTTATATTGATGACGATGACGATCTCGGTTACAAGGGTGCGGAGTCGCTACCTCTTAATCTCGAGAACCTCTAATCTGACTATCTTTTTTGACCTGTCTCTAAGACCTGTCTATCGAGATGTCTAAAACTTAACCCTCTCTGGGTGAGCCGCCCCTCCTTATAAAGGCTGAAGGGGCGGTTTACATGTAGAGTCTAAGTCGGATTGAGACTTAACTTACTATGACTTCCCGTCGTGGGCTTCTCTTCATGGGCTTCTGAGTCCCGGGTTTCTTAACTCTCCCGGGCGGCTTACACCGGGCGGCTTAGCGCCGGGCGGCTTACAACCGGGCTTATCTTCAAGACTCGTCTCCGGGACTTAACTGTCTGCCAGGAAACACTGTTCACGGGGGTAAACACTGTTTGCCGGGTTAACATCCTGGCACTGTAGCAGCCGGGTTAACATCCTGGCACTGTAGCATCCGGGTTAGCATCCTGGCTCTGTAGCAGCCGGGTTAACATCCTGGCACTGTAGCAACCGGGTTAGAACTGTAACCGGGTCATAATCATTCCGGGTCATACCGCGGGGTATATCCCCGACATTAGCCCCCAGGTTAGCTTGAATTTATTCATGGTAACCTCCTGAAATAAGAATATGTAAAGGGACCAGTTCACTCAAAAATACCAGTTGATCAGCTCCTGAAAATTCTGAAACTCTGTCATATCAATATACTGACGCTGGCTCCTTGAAGAAGAAATAACCCCTATTATCAACTGCCTTGGCTTGATAAATTTGCTTGGTTCCTCATAATTGAGAATTTGAAGACATATCTTCCTCGTATCCATATTATCTGTAGCCCCCAAGTCTTAAGAAGGGAAACGTAGTGAAAGCCTTAAGACTTGCTTCATATTACCTGGATTGCTCATCTGAGTCACCAGTCATAAATTGAATGTTCCACATATGTAGCCCCCAAGTACCGGGTTGTCTTGCCTGCAGCAACCTGGGACTTGTAACTGTCTTATACCTTATAAAACTTCAGCTAGTGTAGCCCCCAAGGGCCGGCTCATCAGTGTTTGATGCGCCGGGTCTTCAATTTAGACCTTATAATCTATTTGAACAACTGAGTACTGTAGCCCCCAAGTGCCGGGTCGCACGCCTGCAGCGACTTGGGACTTTTAGAAAATTTTGATCTGAGCGGTGTAGCCCCCAAGTGCCGGGTCAGTAAGAAGTACTGGGCTGGGACTTAGAAAAATATAGAAAGGCCGGCTCATCTTCTTGAGATAACAGGGTCTTGTTGACAATGTAATGATTTGAAATCCAGCTTGCATTAGCCCCCAAGTGCCGGGTCGTCTGCCTGCGGCGACTCGGGACTGTGTGAGAATAATATGACTCATCATAATTTGTTGAATGAATCCTTGACCGTGGTTGTAATATAACCCGGAATGAATATCCTGGAATAATTCCTGTCTTTGATATGAAATCCCTGCTCGTGGTTGCGGTGCAACCCGACGAATATATGTTTGAGAAATCCATAATGAAGATCCAGCCATGTTGGCTATTAAAGATCTATTTGTTCTGGCGGCTTATCTTAGGAGACAGGACCTGCAAAAATAAACAAAACAGAGTATATTCTGCATTGTTGTAAGGGCGGCTTGAAAAAGCACAACCCGGAGATGTTAGAATCTAGTATAGCCTTGCTTCTTCTTTCACAATCTTGCTCTGACCCGGTTTGGCAAACCGGCATGACATGTAAATATGATGCAATGCATGATGTAATGTATGATGCAATGCAATGTATGATGCAATGTATGATGTTTCTGCTTTGCCTTTTATTCTCAAAATTTCATATGATGGTTCTTCTGGGTGGACTCGATGCTTGAACTCATACCAGTGCAGGGTCTCTAACGAGAGTGGCCATCAACTCTTTTGAATGGCTCAGGGTCTCTAGGCGAGATTAACTGATAAGAGCGCAACGAACCAGAGAGAGACACAGCAGGGGGTGAGTACCCCTAGAGCCCATAAGCTACTTCTCACGTGACGTGAATCCGTCGTTTGAACCTCCAGGGTACGACGGGCCACTTTGGCGGAGAGTACGCAGTAGATGGGAGAGTTTGCCTCGCCGCTGTAAGAGGCCCTTGCAGGGGGTAAGTTTTAGAACTCGCTGCACCCCTGGCAAAACGGCAGCAACTTACAGGCAGGTATAACCCGGCCTTGCAGATGAGAGAGTTTGCCTCGCCGCTGTAAGAGGCCCTTGCAGGGGGTAAGTTTTAGAACTCGCTGCACCCCTGGCAAAGCGGCAGCTACTTACAGGCAGGTATAACCCGGCCTTGCAGATCGGAAAAGGGGGTAAGTGCACAACTCGCTGCACCCCTAGTGATCTTTGTTGACGGAGTCAATGTTTTGGGTCCATGATCCGCCTTACAGTGGCTGAAAAGCCTGATCGAGAGGGTCGAAACTTAACCCGGTGGGTTGAAAGCCCCCAAACGACCTTGTTGACGGAGTCAACTTTTTGGGTATACAACCCGCCTTACGTTGGCTGAAGAGCCTGATCGAGAGGGTTGAAGCTTAACCCGGTGGGTTGAAAGCCCCCAAACGACCTTGTTGAAGTATCAACATTGTTGCAGCATCTTGTAAGCCGCCATCTTGTATGAAGAAATAGCAGAAGCCCCCAAGTTTGAACGGTGCATCATGGTGGCTCGTCTTCTTGGGTAACTTTTAATCTTCCGCCAATAATGTAATAGCCCCCGGAACCAAGTTAACTTCCTTGCAATGACCCGGGGTTCTCGTTGAAAACGACCAAATGTGTCGAGCCATGTCTGTAACCCCTGAATCTTAAGTTGAGTCGAAGAGGCGGCTTGAGAGCCTCCACTGAAGGTTGAGGTTGACCATGGCGGGTTATAGATGATCCCGTATGAACTGTTTCAATAATCCGGTCGATGGTTCGTCCCGGCTGGTTGTTGAAGTTAACCAAACTGCAGTGGGGGCGACTTGTGCGCCTGTCCATTTGGGCGGTTCGTATAGACGAACACTGCACCGATATGCTGATGTAGATCTGACTGTGGGCGGTCGTCTTGCGCTCGTCCGTTGGGTGGCTCGTACAGGCGAGCACTGCACCGATATGCTGATGTAGATCAGACCGTAGGGTGACGTCTCATGAGCGTCCATTGGGCGGCTTGAACAAGCAAACACAACACCAGTATGTTGATGTAGATGTAGGAGGCAGCCGCGCGTTTGAAGACAGCGCGGTTGCGAGAGACGGCCGCGGCGTTGCAAGCCGGTACGGTCAGGAGAGTCGGCCGCGGGCGTTGTAAGCCGGCGCGGACGGGAGAGTCGGCCGCGGGCGTTGTAAGCCGGCGCAGACGGGAGAGTCGGCCGCGGGCGTTGTAAGCCTGCGCGGACGGGAGAGTCGGCCGCGGGCGTTGTAAGCCTGCGCGGACGGGAGAGTCGGCCGCGGGTGTTGTGAGCCGGCGCGGACGGGAGACTCGGCCGCGGGCGTTGTGAGCCGGCGCGGACGGGAGACTCGGCCGCGGGCGTTGTGAGCCGGCGCGGACGGGCGAGTCGACGGCGGGCGTTGTAAGCCGGCGCAGACAGTTGAGTCGGCCGCGTGTTGATGTAGACCGGACCGCAGGAGTAGCGTACGCGCGTCCGTTGAGCAGCTTGTGCAAGCGGGCGCGGTCCCGGCGACTTGAGGTGGATCGGACCGCAAGTGGTTTCCGTGCATCCGTTCCTTCGCCGCAAGAAAGATAATATCCGGAAAAAAATCATGTTAGAATTTCAGCCCGATCGGAGTTACGGATCTCTGGGAATTTAATAAATGGTGAAAGGCCAGAAAATAGGAACGCGAAACATAAGAGAACAGAGAGAGAGAGAGAGAGATCCAATCTCGGAGGGGCTCCCGCCCCTCCGGGTGCCATGGAGGCCAAGTACCAGAGGGGAAAACCTCCTCCCATCTAAGGGGGAGGCCAAGCAAGAAGAAGGAAGGGGGTTCTCTCCCCCTCTCTCCCGGTGGCGCCGGAACGCCGCCGGGGCAAGGATCGTGACGGTGATCTACATCAACAATCTCGCTACCGTCAACACCAACTCTCTCCCCCTCTATGCAGCGGTGTAACACCTCTTCTCCCCGCTGTAATCTCTACTTAAACATGGTGCTTAATGCTACATATTATTATCCAATGATTTGTGGCTATCCTATGATGTTTGAGTAGATCCGTTTTGTCCTATGGGTTGATTGATGATCGTGATTGGTTTGAGTTGTATGTTTTTATTTTGGTGCTATCCTATGGTGCCCTCCGTGTCACGCAAGCGCGGGGGATTCCCGCTACAGGGTTTGCAATACATTCGTAATTCTCTTATAGTGAGTGACTGAAACACATACCCGAGTAAGGGGGTTGTTGCGTATGGGAGTAAAGAGGACTTGATACTTAATGCTATGGTTGGGTTTTACCTTAATGATCTTTGGTAGTTGCGAATGCTTGCTAGAGTTCCAATCATAAGTGCATATGATCAAAGTATGGAAAGTTTGTTAGCTCATGCCTCTTCCTCATATAAAATTGCAACAATGATTACCGGTCTAGTTATCGATTGCCTATGGACAAATCATTCTCTTGTGTTACAAAAGCTTTCTACTAAACAACTAACTTTTATTATCTGGAAAATTACTCGTAGTTTTATTCTCGCAAAGTACTTCTAGTTTTATTCTTGCAAAACTATCCTATCACGTACAAAATAGTTTCATACTTGTTCTAGGTAAAGCGAATGTTAAGTGCGCGTAGAGTTGTATCGGTGGTCGATAGAACTTGAAGGGAATATTAATTCTACCTTTACCTCCTCATTGGGTTCGACACTCTTATTTATCGAAACAGCTACAATTGATCCCCTATACTTGTGGGTTATCACCG
Organism: Elymus sibiricus; assembly: GCA_039707655.1. Classification (NCBI taxonomy): domain Eukaryota; kingdom Viridiplantae; phylum Streptophyta; class Magnoliopsida; order Poales; family Poaceae; genus Elymus; species Elymus sibiricus. Next base: position 516,686,151 of record CM077672.1, on the reverse strand, counting down.
GCGATGGTGGAGGCAGCTGGGAAGGCATCATGGTAGTGCTGTTCGGTGGATCTGGTTGGAGCTGGGATGGAGGCCGACGAGGGTCATGTGCAGAGGGCCGACTGCGGGCTGCTGGACGGCAACCTTGGCGGAGGTGTCCGGACATCGAGGTGGCCGGATGGGAGCCGTCGGAGGTCGAGCCGGGCGGCGCGGCTACCATCGCAGGAGGAGATAGCCGAAGGCGGCTGACCCTATGCGCCATGGGGCCGCAGGAGGGGAGCGATGACGCCGGCCATCGTGCAGGAAGGTGGCGGCCCTGTGGTTGCGCGGTTCAAGCGGCGAGCATAGCCGAGGCAGCAGCGAGGCCGTGACGGGCGCCGGCGAGGTACTGTGGCGGTGTGGCGTGCGCCGGGCGGGGCGGTGGTGAGCGTTGACTGGCAGGGCTGGTGGCATAGCGCGGCAGAGGAGAGAAGCAGGACCGGTGCTACTTCCGTAGAAGTTGTTGGGTACCCCCAAGTGGAAGCGATGATGTAGCCCAGTAGCAAGTATTTCCCTTAGTTGAGAATCAAGGTTTATCGAACCAGTACGAACTATCATGATAACAGTTAATGATCTGTACCTGCACACAACTACCAAACTAAACTTGTCCCCAACGAGTCAGGAAGGTTGTCAAGCTTCCTGCCTTGCTAGTTACATGGGTAAAACGTAAAGTGTGATAGGAATTGATAAATAATGATAAGTAAACATAATTTTCAGATTGTAGGTAATATAAAAGCGAGTAAATGAGTGTAATAGTAATGGAAATAAGATGAACCGGGGGGCATAGTTTCACTAGAGGCATCTCTCCAAGCCAGATAGTAAAGGTGTGGTGAACAAATTACAGTTGAGCATCGATTAAATTGTAATATTTATGACTATGATTATCCATGGCATGATTACATATAGACATTACGTCCGTGTATCTATAGATCGTTAATCCAACTGCATCTATAGCTAATGCTCCACCCTAAGACCGCTATCCAGTATGCATCTCAAAGTATTAAGTAAAACAGAGCATTGCAATAAGCATGATGACATAATGTTGATAGTATATTGTCTTCACCCTGCGTTCAAAGGACAACTACACAACTATCTTTTTATCCTTAGTGGCAACAACACAATACAAGTTTTTTTCTCTTTCTGTCACTGAGATAGATTACTTGCAAGATTGAACCCAACTATCATACACAACTCCCTCTGAAGATCACCCATCAAACTTGGCCAAAGAAATTAAAATAGATCGGAGAGAACGTAGGAATAGAAATTATGCAGCAAAGAAACCAAAGGAATCTCAAAAGAATTCATGGATATATCTGATCATAAAGTGACAATTCATCATATCCCTACAAACACACCTCAGATTATATCAGATGGATCTCAATCATGTAAGGCAGCTCGTGAGATCATTATATTGAAGAACAAGGGAGAGAAGATGCCATCTAGCTACTGCTATGTACCCATAGTCCAAAGGGAAACTACCCACACATGGTCATCAGGGCAGCAAGGTTGATGATGATGGCTCCGGGAGTGGATTCTCCCTCCGGCAGAGTACCGGAACATGCCTCCAGATTCGATCTTCGCGGAACACAGACTTGCTGCGGTGGAACGAAATCCTCTCCCCGAAAAAAGGTGTTTTTCGATTATTATAAAGGCATAGGATTCGAGAGGCGGTGGAGCGGAGCCACAGGGGGCCCACATGGCCTACCCCCTGGCTACATGGGGCCCATAGGCCCCCCCAGGTGGGGCCATTGTATTCGGGAACCTTCTCGATGCAAAACTTTTTTCCGTAATTTTTCTGGATTTTTTCTGGCACAAAAAAATTGATTTTTCTAAAAAGTCCAAAAACAGCAGAAAACATCAACTGGCTCTGGGCACTGCGTTAATAGGTTAGTCTAGAAAAATAATAATAATTGATGTAAAATGATTGCAAAAGTATATAAGAATGATATAATAACAGCATTGAACAATAAAAAATTATAGATACGTTTGAGACGTATCAGCATCCCCAAGCTTAATCCCTGCTCGTCCTCAAGTAGGTAGATGATAAAACAAATAATTTTTGATTGTGAATGCTACCCAACATGAATTTGATCCAATGATGTAATAGGTGTGAATTCAAAGTAAAGTGATTCAAGGCAATTGTCTATAGTTAACATTGAACAAATAATATCAAAACACACAAGTAAACAAGGAGATTGCCTTTCATGAATCGAAGTGTTGTAGCTATGCTCCCGTATCAAGGTTAAGAAAGAATGTCAATATTATGTCAAGAATCTAGCATTACTCCATCTATCATGGCAAAAAGTGAATCTTATCATGAACAAGTTCAAGAGTAAGACCAAGCACTAATACTACTCTTCTCTCGCGTCAACTATTCAACCCTAACACAATACTTGAGCGCAAGTTATGGCCTTAGCACTTAAATGGCAAAAGAGAATGATGATGGGGGTTTAAGAGAAATCAAACATAAGAAAGTGTCACATCAACGTAAGTGATCATTAGGCAATGGAGATGCCTTATAATCGATGTTTATGTGAGCAGTAGGGATTGCCATGCAACGGATGCACTAGAGCTATGAATGTATGAAAGCTCTCCGATGGACTAGTGGGGTGTGCATCCAACTTGCTTACTCACAAAGACCTAGAGCATTTTGAGGAAGCTCGTCATTGGAATATACAAGCCAAGTTCTATAACGTAAAGATCCCCACTAGTATATATGAAACACATGAAAACTCTCTATGAAATGCAAGGTGCTACTTTAAAGCACAAATGTATACAAAATTATAGTAGTGCCCCCTCTCTCTTTATTCTCTCTTTTTTTCCTTTTTTCCTTTTTTTTCTTTCTCTTTTTTTGGTGGCCTGCTTGGCTCTTTTTTTATTCCTCACAGGTAGGGGAGCACTCTAGAAGAACATTACACTTTTATTTACTAATAACTCAACGAAACTCATTAACATGATGAACTCAAATGAATGCCTCTGGCAATGTACCAGGATGTGCAATGATCTAGCGTAACATGTAAAACAATGAAACTGGTGGCCTTACCACATAAATATCATGTCGGCTCTATATGATCATGCAAAGCAAAATGACAATGAAAGACCACATCTAGTCACGTAATGTAATGGTGGATGTTGCGTGGCAATATATCACGGAATGGCTATGGAAATGCCATAATAGGTAGGTATGGTGGCTGTTTTGAGGAAGATAGGTGGTTTATGTGTAGGTGAACAAGAGGAAGTTCTCCCACGGGGATTGGATGTACCAGCAGAGTTTGCACCATGTCTCGAGGTGAGAGTGGGCAATGCACGATACTGAAGAGGCTAGCAAATATGGATAGGTGGAAGTGCATAAGGACCAAAAGCTCACATTAGTCATAAAGAACTCAAATACTTATTGCGAGTGCCTAGCAGTTTATATTGACGCAAGCGTAATCGCAGTGCTCCTAGGAGGTTGTTTGGCGGTGCCGAAACCCGTTGCGCACCCTCAATCCGACAGACGTGATTAATTCATTTATGACCACGCTTCACTCGGACTTCATCATAATACTGCAAGCATTCTGACTTAGGTTGCTTAATGAAAAAGGGTACGGTCCCACAAACTTTAATGGCATCTTCCCACTAATTAGCTCAAAACCATTTACTAACATGTTCATTTATTACTCCCTCAATGTTTCAAAACAATTGCAAAGAATCAAATTCTCAAATTCAATGATCGACAAGTTCATGCAAGTTTTAATTATACCACCAATAAAGACCTATTATTTTTCAGTGCCAACATATAATCTCAAACTAACAACCAATTGCTATTCAACTCTCTAAATAGATATAAGTGAAGCAAGAGAGTTCTAATCATTTCTATAGGGAATACCACCATGCTCTAACAAGTATAAGTGAAGCAAAAGAGCAATTCTATAAAACCGCCAACTCAAAAGATATAAGTGAAGTGCATAGAGCATTCTATAAATTCGTGACCATATGTGTCTCTCCCATAATGTGTCAACCAATATATGATGATTGCAAAGACCAAAAAACTAAGAGGAAAAGACGCTCCAAGAATAACACATACCATGTGAACAAATAAAAACATAGGTCCAACCGAGACAAACCGATAGTTGTTTATGAAAAAGGGGGATGCCCCCAAGCTTAAATGCTTGAGACTACTTGAATATTTCCTTGGGGTGCCTTGGGCATCCCCAAGATTGAGCTTTTGTGTCTCCTTGTTCCTCGCATATCACTGTCTCACCTGGATCTTAAAAACTTCATCCACACAAAACTTCGCAAAACTTTTATTAGAGGGGTTAGTATAAATAAAATGAAATCCACTTCATGTTTTGCTGTACCAAAGTTGCATAATTATAACTCAATATTAGCTACTGTATGCTAACACAATTTAAAACTTCTATCCCCCAATAGAAACAATAAATGGCTAAACATAAGCAGTTAACAAAACTATAAAAGCAATCTGTCAAAACAGAACAGTCTGTACAGATGTAATTTTTACATATATTGCTGTAACTCCAATTTTTTTGAAAAATTAGCACGTAACAGAGAACTTGCATATGTGCACTGTGTTAAAATTTCGCGATTTTATCACGTTCTGATAAGAGACAAAAAATATTTTACTACAGCAAAAGTTTCTGTTTCAGCACATCACATATAAAATTTGCAAACTTAACATGCTAAAGGCTACTCTTGGCACTTTATTGAAGGGATAATTAGATTTATGCCCCTAGTTGGGTCCCACTCGTCTGTTTTACCCCTAACTTCAGAAACTCACCTGTGTTGTACAAGCCACTTTGCAATTCTTATGCTTTTGCCCTTTGACCCTTTGACCGTCACTTTGAAAAAATCATAACAAATTCATACTAACTCAGAAAAATGCAAATAAGATATCAAAATGTTCACAAAAACATCACCTATATGTGCATGTCATTTTCGTTCTTGACAAAAGTGTTGGAAAGTCCCCATCTCAGTTTTAGCTCATATGACCTTAGCATGAACAATACAATCTAAAAAAATTCAAAAAATTCTAAATTTTTTTGGTGGCAAACATTGACCAATGTTTTGAGTGCTTGCCAAGTTTCATAACAGAATAACATTCGAGGAAGTCGTGGCAAAAAAATAAAATCAATGCTTCAAAATTTTGTTTTTTTGCCACGACTTCCACGAATGTCATTCTGTTATGAAACTTGGCAAGCACTCAAAACATTGGTCAATGTTTGCCACCAAAAAAATTTAGATTTTTTTGATTTTTTTAGATTGTACTGTTCATGCTAAGGTCATATGAGCTAAAACTGAGATGAGGACTTTCCAACACTTTTGTTAAGAATGAAAATGACATGCACATATAGGTGATGTTTTTGTGAACATTTTGATATCTTATTTGCATTTTTCTGAGTTAGTATGAATTTGTTATGATTTTTTCAAAGTGACGGTCAAAGGGAAAAATCATAAGAATTGCAAAGTGGCTTGTAAAGAACAGGTGAGTTTCTGAAGTTAGGGGTAAAACAGATGAGTGGGACCCAACTAGGGGCATAAAATTAATTAAACCTTTATTGAAAGCAAAGATGAATTTGCTACAGTAGCAGTGATCCGTCTCCAACGTATCTATAATTTTTTAAGTATTCATGCTATATTCACATCAATTATATATGATTTTGGCACCTTTTATATAATTTTTATTGGACTAACATATTAATCTAGTGCCAATGGCCAGTTTCTGTTTTCTACTGTTTTTGGGATTTTCAGAAAAAACTTGAGGACGCAAAGTACAGAATTATTAACCGACCTTGTGCAACTCCAAAAATCGCAAGTTTTAGCGGATAGCTTGCCCAAGAAGTTTGTGAACTGAATTTGTTTTTTCGGGATTTTATCAATTATGGATCTCTGGGAAATATTATATAACTGGACAGGACTCAGATTCCAGCGAACCAGAAACAGCTCCCCTGGAAAACAGATCCAATCAGGGGGAGGCTCTTGTCTCTAGGCCACCCTATCCATGAAAACTAGAGGGGAAAACACCCCTCCAACCAGGGGAGAAGGCCAAGGAAGAAGAAGGAGGGGGCCCCTTCCCCCTCTCCTCCGGTGGCGCCGGAACGCCACCGGGGACATCTCCGCCATCTCCATCACCATCACCAACAAGTCTCTCTTCTTCCTCATGGTGATGTGTGAGTAGTCCTCCCTCGGGTCTGAGGGTATGCACTAGTAGCTATGTGTTCTATCTCTCTTTCTCATGATCATGTAAGTTACCGATCTTGATTGAATCATGAGCTTTGCTAATGGAGTTGAATCTTGTGATGTATCCCCCTCTATTCACTTTGTATTGGATTGGATCTTCCTCCTAATATGAGTTTCTTTATGTTGGATTGAATCTTTTGGGAATCAATGAGATTACATGATGCATGTCTAGTATAATTTTCGGAGACCCGTAGTGACATTGGGGACTCTATGCATAATAGATTAGAATGATAGTGATCATGAGGTGTTTGTTTTGTATGATTTTTGGGGATGTCTGAGGTGACATTGGGGCTGTCCTATAGATTATAAAGGCAAACTTAAATGTGTGCTTATGTATGCCTACATATATCTCATCCTACTTTGATCCGATAAAAAAGAGGGAACTTTGGAGTGATATTTACCATGCACTATATCAGGATATATCATGTGTTTAACTATGTTAATGATGTTGAGAGTTGGCACTAGTGAAAGTATGAACCCTAGGCCTTGTTTCCAAGCATTGAAACACCATTTTTATTCATGTTTGCTACTGTTTACCTTGCTGTCCGTATTTATTTAGATTATAAAAAGTTACTTTTACCATCCATATTACACATCTATCATCATCTCTTCACCGAACTAGTGAACCTATACAATTGACACTTGTATTAGGTGTGTTGGGGACACAAGAGACTTTTTGTATCTTAATTGCATGGTTGTTTGAGAGGGATCACTTTCAACCTACACCTCCCACGGATTGATAAACCTTAGGTCATCCACTTGAGGGAAATTGCTGCTGTCCTACAATCCTTTGCGCTTGGAGGCCCAACAAAGTCTACAAGAATAAAAGTGCGTAGTAGACATCAAGCACCAACCTCATTGACAATACTTTCAGGTTGTCTTCCGTAAGCTCTTTCTTTATAGCCATTAAGATAGGCTTGAGAATTCAATGATGCTCACATAAAAACAAGAATTGAAGCACAAAAGAGAGCATCAAGAAGCATATATCAAACACATTTAAGTCTAACCCACTTCCTATGCATAGGAATCTTATAAGTAAACAAATTATTATGACAAGTAGTGCCTAGCATAATCAAGAGAGAAGAATGCAACTTTAAAATTTCATCGCAAAGAGAGGTAATTTTGTGACATGAAGACTTCTATAACCATATTTCCCTCTCTCATAATAATTACATGTGGGATCATAATCAAACTCAATAATATAACTTTCACCTAAGACTCTATCCTCATGATCCACATGCACATAGATTTTATCACTCTCCAAAATAGTGGGATCAACATTAGCTAAAGTCAGGACCTCTCCAAACCCACTTTTATCAATATTGCAATTAGATTGAACACTCTCCAAAATAGTGGGATCATTGCTACCTAAAGTCATGACCTCTCCAAGCCCACTTTCAATAATATTCTAGTCATTGTGATCAAATATAGACTCGTCGTTAGCCCCAAACAAGTTTTCAAGGCCACAAGAAGTATCATAATTGTCTTCCCAATCATGATCATCATAATAAGTAGTAGGCATAACATAATAATCCTCAATAGTGTTTACAGACATAGTGTCACCATAAAAAATAATACTTTCATCAAGTGTATCATTATTTGGAGTAGCAACATCTAAGTTAATTTCCTCCCTGAGATATTTAGCTACCCACTCATCAGAAGAGATATCATTAATATTTTCTTCATCGATATAATCATCACCTTCATCACTTGAATCATAAAGTTTATCATGTCTATTCCAATCATACTTGTCTTTTAGTGAGCATATCCCAATAGCTTTTTCTTCTTTCGCTTCTTCATTATTAGGTATTGGTTCAAAGTATGTAACATATTTGAAAAGTTCAGAAGTTTCCATTGCCCTTGTGTGTCAATGAGGTTGATATGACAAGGTAAAAGAAAACTAGCATGCTAAAATTTCAATATTTTTGGTATTTTTGAGATTTTAGAAAAACAGAAAAGCAAACAAACGATAAACAAAAAGTAACTAGGCAAGATAGATAACAAGAAAGTAAGGTAGTGGTATGTAGGACCTATAATTGAAGATGATAGCTCCTCGGCAACGGCACTACAAATTGTCTTGCTACTTCCGCAGAAGTTGTTGGGTTCCCCAAAGTGGAAGGGATGACGTGGCCCAGCAGTAAGTATTTCCCTCAGTTGAGAACCAAGGTTTGTCGAACTAGTAGGAACTATCATGACGACAGTTAATGATCAGTACCTACACACAACTAACAAACTAAACTTGTCCCCAACAAGTCAGGAAGGTTGTCAAGCTTCCTGCCTTGCTAGTTACAAGGGTAAAACATATAGTGTGATAGGAATTGATAAATAACAATAAGTAAAGATAATTTTCAGATTGTAGGTAATATAAAAGCGAGTAAACAAGGGTAATAGTAATGGAAATAAGATGGACCGGGGGCCATAGTTTCACTAGAGGCATCTCTCCAAGCAAGATAGTAAAGCTGTGGTGAACAAATTACAGTTGAGCATCGATTAAATTGCAATATTTATGACTATGATTATCCATGGCATGATTAAATATAGGCATTATGTCCATGTATCTATAGACTGTTAATCCAACCGCATCTATAGCTAATGCTCCACCCTAAGACCGCTATCCAGTATGCATCTCAAAGTATTAAGTAAAACAGAGCATTGCAATAAGCATGATGACATAATGTTGATAGTATATTGTTTTCACCCTGCATTCAAAGGACAACTACGCAACTGTCTTTTTATCCTTAGTGACAACAACACAATACAAGCCTTTTTCTCTTTCTGTCATTGAGATAGATTACTTGCAAGATTGAACCCAACTATCATACACAACTCCCTCTGAAGATCACACATCAAACTTGGCCAAAGAAAGACAAATAGATCGGAAAGCATATATGAGTAGAAATTATGCAACAAAGAAACCAAAGGAATCTCAAAAGAATTCATGGACATATCTGATCATAAAGTGACCATTCATTATATCCCAATAAACACACCTCAGATTACATCCGATGGATCTCAATCATTTAAGGCGGCTCATGAGATCATTGTATTGAAGAACAAGGGAGAGAAGATGCCATCTAGCTACTGCTATGGACCCATAGTCCAAAGGCAAACTATTCACACATGGTCATGAGGGCAGCAAGGTTGATGATGATGGCTCCGAAAGTGGATTCCCCATCCGGCAGAGTAACGGAACATGCCTCCAGATTGGATCATCGTGGAACAGAGACTTGCATCGGCGGAACGAAACCCTCTCCCCGAAAAAAGGTGTTTTTGGATTATTATAAAGGCATAGGAGTCTAGAGGCGATGGAGCGGAGCCACAGGGGGCCCACACGGCCTACCCCCAGCCGTGTCACCTGGCCGTGTGGGGCCCACAGGCCCCCCAGGTGGGGCCAGGGTGTTCCGGAACCTTCCCGATGCAAAACATTTTTTCCATAATTTTTCTGGATTTTTTCTGGCTCCGGAAAATGGATTTTTCTGAAAAGTCCAAAAATAGCAACTGGCTCTGGGCACTGAGTTAATAGGTTAATCCAGAAAAATAATAAAATTAATATAAATTGATACCAAAAGTATATAAGGATGATATAATGGCATCATGGAACAATCAAAAAGTATAGATACGTTCGAGACGTATCAGCCGGTGGCTTTGTTCGCCTGGGGCGGTGGTAGCTGGCCAGCAGCGGCTGCCCACTCGCGCGCGCGAATAGGGGAATTGAGGAGGGAGAAGAAGGAAAGCGAGAGAGGAGAGGAGGCGGAGCAGGCGGGCTCGCTGGCGAAGAGGGGCGGCGGTGCCGGCCGGGGCCGCGGGTGGTGGGCGCGGGCGCAAGTCTCCTGGCGGCGGCGGCTCTCTCGGGAGGAAGACGAGAGAGAGCTTGGGGTGGGCTGTGCGGGCCTTAAATATGCCGACCAAAATGGACCATTTGGGCCGGCTGTTGTTGGGCCTGCTGGTTGACGGTTTGCTATGCTGCGCCCACTGGGCGTAGTATAGTAATCCATGCTCAGTGGGCCGGCCCAATTGAACAGTGCATGTTTTATTAATTACTGGCTGTTTAAAAATTTAATTGCCCCCGTTTAAATTAATTGAGGGTTCAAATGAGCTCCAAATGACTTGAAATTTTTATGGTAGCCTCTTGAGAATATGACAAAGCCACAGAAAAATATTCAACCCTTTTGGAGTGCATTTATATTTTATTTATAAAATAAATCCATTTAAAGGAATAAATGGGTTTGAACTACGAATGATAGGTAGGCTTCGGGTGAAATTGTGAAATAATTTGGGTAGCTCCCAAATGTCACAAAAAGGCCATGTGCAAAGTTTCAAGGTGAGTCTTGTGCCAAAACATCTAAAAGGAAAATGGTTTAGATATTCATAATTAAATAGAGTGGAAAAAATAAATTAGGATTTAAACTGCAAATGTGTTGTGGTGATTTATTTTAGCTTCCTAATAATATTGGAAGGCTATTTATGAATTTTAAAGAGAATTCACCATGTGACATTCCCTCAGTTTAAATAAATCAAAGATCTAGGCATTTTTTATTAAATTGCATTTTAATTGGGGTCTGCTTTTAATTGATATTGACGGTTTAATTATCCTCATTTGAAGATTAAAACATGATGACATGATGGCATGATGCAATGATGATGCAGAAATAAAAATAACAAGCAAATTCTAAATAGGGTATTAATCTACAGATGAACTTAATTAAGTTCATGTCACTGAATCTGTAGATTAATTGTAGTAAAATGTTGAGTTGATTGGTGCTATATTCAATTCAAAAGAGAGGGTACACGCGGCGCCTTGGGGTGGCTTAATTAACTAGAACTGCAGTTAAGCAAGTTTCCACTTCCCTGCCTCGGCTGCCCGCCGCTCATTAGTCAAATTGTACTCCATTCATAATTAAGCAAGCCCGCTAGTAGTACGTTAATGCTGACGGTCCATTCATACCGTTGGTTGGACGAAACCTCAAAAACAACTCAACATCTTGTACTAGCTAATACTCCTAAACAACGATTGTCATAATGGGAGTAATTTAGTTAGTAACATGCATGTGAAGTCAGCAAATTTGCTTATGTGGCAAGTAGTTAATGAGTATGTTACCGTAATATAACGCACCCCAAGGCAAAATGAATCTACATGTAATTAAATGAAGGCTTGCATGATACCACACATATGTTTCTACCCACTATGAATGTAGTAACATAGACTAGTAACATATGACTTCCCACTATAACCAGCCTTATAAACCCAGACGGAGGGAGTACTGTAGTAGCTAATTACTTCCTCCGTCCGGATTTATTGGGCCTGTTAGACAGAACTCAAGGACCAAGGAAAACTATTAATGTCTAATGACCCGTGATTTGGGGAAATACCAACAGCCAACCAAATTACTACTAGCAGCTTTGCATGCAGCCGGCTGCACGTTTCGGTTTTGCATGCAGCCAATCCAGCGAGCCAGCAGCCAATCACGCGCACGCCGAAACAATGGAGAGTAGCAGCCGGGCGGGCGAGAATGAATTGATTTTTGATGCATGTGCTTGTATTAACTAGTAAGCGTGCACGTGCAACGCACGTATTAAAAATGAAAAATTCTAACAAAATATAGATAGATTTCTTGAAAATTTAGAAATTTCATACAAAGTGCATAATACCTAATTCTTGACTGATACAAATAATTTGATTATCATTCAACATTCTTGTTGAAACAAATATCGCACATCTTTGCGTTAATTATATAATCTCTTATCTAAATGCACACTTTCTCAATGCATAGCGCCCAAATGATTATAATCTCCTGTAAATGAATTTCAGTATTTGAACAAAATATCCAGGCGGGCTTCTGAACATTGCAGTATGTGTCAAATATACAACCAAATGCATTTCTGCTAATCCTATTGTTATAGTTTAATCTAATCAAAAATTAGAATCACCTTGTTGGACAAAGGATTATTTAAAAGGTTAATCACCATTCTTCATACATGCATACAAGTACCGTTCAGTAAAGAACCATTTATGTATCAACAATAATAAAGAACTGTTACTATGAGAAAATCAAGTGTCTTTCACGGAAGTGAGAAGATGCCAGGTGAGAAAATCAAGTATCAACATTTATAATCTCAGATCAATGATCCCCTCTATCTCCAGCCCGTTGAGGATAATGCCATGCAAACCATGCCTTCGCTCTTTCCAACAAGAATTCCTGCCAAGCAAAGCAGAGAAGTGCAGAATAAGAAATTTTGTTTATAGAGCTATCCTCCAAATCCTAAAACACATATAAAAGTCATGCATGACACACTTTACATTTTCAGTGTTGGCACTGCAAAAAAAAAGCATATCATGATTTTCCTACATACTTTCTTGGCGCATATATACGGAACTCCTAACCCAAACTTACCAAAGAAACTGTAGGTTCTTATCAATAAAATCCATCATACTATCAGAACGGACAAATGAGGAATCTTTTACTTAGAGAACCTCACATCGACCATCCGACATGTCCCAATTTTGTGAAAAATAGCAGATCATCAACAAGCTCACACAGCATTGCTCATCAAGCTCTAAACTCTGAATGCGAGGGGAGCTCACAATACATGTTTTCCCCACTGGTTTTCCAACTGGGCAGTCGGCTGATGGTACCAAACCAACTGCAATACATAATAAGCCTTGTTGATTGATGCAACCAAACCAACTACAATACATCCTAAGCCAAGTCGGTTGATACACCATAAATCGGCTGCAACTTCAAATAAGAAAATGTTCAGAAAGAAAACGACAACAATGAACTTGAGATCAGCGTTTTTGCCTGCACCTTGTCAATCTCCTCCGGGACTTGTTGACGCCTTTGAGAATTCTAAGCACTTCACGCAGAGGAAAACAACATTCAGGCAAGTCTCCATCACTACAACAGTGCATCCACCAAGTTAAAAAAAAAGGTTCCCATCTCACCTCCACGGCAAACTCAAAGGAAATAATGGATTTACACAGCTTTAAAGTAGGCTTTTCTGAAAATAAAATCAAAATTCCTGAAATTCTCATAACATTTGTACTCTGAATGACAACAAAAAAAGAAAAGACGATCTGAATAATAGTAATTGGAAGGATAGATCAACATTTGCCTTAAATAAAATTAGCTAGTTGAGGCTGCAAGAACAACATATGAAGCTAGCATGGCTGTAGCAACTACCAAAGTACATTTTAGGCAATCACGCCTGGCCAGTTACAGACCATTTAATCGCTAGTGCTAAAAGAGATAACTCGGAAACGCAGACCTGCACGTCTCCTTGCGTTCTTGGCTATTTGTGTACCTGCCCTTTGTCCGGATGGTCTTCTTCATGTTGCACGGGCCACCACGTCCGGGGCTCGCTGGCGCGTTTGCCATTAGCTGCTGATCCTCCTACACCACATCTCCAACCATTATAAAAGAAGCAAATGATACAAGCTCGACAAAAATATGAATTGGTTTGTTACAAATTATGTGAAAATGCACATGCACCAAATCATGAAGAAAATGCAAGGCGATTGAAAATGCAAAGACTCGGTATCACACATCAGTTCAACATGAGAAGAAGTACACACTCAGAGTTCATATGATGGACATGAGAATAACTATACACAGAATCCAGTTTCTAAATTTTTGAACTAAAACGCCAAATTGCAACGTATGAACGGAACGGGAATTCCAGCCGGAGCCTTCAAAATTTAGAATGTGGCGCTTGGGTGTAGGAAGAGCTACAACAATTGATATATCCAGCAGAAAGTATTGATTGACATCTTTCATGCTTTCTAATTATTTTTCTTGCCCTATCCATGAGTGTAGGAAGAGCAGATTGGGCAAATCATAACATACAAGAATCCAATACCAATTGGCAGGCCAACATTCAGAGAAGCATGTACTAATTTAGCTTGTAGAAATTCAGAGAAGCATGTATTGAAGAAGCTAGCTCACGGGAAAGCATGCCGCTTGGTGGCGAGGGCCTCAACGTGGCAGCGACGGTGGTCGATCAGAGGAGTGGCGGGCGGAGCGGGCGAGAATGAATTGATTTTTGATGCATGTGCTTGTATTAATTAGGATGGATATGGATGGATCATGCCTGCCACACGTCGATCTAGTACAACTTGCGTGACAAGTTCATCGTCGATCGGTCTCACTCATTAAATTTTCATTTCGTACTCACTATCATACCGTTGTTGTGCTGAGTTGAGTTGGACTGGACTGGAAATATCAATTCAACGTTTTGGCCGTACGTGTGAATTAATTAATTATCTGAAAGAATTAAGAGAAAAATCAAACTTTTGTTTCGTCAACAAAACAAAAGTGCCTGCCTAGAAGAAAATCAAGTTGCCAACGTTCGTTGGTACGTAGTCGCTAGGATGGAATCCATCCATGAATTCCGGCCGGACCAAGGAAGGAGGGAGTACATTTTTTTCGACAGCAACAGCAAGCTAGAGCTTTCAACGCATGCATGCATGCATCCATCCCAAGGAGAGCCGATGGACTAGTCACTCTAGCTAGTAGCTTAATTCCTCCAATCCAAGATATTATTTATAATAAAGATGCATCATGCACGTGCACCGGCCCGGCTGGCCGGCGGAGATGTTAGCTTCCTCGACCCTAGCTTGTGTTAAGTTGTCAATACTCCTTTTTTTTTTTTTTTTGCGGGGGAAGTTGTGAATACTCATGACAAAAGAAGAGTCAAATCAACGTGCAACTTCATCTTTATCTTCCGTGCTATTATTATTTTTAGCCTATTAATTCCGGTGTGGATATATAATTCCACTCGATCGTAATAGTAGGAGTACTTGGAGGTCTATATAATGCACCGGTAATGGAGGGAGTAGCAACAAACTAGATTCTGCAGGTCAAATTTAGACGATCGATCGATCGACTTAATTAGCTAGCCTAGTTTAGCTTGGTAATCGCAAATCTGAGGCAATCCGTCATGCGCGTCGCGCCGGAGCTGCCGAGGGGACCGCCTCCATCGCCTGCTTCGCCTCGTAGCACCGTGGCCTCTCTGCCTATCCTGGCGGACGGCACACCCATCCTCCACGACACCGCGCCGGCCCATGCGTCAGCAACGACGGCGTCCGCCCCCTTACAGTCTCCCGCCATCGTCATCCCCTACTCCAGCCCACCGCGCGCCCGGCTCGCCGCTCGGCCTTGGCTTTCCCGAGCCTTTCGTTGCGCCACGCAGAAACCGTGTGCGCGCACATGACAGGAGTCGGAGAAGAAGCTGAGGCGCAGCACCCTCATCGCCTGCCCAAAGGGAGGTGGCGTTCTGCTTTGGGCTTCGACGCACGCACCTCCAGACATGCTTGGCGCCATTGCTGCTGTGTGCGGCGCTGGCACAGATGATGTTCTTCACGTCGTTGCTGATCGACGACGTGACAAACCGGCCGGCGCCATGCATGATCCCCTCCGGCCAGCAGACATGGCTCGTGCGCCCGAGGCAACCCTTGGGAAGGGTTCTTTTGCAGCTATGTGCACCTTACCACCCATGTCCTAGCTAGTCTCGATGCTGCTAACGCATCCCTGTACGCAGTGTTAGGTTGCTTCTCTGTTCCCGTCGTATATAGGTCTAGGTTGCTCAAGTTTCGGGTGATCTTCACGTCAATGATCACCTTGGTCACCATATGTTTGCACTCTCTCTACGTGTTGGTGCCCGTATGTGTCTGTATGAATCATCTATCCTTTAAGATAATAATCTCATGGAATGTGCGAGGTTTAGGTGATGATAACAACTGTGCCGACGTTCTCTCCCAACTAATTACGAACATAAAACCGGACCTAGCTCTACTTCGGGAATCGAAGCTACAATTTATCTCACCCTTCAAACTTCACTCGTTCATCCTGTTAGAATTAATCTTGTCATTTTGGTTAAACACATGTAATTGAGAGATGCATGCAAGAAAGAAGAAGTCAAATTGGTTTTGACTAATGCATGCATGCTGCCTGTACAAGAGCTACACGTTGCATGAAGCCTCTAGGAATTACTTGTTAATGAAATGAAGTAAGACCCAAGGAACTAAGTCGGCAGGCTAGAGGAGAAGTTCAAGTTGAGTTTGAACAGAGGTTAGGCAGCTGAATGCTGCATCCTTGTTGGCAGGACAAGAAAGTGCTGCAGAAGCTGCTAGTTTGATGGAAAATATCAAGGATGTATAACCTTAGCTAGCAAGGCAGAAGTGAGCCAATGGTGAGCTGCACACAGGAGGGAGCCAAAGTCAAATTTACTAGCTATGTGAGGAAAGGCTTAGGCCCAGTTCTTTTGCTGGCTTCTAGAATAAGCTTTCTAGCTTATTCTAGAAGACCAACCAAATTTATTTTTTTAGAAGCCTACTAATTAAGACTTGACTAGTAGGCTTCTAAAAAAATATTTTTGACTTCTTTCTTTTATCACTTAGGAGCCGTGCGAGATGAAAGTCTCATGCATGGTTTTGCATGAGAGAAAGAAGCAAGGAATCCTCTTTTCGACTCTGACTCCCCCACTCCAGTCGTTGCTTTTCTTTCTGTTACTTCGAAAGTAGCTGCTTCAGCTTCAGCCACGCGAATTCTCGATATTCCTTTTTATTTCTAGAATAAGCTGGGTAGGGAGCAGCTTATTTTAGAAGCCCAAAAAAGCCACCAAAAGAATTGGCCCTTAGCTGTTAATTAAGCAATGCTGCCAGAGATCCATTGCTTGAGTCGGTTTGTAGTACCAAGTCAGTTTGGGCAGCCTATATATTGAGGCCCTGTGTGTGTTTAGAGAGAACCAAGCTTGTCTGTGCCAAGATGTAGCCACTCTAGTACATGGATATATAGAGCACATGTGTGTGTATCATGTGTGCATATGTGTGTGATGATAAGAGAGAGACTAGAGCTAAGTGAATTCGTTCTAGTATTTAGAAGGGTGTGTGAAGATAAGAGAGAGACTAGAGCGAAGCAGCACGTCTAAAACTCCTGTGTCTCCTGTGTGTGTTGTGTGAGCTGTGTGAAACAGCCACAAGAGAGAAG
Source organism: Elymus sibiricus (assembly GCA_039707655.1). Taxonomy (NCBI): domain Eukaryota; kingdom Viridiplantae; phylum Streptophyta; class Magnoliopsida; order Poales; family Poaceae; genus Elymus; species Elymus sibiricus. Next base: position 516,668,911 of record CM077672.1, on the reverse strand, counting down.
GGAGCTGAGAGATTCAGCCAAAAGAGAAGGAAGCTGAGAGATTTGGCTGGAGTTGAGTGAATCAGCTCCAACACATCCCATGCACGTTCCCTTAACCAATCAACCTGATCAGCCCGCGAACGCTAACTCACTTCAAATCCTTTCGCACTCCCACCACTGTTTCTCCACATCTCTCTCAATCACATCAAGCCCTTTCCCGTGACATTTCATCGTCACAAACGTTTATGCCCCAGCCAACGGAGAATAAAAAAACGGAATTCTTACAAGAGCTAAAAGATATAGCCCCTAACTCGAATGTCCCCTGGTTAATTTTAGGTGATTTTAATCTTATCCGCTTCCCCGACGAAAAAAAAACAAAGACAACTTCCATCTAACGGAAGCCAGACTCTTCAACGAGGCCATCGCCGACCTAGCATTGATAGAACTCCCTCTGCTTGACCAAAAATTCACCTGGTCAAATAACTGCCAATCGCCGACCCTAGAACGACTAGACTGCACCTTCTTTAAGCTTGGGAGGCAGCCTTCCCCAACTCCGGCCTCTCCTCCTTAACTTGAGTTACGTCGGATTATGTACCTCTAGTGCTACAAGTATCCACCTCCATCCCCTCTTCCTGCCAGTTCAGATTTGAAAGCTTTGTCCACGGCCACGAAATCCACAAGATTGGACCTTGTAAGTGCATCTAGTGCTCCCTTGTAGGTTTTGGACGATTAATGACAAAAGTGGTTAAGGGACTAATGTGTTTGTGAGTATACACAGGTGAAAGTCTCTGAGGATTTGGTTTAACCGAAGGTTTATGACCCCTAAAAATGTTGTGGTAACATGGAAGTATTCGGTGCGCCCGTTGAAGAAGTGGAACGCGAAGACTTGTAGTTCTTCACTAGTTCTTTTTATTCCTTTTAGAGTCAATAGGGCAAACCATACTGTTAAGGGGGGTCCAAGTGATACTAAGACAGTGTGTCTTCAAGTGTGCTCAATCAAACCTATTTCTTCAGAGTTGAAGACTTGGAAATCTCCTTCCAGGCAAAGTCTTGAAACTTGCGTATCGAAGGTGATTCTTCAGAGCACGTATGCTTGATTTTTTCGTTGAGGAGTTAGGAAACCTGTCCTTGAGGTTATCCTAGGGCAAAGAATTTGAGAGTTCAAATTCTGACCGTTATGACAGCTGGTGACAGCACGTTGGTGGGCACGTCCCTTCCAAAGGTCATATAGGTCCATCGGGTTGCGACCCCGGTTATAAATAGCCCCTACCTCAATCATAAGTGGTTGGCTGCTCCGCGTGATTGGAGACAAGTTGTCTGAGAAACTCATCCTCCCGAAGATTTTGAGTGAATCCTAAGTGAGGAAAAACCCCAGAGCCTAATAGCAAAGTGATTGAGCATCACTGAAGAAACTGTTCGAAGTTCACTGAAGATTTGTTACTCTTGAAGACTATGCATCTTCCAGACGGTTAGGTGCCGTTCAGAGCATCCAGCTTGTGGACTGCCGAAGAACAAGTCTGTGATGGTCCGGAGATCACCGCAAGATCTACCTCGAGTGATTGGGTAGATTCTAAGTGAACCTAGCTCAAGGATAATAGGGTGAAGACTTTCATGTGTTTGGAGCACTGGCTCAGCCCCTTCAACCAGACGTAGAGTTGTGCCAACAACTTGAACTGGGTGAACAAATCCCGAGTCTTCACCGATCCTACGGGTTTTAATTTCTTCATCTCACTTTACTTTGTGTAATTTGCATCTTCTGAAGAAATTACTCCTCCCCTCTCTAAAGACTTTGCTGAATACTTATTTGTTCCACTGCAGTTATTCTTGCTCTGTTCTGTATTCAGTTTAGTTGTTCTACTACCTTGTTATCATGCTCTCTAGTGTACTGTTGTCCTCATTCCAGTTCTGATTGCATGTTTACTTAGGTTATTTTTAAGTACTGCTTAAGTATTTCTTCAGTCTGTACCGAATTTGCGCTGTTAACTCTGTTTTTCTTCGAAGAATTAGCTTTTTTGAAGAATTTGTTATAATCCCCCATCCCCCCCCCCCCCCCCCCCCCCTCCCCGTTGACTAGTTTGATCTTACAGACCTAAAACGATGGGCCAAAACACTAAAACCAGCCCAACAGCAAGAGACTGAATGCAAATTAGTAATTTGTGTACTAGACTTAACCGAAGAATTTAGACCCCTGTCTAAACATGAATCCAAGCTAAGAAAAGTGATCATCACCACCCTTCCATGTACCATTCTGCAAAAAGTCCTGTTCTGGAAACAGAGAGGTAAGGTAAAACCTGCCGTCCAGGCCGACAAAAATACATGATATTTTCACATACGTGCCTCTCAACGACTTAGAAAAAAAAATCCACGTCCTGGAGGACCAAGGGCAGGAATTCTTTAACCATGACCACAAGGCCACCATCCTAAAACGTTTTTTTTCTCCAACCTCATAGGGACTACAGCCAGCAACACCTGGAATTTCTCGCTTCTCTCCCTATACCCAGATCAAACTCCACAACTCAGACACCTAGATAACCCGTTCTTTGAACAAGAAATTCAGGAGGTTCCTGGAGTTATTTTCTATCTACGACCAGCCCAATATCTCTGGGGCGCTTGCACTGGCCGACCTGGGGAACCTCTCGTTCTGCAGATCCTTTGGTCCACTGGAGGTGGTGGCATCACTACTAGGAAACAGGCTAGCAGTGGCGGGCGCAAAATGCCCACCAATGGCGGGCGGGGCAGAATTGGGCGTCCGCCACTGACCTTCCACCACTACTAGTAGGTTACCAGTGGTGGGCGCCCCGCCCGCCACTGGTAAGGGGTGTACCAGTGGCAGGCATGAAAACATACCCGCCACTGATGAGTCCCATAATCAGTGGCGGGCGCGCACTCCCGCCCACCACTGGAAATTATATGTACTAGTGGTGGGCCATTTTCCTCGCCCGCCACCCGCTAGGCTGCAAGCAAAATGCTGCCACGGCAGCTGAATGTGAAGCAAATTAATTAACAATAAATAGGATCACATCACATAAAACTGACAAGAGTAGCTTATCACAATAAAGGTCGACAAGTAAATTAACAATAAACAAGTAACGAACAATACGTAGTCATCAATGCGTCTAGCTAGTTAAACAACATAATCGGGAAGTGTATAGTTAAACAACACAATACATAGTCATCAAATTAAGTGTGCATTGGTTCCACTCTCCTCTTCATATAGTCACATCAAGCGCGTGTCTCTCATTCGTTCGACTCATTTTCGCCAGCGTCGACGTTATAGAAGAAGTACCCGGTCGACGAGCGGACCTCCTTGTTTATGATATCTGCGAACTTTCCCTGGATGCGTTCGAGCTCTATGCCTGCTTCTGACGGCGTGGATTGTAGGTCTTGACCCCATTTGACGATGTCTTCGGGCTTCTTGAACGAATTGGCCGACCGTATGAAGTCTTCGATGTGAAGGCAGAGGCGCTTGCTGCCTGCAACATAATACCGTGTTGTACTTGAAGCTTTTCTTCCCACCACTCGATTTATAGTTCCTCCTCACGATGTGCCCTCAGGTCAAACCCCAATCAAAGAGACACTCATCCAGAAGGTCCTGCAGGAGCGACCAGTCTTTTCCCGGGCTCTTGAGGGAATCCATGAAGTAACAATAGGTCATTTGCGGTTGTAGCACTATGAGAATCCAGTGGTTCCTGCGCAAACAGGTGAACATACCGAGAATATGACCAAGTGTAGAAGTTTGGTACGTCAAAACATACATAAAGGAAAAAAAAAGTATGAAAGCATAAACCAGACAAGCACTTACTTGGGTCTGTAAGGCACGGGCAGGTAGTCTTTCAGCTTGTTTAATTGCATGAAACCCAGAAGGTAATTCTTCATGTGCTTCCTAGCATCCTTATCTTTAAGGTTCTCCACGTTCATGAAATAAGGGTCGGCTATCGCGACATTATGAACATTATGGCGTCTGGCCTCTCTAGCTTGAAAAAATGCCCATAGCCTGATTAGGCAGATTTCGAGTGTATAGAAGTTGAACAGATAGAAGATCTCTTTGAAATCCACATATATTTTGTCCGCGTCGAATTTTTCAAAAAAACCATAACCCTTTGGCACCTTGGCCGTGTATTATGTTGGGTTAACGATGGCCTCTGCCTTCTGATTGGCTAGCTCTGACTCTATGATCTTGTCATGCAGAATCTTCATGTCAACCCTAAGCGCGTCGTACACATGCTTCGGTACCATTGGGTGACCCGGGACATAAAAGAGGTCCTGTTGCATGCTCAGCACATTGTTCGTATGCCAAGGACTTCTTCGTCGAACCCTTCAGAAGCGGTGCTTTAGATTTTGCACCGGTGCTAGCAGCCTTTTCCTTACTATTCGCTTTTACATTATTCTTCCGCTGCGCCCTATGTTTCACCGGTTCGATGGAGGCGGGCAGACAGGACATGGCGGATTTGGTCATGGTTTTGAGTGTGGTTGGAGTAAACTTCGGTTTCTTGGAGTTCGGTTGCGTCTCGGGAATGGCTGGCGGCATCTCCTGAAATGGTTCCTCATCAACTAGTGCGCTATCAGCAAAAAGGAGGGCTTCTGGGTCAAAATTATTAGGCTCTTGGGATTCTTGAAGCATGTGATCATCCGGCACATCCTTCGCCGAAAGGGGTCGGCAAAGACCCAAAGTAAATCGTCTTGGTGGACCTCCTAGGCCAGCAATGTTCGGAGACGGCATTCTATTTGGGGAGGGCTTGTCAAAGGCAACATCCGCCGGTGGTTACTTGAGGTAACCCGTATTGCACTCTTCAAGAGGACGCAGCTCCTCGTATTCTTCAAAAATGTTTTGAGGCAGAGTCAACCGCTCGTGTCCTGGGAGCACCGTAACCACGGAGACCTTCAGCACGTTCGAGTCCAACTCGCGGTTGTGCATGATATTTACTGGATGGACTCGGCCCCTTCCCACCTCTATCATATCCTCACTCACTCGGGCGAGGAGAGTGCAAGGACATTGTTCCTGCGTCGGTGGTGGCTATGACCAGTCATGATCCTTGACATTAGAGACCGAGGGGCTGCTGCCCTTTGTGGGAGCGATGTGCGGCGGCGTATGGGTTGCCGCCGGCCCGTCGTCTATGGCACCAGCAACTGGGTACCGACATTTGCCGACCCCTTCGACTCAATATGAGCTCTAACCTGTTCTATGATTGAAGGTAATAGTAGGTCAACACTTTTCTGGCCTAAGTCTTTGAGTTTCTCATCATCCTTTCTTTTCTTCTCCTGTTTAGTCAGCCTCGGCTTGGGGGGATAGTAGTCATCCTAGAAAGAAGGGCCGGCGCCCACCTTTTCCCATCCGTCAACTCCTGTGAGCTTTGAGGGTTTTGGGTAATTTCTATCTGCAATATGAACTCGTACCATTTAGAAACGTACATGCGTACTCGGTAAAAAAGATACGATGGAAACTGGTTCTATAGGCTAATTACCACTTTTTTGGTCGCCTTCTCCACCTCCGGGTCTTTGTAGTAGTAGAGTTCGCTCTTTTCATCATACGTTGAGAGGGACCTAAAATAATTCCTAGAGATCGACTCCTTGATAGCCTCCCATGGCATGGATTTACCTTGCGAAGCGAACTCAACATCCTCCTTTTGCCAGATCGGCTCCTTCCCTTCTTAACCACGGGTGCCGAGATTGTGGTTCCCTGGCATTTTCCTCCAGAGTTCCGTAAACTTCTTTTTGTCCTCTTCGAATTCTTTGGTCTTTCGGTAAGCAAGGAACTCTTCCCATTCCTCATCGTTAGTCTTAGGATATAGCGGTTTGATTTCCGTATCTAAATCCTTTCCCTCGTTCAGTAGTCTATTTGCATGGTATCTCTGCGAACTCAAGGCCATGGTGACCGTGATCATGGCATGTCTTTCTGCCAGGGCGCTATCTTGGTCGCTGAACTTGAAAATTCCTCTCATCTTTGATACAGCGGGTTGGCCCAGTGCCTGTTTTTCCGGCACCTTATGTTCCTCAGGTTGATGCCGCAGTTTTCACGGACGATGGCAGCTAGGACGTTACCCCACTTCTTTGCATTCTTATTTGGACTAAGGGGTTTCCCACCTTTGGTGACTCGAGTTATTATGTATGTAGCGGTAGGCACCATGTTCCATGACCTAGGCTTCCGCAGTGCTTTTTCTTCAGCACCATCTTCTTTAGCCTCCCACGCCACTAGTAAAAGATTACTAGTGGCGTGCCCTAGCCTCCCACGCCACTAGTAAAAGATTACTAGTGTCGTGCCATCAGCCTCCACGCCACTCGCAACCCATTACTAGTGGCGTGACCCCTGCCGCCCTCGCCACTAGTAATATCTCCTATACAAATCGCGCCGAGGACACACGGGAATTCACCAAGTTACTTTCATCTAGTTCCATTGAGATTAACTTTCATTGCCTTGATAAGTGTTGTGTGGGTGAACCTATGCTAATGCATTGCCCTTACCTGGACAAAATACATACTTATGATTATACCCTCTATGCAAACATCCGCAAATATAAGAGAAGTAATTAAGATATAATCTAACCATAGCACTAAACTTTGGGACAAAAACAGCCCCTTGCACAACAATTCATAAACTAGGGTTTGGTAATTCTGTCACTCCAACAACCCATCTTCAATAAACTAATCACACAATGCTTTTCCCTAGGCCCATAAAGGTGAAGTGTTATGTAGTCGACGTTCACATAACACCCCTAGAGAATAACACCACAACATAATATCAAAACATTGAGCTTTATTCAACTTCACATGATTACTAATAACAAGGCTTCTCCCATGTCCTCAAGAACTTAAAGAACTACGCACAAGACATCATATGGATCATGATAAGTGGGTATAAATATATGATAAACAATCTGAACACAAGGATCTTTCACCGATAAAACTTCTAAGCATCAACTACAAAGGGTAATTAACACCAGAAAGTACTCTCAGCAATAGATCCAAGGAGTTCATAGATTGAATATGGGGATCAGATGGAGATGGTGGTGAAGATGGTGCTGGTGAAGATGATGATGAAGATGATGATCCAGATGATGAATGGAGTGTTGGTGATGATGATGGCCTCGAATTCTCCCTCCCGAAGGGATGGATCTCTGTAAGTGCATCTAGTGCCCCCTGAGGTTTTGGAAGATTCAATGACAAAACCGTTAAGGGACTAACCAAGTTTATGAGTGTAAACATATCACAGTCCCTGAGGTTTTTGGTTTATCCTGCAGAAGTTGACCCCTAAAATTATGGTGAAGCTAATGCTATACATGGTGTGCCCGTTGTGAAGACATTGATGATATATGAAGCATATGAAGCAGAAGCGTAGATTTGTCTACTGAGTCTTTTGCTTTTACATTTGAGTCAATAGGGCAAACCGTACTATCAAGGGGGGTCAATGTGATAAGCTTGATCAAAGTTCTTCACGGTGTGTTGCTCAATCCAAATCTAAATCCTAAACAAACTCGTCTTTGAAGTGAAGACTTTGAGTGAGGACGTTCATTGGTTGTAGTGTTAGAGATGTTATTCTTCTGGACACTAAGTGCAATGGCCTCACTGAGTTGGTGGATTCCTTGCGAGGCAAGGCAACCCACAGAGAGAGAGCGTGTTGTTTCATATTCCGACCATTGCCCATGTGTCTGGTTTCGAGTGCATGAGTGCCCCTCCAACTGTCATGTCGGCCCTTGGGTCTGCTCCCTCGGCTATAAATAGCCACCCCCTGATAACCTGAAATGGTAGGCTACTCCGCGCGAGAGAACTGGACTTGAGTGAGTCTTTTGAGCAACCCATTTTGGCCACACAGAGAGATGGAGTAAATCCTAGTGAGGTTAAACCTAAAGAGAACAAAAACTGTGATTGAGCAATCACTTTGAGAATGAGATCGAGCTTTGATCTGAGGCCTATTACTCTTGGAGGCTGAACACCTCCAAGACGGTTAGGCTTCCAGTTCCGAGCATCCAAGAGTCATTGTGGATCGCCAAGGAACGGGTCTATGAAGGTTTGGAGATTTCCTTAAAATCTTGCGGAGTAATTGGGCGTGGTCTGAGAGGCCATAGCTCAAGGAGAATAGGGTGAGGAGAGTCAATTGCCTCGATGTTAAATCACAACCCCTCCAACCAGACGTAGAGTTGTGTCAGCAACTTGAACTGGGTCAACAAATCATTGTCTTCACCGAGCCTACTGGTTCTACCTGTCGCAACTCAATTTACATTCTGTATCTGTTGCTCTGTGAAGCTATTACCCTTTGTGTTCTGAATACTTTGTGAAGCCATTGCCTAATGTTACTTCTATCCGCTACATGCTCTAATTTGGCTTCACTGTCTGTGTTACATGCTCTGCTGTAGTGAGTCATTTTCTCTGTTAGACTCAGTTACTCATACTATTCTATCTGTATGTACTCATTACTACTGTTTAGTTTGATTGGATTCCCCGAGCTTGTTTTATTCAATCGAAAAGTTTTCAAATCTCCCATTCACCCCCCTCTGGTCGATATTTGCTCATACAATCTGCGGCAGAATTGGCCAGCCGGACGGTAAAAGCGGTCGCCTCTGTTCCACCTCGCAGACGTCGGGGGGAAAATCCCTAAAATTCTTTTAGGGTGAAGGAAAAAATATTGGCCAAAGGGCGTCAGGAGGCGGTGGTCAGGGTACACACGCGCCCCCACCACGCGGTCAGGGGGCAGGGCGCGTGAACAGGCCGCGTGGCCACCTGGTGGCCCCCCTCTGGCCCATCTTCTGGCTCCGGGCTTCTTTACCTCAAAAATAATTTTGGTAATTTTTTTGGAATTTTTGGAACTCCGGAAAATTGGTTTCTCCACTGGTGCTCTTTTGCTCCTGTTTTCCAGCTGTCCTGTAATTTCCCTCTCTGTGTAGAACATGCAAATTAAAGGGAAAAAGCCATTATAATTGAGCTATAATGCAAAATATATCAATAATAAAGAGTAATTTATAATAAGAAATAGTGATGCAAAATGGACGTATCACCCACCACACGGCCCACCCCCAGGCCACGAGGCAGGGGCGTCTGGAGTCCCTGGACACCACCTCGGCTCCGTCTTTCGCCCGATGACCCCTTTTCCACGCAAACCTTTTGGTATAAATTTTCCAGATTTTTTCTATCTGTGTATCACACTTTTTCACCCCTATTTTGGTTTAGAGCTGTTTTCTGTAAGGTAATTGAGGTTATGGATCAACATGTCTTCATCAAGTTCATCCAAGGATCAATTTTTCGAGAAGGTCATCAACCCCTTTCTTCTTGGTGTAATGACACACCCGCAAACCTTGCAATACAAGGATGGGGTTCTACACATCATGCACCAAGAAGCACCCGAGAAGGTGGGAGAGAAGATGGCAGGCTCGAAGAGGTCGAACAAGAAATATTTGTATGCGAGGGCAAGGTTGAGCGTGGTTTGGAGGCAAATCACTCTATGATCTCGGAGCTGACCAAGACTCATCATGACGATCTTGCTGCACTTTGGGAGGAGATTCACCGTCTGCATGTCAAGACTGAACATCTCCAAGCACAACATTATGATGTCCAAAACCAGAACAGTGCGTATGAAACTCGGTTTAAGATGATGGGATTGGCTTCTACCTACAGGACACAGGAAACTTCTTCATAGATGGATGACCTATGCCTTGGAAGTTGAATGATCTTACTCTTGAATCTTAACCAACATCATCACCAAAGGACCAAGCATGAGTATATGGGTAAAGGCAACCTCCTAAGGTTGTTCCAAGCTTGGGGAAGGTGCGACGGTATTATTTTACATCGTTCTTATTTTTTCTCTTTTATCTTTCGATCTTTAGGCTTATCATGATTTAGAGAAATTTATAGTTAGAGATAGGAGATGCAAGAAGTTCTATCTGCTCCTTTAGAGCAATTATCAATGTATCTGTTGGTGTGAGGCTATATAATAAAGAGATGGCATGACACTTCCTTTTGCTTTTCATTATTACATATTCTAACACTTCAATTCAATCTTATAGAATTATCTTGTGGGAGGTCATGACTTTACATGTGGGGTATAATGAATAAAAGCTATTGAGAATTAACAAACAAGCATTGGTCACTTAAAGCAATTCATGAAACTTAGCACAAGGAAGAGAGACAACACATGCAAATACACTATCTTGGACATCTTTTATGACTGTGAACTCTCATAGTATATTTTAAAACTTGAACAAATTGCTTTGGCTGGACATGTAAGACAACTTAATGAATGCATGATTGTGCACCTTTTGATTTATTTGTTATGGATCCTCCAACATGCATGATTTATTTCAGCCTTTGCTAGCCAATGACCTAGTACTAAGCATGAATTCTGCTTTTGCATCTAAAAACCCCTTGAACCCAGTCACCTCCATGAGTGTCCACTATACCTACCTATTGGTCGAGAAATGCCTTCCAAGTAAATTGTCATCGGTGCCACCGGGATCTTCAATGGCAGCATAGCAACTCCAGAAGAGCGAGAGGCTCGCGTAAAGGGACATGCTAATGACACGCCGTCCTTGAACAACTCCATAGCAGATGCTCGCCCCTCTAGTTTGGAATACAGCCGAAGCAAGCGCTCACTAGCTAAAATGAGAGTGACGATGCTTCAGTTATTCTGTATACGTACATTTCGTGTTGTGTAAACATTTATTGTCGTTGTGCTAACGTTTTTCCAAACTTGACTATTTTGTTTTTAAGATGCATAGTTTCTATATTGAGAGTTTCCTTGTCATTGTCCTACTTCTTTTTTTAAGATGCATAGTTTCTATTTTGATATATCAATGAAATGTGTAAACGCTGCCACGACAGCGAAAAAGGCTGCCGTGGCAGATTTTTGTTGGGTATGGAAAATATACTAGTGGCGTGTGTGTACAACTGCACGCCACTAATGTGCCCTAGTAGTAGTGGCGTGTGGAACCTATGGCACGCCACTAATAACAATATATGATTATTATTTTTAAAGAAATAAATGTATTAGTGGCGTGTGACATAATAACACACCACTGATAAGGATTATTATTAGTGGCATGCCGCTGATCTTACACGCCCCTAAGATATGTTCTACTAGCGGCGTGCTGGCCCAGGCACGCCACTAGTATGTGGGCTACTAGTAGCGTGTGGGTAGCATGCCACTAGTAACCACTTACCAGCTGCATGATACTAGTGGCGTGCGGCCCACACGCCCTAGTAGGCTTTCTGGCATGCCACTAGTTGGGGGGTTCTGCACTAGTGACACTTCAACATTCTGGGAGATCCACGGGCTTGAGGCAGATCCGAAGTGGCATCCCCTTGATCCGGTGGCGGTCATGAAGTCAAGAGAAGGGAAGAAAAATGGTCGGTACTATCTTGTCGACGGCGCAATCTCCACGTCATCTACTCTCACTCTCTCAGATCCGGGTGCAAAGCACGAGTTCAAGTTCTTACATACGTAGTCTCCCATCGCCTAATACGTCTAGGATTGTCGAACTCGAGGGTTAGTCTTTTTCGTTCATCCTCCCTTTTCGCCACATGCTTGCATTGCAACTTTTATTTGGGATTGCGATGATATACTATTGGCCCAGATGGAGGCAAGGGATCGAGCCTTGGAGGAGAGGTTTGTGGCAGAATGAGAGGCATGGGATCGTGCCTTGGAGGAGAGGTTTGTGGCAGAAAAAGCGGTAAGGGATCGAGCCGTGGAGGAGAGGTTTGCGGCAGAACGAGCTTTCTGGCAACAACAATGACAAGTTAGTTCCTGCCCAAATTGTCCAAGAAGAAGTAACCAATGTCTTTGCTACAATATCTAACACCTTGGCTCTTCAAAAATAATAAGGCTCTTTCTGCCCGTCTCGATGCCGCCGTCCCCTCCCCCCCTCCTCCTCCTCCTAAAAAGTGAACTTGAACTTGTTTGCAACACTTGTGATGTTGTAAACTTGATGTTGTTTGCGACACTTGTGATGATGTAAACTTGATGTTGTTTGCGACACTTGTGATGATGTTAACTCAATGTTTTGTGCGACACTTGTGATGATGATGTGTGTGATGTGAATTTGCATGATATATGACTTGCTACATATTTGTCTAGAATATTTAAGTTGCAGGGCTATATGAGATTGCAAACAAAAAAAGCTACTGTGTCACCTTTGCCGAGTGTCAAACTCGACAAAAGGATTCGTTGCCGAGCAGGACACTCGACAAAGGGGACATGTGGCACTATCTGGTAGCTCCTGGGAACAATTGCCGAGTGCCTTCCAGTTGAACTCGGCAAAGCCATACATGTGGCACGTCCTGGCGCCCTACCGTGGGTCGACCTTTGCTGAGTGCACACCAAAGGGAACTCGGCAAACATCGCGGACACGTGGCGCCCTCCAGTGGACATGTCTTTGCCAAGTACCATATCGGAGGCACTCGGCAAACCTTGTTGCCATGTGGCAGCACCATTTTCATTGGCTGTCCGTCAAGCTACTTTATTTTGCCGAGTACCCCCTTCTAACACTCGGCAAACAGATTGCTGAGTGCCCGACAGGAGACACTCGGCGAATCCCGCTTTGTTGAAAGGTGGTATGCCGAGTAGCCTTTGCCGAGTGTAACACTCGGTGAAGCTTTTACCCAGAGGATATCGCCCTTCGCCGAGTATTCCTAGCACTCGGCAAATAAGCTATTTCCAGCAGTGATGTGTGCACATAGATAGATAGATAGTTTGCCGCTCGCTGCGAGTAACACATGCTGACCGACCACAAGTACAACTAATTTAGTACTAATTGTATGCATGCTATATGTGAAGTGACATGCAACAATACAACCATTTTACAGTGCTTCAAATCAATTTGGGCCCAAATTAGGCAATACCGCGGGAGAATTCTTATAGTATATTCAGACTTTGTGTTTATTAGCTGAGATGAGGATGGATCCAATGTCACACCCCTCCCCTAATCACGCCGGGAGCTCCTCCGGGTACCACGGTCATGGTGGACCTAGTTTCAATGGTGGCAGCGGCTACCAGCCCTATGCTCCAACCGGCCAACATGCGACTGCACCTGGCTTCAATACGGCAGTGAGATACCCCTCCTTCATCGCCAACATGGCGGCGCCAGGCCAGGGTAACATCGGGGATCCCTCCCACGCGACGGTCAGACAAGGGCATGACGTGACCAACGCAGGCCGGTTCAACATGGGGGAGCACCGGGGGGGGGGGGGGGTGGCGGCAACAGCAAGGCACGTCGCCATGCTCGCTCTGGGCGCCACGGCGGAAACCGCGTAGGCGGTCATGACGGAGGTTGTGGACGTGGTCAGGCGGACCCGCTTCCTCCCGCCGGTGATAATTTTGCCCCACCCTAGATCATACAGGGGGCCTCCGGTGATGCTTATGCCTCCAGCGCCTACCGGTCTTGCGCTAGTGATGCTCCCACTGCCTGCTGATAGCCCAGGTCCACCTCCCATCCATCAATATCGGTCTCCTTCACCACTTGAACCGCTCCCTCCGATGAGTGAGGTGAGGAGTGGCCTGCCGGTGCAGCCTCAGAATGGTACTACGGATGTGCCAGAGACGTCTGATTCGGCTGCTGATGGAGTTCAAGTGAAACAGAAATCAAAGAAAGAGAAGTTGAAGTGCTTTAGGTGTCAGCTAACGGGACACTTCTCAACAGAATGTATGGCGAATCTGTGTGACATGTGCATGTCTGCGCTTCACCCCTCCGCAAATTGCCCACTATTGCTCGAGCCATATCATGTGGTCACTTCCTATGGAGTCTATGCTTTTCTTTGTGCAGCTGGTGTCGACTGTAGGAGATATGCCCTAGAGGCAATAATAAATGTTATTATTTATCTCCATGTTCATAATTATGTTATGTCCCATGCTATAACTGATATGGTTCTCGAGTCTGCAATAACCACGAGGCTCGAGGGAAGACTCATATGCACGTGTGGAATAATAAACGGTAAAATGTATTCCTAGTCATGCCTCTAAGACTAGCTCAAGTGTTGCATGATGGTCCTGTTTTCCTGATCATGGGCATGTCTATGCCGGCAATTTTGAGGGCACAATGTTAGAAGAACACTTGTGTTGAATCGACCCAATTGATGTTATGCTATGAGATACATTCGTCACTAGTTAATGGTTAATAACACAGAGAAAGTTAATGTTTGCATAATTCCTTAGACCATGAGAGTGTCGAGTTTCTTCATGCTTGCTTCATGAACTTTGAGGTTTGTTAAACATCATCCGTAAATGGGTAGCTATTACGGCGGCTTACGGGTTCATGAAAAAGTATGTCAAGTAACTTGATAGCTAAAGATTGGGATTTTCTCCTGCGACGATGGAGAGATATCTCTGGGCCCTCTCGGTGTTACGGTATCCATCATCGTCTGGCCAGACACAATGTGATTTGATCACAGGGATGCCGGAACACAGAAACGAGAAAAGAGAACAAAACCGGCAACGAGGTAACTGGCATAGTGGACAACTTGTTGATCCATGGGGATGCCTATAAATCTCACCTCGGGTTTTGTAACATATCGCGAAGCAACAGGAATAGCACACGGTAACTGGAGGTTCACTCGAATATTCATTCGTGTGGGTATAGGGGTCAATATGGGTGTCCACGGCTCCGATGTTGATCATTGATCGGAAAGTGTTCCGGGTCATGTCTATACTTGTAACGCCCCGGACACACCCGCCGGTGGTCGTTACTCCTGGCAGGATCTAGACTGGCCCCACAGATCAATACTAGTCTTTCCTGCGCACTTTGTCCTCACTCGTGCACACCCGGGACCAACTTCCTGGTCGGTCACCCATCCTGAAATTACTCCAAGCTGAGCACGCTTAACTTTGGAGTTCTTTCCGAATGGGCTCCCGGAAAAGAAGGAATTCCTTATTGATATGAGTAGTCTATCATCCCTATTAAGCCAGACTATCACATACACCCCCATTCATAGGAACCGACGTCCTCGTCGGGCCATAGGAACGTTCCCTCTTGGCACATACGTCTGTGCGTCCAGTCCGGCATATGTGCCATGCCATGTGCCACGACGGGTCACAAACGTCATGCACAACATGACCACGCACCTGGCCCGCAAACATCCGTGTAACAGTGAGGGTCGGCTCTGATACCAACTTGTCACGCCCAATATGCAATCCTATTCTCGAGGAACTCGGAGGCCCCACTAAGAGTAGAAACGCATATTGTAGACGCTTGCAAGGTGGATATAATTACATCGTACCACATACATAATAGAAGGGGATACATATAAATACATACAATCACCACATGAATATATCAATACACAATAAACATCATACAGAAGAGTAGCATCCGACTACGGATGAAATCAAACGAAAAACTCGAACGACATCCACCCTGCTAGCCCAGGATGCTGACCAGGAACCTATCCCAAGATCGACGAAGAAGAAGCAGAAGAAGAACTCCAAAAGCAAACATGCATCGCTCTCACGTCAGATCATCACATTACCTGTACCTGCACCTGTTGTTGTTGTAAACTGTGTGCCACAAGGACTTAGCAATCCCATAACCATGGGTATCAAGACTAGCAAAGCTTTATGGGTATGGAAGGGGTAAAGTGGTGAGGGTGCAGCAAGCACTAAGCATTGTATGGTGGCTAACTTACGAGTACAAGAATAAGAAGAGTAAACTACGCATTACGGTCGCAATCTAATAATGATCAAGAAGTGATCCTGAACACCTACTTACGAGTCAAACATAACCCCACCGTGTTCTCTTCTCGAACTTCCTCGAAAAGAGACGGTCACGGTTACGCCCGCGGTTATGTGGCACTTGGATATTTTAACCTCCGGTTGTAGAGAACTTGACACTAAATCCTAATTAAAATACACCAACCGCGTGTTGAGCCCACGACGGATGCCTATATATAGTGGAGGTACGGCACGCTTATTATGATTGATCACTTTGGCGTCATCATTAGGGCTTTGCATGTGTTGCAATTAGCCACCTCCACGTGCCGCAGGCTGTGTGATCGGACCTAGCAGTCCGCCGCATAGCGTTCCTCCCGCACGCGCAAATACCATTAGAGGTGGTGCAATTGTGCCACTCCGGCGAACCTGTTCGTGGGAGTTGGTGATCGGCTATACGTGGGAGATCGACGAGGAGGAGACGACTCCGGTGACGCGCTGCCACGACTCTACTTCCGCTGCACGGCACTGCGCGTCTAGTGGTAATGATCTGCGATCCATCTCTGTTAGCATGTTCCTGATTGTTCTGCGGGTAGGAAAATTTTAATTTGCAGTCGACGCACCCTACCGTAGAACCCAACATCCCCGCAGCTAGGATTTACAACCTCCCAACCATGAGGATGTACTCCCTCGTCGGACAGCCCTTCGGGAGGCGGTCGGACAGTCCCTCGGACAATGTCCCGGACAGCCCTTCGGGAGGACCCTCGAAACTCAGACGGTCTCGGACAGCCCTTCGGGAGGACCCTCGAAACTCGGATGGTCACTCGGACAGCCCTTCGGGAGGCACTCTCAAACTAAGACCGAAACTACGATCTCTCTACAGGGTTGCACACATACGGTGTCAGCTATCAGGCAGGGCTTCGCCGTCCAGAACTAGTTCCTGCCGGAACCCAGACAGCCTTTCGGCTCTACGAAACTATTTCGTGGGAGGGAGAGAGAGAGATCCAGACGAGCATGGCATGTGTATGAGAGCAAGGGATGAGTGTGGAGTGCACCCCTCCACCTCTATTTATAGGAAAGCCAAGGGGTAAAGTTGGCATTCAAAAATACCAAAAGTACCCCCACTTTATGTCTTACATAAAAAGAATAAAGCAAAAAGGGATGGCATGTGGAGCTCCAAGGAGCTCCACCTCCTTTGACCGGCCACCCCTTGGGGGCCCCCCATGAGGGGCTTCCTTGGCCCCCAAGCCCTTCTAGAAGCCTTTTGGAAAATATCCCAACAAGTGGCTTTCCATAAAAATATCCATAAAGTGATTTTCACTATTCACGAAACCAATTTTCCGCGACCATTAAATCCGAAAATATTTCTGTGGGTCTTAGAATAATTCCAGTACCCACACAAATGATTTTGGACGCGTTCCGAAACAATTTCGGATTAGTGATTTTCATCTGCGAAAAGCAACCAAATCGGTTCCGGCAGCTCCGGAAGATTTCCGGTTTTTATCCCGGAAAATTCCCAGAAGTTTCTAGAACACTTCTGGCATCCTCCAAGAATTTCCAGGCGTGTGCCGAAACCAATTTGACTTAATGGTATCCCCTGAAACAACTTTTCAGATTTACCGGAACTATTCCGGTGTCCTCTCCGGAACGTTTCCGTTGTGTCCGAAACTTTTTCGGTGATTTTCTCTCAGACTCCGCATCTAGTATTCAGCAGATAGATGACCCTTAAGCATGTGACCCTATAGGTTCGGTGAAGTATAGACATGACCCGGAACACTTTCTGATCAATGATCAACATCGGAGCCGTGGACACCCATATTGACCCCTATACCCACACGAATGAATATTCGAGTGAACCTCCAGTTGCCGTGTGCTATTCCTATTGCTTCACGATATATTAGAAACTCCCGAGGTGAGATTTATTGCATCCCCGTGGATCAACAACTTGTCCACCATGCAAGTTACCTCGTTACCGGTTTTGTTCCCTTTTCTCATTCCGTGTTCCGGCATCCCAGTGATCAAATCACAATGTGTCTGGCCAGACGATGATGGATGCTGTAACACCGAGAGGGCCCAAGAATATCTCTCCATCGTCAGAGGAGCAAATCCCAATCTTGAGCTATCTCGTTTCTTTTCATACTTATCCGTGAACCCGTAAGCCGCCGTAATAGCCACCCAGTTACGGATGACGTTTAACAAACCCCAAAGTTCACGAAGCAAGTACGAAGGAACTCGATACTCTCATGGTCTAAGGAATTATCCAAACATTAACTATCTCTGTGTTATTTACCATTAACTTGTGACGAATGTATCTCATAGCATAACATCAATTCGGGTCGATTCAACACAAGTGTTCTCCTAACATTGTGCCCTCAAAATTGCTGGCATAGTCATGCCCATGATATGGAAAACAGGATCATCATGCAATACTTGAGCCAGTCTTAGAGGCAAGACTAGGAATACATTTTACCGTTTATTATACCACACGTGCACATGAGTTATAGCATGGTTATTGTAGACTCGAGAATCATTGCAGTTATAGCATGGAACATAAACATTCATTACAAACTCGGAGAGACGAAATAACTGTTATTACTGCCTCTAGAGCATATCTCCTACAGACTCCCACTTGCACTAGAGTCATAATCCAGTTACATGGCTTCCCTAACACCAACGGCTATCCGGTGCTGCTCATGCTTTGCTCATGGTAGAGGCATTGTCATCGGGTCTGACACGTTCAGATCCGTGTGAACTTTGCGTACTTTCACTAAACCCACTTCGACATGATGTCGAATGAGTTTATATTTGCGTTCAATATGTCTTGTCTTATGGTGCGAACTTGGCTCCCTTGCCTGAGCCACGGCGCTACTATTATCACAATAGATCTCCACCGGGTCCAAAGCAATTGGAACCACACCAAGGTCTTCAAGAAATTGCTTGATCCATACCGCCTCCTTGGAGGCTTCGGAAGCTACAACATATTATGCCTCCGTCGTAGAATCCGCAACAGTCTTTTGTTTGGAACTTTTCCAATCAACTGCACCGCCGTTCAATATGAAAACATAGCCTGATTGAGATTTGAAGTTATCTAGGTCAGTCATGAAGCCTGCATCAGTGTAACCACTTACAATGAGCTCTTCATCACCTCCGTACACAAGGAGTAAATCCTTGGTCCTTCTGAGGTACTTAAGAATACCCTTGACTGCGGCCCAGTGTTCCAATCCTGGATCACTTTGGTACCGGCTGCTAACACTTAGCGCATAGGAAACGTCCGGTCTTGTACATAGCATGGCTTACATAATAGAACCAACTGCCGAGGCATATGGAACATCATTCATCTGTACTCGCTCATCGAGAGTCCGAGGACACTAATTCTTGCAAAGCACTGTGCCAGGTGACATCGGGAGTAGGCCTTTCTTGGAGTTCAACATGTTGAACCTTTTCAACACCTTGCCAATGTACATGCTTTGGCTAAGCGCTGTCAGGCGTTTTGATCTATCTCTATAGATTCTGATGCCCAATACATATGCCGCTTCGCCTAAGTCTTTCATTGAAAAACTCTTCTTCAATGAGTCTTTTATTTCGCTAAGAAAATTCATGTCATTTCCAATCAATAATATGTCATCCACATACAAGATTAGAAATGCTTTTGCGCTCCCACTAAACTTCTTGTAAACACAAGATTCTTCGTCATTCCTGATGAAGCCAAACTGTTTGACCACTTCATCAAAATGAATGTTCCAGCTCCTTGACGCTTGCTTCAGACCATAAATGGCTTTCTGAAGTTTGCTTACCTTTCCAGCATCCTTATGAACGACAAAACCTTCTGGTTGTATCATGTATACATCCTCTTTGAGGTTTCCTTTTAGGAAAGCCGTTTTGATGTCCATCTGCCATATTTCATAATCGAAATAAGCAGCAATTGCTAGTAATATCCGAACAGACTTAAGCATAGCTACGGGCGAGAAAGTCTCGTCGTAGTCCACTCCTGGAACTTGCGTGAACCCTTTCGCGACAAGTCTAGCTTTGTGGATTGTAATGTTACCATCCGCGTCCGTCTTTCTTTTGAAAATCCATTTACAACCAATGGGCTTTACGCCTTCTGGAAGTTCTTCCAAGTTCCAAACTTGGTTTTCGTACATGGATTCCATCTCGGATTTCATGGCCTTGTGCCATTCGCTTGAAATGGGCCCCGCCATCGCTTCCTTGTAGTGCGCAGGTTCATCGTCTTCAAGAATGAAGATTTTGTTATGAAACCACTCAGGTGGCTGGATAGCCCTACCTGATCTGCGCCTTTCAGTTACAACATTGTTTGAAGTTTCCGCATCACATGCGACAACTTCCGGCTCGGTTGTAGGGATAATTAGCGGAATTTTTTCCGGTTCCTTAGCCATATCAACGGTTGCTGAAGATTCACTAATCTCATCAAGTTGTACTGTCCTCTCACTCACTTCTTTAGCGAGAAATTCTTTCTCAACAAAGTGTCCAACTTTTGCGACAAACACTTTGCCGTCGGATTGGTTGTAGAAGGAATACCCAATGGTGTTATTGGGATAACCTACAAAGAAATATTTGTCTGATCTGGGATCGAGTTTGCTTGGCTGTAAACGCTTTACATATGCCTCAAAACCCCAAATTTTAAGATGCGACACACTAGGAATCTTCCCATGCCACATCTCAAGTGGTGTCGTCTTAACAGACTTAGACGGTGCTCTGTTTAATGTATAAGCTGCAGTGAGTAGTGCGTGACCCCAAAAAGATATCGGTAGATCTGTAAGAGACATCATCGACCTTACCATGTCTAACAGGGTTCGGTTACATCGTTCCGACACTCCGTTTCGCTGTGGAGTTCCGGGAGGCGTAAGCTGTGAAACGATTCCATGGTCACTTAGATGTTGGCCAAACTCATGACTAAGGTATTCGCCCCCGCGATCAGACCGCAGAAACTTAATCCTTTTGTTACGATGATTTTCTACCTCATTCTGAAATTCTTTGAACTTTTCAAAGGTTTCCGACTTATGCTTCATCAAGTAGATATATCCATACCTACTCAAATCATCAGTAAAAGTCACGAAGTAGAAATACCCACCCCGTGCGATTGTGCTCATTGGACCAAATACATCACTATGTATTATTTCCAATAATTCACTCGCTCGTTCAGGATGACCCATGAATGGCGTCTTGGTCATTTTCCCCATCAAGCAAGCTTCACATGTGTCAAATTATTCAAAATCAAGGGACGGTAAAACTCCATCTTTATGGAGTCTTTGCATGCGTTTCTTTCCGATTTGGCCAAGCCGACAGTGCCACATGAAAGTGGTGGTGGTATCAACCTTCTTAAGGCGTTTAGCATTCACGTTAAAGACATCATTTCCACATTCAAGATTTAGAATGAAAAGGCCCCCAACAATGGGTGCAAATCCATAAAACATATCCTTACAATAAAGTGAACAACCATTGTTCTCAGACTTGTACGAATACCCATCGTATACTAAACATGATCCGGAGATAATGTTTCTACACAATAGTGGAACAAAATAACAGTTATTTAGTTCTAAGGTAAATCCTGAAGGGAGACGTTGAGGCATAATGCCGACGGCTTGAGCGGCGATCCCAGCACCGTTCCCGACGCGCATCATGACTTCATTCTTTGCTAACTTGCGCACCTTCTGCAGTCCCTGTATCGAGTTGCAAATGTGAGCAACCGATCCGGTATCAAATACCCAAGACTTAGAATTTTCGCTAGCAAGCAAAACGTCAATGACATTAACTTGTATAACAATTATACCTTTTCCGGTTTTCCCGGACTTCTTATCTTCCAGATACTTCTTGCAGTTTCTCTTCCAGTGTCCCGTGCCCTTGCAGTTGAAGCACTCAGTTTTATTCTTGGCTCCGCCCTTAGAGTTCCTTTGGGAGCCGGTCTTACCGGCGCCCTTGTCCTTCTTTGGCTTGCCTTTCTTTTTGAAACTGGCGGTTTTATTCACAAGCAACACTTGCTTGCGATTTTTCCGCAGTCCTCCTTCCGCAGTTTTCAGCATGGCGAGCACCTCTTTCGGTTCCTTCTCCATCCCACTCGTGTTGTAGTTCATGACAAAACCGTCGTAAGACGGGGGGAGTGAAGAAAGCATCATGTCCATCATATGGCCCGGTGGAATTGGAAATTCTAGGGTTTTTAGCCTTTCAGCATAGCCAATCATTGTGACCACGTGTTCGCCAACTGAACTACCCTCAGCCATCTTGCATTCCATCAAGGTCTTCATGATATCAAATTGTTCAGACCTTGCGGTTTCCTTGTATAGAGCATCCAATTCCCGGATCATATCACGGGGTTTATGGAATTCAAAACGTTTTTGAAGCTCCGCACTCATGCAAGCTAGCATGAGGGACTGCACTAAGTTGTGATCATCATCCTTAGTGGCCCAAACATTTTTTTCATCTTCTGGGGCATCGGCCGCAGGTTTAGCTGGAAGAGCATTTTCAAGCACATACATTTTCTTAGCGCTCCTGAGGACAACCCTTAGGTTACGGACCTAGTCCGCATAGTTGTTTCCAGTCGCAGCTAACTTCTCTTTCTCTAACATCGGACCTAAGTTGAACGCGGTGTTGCGAGCCATTTGATCTACAACGGTAAACACAAGTTTCACTTAGACTTTGTTCATAATGATTTTTGCACTAGTGAATAAACAATTTTATTCTAAAGTGCGCTCCCACTCAAATCAATATCTCTCAAAATTGATTATGAGTGATACAAGACCCAAATTGTAATTCAACGCCAAGGATGTATCCATCTCAAGTGACGAGAATTTCAATTGGTAGGCCAACTTGCCAATCACATCTCTATGTGACTCTTGTTCATCTTTCGATGGGCGTGTTCCGAGCTCAGGACGATCCTCCAGAACGTCAAGACAACCAAGTGATCTCGCTGCGAGGTCTGAACTCACCCGCCTCACACTTCACTAATCGTTCGTACCCATGTATCCATGTGGTACCCCGAGAAGATAGGTGCCGTGACTGTGCTACACTTGGGAGAACACTAACTACTTGATATTTTTGAGTGAGAGATCACCCTAATAAAAAGCGACTACCGCGCAATCAAGAAGGGTGCATCATAAGGGATAAACATCTCAGGCAATTCATAATAGGATGATATGGTATAGCCCTTTCTGACGGAGAAGTCAAGTATTTCTTCGTCTTCGCCATTTGCGTCGGTGTTCACCTTCGCAAAGATTGCCACCACCTTGTCGATGCACCAGATAATATTGCTATCTCTATAGCTAATAAAATAAGTGCATTACTTAAGGTTGACACACAGGTCATTAAAGTGACAATCATATGGCTCCAGCCATCATGCCGAATCATGACACGCAGGTCATGTTAATAAATTTACATCATATAGCCATCTCATACATAATCGAATTAATATGAGCATTGCTATACCACATCACATGCACATCCTACAAAACCAAGATAGACTCCTGTAATCGGTTTATGCAAAATTTTATTTTACGTGGCTTCTAAGGTTTTGACTTAAACCGCAGCTACCAACGTTTTATCATCAAGTATGATTATTCAAGTCGCTAGATTAACATCTCGTGGTGTATGAAACACGAGATAATAAAATCTCGAGCCCCATACTAAACTTTGTCATACGCATGACCCCCATGCAGATCATATCTGCATTGCCCTTTCGTCTGTGAATTTCATCTTTCTTTTGACTATGGCGGAACCCAAATGTCGGTGTAAAAACTGGCAGACCTCGGGGTAGGGGGTCCCGAGATGTGGATATGGGATCGATGGTAACAGAGACAATGGAGACGATGTTTACCCAGGTTCGGGCCCTCTTAATGGAGGTAAAACCCTACGTCATGCTTCTGCTATATTGAAGAAGATGTATTGAGTACAGAGTTGATCTACCTCGAGATCGTAATGTGAGTCTAACTCCTATGGCTAGGTAAGCAATGTTGCATATATCCCCTATCACGGACTAAACCCTATGGCTTATATACACGCCAGGGAGGGTATCTAGGGTTACAAGGTCGGTATCTAGGAGCAAGGCGGCTAGAGAAATCTTGAAGTGTACTACAAGTCTTTGGTAGAGGCATCCTTGATCACGTCCCCCATGTATGGCCTCTGGAGTCCATCTTGGTCACGCACGAGGGTACATCGGCCCAACCGAGGAGTCGGGTCGGCCCGGTTAGCACCCCCTAATCCAGGACACAGTCAGTAGCCCCCGAACTAGTCTTCTACGCCGAGGACGATGGTCGGCAGGTATTACTTCGGATCCGGAGTCTTTGGCTTGACAGACGAGTTCCACTTTACATTTCGGATTTTCTTTAACAGAACATCGATATCTGTGGTCCAACCGAGCTGGTACCCTGCCCGAGGGGTGTAGGTATCTTAGCCTCGAAGGCTGGTCGTACATGTATGAACAATCCAATCCTGTCTGACAACCTTAGCGGAGAGGCTCGCCCCATGATGGGTCGAGCAGCTACTGCCTCATCCTCAAATCGCAGTTTGAGACAGCTTATTTACTGGCACGTCCCTTCGAAACAGAGATCATGCCCGCTTTCTTAGGGATATCATCAAGATTTTGTTTCCCTGCATATGTTTCAATGGCATTTTGGATAGCGGCCGCGAATTTATCGGCGCAGCAGGGGGACTCTTGGCCTTTTACAGGTCTATAAAAACCAAAGGGAGAACAGCGCAACGACACACGCTCCCATTCCTTCCCTATTGCTACGCCGTCTAGCTCCAGCGCCCAGATCCAACTAGCACGCCTGCCTCTTTCGCGAGCTTAGCTTCTCAACCAGCCATGGCCGACACCCTCAAAGGGCACTAGGGCGGTTCCATGGTGACAGCGGCGACTATCGCCGAGCTACGTGACGCGGGGTATCTAGCCCCCACCATCGCTGCCCGCGCTCCAGAGGCCAACCAGCGGGTGC
The DNA here is from genome assembly GCA_039707655.1 of Elymus sibiricus. Classification (NCBI taxonomy): domain Eukaryota; kingdom Viridiplantae; phylum Streptophyta; class Magnoliopsida; order Poales; family Poaceae; genus Elymus; species Elymus sibiricus. The sequence continues at coordinate 516,644,371 of CM077672.1, read as the reverse complement.
CCGTTCCCAACGCGGGGGAACGGGTGGTCTTCGTCCCCCACCTCATCCGAGGCCTGGGGTTCCCGCTGCACCCCTTTGTGCGTGGGGTAATGTACTATTATGGGTTATATTTCCACCATCTGGCCCCTAACTCCGTTCTCCACCTCACCGCTTTCATAACGGTTTGCGAGGCCTTTCTTCGCTATGAGCCGCACTTCGGCTTATGGCTGAAGCTCTTCGGGATCAAACCGAAGTCAAGTGGCTCGGAGCTCGCGGAGTGCGGAGGGGCCATGATCAGCAAGAACCAGGGAGCCACCTGGTTCAAGGGTACCTTCATCGAGACGGTGAAGGAATGGCAGAGGGAGTGGTTTTATATCACTGAACCTCTTGCTCCTGGTCAAACCGAAGTCCCGGCCTTCTCGGCCGGGCCACCCAAGAAACTCAAGTCCTGGAAGGAGAAGGGCGTTGCTTGGGGGAAGCCACAAGAGGTGGAGACCCTGGTTGATAGGATCCTGTGGTGGTCCACGGCGAGGAAGGTTGAGCTGGCCGACGTCATCAACGTCATGCTCAACCGTCGGATACTCCCTCTCCAATTTCGGGCTACCCCAATGTGGGCGCAAAAGCCCAAGGACATGGACACCATCAATACTTTCTTCCGCTCCACCTTGGCAGCCATGTGGTCCAGGCTCAAGAAGTTAGCCAAGGATAAGATTCCCCCCGCGGGGTAGGACCGCGGTCTCGAACACGGGTACGAAGCCCCCCCGGTAAGTAGTCTTGCCCTTCAATATTTGTTTTGTTCGCTCATTGTGACGAGGAGCTAAGTCTTTGCTTAAACTGTCGTGTTATGACGTTTTCTAGAAATGGTCGGCCTGGGTGAAAGGGGTAAGATGCCCAGCCCCACTGCCGGAGCAGCCCCCAACTCCCCTGCTCTCGGCGCTTCTGACCGAGGAGCCACATGTGGTGGCCTCCAAAGGGACGAAGTCCCTGTCGTGGTATTTTCACGGCAGATGCCATAAGATGGCTAAAGAGGTGGGGCTACGAGAGGACGCCGGTGGGTTCCGGAGGCGAGGTTGGCACGAGCAAGTGCGAGACACAAGATGTACCCAGGTTCGGGGCCCTCTGGAGAGGTAACACCCCTAATCCTGCCGAGTGTAGTATGGGAAGCACAAGGGCTACAAGGTCGCTCCTGGAGCTGTTTGGACGGAGGAGGGAGAAGGGGCTAGGCCACCGTTCTGCCTCTCCGGCGAGAGTGTGTGCGTGCTCTGTGGAGCGAGGAGTCACTAAAGGGAAGCGAAGAGCAACCATGCTACGGGAGAGAGTGAACCGAAGGAAGCGAACCAGAATGCGAACCCCTCTGCATGGAGGCCTCCCTGGGGGTCTTATAGGCCGACCCCCAGGGTTACAAGGGTAATGTTACAAAGGTGCGGGCCCCTGGTGTCATTGACTGGGAGCCGGTGGTGGGGGCCGCCGGGTCGCCGGGTCGCCAGGTGCGCCGCAGCTGCCTGGCGCGGGGCACTGTGGCGTGTCTTGTCTCTCGTCAGTCTGGGTACGGGGCACTATGGCGCGTCTTGTCCGTCGTCAGAGGGAGGTTGGCGCCGTTGTTTCTACAGGACCGCGCCTCCCTGACACCGCCCGCCTCGGGCGGGGGCGCAAGGAAAGCTGCAGCCTCGCCTGCTCTATCAGCGTAAAGGAAGGAGCGATGTAGCCACGCTTGCTTCGTCGCGAAGGCTCCGTCCCCTCGTGGCTAGCCGGCATGGGCCAACCGGCCAGGCCGGGTCACCGTGCCGAGCCGGCTCGCGCTAGGGAGCCGGCGTACTGGCAAGCCGGCCTGAGGGACTTGACCTGCTCCGATGATTTTTAAGAAGGGGTTCGAGCTCCGTTGCCTACCCGGGGTTCATCCCCCCGACAGTAGTCCCTGAAGCTGTGAAGGCTCGCCGGCTCCAAGCAGGAGGGACTTCGCAGCTTACCCCCTGAGTAGTCGGTTTTGTTGGTGAAGTGCGGGAGCCCGGCCGAGCGGCTCCGCTCGTCCGCATGCCGGCACGGCGGACACGGAAGCCGGCTCCCGGTTGCCGGGTCGCGGAAATGCCCATTGGTCGAGTCTTCCTTCATAGGGCGATTCGCGCCCGCCGCGGCCTGACAGAACACCACGTGGCGCTCCGCAGCGGGCGAGGCCTGCCAGACCACGCGCGTGACGGGACGCGACTGCGGACCAGGCCCGCCACGACGCGCCCTCGGCCCACGCGCGAGGGATTTACTGCGGCGGCGCTTGACGGTTGTGCTTCCCCGCGCAGTAAATGTGCGCGCACAGTGCGGAGGAGTAGGGATCGTGGGCGCAAACGATCCCACTCCCCCACGCTCTCTTCGTGGTTATAAATGAGAAGGGGAAAAGTGCGACAGAAACGTTCCCGCACACACTCCCGCCCCTTGCTCCTCCTCTGCTTCTCCTCCACCACGCCTGAGCGAAGTGCTGCCGCCGTGTGCTCTCGCGCTAGCCGCCGCATGCCGCGACCCGAGGCCCACAGCTCGCAGCCGTCTCCTCCTCCTCCTTTCCTTCACCGCGTCTCCACGCCAGCGGAGACCTCCAATGGCGGTGCCGAAAGGTTCTTGGGAGGGCTCGATCATGACCGAGGAGAATATCCGGTACCTTCGCCGCACGAAGCGGCTGCCACCGGCGGAGGCGCTGGTCGCGCGCGCGCCCGGCTCGGAGATGGTGCCACCGTAGCAGGAGGGCGAGCATGTCGTCTTCTTCTCTCACTTCGAGCGCGGACTCGGCCTTCCCGCAAGTCTTTTCTTCCGGAGCTTCCTCGACTTCTTCGGGTTGCAGCCGCACCAGCTCGGCACCAACGCCGTGTTGCAGGTCGCTGGGTTCGCCACGCTCTGCGAAGCCTACCTCGGCATGCTGCCAACTGTTGACCTGTGGGCGAAGCTTTTCTTCCTCAAGCAGCAGGGGGCGTCGGCGGGCGCGATGTCGGATTGCGGAGCTGCCGTGGTCACCGGCCGGGTGAACGGGCCGTTTCCCAAGCTGCCACTTGAGGACTCGGCCAAGAAGTGGCAGACGACGTTTTTCTACGTCCGGAATGCCGACCCGGCGGTGGACGTCATCAACCTGCCGCCTTTCGTCAACGTGGCGCCGCTCGCCAAGTTGAATTGGGGCTACTGCCCCAAGAAGCCGCCACAGGAGCTCCTAAACATCTGCCGCCAGATCAGGGAGATGACGGATCGCGAGGGGCTGAAGCCGGCTGACCTCATCGTGGCCTTCATCTCACGCTGGGTGCTGCCGCTGCAGCGCTGGGCACACCGGATCTGCGACATGAGCGGCCGGCGTGACCTGACCCGGACGTCGACCAAGGCGCTGACGGTGGCCGGGATCGTCCATCGGGTCAACTATATCTCCAAGGCTGGGTTGAAGGAGGATGGGTGGAGCTTCGGGAAGGAGCCCTATCACCGGGAAAACCTGGCACCAGCGGTGAGTCCCTGGTCTCTATTTTTTGCCGCCTCAACGTTATTTCTGTGCCCTGACGCCGCGGGAGGACCGCAGCTGTTCGCCTGCCAGCAGAATGACGACGGGCCGAATCCCCAGATCCTGCTGGCCGACTTGCCCGAGTCGGACGCGGAGCAAGCCGACGCCGAGGCGGGGGAGGGAGGAGTCGAAGCGCGCCTGGCCGACGCCGCAGCCAGCGGGTCACGGAACGCGGGTAAGTCTCCGCCCTCAGAACTTCTGCGCGACTGGCCGGACGACGACGAAGAGGACCTGACCAGAGCCCACGGTGCAGCGCCCTCGGCCGGGGAGGACGCTAGTGTCGATCCTCCAAGGCGGCTGCAGAAGACGGCTGGCGCCGGGCCGGCTTGCGCGGCGGAATCGCGTAGCCGGCCGCATGGGAAGGAGCCGGTTGAGTTGAGGCCGGCCATGAAGCGCCCGGTGGCGGCGGCGCCGACGCAGGAGAGGGCCGTCGTCAAGAAGAAGCGCCGGCTCGCCCCGTCCGTGGGCCAGAGGCGGGAGGTTCCGAAGGTCATCGGGTGAGTGATTCTTGTCTGTTTCTGATCACTTGCTTGTTTTCTTGCTTGAGCCCTTGTGGCGATGAACTTGCTATGCACAGGTCCGCCGTTGACCTGGCATTGGCGTCCGTGGAGGCCGCGGCTGGCGAGGCCGTCTGGCGGAAGACCCGGAGCAGCGCCAACAACCCCGAGCCGGCCCGGACCGCGGAGGAGGACATCTAAGCGCGCCAATCTGGCCAAGACCTCGACGCGGCGAGACGCGACGCCTGGCGGGATCGCGCGGAGGCTACGAAAGAGATGGAGGAGGCCTCGGCCCGGGCGTGGGAGAGGGCCTCCGCAAAGCAGGCCAGGATCACCGCGGGCCCGGCCTGGCCGGAGATGCAGCGGGGGACGGAGCCGGCGGTGACAATCGTCGAGCAGCAGCCGGAGGGGGCGACGGAGCTGGTCGGGCGGACGGAGCCAGCCGATGGCGAGTCGGACGTCGATGAGGACATCGTCGTGGACACGCCACCCCGTGCCGACCGGGCAAGAGGAGGCGAGGGCGGCAAAGAGAGGCGCGAGGCAGACCCCGCACCATCCGGCCAAGCGCAGCCAACGCCGGCCCCGGAGGCCGCGGCTGGATACGCCGGTGCCATAGTGGTCGTTCCGCCCAAAGCCGCTGCATCCTCCGAGCGGCCGGGTGGAAGCGGATCCGACTCCGGGACCACGATGCATCATCCGTGGGCGAGCGCCGGCACCGTTGTGATCGGGCCGCACACTCGGGAGGACGACGCGGCGGATGCCTTGCGCTCGCAACTTCGCGGGCGGAGCGAACGCATGCAGGCCTTCGTCCGGGACGAGCAGGAGGCGGCGCGGAAGCTGGAGCAGGCGTTTGCGGTGAGTCTCTCCTTCTTTTCTTGTCTTGATTGTCGAATCAGTGGGGGCGTGCCAGCGCACCCACTGGGTGTAGCCCCCGAGGTTCGGGCTGGGTTGCGGAGCAGCTGGCTCGAATCTTATACCCCATCTTTTGCGTTCTTCTTACTTAACTTTTGTGCAGCACCTGTACGACCTGCGGGCCGCCGCGTATAATCGCCTTCGGGAGCGGTTCCGCGGGGTCAAATCCCAACTAGCCGGCAAGGAGGAGGAGTTGCGCCGGGTCCAAGGTACGTCTTGCACGTCTTCAGTGGGGGCGCGCCTGCGCACCCACTGGGGGTAGCCCCCGAGATTTGGGCCGGACTGCGGAGCAGCTGGGTCGAATCTTATGGCTTTGCCCTTCTTTCTTTTTGTCCTCGCTTCCGGCGTCTGACCGGGAACCTTGTCGCGCAGCTGATGCGGCCGAGGTGCCGGGTCTCCGAGGCCGGCTTGCCGAAGCCGGTGAGCAGCGCGATCTTGTCGTCGCCGACCGCGACCGGCTCCAGGCCGAGGTGGACCGGCTGGCGGCCGAGAAGGCCAAGGCGGAGGAGGCCCACCAGACGGAGCTGGGCCGGCTGGCGGAAGAGCGCGGCAAGGCGGCCGAGGAGCTGGCGGACGCCGGCAGGAGGGTCGCCCAGCTCGAGAAGGATCTCAGGCTCAGGCCCATGCATCGGCCGTGCGGGAGCACGGGATGCGAAGCGAGGCGTAGCACCTCAATGAGGCCTTCGCCCGTGAGTACCATTTTTTCTTCAACCCGGCTGGCTGAGCCGGCAAGTTGTTTTCTTCTGGCTAACTCGTTTCCTTCTTTGGCAGGAGTCTTCCCCAAAACGCAGGAGGCGGCCGATGCGGCCGTGTACGCTCACCGGGCGGACCAGCGCGCGCTAGGGGCGGACGTCGACATTTACGCCGCCTGGACCTTGTCGGAGATCGTCCTGGCCGGCGAGGCCCGTCTTGGAGCCGTCGAGGGCCACATGCGCCGCCTGTTCGATGCCGGCCTGGCTATGGCGCGGAGCCTTTGGCCGAGCGCGGTGGCGCCGAACAGCGTCACCCGGCTGGCGCGGTGGCTGGAGGCTGGCGTGGACCAGCTCGGAGCGTGGAGGGCATCTGCGGCTCGCGCCGGCGCGGAGACGGCGCTGCAATTTGTGGCGTCGTGGTATCCCGGCGTGGATCTTGACCGCCTGGCGGCTCATCGGGCCGGTGCGGAGGAGCAGTTGGCGGGCCAGCTACTTGGCCTCGTTCGCTCCGTACGACGAATTCGTCTTGGAGCGGACGGAAGACGGCGAGGAGCTCCCTGCCGACGAGTTCGGCCTGCAGCTCAATGATCCGGACGGCAGCTCGGCTGAGACGGGGGCCTACGCCGATGACGAAGCCGAGCCGGACGCCACCGCGACAACCGAGAGGTCGGAGAACTCCAGGTCTGACCCGGCGGCTGCATCCACCTCCGCCGAGCCGGCACCGACCGGAGCCGCCTCCACCTTCGCCGAGCCGACGCCGACCAGAGCCGACGCAGGCGCCGCCTAGGGCTTATCTTTAAATTTCCTGTACTCGGTCACTTGAATTTTGCTAGGTAGCAGGTCCACCCATTGGGGGTGTAGTTTATGTAATGAACTTGAGGCCGCGGGCCCGTGTTGTTTATTAATTTTGTGGTGCCAACTGTCGTGTTTTCGCTCTTGGCTGTTCGGTCTTGGGCCTTTTTCTTGTTTGTCCTTTCTTCGGGCTTCCTTCCCGCTAGCCGGACAGCCTGGTTGCGGACTGTGGCTAGGACGGGGATTCGTCCTTGAGAGGGGACGCACAATACTTAGGCTTTTTCGGACGTTTGAGCGCGAGTGAAAACACCCACTGGGCCGGCTGGCGGTAGGCGGCGCAGCCGGCTGGCGCGCAGCCGGTCGTGCGGTGGATAAGTGAGGGCGGGTAGGGCCGGGTTGGCCGAGCCGGGCTCTCCTCCTTAGCCGTTCTTACGTGACGATGCTTCCGGCCTTTGGCTCTTGCCGGCCGGACAGCCGGGAGCCGGCTGTGGCTGGCGAAGAGAGGGCTGTGGCGGTTCGTACGCTTCGAGTTGGACTAAGGAGAATATGGCGAGGCGCGGTCTGGCTGGCTAGCCCCCGAGCCCCCGAGCCGGCTGGGCCGACTCGGCGGGTGAAACGAAAACGGGGAAGTGTGTAGACACAGAGCTTAGTAAAATGGGAATAGGAAGCCCTCGAGCCCCCGAGCTGGCTGGGCCGACTCGGTGGGCGCCTCCTGTTGCACGGGGGGGGGGAGGGGGGCTTGCTGCTTTCATTAAACTCAAAAGGTGGTGATACATACGTGTGCATGTTCAACTGTAAAACGGACGGAGGAGCTCCGCATTCCAGGGCCAGTTGGACTCCTCGCCGGCTGCATCTCTCTTGCATTTGTTCGGCTTCTGCGCGTCGATGAGGTAGTACACGTTCCGGTCGCAGAGAGCCTTGCTGATGATGAAGGGGCCCTCCCAAGGAGAGGCCAGCTTGTGCTGGCCAGCTGTTCGCTGGACGAGCCGGAGCACGAGGTCGCCCTTGCGGAACGCGAGGGGCTTGATCTTCTTGCTGTGGTAGTGGTAGAGCCCTTGTTGGTAGATGGAGGACCGGCTCAGGGCCAGAAGGCGCGCCTCCTCGAGCAAGTCGACGCCGTCTTCGCGTGCCTCCTTGGCTTCGGCTTCTGTGTACATGGTTATCCGGGGCGAATCGAACTCGACGTCGGTTGGAATGATTGCTTCGGCTCCGTAGACGAGGAAGAACGGGGTGAACCCGGTGCAGCGGTTGGGCGTCATTCGGAGACTCCAGAGGACGGCTGGCAGCTCATCCAGCCAGCTAGCGGGTGAGCGGATGAGCGGCTCGACGAGTCGCGGCTTGATGCCGGCTAGGATGAGGCCATTAGCCCCCTCGACCTGGCCGTTCGACTGGGGGTGTGCGACGGAGGCCAAGTCGAGCCGGATGCCAGATGCGGAGCAGTAGTGGGCCAGCGCGCCCTTGGCGAAATTGGTGCCGTTGTCCGTGATGATGTCGTGCGGCACGCCGTAGCGAACTGCGATATCCTTGATGAACCGGACCGCGGTGGGCCCGTCAAGCTTCTTGATCGGCCGAGCTTCGATCCATTTGGTGAACTTGTCGACGGCGACCACCAAATGTGTCATGCCGCCTCGGGCGGTCTTGAAGGGCCCCACCATGTCGAGTCCCCAGACGGCGAAGGGCCACGTGATGGGGATGGTTTGGAGGGCTGAAGCTGGCTAGTGGCTGCGCTTGCTGAAACGCTGGCAGCCCTCACACTTGAGGACCAGCTGCTCGGCATCTTGCAAGGCCATGGGCCAGTAGAAACCGTGGCGGAAGGCCTTGGCCACCAGGGACCGCGAGGCGGCGTGGTGCCCGCACTCGCCCTGGTGGATGTCGAGGAGGATCTCGATCCCTTTGTCCTGCTCGACGCAGCGCAGGAACACGCCGGTCGTGTTGTGCTTGACGAGTTCGTGGTTGATGATGATATAGGTGGATGCTCGCCGTTGCACTTGCCGGGCTTCGGTCTCGTCGCTGGGCAGGTCGCCGTCTTCCAGGAAGGCGAGGATCGGCCGAGCCCAGGACGGAGCTGCTACCGCGGCGAAGACGGCCACCGGGATGGGATCCGAGGCGGCAGTCCCCGAGGTGGAGCCGGGAACTCCAGGGTTGGGCGGGGGCACGTCGGGGTCGTCTGGGACGAAGATGGATTCCGACTCGGGAGACGGCTTGATGGACGGCTTCCGTAGGTGCTCGAGGGAGACGCCGGATGGGATGGCTTGCCGGGTGGAGCCCATTTTCGCCAGTGTGTTGGCCGCTTTGTTGTCCGCGCGGGGGACGTGGAGGAACTCGAAACCTTTGAACCCGCCAGAGAGCTGCTGGACTAGGAAACGGTAGCTGGCCATTTTGGCGTCTTTGGCATCCCAGTCGTCGGAAACTTGCTGCACCACCAAGTCCCAGTCGCCGTAGCAGAGGATGCGCTGGATGCCGATTTCTCTGGCCAGCCGGATGCCGTGCACGAGAGCTTCGTACTCGGCAACGTTGTTGGAGGCGGCGAAATGGATCTGCAGTACGTACCGCAGCAGGTCGTTCTTGGGGGAAGATAGCACGATGCCGACTCCCAAACCGTTGCGCATCTTGGAGCCGTCAAAGTGCATGCGCGAGTGAGTCGACTCGGGAGCCGGCGGCAGGTACTGGGTCTCTGTCCAATCGACGAGGAAGTCGGTTAGCGCCTGGGACTTGATGGTGGTGCGGGGCTCGTAGAGGATCATGTGGCCGGCTAGCTCGATGGCCCACTTGGCCACCCGGCCAGAGGCATCCCGGCAACCCATGATCTCGCCGATGGGGGCCGTGCTCACCATAGTAATGGCGTGCTCTTGGAAGTATTGCCTCAGCTTCTTGGCGGCGAGGTACATGCCATAGCACATCTTCTGGTAGTGGGGGTAGTTCTGCTTGGAGGTGGATAGCACATCGCTCAGGAAGTACACTGGGCGCTGAACCGGCTGCACCTTGCCCTCCTCCGGGCACTCGACGACCAACACCGTGCTGACGGCTCGGGAGGTGGCGGCGACGTACAGCAGGAGTGGCTCTTTCTCAGCCGGCGCGGCCAGGACGGGCGCGGTTGACAGCATGCGCTTGAGGTCGCGGAAGGCTTCGTCTGCCTGGTCGCTCCACTCGAATGCCGTCGTCTTCTTCATCAGCTGATACAGGGGCAGGGCCCTCTCTCCCAGCCAGCTGACGAACCGGCTGAGAGAGGCCAAGCAGCCGGTGAACTTCTGCATGTCGCGCAGCCGGGTCGGCTTGCGCTCGATTGCCTTGATCTTCTCCGGGTTGGCCTCGATGCCGCGCTCCGAGACGAGGAAGCTGAGAAGCTGGCCGGCCGGCAAGCCGAAGACGCATTTCTCTGGGTTGAGCTTGATCTGGAACCGGCGCAGGTTGGCGAAGGTTTCCTGGAGGTCGGCCAGGAGCGTGAGGTGCTGCTTGGTCTTCACCACGATGTCGTCGACGTAGACGTGCACGTTTCTGCTGAGCTGGGGCAGCAGGCATTTCTGCATGCAGCGCTGGAAGGTAGTGCCGGCATTCTTCAAGCCGAACGACATGGTGATGTAGCAATACGCCCCAAAGGGCGTGATGAAGGACGTCTTGAGGGCGTCAGCCGGGTCCAACTTGATCTGGTGGTAGCCGGAGTAGGCGTCCAGAAAGGACAGGAGCTCGCAGCCAGCTGTGTAGTCGATGACCTGGTCGATCCGGGGCAGAGCGAACGGATCTTTGGGGCAAGCCTTGTTCAGGCTGGTGTAGTCGATACACATGCGCCACGTGCCATTTTTATTCAAGACGAGGACCGGGTTGGCCAACCACTCCGGGTGGAACACTTCCATGATGAAGCCGGCTGTGAGAAGCCGGGCGATTTCTTCACCGATGGTTCTTCGCTTCTCCTCGGAGAAGCAGCGTAGTGGCTGTCGGACAGGCTTGGCGTCCTTGCGGACGTGAAGTTTGTGCTCGGCAAATTCCCTCGGGACACCCTCTTTGGGGGACCATGCAAAGATGTCCTGATTCTCACGGAGGAAATCGACGAGCTCGCCTTCCTATTTGCTGTCGAGGCTGGTGCCCACGACGACATACTTGCTGGAGCTGGGGTCGGCCGGGATGAGCGGGACCCTCTTCGTGTCTTTGGCCGGCTTGAAGGAGGCCTCGTCGGCGGCTAGCTTGGGCGGAGTCGGCATGGCCGGCTGCGCGCCGGCCAGCGCCATGATCCGGTCGAGCTGGCGCCTCTCCTCGGCGATGACCAGCGACTCCGCCAGCTTGGAGCCGGCTTGGGCGCACTCGAGGGATTTCTTGTAGTCGCCGACGATGGTGATGAGGCCCTTGGGACCCGGCAGCTTTAGCTTCAGGTAGGCGTAGTGGGGGACCGCCATGAATTTGGCCATCGCGGGCCGGGCCAGCAGCGCGTGGTAGGGGCTGGCCAGGTCGACCACTTCGAACCAGATCGGCTCGCGGCGGAAGTGGCTGCTGGAGCCGAACAGGACGTCGAACCGGACCCGGCCGATCGGAGAGCAGGAGAGACCCGGCACGATGCCGTGCAACACCGTCCGGGTCGGCTCCAGCTGTCGTGCCTTGATGCCGAGCTTGGTCATGGTGTCGCGGTACAGGATGTTGATGCGGCTGCCGCCGTCGATCAGTACCCACGAGAAGTGGCAGGTGCGCTTCTCGGAGACGAAGTTGAGGTCGAGCACAAGGGCGTAGCCACCCGGCGTAGGCATGACGGTCGGGTGGTCCTCCCGGGTCCAGCTGACCGGCCGGTCGGACCAGTGCATGTACTGGGGAACCGGGGGGACGACAGCGTTCACCTCGGCCGCGTGCTTGCGCTTGGCGTGCTTGTCATCCCCTTCGCTGGTGAAGACGACGTAGGCTGCGTCCGGACGCGGGAAAGCGTTGTCGGCGAGGGCGCCGGGTGGCGGCAGAGGCGGCGGCAGTGGCGGCTGCTGCGAGCCGACTTCGGGTGGTGGAGGCAGAAGGTTGCCCTTCAACAGGCGTTGGGTGAAGCTGCACTGCCAGAGCGTGTGCGTTGACGGCTTCGCGCCGCTGTGGTTTTTGCAGGGGGCGTCGAGCATCTGCTCGAATGATAGCTTGGGCTGCCAGGCGGCCTTGCCGGTGCGTGGGCGCTGGCTTGAGCCTTGTTCGGCCGGCTGCTCCTCTTCCACAGCGGCGACCTGCCGATTGTCGTAGCGGGTCGCCAGCTGGTCATTTCGGCGCTTGCCGTTGCTGGTGTTGTTGTCTTGGCGGCGCTGGCCGCCGTCGCCGGCCGACTTGGGAGGCGCCGGCTGGACAGGGAGGAGCTTGCCGTCTGCGTCGATCATGATCTTCACATTCATCGCGGAGTCGGCTGTGGCGTACTTGTCCGCCACTGCCATGAGCTCCGCCAGGGTCTCTGGCTCGTCGCACACCAGCCGGTGCTTGACCATAGTGGCGGCTAGGCACCCGTCGATGAAGTACTGGATGGCCTGGACCTTGTGGACGCCCTCGCAGGAGTTGCGCAGCTCCGTCCACCGTGTGAGGAAGTAACGAAGGGGCTCGCCTGGCTTCTAGACGCACATGGAGAGCTGGCGAGGCTTGCCAGGTCGCTTGTACGTGCTGGTGAAGTTGCGGATGAACGCGTCTTCGAAATCCAGCCAAGAGTTCACGCTGCCGGCTCGCAGGCTGTTAAGCCACGTCCGGGCCGAGCCGAGCAGCATGAGGGGGATGTAGCGCACGGCCACTCGCCGGTTGCCGCCGGCTATGCCGACGGCCGTGGTGTACTCCGTTAGCTAGTCCTCCGGCTTGGTGACGCCGTTGTACTTGGGGGAGTCGCGAGGCAGCGAGAAACCTTTGGGAAAGGGCTCCTTGCGAATGCGGGGGCCGAAGCACGCCGGGCCAACAGAGCTCTCCTCCTCCAAGGCCGTGGAGCGCGCCAGCCGGTCGAGGCGGTGGCGGGCGTCGTTTTCGTCGTAGGGCACGTGGGGGCCGAGCCGGTCAGCCACGGGGCCGCGCGGCGCGGGGGCTTCTCGGGCCGGCTCAAGTCGTCGAGCCGGCTGCACGGGGGGCTCCGGCAGTTGAACCTGGCCGCTGCCAGCCGTCTCGTCGGCGACGCCGTTCCCGGTAGTTGTGGCGCGATTATGCCGGCTTCGGCCAGACCGATGCCGGCCAGAGCGACTGGCGCTAGTGGCGTGGGAGGACGTTCATCGCGTGTCCCGGAGAGCCCTCTCCGGGTCCCTAGTTTTTCCTGAGGTGGAGGCGGATGGCCGAGCCGGGTCGAAGTGCTTCTGCTGCTCGTTCACCGCGGTGATGAGGTCACGGATGCGCTACTGCTGCTGTTGCAGCTCCTCGCCCTCCCGGAACTCGAGATCCGCCATGGCCGCCTGCGTCGCGCGCATGTTTTTGACGGGGGTGTCGTACATGGGCCGGCCTGCGCCTAGCGCACGGCCGATTGCACTCCCACGGATCCGTACCCGACTAGGCTCGGCTGCGGCCGACGTGAAGCCGTGAGCGCTGTCGTACTCTCGCTGGGCGGACTCCAGCCGGCGCCGCGTCGCCGCGAGCTCCGTGGCCTCCACCAGCAGATGCTCACGGTCCTCATTGAGCTGAGCCGCTGCGGCTGCCGTGTCGGCGTCGGGCGTGATGGGGGCTCGCAGGCTCCGGATCGTCTCGTGGAGCGGGTCGGCCCGGCATGGCGGGGCTGCAGCCGTGGCAGTGGGAACAGAGGCGGCCTTCTCCTTGTCGCGTGGGGAGCCGGCACTAGTGCCGATGGTCAGCACCTCCGCGCGGGCACAGAGACCCGCGACGTCGTCGGGGACGGCGCAGCCAACGGGGACGGGGGAGTCGGCAAAACAGCGCACCTCGCTGGGAAACACGTCAGGGACGAGCGCGATGAAGACGCGCAGCGCGCCGAAGGGGACGATGAAGCAGCCTGCGGGACAAGCGGTGTCCGTACCTAGCGGAGCGCCGCAGCCGGCCGAGTCGGCCGCACGGGGAGCGCGGACCAGACCATGCACGATGTGCTCGCCGGAGCTGGTGAAGGGTCTCATCCGGAACTTGACTCCGGCCGACGCCGCGAGCAGCCCCACGGTGGGCGCCAACTGTCATGGTATTTTCACGGAAGATGCCATAAAATGGCTAAAGAGGTGGGGCTACGAGAGGACTCCGGTGGGTTCCGGAGGCGAGGTTGGCACGAGCAAGTGCGAGACACGAGACGTACCCAGGTTCGGGGCCCTCTGGAGAGGTAACACCCCTAATCCTGCCGAGTGTAGTATGGGAAGCACAAGGGCTACTAGGTCGCTCCTGGAGCTGTTCGGACGGAGGAGGGAGAAGGGGCTAGGCCACCGTTCTGCCTCTCCGGCGAGAGTGTGTGCGTGCTCTATGGAGCGAGAAGGAGTCACTAAAGGGAAGTGAAGAGCAACCGTGCAACGGGAGAGAGTGAACCGAAGAAAGCGAACCAGAATGCGAACCCCTCTGCATGAAGGCCTCCCTGGGGGTCTTATAGGCCGACCCCCAGGGTTACAAGCGTAATGTTACAATGGCGCGGGCCCCTGGTGTCATTGACTGGGAGCCGGTGGTGGGGGCCGCCGGGTTGCCGTGTCGCCAGGTGCGCCGCACCTGCCTGGCGCGGGGCACTATGGCGGGTCTTGTCTCTCGTCAGTCTGGGTACGGGGCACTGTGGTGCGTCTTGTCAGTCGTCAGAGCGAGGTCGGCGCCGTTGTTTCTACAGGTCCGCGCCTCCCTTACACCGCCCGCCTCGGGCGGGGGCGCAAGGAAAGCTGCAGCCTCGCCTGCTCTATCAGCGTAAAGGAAGGAGCGATGTAGCCATGCTTGCTTCGTCGCGAAGGCTCCGTCCCCTCGTGACCAGCCGGCATGGGCCAGCCGGCCAAGCCGGGTCGCCGTGCCGAGCCGGCTCGCGCTGGGGAGCCGGCGTACTGGCAAGCCGGCCTGAGGGACTTGACCTGCTCCGATGATTTTTAAGAAGGGGTTCGAGCTCCGTTGCCTACCCGGGGTTCATCCCCCCGACCGTCCCAGACGGGGAGGTCAAGTGCTCGGACCCGAGGGACTTCGGTCACTCGGTCCGAAGAGACCCACCATTCCGCCGCTCAAGATGGCGGCGCCGAGGAGGGTGAGGAGGAGGAGGTTCCTCCTCTAAAGGGGAAGAGGTCGGCGATAGAAGACGCCGACGTGGTCATGCCACCGAAGGGCTCAAAGAGGCCGAGGCGAGCCTCATCCGAGGCCGCCAACAAGTCATCGGAGAGGGCCGAGCTCTCCGGTGACTCAGAGGAAGGCCCCCTCGCGATGGGGAGGAAGAAACCGGCACCTCGAGGGTAAGCCCTTGTCTCTATCGTCTTTCCTTGAGTCACTTTTTTTTAGTAAGGGAGATCTTACAGTAGTAATCTTTCACACGCAGTCCGCTGAGGGTAATCCCCAGTGGCTCTTCGAGCGGGCTGCCATCCGCTAGCGGGACTCCAGAGCCCGCCGCTTCTCCCCCGAAGCATTACGGGCTAGGGGAGGAGACATCCACCGTGGTCCCCGACGTCAACTTGACGGGGACCGACGAGGTGGCGATCATGGCCGAGGTCAATTCCTCGGCCCAACAAGACCTGGGGACGGGACACCCCGAGGTCATCGACGGAGGGCTGGGCCAATCACTGGTCCAGCC
Organism: Elymus sibiricus; assembly: GCA_039707655.1. Classification (NCBI taxonomy): domain Eukaryota; kingdom Viridiplantae; phylum Streptophyta; class Magnoliopsida; order Poales; family Poaceae; genus Elymus; species Elymus sibiricus. The sequence goes on along the minus strand of CM077672.1, from coordinate 516,629,329 downwards.
GGCATCTACCTCGGCACTACCACCCCAGGCGGAGGCTACTCAGGTGGAGGCACCCGAGGTCCTCCCTCCAGCTGAGCCCCTTGTCCAAGGACGGGCCAGAGCGGGATGGACCGTGGAGATGGAGGACGCCTTGAAGGGCTCTTCCATTAAGGAGGAGCACCGTGCCTTCATAGCCACGGCGCTGCAAGGTTACCGGTCCGCAGGGGCCGGCCTGAACGAGGTTTTTAAGAGGTGCGGCAGCAGGAGACTGCTGCCGATGTAGCCGAGAAGGCGCGGGCTGCCGAGAAGGCGGCTGGAGAGAAGCACCAGGCAAGGGTGCTAGAGGTCGAGGAGACCCTGAAGGGCATGTTCGAGGCACACGACAAACTTCAGGAGGAGGGGCAGCGCACGAAGGAGGAATTCGAGAAGTTGCAGCATGCCTACTCCGATCACAAGACCTCGGCCCGAGCAGACCATGAGGTGCTCCAGAAAGTGGAGCAGATCACCTCGGGTGAGAAATTCTTGCTGCAGTGTGCATTTCGCAGCAAAGGGTGTGTCAAGCTCACCCAATTATGGCGTTCCGCAGAGGTCTTCGAGGATCTCCCGCAGAGCGCAGAGGATGCGGTGGCATATTTCGGCCAGCTGGCGGGCCATGAGGCAGAGAAAGCTTTCTGGGGTCAATTCCCGGGGTCGCCGTCTGCGCAGCTGCTGAATCATCAAGTGAAGCAGCTAGTCGAGCTGTTTCGCATGACAAGGCCGGCGCTCCAGGACCTCTGAGTCGCGTTATGGCCTGCCGAAGCCATGCCGAGGAGTTTATTTGGCCTGACGGCTCGTCTCTAGAATGTCGTGCCCTGCGTTGAGCGCTGGAAGAGATCCGCGTGCTTCGAAGGGGTGCGGAGGGCATATCCTTGGGTGAAGACTCACTTCCGCAAGGTTGATGCGGAAACGTGTGCTGCTGGCCCTCCTGCCGACAAGCCACGGACCGCCGAGCCGTTTTTCACCGAAGTGGAGGCGGGAGCTCGGACCACCGAGGCCATGTGCCCCAAGGACACTCTGTATTTTTAAGTGAGACTCCGGAATGCCGGAGTGCTATAATGTAAAAACTTTATCTCGTGTTTAAATGAAGATGGCTTGAAATTCCATGTATTTTTATTGTAGTATTTGATTATTCCTCCAATATGACGTTTTAAAATGAGAGTGGCCAGTCGTCGGCTTCAGCCCCAGTGTAGGTTATACAGAGGGTGTTCCTTAAGGCATACTTGATCCTTGGCCGACGTCTCGGTACCCGGAGGCGGTCAATGACTTAAATGAACTAGGCAATCGGACTATAGTGGCTTCACATCTTTCATTTAGTCGTAGGAGTTTGACTGTGGGGGCTGAGGACCAGCCCCCGGCATAGGGAATGTGCGGCCAATGCGGCCGAGGTCTAGGCCATGGCACACTTTGGCTAGAAATAAAAGCCCTTCATTTGACACGGGTGATCTCTATCGTCACATCGCCTAACGCGGTCTCCGGATGGCAGACCAGTTTGCGCTTACCCAAATAGTCAGTTTTCGGCTTTCTCCACTGAGGCGCCATGCCAATTAACCTGCTAGCGCAATTGCAGTGGTTCTCCCGTTACACCCTTAGCCGAATACATCGGGAACGTAAGGGGTACACATAGGAGCCGGGCAACCCAACTATTGACCGAAATCCAGGTTCGAAACTGATGCATATAAGCCCCAAAAATCCAGGACGCCGAATACATCGGACTTTCCTACACAATTGCATCTTTTTTAAATACTTCATCGTCCCGGAGCTATGCTGATAAAGAAATACAATAAAGACCTTGAAAGGGCACGGTTTCTTTATTTCATAGTGTCAATCATGTACATGCCCCGTTGTGACGAGAGTGATCGAAAGAATACAACGTGAGTAATAAGGAAGAAAGAGGAAAAACAGGTCGGATAATTACTGACGGATTTTAAAGGATCCGGACCGAAGCCTACCGCACGTCTGCGTTTCCAAACTGTTGAATAGATCGCTCTTGATTGATGACGACTGATTTGCGAAGGCTGATGCCTGACCGGTCCTTTATACACTCTATGTGTTTGATTGACCGAGTTCCTCAAAGGGAGGTGTTTGTCGGAGTCGTTCTGTGTTTAAGGCCACAGGGATGTAGTGACGCTCGGCCACTTCTTTTACAGATACCTGCCTGTGCAGGGGCTCTAAGCCTTCTCTTCGCATGGTTGATCCGCGCGTGACGTGTGGGTAGTTGTATTGGCTCCTCGACGTCCCAAGGAATTTTGAGTGTGAAGTGATGCACCCTGGGGACGTAGTGCCCGCAGCTAGGGCACGCGAGGAGCCCGCATCCCTATTTCAGGTGTGGGGGTAGCTGGCCGAGGTTAACTTGTGCATCCCAGGCTCGCTTCAAAGAGCGAGCGGCGCGTTTATCGCTGCGGGCTGCCTCCTCGGACGCTTGGACCTCGGCTGCAAAAGCCACGGTCTGTTCCTCTGTGTGGAGTGAACGCTCGGTGTTACCGTTGACCGTGACGACACCGTTGGGTCCCGGCATTTTGAGCTTGAGCTAGGCGTAATGGGGGACTGCGTTGAAGCGTGCAAAGGCCGTGCGTCCTAAGAGCGCATAGTATCCACTCCGGAAGGGTACGATGTCGAAGATTAACTCCTCGCTTCTGAAGTTCTCGGGCGAACCAAAGACTACCTCGAGGGTGACTGTCCCGGTACAACGGGCTTCGATGCCCGGAATGACACCTTTAAAGGTGGTAGAGCTCGGCTTTATCCGAGATGAGTCAATGCCCATCTTCCGAACCGTGTCCTCGTAGATGAGGTTAAGACTGCTTCCCCCGTCCATCAGGACGCGTGTGAGATGATAACCATCAACAATAGGGTCCAGAACGAGCGCCGCAGATCCACCATGCCTGATGCTGGTCGGATGATCGTGCTTTTCGAAGGTGATCGGGTATGCCGACCATGGGTTATACTTCGGGGCGACTAGCTCCAACGCATATATGTCCCGAAGCACACGCTTTCTTTCCCGTTTAGGGATGTGGGTGACATAGATCATGTTGACCTCTATTACCTCGTTGGGAAATTTCTTTTGCCCTCCATTATTGGGCTGCCGAGGTTCATCCTCGTCGTCGCTACGGTGTTGGGTTTTATTCTGACCCTCTGCCGCTATCTTGCCAGCTTGTTTGAAGACCCAGCAATTCCTATTAGTGTGTGTTGCTGGTTTTTCTTGAGTACCGTGAATTCCACATGGGCGGTCCAAGAGCCTGTCAAGCTGGCTAGGTCCGTCTTTGTTCCCCTTATAGGGTTTTCTTTTCTGCCCGGATTTAGGTCCGGCGAATCCAGCATTGACCACGGCGTCTTCAGTGTCGCTTCCGCTGTTCTTATACCTGCGTTTATTTTTATTGCGCTTCGGTTTTCCATTGGCGTCGCGGGTTTCCAAGGTGCCTGCTTCGCCGTTATGAGTACTTCGGGCGTGCCAGCTATCCTCTCCCGCGCAAAAGCGGGTCATCAGAGAGGTCAGGGCGGCCATAGTCCTCGGCTTATCCTGGCCGAGTTGTCGGGCTAGCCATTCATCCCGAATATTATTTTTGAAGGCGGCAATGGCCTCAGCATCGGAGCAGTCTATGATCTGGTTCTTCTTGGTGAGGAACCTGTTCCAGAATTTCCGGGTTGATTCACCTGGCTGCTGGGTAACACGGCTGAGGTCATCCGCGTCCGGAGGTCGTACATACGTGCTCTGGAAGTTTGCCCGAAAAGCGTCTTCTAGGGCCTCCCAGCTGCCGATAGAGTGGGGAGGGAGGCTATTAAGCCAGTGTCTAGCCGGCCCCTTTAGCTTGAGCGGAAGATATTTGATGGCATGGAGGTCATCTCCATTGGCCATGTGTATGTGTAGGAGGAAATCCTCGATCCAGACTGCTGGGTCTGTGGTACTGTCGTATGATTCGATGTTAATGGGTTTAAACCCTTCCGGGAACTGGTGCTCCATCACCCTGTCTGTAAAGCAGATTGGGTGAGCTGGACCTCGGTACCGAGGACGATCTCATCGGGTCTCGGGAGAGAGCCGTGAGTAAGCTTGATCTCGGGCACGGTCGTTCCTGTCCATCCAGGCATCGTAGCCGTTGGGCCCAGCGGGGGCGCGTCCCCTGGATCCATAGATGGACCGAGGGGGGCCTATTTTCTTCAATACGACGTCTAGCATCGCGAGGATCCAGGTGGTCCATGGGGTCTTTACCATGACGGCGTGGAGGTGGCCTTTCACCACGGTCTTCTCGCCTTGGCCTGTCCCGGCCTCTAGGGGGCCGATCGAGGTCGTCAGCAAGCTCTTCATCAAATTCTGGTAGGAGGCGCCTGCGTGGGTAAGACTTCGGCGCGCTATGGCATCGGTTTTTTATATCCTGCTAGGCAGAAAGCACTTCAACCCACTTATCATTTAGCGCGTCGGTATTTTCCTGCAGCTACTGCTGCTTGCGTTTTAGGCTCTGGGCCGTCGCGACGAGGCGTCGCCGGAAGCGTTCTTGTTCGAAGGGGTCATTGGGGACGATGAAGTCCTCGGTACCGAGGCTGTCGTCCTCCTCGGACTCCGGCATGTAATTGTCGTCGGCCCCTTCGAAGAGGTCATCGAGATCGGAGTCCACAAGAGGTCGGTTTGGTGTGCCGTTCCTTACTGGGGAGGCTTGAATGTCCTCTTCCAGGTTGTCGGCGTCGCCGTCCTCCTCGTTATCGTTATTGGCTGTTGCGTCATTGCCACTGGGTTCCCCATTATTGCCCCTTCGGTGCCGTCGCCGGCGTCTTGGAGGGGATTTGGGGGTGTCCACCATATAGACATCATAGGTGGATGTGGCGGTCCACCTACCCGTGTTGACCGAGGGCAAGGTGGGTGGTGGGTGGGATGTAAATTTCCCTATCGTCGGCTTTAAGTCCGATCTGATCGTAAACCTAAGCCTTGCTGTCCGAGATGGACATGCTCTGGATGCGGCAAAGCATCTAATCAAGGTGAGATAACTCTTCGGGATCCATGGATGCGCCGTAGGCAGGGCTGATTCGAAGTACATCCGGTGTGTGACCAGGCGTGTCCTCGGAGCGAAGAGAGTTTGAACGTAATTTGGAGTTTTGATTCAAAGTCAACTCCGGCACCGCTTTGGGAGTAGGAGCCGGATCTCTCTCCGAACTAGCGGTCGAGGGGAGATCAGCCGGAGTGGCGGCGCCGGTAGTGACAGAGTTTGATTCTGGAGTCGAGCCTCCAAAACCGGCCAAGCTTTCGATCAGGCCGGGCGTCCGTCCCGATAGGACGAGTTCGCCGCGGGAATCGGCAGTGTACTCGAGGCCTCCGAAGGTTATGACCCGTCCAGGGGCGTAGTTCTCAACAGAAGTCAGATGTCCCATCGAATCGGCGCAGAACATCATGCTGCCGAAGATGAAAAGCTGTCCGGGGACATAGACGTCCCCACAGCTGTTATCGTGATTGATCCGTAGGTGAGCCATCGACCCTGCCGGTGATCGCGCAGCGGAACTCTCAATGAAAGCACCAGTGTCGGTGTAAACACCGGTAGACCTCGGGGTAGGGGGTCCCGAGCTGCGGATCTGGGATCGATGGTAACAGAGACAATGGAGACGATGTTTACCCAGGTTCGGGCCCTCTTAATGGAGGTAAAACCCTACATCCTGCTTCTGTTATATTGATGAAGATGTATTGAGTACAGAGTTGATCTACCTCAAGATCATAATATGAGTCTAACTCCTATGGCTAGGTAAGCAATGTTGCGTATATCCCCTATCACGGGCTTAACCCTATGGCTTATATACACGCCAGGGAGGGTATCTAGGGTTACAAGGTCGGTATCTAGGAGCAAGGCGGCTAGAGAAATCTTGAAGTGTACTACAAGTCTTTGGTAGAGGCAGCCTTGATCACGTCCCCCATGTATGGCCTCCGGAGTCCATCTTGGTCACGCACGAGGGTACATCGGCCCAACCGAGGAGTCGGGTCGGCCCGGTTAGCACCCCCTAATCCAGGACACCGTCACCAAAGAACTGATAGCACTTCGTTGATCAATCAGGATCGCGGATTGCCAGAACTTTGTCAAATTCCACCATGCTGTCTCGAGATCAGAAATACGCAAATTCTAGGGAAGTAACAAAAACATCGGGTAACAGATTTCATCTGCTACCCGCATAAATAATTTTCAGCAATAGATCTCATCTACTCCAAAATTATATTATGCAATACCCATACATCTCCATGTATTCTAGATCGTAACCTGCATCTACGCATAGCACGGCTCATGATGCCATTGTAGGAGATATGCCCTAGAGGCAGTAATAACAGTTAGTTTGTAATGATTGTTTATGTTCCATGCTATAACTGCAATGATTCTCGAGTCTACAATAACCACGAGGCTCAGAGGGAAACTACACACAACGTGCGCTTTATAAACATACATGCATTATGCACGCCGTGTGTGTGGAAACAATAGGTAACACAACATGACTCTATGATTGAAAGCATATATAAACAAAGGCTCATAAGAGAGCAAAGATAGCAGTTATAATACACACAGAGGTCACATGACCCAACACTGTTACAAGCATCAGCGAAGGCGAAATATGACTGAGTACAGGACAAGTTTAACGAAAGCCTAAGAGGCTTGAACAAAAGAGCAACGACCCTCCCAAAGGCACAGGCTGCTGTCTGGGACCGCCAAACTACTCGTCGGTGTCGAGATCCACGTTGTAACCTCTATCATGATCGATGGCCTCCTCTGCAACAATTATTATCCAAAGCAAGGTGAGTACAAAATTGTACTCACAAGACTTACATCAGAACTAGCTACATATGCACCAGTATCAAAGAAAGGGATATATGTGGACTTGTTTGCATAAATGCGAATTTTACCCTAGAAGACTACTTAAGCTACGACTACCAGTATTTGCCATAGGGGGATAAGAGAGCGCATACATGAGTCCATCTATTTGAACCACCATAGCAATACACCACCATGAACCACCCCCCCCCCCTCGACTCACCCGCGAGGAAGCAATCCATGGCACTCATACTAATCTTGGTAAATTTTATTAGTAACCATTAAAGCTGTCCATAACCGCGAACACGGCTATTTGAATGGATTTAACCCTGCAGGGGTGTACCACTGTACCCATACATGTGTCAATCGTCTCTTAGCGTCACATGACACCCGCCCATTAGGGTGCTGACAGAGGGGATCGACCACGACACTTCCCCTACGCTGCAGTCTAGTTCAGGGAGTCACCCAATTGATTTGTACCCAAATCGCGAGTCCGGCCAAATCTCCGATGCAGGCCCAACAGCTGTATGGAAGGCCCAAGCCTATGCCGCCGGATAGTTTAACCACTTGACGAGCCGTGCTACAGCCCTATATGCAATGCCAACATTCATTCATTCATTATCATTATCTTTCTATGCATATGCCAAATGGAAAGCCTGAACTATGTGACTCCTGGACCAGTCTGAGGTAAGGTACTAGGCTGAGGGGTGGACCGTATAACCCCCGTGTGGTTGGCATGCTCAATCTTGGATCAACATAACGAGAACTCGGGTCCTAGTAGCAGCTTAAGTGGAACAACCCACCATGTTCTACAACATGGCCTCCCACCTTCACCTTTAGTCATGTTTAACAAAATTATCTCCAGAAGCACACCACATTCCACTTATCATGATTATCTACCAACTGTGATTCATCGCCCAGATGGATAAAGACTCACACAATACTAAGCATGGCTAAGGACGGCACAAAGTAGGGCTAACATCAAGCAATTACTAAGCATGCTTGGATAGAAGGCAAAAGTAATATAAGGTGACAAGGATAAGCCATGCAAAGAAATAGGTACCAACTAGCTATCGAAGACTAGACAACTGAATCGATACACACTAATGCATCAAAATAAGGAAGAAAGCAGTAAAACTGGGATATATCAAAATGTTCAAGGGTTTTTGCTTGCCTTGCTACTCGGCAGGCGGGCACTACTCCTGAGTGGTGTCATCGATAAGAAGCAAACACCGAAAAAGAAGGAAATAACAATAAATAATAAGTCATTGCAATGCTTAACATATGAATATATGACATGGCATAAGGTGGTGCTAAAGTAATCTAATGCAACATTAGTCATTTTAATTGAAGTGGAAATGGCTTATTTATAGCAATACCCTAACTCCAATAGTTAAAAGAAAAGGGTTTAATCTTGTTTAAACCTAAACATAATTTTAGAGCTTGTTAACATACATGAACATGGCATAAACATATTCTATGCATTTTTCTGATATTCTTGATATATTATACATATTTTTCTGATGTGTGGTTGATTTAATATGAATTTTAAAGTTTAAAGTATTTCTGGAATATTTAGAAATCATTTCTGATTTAAAATAAAGCCAGAAATACTTTTGTTACCCACACAGCGGCTAGCCACAGAGGATGACATGTGGGGCCCAGGGTCAAAGTTGCCTAGTCAGCAGCTCACCGATTAACTGGGCACCAGGGCCCACATGTCATAGGCTCAGATAGCTACACAGGGGGTTTAATTTAAATGGGGCCCCACTATCAGTAAGAGATTAGGTGGGATTAGCGCTAAAACATCATTAGCCTAAACTAATGGCCTCGGGCCCACGCGTCAGCGACACACTACGGCGTCGACGTCGCCGGCGAGCAACCGATGTGGCGAAGAGCATCGGGGTCGACCATTCCGGTGACAATTTGGTGCGGATCTTGGCCCTACGGAATGCGGACAATGATCTATGGCAGCGGCGTGAGCTGGAACAGCCGGAGTTCATGGCAGTGATGACGTGCAGGGCGGCGTGGCCACGGTCTATGGTGGGGGCTCGTTCGAGCTCGAAATCGAGCTTGGGAAGACGGGGAAAAGACGGTGGGGCTCACGGTGAAGCGCAGGGAGTGCCACTATTGTGAACATGCTAGCAGTGGCGGGCGCAAAAGGCTCAGCAGTGGCGGGCGGGGCAGTGGAGGGCGCCCGCCACTGATCTCCCCCGACTGCTAATAGGTTACCAGTGGCGGGCAGGGCACTTTGCTCTGCCCGCCACTGATAACATTTTCATGATTTAAAAAAAATACGAGCAGCGCTCCGGGCCGTGTTGCACCGGTGCGGGTTCGTCCCGTGCCGCCCTGGTGGTGGCAAGCAGAGAAGGCGCCCACGCTCGCACGCTTGTCGGTGGCAAGCAGAGGAAGCACAAGCTGAGCACCCGGCCGACGCCGTCGGATAACACCTCACTACCGGATCCGTGCTGGACGAGGTCCAAGGTGCCGGAGTGGCGGCCACGAGCATGCACCCGATGTTGGCGAGCAGAGGTGGCCGCGGAGCGGTGGCCATGTGCGTGCACCCGTCAGTGGCCAGCAGAGGAGGCTCCAGGCGTGAACCTGGTAGACAGCTTCATGGAAGAGCACCGTGCTGCTGGATCCACGCTGGAGGAGACCGGATCTGCACCATGGATGAGCACCTTGCTGTCGGCTCTGTACTGGATGAGCTCCATGCTGCCGCAGCTCTAGGTGCTGATAGGGAGATGGCTCGGGGCGCTTCGAGAGACAAAGGGGCTCGAGAGAGAGGGGCTCGGGAGAGAAAGGGTTTAAGGAGGCAGATAGATGGGAGAAATAGGAAATGGACGGTGGTGATGGCAATCTGTGGGATGGTTGGATCGACCAATTAGAACGCACCATTTTATCGACACAGGATTGCCCAAGTACGAGTGGCGGGCGCTAGATTGCGCCCGCCGCTGGTAATACAGTTACCAGTGGTGGGCAGGCCAGTGCACTCGCCAATACTATTTTTTTGTCATTTTTTGCTTTTATTTATTAAAAAATTCTAGGAGGAGAAGGAGAAGAAGAGAAGAGAAGGAGGAGAAGAGAAGAGAAGGAGGAGAAGAGAAGAGAAGAGAAGAGAAGAGAAGAGAAGGCTAGACTAGAACTAGTCTGTGAATTCTGACCGGAATCGGTTTTGTCCAGTGTTCACTAAAACGAGCATATCTCCGTCATATGGAGTTCATTTTGGCTCCACGACAACTCAAATCGAAGCTATCGACGAGCCGCATCTAAACAAAATCTATCAATTGTGCACTCAACAAATTCGGCCTCTAAATTGGACTTTTTGCCTTTTGGAGTTTTAGAACATCGTTTGTCGCAGTTTTTCAGACCGGTTCCAGATTTTACTGACCCCTCATCCGAACTCATAATTGAGTGATTCTTTTTGTGTTGTAAATCTAAGTCAATAGAAATATTGAGAAAAAAATCAAAAATTTAGAACCCGTCAAGCACCCTTGCACCCCCTGGGGAAAGTGTCGGCAAGAAAAGGGTTTGGGGTTTTTGAATTTTAGAAAAATGTAAATGAAGTTAGAACAAGATGAATCTTGGCATGGTGTGATGATATGTCATGTAGCTATAGTGGTTAAAATTTGCCATTCTCCGAGGTCTGTTTGCTATATTTAAGCCATTAAATGCATTTCTAGGCATTTAATGGAGATAATTTAAATTTGAACTGCAGGTACGTGAAATAATCACCAAAAATGGGTTAAAAAACCTTATTGGTGGTCTTTAGTCCATGGTTAGGCCTTATGTAAGGAAAGAAGAGGAGTCCCAAACACCAGGTGGCCGACACTCGGGCACGAACATGGTGGTTATTTGCATTTTAATTCTTAAAAATTCAAACGAAGTCTGAAAATCACAAAACTTGGCATGGTGTCATGATATGACCCCTATAGGATGTGGTAAAAATTTCATAATATTTCGCAAAAGTTGTCACATAGACTGCTTACAAACTGGACCATCTCTGAGGAAGAAACTAGGTTTCGAGATGGAATGACCCATATTTGCATGCGAAGCGACCGCTACTTCCTCGGTTGGCTTTTAAACTTTTTCCACACTCAACATGTGCCATTACATGCGACATGTCAAAATTTGGCATTTTTCCGGGTCCGTTATCTATATTTAAGCCATTAAGTGCATTTACCTCCATTAAATACCTAGAAATGCATTTAATACCCTAAAAATAGCATATTAATCCTAAAAAATGCCAAACTATTACATGGAACTTCCAATGGTGTACCTTTAATGTAGAAAAAATTGGACCATAACCCTAAACATAAAACACTAAAAACCTAACATTACAAAAAAAAATGGCAAAAAAAATACCAGTGGCGGCACGAAAAAATGCCTGCCACTGGTATTTGCCACCCATGGGTAAGTCAGCTCAAAGTTACCAATGGTGGGCGTGTCTTGAGTTACCAGTGGCGGGCTACAATACGGGCCCGCCACTGGTATTTTAGGCCAGAATAACCATGGGGCCAAAAATACCAGTGGCGGGCACACATTTCTGCCCGCCACTGGTAACTCAAGTACCAGTGGCAAGCACGTGTTTGTGCCTTCCACTGGTAATTTTGGCCCACGGCTAATCTGGGCCAATGTTACCAGTGGCGGGTGTAAAGTGGCGCCCGCCACTGGTAAGTAAGTACCAGTGGCGAGCACTAATTTTCGCCCGCTATTGGTAATTGGCCAGGTTACCACTGGTGGGTGCAAATGCCTGCCCGCCACTAATGTGACCCCACCTATATGCAGTTTTCCAGTAGTGTGCTCGGGGAGGCCGGCGTGGTCGGAGGCGTCGGGGAACGGCGGTGGCGTGCGGCAGCGGGAGCGGGAGAAGACGGGGTCGGAGGCGACAATTCGGGGTAGTCCTTGCCGATTCTTCCGCGTAGGTGACGAAGACGACGAGGTGGAGCCGGATAACACAGTTGTGCGGTGCGGGATGGCCTTTGGCCACGGCAGCGATGGAGGCCAAGGTGACAGCAGTGACTGGAGCTCGGGCCTATGGTCGTGCGGGCGGGATCTGGCGTGGGAGAGGGCGACGCAAGGCGGAAAGGGAGAGGGGCGACCCCAAGGGCATCGTCAGCGCCTTTTTACGGCTGTGGCGGCCCAGTAGCGGTGGCCGGTGGCGAGCATCCGGCAGCTGCGGCATGCGCGCATGGGCGGATGCCCTAAACGCACTAGGAGAAAGAGAGACGAAGGCGATGGCGGGTTGTGCTGGGCCTGGCTGCAACTATGCTCTGCTGCTGCTATTGCTACTAGGCCGGCCGAACTGCAAAGTCTCTCTCTCTCTTTTAAAGTCTGGTTTAAATATTTGCTGCTGTTTTGCATTTGTTTAAAAAATTCAAAATAGCACCAAATAAATTGAAACCTTTTTGTGTGGCACTACTAGGCTAGACCAAGTCCACACAAATTATCTCAAGATTTTTTGGTGTATATTTCTATTTCTAAAATTATATACCCAATTGATTAGGGTTTATGAATTAAACCAAAAAGCCAAAATTTAATCCTTTTCACACCTCAAAATTTTGGGAGAGCCCACATGACATGTGTGAGGCCCTTGTCAAAACATTGGGGTTTGAGAAAAGGCACTTGGACACTTTGGCAATAAAATTAGGTCTTTGCCGTTTAATAAAAAGATGAGGCTTGGAATTATCCTCAATTTCAAAATTAAGTTAAATTAAACATGATGACATGCCATGCTTAATTAAACTAATACAATACCATTAGCTAGGGCTGTGACACCCGCCTCCACCTCACCCTTCGAGCTAGAGATGGCCAACTTTAACGTACGCCTCCTCCCGAGCTGGAGATGGCCGTCTTCACCGTATGCGTCCTAGGCCCCGGCCGCTCCCGTCGGTGGCGCAGTAGGCACGGCTGCTGCCTCCTGCCACCGTGGTGGAAAGGTGGAGCAGGGCTTCCCTGACCCGACGAGCAGCTGGGAGGATCTCCGAAGCTCTGCGTCGTCCCCAACCTCCCTCCTCCAACGAGTCTTCCCTCCACCGATCCCCCCTCCTATGCAGGTGCCTCAGCAGTCACCGAATCCTGCACGAGATTCAGCCGTGGATGGCATCTCCCACCTTCCTCCGTCCATTACCCAACGATGACGGGCACGGGCTCAGGTGGGATCCCATCGAGATCCCGTCGGCTTCCCAACCGGGCATTCTTCCTCTAACGTATCGGTGAGAGCCACCACCGTGGCGTGTAGGGCCTCCTCCCCCACAGTGCGCGGCTTGAATTGGGCCGCCATGGCCGGCGGCTTCCATGCATCCGGCGCTCCAATTACTGTATCGGTTCCATGCTCACAGCACTAAGACAGTCTAGACCATGGTGGGATGCAGTTCGTCGGAGGCCCACGCACGGTCCGACGTCGCAACCGTTACAGTGCTCGTGTGCACAGGAACGTCTTGTTGACCTAATTCTAATTTTAGTTTAGGATTCGAGGTTGTTTCTGCTAATTATAATTTAATAAAAATGTAATGTTAGTCACGTGAAAAATGCAGTCCACTTGACGAACAAAAGCAGTCCACATCAAAAAAATAAAAAAACCTATTGCAATTCACTTGAGGGATGCTGAAAACAAAAACAAAAACAAAAAAAGGTTAAATGTTGTTCGCTCAACTCGTCCTTGCCAGTTCACCAATTTCGTGGGAAAAAATAACTTTTATGCGAGCAGTTCACTTTTCACCATCAGGAAGTCGTGTGTTCACGCTCAGTGAACTACACTCCACCGGCCCAAGTTTGATGTCCATCTCGACCAGTTCGTGTGTTCGGCTTCAGTGAACTGCTATAGCTGCTGCAGCGCGGTTCTGCGTCAGGTGCAGTTCACATGGGGTCCAACTAAAAAATGCAAAAAGAGATTAACATTTTTTTCGAATTGCTCTTAAACCGTAAGGAATTATTAAGAGTGTTCTACATGAAAAAGTTTTGGCTCGTTGATATCTTTCCAACGGTGTATTAGTTGCATCATTCCGACAAGCGGTTTGAAAAATTTCACGAAAATACGCTCTATGTCACTCGATGGTTACCGCACCATTTTTTAAATTACTTTTAAACCATAAGGAATCTCAAAAAGTGTTCAACATGAAAAAGTTTTGCCTAATCCATAGCTTTTCAATGGTGTATCATACGCGTCGCTCCGTATATCTCGAAAACAGTACCAAAAAACGTGTGCAGTTCCTTCTGTTAAGATTGAAGTTGTCTTGCTCTCTGCTGGAGATTCATAAGTGCTTGTAGAATAGTTATTCTAGTTATTCTACAAGCGCTTGTAGAATAGACGAATATATATATGTATATGTGTGTGTGTGTATATATATATATAAACACTATTCTGATCACGGGATCAGAATAATATTCTCAAAACTACCCGACCCGTCGTAGTAGTAGTAGTAGCTGAACTTCACCCAAGGAGAGGTTCAACTTCCGCAAACATTGTCCTAATGGGTCTTGCGATATACCGTTGGAAAGCTGTTGACACATGGATCACAACCTAAGTTAAATTTTTGTCAAAATCTACACGTATTAAGAGCAGTTTTATAAACCGTTTTTCTTCATACAAAAAAACGTGAATCGTATTTTCGAGACCATTTCTAAGTCGTTTATTGGAATGAGGCAAATAATACGGCGTTGGAAAGCTGCTGCAAATCCACTCATTCCACATATATAATTTTTTCCAAAATTCCCTACGGTTAAAGAGTAATTTGAAGACGCCCGGCCTAGTGATGGGGAGTTGCGCTGCCGTGGTTGGGGAGAGGAGCGGCCGGCGGGATCGGACGCTGGATGACGACGAAAGAGGAGGGGTGGTCGGGGTGCTGGGCGCTTCGGGAGGTCGCACGGCTTGGATCTGGTCGAGGGAGGGGCGGATCTGCTTTAGAGGTGCCCGTTCTCCTCTTCCTCGTCGGAAAAGCCATAGATGCCGGCGGCCCTGTCGCTCCACTTGCTCTGGGTATCGCCAGAGTGGAACGCGTGGATGGAGGGGCGACGCGCATTTTCATAAGCTTTCCAACGCCGTATCATTTGCCTCAATCGGATTAGCCGTTTTCAAATGGCGCCAAAAATACGAGCTCGGCTATTCGGTTTGAAAAATTCCGCCATTAGTGAAATTGCTCATAAACCGTAAGGAATTTGGCAAAACTTTCTATATGTGGAATGAGCGGATTTCCAGCAGATTTCCAACGCCATATCATTTGCCTCATTCTGATAAACGGTTTAGAAATGGGCTCGAAAATACGATTCGCATTTTTGTGTGTGAAGAAAAATGGTTTTCAAAACTGCGCTTAAACCGTTTAGATTTTGACAAAAATTCAACTTAGGTCGTGACCCTCGTGTCCATAGCTTTCCAACGGTATATCGCAAGCCTCATTTGGACAAAGTTAGCGGAAGTTCAACCTGTCACCAAGTGAAGTTCAGGTCGAACAACTCAGGCAGTTCAACTAAGAATCAGAATATTATTCTGATCCCGTGATCAGAATAGTGTTTATGTATATATATATATATATATATATATATATATATATATATATATATATATATATATATATATATATATATATACATCCCAGTTATTCTACAACCTATTCCTGAATAAGCTATTCAGGAACCGTTCCTAACTGCCCGAAACAGATAAGCTAACTGAGCGTCCTATACCAGTTAACTGTCGGGCGGACATGTTCTGGCACCGTTTTTTCGTACTGCTTTTTGGTCGTCATTTTTGAACCATTCATCGAAATGATACAAATGATATACCATTGGATAGCTATTGAAAAGGTGAACCTTTTTCATGTAGAAAGTGTTTTGAAAATCGGCACGGTTTTTAAACAAAATTCAAAAAACTGAAAATTTATCAAACACTTTTTCAATGTTTTTATGAAAGAATTTTTCAAACCGTTTGTCGGAATGATGCATATGATATACTATTGGAAAGCTATCGATTGGCCCAAACTTTTGCATATATAACACTTTTTTAGATTCGCTACGGTTTAAGAGCAGTTTTCAAAAAAATAACTTCATTTTCGACCTTTTTTGCCCGAACTGCTACAGTACATGCTAACTCCTCGAGCAGAATAGCTAACCGCCCCATGCTGAGCAAGCTAACTGCCGGACCGAATAAACTAAATTTTTTTCTTCTATTCTTTTTTTCCCGGTTCAAGTTAACTGCTAGGACTGATATAGCTAACTGCCGAAGATGGCGGTAGTTAACACCAAGTTAACTGCCGGACTGAAGATACTAAATTTTTCTGCAATTTTTTTTTCTCGGGTCAAGGTAACCGTTGGGACTGAAATAGCTAACTGTCGGGATTCCGACAGTTAGCTCCAATTTAACTGCCCAACTCAAGATACTAATTTTTCCCTTTGTTTTTTCTTTTGCCAAGGTCAAGCTAACAGTGGGGGCTGAAATAGCTAACTGTCGAGGACTACGGCAGTTAACACCAAGTTAACTGTCGGAGTGCAGATGCTATTTTTTTTCTTTGTCATTCTTTTTTCATCGGTCACGCTAACTACCACGACTATCGAGGTTAACTGCCATAAATTACCAATGGTTAATGGCCATGGATTCCCGTTAACTATTGAATTTTTTTAGTTTGTTTTTTAGCACAAAATAATACGGAGCATGCAAACTGCTAAGACCGACAAGGGTAACTGCTACAGTCTTAGTGGTCAACTGTCAGGTCAACACTTTTTTTTGGTTTTTTAGTTTAACTGCACCCGTTGGTGAAATTAACTGCCACCAAGTTGAACTTGTTTTTGCAACGTTATTTTTAGTCCTAACTGTCAGGGTCGCCACAATTAACTACCAGAAATAACAAAGTTAACTTCCATGTTTTTTCATAACGAAACCATTTTTAAAATGCGTCCAACTTTTTGTAGATGAATAGGTAACAAAAAATCTGCTTGCCAAGAGAAAATTATGGCATCAGCACACAGGCACAGACTAAACTGAAACTTTTCAATTTACTGAAACTTTTCACAGAATATTATGGTGCCTCCTAACTCACTAAATGCAAACCCTTTTTCTTTTCTTAACCATTCACTGGGGTATCCAGCGAACTGGATGGAGGCATCAATACAACAGTTCATGTTAACTACATATGCGTGTAAGTTGACTGCTACAGAGCTCTTGTTATTAAAAATAAAAGGCTAACTGCTACATGGTCAGGTCAAAAATATAAAAAGCTAACTGTTGTAGCTATGAACACCATCTTTTTTATGTGTATACACAAAAAATAAGATTACCCGATGGGTCAACCTGGTGGGTCATGATTTTCTCTCCACATCATGTTAGCCTTTATCCTCTCACCACCGCACATCCACTTCTCTTATTTATCTCCATTCTGAGAATTGAAGAGAAAAGACCGAGTAGAGTTGGACAACGGCAGCGCAGCAACTCGGTTTCAGGAACATGAAGAGAAGATACAGTGGAGTTGGCAGTACTAGTGTGGCTGAGAGAGAGAGAGAAGGCTACACAAGCGGGGTGGGCTGCTTTCCAAATGATAATCTCCATGAGGGAGGAACCGAGGAGGTTAACTGAAGTTAACTGCTGATGCTATACTCTCGCCGAGCTCACTGCGGACAAAGAGGAAGAAAGAGGGAGTAGCGCAGGCGGTGGCCGCGTGTCGCCGCTACCGCGCGCGCCCGACGACGCTCCTGGCCGGATCCATGTGCCCCACCTCCCGTGCCTCCTCCATGGCACACACACACACACGAGCTCTCCTAACTGCCGCCGCGGCCGCGGCTAACTGGCACTGAAGAAATTGATGGTGGGCTCGAGGCCGTCGTTCTGCTCTGGCCGACATGGAGGAAGATGCCCACGAGACGAGGTGGTGCCCGGCGACGCGTATCAGGCAACCAATCAAGATTCTAAGCGGAAGTTAACTGAAGTTAACTACAAAACTTAACTGCAGGCACACCGGAAGCAGCCTCTGGTTTTTCTACAACCAAGCTGAGTCACCATGGACATCGAGCGGCAGCGGCGAGTTGTGGCCCATTGCAGGGGGTGCGCGCAAGCTACTGCAGTGGGAGGCACACCCTTGTTGGCGAGAGGCAGCACCACCATTTTCGGCAGCCCTCGCTCCTGCCATGTGTGCCGCATCTCCAACCGCATCGGAGCCGGAGATGCCAGGGGCGTCGACGAAGAAATTTTTCGAGGGTTGGGGCAGCGCTCGCTGGATCGGAGGCTGGGGCAGCGCTCGCCGGATCCGGGCTGGAGAGGAGAGACTAGGGCGGCACTCACCGGATCCGAGTTGGAGAGGAGAAGCTGGTGCGGTGCTGGATGTATGGGGAGGTGTGCAGAGCGCCGAACATCAGCGGAGGTGTCCCGCGGGTAATGGAAACGCCCGGCCTAGTGATGGGGAGTTGCACTGCCGTGGTTGGGGAGAGGAGCGGCCGGCGGGATCGGACGCTGGATGACGACGAAAGAGGAGGGGTGGTCGGGGTGCTGGGTGCTTGGGGAGGTCGCACGGCCTGGATCCAACGAAAAAAATAGCGTGCTATTTCGGCGTTTAAACTTCGCTATAGCGTATTTGAGGGTGCCACGTTACGTTTTACCCATTTTTCACGCTATGACGCTATTCTCGCTATTGCGTGCTATAATGGCGCTAAACGCAAAAACGTTTTAGCGTTTTTAGCGTGAAGCGGTCGAAACACAGCAGGCGCTCATCTGATAACAGCCCATCGGGCATCGCCCCAATCCAACGCAACAATAGGCCCATCATCAATCCATCTAATACCCTAACTTGCCAGGTCGTGGACAACGCAACAGAGGCAACTCACAATCCCTAGTTTTCCTCTTTCCTTTTCCCACCCAGGTCGTGGCTTGGCGGCGGCGACGTCATCTCCAACTCCGGCAGCTGCTGCGCCGTCTCCAACTTCCGCAGCTGTTGCCGATGCCAACCACGCCGCCGACGCCGGGGCCGGCGCCGGCAACTCAGCCACCAGGTGTGTGAGACGAGCAACCTCTCTTCGCTACCTCCCCGTAGATGAAGTCCACGGTCCACCGCGCGCAGGGCTGAGCCTCCCGGCACGCCCGGAGCGCGTGCACGAGCCTCCCGGCCGCAACCTCGGCCCTGAAGAATGCGTGGACGGTCTCAGAAGTAAGACCCCGCGCCAGCGTCGATGCGGAAGGGGCCCTCCGGCGGCGGGACAGTGGCGAGCAGGTGGCGCCCGGTGACACGGCAGAGGTCGTTGTAGGCTAGGAGGCGGCCAAAATGTAGTCATGTAGATAGTTCTCTGCTGTCTTCTTGTGTAATGTGTAGTGGCGTTCACTGATTATGCTATTGTCTTCTAATCTGTAGTTCTGTACTTCCTCATGTTATTATCTTTGCTGATTGTTTTCTATTTTAGATGGACACAACTCAGCTCCAGTTATTAACTATTTTCATTGAACAAATGCTCATGTCTCCTTTGGTGATTTGCTGCAATTGAGGTGTACTATGCTCATGATATTAAGTATTAACTAGTTCATTTGGATAATGCTCCTGTCTTCTTTGGTGATTGTAGGCTTTGTCGTGTCTAGCACAACATCAACAGTACAAGGACAAGCTGCTGTTGTGAATTTGAAATAAAAAAACCCAGGATGGAAGTATTGCATTTGTCCGGACGAAAACAAGAAGAATTCTCTGAAGTGCATCTAGTTCATTTTAAAACTGCTATGTTGTATTGTTGTTCATCTTAACTAGTTATGCATGTATAGCTCCTGGACAAAATTATAGATGTTGAAATCCTTTATTTCTATGATATATTTGGCATTTTTATTATTGAAAAGCTATTTTGAATATAGCACGCTATAGCACGCAATAACTTCTATAGCATTTGGAGAAGGGCCACGCTATTTTAGATAGCACGCTATTTTTTTCGTTGCCTGGATCTGGTCGAGGGAGGGGCGGATCTGCTTTAGAGGTGCCCGTTCTCCCCTTCCTCGCCGGAAAAGCCATAGATGCCGGCGGCCCTGTCGCTCCGCTCGCTCTGGGTGTCGCCAGAGTGGAACGCGTGGGTGGAGGGGCGATGCGGCCGCGGGGCTTGGTGTTGCACGGCGGCGAGAATCCGAGCGGCGGCCGGAGGAAGGACGGGCCATTCGAGGGAGGTATCGTGGGATGTGGTGCCCGCGTGCTGCAGCCGGCGGCGGACCCGAGCTCGCTCGCTCCCTCGCGGCGCTACCGCGCCACTCGCTCCCTCGCTCGCTCCCTTCGGGAAAAGAAACAGGTAGGAGCGGGGGTGGTTCCTGAATAAGCTTATTTAGAAACTCTAGAGGGGGTTGCAGAATAGTCCCACCCTATATATATATATATATATATATATATATATATATATATATATATATATATATATATATATACATCCTACTACCTGGTGTAGTTACACCCGTGTCTCATATACTACCATGTCGTAGTATATAAACTAGTTTATCATTTTGAGTATGTTTATATACTATATTTAAGATTTTCCAAAGCAAGTTACATGAAAAAATTGCAAATGAGTCCATAGTTTTTAATATATTATGAAAATACCTTCATATTTGTACATACAAAACAACATACTACAAAAATGGTACATACTACCTAAAAAGTGATATATATATATATACTACCGAAATATTCTTATATACTACATACTACACGTTCATACTCTCTTACATGACAGATACTATACATACAACGTACAAACTCACGTGGGTGTAACTACACCCGGTAGTAGGAAAATTTTGTCCTAATTACAACTAGTACTACTTCTAGAAAGAGATTTAAGGTACTCTACAAGGAGTATGAATGACAGAAGGAGTTTAGGCACCGTAATTAACTAGTCCAGTTAATTAGCAGCCGCCATGCACGTCAGCATGCATGTCGACAATGGACACCGCTACACGCTCGATCGTGGTATGTACTTGCGTGCCAATTAAGTTCATGTCACTGAATCTCTAGATTAATTGTACTAAAATGTTGATTTGATTGGTGCTATACTCAATTCAAAAGAGAGGGTACACGCGGCACCTTGGGGTGGCTTAATTAATTAGCACTGCAGTTAAGCAAGTTTCCACTTCCCTGCCTCGGCTGCCCGCCGCTCATTAGTCAAACTGTACTTCATTCATAATTAAGCCCGCTAGACGCTAGTAGTACGTGAATGCTGACGCTCCATTCGTAGCTATAGTACTTAATCTAGCAGCCGGGCGAGAATGAATGAATTAATGCATGTGCTTATATTAATTAGGATGGATGGACGGATCATGCCTGCCACACGTCGATCTAGCAGCTAGGCGGCTAATTATTATTAGTTTATTAATTCCGGGGTGGATGATTCCACTCGTAATAGTAGGAGTACTTGTCTATATATTTGACCTGACTCATTAACTTAGCAACAAACTAGCATGCCTAGCTAGGTCAAATTTAGACGATCGATCGACTTAATTAGCTAGCTTAGCTTGGTAATCGCAAATCTGAGGCAATCCGTCATGCGCGTCGCACCGGAGCTGCCGAGGGGACCGCCGCCATCGCCTGCTTCGCCTCGCAGCTGCGCGAGCACCGCGGCCTCTCTGTCTATCCTGGCGGACGGCACACCGGTTGCCTTGCTCATCCCCGAGGCCACACCCATCCTCCACGACACCGTGCCGGCCCATGCATCAGCTTTGGGCTTCGACGCACCTCCAGACAAGCTTGGCGCCATTGCTGCTGCGTGCGGCGCTGGCACAGATGATGTTCTTCACGTCGTTGCTGACGTACGACGTGGGTGACAAACCGCCGCCATGATCCCCTCCAGCAGACACGGCTCGTGCGCCCGAGGCAACCCTTGGGAAGGGTTCTTTTGCAGCTCTGTGCACCTTACCACCCATGTCCTAGCTAGTCTCCATGCTGCTGACGCATCCCTGTACGCAGTGTTAGGTTGCTTCTCTGTTCCCGTCGTATATAGGTCTAGGGGTTGCTCAAGTTTCGGGTGATCTTCACGTCAATGATCACCTTGGTCACCATATGTTTGCACTCTGTACGTGTTGGTGCCCGTATGTGTCTGTATGAATCATCTATCCTTTAAGATAATAATCTCATGGAATGTGCGAGGTTTAGGTGATGATAACAACTGTGCCGACGTTCTCTCCGAACTAATTACTGACATAAAACCGGACCTAGCTCTACTTCGGTTATCGAAGCTACAATTTATCTCACCGTTCAAACTTCACTCGTTCATCCCATGCACGTTTCCTTGACCAATCAACCTACCTACCCGCAATCGGATCAGCCCGCGAACGCTAACTCACTTCAAATCCTTTCGCATTCCCACCACCGTTTCTCCACATCTCTTTCAATCACATCAAGCCCTTTCCCGTCACATTTCATCGTCACAAACGTTTATGCCCCAGCGAACGGAGAACAAAAAACGGAATTCTTACAAGAGCTAAAAGATATAGCCCCTAACTCGAATGTCCCCTGGTTAATTTTAGGCTATTTTAATCTTATCCGCTTCCCGGGCGTAAAAAAACAACGACAACTTCCATCTAACGGAAGCCAGACTCTTCAACCACTACAGAAAAAACATATGTTGCCTTGTGTTTCGCCGTAAGCCGAGTGTAAATTGTCGGCCGCTCGGCTTATAGCAGTGTAAGCCGACCACGGATCCTAAAACACACGGCAACTGCATAGCACTCGGCTTACAGCACCGTACGCCGAGAGTCGACATAAAAACGCTCGGCTTAGACGCCGTTCTTGGCATACAAAGAGGAAAACACTCGGCTTATACGGTCTGGTCGGCAAACTACCCTGCCACGTGGCCTTTCTCCCCACACTTGATGGCTCCGTGACGGCGGGCCGTATAAGCCGAGAGCCTTCTGATGCTGCACCCGGCTTATAAAAAATTATTTTATTTTTTTATATGCTCTTATTTAAGCCGAGTCCCCGATATAAAACACCTGGCTTACACTTCTGTTTTTTTCCTTTCCACCATTAATTTGATACAACACAAAGTATATTTTTACATTTTTGTGTTTCTTTATTGTATTTTATTTCTTTCCCCTCTCTTTCTCACCCATTCTCTCCCGCGAAGTTTTCGCCACCCTTTCTATCCCCTCAATTTTCCTCTCTCTCTCTCTCTCTCTCTCTCTCTTTACCGCCACTTTGCCACTTCAAGGATGTGGTATTGCCTTTATACTCTTCACACCACCCCTAGTGTACCCATGTTAGGACCCCATGCAAAAGGAGAAGTGGTTCCGACCCTTACTCGCGCGATTTGATGCATCCCCCTGTCCGACGAGCCCCACAATGTCTACCCCCTAGTTTTTATTGAAAAGGGATGATTCCATGTGGATTTTCCTCTTTGTTTGTGTTATAATAGGTCACAGGATCATTATCAACAAAAAAGAGGCCAAGTACTTTGTAACACCCCAGAGTGCTCCTTCCATATTTGTACTTCCCAACTTTGCAATATATGGATTTGTCATGATGATCTTGTTGGATGGGCTGATTCTCATGTTGTGTTTTGCCTTTTTTTTTTGCATTTCATCTTCATGTTATTTATTTGTCATGTGCTTGCATCATCATATTCATTTATATTGTTCTTGTGCATGGCATCCATTATTTATTTTGTGTTGCTCTTGTATGCATTGTGTGTGTGGTCATCCCTTCCTTTTCTCACCCATGCTCACCACTTTCCCATCACCATCTCAACCCTTCTCTTTTCCAATACTATTCATGTGGTCAATATTTCTGTCCCTAATTAATGTTCACCACATTTCTAAATTCTCTAGTCCATGCCCTAAACCTCTCTGCCAAATTTCATCATTTTTGGAGTTGATTTGGTTGGGTTCAAAAATGGTGCAAGTTTGAATTTAATTCAAACTTGAATTATTTTTCTTCCTCTAAAAATGTCCAAACCAATTTATTCAAATACTACATAATTTCTGGACTCCAGAGATATTTTTATATCTCTCTCACCCTTCCCCAAACTCCCTTTGCATTTCTCTTTGCTTTTTCTGTTGAAGAAATTGGAAGAGAAAAGAAGGAGGCCTTACCTTGGGCTGCTCTTGGGCCTCCTCCTTCCTGGAGCAGCAGCGAGCAGCAGCCTACAGGAGGGCGCTAGCAGCAGCCCCAGCCGCAGCAGCGAGGCAGCCCCAGCGTCCAGCGCTGCTCCCTTCCAGCGTCGACACCCAGCGTGGCCCCACCTGCAGCCTCCCATCTCCCTGTGCCTCTTCCTCCTCTCGATCTCTCTCCCTCACAGTAACTTTTCTCCAAGGGCGCACATGGCCACGGGGGCACCCCACGACCCTTCCTCCCCTCCTATAAAGGACACCCCAGGCTCCCTAGGGTTTCCCTCTCCTCTCCTCTACCCCCTTCAGCCGCCGCCACTCCAAGGGAGGGCACCCACGCACCCTGCTTCCTCCCTGCCACCACCATGGCCGGCCCAAGCAGGAGCTCGCCATCGGCGTAGCAGCCCCCGCCGGCCACCTCCACGACGTCCACGAGCATCTACACGCCACCCCGGTTCCATTCAGACACCAAGCCGCGCCCAAGGACGCCATCCACGACGCCATCTTCTTCCCCTTCTTCCTCTTCTTCACGGATTCAGCAAGACCGGCAAGTTCCTCGACTCCCCGCCGTCTCCACGTCGCGTCCCCGGCCTCTACTTCATGTCCTAGGTAAGGGAGGTACTCCCTTCTTTCTCTCTTCCAAACTCCATGTCCTCCCGCTTACCGTAGGCCTCGCCGTCGTCGTGCCAAGTTCATGCTCATGGTGCTCTGCTTGTAGCAGTACGTGCACCGGTGCGTAAACATCAGATCTAGAGCTCTCCATAGGTTTTTCTTCGGCCAAACCGTGTCCTAGGCCTAGCCTCATGTTTGTTACATGGTTTTGCACCATATCCATGCATCTAGGAGGTCTAGGGATCAAATCCCGAAGCCCTCTCTAATTCTGAATTTTTCTGTCAGTTTTCTGAAAACTGCTAAGTCTAAAGAAAACTGTTAACATTTGCCCCTGTTGTGATGAAGTTTGTGACTGATCTATGACTCCTTTGCTCACATGACCTAAACATGTTTTGAAAAGCTTTCTGCATACTACATCTACATGGAAATTTCATGAATTGATCTTCTTGTTAAGCCACTGCTACATCTGCTAAAAGTAAGCAACCTGCTGTTATCTGTGTCGTGCTCTGTTTTTCAAAGAAACGTGTCATTTTATCATTTTTTGTGTGATTTAATGCAAGATGATCATTACCCTTGATAACACTAATATCTTTGCTTACTAGTTGTCTCGTTGCTATGGCTATGTCACGCTTTCTACCACATATATGCCAGTCTCTCATATGCCATGATACAGCCTCTAACCACCCTACCCAGCAAACCGTTGTTTGGCTATGTTACCGCTTTGCTCAGCCCTCTTATAGCATTGCTAGTTGCAGGTGCAGTGCGGGTTGTTCCATGTTGGGACATGGATATGTTGGGATATCACAATATCTCTTCTTTAATTAATGCATCTATATACTTGGTTGTGTGTGGAAGGCTCGGCCGTTTGCCTAGTGTTTTGTTCCACTCATGCCGCCTTAGTTTCCGTAATACCGGTGTTATGATCCTTGATTAGCGTTCCTAACATGCTCAGGGGAATGGGACCCTCTTGATAGTTCACTTTGAATAACCGCTTCCAGCAAGGCCCAACTTTGGTTTTACCATTTGCCTAATAACAACTAAAACTTGCATAGGGAGTAATTAACCCAAGGATTTTTAATCAACAACCCGGGCCAGTGCTCCTCATGAGTGTTGGTCCAAACCTGTCAACCGCCGGTGGCCGCCAGGGGCAACTCTGGACTTGGTCTACCAGAAGTTTGGACAATCCGATCGTGGCCTGCGACGAGATACGCGCGGCTCCTATCGGGGTGTCGGCACGTCGGGAGGTCTTGCTGGACTTGTGTTACCATTGTCGAAATGTCTTGTGCACCGGGATTCTAAGGATACTTCGGGCTATCTCGAGGTTGAGGTATTTCCACCGCAACTTGTGTTGGTCTATGATGGACCAGGTTGGAACACCCCTGCAGGGTTAAATCTTACGCGAAGCCGTGCCCGTGGTAATGTGGTGACTTGGATATTTTAACCTCCGGTTGTAGAGAACTTGACACTAATTCTAATAAAATACACCAACTGTGTGCGTAACCGTGACGGTCTCTTTTTGGGTAAGTTCGAGACGAGAACACGGTGGGGTTATGTTTGGACCGTAAGTAGGTGTTCAGGATCACTTCTTGATCATATTAAACTTGCGACCGTTATGCGTAGTATGCTCATCTTTATTCGTGTACTCGTAAGTTAGCCACTTAAACATGCTTAGTGCTTGCTGCAACCTCACCACATTACCACTTCCATTCCTATAAGCTTAAATAGTTTTGTTACCTTGGGTGATGAGATTGTTGAGTCCCTCTGGCTCACAGATTACTACATAACTCCAGTTGCGGATACGCTTGAGTCAGACACAGGTGAGCACGAGATGCTCCACTGGGAGTATGATGATGAACGTGGACGTATGTACGTCACGATGCCAGACGATCAATAGTGGGCCCTAGTCGGTTGATCCGGGGATAATAGCAGGGTGGTGTTTTCTCGTTTGATTTCATCCGTAGTCGGACCCTGTCTTTCATTTGGATGATTGTATGATGATTACGATATTTATGCTGTAGCATGTGGCGAGTGTAAACCTTTATCTAGTATTCTTACATGTTCATTCGGTTGTATGTATTTGAGAATCACCTTGCTATGCGTTCCAAAATGAGGTTCTGTCACGATCTTGAGTTCATCACGAGATTGCGATAGAGCTTCATATTGGGCGTTACATACTTACAGGAGTTGGGTCGGTGGCACCTGAAGGAGGAGAGGTTCCGGTTTGTGAAGGTGGTGTCACTTGAAAGTTGTGTATTATCATCACACGACCCTTGGAGGGTGTGGTAAAAATTCGAGATCCTTTTGCAGAAGCGTTCACGGAGGCTATGTGGAAACGGGACCTTCTCCCAAGAAGGATTTAGCTATAGAGAGGGGACAAGTCCGGTTTGTGAAGGGAGTGCGGAGCCCGTTCCTCTGTTGGCATCGAAACTTTTTCTGCGCTCAACAGAGGCCATTCCATGACACATGCCAGGTCATGGCCTTCTTCGGGGGTCGTCTGCCATATTCCGGACATTTACTACATTTATAGGGTTTTAATGCCAAAAATTCAACATCTGAGCTGCAGCCACATGAAATCATGGCCGGAAATCGGCTGAAAGTCCCTACATGTGGTCTTTGGTCCATGACCAGGCCCTGTGCACCCAAAGGAGAGGGAGGGCCCGACACGGGGGGCCAAGGCTAGGCCGCCGGCGTCCGTTTTGCTGCCGTTTAAATCCAGAGAAATTCACGCGAGGCCGGAAATTTGCGGGACCTAGCGCGGTGTCATCACACGGCCCCTGGAGGGTGTGGTAAAAATTTGAGAGCATTTCACAGAAGCGTTCACGGAGGCTGGGTGGAAATGGGACCTTTTCCCAGGAAGGATCTAGCTACAGAGAAGGAACGAGCCTGGTTTGTGAAGGGAGTGTGGGGCCCGTTCCTCCTCCGGCGGCATTGAAGCCCTGGATCTTTAGTAACGGGAGAAAAATGGGTGAGAAAGAGAGGGGGAGAAAATTAAAATACAATAACAAGCACACATGGAATGCAAGAGAACAATAATAATCCTCATGGATTAAGAAATGGAGGAGGGGTAAAACTAAATATATACAGTAAGCCGAGTGTTTTTTATCGAGCACTTGGCTTACCTAACATAAGCTGAGTGCTCGATAGAAAACATTCGGCTTACGAGGGGTTCTCAGCGCGGTACTTAGGGAAAACTCCCCCGTGTGCTCTTTTCCCCCAAATCCACCCCCCCAAATCCCCCAACTCCACCGCGCGCAGCCGCCGTCGCCACCGACGCCCCTTGGCCCACACTCCAGTCGCCACCACCCACCTCAACCATGGCCGCCGCCCACACCTCCACCCCACAGCCGCCGTCGCCCCAACCCCGGCCACCACCGACGACCCTGCCTCCTCGGCCCCAGCTCTCCAGCCGCCACCGCGCCATCCCTCATCTCGCCGAGACACTGGTCCCAGCTCGATGCCCCCAGCTCACCAGCCGCTAGCGTGTCGGTGCTCAGCTCGCATCGGCGCCACCCCTCTGCTCACCTCCACGCCGCCCCTGAGGTGAGCTCTCCTCCTCTCTTCTCTGTCTCCTCTCTTCTCTGTTTCCACACCCCTTTGTCTCCCCTCTTCCCTTCCCTCCTTCCCTGTCTCTCCATTGATTTCCTTGCAAATTGTAGATATGCACTCCAAGTGTTTTCGGAAATGTGGAAGTAGAATATGCAGTGCTCGTTGTAGCTAATGTAGATATTTCTAGGTAATGTAGATATTTGTAGCTATGTTGTGTAGACTATTTGTAGCTATGTTCATACACAAAGTGGGTATTCCATGGAGAACTAATTAGTTAGTATTTCTGCCCATTTTAAAAATAAGCAAAAGGAGTTAATTCTAACCTCGCGAAATTTTTATTTTTGATGAGGGAGGTGTACTAGGGCATCAATACAACTATGTGTTTTAGGGGTTAGGGGTTTAGGGTTTGGTTGACTCGACGTCAATGTTTAGGGTTTTAGGGTTTGGTTGCCTCGACGTCGAAGGTAGCCCTAAAACCTAGGGTAAAACTATATATATATGCTACGTTGCTATATATGAACCAAAACAACGCAAAATGGGACTTTGTTCTTTCGTGCAGGATAGGCATCTAGCTTGACAACGGGACCGTCGCCGCAGGGCTTCATGCAGGAGAGGCCTCGGTCTTCTTCATCGATCACGCTTCGAGGGTAAGAATCTTTTGCCTCCCTTCCAATCTTTGTACCTAGGGTTTATGTATTTGTAGATCACCTAGCTAGTCGCGTTACCTAGGTGTCTCCCATTCGGAAGGGTTACATTTATGAATATGCAAATCTTTGCATATTTATAACCGTAACTCTTTCAAATTGTCCACGTTTTCCATGGATAGCCCGAGATGTGTAGGCTGGCTTCGTTTTCACGCTCTACTCCGATCCGAGACAGAGTTTCGGTAGCGTCTCCCCATTGTTCTCTGAATGCACATTCTCTCGGCTTGTTGCCAAGACGTGAATTTGGAGAACAGCGGAGAGGTGCTGCCGAAATTCTGTCTCGGATCGGAGTAGAGCATGAAAATGAAGCCAGCCTACACATCCTCAGGTGGGATTAGGACCTATCCTTACCTATTAGATAGTTTGAGTGCATGCCGTAAAACATGTATAATTGTAATTAATTGAACAAATAATGGACTTGGAAAAAAACATCAGATGGAGGATCATGAGTGGATGTACAATGGCCGACCCAGTCGGGCGAGTATGAGTCCAGAATGGGTTGAAAAGACCAACCAGTTCTTGGAATCAACATTTGCCGGACACAAGGGATCTGATGGAATTTGGTGCCCCTGCAGCGTTTGCGGTAACAAGTTTAAAAAACAAAGGAGGTTATGGGTCAGCACCTTGTCAAGAACAGGTTTAAGCCAGGCTATTACCGGTGGGTCTTCCATGGCGAGTCCGAGCGTGCGAGAGAGGAGGTGGTGCGACAGCTCACAAGCCGATATGATACTCGGGTTGAAGTCATGTTAGATGACCTGGCTAATGCACATGCACCTGAAAATCAGGCCGCCAGTGAAGAGGCACGGGAGGACGAGGAGGAGCAAACCACGAATAAGTTCTATGAAACTTTGGTTGGGGCACAAAAACCCCTTCACGGGTATACAGAGGTTTCTCAACTGGATGCCATTGCAGACCTACTGGCTGTGAAGTGCCAGTTTAGCTGGAGTAGATCCACCTTCGATACAGTTCTGACCGTTATTGGCACCCTGATGCCGAAAGACCACATTTTGCTAAAGAACATGTACGAGTCAAACAAAATCCTCCGTGCACTTAAGATGCCATATGAGCAGATACATGTTTGTCCAAAGGCATGCATGTTATTTAGGAAAGAACATGCAGATGCAAAGTACTATGTAAAGTGCAATTCCTCTAGGTATATCAAGGTTGACGATGGTGATGGTCAGAAGCGGCAGCTCACAATCCCCCAAAAGGTCCTTCGGTATCTTCCATTCTTACCAAGGTTCCAACAGCTCCTTATGTCCAAGGAATCTGCCCAACAGATGAGATGGCCGTCAGAAGGGACTAGATACCGTCCTAACAAGATGATACATCCATCGAATGATGAAGCATGGAAGAAGTTCATTGAAATTCACCCACGTAAAGCTAGCAACCCGGACAGTGTAGCAATTGGGATAACAACCGATGGGTTCAATCCAAATGGTATGACTAACGCCACATAAAACTATTGGCCCATTTATGTTATTCCCATGAATCTCCTCCTTGGCGTCTGCATGAAACGACATAACATGTTCCTGTCGCTGATAATTCCAGGGCATGAATACCCGGGGAAGAAAATAAGTGTGTACATGGAGCCGCTTGTGGATGACTTGTTCGTCGCCTGGGACAAAGGGGTACGGATATACAACGCCCTAACAAAGAAGCACTTCGATATGTATGTTTGGTACCACACATCCCTGCATGATCTACCGGCATGTGCGATATTCAGCAGCTAGTGTGTACATGGGAAGTGGCCTTGCCTGGTGTGTCTGCAGACTCTAACTTTCATTTGGTTGAGGAAAGGTGGCAAGTATACCTACTTTGACCAGCATCGCCCATTCCTTACTCTTGATCATGCATTCAGACGAGACAAAAAGAACATCCAGAAAGGTGTTGCTGTCGATGCTCCACCACCACCTGTGATGACCGGTGCCAAGATCGAGGCTCAGTTAGATGGTCTCCAGCCAAATGCCAATGGGACTGGTTTTGTGGGATATGGAGAGACACACAACTGGACTCACATTACATGCATGTGGAAGCTCCCTTACTTTAAGGATCTCCTCCTTCCACATAACATTGATGTAATGCACACTGAAAAGAATATCGCCGAGGCCCTTTTCGGCACAATCTTCGACACTGAAAATACGAAGGACAACGTTAAGGCTAGAATGGATCAAGAGAAACTGTGCGATAGAGAAAAGCTAAACATGGTCCCGCCTGGACCCAAAAAAGGGTGGTACAAGCCACCGGCCCTGTGTGGGTGCTAAAACCGGCGGATCTCGGGTAGGGGGTCCCGAGCTGGTGATCTCGACGCGATGGGAACAGGAAGTAACAGGGACACGGTTTTACCCAAGTTCGGGCCCTCTCTAAGAGGTAAAACCCTACGTCATGCTTGTATTGTATTGATTGATGATGGGGTACAAAGTACAGGATGATCTACCTCAAGATCATATGAATGAGTTCTAGCCTCTCAAAACCTTGCCTCTACAGAGTAAACCCCTCGACTTATATAGGTCCCGGGGGTATCTAGGGTTACAAGTATGTCGGCTACAACTAGGGATAACATGCCGATCATTCAAATATGCCTTGAAGCGTACGCCAAGTCTTTAGAGGATTCCATCTTGAGTACGCCGAGGGCCACGGCTTGCGTGACCCATTCTCCAGTTGTCGGTGGGTCCTCGGTCCGGCCAATGAATGCTGGGCCGACGTGGTGTGCACCCCCTAATCCAGGACACCGTTAGTAGCCCCTGAACTTGTCCTCAAGCCGAGGACATTGGCTTCCTCCTCGGAATAGCTTCATCTTTTTGGTCTTCGACTTCGTAGGCGAGTTCTATCTCCCACGTCAGCTTATAAATCCTAGGACTTTGTCTGGACCCGAGGTCCCTTTATGTTCCACCGTTGGTTTCTCCCCCGCTTGTGACCTCTTATAAGTTGGTGTCACGATTTATTTCTG
Organism: Elymus sibiricus; assembly: GCA_039707655.1. Lineage (NCBI taxonomy): Eukaryota > Viridiplantae > Streptophyta > Magnoliopsida > Poales > Poaceae > Elymus > Elymus sibiricus. Next base: position 516,597,700 of record CM077672.1, on the reverse strand, counting down.
GCGGTAAGGGGCATCTTTTGACAAGGCCCTCCTCTACATAATTTGTTTTTACTGGGTCCGAAGATCACCAAGGCTTGCCACGTGAGGGCTATGGGCTGAGTGGGTTGAGCCCTGACAACTTTTCGGCTGAAAACCGAACTGCCACCACTTAACGTGGAACTGAGTCGTCCCCTCAATGGTCATTACTGGGTATACCATGGTCCGAGGCCGTTTTTATTGGCACGTCTCATCCATAAAGGGATCGTGCTCCGGATTCTCAGTAATATCATTAACAAAAATCCCTTAATCCTTGCGCACATATAATGCACGTCGTATCGGGAACTGGCGATTTTTACTATGAGGCATGGTGACCGTTGGTCTTTTACTGACCTATAAAAAGGGAGACGGTAAATCTAATACACCCACGCTCTCACTCCTTGCTCCATCGCCAAGAACTCTCGCAAGCTCCAGCGCTCCGAGATCTGCTCCACAATCCATTTTCTCCCCACTCCCTTCATCGCGAAAGATGGTCGGCAAAGGGAAAGGCGCCGCCGCATCGACGTTCGAGGCCGCCAGCACGAGAGGGCAGTGGATGCCCTCCACCATCACCGCCAGTACCATCGCCGAGCTCCAAGCTGATGGGTACCTTCCACCCCATGGGGCGGCCAAATGCCGATCTCCCATGGGCGTGAATGAGGTCTGCTCGGCCTCCTCCATTCCCACTCCACGAAAAGGGGAGCGGGTGGTCTTCATCTCCCACTCATCCGAGGTCTGGGTTTCCCTCTTCACCCCTTCCTCAAGGGCCTCATGTTCTTCTATGGGCTCGATTTCCACCATCTTTCCCCAAACTCTATTCTCCACATCGCCACCTTCATCACCTTCTGCGAAGCCTTTCTCCGCATCGAGGTCCACTTCGGGATGTGGCTAAAGGTATTTTGTGTCAAGCCTCACAGCAGCGGCTCCAAACTTGCAGATTGTGGCGGGGCCATGGTCAGCAAGATCCCCAAGGTTTCCTGGCCGGTGGGCATGTTCATCGAGACCGTGAAGCTCTGGCAGCAGAAGTGGTTCTACATTGCCGACCAGCAATCGGGGGAGCAGGAGGAAGTTCCTGTCTTTTCGGCGACGCCTCCCAAGAGGCTGCACTCCTGGACCGATAAAAACCTCATCTGGGGAAACCAGAAAGAGGTGGAAGAGCTCCAGCGCAAGGTCAAGGCCGTGGTTGGCATGGGCGTTACTCTGGTGGACGTAGTCCATGTGAGGCTCCATCGTTGGATTCTCCCACTCCAAGTCCGAGCTGCCCCTATGTGGAGGTACAAGCCGGAGGATGAGTGTGACGCCCCCGGCCCAACCGTGCACTAATCATACACGCAAATGCGCACGACCAAGCCCAGGGACTCACGGGAAGATATCACAACACAACTCTAGACACAAAATAAAATAAAACAAGGTTTATATTACAAGCCAGGGGCCTCGAGGGCTCGAAAACATAAGCTCCAATTACACAAGAGTCAGCAGAAGCATCAGTATCTGAGTACAGACATAATTAGACAAGGATGCCTTAAGAAGGCTGAGCAAGGCAACGTCAACTAGATCGAAAAGGCGCAGGCCTCCTGCCTGGGAGCCTCCTAAACTACTCCTGGCCATCGGTCTCCACGTAGTAGTAGGCTCCGTCGGGGTAGTAGTAGTCGTCGATGGGATCAGCTGGCTCCGGGGCTCCGTCATCTGATCGTAGCAATCGGGTATGGGGAAAAAGAGGTAGCAAAGCAACCGTGAGTACTCATCCAAAGTACTCGCAAGACTTATATCAGATCTATTCTGTTTATGCATCGGTATCAAATGAAGGGGCTGTATCTGTTGACTAGACTGCAAAAATGCCAGAATAGAGGGGAAAGAATTAGCCTATCGAAGACTAGCATCTTCAGCATCTTGCAGCATTACAAGAGTGCAGATTAGCATATTATATAGCAATAATTATATAGTAGCAATGCCCAGAGATCCTTCCTCGATTCCCTGTGAGAAAGCAATCCCGGAGCTAACATATCATTAAGTTCCACAAGTATCCAGTTCTAGTTGTAGTAGATCGGGATACTACACTAAGCGTCCTGTTACCGTGGACACGGCTATTCGAATAGATAATCTTCCCTGCAGGGGTGCACTACTGTTACCCAACACGCTCGATTAACTCTGGCCGGACATACTTTTCTCGGTCATGCCCGGCCTCGGCTGATCGACACGACGTAGTCCTACCTAGGCTACGCAGAGAGGTCCCCGCCGGTCTACATCCTAAGTACTCAGGGGTCTTGGGCCCATCGCCCTTTGCACTCCGGGTCGTTGTGTGTAGGGTGGATACCAGCGCCACCCCTCTCTTGGATGGCACGATCCGACCGTGCCACAATGCTGAACTGGACGTCTGACAGAGCTTTCGGCTGATACATACGGCGCCGAGGGCCCCATTAAACCATTATCCCGCGTGGTGGTAGTGCGTATAGGCCAGTGGCCAACTCAGATCAAATACCCAAATCCGTTAGTGATTTATTAGGAGCTCGCGGAGACGAGCAGTGATCCACGATCTGTGGTCCCGTCGCCCCATCTCGTGGACTTACGGCAAGGGCCAGGAATGCCCGGCCGTGCCACGTAATTATCTCGCGGGTACCCTCATGGTCAACCCGACTCCACACCTCTCGCGGGTACCCCTCGGGGTCAACCCAACTTCAACAAAGGACTGAGGTAAAGGTCAAAGTACCTGTGTGTCCATAACATCATGGGGAATCCGAGGAATCACCCTCGATGGATTCCCACTCGATGTAACCGTCAAGGTGAACTTGGAGGAATCACCCTCGATAAGTTCACACTTGAGGGGCTGCACGATAGAGGCATCATCGGAGGTGGTGAAAGAGGAATCACCCTTGATAACCCATAACCGACTAGCTACGCTATAGAGATATCATCAGGAGTGAGGTAGGAGGAATCACCCTCGACACTCGATGGTAGCTCTGCAGAGTCGTACAACTAAGGGGGGTGTGTTGTGCTATGTCGGTCTCTGTAAGTCGATCACATTGATCGGGGCACCAGTAACATAGCGGGGCAACAAGGACAAGGGTGAGGGGTCACTGATGGATCACTAACCAACTTATTCTAGGCAAATACGACAACAGGTAAAGTATCAACAGCAGGTTACAAAAGCAGGCTATGCATCGGAATAGGAGCAATCAATTACGGTAGCAAAATCTAATGCAAGCATGGGAGAGAAAAATAGGCGATATAGGAATGATCAAGGGGGTTTTGCTTGCCTGGAAGCTTTGCTGAAAGGGAAGAAGGGTCGTCGGTGACGTAGTCGATCACAGGGGCTTCGGCAGCAATCGCAGGGTCTACCGGAGAAGAAAGAGGAGGAAGAAACAAATAAATAACGGGCAAACAAATGCACACAGATGCATGTCAAGTCAGTACAGGTTGATTATGTGCTCTAGTGCTTCACTAACTATTTTAGACGGAGAGGGAAAATATCCAGGAATATTTTCCCAGCTCCAAGTGCTTATCGGTTGTGGCGCCCCGCCTGAATACCACTGTAGCCAGACGGTCGCCGTACCAGCCCAGGAAAATCGCTCTGGCATGCGCTTTTACAACAAGTATCATGAACACAGACATGGATATATAAGTCTTACATGATATCTTACAAGGGTGATGGCAGCAGAAAGGCTCTATCTAAGGCAGCATGGTCTTGGTGCGGCTCCAATCACAGGGATCTGACTGGGTTACTCTTCTAGCCGCGAACACTCTGGCTCCTTGCTAGCGAACGTCGAATCCTTAGGTGAACCTGGCCACATTGAAGGCCGCTGAGTACTTTTGAATGTACTCGCAAGCAAACCAAACCAACATATACACCAAGCAAAGCAATCCATGGCATTCAAGCATGCACTTGTTATCTTAACAGTATTAACTATCATGTCATGGCAAAATTATCTAGCAAGATTAGTCATCTAGCAACATTAATTATCAGGTTATAGCAGGATTATCTAGCATGACAATTACTGAAGTAACTGCAGTAAAGTATATCAGGTAAATGATCTGAACTCCGAATATGCTCACGATCCAAATCTGATCCAAGCTTTGCGGTCACCCGACCACTCAGCTCATAGCCATCTCATGGCTAGCATTCAAACCTTTGACATCATCTGATGTCCATGAATCTGCACTGCAAGCCTGACAAACCTTAACATTCTCTGGTTTAGTCTTAGCAATAACATTATATAGTTTGTTCCTCCAGACTCGACACAGACCAAATAGGGGCCTATACGAACTGTCCATGACCGAGGACGCGGCTATTCGAATAGATTTACACTCTGCAGAGGTTGCGCACTTTACCCACACCATGGAGCTCCTGGCCTCGTACTTTAGTACATGTTCCCATTCGGATGGACCAGTGCTGCTCCAACAAAACCTTGTCTATTGCCCGGCACTCTTACGGTCCCACCGACAATCATACCCTCCCAGGGTCATGTCCTGGGTGGCCCCTGTGTCACCCCGTGACACCTGCCACCGTCGTGGCCAAACAAAACTGTCCCAAACGGGGACGTGCGCACATAACCAAACTGGGCTCACAGGATTATCGTCGTCTACCTGATCAGGGCAGCACGCACGCATAACCCTCCCTAGTTGGTGGTACCGACAAGAGGCAAGACAATAGACAAAGTCAGGGCCGTCCCATACCGGCAAATGTGGCTGCACGGGTAAGTCCGGATAGGTGGCACTATGACTCGATCCAGTCGACGGAGGAGGTTGTTATCATTAAGTCACATTCTTAATCATTGCAACAACAGTAACCATGCATGATGTAACATAACAACCTATTTCCATATTGTCACACATGAGTCACTAGTGCAATAATACGATGAGCATTAGCAGGTAATGTAAATAGCAAATTCAAATTAGCAGGAGTTTAACTATTTCTAACACATGCATATTCATTAATTAAACAGGCAAGAATAACACAAAGCAATGCTTTAGGGCATATATCAGATGGTCGGCTTGCCTGGGAGTGAAGGAATACTCCGGGAGAAGTGCGATCACCTCGCGGAAGAATTCGCCGGAAAGGATTCTCTCTCGGAGGGGCTCGATCGGAGTTACGGTCGCGAAGTTAGGGCCGTTCATTCGTTAAGCAGATAAACAAACAGAATCTGTTCATTCCTGACTTTAACTGGTGAACGTCCACTAAATAGTGGTTTCGGCCGCGGCTGAGAAAATGAAGGCGCACTTTGCAAAATACGTTTCCGATAACAGAAAGCGTATTTCTATCAAATAGCGCAGCGTACTACGCTTTCAACTCTGGAAAGCGCACTAGCCGGAATACGCCTTCACTTAATCTGACCGCGGGCCCGGGTTGACTTTTCCCTTCTCTGGCTGACGTGCGGGCCCCGCCCCATCTCTTTCTCTCTCCCTTCTCTTCTCCTCTGGTCGCCTCCTTCCCTCCGAAAGAGCAGAGCAGGGGCAGCCGGCCGCCGGCGTAGCCGAGGATGGGCTGCGCCAGAGAGCTCGCCGGTGGCCTCCCCGGAACTGGAGCAGCGCTCCGCGCTCGGGGATGGTGGCGGCCTCGCCTGGGGTGGCATGCAGCGCTCCCGCCGCTGGCAGAGCTGCGGTGGCCGAACCATGGTGGGGAGCCACGCCGGCAGAGCTTCCCCGTCGGGAATGGAGACGGCGGCCGCCTGCGAGTGCTCGGGTGAGGTCAAGGGCGACGATGGTGAGGAGGGGGAGGACCACACGGCCGGAATCGGGAGGGTTGGGCGGCGGCAGAGAAGACGGCCATGGCGGCGATTGGGGTGGTGAGCTCGGGCTACGCCGGCGGGAATTGGAAGGGGCGGCAGCTCGGTGGACTAATGGGGAGGACGGGGATGCAGACGGAGAGGACGGGGAGTGGCCAGGGCGCCGGTTGGACAGAGGGGAATCGGGCGGCGGAGCTCGGCCATGGGCGAGGAGAGAGCTCTGGGAGCTCGAATGGGAGAGGGGCTGGGCTGCTGGCAAGGGAGAGAGCTCGGGGAGCTGCTTAAATAGCTCGGGGAGGAGCTAGCCGACGATGGACGGAGCTTCCAGAGCTCGTCGCCGTGGCGGCGATCCGGTGGCGAATCCATGTCGGCACAGCCGTCCTCGGGCTAGAAGACGAGGGGGAGAAGGCTCCAGGAGGTTCACACGCGCGGTGGGCAACTCGCCGGCGCTCGCGGACAAGCCAGAGCTCGCTGGAAGCGGCCTCCCGAAGGATATAGTGCACAGAGCACCGATTCTACCGACAACGTCGACGGTCACCACCGGCACCACGTGCACTTGGCAACAAAACGCAATAAAACCATGTCCGGGAGGTTCACCCCCCTCAGATAGATCATTTGATCCAACAAACAGGAACAGCGAGCTCTGATGCGACTGCACGCGGGTCAACTGTTCATGAACAGCAAGGTGTTCGATTGATGACATGGACAGCTCCTTGCTCCTCTTGGCATGATCCTTGGCTGAGAGTGACCACTCACTAAGGTGACCATCTGGGAAAAACGGCAGCACAAATGGACAAGTCTAGATGGTACTTCCTTCACAAAGCACCAATCTGACCAGAAATGCAAATGAGGAAGTAGGGGTCAAATGGCGAAATGGATTTGGATGATTTTTGGTGGGGGGTGATGATTTGGTCATGAGAGGTAGCTGGAAAAGTTTCAGCTCAAATTGATCATCCATGAGGGTACTTCCTTCACAGAGATGCAATCTGAGCAGAAACTTGGATAAATTACTGAGGAAAATTGGCTAGATGAAATGGGCTGGTTTTTGGTATCCAGAGGTGATTTATCCTTGTTAACCACCCTGAAAAATATCATCCCAAAAAGATCAAGGGAACAAGCACTTCCTTTGCAAACTGGAAATCTGGACAGAATTTGCAAATGGATGTTGTGCTCGAAATTTAATTGGTGGAACTTGAGATTTTGATGGAAATGGTGAAGATATGGATAGGAGAAGCTCCAAAAATTATTTGGGATTTTTCCTGGCTACCAAAATGGTAGCTCCTTTGGAAAGTGCCCAAAATGCATTATTGGCTTTAAATAGGAAAAGGCAATTTCCCTTATTTAATTATGTCCAATATTTTTATTGGAGCTCAATATGATCACAAAGAATATCTCCACAAGTTTTCATGAACTTTGGAGCTGGATAGATATTTTCCTGGATTTAATTCCTTTAACTGGCACAAAAAGGAATTAATTTTAAATGAAAAATATTGCAAATGACTTGGCAATATTTTTGCATATCCAGGGTTTAAAAATATAGGATGATCACTGGGAGAAATTTGGGAGGCAAAAGATCAAAGGAAATTGGGGTTCCTTTGTAACGGAATGAATTAGGGCTTCCCTTCCGATAACTCGGAAGGTAGGGTTTTGGCGGCAGAATCCTGAGAATAAATCCGGGATAGCAAGGTTGGGGTTGGAGAGAGTCTCAGGTTGGATAGGAAAGGCAAGGCTAAATGACCATCTTCATATACCCAAGAGCGAGAGAAAATCCGACAACATCGAAAAAAGACGGGAGTCAAATCTCGCGAAGGAAAAAAACAAGGAGCGAAAACCAGGGTGTCACAAACCTACCCCCCTTAAGAAAATCTCGTCCTCGAGATTTCTGGGCTTACCTCCCGGTGAAGGGCGCTTACCTGTGTGCGACTTGGATCCATCAGCTATCTTGTCTTCATTTGTTTACTAACCTTTTGACTGCCTCTTTTGATGGCTCAGGTGCTGTCTTTTCAGACGGCTGCATTGAATCCTTCTCTTTCCTGTCAGGAAAACCCTTTGTGCTGGTAGTTTGTTGGCTGGGGTTGGTGGGCAGCTCGGAGTATCGACAAATAGTCTGGTTTCCATGGCCTCGGACTAGCTGCTTCGGGTTTTATTGCGATACTTTGTACACTGACTGCCAAGGGCAAGACATTCCTTCTGGGTACCAGACTCACGTGCTCGTATGGCCTGGAGTGGCTAGGAGTGGCTCTCTTTTTGCCTTGTCAGAATACTCAATCTGGCTGTGGGTTCTATACGGATGCTTTCTTCGTGTCTCTTGCATTCTGAGTTCGTTCTCAGGTGATTCCCAACTGACATGCCGGGCATGATCACAAAGTAATCATAGACGGTAATCTCTGAGGTGGCTCTGCCATATATAGCCTCTGTGGTCCTTGCTATGACCACTGAGCTGACATAGTATGGCTATCATCCGGTGTATCTTTCGGAGCATAGCCTCTTATCTTGGTTGATGGCCCAGATTCATGATGAGTATGGCATGGTAGCTGCATTGTGGTGGCCGTATATGCAAGAGTCTGACAAGGGTTGGTAATATCACTTTATCCATAAAGCTTTATTTTTATTGACCGTCACGGAGGTGTTTATCCAGGACTTCTCTATTCCTGAGGGTTCCTGTTTGTGGAGCTGTCATGACTGGTCAACACGGCTCCTTGGTCATATTCTAGCTTGCTGGGCTTGTACTCACAATTTACTCTTGCATAACTCGTATGGGTGGCTGTGCTCATATCCTTGCTTTGAACTATGGGGCCGATGTTTCTCTGAACACAGTCATTCCCGGGTACGAGTGGCTCGCATGAACTGATCGTATATACTGCATGCTCACAACATATGCAGGGGTAGAATAAATTATTTCATATCCACTGGGTTCTGAAGCGGACGTGTGTCTGGACTAGTTCGTGCTTCTGGCAAGATTGTTGTGGACACGATGGTGTGTTGAAAAAGGCTGAATTCCTTATGCTCGAAGCTTTTGCCAGGGTAGTGTCATGAAGAACGCTGGGTATCGTACCTCAGAAGCTTTCCCTCATGTGGCTTATTGAGGAAGGTTGAGTACCTTATGCCGGAAGCTTTCCGCGGTAGCGTGCTGAGGAAGACTGGGAGTCTTACATCGTAAGCTCCTCCCGATAGCTTGCGGAGGAAGGCTGGGTTCCTTGTACCAAAAGCCTTGCACCGTGATATGCAGTCGGACCTGTGGCCGATTCTGGCTTTCTACTGGTGTATTCGGAATTTATCCATAGCGGAGCCGGAACTTGGTATAATCCATATCTCGACTAAGGATATTTTGTTGGTCATGCACACGCTTGTCCTTCTGCTGGTCTGATCATTGTTGCTGTAAAGGTTGCACAACTGATGCAGACTTCATATTGATAATAAATTTGGAATACCCTTTGTATTCAAACCAAGTGTTGCTGGTAGTGAGCAGTTGACGGGGAATTCCATTCGATTTGGCTGAACCTGAAATTCTCATTGATTCCGGGTAGTCGTGAGCTTATCCATATTTCTCGTAAACCAGAGTTTTGTTGTTGCTCTCGACACATTCACATTCTTGAAATATGTCTTCGGTGGGTAATACAAGATTCTTGAGTCCATTGAGAAAGACTCAAGGTTCACTCCACTGACCAAAATAATCCTTGTGCCGAGGATGGAATAATTTCTCCCATCTGATGTCCATTGCTGATAACTCATCTAACTTCTTCTCAATTGTGATCTGTTCTGAGGCAAACTCTCACAGGTATAATCTGGCCATGTCGGTTGCACTCAGAGTCTGCTTCTGACACATTCTTCATTCTTGACAGATCCGGTGATAATGCTCCGAATATCGGGTAATTGGCTTGACTTGACTCTTACTGAATTTGGATTATTGGGCATTATCCAAGTTGTGTGCTGGTCTTCCTGACAGCTCTTGCAGATGGATCCAGTCGTAGCGGCAGAACGGGATCGAGAAAAGAAACAAGAACCGCGAAAAACCAAAAAGCAAATAAAGCTCAAATTTTGCGGACCTTACACGTGTGGCCGAAGATCCACTAGTATAACTAATATAGCGCACTCGATGTACCTCTAAGGATTTAGAAGCAAAACCACACAATGCTCCTGGTAGCAATTGGTGTCAAGCTCCTACTACTTCCTTAGGGAACATCAAACTCAACGCACGACCATAGCCAAAGTGGCTTAGTCAACGATCCTAGGGTTGTCGGGGAAAGATGGAATTTATAAGCGTTTCCCAAAGGAAACTAGATTTGAGAAGAGAAATGCCATGGTTAGCAAGCAAGGTGGGGATATCTGGTTTACCTAGGGGTTCAGGGCTCACGGGTCATTGCCTGGTGCGGACATTTCCCACCGGAGGCAAAGGCCACGAGAGTTGGGGTCTTATGGAGCCAACAATACTATGGGGTTGCCTTATGGTCAATAGTAGCCGTGCCTGTCTGGCAAAGATGGCTGAAATCCATCGGGGCCTTCTACTGATCAAGAGGCAATGAAATCTGGCTAGGGGTAACCTACAGTCAGCCTGGCTCTGATACCATCCGTTGTGGCGCCCCGCCTGAATACCACTGTAGCCAGACGGTCGCCGCACATACCAGCCCAGGAAAATCGCTCTGGCATGCGCTTTTACAACAAGTATCATGAACACAGACATGGATATATAAGTCTTACATGATATCTTACAAGGGTGATGGCAGCGGAAAGGCTCTATCTAAGGCAGCATGGTCTTGGTGCGGCTCCAATCCACAGGGATCTGACTGGGTTACTCTTCTAGCCGCGAACACTCCGGCTCCTTGCTAGCGAACGTCGAATCCTTAGGTGAACCTGGCCACATTGAAGGCCGCTGAGTACTTTTGAATGTACTCGCAAGCAAACCAAACCAACATATACACCAAGAAAAGCAATCCAAGGCATTCAAGCATGCACTTGTTATCTTAACAGTATTAACTATCATGTCATGGCAAAATTATCTAGCAAGATTAGTCATCTAGCAGCATTAATTATCAGGTTATAGCAGGATTATCTAGCATGATAATTACTGAAGTAACTGCAGTAAAGTATATCAGGTAAATGATCTGAACTCGGAATATGCTCACGATCCAAATCTGATCCAAGCTTTGCGGTCACCCGACCACTCAGCTCATAGCCATCTCATGGCTAGCATTCAAACCTTTGACATCATCTGATGTCCATGAATCTGCACTGCAAGCCTGACAAACCTTACCATTCTCTGGTTTAGTCTTAGCAATAACATTATATAGTTTGTTCCTCCAGACTCGACACAGACCAAATAGGGGCCTATACAAACTGTCCATGACCGAGGACGCGGCTACTCGAATAGATTTACACTATGGAGAGGTTGCGCACTTTACCCACACCATGGAGCTCCTGGCCTCGTACTTTAGTACATGTTCCCATTCGGGTGGACCAGTGCTGCTCCAACAAAACCTTGTCTATTGCCCGGCACTCTTACGGTCCCACCGACAATCATACCCTCCCAGGGTCATGTCCTGGGTGGCCCCTGTGTCACCCCGTGACACCTGCCACCGTCGTGGCCAAACAAAACTGTCCCAAACGGGGACGTGCGCACATAACCAAACTGGGCTCACAGGATTATCGTCGTCTACCTGATCAGGGTAGCACGCACGCATAACCCTCCCTAGTTGGTGGTACCGACAAGAGGCAAGACAATAGACAAAGTCAGGGCCGTCCCATACCGGCAAATGTGGCTGCACGGGTAAGTCCGGATAGGTGGCACTATGACTCGATCCAGTCGACGGAGGAGGTTGTTATCATTAAGTCACATTCTTAATCATTGCAACAACAGTAACCATGCATGATGTAACATAACAACCTATTTCCATATTGTCACACACGAGTCACTAGTGCAATAATACGATGAGCATTAGCAGGTAATGTAAATAGCAAATTCAAATTAGCAGGAGTTTAACTATTTCTAACACAGGCATATTCATTAATTAAACAGGCAAGAATAACACAGAGCAATGCTTTCGGGCATATATCAGATGGTCGGCTTGCCTGGGAGTGAAGGAATACTCCGGGAGAAGTGCGATCACCTCGCGGAAGAATTCGCCGGAAAGGATTCTCTCTCGGAGGGGCTCGATCGGAGTTACGGTCGCGAAGTTAGGGCCGTTCATTCGTTAAGCAGATAAACAAACAGAATCTGTTTGTTCCTGACTTTAACAGGTGAACGTCCACTAAATAGTGGTTTCGGCCGCGGCTAAGAAAATGAAGGCGCACTTTGCAAAATACGTTTCCGATAACAAAAAGCGTATTTCTATCAAATAGCGCAGCGTACTACGCTTTCAACTCTGGAAAGCGCACTAGCCGGAATACGCCTTCACTTAATCTGACCGCGGGCCCGGGTTGACTTTTCCCTTCTCTGGCTGACGTGCGGGCCCCGCCCCATCTCTTTCTCTCTCCCTTCTCTTCTCCTCTGGTCGCCTCCTTCCCTCCGACAGAGCAGAGCAGGGGCAGCCGGCCGCCGGCATAGCCGAGGATGGGCTGCGCCAGAGAGCTCGCCGGTGGCCTCCCCGGAACTGGAGCAGCGCACCGTGCTCGGGGATGGTGGCGGCCTCGCCTGGGGTGGCCTGCAGCGCTCCCGCCGCTGGCAGAGCTGCGGTGGCCGAACCACGGCGGGGAGCCATGCCGGCAGAGCTGCCCCATCGGGAATGGAGACGGCGGCCGCCTGCGGGTGCTCGGGTGAGGTGAAGGGCGACAATGGTGAGGAGGGGGAGGACCACACGGCCGGAATCGGGAGGGTTGGGCGGCGGCAGAGAAGACGGCCATGGCGGCGATTGGGGTGGTGAGCTCGGGCTACGCCGGCGGGAATTGGAAGGGGCGGCGGCTCGGTGGACTAATGGGGAGGCCGGGGATGCAGACGGAGAGGAGGGGGAGTGGCCAGGGCGCCGGGTGGACAGAGGGGAATCGGGCAGCGGAGCTCGGCCATGGGCGAGGAGAGAGCTCGGGGAGCTCAAATGGGATAGGGGCTGGGCTGCTGGCAAGGGAGAGAGCTCGGGGAGCTCCTTAAATAGCTCGGGGAGGAGCTAGCCGACGATGGACGGAGCTTCCAGAGCTCGTCGCCGTGGCGGCGATCCGGTGGCGAATCCATGTCGGCACAGGCGTCCACGAGCTATAAGACGAGGGGGAGAAGGCTCCAGGAGGTTCACGCGCGCGGTGGGCAACTCGCCGGCGCTCGCGGACAAGCCAGAGCTCGCTGGAAGCGGCCTCCCGAAGGATCTAGTGCACAGAGCACCGATTCTGCCGACAACGTCGACTGTCACCACCGGCACCACATGCACTTGGCAACAAAACGCAATAAAACCATGTCCGGGACGTTCACCCCCCCCTCAGATAGATGATTTGATCCAACAAACAGGAACAACGAACTCTGATGCGACTGCACGCGGGTCAACTGTTGATGAACAGCAGGTGTTTGATTGATGACATGGACAGCTCCTTGCTCCTCTTGGCATGATCTTTGGCTGAGAGTGACCACTCACTAAGGTGACCATCTGGGAAAAATGGAAGCACAAATGGACAAGTCTAGATGGTACTTCCTTCACAAAGCACCAATATGACCAGAAATGCAAATGAGGAAGTAGGGGTCAAATGGCAAAATGGATTTGGATGATTTTTGGTGGGGAGTGATAATTTGGTCATGAGAGGTAGCTGGAAAAGTTTCAGCTCAAATTGATCATCCATGAGGGTACTTCCTTCACAGAGATGCAATCTGAGCAGAAACTTGGATAAATTACTGAGGAAAATTGGCTAGATGAAATGGGCTGGTTTTTGGTATCCAGAGGTGATTTATCCTTTTTAACCACCCTGAAAAATATCAGCCCAAAAAGATCAAGGGAACAAGCACTTCCTTTGCAAAGTGGAAATCTAGACAGAATTTGCAAATGGATGTTGTGCAAGAAATTTAATTGGTGGAACTTGAGATTTTGATGGAAATGGTGAAGATATGGATAGGAGAAGCTCCAAAAATTATTTGGGATTTTTCCTGGCTACCAAAATGGTAGCTCCTTTGGAAAGTGCCCAAAATGCAATATTGGCTTTAAATAGGAAAAGGCAATTTCCCATATTTAATTATGTCCAATATTTTTATTGGAGCTCAATATGATCACAAAGAATATCTCCACAAGTTTTCATGAACTTTGGAGCTGGATAGATATTTTCCTGGATTTAATTCCTTTAACTGGCAGAAAAAGGAATTAATTTTAAATGAAAAATATTGCAAATGACTTGGCAATATTTTTGCATATCCAGGGTTTAAAAAGATAGGATGATAACTGGGAGAAATTTGGGAGGCAAAAGATCAAAGGAAATTGGGGTTCCTTTGTAACGGAAGGAATTAGGGTTTCCCTTCCGATAACTCGGAAGGTAGGGTTTTGGCGGCAAAATCCTGAGAATAAATCCGGGATAGCAAGGTTGGGGTTGGAGAGAGTCTCAGGTTGGATAGGAAAGGCAAGGCTAAATGACCATCTTCATATACCCAAGAGCGAGAGAAAATCCGACAACATCGAAAAAAGACAGGAGTCAAATCTCGCGAAGGAAAAAAACAAGGAGCAAAAACCAGGGTGTCTGTTAGCCGCACAGAGGCGGGGTTAGGGGTTAGGGGTTAATGGTGCCGGATACGTCAGCGGCGCCGGCGTTTAAACGTCAGCGACCATGTTTCGCGGCGGAGCGGCTCGGAAGGGCGGCGGAGCGGCTCGGAAGGGCGGCGGAATTTTCCTACCGGCCACCATTTCGCGCGCGATCTGGCGCGTTGGATCAGCCGCAGCACGGCGCGTAGATTGGTGGTGGTGGCGCGACCAGGGATGGACCGTAGCGACGACGGCGACCACCGCGGCAGACGGCCGGAATAGGGCGCGGTCAGTTTCGGTGACCGAGGGCACGGGGAAGGGCGTGCGTGCGCGCGTTGGGTTCCTGCGTGCGCGCTGAGCTCGAATGCGAGCTCATACGTGGGCTGCGGTGGCTGTGGCTGCGGCTGTGCCATCGCCGGCGGCAGCGAGCTTCGGCCGCGACAGGAAATGGGGCTAGGGGAGACGCGCGACGCGGCAAACAGAGGGGAACGGCGAGGAGCTCACCGTGGGAGCACAAGGAGGCTCGGTGGAGGCTTAGTAGCGGCAGGGTGGCCGGAATCGACGGCGAGGTTCGATGGCACAGAGGAGGAAGACGAGGTCGTAGGCGAGGCTGCGGCGGCTCCAGGTGACGTAGAGGTCGTCGGCGGTGCGCGGGAATGCGCTGGCGAGGTGCGGGGAGGTCGGTGGCTGCGGGATCGAGCGGCGCACAGCGACGACGGCGTTCAAGAACGGGCGATGTAGGTGAGGGGAGAGGGGAGAGCGAGGGAGAGTGGACGCGGGCGAACCCTAGGGCGTCGGGGACGACCTTATCCTCGCCGGGGAGGCTCGGATGGCCGGCGCGTGGCGATCGGCAGCCGCAGGCGTGTGCGCGGGTGACAGCGAGGCGGGAATAGGGATAAGGTGGCTTAACGGGCTGGGTCATACACTATTTGACTTAGGCCAGCTGCACAGTAGGTTTCTCTCTTTTTCTTTATTCTTTTTCTGTTTTGTCTTTTCTTTCTGTTTTGCAAATTGTTTGGCCACCAAATAACTTTTGAAAAATGTGTAACCTTGACAGATAATTTCTATGCATTAATAAGCACTGCCATAAAAAGGTTTGGAGGCAAAATGATTTCATTTGAATTTTGTATAATTGAAAATGGATTAATGGGGGTGTTTTGGGTACTGTTTTGGTTGCTAGGGTCAATTTGGAAATTCAAATAATGTTGGTTTTATTTTTTTAATTGCTTTGGGATTATTTGCAATATTATGAACTATTTTGTTTATAAGTTTGGAGTTTTTTTAATTTCACTTGTTATTTGAATTTTGAATTTGAGTTGAATTATTTCTTAATTGCATTTCTTAAGATATAATGATAATGACTTGGCATCATTAGTGTGGGTCACTGTAGTATGACACTTGGGGTGTTACAATGAGGTGGTGATCTGGAGGTTTTTCTGAGGATCCGACCACGGCGGGATGTGGAGGCTTCTATTCAAGCCCAAGAGCAATACCTTCCCATCCCAGGCCGTGGACATCGGTTTAAGCCGAGCAAACCCCATGATCGAGGTAACTTTTATTAGCAATTTACTTATCAATCCTTCCGCCATTCTCTCTTTAACTGAGTTGTCGGCTTTATGTGACTTGTACAGGTTTGCGTGCGCGTACAAAGACCATCAGGTCCCCAGCACCGCTGCCAGAGGATCCCAGGAGCCCTGAGCTTGAAAGGCTCCTGACCGAGGACCCCTATGTGGTTCCACCTAAGAAGAGGAAGGACGAGGGGAAGAAGACTAGGGCAAAGAACCTGGTCATCCAAGAAGGGATCTCGGATGCCCCTACAGAGAGTCATCAAAGCTCTCCCTCCGAGTCCAACGCCGACAAGGAGGAGAAGGAGGAGGAGGAGGAGCCCAACGAGGCCCACTCCTCCTACAGCGAGAAGAGATCAGCATCCGAGGATGTCAAAGACATGATTCCTCCTCGGACGTACAAACATCTGAGGAAGGCATACAACGCTCCCATGGGCCAGTCGACGCCCATGGAGCTAGCTAGTTCGAGCTCATCCGAGGACGCCCGGCATCATCGGGAGCACCCAGCCGCTGAAAGGTAACTTTTACATCTAGCTCACGTAATGCTCAGTATCATGAGATTTACTTTGTGTCATCTTCTTTTTTGCAGGGCACAACATGACCTGTGTAACACCCCCATGTATTAACTACAGTAATCACCCTCTGATAATGCCAAGTCCCCATGGTTAACAAAGCTTGATCAACATTTGGTTTCATATCCCATTTCAAATTCCACTTTAAAACAAATTCAAATTGCAAGTGAAAATAAAAGTTTCACAAATAAGGAAACAAAAAAGTGCATGTGATTGCAAATAATCCATAGGTAATTATGGTTAAGGAAAACAACATCACTTGTTTGCTCATTTGGAAGCTATCACCCAAAAACAGTGACTAAAACAGCCCCTTTAATTCATTTTCAATTATGCAAAAATCAAATGAATTCAAATAACCACCAAACTTTTTGTGGCAGTACTATATATTGCAAGATAATTATTGAGACCAGTATAACAATTTACAAAAGTCATTTGGGTCAACAATTAATGCAAAATAGAAAGAAATAAAAGAAACAGGAAATGAAAAAAGAAAAAGGGGAGAACCTCACTGGTGCACTGGACCTCGAGTGCACAGTGCAGGCCCAGTCCACCAGCGCCATCGTCTCCCACCTCCCGCCTCTCTCTCCTGTGCGTGTCGGTCATGCACGCGCTCCCGCTGCAGATGGCCACGCGCCGGCCATCCGCCGTGCCCCAGGCGTGTATAAGGTTCCCCCGCGAGCCCCCAGACGAAACACTAGCTCCATTCTCCCCCTCGCTCGCCCCCTCTCTCGTTTTTCTCCCGATCCCGAGCACCCCCGTCGCCATGGCCGTGCCATAGCCATGGCTACCGAGCTCCCCTCATCGCCCCTGCGTGTCCAGGAGCGTCGCCGGCCTCGTCTACTTCGACTGCCAGGACAAGATCGAGCAGGGAAGCACCCCACTGCCTGATCGCCATCGTCATCTACCTCGGGCCACCGCCGCTCTGCCCCGTCGATCCACCGTCCCCTGCTGCTCCTAACCTCCCAACGAGCCGCCGTGCGCTCCCTAGGTGAGCCCCGTGCTTTCTCCTCTCTCTCCGACGACGTTCCCCTCCCCTAGCTAGCTCCCTCGTCATGGCCGAACGCGCCGCCGCCTTGTTTGGTCGCCGGCATTGCTCCGGTGACCTTTTGGTCACGCGCGTGTGTCCATCTGCTCCGCCGCCTCGCGTAGAGCTTCGCCAACCCCTCCTTTTGTGCCCTTTGTACGCTGCTGCTGCTAGTCCGCCACCCCCCGAGCTTTGATCGCCGCTCGCAAGCTCGCCGCTGTCGCTACACGCCATCTCCGGCCACGCCACCACCGTAGCTCAACGTGGCATCGAGCGCTCATTCGAACGAGCTATCGCGCGCGTCAAATGACGCCTCATAGGCAAAACACGATGCGAGCCCGAGTCCCTCCGCCGCGTTTCGGGCTCACTGGCGTTCAGCCGCCGGTGGTCCGACGTGGCACCACCCTGGGCCCACCCTGGCTCACTGCCCCTGGATCCCGCTGGAACAGTTGACCCAGTTGACTTAGTCAACGTGCTGACTGGGCAGCCCCCAATCACTGACCAGTGGGTCCCAGTTGACCAGTCAACTAGTCAACTGCTGACCTGCTGACTCAGCTGACCGGGCCCACTGTCAGTCTCACAGTGCACAGCTGGGTGCACTGCACCGGGTGCACCTAGCATTTAAGTTTAAATATTTTCAAAATATTAATAATTCCAAGAAATTCCAAAAATTATTAAAACTTTGAAGAATCATATAAAATAAACCGTAGCTCAGATGAAAATAAATTATATATGAAAAATGATCCGAAAAATATGACGAATCCGAATATGTGATCAAAATGCTTGACCATCACTCCTATCATGATGAACATGGAACCTTCCCCTCCGGATCAAATTACCGACAAGCACCTGGAGCAGGGAAAATATTCCTGAATATATTCCCTCTCCGTCCAAAATACTTAGCGATGCATTAGAGCACATAATCAACTCATACTGTCATGACATGCATCTGTATTGCATTTGTATGCTTTGTATTTATTGTTTCTTCCCCCTCCTTCTCCCCGATAGACCCCGAGACTGCCGACGACGCCGCTGAGTACGACTACGCTCTCGACGACCAGACCCCTTCAGCAGAGCTTCCAGGCAAGCAACCCCCTTGATCATCCAGATATCACCCATTCTTTCCCCCTTATGCTTGCACTAGATTTTGCTACTGTTAATGATCCGATAGCTAGCCCATCTAATTCATAGCCTGATTTCGTCGTCTGCTATTGATACATTACATGTTGCCCTATGAAGCCTAGTTAGCTATGTTGTTGATCCATCAGTGGCCCTTCACCCTTGTCCGTTGCCATGCTTGATATCGGGTCGTGATCACTTTGGGTGATGATCACGGATATGTTTACATTACTGCAATACTATTAAAATTTTCAAAGTCGGGCCGGCTCCAAGAGTGCCTGCGAGAGAATTAAACAAGTCGGGTCAGCCCCAAGGGTACCCGCAAGAGATACTGTGGCGGCTGGCTGTTAGCGGTACCACCCAGGATGTGGTGGTAGCTCCAGACTTGCCCCGATAGCTGACACGAGACTTACACTGTAGTCGGAGCGACAGGAGCCATGTTCGTCTCCGCGATATACTAAACACGATTAATGGATTGGGTGTTGGATCTGAGTTGGCCTCTGGCCTATACGCACTAACAACTACGCGGGATTATGGTATGGGCCATCGGCGACGTACGTTCCCTCCAAAAGTTCTTAAGACGTCACAGTTGAGCGGCGCGCGCCCGGGTGAGCTGGTTACGTCTATTGGTATTACCACAGTCGCGCTTGGTCCCGGCTGCGTACGCAACGCGCAGGAGTCGTTATGGTGACCGGTCCATGACCCCTTCGCACTTAGGGTTTAGACCGGCGTGCTGACCTCTCTGCGGAGCCTAGGTAGGACTACGTCGTGTCGATCATCCGAGGCCGTGCTTAACCCAGGCAAGTATGTCCGGCCAAAGGTAATCGAGCGTGTTGGGTAATAGTGGTGCACCCCTGCAGGGAAGTAATCTATTCGAATAGTCGTGTCCACGGTAAGAGGACGCTCGGAGATATATCATGATCTACTACAACTAGAACCAGTACTTTCATATACTAAACTGTTTTAGTGCTCCGAGGTCGCTTTCTCGCAGGGTAGTCGAGGAAGGATCTCTGGGCATTGCTAATATGTGATTGCTAATATATGCTACTGTGTTCTACTCTCTTTTGATGCTGCAAGATGCTAGTCTTCGATAGGCTAGGCTTTCCCCCCCTCTATTCTGGCATTTCTGCAGTTTAGTCCAAAGATATAGGCCCATTCCTTTGATACTGATGCATACTTAGTATAGATCTGATGTAAGTCTTGCGAGTACTTTGGATGAGTACTCATAGTTGCTTGGCTACCTTTTCCCCCTACCCGGATACTGCGATCAGATGACGGAGCCCAGGAGCCGGAGATCCCCGGAGGTACCTACTACTACGAGGAACCCGCCAACCAGGAGTAGTTCAGAGGCCCTAGGCAGGAGGCCTGCGCCTTTTCGATCAGTGTCGCTGTTATGCTAGCCTTCTTAAGGCAAACTTAACTAACTATGTCTGTACCCAAATAATATTTGTATGATGACTTATGTATTCGGGTCCTCATGACCCCTGGTTTGTAATATGAAGATTTATGTTTAAATTTGTGTCTAGAGTTGTGTTCTGATATCTTCCCGTGAGTCTCTGATCTTGATCGTGCACGTTTGCGTGTATGATTAGTGCACAGTCGAGCAGGGGCGCCACAACCTGGTATCAGAGCCGACTGCCTGTAGGAGCCCCCCCCCCCCTTCCAATTCCTTGGTCGAAGTTGAGTTTAGTCATTGAAAAACTATTTTACTAATAGTGTTGTGTGGCTTACGGGCCCACATCGCAAATGGATGGGATTAGAATCTTTTATTCCGCACTTTTACTATGGGACTTTGATCTCTCTTCTATTTAGGTTAAAATTTTACTAACTCTAACTTTAGGTTCTTGTGATCACATCAACCCGGAGATCCGATTATCCATAATTATTCCTTTGAATGTATGATATATGATCACGCACTGTCATTTGAAATCTTTGAAATTTCCTTGTTTCAGATGCGTCCTTTGTTTCCGTCGCGTCCCACGATGCAACTCGTACTCCGGAATTGGGCCCGTGATGCGACCAATTTCCCTGCTATCCTGGTCGCCCTCCTGACCAGATTGGGCTACCATTGGTACCCCGAGTACATGGTTTACAAAGACTTTCGCGAGATCAACCAAGAGCAGTACCATGCCGATGTTCGTATCTTCGATCAGCGGGAGAAATCCATCACCGAGTTGCACACCTTTCATGGTATCGGCGTGACAGTTGACATGGCAGTCCATGATGCTGCCTATTATGCTGTCGCACATCTTCGTGGCGAGCATAGTCGATTGGATGACTCTGAGTTCCGATACATTCTGTATGCCCCTGGTGGAGATGAGACTGGATACTACACTGCTGTCTGTACCCCCTACGTGCGACGTCGATATGACCCGCAGGTCTTGATCCAGCACACTGAGGCTCTGGATCGCACTGCCCGAGCTCTTGCTGTCGAGCTGTACGCCACTCGTGCACGTCTCTACGATGCTCTGACACAGTTGCTACCAGCTGTCAGTGCCGGGATACATCCGCAGTATATCCTTTACCCGCGCAGGACAGAGATGCCCCAGGTATTGATTGGCCTACTATTGGAGGTCGCACCCCCACACGTGGACCTCTTCTTCCAGTCGTGGACCAGGTTCTGCATCAGAGTCGTCACGGTGCACAGGATCCTTCTACCGTGAGCACCCAGCGTCAGCACTTGCAGTTGCCTGGCTACAGTGGTTTTCCCCGACGTTGATGTAGCCTTTTCTATGTCCCGTTGTTGTATCCCTACACCGCGTGCCTGTGTGCCGCCTAGTATGTCTAGGTTATTTTGCTTTTCGAACTCATATTATCCGTTTGTAACCGACTCTGTGTATGGATCTGTATGTCATAATTGACTGCTGTTATGTATCTATTGCACTCTTGTTCATTGTTCGTGTTACATCGTGATTGTCTCTAAACGCTTGCAGTTGCTTTTACTAAACTACCCCCTGTTAAATTTTAGCAGGATGGTTAGGCCAGGTGCTTGTGGTCATGGTCGTGGCCATGCTGCCAAACATCCACCACCGCCAGACTATATGGCAGCTATGATGCAACAGTTTGAGTTGAACCGCCAGTTCATGGTCGGAATCATGGCTCAGTTCCCAAACCCGAACCAGAATGCTCAACAGCAGCAACCTGCCCCAATAACTCTGCAAGAGTTTGTGCGCCCAAACCCTGCCATTTTCCGCAACTCCATTCAGCCACTCGACGCTGATGACTGGCTTTGTGACATCGCTTACGAGATGGAGTCAGCAAATGTCGCCCCTGCCAACTATGTCACATTTGCATCCCACTTCCTCAAGGGTCCCGCTGCTCAATGGTGGGCCAGCCACAGGCGTTCACTGCCTGATGGGACCGTTTTCACCTGGGAAGAGTTTCAAACTGCCTTCAGTGCCCGTCATATTCCCCAGGGAATCATGGAAAGGAAGAAGAGACAACTCCACAACCTCACTGCTACTTGTAGCTTGCGTTGGTATTTCCCCGAAGAGGAAGGGATGATGCAGCACAGTAGAGGTAAGTATTTCCCTCAGTTATGAAACCAAGGTTATCAATCCAGTAGGAGAATCACGCAACACCTCGTTAGCAGTACCTGCACACAAACAACAAATCCTTGCACCCAACGCAAATGAGGGGTTGTCAATCCCTCGGCGGTAAGTTGCAAGATTAATTTGTATGTGACAGATAGATAGATTGAAACAAAAATACAAAGTAAAATAAGTAAAATAAAATGGCAGCAATATTTTTAGGGTTTTAGTAATATGATTTAGATAGACCCGGGGGCCATAGTTTTCACTAGAGGCTTCTCTCATAGAAATAGCATACAGTGGGTAGACAAATTACTGTTGGGCAATTGATAGAAAAGCAAATAATCATGACGATATCCAAGGCAATGATCATGTATATAGGCATCACGTCCGAGACAAGTAGACCGACTCCTGCCTGCATCTACTACTATTACTCCACACATCGACCGCTATCCAGCATGCATCTAGTGTATTAAGTCCATAAAGAACGGAGTAACGCCTTAAGAATGATGACATGATGTAGACAAGATAAACTCACGTATGAATAAACCCCATCTTTTTACCATTAATAGCAACGATACATATGTGTCATGTCCCTTTCTGTCACTGGGATTGAGCACCGCAAGATCGAACCCATTACAAAGCACCTCTTCCCATGGCAAGATAAATCAATCTAGTCGGCCAAACCAAATCAATAGATCGGAGAAGAAATACGAGGCTATAATAATCATGCATAAAAGAGACCAGCAAAGACTAAAATAATTTCATGGATAATCTGATCATAAGCTCACAATTCATCGGATCCCAACAAACACACCGCAAAAAGTGATTACATCGAATAGAACTCCAAGAACATCGAGGAGAACATTGTATTGAAGATCAAACGGAGAGAAGAAGACATCTAGCTACTAACTATGGACCCGAAGGTCTGTGGTAAACTACTCACGCATCATCGGAGAGGCAGCAAGGTTGATGTAGAACCCCTCCGTGATCGATTCCCACTCCGGCGGAGTACCGGAGAAGGCCTCCAGATGGGATCTCTCGAGAACAGAAACTTGCGGCGGCGGAAAAAGTATTTCGTGGACTCCTCTAAGGGTTTCTGATTTTTTTGGGAATTTATAATGGTGGAATTAGGTCAAACGGAGCTCTGTGGGCCCCACAAGGTACCAGGGTGCACCTGCCCCCCAGGCATGCCCTGGTGCGTCGTGGGCACCCCCTGGGGCTTCTGGCCTCGTCCCGAAGCTTCTAGTGTTGGTATTGTCCAGAAAAAAATCTCCAAAAAGTTTCGTGGCATTTGGACTTTGTTTGGTATTGATTTTCTGTAAAACAAAAACAGGGCAGAAAACATCAACTGGCACTGGGCACTAAGTTAATAGGTTAGTCCCAAAAAATGATATATAATTGTTGTAAATGCTTATAAAAACATCCAAGATTGATAATATAACAGAATGGAACAATAAAAAATTATAGATACGTTGGAGACGTATCACTCACCCAGGGTAGCAAGACTGTCGATGCTTATCAGCGGGACTTCATTGAATTGTCCCGCTATGCTGAAGAAGACATTGCCACTGACGCTCGCAGACAGGAGAAGTTTTGTGATGGACTGCACCCGGATGTCAAACTTGCGCTCCTTGCTCTTGACTTCACCTACTTTGCCACCCTGGTGAACAAGGCTATCCAGGTTGAGACTGGTCTAATGGAACACAAGGAGTCACAGAAGCGCAACCGTGACGTTGGCTCATCTTCGAGCTCGTCAGGACAAAAACGTCAAATATGGATTCCCCACAGCATGTACCATCCAACTGCCCCTACGCCATGGCCCTCTTATGCCGTGCCTCGTCTGCCTCCTCCACCACCAAGACAGCCGAGAGCTCAAGCTATACCGCCCTATACTGCTGCTCCCCGTCTCAATGATGGGCTCTGCTTCAAGTGTGGCCGCCCAGGTCACCGTGCCAGAGACTGCCACCAGCACCAGAATCAGTTGGCACTTCCTTCAACTGACCGTGGCAATGGCCATGGTTACAATCAGCCCCGCACTATAATACCGGGCCTTCTGCTTATGGTCGTGGGCAGGCTAATCACGTTGATATTGAAGAAGTCCAGAATCAACCTGCTACTGTGATGGGTACCCTTCTCGTTAACTCAGTACCAGCTTCTGTTATATTTGATACAGGAGCATCGCATTCATTCATATCAGGTAGTTTTGCATCCATGCATGGCATAAACTCTGAAAAGATGCGTACCCCTTTAGTGGTTAACACCCCCACAGGCCAGTGTCAAGCTTCCGTGATTATCCGAGACATCACTATTGAAATCGAAGGATTGAAATTCCTTGTCTCCCCCATCGTCCTAAGATCTTCCACCAGAGACCTTATTCTGGGAATGGATTGGTTGAAAGCCCATATTGCTTCAATCGATTGTGCCACTAAAGTCGTCCAACTCCTTCACCCCTCCAACGAGATAGTAAATTACTCTGCTCAAATTATCCAGAATGCCGAAGCCTAGATATATGCTTTGAATGTGTTGAACGCTTCACCTCTTGAGGGAATCGAGAATGTTCCCGTCGTTCGTGAGTTCCAAGATGTCTTTCTAGAAGAACTTCCAGGAGTACCCCCTGTCAGAGCTATCGAATTCGTCATCGATTTGAAACCAGGCACTACTCCTATTGCTAAGCGTCCTATAAGATGTCGCCGCATGAACTCCTTGAGCTTAAGGAGGAGATCGACAAATCACTTCTTAAAGGTTTCATTCGCCCAAGTTCTTCTACTTGGGGAGCACCTTCTCTCTTTGTTAAGAAGAAGGATGGAACTAACCGTTTGGTCCAGGACTATCGCCCTATTAACCAAGCAGCCATTCAGAACAAATATCCACTTCCCCGGATTAACGATCTTTATGATCAACTCGCTGGTTTGTCAGTATTCTCTAAACTCGACTTGAGGTTGGGTAACCACCAGATCAGAGTTCGTAAAGAGGATATTCCGAAGACCGCCTTTGTTACTCGCTATGGTTCATATGAGTACACCGTCATGTCTTTCGGCTTAACCAATGCTCCAGCAACCTTTTCTCGATTGATGAACTATATCTTCATGGAGTACCTCGACAAATTCGTCGTGGTTTATCTGGATGATATTCTTGTATATTCCAAGAATGAAGAAGAACACGCTGAACATCTTCGTCTTGTACTGGATAAACTCCGAGAACACCAGCTATATGCCAAATTTTCCAAGTGTGAATTCTGGTAATCTGACGTGACCTATCTTGGTCATGTGATTTCCAAAGATGGTATTGCTGTTAACCCCGAACGAGTTCAAGCTATTCTTGACTGGACTCCTCCGCAAACTGTCAAGCAAGTCAAAAGTTTCCTCGGACTCACCAGCTATTGCCGCCGTTTCGTCGAGAACTTCTCCAAGATTGCAAAGCCATTGACTGATTTGCTCCACAAAGGCAAGAAATTTGAGTGGACATCCAAATGTCAGGAAAGTTTCCAGACACTCAAAGACAAACTGACATCTGCCCCAGTGCTAGCTCCCCCAGATTCCCGCAAGGACTTCATGATTTATTGTGACGCATCTCATCAAGGATTAGGCTATGTCCTAATGCAAGAGCGCAAGGTGATTGCGTATGGCTCTCGTCAGTTGTGTCCTCACGAAGATAAGTACCCAACACATGACCTCGAACTTGCAGCGGTTATTTATGCACTGACGTTATGGCGACATTACCTTCTCGGTAATCGTTGCGAGATATACACGGACCATCAAAGTCTGAAGTATCTGTATACTCAACCAGATTTGAACCTCCGTCAACAAAGATGGCTCGAGACAATAGCCGACTATGACATGGATATTTCTTATACCCCTGGCAAGGCTAACGTAATGGCCAATGCCTTGAGCCACAAGTCTTATTGCAATAATCTTATGGTTCAGCAAGCTCAACCTCTTCTTTACGAAGAACTTCGCAAGATGAACCTTCACATTATTCCATAGGGTTCTCTCAATACCCTCGTTGTTGAACCAGATTTCGAGCGCCGCGTCAAGACTAATCAGAAGCTTGACCCAAAATTCGACAAGATTAAGCTCGACCTCTCAACTGGGAAGCCCTCCGGCTTCTCTCTTGGTAATGATGGTACCTTGTTCTTCAAAGGTCGTTTTGTGGTCTCTTCAAAAGGCAACCTGGATTTAACCCCGGATATTATGAAAGAAGCTCATGACACACCTCTGTCTATTTATCTGGGTAGTACCAAGATGTACCAAGACATCTGTCAGAGATTTTGGTGGCCTAATATAAAGCGAGACATTGCTTGTTATGTTGCTGAATGTGACGTTTGCCGTCGCATCAAAGCAGAACATCAAAAGCCTGCCGGTATTCTACAACCGCTTACTATTCCTGAATGGAAATGGGACAAGGTTGAAATGGATCTCATCATTGGCCTTCCCAAATCGCAAAAGGGTCATGATGCTATTCTTGTCATCGTTGACCGATTCTCCAAGGTTGCTGACTTTCTGCCTGTCAAGGAGACGATCACTGCTAGTCAGTTAGCAGACTTATATATTTCCAGAATTGTGTCACTCCATAGAGTTCCAATGGAGATCAGTTCAGACCGTGGCAGCCTCTTTACCTCAAGATTCTGGGAAAGTATCCAAGAAGCTATGGGAACTCATCTCACTTTTAGCACGGGTTGTCACCCTCAGTCCCAGGGACAAGTTGAACGAGTCAACCAAATTCTTGAAGATATGCTCCGTGCATGTGTCATCTCATTTAGCAAGAAATGGGAGGAATCTCTCCCATATGTTGAATTCTCTTACAACAACAGCTACCAAGCTAGTTTGAAGGTGGCACCCTTTGAAGTTCTTTATGGGCGCAAGTGCCGAACCCCTCTGAATTGGTCAAAAACTGGGAAACGGCCACTCTTTGGTCTGGATATTATCCAACAGGCTTAAGAACAAGCCAGCACTATGCGTGAACATCTTAAGATAGCTCAATCTCGTCAGAAGAGCAACTATGACCGTAAACACCGAGGAATGGTCTATCAACCTGGCAAACAAGCTTACCTTCGTGTCACTCCGATGAAGGACACACATCATTTTGGGATCAAGGGCAAGTTAGCTCCTCGCTACATCGGTCTGTTCGTCATTCTCGCCAGACGTGGATATGTGGCATATCAATTGGAATTGCCACCGAAGCTATCTCGAGTTCACGATGTCTTCCATGTGTCGCAACTCCGTCGCTGCTTCAAAGACCCTATCCGAGCAGTAGATCATGAGATGCTTGAACTGCAGGATGATCTATCTTATCAAGAGTATCCGATATGCATTCTTGGTCAAGCTGAACGTTGAACCCGTCAGAAGGCAATCAAGTTCCTTAAGGTTCAGTGGTCGAATCATTCTGAAGATGAAGCCACTTGGGAACATGAGGACCGTCTCCGTGATGAATATCCTGCTCTCTTCCCGTCTACCTCCTAAATTCTCGGGACGAGAATTTCTTTTAGAGGAGGAGAATTGTAACACCCCCATGTATTAACTACAGTAATCACCCTCTGATAATGCCAAGTCACCATGGTTAACAAAGCTTGGTCAACATTTGGTTTCATATCTCATTTCAAATTCTACTTTAAAACAAATTCAAATTGCAAGTGAAAATAAAATTTTCACAAATAAGGAAACTAAAAAGTTCATGTGATTGCAAATAATCCATAGGTAATTATGGTTAAGGAAAACAACATCACTTGTTTGCTCATTTGGAAGCAATCACCCAAAAACAATGACTAAAACAGCCCCTTTAATTCATTTTCAATTATGCAAAAATCAAATGAATTCAAATAACCACCAAACTTTTTGTGGCAGTACTATATATTGCAAGATAATTATTGAGACCAGTATCACAATTTACAAAAGTCATTTGGGTCAACAATTAATGCAAAACAAAAAGAAATAAAAGAAACAGAAAAAGAAAAAAGAAAAAGGGGGGAGCCTCACTGGTGCACTGGGCCTCGAGTGCACAGTGCAAGCCAAGCCCACCAGCGCCGTCGTCTCCCACCTCCCGCCTCTCTCTCCTGTGCGTGTCGGCCACGCACGCGCTCCCACCACAGATGGCCACCAAGCTCCCAGACGAAACCCTAGCTCCATTCTCCCCCTCGCTCGCCCCCTCTCTCATTTTTCTCCCGATCCCGAGCGCCACCGTCGCCATGGCCGTGCCATAGCCGTGGCCACCGAGCTCCCCTCGTCGCCCCTGCGTGTCCAGGAGCATCGCCGGCCTCGTCTACTTCTACTGCCAGGGCAAGATCGAGCAGGGAAGCACCCCATTGCCGGATCGCCATCGTTGTCTACCTCGGGCCACCACCGCTCTGCCTCGTCGATCCACCGCCCCCTGCTGCTCCTAACCTCCCAACGAGCCCCCGTGCACTCCCTAGGTGAGCCCCGTGCTTTCCCCTCTCTCTCCGACAATGTTCCCCTCCCCTAGCTAGCTCCCTCGTCATGGCCGAATGCACCGCCGCCTTGTTTGGTCGCCTGCGTTGCTCCAGTGACCTTTTGGTCACACGCGTGTGTCCATCTGCTCCGCCGTGTCGCGTAGAGCTTCGCCAGCGCCTCCTTTTGTGCCTTTGCGCGCTTCTGCTGCTAGTCCGCCACCGCCCGAGCTCCGACCATCGCTACACGCCATCTCCGGCCACGCCACCACCGTAGATCGACGCGGCGTCGAGTGCTCGTTCGAACGAGCTATCGCGCGTGTCAAATGACGCCTCGTAGGCAAAACCCGACGCGAGGCCGAGTCCCTCTGCCGCGTTTCGGGGTCGCCGGCATTCAGTCGCCGGTGGTCCGACGTGGCACCGCCCTGGGGCCCACCCTGGGTCATTGCCCGTCGATCCCGCGGGCCCAATTGACCCAGTTGACTGAGTCAACGTGTTGACTGGGTAGCCCCCAATCACTGACCAGGGGGTCCCAGTTGACCAGTCAACTGGTCAACTGCTGACCTGCTGACTCAGCTGACCGGGCCCACTGTCAGTCTCACAGTGCACAGCTGGGTGCACGGCACCGGGTGCACCCAGCATTTAAGTTTAAATATTTTCAAAATATTAATAATTCCAAGAAATTCCAGAAAATGATTAAAACTTTGAAGAATCATATAAAATAAACCGTAGCTCAGATGAAAATAATTTATATATGAAAAATGATCAGAAAAATATGACGAATCTGAATATGTGATCAAAATGCTTGACCATCACTCCTATCATGATGAACATGGAACCTTCCCCTCCGGATCAAATTACCGATAAGCACCTGGAGCAGGGAAACTATTCCTGAATATATTCCCTCTTCGTCTAAAATACTAAGCGATGCATTAGAGCGCATAATCAACCCATACTGTCATGACATGCATCTGTGTTGCATTTGTATGCTTTGTATTTATTGTTTCTTCCCCGTCCTTCTCCCAGATAGACCCCGAGACTGCCGACGACGCCGCTAAGTACGACTACGCTCTCGATGACCAGACCCCTTCAGCAGAGCTTCCAGGCAAGCAAATCCCCTTGATCATTCATATATCACCCATTCTTTCCCCCTTATGCTTGCACTAGATTTTGCTACTGTTAATGATCCGATAGCTACCCCATCTGATGCATAGCCTGATTTCATCGCCTGCTGTTGATACATTACCTGTTGCCCTATGAAGCCTAGTTAGCTCTGCTGTTGATCCATTAGTGGCCCTACACCCTTGTCCGTTGCCATGCTTGATATCGGGCCGTGATCACTCTAGGTGAAGATCACGGATATGTTTACATTGCTGCAATACTTTTAAAACTGTCAAAGTTGGGCCGGCTCCAAGAGTCCCCGCGAGCGAATGAAACAAGTCGGGTAGGCCCCAAGGGTACCCGTGAGAGATACTGTGGTGGCTGGCTGTTAGCGGTACCACCCAGGATGTGGTGGTAGCTCCGGACTTGCCCCGATAGCCGACACGAGACTTACACTATAGTCAGAGCGACAGGAGCCCTGTTCGTCTCCGCGAGATACTAAACACGATTAACGTATTGGGTGATGGATCTGAGTTGGCCTCTGGCCTATACGCACTAACCACCACGCGGGATTATGGTACGCTCCCTCCGAAAGTTCTTCAGACATCACAGTTGAGCGGCGCGTGCCCGGGTGAGCTGGTTACGTCTGTTGGTGTTACCACAGTCGCGCTTGGTCCCGGCCGCGTACGCTACGCGCAGGAGTGCTTATGGTGACCGGTCCATGACCCCTTCGCACTTAGGGTTTACACCGGCGTGCTGACCTCTTTGCGGAGCCTAGGTAGGACTACGTCGTGTCGATCATCCAAGGCCTGGCCTAACCCAGGCAAGTATGTCCGGCCAAAGGTAGTCGAGCGTGTTGGGTAACAGTGGTGCACCCCTGCAGGGAAGTAATCTATTCAAATAGCCGTGTCCACGGTAACAGGACGCTCGGAGATATATCCTGATCTACTACAACTAGAACCGGTACTTTCATATACTAAACTGTTTTAGTGCTCCGAGGTCGCTTTCTCGCAGGGTAGTCGAGGAAGGATCTCTGGGCATTGCTAATATGTGATTGCTAGTATATGCTACTGTGTTCTACTCTCTTCTGATGCTGCAAGATGCTAGTCTTCGATAGGCTAGGCTTTTCCTCCATCTATTCTGGCATTTCTGCAGTTTAGTCCAAAGATATAGCCCCATTCCTTTGATACCGATGCATACTTAGTATAGATCTGATGTAAGTCTTGCGAGTACTTTAGATGAGTGATGTCTACTACACAACTTATTCTTGTAGACTCGTGTTGGGCCTCCAAGCGTAGAGTTTTGTAGGACAGTAGCAATTTTTCCTCAAGTGGATGACCTAAGGTTTATCAATCCGTGGGAGGCGTAGGTTGAAGATGGTATCTCTCAAACAACCCTGCAACCAAATACAAGAAATCTCTTGTGTCCCCAACACACCCAATACAATCGTAAATTGTATAGGTGCACTAGTTCGGCGAAGAGATGGTAATAAAAGTGTAGTATGGATAGTAGATATAGGTTTTTGTAATCTGAAAATATAAAAATAGCAAGGTAACAAAAAGTAAACGGGCATAATATCGGTATTCCAATGCTTAGAAACAAGTCCTAGGGTTCATACTTTCACTAGTGCGATCTCCCAACATTGTTGACATAGTTGAATCATATGTAAATCCCTCACGTGCGACAAAGAGTTCACTCCAAAGTTACAAATAGCGAAGAACAAACGAAGAAATTGTTGTAGGGTACGAAACCACCTCAAAGTTATCCTTCCCGATCAATCTTATGAGCCATCCCCATTAATTGTCACGAACAGCCCTAGAGTTCGTACTAGAATAACACCTTAAGATACACATCACCCAAAACCCTAATGTCACATAGGCAGTCCAATGTCACCACGAGTACCCACGGGTTTGATTATACGATATGCTTCACACAATCTCAGATTCATCTATTCAAACCAACACAAAGAACTTCAAAGAGTGCCCCAAAGTTTCTAGCGGAAAGTCAAGACGAAAACGTGTGCCAACCCTTATGCATAAATCCCCAAGGTCACGGAACCCGCAAGTTGATCACCAAAACATACATCAAGTGACTCAAGTGAATATCCCATTGTCACCACAGATATCCATATACAAGACATACATCAAGTGTTCTCAAATCCTTAAAGACTCAATCCGATAAGAAAACTTCAAAGGGAAAACTCAATTCATCACAAGAAGATAGAGAGGGGAAAACTCCATATGATTCATCCATATCAACAAAGCTCGCGATACATCAAAATCGTGCCATCTCAAGAACACGAGAGAGAGAGAGAGAGATCAAACACATAGCTACTGGTACAAACCCTCAGCCCCGAGGGTGAATGTAACACCCCATGTAATTAAGCTATAGTGATCACCTCTGATAATGTCAAGTCATCGTGATTAACAGTGCTTGATCATCATTTGCATCATATCTCATTTCAATTTCCAATTCAAATTGAAATTCAAATTTAAAGTGAAAATAAAAGTTGTTCCAATTTGGAAACAAAAATGTTCATTGATTAGCAAATAATCCATAACTAATTATGTTAAGGAAAACAACATCACCTAAAACCCATAGATGAGTCTAACATCTTAAAACAATACCAAACAGCAATATTTAATCCCATTTTATTTAATAAAATTTCAAATGAAATCATATTGTCTTCAAACCAATTTCTGGTAGTAGTTAATATTGCACTGTAATTATTGAGCTAAATCACCTATTTTACAAAAGCCAAATTGTAGCCAAACATTTTACAAAACACAAGTGAAAAAAGAAAACAGAAAAGAAAAAGAAAACGAGCAAAGAACCACTGTGCACTTGGGCCACAAGTGCACAGTAGCCAGCCCAGCCCACCTCGGAGGTCGTCTCCCTCCTCCCGCCTCCGTGTCAGCACGCGCGTCCACCCGAGCCGGCGATGGCCAGCTGTTGGCCGTCCCCCGACGCCGCTGCCGCCGCGATGTGGTTAAGTGCTTCCCCACGGACCCCTGGGCGAACCCTAGCGCCCACTTCCCCCTCTCCCTCTCGCTCCCTCGTCTTCTCTCTCACGCGCCCGAGAGCTCACTCCGCCGTCGCCATCGATCCCGCGGTCTCCGTCGTCTTCTCGCCTCGCGACGATGTCGTAGCGCTCCGCCTTCGTCCTCTACGCCGCCCGGTGCTAGCCATTGGCGTCGGGAGCCGCCGTAGCGAGCCCCACAAGCTCTTCTTCTTCCTCTGCACCGACGAACGCCGACGACGAATCCGGCTACCCCGAGCCTCCCCCGCGCCCACTTAGCTCACCTGCAGGCTCACTGTAAGGTCGCGCTTCTTTCCCCTCTCTCTCCCGCACGGATCCGTCCCCGTAGCCGTCGCTACCGACCTCACCGGAGCTCGGCTCCGCCGCGGTGCTCGTCGCCGTCGTTTCCATCGATGGCAAGCTCAAGCGAGCTCGTGCCGTGCTCTAGGCCTCTCTAGGACCCCATAGGACCCCTCCGCTGGTCTTGCCGTAGCCTTTGCCGCCATTTGCGAAGATGGCCGAACTCCGGCGCCGCCGCGGTCGACGCCGCCGTCGTTTAGGGCCTCCCCGTGACCAACCGGTAGCACCACGCGACGCGCCTCGCTCCCCTCTTTCGAACGCCGCCTCGCGCGCGCGAAATGGTGGCCGAAACACGATTTCCGGTGAGTGCCCGAGCAGCGCCGCCGCGGAAATGGTCGTCGGCGTCTAAACACCGGCCGGCCGACGTGGCACTGCACGGGCCCGCCTCTGGGTCGCTGATGCTGGGCCCCACAGGCCCCAGTTGACCCAGTTGATCGAGTCAACTGCTGACTGGGCACCCGTGGGCCACTGACATGCGGGCCCCACTAGTTTAAATCGTTTTTACTAAACTACCCCCTGTTAAATCTTTAACAGGATGGTTAGACCAGGTGGTCGTGGTCGTGGCCGTGCCCCCAAACAGCCACCACCGCCAGACTATATGGCAGTTATGATGCAGCAATTCGAGCTGAACCGCCAGTTCATGGTTGGAATCATGGCTCAGTTTCCACAACAGAACCAGAATGCTCAGAATCAGCCACCTGCCCCAATAACTCTGCAGGAGTTTGTGCGTCTCAGCCCAACTATTTTCCGCAACTCTGAACAGCCACTGGATGTTGATGACTGGCTTCGCGGCATCGCCTTCGAGATGGAATCTGCCAATGTCGCCCCTGACAGCCTTGTCACCTTCGCGTCCTACTTCCTGAAGGGCCCCACTGCTCAATGGTGGTCCACCCACAGGCGTTCACTACCTGAGGGGACAATCATTACCTGGATTGAGTTCCTAACTGCCTTCCGTGCCCGTTACATTCCTCAGGGAATCATGGACCGGAAGAGAACAGAGTTTCGCAACCTCACTCAGGGCAATAAGACTGTCGAAGCTTATCAGCGGGAATTCCTTAACCTGTCCCGCTATGCTGAAGAAGACATAGCCACTGATGGTCGTAGGCAGGAGAAGTTCCGTAATGGACTCCACCCAGACCTCAAGCTTGCACTTGCTGCTCAAGACTTCACCGACTTTGCCACCCTCGTGAACAAGGCTATCCTGGTTGAGACCGCTCAGATGGAGCACAAGGAGTCACAGAAGCGCCACCGTGACATTGGCTCATCTTCGAGCTCAGGACAAAGGCGTAAAATCTGGATTCCCAACAACATGTACCGTCCAACTGTCCCTGCGCCAAGGCCCTCCTATGCGGCACCTCGTCTGCCTCCTCCACCACCGAGGCAGCCGAGAACTCAAGCTGCTCCTCTTCGTCCTGAAGATGGTCTGTGTTTCAAGTGTCGCCGCCTAGGTCACCTTGCTAAGGACTACCGCCAGAATCAGAATTAGTTGGCACTTCCTCGTAATGGCCATGGCAATGGTCGTGGCAACAATGAGACCCGCAACTATAATACTGGGTCTTCTGCTTATGGTCGTGGACAGGCTTACAACATTGATATCAAAGAAGTTCAGGATCAACCTGCCACTGTGATGGGTACCCTCACGTTAACTCAGTACCCTCTTCTGTTTTATTTGATTCAGGAGCATCACATTCATTCGTCTCTAGAAAATTTGCATTCATGCATGGCATTCATTATGAAAAGATGCATACTCCACTAGTCGTTAGTACTCCTGGAGCCCATTGTCATGCCGACATGATTGCACATAATGTCAGCATCGAAATTGAAGGAATAGAATTCCCTGCCGCCCCTATTGTTCTGAAGTCTTCCACCATAGACCTCATTCTGGGAATGGATTGGTTGAAAGCTCACATTGCTTCGATTAATTGTGCCACCAAAGTCGTCCAACTCCTTCACCCTTCCGACGAGATAGTGAACTACACCGCCCGAATTACCCGGAATGCCAAACTCAGATATATGCTCTGAATGCTTCACCTCTTGAGGGCATTGAGAACGTTCCAGTCGTTCGTGATTTTCCGGACGTCTTTTTGGAAGAACTTCCAGGAATACCCCTGGTTAGAACCGTTGAATTCGTCATCGACTTGAAACCAGGCACCACTCCTATTGCCAAGCGCCCATACAAGATGCCGCCGCATGAACTCCTTGAACTTAAGGAGGAAATCGACAAGTCACTTAAAAAGGGATTCATCCGCCCCAGTTCTTCTGCTTGGGGAGCACCTTCTCTCTTTGTTAAGAAGAAGGATGGAATGAACCGATTGGTCCAGGACTACCGGCCTATTAACCAAGCAACAATCCAGAACGAATATCCACTTCCCCGGATCAATGATCTTTATGATCAACTTGCTGGATCCTCTGTGTTCTCTAAACTCGACTAAAGGTTGGGTTATCATCAGATCCGAGTTCGTAAAGAGGATATTCCGAAGACCGCTTTTGTTACTCGCTATGGATCATACGAGTACACCGTCATGTCCTTCGGATTAACCAATGCTCCAGCAACTTTCTCTCGGTTGATGAACTATATCTTCATGGACTACCTCGACAAATTCGTCGTGGTTTATTTGGATGATATCCTTATATATTCCAGGAATGAAGAGGAACACGCCGAACATCTTCGGCTTGTATTGGAGAAACTCCGAGAACACTAGCTATATGCCAAATACTCTAAGTGTGAATTCTGGTTATCTGAGGTGACATATCTTGGTCATGTGATTTCCAAAGATGGCATTGCTGTTAACCCAGAAAGAGTTCAAGCTATTCTTGACTGGACTCCCCCGAAGAATGTCAAGCAAGTCAGAAGTTTTCTCGGACTCGCTAGCTATTGCCGCCGTTTCGTCGAGAACTTCTCCAAGATTGCAAAGCCATTGACTGACTTGCTCCACAAGGGCAAGAAGTTTGAGTGGACGGAGAAATGCCAAGAAAGTTTTCAAACACTTAAAGATAAGTTGACATCTGCCCTAGTGCTAGCACCCCCAGATACCCGCAAGGACTTTTTGATATATTGCGACGCATCCCGTCAAGGATTAGGCTGTGTCCTAATGCAAGAGCGCAAAGTGATTGCTTATGGTTCTCGTCAGTTGCGTCCTCACGAAGATAAGTATCCAACACATAATCTCGAGTTAGCAGCAGTTATTTATGCTCTAAAGTTGTGGCGACATTACCTTCTTGGTAATCGTTGTGAGATATACACGGACCACCAAAGTCTGAGGTCACACTTCCCGAACATCGCGCCTCGACTCCCGGTATGATACCCTTGAAAGTGGTACTACTAGGCTTGATTCTTGCCGGGTCGATGTGCATCTTCTTAACTATATCAGCATATATCAAGTTTAGGCTGCTACCCCCATCCATAAGGACGCGGGTTAGATGAAAACCGTCCACTATGGGATCGAGTACCAACGCCGATGTGCCTCCGTGACGGATGCTTGTCGGATGGTCTCTTCGGTCGAAGATGATCGGAATTTCCAACCACGGATTATACTTGGGCACCGCTGGCTCTATGGCATAAACCTCTTGAAGCGCATGTTTCCTCTCCTTCTTGGTGATGTGAGTAGCATATATCATGTTGACGTCCTTGACTTCGGGAGGGAACTGTTTCTGGCCACCATTATTCGTCCTAGGCTGGTCACCGTTCTCGTTACGAGGTTGACTCTTGCCCTGATTATCGGCTACTATCTTGCCGGCTTGCTTGATCACCCAGCAATTCCAGTGAGAACGAGTAGTAGGCTTGTCCTTAGTACCATGGATAGCGCAAGGCTTGTCCAGTATTTTGTCAAACATTGACGGGCCGTCTCTATTCCCTTGAAAGGTTTTCCTCTTGCTGCCACTACGTTGGCTGCTGAATCCGGCATTGACTGCCACCTCCTCGGCGTCACTGCTATTTCCTCTATTGCAGCGCTTGTTGTTCTTGTTGCGCCGAGGTTTTCCACTTACATTGCGTGCCTCGGAGGTGCCTGGGTCGCCATTATGGCTGCTTCTATGAGCCAGCCAGCTGTCCTCACCTGCGCAAAATTGAGTCATCAAGTGTGTGAGGGCTGCCATCGATAAAGGTTTTTCCTATCCGAGATCTCTAGCGAGCCATTCATTGCGGATACTGTGCTTAAAGGCAGCTATTGCCTCTGCGTCAGGACAATCTACTATTTGATTCTTCTTGGTCAAGAACCGATTCCAGAAGTTTCTGGCTGATTCCCCTAGTTGCTGCACAATGAGACTGAGGTCGTCGGCATCCGGGGGTTGGACATAAGTGCCCTGGAAATTTGCTCGGAAGGCATCTTCGAGGTCCTCCCAATTACCGATGGAGTTCTTGGGCAAGATGTTAAGCCAATGCCTCGTCGATCCTTTGAGCTTTAGCGGTAAGTATATGATGGCATGGAGGTCATCACCTCGGGCCATGTGGATGTGCATGAGGAAATCCTCAATCCATACAGCGGGGTCCGTAGTTCCATCATAGTGTTCAATGTTGATGGGTTTAAACCCTTCTGGGAACTGGTGCTGCATGACCTCGTCTGTAAAGCACATGGGGTGAGCAGCTCCTCGGACCCGAGCTGTGGCATGTCGGACGTCCGATGTCGTTACGGTCCGATCACGTGTATAATCACATATATTGCCATTTTTGGCTAACCAAGCCAGGTGTCCCGCCTGTCCAGCAGGTGGGCATTCCTTGGATCCGTAAATGGATCGTGATGCAGCGGCTGGTATTGATGCCAATCTCTTCCACAGATCATAAGGTTTAAAAGGCGGAAGTGGATCCTTGCCATAACTGGGAGGTATTTCGGGGGGATTAGGATATCCACCTGCTGGTTTATCTCGGCCTTGAGGAGGACGGTCATGGTTCTCAGCCATTTGTGCTTTGACAACAAACTACCATCGACCTCCTCGCCGAACTCCGGGAGCAGCTTTCTTCATGGGTAGTACTTGTTATGCCCTGCGAATCTATCTTCGAGCTCTTGCTCGGCGCTAAGGACCTCGGTCCATTTATCGTTTAGCCTGTCTTGTTCATCCCGGAGCTTCTAGGACTTCTGCTTCATGCTTTTGGCAGTGCTAATCAGCCATTGAAGGAAAGCCTGAAGCCGAGGACCCTCAAGGGCTTCCTCGGGGATGTCAAATTCGTCGGGTCCGAGGCTTAATTCTTCCTCGGACTCCGGGTAGTAGTCATCGTCCCCGGGGTCCTCATCGTCCCCGTTCGACATGCCACCGTCGATATGACCATCGTCGGCGTTATCGCCTGCGTTCTGGTCCTCGGCACTGTCTGGAGTAGGGCCGTTGTCAGTAGCGTCGCCGTTATCGGTGGCGTCATTACTGGCATCCCCGTTGCCTGTACTTTTACCACGGCGCCTTCTACGTCGGCGCTTGGGGGGTTCTTTATCTCCTTCGTCCCCCTTGGGGGTATCCACCATGTATACATCGTAGGTGGAGGTAGCCGCCCACTTGCCGGTATTAGAAGTGGCTAAGGGTGATGCGGTATAGGACATGTCGTCGGCATATTCATCCATGTCGACGGCCTCGTCGGAGGAGTAGTCTAGTACGTCGGTTAAATCCTCGACTGTAGCGACTAGGTGGGTGGCGGGTGGGGTGAAAATCCCCGCACCTCCAGATTTGTCTCCAATCCGATCGTAGACCGAGGTCTGATCGTCCGAGATTCCAAGGCTCTGAATCTGATTTAACATCTCGTTCAGGAGCGTGAGGTCGGCCTTGCCCATCTCTTGACAGTAGGCAGGGCTTACCTGGAATTTGCCCGAGGTACCACCTGACGTGGTCTCGGGATTTTTGCTGGTTGGGCTTGATGCCTGATCCAGTTGTCCGGTGTTCGGATCCAAGCTCAAAGCCGGTTTCGAGATGCGGATTGATCCACGGTCCTGCTCCGAGATCGAATCTGGTGCTGGGATGGTGGCGCTTGAGGGATCTTTAGGCACCCAACCTGAAAAAGCAAGATCGTCACGGGAGTCCGTGGCATACTCTAGATTCCCAAACCTGATGGTATAGCCTAGGGAGAAGTTCTTGACCTGGCCGAGGTGACCTGTCGAGTCAGAGTGCAGCACGATGCTGCCAAAGGCGAAGAGCTGGCTGAGGACAAAGATCTTCCCACAGCCGATGCCGTCATTGATCCGAAGATGAGCCATCGACCCTTTGCGATCACACAACGGGACATGCATGGGCCGCCAATGTCAGTGCTAAAACCGGCGGATCTCGGGTAGGGGGTCCCGAGCTGGTGATCTCGGCGCGATGGTAAAAGGAAGTAACAGGGACACAGTTTTACCCAGGTTCGGGCCCTCTCTAAGAGGTAAAACCCTATGTCCTGCTTGTATTGTATTGATTTATGATGGGGTACAAAGTACAGGATGATCTACTTCGAAATCGTATGAATGAGTTCTAGCCTCTCAAAACCTTGCCTCTATAGACTAAACCCCTCGGCTTATATAGGTCCCGGGGGTATCTAGGGTTACAAGTATGTCGGCTACAACTAGGGATAACATGTCGATCATTCAAATACGCCTTGAAGTGTATGCAAGTCTTCAGAGGATTCCATCTTGAGTACGCCGAGGGCCACGGCTTGTGTGACCCATTCTACAGTTGTCGGTGGGTCCTCGGTCCGGCCCATGAATGGTGGGCCGACGTGGTGTGCACCCCCTAATCCAGGACACCGTCACCCCATTCACCCCTGTAAGGAAGAATAGGAAGGAAATACTTTAGTGGGTCATGGACCGCTTGTTGTTCTCTAATGGTACGCATCTAATATAAGGAAGGGAGTGAATATGAATATGTTGCGAGTAGAGGGCTCCAGAGTCATGACTATCACGTATGGCTTGAGCGGGTAATGCTAGTGATGATTCGAGGCTATGTCGACAAGAATATTTGGCGAGTGCTAGCGGAGTTGTGCTATTTCTTTTGCCTTTGTGCTAGAGAGTTAGACCTTGAAGTTGTTGAAAAGTTGGAGAAACAGGCATCGGAGTTGCTCTGCAAGCTAGAGAAGATCTTTCCACCAGGCTTCTTTAATCTGATGCAACATATGATCTTGCATCTCCTGACTGAGGCACGATTGGGGGGGGGGGCATGTGTAGTACCGTTGGATGTATCCACCTAAGAGAGAAATGAAGAATCTTCGTGGCAAATGCAAGAATAAGTGCCGTATCGAGGCATCCATAGCCGAGGCCTACCTCAACAATGAGGTGTCAAACCACACGACAATCGCCCTCAGCATAATCTAGTCCTTCATTACAACGCCCCGGACAGTCTACCCCCGCTTAGCATCTTCACAGGGGTAGGTGGCAGAGCAAGTGGCAGAAAGCCCAGTAACATAGATGGTGCAAAGTGGATGACTATTATGTCGTATGTCTTGACCAACATGCCGAAAGTGAAACCCTACATAAAGTAAGTGCTCAGTATATCTTTTCGCAAATAATCACAAGTTTGTGTCTAACACCGCTTCTTTCTCATTGCTATAGAGAATTCAAACTTGAATGTTGGAACCTGGAAAGGCCCCCTACTCAGGAGCAGGACGAGATTTTTAAAAATGGTGGTGAAGGAGGTGGCGGCTTCATTGCTTGGTTCTCAGAAAAACTACCATTCCGTCTAACTTGTCTTCCAGTGCCGACATTTCAAGTTGGTCTTGCATGCAAATAATACACCAAACTTCTCATATTAAACTTGTAGCCCAGAAAAGACTCTTCCATGAGAGCTGATTTGAGACCATTTGCCAAAGGCTTCATATATTCCGCCAAGACATTAAATGCTTACGACGTGAATGGGTATCGCTTCCATACCCATTCTTACGACATGAATCGGCCCAATGCAAAGACAATAAATAGCGGGGCCTTAACACCAGGGACAGATGGACTTGATTACTATGGAAGAATCGAGGAAATAATCAAACTGGATTATCGTCTCAGCAACGGGCCGAACCCTGTTGTATTCAAATGCCATTGGTTTAATCCAACTAGAGTGAGACGGAAGCCTGATATTGGCTGGGTCGAAATTGAACGAGCATCCGTGTATGCGGGAGAGGATGTCTATATTTTAGCTAACCAGTCCAAGCAAGTTTTTTATCTCTCGTACCCGTGCAAAACTGTGAAGCATCTACAGGGCTGGGATGTTGTGATCATGGTACCGACACATACTAAACTAGCTGCTCCAACCGATGATGATTATGAACGCATAAACCCCAATACATATGATGGAGAGTTTTATCAAGAAGATGGGCTCACAGGGGAATTCAGCATCCACTTGCCGACTGGTGAGGACATGGAAGTAGACGATGCACAACACGAAGATGAGAGCATGGAAGTAGACAATGAGCCAGACAACGATGAGGTCGTTCAGAACCCGAGGGACTTGGATTTACTTGAACGGTTCCTTCAAGGCAAAGACAATGAGACGGACGGTCCACTTGCAGACCACATTGATGATTGGTGGGAAGACTTGCGTGATAGCGATGATGAAACTACTGAGGCAACTAATAATCACAACGATGACGACTATGGCTTCTGAAATTTGTAACAACTATGTACTCGTGAATGTAAACTTTGCCGAATGTAACAACTCGATGTATAAGTGAATGTACTTTTGGGATGTAATAACTCTATGTACTATGAACTTGTGCTTCTCACCAAGAACTTCTAAACCTGTGATTTTGAACTTCTGAAGTTGTGCTTATGAACTTCTGAACATGTGCTTATGAACTGCTTTACTTGTGTTTATGAACTGCCTTACTTGTGCATATGAACTTCTGAACATGTGCTTATGAACTGCCTTACTTGTGCTTATGAACTTCTAAACTTGTGCCTATGAAACCGCTTTACTTGTGCTTATGAACTTCTAAACCTTAACTTCTGATTCATCTATTTT
The DNA here is from genome assembly GCA_039707655.1 of Elymus sibiricus. NCBI lineage: Eukaryota > Viridiplantae > Streptophyta > Magnoliopsida > Poales > Poaceae > Elymus > Elymus sibiricus. Next base: position 516,555,741 of record CM077672.1, on the reverse strand, counting down.
ACATCAAGTTATATCATGTGTATTAATCAAAATACTCTTTGTCCATGCAGGTGATTGAAAGATGACAGGTGCTAACGGCAAAAGGGGCGCCACCGGGACCGTCAGGAAACTTGGCGATGTGCATGACAGGTGCGAGGCCGCGCCGAATGTGCCGGCCAAAAAGAAGGGCAAGGGCGCGGAAGCTTCCACACAGGCCGTAACGAAGGTGACGGCCAAAAAGAAGGGTGACGGTGTGGAAGCTTCCACACAGGGACGCGACAGACCCCCACAATCAGTCACAGTGATGCCGCAGACCCCCAAGGCGGGTAGAGGGCGGGGTAGAGGACCTGCAGCCCGTCTTTCTAGTCCTATCCCCTCCGCCGAGTCTGAGGAGGAGGAGTAGCGGGCGATTGTTCGTTAGGATACGCAGGGTGGGGAAGGAACCTCACGTGGGTCGGCTGAGGAGGAGGAGGAGGACGACGACGAGGATGCGGAGGTTGAGGTGGAGGAATTGTTGGAGGGCGAGGAATAGCCAGAGCCTCAAGAGGGCAAAGTGTGGTTGCGTGGGTTTCGAAGCTCCCCGGTGGTCGACCATATCCACATAAGGGAGTCATTCTTAAACCAATCGGCAAAAAGTAAGTGGTTCTATCGACTCTTACAAATTACTAGCATCCGTACGTTTAATATTTGAGGAGCACATACTTATTGACTCGCCTTTCCATTGTGCAGGGCCTTCTTGGCTCTTGGACCCCCGTGGCCGGAACGCCTGCCAAGCGGCATCATTGGTTGTCTTTGTAGGGAATATTACCCTGGCCTTGTCGACATGGCACCCGGTGTCCGGGAGCCAGCTTGGTCATGGGAGCATTTCAAAAAAGCTCCGGATACTGATTACGGGAACCCCGCCGCGCGGGTGGTCAAAGAATTTTGGGTAAGTTCCTTTTAAACTACATTAGTCAATATGCCGAGCTTCAAAATTATTGCACTGGTGACGTTGTCCTTTGCGCTTTTATGCATGATTGTAGGATTTCTATACTTGCACTGAGGCTGAGCAGGAGGCCAGAAATACGGTCGTGGAGGAGATTGCCAAGAAGCTTGTCCACGACATGCACTATGAGGAGCGCGTCAGTTGTGTGGTCAAGTATATGGCACAACACAAGCACACGAAGCTCCCAAAAAAACTAGCCCGGAAAACGCATCTCTACCGTGCCCAGTACTTCAAGGTAGGTATCATGTACTTATTCTTTCCAAGATGACCGTCACTTAGTTTCATATGCTCATGATGTATTTTGTGTACTTAGGTCATTCCTGGGTGGTGCGCCAACAAGATTCCTTGCTATAAGCAGATCGTAATGAGGTGAACAAGCAAGGGGTACAAGGAGGAGAAATTGGATGCAGCGGCGCGGCATGCCTTGATGGGTGATCCACCACACCATCAAGGCAACCTCACCCTCCATGGCGTCGTGCAGAAGAGGGTAAGCAATATCATTCGATCCTTACCTTCAAGTTATTCTTTATGCACGAGCGTCCCTTTATGGATCTTATTGATTTCTATTGTAGAAACGAACCACTGGCGAGGACCTCAATACCTTCGAGGCATTATATGCCACCCGCACAGTCAAGGAGCGGGATCCGCTCATTGAGGGGCAGCAGTGGATCAACCCAAGAGCCAAGTTGAGGGTGGAGGGCTACAGGAAGAAGTTCAAGGAGGTGCACGGGCCTGAGTCTAATCCAAGCCAGCATGACATCGACGTTGAGGTTGTTGTGTTGTCGGGACAAGGCCAGAAGAAAGGCCGTTATGGCTTGGCGACGGTTCCATCCCTAATCACCGCATTCCTAAAATCTCCGAGGTTCGTCCTAGGAGGACGAGCTCACAGCCTGGTATAGAGCGTCGCCCACAGCCTGCGGTGGAGATGTTTAACCAATTCAAGGAGGATCAGGCAACTATGCAGGTATGTTCTGCTTAACCCTTTCAATTCCAATCCGCATCTTAATTTACTACTACTAGAATTATTAAAACTACTACGTATCTAATCCCTGAGTAACTGATAAATATATATAGTATGATAAAATAAAGTTACACTTTTGTGCTTTTCGTGCAACCAGATAGCTACCCTACCAGGGACTGAAACTACTTACTGTTCAACAAAATCACTGATCTACTAGTATATTTTCTCTCGTTTGAATTGAATGTTGGGCTGGTTGAATTGATTAGTACGTATCTGTTGAGTTGAATTGAAATGTCGTCGCTCTACTCTAGTTTGGGTCGTCCCTTCAGTTGCTTGCGTCCATATCTATCTATCTATCAAGCGCAAAAAAAATATCTATCTATCTATGTGCATCCATCATGGCATACGTGGTGAGCTCACGGCTGATTTTCAGCTTTCATACAGTTGTGAGCTCACGGCTGATTTTCTACAGCTCACTGCTCACATCAGGTTTTTCAAAACCAAACACCACCTCTCCTATATGTCTTGCTTCTGCGTTTCTACAAGGAGAATGAGATTAGCTAGTTTATCTGCTAATGGATCCATTAGCGGCCATGCGCCGGTCAATATAAGCACGTGCTTAATTAATTACTACTACTCCCTCCGATCCATACAGATACATCCGTTTCTGCGACAACTAATATGGACCGGAGGGAGTATATGATTACTGGCCATCTGCTCGCCGCCACTACGCAATCAAACTATCTAGTACTACTCTCGCGTGCCTGGTCCTCTATTGGGCCGGCCCATTCCGCCTTTCTTCCCCCGCCAGTTTTGGGAAGGTAAGGTTCTAGAACATTCCCTGAACCGGTTTTTCTCTTTTCTTTGTTTTTTCTTCCGGTTTTTCTTTCTTTTTATTTTTCTTTTTCTTTTATTTATTTTTCTTTCTCATTTTCAATTTTCCTCTTTTTTTCTTTTTTTTATTTTCGTTTTTTTTTCTCTTTCATTTTACGAACATCTTTCAAATTTGTGAACATTTTTTGAAATCGAGAATATTTTTTGAAATCATGAACATTTTTTAAATTCATGAACTTTTTTGAATCGCAAACATTTTTCAAATTCGCGAACATTTTTTTTAATTCACATTTTTTTAATCTTGCACATTTTTGAATTCGCAAATATTTTTTGAAATTGTGAACATTTTTTTAAACTCATGAACATTTTTTTGAATTGGCAAACATTTTTTGAAATTCAGGAACAATTTTTTAAATTCACAAACATTTTTTTGTTTTGATGAACATTTTTTGAATTGCATGAACTTTTTTTGAATTCATGAACTTTTTTTATGATCATTTTTTATTGAAATTTGGGAACAATGTTTGAAATTGGTGAAAAAAAATTGAATTTTCTGAACATTTTCTAAAAATTCATGAATATTTTTTGAATTCACGAACATTTTTTTAATACGCCATTTTTCAAATCGTGAACATTTTTTGATTTTCCGAACGTTGTTTTTCAAAATCATAAACATTTATTGAAAATGCGAACATTTTTTGAATCTGCGAACATTTTATGATTTCCCGAAGATTTTTCAAAATCATGAACATTTTATGATTTCTTGAACTTTTTTTTTGAATATTAGATTTTCTTTTTTAGAAAAAATTCAAACTTTTTTGAAATCCTGAATTATTTAAAGAAGAAAAACAGAAAATAAAAAACAAAGAAAAACAAAATTAAAAAAAAGGGGGCCTCCCGCCCCGCACATGGGCCGGCCCAAAATGGCGCGCGGGGGTGCGTGCTTGGTGTCTTTCCAGCGCGTTATGCGCCAAATAGGAGGCCCCGTCAGGGCGTGTGCTAGCAAGCATCCTAGCGGGGCCAACGTGGACCAACAGGTGGTGCCCTATGCGCATCCCAAAGGCCCAAGGCAGCGGGGCGCGCGACCCAGGCAGTGCGTGGCACTTTGAAGTCCAAGGCTCGGGCGTGCAGGGCTGGAAAGGTCATGGAAGCCATAAGGCGGTGAGATTTCTCCCGGAGGCGATCGCGCCGCCGTCGAGACCTTTCTTCCCTGCCGCTGATATACTCCTGTGTTGGGGCTCGGACTGAACAAGGGATGGTCCTCGCGACCGCCGCCCGGTCTTAGTCTACTGTACCGAGGGTTTTGGCGATCTAGGGCAACCACAAAAACCCGATCTGTCTCTTCGGGTTAGGGATCCAATTTGCAGATGGACAAGGCGTCGGGATCTTCGTCCATGGATGAGACGACGTGTCTGATGGAAGAGTTAGGGCTCCGGGAGGAGGACTTGGACGATGTAATCTTTGATGAGAAGGAGGCACCACCGGCGGCAATTAGATGGATGGCAATAGCTAGGGTTCACATCGATCAACCCTATAGCCAATTCTGGTTCTTCAAGAACATGAGGTCTGCTTGGGATCTTGCGCAGGACGTTAAATTTCGGCCATTGGAGGAGAACTTGTACACCCTCCAATTCTTCTGTCTCGGCAATTGGGAGCGTGTGATGCAGGGAGGTCCATGGAACTTCCGAGGCGACGCAGTTATAATTGCTCCATATGATGGTGTGACTAAACCCTCCAGGATCCAGTTGAACACCCTTGACATATGGATCTAGCTGCACGATATTCCTGACGGATACGCCCATCTTGTAACTCCATTAGCTTCAAAAAAAAAAGGTGGGAGAAGTTATGTATGCAGAAACCTAGAGCCACGACTTCACGGGCAACTTCTTCCGCGTTTGGGTGAGAATCGATGTGACGAAGCCGCTGAAGAACGTTGTCTCGATGATCCGTGATATGAAGCGGCAGATCTACAAGGTCAAGTATGAGCGCCTCCCTGACTGGTGTGCGGTGTGTGGCCATCTTGGCCACGTCTTCAAGGGACACGGCGACGGGATTCACCCGCCATCAGCACTGACCTTCAAAGATCTTAGAGCCAGCTGGTTCATGAGTGCGGGACGTGGTCCAAGGGGCGGGCGAGGCCGTGGGCGTGCTAGCGCGGGCGGCCGAGGAGACGCTGGACGCGGCCCAGGTCAGGGCTTTGGAGAACCTGCACCGGGACAGAAAGGCAACGAGCAGCGAGATGGTTCTGATCTAGACGCACTCATGAGCGACGTCGATCCTAGCAGGAAGAGGAGCTCCGAGCAAACCATGCCAGTTGGTACTTCTCCAACACTGCCACCCCCTGCAGGAAACAGCGTATTGGCGCTCCCCCCACCAGTTATTCCCCCGAGCCCATCATCGAAGCAAGACCCAAAGAAGCCCAGAACTGGGAACGGAAGGAGCAATGGAAGGAAAGGTTCTTCTCAGGACAAAAACTCTGATGCAAAATCTTAGCCATCTTTCGACCAAGCTATTACAGTGGAGTGGGGCCAAAATTGGGAACGTAAGCCGGGAGATTAGAAAACCCAAATTCTTAAAAAAGAGCGCGCGCTATCTGGCTCGAACGAGCGGCCGATCCTTCACCGCTCGATAGCGCCCGATCGTGCGGCGTACCGTTCCAGGTGTCCCCTGGTCGCATTCCTCGACCGTCGCGGCGCAGCACACCTGGTCCGGTCGGGCCGCCTCGCGAACGCAGTGGTGGACCCCGCATGTCATAGGCTTTTCGGCGGTGAGAAAGGACAGATGTGGGCGGCGGTTTCGAATTTCGAGCCACTCCGCTCGCCCTCTCTCTGTACGCTGCAGTTTCTCCCCCAAATCTCGGGAGCGGGCGAGATTCCTCCCACATCGGAGGTGGCAACCGGCGCCTCCACGGCCACCGCAGCAGAAGACGGCGGCGGAAGGCATAGGCGCAGCACGGGGGCGTAGCCGCTGATCTTCGAGGCTCAGGTACGGTCGTCGTCGCCATGCCCGCATCCTCTCGCGTCCCGTTTCCTCTTCATCATTGGTAGAGGTCGCCGTTAGGGCGCCGTCGTCGCGAGGGTGCGCCGCTTCCCTCGGAGTAGCAATACGACGCCATGCGAGGGAGCGGGGAGCGGGGAGCCGGGCGACGCCCTTCGTCGCCGTGAACGCTGTCTCGAATTCGGCGCCCGTCTGCTGGAGGTCGTCGTCGACCTCCCTATTCCACCGGGTCGTCGGCGGCTGCCGCTCGTCCTACTTGTTCCACGGAGCGGAAATTGCCGTAGTTTCAGATCTGTGTAGTGTAGTTGCACGACGGCGACTGCTAGTTGGCTACTGCAGTTGTCATAGTTGCACACGAAATCGAATCTAATTGGTTCAACGGGGTGTGGCGAGTTGGTTTTTTGTGTGTTGTAGTTGCATGACGGCGCGTGCTAGTTGGCTACTGAAGTTGATATAGTTGCACACGAAATCGAATCAAGTTGGTTCACCGGGGTGGTGTGAGTTGGCATTTCTGTCTGTTGTAGTGGCACGGCGACGCCTGCTAGTCGGCTACTGCCGTTGTCATAGGTGCACAGGAAATTGAATCAAGTTGGTCCAACGGGGCGGGGTGAGTTGGCATTTCTGTCTGCTATAGTTGCACGGTGACGCCTGCTAGTTGGCTACTGCTGATGTCATAGGTGCACAGGAAATTCAATCAAGTTGGTCCAACGGGGCGGGTATTTGGTTAGAGTAGTTCATAACTTTAAATTACATAGAGTTTGCCAACTACATGTGTTTGTGTGTGCAATTTATTGAACAATGTATTTGTGCGGTAAATGATAGGGATGTCAACTTGAATAAATAATGGGATAAATAATTCCATGGAAGTCTTATATCTTACAAGTTTTCTTTTAATGTGCGCAACTCCATGTGGTTGTGTGTGCAATTTGGGATATAATCATGTGGGACATTTGTATGTGCAACTCATGAAGATTTTCTATTTTTGTGTGACATATCATTTTTGCTTGCTTCAGTTTAGTTTTGTGCACATAACTTGAAGATATAATTTGGAGAATACATCATTTGCTTGCTTGTACTTCTTGTGGACATAACTTCAAGATATAACTTGGAGATACATCATTTGCTTGCATTTTTTGTCATTGTGTGCAACTCTGCAAGTTTGTTTGTGCAACTGTACAGTTTTGACTGTGCAACTTTTATGATATAATTTTTTGTGCAAATGAGTTGAAGGTATATCTTTTGGAGATATAACTTTGTGATATACTATCACCATATAGTCTTTTTTCTATTTTCAATTTTTTTCGAAGCTCCTTTTTGTGCAAATGAGTTTTGATCTGTGTGCATCTTCCCCTTTTTTTTGCAGTGAAAATGGTTGTAGAAGGCAATTCTGGTGGAGGTCCAGTAGAGGTACTCTTTTTTTGTGTGGAAATGGTTTTCAATTCATTTGTTATTTTTCTCTCCAAAAGGATGAGCAAGCGTTGTGTTTGCGGCATAAATCATTTTTCTTATCATGGAAACTGATTTTTGTGTTGTCATACAGGGTAATGCACCGCAATCTACTCGACAGAACAAGAAAAGGGCTGCCGAGAAGCATCTTTCCACTGATGTTGATGTTGAGGAAGGAGAGGTAAGCAGCAGGAACATAGCAACTGCAGCACCTACTGGGCATAGTATATAGCTTTTGGTGTTATTCGTTACCACCTTTGTTATCCTTATATATTTTTTCTCATGGTTGTAACATTTTTTGGTGTGTTTTGACATGATAGGATGGTGGTGGTGATCAGTATCGTATTGTAAAGCGTCCAAGACGAAAAGCGAAAGATGTAGTTCCTGGGTCAGGTGGCTCCAGCACTGCAGCACCTACTGGGGTAATATCATCTATCTTTTTATCAATTGCACAACAGCCTGTAGTAGTTGGCATTCCTCATACTAGGTGTTGCACATAAAAAATATACTAGTTGGCAGGTTCTCAGTTGCACATTAGCTTGTACTAGTTGGCACAACATACACATAACAGTTGCACATGAAAATGATATCACTTGGCATTTATTTTATATTCAAGCATGGAATTTTTATGTGCCCATTGTCTTTCCATTGTGCAGGATAGCGAAACAGGAAGTCGAGGAATAGGAACTGAGGCTCTCCCTCGGCGTTCACAGGCTGGAAGGATCAGGGCCTCACCAGGGAGGTTTGTCAAGATGAACATGGACCTCGCGCCCGTTCAAAGGAGTTTTCTGTACGAGAAGTCGTTCGGTGGATTAGTGAACTCGGCTGACACGTTGCCTGCGGAGTTGACCAAATTACTGGTGCAGTCGTACGACCCAGATAGTTCTGCCCTGGTCTTTCCAAGGAGGGGCACGATTCCGGTTGACGCTGCAAGTGTTCACAGGGTTTTTGGTTTACCGGACAGAGGCCAACGGCTCAGTTACATTGTTGAGAAGGAGTCAATCAAGAGATTCAATGAGTTATTCAACCACACCGGTGTGAAACACCCCAAGGTCACTGATTTCTGCAAAACAATGAAAGGAATGAAGGGAGCAACCGACAAGAAGTTCTTCATTAGATGGCTTGCACTTGCCTTCAGCACATTTTTAGCTCCAACCACCAGTCTGAGTTTGAGCCCACGGTGTTACTCAGTTGTGCTAGAACCCAAGACACTTATGAAGAGCAATATTTGTTTGTTTGTTGCTGAGCACATAAATGAAGCATTCCGCAACATGGGTGAGGACAAGCAAACAGTCTGCTGCTGCCTGTACCATCTAATGGTGAGTAAACGTAGCTGATAGCTTGATAGACGGAGTTTTTTTCTGGTGATTTTTTTTTGACAATGCAATGTTCACATATGTGACAGATCCTATATTTGGACGCGCTTGTTGTTGATGAGCGAATAAGATCATGCCTTGTCCGAGCCAATGCCTTCGACAAGAATCTGATCAACAAGATCATCAGGAAGGACTTGAAGTCTCCTGGTGTTTTCGGCAAGCTTGAAGTTAGTTAACATACTAATCATTTTTTTTACTTTTTAAAATTTGCCTCATGATAGTTTGCACTTTTTTTTTGTGATATGATAGATTTGAATATATGATAGTTGCACACCCCTCAGTTGTCATTTTTTGATAGGTGTGAAAATATGCTAGTTGCACATTCTCCAAGTGTCAGTTGCACGTATACTTGTATTAGGTTGGCAGAATATCTGATTGCACATACCCCTTTCTATCATGTTATGTTTTGTACATATGGTAGTTGCAAATTTTGTCACATGATAGTTTCATAAATACTCACATTAGGTTGGCCAAAAAACCATCATATCTTGTACAGTCAGTTTTTTTCTTTTTTTCTTTTTTTGCCTCATGATAATTGCACTTATGCTTATATTAGGTTGGCACAGAAAACAAAATGGAGTTGCACACACAATTTTTTGGTCGTATGATAGAGCTCAACACATGGGAGTTGCACATTTGTTACTTTGTCAGTTGCATACATGCTTGTATTAGGCTGGCAGAACAACTCATAGCTAGTTACACATACTTTGTTAGCATGATAGGTGGGTACGTATGGTAGATGCACATTTTTTTTGTCATATGACAGTTGCACAAATACTTACATTAGGTTGGCACAACAACTATGGAGTTGCACATATTTTATTGTCAATTATGTTCTTCCCCCGCTTTCTTTATAGATAGAGCAATGCAAAGTCATATCTCTTTTTTATTTCTGCATCAACTCAAGGAGCAGTACAGAGGGGCAGACGAGTCACCTATCCTTGGGGGTTTGCTGCAGGCAGAAGCGTTTGTTGCTTCGAAACTCCCGCCCAGTTATGATCCACATGTGAGTTCATTTGTATCTAGAGACGTATGGATTTGCACATCAATGTATTGGCATCCAAACTAGGGTTTTTTTGTCATTTTGTGACTATTTATTCCAACCTTTTTATTTTATGCTTTGCAGAAAAAGTTCAAGCTAGCGGGCATGGTCCATGACCTATGCAGATCAATAACGCAGAACCTTGGCAACTTCATTGAAGGTTTTGCCAAGCTTGACGAGGAACCAGATTTAAGCCGCCCCAAGAGGACGGAAAGAGAGGGTCAGAGCTCGCGTCGTGGGGGCGTAGGGGTAAATCTGCTGCCAAGGAAGTCACAGATGAGGAGGAGTACGTTGAAGAAGGAGATTCTGAAGAAGAAGAGTTTGAAGAAGAGGAAGAGTCGGCAGACGACGGTGATGGCGACGATGATGATGAAGCTGAGCAACATGAGGAAGAGGAGAAAGAAGAAGATCATGAAGTAGATGAGGATGACGATGACAATAATGATAACAGTCAAGGGAGCGAAGATGATGAAGAGGAGGAGGATGATGGACAACAGAAGGGGTCAGATAGGGAGGTGGAAAAAGGCATCGATGACGACGAGGAGGTGGGGAATGAGGATGAGGATGACAGTAGGGACAGAGATGTTGGGGGGAGGTTATGGTGGAGGTACCGATAGCAGCGATGATGACGATGACGACGCTGGTGTGGTCGGTGGCCATGGAAAGAGTTCAACAGGGCCCAAAAGTCATGCACATGAAGGAAGTACCAGCAGCAGTAGCAGTTCGTTTGATGAGATTGCCACTCTACAAGATTTTATCAACAAGAAATTATCACACAATGATGATGTGCAAGATGATGCTCCAAAATCAGATGGAAGCAATACAGCGGCACCAGAGCAGCCCTTGACTTGTTGGGATGTGTGCAACTTAGAGATTCCCCGCCGCGATACGTTTGATATCCCATTGCTTGAAACTCATGTCATTTTCGAGACAAAAGACGAGACCATCGTCTCGATGGAGGTCGACAAGCTCGAGCTGACGAAGAGTGAGGAAGAATTGAAAAAGGCATCAGCTGGTCTTGATTTCTTAGGGACAAACGAAATGCATCAAAAGACATTGCAGCAACTCCCTGCATCCAAAGATGATTTGTTGTCAGTTTGGCTAAAGAGGGAAGCACAAGCCTCATTGCGACCGCCTCCAGCTCCAAAGCGGAAGAAAACTATGACATTCAGCAAGAATTTAGAGCTGCCTGAACCTAAAGATAAGATGCCAGGTCTGGCAGAGGAGAAGTATGTGGATGTTACAAAATCGAAGAGCCAAGTGGCGCCAACCGATCAGTTGTCGGTGCCAAGTGTATTGCACAAGGAGCTAACTGGTCTTCAACAGGAGCCTAGTATTTGTTTGGCTCCAAGCACATTTGTGGGAGCTCAACAAGTCAGTGAGAAGCATCCCTCCGTGACACCGCAACTACCAGATCATAAACACAACAAAACAGTTACATTTGCCAAGGACACGAAGTTCGAAAAAACAGGAAGAAAAGCCACAAGCCATGTACTCAAGGTTGCACCAGCTACCAAACAGAAGACAGTGCACACAGAGCCAAGCAAAATAGCAGATGTGCCAACTGCAAAGGTCACATTGCCAAGTAATCTTGCTGCAATTCCAACTCAAGATATCAGCATATCATCTACCAAAGCACCAGCGGGCAAGGGCTTTGTGCCAACTCCAGCAGCTTCTGTGCAAATTGCAGCAGCAACTGAGACAGATGCAGGCCACCTTGTGCAAATTGCATCAGCCACTGTGCCAACCGCAGGTCCAGCTGTTACTGAGCCAACCCTAAGAGCAGTTGAGCCAACTGTATTCTCAAATGAGCCAATCCTAGCATCCTCTGAGCAAGCTACAGGGTTGTCTGCGCCAACTGCAGGTATACATGTGCCAACTACTGGTGCTACTGGGCAATCTGTTCACATTCCTATGCAAACAGGTCAAAAAAGCACAAGTATTGGCCAACAGAATGCATTAACCCAGGAGGAAGTCTTCAACCTTCTTAGCAAGTGTATCCCCCCGAGGCCTCCGCCAAGCATAATTGCACGAACCCAGTCAGCGAATGATGCAGCCAGAGTTTTGCAAGGAGGCAGAATGAGCGACCAGCCTATTCGGAGAGCACGGTCAGCATCATATCATAGAGATGGTTTTTGTGACGCCCCCACATTTGACCTGGGGTTTGATTTGCTTGATGAACCACCAGTTGCTGATTTGGATGAGCAGAACGAAGCACAAGTAACACCTGATGAAGCAGGCTCATCCAAAGTTAACAAGGAGGATGATGATTGGGACTCTAAAACAGTGAAACAGGCTTGTGCTGCCGCAGATATGCCTGTCAGCATGAAGGCAGCAGCTCCCAGATCCCCTTCGTCTTCCCCGGACAACTTCCACACCCCAATTCAAGCAATGGTCGAAGGTGGGGCTAGTGGTTCTGGTGCAAGTAGTTCAGGACCTCCAGTTCAAAGACGTGGGAGGAGGATAATCAAGCCAGCTGCCGCACAAAGGTCTCCCTACATTGACTACAACAAAACAAAAACATTCAATTGTGGAGAACAAACCAACAAGCTTTACGCTTCAGTGCTATACTACATAAGGAACACACCTGGAGCCAATGATTCAGAAACCAGGTAGTCCTGAAGTTCTTTTATCTTAGTTTTACTGCATTATTTTCTTTCTTTTTTGCATTTCCATACATTCAGTTGCATAGCAACAGTTACCCAGTTGTGCATTAACAGAAACCTAGTTGCACATTTAACAGTAACTTAGTTGCAGATCAACAGTCACCCCCAGTTTGACATCAAGAGTTACCCAGTTGCACATTAACAGTAACCTAGTTGCACATTCAACAGCAACCTAGTTGCACATCAACATCCACCCCTGTTTCACAATATGCAGTAACCCAGATGCACATTAAAAGTAAACCAGTTGCACAACATCAGTAACCAAGTTGCACAAACAGAGCTACATGGCATCTTTTTTCCATGTCCCTACTATATTTTTGCTATTAAAACATTGATATTTGTTTTGAACATTCTTTTTAATACTTTTGTTTTCATGGTCAAATGAAAAACCAGCCCCGACATCATTGATTATGATGGATTCTATGTAACTCTAAAGGAGCTTGCTGATTCGATGAGGCCCAACAAATGGGTGTCAAACACAGTAGTTGAAGCTACTCTAATCAACATCGTCAAAAACCTTCTCAATGACTCGAAGAAGGTCATCTTGCGATTGAGGGTTGCGGTGGGTTGAAGCTTTTTTGCAGATTTTTGTAGTGCTTTTCTCGTTTACTTCACGCTTTCTGTCATTTTTGAGAATTAATTAATATCTCTTTTTGGGGATCCATCTCTTTCTTTTAATGCAGGCACGGCTGCAGCAAGGCATTTTCAACGTTGTTGAGATACATTCAAAGTTTGACAAGACAAAACGCTTAGACAGACAAGATATGGTCAGTTTTTTGTTGCCTTTTTGGATCATTTTTAATTTTTTTTGCAGTCGTGTCATTCGAACAACTCATTACACATTTATTTATTTTTGGTTTTTTTGCACTCAAACTGTGTGCAGGTCATGATACCTGTGCTTGAGTTTGTTGATCCAAATGACCCAGAAGGAGGCAGACATTACTGGTTGTTCAACATCAACCTAAGGGATGAACGTTTTGAAGTGCTCGACTCTTGGAGGAAGCTCGAGGATGTTGAACTCATGAACTGTGCTTCAACGATAGCAGGGGTAGTGCGTTATCTATGGAGGGAGCATTACCCAAAGCATAAGATTGACCACTTTCCGATCATTGACATCGATGTACCAAAGCAAATCGGGAAGTAAGTACCGTGGTAGTCACTGTCCTTTTTAATGGTCTCCAATGTTGTTTTTGTTGTCAGTTCTGAAGAAAGGATTTACAACCCCAAGTTGCACCAGCCATCTTTCGCAGACCATGTAGTTGCAACATGGATAGCATGGGTTGCACCAGTAGGTTACCTAGTTGCACAACCTAACCTTTCTAGTTGCACCAGGTCCCTTGGTATACAAGGATTCTCTGTTGGAACATCTAGCAAGATGGGTTGCACCAGCATTGGCAGAAAGTTGCACATATTTAGTCTCATTAAGAACGAATGGGTATTTTTTGTTTTTCTAGTTTACTGATGCAAAATTCTTCTTTTTTTGTATGCAGCAATGAGTGTGGAATTTTCATGCTATTCAATTGCAGCATATGGAATGGGAGGCAACTGCCGAGCTACGACCCAAAAGAGTGCTTGAATATGAGGAGGGTGTTGACCAAAAATTTGGTGTACAACACTCAGAACAAGGCCCCATGGAGGGATATCCTTAAGTACCAAGACTAGGTTAGTAATTTGTATGTTCTTTTTACACACTTATCTATAAAAAATTCATGTGTGTTCTTTTTTCCTAGCTGCATACTTTCGTGTTTTGTTAATTACTAAGTAGAATTGGATTTTCCTTTTTTTATGTGAGAGTTATCTATTTGGGGTACACAGCCATACAGAGTGGGTTGCACAACACTTGCAGAGGAGTTGCACACCCCTAGAGGTGTGGGTTGCACAACCCCTAGGTTGAGTTGCACAATCCTGTAGAGGAATTGCACAAATCCTATAGGGGTGGAGTACACAGCCATACAGAGTGAGTTGCACAAACCTACATAGGAGTTGCACATAGCACTACAAAGTAGTTGCACAGCCATACCAGGGAGATTGCACACTGGTTAACTGGATAGCTGCCAACTATCAATTCTGATACCAGGGAGATTGCACATATAGTTTCTAAAATAAAACTAAACCATTGTTCATTTTGTTGCAATTAAAAAATAATATCATACATATAGCAGAATAGAAAAGGGTCTGCAGAAGAAGCATAAAAAACATTTAAAATAGATGGTGCCAAAGCCGCTTGTTCCTTGGATCCTCCTTTCTTCACATCTCAATTGGTGGACAAACTTTCTTCGTCATACCTCTACTATGTTTCCATCTCTCACAAGAAATCACAGCAACTTCGCTGGGCAAGTAGCAGCATTGTGCTGTTCAGAATTGCAGAAGCTGCACCTGTTCTTCCTCTTTGGATGCAGCTCAAGTGCTTAATGAAATTGCTTCGATCTTGCCCTGCCCTTTGTAGTTGACCTTGGCGGATCCCTAGGCCCCACACCATCATCGCTGTAGCGTGTTGGAGATGTTTGCTCAGAGCGATCCGCAGGGCCTGCTGTGTCACTTGTTTGACCATGCTGCATATCAGTAGGGGCGGACCATGGCCCATAGGGGCAGATGCAGATTCTGCTCGAGTTCTCTTCTTCTTTCTGGACTTGTTCAGATGTACAATCTCTGTCCGTGCTGCACGCATGTGTTTGTCAACAATGTCCTTTGCTGCATCAGAATTGCTAGCAAACTTGGCTAGTTTCTGAAAATCGGCAGTCATGTTTGCGTGCCTTAGTTGTTTTAGAGAGAAGGGAGGCATTGCATCAGGTTGTTGCCCAGTGGCAGCGGGTGCGCTTGGAACAGCAGCTGGCATCCAACGCTGCAAGATGTACTGCCCCGGTATCATGTCAAGCCCAATGTGCGTGAATACTTTCAGTATGTGGCAACAAAGCATGTCATCCCTGTCCATCCTGCAACACTCGCATGAATATGTTTCCTGGGCAACATTGGCAATCACCAAGTAGTTCCTGGTACCATACTTGGCAACCCATTCCTGGTTCGGCCTGAGCTCAAACAAGTTTGCCCCAATCTGGAATGCATTGTAGCGTGCAATCATCGCAAACTCGTCTCGGAATTTGCAGTAGAGGTCTCTAGTGTATGTGTTGTAGGCATGTTTCTCTATTGGATATGGTGACCACATTTCAACATCAAGATGTTCTGGCCTATAGTCGTTGCAACCTTCCTTGACGAGTATGTGTGTTTGTATTTTCTCATATTGTTTCACAAAGTTCAGAATAGAGTTGTGTGGGTTCACATATCGCTTCAGCACTGCATTAAACCCCTCACTTCGCTGTGTAGACTGAAGGAAGGGGAAAAATCTGTGCTTCAAGTAGCACGGGACCCAAATGGCCCGGTATTCATAGAGCTTCTCAAAGTGTGTGTGGGTAATTGCTTCGTACTTCATCATCAATGCAGCCCAGTTCTGCTCAAACTCATCGGGTGTGAAACTGAAATCAACACACTTATTGAAATCTTCAGACAAGCCCGGGTTCCGCCCTAGCAGCCAACCAACTTTCTCTTGAGCTTTCTTCATGATGTGCCACCGACAACATCGGTGCACGGTTGTGGGGAAGATATTCTCTATGGATTGTTTCATTGCAACGTCTTGGTCAGTTATCATGTTATCAGGCGCCCTGCCATTCATAGCCTCAAGGAAAGCACCAAACACCCAATCAAAGCTCGATGCCATCTCTTGCCTCACAAATGCACAACCCAACATGAACGATTACCCATGACGATTGATTCCAATGAATGGGGCAAAAGGCATGTTGTACATGTTGGTCATGTAGGTGGTGTCAAATCTATACCTCTATTACCTACTACTTATATATATATATATATATATATATATACTTTATTTTTATTTATTATTATTATTTTATTTTTATTTTTTATTTTTATATATATATTTATATTTATATATATATATTTATTTATTTATTTTATTTTTTATTTTTTTTTATTTTTTTTTACTAATAAAGCAAGGTGGTATTCTTGGTTTCGTCCCGTTTAGGTGATTTTTTTTCTTCATGCTTGGATGATTTTTTTCCTATCCGATGTGGTACTAAAAAACCAACCTAAAAAATTTCATCCCGAAGTGTGCACCGATGACGGCCCACCTCCTCCGGGCCCAAATACACGAGGTGTCAGCGAGAGGTGGCAAAAATAGTAATTACAGTGGGTGGGAGTCAAACTCAAGGCCTCCAACCCAATAGCCAAGGTCGTGACCAACTAACATCGAACGTGTCATCTTGACAGGGCCCCTGATCCGCGTAGACCAAGGGCGAACACTCATCGGTCGGTGGAACCGGTGAACCACGCGAGCTGGTTAGATGCGTGGGGCAGAAAAGTATCTAGAACTTCCCCCCCTGGCCCTACTCCCCAACCTAGAGTAGCTAAGTGTGATGGTTTATTTTCCTATTATAAATTGTCCCACCCCGCTTTCTCACAAATAATCCCACCCATTTATATACCATTTCAAATTGCCTGAGGCATCAAATAACTTGCCTCGGCTCAAAGAGGCTCTGGAAAAAGGGCCAGCCGCTACACATTCGAAAATAAGGAAGGAACATAATGTGTCTTAAAGGGGAATTAAGGAAGGAGCGGGCATGCACACACGTTCAGGAAAGAAAGCGGCCTCACCTGCTGCATGTAATCCCCTTATAGGAGGCTAATTAAACATGATTCCTGAGATGCATAATAGATGGCTAATCTTGCCATGGAGGACATAGTTGCGACCGTACGCTCATAATTTGTACATACATAGCTAAATATAGCTTATTTGCATTGATCAATTTATTGGAAGTTAATTTTATAATTAAGCAACGAGGTTTTTGTAGACACCTAGAATTATGAATTAAATATCTCTTAAGCCCAGAACTTCACAAGAACTGTAAATACCAAGTGATGGTGCAGTACGAGAGGCTTGGACATTTTCTATATGAGATTTGGATTATTATTTTCAAGAATGACCCTTGGTATTTCTTTAGTACTTTCAATATTGTTTTGCTACTTGCAAAGTTGTTTGAGTGGTAAATAGATTGTCTTTTAAGCTTCTAAGAATATACTATTTATCTATTTTATGCCCGTTGTAACGCAAGCTTTTTTATTCTTCCTTCACCCATAAGTGATAAAAAAAAGTTTCGTTTTTATATAAGAAAAACGCTACGTACATCGTCGCTCAGCTGGGCCTCCACCAGAGCCATGTAAGTTGCTCATTTGGGCCTCCACCTGGGCTTGGTTGTCCGCTTCTTTTTTTAATCCGCTAAGAACTTGTTTACCAATTAATAATCCCATCTTGCTTATTTATACCAAATTTCACCAATTTATATACACCTACGAGTAACGAGAATCAACAAGTTGAGCCATCAACAAATAGAGGAGTTGAGCCATCAACAAACATCTTAGAGGTGCATACAATAACATATCGGCCTCGATGGAGGCGAGCTAGGAGAACATACATGATCCGGTTTGACGGACGCTTCGAGAATCCGTCCGCGTACTGCCGTTCGCGGTTAGGGCCATCTCACCCGAGCACAACAACTATGGTTGCCGCGTGGCTTCGTTGCGATTCAATAAATCCTTCTGGGTACAAATAGGCTGCCAAATTTATCTTTAAAATTTTAGTATTATTAATGCAATTTTGTATTCTTTTTATGAGAAAAACATGTCTAGATCTTGGTGTCAGACTACCTGTCGGCTGCCAAATTTGTTTTTAAAATCAATTCTTCTAGAGTCTAACAGTTGGATTATTAATTCATTCTGTTTTTTTACAAAAAAAAAGTCTAGATCTCGGAGTCCACCTACATGCCGTCACCGGGTGTCACTATTCAGATGCTATCATAACGCGCCGATGGACATGCTAATTTTTTTCCCGTTGCAACGCACGGGCATATGTGCTAGTGATATACAATCATGATATGCCTCTTCATAAGCTTTCCGTGCCAAGCCATCCACCCAAAATATGTTCTCTGCCCTGCCTTCCACATCATATTTTATCTTATAGAAGAAATCTGGGTCATCCTTCTGCAAATCTTTGAAATGAGCAATCGTCTCAATGATGTCACCCTCCTTTGTTGCATCTTTACGGAACCCCGTGCAAAGATTGGTTATTGCTTTCGGCCCGTAAGGAACATTCAGCTCCGTGCCATAAAACTCTGAAATGATATGCATCATGCAGCCTGCACAACACAAAGTAAATAGGAACAGTCATTAATTTGTTTGCAAAATGAACACACAACAGTTGCAAGTTCATTCAAAGAAGTTGCGCAATAAACAGCAAGCAGTTGGCACAGCTCAATTATAAAAAATAGAGTAAATAGCAAGGAGTTGCATAACAGATTCTAAACCTGTCTATTCTCATGCACAAGCAGCTTAGGCATTTTTTTTTGTAAGTTGCATAGCTGCACAGCACTATTGGCACCTCAGTGAGTCTAGTTGCACAGTTATACCTTTTTCAGTTGCACACTCATGTATATCTGTTGCACAGATATACATAATAGTTTGCACCATAAAAGAACAAGTAGTTGCACAACCCTACATATATTTTTGTTCTGTTTCACATCAGCCCCTCCAAAAATAGAGTAAAAAGTAAGGAGTTGCACAACAGATTCTAAATCTGTCTATTCTTATGCACAAGAAGGTTAAGCATTTTTTTGATGTTTTTTGTATGTTTCATAGCTGCACAGGAATGTTGGCATCTCAGTTAGACTAGTTGCACAGTTATACATTTTTGAGTTGCACACTCACCTATAGTCAAGTTGCAGTTGTACAAGATCTCCAAGAATTTCTGTTCTTCCGGAGGTATCCCCTGGTGAGACCATAGGTATTTGGACAACGATGGTTTAGTAACCAAAGGGTGTGTATGTTCACGAACAAAGTGGGTTACTTCCCACCGTCCATCCTTCAACTTAACCAACATCTTAGCTTTACAATCTGTTTGCTTTATAGTTTCTCGTTTCCGCTTCTTCTTCTTCTTCTTCTTTTTATCATTCTCGTCTTGCTGGAACACTGGCACATCAACCATTTCATCTTCATCAGATACAGCTTCTGGGTCTGGTATTGGATCTAGCACAGGTGGCAACTCAGCTCCTCCGTCGTTAACTTTTGGCTTCCTAAACTTATTGCAAATGAATTGCTGGTTTATCAGTTGGTTTGTATAAGCAGACCGCCTTGAGGTGTTCATCTTGATGGAGAAGCCCATTTTGAGGGCATAGTTGTTGTAATGGTCCTTGGCACCTTGAAGACTATCAAATCTCATCCCAACATATGGCTCAAGTGTTGGGGAACGTTGCATGGAAAACAAAAAAAATTCTATGCACACGCAAGATCTATCCATGGAGATACATAGCTACGAGAGGGGGAGTGTGTCTACGTACCCTCGTAGACCGTAAGCGGAAGCGTTAGAACAATGCGGTTGATGTCGTCGAACAACTTCACGATCCAACCGACCGAACACCGAACGTACGGCACCTCCGCGTTCAGCACACGTTCAGCTCGGTGACGTCCTTGACTTCTTGATCCAGCAAGACGGCGAGGTAGTGGATGAGTTCCGGCAGCACGACGGCGTGGTGACGGTGATGGTGATGCTATCTCCGCAGGGCTTCGCCTAAGCACTACGAAAATATGATCGAGGGACGGAACTGTGGAGGGGGGCGCCGCACACGGCTAAGACAATCTTGTGTCCTCCTTTGGGGCGCCCCCTCTCCTCTATTTATATATGTGTAGGGGCTTGGAGTAGAAGGAATAGTGCCACGTGAACAGTAACTGTGAATAGTACACACGTGGACTTGGACTCCAAAGTCCAATCCTATTCCTACTAGGACTCTCCTTTTTTCCTTCCCTAGCTGCGTGGGCTTTTGAGGACTTGGTGCGCCTGGCCCAATTAGGCCAGGGCGCCTCCCCTTAGCCCATGCCAGCCCTTGGGACGTGGTGGACCCACTTGTGGACTTCCGGACCCCTCCGGAATCCTCCAGAACCTTCTGGAAGCTTCCCGGTACAATACCGAAAAAACTGCACCTTTTTCCGGAACCCAAAATATGACTTTCCATATATAAATATTTACCTCTCAACCATTCCGAGACTCCTCGTGACGTCCGGGATCTCATCCGGGACTCCGAACAACATTCGGTTACCAATTCACATAACTCATATAACACTATATCGTCAACGAATGTTAAGCGTGCGGACCCTACGGGTTCGGGAATGATGTAGACATGACCGAGACACCTCTCCGGTCAATAACCAATAGCGGAACCTGGATGCCCATATTGGTTCCTACATATTCCACGAAGATCTTATCGGTCGGACCGCAATGACAACATACGTAATTCCCTTTGTCCGTCGGTATGTTACTTGCCCGAGATTCGATCGTCGGTATCTCCATACCTAGTTCAATCTCGTTACCGGCAAGTCTCTTTACTCGTTCCGTAATACATCATCCCGTAACTAACTCCTTAGTCACTTTGCTTGCAAGCTTCTTATGATGTGCATTACCGAGAGGGCCCAGAGATACCTCTCCGAAACACGGAGTGACAAATCCCAGTCTCGATCCATGCCAACTCAACGGACACCTTCGGAGATACCTGTAGAGCATCTTTATGATCACCCAGTTACGTTGTGACGTTTGATAGCACACAAGGTATTCCTCCGGTATCCGGGAGTTGCATGATCTCATGGTCTGAGGACCATGTATTTGACATTCAAGAAAGCAGTAGCAATAAACAGAACGATCATATGCTAAGCTAACGGATGGGTCTTGTCCATCACATAATTCTCCTAATGATGTGATCCCGTTATCAAATGACAACTCATGTCTATGGTTAGGAAACCTTAACCATCTTTGATCAACGAGCTAGTCTAGTAGAGACTCACTAGGGACACGGTATTTGTTTATGTATTCACACATGTATTTAAGTTTCCGGTCAATACAATTCTAGCATGAATAATAAACCTTTATCATGAACAAGGAAATATAAAATAATAACAGCTTTATTATTGCCTCTAGGGCACATTTCCATCAGTCTCCCACTTGCACTAGAGTCAATAATCTAGATTACATAGTAATGAATCTAACACCCATGGAGTCTTGGTGCTGATCTTGTTTTGCTCGTGGAAGAGGCTTAGTCAACGGGTCTGCCACATTCAGATCCGTGTGTACTTTGCAAATTTCTATGTCTCCATCCTTGACATATTCACGAATGGAGTTGAAGCGTCTCTTGATGTGTTTGGTCTTCTTGTGAAACCTGGGCTCCTTGGCTATGGCAATTGCTCCAGTGTTGTCACAAAAGATTGTCATTGGACCCGATGCACTAGGTATTACACCTAGATCGGATATGAACTCCTTCATCCAGACTCCTTCATGTGTTGCTTCCGAAGCAGCTATGTATTCCGCTTCACACGTAGATCCCGCCACGACGCTCTGCTTGGAACTGCACCAACTGACAGCTCCACCATTTAATATAAATACGTATCCGGTTTGTGACTTAGAGTCATCCGGATCAGTGTCGAAGCTTGCATCGACGTAACCCTTTACGACTAGCTCTTCGTCACCTCCATAAACGAGAAACATGTCCTTGGTCCTTTTCGGGTACTTCAGGATATTCTTGACCGCTGTCCAGTGATCCACTCCTGGATTACTCTGGTACCTCCCTGCCAAACTTATAGCAAGGCACACATCAGGTCTGGTACACAGCATGGCATACATAATAGAACCTATGGCTGAGGCATAGGGAATGACTTTCATTTTCTCTATATCTTCTGCCGTGGTCGGGCATTGAGTCTGACTCAACTTCACACCTTGCAAGACAGGCAAGAACCCTTTCTTTGATTGGTCCATTTTGAACTTCTTCAAAACTTTGTCAAGGTATGTGCTTTGTGAAAGTCCTATCAAGCATCTTGATCTATCCCTATAGATCTTGATGCCCAATATATAAGCAGCTTCACCGAGGTCTTTCATTGAAAAATTCTTATTCAAGTATCCCTTTATGCCATCCAGAAATTCTATATCATTTCCAATCAACAATATGTCATCCACATATAATATTAGAAATGCTACAGAGCTCCCACTCACTTTCTTGTAAATACAGGCTTCACCGTAAGTCTGTACAAAACCATATGCTTTGATCACCTCATCAAAGCGTATATTCCAACTCCGAGATGCTTGCACCAGTCCATAGATGGATCGTTGGAGCTTGCACACTTTCTTAGCACCCTTAGGATCGACAAAACCTTCTGGTTGCATCATATACAACTCTTCTTTGAGAAAACCATTAAGGAATGCAGTTTTGACATCCATTTGCCAGATTTCATAATCATAAAATGCGGCAATTGCTAACATGATTCGGACAGACTTAAGCATCGCTACGGGTGAGAAAGTCTCATCGTAGTCAACCCCTTGAACTTGTCGAAAACCTTTCGCGACAAGTCGAGCTTTGTAGACAGTGATATTACCATCAGCATCCATCTTCCTCTTAAAAATCCATTTATTCTCAACGGCCTGCCGATCATCGGGCAAGTCCACCAAAGTCCACACTTTGTTCTCATACATGGATCCTATCTCAGATTTCATGACCTCAAGCCATTTGTCGGAATCCGGGCTTATCATAGCTTCTTCATAGTTCGTAGGTTCGCCGTTGTCTAACAACATAACTTCCAGAACAGGATTACCGTACCACTCTGGTGCGGAACGTACTCTGGTCGACCTACGAAGTTCAGTAGTAAATTGATCTGAAGTTTCATGATCTTTATCATTATCTTCCTCTCTTATTGGTGTAGGCATCACGGGAACGGTTTTCTCTGATGAGCTACTTTCCAATTCGAGAGAAGGTACAATTACCTCATCAAGTTCTACTTTCCTCCCACTCACTTCTTTCGAGAGAAACTCCTTCTCTAGAAAGGACCCATTCTTGGCAACGAAGATCTTGCCTTCGTATCTGTGGTAGAAGGTGTACCCAATTGTTTCTTTAGGGTATCCTATGAAGACGCACTTCTCCGCTTTGGGTTCGAGCTTATCAGGTTGAAGCTTTTTCACATAAGCATCGCATCCCCAAACTTTAAGAAACGACAGCTTAGGTTTCTTGCCAAACCATAGTTCATACGGTGTCGTCTCAACGGATTTAGACGGTGCCCTGTTTAACGTGAATGCAGTTGTCTCTAATGCATAACCCCAAAACGATAGTGGCAAATCGGTAAGAGACATCATAGAACGTACCATATCCAATAAAGTACGGTTACGACGTTCGGACACACCATTACGCTGTGGTGTTCCAGGTGGCGTGAGTTGTGAAACAATTCCACATTTTCTTAAGTGAAGGCCAAACTCGTAACTCAAATATTCGCCTCCGCGATCAGATCGTAGAAACTTTATTTTCTTGTTACGATGATTCTCTACTTCACTCTGAAATTCTTTGAACTTTTCAAATGTTTCAGACTTTTATTTCATCAAGTAGATATACCCATATCTACTCAAATCATCTGTGAAGGTTAGAAAATAACGATACCCGCCGCGTGCTTCAACATTCATTGGACCGCATACATCGGTATGTATTATTTCCAACAAATCAGTAGCTCGCTCCATTGTTCCGGAGAACGGAGTTTTAGTCATCTTGCCCATGAGGCATGGTTCGCAAGTATCAAATGATTCATAATCAAGAGATTCCAAAAGTCCATCCGCATGGAGTTTCTTCATGCGCTTTACACCAATATGACCTAAACGGCAGTGCCACAAGTATGTTGCACTATCATTATCAACTTTGCATCTTTTGGCATCAATATTATGAATATGTGTATCACTACGATCGAGATTCAACAAGAATAGACCATTCACAAAAGGTGCATGACCATAAAAGATGTTACTCATATAAATAAAACAACCATTATTCTCTGACTTAAATGAATAACCGTCTCGCAATAAACAAGATCCGGATATAATGTTCATGCTCAACGCTGGCACCAAATAACAATTATTGAGGTCTAAAACTAATCCCGAAGGTAGATGTAGAGGTAGCGTGCCGACGGCGATCACATCAACCTTGGAACCATTCCCGACGCGCATCGTCACCTCGTCCTTAGCCAATCTTCGCTTATTCCGTAGCTCCTGTTTCGAGTTACAAATATGAGCAACCGAACCAGTATCAAATACCCAGGCACTACTACGAGCATTAGTGAGGAACACATCAATAACATGTATATCAAATATACCTTTGCTCACTTTGCCATCCTTCTTACCCGCCAAATACTTGGGGCAGTTCCGCTTCCAGTGACCAGTCCCTTTGCAGTAGAAGCACTCTGTTTCAGGCCTGGGTCCAGCTTTGGGTTTCTTCGTGGGAGCGGCAACTTGCTTGCCGTTCTTCTTGAAGTTCCCCTTCTTTCCCTTGCCCTTTTTCTTGAAACTAGTGGTCTTGTTAACCATCAACACTTGATGCTCCTTCTTGATTTCTACCTCCGCTGATTTCAGCATCGCGAAGAGCTCGGGAATTGTCTTCTCCATCCCTTGCATATTATAGTTCATCACGAAGCCTTTATAGCTTGGTGGCAGTGACTGAAGAACTCTGTCAATAACACTCTCAACCGGAAGATCAATTCCCAGCTGAGTCAAGTGGTTGTGGTACCCAGACATTCTGAGTATGTGTTCACTGACAGAACTGTTCTCCGCCATCTTACAGCTGAAGAACTTGTTGGAGACTTCATATCTCTCAACCCGGGCATTAGCTTGAAATATCAATTTCAGCTCTTGGAACATCTCATATGCTCCATGGCGTTTAAAACGCTTTTGTAGTCCCGGTTCTAAGCCGTAGAGCATGGCACACTGAAGTATCGAGTAGTCATCAGATCGAGCCTGCCAGGCGTTCACAACGTCTGCAGCAGCTCCTGCAGCAGGTCCATCACCTAGCGGTGCATCAAGGACATAATTCTTCTGTGCAGCAATGAGGATAATCCTCAAGTTACGGACCCAGTCCGTGTAGTTGCTACCATCATCTTTCAACTTAGCTTTCTCTAGGAACGCATTAAAATTCAACGGAACAGTAGCACGGGCCAATTATCTACAACATAGATATGCAAAGAAACCATCAAGACTAAGTTCATGATAAATTAAGTTCAATTAATCAAATTACTAATGAACTCCCACTTAAATTAACATCCCTCAAGTTAACTAAGTGATACATGATCCAAATCAACTAGCCCATGTCCGATCATCACGTGAGATGGGATAGTCATCAATGGTGAACATCTCCATGTTGATAATATCTACTATATGACTCATGTTCGACCTTTCGGTCTCCAGTGTTCCGAGACCATGTCTGTACATGCTAGGCTCGTCAAGTTTAACCCAAGTATTCTGCTTGTGTAAAACTGGCTTACACCCGTTGTATGTGAACGTAGAATCTATCACACCCGATCATCACGAGGTGCTTCGAAACGACGAACTTTAGCAACGGTGCATACTCGGGGAGAACACTTTTATCTTGAAATTTAGTGAAGGGATCATCTTATAATGCTACCGTCGTTCTAAGCAAAATAAGATGCATAAAGGATAAACATCACATGCAATCAAAATATGTGACATGATATAGCCATCATCTTGTGCTTTTGATCTCCATCTCCAAAGCATTGTCATGATCTCCATCGTCACCGGCTCGACACCTTGATCTCCATCGATGCGTCGTGGTCATCTCGCCAACTATTGCTTCTACAACTATTGCTAACGCATAGCGATAAAGTAAAGCAATTACATGGCGCTTACATTTCATACAATAAAGAGACAACCATAAGGCTCCTGCCGGTTGCCGATAAATTACAAAACATGATCATCTCATACAATAACGTATATCACATCATGTCTTGACCATATCACATCATAGCATACCATGCAAAAAACAAGTTAGACGACCTCTACTTTGTTGTTGCAAGTTTTACGTGGCTGCTACGGGCTTCTAGCAAGAACCGTTCTTACCTACGGCACAAAACCACAACGGTGATTTATCAAGTTTGTTGTTTTAACCTTCAACAAGGACCGGCCGCAGTCAAATTCGATTCAACTAAAGTAGGAGAAACAGACACCCGCCAGCCACCTTTATGCAAAACAAGTTGCATGTCTGTCGGTGGAACCGGTCTCATGTACGTGGCCATGTAAGGTTGGTCTGGGCCGCTTCATCTTACAATACCGCCGAATCAAAATAAGACATTGGTGGTAAGCAGTATGACGATCACCGCCCACAACTCTTTGTGTTCTACTCGTGCATATCATCTACGCATAGACCTGGCTCATGATACCACTGTTGGGGAACGTTGCATGGAAAACAAAAAAAATTCTACGCACACGCAAGATCTATCCATGGAGATGCATAGCTACGAGACGGGGAGTGTGTCTACGTACCCTCGTAGACCGTAAGCGGAAGCGTTAGAACAACGC
Source organism: Elymus sibiricus (assembly GCA_039707655.1). Lineage (NCBI taxonomy): Eukaryota > Viridiplantae > Streptophyta > Magnoliopsida > Poales > Poaceae > Elymus > Elymus sibiricus. The sequence goes on along the minus strand of CM077672.1, from coordinate 516,529,021 downwards.
GGTTGATGTCGTCGAACAACTTCACGATCCAACCGACCGAGTACCGAACGTACGGCACCTCCGCGTTCAGCACACGTTCAGCTCGGTGACGTCCTCGACTTCTTGATCCAGCAAGACGGCGAGGTAGTGGATGAGTTCCGGCAGCACGACGGCGTGGTGACGGTGATGGTGATGCTATCTCCGCAGGGCTTCGTCTAAGCACTACGAAAATATGACCGAGGGACGGAACTGTGGAGGGGGGCGCCGCACACGGCTAAGACAATCTTGTGTCCTCCTTTGGGGCGCCCCCTCTCCTCTATTTATATATGTGTAGGGGCTTGGAGTAGAAGGAATAGTGCCACGTGAACAGTAACTGTGAATAGTACACACGTGGACTTGGACTCCAAAGTCCAATCCTATTCCTACGAGGACTCTCCCTTTTTCCTTCTCTAGCTGCGTGGGCTTTTGAGGACTTGGTGCGCCTGGCCCAATAAGGCCAGGGCGCCTCCCCTTAGCCCATGCCAGCCCTTGGGACGTGGTGGACCCACTTGTGGACTTCCGGACCCCTCCGGAATCCTCCGGAACCTTCTGGAAGCTTCCCGGTACAATACCGAAAAAACTGCACCTTTTTCCGGAACCCAAAATATGACTTCCCATATATAAATATTTACCTCTCAACCATTCTGAGACTCCTCGTGACGTCCGGGATCTCATCCGGGACTCCGAACAACATTCGGTTACCAATTCACATAACTCATATAACACTATATCGTCAACGAACGTTAAGCGTGCGGACCCTACGGGTTCGGGAATGATGTAGACATGACCGAGACGCCTCTCCGGTCAATAACCAATAGCGGAACCTGGATGCCCATATTGGTTCCTACATATTCCACGAAGATCTTATCGGTCGGACCGCAATGACAACATACGTAATTCCCTTTGTCCGTCGGTATGTTACTTGCCCGAGATTCGATCGTCGGTATCTCCATACCTAGTTCAATCTCGTTACCGGCAAGTCTCTTTACTCGTTCCGTAATACATCATCCCGTAACTAACTCCTTAGTCACTTTGCTTGCAAGCTTCTTATGATGTGCATTACCGAGAGGGCCCAGAGATACCTCTCCGAAACACGGAGTGACAAATCCCAGTCTCGATCCATGCCAACTCAACGGACACCTTCGGAGATACCTGTAGAGCATCTTTATGATCACCTAGTTACGTTGTGACGTTTGATAGCACACAAGGTATTCCTCCGGTATCCGGGAGTTGCATGATCTCATGGTCTGAGGAACATGTATTTGACATTCAAGAAAGCAGTAGCAATAAACAGAACGATCATATGCTAAGCTAACGGATGGGTCTTGTTCATCACATCATTCTCCTAATGATGTGATCCCGTTATCAAATGACAACTCATGTCTATGGTTAGGAAACCTTAACCATCTTTGATCAACGAGCTAGTCTAGTAGAGGCTCACTAGGGACACGATATTTGTTTATGTATTCACACATGTATTTAAGTTTCCGGTCAATACAATTCTAGCATGAATAATAAACCTTTATCATGAACAAGGAAATATAAAATAATAACAGCTTTATTATTGCCTCTAGGGCATATTTCCATCATCAAGTGGCTGGGATGAAGCCTCATCTTGTTCCTCACCATTCTGTCTAGCCCCTGCCCTTAGTTCACTTTCGGTTGGTCCATTAGCAGCCCCTGTTGTGCCTGTATCAGGGAGAGTATGACTCTCTGATTGCAAAGTTACAACTACAGGTATAGTAGGATCGCTTGAATGTTGTCCAGTAGGAATATGCCCTAGATTTGGCTGCTGCGTGTAAAATGACGGTTGCACAAACTCAGATTCATCATGAGGCATCTCATTTAGGTCAGGAGGGAGCTCATTGAGATCAATCATCGTTTTCCCACTCCGCAAGCCTGCATTTTTTTTTGCAACAAAGAGGGGGAGCAAAACATGTCAACCATTTTGCACCATTCAGATGTGTAAGTTGCACACACAGACATGAAAGTTGCACATTATGTAGAGTTTTGCAGAATCAAATGAAACAACTTGGAAATCGAAAAAGAAACATCCAGGGTTTTAGCACTCTTTTTAATGTGTTTTTTGTTTGTCTGGTGTTTTGCACACAGAAGAGTTCGCATTTGCACAGCTTTGGCATATGAGTTGCACAAAATTAGTGTGAAAGTTGCACACATATGAACTGTTTTGAATTGTTTTCCCCTACATTTTTCTCACAGTCTCCATGTGTGCAGGTTTTTCTGCGGGGGAGTGGAGGACCTGATGAAGAAGATGAAATTCACTTGCAGATGAAGCAAAAACAATGGACATATATTTGTATAGCAATTGGCTAGGGGTTGCATAGTTTCAAGAAGAACAATTAATGTTATTTTCCTCTGTTTTCTGTTCATATTTTGCAGAAAATAGTTTGATAACTAGAAAGACATTTTCTATATGCTTTGGTGGATGCTTGGTTATACTCCATCTCTTTAATATTTTTTGTGTCTCTTTTATGATTTTCTGCACATGCTGTTTGAAAAGTTGGCACAACATTATGTAGGAGTTGCACAAATACAGAGGAAAATTGCACAGATTGCAGATTTGTTTTTTGACAAGTCATCTCTATACTGTCTATGAGCTTTCGTAACAGGAAGCTTTCTTGGAGTTGAAAAAGTCCTGGCGAAACAAGGCTGGAGGAGCAGGTGAAGAGGAAGTTCAGGAGGAAGAAAATCAAGAACTCACCTGTTTCTCTCCCTTCTGGAGCTTCCTGGTGCGTCTCCCTGTAGCTTCCAACCTCCTCTGCTCTGTTCCCCCCACCCCTCTCCCCCCTCCCACCCTCCAATTTTGAAGCTTCTTGGAGTCTAAATCACAGCCGCCATTGTCAGGCCTGGTGATGGAGGGGGTTGGAGGAAGCGTGGGGAAGAAGAAGATGCGTGGGGCAGACGGGGGAGGGATGGAGAAGTTGTAGGCAGGAGGGGGGAAACTGTAGCACGTGATCTGCAGAGCCAGCTGGCGCCCGCTGGTGGCTGGATGGCGCGCAATTCTGGGCTTTCCTTTTCCAGTTCAGGGGGGCCGCTTCTTTCCTTTTTGGACGGCCGCTGGGAATCGATACTGGGGCGCGCGGGCGCTCGCTAGACTAGTCCATTAAAAAATTGAAGAGAGTTGGCATCTTTGCAAAATGACCCCCACCAGTCCGGCCCTTCACACACAGAATCAAAAATTACGGACCGGCTGGTTGAGCTATACCACATGGAAGAAATCCTCTTCCGCCAACGATTATCTTCTGTGTAACCATTGTCATTGTGAAGGTGTTATGTCACTATACCAGAAAGATTATCATCGCCTTCATCGAAAGTTTTGCTTAGTCCAACTGGATTAGTCAGTTTATCTTCGGTTATCTGTTTAAGTTTTGTTTCAGGGTGTCTGTGATAGTTCTTTATCCGCTGTGCTGTGCTGAGAGTATTAAAGTTTCGAAAGAATTTTTAAATCTCCCATTCACACCCCCCCCCCCCCCCCTCCGGTTGATATACTCTCGATCCTACACCCTGTACTAATATCAAAGGTAAAGGACCCCACTCAGTTCTCTTAGTTCCGGCCTATAAGCATATGCAATGTTCTTCACAAAAATCGCTTCAAAGGTACTTTCTAACCACCTGAAACAAATTCTGCCTGATATTGTCTTTGAGGAGCAATCAGCCTTCGTCTCTGGCCGTCTTATTGCAAATAATATTATAACCGCCTATGAGTGCCTCCACTTATGAAAAGGAACAAGGCGAAGAAAAACAGATTTTGTGCATTTATGTCGTATATATAGAAACAAAGAGAAAGGACTAGAAAAGGAGACATGTCTTGGTTAGGCGTGAAACGGCAATCGAAACTCATGGGATACATAGATATACATTTTAAAAAGCAAACAAGATGAAAACAGCAGAATACGTGAGCGACGTTTAACTTAATTGTTGGTAATGTTGGTTGGTACTCCCTTTGAATTATTTGAAGTAAAACCACGATCAGAATTATGGAAGGGAGGGAGCAATATGTACGTACCTAGACAAATCTAAAACAAGTAATATGGATCGGAGAGAGTATAATCATTATCAAATTGATGAAGTGTACCATGATGGTGTCTTATTATGTAGCGTGTGTTGGTTAGGAAGCAAAGCATGCCCAATCCTTTGCCGATGACGTCACTGCCTGCGTGTGAACTGAGCTCAAGGAAAGGGAATCTGACGGACGGACGGACGGACGGATGTCTTCCCTCTCCCCTCTGCGTCTGTCTTCTTCTTCTTCCTCCTCTCGCTCCTCTTCTCTTCTCTTCTCTTCTCTTCTAGGCAGGGGCAGCTAGTCCCTTGACTTGACTTGAGGAGGAGGCCCGGCTGGCGATGGCGCTGCTGAAGGTGTACGCGGACCGTCTGTCGCAGCCGTCCCGCGCGGTGCTCATCTTGTGCAGGGCCAACCTGATCGACTTCGAGGAGGTCAAAGTGGATCTGGCCAAGGGCCAGCACCGCGCCCCGGAATTCACCAGTCAGTCCCCCCCACCTTCTTTCTGAATCTGTGTTTCAGTTCAACGCCGACTAGTCCGTCCTTGCTGTGCTTCTGACAAGAATCGTGGATGTCTTTCTTGTTCAGAGATTAACCCCATGGGACAGGTCCCAGTAATCGTCGATGGAAGATTCAAACTCTTTGAAAGGTCTCTACCATATATACATACCTATTTATTATATTATTCAGTTTTTATTCGGTCTCACAACACCAACACGGACCATACATCTACTACTACTACTAGTCATCAAGGCATGTCTATTTTCTTCTTCCATTACACTAACACTTAACAATTTCACATCCTTAATCCATTAAGCCTAATATATGCTGCTGCTACTGTAATTCATTTACTGCTTCACCTTTGTTTCTTCTACTCCCTCCGATCCATATTACTTGTCTTAGATTTGTCTAGATACGGTTGTACAATTAAATTCCTCATCAAACCTGCACTTATTTTCCTCCTCCTTCTTCTTCTTCTTCTTGTGTAACAGTCATGCCATTCTGAGGTATCTCGCCACCGTCTTCCCCGGGGTTCCAGATCACTGGTACGGTTGCGTTGCGTCACAACTACTACTACTACTACCTTTACTATTTCTGATTTGGGACTCACTCTTCTGCTCTCCTGTCAATCCATTTCTCCGACAAGTAATTCGGGAGTGTCTGTCTGTCCATATTATATTAATTTGACCTCACATTTTGGTAGCCAATTAGCTTTGTTAGCCGCTTCAGTCTCATGCTCGAGTTGATGTTTATGTGAATGCCTTAGCCCACGGAATGTGCCTTTGATTTGATTTGGTCAACCCTCGACTAATGAGTTACTATACGGTTGACTTGCCAACAGTTGACCAGGTTATGATCTTGCTTTGTGGGTTTGAACTAGATAATACTAGTGTGTTTCGCTGAGGACTTACCATGCCTATGTTAGAAAATGTCAACTAGTTTTGGTCAGTTCCAAGCAGATGACTTGTGGAGCACTTCTACTCTCTCTTATTACCACCCACGGGAATTGACTTGATTCAGTCTGTTATCGTTGGCAGGGTTTATTTTGCTCTAACAAGGGCTTAATTCATCCCCACAAAAAAGGGGACAATGTTCATTGCCCATATCTTTAAAGACGGGTGCTTCATTGATAGTCTCAAGTCACCATTTTATTACTTGCTTTCTCACATATATAGGTATCCAGCCGACTTATTTACCAGAGCAAAACTCGAGTCCGTCTTGGATTGGCATCACTCTAATTTGCGCCGTGGTGCAGGTGAGAACCCCTATTCAAATGTACAGATGAAGAAGACTTCTGCTAAGCTTATTTGTGGAGTTATCATTTAGCATGAAACGTTCCTAAACTGCAGCTGAAACATGCTAAAAGGAACTAAAGCAGAAACAACATTGCACCTAATCATGTCCATTTTGTTTCCAAATAATTTAGCCATTTGCCATCCTTTGATACTTGCATGAGAGATTGATCTTTGCATACCTATGCAGCAACCTATGTACTGCACACCGCGTTGGGTCCTGCTCTCGGTCTCACACCAAATCCTGAGGCTGCAAAAGAGGGCGAGAAGTTGCTGTCACGATCACTGAGAACGATCGAAACCGTGTGGCTCAAAGGCGATGCAAAATTCTTGAATGGCAACCCCCAGCCATCGATCGCAGATCTCAGCCTTGTGTGTGAGATAATGCAGTTGGAGGTATGTATCTGTATTTTTGTCTCGGTAAGATGTGCGTGTGCCGTCAGCTGAAGTTTCTCAAAATGTTGCGTGGACTGGAATTTTGTCGCAGGTTGTCGGTAATGAGAGACGTGACAGAATTCTGGGACCTCATGTGAAGGTCCGCGCTTGGATGGAGAATGTGAAGAAGGCCACCAGCCCTCATTTTGATGAAGTCCATCAGCTCATCTTCAAATTGAAGGCGCGCCTGTCGTCTGCTTCTCACTTGAAACCAGCATCCAAGCTCTGAACAGATGCATACATTTACCGGATTGTTGCGACCAAAACAAGTACCCTGTACGATGAAAGAAATAAGGAACAAGAACATACTTGTGCTGTAAATCTTCTGTACAAAATACCACCTTGCTGTTGTAGTGCTGTGCCCGTTACATTTTTATACATTGCAGCATAGAGTAAGCAATACTACTATTTCCAGTGATGTGATGTTCCCGCATTTACTCAACAAAACTGATGTTTCATTACGGTACAGAGCGAAACGGGCATATTATTCCATGGAACCTCTGCTATTTTGAGTTCCAGCTTCAGTATATTCATTTACAACAACACCCAAAATGTACTTTCCATAATGAAAATCAAGTTTCTAGTACAAATATGTTTTTCCATAACGGCCCGATAAGTTCAGAATTGTTTGGACTAAAAGGTCAAGCAAACTTTTATCATATAGTTAGTTGAATGCATGTCATTAAAACGGTCATTAAAAGTCGCCTTTTTCAATTTTCAGAGGGCAATGATATTTTTTTTAAATGTGTTATGGAAATCAAGTTTAAGCTACAAACATGCTTTTCCACCACAAACTGATAAGCCCACCATACGTTGTGGCTCGTTAAGGGTAAAAAGCAAGTTCCTTGTATATAGATGCTTGCATATCGTTCAATTGCTTTCGTATGGTTTTGAGGGAAGGGGAAAATACTAGTTTCTCAAAAGCAAATTAGTATGACGAAATAAAAGTTTTTATTAGAAACTTGCTTTTTCATCACACTAATATTTATGTCATCACGTTATTGGTTTTTGAGGTGATATCATGTATGTAGTACAAAACCTGCATTTCACGATATAATGATGTTTTCCCAAACATAGCACAAAATGCGGTTTTTAATGGTCATTTTAATGATACGTAAGAAACTATATATTAGAAACTTATTTTTAACTCAAAATAATTCTCAACTTATTGGTCAGTGCTAGAAAAGCATGTTCATACCCATACGAGAAACTTGCTTTTCGGGTAGAAAGTTGCTTTTCAAAAAATAATGTCGGAACGTGTTCACGTGGGATCTAGTTTCGAAGATCTTGTCGTGAGGGACACAACCATGGAAGCAGATTTTGATTTGGCCGATTAGTTTGAAAGTAATGCCTTTAAAAAAAATCGGAATAGGTTTACATGACGCTGATGTCATCTATCTTGTCTGTAGGTGTGCATTAATGATTTTATACTATGGTTGTTTTGCACCCAACCGGTTTGTATCCGAGCGTGTGCTGCGGAAGGCAGAAGCGCACGCGCACTTTTTAGCAGTTGGAAATATATAATAGTGAATGTATTCATCATGGAAGAGGTTGGACCGGCAAAACAAGAGTCAATTATTCTACACCTCTTCCCCGCAAAAAAATAAAAATAAAAATAAAAATTCTACACCTCTCCTCTCGTGATTGGCTAGCATTGCTCTTCTGGAACAAGGATAATTAGGTCATTTCCAGTGCTCCATAGTGTACAGATGCTAAGGATGCCACATAGACAAAAAAAAAGTGATGTGGCAAAGCAATTAAAGAGTAGAGAGAGCATTATGATGACCCTAGGAAGAAACGATGCTAAGCGCGTAGACCTATGCAAAATGCCTACCAACCAATGCAATGCATGAAGAAGTACTTTAGTTGTTAAACAATTAAATGTGGGAACCTTACTATAGCTACAAAAGCTAAGCACATACATATGCATTGGGGAGATTAGTTGTTAAGGTTTTTAATGCACTTAACACCTCACCTAAGCACCAATGCAGCATTGGAAGAGGCCTTAAGGAGAAAAAAGGGAGTGTAAGATTTGTCAAGATGCATAATCATTAATCATTCATGATGATGATGGCTAAGGAGCGTGCGTTCGTTAGGAAGCATGGGGACGGACGGACCCAAGAAGATGCTGATGACGTCACTGCCTGCGTGTGACTGTGAACCGAAGGAAGGGCCTCCGCTGGTCCTGGTCCGTCGTCTTCTTCTTCCTCCTCCTGGATTGCAACCTGGGCATGGCGATGCAGGCGCTGAAGGTGTACGCGGACCGGCGGTCGCAGCCGTCCCGCGCCGTGCTCATCTTCTGCAAGGCCAACCGGATCGATTTCCAGGAGCTCACCGTGGATCTGTTCAAGGCGCAGCACCGCGCCCCAGAATTCACCAGTGAGTACGCCTTCTTTCTTTCTGAATCTGAAGAAAAAGAGAAAGAAATTCCCCTTCTCTGCTCTCTATGTTTCATTTCAATTCAACACCGACTAGCTAGACAGAAATGCTTTTTCGTCAAGTCAAGTGGCAGTGGGGGACTAACAATAACAATCTTCAGAAATCAACCCCATGGGACAGGTCCCCACAATCGTCGATGGAAGATTCAGACTCTTTGAAAGGTCTCTCTCTCTTCTCTTGTAGTACTTGTACACGCCACGCCTGCTCATTATTCTTTGAGTCTCTTCTCAAAAATTAACTACTGGTTAATTCCATGCTTGTTCAATCAACACTCGGACTGGACTTCTCAGCAAGACTAGTACTTTTCTTGTAAATTTTATTCTATATTATGCCTCAAAGATGAGATGTTCAGATGACCTATATACTACTCCCTCCGTCCGGAAATACTTGTCACCGAAATCCATTTTATCCATTTCGGTGACAAGTATTTCCGGACGGAGGGAGTATATTTTAGAGATTCCTCAAAATTCATGACCAGACTTGCACTTCTTCTTCTTCTTCTTGTGTGTGTGACAGTCATGCAATTCTGAGGTATCTCGCCACCGTCTTCCCTGGAGTTCCAGATCACTGGTACGGTGCGCTCTCTACTTACTTACTTAGCCTTCCTTGATTCCCTAATTTGCACCTTAATACTACTAGTTTCTAACTTTCTATAGGTGAAAAGTATTCTTCTTTTTTCTTTTCTAATAACTGGAGAGGACTCCCTCTGCACTCTTCTACTGTCAGATTGCCCCCCTTGAATGCACTAACCAACGCATTCTGTCTGTCTGTCCATACAAATTTGTTGACTTCACATTTTGGCCAATTACATTTATTAGCCATCTGCTGTGCTCTACTGGACTGCATGTGAATGCTAGATAGCCCATGGATGATTGTGCTTTGATTTGGTCTACTCTGAGCTTAATAGTTATACGGTCGACCTGCAAACGATGGACCAGAGTTAGGATTCCCTTTTGGACAACGATCTAGGACAGAGTTAGGATCTTTTTTGCTCTTTGAAAATGTCAACTAGTTTCGGTCAATTCCAAGGAGATGACTTCTGGAGTAGTTCTACCCTCTGTTATAACCCGTGGAAATTGACTTGATTCAGTCAGTTATGAGCTAACCAATGACTTGTACGGTCCAATGGATCGTTACTGGAGTTGCATCATGTGTCTGAAGCTGTCGATCAGTGTTTTATTACTTGTTTCTCACATAGGTATCCAGCCGACTTATTTACCAGAGCAAAAGTTGAGTCCGTCTTGGACTGGCATCACTCTAATCTGCGCCGTGGTGCAGGTGAGAACCCCTATTCAAATGGACAGATGAAGAGTTCTGCTAAGCTTATTGTTCATCGTCATGTAGGGTTATCATTTAGCACGAACAAAAACATATTTTTTTTTTCACTAGAGTTTTTGTTCAATCATAGGTCAAATGAGTTAACCATCACTGCAGTTAAAACACGCTAAAACAAACTAAAGGGGGAGCAAGATCGCAGTTTGTTGCACCTAATCATGTCGTCGATTTTGTTTCCCAGTGCCAGTAATCTAGCTCCGTTGCCATCCTTTGATCCTTGCATACCTGTGCAGTAACCTATGTGCAGCACACCACGTTGGGCCCTTCTCTTGGCCTTACACCGAATCCTGAGACTGCAAAAGAGGGAGAGAAATTGCTGTCACGGTCACTGAGGACGATCGAAACCGTGTGGCTCAAAGGCGATGCAAAATTCTTGAATGGCAACCCGCAGCCATCGATCGCAGACCTCAGCCTCGTGTGCGAGATAATGCAGCTGGAGGTATGTATCTGTGTTTTTGTTTCGATGATATGTGTGTGCCGTCAGCTGAAGTTTCTCAAAGTGCGGTGTGATCCGGAATTTTCTCACAGGTTGTCAGTGATGAGAGACGTGACTCAATTCTGCGGCCTCATGAGAAGGTCCGCGCTTGGATGGAGAATGTGAAGAAGGCCACCAGCCCTCATTTTGATGAAGTCCATGAGCTCATCTTCAAACTGAAGGCGCGCTTATCGTTGGCTTCTCACTTGAAACCAGCATCCAAGCTCTGAACAGATTCATACAATTTACCGGATTGTTGCGACCAAAACAAGTACTATGCACGTTGAAAGAACAAGGAACAAGAATATTCTTGTAATGTAAATCTTCTGTATGAAAAATCCATCCACCTTGATGTTGTAGTGCTGTGCCCCTTACACTTTTATACATTGCAACATGGAGTAAGCAATACTATTATTTCCAGTGTTGTGACGTTCCAGCATTTTCTCAAGAAAACTGATGTTTGGTTTCATTACAGTAAAGAGCGAAGCGAAACGTGCTTATTACTCCATTCCATGGAACCTCTGCTATGTGAGTTCCAGCTTGCTTCAGTATATTCATTTACAACAACACCCAAAATGTACTCTACAACATCGCGCAAAATGTAGCAGAAGCAGCTGTTGCTTCTGCTGCGAAATTTATTCCTTTGTTTCTTCTCTCCTCGGCTATAAATTGTCTGGTCTCAGATACACAAGGCATGAAGCTTTATCAGCAGCTAGTCTGTCTTGAATCTGTGCACAAACTTCTCCAGGCCGTCTTTGCAGTCTTCTACTACCCTCTTTGACTTGTCCCCGACGCTTGAACCGAATGCCTTCGCTTCTGATGACAGATTCTTTGCCTTTGAGGCTGCAGCAGCACCAATATCTGTGCATCCTCGCTTTGCGTCCGCCGCTCGTTCCTTAAGGCTTGCGATGAAGGACCTCACATGTTGCATTACACTTTCCAGGGTATGGCTGGATCGGACTTTCATCTCAGCAGCAAAGGACTTGAGCTTCTCCAGCAAGGACTCTGCCCGGTTGATTGCCTCGTCGACTGGGTGCTCTTTGCCAGCATTAGCCCATGTCACTCCGGCCGATGCATCCTCCTCAAGCCCTGCTTCGACGACAACTTTGATCCCCTGTCGCTCCCATTGGTTCCGGGCCTCCTCAAGTGCGCGAGCATGCTCCCTGGCCTTCTTTGCTTCATCCTCTGCCCAAGCCCTGGTTGTTGAAGATGTGTGCATTTGTGAATTTGACAAAGGGTGGAAGTCATAGTACTCATATTAAATAACCCATACAACCAGTGTGAATGGAGATCATGCTACAAGCAAGAATATTCAATTTAAAACGGTTGTCTTGAATAGCATAGTATGTTTAACAGTGTACTAGCTAGTTTTGCAGTACCTACATCTAACCTTGAAGCTTCGAGAGTTTAAAAGCATGGATGTCTACAACATAGCAGTTGCCAGTGAATTTTATGTTTTCTTCCTAATTTAAGTACCCTCATTCTATGATCTACTCCCTCCGTTCCTTTATATAAGGTGTATTTGTTTTTTGATAAAATTCCAGAATGTAAGGTGCATTTGTTCTAATTCTCCATAATTCCCTTGCTAGCCCTCCTAAAAAAGGAAAGCATCTCTTTTCTGATTGTCTGGATCTCTCCTTATAGCAAAATAAGGAAACTATCTCTTTGTCGATTGCATGTATCTCATATTTTTTTGGACTAATTGATTCACTTTCCACTAACCAACAAATTTTCCAAGGGTAATTTAGTCTTAACATGTCTATAATTAGGTGCCTTGGTCACCGTGTCGAAAATAATACACCTTACATAAAGGAACGGAGGGAGTATATAGCATATCACTAGCATCACAGGCTCCAAAAGGAAGATTCAGGGTCATAATAAATAATGGTATCAGATATAAGATTTACCCTATAAATCAGCTAGAGAAGAAACTAGCATGCAATTAGAGATGGCTTTAGTGTATTGCCAAATAAATGTATTGCAGAGGAGATCTCAGGTATGGCAAAAAATTATTACCTGGCCATAGACAAAGCCTTCCTTTCAACTTCAAGCTCGTACTGAAGTTGCACAGCGGCCTGGTTTTCATTCTCGATTTCCTTTTGAAGTTTCTCAATCCTATTCTTCTCAAAGTTGATCTCGACCTTCTTGCTCAGCACATTCTGCAGCTGCTCCTCTACTTCACACCTCAACTTTGAAAGAACTTCTATTTCAGATTCAACGGTAGCTCTGCCCCTAAGCAGAGCATTCTTTTCCTCCTCTCTTTCTGCTCTCAACTTGTCCAATTCAGCCCTAGCTTCTTCAGCCAGTTTTTCAAGGGTCTCTATTTTTTCCTTTTCCCTTGTAAGCTCCCTTTCAAAACTTGCATTGATTTGTTTCTCAACCTCAGCGACCAATGCACCATGAGCGTTCACAGCTGCTTCAGCTATTTTCTCTGCTTCAATACGAGCAAGCTCCTCCATAACCACTTCAGCATAGTCACCAGTTGAAAGCGCTAGGGCAGCTTGTCCTTTTGTCACAGGTTTGTCTGGCTGGAAAAGTCTTGTAAAACCTTTAAGAAGATGAGTTTTAGTGATCGTTCAGGAGCCAAAGAGCAAGCAAACACTATATAAAGCCTACCAAATGCAAGAGCTGTAATGCTCTGGTCTCCAGCACCCAAGTCAGCTACCAAAGCAGGCCATGCAGCTGTGTCAATTTTATCAATGTCTATGTAGCCGGATGTCTTGTACAAAGACTGGTCATGCAGAGAGTACTAATATCAGCATAAACAGATGGTTTCAAGACAAATAATTATGAATGATATTAACTTTTTTGTTCTCACATTTTTGTCAACTTCAGGTAGTTGCCTTTTATCCAAAGCCATCTTCCAACTCACAAGGTCTTGACGTGACAAGGGACTGCAACGAGGACATCTGATTAGTAGCTGGACACAACAAACACAAGCACACATACAGCACACAGAGAGTAAACTGGGTGTATGGAAGAAGACCATCATTACCTCTCTGGGGAGAAAAAGTAATGGTTGTTCTGGACGTTTTCAGCGACGTCCATATCGGATCTTGAAAGCTTGCTAGAAATTAACCCTGCTTCCGCCAATCCTGAGGGTACATTTACATAAATGAGGCTAAAATTCAATCGTGATCATTTACAGATTTATTCATGCTTGCATAAACAAGATAAACTATGAGTAAGGATGCATTTTTGTCCTGAACAATCTTTCCATTTCTCACCTTGTATAAATGGAAAATCAGGATCTTCAGTGGTGACATCATCAAATGCAAGTTCAGACACATTCTCGATATACATTGCTGGATAAACTTTCGAGTAAGTGTTCCTGCGGTTGCAAACCAGGTCAACAAACTAGTTAGATGCAAGAAATTGCTTAGGGAGCCAGATTAGAATTACAGGCAAAAATGTCAACTCTAGCCCCCAGTTTCACCAAAAAGACCTCTGCGTGAGAAAGGGTGTGCTCACTCTTGTTGAGTTGACACACATTACAGTGAAGAACAAACTTGGAGGGAGAAAAAAAAAACAGAAGGTGTTTCATCTTATTTCTAGTCTGTAACAGGCAATATCCACAGAAAATTCAACAAGAGATGGGCTAAACAGCAAATTAGAAATAAGCTGGTGATACAACATTACTCAGATAAATCAGCAAGAGGATGAATCATTCAAAAGACACAAATTGGATTTGGGATTTGCTCTCAAGGAACAAAAACAGAAGTAGAATGCAGCAATACCCGGAAGGTAAACATGCATCCAGGGGAAGTATGTACCTCGAAAGAGAATTGCTTGCAACTACCAACCATCGAGCATATTCACGTCGAGTACACAAATCACCAGCTCGAGCATCAGGTTCAATCACCTTCAAAGAGAATAAAAGTTGAACAAAGAATTCCATATAATTCCATACCATAGAGTCAGTAAGTTGTCCGTGTAACAATCAGCTCCATACTACAGTTTACGTTATGCAAATGAGATGGGGGTTTTCCTAGAGAAGGTTCTAACAATTTCAGCGAGAGCAGCAAGAAATGATGCAACATATAATAGGGCAGTTAACTTATCTAGACATAGAAGTCACTATAAGCCCAAAACCTTGAGGAAGCCAACAATATAGGTTCAGGGCTACAAAGAGCTTTTCCATTTCTATAAAATTCTAGAACTACTCAATGATGACTGATCTGACAAGAACCATCATCCAGTAGAGACAATGAAATAATGAATGGTGTTCCTGAAAAAAGAAAAGAGACGCTGAACTGAATACATGTACAAAAGATACCTTTAGGACTTGCAGTGCGGCCAATGCATTTCCCTGGGTTGGGTCAACTGCTGCTGGAACCACAATTTGGCCAGCAGGCACCTGTAAAGCCGCAGAGAGCAGAGAGGGAGCAGGAATTCCAGAAGAGAAAGATTTGCCAGGTGCTGCAGACTTGAACAGTTCATTTTGTCCTTCACCCTGGTCTGATGCTGGGTCTTCTTTCGCCTTTCCTGGGTTAGCATCTTCAGTGGGTAAGTCATTTGAGCCCGATGGAAGCATCTGGTCAGTGCTTCCATATGCTACATAATCAGGAAAAGTGGATGCAGAAATTCCATCTTCAGTTGAAAATTGAGGATTCTGCTCGGTGTCTTGTAAATGTGTAGCCTCAGTCACAGTGTCGGATATTTGCACAACATCACCAGATTCCAGCACCATAATATCTGAAGTGAAAGTATCCTGGTTTTCTGGCAAACTCGCTTCAGAATCCAATAACAATGGCTCTTGTAGGTCAGGAGTTCCCTCCTCAGAGGGTGGGCCTGCAGCACCAAGTTTGTGGGACGAGTCATAAGCAGCGACCAGAGATTGAGGTGAGTCGGACACAGGAGGAGCTGGTCCAGGACTTGCAGTGGCATCATCGGAAGCAATGTATTTATCAGTGGTCGGATCTAGGTCGCTGCTGCTGCTGCGTTCCAATCGGTGGTCCATCTCATGTTCAGCTGGCATCTCGCTTGTTTCTAGATTATTAGGCAATGCTGTTGTATCGGTAGCCTCAATAGTGGCATCCGGGGTATCATCGGCTGGTGATGAAACCTGAGGAGCAGCGGCATCGTCGTCGTCTTGTTGGTCCGGAGTGTCATCCTGGGTAGAGTAGGCTGCCGTCGTCTCGCTGTGTGCGGGCAAGGTCTCGATAGGTGCCTTTGATGCTGCATATATAGAAATAACAGAGTATTTGAAGGAGAAGATGTGGGCAGTTTGTATGATTCCATGTATGAGAATTGAAGTGCAATGTGCGTATGGTTCCTCCTTTTCGAAAAAAAAAAAAAAAAGTGTGCGTATGGTCATAAGTAGAGCAGCATAAGAAGAAGAAGAGGTAGGTAGGTAGGTACCATTTCTGCTTCTGATTGAGATTGCGGCGAAGGTGATGCCGGCGAGGAAGAGGAGGCCAGCAAGGGCAGGTCCAAGAAGCCCTGTGCAAGTCAGAAAGCAGGAGGATTAAAACTCATCCCATAATGGGGAAGGTGAATTTGGCTAGGCATTATTCTTCTTCCAAATCTAGTCCTGGTTTATATATCTAAGAAAGAAAGGGAAGAGAAGGGAACACCTACCTCCGAATGGTCCTCCTGAATCGGCAGCAGCAGCAGCATCCTTGTTGCCTTCCTTGTCCGACCAGCCGGCGAAGGAGTCGCCGGGTTCAGGAGAGGGCTCGGGCTCAGGGGATGCTTGGGCTCGGACTCGGAGGCGGAGGCGGAGGCGGAGGTGGGGGCGTGAGTAGGGAAACAGAACTAGGGCGGGGCGGCGGAGGAGGTGGAGCTGGAGCGAGCAGCAGGACGGGGCCGGAGAAGGGGCGGCGACGCTGGGGGTGGTGGAGGAAGCCGCCATCACCACCTGACCTGACAGGCCTGACCTACCGACGACGACGGCCAGACCTTTTTCCGTCCCCCAATCTTGTGGTATTTTAGAGACAGAGAGAGGGAGCGAGCGGCTGAGACAGACAGACAGAGAGAGGAAGACGACCAACAACACACACACCGGAGATGGGCCGAACAAACCTGGCCAACTGGGCCGTGCCGGCCCGGCCCGACATGTGGCTTAACGGGCTGTGCCTTGCCTGTGCCACAAGGGATTTGGGAGGGTCTAATTAACGAGCACTCCTTGGGGTGCCTCTCAAGGGTCACCTGGGGGTGGATTGAGAGCGCGCCACTCAGCCGCCACCACGTGTCGTGCTCTGGGCGCTTTCTTCGGAAAAAAAATTCCGCACGCGTTTTCGGCTTTTTAGATGTTTTTTTGGTTTTTCGGTTTTCCATTGGTCTTTCTTAGCTTTTGGACAAAAAAATCAAAAAAGAAAATTTTTGCGCGAAAAAACGCGTTTTCTTTTTTTCAAGGCAAATGGTTCTGGGGTGATGGAAGTGTCAAACCTGTTGGACTCCTATTGCCAAGCTTTGGGGCAAAGGATCAACACAAGCAAGTCTTCAGTTTATTTCAGCAAGGGAACACCAGACAACATCAGACAGGAGGTAAAAGGTGTTCTCAATGTCCATACTAAAACTCTCAATGAGAAATATTTGGGTGTGCCCTCTGATATTGGTTCTTCCAAGATAGGTGCTTTTAAGTACCTGAAATACAGGTTATGGGCTAACGTGAAAGGTTGGATTGAGAAAACGATCTCTGCAGCAGGCAAAGAAATTCTTATCAAATCAGTTGCACATGCCATCCCGGTTTTCTCAGTGTCTTGTTTCAAATTGCCAAGAGGTTTGTGTGAAAAGTTGGATAAGCTCATTCGCCAGTTCTTTTGGGGCAGCAAAGAGGGGCAATGAAAACCACATTGGGTTTCTTGGAGAGTTATGACTCAACCAAAGAAGTGTGGTGGATTCGGATTTAGGGACATCGAGCTCTTCAACCTAGTTTCACTAGTGCAGAAAAGCCTACCTATGGCGTGACAAAATTGGCCTTGCTGGCGTTGGGTTCCAACGCCACCAATATGGCGCCACTGACAAAATTTACCGCTGGCGTTGGAGCACACATCAGCACTATTTTAGATACTGATGGCGTGCCACGTGGCCAACACCAGCAGTAAGTGTCTGTTAGCACTGTCATGCCTTGTTGGCTCAGCGCCAGCAATTTGAATTTTTGCTTACAAAAAAAATTATATGCAGCTATGTAAGCTATCAACTAATTCAAGATATACTGCATCAACTAGTTCAACTCCAGAAACTAGATAGGTACTCATCAACTTAACTAGTTCAACTTCACAAAAGTTAGTAGTTCAAGAACTAAACTAGCTAGTTCAACTTCACATTTCAACAACCAAACTACTAGCCTAGGTGGTCGATCACATTTCTTGATCAAGGATTAACTTCATCTATCGAATCTTGTGTCTATTGTGCTCTCCCTCTTTTTTGAAATGAGCTTTCTCCATCTTGAGCTCATTCCTCTCGGCCCTGAGGAGCTTTCTCTCAATCTTGAGCTTATCCCTCTCCTCGATCAGCTGATCCCTCTGCTCCTTCAGCCTAATCATCTTGTCAAAGAGATCAGCCTTCTCATCGATCAGCTGATCCCTCTCCGCCTTCAACGAGGCATTCACCTCATTCAGGGCCTTGATGGTATGCTCATGAGACTCTATGAGCTGGCGGTTGAGCATCGATCTCCACATCATATACCTCCTCCTGGACGGGTGTCAGATGAGGTACGTATCCCTACGAAGTCAAATGTTTGAAATCGTTAGATATGCATGTGTGTTTGCAATCATCATGAATGGTTAGATATATGCATGCGTTTGCAATGATCATGCATGGATGTGTTTGGAATCTTACCTGGTTGCTGCTCCCTGCGCCCCCGTCGGCTTTAGCACTTGCGGCTAATCTGTCTTTGGATCACTTGGTAATTGCTAGTGACTGCAAACCGATTGTGGATGACATCATAAAAGGGATAGGAGGCCCTCATATCACAGTCATCAAGGAGATAAATAATAGAAGAGCCCATTTTTCTAGTTGTGATTTTATGTTTGAAGGTCGTGCTTTGAATCAGGAGGTTCACAATCTTGTAAAATTTTCTGCCTCCCTTCAGCAGGGTCGCCACTTGTGGCTTATTTCCCCTCATGACCCCCTTTGCATCCCTTTGAATATTGTTCCAAATTAATAGAGTTTGGGATCCCTCAAAAAAAACTTAAAAATGTGTCTAGACGGGCTGTGGTGTGCCTGGCACATTTAAGCGTGGGCTGGGTCGTGTCGTGCCGGCCCATGATGACCCACAAGTATAGGGGATCAATCATAGTCCTTTCGATAAATAAGAGTGTCGAACCCAACGAGGAGCAGAAGGAATCAATAAGCGGTTTTCAACAAGGTATTCTTTGCAAATGCTGTAAAGTAGTTGTGACATATAGTTTGATAGCAAGATAATTCGTAACAAGTGACAAGTAACAAAAGTGACAAGGTGCAGCAAGGTGGCCCAATCCCTTTATTGCAAAGGACAAGCCGGAAGTACTTCTTATAGTGATCAAATCGTTCTCGAGGACACATGGGAATTTTGTCTAGTTACTTTCATCACGATTCATTGACTCGCGTTCACTGCTTTGATAAGTTGTTATGTGGGTGGACCAGAGCTAAGGTGTTGTTCTTACTTGAACAAACAACCTACTTATGATTACCCCCTCTCGCAAGCATCTGCAAATACAAGAGAAGAATTAAGATAAATCTAACCATAGTGCTACTTGTGATAGGCGTTGGGATTTTTCCGAAGAGGAAGGGTGATGTAGTATAGTAGCAGAAAGTATTTTCCTCAGTTGAGAACCAAGGTTTATCGAACTAGTAGGAGATTCACGCAAACAAAGATAAACGGTACCTGCACACACACAAAACAAATACTTGCACCCAACGCGAGCAAGAGGATTGTCAATTCCCTTGTACTCGTTAATTGCAAGGATTAATTCTGATAGTGATAGATAGATAAATTGCAAAACAAAATAAAAGATAAATAATTGCAGCAAAGTATTTAGGGTTTTAGTAATATGATGTGAATGGACCCGGGGGCCATAGCTTTCACTAGAGGCATCTCTCTCATGAACATAGCAACGGTGGATAGACAAATTACTGTTGGGCAGATGATAGAAAAGCGCATAGTTATGATGTTATTCATGGCATGATCAATACATAGGCATTACGTCCATGACAAGTAGACCGAAACGATTCTGTATCTACTATTATTACTCCACCCCTCGACCGCTATCCAGCATGCATCTTAAGGTATTAAGTTCATAACAAACAGAGTACTGCTTGGAGCATGATGACATAATGTAGACAAAGTAAGACCAATCAATATGATTGAACCCCGTCGTTTTACCCTTAGTAGAAACAATACAAATACATGCCTTGCTACCCCTTCTGTCACTGGGTGAGGACACCGCAAGATTGAACCTACTACTATGCACCACTTCCACTGAAGATCTAATCATCAACTTGGCCAAAGAAAACTCATAGATCGGAAAGCATTACATAGCTATAGAAATCACACATAATAAAGTTCAGAAAAGACTCAATTACTTTCAATGAATAATCTGATCATAAACCCACAATTCATCGGATCCCAACAAATGCACCGCAAAAGGATTACATCGAATCGATCTCCGAAGAGAACATTGTATTGAAGATCAAAAAGAGAGAGAGAGAGAGAGAGAGAGAGAGAGAGAGAGAGAGCCATCTAGCTACTGCTATGGACCCGTAGGTCATGTGGGGAACTACTCATGCATCATCATGGAGGCAGCAAGGTTGATGAAGATGGCCTCCGTGATCGATTCCCCCTCCGGCAGAGTATCGGCGGAGGCCTCCAGATGGGATCGCGGAAGAACAGAGGCTTGTGGCGGCGATAAAATTATTTCGGGTCTCTCTCTGGGGTTTCACGATTTTAGGAAATTTATAGCGCTGGAATTAGGTCAGGAGGACCTCCGAGGGGCCCACAAGCTCACACGACCCCCCCCTGAGGGCGCGCCACCTGAGCTTGTGGCCCTCTCGTAGCTCTTCTGGTCTCCCCCCAAAGTTTCTAGGGTCTCTTCTGGTCTAGAAAAAATCACCGTAAAGTTTCATCGTGTTTGGACTTCGTTTGGTATGGTTTTTCTGTGAAACAATAAAATAGACAAAAATAGAAACTGGCACTGGGCACTGAGTTAATAGGTTAGTTCCCAAAAATGATATAAAATTACATATAAAGCATACAAGATTGATAATATAATAGCATGAAACAATCAAAACTTATAGATACGTTGGAGACGTATCACATAGTACGAAACATATGGATTCAAATCAGCCCCTTACGAAACAGCTCATAAACTGGGGTTTAGGCTTCTGTCACTCCCGTAACCCATGGCCCCTTACTAATCCCACAATGCCTTCCCCTAGGCCCAAACATGGTAATGTATCATGTAGTCGATGTTCACACGACACCACTAGAGGAATAACAACATAACACATCATCAAAACATTGAACGAAAACCAACTTCACATGATTACTTATAACAAGACTTCTCCCATGTCCTCAAGAACAAACGTAACTGCTCACAAATCATATTCATGTTCATGATCAGAGGAGATAAATATATGATTAACAATCTAAACATATAATCTTCCACCAAGTAAACCAACTAGCATCAACTATAAGATGTAATCAACACTACTAGCAACCCACAAGTACCAATCTGAGGTTTGAGCCAAAGAATGGATACAAGAGATGAACTAGGGTTTGGAGATGGGATGGTGCTGGTGGACATGTTGATGGAGATGAGTCCTCCCGCGATGAGAGGAGCGTTGGTGATGACGATGGATTCGATTTCCCGAAGTATCCCCGGCGGAATCGCTCCGCCGGAGAGCAAAAGTGCTCCTGCCCAGGTTCCGCCTCGAGACGGCAGCGCTTTGTCCCAAAAGTCTTCTTGTGATTTTTTTTTCTAGGACAAATGGCTTCATATAGCAGAAGATGGGCTCCGGAGGGCCTCTGTGGGACCCACAAGCTGACATGGCGCGCCCTAGGGGGTGGGCGCGCCACCTGAGCTTGTGGGCCCATGGTGGGTCCTCTTTGGTATATTTTTCTTCCAGTATTTTTTATATATTCCAAAATAAATCTCCGTAAGTTTTCAGGTCATTTGGAGCTCCGGAGAATAGCTATCTCTGCTGTAGCTCTTTTCAGGTTCAGAATTCCAGCTGCCGGCAATCTCCCCCTTGTGATAGAACTTTCAATTTAAGAGAGAAAAGGCATTAGAATTTCATTAAAAAGTGAAATATAACTTTAAAAGAATAAAAATAACAGTAGGAAAACATGATGCAAAATGGACGTATCAAACTCCCCCAAGCTTAGACTCCGCTTGCCCTCAAGCGAATACCGAGCTCGATAACCATGACCACAGGTTTAGAGACAGAGGTGTCGATATAAAAGAAAATACGGACATAGTAGCATCATGATCATTATTATAACAACAATTATCAATCATAAAACTTCTCATGATCAAGTGACAATTCATTCACAAGCTAATGTGTAACAATAAACTTTCTTGAAAACTAACAAACTATGTTCTCAGTCATCAAAGCAATTACAATTCATCATATTCCCAGGAAGGGTCTATGTAAGAGCTCTTGTTTTAGCAAACTTCACATGCTCAACTATCATATAGTCTTTCATGATTGCTTGCACTCAAAGCATATTTTTAGAACAAACTGTTTCAATCAGACACAGAGGAAGATGGGGGTTTAATGTTTCACCTCCCAACTTATTTATCTCGGGGATAATGTCAACAATAATAACTCATGACTACATATATTCAACTGTATATATATATATATATATATATAGAGAGAGAGAGAGAGAGAGAGAGAGAGATCATTCCCTACCATATAGTGCTTGCCAAGTGGAGAATAATTGAGATTGGAATAGGAGTAAATATTTTTGACTCTTGCATGAAAGTAAAGATTAAACATTGAAAAATAGGCCCTTTGCAGAGGAAAGCAGAGGTTGTCATGCGCTTTTAATTTGGATATGCAAACTCTTAATGCAAAGGAACGTTACTTTATATTGCCCCTTATGATAGCAACCTTTATTGAGGAGTCCGTCACTTTTATTGCGTTACCATCATAAGTTCGTATAAATCTTATTTTCCCTTACAATAAAAGATCATACATATTTAGGAGCATTTTTTATTGCTTTGCACCGATGACAACTTACTTGAGGGATCTTATTCAATCCGTAGGTAGATATGGTGGACTCTCATGACAAGAAACTGGGTTTAAGGGTATTTGGATGCACAAGTAGTATCTCTACTTAGGGCATCTCCAACGGCGACCCACAAATTTCCTCCCGCATCCGTCCGCGGACAGGGGGGACCAGTCCGCGGACACGGATGCGGGAGGCGACCATCCAACGGTGCCCGCATACATTTCAAGCCGTGTTTCGACTTAGCGGATGAAATTCATGCAAACCAGCTGATATTCATCAAAGTTCGGAAAGAAAATAGCACAAATCATCCATACATAGCATGCAAATAGGTCTAGTGTCTCAAATTCGATGTCCAACAAGTTTTTCAATGGATCATGTCGTCCCACACATACTGCCCCTTTAGCTTCATCCAATAGTGTGTGTACGTAAACGGCCATCCCTCTGTCCTATGGTACAACATGGCAGCGCGTGCGGGCTACACAATGTGTAGAGCAACATTGAGTTAATGAATGATTCAATCAACAAGTTGAGGAAGAATAAGCAAAACTTACGATCTCCTCCTCTGCCGCGTGCAATGGCCACCTTGCCTCCAGTTGATCAACTACATGACAAAACTTGGTGACGATGGTCTGGATGGCATACCATCGACACGATAACGACCTCACATTGTGATCATGAATGATGTGCATGTCGTAGGGCGCAATGTGCTTTCGTGGGTGACACAATTCATGCAATTGCTGCCAGAATGTCCCCCCTGCTCCTGCCTACGAAATCCACGGATACGGCCAACCATGCATCACACAACAACTCATCCTCCATGGTCGAGTACCCTGCCATCCTTCTAACTCTGAAGAAATGACATGGCATTCGAAAATAAGCTCAATGGCATTTGACCAAACACCTGCCGGGCATGGTGGCCACCATGGAGGTCGTCGACATGGTGGTAGGAGTGTACCTGGGTTCAAACGGCTCCAGGGTGGACAACGCCGTCGTAAAAGGTGAGCGGGCGCGTCGGTGCTGGTTGCAAATGTCCGGCAATGCCTGTGTGGAGGCCGGAGAGGTACAGCGGAGGCGGTGGAGGTGGAGGTTCCAGATGCAAAGTAAGGGCGAGAAGTGGTGGAGTGGAAGAAAATGGGACCGGGAGGGCGGATTTAGTGGGCCTGGGGTGTCGGTGTCCAACATGGCTGCAGTCTGGACTCCCGCAACCCCTCTCCCCCACTTTGTCTCCACTTTGCGAGAGAAAGTGTGTCTGGACCGTCGAGCGGACCGATACATGCCCGCGTTGGATGGCTTCGCGGTCCGGACGTATGCGGACGGTTTGAGGGTCGGCGTTGGAGATGCCCGTAGTGCGAAATTTTTGGCTAGCAAAAGATTATAAGCAAGCACCACATGTTAGAGGATCCATGACAATATAACTTCTATGCAAATATAAGCAAACATAACTCATTATGTTGTCTTCTTTGTCCAACATCAACTATTTGATCAAGTTTGAAAATAATTAACGGGGGTTCACAATCATAGAAGATGTCCAAGATAGTATATTTATATGTGAAATTCCTCTTCCTTTATTATTCTTTCATGAATTGCCTCATTGACCAATGCTATGTTTGTTATCTTTGAACAAATTTTATCAACTGCACTTCTTTTATGTGAGGTCCTTACTCCCAATGGGATTAGCATATGAACTTTTTATTACTTCTGCTATGATTGATGCAAAGGAATAAAAGCAAAAGAATACTCAAACTCATACTACTCTTTATTATAACTTTCATGCACAATTACATTGATAGCACGGAGACGAAACAAACACTCAAACTACTTCATAGTGATACTTATTCTAAATCATGAAATAACTAAGATCAAACTAAGATAGATAATAATGATGAAAGTGATGGTTATATGATACCGGGGCACCTCCCCCAAGATTGGAATAAGCCAAGGGTGGTGCCCATACCTGTGTACTCAAATTTCCTTCTTTGGTGATGGTGGTGATGAAGTGGTGGGCTTGTCCTCCTTCACAAAGTTTATCAAGATATCCTTTAAGCTTTGAATCTCGCGAAGCAAGTATTGAATCATGAAAGCATTATTTTGCACTTTGATCATTATATGCTTATTCTCAGGCCACCATGAACCTTTTCCTACATCACTTTCACTTAGATGAGAGATATCCCAATTTGAAGGTATATGCATACGGGAAGTATTCTCGACCCAATAGTTATGAATCAAGCTATGAAAGTTGTTTTCGTGTAACCTGCCTGGGGGTCTCTTAGTATTCTCGACCCCATAGTTATGAATCAAGCTATGAAAGTTGTTTCCGTGTAACCTACCTGAGGTCTCCTTGAAACAGACCCCTCAAATACCTCATGATCTAGCTGGCTTCCCATCGTTCTCATGGCTTGACATGGATTTGGAGTAGTGGAGATGGCGGCTAGAGTGCCTCGCTCTGAAGAAGGGGGATGGACTCCCATAGAATCTCCTAGTCCTTCCTCCATTGTGACTTCTTCCATCGGCTCTCTTTCCAGCTCCATCTTCAGCAACCAAGCATCGTCCCCCAGGTTGTTGGGGGAGGAAGAAGACATGATGCATGAGAGCTCGAAACCCTGACAGAAAATAGCCCGAAAAAAGAACAGAAGAGAAACTTGCGATACGGAGGTCAAAACAGCAATATATATATATATATATATATATATATATATATATATATATATATATATATATATATATATATATATATATATATATATATATATATATATATATATATATATATATATATATTGGCATACACCACATAGCCAGCTAAATATAGTTGTCGATTTGATATTTAAATTTTATATATCTTGGGGAAAAAGGCAAGATATTCTAGATCAAAAATTTGAAAGTTTATTTAAAGAATATCAAAAACTCGCAGACAAGTGCTCCAGGTTGAATAATAAAATTGATTTAGCTCTACATAAGCTTGAGGAAGCAAAGGCAAGACAGAATATAGTTTGCAAGAATAACGACTATATTAAAGAAGAAGTGTTGTCGATAGGCCATTACCTAAGTAAAGGCAAAGACTCACTCCCAAGTACTGAATCAAGGCAAGATATTCTTGAAATAAAAAAAGTTGGTGTAAGAGGTACAAACTTTGATCCTCTCATAGTTATATGACCGAATATAGCCAAGCATTAAACGAAGTAGCTAAATATTTGTCACCTCCTGTCGGATTTTCGGATCACGACTCACCAAAAGAAGACTCTAAAATAATAATAAGACAAAATAACACAATTCTTCAACTATTAATCCAGGTTTTAGAAAAACTAAATAGTTTTCAAAGCAACAAAGATATTGTGTTATCTTCATCCGGAATAGTATCCTCATCAAGGAGCATTAATTCAGAAAAATGGATGTATCTAAAAGCAGCACTAGGAGAGACAAGTTCCTCCAAGTAGTAAGACAAGACTCAAAACCATTAATATCACAAGACTCAAATCCTAATGGATGCAGCATCTCCATTAGGATTACCAGAAAATTGTTCTTTCATAACAAGATTCAGCAAAGCGGCATTAATATCACAAGTCTCCGCACTAGTGGCGGGAGGAGCAATCGGAGTACTAATAAAATCATTGTTATTAGTATTGGAAAAATCACACAATTTTGTATTTTCTTGAGATATCGTGACTACGCAAACAGAATAACAAGCAAGCCAACAAGCAAATAAGAAAACACGCAAAAAGGCAAACGGAAAATATTTTTGTATTTTTGTAAAAACGTTTTAGAAGTGAGGGAGATGAAAACGAGAGGCAAATGCAAATAAAGTAAATGCAAGGAGATGAGAGTTTATGCAAAGGTACTTGATAGATGTTGATGATGTCTCCCCGGCAACGGCGCCAGAAATTCTTCCTGCTACTTGTAGCTTGCGTTGGTATTTCCCCGAAGAGGAAGGGATGATGCATCACAGTAGAGGTAAGTATTTCCCTCAGTTATGAAACCAAGGTTATCAATCCAGTAGGAGAATCAAGCAACACCTCGTTAGCAGTACCTGCACACAAACAACAAATCCTTGCACCCAACGCAAACAAGGGGTTGTTAATCCCTCGGCGGTAAGTTGCAAGATTAAATTGTATGTGATAGATAGATAGATTGAAACAAAAATACAAAATAAAATAAGTAAAGTAAAATTGCAGCAATATTTTTCGGGTTTTAGTAATATGATTTTGATAGACCCGGGGGCCATAGTTTTCACTTGAGGCTTCTCTCAAGAAAATAGCATACGGTGGGTAGACAAATTACTGTTGGGCAATTGATAGAAAAGCAAATAATCATGACGATATCCAAGGCAATGATCATGTATATAGGCATCATGTCTGAGACAAGTAGACCGACTCCTGCCTGCATCTACAACTATTACTCCACACATCGACCGCTATTCAGCATGCATCTAGTGTATTAAGTCCATAAAGAACGGAGTAACGCCTTAAGAACGATGACATGATGTAGACAAGATAAACTCACGTATGACTAAACCCCATCTTTTTACCCTTAATAGCAACGATACATACGTGTCATGTCCCTTTCTGTCACTGGGATTGAGCACTGCAAGATCGAATCCATTACAAAGCACATCTTCCCATGGCAAGATAAATCAATCTAGTTGGCCAAACCAAATCAATAGATCGGAGAAGAAATACGAGGCTATAATAATCATGCATAAAAGATACCAGCAATGACACAAATAATTTCATGGCTAATCTGATCATAAACTCACAATTCATCGGATCCCAACAAACACACCGCAAAAAGTGATTACATCGGATAGAACTCCAAGAACATCGAGGAGAACATTGTATTGAAGATCAAAAAGAGAGAAGAAGCCACCTAGCTACTAACTATGGACCTGAAAGTCTGTGGTAAACTACTCACGCATCATCGGAGAGGCAGCAAGGTTGATGTAGAGCCCCTCCGTGATCGATTCCCCCTCCGGAAGAGTATCGGAGAAGGCCTCCAGATGGGATCTCCCTGGAACAGAAACTTGCGGCGGCGGAAAAAGTATTTCGTGGACTCCCCTGAGGGTTTCTGATTTTTTGGGAATTTATAGTGGAGGAATTAGGTCAAACGGAGCTGGGGTGGGCCCACGAGGCACCAGGGCGCGCCTACACCCCGCCAGGCGCGCCCTGGTGGCTCGTGGCCACCTCCTCTGGCGTATGGTATTCTCCCGAAGCTTCTAGTGTTGTATATGTCCAGAAAAAAATCTCCAAAAAGTTTCGTGGCATTTGGACTTCGTTTGGTATTGATTTTCTGTAAAACAAAAACAGGGCAGAAAACAGCAACTGGCACTGGGCCCTAAGTTAATAGGTTAGTCCCAAAAAATGATATGTAATTGCTGTAAATGCTTATAAAAACATCCAAGATTGATAATATAACAGCATGGAATAATCAAAAATTTATTTGGAACGGCATGGAAATACCGCATATAGGTAGATATGGTGGACTCATTTGGCACAACTTGGGTTTAAGGATTTTGGATGCACAAGCAGTATTTCCGCTTAGTACAAATGAAGGCTAGCAAATAGATTGAGAAGCAACCAACCAAAAAACAAAAACGGTCATAAACATGCATTGAACATAACTAACACCGAATAATGCACCATAAGTAGGATATAATTTCTTTGCATAACTATTGACTTAACGTGCATGCATAGGGAATCACAAACCTTAACACTAATATTCTTACTAAAGCACAATTACTCACTAACATGACTCACATATTATCATTTCCATATCGCAAAACTATTGCAAGGAATCACACTTATCATATCCAATGATCTATATGAAAGTTTTTATTATATCCCTCTTGAATATTTATCACTTTGGGACCAAATTCATATCTTGTGCAAATTACCGTTACTTTTATCAACTCTCAAAAAGATTTAAGTGAAGCATGAGAGTGCAAATATTTCTTCAAAATTCCAATCTTATCAATTCTCAAAATAATATAAGTGAAGCATGAGAATTCATTTCTTCAAAATTTTAACAACTCTCAAAATAATATAAGTGAAGCATGAGAGTTCATTTCTTAAAAAGTTTAACAACTCTCAAAATAATATAAGTGAAGCATGAGACTTTATTTCTTCAAAATTTAGCCACCACCGTGCTCAAAAAGATTTAAGTGAAGCACTAGAGCAACTGTCTAGCTCAAAAAAATTAAGTGAAGCCCATAGAGTATTCTAGCAAATTATGATGAACGTGTGGCTCTCTCAAATTGGTGTGTCCAGAAAAGATGATTGTGACAAACTAAAAAGCAAGCAAAGCAAAGACTAATATAATAAAAGATGCTCCAAGCAAAACACATATCATGTGACGAATAAAAATATAGCTCCAAGTAAAATTACCGATGGTTGTTCGAAGAAAGAGGGGATGCCTTCCGGGGCATCCCCAAGCTTAGACGCTTGAGTCTTCCTAGAATATTACCTTGCGGTGCCTCGGGCATCCCCAAGCTTAGGCTTTTGCTACTCCTTATTCCTTCATCCATCATGATCTCACCCAAAACTTGAAAATTTCAATCACACAAAACTCAACAAAATCTTCGTGAGATCCGTTAGTATAACAAAATAAATCACTACTATAAGTATTGTTGCAAACCCATTCATATTTTATTTTTGCATTATACCTATTGTATTCTAACTTCTCCATGGCTTATACCCCCCGATACAATCCATAGATTCATCAAAACAAGCAAGCAACACATCAAAAACAGAATCTGTCAAAAACAGAACAGTCTGTAGCAATCTATTTAGAAGCCATACTTCAATAACTCGAAAAATTCTGAATAATTAGGAGAACGTGGGAAATTCATATAACAATACTGTGTAAAAATTTCAGATTTTCTTCATGCTCCAGTACAGAAAAAACATTCATGCATTGGACGCAAAACTTTCTGTTTTCCAAACAGCATCAATTATACTATCTTCCAAATCATCCCAAAGGTTCTACTTGGCTCAAACACTAATTAAAAACACAAAATCACACTCATAACAGTAGGATAAATGTGAAAACACACTATAACAGAAACAAAAAGGAAAATTTATTTTATTCATTGGGTTGCCTCCCAACAAGCGCTATTGTTTTATGCCCCTAGCTAGGCATAATGCATAGTTTCAAGTATTGTCATCTTTCAAGTTGATTCCATAAGTGGCCCTCATAATGGATTCATATGGTGCTTTAATTCTTTTCCTAGGGAAATTCTCCATACCCTTCTTTAGTGGAAATTGAAATTTTATATTTCCTTCTTTCATGTCAATAACGGCACCTATAGTTCGTAAAAACGGTCTACCAAGTATTAAGGGGCAAGAAGAATTGCATTCAATATCAAGAACAATAAAATCGACGGGCACATAGTTCCTATTTGCAAGAATAAGAACATCATTAATTTTACCCAAGGGCTTTTTAATAGTAGAATCCGCAAGTCCAAATTATGAGAACATTCATCAATATTGGTAAAGCCTAACACATCACATAGAGATTTTGGAATTGTGGAAACACTAGCACCCAAATCACATAAAGAATTGCACTCATAATTTTTAATTTTAACTTTAATGGTGGGTTCCCATTCATCATATAATTTTCTAGGAATTGAAATTTCTAGTTCAAGCTTTTCTTCTAACGCTTTCATCATTGCTTCTACGATGTGTTTAGTAAAAGCCTTGTTTTGCTCATAAGCGTTGGGTGAATTTAACATGGATTGTAACAAAGAAATGCACTCAATCAAAGAAAAATTATCATAATTAAAATCTTTGTAATCCAAGATAGTGGGCACATCGCTATTTAAAGTTTTTACCTCTCCAAACCCACTTTTTCAATTTTCTTATCAAGATTGTCACCCTCCGAATTATGGGGACGCCTACTAATTAAAGTTGACTCTTCTTCAGTCCCCTTTTCATCAAGTTTTATGTTGCTAAATAAAGAATCAATAGATGAAACACCAATCATTTTAATATCTTCATCATTACTACGATAAAAACCAGGAGGAATTGCTTTTTCTAAAAATTCTCCCTTAGCTCTTAGCATAGCGGTTCTTTTCTTACTCTCATCCATGGAGACATATAAAGCTTTAATCGATTCACTAATATCAATTTTAGGTGGCAAAATTTTAGTCTTAAGATTTTCCACATCATGATTTATTCTATCAATGCTCCTAGACATATCATCAAGTTTACTCAATTTTTCTTCTATCGTGGCGTTGAAAACTTTTTGAGCATTAATAAATTCTTTAATATTACTTTCAAGATCAGAAGGTATCCTATTATTATTGTAAGAATTACCATAGGGATTGCCATAATTATTAGAGCAATTTCCAGGAAACGGTCTAGCATTAAAATTACCTCTATAAGAATTACTACCAAAATTGTTTCGCGAGACAAAATTCACATCTACGGGATCATTATTTTTCTCAATCAAAGTGGAAAAAGGCACATCATTAGGATCAATAGGAGCATTTTTTCTAGCAACCAATTTCATAAGCGCATCAACTTTATCACTCAAAGTACTAATTTCTTCAACAGAATTCACTTTTTTACTAGTAGGAACTCTTTTAGTATGCCATTGTGAATAATTAGCCATAATATTATCAAGCAATTTAGTAGCTTCTCCCAACGTAATTTCCATAAAAGTACCTCCCGCGGCGGAATCTAAAACATTTCTAGAAACAAAATTCAATCCCGCATAAAAAATTTGTATGATCATCCATAAATTTAAGCCATGAGTAGGGCAATTTCTTATCATCAATTTCATCCTCTCCCAAGATTGGGTAACATGTTCATGATCAAGTTGCTTAAAATTCATAATTTGATTTCTAAGAGAAATAATTTTCGCGGGAGGAAAATACTTAGTAATAAAGGCATCTTTACACCTATCCCAAGAATCGATAATATTTCGTGATAAAGATGAAAACCAAATTTTTGCACGATCCCGCAATGAGAATGGGAATAACTTTAATTTCACAATATCATTATCTACATCTTTTTTCTTTTGCATGTCACACAATTCTATGAAAGTGTTAAGATGGGATGCAGCATCTCCATTAGGATTACCAGAAAATTGTTCTTTCATAACAAGATTCAGCAAAGCGGCATTAATATCACAAGTCTCCGCACTAGTGGCGGGAGGAGCAATCGGAGTACTAATAAAATCATTGTTATTAGTATTGGAAAAATCACACAATTTTGTATTTTCTTGAGATATCGTGACTACGCAAACAGAATAACAAGCAAGCCAACAAGCAAATAAGAAAACACGCAAAAAGGCAAACGGAAAATATTTTTGTATTTTTGTAAAAACGTTTTAGAAGTGAGGGAGATGAAAACGAGAGGCAAATGCAAATAAAGTAAATGCAAGGAGATGAGAGTTTATGCAAAGGTACTTGATAGATGTTGATGATGTCTCCCCGGCAACGGCGCCATAAATTCTTCCTGCTACTTGTAGCTTGCGTTGGTATTTCCCCGAAGAGGAAGGGATGATGCATCACAGTAGAGGTAAGTATTTCCCTCAGTTATGAAACCAAGGTTATCAATCCAGTAGGAGAATCAAGCAACACCTCGTTAGCAGTACCTGCACACAAACAACAAATCCTTGCACCCAACGCAAACAAGGGGTTGTTAATCCCTCGGCGGTAAGTTGCAAGATTAAATTGTATGTGATAGATAGATAGATTGAAACAAAAATACAAAATAAAATAAGTAAAGTAAAATTGCAGCAATATTTTTCGGGTTTTAGTAATATGATTTTGATAGACCCGGGGGCCATAGTTTTCACTTGAGGCTTCTCTCAAGAAAATAGCATACGGTGGGTAGACAAATTACTGTTGGGCAATTGATAGAAAAGCAAATAATCATGACGATATCCAAGGCAATGATCATGTATATAGGCATCATGTCCGAGACAAGTAGACCGACTCCTGCCTGCATCTACTACTATTACTCCACACATCGACCGCTATTCAGCATGCATCTAGTGTATTAAGTCCATAAAGAACGGAGTAATGCCTTAAGAACGATGACATGATGTAGACAAGATAAACTCACGTATGAATAAACCCCATCTTTTTACCCTTAATAGCAATGATACATATGTGTCATGTCCCTTTCTGTCACTGGGATTGAGCACCGCAAGATCAAACCCATTACAAAGCACCTCTTCCCATGGCAAGATAAATCAATCTAGTTGGCCAAACCAAATCAATATATCGGAGAAGAAATACGATGCTATAATAATCATGCATAAAAGAGACCAACAAAGACTCAAATAATTTCATGGATAATTTGATCATAAACTCACAATTCATCGGATCCCAACAAACACACCGCAAAAAGTGATTACATCGGATAGAACTCCAAGAACATCGAGGAGAACATTGTATTGAAGATCAAAAAGAGAGAAGAAGCCATCTAGCTACTAACTATGGACCCGAAGGTCTGTGGTAAACTACTCACGCATCATCGGAGAGGTAGCAAGGTTGATGTAGAGCCCCTCCGTGATCGATTCCACCTCCGGCGGAGTACCGGAGAAGGCCTCCAGATGGGATCTCTCTGGAACAGAAACTTGCGGCGGCGGAAAAAATATTTCGTGGACTCCCCTGAGGGTTTCTGATTTTTTGGGAATTTATAGTGGAGGAATTAGGTCAAACGGAGCTGGGGTGGGCCCACGAGGCACCAGGCGTGCCCTGGTGGCTCGTGGCCACCTCCTCTGGCGTCTGGTATTCTTCCGAAGCTTCTAGTGTTGTATATGTCCCGAAAAAAATCTCCAAAAAGTTTCGTGGCATTTGGACTTCGTTTGGTATTGATTTTCTGTAAAACAAAAACAGGGCAGAAAACAACAACTGGCACTTGGCACTAAGTTAATAGGTTAGTCCCAAAAAATGATATATAATTGCTGTAAATGCTTATAAAAACATTCAAGATTGATAATATAACAGCATGGAACAATCAAGAATTATAGATACGTTGGAGACGTATCACGTGCCTGCGCGGGGTGGCGGCGGTGGGCCTCCCGGCCCAGATTTGGAATTAGCGGTTCCTCCGGCCGACTGCCCGTGGGCGGCACAGGCTGAGGCGGCGCGGGCCAGCCGTCACTTGTGGTCTTGGCTACTAGAGGTGGCTGGCGTGGGGGCATGCCTTGGTGGGGTGGTCCGACGGCGTCTGTTGCTGTGGTGACCTCATCCAGGGACGCGGTTGGTGCGGATCGATGGGGCGGCAACGCTTGGAGCTGTGTGTTGTGCCCCCGCCGGTGGCGGCAGCGGGCCTCCTTCCCCTGGCTCTACGCCGGTTGCATGGCTGTGAGTCGGGGCTGGCGCTTGGACGGATCTGGACAGGGCCCAGGGCGAGTCGGAGTTTGCGCTCCAGGTAGGTACACTTGGGATTGATCCAGGAGGTGCTCGTGGACGTTTAGGTCCCTCTCCTCGCGGGTATGGTGGTGGTCAGGGCTCCACTACATTCTCGGGCAGATCGGCACCTAGGGCCATGGACATGGCGTCATGCGAGCGTGCTCGGCGACGGTCGTCGGTAGTCACGGGTAGTGTCTCCCCCTGTCCACCAGGACTGGTTGGGGACGCAGGCGTGGGTGCCTCCTACTGTGGAGGCGTCGACGCACTCCGTGGCTGATGCCGGGCTAGCAGTGAAAGGTGCCGACTTTTACTCCTCCTACCATGGTATGTACACCATGATGTGGGCGGTTGGTGGAGTCTTGGAGACAGATGCCGGGGTGGCGGCCCCGGATGGCGGTCCGCATGGTTGGCTCTCTGGCGGGAACCATGGCGGCGGTGATGGCCTTCCCTCTTGGTCGTGTGGGCGGCAAGAGGTGGTGCAGCGGGTGGCTTGGGCACGCTCTCTGTCTCTGACGGTAGCGGTGCCTCAATCCGGATCTGGAGTTCTGTGCTCGTCGCGCTTGCCCTAGAGACCTCGTGGTGACGCGGGGGAGCTGCCAAGCGAAAGCTCCGCGCTTTGTTGCCGATGACGGCGACGCTCGTGGGTGCTGTTATCTTCTTGAAGACGTCGTCCTGGTACTCCTCTTCGTATCCGGGTTCCGGGTGAAAACATCTGTCTGTTGTGGACTCGGCAACGGCGACGCTTAGCGCTGTTCTCCCTCCTTGGGACGTTGTCATGGAGCTTAGTTGTTATAGGGCTTAGTGTGGTGTTGTTCTCAGTTATTCCTGTACTCTATTTCGGTAGCGTAGTTGCATGCATCTTGCGTGATCCGGTTTTCCTGGGATTGGCATTGTATGAGGGGCACCCCATCTCCTTGTATCGTTTGGTCGTGTACTCTATGTGGTTGTTGCTTTATATATAAAGCGGGGCGAAAGCCTGTTTCGAGAACAACAAGTGGTGAACTGATTCATCAGTAGAGCAAAAAAACACAGTCTAAAGGTTTAATTATGTATCTTCTCCTAAGGTTATCTCCAGTCATGACTTTGTTGTGGGAGATTAACCAAATGAATTACTCCTATAAAGGATATTTGACTACCCGCCCCCCGAGAGCCTCCACGGGCGAGAAGGCCGTCCACGTCGTCCGTTTCGCCTCGGCCTCCCGCGGTTGGCTCCCTGGGGAACTCTGGGCCGTCCCATCTACACGGACGCCTAACAACTAGACAACTTTCCTCGGGGGTCCATGACGGGTGGACCACAGGCGCAACCGGGGCCACCTCCCTCTGGTGTTTTCGGTCACACCCATGTGCGTCGCCTCGCAGGCTGCCCCGCGCGCGACCGGGGGCCCGGGCCGGGTTGTCAGCATCTGCACGCGCCGATGAGCATCGCTCGTTTCAGGCGTTGGTCCTGCCTGGACGCATTGCGGGCTTCTCTGCCTAGACGCTGTGGGGCTTCGCCTACTCGGGCGTGGAGGGGCTTTGCCAGTCCGAATGCGAAGAGCTTGGCCTGCCGATGTGGAGGGGATATGCCTGCCCGGACGCGGAGGGTCTTTGTCTGCCCGGATCGTTGCCATCATGGGTTCTGGCCGGTTGGCGGTTGTGGGGCGCGTTCAACCTCTGGTTTTGCTCGGATGTGCAGGGCCTTTGCTTACCCGCCTGCTCGTCGTCGTGGGGTCTGGCCGGCTGGCATGTTTTTTGGTGCGCTCTGTTGCACGTTGCTGGTGTTAGCCGACAGGTGGTGTTTTTTCCAGGTATCCGAATAGGTGAGCCCATTGGCTGGAAAAGGAAAAGGATAATGGCAAATGTATGTTTGTATGTCTGCTCGTGGGCCAAAAAAAGGAAAAAAATATTTAAAAATAATAATAATGTTGTGGTAACTAATGTTTCCTAGGAGCAGATGGCTCCTCTGGTCTGGCGGCCAGTGATATTACTTGCTTTTTTGTGGGCTAAATAGAGTTTCTATTACTTAGGGGAGCTCCTCTGGTCGTACTGCTCATGACCCCAAGAGAATTTATTTGACCATGTAGCCAGAGAATTTGACACAAGACGCCAAGCAAACACTTGTACCTTAGGAGGAGCAAGGCACCCCCATATGATCTTCCAGATGGCACGATGACCATCTGTCCTGCTCGTAGCACATGCCAATGGGTGCTCGTGCTCATCCATGGCCAGGCGGTATGCAGAACAGACGGTGAAGTTCCTCGATTCCTCCGGTGCCCAGGCGAGGTGTCCTCCAAATCACGTGGCGAGGGTCGGATGCTAGTGATGACATCCACGTCCAAAAGGAGAAAGTGACGGTGTAGCAATTCAATGCGCCACCTTCCCCACTCGTCAAGCAGCTCGGCCACTCGTCGCAACCGGCAAGTCCCCTCTAATGTAACCGGCTGGCCAGAGTGCTCCCAAGGCAGCCAGCGATCTCGCCATATGCGTATGCGCTCCCTATTTCCGATGGGCCATATGAGTCCCTTATTCAGTAGCTCAAGCCCATACTGGATAGCCTGCCACATGGACGAGGCATTTCCGGCAAAGACCGTATCCTCAAGGCATCCGTCGGGGTAGTAGTGAGCCTTCAAAACCTGCGAGCGCCAAGCCTGCCTGGCTGGCAGGGTTTGGTTAAAGACGCGGAAGTCTCATAAGCCAATGCCCCTCTTCATTTCTAGGGCCAAGATTTTTGGCCAAGCTTGCCAGTGGGTCTTGCGTTGTCCACTTGTCCCTTAGAAGAACCCCAACGC
This sequence comes from Elymus sibiricus, assembly GCA_039707655.1. Taxonomy (NCBI): domain Eukaryota; kingdom Viridiplantae; phylum Streptophyta; class Magnoliopsida; order Poales; family Poaceae; genus Elymus; species Elymus sibiricus. The sequence goes on along the minus strand of CM077672.1, from coordinate 516,492,215 downwards.
CTCATCCGGTTCAGATCATCACAGATGGACATTTGGAGTTTGAAGACGCCCATCATATATGTAGGGATGGCTTGTGCCACCGCTTTTACCATCACCTCCTTCCCGGCCTGGAATAGTGTGTCACCCCACTGAATAATTCTCTGAGTAAGTTGCTCAAGAAGACTTTGACATTTTTATCTAGTCATTCTTCCTCCATTGGTTGGGAGGCCCAAGTATTTTTCCTTAAAAGTGTAGCGCAGGACAGCAAGTATCTGGCGAACAACCTCCTAGGTAGGGGTTGGGCAAGAATCTCCAAACAAAATACTGCACTTGGCTGGGTTTATTAGTTGGCTGGTGGCAGCTTCGTATGTTAGCAAAATATTTCCTACCTCACTAGCCTGAGCAGACTCTGCTTTGAAGAACAGAAGGATATCATCAGCAAGCAGTAAATGGGAGACACCTGGGGCTCGACGACAGATCTTTATAGGAGAGAATCTCTGGCTCTCTTCACCACCCTTGAGCAAAGCAGATAGACCGTCAGCAAGAAACAGGAACAAAAACGGGGAGAGAGGATCACCTTGCCAAAGCCCGCGCGTCGGTGCAAACGAGTCCAAGAGGGTTCCATTAAATTTAACCGAGTATCTCACCGAGGTGACGCATGTCACTATCCAGTCCACCCAACGGCTGAGCAAAACCCATCTTTTGCATCATTTGCTTCAAATATGTCGAGTCAACCCGATCGTAAGCCTTTGACAGGTCAAGTTTATACGCATAAAAACTTTTCTTGGGGTCTTTCTCCTGTAACATATGGTGTATGCACTCAAATGCAAGAAGCACATTGATGGTAGTATGATTATTATCGGATGCAAACCTCAGTTTTTAGGTTTGTTGATTAATTATTAATCCTATTATTTATCTAGTACCAGCAATCCAATTATGTATTTTTGCAGTGCACAAAACCAACTCTATGTCTTTGGTATGATAATTTAGGCATTTTAATTTTATTTTCTTTTCCATACGATCCTAGAAAAGGATAGGATAGGGTTCCACTATCAAGAAAAAGGAATAACAGAACAGCAAAAGTATTAAGGGGGCTAATCAAAGAAAGACGCTTGAACAATGTTTGTTTGACAAGATACATCGATCCGGTAGAAAATATCCGCAAAAATAAAAATAAGAAAACAAGCTAGTGTCGACAAGCATTATTTTATTTTATTTTATGAGCCAGGCAGGCAGGTGCTCTCTGTCGACAGGTAAAGTATAAGTTTTATTACCTTGATGTGAAGTAAAGTAGTACTACTCCGTAGAAGATAGATGAGGAGGAGGAGGAGCAGCTGGCACCCATGAATTTCACTCGAGTCAAATCAAGTTTGGCAGGCACTGACTGCATGCAACGCACACGCACATCTACTATAAAAACACGATGCAACCCTCAAGCAGTTTGTACACCACACCACCAAGAGAGATCACTCGCTCCACCTGAATGAATCCCATGGCCAAATGTTGCCTGCTGCTCCTCCTCTTCCTCTTGGCGTTCCTCTCGCCTGAGGCGCGCGCGACCTCGTGCCACCCCGACGACCTCCACGCGCTACGGGGCTTTGTCGGGAACCTCAGCGGGGGGGGGGGGGGGGGGGGGGGGGGGGCGTCCTCCTTCGCGCTGCGTGGTCCGGCGCCACATGTTGTGGTTGGGATGGCGTGGGCTGTGATGGTGCCACCGGACGCGGCCTCATGGGGCCCATCCCAGGAGCCTCCCTCGCAGGCCTCGCGCTGCTGGAGGAGCTCAACCTCGGCTACAACAGCTTGCACAACATCTCAGGGGTGATCACCGTGCTACGTGGGTGCCAGAACGTCACCACACTGATTCTCACCAAGAATTTCGGCGGTGAGGAGCTACCCGGCGATGGTATTATTGGCGGGTTCAAGAGCCTCGTGGTGCTGGATCTTCGTGATTGTGCTCTTAGGGGCAGGGTTCCGGAATGGTTGTCTCAATGCAAGAAAATGGAGGTGCTTGACCTGTCCCACAACCAATTGGTCGACACCGTCCCATCGTGGATTGGTAGGCTTGACCGCCTTTGCTACTTGGATCTCTCCAACAATACATTGGTTGGCGAGGTACCCAAGAGTTCTAAGGGCCTCAACACCTCTGGGTGTTCACCGGGCATCGATTTCTATAACACCCCGATTTTTGGCCCTTTCTTTTTCTTTTGGTTTTATTTGGTTTTTGATCTGGTTTTCTTTTTGGAGCAGATCTATGGACTTGAAACCTGGGAGATCGTCATTTCTTCTTCTCCCAAGTAGTGTTCATCCTTGTATCTTTCCCTAGATCATGGCATCTCTATTCTACCCCACCTCCAAAATTCTTTTCTTAGGGAATATTCCTTTTTCTTATTAAAGGAATGACCCTATTTGACCTAGGTTGTGAAGCAACCTATATTTCTGTCTTCCACAAAATTCCCATATAATTCTCATAAATTCTTTGGAACATATATTCCCCAAATATGTCCAAACTATTCCTTGCCTAGTTCAAAAATAATTCAGGAATATCCCTTTTCCAATCTGCCCAGTTTGGCACTTTATGAAGGAAGTGCTATTTAAACTTTCTTGATTGCTCTCAAAAAATTTGGGCACTCTTTACTATCCAGATAATTACCACATGACAAAATTCAGCTCCATTTGCCTAGTGAATCTTCCTCAGCAAATTCCCAAAGTTTCTGACCAGAGAGAGGCTTTGTGAACGAAGTACTAGCTAGGTGTATCCTTTTCAGCTGAAAGTTTTTCAGGGTATTCATATACTCAAATGATTCCCCTCCACCAAATATTAGCTCCATCCAACCATCTATGTGAGCACACCTTCCAATCTTTGGTTCTGGCCAAATTTTCAGTGTATGAAGCAACTACATTTTATATTGCTTCAAAAATTCTGAAATTAATCTAGGACCTAAATATCCCTATATCCTCTAAGTATGCCAAATTTCATATTTGTTTTCCAATCCATTTGCTCTACAATATTCTCCCAAGGTTCTGGGCAGAGAGGACCTTCGTGAAGGAAGTGCCATCTAGGTATTTCCAAATGGCATGAAATTTTGCTAGTACCTACAGGGTCCTAAATCACAGCTCAGCACCAAATTTCAGCTCAATCCCACACTCCATGTGAGTGCATCTTCCTGATCCAGTTTCTGTGCTGTTTTGGGCAGTTGTATAGCATCTATCTTCAAATCTTATCCAAACCATCTCAAAATTCACAGGACTGTAGTCCTTCCTATCCTAAACCCTTGAGACATCCCCTTTGGTCCATTGGGCAAGTAACTTGACCACAACTTCTAACCATAGTTGACTACAGCAACAGTCCCCTGATGCATCCCATCTGTCCAAAGTCACTTTGGTCGATCCATCACTTCGGTGACGCTGTAGGAGGGATGGGCTACACCATGGACATTGTTTACCAGGCCTACGTGCCCTCTCCGTGGCCATGCACGCGGTGACCGCACTGTGGGCACGCGGGTGCGCGTGCTCTGCGTGCAGAGAGCGCGCTCTGGGTGTCGCCGAGCTGCGGGCTTCTTCTTCTCGGCCGCGTTCTCGCGTCCGCTGGCGCCGCACTCCCCCTGCGGCGTCCACCTGGCCGGCTGCCCCTCCCCCCCCCCCGCCCCCTCGTTCTTTCCCTCTCCTCACACCACGGCGGCTCTGTCATCGCCGCACGCGCGCGCACAGTGCGCTAGTGGCCGACCGCGCATGCTCCTGCCATCCCACGTCCGCTTTCTGCCATCCTGCGTCGCTGGCTCGCCTCTCAGCCTCTCTCCCGTCGCCGTCCAAGCTCGCACGCGTGCCTGGCCCCCTCGCCGGAGCTCGCCCATCTGGTCGCGGCGGCATCCGGACTGGCATCTCTTCCCCCGCCTATATAAGCCCTCCCCGGCCGCAGTTCTTCTCATCTCTCAACATCCTCCTCACCCAATCGGCCACCAGGCCCCTCCATCCGAGCCGTAGCCCTCTTCTTCCTCCTCTCCGGCCAAAGCTCCGCCGTTCGGCCATCTCCTCCTCGAGCTCATTCCGAGCCACCCCAGCCCCAGCTGAGCCCACCATCAAGCTCTCTTCGTCTCTCTGGTCCTCTCCAACTCCTTTCCCGAGCCATTGGTCGCCGGAATCGCCGAGTTCGCCGACGCCCGAAGCCCACCGCCGCCGGAGACGAAGGGTGTGACGCCGTCCGGCCACCATTGGAGGAGCCACGGGTACAGGCGGGTGCGTCGTCGAGTGGCCGTTCCATCCCCGCCCTCGCCCAGCTCCGCTGTTGTCTCTATGCCGGCGAACGGCCGCCGGTGAGCCGCCACCTCTCTGTTCCCTCCTCTCTCTCTTTAAATCTGACGGCCCGGCCCCACCCGTCTGATGGAAATATGCCCTAGAGGCAATAATAAAGTTGTTATTATTTTATATTTCCTTGTTCATGATAAAGGTTTATTATTCATGCTAGAATTGTATTGACCGGAAACTTAAATGCATGTGTGAATACATAAACAAATACTGTGTCCCTAGTGAGCCTCTACTAGACTAGCTCGTTGATCAAAGATGGTTAAGGTTTCCTAACCATAGACATGAGTTGTCATTTGATAACGGGATCACATCATTAGGAGAATGATGTGATGGACAAGACCCATCTGTTAGCTTAGCATATGATCGTTCTGTTTATTGCTACTGCTTTCTTAAATGTCAAATACATGTTCCTCCGACCATGAGATCATGCAACTCCCGGATACCGGAGGAATACCTTGTGTGCTATCAAACGTCACAACATAACTGGGTGATCATAAAGATGCTCTACAGGTATCTCCGAAGGTGTCTGTTGAGTTGGCATGGATCGAGACTGGGATTTGTCACTCCGTGTTTCGGAGAGGTATCTCTGGGCCCTCTCGGTAATGCACATCATAAGAAGCTTGCAAGCAAAGTGACTAAGGAGTTAGTTACGGGATGATGTATTACGGAATGAGTAAAGAGACTTGCCGATAACGAGATTGAACTAGGTATGGAGATACCGACGATCGAATCTCGAGCAAGTAACATACCGACGGACAAAGGGAATTACGTATGTTGTCATTGCGGTTCGACCGATAAGATCTTCGTGGAATATGTAGGAACCAATATGGGCATCCAGGTTTCGCTATTGATTATTGACCGGAGAGGCGTCTCGGTCATGTCTACATCATTCCCGAACCCGTAGGGTCCGCACGCTTAATGTTCGTTGACGATATAGTGTTATATGAGTTATGTGAATTGGTAACCGAATGTTGTTCGGAGTCCCGGATGAGATCCCGGACATCACAAGGAGTCTCGGAATGGTCGAGAGGTAAAGATTTATATATGGGAAGTCATATTTTGGGTTCCGGAAAAAGGTGCAGTTTTTACGGTATTGTACCGGGAAGCTTCCAGAAGGTTCCGGAGGATTCCGGAGGGGTCCGGAAGTCCACAAGTGGGTCCACCATGTCCCAAGGGCTGGCATGGGCTAAGGGGAGGTGCCCTGGCCTTATTGGGCCAGGCACACCAAGTCCTCAAAAGCCCACGCAGCTAGGGAAGGAAAAAAGGAGAGTCCTAGTAGGAATAGGATTGGACTTTGGAATCCAAATTCACGTGGTACTATTCATGTGGTACTGTTCACATGGCACTATTCCTTCTACTCCAAGCCCCTACACATATATAAATAGAGGAGAGGGGGCGCCCCAAACAAGACACAACATTGTCTTAGCCGTGTGCGGCGCCCCCCTCCACAGTTCCGTCCCTCGGTCATATTTTCGCAGTGCTTGGGCGAAGCCCTGCGGAGATAGCATCACCATCACCGTCACCATGCCGTCGTGCTGCCAGAACTCATCCACTACCTCGCCGTCTTGCTGGATCAAGAAGTTGAGGATGTCACCGAGCTGAACGTGTGCTGAACGCGGAGGTGTCGTACGTTCGGTACTCGGTCGGTTGGATCGTGAAGTTGTTCGACGACATCAACCGCGTTGTTCTAACGCTTCCACTTACGGTCTACGAGGGTACGTAGACACACTCCCCCTCTCGTAGCTATGCATCTCCATGGATAGATCTTGCGTGTGCATAGAAAATTTTTTGTTTTCCATGCAACGTTCCCCAACACCGTCAGCCACAGCGAGGCCGCCCGAAGCATTTTTCAAGTGGAGGCGTAATCTGGCTTTACGCCTTCGACGTGGCCTCCTGAGGAAATTCCAGAAATTCATTTCTAAATCCATTTTAATCCAGATTTGACCAAACTTTGACCTTGAATAACTCCTAAACTACAAGTCCAAATGAACAGATTCTTTTTGCATCATTTTTCTTTTGAGCTCATCTATTTTCTGGTAGAGTTTGGTGTTTTTCTCTTCTGTCTAGGACTTCTGGACAGAAGTATTTGCATTATGTGATATTTATAAATGTTTGCAAAAAATATTTTCAGAGTGTTTGTGGTGTGTTGGTGAAGACCAGGAGCTCTTCCCCTCCCTTTTGCAGCAAGGCAAGCCACACCCTCCATTTGCATGCTTGCAATGCAATGCCATGGTTAATTTAAATTAAATTTGCTTAATATTACATTTTGTAGAAATGATTTATTTATGGCATTATGATTGGATAATATGTGGGTTTGCTACTGCCATGATGATGCTTGGATCTCTAGGACTTATATTTTGAAGAGTGAGGATGGCATGTTACTTCGGGATTACTAGTAGCAGTAGTCATGCTTTATTCATAGTCATATTGAATATTATGTTTTTGGAATTCATGTTAATGATATGGATATATTATGCTTTGGATTTTGGATGGATATTGCTATGATTTGAATCACCGGGTGATATGTAACAGTGGAATAACAGTTCTATCACATATTTATGTTGGGGGCAAATTCCGTCATTTCGTTGGTCAGGTGCCACGGAATCGAGCTCACCAGTGCAGCCACACTTGCCTGGATGGGGAGGCCCTAATTCGGTCTATTGTCATGCCTCTCGCCGGTACCTTCAACTAGGGAAGGTTATGTGCTCGCGCTGCCCTGGCCCGGTAGGCGGTCATAACCTTGTGTGCCCGAGTTGTGTTGTACCCGGGTGTCCCCGTTTGGGACGAGGTTGTTTTGTTTGGCCACGACGGTGGCAGCCACAGAGGTGGCGGATGTCACGAGATGACATCGGGGCCACCCAGGACATAGCCCAAAGGGGAGTTTGTCGGGAGTGGCCGGGAGAGTGTCATGCAATAGATTGGTTTTGTCGGAATGTTGTTGGTCCACCCGAATGGGAGCACGAGGCCATGAGTTCCGTAGTGTGAGTACAGTGTACTAACCTCTGCAGAGTGTATAAACTATCGATAGCCGCTTCCTCGGATATGGACATAGTTCGTTGTAGGTCACACCGTTCGATCAACACTCACAATGAAGGAATGACTTATATCATGGCTTATAGTTGGATGTGGACGAGTAGTAGTTTGGCAGGATGCCGATATCAATATTGGGATGATCTTGAGGATGATCATCGGATTGTGACGTGGTCAGGTGGTGATCACGAGGATTTATTTGATCACGAGGTGATCGAGAGGATTTTTGCTTGGCCAGGTAGCCAAGAGTGAGATGGTCCCTGTGACCCAAGATGATGGTTCTTTGGTAATTCTAACAGTGTTATATCATGTTTAATTTTTACTCCCGCATCATGGTAGTTGGGTATTAGTTAACTTGTTAATCCTATGTTGTTGTTTTGCCTTGATGCTTTTGGTTGTTGTGAGCTTGCGAGTACATTCAAAGTACTCACCTGGCGTGTCATGCCAGTTTGCAGGTGATGCTGTGATTGTTTGCTTGTTGAGTATCCCGTTCGTGCGAGCTAGACCGTGTCCCAGCCAGAGTCCCTATGGAGTGGAGTCCACCACCGTCGTCGTCGTTCCGCTGCTACAAGTTGTTCCGCTGCTAGCATAGAGCTACCTTAGCAGGCGTAGTGTCGCCGTACCATTGTAATCTTTGACCCTTGTACCTTATCAATTGTAATAAGAGTTGATTTGTTCTATGCCAAGCAGTGCCTATTCCAGAAGACTTGATCTCTGGGCTGGAATACGGGGTGTTCCGATCCCCTCTGAGCCGGGGTGCCACAACTGTTGGTATCAGAGCAGGTCTGGCTGTAGGACGCCCTAGTCAACGCGAGCGTTAGAAACCGTTAGTGTAGAGTCCTGATTGTTTGTTGCATTTGATTGCTGCACTTGGTTATTTCATAGCATGCATATAGATTTCCGTCTTTCTTCTGACCGTCTATTCCATGAGTGTAGATGGCCGCCATTCCTATTGAGTTCAACGCAGCCCCTGCACCGCTCAGTTTCGCATCCCTACTTCGCGATGTGTGGCATAGCCTCTATCCCAATGGAGAGTACCGCGGTACCAGGTGTTTGAAGTTCCGCTTGGCGGAAGGTTGCTGGAGTATGTTGCCCATGTTTTTCTGGAAGCCAGGATCCCTATTGGAAGATGTACCTACAGATTCCATGGCGGATATGGTGCCACCCCAGATCGCGCAATTCAACTCGCAGCCCTGGCAGGAATTACGGGTCTTTGTCATCAAGAGCTGGTGATGCAAGAAAACCGTGCTTACTCCTACTACCCTACCATAGCCGAGAACCCCAGGCGAGTTAGGTTCCCCTCTACTCGCCCTAATAATGATGTGACCATCCCGTCCATGTCTCGCTTCATGACGGCTGAGTATATGCTGATTGCTGAGCTCGTCCGAGACGCGACCCGGGCCAGGAGATTGCTCGGTGCTGCAATGGCTCCACGCCCATTGCCTCCTTCCTCGACTTCTGCACCTCCAACATCAACTGCTCCACCCACCCCTCCACCAGCTGCTTCGTCAGCTACCCAGCTTTAGTTTGTTCGTAGTGCATTAGTATCTGAATAGCTCATGTTGCGTCAGTTGTAGTAGCATGCATGTGGTGGTGTATTGAGTAGTAATGAATGCAGTATCAGTTATGAATGCTTGTGTGTCTATTGCGTGTCATTGTTCAATTGAGTTGTTTTCTTTGTTGTTTCTTTTGGGCCTTTGGTGTTACCTTATTATTTCCCTTATGAAAGTTGCTCATCAATCACCATCGGACCCGAAGAAGCAATGAGAATCTCAGTTATTTGGAAGGTCAGCTAAGCAGTATGGCATTCTCAGTTGACTGCATTGTATTGAGAATATAAATGGTGGACTAGATTTATTATCAGCATCAAGTCTGCATCAGTTACGTAACCTTTAAAGCAATAATGACTAAACCAACAGGAAGACAAGTCAGGTACAAGGTCAACAATATATTTTCTGTCGAAGGTATGGATATGTGTAAAGTTTTATTTCAGTCACGGGTGGAACTTGAAATATGTTATACTCCGGAAAGGAGACAGAAGGGACTATGAGTGCAATATTCCACCAGAAAGACAGTCATGCAATCCTCCTCATACACATAACCGACCTCAACAATGTTATGGGGATGTATACCGCATTCATTCCACGGATCACAGTACAAAGCTTCTGGTGTAAGGAGCTCAGCCTTCCTCCACACGGTACCAGAAGAAGCTTATGATGCAAGGCTCCTCAAGTTTCCCCTGTACGACACATGGACAGCTTCGTACCCAAGATACTCAGTCTTCCACAGCAAGATATCTCGATAAAAGCTTCCGGCATAAGGAAATGAATCTTCCTCAGTAAGCAACCAGAGGAGAAACTTCTCAGGCACGGAACCTAGTCTTCTCCAGCACGCTACCACGACTAAAGCTTCAAGTGTAAGTGACCTGGCAGTATAGGACAGGGCAACTTCAGAATCTGGTCCGCAACAATTTTGGCAAAAGTCAGTCAGGACATATGTCTGTTCTGGAACCTTGTATGTAACTTCAGATTTCCGTATGAATGGGGAGCCTGCTTACCAAATCATGCAAGTCACTCATACGAGGATACAACTATGTTCACATAAAAGAAGGTCAGGATGCAACAATTATATAATTGTGCCAGAGGAAGGGAAGTCAGATGTACATCTCATGTGAATCAACAAATGGTGAAGCAGACAAGCTTGAAACAACGGTTTTGACAGCAACTACAAAGATCAGTTTCTCATCACCGGAAAGGGTGGTATCATGGACCCTTGGTACAGCCTTGTCTGATTAGTTCGGACAACGCCCGGTGTACCAACTATATGGTATGCCTATGAGGACTCGTTTCATGCGCAAGAATAAGGCATGATAATGAAATATTGCACCCACAACAACTATGGTCACAGGAAGAACCGAGGATAAATAAAAGGTGACCCAGCTCTTTCTGCAAGGGATTCAGACAAACGAAAGCACTGACAATCAAGGAGTAAGTCTAACAGCAGAAATATGATAATTACAGCACGACCGACAGGGTCTGGGTACCCAAGTCAGATTGAGACCATGGTTCCAGAAAGATCAACGTCGACACGCACTCAGAGGCCTATCCTGTTCCGTAAAGACCTCAGGTCACGTTAACCGGTTTGTTCGGCTACACTTGGTTAGAAGGGTCAGTGTGAACTATCTCAGTCTGATGCATCTGACGCAAGATTCCCTAGTCAATCCCGCATGTTGACTGCAGCGACCGTGATACAATATCTCGCGGCCTATTAACACTGATGACAATACCAACAACATGAAGTTGAGCACCCAGCTCAGATCAGGTGCTCTCACTAATGGACCTGAATACCGGGACAACCTGTCATGAGAAATATTCTCCCGACGGCGCAACTGTCAGTCCAGCCTCGAGATGCTACGATTTGAGATTTGCAATCCCAAGAGGCAAATCCTGAAACCGCAGCACCATCCATGGGCAGTCGGACCTCGTTAAGAGAACAGCTATGATTCTTAGCATTGTTTGAACCCGGAAGACGCACATCTAGTTGCACAAACCAATGGAAGAAATAAAAAGGTTTCGTGTGCACAGGAAATTTATTCTCAAGATATTACCAGCAGATATGAACCCATCCAAGTCAGCATAAAGTTTGACATGTGAGGCAAGACCCATCAGAAATTCAACTATAGTGAAGCAAATCATCTCAGAAGCAGAAAGTCCGATCACCGGAAATTCTAAGGGAACAATATACAAAGGAAAAAGGACGCCCGAGTTGGAAACGGTTTCCTTAAGTCATATTCAAGATTGTTCCCTGAGCAGCCAAATCTCGAGGACGAGATTTTTGTAAGGGGGGTAGGTTTGTAACACCCCGATTTTTGGCCCTTTCTTTTTCTTTTGGTTTTATTTGGTTTTTGATCTGGTTTTCTTTTTGGAGCAGTTCTATGGACTTGAAACCTGGAAGATCGTCATTTCTTCTTCTCCCAAGTAGTGTTCATCCTTGTATCTTTCCCTAGATCATGGCATCTCTATTCTACCCCACCTCCAAAATTCTTTTCTTAGGGAATATTCCTTTTTCTTATTAAAGGAATGACCCTATTTGACCTAGGTTCTGAAGCAACCTATATTTCTGTCTTCCACAAAATTCCCATATAATTCTCATAAATTCTTTGGAGCATATATTCCCCAAATATGTCCAAACTCTTCCTTGCCTAGTTCAAAAATAATTCAGGAATATCCCTTTTCCAATCTGCCCAGTTTGGCACTTTATGAAGGAAGTGCTATTTAAACTTCCTTGATTGGTCTCAAAAATTTTGGGCACTCTTTCCTATCCAGATAATTACCACATGACAAAATTCAGCTCCATTTGCCTAGTGAATCTTCCTCAGAAAATTCCCAAAGTTTCTGACCAGAGAGAGGCTTTGTGAAGGAAGTACTAGTTAGGTGTATGCGTTTGAGCTAAAAGGTTTCTAGGGTATTCATATACTCAAATCATTCCCCTCCACCAAATATTAGCTCCATCCAACCATCTATGTGAGCACACCTTCCAATCTTTGGTTCTGGTCAAATTTTCAGTGTATGAAGTAACTACATTTTATATTGCTTCACAAATTCTGAAATTAATCCAGGACCTAAATATCCCTATATCCTCTAAGTATGCCAAATTTCACATTTGTTTTCCAATCCATTTGCTTTACAATATTCTCCCAAGGTTCTGTGTAGAGAGGACCTTTGTGAAGGAAGTGCCATCTAGGTATTTCCAAATGGCATGAAATTTTGCCAGTACCTACAGGGTCCTAAATCACAGCTCTCCACCGAATTTCAGCTCAATCCCACACTCCATGTGAGTGCATCTTCCTGATCTAGTTTCTGTGCTGTTTTGGGCAGTTGTATAGCATCTATCTTCAAATCTTATCCAAACCATCTCAAAATTCACAGGACTGTAGTCCTTCCTATCCTAAACCCTTGAGACATCCCCTCTGGTCCATTGGGCAAGTAACTTGACCACAACTTCTAACCATGGTTGACTACAGCAACAATCCCCCGATGCATCCCATCTGTCCAAAGTCACTTTGGTCGATCCATCACTTCGGTGACGCTATAGGAGGGATGGACTACACCATGGACATTGTTTACCAGGCCTACGTGCCCTCTCCGTGGCCATGCACGCGGTGACCGCATTGTGGGCACGCGGGTGCGCGTGCTCTACGTGCAGAGAGCGCGCTCTGGGTGTCGCCGAGCTGCGGGCTTCTTCTTCTCGGCCGCGTTCTCGCGTCCGCTGGCGCCGCACTCCCCCTTCGGCGTCCACCTGGCCGGCTGCCCCCCCCCCGCCCCCTCCTTCTTTCCCTCTCCTCGCGCCACGGCGACTCTGTCATCGCCGCACGCGCGCACAGTGCGCTAGTGGCCGACCGCGCATGCTCCTGCCATCCCACGTCCGCTTTCTGCCATCCCGCGTCGCTGGCCCGCCTCTCGGCCTCTCTCCCGTCGCCGTCCAAGCTCGCACGCGTGCCTGGCCCCCTCGTCGGAGCTCGCCCATCTGGTCGCGGCGGCATCCGGACTGGCATCTCTTCGCCCGCCTATATAAGCCCTCCCCGGCCGCAGTTCTTCTCATCTCTCAACCTCCTCCTCACCCAATCGGCCACCAGGCCCCTCCATCCGAGCCGTAGCCCTCTTCTTCCTCCTCTCCGGCCAAAGCTCCACCGTTCGGCCATCTCCTCCTCGAGCTCATTCCGAGCCACCCCAGCCCCAGCTGAGCCCACCATCGAGCTCTCTTCTTCTCTCTGGTCCTCTCCAACTCCTTTTCCGAGCCATTGGTCACCGGAATCGCCGAGTTCGCCGACGCCCGAAGCCCACCGCCGCCGGAGACGAAGGGTGCGACGCCGTCCGGCCACCATTCGAGGAGCCACGGGTACAGGCGGGTGCGCCGTCGAGTGGCCGTTCCATCCCCGCCCTCGCCCAGCTCCGTTGTCGTCTCTACGCCGGCGAACGGCCGCCGGTGAGCCGCCTCCTCTCTGTTCCCTCCTCTCTCTCTTTAAATCTGACGGCCCGGCCCCACCCGTCAGCCACAGCGAGGCCGCCCGAAGCGTTTTTCAAGTGGAGGCGTAATCTGGCTTTACGCCTTCGACGTTGCCTCCTGAGGAAATTCCAGAAATTCATTTCTAAATCCATTTTAATCTAGATTTGACCAAACTTTGACTTTGAATAACTCCTAAACTACAACTCCAAATGAACTGATTCTTTTTTGCATCATTTTTCTGTTGAGCTCATCTATTTTCTGGTAGAGTTTGGTGTTTTTCTCTTCTGTCTAGGACTTCTGGATAGAAGTATTTGCATTATGTGATATTTATAAATGTTTGCAAAAATATTTTCAGAGTGTTTGTGGTGTGTTGGTGAAGACCAAGAGTTCTTCCCCTCCCTTTTGGAGCAAGGCAGGCCACACCCTCCATTTGCATGATTGCAATGCAATGCCATGGTTAATTTAAATTAAATTTGCTTAATATTACATTATGTAGAAATGATTTATTTATGGCATTATGATTGGATAATATGTGGGTTTGCTACTGCCATGATGATGCTTGGATCTCTAGGACTTATATTTTGAAGAGTGAGGATGACATGTTACTTCGGGATTACTAGTAGCAGTAGTCATGCTTTATTCATAGTCATATTGAATATTATGTTTTTTGAATTCATGCTAATGATATGGATATATTATGCTTTGGATTTTGGATGGATATTGCTATGATTTGAATCACCGGGTGATATGTAACAGTGGAATAACAGTTCTATCACATATTTATGTTGGGGGCAAATTCCGTCATTTCGTTGGTCAGGTGCCACGGAATCGAGCTCACCAGTGCAGCCACACTTGCCTGGATGGGGAGGCCCTAATTCGGTCTATTGTCATGCCTCTCGCCGGTACCTCCAACTAGGGAAGGTTATGTGCTCACGCTGCCCTGGCCCGGTAGGCGGTCATAACCTTGTGTGCTCGAGTTGTGTTGTATCCGGGTGTCCCCGTTTGGGACGAGGTTGTTTTGTTTGGCCACTACGGTGGCAGCCACAGAGGTGGCAGATGTCACGAGATGACATCGGGGCCACCCAGGACATAGCCCAAAGGGGAGTTTGTCGGGAGTGGCCGGGAGAGTGTCATGCAATAGATTGGTTTTGTCGGAATGTCGTTGGTCCACCCGAATGGGAGCACAAGGCCATGAGTTCCGTAGTGTGAGTACAGTGTACTAACCTCTGCAGAGTGTATAAACTATCGATAGCCGCGTCCTCGGATATGGACACAGTTCGTTGTAGGTCACACCGTTCGATCAACACTCACAATGACGGAATGACTTAAATCATGGCTTGTAGTTGGATGTGGACGAGTAGTAGTTTGGCAGGATGCCGATATCAATATTGGGATGATCTTGAGGATGATCATCGGATTGTGACGTGGTCAGGTGGTGATCACGAGGATTTATTTGATCATGAGGTGATCGAGAGGATATTTTGCTTGGCCAGGTAGCCAAGAGTGAGATGGTCCCTGTGACCCAAGATGATGGTTCTTTGGTAATTCTAGCAGTGTTATATCATGTTTAATTTTTACTCCCGCATCATGGTAGTTGGGTATTAGTTAACTTGTTAATCCCATGTTGTTGTTTTGCCTTGATGCTTTTGGTTGTTGTGAGCTTGCGAGTACATTCAAAGTACTCACCTGACGTGTCATGCCAGTTTGCAGGTGATGCTGTGATTGTTTGCTTGTTGAGGATCCCGTTCGTGCGAGCTAGACCGTGTCCCAGCCAGAGTCCCTGCGGAGTGGAGTCCACCACCGTCATCGTCGTTCCGCTGCTACAAGTTGTTCCGCTGCTAGCATAGAGCTACCTTAGCAGGCGTAGTGTCGTCGTACCGTTGTAATCTTTGACCCTTGTACCTTATCAATTTTAATAAGAGCTGATTTGTTCTATGCCAAGCAGTGCCGTATTCCAGAAGACTTGATCTCTGGGCTGGAATACGGGGTGTTCCGGTCCCCTCTGAGCCGGGGTGCCACAATGTCACTAACATGTCATTGTATCTCAGGCGTAGCGAAAGAAGCACACTTCGCCGACAACGTAAGCATGCCCCAAATGTCATAGCTGGACCAACAACAACGTTGTCAGATCTGGGAGCAACAACGTTATGGCCGGGAACGACAACACTATCATATTTGGGAATGACAACGCCATATCCGGGAGCTACCAGGTTGTATATTGGAATAATCATGTCGTAACTGGGGATAATCATGTCGTATCTGGGAGCAACCATGCCGCGTCTGGGAGCCACCATGTCGTGGTTGGGAAACATAATATCGTATCCGGGACCCACAATGATGTAGGTGGGAGCAAAAATATCGTATCCGGGAGTAAAAATGTTGTATCTGGGAGCCACAATACCGTGTCCGGTAAGAACCACTTTGTAACTGGGCACAACAAAGCCGTAACCTGAGGTTAAGGACTGTACACATCATGGCATAAGTGCGCATGTTGCCGCGTCCGTCCGTCCATGGTGACAGAAGAAGTACGTACTCTCATGCATGATCCAGAAAGAATAAATAAAGAGACTCATATATTAATGGCAAAACTGATGTATCAAGAGTTTTAATAGTTTGTATGACATATCCAAATTAAACTCATGTATGTATGTATGTAAGTATGTATGTATGTCTACATGCCCTTGACTCGTCTCACAAGATTACACTTTTCCCTGGGTTATGCTTTGCTGCAAATCCATGGCGGCCTGCCATATATACCTCTATCGTTTCATGCCATGCCATTCCATATTCTTCTTCTCACTGCATGACTGTCCATGCATCCCGCGCCTCAAGGCAAACGCCATTACATAAAGCAGCAGCAGAGGAGGATATCCTGTATATCGCCGTCTTTTTTCGTTAAAGGGTGAATTTTATTGACTCAAAATGAAGTATCAAGCGGATACAAACACAACAAGCTGACACCCGGCCTCTGCATAGTTAGGATGCACACAGTCAACACCAATGCACAAACACGAATAGAACACGCCGGCAAATAGCAAAATCATACTAGACCAAAGCTATGCGTAAGCGAGAACAAAGAAGACAACCTCGAAGCGATCAACAATGATCCACAAACTACAACAACGACCTTATCCACACCAACTATATCTTGACATCATAAGGACAACAAAGAAAGTTCTTCAACGCAACGCCTTCACGAAGGAAATGACGTTCAAGCGCCACCGTTGCCGGATCTGGCCACCAAAGGCTAGATTCTAGGTTTTCACCCTGAAGTCTAAGCATATCCGAGCAATGCCTTCAACAAGGTAACAATGCAAAACAGCGTCATTGCCAGGTATAACGAACTTGGGTCAGACTAAGGTTTCCACCCTGGAGTTCAAGACTTGTTACTCGAGTCAATACGCTGTCACCACCACTTTTCCACGATCCCAGCAGCTACATGTGATGGGTTAGAACTCCCATTGCCGCCGTCGCACCACCATACCCTCTGCGTCAAGCCGTCATCCATAGGTTGCATCTCACCATCGAGGGCAGCTGACCGGAGTGAGAGCCGCCAAAACTCACAAAAGAGCCTTCCGGCTACATCCCACAACATTACCAGTACAAGACGCCGGCAGTAGCCTTTAGACCTAGAGAGGAACTTTCGATGGCTACCTGCAATGGACAGATAGGGCACCGCAGTGCGGCAACGTTGCACGAGTCCGCCACTAGAGCAGGACGACCCTGCAACCACGACCATCTTGTCGCCACTGCAGAAATCGCCGCAGGCTTGCTCGGGCCCGCAACCCATCTTCATGCGCACGCTGCCCTTCACAATGGCCCTGACCGCCGCGACCATGGCACCAAAGGGACGAGATCTCGTCGTCGGTGCCCGTTGCAAGCCAGGCCACCGTGTACCTTCCGTGAGCCAAGCTGCCACGTGCCTGCCGTGAGCCGCTGCATGCAAGGCCGGGCCACCGCGCAGAAGAGGAGGTCCTCGCCCAGAGATCTGAGAGGAGGGGAGGGGATCCCCGCCTCCGCGGTCTGCAGCACGGGCTTAGCCCGGCCGCCTCGTCTTGCGGCGGCGAGGGGGTGGGAGTGGTAGGCGGAGACGCCGGTTGCGGCTGTAGGGTTTCGGCCCGTGCCCCTCCAGGAAGGAGAGATGCGGGGGCGTTTTTTCTTTTGTATATGGCCGTCTGGTTGGATGCAAATCAAAGATAAGTATGACAACGTCGGCCGCGCCGAGAGAATATCCGGTGAAAACCACGTTGAAACTATCTTTTGAAGCCACTGTCTCTGTAGCCCAACAAAAGCCTAAGACATCGTTTTCTTGGTTTCATTCTTGCATATATTATCTTTGTGGCTTACTTTTTGTGTGTTCATTCGTTAGAACAGTGGGTCGGGGACTCCGGGGAGTCCAGGCAGATGCACACAACAAGTAGAGCGACCAAGCCAGTTTCAATCTTGTGAGCCAAAAGAAAAACAAGACAAATAAAAGCCTAAGTCTAGCTCAGTTAAACGAAAAAAAAAAAAAAAAAACAGACACAGACACACACACGTGCTCTGGACAACCACAATCGAACGGAGAAAAGAACCAGCTGTGTGCTACCGGTCGACTGCTAATTCTCGGTGGACTTAGTCTTAGTCTTAGCTCTCTTTTTTGGAGATACTTTCAATCTATTCATCATCTGTCGCACTTTAATAATTGCAATTCAGAGGAAGGTGATGCGCTTGGACAAAGTTGATGTAAAAAGAAAAACAAATCCTTGCATCAGTAGTCGGCCAGCTTAAGATAAGAATAGTCGACAAACATGAATGGGGCACGACAAGTAAAAAATATATATAAGCTAGATGAGGAGCTGCCACCCACGAATTTAAGTTGAGTCGACAGACACAGATCTTCTAGCACCAAAATCAAAATCAAGTCTGGCAGGCACTTACTTGTACGTGGCCAGTACTTGTACGTGGCCTGGCCACTCACAAGTCACTACCACTTGCAACACACTCACACCCTATAAGACACGATGCATCACACAAGCAGTTTGTACAACACCAACAGAGAGCACTTGCCGATCACTCACTCGACCTCAATGAATCCCACGGCCAAATGCTGCCTGCTCCTCCCCGTCTTCTTCTTGCCGTTTCTCTTGCGCGAGGCGCACGCGACTTCGTGCCACCCCGACGACCTTCACGCGCTGCAGGACTTTGCTGGGAACCTCAACAGCGGGGGTGTCCTCCTCCAGGCCACGTGGTTCGGCGCCACGTGCTGCAGCTGGGATGGCGTGGGCTGTGACGCCGGCACCAGCGGACGTGTCACGGCACTGCGCCTCCCCGGGCGCGGCCTCGCGGGTCCCATCTCAGGAACCTCCCTTGCAGGACTTGCGCAGCTCGAGGAGCTCGACCTCAGCTCCAACAGCTTTCACAACATCTCAGGGGTGCTCACCGTGTTGCGTGGGTGCCAGAATCTCACCACGTTGATTCTCACCAAGAATTTCGTTGGTGAGGAGCTACCCGGCGATGGTATTATTGGTGGGTTCAAGAGACTCGAGGTGCTGGCCCTTGGTGATTGTGCTCTGAGGGGCAGGTTCCAGAATGGTTGTCTCAATGCAAGAAAATGGAGGTTCTTGATTTGTCCGGCAACCAATTGGTTGGCACCATCCCATCGTGGATTGGTGAGCTTCACCACCTTTGCTACTTGGATGTCTCAAATAATTTATTGGTTGGCGAGGTACCTAAGAGTATGGCACTGCTAAAGATCCTCGGCACCGTTGGGCGTTCACCGGGCATGGTTTTCACTAACATGCCATTGTATGTGAAGCATAACAGAATCACACTTGGACGACGACTTAACGAGCTCCCAAATGTCATAACAGGGACCAACAACGTTGTGAGATCTGGGAGCAAGAATGTTATATGCGGGAACGACAACACTGTCATATTTGGGGATGAAAACACCATATCTGGAAATGAAAACACCGTATCTGGGAACAACCATGTGGTATCTGGGAGCAAGCATGTCGTATCTGGGAGCAGGCATGGCATAACTGGGAGAAACAGTTTCGTATCCGGGACCAACAATAATGTATCTGGGAGCAACAATGTCGTATCTGGGAGCAACAATGCTGTATCTGGGAGGAACCATATCGTATATGGGGACAACAAAGTTATATCAGGAGGTTGATGTGTGTGTGTGTGTGTGTGTGTGTGTGTGTGTGTGTGTGTGTGTGAGAGAGAGAGAGAGAGAGGGGAGAGAGATTTTGCCTCCTTTTGAACTCCTTGGCTACTTGAGGAGTTGAGATGAGATGATGTTGAGCCTTTGTAGTATTTAATGTACATAAGTTGATGCAGGAGAATAGATGTGCCTCCCTATGCCTCGCGTATGTTGTAATAATCGTACATTTATGGTCTATTTGTATTGTAATATATATATATTGTGGTTTGGTTTGTATGCCAAGTTGTATTGTGTATCGAGAAGACGTCATCTTTAAGGTGTCCGGCCGATTATGGAGGCAAGGCAAGGCAAGGCAAGCATATTAACTGGAGTTTTCCTTGCGGTGGTGTTCGTCCGTTGTTTTATACTTTGCTTTGATCCATTCACCAAAACAAGAATGGCGGCAGCAGCAGCACGTCCACGTCTCAAATATTCTTCTTCTTCTTCCTCCGGCAAACCAAACCACCCAGTACAAGTATTAACATCAATCACTATCCATCATATTCATATTCATATGAGCTCCAGATCAGCTGCTGCAGCCACGTACGCGGGAATGCCGCCGCAGCAGCAGCCGGAGCCGCAAACATCAGCAGCAGCAGGAGGTCGGAGCCGCGCCCGTCGCATCGCGCACCGCACCAGGAACAGCTGCGTGGCTGTCTTCTGCAACACGCTCTGCTCCGTCCTCCTCGCCGTCATCCTCGTGGCCGGCGTCGCCCTCTTCGTCGCCTGGCTCAGCCTCCGCCCGCACCGCCCGCGCTTCACCCTCGCCTCCTTCTCCCTCTCCGGCCCGGTCCCGGGGGGCCAGGCGGCATTCAACGTGTCGGACCGCAACCCCAACCGCCACATCGGCATCTACTACGACGGCGTCACGCGGGCGTCGCTCCGCTTCTACGACGCGCTGGTGGCCTCCGGCCCGGCCTTCCCCGCCGGCTGGTACCAGCCCAACATGACCACCGTATTCGTCGCCGGCGTGCTCGACGTGGTCGGCCCCACGCCCGCTGACCCCGCCGCGTGGCACTCCTTCTCCGCCGCTCTCCAAGCCGGCCGCCTCCCCCTGCGCCTCGAGCTCACCTTCACGGGCGTACGCTTCAGAGTCAGCGTCTTCCACTCCGGCCGCCAGACGATGCATGTCAAGTGCGACCTGCTCGTCGGCGCCGACGGCAACCTGCTGAGTGAATCCGTGGGGGCATCCTGCGACAGATACTTCTGATGATCATTTTACACTCATCATTCTTTTAGTTACTTACTACTACTACTAAGTACTAGGGGCTAGCTACTAAAGGAGTATTTGTTGTTTGGAGAGTGCGTGCAGTGCATGCATGCATCGATTTGACTTGATTTGCTACAGCTAATTCATTGCTTAATTATTTCATTTCCCCGGCATGCTGTTTGGGAAAGGAACAAAGTGTTGTCACATTTGGGACAAGTATTATTCTTGTACATGTACTAGTAGAATGCTCCAAATCATACTAAGCATTAGGTGGGAAATCCACTTGTTCCACCTAATGCTTCGTATAATTTTGAACAATAGCGACTCGATTCCGATGGCGGCGATGAGGGTGACCGCCTCTCCTCCTTCGAGAGTGGCACCCAGTCCGGCGCGGGGAGGGAAGTGTGTCAGAGCTAAATCTGATAGATCTCTAGGTAGGAGATCCTAAGCTAGATGTCTTCGAATGATGGTAAGAGGGACACAGGACTTCACCCAGGTTCAGGCTCTCCGAGGAGATGATACCCTATGTCTTGTTTGTATTTTATTGTTAGAATATTTCAAGAATACAAAGTACAGATGATCTACCCAGAGATCTACGAGCATGACCCCTCGGTTTATATAGGATACTGTGGGGTTCTAGAATACGTGATCCTAGTTTGCTACGAACAAGGAGGTAGATTCGTCCATGAATCTAGCGTCTTGTCGTGTATGTCAAGTATTCTGGAATCTTCCTAGTATACGTTGTGGGCTGTTCAATACGGCCTGGGACGGAACAGACAAGGGGTCCTTAGCCCAGTCCACCAGGGCGGGAGTCGACATGATGAGAGGCCCTTTAGCCGGGATACCATCAGTAGGCACTGATTTGGTTTTCAAGCCTGGCCGCACCTTGGCTCATCCGAATTGCATCGTTTCTGGCACCGGTCTTGAAGCTGGTTCAACTAAGGCTTCCCCTTCGCAGTCGAACTTTAGCGTCGAATGGCATCCGAGGTGACCAAAATCACCGCGGTCTTTGACAAGTGTTGACTTGCATCTGAGCTCTCACGCCGGATTGCATCCGAGGTGACGAAGGGTACCTCGATCTTCAGAAATCAGAAAATGTTGAAGGAGTTTTGGCCGAGCTGCACACCGGAAAGTTATCCCGCGCAGCCGGCTTATGGGCGTAAAGAATTCCTGCGCTCTTCAATGACGATTATTCGGTATGGTTCTGACAACACAGTCCGCTCTTGTCCACGGGCCCGACGGTCAACGAGACGTGTGGGTGTGGGTTAATGACGTACATATCGAAACGCGTGGCATTTTTAACAGAGGGTTACCCCTTTTTGGCGCGTACTAGGCGTCTTCCGGCTGATTTGCGTGTAAGATCAACCGGCTGGGCCACTGTTGGATCGTCCCCAGGACTTCGCACCTAGCGTGGCCCATTTTGATTCCTTTCTTCTGCAGCGCAGCTGTGTCTGCCTATACTATATAGCCTGTAGGAGTAGCTGTGTGGCCTGGCTATCATCACTGTAGCTGTGAATTATTGGCAGGGGTCACTTTATTGCATTTTGTAGACAGATGGAAGTAGGAAAAACAAAAGCTCGGTCATATTTTTTGCAATTAAATGTACGAACTATTGCAACAAAAAAATATCAACAAAAAATGCAGTGAAAAATAATTCATTTTTTATAGAAATCACAGTAGACTGTTGCAGAAGAATAATTAAACTAAAACACTATTTTTTTTTAAAATAGCCTCAACAGACATATAGACCCAAAAAACATGTTTTGGGGGGGAAATTGTTTTCTTTGCAGTAGATGCAACAAGCTTTGCAGCGCGGCGTGACCGGCTTTGCAGCGGAAAAAAAATGGTGGATGGCCTTGCAGCATTGTTTATCCGGTTTGCAGCAACACTGGGCGCGGCCTTGCAGCGTCACCCGTTCAACTTGCAGAATTTGTGTTGCAACAACAAAAAAATGGTGGTCTACGTTGTAGTTTCATGTGTCCGGTTTGTTGCAGCGCCAACTAACCATCAAGTGTTGCATGTTTGGTTTCCAGCGGCGTTGATTGGCATATTGCGGAGTGGTAGGCTTTGTTGAAGCAAAAAATAAACAATGTTCAGGGTTGCAGCGCCGTGTGTCCAACTTGCAGCATGTAGTGTCGCGCCGTGTGTTCAACTTGCAACATGTAGTGTCGCGCCGTCAGCTTTGCAGTAGCAAAGAAAGAATGGCGTCTTGCATCGTCAGAATGGTTTTCATTGCAGCATCTAGTCTGATTTGCATTGCTACAAAGAAACAAGGGTGTCTTGCATTGCAGCAACGTTTGTCCGACTGGCCTTGCAGCGTCGCTTATTTGGTCTTGCAACGTCCATCGTCTGGCAGCAAGGCTCGCAACATATGCGACGCTGCCATATCACCTGCTCGCACGGCACTGCCATATCGACAAGAATTCCTGGATTTCAGAGAGCATGTCTCTAGCAATTTTCAGTCTGTGCAGAAATCCCTGGGAGAGCTCCAACAGTCCTTGACCAATTTCATTTCCACATTTCCCCAGCCCAGAGAAGTCCCACCCTCAAATCCTACTGCTTTACCTGGTGCAAGAACTAATACCACTCCACAGTGCCCTGCCAAACAACCTGGAGAAGTGCTGCACACACCTGTTACTGTTGGATCTGCTGTCTTACATGATGTCAACACTGGCAAGGAACTACACTGGATGGCAGAAGCAAAGCACCTTATAGACACCCCCATTTCTCTCAAAACAAGCAAGTACAAACTGTCTTGGAGACCAGACTTGCACAACCAACTCAGCAACTGGTCACATTATCTCCCCCGCCTCCTGGGGAACAGGCAGAAGTTGAAGCTCAGTTAGAACTGCAAAGGAGAAATGCCCAACAAAACAGAGAAGTGCAGTTTGACAATAGAAGACCTCAAACTTTGGTTAAACCTGCCAAAATGAACATTCCTGAATTTGATGGCACTGGAACTAATTCCTGGATACAGACCATTGAGTTGTACTTTGAAGCAGCTAGAACTCCTACTGAAAACAAGACAGAAATTACAGTCACATACCTCAAAGGTGTTGCCATGGAATGGTGGAGAGGCACTGGAATTGTGGCAAATACTTTGCCCTGGTATAGGTTCTGCAGACATGTGGGAGATAGATTTGCTGAGACTTCTGTTTGTGATAATGTCAGAGCTTTTCATGCTCTTACTCAGACTGGCAACCTCAATGATTACATCCTCAAATTTGAACAAAACATGAATCTCATGAGGAGAGACAATCCTGCCCTACCAAATGACTATTTCAAAAATAGTTTCATCTCAGGACTGCACGACAGCATACAACATTATGTACAGTGTCGTGAACCTGCTGATCTGTAGAGAGCAATTTGGCTAGCAAGGAGAATGGAGCAGGCAAAACCACCAAAGATAAATTTTGTTCAGTTCCCTCCTACACTTATCAGGAAACCACTCTTAGTTGAACAGCCCAAAACACCTACTAATAACACCCTCTCTGTTATTCAGCAGGCCAGATTAAAAGGGGTCTGCTACAAGTGTAAGGAAACTTGGTTTTCGTTTCCTAGGCATAAAAAGGTGTGCAAAATGAGCAATCAAGCACAAATTTAGGCCTTACAAGAACAATACCCTGATGATGCTGATCTAGTTTATTTCACTGAACTTTCTGAAGAAACTGAACAGGAAACACCTGAGTCAGGAGATCAGCAGTAGTTGCAAATTTCTATGCATGCATTAATGGGAATCAGTCATACCAAACACAACTTTACTATCGCTGTAATGCTGGGACAGTTTCCCGCTACTGCCCTTATTGACAGTGGTAGTTCTGCCACTTTCATCTCTCTTGCCTTTGCTACAAAGTGCAAATGCCCTCTTACTCCCACTAAGAAAACAAAGGTAGTAGTGGCCAATGGAGGCACATTGTGGACTGAGTTTATGACCCTCAAATGCCCATACTCAATCCAGGGAGAGGAATTTTCCTCTCACTTCAGAGTTCTAAAGCTCCAAGGATATGACATTATATTGGGAGCTCATTGGGTGTGTGCTCACAGCCCTGCCAAACTAGATTTTGATTTAATACAAGTGCAGATCACTAAGAACAAGCAGAAACCAGTGACTTTTTCTGATGAAAGCCTGCCATCTACCCCTGTTGCTGAAACTAGTGTTGACACCAATTTACTGGAGCAAACTATTTGTGGAGCAGTCATTGTCCTCAACAAAGTACAAACTGAAGAAACACCAAAAGATCTTGTGCACCCTCAAATTAAGGCCATGATGGGCAAATACAACTAAGTTTTTTCCACGCCAACTATTTCTCCTCCTGCCAGAGCTTGTGACCATGCTATTCCATTCATGCCTGGTGCTAAAGTGATCAATCAGAGGCCCTATAGATTACCACACCACCAGAAGAATGCTATGGAAACCATTATCCAGGATATGGTCAACAACAAAGTTATTAGAGACAGCTCCAGCCCTTACTCCTCTCCAGCTATTCTGGTCAAAAAGAATGATTTGTCCTGGAGGCTTTGCAATGATTTCAGAAAAATCAATGCTCAAACCATCAAAAACAAATAGCCTATCCCGGTCATAGAAGACTTATTGGATGAATTACATGGGGCCACTATATTTTCTAAATTGGACCTGAAGAGTGGTTATCATCAAATAAGAATGAAGGATGAGGACATTGAAAAGACTACCTTCAGTACACATTGTGGTCATGCCCTTTGGTTTAACCAATGCTCCTGCTACACTTCAAATGCTAATGAACAAAGTCCTCAAGAAATATCTCAGAAAGTTTGTGTTGGTTTTCTTTGATGATATATTAATTTTCAGTCAAACTCTTGAGGAACATTTAGCTCATTTGGAAGAAGTGGTCAAGACCTTGCAGGAAAATCAACTAGTTGTCAACTTAAGCAAGTGCATTTTTGCACAGCCACAGGTTGAATATTTGGGTCACATCATCAGAGGAGATGGAGTTGCTACAGACCCTGTGAAAATTGAGGCAATCACCCAATGGCCAGTCCCTGAAAATGTCACTCAGTTAAGAATTTTCTTGGGCCTCACAGTGTTGGAAATATGCCCTAGAGGCAATAATAAATTGGTTATTATCATATTTCCTTTTTCATGATAAAGGTTTATTATTCATGCTAGAATTTTATTGACCGGAAACTTAAATACATGTTCGTTCGGTACTTCATCAACCGCGTTATATACTCTTGAGGTGTTGTCCGTTCGGTAGTTCATTGGATTGGATCGCGATTGGATCGTGAAGAGTACGACTACATCAACCGCGTTATATATGCTTCCGCTTTCGGTCTACAAGGGTATGTAGACACACTCCCCTCTCGTTGCTATGCTTCTCATAGATAGATCTTGGGTGATTCGTAGGAAATTTTTTGATTTTCATGCTTCGTTCCCCATCAGTGGCATCATGAGCTAGGTCTATGCGTAGATGTATATGCACGAGTAGAACACAAAGAAGTTGTGGGCGTTGATGCTCAAATTGCTTATCTCTCTTGTCTTATTTGGATTCGGCGGTATTGTGGGATGAAGCGGCTCGGACCAACCTTACATGTCCTCGCACATGAGACCGGTTCCACCGACTGACATGCAACTTGTTTTGCATAAGGTGGCTGGCGGGTGTCTGTCTCTCCTACTTTAGTTGAATCTGATTTGACAAAGGCGGTCCTGGTAGAAGGTTAAAAGGCAACTTGATTATCACCGTTGTGGCTTTGCGTAGGTAAGAACAGTTCTTGCTAGTTGCCTATAGCAGCCACGTAAAATTTGCAACAACAAAGTAGAGGACGTCTAACTTGTTTTTGCAGGGCATGTTGTGATGTGGTATGGCCAAAACGTGATGTGATATATGTTGATGTATGAGATGATCATGTTTTATAATAGGTTCACGACTTGCATGTCAATGAGTACGACAACCGGCAGGAGCCATAGGGTTGTCTTTAATTTATTAATCGCCATGTAATTGCTTTACTTTATCGCTATGCGTTAGCAATAGTTGGCGAGACAACCACGTGACAACACGATGATGGAGATCATGGTGTCATGCCGGTGATGATGGAGATCATGCCGGTGCTTTGAAGATGGAGATCAAAAGCACAAGATGATAATGGCCATATCATGTCACATATTTTTGATTGCATGTGATGTTTATCTTGTTATGCATCTTATTTTGCTTAGAACGACGGTAGCATTATAAGATGATCCCTTCACTTAATATCAAGGAAAAGTGTTCTCCCTAAGTATGCACCGTTGCGAAAGTTCGTCGTTTCGAAGCACCTCGTGATGATCGGGTGTGATAGACTCTACGTTCGCATACAACGGGTGTAAGCCAGTTTTACACATGCAGAATACTTGGGTTAAACTTGACGAGCCTAGCATGTACAGACATGGCATCGGAACACGAAGGACCGAAAGGTCGAACATGAGTCGTATAGTAGATATGATCAACATGGAGATGTTCACCATTGATGACTACCCCATCTCACGTGATGATCGGACATGGGTCAGTTGATTTGGATCATGTGACACTTAGACAACTTGAGGGATGTTGATTTAAGTGGGAGTTCATTAGTAATTTGATTAACTGAACTAATTATCATGAACTTAGTCTAAATTGTCTTTGCCAAATTGTGTTGTAGATCAATGGCTCGCGTTGTAGTTCCCCTGAATTTTAATGCGTTCCTAGAGAAAGCTAAGTTGAAAGATGATGGAAGCAACTATGCGGACTGGGTCCGTAACTTGAGGATTATCCTCACTGCTGCACAGAAGGCTTATGTCCTTGATGCACCGCTAGGTGAAACACACCCTCCAGCGTCGTCTGTGGATGTTGTGAACATCTGGCAGGCACGTTCTGATGACTACTCGATAGTTCAGTGCGCCATGCTTTACGGCTTAGAACCGGGGCTCCAAAGACGTTTTGAGCACCACAGAGCATATGAGATGTTCCAGGAGCTGAAATTGGTATTTCAAGCTCATTCCCGGGTTGAGAGGTACGACACCTCTGACAAGTTCTTTAGCTGCAAGATGGAGGAGAATAGCTCCGTTAGTGAGCATATACTCAAAATGTCTGGGTATAACAACCGCTTGAATCAGTTGGGAGTTAATCTTCCAGATGAGACGGTTATTGACAGAGTTCTTCAGTCACTGCCACCAAGCTACAAGGGCTTTGTGATGAACTATAATATGCAAGGGATGGAGAAAACTATCCCCGAGCTCTTCGCGATGCTTAAGGCCGCGGAGGTAGAAATCAAGAAGGAGCATCAAGTGTTGATGGTTAAAAAGACCACTAGTTTCAAGAAAGGCAAGGGAAAGAAAGGGAACTTCAAGAAGAATGGCAAGACAGTTGCTGCTCCCATGAAGAAACCCAAGGCTGGACCCAAACCTGAGACTGAGTGCTTCTATTGCAAGGGGAATGGTCACTGGAAGCGGAACTGCCCCAAGTACTTGGCAGATAAGAAGGCTGGCAACGTCAACAAAGGTATATTTGATATACATGTTATTGATGTGTACCTTACTAGTACTCATAGTAGCGCATGTGTATTTGATACTGGTTCGGTTGCTAATATTTGTAACTCGAAACAGGAGCTGCAGAATAAATGGAGACTAGCTAAGGACGAGGTGACGATGCGCGTTGGAAATGGCTCCAAGGTTGATGTGATCGCCGTCGGCACGCTCCCTCTACGTCTACCTTCGGGATTAGTTTTAAACCTAAATAATTGTTATTTGGTGCCTGCGTTAAGCATGAACATTATATCTGGATCTTGTTTATTGCGAGACGGTTATTCATTCAAGTCAGAGAATAATGGTTGTTCTATTTATATGAATAATATCTTTTATGGTCATGCACCCTTGTTGAATGGTTTATTCTTGTTGAATCTCGATCGTAGTGATACACATGTTCATAATATTGATGCCAAAAGATGCAAAGTTAATGATGATAGTACCACATGCTTGTGGCACTGCCGCTTAGGTCATATTGGTGTAAAGTGCATGAAGAAACTCCATGCTAATGGACTTTGGAATCCCTTGATTATGAATCATTTGAGACATGTGAACCATGCCTCATGGGCAAGATGACTAAAATCCCGTTCTCCGGATCAATGGAGCGGGCTAGTGACTTGTTGGAAATAATACATACCGATGTATGCGGTCCGATGAGTGTTGAAGCACGCGGTGCATATCATTATTTTCTTACCTTCACAGATGATTTAAGTAGATATGGGTATATTTACTTAATGAAACACAAGTCTGAAACATTTGAAAAGTTCAAAGAATTTCAGATTGAAGTGGAGAATCATCGTAACAAGAAAATAAAAATTCTACGATCCGATCGTGGAGGTGAATATTTGAGTTACGAGTTTGATATGCATTTGAGACAATGTGAAATTGTTTCACAGCTAACGCCACCTGGAACACCACAGCGTAATGGTGCGTCCGAACGTCGTAATCGTACTCTATTGGATATGGTGCATTCTATGATGTCTCTTACCGATTTGCCACTATCGTTTTGGGGTTATGCATTAGAGACAGCCGCATTCACTTTAAATAGGGCACCGTCTAAATCCGTTGAGACGACACCGTATGAGTTGTGATTTGGCAAGAAACGTAAGCTGTCGTTTCTTAAAGTTTGGGGATGCGACGCTTATGTCAAGAGGCTTCAGCCTGATAAGCTCGAACCCAAAGCAGAGAAGTGCGTCTTCATAGGATACCCTAAAGAGACCATTGGGTATACCTTCTATCACAGATCCGAAGGCAAAATCTTTGTTGCTAAGAATGAGTCCTTTCTAGAGAAGGAGTTTCTCTCGAAAGAAGTGAGTGGGAGGAAAGTAGAACTTGATGAGGTAATTGTACCTTCTCTCGAATTGGAAGGTAGCACATCACAGAAAGAAGTTCCCGTGATGTCTACACCAGCTGGAGAGGAAGCAAATGATGATGATCATGAGACTTTGGATCAAGTTACTACTGAACTTCGTAGGTCGACCAGGGTACGTTCCGCACCAGACTGATACGGTAATCCAGTCCTGGAAGTCATGTTGTTAGACAATGGCGAACCTACGAACTATGAAGAAGCAATGATGAGCCCGGATTCCGACAAATGGCTTGAAGCCATGAAATTTGAGATAGGATCCATGTATGAGAACAAAGTATGGACTTTGGTGGACTTGCCCGATGACCAGCAGGCCATTGAGAATAAATGGATCTTTAAGAAGAAGACAGACGCTGATGGTAATGTCACCGTCTATAAAGCTCGACTTGTCGCAAAGGGTTTCCGACAAGTTCAAGGGGTTGACTACGATGAGACTTTCTCACCCGTAGTGATGCTTAACTCTGTTAGAATTATGTTAGCAATTGCCGCATTTTATGATTATGAGATCTGGCAGATGGATGTCAAAACAGCATTCCTTAACGAGTTTCTTAAGGAAGAGTTGTATATGATGCAACCAGAAGGTTTTGTCGATCCTAAGGATGCTAACAAAGTATGCAAGCTCTAGCGATCCATCTATGGACTGGTGCAAGCATCTCGGAGTTGGAATATACGCTTTGATGAGGTGATCAAAGCTTTTGGTTTTATACAAACTTACGGAGAAGCTAGTATTTTCAAGAAAGTGAGTGGGAGCTCTGTAGCATTTCTAATATTATATGTGGATGACATATTATTGATTGGAAATGATATAGAATTTCTGGAAAGCATAAAAGGTTATTTGAACAAGAGTTTTTCAATGAAAGACCTCGGTGAAGCTGCTTACATATTGGGCATCAAAATCTATAGAGATAGATCAAGACGCCTAATAGGACTTTCACAAAGCACATACCTTGACAAAGTTTTTCAAAATGGACCAGTCAAAGAAAGGGTTCTTGCCTGTGTTGCAAGGTGTGAAGTTGAGTAAGACTCAAAGCCCGACCACGGCAGAAGAAAGAGAAAGGATGAAAGTCATCCCCTATGCCTCAGCCATAGGCTCTATATTGTATGCCATGCTGTGTACCAGACCTGATGTGTGCCTTTCCATAAGTCTGGTAGGGAGGTACCAAAGTGATCCAGGAGTAGATCACTGGACAACGGTCAAGAATATCCTTAAGTACCCGAAGAGGACTAAGGACATGTTTCTCGTTTATGGAGGTGACGAAGAGCTCGTCGTAAAGGGTTACGTCGATGCTAGCTTCGACACAGATCCGGATGACTCTAAGTCTCAAACCAGATACGTATTTATATTGAATGGTGGAGCAGTCAGTTGGTGCAGTTCCAAGCAAAGCGTCGTAGCGGGATCTACATGTGAAGCGGAATATATAGCTGCTTCGGAAGCAGCGCAAGAAGGAGTCTGGATGAAGGAGTTCATATCCGATCTAGGAGTAATACCTAGTGCATCGGATCCAATGACTATCATTTGTGACAACACTGGAGCCATTGCCATTGCCAAGGAGCCCAGGTTTCACAAGAAGACCAAGCACATCAAACGCCGCTTCAACTCCATCCGTGATTACATCAAGGAGGGAGACATAGAACTTTGCAAAGTACATACGGATCTGGATGTGGTAGACCCGTTGACTAAACCTCTTCCACGGGCAAAACATGATCCAGTCCTGGAAGTCATGTTGTTAGACAATGGCGAACCTACGAACTATGAAGAAGCAATGATGAGCCCGGATTCCGACAAATGGCTTGAAGCCATGAAATTCGAGATAGGATCCATGTATGAGAACAAAGTATGGACTTTGGTGGACTTGCCCGATGACCAGCAGGCCATTGAGAATAAATGGATCTTTAAGAAGAAGACAGACGCTGATGGTAATGTCACCGTCTATAAAGCTCGACTTGTCGCAAAGGGTTTCCGACAAGTTCAAGGGGTTGACTACGATGAGACTTTCTCACCCGTAGTGATGCTTAACTCTGTTAGAATTATGTTAGCAATTGCCGCATTTTATGATTATGAGATCTGGCAGATGGATGTCAAAACAGCATTCCTTAACGAGTTTCTTAAGGAAGAGTTGTATATGATGCAACCAGAAGGTTTTGTCGATCCTAAGGATGCTAACAAAGTATGCAAGCTCTAGCGATCCATCTATGGACTGGTGCAAGCATCTCGGAGTTGGAATATACGCTTTGATGAGGTGATCAAAGCTTTTGGTTTTATACAAACTTACGGAGAAGCTAGTATTTTCAAGAAAGTGAGTGGGAGCTCTGTAGCATTTCTAATATTATATGTGGATGACATATTATTGATTGGAAATGATATAGAATTTCTGGAAAGCATAAAAGGTTATTTGAACAAGAGTTTTTCAATGAAAGACCTCGGTGAAGCTGCTTACATATTGGGCATCAAAATCTATAGAGATAGATCAAGACGCCTAATAGGACTTTCACAAAGCACATACCTTGACAAAGTTTTTCAAAATGGACCAGTCAAAGAAAGGGTTCTTGCCTGTGTTGCAAGGTGTGAAGTTGAGTAAGACTCAAAGCCCGACCACGGCAGAAGAAAGAGAAAGGATGAAAGTCATCCCCTATGCCTCAGCCATAGGCTCTATATTGTATGCCATGCTGTGTACCAGACCTGATGTGTGCCTTTCCATAAGTCTGGTAGGGAGGTACCAAAGTGATCCAGGAGTAGATCACTGGACAACGGTCAAGAATATCCTTAAGTACCCGAAGAGGACTAAGGACATGTTTCTCGTTTATGGAGGTGACGAAGAGCTCGTCGTAAAGGGTTACGTCGATGCTAGCTTCGACACAGATCCGGATGACTCTAAGTCTCAAACCAGATACGTATTTATATTGAATGGTGGAGCAGTCAGTTGGTGCAGTTCCAAGCAAAGCGTCGTAGCGGGATCTACATGTGAAGCGGAATATATAGCTGCTTCGGAAGCAGCGCAAGAAGGAGTCTGGATGAAGGAGTTCATATCCGATCTAGGAGTAATACCTAGTGCATCGGATCCAATGACTATCATTTGTGACAACACTGGAGCCATTGCCATTGCCAAGGAGCCCAGGTTTCACAAGAAGACCAAGCACATCAAACGCCGCTTCAACTCCATCCGTGATTACATCAAGGAGGGAGACATAGAACTTTGCAAAGTACATACGGATCTGGATGTGGTAGACCCGTTGACTAAACCTCTTCCACGGGCAAAACATGATCAGCACCAGGACTCCATGGGTGTTAGATTCATAACTATGTAAACTAGATTATTGACTCTAGTGCAAGTGGGAGACTGTTGGAAATATGCCCTAGAGGCAATAATAAATTGGTTATTATCATATTTTCTTGTTCATGATAAAGGTTTATTATTCATGCTAGAATTGTATTGACCGGAAACTTAAATACATGTGTGGATACATAAACAAATACCGTGTCCCTAGTGAGCCTCTACTAGACTAGCTCGTTGATCAAAGATGGTTAAGGTTTCCTAACCATAGACATGAGTTGTCATTTGATAACGGGATCACATCATTAGGAGAATGATGTGATGGACAAGACCCAACCATAAGCTTAGCATTTGATCGTATCACTTAAGTTTATTGCTATAGCTTTCTTCATGTCGAGTATCTATTCCTAAGACCATGAGATCATGCAGCTCCCGGATACCGGAGGAATACCTTGTGTGCTATCAAACGTCACTTCGTAACTGGGTGATCATAAAGGTGCGCTACAGGTATCTACAAAGGTGTCTGTTGGGTTGCATGGATCGAGACTGGGATTTGTCGCTCCGTATGACGGAGAGATATCTCTGGGCCCTCTCGGTAATACAACATCGTAAAGAGCTTGCAAGCAATGTGTCTGATGAGTTAGTCATGGGATCTTGTATTACGGAACGAGTAAAGAGACTTGCCGGTAACGAGATTGAACTAGATATGGAGATACCAACGATCAAATCTCGGGCAAGTAACATATCGTCGGACAAAGGGAATTGCATACGGGATTACCCGAATCCTCGACATCGTGGTTCAACCGATAAAGATATTCATGGAATATGTAGGAACCAATATGGGCATCCAGGTTCCGCTATTGGTTATTGACCGGAGAGGTGTCTCGGTCATGTCTACATGATTCTCGAACCCGCAGGATCCGCACGCTTAACGTTCGGTGACGCTAGAGTAGTATTGGGATATGTACGTTGGTGACCGAATGTTGTTCGGAGTCCCGGATGAGATCCCGGACGTCACGAGGAGCTCCGGAATGGTCCGGAGGTAAAGATTTATATATAGGAAGTCCTGTTTTGGTCGCCGGAAAAGTTTCGGGTATTATCGGTATTGTACCGGGAGTGCTGAAAGGGGTCCGGGGGTCCACCGGGGGGGTCCACCTGCCCCGGAGGCCCACATGGGCTGTAAGGGGTGCGCCTTGGCCTATATGGGCCAAGGGCACCAGCCCCAAGGGGCCCATGCGCCAAGAGGGGAGAGAGGGGAAGAGTCCTAAGGGTGGAAGGCACCCCCCTAGGTGCCTTGGGGAGGGAGGATTCCTTCCTCCTAGCCGCACCACCTCCCTTGGAGGAGGGGTCAGGGCTGCGCCCCCCTCCCCCTTGCTCCTATATATAGTGGAGGGGAGGGAGGGCAGCAGCACCCCAAGCCTTGGCGCCTCCCTCCCTCTCTCCCGGTTCCGTTTTCTCCTCCGATCGCATCTCCGGTAGCGCTTGGCGAAGCCCTGCCGGGATAGCACCACCACCATCTCCACCACGCCGTCGTGTTGGTCGATATCCCATCTACTTATCCTCCCTCGCTTGCTGGATTAAGAAGGAGGAGACGTCATCGAGCCGCACGTGTGCTGAACGCGGAGGTGCCGTCCGTTCGGTACTTCATCGGATTGGATCACGATTGGATCGTGAAGAGTACGACTACATCAACCACGTTATATACGCTTCCGCTTTTGGTCTACAAGGGTATGTAGACACACTCCCCTCTCGTTGCTATGATTCTCATAGATAGATCTTGGGTGATTCGTAGGAAAAATTTTGATTTTCATGCTTCGTTCCCCATCACACAGGGTATTACAAGAGATTTGTGGAGAACTATGGATATATTTGCAGGCCTCTATTCAATGCTCTAAAGAAAGATAATTTCCAGTGGTCCAGTGATCAGCAAGAGGCCTTCAACACTCTCAAAAACGGGATGACTCAAGCTCTTGTTTTGGCTCTTCCTGATTTCACTAAACCCTTTGTGCTGGAAGCTGATGCTTGTGCTTATGGCATTGGTGCGGTCCTTATGCAGGGGGGCAGGCCCATTGCTTATTTCAGCAAAGCAATTGGACCCAGGGCCACCTCTTAGTTCATTGCTCGCTAACCAGGTCGATTAATACATGTCGTATACAGATGGATTTCTAGCCTAATATGCGAAGGAGTCCATGTCTTGCCCATAAAAGGTGGTGATGCACTCCGGATTGTCGGTAGAAATCGAGTTACAGGCTTGGGCCGCCCTACTGTCGTTGGGCCTCTTTTTTCCTCCATAGATACACCCGGGGGGGGCATGGCACCATCAGGGGGAGGCTGAGAGAACGAGGAGGGGAGATCCAAGTGAAGTAACCTCGCGGGTGAGGGAAAGAGTCATGTGAGGGATCTCTTATTTTCATATTTTCTACAGGCTAGTAGCAGTATTTTCTTAAAAGAGGGTTTGAGGACGAAGAATAATAGTCGCCGCAGGAGATCCCTCATCTTTGGTTGCCATCTTGGCGCTGAGGGGGGGAGGGGGGCCTCGGATACTTAAGAGTTTTGTGGTCTTCAATGGCATCTTTCTAGTGATGGTCTCATAGTGCTTTTGTGAATAAAATTATTCTGATTCTTTCTCATGAAGCCAAAGAGGTTTGTGTCCTCTCAAAGCAAATTATTCAGATCTGATGAGTTTTATGTTACTGTGCCATGTTGTTTTTTATTGGTTTGATTTTTTGTGGAGTATGGTGAAGATCTTGTGGTTCGACAAACTGCACTTCTAGGGGATCATCCCGAGCCCAGGTCCGTTCATTTCTCATGACTTCTCGTCTTTTTGGATGAACAACTTAAGGGGCTTTCAGAAACCATCAACAAGTGGCGGTGGCATTGATCCGGTCCAATTACAACCTCTTTACTCAAGTATTGGCAATATTTCATCTTGCGAAGATTGATGGCACGGAGAAGATGTCTCCGAGAGATATCATTGTTATTCTTAGTTATACGAGTTAGTTTGTAGCATGGTTTTTAATTTCAAAAACAAAAAAATCTCAGGCATCATCGAAATATGCACACACAAAATGAAAAAAATAGAGGTTTCAGAATTCTTTCGGGTTTAGAGGTTTCAATATTCACTAAATTTTAATAAAAACTTAACTTTTTTTAAGATAACTTTTAATCTAGCTTGAACTTTCAGGGTTCCAAATATTTCAGACCCACCAAAATATGACGCTGCCATATCACGTGCTCACACGATGCTGCCATATCAACAAGAATTCCTGGATTTCAGAGAGCATGTCTCTAGCAACTTTCAGTCTGTGCAGAAATCCCTAGGAGAGCTCCAACAGTCCTTGACCAATTTTATTTCCACATTTCCCCAGAGAAGTCCCACCCACAAATCCTGATGCTTTACCTGGTGCAAGCACTAATACCACTCCACGGTGCCCTGCCAAACAACCTGGAGAAGTGTTGCACACACCTGTTACTGTTGGATATGTTGTCTTACATGATGTCAACACTGGCAAGGAACTACACTGGATGGTAGAAGCAAAGCACCTTATAGACACCCCCATTTCTCTCAAAACAAGCAAGTACAAACTGTCTTGGAGACCAGACTTGCACAACCAACTCGCTAACTGGTCACATTACCTCCCCCGCCTCCTGGGGAATAGGCAGAAGTTGAAACTCAGTTAGAACTGCAAAGGAGAAATGCCCAACAAAATAGAGAAGTGCAATTTGACAATAGAAGACCTCAAACTTTGGTTAAACCTGCCAAAATGAACATTCCTGAGTTTGATGGCACTGGAACTGATTCCTGGATACGGACCATTGAGATGTACTTTGAAGCGGCTAGAACTCCTACTGAAAACAAGACAGAAATTACAGTCACATACCTCAAAGGTGCTGCCATGGAATGTTGCAGAGGCACTGGAATTGTGGCAAATACTTTGCCCTAGTATAGGTTCTGCAGACATGTGGGAGATAGATTTGCTGAGACTTCTGTTTGTGATAATGTCAGAGCTTTTCATGCTCTTACTCAGACTGGCAACCTCAATGATTACATCCTCAAATTTGAACAAAACATGAATCTCATGAGGAGAGACAATCCTGCCCTGCGAAATGACTATTTCAAAAATAGTTTCATCTCAGGACTGCATGACAGCATACAACATTATGTACAGTGTCATGAACCTGCTGATCTGTAGAGAGCAATTTGGCTAGCAAGGAGAATGGAGCAGGTAAAGCTACCAAAGAGAAATTTTGTTCAGTTCCCTCCTACACCTATCAGGAAACCACTCTTAGTTGAACAGCCCAAAACACTTACTAATAACACCCCCTCTGTTATTCAGCAGGCCGGATTAAAAGGGATCTGCTACAAGTGTAAGGAAACTTGGTTTCCTGGGCATAAAAAGGTGTGCAAAATGAGCAATCAAGCACAAATTCAGGCCTTACAAGAACAATACCCTGATGATGCTGATCTAGTTTAGTTCACTGAACTTTCTGAAGAAACTGAACAGGAAACACCTGAGTCGGGAGATCAGCAGCAGTTGCAAATTTCTATGCATGCATTAATGGGAATCAGTCATACCAAACACAGCTTTACTGTCGCTGTAATGCTGGGACAGTATCCTGCTACTGCCCTTATTGGCAGTGGTAGTTCTGCCACTTTCATCTCTCCTGCCTTTGCTACAAAGTGCAAATGCCCTCTTACTCCCACTAAGAAAACAAAGGTAGTAGTGGCCAATGGAGGCACATTGTGGACTGAGTTTATGACCCTCAAATGCCCATACTCAATCCAGGGAGAGGAATTCAAAGTTCTAAAGCTCCAAGGATATGACATTATATTGGGAGCTGATTGGATGTGTGCTCACAGCCCTGTCAAACTAGATTTTGATTTAATGCAAGTGCAGATCACTAAGAACAAGCAGAAATCAGTGACTTTTTCTAATGAAAGCCTGCTATCTACCCCTGTTGCTGACACTAGTGTTGACACCAATTTACTGGAGCAAATATTTGTGGAGCAGTCATTGTCCTCAACAAAGTACAAACTGAAGAAACACCAAAAGCTCCTGTGCACCCTCAAATTAAGGCCATGATGGGCAAATACAACAAAGTTTTTTTCCATGCCAACTATTTCTCCTCCTGCCAGAGCTTGTGACCATGTTATTCCATTCCTTCCTGGTGCTAAAGTGATCAATCAGAGGCCCTATAGATTACCACACCACCAGAAGAATGCTATGGAAACCATTATCAAGGATATGGTCAACAAGAAAGTTATTAGAGACAGCTCCAGCCCTTACTCCTCCCCAGCTATTCTGGTCAAAAAGAATGATTTGTCCTGGAGGCTTTGCAATGATTTCAGAAAAATCAATGCTCAAACCATCAAAAACAAATACCCTATCCCAGTCATAGAAGACTTATTGGATGAATTACATGGGGCCACTGTATTTTCAAAATTGGACCTAAAGAGTGGTTATCATCAAACAAGAATGAAGGAGGAGGACATTGAAAAGACTACCTTCACTACACACTGTGGACATTATGAGTATTTGGTCATGCCCTTTGGTTTAACCAATGCTCCTGCTACATTTCAAATGCTAATGAACAAAGTCCTCAAGAAATATCTCAGAAAGTTTGTGTTGGTTTTCTTTGATGATATATTAATTTTCAGTCAAACTCTTGAGGAACATTTAGCTCATTTGGAAGAAGTGTTCAAGACCTTGCAGGAAAATCAACTAGTTGTCAACTTAAGCAAGTGCATTTTTGCACAGCCATAGGTTGAATATTTGGGTCACATCATCAGAGGAGATGGAGTTGCTACAGACCCTGTGAAAATTGAGGCAATCACCCAATGGCCAGTCCCTCAAAATGTCACTCAATTAAGAAGTTTCAGGGGGGGCTGAGAGAACTAGGAGGGGAGATCCAAGTGAAGTAACCTCGCGGGTGAGGGAGAGAGTCGGGTGAGGGATCTCTTATTTTCATATTTTCTACAGGCTAGTAGCAGTATTTTCTTAAAAGAGGGTTTGAGGACGAAGAACAATAGTCGCCGCAGGAGATCCCTCATCTCTGGTTGCCATCTTGGCACTGAGGGAGGGAGGGGGGCCTCGGATACTTAAGAGTTTTGTGGTCTTCAATGGCGTCTTTCTAGTGATGGTCTCATAGTGCTTTTGTGAATAAAATTATTCTGATTCTTCTCATGAAGCCAAAGAGGTTTGTGTCCTCTCACAGTAGATTATTCAGATCTGATGAGTTTTATGTTACTGCGCCATGTTGTTTTCTGTCGGTTTGATTTTTTCTGGAGTATGGTGAAGATCTTGTGGTTCGACAAACTGCACTTCTAGGGGATCGTTCCGAGCCCAAGTCCGTTCATTTCTCACGACTTCTCGTCTTTTTGGATGAACAACTTAAGGGGCTTTCAGAAACCATCAACCAGCGGCGGTGTCATTGCTCCAGTCCAATTACAGACTCTTTACTCAAGTATTGGCAATATTTCGTCTTGCGAAGATTGATGGCACAGAGAAGATGTCTCCGAGAGATATCGTTGTTATTCTTAGTTATACGATTTAGTTTGTAGCATGGTTTTTAATTTCAAAAACAAAACAATCTCAGGCGTCATCGAAATATGCAAAAAAAAATGAAAAAATTGCAGGTTTCAGAATTCTTTCAGGTTTAGAGGTTTCAATATTCACTAAATTTTAATAAAATTAATCAAACTAAATTTTAATAAAATTAATCAAACTTAACTTTGTTTTAAGATAACTTTTAATCTGGCTCGAAATTTCAGGGTTCCAAATATTTCAGACCCTAAATCTTAAATATGAAATCTCAACCCTGCTTTGTAGTTTCCTGGACCTTGAACCCAAAGCTTTGTACTACCTGTAACAATTGCGAGTATGAATAAAATTGTACTAGATGTTTTCTAAAAAAAAAAAAAAATCGTATTCTCTCTCTCTCCTCACTTTGAGAGAGACACACGAGACAAGAATAGTAGTAGCAGGTGGCAGGCAGGCATGGATGGACCAAAAATGCATGCATGCATGCATCTCCCATTCCTGCATCCGTCTTTCTTGGCTGCCTGCCTGCCTGCCTTCGTCAACAAACAACAATCTCTTCCGATTAAGCTCCAGGTAATTACATGCATTCCTTCATTCCCTCTCCTCTCCTCTCCTGTAATAATCAATCGATCGATCGATCGATCGATTCATTCATCCTTGTTAATTTCATTCATTCATTTCCTGATTATATATGCATGTTGTTGTTGTTGTATGCGCTCCCTGGTAGATAGGATTGGAGATCATTTCATTCCATTCATTCCTGATTATTCTTCTGCTGTTATTATCTTGATGCATGCAGATCGATGATCCATCCATGTCCATGTCCATGTTGTGAGCTCATCGGGTGAGGTGAGGTGAGGTGAGGAATCAATCGCCGGCCGGCAACCTGCGGTGGTGCCATGGACGAGGAGGAGGAGATTGAGGGGCTGCCGGCCTTCTTCCACCGCCACCCTCTCCTCCTCTGCTTCCTCCTCTTCATGGCCTTCACCTACGTCTTCGTCTACCCTGTCTTCTCCTTCATCCTCGCCTCCGCCCCGGTCCTCATCCTCACCGCCTTCCTCCTCGGCCTCGTCCTCCTCAACAGCGTGCCCCAGGATCATGACCCACATGTCTACAAGAAGATCAGCCACCGCCCACCTCAATGCCAACCAAGCACCACCGCCATCGGAGGGAGCAGGAGACATCACCACCGACCCTCCGACGAATCGCAGCCCACCAGCGACTCCTCATCCTCCTCCGCCGAAGAAAACGACAACCCGCCCACCATGTCCACCGCCACCTCACACGCCTCCTTCCCCGACACCGCCGCCAACAGCGAATCAGAATCAACCGACTCTGAGCACGAAGAAAAGCAGCAGAACCACCGGCGCTCCGAGAAAAAGGAGGCGGTGCGGGTGGTCGCGTGGACCGCCGACGATGACAAGAGCATCGAGAACATCGGCTCCCTCGAGCTCGAGATGAACGCCACCGTCGAGAAGCTCATGTCTAGGCGTCGCGCCCGCGGTCACCAGCGACCCCTCCTCCACCACCACCACCACCACGTCATGGACCTCGTCGATATCGACGACCCGTCCAAGCTCAGCATCGCCACCAGGAAGAGCAACCCCTTCGACCTTGACGTGCCCTACGACGAGGACGACAACTTCCCCGACTCCGCACCCTCCATGCTTGGTCTACGCCCCTCGCGCAACCCCTTCTTCGACGATACGGACGACAATGATCTACGTCTCCACACGCCGCAGCAGCCGTCGTCCCAGGGGGCGGGGGAGGCGCAGAAGAATGCCATGCTGTTCAGACGGCACGAGAGCTTCACCGTGGGCGCGCCCTACACCAGCGACTTCCGCCCGTCCCGCTTCCGGCCCTACTTCGTCACCGAGAAGATGCAGGGCCAGCCGGTCACGGTTCCCGAGGCCAGCCGCAAGAGCAGCTCCTCCTCCACGTCATCCTCCTCCGCCGGTGCCAATGCCTATGCCTATGCATATGCCTCCGCTAACAAAGAGGAAGAGGCAGCAGTAGAACAAGAAGCTTTGGCAGAGGCACAAGCAGAAGCAGAAGCAACAGCAATGTTGGAGGAGGTCAAGCCCGTTGAGTACAGCAGCAGGTCTCACGAGGTGGTGGCGGTGGACGTGGAGCTCATCAGCGACTCCTCCGACGATGACATGTTGCTGCCTGGTGGCAATGCCGAGAAAGAGCAGCAAGTAAAGCTACAGCAGCAGGTGGCAGAGCAAGAGCAACAGATCAAGGTGGCTGAGCAGGAGCTGCGAATGAAGGTGCAGCAGCAGCAGCTGGCTGAGCAGGAGCAGCAAATGAAGGTGCAGCAGCAGCTGGCTGAGCAGGAGCAGCGAATGAAAGTGCAGCAGCAGCAGTTGGCTGAGCAAGAGCAGCGAATGAAGGTGCAGCAGCAGCAGCAGGAGGTGGCTGAGCAAGAGCGGCAAATGAAGGCGCAGCAGCAGCAGCAGTTGGCGGTATCAGACGACGACGACGAGGGGGATTCGTTCGAAGTGGAGAGCATCACAAAACAAGTAGCAGCAGCAGCAGCGGGCAAAACCAAACAGTTG
Source organism: Elymus sibiricus (assembly GCA_039707655.1). Lineage (NCBI taxonomy): Eukaryota > Viridiplantae > Streptophyta > Magnoliopsida > Poales > Poaceae > Elymus > Elymus sibiricus. The sequence goes on along the minus strand of CM077672.1, from coordinate 516,450,250 downwards.
GAGACAGATCCTGCATACGACTATAGCCCATCAGCGCCAGCTGGAAAGACAGAGAAGAAGCAGCAGGAGGCATTTGCGCAATTACCTCCGGTGCCGCCAAATAAGCTGCAGTCGATGCGGAGAGTGTTCTCAGAAGAAGACGCGGATGAACCATGGGCAGCGCCGAGCGGACTGGAGGAGACGACGACCACCGCAGAGAATGAGGGCAGGGAGCAAGACATGTTCCCTCTCCCTCCTCTTCCTGAATCTGCTCCTTCTGCTGGTGGTGCCCCTCCTCTTTCTGCTGCTGCCAAGAAAGCTATCGGCAAGTCGACCAAGTACAAGCCGCCCTCCAAGAAGGCAGTCTTAGGCTTCTTCCGCAAGTGACAGACAACCAAACTCTGCTCTTCTCTTCTTTTCTGTAGAAGACAACACATGCATGCCTATACTCTCAGGAACTCAATGTAAAAAACCAAAGGAAGAAAGCAAATACCCTTTTACTGATGTTGATTGGCATGATTCTTGCCTGGCCTGGCCTGGCTATGTACATTATGTAGGAAGATATTCCTTGCTTCACATCGTAACGAATCTTTATGCTTTAGCAATGCACCACGCTAATTATTCCATCCCAGGAAGCCTCCCATATGTACTCAGATTCCTTCTCTGACCACCAAGCAACCGAAAAATTGCCCACCAACGCTATATCACACCTCATTCCCCTATGCATTGGCCATCTTTCTGCATTCATCAAACACCAAAACGCCATGAATTCTGCCCTCACACTTGTCTCCTTCCAGTCTCCCTCTCTCAACCTAAAACAACGCCCGCCGTCCCGACGACAGCAGATAAGCGCCAAGTGGGGGAAGAGGCAACAATGCTCACCAAAGCCCATACGATCAATACCAGGGCCAAAAGCAACCAGTGGTCTCAATAAAGCTTACCACGGAGGTAATGCCTTACCATCTTCCCCCCAGCTGACAGAGGTGATTCAGGAGTTGTATTCCTCCCTCAATGACAAGGACATAGCACGGCTCATGGAGCTGATTGACCCTGATTGCACCGTCGAGCACGCTTCATATTACAAACCACTCAACTTCAAGGTTATTCTCTCATCTGCTCCAATATCTCTGCCATCAAGGTAATAAATAAATAAATAAATTAGAACCAAGTCCCCATACTCACAACAACAAAAACAACTTTGCTGCATGCAGAAGACGATGACCTACTTTGCAAGGCTCATGGGGTCTATGGGGGAGAATGCCAAATTTGCTATCGATGAGGTTTGTCAAGGAGTAGAACCCACTGTTGCTGTAGTAATGTGGCACCTTGGTAAGATCCTGCAGCGTGGAATTTTTTCGTATAAGTGGCAGGCAGTCTGGTAGTACATGCTAATGATATCACCTTGTTGCAGAGTGGAAGGGTAAGATCATCCCGTTTACCCAAGGCCTTAGTTTCTACACGTGTTCGGCAAACGGAGAAGAGCTTCTTATCAGGTAGCAGAGATTCTCGAGACAACATATTCTCAAAATTTCTGTATAATATTAATACCGTGTTTCTATATTTCCATCCATCTCTTGGAGATTATATTTCTTTTAGATGTAATAAATAAATGTTTTCACCCACGCTACAGGAAAGTTCATATCTTCAACGAGTCACCTGTGAAACTAGGAAACCGGGCATTGGTAGGCATACTAATTAATAGCTTGTTTAATTCTGCTGCTGCATCCAACTATATACTTATATATTTCTTAGTCTGACTACCTCTTGCTAATTGCGTTTCATGCAATATTCCTCCCTGCAGGACATACTTCATTCCGTTGCCTATTCGTTCGACGAAAATCCAGAATCAGCTGAAAGTATGTGCTTCATAAAATTCAACTTTTTAGTACAGTAATAAACTAGAACCACTTAAAACCCAGCTAAGCATGGAAGCACGCATGCAGAAATTCTACAGGACACAGCAGGACTTGGGTCCTTTGTCAAGCTTTACGAACTCTGCGTGGAGCTTATCGCGCGTCTTTTCAAATTTGTGGCGGGTGGATTGATTACGGCGCTCCTCATTTTGTATAGCATATGCAAGGAGTTCATGTAAAGGAGCCAATACCACAGGAAATCCCACATTCAGAAGAATAGCAATTCTCAAAGATACCCTGTGATGTTGGTTTATTTCCCGGGGCTCATCCTATTCTTGCTGCTGTGAAACAAAAAACGGCGTCATTTCACTCTTAAAAGGAAATGACTGTCGGCGTTTATAGGGATGTATATTGTTGTAAGAGAGACAGAAAGTACTGAGCAATGCTACTATCACATTCTAATATTACTATTGTGCCAATGTGTTATTCCTTCGTTGTGTGTGGGATGGTGAATTCCTTCGTTAACTAACCAAGTGGATAGCATCATAACCATAACTCTGCATTGACTCTAAAAGAGTATGGTTTCAGTATGTCGACAAGTCAGACTGGATGGGCATGGCCTCAGCAGTGCATGCCACCTCTGTACTGGCTCATTTGTGACTGAAGCAGCAGGAGCAGGAGGAGGCATTGGAACAATTACCTATGGCGCAACCAGGTAAGCTGGCGTCCATGTGGAGAGTATTCAAAGAAGATGAGGCAGATGTGCCATGGCACGCTGGAGGAAACGAGGACCACGAAGAATGAGGTTCCCACTTCCTCCTCTTCCTGAAGCTGCTGCTCCTCTTGCTGCTGTCGTGAAGAAAGCAGTTGGGAAGTCGAGCAAGTACGAGCCACCCTCCGAGAAGGAAAACTCAATGTAAAGCATAGAAAAAGGAAAACCAAGGAACAAAGCAATACCTTTTTACAGATTGGCATGATTCTTACCTTGTCTGGCTCTATATATTATATTATATCATATCGGAAGCGATTCCTTGCCTCATATGGTAACAAATGTTTATGCTTTAACAGTGCACCACGCAAATTCCATTTGATGCCAGGAAGCTTCCCCTATATACTCAGATTCATTCTCTAACCAACTCTACATGACTATATCACACCTCATTCCTCTATGACTTCACCTCTTTCTGCATGCAAACACCCAAACACCATGAATTCAGCCCTCACACATATCTCCTTCCAGTCTCCCTCTTTCAACCTAAAACAGCGCCACCAGCAGATCAGCACCAAGTGGCGGAAGAGGCAACAATGCTCAGCAAAGCCCATACGAGCCATACTAGGGCCGAATGCAACCGGTGCTTACGGTGGAGGTAATAAATTACCATCTTCACCCCTGACAGATGTGATTCAGGAGTTCTACTCCTCCCTCAATGATAAGGACATCACACGGCTCAACAAGCTGATTGCCCCTGATTGCGTCATCGAGGACACTGCATATTATAAACCGCTGGACGTCAAGGTTTTACCCGCATCTCACTTTCTCATCTGCTCCAATATCTCTATGGCTCAATCCTCTGCATATTTAATCATCAGGCTATTAATTTAAAGCCAGGTTCCCATACTAGGAATTCACAAAAAAAAAAAACTATGATGCATGCAGAATACCCATACCTACTTCACAAGGCTTATCAAAGTTATGGGGAAGAACGCCAAATTTGCCATCGATGAGGTTTGTCAAGGAGTAGAACCCACCGTTGCAGTAATGTGGCACCTTGGTAAGATCCTGCACCATGAAATTGGAGTTATAAGTGCCAGGCAATCTGGTAAAGGATAAGGATAATGGTATCATCATGCTGCTTGTTGCAGAGTGGCACGGAGAGGTCATTCCATTTGCCAAGGGCTGCAGTTTCTTCATGTGTTCAGCAAATGGAGCAGCGCTTCTTATTAGGTAGATGAAATTAATAACTACTCTAGAGAGTATATTCTCTAACTTCTATATAATACAGTGTTTCAGAGTTTCCATCCATGTCAGGCAAGCTATTGGAAATATAATGCTTTAGTGGTTATATTCCGTATGATTTCGTTTGAAAACCAGGGTTTGGCCTCTAGATAATTTTCTCTTAGAGGTAATGCTCCCCTTGACCTGACACAGAAATGTTTTCACCCACACTGCAGGAAAGTTCATATCTTCGACGAGTCACCCCTGAAACCAGGAAAGCTGGCATTGGTAGGCGTACTAATGAGCTTCCTGTTTTTCCTGCTGCACCAAACTATATTAGTTCCATCTAAAATCTTAATGAAACATTCCAATGCTTACAGGAAATACTTAATTTTGTGACCAACGTGTTCGACACATTCCCATATATAGCTAAAGGTATGCTCTTCATAAAATCAGCTGTTTAGTATAAACTATTATTGGTTAAAATCCAGCTGAGCATGGAGTCACACATCACACATGCAGGTTTCCTAAAGAACAAAGAAGCACTAGTTCGGTCCTTCGCGAGGTTTTACAAATTCTGTGGGCCTTTTATCATCCCTCTTCTTGCATATTATAGCGACGTCCCTATTCTTGCATATTATACCCGCTTCTGGTCATATGTGGCACAAGGATTCACTATGGTGCTCAACATGTTGTATAACATATTCAAGCGGTTCCTGTGAAGAACTAATATCACTGTAAGCTCCACATTCAGAAGAAAATAAAATCTCGAAGATACCCTGTGTGGTTGCAATCAATTACCGGTAACATCACAGGTGAAGGATCAGCGAAGGACCTACAACAACCAGCTGCAGTATGGGGACTGTCAATGGCTCAGAATATTTCACATGATGTTGGTTTGTTTCCCAGGGGCTTCCTACTTTTGCTCCTGTGAAACGGAAATGGACATCATTTCACTCTTAAAAGGGAAATGGTTGTTAGCGTAGGAATATATATAACCACAGGATATTGTTGTAAGAAGAACTGACCAATACTATTGCTACATTCTAATATTACTAATTTGCAGCATCAAATAAAATGCCCCCTGGATATTCTGCTTACGGATTCTTGTGTAACAGCTGCAGTAGCATCTTATAATATATGCCTACTTGTGTAGTTGTAGATTTTTCTTTAAGAGGGAATACTACCCCACGATCTGTATACTACACTATGTGGTATAGTCTGCACTTCGCAGGAAGATATTTATTTCTGCATGTAGCATTAGATATTTCCATCATAGCTCCCCTTCCCACTAAAGAATGCCAATTATCACTTAGAGTTGCACATAACGCTTACCAGAACTCAAATCAATGACGTTGTATGAGAGGCAGTCTCAGTCTTCTTCTGAAAGTGACGGCAACAAAACTCAGCTGCTACTTCCTCTTCGCCTTTCCCTTTCCCAAGATATACATTCTTTTCTTTCTCTTTCTCTTCCTCTTTCTTCCTTCCTTCACAAGTCACTTATCTTCTTTTCTGTAGACAACCAAGGAACTCAATGTAAACCAGAGCATAAAGAAAACCAAGGAACAAAGTTATACCTTTTTACAGATTGGCATGATTCTTGCCTGGCCTGACTCCATAAATTATGTAGGAAGATATTCCTTACTTCATATCGTAACAAATCTTTATGCTTTAGCAATGCACCGTGTGAATTCCATGCCAGGAAGCCTCCCCCCTATACTAATGTTCATTTTCTAACACCCAAGCAACCAAAAATACCCACCAACTCTATATCACAGCTCATTCCTCTATGCCTTCACATCTTTCTGCATTCAAACACCCAAACGCCATGAACTCTGCCCTCATGCTTGTCTCTTTCCAGTCTCCCTCTTTCAACCTAAAACAACGCCCACTGTCCCAACGCCAGCAGATAAGCGTCGAGTGGGGGAAGAGGCAACAATATTCGCCAAAGCCTATACGAGCGATACCAGGGCCAAATGCAACGGGGGGACTCAACAATGCTGACCGCAGAGGTAATACCTTACCATCTTCACCCATGGCAAATGTGATTCAGGAGTTCTACTCTTCCCTCAATGACAAGGACATCGCACGGCTCACGGAGCTGATTGACCCTGATTGCACCATCAAGCACACTTCATATTATAAACCACTGGACATCAAGGTTTCACCCGCACCTCATTCTCTCATATGCTCCAATAACTCATGGTTGAGTCCCCTGCATATTTGACCATCAAGCTATTAATTCAAAACAAGGTTCCCATACTCACAACAACTTTGCTCCCTGCAGAATACGGTTACCTACTTCGCAAGGCTTATGGAAGCTATGAGAAAGAATGTCAAATTTGCCATTGATGAGGTTTGTCAAGGAGCAGAACCCACTGTTGCTGCAGCAATGTGGCACCTTGGTAAGTTCCTGTAGCATGGAATTCAAACAAATAAGTGGCGGGCAATCTGGTAAGTGATAATGACATCATCTTGTTGCAGAGTGGAACGGTAAGATCATCCCATTTACCAAAGGTTGCAGTTTCTACATGTGTTCAGCAAAAGAAGAAGCGCTTCTTATTAGGTAGCTGAAATTAATACCGACTCGTGATAGCATATTCTCTAATTTCTAGACAAAATCGTGCTTCCACCTTGGTATTCTCTTTCTAATATCGCATATTCTCTAATTGACACCGCAGGAAAGTCCACATCTTCAACGAGTCACCTGTGAAACCAGTAAATCTGGCATTGGTAGGCATACTAATAGCTTGTTTTTGCTGCTGCATCCAACTATATTAGTCTGATTGCCGAATACCTCTAGCTAATTGCCTTCCATGGAATATTCCAATTCTTACAGGACATACTTCTATTCGTTACCTTTTTGTTCGACCTACTTCCAAAACAAGCTGAAGGTATGTATGTGCCTTTTCAAATCAACTCTTCAGTAGTATAAACCATAGTACTACTTAAAATCCAGCTAAGCATGAAAGTATGTATACATGCAGATTTTCTACAGAATCCAGAAGCACTAGTCCAGTCCTTCGTGAAGTTTTACAAATTCCTCCTGGAGCCTGTTATCGTGTATCTTCTTGCATATTCTATCCGCTTCTGGTCATTTGTTGTGAAGCTTTACAAATTATACCTGGAGCCTTGTATTGTGTATCTTCTTGCATATTATTTCCGCTTCTTGTCATTTCTGGCACGAAGATTGGATACGGTGCTCGACGTGTTGTGTAACATATTCAAGCAGTTCATGTAAGGAACTAATATCACAGAAAATTCTACATTCAGAAGAATAGTGATTCTCGAAGATACACCATGTGATTGCAATCAATTACCGGCAATATCACGAGTGAAGGATCCGAGAAGGGCCTACAAGAACCAGCCACACTTCAGCAAATGTTGATGGATCAGAATCTTCCACATGATGTTTATTTATTTCCCAACACTATCCTATCCTTGCCCCTGTGAAGCAGAAATGAACATCATTTCACTCTTATAAAATTGCTGTTAGCGCAGGGATGTATAAATATAACCACAAGATATTGCGGTAACAAGTACTCAGAAATACTACTGTCACATTCTTATATTTTCCTGACAGCTTACATAAAATTGTCCCCTACAAATTCTGCCCACGTATTCTTCTGTAAAAACATGTGTCATTCTACAATCTATGCATGTTCGCGTAGTGTAGGTTTTTCTAATTTTCTTCAAGAGGCTTACCCCACAATCTGTATACTACACAAGCTATTTATTTACGTATGTGGCATTAGATATTCTATCTGAAGCTATTTAGAGTTTAGACCAAGCATTCTGCCTGTCTTAGCACATGACGCTTACCAGAACTCAAATCATTGACATTGTATGAGAAGGTGGTTTGCTTCGTTAACTGACTAAGTGGATACCACATACCATACTCTGCAGTGACTCTCAAAAAGCTTGATTCAGAATGGGGTGGAACATAATCTATTTTATAGAATGTCTCATGTGGTTTCAATGCAGCAGAATTCCTACAAAAATCCTTGAAGAGGAAAAAGACCCCTGACAAAATCCTGCATTGCTCTTCTCGTAGGCCCATGCTCTTCTCGTCAGCCCCTGCTCGATGTCAAGATGTCGAAAGAAATGGCCCAAGGAATAATCCTTGTGGCTCTTTTTTCTAGTGGGAAGCCTTGTGGCCCTTGGGAAATCCATATAGGAAGCATCCAAGAACCTGGTATAGAGAAACCGATCATAGCTCGCACCTGTTAGGCTTTAGCTTGAATATCTCTGCATCACTCTTCATCCTGTGGGCATGTACGCCACTGATGCCTGAAAGCATATTCTGAAATACTGTGTCTGATGGGTATAACTCCAGTGCCTTCCTTGCAATATTTTCTGCGACAACCAGATCATTATGGAGCTCGCAAAATGCTAACAGATTCCTGTACATGGACATGTCAGGCCGGATGGGCATGGCCTCAATGGTGCATGCCGCCTCTGTAAGACGACCCGCTCGCCCTAACATATCTAGAAAGAGTGTGTAGTGGCTCCTTTGTGGGGAAACACCAAACGAATTCCTCATAGAGTTGAAATGGTTGATGCCAACGTCAACAAAGCCACCGTGAGTGCAGGCATAAAGCACAGCAGAGAAAGTGCGGTTATCAGGCTGAGCCCCAGCCAACGTCATGTCTTCGAAAGCCGACAGTGCTTCATAATAATACCCGTTGGATGCCAGCCCAGATATTAGTGCATTCCACGACACAACACTTGGCTCCCTGATTGAGTGGAAAACACTCTTAGCATCCTCCAGACACTTATGCTTGCTGTACATGTTGATAAGGCTGTTAGAAACTGAGACCTGACTGCTCAATCCCAATTTCAGCGAGCAGCAGTGCAAGTGCTTCCCAGGCTCTATGAATGGCAAGGCTGCAGCAGCAGAGAGGAAGCAGGCAAGACTGAAACCGTCGATACGAACCTCCTCACGAAACATGTGGACTAGCAACTCAAGGGCCTTGCTTGGAAGGCCGATCTGATTCAGCCCCTTGGCTAGGCTTGTGTATGTGAAGCTGTCCCTTGCACAGGCCATTGTTGTCGCCACTGCCCACGCGTCATCCATTCTTGCAAACCTAGAATAAAGATCGACCAGCGAGTTCCCAACAGCCGCATCCAAAGACCCAAAGCTGGTCTTGAGCACATAAGCATGGATTTTTGTAGCATGCAGGAAAGACTCTGAGGAGCTGCAGCCCTTGAGAAGGGTGGAGATGGTGAATGAGTTGGGTTGCACCTCACTGGCCTGCATCTCTGCGAACGCCGCAAATGCATCCTCGTCTCTGCCATGGCGTGCAAGTCCAGCGATCAAGGCAGTCCAGGACACCACATTCGGCCTGTCGGCAGCATTGAACGCATGGAGCAAGTCGAGTAAACGGGCGGATGACTTGCTGTAGAAGTCGACGAGCGCGTTGCAGACAGAGATGTCACGCTCCAGACCAAACTTGAACACGCGGGCATGGAGCTGCCGTCCAGTCTGTAACGCCTGGGGCTGGGCAGATGAAGAAGCACAGGCGGTGATGATCCCGGCGAAGGTGAAGGCATTGGGCAGCACGCCAGCGTGTTCCATGTGACGAAACATCCGCAGAGCGGCCTGGAGGTCTCCTGCCCGCGAGTAGCCGACAATCATGGCCGTCCAGAGCACGACGTCTGTCTCGGGCGTGGAACAGAGCACGGCATGTGCGTGGTCCATGAAGCCGCAGCTGGAGTACATGTGGACGAGCGCGGTCTTGAGCACCAGGTTGAGGTCGGCCCCCCAGCGGAGGAGCTGCGCGTGGAGCTGCCTCCCGTGGCAGCACAGCTGCCTGGAGGCGCAGAGAGCCAGCAGGTTGGCGAAGGTGTGCTCGGTGGGCGGCGCGGCGCCGGCAGCAAGCATGCGAGGGTAGAGCGCAAGGGCCCTGGCCCAGTCGCCGGCGCGGAGGAGAGCCGACATCATGGCGGTGTAGGCGACGGCGTCCCTGCGCGGCATTTCGTCGAACAGCCTGGCGGCCGCCGGCAGGTCGGAGCGGGCGACGGAGTAGAAGGCGAGCAAGGAGCAGGCGAGGACGGGGTTGGAGGCGGCGAGGCCGCGGCGGCACGCCTGCGCGTGTATCTGATAGCCCAGGCGGGCGTCGCGGCAGCGGAGGAGCGCGGAGTAGGCGAGCTCGTCGGCCGCGGCGGCCGGGTGGGCGGCGAGGACGCGGCGGAAGACAGTGAGCGCGGCGGCGTGGCGGCCGGCGCGCGCGTGGTCGGCTACGGCCGCGGCCCACGAAGCCGCCGCGCGGCTCTGGCCGACGCATGGTGGCGGCGCGAGGTGGTGGCGGTGGCGGTGGCGCGGCAGCCGCAGCAGCATTCTTCCTTCCCCCTCCTCCTTTTCTTGCTGCCGCGCCGCTCACTCAGCTAAAAATCCATTCTTCTTCTGAATGGTGTATGCTGAATTTACTCTAGATGTTTTTCTTTCCATGCATTCATTTTTCAAAAGCACTCCCTCCTTAAAGAAGTATAAGATCGTTTAGATCACTACTACTTTAGTAATCTAAACGTTCTTATATTTCTTTATTTCTTTACAGAGGGAGTAGATGTTTCTTCCAACCAAATCCAGATAGACTGCAGATGTTTGTTGATATAATCCAATTCATTCATTCATTCACTCACTCACAGATTGAACAGCAGTACAGTAGCATTAGCATTGATCTGATGAATTTATTCATTTATTATCTACAACAAGTACTTAGGTGCTTTCATTTATTTATTTTTACAAATCCAAATGGACTGAAGATGCTTTCATAATCTGACTCATTCATTCAATTTTACATTGCAATTTCTGTAACTACTCCCCCCGTCCCATAATAATATAAGAGCGTTTTTGACACTACACTAGTGCTAAAAACCCTCTTATATTATTATGGGACGGAGGGAGTAGTTAACAACAACAAAGAGTGGGATTATTAGATTGATCTGATGATTACAGCCTGGTGAGCTGATTGGATGCATCTCATTGTGCTGTCTTCTCTTCTGTTACACAATCAAAATATAGTGTTTTTTTTTTCTCACGGCACCACAAAGGGCATCCACTCTTATACATGTAGCAGTCACTATATTTCTTTTGTGCAGAAAATCAAATCAAATAACACCCTCCCTTGAATTCCTTCCTTCTAAGGAAGATCCTCCTCCTCCTCCCCTTCCGATTCGTCGGCTACAACCACGAGCCTCAACGGACCGCCAAACAGTCTGCTCAGCAGCGTTTGATTCAGCCCTCCTATCCCTCTCGCCGTGCCAGAATGCCAGATCCTCGACGCCAAACCCTGCCACCTGCTGCGCCCATCGTCCCTTGACGACTCGCTGCGGGGAACGCCGCATGTACGGGGATCTAGATAGTAATTCAGGACTAGGCCGTTCCCGCGAGGAACGACCCCGAGGTCTCGTGACAGTGCCTTCCCCACTATTTGGACATGAGATATGCTGGAAAGGAGGTACATGATTAGTAAGCACATCTGTGCAATGGGAAAAGCGAATTATCCATCTCCACACAGTTGCACGACAACTCACCATATGTAGTAGAGGCCATCGATTGCCTGTTTCTGAACTCTCCCAAGAAGCTCAACCTTCACCACCCCACCGATACACAGAACCGGACGCGGTAACTTGAAGGATTGCAAAACATTTTCCTGAAATATTAATCACACATAAAAATGTTACTTACTCAGCAGGTTTACATACAGCACAAGGCGACTGCAAACATCTACTAGATGTTTTAAACAAAATCGAAGTAATAAACACTTTCAGGACACTGCTACAACAGATAGATCAAATGCAATTTCTTCATGTTGGGCCTTTCAAGAATATTCTGGATCTATGTGAGCTCGGCTTTATGATTAATTTCTACTACACGAGATCCTATGTCCACTGGCTAAAAAATACTATACTAGAGGCCTGGGAACATCATTATCTGCTATTCAACTGACCTGCAGCATTGGAAATTCTGGAGATGTGTAGGTCCAGACATAGTTTCTATCATCAATCAACTGGCCTTCATTTTCATCACACACAAGTGCTTCAGGGCGTAGCGGTGACCTTGGACAGCCCATCTGGATCCGGATGCTCTTTGGCGAATATATCGGATCGCCATGCTGGAAAAATGCTGCACACAAGCACGGTGGGAAGTATTATCATTACTAGCTTTGTTTCTAGAAACAGAGGGAGTATTATTTAACTCACACATGAGGCCTTTTAATTTGTTTCGAACCAACCATACAGAAAGAAAGAAGGATGCACTGCACTGCAGTCCAGTCTTGTTAGGACAAGAAACAAACCTTTGAATGGCTGGACCTTGATCTCGTCGATGAGGCAGAGATCGGCCTGGAGGCGATATATGAGGCACTCGGCAGTGGCGGGGTCCCTCTGGCCGCCGCTGGACCAGTAGGAGGGCCTGGTGGACTCGACGTGGTCGACGGGCTCGAGGGTGTTCTCGATGGTCTCCTCGGGGAAGTTGTCGGTGCTGGAGGCGCCGATGCAGTGGATGATGCAGTCCCTGGGCTTGTACGGCGTGAGGAGGCCGTGGCCGAGGTGTGTGTACACCCTGTGTTCCCGGTCGGTGGCGCTCGACCCGGCTGCAGAGTGTTGGTCCTGGTCCTGGCGCGTGGTTGTGCTGGAGCCGGAGGTGGTGGTGACGTCGACGCTGGTGAAGGTGGAGACCTCCGGGCAGGCCCGCAGGCACTGCATCTTGCTGAACTGGTTGTCGATAACTGGATATAAGAAACGAATTTAGTTGAGAATTTGTATATGTAGGTGTGACTGACTGAAGGAAGTCTGTCTGAATAGAAAAGAAAAACAGACAGAGACGCGGTAGCATAGCAGATTAGCACATTCATTAGCATGGTGCGATTGTGGTACCGAACTGTATTGTGATTTGGGGTGGAATGGAATGGATCGGAAATCAGTAGTGCTTCCTAAGCAGCAGGTTGAGCAGAATCTAGTGTAGATAGATATAACCGTAGATAAATAGATTGATGCCTAGGCAGGTCAGATCCAGAGAGAGAGAGAGAGAGAGGGGGGAGGAACGAACCGAATTGTCGCCATGAGCGGGAGACGGCGGATGCGCGGGCGAGGTCGGCGGGATGGTGGAGCATGGTGAAGACGGTGGCGGAGGTGTCTGGGCCAAGGTAGTCGACGAAGTCCGCCGCCGGCGAGGAGGAGGAGGAGGAGCAGGAGGAATCCTCCATGTCGTCCGAACGAACCCTAGCCCGTCCGCTTGGGATGATGAAATTCTTCAATCAGTCATTCTCTGCTCTGCTCTGATCTCATCTGAGGGGTCTTCTACCTCTACCAATCAATCAGTCATTCTCTGCTCTCATCTGAGGAGCGCGTGACCGACAAAGAGAAAAGAGAGAAGATTGGATTGGGCCAAGGAAGGGGGAGGGGAACCGAATCCACCAAAATCCCCCGGCCGCTTTGGGTTGGGACCCAACCGTAGGTCGGTAGGGGAGGACACAGAGGCAAAGGTATTACTACCAAGGAAAAAAGAAAGAAAAGGTAAATTTCCATTCCCCCCACCCTGCCCAATTGCCTGCCAGTTGCCATGCCACCAACGGTCAACCGAGCTCACCGTCCGGTTGTCGCCACCGTCCCCGCCAAGGTGACATACTACAAGTTGTTCACCCAGGAGCATCTGGAGGAGATGCGCGCCACGGCCTACCTCCGGAGTAAGGGGAGGAGTTGGAGGTGTCGGAGGAGGAGGTGGAGACGCTGGACGAGGAGATGGAAGAGACGGGGCAAGAGGAGGAGGAGGAGCCACCGTCGGATAAGGAGGAGGATGTTCTAGCGCTGGAGCAGGCCAAATTCAGCATGGAGGCCACGCTGGGGGAGTTTGAGCTCACCCAAACGAAGGAGGAGGCAGAGCAACAGGACATCCTCGAGTCTGTCCGGTTAGATGCAGAGGTGGCGTCAAACCGCCGCTTCATCCACCAGGGGGACATGGTGCGTGAGTAGCTCTTCCCGGACAAGGAGGAGGCACAGGCGTTTCACTCGGCATGACCACGAGACCGATAACTCCACGATGACGAGTAGTTTAGTTTGCTAGGTTGGGGCGAGGGCGAGGTGATGGTGTCTTGGATTAGGGGTCACTCACCACGTCGTCTCCCAGTCAGGTGGGTTGGCTGAGGACCTCCATGGCGGTTCACTAAGTGGCCATCTCAAGGAGGCCCATGGTGCATAGAAGGCATGTGTCCGAAGACTTGGCGCATACTCCAAGACTTAGAGATCGTTGCTTGCTCCTGCAGGAGTGGTTGGGATCCCCAACTGTAAGGGTGATGTAGCCTAGAAGCAAGTATTTTTCTCAGTTAGAGAACCAATGTTATCAATCCAGTAGGAGTTTCTCCCAACGAAGAATGTAAGCAGTACCTGCACACACATCACAAACACGCTTGTCCCCAACACGACAAGACGATTATCAATCACCTTGTCTTGCTAGTTACAAGATTAAACGCAAATGATAGAGATAATTGGTAACAAAAATAAAACAGGGCAACATGGTAAATAATTGTTTTTCAGTAAATGAGAATAGACCCAGGGGGTATAGGTTCACTAGTGACATCTCTCTTAACAACAAAGTTGCAATGAGTGTTTCATGGTTTGTTTTAAAGAAGGAGTGATTGCAAAAAGGTAAATAATAATAAAGATTGCTAACTTGTCCTTGCTTTGGTGTTGTTGCTCTCCCCACAATGCCTCACTTGCTTCGCCGATGCGATCAAAGCTCAGTCTTACGTTTATTTATAACCAACATTTTTACTTGTTTAAGGTTTACTCCGGCAATATATGATTTTAGTTAACATGTTTTTCTTATACTTAGCACAATCTGCAACATATTGATTCTGATAAAATCTACAATACAATGTTATTTGTTATAACTTTTGTCACGTATTTGCTAATACATGTGTATCAATTGAAATTATATTTTGTGTTGAGAGCTACATTCCCTTTTTCTTTAGGTCTTTGTTTGAAATATTGCTAAGAAAAACATTTGGCTGAATCGGACCCCCTTGGATCTTAAAAACATTTTTTGATAGTTAATATGTATCATCAAATGTGTTATAGTGCACTCTATGTGTTCGCAACTATTTTAATATCCTTAAATATCTTTGTATAAAGCTCTGGAACGTACGTGTCAAGCAAATACCTTGAATAGTAAGCCAACAACAAGATGGTGGTAGGGTGGGTGATGGGCTAAAGTTGGACAAGTTACTAGAACATCCATCTCTTCTACGTTGGTTAGTCTTGCCTCCCGGGAAAATACATGACACCCTTGTCATGTGATCGAAAGTGTGATGATATGGAATAACATGTATAATGATAAAAACATAATCTTGCAACATTTTAAAGCATGCTCTTTTGTGTTCTTGTATATGAAATTTTGACCACTCATCTCTGTGATAGTGGTAGCATGTTTACAAAAATTGTATGATATAAAGTACTACCTAAGTACTTGGAAGGAATCCCTAGATAAAGGTTCACATGTTTGACTTGACATCCAATAAAACCTTCTTTTAAAAAGCATAATAAGTATATATCATTTGGTTTCACTAAGACTAACATAATAACGATGAGTATCGTTAGAAAAAAAAAGAGTGGTTAAATGGCCACGAGTATCGTACAAAGACACACTAAACTAGCATAAGTGACATAAATTTTATCCCCACAACGACACATCATCACCATGCTTTGGAGTCTTGTACTAATCCAACATCATTCTTGCCATCTCGATCAACGTCCGATTCTTCCTATCAATAACTCCATTTTGTTGAGGAGTGTAAGTCGTAGAGAGCTCATGTGAAATGCCTTCTTCATCAATGAATGTTTCAACCTTCGAATTTTTTAACTCGGGTCTGTTGTCACTTTGCACCTTCTTGATCTTCACTCTAAAATTGATTTTGTGCTTTCCTTGCAAAAGCTTTGAAGATCTTTCGAACCTATGCTTAGAAGAAAACCCAAGTGAATCTAGATAATCATCAACAATGACTAGCCCGGAAGAGTTACCACCGAGGCTCTTGTAAGCATTGGGACCAAAAAGATCTATATGAAGTAGCTCGAGATGTCTCTTCATAGTCATGAAGTTCTTCATGGGGTGACTTCCACCAAGTTGCTTTCGCGCCTGGCAAGCACTACAAAGTCAATCCTTGTTGAACATGACATCTCTCACACCCAATATGTGATCAACTTATCAAGGTTGTGCATCCCTACATGTCCAGGCCTTCTATTCTCAAGCCATACTTTAGAAGATCTAGCAATGAGACATGTAAAGACTTTTGGTCCTTGTGAGAAATCGCCAACATAAATATCTCCATGACTAACAACGGTAAATATCTCCGGCAGTGAGCTCCGCGCTCAAACTCCACAGCCGCCAGCCATCTCTGGTTGAGCTTCGGCAAATTAAACCCTCCGTTGAGATTTTCTTCCTCTCCTGGTGACGACACCATGCCCAATTGCTCGCTCTGGTGCAGGCACGCTCGAGTTCGACGACGACCACCGCCTGCCGCCTCTGGAGACGAAGCACACGACACCGTCCGTCCACCTCTCGCCAAGCCACAAGTACCAGTCGACTCACCGTCGCCTTCTTCATCCATCTGTCACCACCCCGAGCTCGTCCGCTTCCTCTACATCGCCGGAGTACTGCCGGTGAGCTCCGTTGTACACTGTTCACCTCTGTTTAAACCCAGCCGGTCCCACCCATCAGTGACACATCCCCCTCCCGAAGCAGTACGTAAGTGGAGGCGCACTTCCACCTTACGCCTTCGATGTGACCGCTCCAGAGAATTTCATTTAAATTCATTTAAATCCAGTTTTGACCAGAACTTTGACCATCCATATCTTTTAAACCACAAATCCAAATGAGCCCATTCTTTTTGCAGTATTTTTGTTTTGAACTCCTTTATCCAATGGTATGCTTGTTGTATTTTTGTGATCTTCCTAGAATTCCTAGGTAGGTAATTTTCTTTATGTGATATTTACCA
Organism: Elymus sibiricus; assembly: GCA_039707655.1. Taxonomy (NCBI): domain Eukaryota; kingdom Viridiplantae; phylum Streptophyta; class Magnoliopsida; order Poales; family Poaceae; genus Elymus; species Elymus sibiricus. The sequence goes on along the minus strand of CM077672.1, from coordinate 516,433,490 downwards.
TGGCTTAATTAAAAATATTTCCAGAAGGAAATAACTCAGGTGGTGAAGACCAGGAGTACTTTGGCACTCCATTTGAGCAAGGCAAGCCACCACCTCCATTTGCAAGATGGCATTGCAATGCTATGGTTAATATTTGCGGAATTGAATTATTTTGGCTTTTATTGCAATGTGCTTATTGATGCTTTTGTGGCTATGATCTTTTGGTATGCTACTGCCATGCTAATGCCTATGTCATATATGACCAGTAGCATTCCTGTTGGAACATGATTTTGAGTAAAATAAAAATGCTCACTATGCTACTTAAAGTAGATAGTAGAATTGAATTTGTTATGACGAGAGAAACATTCTTTGGATTGGTAAGTGATATGTTGCTATGGCTTTGATCATGAGTTTGTAAATATTTTGAAGGAATTGTTTTAACAGAAACGAACTTGGTTAATTTAATTTCTTCATTGGTTGATCAAGTCATAGTGCCACTAAACCAAGCTCAACTAGTGCAACCACATTCACCTTGTATGGGAAGGCCCTAGCTTGGTTTATCATATGCCTTTTATTGGTGTCGTCATGGAGGGCATGTTTGGACGGGTGTGCTGCCTTGGCCCGGTAGCTGGCGTCAAACTTCGGGAGCCTGTGTCGGTAAATTGAGCTCAGTAAATTTATGAAATCCCAGATGGGATAGTTGTGCCATGGAGTTGGCAGAGGCCCATTTTCTCTCCCCCAAGACAAGCCCGTGGGCATGTCGACGACACGGTAAGAGTGCCATATGGTAGACAAGTTTTGTTGGATTAAAGTCCATAGTGTGGGTAAAGTGCACAACCTCTGCGGAGTATAAGAATCTATTCAAATAGCCGCGTCCACAGTATTGGGCATAGTCCGGTATGAGTCACACTATTTTGGTCTATACCAATGATGAAGGAAAAATTCTTATGCTTTATTATTAAACTGCCCAGTTGGCGGGATACCTGAGGTGATCACGGGGTGATCACGAGGGATAATTGAGTGACCGGATGGTCACAGGAAAGTAGACCTTTCTTGTGAAATGGTCATAGGCGATTACGACCAAAATAAAAGGTCGTAGACTCTACGACCAATTGTTTTGGTCACTAGCACTCTGGCCAGACCACGTCGGATCCAACGTGGCAAGCTGACGTGGCAAAATTGCGACCAATTGAATTGGTCGTTGATAAGAATCAGCCCGGTCCAATTCGGTGTCTATATGGGCCAAGCCCATTAATTTAGCCCATTTAATATATATTTTCCTATTAGTTTTGGTTAGCTACATGGGCCTGGCCCATTAATTCGGCCTTTTGCTTTCTGAGATGCAGCCTTTTCACATTCTATATAATTTCTATTTTCAGCCTTTCTTTGTTTTTTTTAATTTAATTTTCAGATTATTGTAGTCAACTGGGTGCAGATTGTTAGATTCTTCTAGGCGTTGGGTCCCAATCGTCAGGTTATAATTTTTCACAGCTTGTGACTCACCGATATACCAATCAGAGAACACATTTAAAATATATTCAAATAACAGCCAAACTCAGTTTATTACAATATTCCACACAATCACAATATAACCATACAATATTCCACCAATCACAATATAGCACTCTACAGATAAAACACTCAACAAGTACAGGGACGTCTCCAACACCTTAGCGCCTTCAACCTGCAAAACATCACATCCATCCACATATTAACGATTGAGTTCAGATCAATTCACCCCTTGACAGCAATAAGAAACTGTGCTCATGTATGAACGAAAAAAAATAAACAAAACTTCGAGGCCATAGCGTGTGCCACAAAAATCTTAACAAATGCATATATATCCACAACCCGAGATCTGCCGGTTTTAGCACCGACAATTACGACATTATATTAATCATGATTTCCTGCAATGTAAGTATCTCTAACACCACATTTTCACTTATGTGATGAATTAGAAGAGCGGATGAAAGGATATTGACAATTGTGGGAGCATCCCCCTTTTCCACAATGAGCGCATTGAGTTAGTTCATTGAATTGTCTTGCAAAGCTTGAATCGCTTTCATCCTTCATCTTCAGGAGTGTCGTTGCCATGTAGAGGACCTCGTCAAGATTCTTGAGAGAATAGTCTTGAGAGCCATGATAGCATTTGTCCAATTGCTTTGAAACAACATAAGCACTGTCAAAGCCACTTATCTTTTTAAGAACATGATTGGTAATGCCTCTAAGAATAAGATTGGTAGCTCTAGAATTACGTATCATATCAAAGTTCTTCTTTAGAAGTAAGATTAATATGATCCAATGGAGTTACATATTGATTTTCAATGACACCAAGCAAGTCATGTTCCTCAAACAAGCTAATCAATTCAACTTTCCAAGATAGATAGTTAGTGCCATTAAAGATAGCGACTCTACAATGAAAACTACCCATACTAGATGGCATACTCTCCTATGCAGTTAAGCCAAATTAAAGAGTCAAGTTTCTAATGATTCACTAATGGAGAATCTTGCAAAGGAGACCAAAGCTCTGATACCACTTGTAGGATCGATAAGTAGTCTAGATGGGGGAGGGTGAATAGACTACTAAGCTCAAGAATGGACTCTTTTCTTAAGTTTTAATTTTTTGGCTTTTCTAGTAACCTATACACATGCAAATCTAGAGTAATAGGCAGCGAAATGTAAAGATATGCAAGTGCAAAATAAAATAAGTAGAGTTGAGAGAATCTCAAACACAATTGGCTTTGATCTACGTTGGTTCGGATAGTTGGTGCTATTTTACATCCACGTTGATTGAGGCTTTTATCTACGGCGGATCTAATATCACAAGAATCATAGTTGCGAGATTCCACAGTTGTTAATGGCGTCAATCAATCTGACATCTCAATTCCCCATGATGTACACCTCCAAAATGGATCTATTGCGGACACCTCCAATTGTTTCAGCGTGCCCACAAACCACACCTTCAAAATGGATCTACTGCGGACACCTCCAAAATCGAAAGTGCTCAAGAGTGTGTGGGTGTGAGTTCATAAAGGTAAGTGCATCTCTGATTGTATCGTGTTAAAAAAGTACTATATGAAACATGTTAAATTTATTTTTCCGGAAATAATCTGCCTACCACAATATCCATTGCTGCCTGCCTGTATGCGTCTTTGGGAGCTATTTGGAGCTGGCGGAAAACAGAGCCCTCCCGTGTCGCCCCCGCGAGGCGACCGGGAGGCGACTCCAACCCCACCGCCGCCGGTCCACCCTTCCTCCGCCCCCTCCCTCGCCGCCGCCACAGGGCACGACCGGGCGAAGCCCGGACGGTGCCGGCGGCGGCGGGGCCTTCTTCGCCTCCTCGTGCGGCCTCCCGACGCGGGCGGCCTGGGCCGCATCTGGACGAGCTGCTCCCGTGGGGCATCTCGGCGTGGCGGCGCCCCGGCGAGACTACCCGTCGGCTCTTCGGCGCGGAGCTCCTTCGACGGTTCGCGCGGCGCGGCGGGCTGCGGGGCGGGGTCCCCTGTGGCGGCGGCGGCGGATCTGGCCTTGCCGGGTCTGGCTACGCCGATTGCGGTGGACGGCGGCGACCCCTTCCCCTCCCTCCGCACGGATCCGGCTGACGGCGACCTGGACCCTGTACGGGGCCTTCGTCACCATGCGGCCGGTGGTTGCCCGGAGGTGTGTGGGGAGATGGTCGCGGTGGTCTGCGCCTTGGAGGGGCGGCGGCTTCGGCCCCGATCTCTAGGCGGCTAGGAGGTGGATGACACCGGATCTCCTGGCTGTGCGTGCACCTTGGGGGATCTGGGGCCCGGTCTTGGGGGCTGGCGGCGGTGGATCTGGGGCCCCCGGCCCTGATCCGATCTCCTCCGGCGGCGGTCCTAGGGTTCCAACTCGCGCCGAGATTTTGATCGACCGGATGCATGTCCCCATCGATCTGGCTGCAGTGTCGTGTTCCGGAAGGCTCCGCCGGGAACTCCCTTGGGTGATTCATGCCTGGAGATTGCTGGATCGGGTGGGATTCGGTCGTGCGCACCCGTGTTTTTCTCTGACCGTTTGGTTTCAGAGGGAGCGCTGCGAAGCTCTGCTGGCTGTTACCATCATGGGGTATGCTTTCTCGTTCCATGGTGAAGTCAGCTGGCGGAGAATGTCATGGAAGCTGAGATCTGAGGACTAGCAATGGTGTTTCGAGTCTCTGTGGCGATGAGGAATTGGCTTGGTGATTCGTGACTTGGAGCAGCGGCATGCTAGTGGGGGTGACTGCACAGGAGAAGTCCAAAGTCTTTCTTTCAGGATGAAAATCCAAGGTCTGGCCTTAATTGGTTGTGCCTGGCAATGGCCTTGTTGAAGGCATTGTTTTTGAGAGCGAGGACTTTCTTCAGGGTGAAAACCTAAGATCGATGATCGGGCGACGACGGTGTTTGTGCACTGTTCCCTTATTGGAGGCGTCGCTTTTGGAGAAGCAGGACTTCTGGTGCTGTCTTGGTGGTGTTAGTGCTGCTGTTTCAGGGAATAGATCATTGCAGCGGGACTTTTCTTTTTCGTAATTCTTCTTTCTTTTTTTGGCTGTGTGCATCCGTAATGTCGCTAGGGCATTGCGTTGTTGCAGAGGCCGGGTGTAATTGGTATCTCCGCGATATTAATATATGCTCTTTGTCGAAAATGCGTCTTCTCTTCTAGGTTAAAAAAAGAAGAGAGGGTTAGTGGAAGGAATCCATCCATCGGACGGTGGCGGGATTTGGATTTGGATTAGGATCGGATCGGACGGCGGAGGGCGGCGCCTGATCCCTCATCCGTTGGCTTTGGCTTTGGCAGCGGAGGAGGGGATCCAGTCCAACCCTCGTCCTCTCCCCCCACCCCCTACCCCGGCCGTCACCCGCCGACTCCCGGCCGCCGCCGCCGCCCCCGCCCCGCGACGGGTCAGATGTCAGCCGGCCAGCCGAGGAAGCGCCCCCCGAACCCGCCGCCGCCCAACCACCACCAGCAGCAGCAGCACAGATCGAGCAAGCGGCCGAGGCCCGACCAGCCGCCCCGCTCCCCGCTGCTCACCCTCAGCTCCCACATCCACCTCCGCTGGGATGACCGCTCCAGGCGGGCCGTCCCCGCCGACGACCAGATCGGCCTCGCCTGGCGCCACCTCGCCCCCTTCCTCGACTCCCCGCCCCGCGCCCGCGCCCGCAGCCGCCTCGCCGACGTCGCGCCCGTTCCCAGGCGGATTTTCTCCCTCGGCGACCTCCCTCTCCTCGGAGGGGTGCTTTCCTACGAGGTACCTACTCCCTTACTAGGGGTGCTCTCCCTATCCCTGTGTGTATATGGATGGATGGATGGATGCTGAGGGTGCTAATTTGCTATTTTAGGTCTGGGACAACTGCCTAACGGAGGCCGACAGGAGGTTTCTTGCTCGGTTTCTTCCGGCCGGGTCCGATGCAGAGGAAGCAGTGCAGGATTTGCTCACAGGGGAAAATCACCACTTTGGGAATCCCCTTCTAACCTGGTACCTACTTTACTCGACTGGCAGCATGGTAGTACTACTCATCATGTGTTCAGTTTGGTATTTATACTACTCACTCACTATTTTACCAAAGACTGATAAATGTTAGGAGCTGATAATTGCTAGCTTTCGGGCTCCTTGTCTCCTGTGGAATGTTTGTTGTGCATTGTTGGTTATGCGGTCTTCAGTTTGGTGCTTACATTACTATTTTATCAATGGCTGTTAGTGTTAAGGACTGAGGATTGCTAGCTTTTTATATTCCAAGCGTCTTGTCGAATAGGACTACTTTTTACTCAATGATGACAAGTTTCTGTCAAGACTGGAATTGGCCCTTCTTTCTTCCATCTAAGAAAGCTTTTGCTCTCAATTGCCTCATAGATGTGACCAATACTCATTTTTTCTGCTTCACTACACAATTTTATTTTATTTGTTCTCTTTCTTTTCGCGATGACACAACTTTAGTTAGTTGGCTTGCATATTTTTAAAGTTAATGTTATGACTGGTATGATGCAATCCTTGTGCCTGTGCTACATTTTAAAGCAAATTATTTATTTATTTAACAAAGGAAGGTCACATTCAACAAATTTTACTTGCACAATGGCTTTTTCTTATGCATGAACATAATTGCATCACCACCAAATAAATGCCTCGCTGCCTCTGGTTCTGCTCTTAAGACAAATTTGCTGTCCGCTGCTTGACGATTCTGTGCTCACCCAGTTCACAATTTCTGTTGGATATGAGCGCTCATTAAGTTCTGTTGCACTCCAGGTCCTCTTCTCTTTGCTGTGGCGATCTTCATCCAGACGCTGTACTTAACAAGGAGCAGCAAATCAGAGACGATAAGAAGGCATATCATGCACAGTTGAAGAACTACCATTCCGAGTATGTCAAAATTCAAACAATCTACTCCATTCTGCTCATATTGCAACGCAATTCTTAATAACACCCTAACTATCCAGCATGACTGAGACCGTGACGAGGTGGAGGGACAAATGGTTAACTTGTGACAATCCAAAAAACTTGTTCAGGTTATTCTCTCCCTCAGATTCTATTTATTCAATGCTTTTGCTTCTACATCTTATTGGTAGTTGCTCGTTCATCCCCAAAATGACCCACTTGTCACACACACACACACACACAACTTGATGCTCCTGGTAACCTTTGAATAGTTTTATGATTCACTGAGATTTAAGGAATTTTCTTTTTAAGCATCTAACTTTTCAAGCTCCTTTTTAGTCCTTCAGCTTCTGGCTCGCCACCTAGCCTTTAGGAGTTATCATTGGATTGGCACTCCCTTTTTTGTTATCTTGTGAAATATATATCTCATATGTTGTTACTAGTTCGATTACCCTGGTGATACTTCGTTAGTTGGTACTAATAGTTCAACTGCTTCCCATTGGCTCTTACAAAAGGAAAAGCTCATGTGTTTTGGATTATTCTGACTTGAAGCCTATTATTGCTTATCTCGTGTAGGGATAACCTTGCTAAACAGCGACGAGGGGACCGGCAGTCATCCGGAAAAAATGTTATATTTTCTAATGCCCCTAAGAATGCAATACCCATGAAGGTTGTACGAAACGGTGACGTGACAAAGTATATGTCATATATTAAGGTAAATCTTTTGGTGCTTAGAATAAATTTTTGCTTCCGCTATGCTGGAGTGGAAATGTAAATAAAGTTCGAGCCATTGCAGTTCTTCTTAACATAATATAACCAATCGTATATCATTTCTGTTTCTAATGCAGTGTCAAGCTTTAATTTTCTTGTTCAGCCCAGTAGCATCGAATTCATTGAGGACGAAAGTAACTGTTAGATATGACATAAATCCAGTTTTGTGAAATCTTTTCCTAGAGGACAATATGTTGAATTTCCGATTGTTGCATCCATCAGCGACAGCCGATAGTAATATACCATGTTCCCCTTATGAGGATGCCATATTGTTGGATGTATCTACCAACAATTGTTTCAATGTACTGCTGATGTTATGCGGATCTGGAATCACAGATTTACTTTTGTGTGCCTATTTTGCAGGTCAGCAGGGCTCAACATGATCTTGTTAAGAGAATGAAACAATCTGGTGATGGCATACAGACAAGACATCTTGTTGGTGTTATTGGTGATATTGATAACTTTCATGTCAAACCATATGAGACATTGATGGAGGATGAGAAACAGAAACTGCACGATCATTGGTCAGTAATAATATCTTAATTTTGTTTGTTTTTACTTTCGATGGGTCTTTTCTTACGTCAAACTATACCCATGCTAGGGTCATTCTGTCATGTAAAGAACTCCCTGCTGCTTTCAAGGCCCGCCGGGAAGAGAAGTTGATTGCTGAGAAATTAAGGAGGTCACTGTGCCTTGAAATTGCAGAAAGGAATATGTCTGAGGTGGAAAAGGTTTGTTATGCCTTACCATTTTGAGCACTTCTACTTTTATATGAAGAACATGATGTGGAATTTACTTCTGTATATGAAAATAAACTGGATTTTTCGCTTAGATGGGTTGAGCGCACATGATGTCAAACTGCTTGCACGTGCATCTCTAACAAATCCTGGACTAGGTTGTAGATGCTTGCTTCAAAAGACATGCTGTTGATAGTATTTGGTACAGCTATACATCTATTGTGCACGAGAATAGCAGGTTTCTTACTACACATTGCTGTCCAATGGGTCATTATACAATTTTATGATGGCAATGTATTAGTAATCATGCAGCACAGTCGGCTTAGGCACCGAGTAAACATGAAAATTTGCTAAGCATTTCTTATTTATTATGTATTCTTTTAAAAGTTATGATTAGTTTCTAACAATCTGCCTTCTAATTTTTTTATGAGAAGGCAGAGCAGTTAGGTGTCAGAACCGCAGAAGTTGGACAAGATGGTGCTTATCGAAATGGTGGCACCTCAGATGGACAGGAAGAACTGGTAGAGCACTCGCCTCAGGATGTGCCGCAATCCGGGAATAATAGCAGCGCAGGTCTTGAAGATGAAGAAGATGCCAATGATACAAGTGATACTACTGATACATCCACAGACTCTCATGACAGCCCAAACACTACAGATCAAGATGGCAATGATACAAGTGATACAGGTACATCCACTGACTCTCATGATGGCCCAAACGTGACAGATCAAGATGTTATGGACATGAATAACACGAATATACCTACCCAGAGTCAGGGTACCTCAGACGAGCAAGATGAAGTTGAAAAGATCAGCAGCACAAGAGCTAAAAGTGGCGACAGCTCAGATGCGCAAGATGAAGCCCCTGTGGATATAAGCTATAGGAACGGAATCTCCCATAGTGATCTAGGCATGGAAGATGATGATATGGAAGATACTAGCTGCAAAGATACAACTCTTCAAGATCATCAAATTCCAGATATGCAATCTCAGGAGCCCAAGGCCATCAGTGATACTATCTCACCTGTTCAAGGCCTCAACAGTTCGAATATGCTAGTTCAAGATTGCAAGAAGACTGGCTATATAGGTTTTCCTATTCATGTTCATGGCGGTTTCGATGAGCGAACTGACGACTTGAAGAACATGTGCTATCCGAGTGCCTCAACTGGACATGACAATCAAAAAGAGATGAATGGCATGATTCTTGATCAAAGAGAGACAGATAATATTACAGTGATGTCCTCTGATAGTACTTTGAGCAGACAAAATAATGTGAAAGGTCCTGAACTAAAATGGCCTGCAAAATGCCAGAAAGAATTATGGCAGTCAGCAGGCCCTGTGGATTCCTTTTACCACCCTCCAGGGAATGGTCTGTATGCACAATCAGGTGCCCTGCAGCTTAAACATCATCTCTCTGGAGAGCCAGCAACTTGTATGGTTGAGTTGGAGGTAGATGACGGACGCAGACAGCAAGCTCAAATCAGTCTTCCTGCTGCACAACCGATGAGCAATTCGGCATCTCTGTTGCAACCATGCACCAACCAGTTAAACAGTGAGCAGCTCCTAAATGGCGCAAGGGGTGTCGGAATGGTCCCCTCTTATTCCCTGGGACACGTGAATGGCATGAAACAGTCTATGGGCATGGGCTTGCATTCCATGACAAACGGACACCTAGCTCAATCTGGTCTGGCCCAGGAGCAGATGCAGTTGCTTGGTGAGAGGCACAGCGGGCTTTACTCGCAGCAAGTTGAGAACAACATCAACATGTATTCCAGTGCAACGCTCTGTACTCAGAACACCTTTCCTATGGTCGAGCCGCAAAGTTTTGCCGGTCACGTGCCTGCGGATCGAGGTCGCAGCTGGTTCCCTGATGAGGACCTACCATCACACAATAATTGGTCTGGAATGGGATCAAACGGCGTCGTTTTAGGCCAGGATCTGCCTGGCGGGGACGGTAGCCTTCTGAGCGTCCTGTCCCAGTACAAGCAGGTATCTTCACGCCCGTTGGGCTCGGACCAGCAGCTCGTTGGAGGAAGGAGGAATCTAGTTCCTCCTCATGGTGCTCAGGGTATGGCTGGAAGTATACTTGCCCCAGCCCCAGATATGTATGGGTACACCCACCAGAATAATGTGGCAAGCAGCCAGGTAGATGGCAATCTGCAATGGGCACATCCCTCTTCCTCCTCTGCTTGCTTCAGGCAGTTTGGTGGAGGTCCCTGGTCAAGATAGCTACCTACCTTTTGAACAAGACATTTGTATAGGTTGTGTCCAATTTATTCCGAGATTGCGGGAGGGGCGGTTTTGTTAGATTGGAGGCATGATTTGTTTGTGTACATAGTGTTGGGAGGTGGCGAGGTGTAGATATGCGAGTTGCGGCGCAGAGAAGAAAGAGAATGAATGAATAAGGGCTTCTTCAGTGCAACTCCATTTGAGGTTTAGATTAGAAGACTTCTTGTTGGAATTTACAGAATAAGGAGATGCTGCCCCGCCAGCCAGCCAGCCAGCCAGGAGTTTGTTTTCTAGTGTCAATGTGACATGGCGAATTCAAGAATTTGACTTCATTTAGTCGTACAATTTTGTCGCTGTACTCTGTCTGTGATGAATATCAGATATGTTGCAATGCCTTTCTCTGGGTTTGACTCAAATTGCTATGCAAAAATCTGTCTCACGCCATATCTAGTGCCGCTACCTTCTTATTTAATTGTTTGAAAGAGACTTCCAAAATTTATGCCATGTTACTCGCATATGACCTAATATTTTATTAGTCAATTTATGGCTCAAAATTCAGGCCATAAGAGGAGGTTTTTTTTTCTCCAAAAAATGACCAGATCTATATTTTATAATAGAAAAATTTGGCACCATCTGACGGACCATAGCGGCGGCGTCCGCCTTCCCTGCATAGACACGTGTCCAAGTGGGCTCACGCCTACCGCCATATGGGTCTTCTTTGATTCTTTCAAAGGAAAAAAATATGGTTCTGGAAGACTGCAACAAGGCGCTCATGTGGGAGAGCCCGAGACGGTTGATCTTTTTAGATTATCATCCGACCAACGCGTAGCACTGTCCTAGCAACCCAAAACATGATAAAAAAATTACATCAAGTACTTAGACCACAAAGGACCATGATACGTCCAATTTGCATCATGATTTCCTACTAATAATTATTATGTTTTTGATCATTATTTCACTTTATGGTACAATTCTTATACCTTTTTTCTCTTATTTTGCATGATTCACATGAAGAGAGAGAATGCCGGCAGCTGGAATTCTGGACCTGAAAGGGGTGAAACAGAAATAGCTATTCTGCACAACTCCAAATGACCTAAAAATTTACGGAGAATTATTTTGAAATATATAAAAAATACTGGCGAAAGAATCAACAGAAGGGGGCCCACCAGGAAGCCACAAGCCTGGGGGGCGTGCCCCCTGGCTTGTGGGGCCCCTGGCAGGCCTCTGGCCCCCTCCTTCTGCTATATGAAGCCATTTGCCCTAGAAAAAAAATAAGAAGAAGACTTTCGGGACGAAGCGACGCCGTCTCGAGGCGAAACTTGGGCAGGAGCTATTTTGCTCTCCGGCGGAGCGATTCCGCCGGGGATACTTCCCTCCGGGTGGGGGAAATCGAAGCCATCGACATCACCAACGATCCTCTCATCGTGGGAGGACCAATCTTCATCAACATCTTTACCAGCACCATCTCATCTCAAACCCTAGTTCATCTCTTGTATTCAATCTTTGTCTCAAAACTTCAGATTGGTACCTGTGGGTTGCTAGTAGCGTTGATTACATCTTGTAGTTGATGCTAATTGGTTTATTTGGTGGAAGATTATATGTTCAGATCCTTAATGCTATTCAATACCCCTCTGATTTTGAACAAGAATATGATTTGTGAGTAGTTACTTTTGTTCTTGAGGACATGGGAGAAGTCCTTGTCATAAGTAATCATGTGAATTTGGTATTCGTTCGATATTTTGATGCTATGTATGTTGTGATTCCTTTAGTGGTGTCGTGTGAACGTCGACTACATGACATTTCACCATCTTTGGGCCTAAGGGAAGGCATTGTGGAGTAGTAATTAGATGATGGGTTGCTAGAGTGACAGAAGCTTAAACCCTAGTTTATGCGCTATTCCGTAAGAGGCTGATTTGGATCCATATGTTTCATGCTATGGTTAGAGTTATCTTAATTCTTCTTTCGTAGTTGCGGATGCTTGCGAGAGGGGGTAATCATAAGTGGGAGGCTTGTTCAAGTAAGAACAACACCCAAGCACCGGTCCACCCACATATCAAATTATCAAAGTAGCGAACGCGAATCAAACAAACATGATGAAAGTGACTAGATGAAATTCCCATGTGTCCTCGAGAACGCTTTGCTTATTATAAGAGTTCATTTCGGCTTGTCCTTTGCTATAAAAAAGATTGGGCCACCTTGCTGCACTTTATTATACTTGTTACTTGTTACTTGTTACGAATTATCTTGCTATCAAAACTATCTGTTACCGCTACTTTCAGTACTTACAGAGAATACCTTGCTAAAAACCGCTTGTCATTTCCTTCTGCTCCTCGTTGGGTTCGAAACTCTTACTTATCGAAAGGACTACGATTGATCCCCTATACTTGTGGGTCATCAAGACTCTTTTCTGGCGCCGTTGCCGGGAGTGAAGCACCTTTGGTGAGTGGAATTTGGTAAGGAAACATTTATATTACATGCTGAAATTTACTGTCACTTGTCACTATGGAAAGTAATCCTTTGAGGGGCTTGTTCGGGGTATGTTCACCTCGACCGGAAGCATTGAGAGTTGCTCCTCAACCTATTGAACCTACTGAAAATATTTATTATGAAATTCCTTCGGGTATGGTAGAGAAACTGGTAGCTAATCCTTATGCAGGAGATGGAACGGTACATCCTGATATGCACTTAATCTATGTGGATGAAATTTGTGGATTGTTTAAGCTTGCAGGTCTATCCAGAGATGAAGTTAAGAAGAAGGTATTCCATTTATCTTTGGAGGGAAAGGCATTGACATGGTATAGGCTATGTGATGATACTAAAACATGGGACTTGAACCGGTTGAAGCTGGAATTCCACCAGAAATTTTATCCTATGCATTTGGTTCATCGTGATCGGAATTATATATATAATTTTTGGCCTCGTGAAGGAGAAAGTATCGCTCAAGCTTGGGGGAGGCTTAAGTATATGTTGCACACATGCCCCAATCATGAGCTCTCAAGAGAAATAATTCTTCAAAACTTTTATGCTCGGCTTTCTCATAATGATCAATCCATGCTTGATACTTCTTCTGCTGGCTCCTTTATGAAGAGAACTATTGAATTCAGATGGGATCTTCTGGAAAGAATTAATCGTAACTCTGAAGATTGGGAAATCGACAAAGGTAATGAGTCAGGTATAAATCTTGAGTTTGATTGTGTTAAATCTTTTATGGAAATAGATGCTTTTCATAAGTTTAGTACTAAATATGGACTTGACTCTGAGATAGTAGCTACCTTTTGTGAATCTTTTGCTGCTCATGTTGATCTCCCTAAGGAAAAATGGTTTAAATATCATCCACCTATTGAATTGAATAAAAAACCTGTTAGTGTTAAAGAAGAAACAATTGTTTACCATGTTGATCCAGTTGTGCCTACTGCTTATATTGAGAAACCTCCTTTCCCTGTTAGGATTAAGGAACATGCTAAAGCTTCAACTGTGGTTAATAAGAGTAATATTAGAGCACCTAGACCTTCTGAACAAATTAAAGTTGAACCTAATATTGGAATGGTTAAAGATCTTTTGGTTGATAATATTGATGGACATGTCATATATTTCTGTGATGAAGCAACTAGAATTGCTAAACCAGACACTAAAGATAAAAACAAACCTTTAATTGGCATGCCTGTTATTTCTGTTAAAATTGGAGATCATTGCTATCATGGTTTATGTGATATTGGTGCTAGTGTGAGTGCTATTCCGTTTACTCTCTATCAAGAAGTCATGAATGATATTGCACCTGTTGAGATTGAAGATATTGATGTTACTATTAAGCTTGCAAATAGAGATACTATTTCACCACTTGGGATTGTTAGAGATGTTGAAGTCTTGTGTGGTAAGATCAAATATCCTACTGATTTTCTTGTTCTTGGATCACCACAAGATGATTTTTGTCCCATTATATTTGGTAGACCTTTCTTGAATACAGTTAATGCCAAGATCAATTGCACTAAAGAAATTGTCAGTGTTAATTTTGGTGAGATGTCTCATGAGTTTAATTTCTCTAAGTTTCGTAGACAACCTCATGATAAAGAATTACCTAATAAGGATGAAATTATTGGTCTTGCTTCTATTGCTGTGCCTCCTACTGATCCTTTAGAACAATATTTGCTAGACCATAAGAATGATATGCATATGAATGAAAGAAATGAAATAGATGAGCTGTTCTTTAAACAAGCACCTATCCTTAAACATAATTTGCATGTTGAAACCTTGGGAGATCCACCTCCACCCAAGGGTGATCCTGTGTTTGAATTAAAGCAATTACCTGAAACTCTTAAATATGCTTATCTTGATGAAAAAAAGATATATCCTATTATTATTAGTGCTAACCTTTCAGAGCATGAAGAAAAGAGATTACTTAAAACTCTGAAGAAGCACCGTGCTGCTATTGGATATACTCTTGATGATCTTAAGGGCATTAGTCCCACTTTATGTCAGCATAAAATTCATATGGAGCCAGATGCCAAACCCGTTGTTGATCATCAAAGAAGGCTGAATCCTAGAATGAAGGATGTAGTAAGAACTGAAATATTAAAGCTTCTGGAGGCAGGTATAATTTATCCCATAGCTGATAGTAGATGGGTAAGTCCTGTTCATTGTGTTCCTAAGAAAGGAGGTATTACCGTTGTTCCTAATGATAAAAATGAACTCATTCCACAAAGAATTGTAACTGGTTATAGGATGGTAATTGATTTCAGGAAATTAAATAAAGCTACTAGGAAAGATCATTACCCCTTGCTTTTTATTGATCAAATGTTAGAAAGATTATCTAAGCATACACACTTTTGCTTCCTAGATGGTTATTCTGGTTTCTCTCAAATACCTGTGTCACCTGAAGATCAAGAGAAAACCACCTTTACTTGTCCTTTTGGAACTTATGCTTATCATCGTATGCCTTTTGCTTTATGTAATGCACCTGCTACCTTTCAAAGATGTATGACTGCTATATTCTCTGACTTTTGTGAAAAGATTGTTGAGGTTTTCATGGATGATGTTTCCGTTTACGGAACTTCTTTTGATGATTGCTTGAGCAACCTTGATCGAGTTTTGCAGAGATGTGAAGAAACTAATCTTGTCTTGAATTGGGAGAAGTGCCACTTTATGGTGAATGAAGGTATAGTCGTTGGGCATAAAATTTCTGAAAGAGGTATTGAAGTTGATAAAGCTAAAGTTCATGCTATTGAGAAAATGACATGTCCTAAAGATATCAAAGGTATAAGAAGTTTCCTCGGTCATGCTGGTTTTTATAGAAGGTTTATAAAAGACTTCTCTAAAATTTATAGGCCTCTTACTAATCTCTTGCAAAAAGATGTTCCATTTGTTTTTGATGATGATTGCGTAGAAGCCTTTGAAGTACTTAAGAAAGCCTTGATTTCTGCACCTATTGTTCAATGATACGTCTCCAACGCATCTATAATTTTTGATTGTTCCATGCTATTATAGTATCAATCTTGGATGTTTTTATATGCAATTATATATCATTTTTTGGGACTAACCTATTAACCTAGTGCCCAGTGCCAGTTGCTGTTTTCTGCTTGTTTTTGGCTTTTCAGAGAATCTGTACCAAACAAAGTCCAAATGCCACGAAACATTTTGGAGATTTTTTTTCTGGACAAAAGAGACCTTGGAAGCTTCGGGAGGAGGCCAGAAGCCTCACGGAGGCTTCACAAGGCAACAGGGCGCGCCCCAGGGGGGCGCGCCGTGTTGCCTTATGGGGCCCACGTGACTCCGTTTGACCTAATTCCACTTCTATAAATTCACAAATATTGGGAAACCAACAGAGAGCCAGAAGAGAAAACCTTTCCACCGCCGCAAGCCTCTGTTCTTCCGCGATCCCATCTGGAGGCCTTTTTCCGGTACTCTGCCGGAGGGGGAATCGATTACGGAGGGCTTCTACATCAACCTTGCTGCCCTTCCGATGATGTGTGAGTAGTTTACCACAAACCTACGGGTCCATAGCTAGTAGCTAGATGGCTTCTTCTCTCTCTTTGATCTTCAATACCATGTTCTCCTTGATGTTCTTGGAGTTCTATTCGATGTAATCTTCTTTTGCGGTGTGTTTGTTGGGATCTGATGAATTGTGAGTTTATGATCATATTATTCATGAGAAATATTTGAGTCTTCTCTGAACTCTTTTATGCATGATTAAATATAGGCTTGTATTTCTCTCCGATCTATCGATTTGGTTTGGCCTACTAGATTGATTTACCTTGCAATGGGAGAGGTGCTTTGTGATGGGTTCAATCTTGCGGTGCTCAATCCCAGTGACAGAAGGGGACATGACATGTATTTGTATTGTTGCCATTAAGGATAAAAAGATGGGGTTTATTCATATTGCTTGAATTTGCTTCTCTACATCATGTCATCTTGCTTAAGGCGTTACTCTGTTTTTATTAACTTAATACTCTAGATGCATGCTGGATATCGGTAGATGAGTGGAGTAATAGTAGTAGATGCAGGCAGGAGTCGGTCTACTTGTCTCGGACGTGATGCCTATATACATGATCATTGCCATGAATCCGTCATAATTATTTGCTTTTCTATCAATTGCCCAATAGTAATTTGTTTACCCACCGTATGTTTCTGTGCTCGAGAGAGAAGCCTCTAGTGAAAACTATGGCCCCCGGGTCTATCTTTATCATATAAAAAACCTAAAAATACCTTGCTGTAATTTATTTAATTTTATTTTTATTAGTATTTTAGTTTATCTATTTATCTCTATCAGACTTAATCCTTGCAAGTAACCGCTAAGAGGATTGACAACCCTCTTATTCGCGTTGGGTGCAAGTGTTTGCTTTTCTGTGTGTAGGTGCTGTTCACTGGATTTTGCTTGGTTCTCCTACTGGATTGATAACCTTGGTTCTTAACTGAGGGAAATACTTATCTCTACTGTACTGCATCATCCTCTCCTCTTCGGGAAAATACCAACGCAGACTACAAGTAGCATTCAACCACCTGATTGGAACCTACCCTTTGAAATTATGTGTGATGCTAGTGATTATGCTGTTGGTGCTGTTCTAGGACAAAGAGTTGATAAGAAATTAAATGTTATCCATTATGCTAGTAAAACTCTAGACAGTGGTCAAAGAAATTATGCTACTACTGAGAAAGAATTTTTAGCAGTTGTGTTTGCATGTGATAAATTCAGATCTTACATTGTTGATTCCAAAGTTATTATTCATACTGATCATGCTGCTATTAAATATCTTATGGAAAAGAAAGATGCCAAACCTAGACTTATTAGGTGGGTTCTTCTGCTACAAGAATTTGATTTGCATATTGTTGATAGAAAGGGAGCTGAGAATCCCGTAGCTGATAACTTGTCTAGAATGGAAAATGTTCTTGATGACCCACTTCCTATTAATGATGATTTTCCTGATGAACAATTAGCTGTGATAAATGCTTCTCATAACGCACCTTGGTATGCAGACTATGCTAATTACATTGTTGCTAAATATATACCACCTAGTTTCACATACCAACAAAAGAAAAAAATCTTCTTTGATTTAAGACATTACTTTTGGGATGACCCACACTTATATAAAGAAGGAGTAGATGGTATTATTAGACGTTGTGTACCTGAGCATGAACAGGAACAAATCCTACGTAAGTGTCACTCTGAGGCATTTGGAGGACACCATGCGGGAGACATAACTGCACACAAGGTATTACAATTTGGTTTTTATTGGCCTACTCTTTTCAAGGATGCACGTCAGTTTGTCCTTTCTTGTGATGAATGTCAGAGAATTGGTAATGTTGGTAGATGTCAGGAAATGCCTATGAATTATTCACTTGTTATTGAACCATTTGATGTTTGGGGTTTTGATTATATGGGACCTTTTCCTAAATCCAATGGGTATACTCATATTTTGGTTGCTGTTGATTATGTTACTAAGTGGGTAGAAGCTATTCCAACTAGTAGTGCTGATCATAAGACTTCCATTAAAATGCTTAAAGAAGTTATATTTCCGAGGTTTGGAGTCCCTAGATATTTAATGACTGATGGTGGTTCACATCTTATTCATGGTGCTTTCCGTAAATTGCTTGCTAAATATGATGTTAATCATAGAATTGCATCTCCTTATCATCCTCAGTCTAGTGGTCAAGTTGAATTAACTAATAGAGAAATAAAATTGATTTTGCAAAAGACCGTTAATAGATCCAGAAAGAATTGGTCTAAGAAACTTGATGATGCATTATGGGCTTACAGATCTGCTTATAAAAATCCTATGGGTATATCTCCATATAAAATGGTTTATGGAAAAGCATGTCATTTACCTCTTGAGTTAGAACATAAAGCATATTGGGTAATTAAAGAACTCAACTATGATTTTAAACTTGCCGGTGAAAAGAGGTTATTTGATATTAACTCTTTAGATGGATGGAGAACTCAAGCTTATGAAAATGCCAAGTTGTTTAAAGAAAAAGTTAAAAGATGGCATGATAAGAGAATTCAAAAACGAGAATTCAAAGTAGGTGACCATGTTCTGTTATACAATTCTCGTTTAAGATTTTTTGCAGGAAAACTTCTCCTAAATGGGAAGGCCCGTATATCATCGAGGAAGTTTATCACTCCGGAGCCATCAAAATAAACAACTCCGAAGGCAATAATCCAAGAGTGGTTAATGGGCAAAGAATTAAACATTATATCTCAGGTACGCCCATTAATGTTGAAACTAATATTATTCAAACAATTACACCGGAAGAGCACATAGAGGAAACCTTCCGGAACGCTCCAGAATCCCGAAAAGGAGTAGGCATGTGGTACGGTAAGTAAACCGACTCCAAAACTTCCATAAAAGTACTTTCTATCCGTTTTGGAATATATAAAAATTTAGGAAAATAACAAACAATCCGAAAAGTGCACGAGGAGGCGACAAGCCTGGGGGGGCGCCCTACCCCCCAGGGCGCGCCTACCAGGCTTGTGGCGCCCTCGTGGACTTTCCCGACTCCGTTTTTCTTCCATATTACTTGTTTTGCACGGGAAAAATTCATTATATATACTCACGGGTGTTTTGACCACCGTATCGCAAGTTTCTCCTCTGTTCTTGTTTCGGGCTATTTTTCTGACAGATCTAGATCGCCATGGCTCCCCGAAGACTCCGTACCAAGCACCGGATTGCTCAACCTTCACCCGGCAAATGTCCTTTCAGCGAAGTATATTATGAGTGGTCGTCCGGAGAGGAGGATATTGCTATGGAGGAGGAACCGGGGAAGGTCGTAGAAGACCGGATTCAAGAAGAAGAAGATCAAGCCATGCTCAGGAAGGAAGCACCAGAAAAGGGAGATTCATGGCAAACTCTTTATGATAATTTTCCCCCATCTGCAATTGATACACTAAAAGTTTTTGAAGCAATTTGTGCTCAAAATACGTCGCTTACCCGTGAAGTTATTGTGTTAGAGGAGCAGAATCGTGCTCTTCGGAGGATTAATGGAAATTTGGAGTACTTGCTGAAGCTGAAGGACAAGCCCACCACTTCATCACCACCATCACCCAAGAAGGAGATTTTAGTACATGGGTATGGGCACCACCCTTGGCTTGTGCCAAGCTTGGGGGAGGTGCCCCGGTATCGTATCACCATCACTTTTCATCATCATTATCTATCCTAGTTCGATCCTTAGTTATTTCGTGATTTAGAAGAATAAAGTTTTAGTATGATTTAGTTTTGAGTGCTTGCTTTGTGATCTATCTATCTATGTAATCGTGTGTGAAAGCTATATAATAAAGAGTAGTTTGAGTTGAGTGTTTTGCTTTTGATGATCCAATCTTAGAAATAAATAACGAATAAAAGTAAGATCATATGCTAATCCCATGGGGAGTAATGACTTCACATAAAAGAGGTATAATTGATAAAACTTGTTGGAAGTTGACAAACATAGCATTGGTCATTGTTGCAATTCATGAAAAAGTAATAAAGGAAGAGAGGTCTCACATATAAATACACTATCTTGGACATCTTTTATGATTGTGAGCCCCCATTAAATATTCTATGTCAATTAGTCGACGTTGGACAAGGAAGACAACGTAGTGGGTTATGTTTGCTTATATTCACATAGAAGTCATATTGTTTTGGATCCTCTAACATGTGGTGCTTGCCCCCTATCTTTTGCTACCCAAAATTCCGCACTAAGTAGAGATACTACTTGTGCATCCAAAAACCCTTAAACCCAGTTTCATGCCATGAGAGTCCACCATATCTACCTATGGATTGAATAAGATCCTTCAAGTAAGTTGTCATCGGTGCAAAGCAATAAAAATTGCTCCTAAACATGTATGAACTTTTATTGTAAGGGAAAATAAGCTTTGTACGATCTTGTGATTGTGGAGCAATAAAAGCGACAGACTGCATAATAAAGGTCGCTATCACAAGGGGCAATATAAAGTGACGTTCCTTTACATTAAGAGCTTGCACATCCAAAAACAAAGAGCGCATGACAACCTCTACTTCCCTCTGCTAAGGGCCTATCTTTTACTTTATGTATTTACTTTCATGCAAGAGTCAATAGTATTCTCCTCTATTCCGTTTTTATTTTCTCTCTTGGCAAGCATCATATTGTGGGGATTGATCCATGCATATATATCCAGTTGGATATAAGTGATCATTAGTTATTATTGTTGACATTACCCTTGAGGTAAATACGTTGGGAGGCGAAATTATAAGCCCCTATCTTTCTATGTGTTCGACTGAAACTTTTGCTTCATAAGTATGTCGTGAGTGTCAGCAATCATAGAAGACTAAATGATAGTTGAGTATGTGAACTTGCTAAACAAAGCTCTTACATAGACTCTTTCTGATAATATGATGAATTGCAATTGCTTCAGTGACTGAGATCATAGTTTGTTAGTTTTCAATTTGGTTTATGGTTCATACTTTAACTTGTGGATGAATTGTCGCTTTTTCATGAGAAGTTTTATGATGATATATTGTTGTTATAATAAAGATCATGATGCTCCATGGCCGTATTTTATTTTTATCGATGCCTCTCTATCTAAAACATGTGGTCATGATTATCGATTTCGGCTTTCGCTTGAGGACAAGCGAGGTCTAAGCTTGGGGGAGTTGATACGTCCAATTTGCATCATGATTTCCTACTAATAATTATTATGTTTTTGATCATTATTTCACTTTATGGTACAATTTTTATGCCTTTTCTCTCTTATTTTGCATGATTCACATGAAGAGGGAGAATGCCGACAGCTGGAATTCTGGACCTGAAAGGGGTGAAACAGAGATAGCTATTTTGCACAACTCCAAATGACCTAAAAATTTACGGAGAATTATTTTGGAATATATAAAAAATACTGGCGAAAGAATCAACAGAAGGGGGCCCACCAGGAAGCCACAAGCCTGGGGGGCGCGCCCCCTGGCTTGTGGGGCCCCTGGCAGGCCTCTAGCTCCTCCTTCTGCTATATGAAGCCATTTGCCCTAGAAAAAAAATAAGAAGAGGACTTTCGGGACGAAGCGCCGCCGTCTCGAGGCGGAACCTGGGCAGGAGCTATTTTGCTCTCCGGCGGAGCGATTCCACCGGGGACACTTCCCTCCGGGAGGGGGAAATCGAAGCCATCGACATCACCAACGATCCTCTCATCATGGGAGGACCAATCTGCATCAACATCTTCACCAGCACCATCTCATCTCAAACCCTAGTTCATCTCTTGTATTCAATCTTTGTCTCAAAACCTCAGATTGGTACCTGTGGGTTGCTAGTAGTGTTGATTACATCTTGTAGTTGATGCTAGTTGGTTTATTTGGTGGAAGATTATATGTTCAGATCCTTAATGCTATTCAATACCCCTCTGATTTTGAACATGAATATGATTTGTGAGTAGTTACTTTTGTTCTTGAGGACATGGGAGAAGTCTTGTCATAAGTAATCATGTGAATTTGGTATTCGTTCAATATTTTGATGCTATGTATGTTGTGATTCCTTTAGTGGTGTCGTGTGAACGTCGACTACATGACACTTCACCATCTTTGGGCCTAAGGGAAGGCATTGTGGAGTAGTAATTAGATGATGGGTTGCTAGAGTGACAGAAGCTTAAACCCTAGTTTATGCGCTATTCCGTAAGGGGCTGATTTGGATCCATATGTTTCATGATATGGTTAGAGTTATCTTAATTCTTCTTTCGTAGTTGCGGATGCTTGCGAGAGGGGGTAATCATAAGTGGGAGGCTTGTTTAAGTAAGAACAGCACCCAAGCACCGGTCCACCCACATATCAAATTATCAAAGTAGCGAACGCGAATCAAACAAACATGATGAAAGTGACTAGCTGAAATTCCCATGTGTCCTCGAGAACGCTTTGCTTATTATAAGAGTTCATTCCGGCTTGTCCTTTGCTATAAAAAGGATTGGGCCACCTTGCTGCACTTTATTATACTTGTTACTTGTTACTTGTTACGAATTATCTTGCTATCAAAACTATCTGTTACCGCTACTTTCAGTACTTGCAGAGAATACCTTGCTGAAAACCGCTTGTCATTTCTTTCTGCTCCTCGTTGGGTTTGACACTCTTACTTATCGAAAGGACTACAATTGATTCCCTATTCTTGTGGGTCATCAGACCACTACCGCAGTCAGAACACGATGTCGTTATCGTGGCCCTACGAGAGCCGGTCCGGCTTTGTTGACGACATTCGAGAAATCTCCATGAAGGTGACCATAAGGACCAACGCCTAAGATCCGCGTCCCTACTAGAACTGACCCGGCCTTGTCAATGATGGCATGTAAGTCTTTGTGCACGTGACCCTAAGAATCAACGCCCTAGAGTCACAGTCGTTGTCACTGAACCCTTGAAACAATTCCAAGCGCCTGTTGATTGATACGTCTCCAACGTATCTATAATTTTTGATTGTTCCATGCTATTATATTATCAATCTTGGATGTTTTATATACATTTACAAGCAATTATATATCATTTTTTGGGACTAACCTATTAACTTAGTGCCCAGTGCCAGTTGCTCTTTTTTTGCCTGTTTTTGGTTTTCCAGAATATCAGTACCAAACGAAGTCCAAATGCCACGAAACTTTTTGGAGATTTTTTTCTGGACATAACAAACACTAGAAGCTTCGGGAGAGGACCAGAAGACAGAGGAGGTGGCCACGAGCCACCAGGGCGCGCCTGGGGGGGCAGGCGCGCCCTGGTGCCTCGTGGGCCCACCTCTACCCCTTTTGACCTAATTCCACCTCTATAAATTCTCAAAAATCTGGAAACCAACAGAGGAGTCCACGAAATACTTTTTCCGCCGCCGCAAGCTTTTGTTCTCGAGAGATCCCATCTGGGGGCCTTTTCCGGCACTCCGTCGGAGGGGGATTCGATCACGGAGGGGCTCTACATCAACATTGCTACCCTTCCGATGATGCGTGAATAGTTTACCACAGACCTTCGGGTCCATAGTTAGTAGCTAGATGGCTTCTTCTCTCTTTTTGATCTTCAATACAATGTTCTCCTCGATGTTCTTGGAGTTCTATCCGATGTAATCACTTTTTGCCGTGTGTTTGTTGGGATCCGATGAATTGTGAGTTTATGATCAGATTATCCATGAATATTATTTGAGTCTTCTCTGAACTCTTTTATGCATGATTATTATAGCTTCGTATTTCTCTCCGATCTATTGATTTGGTTTGGCCAACTAGATTGATTTATCTTGCAATGAGAGAGGTGCTTTGTAATGGGTTCGATCTTGCGGTGCTCAATCCCAGTGACAGAAAGGGACATGACACGTATGTATCGTTGCTATTAAGGGTAAAAAGATGGGTTTATTCATGCGTGAGTTTACTTTGTCTACATCATGTCATCTTGCTTAAGGAGTTACTCCGTTCTTTATGAACTTAATACACTAGATGCATGCTGGATAGCGGTCGATGTGTGGAGTAATAGTAGTAGATGCAGAATCATTTCGGTCTACTTGTCTCGGACGTGATGCCTATATACATGATCATTGCCTTGGATATCGTCATGATTATTTGCTTTTCTATCAATTGCCCAACAGTAATTTGTTTACCCACCGTATGCTATTTTTAAGAGAGAAGCCTGTAGTGAAAACTATGGCCCCCGGGTCTACGTCTATCATATATTAAAAATCCTAAAAATATCTTGCTGCAATTTTAATTAATTTATTTTATTTTATATTTTAGTTCTATCTATCTATCTATCACCATACAATTTAATCTTGCAATTAACCGCCGAGGGATTGACAACCCCTTGTTTGCGTTGGGTGCAAGGATTTGTTGTTTTGTGTGCCGGTACTGTTAACGAGGTGTTGCGTGATTCTCCTACTGGATTGATAACCTTGGTTTCATAACTGAGGGAAATACTTATCTCTACTGTACTGCATCATCCTCTCCTCTTCGGGGAAATCCCAACGCAGCTCACAAGTAGCAGTGATACGTCTCCAACGTATCTATAATTTTTTATTGTTTCATGCTATTATATTTTCAATCTTGGATACTTTATATGCTTTATATGTAATTTTATATCATTTTTGGAACTAACCTATTAACTCAGTGCCTAGTGTCAGTTGCTGTTTTTTGTCCAGTTTTTGGTTTTCCAGGAAATCAGTACCAGACAATGTCCAAACGGAATAAAACCTTTAAAATGAGTTTTTCTGGACAAGAAGGGACCCTAAAAGTCTCGGGAGGAGGCCAGAAGACGTACGGGAGAGCCACGAGCTCACCTGGCATGCCCCACGCAGCTCATGGGTCCCACGCAGCTTCGTTTGACCTAATTCCACTTCTATAAATTCCCATATATTCCGAAACCAACAGAGAGCCACCCGAAATAACTTTTCTGCCGCCGCAAGCTTCTGTTCTTCCGCGATCCGATCTGGAGGCCTTTTTCGATAATCTGCTGGAGAGGGAATCGATCACGGAGGGCTTCTACATCAACCTTGTTGCCCTTCCGATGATGTGTGAGTAGTTTATCACAGACCTACGGGTCCATAGCTAGTACCTAGATGGCTTCTTCTCTCTCTCTTTGATCTTCAATACAAAATTCTCCATGATCTCCATGGAGTTCTATTCGATGTAATCTTCTTTTGCGGTGTGTTTGTTGGGATCCGATGAATTGTGGGTTTATGATCAGATTATTCATTGAAAGTAATTGAGTGTTTTCTGAACTTTATTATGCATGATTGTTATAGCTTTGTATTTCTCTCCGGTGTATCCGTTTGGTTTGGCTAACTAGATTGATTTATCTTCAGTGGGAGAGGTGCTTTGTGATGGGTTCAATCTTGCGGTGCACCCAGTGACAGTAGGGTTAGCGAGGCACGTATTTGTATTGTTGCCATTAAGGATAAAACGACGGGGTTTATTCATATTGCTTGGGTTTACTTTGTCTACATCATATCATCATACTTCATGCATTACTCTGTTTGTTATGAACTTGATACGTAGAGAGGCAACCATAGAAGCGCTCTCGAAGTGGAGTAATAGTAGATGCAGGCAGGAGTCGGTCTACTTGTCACGGACGTGATGCCTATACATGATCATTGCCATGAATAACATCATAACTATGCGCTTTTCTATCAATTGCCCAACAGTAATTCGTCTACCCACCGTATGCTATGTTTCGAGAGAGAAGCCTCAATTTATATATCTATCACTATTAGAGTTAATCCTTGCAAGTAACGAGTTCAAGGGGATTGACAACCTTTTGCCCGCATTGGGTGCAAGTATTTTCTCTTGTGTGTGCATGTAATGTTTGACTAGGATTAGCTTGGTTCTCCTATTGGTTCGATAACCTTGGTTCTCACCGAGGGAAATACTTATCGCTACTATATTGCTTCACCCTTCCAATTCGGGGGAAAACCCAACGCAGCTCACAAGTAGCACCCGGCACCAATTCTCGTTGTCGCGCAGACACAACAAGAAACCCTAACATCGCCATCCCAATGAGATGCATTAATCTATGCCAGAGCTACATCGATTTCGCCCGATGAATAAAAGAACTCGAGGAGGATCTGAACCTGAAAGACCAGCTCGAAGATGAAGTGCCACCATCAACCCGGGTCTCGTCCCTTCAAGGAAAAAACCCCTAACATAAGCTACTAGTCGGAGCCGAGGCACCCGGATCCCCCTTCCCCACCACTAGCTGCCTAAGTGGCAGGCAAAAGGATGAGTGCCCTGACCACCATTGTTTAAACCGGATAATCTCAGATACTCCCTCTTGTTTCTACTATTGTCTATTGGCAAACACCATTACATGCAAAAGTTACAAAGACCTATTCAAGATAACATATCCAAGGCATCCATCATTAACATATTCAAGATAAGCCCTATTGGCATCACCAAAGCCATCCATGTGGGCTTGGCTCCTAAATGTTCATGCGCGTGTAATACTTCATTAAAATACCCAATTACAACCCAAGGAAGATTGCTTGAACTAGCGACGCTACATAACATGTCCCATGTCTTGTACCTTTCCCGCACTTGTGCTTCTCCGTAAACAAAAGTAATTCTAGCCGGTACTAGACCTAGATCACCGACCACTACATCAATGTGATATTAGTAGTAACCAATAATTCCAAACTTTATTGAATCATTCCAAAAAACTTCTACCCATACTACTACAACATAACTTCTATAAAAACCTAATGGTGGTGCCAAATCTTCAATTTGTGATCCATCAATCTCTGTCTCCAAAATTCAAAGCATCGTCGCGGCAAAATTGATTCATCATCTCACAAAGCTCACGAGCTTGCCCGCCCCACAACAGTTCCATACTAGGAGACTCATTGTGCCCGGCGCTACCCCCCCTGGGACCCCGCCGATTGCGCACCATTGAGTTTACCGTTCTAGCTTCCTTTCTTGCTACTACCCGTCTCTGAAATGTTGCCTTTCTTATCTCTTTTCGGATCCTGTTTCGGTCATGGGCTAGGGGGCACCGCCGGTGGTCGCAACGCCAGAGTCCCCTTGCCTTGAGTGTTCCCAGCAATAAGTGTTGAATTGTTCGCCGGAACAAGTTGCGTCGAGGGAGCCACACTGTCTTCATATGTGCGCTTCGTGTTCAGATTAACATCATTCATTTGAGCATCTGGATCTTCCTCATGAGAATACTCATTCTCCTAACCATCTCTTCCTCCACCGATGCATAAAAAGAATCTCTCCTGCATCCATCACGACTAGCACTAGTTGCACCACCGCCCCGGTATCCCCTTCTCGCAGGCATTGAGCCTTGACGCATGCTCCAAAGTAGCACAAAGATTTTTGTATATCAAAGCCGATCGGGGGGATGAGTCCCATTACCACATTCCTTAAATTCATGCCCCATCATTCTGCAAACTTGGCACCAGTTCGGCAACCTCTCATACTTGACTGCAAAAATTTGTATTTTACCACCCCTGACCAGAGAGGTGTCCTTCGTCAGTAGTTTTCCTACATCAAATCTGGCCCTAGCTTTGAAGAAATTCTCCTTGAAATCAAATGAAGCAGTTTCAGATGCGACATACTTCCCAATCTTCGAGGCATGGTATATGATCATCCCATGGTAGTCGTCTGTAAGATCATGAATTTGAGTCCAAATCTCAAAGGCGAACAACTCAATGGAGGATGGTTTGGTGAGTCCATCATAGGGAGTCATCAAGACTAGGTTCCCCATGAATTGCCACGGGCTGCCCTGGGTCACCGATTCCCAGTCTCCCAAACACTTAACTACACCACGAACATACTTTCATCAAGGACGTGGATCTTGACATCCCGAGCTAGATCCCAAGCCGCCCTCATGTTCCTGAAAAACCAATATCTACCAAACCCTTTGTCCATATGAACCCGAACGATAATCATCCAGCGCAAATCCTCTTCCGCCGGGGGTTGTTCCTCCTAAAAAACAACATCATCAAGGTCTACCTCATTGAGATATAGGTCACGCATCATATCATCGAGCTTCTCCTTCTCGAACATCCCATACGAAGACCCCTGATCCCTACCCGCCATGAGGTTGGTTGGGGCTGATCCGATCCAAGAATACACATGGAAAAAAAGGTCTCACCTCCCTAGTGCCCCATCGTCGTTCGACAATGTCGGGAAGTGGTACCAGACCACCCATTGGTCAACCCGAGAGGGACGACGAACGAGGGTTACCGAAGAAGGAGGAAGACAAGCTCAGCGTCGGCATGCCGAGGAGAGAAGAGAAACCCTAATGAGAGGGGAAACTGCTAGCCGCCGATACACATTTTTTTTTTGAGAAATAGCCGCCGATACGATACACATGAAGATTCGAAATGGTTGCAGTAAATACTTAACAGTTTGGGTAACTGGAATTGGAACCCAAAATTTGGCCCAACCCAAAATATCAATCCAATTACTGTAGAAAGGAAGCCTCTCTCACTCTCCACCGCAAAACTCTCTCTTTTATTTTTTGCTCTCGCTCTCCTGCCTTCATCTCCCTCGCCGCCGCCGCCGCCGCCTGCTGATCTGCTAGGGTTAGGGTTTGCGGCCGGAGCGGAGAGGAGGAGATCCCTCGGATTCGATTGAAGCGGCCGGCGTGCTCGAAGAGAAGAAGAGGCGATGGACGCGCAGCGTGCTCTGCTTGACGCGCTCATGGGTTCGTCGCGGGACCTGACGGAGGAGGAGAAGAAGGAGCACCGGGAGGTGGCGTGGGACGACCCCGACGTGTGCGCCCCCTACATGGCCCGCTTCTGCCCCCACGACCTCTTCATCAACACCAAGAGCAACCTCGGAGTATGCCCAAAGATCCACGACCCAGCACTCAAGCAAAGGTTTTGATTCTTTCTTTCCCCGATTTCGATTTCGATTTCTTCCGATTCACCCCCCCCTACCCACAAAATCTTATGCCCAAAGATGTTCTATGCAGCTTCGAGACCTCCCCCCGCTACGCCGCCGCCCTCCCCAAATTCGAGGCCGAGCTCGCCCACCGCTGCGAGAGGCTGGTCAGTTCCTCTTCTTCCCCCCGCACACACAGATTTTGCATCTACTATGCATGTATTTGTTGCGGTTGAATTATCTATCCAGATTCCAACATTTTCTTTCCGCTGCTGCAGGTGCAGGACCTGGATAAGAAGATCAGGCGCGGCCGCGACAGGCTGGCGCAGGACGTCGTGGAGGTGCCGCCCCCTGCCGCCCACGCCGAAAAGGTCGAGCAGCTCGCCATTCTCGAAGAGAAGATTAAGAAGCTGCTGGAGCAAATCGAACAGCTCGGCGACACCGGCAAGATTGACGAGGCCACGGCGCTCATGAGGAAGGTACTACAGCACTTACCCACTCACAAAACCCCCCTGACTGTCATTCTGTTTGCTGATTACAGCACTAGCTAACCGATGTCCCTGTTCCTTGCTTGCAGGTGGACATTCTCAACCTCGAGAAGTCGGCTCTGACCCACCAGATTGAGACCAAGCTCTCCATGGTCCCGCAGGAGAAGAAGATGGAGCTCTGCGAGCAGTGCGGCTCCTTTCTTGTCACCAACGATGTCCTTGAGAGGACTCAGTCCCATGTCACTGGCAAACAGCACATTGGTTACGGCCTCGTCAGGGAATTTCTCGCCGAATACAAGGTGAGCAGTTAGTCGATGTGCCATAAGAGTAGAGAACAATGTTTCTTTGCTTCACCACACCCAGTTCTGATGGTAGTTGCTCGATTGCTTTTTCAGGCTGCGAAAGAAGCGGAGAAGCTTGCAAAGGAGAAGGAAGTAGAGGAGCGTCAGAACCGGGAGAGAGGATACCATAACAGAGGGCATCGCGATGACTATAGGGAGAGATCCAGGGAGCATGACCGTGACCGCTACTATGAGCGAAGTCGTGACAGAGAGAGGCCCTATGAGCAGGGAGGTAGAGGGTCAGACTATAGAGGCGGTTCCTATAACAGCCGGAGGGATTCTGAAAGGGCGAGGCCCAGAGATAGGAATGGTGATTTTTCAAGAAGAGGAGACTCGGGGAGGTTGAGGAGCAGGTCCCGGTCTCCGGGGAGGCATGGTTATTAATCATTTCAAGTTATGAGACTCGTGAGGTAGACCATTATGCTCCTTTGCTTATTCATTCAGTCGCAATGTCTGAGTGTTGTCATGATTAAATTTAAACCTTACTCTGCTCTAGCAGCTTTTTGTTGAAACCCTACATATGGTCTTCCTTGTATTAAAGGATAAAAAACAGAGGAAGGTACCATCTGTCTTTAGCAATATTTTTTTGTGTTGTTTATATCTTATGTGCACTCTCAGATTGTGTTTCCAGTCTAGGAACTGAAAAAAAATGTCGTATGATAGAGCTGAAAGCCGTATGATGATACTATATTCCTAGGAAGGTAATCCGTCACCTCTGTCCTACATGTTAAAATGATTGATGATATATACAAGGTCGGGTAGGACCTGGAAGAAAACCTCTTATCTTATACTACATGTCAAATTGATGATATATACGAAGGTTGGGTCGGACTTGGAAGAAACAGTAGGCAGGTAATCCGTCACCTCTGTCTATCATGTTAAAATGATGATATATACAAGGCTTGGGTAGGACATGGAACATTCAGTTTCTGAATGCCCAGCCTTGTACAATGTTTAATTTGCACTGCCAGTACAGATTTTGCATGTACTGCACCAGGCAATTCATCTTGATAGATTTTAATAAAGGAATGCCGTTGACTAGTATCTGCAGTAGGTGTATCTTTCAATCGTTAAACACGAGGATCATCGACATTGGAGTTTGTTTCAGTATAGGAACTGAAAAATTGTCGTGTGGTAGAGAGCTGAAAGTCTTGTGATGAAACTACTATCATCCTAGGCAGTGCAGGTAACCCGTAACCTCTGTCTGTCTTGCATGTTTTAATTGGAAAATTTGACACACATGGCTGGGTAGGGGACCTGGAAGAATTAGCCGCAGGTGATTTTTTGGCAGAAGAACAAGAGGTAACAACATAGGGCATCCGTTTTTGGATACCCAGCCAATTTGCATGGCCAATACAGATCTTGTGTGTAGTATAGCGCCATGCGTTTCTAATTCTTCTTTATCAAGAGACGAGCATTGGCTATCTTATCTTGTGATATATGATGGTCATTAGTATTCAATCAATCTTTAAATACAGGATTGGATCGTCAACTTTGGGACTTGTTGGTAGCAGAAGAGTTCAAGTGCTGTTGGCCGGTGCATGCCACAGAGATCAATGCTAGATTTCAATTACAGAATCACCCTTTTGGGCGTTGAGAATTCGGACGGTTCATAAGTGTTGAATTTGAGCATGTAAAATCATCCAGTTGTTTAAGCTTTGAGCGGACTTGAAACGTTTTGGAGTATGTTGAAGTATATTTTCTCGCAAAGCAACGTGTGTTGTGATATAAAAACAAGCTTGAAAGGCGATTTGTTTCTCGGCTGTATTGGTTCAAAGCCAATTATATGAAATGCAGATCGGTGCCTTCGCAACTCTTTCTACTCCCTCCGATTCATATTACATGTCGCTCAAATGGATGTATCTAGACGTATTTCAATGCCGTTAATATGGATCAAAACATGTATTGGTTCAAAGCCATAAAAATTACCCTCTCCGTTCCTAAATATAAGTCTTTTTAGAGATTTCAATACAAACTACATACGAATGTATATAGACATATTTTAGAGTGTAGATTCACTCATTTTGCTCCGTATGTAGTCCCTTATTTGGAATCTCTGAAACGACTTATATTTAGGAACGGAGGGAGCATGTCTCTAGATTCATTACTCCCTCCGTTCCAAAATATAGTGCGCCCGCGCTTCTCGAGGTTCAACTTTGACCATAAATTTAACCAACGAGACCGACTGTGGCGAGAGCAAAAATTATATAATTGAAAACTTCTTTCGAATACGAATTCATTGATATAATTTTTTCCCCGCTGTAGTCGGTCTCGTTGGTCAAATTTATGATCAAAGTTGAAGCGCGGAAACCGAAGACGCACTATATTTTGGAACGGGGGGAGTATCAAATAAACTTTCTAAGCATAATTTCTATGGCATATCATACATGTTCCACTAGTTAAATTGGTGACCTAAATAAATTTTCATGCCTGACTTATTCGCATCAAGAGGGAGTAAGAAATTATAATTATCATCACATTCAAAACATCTGTGCATGGAGTTCAAAAAACAAAAAACATCTGGGAATGTATCTAAAAACACAAGAGTCGTCAAATGTACAAACACAACATCCATCAGAAGAATCCTTCAAATGCTGCCATGCATACACCTGCCTTCATCGCCCCAAGAATGCGGGCAAACCTCTAGACGAACATGCCGGCTTTTCTTACCTGCCCCAGCAGACTCCTTGTAGTGCTCCAGTAATATTCGCTTAAAGCTACGTTAGCAAACTACCAAGACAGGAGCTACAAGTGTTAAAAAAACCCACAGGACAGACAACAACATGTAGTATTTTCTTGAATATGCGCTGCCACAAAGTTAGTGGCCAAAATCATTCACTGATACCCACTCCTTCACTCACCAGAAATACAAAAGCCTAAAAGTTCAAACGAATTCCATCAAGTCTTTCGTTCGCGAACAACCCAAAATCCAACTCATATTGACTATAAAATGGTACCAACCAGAACCAATCTCTTAACACCAAAACAACTTCATCCATGCTGAAATTCCGTCATCATGTCTCCCAAAGTGCACCTCATAAATATGACCAAATTTGGACCAACTGCTAAAATAGCCAATGAACCTCGAGAAAAAGTCTACTTGACCAACTCCAACAATTGTGACACCATAAACTGCAGCCTCATGTGAATGCTAGTTACTGCATGATCCACTATATAATCAGAACATTTACACCAAATATCCCCAAGACAAGAATCAAATATCTTACCAAACAACAGTCTCAAATCGATTTTATATCCCCATTGACCTCAAGACCAACATCAACAATCTCAGGTAATTCTCAGCAAAGCCACATAAATTGTCTAACATCCATAATCCATAATGTTATCTAATCAAATACAGAGGTCCATGTCATGCTTCTAGTTATATAACATCATCCACCAATATCCTCACAATAGATTCATGACCCCAAACACGTCCTTTAACAAGGACAACTAATTATTGGTCTGCAACAACGATAATTATCAAGATAACTAACAACCAACCGACTTCCGAGTACTAGCTAATAAGCGGCATAATGTTTCAGACTACGAAACCAAAGACTACTGTCATGCGGCACCACCTGAAGTCTGCATATAAACCCATGTTAGTGCTGCACGAGCATGATGCAAATAAAAAACGGGACCAGTAACAGGAAGTCACACTAGATGACAAGAGACATACTGTGATACCACCTAGTGGTGGTAATAACCGCCTCCAGAATGCCCGCCTCTATGGTGTGGTCGGAATGTACCCCTACCATATTGCTACATAACATGGGAGAGAAAAGTAGAAGCCAGAAAATTAGACAAATAGACAGAGGGATAACCAAAAGTCACTAAGGTATATTATACTTACAGCTGGGGCAGGGGCATGGGCAGGGGGCGGGGCATGACCAGGACCAGGGCCATAGTGATCACGTGAATAACCACCCCTCGTCCCAAAAGAGTCTGCAATGGCAATATACAATGAGAAACTATCACAAAATAAGATCAAAGGGGCATCACAAAGCATGCCCGTGCTCCAACCAACATAGGATTACAACCTCTGTGGCGGTCCCCTCCAGGAAACGGTGGCTGGTCATAATGACCAAAACGGTTCCCTCCAGGAAATGGTGGCTGGTCGTAATGGTCAAAGCAAGGGCGCACACGAGGAGGACCAGGCTCAAAGTATCCAGCAGGACCGGGTTCCTATCATACAAAAAGCAAGTTCAGTGCAGATGGTACAGAGAACTAGTTAGCACTTAACATAGTAATAAATATTGTAACAAACCATGTGAGAATATGGCCTCTTAGCACTATGCCGAACATCTTCATATAAATATGGGTTTTCACCAAAGGGTCTACCAAAATCACTCTCGGGCTCAAATGTTGGCCCTCTAGGTGGAGGATATCCTCTCCCCTGCCCTCTATCAAAGAAATCATGCCTTCCTGAGGAAGGTTCCCATCTACCCCCTGCGAACATTAGTCAGCAGTGTAAAAAAAGCGCTCAAAAGGTTGAAGGAGTAAATTTGTGTTTTTGAATCGCAATAGGCAGCCCACCTCGAAAGGCAGGAGGAGCCTGTCTGGCTCGGAAATCAGAGGGCGAAGCTTCAAAACTGTTGTTACTGTATGCAGAATTAAATCTGCCACCACGACCAGGAGTATGAGTATTGAAACCCCTATCACCATGGAAACCTTCCCGGCGAGGGGCAGCTCTTCCCCTATTAAAACCTCTACCTGCAAAGCCATAGAAGTTAACAAACAAATCCTCATATAACACAAGCAGTGATGGAAGTTGGGGAGGGGGCACAATTACTTACCAGGCCTGTTAAAACCAGATCCAGGATGTCCAATTCGAAACCCGCCACTCATTTCACCTTTCACAGCCTGACTTTTAGGTAGAGGGTTCGAAAGTCTAACCCTTACTTTTAGCTAAGTTAAAAACACCAAAATGATCACTTATAAGCATCAACACAAGGACATGTGAGCACATTGTTTGGTATACATGAAAACAAAGACGGTACCATTCCAAACCAGAAAAATACCTTTGCTTTTCCATCATCACCCAGTTCGGTGTTGTTGGTGGCTTCAATACAAGCAAGAGCCTCCTCATGGGTTGAGAAGTTCACAAATCCAAAATCGTTTCTTTTAGCACTAGACATATTGCGAGCAAGCACAACTCGTTCTATCAAACCATAAGCTTTGAATCGGTTTTTAACGCGTTCTTCATCCCAGTATGGTGGAAGTCCATCAATAAAAACTGATTTGACCTGCAGCATCAAAAAGTATACAACAGCATGAGAAATCGTAGACTTGCGATGGTTGGATATGAAAACCAAATAGTCGAGAACATTCGAAATGTGAAAATAGGATAAACTACAAATAGCTAACCAATAGTTAATATTAAAACTATTACTGCAAGTACACTGGCATCTTTCTACACATGTCACTTAATTCACTAACCCCATCAATAAAAATTTAAGGTAAAGTAGTTAAGCACCTGAGCCATAACTTCTGCATCTGCTTCTTTTATTGGCTCTGCAAAAGCAACTTTTGCAGTTCTCTCAGGGTGACCAAATAGAGCATCTGGTTGCTGCAGCCTTTTGAACGCAAGCATCGCATCTGCGTGGCAAGAGAACTCAAGAAATGCAAAACCACGGCTCTGGCCTTCGTTTTGAGTATCAGGAACAAGAGTTAAGCTTTGAACTCCTTCTACCCCATAGTCAAGCAGCCTCTTCTTAATCTGAAAAATAAAGGCACAGAATCAGCAAATTAGTCATTAACAGGCTCATGATTGCGCATATTAAGGAAAACATACAGCTTCCTTTGTCCATGTGTTGCAAATATTGCCCAAGAACAGTGTATCGTTGTCCTCGCTAGCAGCAACGCCACAACGTTTGCCATGTATCTGCAGCAAAAGAAAAGAAAATTAAGCATGTATCACATCCCACAAATCGCATCACAGAATATTATATCTTAACATTTTTTTTCAAAGTACTATCCAGGGAGCTGAGGTATTACCATAGGATTCTTCATCTCAGCAAGCGCCCGAGCCACCTGCTCTTTGTTTGCAAACCTGACGAATGCAAAACCCTTATTCTTGTTGGTCGAGAAATCCTTGTGGAGACGGACCTCCACAACATCACCGACCTGTGCGAACACCTTCCTAATATCCTCCTCGACGGCTTCACGGTCCAGCCCTCCCACAAAGATCTCTAGCTCCTTTTTCCGCTGCCTGTTCTTGGCCATGTCTGACATAACCTTGCGCTCGTCCTCCTCCGCGGCCCTAGCACGATGCCCTTCCTCTTTGACCTCACCTGCAGCCTGCCCGTCCTCCGCCGCCCTAGCACGGTGCTCTTCCTGTTTGCTCTCAGCTGCAGCCTGCCCCACCCTAGCACGGTCCTCTCCTTGTTTGATCTCAGATGCGGCCGGCCCTTCACCCACAGAGACAGAGTCCTCGAAGATGACCTCTTCAGGATCCTCCTCCTCCTCCTCCTCTTGCTGCTCACCATCCATTTGTCCTTGGTGGAGTGGGTCAGCTTCAGTGCCTTGATTCTTTTCTGCATTATAAGTTGCAGCAACCATATCTCCCTGGTGGAGCAGGTTAGCTTGACTGTCTTGCTTGTTTTGCGCATCATCACTTGCAGTATGTGCAGTAACATCGCCCTGTACCGCTACATCATCGTCAGCTTTTCCACCGTCCTGCTCTATCACCTGTGCTGCCTCGTTCTGTACTGCTTGCTTTTTGGTGTCAGCTGCTGCCTCCACCTGGTTATTTCCCTGCGCTTCTTGTGTAGGGACTGCTTCCTCGGCGGCAATATCATGAGGCTCTCCACCCTCCACCTCCATCTCCTGCTGCTGCTGGTGCACTAGCTCATCATAATTGGTAGCAGACGGCATGTCGGCCTCACTCGGCTCATCGACTTTCTGGTCGACTGTCATTGAGCTTGGCTCCTCCTTGATCTTCTGGTCGACTGTGGTTGAACCTGGCATCATGACATTCCATCAAATTCGATCGAATCCGGGAGTAAGACTTTAATAAGAGTAACTAATTAAATGACGAGACCCATCCACGCTTGTAGTGGAAAGGAAACATACATATAGTAAGTAGAGTACCTTGGTTGGCGTCGCAGGGCTGAGGGGATGCGTCTGACGAGTAAGAGATCTCAATCGTCTCCCGCCCGGCAGAGGCATCTGGCAAGAAAAGACGGGCAGTGAGAAGGAAAGTCGAAAACTTTAGGTAGGGCGGAAACAGGAAGAAGGGAGTACCGTGGGTGTGCTCGGCG
The DNA here is from genome assembly GCA_039707655.1 of Elymus sibiricus. NCBI lineage: Eukaryota > Viridiplantae > Streptophyta > Magnoliopsida > Poales > Poaceae > Elymus > Elymus sibiricus. Next base: position 516,396,554 of record CM077672.1, on the reverse strand, counting down.
GTGTCGGGAGCCTCCTCCGGCGCGGGTTCTGCGGAGCGCAAGGAGGTTTGTTAGACAGACAGAGCGCGGACGAGAGAGGAGTGAAGGCGCTGGGAGAAGGGGGCAGAAAGGAACCTGCGGCGGGAGGCGGGGTCTTGGCCGCGCGGCCACGCCCACGGCCGCGGCCGCGTCCCCGGGCTCGTCCTCGTCCTCGGCCGCGACCGGCCGCCGGCGCCATGCTTCAGTGGACTCGAGTTGGGGGTTTGGTTAGGGTTCGGGCAGATTTGGGTGGGGAGGGAGCAAATCTGAAGAATGAGTTGAGTTCTTCTCCTTTTTCCACTTATTAGATGGAGATGGATGGATGGGTGAGGTGGCGCCACGCCATTTTCTTTCCTTTTTCCTATCTTCATTTCAAAAGGGTACATGTTCAATATTTGAAAAGTCAACTCCTCTCTCAAAATAACACCACTGAGATGAGATGCGTGGTCACTGTTTTTCATTAATGAAATCAACCAGGGAGTCTATCCCTTTCGTCACAAACCAACCAACCAACCAAGTGGTAATAGTGACACGGTGCGTTAACTGAAGAAAAGAAAATAGCAGCTTCTCCTCATGCGTCATTTTATCGCCCTGGACCTATTTTAATCATAAAAGACAACAATTACACATCTTTATGCAATGTTTACTTCACTTATCATCATATTTGTTTTCCACGCCACGTCACCTTTACAAATTACACAAGCCTACTTATGACGGTATATAGAAACATGGTTTTTTGTCTCCAAACACTACAACACGGTTGTTAATATGAGGCGTTTTGGTAAGGGTGTTTCTATAAACGCCTCCAAACTGTATATAAGAAGGCAGATCTGAAAAATGCCCCCGCTGGATGAAGCTTTTAGGGCATCTTTTAAGATTGCCACAAAATAGACATACTGAGGTGTTTCTGCAAACGCCATCAATTAGATTGTGAGGCGTTTCTGGAAAATGCCTCATGATGGATACCATTTCAAGGCGTTTTCTTCAAATTGCTCAGCGTCGGCCGCGTGTAGAGAGCCGGTGCGGCAGATTGGGCTCTTGGGCGAGCAGGTGCAAGCTGGTTGCGTATTGCGATGCGTAGGCGAGCAGGTGCAAGATTGGTGGGTGTTGAAAGTGCAGTTGTAGTAACTCGCACCTGAGCAAGGTGAACCGTCCTCCCAACCCTAGCCGCCCCCCAGCCTCACCCCCTCACCCTTCCTTCCTCGCCGCCGCCTGAGGCAGCCGCCGGGCAAGCCCGGGGCGCCAAGGATGGTGGCGGCGGGGCCTCGGCTGCCTTGCCTCTGCGTGGGGAGCCCCGGATCTGGAGCGGCGGCTCCATTGGCGAGGCACGGAAGGCTAGCAGCCGTGCGGGCGGTGGATCTGGCGTCCTGGCCGCGCGGGCGGCGGGATCCGGTGGTCGTTGGCGGCCGGCGGCGGCTTCTGCGGTGGCCGGTGCGCGCGATCTGGCGCCTCCCCTCCTCCCCTGTTCGGCGTGCGGGCCACCCTGGTCGGGCCGCGCTTCCTTGGGTCGCCGGTTCTGTACAGGAGGCGCTGCTGGTGGCGGGGATCTAGTTCGGGCGAAATCCCTGGCCGGCCATGGTCGGCCGCGTCGACGGCGACGCCTGAGGGCGCCGTTCCCCTCATTGGAGGCGTCGGTATGGACTGATCCCCTCACTTCCCCTTCCCCTAGGTCTCCCGGGCGAAAGCCCTAACTTTGTTGGGCGGCGGCGGCGCTCACGGCGCCGTTCCCTTCTTGAAGGCGCCGCTTTGGGAACCTTGGGGCTGGGTGGCGCTTGTGGGTGGCGGGCGACGGCGGTGGTGCGGCCCTATCCTAGCATGGATCTGCGTCTGTTGCTTGGAGTTGGACTCGCGTAGGTGGAGGTCGTCGTTTGGCGTCATGGTGGCGTCGACGGCGGAGGCACCTGCCAAGGCTGGCACCTCAATCTGCTCTGAAGATGGACCAGTGAAAGATGGCGGCGACGACACATGTGAGTGCGTCGGACCGGTTTGTGCCCCGGACCCGGTATGTGGCTCGGCCGGGGCCTCCGGCTTTAGATGTTAGGCTTAGGTGAGAGGTCTGGGTATTTGGCCCAGCTTGCACCCCTTCATCGTTTGGATAGGAGTAGCGGCAGATGTTGCCAAGATGGCGGATTCAGACATATTGTTGTGCTACTTTGTAAGGTCCTCGAGAATAATCAATAAAATGGCCGCATGCATCTCCCAGATGTAGAGGCCGGGGGTCATCCTCCTTTTCTAAAAAAAAGGTGCAAGATTGGTGCGACAGGTTGGGTATGCCGAGCTATTGTGGCGCATTCCTGAGGAAAGCTGTCTCGGCGTTGGGGCAGCCGGCGATGCGTAGGTGATGTGCCTACCGAGCCGGCGATGGGCGATGCATGAGTTGCGTAGTTTTTGAATTACACCCATAGTCGATTTCGTGGTGTGGTGGTAAAGTGCGCATCAGTATTCTTCAGTAGATACTATGTTCAAGTTCTGCACTCCATCTTTGGAGTGATGAAATTCTTTTGCTCTTGCAAAAGCTCACACTTCAATCAGTTTAGTCTCATATCGCTTAACGAGTGAAAGTTGTACTTACTTATAATAGAAAACATGTGCTTTCTTTCAAAGATCACAGCAACACACTAATGGGCTTGTATTAGTAATTAGTTTGATTAGATTTGATTAGATAGATAGATATATTTGATTTGATGGGCCCGTGCAACGGCCTGATTAAACTTGGCATATACTAAATCAGACGCCTGGGGTGTGGAAGACTTCGCGCGAGGTTGGTTTTTCTCACAGATGGATTTTGCGACGTTTTTTGAAAATGCTCCCAATACGTTGGAGCATTAGAGGCATTTTCAGAGCTAGGTAGAAAGTTTGGCTTGCCGCACCCCTACGGGTGTAGTCATATCCTACTCGGTAAAAAATCAATTGAAAGTGTCTTGCCGCACCCTTAACGGGTGCAGTCGTATCCAACTCAGTAATAAAGCAGCAGCAGCTGGAGCATCACATATACATAAAACATAGCATAATAAGTGTTTAGTGCAGTACAATACACTAAAGCACAATTTAGACAACTACGATACTTTTCAATTTTGAGCTATAGCAATCCGTATTAGAAATGCAAGAGCACATTAAAATTAGAATATAAATTAGCAACACTCTAATAAACATTTATATTAGAATGAAAATAACTCAAAGTAGGGCACACGATAAATTTCATAGTCATCTCCAACTCAGTTGGATACGCTTGTGAATCGATAGGTTTACATAACGGTAGGCAAAACTACATAGGTTCAAGACTTTGTACAAAAAGCAAGTAGACCGCAGTGCACCATAACTTATTTACAATGCTTGTATAAAGCATAGGAACAAAATACGTAGTTAACTTTATTAGACATAGAGGAGATGACTGGTGCGTGCTGGTTGGACACCTTTTTCCCTAGCAATCATCCAGTGTCATCACCTTTCTTGATATTGGCTGCCTTGACGAACTATGTCCAGTTTGTAGTGTTGCCCTTTTATCTGAACCTTTTATTAAACGAACTTGTTATTGTACACATTCACACGTGGTTGTGATTGGCATGTCCTCGACGATTGGATTGAGAATTCCTTGAGATACATCTTAGTGTATGGAGCAGAGAAGTACTACACCAAAGAGTAAACCGGAGTTATTTGGTATGAGTAAGCAAGGTGCATCATGGCATATGACAATATGTAAAATAATTCACACCATTCTTTGTCCAGGAGTACTGCATGTGCAGTTCATCTTGTAGACATAAAACTTAACGACAGATACCCTCAAACGAACCAACAACCACTTAAGTAGACAGATCTCATCCGAAGAGATGTCAAATTCACTTGGATATTTACATTGGAATTCAAAGTGTTCCCGGTACTATATACATGGCCCTATATTTGTAGCATGATGGTATTGTATGGGTTGCTGTAGGAATTGGTGGTTACCTCGTGTAAGGGTCCTCTTAAACTGGTACTTGGTGTTACCTACCTGGATATTCAGATTTCCTTGTGATGTTGTGGCTCTTTGAGTAACCAATCATACAAAACGTCACTTTGTTTTAGGGAGAAGCAACAATTACCAAACAGAAGAGTCATACTAAAGTGAAAGGTTATGCATTCAATGCATTAGGACTTTGAGGAGACATGACAAACATAATGCCTATTAAGAAAGGAATGACAATGTGTGTTATATACTAATACAACAGATTCTGATCTATACGCAACTATGAGTCTGTTTGGATTGCAGCCCCGATTCGCCCGGCCAAATATTTGGCGTTGACCACGGCGTGGGCGTCTGTTTGGATCGCGTCCGATTATTTGGCTCGCCCTCAGCGCCGCAGCTTCTCCCGTTCAGTACATAGCCAATATTTTGGCGATCCGTCGGCGGCGGATTCCTGCGCCAAATTATTGGCGAGCCCGTCGTTGGCAGGGCAACTATGGGCAGTATCCAAACGGACCCTATGACAAATAGCAGTGCAAATTAATACCTTCATCTTCACTGATCCGTATGGGGTCATTGATCTTTGCTCCTTTCATCTTGAAGCTGCCATTGAGTTTCATAAGTGTGTGAATCGGTACGAGCTATTTATGTATGCACGTATTATTGCGCAATGGCTATAATTATTTTTCCAGGTTATAGTTCAAATTAGAAATGAATGTTCCACCCAACCATTGCCCGGTTTACTTGAGATTGTACTTATTTTTACAAATTGCCTGGAACATGGATGTCCAGAGGTGGATGGAGGCTAGATTGTAGTAAGCCATGAGGTTGCTCTTGTTTGTGATTAAATAGGAAAGCAATAGGTTTGAGAGTACATACCATTAGTAGCAAAAGAACATGTATATGCGAAGTGAATAACTTTGATTAGATACAGATAGTCCTATTTGTGCCTTTCTGACAAAACAGAAACTAGGCCACCAACATAATTCATTGGATCAAATAGAAAGACAGAATTGAATTGCATAATCAATTTAGTTTCTATCATTGAATATTTTTATTGCAATCTTAGTCTTAGGTATAACTTAAAAAGCACTGCAGCTTTAAGAATTGCCAAAACAGATTAGAAGAAACTAAAAGGAAATGAGCGGGCATATGTCGCTGACTATTTTTACTGCGGAAATCCATAGCTACAGGTACTCATGTTCATATCCTAAAAACCCAAAACACATGCATTTCTATATCACTGAACCTGTTCAGCGCACTATGCGCTATTCACATCCGGAGAGAGAGAGAGAGAGAGAGAGAGAGAGAGAGAGATCGGGGAAGGGGGGAGTAATCATCGGACCTGGATGACCGTCATATCCAACCGGGTGCAGTCATATCCAACACGCTGATACATCCATTGGAGCACTTCATATAACAAAGCGATATAGGTTCAGTTCAGTGCACAAAGTCATGGTAATAGTTGAAGATAACTCATTTACACTTATTTTACACGACATAGTAGTAAACTATATAGTAGACTATATTAGATAGTTAGCTCTGTTCAGACGCCATGTCATCCGACTTGCTTGGGTCTCGTGATGCACAAATCTGCTGAAGGACTATGCCAAAGACAATTCATATTGTGTTATGGAAGGGGAGAAAATAGTTGAGTTGGCACGAATTATTTAACTAAGTTATGTAAACCTTTGCATGTGCGATGGCTAGATCTAGCTTAACCGAGTTTTACACGCAACATCGACAACATGATCTGTAATCCACTATATAGTATGGCTAAGAATGTAAGCTGGGAAATTGGAAGTATGCATTGTCGTAATTGAATTCCTACATATAGATTCAGAATTCTCATATATGATATTAGAAATCCAAATCATAGCAGATTCAAACTATGCGGCCATGGTACATTAGGGCACTTATTCAGATCATATAATATGAGCTATGTATAGAGGTAAAAAATAGGTACATTTTTTTTGCATTCTGCAACAAATTTCTTTTTTGATTGTAGAACACTGGCATCATGAAAACTATGTTGCATCAAAGTGCATGTCTAAAAATAAACGGGAATAGGTACCTGAAAGATTATATGGTGAAACTGGAAATAAGATAGGAAGCAAACCAGGGACCAAAGAGACATGAAGCCCTAGGAACTACTTGAAGTCATGCAAGAATGCTAGCAGGACCACGGACTAGCACAGTGCACTGGTGAGTTAAAGGCTATTGATATACTTATTTTAGATGTGAAAGTGCACAAATGAATGCTTGATATGAAGTTAAACATATGGCAGTGTTCAATTTACCTTCAACCCTTCCTTTTATATATTTTCTCTTCAAACCCAAGATAAACTTTAAGCCTGATAGGCTTATAAACTATGATATCATCATAATATAGCCCTGCAGCATGAAGTTACATATGAGACAAAGTAGGAATACCATTGAGCAAGTTGATAAACAAATATAGCCTTGTTGGATAGGCTCTTCCACAACCAAGCATAATAGTGATGTTGCAACATCCACATATGTATCAAAGAGAAACATTTTTAGTTAGTAGCTCATGTCATAAAACCATAAGTTATACCATGTACAATGTGACAAATGAATACTAATGTTGGGAAAAAAGGTGTCTCAGGCCTACTGGAAACCTGGTGATTCACACTTTTGGGCGGGTCTAATGGCGGCAAAGAAGCATCTTTTTCGCTTTGGATCCTTCGCGATTAAAGACGGGTCTGAGATTCGTTTCTGGGAGGACAACTGGCTAGGCAATGCCAGTCTCCAAGAACAATATCCAGCTTTGTACCGGATTGTTCGCAATAAGAATGAAACTCTTGTGCAGGTTCTTAGTTCTTCTCCACCGGATATTTCTTTCCGGCGGGATTTGATTGGACCTCGTCTTGTGTTATGGCAACATCTTTTGTCCCGGTTGGATACGATTAACCTGACACAAGGACGAGATGTGTTTCACTGGAACCTCACTACATCTGGGTCCTTCACTGTCGACTCTATGTATCGTGCGCTCATGCATTCAGAGATCCCAGTGGATAACAATAAGAAAATTTGGAAGTCCAAGATTCCACTAAAAGTTAAGATCTTCATGTGGTACCTTCGGAGGGGAGTGGTTCTCACCAAAGATAACCTCGCCCGTCGCAACTGGCAAGAAAGTAAGAAGTGTAGCTTTTGTACTCATGACGAGACAATCAGACACCTTTTTTTCCAGTGCAAGTTTGCGCGTTCTACATGGTCAATCATCCAAATAGCGTATAATATGTATCCGCCCACAGGTGTTGCCAATATTTTTGGTCATTGGTTGGACGGTATTCCTTGTAGGTTCAAAACGCTAATAAGGGTGGGAGCGTATGCCTTATTATGGTCGCTTTGGCTATGTAGAAATGATCTGATTTTTAATGACAAAAACTCCTCTCCTTTGCAGGTTATTTTCCGCTGTACGCAATCGCTTCGTACGTGGTCTATGCTTCACCGTACGGAGTTCCAACCGCTATTCAAGGCGGTGTGTACGCAGTTGGAGCGAGTGGCTATGGAGGTTTTTTCCCAACATGGATGGCAGCATAACCTTCGTATCGGCCCATCACCTCCTTCGACATAGGCATAGTGACGGTCCTATTTGACTCTACTAGTGTCGATATGTCAGCTTTTTATCTTCTTTCAGACTGTTTGTGTTGGCCGTGTGCATCCTAGTTATGCAGAGGTCGGGTGTTACTCATCATGACTTGTATCCTCTTGATGCTGCGTTATGAGTTAATAAAAATGCCCTTTATCGAAAAAAAATAAGAACCAGTTCATTCACATATTTCAGGTAGCTATAAAACAGATTTAACTTCACACTAACATTATGAGGTGTACCTCAGGATCCTCTAATCGGCTTCTTCCATCTCTTTGAAAAAGTCACCAATATTTTGCAGAAAAAGAAGTGGAGGGGTTTCAAAATAATTGCATCTTATAACTACCTCCTCCATCGATAAAAGAGTTGAAGAATTACATATTGAAATTATACAACAAGTCATTTGCCACAAAATGGAAAAATACAAACCATTAAAAAAATGGAAATTTTTCTCAGATATCTTCGGTCCATCCTAAACCTGATCATTCACCGGGCGGGGCCTCGTTCGGGTCGGGCTTGTCAAAGCCCAAAGCAAAAATCCCAAGCCCGGGCTAGCCTGAAACACATGAACAGTTACATTTTCAATTAAAATAATAATATTTGGGGTATTAAAATAATAAAATATACCTATATTTCAAATAAAATGTACATTTATGGTCATTTCAGGCTTTTTTCGAGCTTTTGGGCCGGGCTTCGGGCCAGAAATTGGAGCCCGAGCCCGGCCCGGATGCCGGGTTTTCAGGCTCGGGCCTCCGGGCCAGGCTGTCCATGCACAGGTCTAGTCCATCCACCATTGCAGAAGCAATCTGACTGCTAGGCAAATAAAAATTATGGAGTGAGTCATGGTGAATGACCAAATCAATTCATTTAGTGGACATAAAACTTCTTTATGAAATCTATAACTTTGACCTTCAGCATGTCCTATGGTCATTTTAAGGTAACCATGTTTATGGCTCAAGTAACAAACAGAAATCTTCTTGACAATTTACAAGTGACAAGCCAACTCCAAATAGTAGTCAAGAATTTAGAAGTGTGCAACAATGTTTAATGTGTACAGTAGATTGACATCCCATGGGTGATACATCTCCAACGTATTTATAATTTTTGATTGTTCCATGCTATTATAGTATCAATCTTGGATGTTTTATATGCCATAATATGCTATTTTATATCATTTTTTTGGACTAACCTATTAACCTAGTGCCCAGTGCCAGTTGCTGTTTTCTGCTTGTTTTTGGTTTTTCAGGAAATCAGTACCAAACGAAGTCCAAATGCCACGAAACTTTTTAACGATTTTTTTTCTGAACAAAAGAGGCCCGGGAAGCTTCGGGAGGAGGCCAAAAGCCTCACGAGGAGGTGACAAGGCAACAGGGCGTGGCCCCAGGGGGGCGCCCTGATGCCCTGTGGGCCCCTCGTGGCTCCGTTTGACCTAGTTCCACTTGTATACATTCTCAAATATTGGGAAACCAACAGAGAGCCACCACGAATAACTATTCCGCCGCCGGAAGCCTCTGTTCTTCTGCGATCCCATCTGGAGGCCTTTTTTGGTACTCTGCCGGAGGGGGAATCGATCACGGAGGGGTTGTACATCAACCTTGCTGCCCCTCCGATGATGTGTGAGTAGTTTACCACTGACATACAGGTCCATAGCTAGTAGCTAGATGGCTTCTAATAACCCACAAGTATAGGGGATCGCAACAGTTTTTGCGGGTAGTATTTCACCCAGATTTATTGATTCGACACAAGGGGAGCCAAAGAATATTTGCAAGTATTAGCAGTTGAGTTGTCAATTCAACCACACCTGGAGATAAAATATCTGCAGCAAAGGATTTAGTAGCACAATACTATGATAGTTTTGATAGCAGTAGCAATAGTAACGGCAACAGTAACAGTAGCAGTTTTGTAGCAAGTGTAGAGCAGTAGCAACAAAGTAACTTAGCAGAAACCAATATGAGAAAGTCATAGGCATTGGATCGGTGATGATAATTATGTTGGATGATATTCATCATATAACAGTCACAACCTAGGGCGATACACAATAGCTCCAATTCATCAATGTAATGTAGGCATGTATTCCATATATAGTCATACGTGCTTATAATAAAAACTTGCATGACATCTTTTGTCCTACCCTCCCGTGGCAGTGGGGTCCTTAAGGAAACTAAGGAATATTAAGGCCTCCTTTTAATAGAGAACCGGAACAAAGCATTAGCACTTAGTGAATACATGAACTCCTCAAACTACGGCAATCACCGGAAAGAATCCCAATTATTGTCACCTTGGGGTATGTGGATCATGACACGTAATAGGTGCATATAACTTGCAGGATAGGATCAAGAACACAAATATATTTATGAAAACATAAAGGGTTCAGATATGAAATCATGGCACTCGGGCCCTAGTGACAAGCATTAAGCATAGCAAAGTCATAGCAACATCAATCTCAGAACATAGTGGATACTAGGGATCAAAGCCCTAACAAATTGACGCGATTACATGATAAATCTCATCCAACCCATCACCGTCCAGCAAGCCTACGAAGGAATTACTCACGTCCGGTGGTGAGCATCATGAAATTGGTGATGGAGGATGGTTGATGATGACGACGGCATCGAATCCCCCTCTCCGGAGCCCCGAACGGACTCCAGATCAGCCCTCCCGATGAAGAACAGGAGGTGGCGGCGGCTCCGTATCCTAAAACGCGATGAAACTTCTTCTCTTATTTTTTTCTCGGGGAAAGAGAATTTATAGCGTTGGAATTAGGTCAGACGGCTGCCTGTGGGCCCCATAAGGCATCAGGGCGCGCCAGGGGGGGTCGCGCCCTGTTGCCTTGTGGGCAACAGGTGGCCCCTCTTCTGTTGATTCTTGCGCCAATAATTTTTATATATTCCATAAAAATTGTCCAAAAAGTTTCGTCCCAATCCGAGAACTTGATTTCTGCACAAAAACAACACCATGGTAGTTCTGCTGAAAACAACGTCAGTCCGGGTTAGTTTCATTCAAATCATGCAAATTAGAGTCCAAAACAAGAGCAAAAGTATTTGGAAAAGTAGATACGACGGAGACGTATCAACTCCCCCAAGCTTTACTCATTGCTTGTCCTCAAGCAATTCTGTTGACAAACTGAAAGTGATAAAGAAAAACTTTTACGAACTCTTTTGTTCTTGTATCCGTATATAAGCTTAGATAGTACCCAGGTTTTCAGCAAAGATCATGAACTTACCATGCTCATAATAACACTTAGAAACTATGTTTACTCATATCAATGGCATAATCAACTAGAGAGCAATAATAACATTATCTCAAATGCCAACAATTTGTCAAAACAATCATGATATAATATGATAACATGGTATCTCGCTAGCCCTTTCCGAGACCGCAAAACATAAATGCAGAGCACCTCCAAAGTTCAAGCAGCGACTAAACATTGTAATTCAGGATAGAAGAGATCCAGTCATGATGCACACAACATTAACTATACTCAATGCATAAGGATGACAATAGTGCTCTCAGGATTGGCGCTTAGTGCAAGAAGGTGAGACTCAACAATAAAAGTAAAATAACATAAAGTAAATAACATAAAAATAAATAGATAGGCCCTTCGCAGAGGGAAGCAGGGATTTGCAGCGGTGCCAGAGCTCGAAGCTTAAATCAGAGATGAAAAATAATTTTGGGAGGTGTACTTTTCCTGTCAATGTCTCGACCGAGAGTTTTCAATATCTTCCATACTAAACACATTATAGGCGGTTCCCAAACGGAAAGGTAAAGTTTACTCCCCCTCCACCATACCAACACAAGCCATGGCTAGCCGAATCCTCGGGTGCCCTCCATACCAACAACTTTCCGGGGGAGTTTGTTTGCATTATGTATTTTCGATTTTGAGCATAGGACTGGGCATCCCAAATACCAGCCTCTCTCGTGCAATGACAAGTGAATAAACACTCATCTCGAGAATAACCCGCTTAGCATGGAAGATACTGACCGCCCCTTGTCGCTCCATGAGCAGTACGGGCACACAAAACGGATGTTTATTTGAATGATTAGAGGTGGCACATGCAAATTTACTTGGAGCAGCAGAGTAATACCGCATATAGGTAGATATAGTGGACTCATCTGGAACAACTTTGGTTTAAGTATTGTGGATGCACAAGCAGAATTCCCGTTTAGTACAAGTGAAGGCTAGCAAATAGGTTGAGAGGCGACCAACTAGAGAGCGAAAACGGCCATGATCATGCATTGAGAATAATTAACGTTGAACACTAGCATGAGTAGGATATAAACACCCTGAACATAAATATCATGGAGGCTATGTTGGTTTTGAATCAACTACATGTGTGAACATGTGCCAAGTCAAGCCACTTGAAACATTCAGAGGAGGATACCATATTAACATACTACATCATAACCATTTTAATGCATGTTGACATCCAAGATAAATCATTATCCACTCCTAACTACTTAAGCAGGGCATGAGCAACTATAATCTCTAATTGTCATCACAAACATGTTTACTCATAATATGCTGAATCATGGATGCCGAGTTAAACATATTTACAAAAACAAAAACAAGAAGAGTTCATACCAGCTTTTCCTTGCCACAGTCACTTCATCAAATCATCGTCATTATTGCCTTTCACTTGCATGACCGAACGATGTGAAAATAATAATAGTGCAAGTGTGTTGTGGACTAAGCTGGAATCTGCAAACATTTTATTCAAGGGAGAAGAAAAGGTAATATTGGCTCTTCGTTAGATCAACAACAAAGCATATAAGAACCACTCAACATTTTCATTGTGGTATTCTCCCTACAACAACTCAACGAAAAGAAAAGAAATTCAGAGAAACACACTGAAATATTTTTGGAGTTTTTAGTTTGTTCTGAAGGAAGCAAATTAAAGAAGGGAAACGAAAAGCGAGAAAACTATTTACACGGGAGAGCTCCCAACAAGCAAAAGAAGAAACGAGAAATCTTTTTGGGTTTTCTTTTAATACTACAGATTAACAAATAAGAAAGAAAAACGAAAAAGAAGCGAGAAATATTTTTGGGTTTTTGAAGTTTTTCAAACACACAAGAAGAAAACGAAAATAAAACTAACATGGATATACAATGAAAACGGCTGAACACCGACAACTGGAATGAATGTGTGAACACGAATGTAATGCCGGTGAGAGATACGTACTCCCCCAAGCTTAGGCTTTTGGCCTAGCTTGGTAATCACCACCCGTAGTATCCATCAGGACCGGGCGGATAATACTGGGGCGGAGGCACCTGAGGGTCCCACTGCTGGACCTCGTTATCCGCTGCTGCCAGCTCGTTCCTGTAAGATGTGATGTCCGCCGGCATGATGGTGTATCCGTTCCTGGCATGAGAGTCAAACAAAGAGGGTGCAGGCAAAGAAATAATATCGCGTGTTGTCTCGCTAAAAACCAGGTTATAACGAATATATTGAGGAGGTTCAGGTTTATCAATAAAGTGGTGATCAATCCGTTTTGCGGTGTGTTTGTTGGGATCCGATGAATTGTGGGTTTATGATCAGATTATTCATGAGAAATATTTGAGTCTTTTCTGAACTTATTTATGCATGATTGTTATAGCTTTGTATTTCTCTCCGATCTATCCGTTTGTTTTGGCCAACTAGATTGATTTATCTTGCAATGGGAGAGGTGCTTTGTGATGGGTTCAATCTTGCGGTGTTCTATATCCCAGTGACAGAAAGGGACAAGACACGTATTTGTATTGTTGCCATTAAGGATAAACGATGGGGTTTATTCATATTGCTTGAGTTTACTTTGTCTACATCGTGTCATCTTGCTTAAGGCGTTACTCTGTTTTCATTAACTTAATACCCTACATGCATGCTGTATAGCGGTCGATGGGTGGGGTAATAGTAGTAGATGCAAGCAGGAGTCGGTCTACTTGTTTCGGACGTGATGCCTATATACATGATCATTGCCTTGAATATCGTCATAACTATGTGCTTTTCTATCAATTGCCCAACAGTAATTTGTTTACCCACCGTATGCTATGCGTTCGAGAGAGAAGTCTCTAGTGAAAACTATGGCCCCCGGGTCATTTATCCATCATATATAAAATCAAAATTACCTTGCTGCAATTTTATTTCTTTTATTTTGTTTTGCAATTTACTTATCTATCTATCACTATCAGAATTAATCCTTGCAAGTAACCGCCAAGGGGATTGACAACCCTCTTGTTCGCGTTGGGTGCAAGTATTTGCTTTTGTGTGTGTAGGTGCTGCTAACGAGGTTCTGTGTGGTTCTCTTACTGGATTGATAACCTTGGTTCTTAACTAAGGGAAATACTTATCTCTACTGTACTGCATCATCCTCTCCTCTTCGAGGAAATCCCAACGCAGCTCACAAGTAGCAGGAAGAATTTCTGGCACCGTTGCCGGGGAGACATCACCAAAACCTATCAAGTACCTTCGTATAAACTATCATCTACTTGCTCTTATTTTCATTTGCCTTTTTTCATTTGCCTCTCATTTTCATCTCCCCCACTTCTAAAACAAATTTACAAAAACACAAAAACATTTTATTTGCTTGTTTGCTTGCTTGCTTTTACTGCCTTCATGTCAACACACAAAACAGAAAACAAAAGCAAAAATTTAAGATCACTCTGTATCCACTTAAAGTTTTTTACTTGGATCATTTTCGATCCATTTGTGCTCGTGCTGAAACCCTAACTAGTTTAGTTGAGGGAAAATCATTAGATGAGCATGCTCATTTTGTGCGTCACCGTTTGTCTCAAAAAGGGAGACTCTTATGGAATCAAATAAATTGTTTGCTATGCTATGTGATACGTCTCCGTCGTATCTATAATTTTTGATTGTTTCATGCCAATATTTTACAACTTTTCAAAACTTTTGGCAACAATTTATATGATTTTTCTTGGACTAACATATTGATCCAGTGCCCAGTGCCAGTTCCTGTTTGTTGCATGTTTTTTATTTCGCAGAAAATCCATATCAAATGAAGTCCAAACGCGATAACAATTTACGGAGATTTATTTTGGAATATATGTGATTTTTGGGAAAAAGAATCAACGCGAGACGATACCCGAGGGGCCCACAAGCTCAAGGGGCGCGCCCCCTACCCTGGGCGCGCCTGGCAGGCTTGTGGCGCCCCTGTAAAGCGGTTGGGGTCCTTCTTTCACCGCAAGAAAGATAATATCCGGAAGAAAATCTCCTCAAAATTTCAGCCCAATCGGAGTTACGGAACTCCGAGAATATAAGAAATGGTGAAGGGCCAGAAAAGAGGAGCGCGAAACAGAAGAGAAACAGAGAGATAGATCCAATCTCGGAGGGGCTCCTGCCCTCCGGGAGCCATGGTGGCCATGGACCAGAGGGGAAACTTTCCTCCCATCTAGGGGGGCAAGGAAGAATAAGAAGGAGGGGGGCTCTCTCCCCCTCTCTTCCGGTGGCGCCGGAGCGCCGCCGGGGGAACCATCGTGACGACGATCTACACCAACAACTTTGCCGCCGTCAACACCAACTCTCTCCCCCTCTATGCAGCGGTGTAACACCTCTTCTCCCCGCTGTAATCTCTACTTAAACATGGTGCTTAATGCTATATATTATTATCCAATGATATGTGGCAATTCTATGATGTTTGAGTAGATTCGTTTTGTCCTATGGGTTGATTGATGATCGTGATTGGTTTGAGTTGTATGTTTTATTTTGGTGCTGTCCTATGGTGCCCTCCGTGTCGCGCAAGCGTGTGGGATTACCGCTGTAGGGTGTTGCAATACATTCATAATTCGCTTATAGTGGGTGGCTAGAGTGACAGATGCTTACACCCGAGTAAGGGGGTTGTTGCGTATGGGAGTAAAGAGGACTTGTTACTTAATGCTATGGTTGGGTTTTACCTTAATGATCTTTGGTAGTTGCGGATGCTTGCTAGAGTTCCAATCATAAGTGCAGATGATCCAAGTACGGAAAGTATGTTAGCTCATGCCTCTCCCTCATATAAAATTGCAATAATGATTACCGGTCTAGTTATCGATTATCTAGGGGCAAATCTTTCTCCCTGTGTTACAAAAGCTCTCTACTAAACAACTAACTTTTATTATCTTGCAAATTACTCCTAGTTTTATTCCCGCTAAATACTTCTAGTTTTATTCTTCCAAACTTATCCTATTACACCTACAAGTAGTTTCATTCTTGTTCTAGGTAAAGCGAACGTTAAGTGTGCGTAGAGTTGTATCAGTGGTTGATAGAACTTGAAGGGAATATTGATTCTACCTTTAGCTCCTTGTTGGGTTCGACACTCTTATTTATCGAGAAAGGCTACAACTGATCCCCTATACTTGTGGGTTATCACTATGCTTGGAATCTATGTGAAATTTATGATTTTACTTGTTGCTCTGAGAACCCTAAAAAACACCTTCCCTACCTATGTGAGTTTAATGATAATGAAATCTTATCTTCTTATGCCAAGGGTGTTTATAGCTACTATGATATTGAACAAATTGAAGAATTTGTTGCTTTTAAGGGTGCCTATGAAGTTGCTTCTTTGATTGAAAAGTATGATGCTACTCTCTACAAATCTAAAAATCTTGCCATACTTAAATATTGCTATGAAAACTATGCTTCCAATACCTATGTTAGTGAATTCATTAGGAGAATGTCTGCTGCTTTGGAAGAGAATAATGATATGCATGAATCTATAGATAATTATGATACTGTTGATTCGCTTGAAATATCCCTTTTTGATGAATTTGATGCTTGTGGCCATGATGCCAATATTAATAATGCTTATGGAGATGAACTTGCTATAGTTCCTTATGTTAAAAATGAAATCATTGCTATTGCACCCACACTTGATAGCTCCTTGAATGAAAAGCATGGTTGCAATATTGCTATTATAAATTCTATTAATGACAATTGTGCTAATCATATGCAAAGCTACAAGCTTGGGGATGATGATTTTGTTATGTCCACTACTTATTGTAATGATCATGATTGGGGTGATGCTTCTTATGATCTTGAAAATTTATTTAAGCATCATGATGAATATGTTATGGACAATAATGTTTGCAATAATATTGAAAGTGGGTTTGGAAGAGTGTCAACTTTAGGTAATAAAGATCCCACTACTTTGGAGAATTATCAATATCGTGATTTTTTTGATAAAAGTGGGTTTGGAGAGGTCATGACTTTAGGTTATCTTAATCCCACTATCTTGGAAGACTATAAGACTTTTATGCATGTCGATCATGAAGAGAACATTTTATATGATAGCTATATTGTTGAATTTGATTATGATCCTACATGTAATTATTATGAGAGAGGAAAATATGGTTGTAGAAATTTTCATGTTACTAAATTACCCCTCGTTGTGTTGAGATTGTCAATGTTTTATTCTTCTTCCTTGCATATGCTAGATATTTCTTGTCTTGATAATTTGTTTGCTTATAAAATGCCTATGCATAGGAAGTATGTTAGACTTAAATGTGTTTTTCACATGCTACATGATGCTCTCTTTGTGCTTCAATTCTTGTTTTCATGTGAGCATCAATAAAATCTCAAGCCTATCTTAATGGTTATAAAGAAAGAGCTAGTTGGGAGACAACCCAATAGTTATTTTTTTTTCTGTTTTGTGTGTTAGCACAATTGTAGCCTCTGTTATGATTGTGTTTTTTATCTTTTAATTAGCGTTTGTGCCAAGTAATGCAATTGGGATGATTTGGATGATAGTATAATTGATGCTGTTTGAAAACAGAAAGTTTTGAGTCCAGTGCTGGATTTTTGGTTCTGTACTGGAGCGTGATAAAAATCTGAAATTTTTACACAGTATTGTTATATAAATTGTTTACGTTTTCCTAATTTTTCAGAATTTTTGGAGTTACAGAAGTATGGTTCTTAAATAGATCTTTACAGACTGTTCTGTTTTAGACAGATTTTGTTTTTGTTGCACAGTTTGCTTATTTTGGTGAATCTATGGATTGTATCGGGGGGTATAAGCCATGGGGAAGTTGGAGTAAAGTATCATTATGCCAATATTAAATATGAATGAATTTATAACAGTACCTAAACTTTAAGATTTGTTTGTTATACTAACGGATCTTACGAGGTTTCTGTTGAGTTTTGTGTGCTGGAGTTTTCAAGTTTTGGGTGAGACCACGATGGATGAAGGAATAAGGAGCGACAAGACCCTAAGCTTGGGGATGCCAAAGGCACCCCAAGGTAATATTCAAGGAAGACTCAAGCGTCTAAGCTTGGGGATGCCCCGGAAGGCATCCCCTCTTTCGTCTACAATCTATCGGCAACTCACTTGGAGCTATATTTTTATTCATCACATGATATGTGTTTTACTTGGAGCATCTTGTGATATAGTTTGTTTGCTTTTGTTTGCTTTTTAGTTTGTCACAATCATCTTTGCTGAACACACCTTTTTGAGAGGGACACACATTATTCGTGATTTGTTAGAATACTCTATGTGCTTCACTTATATCTTTTGAGCTAGGCAGTTGCTCTAGTGCTTCACTTATACTTTTTAGATCACGATGGTGGTTATATTTTAAAGAAATAGTCGCACTCTCATGCTTCACTTATATCTTTTTGAGAGTCTAATAATTAGCAATGGTAATATGCACGTGTTATGAAATTGGTCCTAATATGATAGGTCTTCAAGAGGGATATAATAAAAACTTTCATGTAGATCGCTGAATATGATAAGTTTGATTCCTTGCAATAGTTTTGCGATATTAAGATGGTAATATGTGGGAGGTACTAGTAGATAATTGTGGTTTAGTAAGAATATTGGTGTTAAGGTTTGTGATTCCCGAAGCTTGCATGTATGGTCTGTCGTTATGCTAAGAAGTTGGAGCATGCTTTATTATTGATCGTCTTCCTTTGCGTGGCGGTCGGGAGGGCGCGATGGTTAACTCCTACCAACCTCCCCCTAGGGGCATGCGTAATAGTACTTTGCTTCGAGGGCTAATAAACTTTCGCAGTAAGTATGTGAGTTCTTTATGACTAATGTGAGTCCATGGATTATATGCACCCTCACCTTTCCACAATTTGCTAGCCTCTTCGGTACTGTGCATTGCCCTTTCTCACCTCGAGAGTTGGTGCAAACTTCGCCGGTGCATCCAAACCCCGTGATATGATACGCTCTATCACACATAAGTCTCTTTATATCTTCCTCAAAACAGCCACCATACCTACCTATTATGGCATTTCCATAGCCATTCCGAGATATATTGCCATGCAACTTCCACCGTTCCGTTTATATGACACACATCATCATTGCCATATTGCTTTGCATGATCATATAGCTGACATAGTATTTGTGGCTCAGCCACTGTTCATCATTTTCATACATGTTACGCTAGCATCATTGCACATCCTGGTACACCGCCAGAGGCATTCATATAGAGTCATATTTGTTCTAGTATCGAGTTGTAAGTAAATAGAAGTGTGATGATCATCATTATTAGAGCATTGTCCCAGTGAGGAAATAAAAAAGAGGCCAAAAAGAGCCCACAAAAAAAATGAGAGAAAAAGAGAGAAGGGGTAGTGTTACTATCCTTTTCCATACTTGTGCTTCAAAGTAGCACCATGTTTTTCATATAGAGAGTCTCCTATGTTTCACTTTCATATACTAGTGGGAATTTTTCATTATAGAACTTGGCTTGTATATTCTGATGACGGGCTTCCTCAAATGCCCGAGGTCTTCATGAGCAAGCAAGTTGGATGCACACCCACTTAGTTTTTATTTTGAGCTTTCATACACTTATAGCTCCTAGTGCATCCGTTGCATGGAAATCCCTACTCCTCACATTGACATCAATTGATAGGCATCTCCATAGCCTGTTGATTAGACTCATCGCTGTGAGACTATCTTCCCTTTTTGACTTTCCCTTATTAATCTCTATCATCATTCTATTCCACCCATAGTGCTATGTCCATGGCTTACGCTCATGTATTGCATGAGGGTTGAAAAAGCTGAAGCGTGTTAAAAAGTATGAACCAATTGCTTGATTGTCTCCGGGGTTGTGCATGATAAATACTTTATGTTAAGAAGATGGATCATGACAGGATTATATGATTTTGTAGGGATAACTTTCTTTAGCATTTTTATTTTGAAAGACATGATTATTTGTTGGTATGCCTGAGTATTGATGTCTTTATATCAAATTATAGACTATTGCTTTGAATCACTCAAATCTTAATATTCATACCGTAAAAGAGAATTACATGATGAACATGTTAGGTAGCATTCTGATACGTCTCCAACGTATCTATAATTTTTGATTGTTCCACGCTATTATAGTATCAATCTTGGATGTTTTATATGCAATTATATGCCATTATATATCATTTTTTGGGACTAACCTATTAACCCAGTGCCCAGTGCCAGTTGCTGTTTTCTGCTTGTTTTTGCCTTTTCAGAAAATCATTATCAAAAAGTGTCCAAATGAGAAAAAAACTTTGGATTAATTTTTTCTGGACCAGAAGATACCCACGAAGCTTTGGGAGAAGACCAGAAGAGCCACGAGGAGGCGGCAAGCCTGGAGGGCGCGCCCAGGGGGTAGGGCGCACCCCCAGGCTTGTGGGCCCCTCGTAGCACCTCTTGACCTAATTCCAGCGCTATAAATTCTAAAATAGTCCCAATATACCAAAGAGACAGAAGAGAAAACCTTTCCGCCACCACAAGCCTCTGTTCTTCCGCGATCCCATCTGGAGGCCTTTTCCGGTACTCTGCCGGAGGGGGAATCGATCATGGAGGACTTCTTCATCAACCTTGCTGCCCTTCCGATGATGTGTGAGTAGTTTACCACAGACCTATGGGTCCATAGCTAGTAGCTAGATGGCTTCTTCTCTCTCTTTGATCTTCAATACCATGTTCTCCTCGATGTTCTTGGAGTTCTATCCGATGTAATCTTCTTTTACGGTGTGTTTGTTGGGATCCGATGAATTGTGAGTTTATGATCAGATTATTCATGAGAAATATTTGAATATTCTCTGAACTCTTTTATGCATGAATATTATAGCTTTGTATTTCTCTCCGATCTATCAATTTAGTTTGGCCTACTAGATTGATTTGTCTTGCAATGGGAGAGGTGCTTTGTGATGGGTTTAATCTTGCGGTGCTCAATCCCAGTGACAAAAGGGGACATGACACGTATTTGTATTGTTGCCATTAAGGATAAAAATATGGGGTTTAATCATATTGCTTGAGTTTACTTTGTCTACATCATGTCATCTTGCTTAAGGCGTTACTCTGTTTCGTACTTAATACCCTAGCTGCATGCTGGATAGCGGTCGATGGGTGGAGTAATAGTAGTAGATGCAGGCAGGAGTCGGTCTACTTGTCTCGGACGTGATGCCTATATACATGATCATTGCCATGAATCCGTCATAATTATTTGCTTTTCTATCAATTGCCCAACAGTAATTTGTTTACCCACCGTATGCTATGTGTTCGAGAGAGAAGCCTCTAGTGAAAACTACGGCCCCCGGGTCTACTTTATCATATATAAAAAAAACTAAAAATACCTTGCTGCAATTTATTTACTTTTATTTTAATTAGTATTTTAGTTTATCTATTTATCTCTATAAGATTTAATCTTTGCAAATAATCGCTAAGAGGATTGACAACCCTCTTATTTGCGTTGGGTGCAAGTGTTTGCTCTTGTGTGTGCAGGTGCGCTTAACGGAATTTTGCTTGGTTCTCCTACTGGATTGATAACCTTGGTGCTTAACCGAGGGAAATACTTATCTCTACTGTACTGCATCATTCTCTCCTCTTCGGGGAAATACCAACGCAGACTACAAGTAGCAGGAAGAATTTCTGGCGCCGTTGCCGGGGAGACATCATCAAAATTACCAAGTACCTTCGCACAAACTATCATTCACTTGCATTTATTTTATTTGCCTTTTATTTGCATTTGCCTCTCATTTTCATCTCCCCCACTTCTAATTTTTTTTTACAAAAATACAAAAATATTTTTATTTGCTCGTTTGTTTGCTTGTGTTGCCATGTGCTTCCTATTTGCTTGCATCTTTGCTTCCTAAAAAACTATTGATATGGATCCTCATCCACTTGCTAATCTTTTCAAAAAAAATCCAATTATGATGAACCAATTGCTAGTGAGTTGAGTGCACTTGATTATCTCTATGAAGTTTTGCTTGAAAATCATGAATCTGAAAATTGTGATGAAGTGTTGAAAGATGAAATTTATAAAGTGATTCATGATAGCTCCTTGAATGAAAAGCATGATTGCAATGATGTTATTATAAATTCTATTAATGTCAATTGTGTTAATAATATGCAATACTACAAGCTTGGGGATGATGATTTTGTTATATCCACTACTTATTGTAATGATCATGATTGGGGTGATGCTTCCTATGATCTTGATAATATATTTAAGCCTCATGATGAATATGATATTGATAATAATGATTGCAATATTATTGAAAGTTGGCTTATAAGAGTTTCAACTTTAGGTAAAAAGAATCCCACATATTCGGAGAGTGTTCAATCTAACGAATTTTTTGATAAAAGTGGGTTTGGAGAGGTCATGACTTTAGTTGATGTTAATCCCACTATCTTGGAAGATTATAATTTTTTATGCATGTGGATCATAGGGAAAATATTGTTTATGATAGCTATATTGTTGAATTTGATTATGATCCTACATGTAATTATTATGGGAGAGGAAAACATGGTTGTAGAAATTTTCATGTTACTAAATTACCTCTCTTTGTGTTGAAATTTTTAATGCTTCATTCTTCCTATTTGCATATGCTAGATATAGCTTGTCTTGATAATTTGTTTTCCTATAAAATGCCTATGCATAGGAAGTATGTTAGACTTAAATGTGTTTGTCACATGTTTTATTATGCTCTATTTGTGCTTCAATTCTTGTCTTTGATGTGAGCATCATTGAAATCTCAAGCCTATCTTAATGGCTATAAAGAAAGAGCTTGTTGGGAGGCAACCCAATATTTATTTTTGCAATTTTTATTCTTGTGTGTTTACACAATTATAGCCTCTGTTATGATTGTATTTTTATGTTTTAATTAGTATTTGTGCCAAGTAATGCCTTTGGGATGATTTGGAAGATAGTATGATAGATGCTGTTGGAAAACAGAAACTTTTGTGTCCAGTGCTGGAATTTTGTTTTTTCGCTGGGGCGTCAAAACCTTCTGAATTGTTTACACAATATTTATATATGAATTGCCCACGTTGTCCTTATTTTTCAGAATTTTTGGAGTTACATAAGTATGACCATATTTCAGATCTTTACAGATTGTTCTGTTTTAGACAGATTCTGTTTTTGTTGCATAGTTTGCATATTTTGATGAATCTATGGATCGTATCGGGGGGTATGAGTCATGGAGAAGTTGGATTACAGTAGCATTATGCCAATATTAAATATGAATCAATTTACAACAGTACCTAAAGTTTAAGATTTATTTGTTATACTGACGGATCTCACGAGGTTTCTGTTGAGTTTTGTGTGCTGAAGTTTTCAAGTTTTGGGTGAGACTACGATGGATAAAGGAATAAGGAGCGGCAAGAGCCTAAGCTTGGGGATGCCCAAGGCACCCCAAGGTAATATTCAAGGAAGACTCAAGCGTCTAAGCTTGGGGATGCCCCGGAAGGCATCCCCTCTTTCGTCTACAATCTATCGGCAACTCACTTGGAGCTATATTTTTATTCATCACATGATATGTGTTTTACTTGGAGCATCTTGTGATATAGTTTGTTTGATTTTGTTTGCTTTTTAGTTTGTCACAATCATCTTTGCTGAACACACCTTTTTGAGAGGGACACACATTATTCGTGATTTGTTAGAATACTCTATGTGCTTCACTTATATCTTTGGAGCTAGGCAGTTGCTCTAGTGCTTCACTTATATATTTTATTGCACGGCGGTGGTTATATTTTAAGTAAATAGTTGCACTCTCATGCTTCACTTATATCTTTTTGAGAGTCTCATGATTAGCAATGGTAATATGCACGGGTTATGAATTTGGTCCTGATATGATAGGTATTCAAGAGGGATATAATAAAAACTTTCATGTAGATCACTGAATATGATAAGTTTGATTCCTTGCAATAGTTTTGTGATATTAAGATGGTAATATGTGGGAGGTATTAGTAGATAATTGTGGTTTAGTAAGAATATTGGTGTTAAGGTTTGTGATTCCCGAAGCATGCACGTATGATCTGTCGTTATGATATGAAGTTGGAGCATGATTTATTATTGATTGTCTTCCTTTGTGTGGCGGTCGGGGGCGCGCGATGGTTAACTCCTACCAACCTCCCCCCTAGGGGCATGCGTAGTAGTACTTTGCTTCGAGGGCTAATAGACTTTCGCAATAAGTATGTGAGTTCTTTATGACTAATATGAGTCCATGGATTATACACACTCTCACCCTTCCGCAATTTCCTAGCCTCTTCAGTACCGTGCATTGCCCTTTCTCACATCGAGAATTGGTGCAAACTTCGCCTGTGCATCCAAACCCCGTGATATGAAACGCTCTATCACACATAAGCCTCCTTATATCTTCCTCAAAACAACCACCATACCTACCTATCATGGCATTTCCATAGCCATTCCGAGATATATTGCCATGCAACTTCCACCATTCCGTTTTTATGACACACATCGTCATTTTCATATTGCTCTGCATGATCATATAGCTGACATAGTATTTGTGGCTCAGCCACCGTTCATCATTTTTATACATGTTACGCTAGCATCATTGCACATCTTGGTACACTGCCAGAGGCATTCATATAGAGTCATATTTTTGTTCTAGTATCGAGTTGTAATATTGAGTTGTAAGTAAATAAAAGTGTGATGATCATCATTATTAGAGCATTGTCCCACTGAGGAAAGGATGATGGAGACCATGATTCCCCCACAAGTCGGGATGAGACTCCGGACGAAAATAAAAAAAAGAAAAAGAAAAAGAAAAAGAAAAAAGAGAGGCAAAAAGAGCCATGAAAATAATAATAATAATAAATGAGAGAAAAAGAGAGAAGGGGCAATGTTACTATCCTTTTCCACACTTGTGCTTCAGAGTAGCACCATGTTTTTCATATAGAGAGTCTCCTATTTTGTCACTTTCATATACTAGTGGGAATTTTTCATTATAGAACTTGGCTTGTATATTCCGATGATGGGCTTCCTCAAATGCCCGAGGTCTTCATAAGCAAGCAAGTTGGATGCACACCCACTTAGTTTTCATGTTGAGCTTTCATACACTTATAGCTCTTAGTGCATCCGTTGCATGGCAATCCCTACTCCTCGCATTGAGATCAATTGATGGGCATCTCCATAGCCCGTTGATTAGCCTCGTTGACGTGAGACTATCTTCTTATTTTTGACTTCCCCTTATTGATCTCTACCACCACACTCTATTCCACCCATAGTGCTGTATCCATGGCTTGCGCTTATATATTGCGTGGGAGTTGAAAAAGCTGAAGCGCGTTAAAAAGTATGAACCAATTGCTTGGCTAAAACCGGCATAGTGCACGATAAATATTTTGTGTTAAGAAAATGGAGCATAACAGGATTATATGATTTTGTAGGGATAACGTTCTTTAGCATTTTTATTTTGAAAGACATGATTGTTTATTAGTATGCCTGAGTATTGATGTCTTTATATCAAATTATAGACTATTGCTTTGAATAATTCGGATCTTATTATTCATACCGTAAGAGAGAGATTACATGACGAAACATGATAGGTAGCATTCCACATAAAAAATTCTGTTTTTATCATTTACCTACTCGAGGACGAGCAGGAATTAAGCTTGGGGATGCTTGATACGTCTCCAATGTATCTATAATTTTTGATTGTTCCATGCTATTATAGTATCAATCTAGGATGTTTTATATGCAATTATATGCCATTCTAACCTATTAACCCAGTGCCCAGTGCCAGTTGCTGTTTTCTGCTTGTTTTTGCCTTTTCAGAAAATCATTATCAAAAAGTGTCCAAACGAGAAAAAAACTTTGGATTAATTTTTTCTGGACCAGAAGAGACCCACGAAGCTTCGGGAGAAGACCAGAAGAGCCACGAGGAGGCGGCAAGCCTGGAGGGCGCGCCCAGGGGGGCAGGGCGCGCCCCCAGGCTTGTGGGCCCCTCGTGGCACCTCTTGACCTAATTCCAGCGCTATAAATTCTAAAATATTCCTAATATACCAGAGAGACAGAAGAGAAAACCTTTCCGCCGCCGCAAGCCTCTGTTCTTCCGTGATCCCATCTGGAGGCCTTTTCCGGTACTCTGCCGGAGGGGGAATCAATCATGGAGGGCTTCTTCATCAACCTTGCTGCCCTTCCGATGATGTGTGAGTTGTTTACCACAGACCTATGGGTCCATAGCTAGTAACTAGATGGCTTCTTCTCTCTCTTTGATCTTCAATACCATGTTCTCCTCGATGTTCTTGGAGTTCTATCCGATGTAATCTTCTTTTGCGGTGTGTTTGTTGGGATCCGATGAATTGTGAGTTTATGATCAGATTATTCATGAGAAATATTTGAGTCTTCTCTGAACTCTTTTATGCGTGATTATTATAGCTTTGTATTTCTCTCCGATCTATCGATTTAGTTTGGCCTACTAGATTGATTTGTCTTGCAATGGGAGAGGTGCTTTGTGATGGGTTAAATCTTGCGGTGCTCAATCCCAGTGACAGAAGGGTACATGACACGTATTTGTATTATTGCCATTAAGGATAAAAAGATGGGGTTTAATCATATTGCTTGAGTTTACTTTGTCTACATCATGTCATCTTGCTTAAGGAGTTACTTTGTTTCATACTTAATACCATAGATGCATGCTGGATAGCGGTCGATGGGTGGAGTAATAGTAGTAGATGTAGGCATGAGTCGGTCTACTTGTCTCGGACGTGATGCCTATATACATGATCATTGCCATGAATCCGTCATAATTATTTGCTTTTCTATCAATTGCCCAACAGTAATTTGTTTAATCACCGTATGCTATGTGTTCGAGAGAGAAGCCTCTAGTGAAAACTATGGCCCCCGGGTCTAATTTATCATATATAAAAAACCTAAAAATACCTTGCTACAATTTATTTACTTTTATTTTAATTAGTATTTTAGTTTATCTATTTATCTCTATAAGATTTAATCCTTGCAAATAACCGCTAAGAGGATTGACAACCCTCTTATTTGCGTTGGGTGCAAGTGTTTGCTCTTGTGTGTGCAGGTGCGCTTAACGGAATTTTGCTTGGTTCTCCTACTGGATTGATAACCTTGGTTCTTAACTGAGGGAAATACTTATCTCTACTGTACTGCATCATCCTCTCCTCTTCGGGGAAATACCAACGCAGACTACAAGTAGCACATTCCACATCAAAAAATCTGTTTTTATCATTTACCTACTCGAGGACGAGCAAGAATTAAGCTTGGGGATGCTTGATACGTATCCAACATATCTCTAATTTTTGATTGTTCCATGCTATTATAGTATCAATCTTGGATGTTTTATATGCAATAATATGCTATTTTATATCATTTTTTGGGACTAACCTATTAACCTAGTGCCCAGTGCCAGTTGCTGTTTTATGCTTGTTTTTGGTTTTTTAGGAAATTAGTACCAAACGAAGTCCAAATGCCACGAAACTTTTTGACGATTTTTTTTGGATAAAAGAGACCCTGGAAGCTTCGGGAGGAGGCCAGAAGCCTCACGAGGAGGTGACAAGGCAACAGGGCGCGGCCCCAGGGGGCGCGCCCTGATGCCTTGTGGGCCCCTCATGGCTCCGTTTGACTTAATTCCACTTCTATACATTCTCAAATATTGGGAAACCAACAGAGAGCCACCCCGAATAACTTTTCCGCCGCTGCAAGCCTCTGTTCTTCCGCGATCCCATGTGGAGGCCTTTTTCGGTACTCTGCCGGAGGGGGAATCGATCACGGAGGGCTTCTACATCAACCTTGCTGCCCCTCCGATGATGTGTGAGTAGTTTACCACCGACCTACGGGTCCATAGCTAGTAGCTAGATGGCTTCTTCTCTCTCTTTGATCTTCAATATAATGTTCTCCTCGATGTTCTTGGAGTTCTATTCGATGTAATCTTCTTTTGCTGTGTGTTTGTTGGGATCAGATGAATTGTGGGTTTATGATCAGATTATTCATGAGAAATATTTGAGTCTTTTCTAAACTTATTTATGCATGATTGTTATAGCTTTGTATTTCTCTCCTATCTATCCGTTTGGTTTGGCCAACTAGATTGATTTATCTTGCAATGGGAGAGGTGCTTTGTGATGGGTTCAATCTTGCGGTGTTCTATATCCGAGTGACAGAAAGGGACAAGACACGTATTTGTATTGTTGCCATTAAGGATAAAACGATGGGGTTTATTCATATTGCTTGAGTTTACTTTGTCTACATCATGTCATCTTGCTTAAGGCGTTACTCTGTTTTCATTAACTTCATACCCTACATGCATGCTGGATAGCGGTCTATGGGTGGAGTAATAGTAGTAGATGCAGGCAAGAGTCGGTCTACTTGTTTCAGACGTGATGCCTATATACATGATCATTGCCTTGAATATCGTCATAACTATGCACTTTTCTATCAATTGCCCAACAGTAATTTGTTTACCCACCGTATGCTATGCGTTCGAGAGAGAAGCCTCTAGTGAAAACTATGGCCCCCGGGTCATTTATCCATCATATATAAAATCAAAATTACCTTGCTGCAATTTTATTTCTTTTATTTTGTTTTGCAGTTTGCCTATCTATCTATCACTATCAGAATTAATCCTTGCAAGTAGCCGCCAAGGGGATTGACAACCCTCTTGCTCGCGTTGGGTGCAAGTATTTGCTTTTGTGTGTGTAGGTGTTGCTAACGAGGTTCTGTGTGGTTCTCCTACTA
Organism: Elymus sibiricus; assembly: GCA_039707655.1. Taxonomy (NCBI): domain Eukaryota; kingdom Viridiplantae; phylum Streptophyta; class Magnoliopsida; order Poales; family Poaceae; genus Elymus; species Elymus sibiricus. The sequence goes on along the minus strand of CM077672.1, from coordinate 516,368,090 downwards.
GATTGATAACCTTGGTTCTTAACTGAGGGAAATACTTATCTCTACTGTACTGCATCATTCTCTCCTCTTCGAGGAAATCCCAACGCAGCTCACAGGTAGCAATGGGTTTTCTGCAGCTACTTCAATTCTTATTGGATCCTTGTGTTCAGGCAATAAGCACACCTAGATGATTTTTCTATATTATGCAGATATAATTGGTAGTTCATAGTCTTATTTTTTTCTTCCATTTTCTTACTGTTTCGATCTCTCCCCCATTGGTGTTAGGAGGTGTTTATTCAATTGTGAACACGTGGCTACATTCATTCCATGTTTGGTTCAAGCTTCCCATAATGTTGTTGCTAAAAGTAGGAGAAAATACTTTTGCATTAGTATATTAAAGGTATTGTCTTCTTTCCATTCATTATGTCATTCTCCCATTGCTAGTACCTTGTACATCATTTGTGCCTGTAGCAGTTGAGTAAACGAGTATGCTCTGCTTTGTATTATCAAGAAACAAGTTAACAAGCATGATTAAATGTTTATATATATATTTCAGGAGTTTTGAAACTATCAAAAAGCCATACATTAAAGAAAGTAGCTTCATCATCTTCGAGGTACAGCTCCCGCCCCTTCATGCTCGATTCCATTTCATGCTTTATATATTAGACAAGAATATGTAGTGAGCATTTTTTGAAATATTTGTACTGTTTTTATATCCTACTATAAGCCATGCAAACTTTACTAGTTTTTTTTTTGAGTTTTTCTATGTCACGTGGATGAATAGCAAATTTATTATCTGGTATTATGTGGCGCATTGATGTTTTAGGGTGTTTTAGTGTCCCTGATGCAACTATTTATTTGTATCATCCATGTTTGTATGTTGGTTTTTTCCAATGTCTCCAACTTGATATTAAGTGAGTTGTGTAGGGCTATCGCCTGGATGACTTATTACAATTAAATTGTACAGTTTTGACAGTGAGATTGCTTGCTTTTCTACTGTGTGTGTTATACTTAATTAGTGCATGCTTGGTTTGTAATTCTTAGTTTGCAGGCTGGTTGGTTATCTCATCTTTTTCATTTTTTATAGTTACAATGATTTTGTATTATTTTTACTGTGTTTATCTTGATTTAATTAGTGTGTCATTGTTTTGATAATTCCTAGTTTCGAGGTTGCTTTATAGCTTAAGCTAGCCTAGGTGTAATTTCCATTTTTATTGTGAGATTCTACGATTGTTAATGTTTTCATCTTGTTGTAAATAGTGTGTTTTTGGTGTGTAATACCAAGTTTGTAGGCTGGTTTGACGGCTTAATGTAAATTTTGATTTTTATAGCAAGCATATATCATTTTTACAGTGAGCATTGTATGATTTTCACTATGTTCATGTTGTTGTAATTAGTGTGCTTCAGTTGGATATACCTAGTTTCTAGGCTAGTTTTGTAGGCAATCATAAATTTCAATTTTGACAGTGAATTTGTATCATCCTCTATAGTGATCTTTATAGATCTTTACTATCTTCTTCACATTGTAATAGTAGTGTGTTTCTGTTTGGTAATGTGTATTTTATAGCAGGGTTTGCTACCTAACTGTATATTTCAATTTATATAGTGACCTTGTATCATTTTTACAGTTAGCTTTGTTGGCTTTTAATATCTTCATGCCACTATAAACTTTGTATTTCAATTGGGTAATACCTAGTTTCTAGGCTGGTTTTGTAGGCTAAATGCAAATTTCAATTTTTGCAGTGAGTTTATATCATATTTACAATGAGCTTTGTCGATTTTTATTGCGTTCATGGAACTATAATAGTAGTGTGTTTCTGTAAGGTAATGTATAATTTCTAGGTTGGTTTTGTTACCTAGCTTTAAATTTCAATATTTACAGTGAGATTGTACCATTTTTACATTGTTTATGGCCTTGTAGGTAGTGTGATTACGGTTGGCATTTCCAAGTTTCTAGGTTGGTTTTCTATTGCCAGGTGTATTTTTGAATTTTCTTCGGTGAGCATTTTCTATGATTTTTATAGTGAGCTTTGATTTCCGAACTATTCCGTTTTTTGTTTTTGCAATGATATTTATGATTTCCTGTCAATGTTATTGCAAATGTTTAGTAGTAGGAGAGGGAATTGTTCACATGAGAAGTAGTGTTTCCAGTTATCTTAGCTCGCTGGTTTTCTCTTCTTCGTTTTTTCCTTTGTTTCAATTGGGTGGGAGAATAAAGAGTGGACCTGTCATTGTTTATATATATTGTGCTTTTTGCGGGGCTCGTTAAAAGGACAAAGAATAGGTAAGACAGAGAACATTGGTATAGAGTGGACATGGGACACTTGTCACCTTATAAATTGGTTGAAAAAAATGACTGAAACCCAATTCTTTTCAGCTGCCTGTTGATGACCCACAAGTATAGGGGATCAATCGTAGTCCTTTCGATAAGTAAGAGTGTCGAACCCAACGAGGAGCAGAAGGAAATGACAAGCGGTTTTCAGCAAGGTGTTTTCTGCAAGCACTGAAATTATCGGTAACAGGTAGTTTGATAGCAAGGTAATTTGTAACAAGTGACAAGTAACAATAGTAACAAAGAGTGCAGCAATATAGCCCAATCCTTTTTGTAGCAAAGGATAGGCCGGAACGATCTCTTATAATAAGTAAAGCGTTCTCGAGGACACATGGGAATTTCATCTAGTCACTTTCACCATGTTAGTTTGATTCGCGTTCGCTACTTTGATAATTTGATATGTGGGTGGACCGGTGCTTGGGTGCTGCCCTTACTTGGACAAACCTCCCACTTATGATTACCCCCTCTCGCAAGCATCCGCAACTACGAAAGAAGAATTAAGATTACTCTAACCATAGCATTAAACATGTGGATCCAAATCAGCCCCTTACGGAATAGCGCATAAACTAGGGTTTAAGCTTCTGTCACTCTAGCAACCCATCATCTAATTACTACTCCACAATGCATTCCCTTAGGCCCAAAGATGGTGAAGTGTCATGTAGTCGACGTTCACATGACACCACTAAGAGAATCACAACATACACATCATCAAAATATCGAACGAATACCAAATTCACATGATTACTTATGACAAGACTTCTCCCATGTCCTCAAGAACAAAAGTAACTACTCACACATCATCAACATGTTCATGACCAGTAGGGTATTGAATTGCATAATAGATCTGAACATATAATCTTCCACCAAGTAAACCAACAAGCATCAACTACAAGATGTAATCAACACTACTAGCAACCCACAGGTACCAATCTGAGGTTTTGAGACAAAGATTGAATACAAGAGATGAACTAGGGTTTGAGATGAGATGGTGCTGGTGAAGATGTTGATGAAGATTAGCCCTCCCACGATGAGAGGATCGCTGGTGGTGTCGATGGCGACGATTTCCCCCTCCCGGAGGGAAGTATCCCCGGTAGAATCTCTCCGCCGGAGAGCAAAAGTGCTCCTGCCCAAGTTCCGCCTCGAGACGGCGGCGTACCGTCCCGAAAGTCTTCTCTCTATTTTTTTTAGGTCAAATGCCCTTATATACCAGAAAATGGGGGCCAGAAGTGGGCCAGGGGCCCCACGAGGTACCAGGGCGCGCCTGGGGGGGGGGGGGTAGCTCGCCCTGGTGCCTCGTGGGCACCTGGGTGGCCTCCTCTGGTACTTTTTGCTTTCAATATTTTTTATATATTCCAAAATAATTTTCCAGAAAATTTCAGCTCATTTGGAGTTGTGCAGAATAGGTATCTTGACAGAGCTTTTTCAGGTCCAGAATTTTATCTGCCGGTATTCTCCCTCCTTGTGTGAATCTTGCATATTTAGAGAGAAAAGGCATTAGAATAGCTCCACAAAGTGTTATATTGATTAAAAACACTATAAATAACAGTAGTAAAACATGATGCAAAATGGACGTATCACCTGTCAAATAGACAATCCCTTCTTTTATACCAAACTTTAATACATATTTAAAACTATTTTACCATATTAATAAATTAATGAATATAATAGCTATCATCTAGCTGGCAGAGATAACCACATAACAATGTTGTGTAATATAAAGTGTATCATGCTTTTTAATCAATTTTTATATTTGGCACTCAAAAATCATTTCTTCTAAATTTAAGTTGTGTGTTTTAGGAAACTTGTATTTACATTAAATTTTGAAAATTGAGTAAATTATATAGTGCACATGTATATAATTGTGTGTTTTTGGTTGTGTTGGTGTACATTTTAATATCATTACATATCATGATAGAGATCTATAGTGTATCGTCTTACTAATATATTAACAGTGATTTCTAGTTTATTATCGAATAAGCATATCTATAGAATCTAACAGATCATATTTATAGAATCTCCTAGAGTACAAATTTGTACCATTTGCAAATGTGAGGCAATATAGGTACATTAATAAGTTGACAACATGTGACTAGTAGCTTAACTAAACTCAGTGTCACCTATTGGATTCACTCTAACCTATTAGAGTGGTCACTGTAGGTCCTTAAACTTGCGTCGGTGGTCATTTTAGTCCCCGTAGTTCAAAATACCCGAAATACCATCCCTAAACTTGCCCTAAGGGTTCACATACGGTCCATTGTATGCTTTGCTCTACGTATTTGCTGATGTGGCGTTGGTCAAGTGGTACACAGTGGCATTGACTGGACACGTCACCGAAACAGCGCAAATTCGCAGAGACTGGAGGGGGTTTCTGCAAATTCACCATAAATTAAAATAATCGCCGCCGCGTCGCCTGCTCCTGGACCGGCGTCGTCTGCTCCGCGTCACGGGGGCTCGATTCGCGCCGTCACGGTGGGGTTCCTCCGCCGCGCGCCGCCGCTACGCCACAGGGCCCGCTCCGCTTCCCTGAGCGCCGTCATCCCGTCCCAGTCTACCTCCTCCAGCCACGCCTCCCCGTCCCGTAGGTCCCGGACACCCTCGTACAGCAGCACGCGCACCCCCTCCCGCCGCACCAGCGCCTCCACCTGCGACGCGGTGACCACCACCGCCGCGTAGGCCTCCCACGCGACATTGGCCAGCGCGCTCAGCAGCATCTTGATGCTTGCCCGGTTCATGAACTCCTCCAGCGCGTCGGCGTCCAGCCACCCCCGCGTCACCACGTTGAAGAGCGTGGCGAGGCCCGTGGCCTCCTGCAGCCGAGCCAGCACCCGGGCACGCGCGTTCGTCGCCCTTGCCAGCGCCACCGCCTCGGCCTGCAGAACCTCCAGCTCCCGCCGCCGCCGCCCGTTGATGAGCCCCATGAAGTAGGCCGTGTCGGCGTACGTGGCCGCCGCCGCGCCCAAGCCACGGAGCCCTCCGGGAACCGGAGCTGCTGGCCGACGACGTTGGACAGCGTGGCCCGGTTCTTCTGCCCCTTGAACGGCGTCTTGCCGTACATGAGCTCGTGCAGGAACACGCCGAACGTCCGCCAGCCCAGTGCGCTGCCGGCGCAGGTACTCTGTGCGTGCCCACGAACGACATCGACCGTGCGCCGGTCGGCTCCACGACGAGCTTCGGCATGGCGCCCTGCTGCTGCTTCTCGCTGCTCTTTGATCTGGAGGCTACGGAGGCGCTCTTCTTGCTGCTCCGGCTGCCGAAGAGCTTGGGCATGAAGCACGTGGGCTGGATGCACGCGCCGCCGTTGGGGCCGGAGGCGATTGTAAGCAGCTGCAAAACGGACCTCGGAGGTGGACGGAGGTGTAAGCAGCGTGGGCACGTCCAAGGTGGCGTCGCCGGTGGTGGCCGTGCGGGCCAGCGTGGCGCTGGTGTGCGGCTACTCGAAGAACCTGGTGCACCTCTTCCTGGAGGCCGACGGCGTGCTCACCCCCTCGGCCATCATGGTCGACGCCATCTCCGGCCCCGAGTATGACGCCCTCGAGGTGCTCGACTGAGTGCCTGCCTCCTGCCACATCAATTCTTCGATCCCCAGCCATGATCGTCAGTCCATCCATCGATTTAGTTTGCTTTTTCGTTCCGTCCATCGATTTAATTTTCTACTACGTACTTTGGTAGGTGAAATCTACTGTGTGAAGCTGTGAACCTTAGAAGAAGACCTGTGTTCTGAATCTTGGAATTCTTAATGAAGTGCATGCAGTGCCAGTTTTTCTGAACGATGACTTTGCTGATGCGTGTGTTGCATTGTTATTCTTCAGTCTGAATAAATCTTGGGTTCTGAGTGCTCGATCGATTCGATGATCCATCGACAGGCAGCAATGAAATCTAGTTGCGTTGTTCAAACTGAAAACATTCATCAATTCTGAGCAGAAATCTTGTATCCCACGCTAATGTCGAGCGCGTGCACCGGCGGCGGGTTGCACCAGCGCGGGAGCGGCCCGGCCACGAGCAGGTTCTGCAGCAGGGGCCCCGCCTCCATGACGGACTACAGCAGCCGGCCCCTCGGTGGCAGCGGCTTCTTCGCGGCGAGCATGTCGAGCACGGCGTCGTCCCCGCATTGCTGCTGCTTCGCCGGCGGGGGCGGGCTGGCGGCGTCGGTCGGAGGAGGTGACGGGGTCGAATAATGGGTCCACCGGCGACGACACGAGGCTGCAGTCCGAGTTTGGTGACGCTCGACGTGCCCAGCACGGGCGCCGTCGGTGCCGGCTCGCCGACGCCCACGGCTCGGCACGCATGCCGTCAAGGCGGGTCAAGCTCCAGCACCGCCCCAGTTTCCCCACTAAACGACCTTTGCATTAGCCTCGGCGGCTGGTACGTCATGCCGGACCTCCGCGTGGCCGCGCTCTACGTCGATCCCTCTTGCCGCTACGCGTGGCTTGCCGGCGCTCGCCACCAGGCTGACGGCGGCGAACGCCAAGGTGGCCAAGGCCAGCATCAAGTCCGCGCTCGCCCACGCCACAGACGTCGAGATCAGGAAGGCCATGCGGTCGTGCCTCTACACGGGTGTCGTCCAGGCACTCGAGTGGGTGGCGCGGTCGGTGGCGCGTATCTCGCCGCGGGTCTGGTCGCCGTCGAGAGATGGGGATAGAGGAGTGAGGAGGGCGCCGTTGGACTTTTTCCAGGGAGAAAAATTCACTGTAGGAGAGGGAGTGGTTGTGGACAGAAGAGAAAAATTCATGCCGCCGCTCGCCCCAACAAATCACTGGTTGCAGCAAATCGCGGTGCCGTTTGAAGCTTATCTGCCGCTGGATGAAGCTTTTTTGTCGCCGCTCGACCCAGCAAGTCACTGGTTGTAGCAAAATGCGCGCCGGTTGAAGCTTTTTTGCAGCCGGATGAAGCTTTTCTGCCGTCGCTTGCCCCAGCAAGTCACCGGTTCCAGCAAAAACGAGTCACGGTTGCAACTCCTCTCCTCTACGGTTGTAGCATGGCGTGGTTGCCATCGCTCCTTGCCGGTCGAGGTAGTAGCAAAACCATCCACCGGTTGCAGCTCGCCGCGAGCCAGTTGCAGCTCACCGGCAAGCACCCCACAACCACGGTTCCAACTCCGTGGTTTCCAGCTCACCGTGGTGACCGTCGCAGTTCACGCGGACACCGGTTCCAGCAAAATCGAGTCGTGCTTGCAGCTCTCCTCCTCTACGGTTGTAGCATCGCGTGGTCGCCGTCGCGCCTTGCCGGTCGAGGTATTAGCAAAAATATCCGCCGGTTGTAGCTCGGCCGGCCCCAGGTTCTACCATCCGTGACGGCGCGATCCGCTTGCAGCACCTACCACTCTGGGTCGGGGAGCTCCCAGCACCAGCTATGGCGGCTCGTAGCAGCAGCCATGGGAAGAGCTGTCACGGCAGCCGCACCAGCGTCGCTCATCCGCGACAACAAGCAGTGCCGGTGGCTGGCTTGGGGGAGATGGGCACTGGGGCGCACATGTGCAAAAAAGAGGAGAGCCAGGGATGGGAGGAGCTGCGGCAACCACGAACAAATTGGGGGATCAATTGAGGAAGATGATGATGTGAAAGGATAAGGTTGTGTGTGTGGTGGACGTGCAAGATAAGGTGGACATGGCAATCTAGCAAAAGGACGTAGGCGAGTGCGTGGCGAGGCGACCGGCCGAGCGCTAGGCCGGTCGGCCGGCACCAAACGTTTACCTTGCAAAAAACTCTTTGGTTCCCAGCGTATTCAGGTGGGTAGGACGAAACTGCCACGTGGGTGACTGGACAAGTGTCACATCAGCGAATACGTAGAGCAAAGCGTACAATGGACCATATGTGAACCCCTAGGGCAAGTTTAGGGATGGTATTTCGGGTATTTTGAACTATGGGGACTAAAGTGACCACCGGCGCAAGTTTAAGGACCTACAGTGAATTTTTCTCTTTTGAGAAAATACAATGTCTGAGAAAATACAATGTGTGAGAAGAAGAGAGCCGGATAGGGAAGATAGGCTGTGCTGCCCCGTCCAGCCCCTGGACCTGGAGTGGCCATGGCGGCCGCCGTCCATCTCCATCTCCACCATTACCTCCTCCGTCCGCGGGCTCGCCCAGCCGGCCTCTTCTCCTCGCCGTGGCGCTCCCTCCCGCTCCCGCTCCCGCTACTGCCTGCCCGCCTCCGCTCCTCCCTCCCCGCCCCCACATGCCACCTCGCCGTCGCCGGCACAGATGAGTGGGAGTGGGAGGCCAAGGAGTCGGAGTTCGTGGTGGTTACTTTCTACAAGCTGGTGCCCGTCGACGACCCCCGCGCCGAGGTCGCCGCGCACCTCCACTTCCTCCAGGTCCTCCATTCAGCTTCAGTTCAGTCCACCAGATTTTATTTTGGATCTAGAAAAGGCCCAAAAATCTCATGTATCTATGTGCTCTCTTTCCAGGGACGCGACATACACGGTCGCATCTACATGAACGAGCAGGGGATCAACGCTCAGGTACGTAATCCAAAGCCAAAGCCAAAGCCATCCTCTGTTTCTCATTTCCTTCTTGATCGATGCACCACAGTCCACAGGGAAATGCACACTACGTAGCAACTGTAAATAATGATTGTGCATCTCTGCAAGTTTGAGACACTGCATATAATACTTACTCTCAACTTAGTCTCCAAACCGAGTTAACAATCAAGTAATTGTCACACCGCATTAACCCAACGACTCTTGTCTTGACACCAGCAATGAATTTAAGTACTGTCAAATCTCATAACTTTTGTAGTATTCATAAGTTTCTCTTAGCCTTTGATGAACATTAGCAAGGAGAAGCAACATCACTGCGTTTGCGGGGTAGTGCAAAATATGAAGAGTGATATATCTGAATGCCGCAGCTTTCAGCATGGCTACTTTTCTAACTTCTGCTCTTGTCACAGTACAGTGGTCCACGCAAAGATGCAATGGCGTACGCCGACTGGCTCAGGAGAGACCGCCGCTTCTCTGATATACTCGTCCAGATTTCGCCAGCCTTAACCGGGCATGCTTTTCCTCGGCTCAAACTGCGGTACAAACAATCGCTTGTTCAGGTAAGCAATGGTAGATATGCTTTTATCTCATACTCCCTCCATCCTAAAATAAGTGTCTCAAGTTTATACTAACTTTAGTACAAAGTTGTACTAAAGTCGAGACACTTATTTTGGGACGGAGGGAGTATATGGGAACAGAGTTCAGTAGCTTCGCATTTTTAGAGTCTGATATTCTCTGTGTCTCAAATGCTAACCATTCAAGTAACCGACTCCATGTTTAAGAAATACTGGAATATATTGTTGTCCCAGGAGCAAATATGTGGTATCCAAGAGTTAACAGGATAATAATTGTCATGTTGTGTACAAAATTTCAGCGCAAAACCTTGTATTTCTTACAACTCCCTTGTTCATTTCACGGTTTCACGTTCTAAACTGTTTTGGAGCTTCTCCTGAATCCTGATACTATGCATGGCGACAATCGTCCTAGCTCCTTTTCCTGTTGCTTTCATTTAAGTGATTACATTGACTTGGTCGTCATACTGATTTGTACCGAAACTAGTGTTCTTAATTTGTTTCCTTGTAATTTTGTAAATGCTGTTCTAAGGGCCTTTAAGCATAAATTAGTGGCTAATACTTAAGTAAGTTCAACCAAGATCTGCATTGTAAATTTCATGAACCGTCTGTAGTTGATAGAGAAGATTTTGAAGCTTGTAGGAGTTTACTTGCCAGATAATGATCATCCTTGCTCTGTTTAAGATTCTGAAAGTGCAAGTACGCTGTACACACCAAAGGCATGCACTGCAGTCATGAAGTGCCATATCCACTACGTCTACATTTTGTCCGACAGTTATGAGGCCATTAGTTAGAGCCTTGAATTTTGTTTCAGTAGAAGGTTAGAAGTACCAAGATTTGTTTAGTTTACTATATTCAGACTTGAGAGCATGCCAGAGATAAGTCCTATTTTACAGTAAAGTTTCCAGACATCTTATCGTAAAACAAAACTTGCAGTTGGAAGGAGGGAGTTGTCATCTTCCTTTGGTGGAACCTAGCATGCGCGCTTCACCACTGACCCCATCAGAGTGGAGGGAGAAGCTTGAAGCTAGGAAACGCCTTGAAACCGAAGCAGCTGGAGATAGCTCTGAACGAAAGCTGTTGCTCCTTGATGTTAGGAATGGTAAACTATGTTCTCTCCCCTGCTGTACTTTGATGAATCTGTCTGTTATGTTTTGTGGGCTGATTTGATTTGAAGTGGTAATCACCTACATATTTATGTCGTATGTTGTTTCGTGTCAGACTATGAATGGGACATTGGGCATTTTGAAGGAGCTAAGAGGCCTAACGTGGACTGCTTCAGAAGCACTTCATTTGGGCTGTCAGAGCAGGCGGTACTCCTTTAGCTAATGCCGTCTTGCTGCGACGTGATCCATACATAGCCGAGAAGTAATTTCTTGTTTCATTGAATGTATATGCAGATTGATTCGACGGACCCTCTGCATGGAGTAGACAAAGAGAATACTGACATATTAATGTACTGCACAGGTGGCATAAGATGCGACGTGTACTCAACGATTTTGAGGTAAATAAATAGTGTATATATATGCTATGGGTGTTGCGATCAATGAAGCCTATCAATTTAACTTGTCGTGGTGCGAGCGGATGAGTCGACAAGGGGTGAATCGGCAACGTGCCAAGATCAGAAGGAGCACAGAAGACAAGCGTCAAGATTAGGGAGAGATTGTTAGCAATAATCTTGAGTTTATAGTACATGTGTTAGTAGTAGCACGTGGATCCATAGTTGTGTTAGTTTAGCACTGGTGCGGCTGGGACATTGCCGTGTCCGGCTAGGATTAGCACTTGGCTGTGTCCATGTTAGTTTGGCTAGGGAGTAGTACGTGTCCAGGTTGAGTCCGTATTAGACTAGAGTACTAGTCGTGTTGGGTTAGGACATAGGGCGAGAGGGAAATTAAGGGTACGAGACGTACCCTCGGCTATTAAGGTTTTGCGCGCGTGTGTTCGTCTACTTTGATATGATCGATCTGTGGGCGAGTTCCAACAATTGGTATCAGAGCTAGGTCGATTGAAGCTGCGCTTGCCCCGGGGTTGCGACCCGACTAGCGCCTCGGGGCGGGCGATATGGTCGTTGGGTGGTGCAGCGACGAGGAGGATCGGGTGATTGTCGTTCGGCGAGCGACATGGAGGAAGACGGCGGGTTGTCGTCGGCAAGGTTGTGGAAGGTGATCGTTGATGATTGCGGTGGTGCCGAGGTGCGGTGCAGGAGCTCATCAAGATCGTGTTCCGGGGAAGATAGAGGAGTCAAGTGCGTGCGATTTTGCATGTTTGGTCGTCGTCATCTGCGAGTCGTCGTCATGTCCAAGTGCTCGTCTCTGTGAGGAGGCGTTGAAGATGAAGCGTGCCCAAGTCGTCTATGTGTCTCGACGGGAGGATCAAGTTCAAGTATGTGGGGGCGGTAAACCAGTGAAGGTGAGTCTCTTCAATGAGGCCATGTCTCTACATGAGGCTGGAGTGCATGGTGTAGTGCACAGGGTGGTGTGATCCACAAGGAGTCGGCATGTATCTCGCTAGGGTGGATGGTGAAGTCCACAGGGTGGTGTATTCCACAGGTTACTAGTGAGGCTGGGTAGTCCAAGGCATATTTGAGGTGGTCCGTAAATTCGCCAAGTTGAAATTGGGGAGAGATTGTTGCGATCAATGAAGCCTATCAATTTAACTTGTCGTGGTGCGAGCGGATGAGTCGACAAGGGGTGAATCGGCAACGTGCCAAGATCAGAAGGAGCACAGAAGACAAGCGTCAAGATTAGGGAGAGATTGTTAGCAATAATCTTGAGTTTATAGTACATGTGTTAGTAGTAGCACGTGGATCCATAGTTGTGTTAGTTTAGCACTGGTGCGGCTGGGACATTGCCGTGTCCGGCTAGGATTAGCACTTGGCTGTGTCCATGTTAGTTTGGCTAGGGAGTAGTACGTGTCCAGGTTGAGTCCGTATTAGACTAGAGTACTAGTCGTGTTGGGTTAGGACATAGGGCGAGGTCGGTCGCTGGTCTGCATATATATATACACAGCCAGGGCTGGAAGATTTGTAACCGCGGGGTGAAAAAAGGAGAAAAAGAAAAAGAGGGAAATTAAGGGTACGAGACGTACCCTCGGCTATTAAGGTTTTGCGCGCGTGTGTTCGTCTACTTTGATGTGATCGATCTGTGGGCGAGTTCCAACAATGGGATGGGTGGCTATGTATTATACTTTAATCTTGTGTGCGTGTCCTTGACAGAGAGAAGGGTTTCGGAAACCTGTACACTCTGAAGGGGGGCGTGTCCAACTACTTGAAGAGCGAAGGGAGCGCGGAGTGGGTGGGTAACCTGTTTGTGTTCGACGATCGGCTGTCCCTGCCACCGGCCAAGTTTGCAGAAGCAGAAGGCGCAGGAGAAGAAGGTGGCGCTGACAACGCGGAGCTGTCGTCGTCGCGGTGGCTGGGGCGGTGCTACGTGTGCGGGTCGGAGGTAGAGGAGCTGCGGCACCGCAACTGCGCCAGTATCGACTGCAACCGCCTCTACCTGTACGCATTTTGATCCTTCCTAGATTGTACCATCTAGATATGTTAGATAGGTTGAGCTGCAGGTTGTTTCAAGTGCAGTGTGGAATGTACTGAAGTGAAGTGAACTGCTGGTGCAGGTGCTGCGGTGGGTGCTTGGAGGAACTGAGGGGCTGCTGCTGCTCGGAGTGCAGAGGCGCACCACGGCTGCGGCCGCTGCTGCCGGGGCACCGGAGATACGACAAGTGGCATCTGTACCGCGACGACGCCTCGACCATCTCTAGCTGAGCTGAGCATCATCCAGTGCAGTCTAGTAGTTGCTCGATTACAGAAGATTTACAAGTAGCTCTCCCTGTTTCTCTCTTGTATGTATCCTATTACTTGACTTGTGGCAGCAGATAGACAAACATAGAAAACAAGACCAAGTGGAGTAAAATTCTTTTTGTGTGTTCAAGAGGTTTACCCAGCTTGTGCATACAAATAATCTGTCTATGTTGTTGCATTCTGATTTGTCGGCACTTTCTGTGCATCCTTTTTTTTTGTTTTTTGTGTGTGTGCACTTTTGAGTGATTGCTGTGAGCATGCAGTGAAGTGCAGAGTCTGTAGCTTAAATTTCCCTCTCTTCACTCAACCTCCTGTACCTGCCTGCCTGCCTGCCTGCCTGTAAAGCTAATTGGAGCTGTACACCAGACCCGATCATATATATATGATATCTTCATTCTGTCTGCGATTAATGAATGAAATCGACATTCTCCTGTTTAATTGAATTGTTTCAACACAACAATGATCCATGGATGCATATAGTACAGTTATCTGATCAACTAATACCCTAATAAGTAAGTAAATGGTTGGTTGAAGCATTATGCAGCAACACAAGCCTTTTGAATGAACTCAAGTGAAGTGATTGGCTAATAAGTGAAGTGAGAGAAGCAAACCAATGAGAATCAGGCATGTCAGTCACATGCCTTTGTTTGGTCTCCAGCATCCATCCATCTGACTCTAGAATCTACTAGATCATCACCACCTCCAGATTGCAGAATGGCATATACAGTATAGCACGTGCATGTGATTGCTTCAGGCAAGGCCCCACCCATTTTTAGCAGTCTGGAAATTGGAATGGATGGATGACAAACCTCACTCATGGCACCTGTCTGTCCTCAAAGAATCTCAACAAATTCCTTGACTAACCGACTGACTGAATTTAGATCCATGCATCTCTTAAGCTAAGCTAGCGTGCACCAACCACACAACTCCTACTAGCTAGCACAGTGTTAGTAACTAACTACTCCAGTTAACTGCAAGCATCAAGAACTAAGGCCACTCCCATTTTTGGTACTAGTCTTGTCTGGATGGATGGCAAATAATCACACCTGAATCTGAAACAAATTCCTTGACTGACTGACTGACTGAACATAGTACATCCACGCACGCATGCATGAATCGGTTGAGCTAGCAATAGCATGCACCAAACACAGTGTAACTAACTAACTAACTAACTAACTATTCCAGCTAATTAACAGCAATCATGACCAATTAATCAATATATTAAACCCAACGATTCGCCCAAATTAAACAAGACAAAAACTAGCCAGTATAATTGGAGTTAGCTTAGCTTAATCAGGCCCATGCAAACATGATGTGAAAAGGAACTTGAATTAATTGCTGACACATTTAATTTTCCTTTGTCCCTCGATCGTCAGCTAGCTGCAAACAAAGGCACGAGCACGCATGCTTTCTCTCTTGCTACCTTTACAGACTAACTAACCTTTAGTTAATTATTAACTGTAGATTCTCCTATCTATCTAGCTAGCTAGCTTGTCCCCCCTGCCCTAATCGGAGGAGATCTCCAACTGCTACAGCAAATTAATCTTAACTCTCAAGGCAAACACCTACAGGTGTCAAGGATACATTGCTTGCTAGCTGACGCCGTCTTTGGATCTCATGCATGACAACTAATTAATCTTAGATGCTTAATAATTATATAAACCAAAGTGCAATTATTCCAACTTCCCCGCAAAAGAAGAAAAACAATTATTCCAGCTGAACCGGGCAGCTAGCTCCATAGAGTGTCAACAACCAATCAGCAGGTTCAGAATCTCAACCCTTTTGTAAGACCCATACAGACTTGTAGTACTCTCTCCATTCTCTTATACAAGGCCACTTCGTATGTTTATGTCTAACTTTGACCATTAATTTTACCAACAAAAAGTGAGCTATATGCCACAAAAAGTATTTCATTGGATGCACATTCAAAAGAACTTTCCAATGATATATTTTTGATGACATATAATCCATATATATTGTGTTGACCAAAATTATAAGTCAAAGTTTGACACGAAAAATAGAAGTGACCTTGTATAAGGGAATGGAGGGAGTATTTCATTCTGCTTGTGAGATTATTATTATTATTAAGTGGCTGCAACAGTACGAACTGTGAGTGGGTTTGGTTGGGGCTGGAGTACTGGACCACATATTATGTATGATATGCATGTAGTATATGTGGCAGTTGTTACAGTTAAGCACCAATCAATCAACTGAACAATCGTCAGCTCTGGTTTGTAGAATATTGGTCATATTCATCTAGGTCTGACTAGTGCTCAGAGCTCAGTCGACACTAGTCGTTGTGTGATCAACGTACACCTTGATTGTCATACCACAATTCATCCTTATTTAGATTAAAACTGGATGCTTCTTAGCGGCGACTGTAAAATAAAATAGTCATTTCTCAAACGAGAGATAAAGAAAACAAAATATGTAATTAGGGAGACAGTCAACTCATGACATCGATTGATGATGATCCAAGTACTAACAAAAGAGAAAACAAACAAATGATCTAGAAACAAAATGGGAAGCAAGCTAGGCGCGCATACTTAGAGATCTCGAAGGTATATATGATGATTCATTTTCTCCGGTAATCGAGTATTACTGTATACCGATCGATCGTACCACTAGTAGTGCTAATTAAGAAAGATACATTAGTAGTGCAGAGTTGAGGGGAGAATTAAGTTGCTTCTCGATGGGTATTGGGATGTTAATTACTTAAAGTAATCTTCAACAAAATGAACGGATGCAACTTTGAGTTCATCGGACGCGGCCAGCTAGCTAGCTAATGCATGTTTGTCGGTCGGTCATGTGAGTAAGTATAAGTTTAGTAATTCATTCCATGCATCTATCTCCACATAGTTTATCATTGAGTAAGTATAAGTTTAGTGGTAGTAATCTACGTACTGTGGATTTGTCGATGAGCGGGCAAAAGGCAGGCGAGAACAGTTAACAAAGCTAGGCATGCAGTGCTAACTGGTAAATGGAAGTCTTCATCCGACCCGATCCGATCCATGCATGGCAAAAAGCTAGCTAGCAAGTAACACAGGGATGAAATATTACCACAGTTGAGTAGCTTGTTTGCTTTGAATTGCATGCACCGACCAATGGGTACATATATATTTCCACCAGAGAGAGAGAAGAGCCTACCAACTCCAACAACTACTACAGGACCATCTCTCTGTTTTTGGCATGCATACTAGTCCCAAGTTTAGCACAATAATATGTCTACCATCTCGGTACATGACAAACGATGATGCATGTGTAATTTTACTCCACCGGCCGGTCTTGGACTCCTCTCCTATATGGACACAAGGATGGACAAGCTAGCACACACACTACTCTAGTCCAGATGAGATAAAGGTTCGGTGCCTCTGCCTATACAAGCGTGCCAATCCGGAATCTCTCCATAGATAGATCATAGATCAGGGTTTCATCCCCTTATGTTAATAGTGTGCCTGTTGGTGTTAATGTGTTGTGTGTTTTTTGATCTTGTCTTCAAATCATGATGTTTAGGGGTGTTTAGTGTGTAGGGGTGGTAAGGTCACCATACTTGAAGCGGGATTAGCAGAACACACATTTGCACAGAACAAAACAACTCTGCTTTGCATCCGCTCACCCAAAAACCACAGATGCAGGTGACCAAACAACAAGCAGCACTAATGAGGACGGTGGCCAGGTGCACCATGATGGGGATGGTGACCAAATATCATGCCGGAAAATGAGCACAGGTGCGATCGATGCGGGCTACCAAACGCAGTGCAGAACATGGCCCAAGCCGTGTTTCAGCCCAACCAGGCTCAACCGGGTCATAGATGCAGGAGGCCCAAAATCGAGGCAACTAACCAAACACCCTGAGACAATGATGGACCAATGCGGCAATGCTTCATTTTCTCCGCGATTAATGAAATCAACGTTCTCCTCTTTATTTGTTTCAACAACAATGATCGATAAACGCATATATAATTCTCTGATCATCAACTAACCTAAGTAAGTAAATGATTAGTAGTCCGCATGGATGGAGCATAATGCAAGACAAGCTTTTTGGCCTTGAGAATGCTGGCTAGCAGGTGAACTCAACTGATTGGCTAATAAGTGAAGTGAGAGAAGCAAACCAATCCTTGAGCATGGCACATGGGTTTGGTCTCTCTCACATCCATCTGATTCTGACTCATCCATCCATCCATCCATCACCACCTCCAGATTTGATCTTCTTCCTTTTAGATTGCAGAATTGCACATGCATGGACCTATGTCATTGCATCAGGAATTAATTAAGGCCCCACCCATCTTTGTTAGTCTTGTCTGGATGGATGACAAATTCGTCACACCTGAATCTGAACAAATTCCTTGACTGGCTGACTGACTGACTAAATATCGATCCATGCATCAATCACTTGAGCTAAGCTAGCATGCACCTACAACAGTACTAGCCAGCACAGTGTAAGTAACAACTCCAGCTAATTAACTGCAAGCACGAAGAATTAACGACTGATCAATCAAGACATAAAAGAGTGGTGGGGGCAGCTAGGTACCTTAGCTAGAATCCATGACATGAAAAGTAAGGAACGTGAATTAATTGTTGACTCAATATTCCCTTGTCCCTCGTCACCTACAAACAAAGGCACGCACGATTGCTTTCTCTTTTACTAGCTTTACAGACTAAGCTGGGAACTTTAATTAATTAATTAACTGTATATTCTCCTAGCATAGCTAGCTAGCTTGCCCCCCTTAATCAGAGGAGATCTCCAACCACTAGCAAGCTAGAGCAGACTAATTTGGAGGCAAACACAGCCACACAGGTGTCAAGGATATACCTTAAGCGCCGTTGTTGGATTTCATGCATGACAACAACTAATTAATCTTGGATGCTACAACTCAGTCGACACTAGTCATCGTGTGATCAACACCTTGTCATACCACGAAACTCATTCATCTTTAGATTGGATTTTTCTTACATTGATTGGATGATTCTTACTGGTGACTTGAACATAGTTATAGTTGGTTCTTTATTTATAAAGCGGGATGAAGTCCTAATTCAAGACTTGAACATAGTTATTTGTCAACCGAGAAATAGAATCAATCTTTATTTTTGGCCTTTTTTTTGTTGGCAATTTTTTTCACTGTACTTAAATGCAGAGGCCTGGGTTATACTCATAACTTATTTTCTAAAAACAAAAATAAAAACCCAAGAAACAGAAAAACTTAACTTCTATGGTGATTAAAGACAACAAGACGAGGTAGAAACAAAATGGGAATTAAGCCACGCGTGATTTGCAAGCTAGGGCACGCATACTTAGAGATCTCGAATTAAGGTACAAGGATTATATTTATACACCGGTAATCTGCAAATTGTACTGGTGGTAGTAGTAGTACTACTAAGAAAGATGCAGCTAGCAGGATGAATGGACAGAAAATGTGCTTCTCGATGTCTATCGACATTGGGATGCATGCTCTGGGGGCTTGGAGGAGTCCGGGCATTCGTCTAACCAATCAAAAGCCACAACGTTGCAAATCCAGACATCCTTTCTCTCCTCAACTGTGACATGCACATGCATAGATGAATATTTAGGGCATCTCCAAATGCCGACCCGCAAATTCCTTCGGTATATGTCCGTTTTTGTGTCCGGACGTGGTCCGCGGACATGATACGGGAGAGAGCAATCCAACGCTAATTGCAAAGTATCCGGCTGGGAGGAGAAAAAATAGGTGGAAACCATGCATGTGGTGGAATATTTGTGGGTTAGGCTGGTCGTAGTGGGGAGTATCAGATACTAGTATCAGATACTACCTCCGTAGTGCATAGTATCATAGACTAGTGATCTCATTTATTGCCATGCATGACACATAGTAGCATAAAGTTTATTATGATACGGTATCATAATATGATACTCAACCATCTATTTTTTCATTTAATTCTACGCCACCTCATGAAAATTGCCGAGTTGGCATGCATGATACTAGCTATGATACTCCCATTACGACCAGCCTTAGGAGGAGAGAGAGAAGAGGGGGACCATGCATGTGCGGATGGGAGGAGAGAGAGAAGAGAGGGACCATGCATGTGATTGGTCAATTGCATGTCCGGACTCCGGTAAAACTCCCCATGTTTGTCTTCAAAATACCGGAATTTGGACGTCCGGACAGCTTCGCGGACTGATACAGGTCCCCATTGGATTGCAAAAGTGAACAAATGTGTCCGGCCGGACATATACCGGTGTTTTGCGGGTCTCCCTTGGAGATGCCCTTAGGGGACATGATTGAATGGCCGGCTCTTGCATCAGTGTCGACGGACTGTTTCAGACCAATCTGCGAATAAATTGTGTGTTCGTTTTAGGGGTTAGCGCTGGATATGCCCTATAAGAGTTACTCCAAAAAAAAAAAGCATATGCCCTATAAGTAGCAGCAGCAGAGTAGAGCTAAAGTAATCTTTGCTTGCCTTTTCCCCAAGATCCAACTTTGGGTCTAGCTAGTATTAATTGTCCTTGTCGGTCGTCACCTGTACGTGTTAATTTAGCAATTCATCCATGCAGGCATCGACCTCTACATAGTACTATATTGAGTTTATTCAGTACTAGTAAGTATGTTTATGTTGCTAATCTATCTCTTGTGGACTTATGGCTAGCTGGCTGCAGGTGTTAGTAACTAACAGTCAACAAAGGCATGCAGTGCAAAAAGGTGATTGGTCATCCCATCCACGCGTGGCAAAAAGCTCGGTAGCTAGCTGGTTGCGTACATGTGCATGCATGCTTTGCCCATCTAGGAGTACATACTCAATCCTACGGCATCTCTAGCCCATTTTTTGAGGAATTAAAATTTTATCCATCTAGGCATCTAGCCCATCCTTAAAACTTAATATTTCAAACAAAACGTTTACACACAAATTCATTTCAAACACAAGTTTAAATTAGTTCATTGCTTACTTAGAACTGCGGTACCACATTAACATCAAACCAAGCTCTATTTAAACAGTCAATTACTTACTAAATACGAGTACATCAACATCGAACTAGCTAAAGCATCGAGTTAAACTAAATAGAACTAGATACTAGATACTCCATCTACACTACTAGTCGTCCTCGGATAAGCCCAACTCAGAGGAGATGGAGACCCCCCCACCCCCCCAGAAAGGGCCTGTCTCTTGGTCATTGGCGGTGGGATGACTCCACGGTATCTCGGCATCCCCCTCACCGTCATCTTAGAGCTCGTAAAAAATCTCCTCATGCTCAGCCAGGAGACGGGCGAGCTCACGTTGCTCGCGCTCGAACGTGCGCGTACCCTCCACAGACTGGAAGACCGTGTGATTCTCCGCGATGATCTGTGGGTCCTTGAGGAGCTCGGCCATGAAGGCGACATCGATTCACTTGGCCTTGCGGTGCTCCTTCTCCTCGGCCCGGGGGGGCGACACTAATGGGAGGAGCAATGGCGGGGACGTTGAAGTTCACCCGACTCCCGAAGAAGCGTAGCGCGGCAGGGGGGTTGGCCCGTGCTGCCTCGTGCGCGATGGCGAACATGCTAAGCCACACTTTTGCTGCTACGTCTGGGTAGCGGATCACCGCCGCCCATTGCAATATGATAGGAGCCTCACACCGCGGTAAATTTACGACGGTGGCCCCATGAGCTCGAGGTCGGTGGTGGAGGTCGGCGACGGGGAAGAGGGTCGGGGAGGCGGAGCGGGGGCTCAGGAGGCAACGATCAATCGTCTAGGTTGGGTTAGGGTTTAGGGACGACCGGGCTAGGTTTTATCACTGGAGCCGACCAATTGGGCAGCTCTTCGACCGCCACATCATGAATACTCTCTCCAAGAGTACAAATGGGCTAGGGAGGGGGGGGGGGGGGGGGGGGGGGTTGAGAGAAAAAAAGTCAAATATGGGAAAGTAACAAAAATGGGCCCTCATATTGACTTTTGGGAATAGATAGAATTTGAGTTGGTGCCTGCCAGTATGCCATGTTAAGATCCATGGATGAGAGGATTTAATTATTTGCTCAGTATTGGCATGGTGAAGGAAGGAAGGGTTAATTAGTGGTTGTAGCTAGCAATCTCTAGAATGTATGGATGTGATGGGATGATGATGAGTTGGTTTGGTATGACCGACTCGATAGACTATACGTGCATGCATAGTGCATATCATCTACTTACTCCAATGCAATGCAAGCTGATGTGGACGCATGTGACCTGACTTGACATATCTATCAGCTGCATGCACGCTCGCTCATGGACCGACTTTTAGTGATGAGTCAGGATGAAGTGGATTGTTTGCTGTTAACACTATTTGCTTGCTACTTAAGGAGGAAGAAATGAAAAGAAAAGCAAAGCAGGATGGATGGAAGAAAGTCCCACCCAACAACACAACACAAGACTCCCATGTGATGTGCATCTCCATCCATCTTTTGGCCCGCACTAGATCAGAGCAGATCCATCAATCACTAATCAACTTTTCCAGTACTAGTACAGTATCCTCTTTCTCCAAACATACTACTACATGCATGGGTCGATGGAGCTACCATTGAATACTAATACGCCGGCGGGTCCCGCACCAGTCGCTAAGCAAGCAACAAATTAATGGAGGAAATATTAATTACCCGGCCGGCCGTCCGGTTCAGAACTAGACTAGTTTGCTTGCTTTTAACTGCATGCATGCACCGACCATTACATACATGGATATATTTCTACTACCAGAGAAGAGGCTACCAACCAACTCCAACAACTATGTAAATGTAATAGTAATACGGGATCGTGCATGCATCTCTCTGCTTTTGGCAAGTTTAGCTTCTACCATCTCGATCTCGGTACCTACCGGACGATGATGCATGCATGCTTTTTTTTTTTTTTTTTTTTTTTTTTTTTGAACAAGGAAAGGCGCCCAAGGCGCCAAAATATATTCATCTCAAAAAGTTCCTGAAGTACATAGCCCTGCTAGAAGAGGGAGGATTCTGTGATTATAAAAGCAGGCTACATTGATGAGATGAACTAAGCTACTGATGACAGGAACTAGAAAAAAATCCTGAAGAACAGCAAAGGAACTAAAACAACTGAGATCTCACATGTTGGATCAAACTTGCAATTATGACCTGCTGATGTAGCTAATCCACTGAAGCAATCCTGACTTTGCAGAGAATTGATTCCTGCAGACCACACCTATGTCTCTGGAAAAAATCTGCAAAAGAAGAGACCTCCAGACCCACACGTTATTACCCTGAGCTCAACGCCTAGGAGAGGCTTGTTCGAGCACCAAATTTTCATTCATCTCAACAGCAAAGTATAGCGTGTATTACAAATCCTTCCACCTGAAAGTTATGAAGAGAAAGCATAAAAGGGCAGGAAGTATTGCCATGAGAAGAATGGGCACAACCAACGACAGGTTCTATTCTTGAATTGAGAACCTGATGAGCACAATCGTGAGCTATGCCATTGATGTTCCTGTGAATGTGGTAAACAGCATCTAGAAGAGGGGAGGTGTCCTGTAGGAAATTACTAATTGCATGCATGGGTGATTAATTTTACTCCCCTACACCGGCCGGTCTTTGCATTGGACTCCTCTCCTCTCCTCTCCTATATGCATGCATGCATGCATGGATCGGATGGCACACTACTAGTCTAGATGAGATGAGACGAGACGAGTTGAAGGGTGGGTCGGATGCCTGCCTGCCTATACAAACGTGCCAATCCGGAATCTCTCTCTCTCTCTCTCTCTCTCGTATGTAGTAGTATGTCTTTGTACACCACTGTATATATACCTTACTTGCTTCCACCACTTGCATTTGCATATCTCTCTAGCTAGTCTCTACGTACTAGTGGATACGTAGGTAGCTAAGTGGAGTATCTATCTAGCTTGTAAGTATACTGAGAGAGCGAGCGAGCGAGCGAGAGAGAGAGAGAGAGAGAGATTGAGATCTAGACGTGCATGCATGTATAGGTCGCCCGCACAACAATGCAATGCAAAAGCGAGTAGCAGCTGGTAGGGTACTCCACCACGAATATACTACATAAACATATTCTTCGACCGATGACGCTAGAAAGGCGAGTACTAGTTGCGTGCATGTGGGTGCTGCATATATCATACTATATACTAGTATATGCATGGGAATCCTCCCTCACGTACTGTTATTATTATTATTGTTGTTTTAGGCAGTGGTTACATGCATGCAATGCAATGCAATGCATTCTTGTAATTATTCTCATCACCAAGTACTCTACTACCCTAGTCCTCCAGTCCTTGTTTGTTTGCTAGCTACTCCATGTCCATGCACATGCACGCCGGCCGGAATAGTTGCATCGTCACCGCCCCGTCATTCATTTGGAATGTAGCTAGCCTAGCCACCCACCTACCTACCTTTGAATTTCTTTTCTTCTTTGGGGGGATGGATCCATTCCATATGCATGCTTCTCACGTACTACTATAAGTTGGACCCCTTGCTCATCCTCCTCTTATCTCCATCATTCCCTGCTTGTGCCATCTGCCATCTGCTCTGCTATCTAGCAAGAGCAACTCTACTGCAGTATTTGCATGCCTCCATCCATCTTACATTCCATCAGTAGCTCAACACTTACCACCCCACCGTAGCTAATATAAGCTAGCTCTTCACCTCCATCACAAATCATCAACTGGTTCAGTTTGATCCCATCACCATCACCATCACCATGGGCGAGCAAGTAGCCACCAAGGTAATTAACTAACGGAAACAACCCATTAATGTTTCATTACTTCGTATAATTATCACTTGCTCCCTGCCGTGAACAATTTACTTACTTAACCTACCTACGTCCATCCCCAACTTAATCCCACAGGAGGAGGCCAATAAGCAGGAGGAATCACCCGCACCCGCCGCCGCACCTGAAGCAGCACCGGCACCGGCAGAGGAGAAGAAGGACGAAGCAGCACCACCAGCAGACCAAGACAAACCCAAAGATGAACCGCCAGCCGACCCTCCGTCCCCTCCGCCGCCGGTGCCGGTGATCCTGGGCGTGGAGGTTCACTGCACGGGCTGCGCCAAGCGGATCAGGCGCTCGCTCCTCCGCTGCAAGGGCGTCGAGGCCGTCCACGTCGACATGGCCGCCAATCAGGTCACCATCAAGGGCGCCGTCGACCCGCAGGCGCTCTGCACGCGCCTCCGCGCCAAGACCAAGCGCGACGCCACCCTCATCTCCCCTCTTCCCCCTCCTCCGCCGGCCGAGGGCGAGGAGCCCGCGCCGCCGCCTCCACTGCCGGCGCCGCTCGTCAGTGAGGCCCGCACGGTGGAGCTGCTCGTCAACATGCACTGCGAGGCCTGCGCGCAGCAGCTGCAGAGCAAGATGATGCGGATGAAGGGGGTGGTGAGTGCCCAGACGGATCTAGCTGCCGGCAGGCTCACCCTCAGTGCCACCGTGGAGGACGAGAAGATTGTCGAGTACATCCACCGAAGGACTGGTAAGCTCGCCTCCGTCGTGCCGCCGCCGCCTCCGGAGCCGCCCAAGGAGGAGGAACCACCTGCTGCTACAGAGCCGCCCAAGGAGGAAGCACCGGCAGAGGTCGGCGAGAAGAAAGAAGAGGGCGGGGACAAGCCGGCTGAAGACGGCAAGGCTGCAGAGGCCGGGGAGGAGAAGAAGGAAGGTGGTGGTGGTGCCGGCGAGGAGGACCAGAAGCCGGGGAAGCAAGAAGGTGTGGCGGTGGACGGCTTCCCGCCGGAGGAGATGATGAAGCGGATGGTCTACTGGCCCTACGGCGGCGCACCCGGCGGCGGAGTCCACTACAAGCTGCATCCGGCCGACGCCGAGGAGGCCATGATGGCCAGGAGGATGGCCATGCACGCCATGCCGCCACCTCTGCCGTCTCCGCCGCACCACCACCACCACAACCCCTACGCCATGATGCACCAGCAGCACCACCAGTGGGCGCCTCCGCCGCCGCCTCCTCCTCCGATGTACAACTACAACTACGGCAGCAGCTACATGATGGAGCGGCCGCCACAGATGTTCAGCGACGAGAACCCCAACGCATGCGTCATCTCCTAGCTATCTCGGATCCATCCATCGATCACCATGACATGGATATGAGCTGAGCATGTGAGCTTGGCCGGATTGGACCATCCATATACATTTGTATACTCCGATTATATACTGCTGCGTAATTATAAGCAGTAGTTATTGTACTATTAGCTACAAAATTAAAGGACATTGGTCACGCTTGTAAGATCGATCGATGAGGATGTTAAGTATAGTATATACACCAATCGAAAAATCAATGGATCACCCTACTTTTAGTTGGCGAACAATTCGATGTATATTTTCTTGGTTAATTATGTCTCAGTCCATGCTATATTCGTTTGATCTTGTATGGAGATTTGTGCAAAATTTCCTTTCCTTTTTATATATTATGTCATTTGACTAAGACTTGGTTAAGTCACTAAGACATAGCCACACCGAAAGAGTATATGCACGTGCACCAGTTGCAACATGATCCGACGGTGGAAAGTTGGCAAATCCTTACACTTCTAGCCGTTCGGCCTCATTCCTCCTATAAGTCCTCCCCCCTCCCCCCTAATACCTCTCCTCTGCTCAACCCTGACCTGTAGCTCGGACCTCTCGAAAGTTGACAACTATCTAGAAGATGCCAAATGGAAGATGAGAAGTGTGAGAATAACAACAAGCCCAGTGTTGCAATACGCGGACGATACCCTGATTCTACTCTGAGCGGATGCTGCTCATGTGGCCAAACTAAAAGCGGTGTTGGACTCCTTCATGGCGAACACTGGTCTCACCCTCAACTTTGACAAATGCATGTTTGCTCCTCAACATCTAGCCGGAGGCGGCTGTGCAGTTGGCATCGGTCTTCAGGTGTCCAGTGACTAGCTTTTCGCATCGATACCTTGGGCTCCCGCTCTCCTCCTCAATCTCCGGATCGCTGACCTTAGCACCAAATAGGTAGGGTTATTGACAAATGGATCACTGGGTGGTGAGGCATGCTACTCTCATCGGCTGGCAAGTGGGCTCTTGTCGACGTTGTTCTCATTGCCATGGGGTCGCTACAGCTTGCTGAGAGCACGCACACCGCCTTCGAGAAAAGGTGTCGTGCCTTCTTCTGAGAAAATGACCATGGTAACTGGTGCACAGTGCAAGATTGCGTGGACAGAGGTCTGCAAGCTCAGGATCACAGTGGCCTGGGCATGTGTGATCTGTGCCTGCAGAACGCATGCCTCCTCATGAAGCTCCCCGCCCGCATTCATGCCCCACTCTCCATGACATGGCATGTTTGATTCATGGAGTGCTACAGGTGGGCGTACTCACGTGATCTTTGTGACTCTGACCTCATGGACACCGCTACCTGTAAGGCACTTCTGGCACTTTTATCGTGCTTACGTGACTGCACCGTCTGTGTTGTGGGTGATGGGAAGCGACGGCGTTTTGGCGTGATCTATGGTAGGGCGAGAACACTTTGGATGCATGGTTCCTGACTCTACTCTCACACTTGGTCCGCCGCAATGCATGTGTTGTGTGACAGTACAGAAAACTGTCAAGAGTCCCGATAGTGTGGTGCGTGTGATCGAAAGCACCAGAAGGAATCACAGATGACCCGTGTATCTAGGTTCGGGCCCTCATCATGGAGGTAGTACCCTACTCTTGCTTGGATTTGGTTGATGTATAGGTTGCCTCGTATGAGGCTGTTACAATGGAGTTGATGTGTATGCTATCGAAACTAGGGTTGAGATTGGGTTTGTAAATTTCCTTGAGCTATACCTGACCTTGCCTTATAAAGTGGAACGAGGCCTAGGGTTACACGACTTGCTAACCGAATTGGTCATACCAAACCAACTCATCATCCCATCCATTCTAGTTCTAGACAACGTATAATTAAGCAGCCTATTAGTCACTTTAAACTAAAACCACGTCACTTATTTTGGGATGAAGGGAGTAGCTATCAACAGAAGAGACTCACCCCACCGACTTCCAAGTGTAACTAGACACACTAGTAGAAAACAGGGCATCAGTCCCGGTTCCAGAGGGCCTTTAGTCCCGGTTCTGCAACCGGGACTGAACAATCGGGACTAAAGGCCCCCACTTTTAGTCCCGGTTGGGTTACGAACCGGGACTAAAGGAGCTCCACGTGGCCGCTGTGGGGCGCCCAGGCAGGAGGACCTTTAGTCCCGGTTGGTAACACCGACCGGGACTAAAGGATCTCCACGTGGCCGCTGCGCAGCGCTCAGGCAGGAGGACCTTTAGTCCCGGTTGGTAACACCAACCGGGACTAAAAGGCCGCCACGCGTCAGCCCCTGCCAAGCGCTGTTTTTTTTTTGAAAGGAGGGGTTTAGGGTTTAGGGGTTCTGGAGGGTTTAGGGGTTTCATATTGTGTTTCCCCCTTTTCTTTTTGTGTTTACCATTCAATTCTTTTACATTTAGGGTTTTCGTTTTTATTTTACGTTTTCCATTCAACTCGACGCTAGCTACTACATATAGCAATGAAGGAACCATTACACGAATCGTCATGAATATAGAGAGAAGTGACCTCTCTTTCTCCGTGCTTGGTCGAACAACAAGTTTTCGTATATCTATTCGACCCTACTACGTATAGTACACGTTCATGCATATATACAATGTAACATCTCTTACGATCCCTAATATCTAATTACCAAAATCGCATTGCCACTCCCGATGGAATTCTCCGTCTGTAGGTATGATATGGTCAACAAAGAATCCCGCCAATTCCTCTTGAATTGCTCGTATGCGATCAGTTGTTAGGAGTTCGTCCCGCTTCCGCTTGATCTAATTTAAAGAAGGGGGTCAATATATATATATATATATATATATATATATATATATATATATATATATATATATATATATATATATATATGAATGAAACTCAACACAATTGATAGTAATAAAATAAAAATGTGAATATTGTTTACATACTTCAATTTGTTCTTCAGATCTGCCTCGCTCAGAGGTCTTGTGGCGAATGTACTCGCAAACGTAGTATCCACATAAATTATTTCCGGGTTCCTGCCACAAGAACTTTACGAGAATAGAGTTCAATCAAAATGATAATCAAGCATGATAATGGTATTGAAACTAGAATCAATGAGAGATGCGCGGAACTAGCTAGTACTACTTACTTTGGGTTGTGAAAATCGCAGCTCCTTTTTCCATTCACCCCTAACCTTGTTGGTGAACTTTTTCCAAACCCTGCCCGGCAAAGAAAATGATTACTTGATATCAGGAAATGAACGAAAGTTGCCGATATGGTGCGATAATGATTGAACTTACTTCTGGAGCATTTGACTCATGTCCGCCCACTCCTTAGCCTCTTTACATCTCGAGTCCAAGACAACTACTAGTCCCGCGTCAAGCTGAATGGCTAGCAGAATAAAGTGGAACCTGCGCACGCATAACTCATCAATTACACTTAACCTCGAGTAAGCGAAACAGAATGTGCACAAGACAGTAACACTCACTTGAAGTTGTAAGGAAATAGTATTTTTCTTTTATTTTGTTGTCCAAGTAACGCATTTAGCAAGTATTTCTCTGTATCATCGGGGCTTTTTTGTACCATATATTCATTTACAGTATTTGGGTTAATGAACCCAATGTCATAGATTTTTCCTCTGCATTCGCGGATCTTCAATCTGCATAATATAGTGTGAGGATAATTATACATGCAATGAACGAGCTGAGCTAGAGACTTAATTACAGAAAAAAAATACTTACAGACAATAGCAACTGATGATAGCTTTGTCGAGGGCAGCTTGATTGTATAACTGAAATAATTCTTCAAATTCAATGTACAACGCCTCGACTCCATTGAAGTAGTGCTCATCTTTAATTCCCACTAAGATACTGTTGGTCCCTTCCTTGCAGGCTTTCAAGTACCAGTTATGCAATGTTCGCATCATCGTTGATAGACGCGGGAGCTGCTCAGGTCTGACGAGAGGCTTCCCGTGCTCGTATCTATAGGCTACCTCAGCCATTTCGAACTGTACCTCATCGCCTAAGTAATCAACAAGAGTGTAACCAGGATGAGCGGCCGCTACCCCCGGATCATTAGCGATATCGAGAAACACCTTGAGCGGGGGGCACGATTGTTTTTCCTGTTCGCCGAGCTGGGGAATTGTTTTCCCACTTCTTGCAGCACTGCTAGTACTTCCCGACCTTTTCGCTTCATGAAATGTCTTTACAATACAGCGGTCATAGTGTGAGAGCGGCGGAGGAGATGGTGGGCGCTGAAGGGCATCCAGACAGCGCTTCGCTTTTACCGGATCTATTTTCTCCTTTGGATCTGGACGTTTCGGTGCAAGCTGGCGTTTCACATCGGTAGCCACGAACTCGTCGGTTTCCTCCTCAGTCATGTCGTATGGTAACTTGGGAGGAGCCTTCTTGACGCTTGGACCTGCTCTGGATTTCTTCGTTGTTGTACTGATAGCCGCCGGAGCGGCGGCGGGTCTCTTCCGCCGTTGTTGGGAGGAGCCTTCTTGACGCGGCGGAGGAGGCGGAGTCCGCTGAGGCGGCGGAGACAGCTGAGGCGGTGGAGGATTCTGCTGAGGGGCCTCCTCCGGCGGAGTCCGCTGACGCGGCGAAGACAGCTGAGGCGGCGTAGGATTCTGCTGAGGGGCCTCCTCCGGCGGAGTCCGCTGAGGCGACGGAGACAGCTGAGGTGGCGGAGTGTGCTGACGTGGCGGAGACGACTGAGGCAGCGGAGATAGAGCTGGACAGTGAGGAGTCTGCTGAGGGGCCTCCTCCGGCTGAGTCTGCTGAGGCGGCGTCCATTGTGGAAGCACGATGTATTCCTTTCTCCATAGAATGGTAGTCCTTACGGCATCTACCAGATGAGTCTCCCCTTCACCTGTAGGGTACTCAAGCTCTAGCCCCTCGAATCCGTTGGTAACTTCATCCACCCCGACAATAGCATAGCCATCTGGAATCGGATTGCAATGGAAAGTTCCATCAGCTCTAGGAGGTAAGACATAGCCGACCGCCACCTTCAAGGTTAGGTTGATGCATTTCGCCATTAGCTCACAATGTTCCCTCTCCGTGATATCATCCACGGGGTAGCGAGGAGCCGTGATATCAGGCCGAACGAGCAAACTGGAAGCCACGCTGCTTTTCCGCTAAGATGGTGGGGTCGCTTCGTGGGCAGTATCGAATGAAGGATCTTCGTGCTGCTGAGATGGTGTGCTGGTAGCTCGCTGGCTGTTAAGTGCCTCTATTAACGCTAATCTTTCTTCTACCTTCTGCAGCCGGTCTGCATCCTCTTTCTTCTTTCTCCCTCGACTTCTATAAGTGTCTCTGCTGTCGGGAAACCCATCCTTCCACGGAACGGAGCCTGATGTGCCTCGTGTTCGTCCAGGGTGTTCAGGATTCCCGAGGGCGCGTGCCAGCACATCCTTCTCTCTGTCGGGATGGAACCTCCCTTCTTGCACGTCCTTGATTGCTTCCTGAATCTTTATGACGGGTGTTTGAAGTTGGTCTTTCGTGTAAACACACTTCCCTGTTTCTGGGTCCAAAGTTCCCCCATGCCCGAAGAACCAAGTCCTTGCCCGTTCGGGCCAGTTCAATGTCGCTGGTTGGATCCCTTTAGCAAGCAGGTCGTTCTCAGCTTTCTCCTACTTAGGCTGGGCAGCCTTGTAGCCACCTGACCCTGTAACGTGGTGATATTCCTTCTTTGCAGCATTTTGCTTATTCATCAGTGACCTGTTCTTAGCTTTCTCCGATTTCTTGTACGCCACAAATGCGGACCAGTGACCTTTTATCTTCGCATATTGACCGGTGAATTCTGGAGTCTTGTCTTTCTGGACAAAATGTTCGTTCAATCTTTTCTTCCAGTTCTTGAATTGTTCTGCCATCTTCTTAAGAGCCCATTTTTTGACTTTTCGCTGTATAACTGGGTTATTTGGATCCTCCTCTGGCGGTAGGCTGAAATTTAGCATGAGCGAGTTCCAAAGCTCATCTTTGCATCTATCGTTGACATAAGAAACTCCATCGTCCTTCTTCTTATTCCATTCTTGGATGCTGATCGGGACGCTGTCCCTAACAATAACTCTGCACTGATATATAAATTGGTCTTGGGTCTGCTTGGGAACAGTCGGTTTGCCATCTGGATCGACTTCTTCGATCGTGAACCTTTCATTCTCGCCCAACCTTTTCTTCGGGCCTCGTCTCCTTATAGAAGTTTGGCTCGATCCGGAGGGCTAAAAGAAGAAAGAAGCGTTAATATATGTACATACAAAACAATTAATGCATCTAGTCAGCAGAGGCTTAATTAATATATATACCTCGTCGGACTTTGCAACAGTTAAGGCTCCAACACCGGCGGAGCCGTCATCTTCTCCCTCCTCCATTCGATCACCGGAGCCGTCATCTTCTCTCTCCTCCATTCGACCATCGGAGTCGTTGAGAAACTATGAGGTGATGGTATCATCATCATCTCTGTCGCGGATTATTTCCTCCAACGCCTCTTCTTGTTCTAAGTCTCTGTCGTGTTCCATAGTTTCTGCAAATATTACAACATGGCAATATACAACCATGAGAGATGGATTAGTGGCAAACATAGACCTAATCACAACAAAGAATCATATGCATATGAGCAATGGATTAGTGGATTATCGGGGTTATGTTTTAACGACCCCCCCCCCTCATGTCGAAGTTATACCGAAATTATTGGGGTTCCCCCCACCTCATGTCGAAGTTACGACGATATTTGTACAAGATTTATACACAAGATGAATACAAAATGAATACAAGATGAATACAAGATTTATACACAAGATGAATACACAACTCAACAAATGAACCAACCATCATCCTATGAACAAAACTCAACATACAACAAATAATGGACACCTTTTGTCGAACAACGGAGGGACGATCAGGGACCAACTCCACGGAGATGCAACACCACAACCTGTAATTCCACGGAGATTCAAATGACCCCTAGATCAATGGCAATCATCATGATCAAGTTGACAAGTATTAACAGATTTTCAGACTTAGTGATATTTGCATAGAGTGGGAATGCAAAACAGTAACATCATGATGAAGTAACCACTCATCATATGCAAATTTTAACATTTGTTTCTCTATCTAAAAAAACCTAAGAAAAATTCTCTTCCATCTCATCTCATCTTCACAAAACATCTATCATATCTATCACATTGAGTATATGTATCTAAAAACCTAGTAAAACTACACAAAACAAACAAAAAATTTCAGCCATCTCCATCTCATCTCATCCATCTCCATCTCATCTCATCCATCTCATCTCATCTCAATGAACAAAAATTTATATTACACATGAAAATATCACAAATGAAATGACTTTGATCATGAATAATGCTATAAAAAATGACTTTGATCATGAATAATATCAATGACTTTGAGATCATGAATTAATAATGCTATAAAAATGACTTTGATCATGAATGTACATGTAACACATGGCAAAACATGCTTACTGAACTAATTCAAATGACCCCTAGATCAATGGCAATCATCATGATCAAGTTGACAAGTATTAACAGATTTTCATACTTAGTGATATTTGCATAGAGTGGCAGAAAACAGATTCATGATGCAACCTTTGAGGCAAGTAAAATATATGCTATAGCAGTTTTTCATGGCAACAAAGAGCATGGCAAGCATGTAATAATTACCCTCAACAAAACACCCTTACTGATCATGATCCAAAGATGCACAGATTTGTTGCAAACCTCAAGGCAAAATGCAAACCTCAAGGCATGCACTCTAAATTCTTCCAATAATTTTTCTGTCACTTCTAAATTATCCCTCAAGTCATTCTCACATTCTAGGACAGCATCCACAACCTCTCCTATCCACAAAAATATTTTTCTCATATTTAATAAATTCCCAAGTTGGAATTTATATTTATCCTAGTTTCTTTGGTTTACAAAGGAACCATATTTTCTATAATTCTTCTGCACCCACAAAAAATTATCCTAGCTACTAGGTAGTACCCACAACCCATTTCACCAAAAACTTTGGGTTCCACAGTTCAAAAATTTCAAATTCCATCCAGTTCAAATTTGGACCAGATTCAAACTCCATGATCAAAACCCAATTTAAACTGCTCCAAAAATTCTGAAACTTTGCCAGACTCTCTTTTATGCATCAACACCTCACCACAAAAATTCCCTAAAATTCCTAAAATCCCTAGCACCCTCTGGCATTTCATCATACACATGGTGGGCGTACTGTTCACTGCTGTAAAAAATTCAGTTAACTGAATTTGTTCAGAGAGAGGGAGACGAGTCGCCGGAGCGCGGGCGGCGTCGGCGTCGGGGCGCGGGGGGCGGGGGGGAGGAGGAGGAGGGAACGGCGCGGCGGCTCACAGTGTGTTGCAGGGGAGCGGGGGACGGCGTCGGGGCAGGGCTCGGCGACGGCGGCGTCGGGGCAGGGCTCGGCGACGGCGACGTCGGGGTAGGGCGTGGCGAGGGCGTTGGCGAGGGGGGGGGGACGGCTCGGAGGCGACGGCGATCTCCGGCGCAGCAGCCTGGCGGCGTCGTGCTGTGGTTCGACGTCGGGGGAGAGAATGGGAGAAAATTTCCTAAGTGCTGCTTATATAGCACGAGCTTTAGTCCCGGTTGGTGGCTCCAACCGGGACTAAAGGCCCCCCTTTAGTCCTGGTCCGAGCCACCAACCGGGACTAAAGGTGAATTTTCACCAGCCGAAAGGGCGCGAAACCAAACCCTTTAGTCCCGGTTGGTGGCTCGGACCGGGACTAAAGGGGGGCCTTTAGTCCCGGTTGGAGCCACCAACTGGGACTAAAGGGTTGGTCCTGGCTGCGGTGGGAGTTTAGTCCCACCTCGCCAAGCGAGAGGCGCTCGCAGCGGTTTATAAGCCCGCCTGCGGCTACCGTCCCGAGCTCCTCTCTAAAGTAGGCAGTACATGCCTAACGTTCTCTCTGCCCTGTGGGGCCTACTTGCCCTGCGGGCCTGCATCCTGGCCCATATAGTTGGGTTTCTAGTCGTATGCAGGCCGTGGTGGCCTAGTAGGCGGGCATTTTTTTATTTTTTGCATATACTTTTTAGTCCCGGTTGGTGGCTCCAACCGGGACTAAATGTCTTTTCCAGTTTTTTTTGTTTTTTGCTTTATTTTTTTTCTTTTGTTTCTACTTACAGCCAAATATTTAGAGTTTTTGAGTGAATCTTTTTGGTTTAGGTCACAAAAATTATAAACTTTCTGTTAGTGCCAGTAGTTTTCAAATTTGAATAGTTTAAATTTGAATTCTTTGAAATTTGTGTGAATCACTAGTTTGTGAATAACTTTACTTTAAAAATAGATTTTTGAGTGATTCTTTTTCCTGCTGTTTAATATTAGTGTGTTTTATCAGTATGTTCAATTTGGTAATTTTTAGGTTATTTAAATAGGTGTTTTAATCAAAAACAGATTCTGTTTAGCTCTTTTAGTTTTATAGCTCAAAAAATCATTAAATGCATGAAAAATAGCGAATGAAGTCAGAAAGGGTTGAAAATTGATGATGTGGCTTTGAATGGTGCATGTTGAATGCACAAAAAGTCTGGAGTTGAAATAAGTTTAAAAAAATGAAATGCCTTTGTAACAGGAGAGTTTTCGTCCGAAACCCTGATACTTCGAAAGAGATTGTCCAGTTTGTACATGAAGTGCATCCAGTTTTTGCCGTAACCCTCTCAACTTTTTAGCACATGCTATGTGGGTGAAATGATGATACCATGCTAAGTTTCAACCTTTTCAGAGTTCATTTGTAGTGCTTTTCAATTTCAGGGTCATTTAGCTAAAAAAAATCAATAAATGCATGAAAAATAGCGTTCCTTCGCGTTTCAAATGCCGAAACACATATATACCCTAACTATTACAAAGATTCCCTCCGGTTTGTCCGAAGTGGCACTTTCCAGCTATAAGTCCGGAAACTCACACTAGAGAGAAAGTGATGGCGGTGAAGCCGGTCACATCCCAGAGTGGGATCTTGGGGTATAAAACTATTTCTTCGCGTGTGTCCCTTGCTTATTGCGCCATAACCATGGATAATCTTCATCATTTAACAGGATGCTTGGGCCAGTCTTCACTCTGAAGGGAGAAATTTCATGAAACTTTTCATAAGCTTCTGACATGTCTGTCTTGTCCTCCACTCCCACGATGTTTCTTTTCCCTGAAAGAACTATGTGGCGCTTTGGCTCATCGTATGATGTATTCGCTTCCTTATCTTTTCTTTTTCTCGGTTTGGTAGACATGTCCTTCACATAGAAAACCCGCGCCACATCATTGGCTAGGACGAATGGTTCGTCTGTGTACCCAAGATTGTTGAGATCCACTGTTGTCATTCCGTACTGCGGGTCTACCTGTACCCCGCCTCCTGACAGATTGACCCATTTGCACCGAAACAAAGGGACCTTAAAATCACGTACATAGTCAAGTTCCCATATCTCCTCTATGTAACCATAATATGTGTCCTTTGCCCTATTGGTGTTTGCTGCATCAAAGCGGACACCACTGTTTTGGTTGGTGCTCTTTTTATCTTGGGCGATCGTGTAAAATGTATTCCCATTTATCTCGTACCCTTGGAAAGTCAATACAGTCGAAGATGGTGTCCTAACCAACAAGTACAGCTCATCTCCAACAGTGGTGTTACCCATGAGATGTGTTTGCAACCAACCGCCGAAAGTCCCCATGTGTTCACGTGTAATCCAGTCGTCAGACTGCTCCGAGTGTTTGGAGCGTAGAATATTCTTGTGTTCATTGATATACGGGGCCACCAAGGTAGAATTTTGTAGAACTGTGTAGTGTGCTTGCACCCAAGAATGCCCGTCCCTACATATTATTGCTTTCGGTCCTAGCGTGCCTTTTCCACCCAGTCTCCCCTCATGCCGCGATTCAGGAACACCAATCGGCTTAAGGTCAGGAATAAAGTCAACACAAAACTCAATGACCTCCTCTGTTTGATGGCCCGTGGAGATGCTTCCTTCTGGCCTAGCACGGTTACGAACATATTTCTTTAAGACTCCCATGAACCTCTCAAAGGGGAACATATTGTGTAGAAATACAGGACCCAGAATGGCAATCTCGTCGACTAGGTGAACTAGGACGTGCGTCATAATATTGAAGAAGGATGGTGGGAACACCAACTCGAAACTGACAAGACATTGGACCAAATCATTCTGTAACCTTGGTAGGATTTCTGGATCGATTACCTTCTGAGAAATTGCATTGAGGAATGCACATAGCTTCACAATGGCTAATCGAACATTTTCTGGTAGAAGCTCCCTCAATGCAACCGGAAGCAGTTGCGTCATAATCACGTGGCAGTCATGAGACTTTAGGTTATGGAATTTTTTCTCTGCCATATTTATTATTCTCTTTATATTCGACGAGAAGCCAGACGGGACCTTGATACTGAGCAGGCATTCAAAAAAGATTTCCTTCTCTGCTTTGGTAAGAGCGTAGCTGGCAGGACCTTGATACTGCTTTGGATGCATGCCGTCTTTTTCGTTCATACGTTGCTGGTCCTCCCGTGCCTCCGGTGTATCTTTTGTCTTCCCATACACGCCCAAGAAGCCTAGCAGGTTCACGCAAAGATTCTTCGTCACGTGCATCACGTCGATTGCAGAGCGGACCTCTAGGTCTTTCCAATAGGGTAGGTCCCAAAATATAGATTTCTTCTTCCACATGGCTGCGTGTCCGTCAGCGTCATTCGGAACAGATTGTCCGCCAGGACCCTTTCCAAAGATTACTTGTAAATCCTTGACCATATCAAGTATATCATCACCAGTACGGAAGACAGGCTTCTTCCGGTGATCTACCTCACCTTTGAAATGCTTGCCTTTCTTTCTTAAGGCATGCTTGGTCGGAAGAAATCGACGATGTCCCAGGTACACATTCTTCTTGCATTTGTCCAAATATATACTTTCAGTCTGATTTAAACAGTGCGTGCATGCATTGTATCCCTTGTTTGTCTGTCCTGAAAGGTTACTAAGAGCAGGCTAATCATTGATGGTTACAAACAGCAACGCTCGTAGGTCAAATTCCTGCTGTTTGTGCTCATCCCACACACGTACACCTTTTATGTCCCACAGCTGTAAAAATTCTTCAACTAATGGCCTTAGGTACACATCAATGTCGTTGCCGGGTTGCTTAGGGCCTTGGATGAGCACTGGCATCATAATGAACTTCCGCTTCATGCACAACCAAGGAGGAAGGTTATAGATACATAGAGTCACGGGCCAGGTGCTATGATTGCTGCTCTGCTCCCCAAAAGGATTAATGCCATCTGCACTTAAACCAAACCATAAGTTCCTTGCGTCACCTGCAAAGTCTGGCCACTTTCTCTCAATTTTTCTCCACTGCGACCCATCAGCGGGTACTCTCAACTTCCCGTCTTTCTTACGGTCTTCTTTGTGCCATCGCAACAACTTGGCATGCTCTTTGTTTCTGAACAGACGTTTCAACCGTGGTATTATAGGAGCATACCACATCACCTTGGCAGGAACCCTCTTCCTGGGGCGCTCGCCCTCAACATCACCAGGGTCATCTCGTCTGATCTTATACCGCAATGCACCGCATACCGGGCATGCATTCAAATTCTCGTACTCCTCACCGCGATAGAGGATGCAGTCATTAGGGCATGCATGTATCTTCTGCACCTCTAATCCTAGAGGGCAGATAACCTTCTTTGCTTCGTACGTACTGTCAGGCAATTCGTTATCCTTTGGAAGCTTCTTCTTCACTATTTTCAGTAGCTTCCCAAATCCCTTGTTAGATACACCATTCTCTGCCTTCCATTGCAGCAATTCCAGTGCGGTACCGAGCTTTGTGTTGCCATCTTCGCAATTTGGGTACAACCCTTTTTTGTGATCCTCTAACATGCGATCGAACTTCAACTTCTCCCTTTCACTTTCGCATTCTCTCTGTGCATCAACAATGACCCGGCGAAGATCATCATCGGGCACATCTGGTGCCTCTTGATCTTTAGTTTCCCCCGTTGCAGTATCACCGTATTCAGGGAACATAGGATAGTTGTCATCATCCTCTTCTTCTTCATTGTCTTCCATCATAACCCCTCTTTCTCCGTGCTTGGTCCAAACATTATAGTGTGGCATGAAACCCTTCTCAAGCAGGTGAAAGTGAAGGGTTTTCGAGGAAGAGTAATCCTTCGTATTCCCACAGACAGTACATGGACAATACATAAAACCATTCTGCTTGTTTGCCTCAGCCACTTCGAGAAAATTATGCAGGCCCGTAATGTACTCGGATGTGCGTCGGTCACCGTACATCCATTGCCGGTTCATCTGCGTGCATTATATAATTAAGTGTATGAAAAACCATTACAGAACATCATGAATAGAGAAATGACCAAATTAATACAAGTTCATCATCACATTAAAACCAAAGTACAGTAGTGATCAAATGTTATTTCTGAAAAAATAAACACATAAAGTTCATACATAGTTCTCATAGAACAACATACAGCTCTCTACACATGTGCAAACTAAGAAGTTAATTTGAGCTCACCATGGTGGTGCCGGCGACGAGATCGGCGCGGGCGATCGACGGCGGTGAGGACGGGGACGGGGACGGGACGGCACCCTACACATGTGCAAACTAAGAAGTTAATTTGAGCTCAAATTGTGCATCTAAATCAAATAAACTCACACATACACTCCTCCACTAAAACCCACAAACCACACTACTTCTAGAGCATTTGAAATGAGCTAAACTAGCAGTGAGAGATGAAAGGATGAAGTTGCTAACCTTTTTAGAACACTTGGATAGTTGGTGCACTGCCAAACCTAGACAAATCTTGGGGAAAATGAAGCTTGGAGGTCGAGCTTGGAGGAAGAACAGAGGAGAAAGCTTAAGTGTGGCTCCGGCATTTCATCGAACACCTCATGTGCATATGTAGGCAAAAAACAGAGTAGCCCACACCTTCACCCTTCCACGGCCAAAAAACAGAGGAGATGGGGGGGGGGGGGGCGTCGATATATATAGGCAAAACTTTAGTCCCGGTTTGTGTCTAAAACTGGGACTAATGGCCTACCCTTTAGTCCCGGTTCCACACACCAACCGGGACTAAAGGGGTTGCGCCAGGAGCGAGGCCCTTTAGTCCCGGTTGGTGGCTGGAACCGGGACTAAAGGTCCCAGCCGAACCGGGACTGGTGCCTGCCGAGGCCCGGCCGGCGTCCTGGCCGCTCGAACCGGGACTGATGCACGCATTAGTCCCGGTTCGTAAGTCGACCGGGACTGTTGCTCTGATTTGGCAAAAACCAATGCCCTGTTTTCTACTAGTGACACACTTACCTAGCTTAATTAATAATCCTCTCACCTTAGCATGGCAGGCACCAACTAAAATTCTATCTACAGAAGGAACGGAGAAATTTGTTCACCTTAAGTAGTGTTACATCATGCATGTCACCATCTATCTACACATACATAGGAGTATGTAAGTAGAGTAGATGGGCAAAGCATGCCTGCATCCGGGTGGGACGGGGGAGGGGGGATGGTCGGGTGGGGGCAGCACCGCAGGGAGGCACGTGCAGAGACACCGTCAGCCGCGGGTGGTGGCATCAAGCAGCCCAACCGGCGGTCCGTGGATGGGTTGTCTAGAGGAAGATGGAGGGGAGAGGAAGAAGAACAATGCCGGTCTTTGGATTGAAATCCAAAAAAGGGCTGGAAAAATGTACTGACCCTAGGAAAAAATTCAGACGCATGACATATAGTCGGCCCGTTAATTAGTTAGGTTGGGTTCAAAGCCGCGCGTCCGAAAATCTAAAAGTTGAATCTTGGGAAAATGTATGAAAACATTTCTTGCTTAATTCAGCTCCAATTAATTTAACATCGCAATGTCGACAGAGAAGCAACTTTTCTGTCAACTCTGCCTTAATCCAGCTGCATCGATCTTTGTTTGTCGATCCTGCTTTTTTGTTTCTTCCTCCTTAAGAGTTAAGAGTAGTGTTAACAATCCACTTCATCATGACTCATCAACATCTAAAAGTTGATCAGCGTGGAGGGTGGAGCTGATGGATGAATGTCAAGTCACTTGCATGCATCCACATCAGATTAATTGCATTGCATTGCATTGCTGTAGACGATATGCACTATGCATGTCACTCAAGTATGGTATAGTGGGTCAAACCAAACCAACTCAGCCCATCCATTCTAGAGAGAGAACAATGGACCCTTTCTAAAACCCTTCACCATAACAGTTAAGCCGGCAGCTATCGTCCAAGCGTAACTATGCATTAATACACACACATAATTACATACGTACTTAGCTTAATCTCTCATCTTAACATGGCAGGCACCAACTGAAAGTCTGAACCTCTATCTACTGAGTACATGCAGAGAAATTGACAAATTAAAGCATGCATGCATGCACATGAACGCAACCAGCTTTTTGCCATGCAATTGATCGGATCGGATCGGATGACGATCGACATTCATTTAATTAGCACTGCACCGCCTAGCTTTGTTAACTGTTGTGGCCTGCAGCTAACCTTTCGCCCGCTGATACACAAATCCACAACGGATTACTACGTAGTACTAGAGTACTAAACTTATGCATGGAATGAATTACTAATTACTACTCAGATGATGACTGCGCTGGAATGAATTACTAATTACTACTCAGATGAATTACTAATTAGCTAGCCGCGTCCGATGAACTCAAAGTTGCATCCATCCATCTTGGGAAAGATTACTTTAATGAACATCCCAATGTCCACTGAGAAGCAAAATATATCTTTCTTAAAATTAATTAGTACTACTAGCAGTAGTACGATCAATATACAATAATATTGTATTGATTACTGGAGCAAATGAGTCATCATATATACCCCTTCGAGATCTCTAAGTATGCGTGCCTAACTTGCAGGTCACGTTTTGTTTATACTCCCTCTGTTTTTATTTACTCTGCATATTAGCATTGATCAAAGTCAAACTTTATAAACTTTGACAAAGTTTATAGACAAAAATATTAACATATACAATAACAAATCAATACCATTTGATTCATTATTGAATGTACTTTCACATGATTAGATTTGTTATGGTAAATGTTTATATTCTTTTTTATAAACTTGGTCAAACTTTACGAAGTTTGACTTCAGTTAAATCTAATATGCAGAGTAAATAAAAACGGAGGGAGTAGATCATTGGGCTCCCCGCCCCCCCCCCCCCCCCCCCCCCCCTACTAGTATTGGGTCATCAACAGATGCCATGAGTTGACTGTCTCCGCAATTAATTACATCTCCCTATACAGCATATTGATTTTTTATCTCTCCTTTGAGAAATGACAAGTTTCCAGTCACCGCTAAGCATCCAACCACTATAAAAAATAAGCATCCAATTTTAATCTAGACGCTGCATGAACTGTGGTATGACAATCAAGGTGTACGTTAATTGATCACACAACGACTAGTGTCGAGTCGACTGAGCTCTGAGCACTACTCACTCGCATACTGATCTATCTGACGAATAGTCTACTAGTCGTTCAGATGATTGATTGGTGGTTAATTAACCGTAAC
The DNA here is from genome assembly GCA_039707655.1 of Elymus sibiricus. Taxonomy (NCBI): domain Eukaryota; kingdom Viridiplantae; phylum Streptophyta; class Magnoliopsida; order Poales; family Poaceae; genus Elymus; species Elymus sibiricus. Next base: position 516,326,458 of record CM077672.1, on the reverse strand, counting down.
AACTACCACATGTACATGCATATCATACATATGTGGTCCACTAGTCCGGTCCTAACCAAACTCACACTACTGTTTCAGCCACTTAATAATAATCTGACAAGAATGAAATACTACAAGTATGTATGGGTCTTACAAAAAGGATGAGATTCTGAACCTGCTGCTGATTGGTTGGTGCACTGTATGTGTATGTAGCTAGCTGCCCGGTTCAGTTGGAATAATTGCAGTTTGGTACCACATAATTAAGCATCCAAGATTAATTAGTTGTTGTCATGCATGAAATCCAAAAACGGCACCTAATTAAGCAATGTATATATCCTTGACACCAGTAGGTGTTTGCCTTCAGAATAATTTGCTCTGGCAGTTGGAGATCTCTGATTAGGGCAGGGGGGACAAGCTAGCTAGATACTCCCTCCGTCCCATAATTTGACACTGCTCTAGTGTAGTGTCAAAAACGCTCTTATATTATGGGACGGAGGGAGTAGCTAGCTAGGAGAATATACAGTTAACTAACAAAATTGTGTTAGTCGTAAAGGTAGCAAGAGAGAAAGCATGCGTGCGTGGCTTTGTTGGCAGCTGACGATGGACAAAGGGACATTTTTTTTTTTGCGGGGAGACAAAGGGACATTGTGTTGTGTCAGCAATAATACTTCCTTTTCATGTCATGTAATGGATCCTAGCTAAGCTAGCTAGCTGCCCCTACTCTTGCTTGAATAATGGACCTGATTAAGCTAAGCTAACTCCAATTATGCTAGTTTCTGTCTTGTTTAATTGGTTAATTGTTCATGCTTGCAGTTAATTAGCTGGAGTAGTTGGTTAGTTACACACTGGTTGGTGCATGCTAGCTAGCTAGCTCAAGTGATCCATGCATGGATGTATGTTCAGTCAGTCAGTCAGTCAAGGAATTTGTTTCAGATTCAGGTGTGATGAATTTGTCATCCATCTAGGCAAGACTAACAAAAATGGGTGGGGCCTTAATTCCTTGACACCTGTGTATCCTTGACACCTGTAGTTGTTTGCCTTGAGAATGATTTGGTCTAGCAGTTGGAGATCTCCTCTGATTAGGGGGGACAAGCTAGCTAGATAGCTAGGAGAATCCAAAGTTAATTAATTAAAGGTTAGTATGTAAAGGTAGCAGGAGAGAAAGTGTGCCTGCGTGGTACCTTTGTTTGCAGCTAGCTGACGAGGGACAAAGGAACATTGTGTCAGCAATTAATTCAAGTTCATTTTCATGTCATGGATCCTAGCTTGTTTGGACCTGGTTAAGCTAAGCTAACTCCAATTATGTAGCTAATTTCTGTCTTGTTTAATTTGGACGAATGGTTGGGTATATATATTGATTATTTGGTTAAGTGTTCATGCTTGCAGTTAATTAGCTGGAGTAGTTTGTTAATTAGTTAGTTACACTGTGTTTGCTGCTACTATGGTTGGTGCATACTACTAGCTAGCTACCACAAGTGATTCATTCATGGATCTATGTTCAGGCAGCCAAGGAATTTGATTCAGAAACCAGGTGTGATTATTTGTCATCCATCCAGATAAGACTTGTACCAAAAATGGGTGGGGCCTTAATTCCTGATGCAATGACATAGATGCATGCATGTGCAATTCCGCAATCTCTAAAAGGAAGATAAAATCTGGAGCTGGTGATGGATGGATGAGTCAAGAGTCAGATGGATGTGAGAGAGACGAAACCAATGTGACATGCCTGATTGGTTAGCTTCTCTCACTTATTAGCAATCATTTGAGTTCAGCTGTTTGCATTCTCAAGGCCAAAAAACAGACTTGGCATCCCTACGACTCATCATTTACTTACCAGGCTTGATTAGAGAATTATTTCTTCATCCATATCATTGGTTGAAACAAAGAGGAGAATGTCAATTTCATTAATCTCATAGAGAATGAAGCAATGATCTATCATTGTCCAAAGATATCATTCATGATCTAGTGTACAACTCCAACTAATGGAGGACGTTTTTCTGACCTCATCCATAGGCAGGGCAAAGAGAGCGACCGCCCCGGGTCATAAGAGAGGGAGGGGGGCCAATATTTAAATATAGTAGCAATCACTATATATTATTATCCATTAAGTTCAAAAGATTATTATATATATGAAAAAATAAAATCATATTTGCAGGAGCAAGTCTACACCACTAACCAGTAGCGTGTACCATATAGAAAGAAACCACTCTAATAAGTGACATTGAATCCAGTAGGCGACAGTGAGTTTAGTGAATCTACTAGTCACATGTTGTCAACCTAGTAATGTACCTATCTTGCATCACACTTGCAAATGGTACAATTTGTGCTCTAGAAGATTCTATAAATATGCTTATCTGATAATACACTAGAAATCACTACAAATATATTAGTTAAATGATACACTTAGATCTCTATCATGGTACGTAATGATATTAAAATATACACCAACACATGCAAATACACACAAATATATACATGTGCACTATATAATTTATGCAGTTTTCAAAATTTTATTTAAAGACAATTTTCTTAGAAAGCACAACTAAAATTTAGAAGAAATGATTTTTGAGTGGCAAATATTAAAATTGATAACAAATGATACACTTAATATTGCACAATGTTCTTATGTGGTTATCTATGCTAGCTAAATAATAGCAATTATACTCATTAATGAATAGTATGCTAAAATAGTTTTAGGTAGGTATAAAAGTTTGGTATAAAAATAGGTGTTTTCATTTGTCCCTAGCCCAAAAATTGTTTGCATTGCGTCTGCCCTTAATTTTGTTTCAAATTAATTAGCCTGAATTAGGCTAGAACAAGGAGGTTTGGCACCATGGCTCACCCAAACCTACGCTAGTACCGTCCCGTATAGCATGGTTCACCAGGTCCCGGTACTGACCATACACCGAGTGTTTGGATCTAAACTGAGAGCCAGACCACAGGCACTCAGCAAATAGATATACACGAGTGCGACTCTCGGCAAACTATAGAACACGACAAAAGAGATGGCTTTGCCGAAACATGGCTAAAAAGCACATGGCAAAAACAAAAGACTCGGCAAAGAAGATATATGTCGAGAGCAAAACAATCAACACACGACAATAAGTTGCCACGTGTCATGTCCGTTCGCGCTTGACGGCTCCGTGACGTCGGGGTGTCTTTGCCGAGTACAGCCACAAGGCTCTCGGCATATATATTTTTTTAGAAAAACTTCAAATAATACATGGCCCGTGCGACACACCTGTCATTGAATCATTTAAGAATTATTTTCAAAAAAATTCGCCAAGTATTGCGGCTCTCGGCAAAGACCTACTTTGCCGAGAGCTCGTAGTATGGTTCTCGGCGAAGCGTTGTTTCAATGCATATTTTTTTGTGAGGGGTTTCATTGCATGCTTCGATCTTTAGTTTTTTTTTACTTTTAGTTGTTTTTCAGTTGAGTCTAGCCAATGAAGATGCTTATTCGCAACTGACATTTGGACTTTTAAGCAGAGGGCTCCTCTTCCGGCTCTAGAGGTATAAATAATTACCGAAAAAGGGTTTCCCCCGCTTTATATTATAAAGCAACCATCACCGATTACAACCGAGAGACCGATACAAACACACACCACCACCGTACGTCGCTGTTCTGCTTAGGGAGTACGGGGTCCTCGGCCATTGACCCGCCGGCTACTGCAAGCGGTTCATCAGAGGCGATGAGGGCGGGTAGCACTTCTTCTTCGTCGGCGGCTGCGGGAGGCGCATCAGGCAAGCCCGAGGTGGCGATTTCTAATCCCATTCAGGGGTTTTCTTCTGTCGCTCTGGTCCAGGGTTCGACAATTGCGGTGGCCGGCATAGCTACGATAGTGGCCGGTGCCTTGTCTGCGGTGGCCGGTACCTATACTTCGCACATGACCCGGAGCGTTGCATCGTCCTTGGCGGTGGCCCTCACATTGGCCGGGTCCTCCTCGGCGCCGGCCGGTCTGTCCTACCCGCCAGGCTTCGGACCACCTCCGCCGGCGGGATCTGTTTGTCCACGTGCTCCACCTCCAGAGCTAGTAAGTACCTCCAACCCTTCATCGGTGGTTGGGTTTTTCTGCTCCGACTCGATTTGAATCGAATCAGATGCGCTCAGAATCCAATCGTTTCGATTCGATTCGATTCACTTCGATTCAATTCAGATCCATGCTTTGTCATGTATATGAATTGCTTTCGTGCTTTGCTGCTAGCAAGTTTGTTGACTAGAATAGCATATACTATGATCCATACGTGATTACATGCACTGGGTTACTATGAATAGCAAGCTTGCTTGCTGCATGCATGCTATAATCAGTGCAAGGCACTATGAATAGCTAGTACTATGTGTCTATGATCTTAGTATGTTTATGAAAGACATTGTGCACTGGTCATGACCATTGGTCATAACTCATAAGGCATCATCAGTGCACTGATCATGCCATTGCAATTGTGCTATGGCCTTAGATCATTGCATTGACCAAGGCCATTGTCATTGGACAACAGCCTTCATCAATGCATTGATCAAGGCCACTGCCATTGTCCATAAGGCATGATCAGTCATTGATCATGCCACTACCATTGTGCTATGGCCTTGAAACCCAAGAAGGAAATGGAGGACCAATATGTGAAACCCAAGAAGCCACGACAAAAAAGAAGTATCACTAACAAGAATAATTATGAAGTGGATTGCTTTAGTGATGTTATTGCTTGGTTACTTCAAGAACTTGATAGTTGCTTCAATGAGAAAAATTCTAAAGTACTTATTTTCCCATCCGCTTTGAGCCCAAAAGAATCATTTGTGATTTCAATTTTAGAGCATTTGGTGAATCTAGCTATACTTTATCCAAAAGATTTTGATGACGGAGAACTGAGGGACCTTTGACATCACCTCCATCTTAATATTGCTAACGTCCAAGCAGATGATCGCTTCTCCAGTTTAATTAATATATGTGAGCTCTCTCAAAAAACATGGAGACAAGGAAACATATTTGCTATCCTTGGTTTATCAACTTTTGAATCTAGCTTTAGTATCGTCTGTTGCCACTGCTACAGCTGAGAGATATTTTTCAGCTATGAGAATTGCGAAGACATATTTCCATAATCGTGTTTGCGACAAAGCTTTGAAGTGCAACCTTATTTGTTATGTGGAGAAAGGTGAAATGAGGCAAAGACTCATATCATACAAGACGCTACAAGCAAAACACATATCATGTGACGAATAAAAATATAGCTCCAAGTAAAATTACCGATGGTCGTTAGAATAAAGAGGGGATGCCTTCCGGGGCATCCCCAAGCTTAGACGCTTGAGTCTTCCTTGAATATTACCTTAGGGTGCCTCAGGCATCCCCAAGCTTAGGCTTTTGCTACTCCGTATTCCTTCATCCATCGTGATCTCACCCAAAACTTGAAAACTTCAATCACACAAAACTCAACAAAACCTTCGTGAGATCTGTTAGTATAACAAAATAAATCACTACTATAAGTACTGTTGCAAACCCATTCATATTTTATTTTTGCATTATACCTACTGTACTCTAACTTCACCATGGCTTATACCCCCCCGATACAATCCATAGATTCATCAAAACAAGCAAGTAGTGCATCAAAAACAGAATCTGTCAAAAACAGAACAATCTGTAGCAATCTATTTAGAAGCCATACTTCTGTAACTCCAAAAATTCTGAAAAATTAGGACAACGTGGGAAATTTGTATATCAATACTGTATAAAAAATTCAGAATTTTTCGTCGCTCCAGTGATTTTTAGAAGTTTCTGTACTGGACGTAAAAGTTTCTGTTTTTGCACAGAATCAAAGCAACTATCTCCCAAATCATCCCAAAGGTATTACTTGGCACAAACACTAATTAAAAACACAAAAACACTATCATACCAGTAGCATGACAGTAAAAACACACCATAACAGAAACTTATAACAAAAAATTATTTTATTCATTGGGTTGCCTCCCAACAAGCACTATTGTTTTATGCCCCTAGCTAGGCATAATGCATAGTTTCAAGTGTTGTCATCTTTCAAGTTGATTCCATAAGTGGCCCACATAATTGATTCATATGGTGCTTTAATTATTTTTCTAGGGAAATGCTCCATACCTTTCTTTAATGGAAATTGAAATTTTATATTCCCTTCTTTCATATCAATAACGGCACCTATAGTTCGTAGGAACGGTCTACCAAGTATTATGGGGCAAGAAGAATTGCATTCAATATCAAGGACAATAAAATCAACGGGCACATAATTTCTATTAGCAAGAATAATCACATCATTAATTCTTCCCAAAGGCTTTTTAATAGTAGAATCCGCCAAGTGCAAATTAAGAGAACATTCATCTATATTGGTAAAACCTAGCACATCACATAGAGATTTTGGAATTGTGGAAACACTAGCACCCAAATCACATAAAGCATTGCACTCATAATTTTTAATCTTAACTTTAATGGTGGGTTCCCATTCATCATATAATTTTCTAGGAATTGAAACTTCTAGTTCAAGCTTTTCTTCTAACGCTTTCATCATTGCTTCTACGATATGTTTAGTAAAAGCCTTGTTTTGCTCATAAGCATTGGGTGAATTTAACATAAATTGTAACAAAGAGATGCACTCAACCAAAGAACAATTATCATAATTAAAATCTTTGTAATCCAAGAGAGTGGGCACATCACTATTTAAAGTTTTTCTCTCTTCAAACCCACTTTTAGTAATTTTCTTATCAAGATTTTCACCCTCCGAATTATGGGGACGCCTACTAGCTAAAGTTGACTCTTCTTCAGTCCCTTTTTCATCAAGTTTAATATTGCTAAATAAAGAATCAATAGATGAAACACCAATCATTTTAACATCCTCATCATTACTACGATAGAAACCGGGAGGAATCGCTTTTTCTAGAAATTCTCGTTTAGCTCTTAGCATGGCGGTTCTTTTCTTACTCTCATCCATGGAAACATATAAAGCTTTGATTGATTCACTAATATCAATTTTAGGTGGCAAAATTTTAGTCTTAAGATTTTCCACATCATGAATAATTCTGTCAATGCTCCTAGACATATCATCAATCTTACTCAAATTTTCTTCTATCGTAGTGTTGAAAACTTTTTGAGCATTAATAAATTATTTAATATTACTTTCAAGATCAAAAGGTATCCTATTATTATTATAGGAATTACCATAAGGATTGCCACAATTAATAGAGGAATTTCTGGGAAACGGCCTAGCATTGAAATTACCTCTATAAGCATTGTTATTGAAATTGTTTCGTGAGACAAAATTCACATCTACGGGATCATTATTTTGCTCAATCAAAGTAGACAATGGCACATCATTAGGATCAATATTAGCATTTTTGCTAGCAACCAATTTCATAAGCGCATCAACTTTATCACTCAAAGTATTAATTTCTTGAATAGAATTCACCTTCTTACTAGTAGGAGTTCTTTCAGTATGCCATTGTGAATAATTTGCCATAATATTATCAAACAATTTAGTAGCTTCACCCAAAGTAATTTCCATAAACGTACCACCCGCGGCAGCATCTAAAAGATTTCTAGAGACAAAATTTAATCCCGCATAAATTTTTTGTATGATCATCCATAAATTTAAACCATGAGTAGGGAAATTTCTTATCATTAATTTCATCCTCTCCCTAGATTGGGCAACATGTTCATGATCAAGTTGTTTAAAATTCATAATCTGATTTCTTAGAGAAAAAATTTTCGCGGGCGGAAAATACTTAGTGATAAAAGCATCTTTACACTTATCCCAAGAATCGATACTATTTCGTGGTAAAGATGAAAACCAAATTTTAGCACGATCCCGCAATGAGAACGGGAATAATTTTAATTTCACAATATCATTATCCACATATTTTTTATTTTGCATGTCACACAATTCTACGAAAGTATTAAGATGGGATGCGGCATCTTCATTAGGACTACCGGAAAATTGATCTTTCATGACAAGATTTAGCAAAGCGGCATTAATATCACAAGTCTCCGCACTAGTGGCGGGAGGAGCAATCGGAGTACTAATAAAATCATTATTATTAGTATTGGAAAAATCACACAATTTTGTATTTTCTTGAGACAACGTGACTACGCAAACAAAATAGCAATCAAGCAAACAAGCAAACGAGAAAAAGGCAAAAAGGCAAACGGAAAATATTTTTGTATTTTTGTAAAAACGTTTTAGAAGTGGGGGAGAGGAAAACGAGAGGCAAATAGCAAATAAAGTAAATAAAGTAAATGCAAGGAGATGAGAGTTTGTGCAAAGGTACTTGGATGATGTTGATGATGTCTCCCCGGCAACGGCGCCAGAAATTCTTCCTGCTACTTGTAGCTTGCGTTGGTATTTCCCCGAAGAGGAAGGGATGATGCAGCACAGTAGAGATAAGTATTTCCCTCGATTATGAAACCAAGGTTATCGAACCAGTAGGAGAATCACACAACACCTCATTAACAGTACCTGCACACAAACAACAAATCCTTGCACCCAACGCAAACAAGGGGTTGTCAATCCCTTGGCGGTAAGATTGCAAGATTAAATTGTATTTGATAGATTGCAGCAAAAATACTAAATAAAATAAAGAAAATAAAATGGCAGCAATATTTTTAGGGTTTTAGTAATATGAGATTGATAAGACCCGGGGGCCATAGGTTTCACTAGAGGCTTCTCTCGAGAAAATAGCATACGGTGGGTAGACAAATTACTGTTGGGCAATTGATAGAAAAGCAAATAATCATGACGATATCCAAGGCAATGATCATGTATATAGGCATCACGTCCAAGATTAGTAGACCGACTCCTGCCTGCATCTACTACTATTACTCCACACATCGATGGGCTATCCAGCATGCATCTAGTGTATTAAGTCCATAAGAACAGAGTAATGCCTTAAGAATGATGACATGATGTAGACAAGACAAACTCACGAATTAATAAACCCAATGAATAGATCCCATCTTGTTACCCTTAGTAGCAACGATACAAACGTGTCATGTCCCTTTCTGTCACTGGGATTGAGCACCGCAAGATCGAACCCACTACGAAGCACCTCTTCCCATTGCAAGATAAATCAACTTAGTTGGCCAAACCAAATCAATAGATCGGAGAAGAAATACGAGGCTATAATAATCATGCATAAAAGAGATCAGAGAAGACTCAAATAATATTCATGGATAATCTGATCATAAACTCACAATTCATCGGATCCCTACAAACACACCGCAAAAAGAGATTACATCGGATAGATCTCCAAGAACATCAAGGAGAACATTGTATTGAAGAACAAAAAGAGAGAAGAAGCCATCTAGCTACTGCCTATGGACCCGAAGGTCTGTCGTAAACTACTCACGCATCATCGGAGAGGCAGCAAGGTTGCGCCACCCCCCCTGGGGATGGGGTGGGCCCATGAGGTCAAACGGAGATGGGGTGGGCCCATGAGGTACCAGGGCGCGCCACCCCCCCTGGGGCGCGCCCTGGTGCCTTGTGGCCCACCTCTTCTTCTTCTGGCCCTCTCCCGAAGCTTCCAGTATTCTTCATGCCCAAGAAAAAATCTCCAAAAAGTTTGGTTCCATTTGGCCTTCGTTTGATATTGATTTTCTGTAAAGCAAAAACAGGGCAGAAAACAACAACTGGCACTGAGCACTAGGTTAATAGGTTAGTCTCCAAAAATGATATAAAATTGCTGTAAATGATTATAAAAACATCCAAGATTGATATTATAACAGCATGGAACAATAAAAAATTATAGATACGTTGGAGACGTATCAGCATCCCCAAGCTTAATTCCTGCTCGTCCTCGAGTAGGTAAATGATAAAAACAGAATTTTTGATGTGGAATGCTGCCTAACATATTCATCACATATTGTTTTTTCTGTTGTAGCATGGATATTGGACTTATATGATTCAAAGCCATAATCTATAATTTGACATGAAAACATAAATACTCAAGCAAGCTAACAAGCAACCATGTCTTTCAAAATATCAACGCTAAAGAAAGTTATCCCTAGCCCATTATGCTCAATCATTGATCCATTCATGAAACACACTCAAATATTAGCTACATCCAATGCACAAGTATGACTATAGTGTTCTCTAGTTGGTGCTTTTGTAAGAGAAGATGGAGACTCAAGAAAAATAAAAATTGCATAAAAGTAAATAGATAGGCCCTTCGCAGAGGGAAGCAGAGATTTGTCAAATGTGCCAGAGCTCAAAGCTGAAATAAAGAGATAAAAACATTTTGGGAGGCATGCTTTTCCTGTCAACGAAAACGAATGAGAATTTCCAATATCTTCCATGCTAAACACATCATAGGCGGTTCCCAAACAAAAAAATAAAATAAAGTTATTCCTTTCCACCATTTATTTCACAATCCATGGCTAGCCGTATCCACGGGTGCCCTCCATACCATCACTTTCCAAGGAATTTATTATTGTGATTCACATAAGATTTTTCAGTTCATTTCTTTTCACAATTCGGGACTGGGCATCCCTATTACCGGCCATACTCTCGTGCAATGACAAGTGAATAAACACTCATCGTGAGAATAACACACTTAACATGGAAGATATTGGCTACCCCCCTCCGCTTCATGAGCGGTACGGGCACACAAAACAGAAAAATTATTTTGAAATTTAGAGTTGGCACACGCAAATTTACTTGGAACGGCATTGAAATACCGCGTATAGGTAGATATAGTGGACTCATAAGGCAAAACTGGGTTTAAGGATTTTGGATGCACAAGCAGTATTTCCGCTTAGTACAAATGAAGGCTAGCAAAAGATTGAGAAGCAACCAACCAAAAAACGAATACAGTCATAAACATACATTGAACACAACTAAGACCGAATAATGCACCATAAGTAGGATATAATTTCATTGCATAACTATTGACTTAACGTGCTTGCATAGGGAATCACAAACCTTAACACTAATATTCTTACTTAAGCACAATTACTCACTGACATGGCATCACATATTATCATTTCCATATCGCAAAACTATTGCAAGGAATCACACTTGTCATATCCAATGATCTATATGAAAGTTTTTATCTATATCCCTCTTGAATATTCATCACTTTGGGACCAATTGCATAACATGTGCAAATTACCGTTACTATCATCATCTCTCAAAAAGATCTAAGTGAAGCATGAGAGTGCATATATTTGTTCAAAATTTTCATTCAAGTCAATTCTCAAAATATTATAAGTGAAGCAAGAGAATTCATTTCTTCAAAATTTCAATCAAGTCAATTCTCAAAATGATATAAGTGACGCATGAGAATTAATTTCTACAAAATTTTAATCAACTCTCAAAATAATATAAGTGAAGCATGAGAGTTTATTTCTTCAAAATTTCAGCCACCACCGTGCTCAAAAAGATTTAAGTGAAGCACTAGAGCAACTGCCTAGCTCAAAAAATTTAAGTGAAGCACATAGAGTATTTAGATGCAGGCAGGAGCCGGTCTACTAATCTTGGACGTGATGCCTATATACATGATCATTGCCTTGGATATCATCATGATTATTTGCTTTTCTATCAATTGCCCAACAGTAATTTGTCTACCCACCGTATGCTATTTTCTCGAGAGAAGCCTCTAGTGAAACCTATGGCCCCCGGGTCTTATCAATCTCATATTACTAAAACCCTAAAAATATTGCTGCCATTTTCTTTTCTTTATTTTATTTAGCATTTTTGCTGCAATCTATCAATCTATCAAATACAATTTAATCTTGCAATCTTACCGCCAAGGGATTGACAACCCCTTGTTTGCGTTGGGTGCAAGGATTTGTTGTTTGTGTGCAGGTACTGTTAACGGGGTGTTGTGTGATTCTCCTACTGGTTCGATAACCTTGGTTTCATAATCGAGGGAAATACTTATCTCTACTGTGCTGCATCATCCCTTCCTCTTCGGGGAAATACCAACGCAAGCTACAAGTAGCAGTGATCGTGCGTGGATGTACACCGGTCACACTAGTCAGAAAGACACGACCAATGAATGGTTAACAAAAACCAAGGGGTTTGTGAAAGCTGCATTTGCAAATGGCCAGAGAAAAACCTGGTGCCCTGTGTTAGGTGCGACAACTTTTCACAGAGGACAGAGGGTGAAATGGGTAAACACATGCAGAAGTGGGGTTTTACGCCTGATTATACGGCGTGGACATTTCATGGTGAGTCTGCCCAATGTACCAGAGCTGAGGTGGTTCGTCGTCGCACCGACGAGCATGGTACCGGGATCGAAGACATGGTGCAAGACTTTGATGATGCTCGGGATTCGGACAATGAGATGGAGGAATCTGCAAAGGCCTTCAATGAAATGTTGGAGTCTTCAAAACGTCCTCTCCACGAGCACACTGAGCTTTGTCAGCTGGATGCCATCGCACAAGTAATGGCTCTGAAGGCTCAATTCAACTTGGGCAGAGAATGCTACGACGCGATGATGACACTATTTGGACGCTTTCTACCCAAAGGCCATGTAATGCCTGCAAACCTGTACCAGTCGGACAAAATCCTCCGTGTACTTAAGATGCCCTATGAGAAGGTAGATGCATGTGAGAAAGGATGTGCCTTATTTAGGCTTGAGTATGCGGACTTGAACTATTGTCCCAGTTGCAAGTCTTCCAGGTATGTTGTGGTAGACAACGGTATGGGTGAGAAGAGGCAGACCAAAATCCCCGTTAATGTTCTTCGGTATCTGCCAATCGTACCAAGACTTCAACGTCTTTTCATGGTCGAAGAGACGGCCAGACAGATGACATGGCACAAATTGGGCAAAAGAACCGAACTAGATGCAGATGGGAATCAGATGTTGGTACACACATCAGATGGTTTTGCGTGGAAGCACTTCGATGCATTACATGAGCATAAAGCGGCAGATCCAAGGCATCCTCGAGTCTGCATCGGCACGGATGGGTTCAATCCGTTTGGTATGACGGCAACCCAATACAGTTGTTGGCCTGTATTTGTCATTCCACTCAATCTCCCCCCCCGGACAGATTATGCAAAGAAAGAACATTTTCCTGACGTTTCATGCTCTATAAGTATAGTGATTTGTGGGTTTTAGTTTGGGAGTAATTATGTGGGAGTTTATTTGATTTATATGCAATTTGAGCTCAAATTAACTTCTTAGTTTGCATATGTGTAGGTGTGGTTTACTTAATGCCTTCCCGTCCCCGTCCTCACCGCCGTCGATCGCCCGCGCTGTCCCGTCGCCGGCACCACCTTGGTGAGCCTCTTGTTCGTATCCTTTTTGTAAAAAAAAATCTTATTTGTATGATTTAGATAGTTACTTGTATAATTTTCTTACTTGTATGATTGTTTGTTATATATAATGCCATGGTTTTGATATCCGTCCCCGTCGGCCCTCGTCCGGTTTATGATTCAGATGTGGTATATTATCTTTTATAACTATTTGTTTCATTTCGTGTTTATGACAATTATGCCCATCAAGTTTACATAGCTATTTTTATCTAGGAGGTATGTGAACCGGAAATTGCAACCGACCCTCTTGTCGAGAAGTTAAATTTAGCTGAAAAAGAAAACGATTATTTGAAAGAAAAATTGAAAAGAATTGAAGAAGAGAAGATGAAATTGGAGTTGTATGTTGCCAATGTCGTCGATGATCATAAGATCAATATGGATGCAATGCGCTTGAAGATTAGAAAGATTAGAAAATATGCCATTAATAAAGAGGCTTGGTATCATTATGCTGTTGGATCAATTATTACCTTAGTTGCGATTTTGATCGCATTTTTTGTTGCATTTAAATGCTTTAGATAGTTGTATGTTGTTTTATGAGAAGTATGTATGAACTTTATGTATATATTTTTGCAGTAATAACATTTGGTCACTACTCTACTTTGGTTTTAATGTGATGAACTTATATTAATTTGGTCACTACTCTAGACTATTATTAGTTTATATACATATTATTATTCATGTCAGGTATTCAATTTTTTTATGGTGCAGCATAACTCCCGAGCCGTATCGCACACCCCTTCTCCAGGGCAACCTTCTCCAGGTGACTGCCAGAGCAACCCCGGTGCTTGACCTCTGTGATGACGACGACGGTAAGTTTTCTCTAGTGTTTTGCTTAACAAATGCATACTTAGCTTCGTACATGCTAGTTAGCCCTAATATGCCACATACTTAGCTTATTTTCTCCAAAAAAGACATACTTAGCTAATTATCCTCCAAAATGACATAATTAGCTTATTTAGTTCATTTATGACATAATTAGCTTAGTTAGGTCAAAAATGGCATAATAACCTTGGTTAGCTCATCAATGTCATATACTTAGCTTATTTTCCTCCAATATGACATAATAAGCTAAGTTAGCTCAATAATGACCTATACTTACCTAAGTTAGCTAAAAATGGCATAATTACCTAAGTTAGCACAAAAATGACCTATACTTACCTTATTTTCCTCCGAATTGACATAATAAGCTTAGTTAGCTCAAAAATGGCATAATTACCTAAGTTAGCTCAATAATGACCTATACTTACCTTATTTTCCTCCAAAATGACATAATAAGCTTAGTTAGCTCTAAAATGGCATAATTACCTATGTTAGCTCTAAAATGACAGAAATAAGGAATAAGAAGAAGAAAAACAAGGAAGAGGAGAAAAAGAAAGAATAGAAGAAGAAAGAGAAGAAAAAGAAAGAATAAAAGAAGAAGAATGAGAAGGAAAAGGATATCTCTTTCTTCCTTTATCTCTTCTTTCTTTTTCTCCATCTTCTACTCCTTCTTATTCTTATTCTTCTTCTTTCTTCTTCTTTCTTTCTTCTTATTTCTCTTCTCTTTCTTCTTCTTCTTCTTCTTCTTCTTCTTCTTCTTCTTCTTCTTCTTCTTCTTCTTCTTCTTCTGTGACGCCCCCGACTCGACCGTGCACTAATCATACACGCAAATGCACACGATCAAGCCTAGGGACTCACTTGAAGATATCACAACACAACTCTAAACACAAATAAAAGGCATACAAGCTTTATATTACAAGCCAGGGGCCTCAAGGGCTCGAATATATAAGCTCGAGTCATACAAGCATCAGCGGGAGCAAAAGTATCTGAGTACAGACACAAAGTTATAATAGGCTTAGTTAGCTCTAAAATGGCATAATTACCTATGTTAGCTCTAAAATGACAGAAATAAGGAATAAGAAGAAGAAAAACAAGGAAGAGGAGAAAAAGAAAGAATAGAAGAAGAAAGAGAAGAAAAAGAAAGAATAAAAGAAGAAGAATGAGAAGGAAAAGGATATCTCTTTCTTCCTTTATCTCTTCTTTCTTTTTCTCCATCTTCTACTCCTTCTTATTCTTCTTCTTCTTCTTTCTTCTTCTTTCTTTCTTCTTATTTCTCTTCTCTTTCTTCTTCTTCTTCTTCTTCTTCTTCTTCTTCTTCTTCTTCTTCTTCTTCTTCTTCTTCTTCTTCTGTGACGCCCCCGACTCGACCGTGCACTAATCATACACGCAAATGCACACGATCAAGCCTAGGGACTCACTTGAAGATATCACAACACAACTCTAAACACAAATAAAAGGCATACAAGCTTTATATTATAAGCCAGGGGCCTCAAGGGCTCGAATATATAAGCTCGAGTCATACAAGCATCAGCGGGAGCAAAAGTATCTGAGTACAGACACAAAGTTAAACAAGATTGCCTTAAGAAGGCGAAAACAAACAACGACTCTGATCGAAAGAGGCAAGGCCTCCTGCCTGGGAGCCTCCGAACTACTCCTGGTCGACGGGCTCAACGTAGAAGTAGTGGCCTCCGGGACTCTCCTAGTAGTAGTCTCCTATGGTGGTGTCTGGCTCCTGGACTCCGTCATCTGGTCGCAAGTATCGGGTATGGGGGAAAAAGAATAGCAAAGCAACCGTGAGTACTCATCCAAAGTACTCGCAAGACTGACATCAGAACTATGCTAAGTATGCATCTGTATCAAAGGAATGGGGCTATATCTTTGGACTGAATTGCAGAATGCCAGATTAGAGGGGGAGAAGCCTAGCCTATTGAAGACTAGCATCTTGAAGCAATCTTGCAGCATTAGAAGAGTGCAGATTAGCATATTATTAATTAACAAGCATGTTGAAGCAAAGCCCAGAGATCCTTCCTCGACTCCCTGCGAGAAAGCGATCCCGAAGCTTATTATTAAGTAACATGTATCCAGTTCAAATAATAGTAGATCGGGATACAACACTGAGCGTCCTGTTACCGTGGACACGGCTATTCGAATAGATAACTTCCCTGCAGGGGTGCACTACTGTTACCCAACATGCTCGATTACATCTGGCCGGACACACTTGCTGGGTAATGCCCGGCCTCGGGTAATCGACACGAAGCAGCGTCCTACCTAAGCTCAGCAGAGAGGTCAACACGCCGGTCTAAATCCTAAGCACGAAGGGGTCTTGGGCCATCGCCCTTCGCACTCCTGCACGTTGCGTGGCTGGTCGGGTCCCAAGCGCGACACTGTATACACAAGTGACGTAACCAGCCCACCCCAACAATCAGGCCGCATCTCTGAGCTGTGACATCTGAAGAGCTTTCGGGAGAAACGTACAACGTAGAGGGCCCCATTAAACCATTATCCCACGTGGTGGTAGTGCGTTTAGGCACATAGCCAACTCATATCAAATACCCAAATCTGTTAAGCTCGTTTAGTAACTCGCAGAGACGATCAGACTACCTGTCGCTCTGACTTGGTAACACAGGGATCACGAACAGGGTGGACTCCGCCTGCCCTGTCGTTCCGCCACAGTATCACTCGCGGGTGCCCTCCTGGCAAGCCCGACTTCATATTTCCCCGCGGGTACCCCTCGGGGTCGACCCGCCTATAACAAAGGTCAAAGTA
Organism: Elymus sibiricus; assembly: GCA_039707655.1. Classification (NCBI taxonomy): domain Eukaryota; kingdom Viridiplantae; phylum Streptophyta; class Magnoliopsida; order Poales; family Poaceae; genus Elymus; species Elymus sibiricus. The sequence goes on along the minus strand of CM077672.1, from coordinate 516,309,628 downwards.
ACTGTGTGTCCAAGTATCGAGAAGGGATCCGAGGAATCACCCTCGATGTTTCCCACTCGAGGAGTTGCACGACGGTAGCTTTATCGGAGGTAACGAAAGAGGAATCACCCTCGGTAATACACAACCGGATAGCTATTCTACAGAGGCATCATCTAAAGTGAGATAAGAGGTTTCACCCTTGGCACTCGATGGTAGCTCTGCAGAGAGGTGCAACTTAGGGGGTGTGCGGTGATGTGCTGTTCTCAGCCCGATCGATCACATCGTTCGGGGCCCAAATACTAAAGCGGAGCAACTACAGCAAAGGAGAGAGGCCATAGATGGTTTACCATCCAACCTATACTAAGCAGTTTAGGATAACAGGCAGTTATCAATAACGGTTACAAGAACAGGCTATGCATCAGAATAGGATAAAACAATAGCAGTAGCAAATTCTAATGCAAGCAGGAGGGAGAGAGAAATAAGTGATATAGGCATGCATCAAGGGGGTTTGCTTGCCTGGAAGCTCTGCTGAGAGGGAAGAAGGGTCGTCGGCGACGAAGTCGATCACAGGGGCAGCGTCGGTCTCGGAGTCTACCGGAGAGAAGAGGGGGAAGAAACAATAAATACACGGCAAAAATGCAACAGGGATGCTTGACATGGCAATATGCGGTGCTAGGTGTGACCTAACGCAGTACTACACGTGGCAGACGAAGCGGGAACTTAACTGGAACGTTTTCCCAGCTTCGGACGTCTGTCAGACAGATGAACCGGAGGGGATGGTTCCATGCTCAGGTAGTTAGGGGCACCTGACAGATGAACGGAGTGCATATTCGGAAACGTCATATTTTTCTGATCGTTTTTCATATATAAATTATTTTAATCCGAGTTACGGTTTATTTTATATTAATTTTCAAAGTTTTAATCATTTTCTGGAATTATTTTAATTATTTAAATCAACATTATCCGAAACAGTAAATGCTGACATCAGCATGATCTCACTGTGACATCAGCAGTCAACCTGACAGGTGGGACCCACCTGTCAGTGTCTGTTAGGTTAATTAGGGTTTAATTAGACTAATTACAAATTAATTAGGTTAATTATTAATTAGTTTAATTAAACATAGTTAATTAAGTTAATTAATTAATTAGTAATTAATTAATTAATTATTACTTATCAATTATTTATTTATTTTAATTCTTTAATTATTTTATTTATTTATTTTTATTTTCGTTTTTCTTTTCGATCTAAAACAAATACAGGGGTGGGCCCCTGCTGTCAGCGGCACGGACCGGACATGTCTGCCCATGCCCGTGTAAGGGCCGGACATGTCCGCGGCCAACCAGCGCGTGCGGGCACAGGGAGGCGGCCGGACACGTCCGGGCGCGCGTGTGCGCTCGCGGGCGGCCGAGGCCAGCGGCGGCGCGGGCGAGGCAGCACGCGGGCGACGCGTGCGGGCAGGCGGCGGCAGCAGCGGCAGGCGACGGTGGGGCAACAAAACAGCGGCGGCGGGCGGCGGCGGGCGGCTGCGGGCGCGGTCAGCGGGCGGCGAGGCGAGCGGCAGCGGCGAAGGGGGAGAGGCGACTGGCTGCGGGCAGCGGCCGCAGCACGGGGAGGCGCATGCGAGCGCGGTGTCGGGCGCGGGCGACGGGGAGGCGGCGCGGCGTGCGGTGGCGGCAGACGACGGCGACGGTGACGACACAGAGAGAGAGAGGAGGAGATGGGGTCCTCACCCCGTGTAGATGAACGGGGGCGGCGCGCGGAAGAGGTCGAGGACGGCGGCGAGGCGACGAGGCGACGGCGACGTTGACGGGGGGCGGCGCGCGGACGGGCGACGGGGAGGAGTGGGGAAAGGGTGGGGGGTTAGGGTTACGGGGTGGGGAGGGGGCCTTATAGGCCTGGGCGGCGGCGTGGGCCGGCTGGGCCGACCGGCTGGCTGAGGCCCAGGGGGTTTTCTTTTTATTTTATTTTATTTCCCTTTTATCTATTTTTCTGTTTAGTAAACTAGCAAGGTGGCCCTCGCAAATGCGAGGGCTAGCACTATTATAGTAAATATTTGTCGCTCTTCGTAATCTTAGATATATTTTGTATTTATTTTCTTAGTAGAAGTAGTTCCTTTTTGCATTGGATATTTGGGGTTGATTTGTACATAACTGCAATTTCACGTATTATAAATTCTAGGTCATACCCACATTAGCATCACTACTACGACAATCATATCAAACAAAAGTCATTTTAAATACTTATTTTATAGTAAATGGGTGTGTGTGTAAACTATGGACTTAATTTTCTTGGATTTGTAAACTTGAAATACGAATAGGGAGGACTGGCCTCCATGCTTCAAATTACCACAAAAATCTCTCTTTGATACTTGTATATAATATGTAATACTTATATACCTATAAAATTGGTATATCAACACGAATTAAAGCATGCTCCCTGGTACGTAAAATTAAAAGACATTCAAATAAAGAAAAACTGAAAACAGAGAAATATATTGTCATTGAATTTGTACGTCATTCTCCGAAGCAGTAACTGGAACTCGAAACTTAAATCTAAGCACTTCCATTAAGTTTCTGTAGTTCTTCAAGGTAGAAAATAACTGAGTGTGAAAGCTAAACCCTATGTTGGTAACAATATTTTCTTAATTCGAATCATCCCATTTCCCTTTTTTTGTGCCCATGTAACAACAAATTCTTAATGCCTTATTCCGTGTCCTACAAGTGAACTGGTACAGTATGGCAAAACAGCATCCGAGAAAAAAACAAAATTTGTTAAAACTGAAAGAATCGAGGTGACCCTAGATACACCATACATGTTCTCATTCTTCTTTTGCACCTCCACAACATCTTAAACGATGGAAGCTAACATGGTAGCATTTACACTATTTGAAATACTTTTAACAGACCTCTCATCCATTTTGGCTATTACTACTGGTGTACTTTTCTGCCATTAACAACTTAATCAATTGTATATTCATATGCATTGCCCCAGCAACTACAGAACATATATAGGCGTGTGAGTGCAATAGTATACATAAACATTGGGATTTATCAGCTAATTAGTCATAATTTATTCTTATCACCTTCGTTATCAACTGGAAGTAATGTCCAAAAACTAATGGATACGCATGTCATCTACTACAAAGTTGGTACACGCGAAGTATAACCATGATGGCATTATTATTTTTGCATATAAAGCCTGCATCAATGCAACTCCGTGCAGATAGACACATGCCAATGAAATCCCAAATGAACTTAGTGGCAAACAGACACATCGATCCATGCTTACCATGGGCATATGTTCCAGCCTTCTCCCTTCTGGAATTTATGTACACGTACTGCACGGGATCGATGCAATCAATAGATACGCGCCTCTGCTGTGCGGCCACCGGGGCGAGGTGATCCATTCTAAGTTCCACGCATGACACAATAACCAAAGTCGGCTGTAGTAAGTTAAATATACAGGGTTACCACTGGTTCAATCACGAATTTTGCTGCGATGGCATATAGAAAAAAACAAAAGAGAGATCATCACGGTAGGAGATAGAGATACTATACAAAATATTCAAGTTTATGAAAAAAAATGTTGCAACAGAATTAGTCATGAAAGGACTAACATGGATAAAAGCAATCAGTCAACAACATTGACAAAATCAATCAATCACACAGAAAAGTATACCTATTCCTAGGTATACAGTTATATGCAGCTTACCTTGTTGCAAAAAGACGAAGAGAAGATGGTAGAATCGAAGATCCACAGCTGGGCTTGTATTTTCCTTGCCGATCTTCATGCCGTGGATGGCCGTCTGCCCCCACATGATTGGCTATGCGTGGTTTCTCGTCCAGGAGATGCACCCTACAACGTGGCAAAATCTTCCATGGATGCTACAACCCCATAAGCGATTCAAGGCGATGGAAAAGGGGAGGAAGATCGGGAGCTACACGCCCCATGGTAGACCGCCTCCAATCCAGCCGCTAGGTCTCGATCTATCTGTGGCGCTGTGAGGTAAAAGGGAGGATGAGATGAGGCGAGAAGAGAAGAGACGGATGGGGAGGCGTGGGCTCTAGGCAGCCTTATTGTGAGGACCCATTCTTATTTTGACAAAATATAATGGCTACGATTTAACACACCCGTGCGTTGCAACGGGAGAAAAACTAGACATTATTTGCAAGTGTAATGTCTCATAGCGCCGGATTCACTGTGAAGAAGATGCTAGTTTTTCCGTCCAGCAAAACATTTAACAACGCCGCATCCAGCCAGTGGCACCAAATGACAGGAACACGCAAGCCAATGTATTGAAGAAGTTCACACACTTAATCTATCGATACATATGAAGATTTCAAAAATGATATGGATGTTTAGCCATGTTTATAGTTTTTTTTCTGGCATTATTTGGTGTAACATTTACTCGTCTACGTGATATTTAATTATCAGTATGTCGAAGTAAGGCTCGAAATGCGAAACCGACAATTTGTCCTTTATACAAAGCCATTGGGTTATTGTCATGACGTATGGTCATGGGTAAAAATTCAAATTTGTGCCATGAGCAAAATGTTGTGCCAGATTAAAGTTTAGACAGTGGGGATAATTGACCAGTAAATAGAATTTAAATAAGCACACGACACTAATATCAGATTAGTCCTTTGAAGGTACTTAAAAACGTTCCAATGTTGCATGCCTAAATACCTAAAATATTTGACATGGCTGTATATAAGCAGGACGCAGATGATCAAATTTGAGTTGTGAGATGTACACGTGTGTGTACTTCTTTTTCTCTTTCCAGCTAACGTGACCGTAATTGTTTTCCTCCGGCAGCATCTTTTTTTTCTTGGAACGAAGAGTCCAGATTGATTTTGACAACCGAATAATAGGTTCTTTCCTAGGGCTATACGTTCTCTTTGTTAGCAAATATGGTTTGTCTTGAACATATGTTCGTGTACACGTGCCACGTTAGTCCTTTAAGGCCCACCACATGTTATTTATGTTACAAAAATCGAACGGTCACAGATTAATAATTTTAGCACATCTATTAGATTAAAGGCTAGTATTTTCTGATTAACGTGGAATTTTCTAGCCAATTTCTTTAGTTTCCTCCGTATTTTGCTTTTAGTAGATAATAGATATTTAGCCACAAATGTAGTTTTGTAAAATAGTAGACTTAGCCCAAAATTAACAGTGCAATTTTAGTTACTGCCAAAAATTAGTTTGGAGTTAAAAGGATTTCATTTGAATTTTATTTAAATAAAAATGTATTAAATACTTCTGTTTGGTGCTGTTTTGTGGATGATGGGGTCATTTAATTAATTAAATAAATGTTGATTATATATTTTATAAATACTTCTGAATTATTTGCCACATTATGAACATTTTGTTTTTCAAATTTGAACAACTTTTATTTCCACTTTATATTTGAATTTTAATTTGAATGGGAATTTGAATTGAGGTATGATGCAAATGATGATCAGGCATGGCTAATCATGGTGACTTGGCATTATCAACAGGTGATTACTGTAGCTATTACAAGGGGATGTTACAATTCTCCCCCACTACAAGAAATCTCGTCCCGAGATTTAAGAGGTGGAGTAAGGGAAATCTCTGGGATCAAGGAAGTACAGGTGAGTCAGGTTTCGATCCTGTGGAACTGTGGTTAGTGTGGGTTAAGAGTAGGAAGGTCGATGACGTTTCGAAAGGTCACGACAGCAAGGCAATCTGAGAACAATCTGTCATCTATGTCGGCAACAACGTCAGTACCAAGAGCGAGGGACGAAGAGAACCATTTTCCTGCTCGTAATGCGAGGCGGACCATAAGGCAAAGTTCTCGTCCACCGGCGGTTACCGGAATGTCAACCATAATAGTAACAGGGTCTTACTGACAGAATTGTACACCAGGGGTGTTGTCACAAGCAGGGAATTATCACTGCTCAGATCATATAGATTACAAGTAGGGTTAAACAAACCAATTGAAAGGAAAACAGGTTTATCAGATTAAACAGACCAATGGAAAGGAAAATGTGATCACTCACAAGTGTTGGTGTATATCCTTCCCAAGGACAAGCAGAGCAGGATATCCATGACAGCATAATAGGTGGATAACATTTAGGTAAGGGGGCGAGGAAATTCATGATGTTACCCATACAACGGTGTTTGGATAAAATGATCAAGAAACATTTAGCATTGCGCTCAAATGTTCTTCTTGATGTTCGGAATACCACAATCATGCTTCGGGGTAGCAACAATATGGTGCTCCAAGTAAGGGTTGGAGTTGAAGATCACAAGAAATACTCAAGGAACAATTCCAGGGATAACACGAAACTTAAGGTATAATCAAAAGATGTCCAAGTTTGGGTTGAAAAGAGGGCAAGGATGTTGTCGATGACAACACAAATTAAATAGGGGCAAGGGTGGTATTACTCATCATGGATTCAATCCACAACTTTAAAGAAATCAACAGGTTGACGATGATTATGACACATTTTGTCGAGAGGTTTCATGAAGATGTGATCGATCAGCGACGACATCAAGCAAAAGGGGTGGTGAAGCTAAAGGTCAACGGAACCACGGATATGACACAAACTCGGAATTAATCTTGCTGTTCAAGACGAAACGGTATGACAAAGAAGCTCGACGTAAGTCTAGCTCATCATCGAAAATGGTGCTCCGGGAAGAAGGACCAGGTAGCACAGTTTAAAATTAAGATGATAATGATGTAGCCGACTAGGCTAGGAATGTCATGATTGAGTTTAAATTTCCCAGCAACAAATTACTAGGAGTAACGAGCCATACGGTGGCTGCCATTCACTTATCGGTGTTCTCGGTTGACAAGCAACCCAGAACCCGTGGAATGGTTAAAATGGTGAGAAGTACTACTCCAACAAGAATTCATAAGAGGAAGGGCAATGGCACGATATCATTGAGATACCAGAGGTAATACTCGAAGGTAGAACGGAATAGAAGCTGAGCTGGATCGTTGATTTGTAGAAGACAAGTGCTCTATCTTGTTTGAGAAATGGAATCAAAGGAGAACATCATGGTCAGAACCATGATCGCAAGGGACCAAATCATAGATGCAAGATGAATTTATACCAAGTGGATAATTATTTTTACGGGAAGCTTTCATGATAAGTTCTACATCGTATCCATGGGCATGAACACAAAGGTTCAGGGTCGACTCCCACTTCTTCAATGCATAACCTTTCATTCACTTCTCGCTCTCGAAGAGGTTGTAGTATTGAAAATTTATCTAACGGAAGGCCAGTAGAGTATAACTCATAGAAGTTTTCGGGTTCACACAGATTAGGGAAAGCATAGGTTCAACCCATCGGGATATTTTAGAAACCTATACAACACAATTATAAAAGCAACGGATACAAGCTCGACAGCAGAGGGCTGACGACACGGAGCAGTTGATGCAATTCGCCAGAGGCATTTTGTATCAGGGGAGATTCATCAATGATTTAAAATACGAAGGAGCTGTCGGATAGTAATCCACCAAAAGATCAGGTGGTTCGCAAAGGATCTGAAGTGAGTATCAGTACTCAAGCAGAAGCAGAAAGAATGCAAAGGCATCGGATTATAGAAACAACTGAACAAATTGAGGTATAAACTACAAAGGAACTACGATTTCCAATTCGGGAGATCAGAAGCAGATGCTCTGACCAAGGATGCATAAGTTGAATAGAACTATATGGACAATCAATGAAGATTTGATTTGTCGAGCATGTCCAGAATGACGTCTGAGCCGGAAGTATAATTCCTAGGGATCAACTGATGATTGCGAGTATTCGCATACATGACGAATCAATAGGGTAAGAACGACTATTGCAGAGGATTACAACGAAGATTGTTAGACATGTGGAATTAACCACAAGTGCAGGCAGGTAAAACAAATCTCAAAAGTAATAGGCTGCAGAGGTTTATCGAATGATCGAATAGCATTACAAAATATTTTGCGAAACAGAGGAACAACTGGGGGTGCATGAATCCCCGGTAAATGCGAGGAATTATTCGTAGGTGTATTCATGCGACAAGAAGCTGCAAGGCAGTAAACACAAGAGATCTCCAAAAACATCGGGGAATATCTTCGGAGTCTTCTGGCGAATCAGGAGATCATCTGTATCGAGTGGCTCTCCGGGAGAAAATGGTCACGAGATCCTAGAGTTAGAATTAGCAAAATCTTTAACCCGAAAGGAAGAGTGTTTTAGAGTCCCAGAGTAAGGAAGAGGAATAAAAGATCCTAATATCACCCATGTGCAACGTGGGCCCGTAAGCCACACAGCACTGTTAGTAAAATAGTTTTCAATGTCTAAACTCAACTTCGACCAAGGAATTGGAAGGGAGCTTCCTACAGGCAGTTGGCTCTGATACCAACTTGTGACGCCCCCGACTCGACCGTGCACTAATCATACACGCAAATGCACACGATCAAGCCTAGGGACTCACTTGAAGATATCACAACACAACTCTAAACACAAATAAAACGCATACAAGCTTTATACTACAAGCCAGTGGCCTCGAGGGCTCGAATACATAAGCTCGAGTCATACAAGCATCAGCGGGAGCAAAAGTATCTGAGTACAGACACAAAGTTAAACAAGATTGCCTTAAGAAGGCAAAAACAAACAACGACTTTGATCGAAAGAGGCAAGGCCTCCTGCCTGGGAGCCTCCGAACTACTCCTGGTCGATGGGCTCAACGTAGAAGTAGTGGCCTCCGGGACTCTCCTGGTAGTAGTCTCCTGTGGTGGTGTCTGACTCCTGGACTCCGTCATCTGGTCGCAAGTATCGGGTATGGGGGAAAAAGAATAGCAAAGCAACCGTGAGTACTCATCCAAAGTACTCGCAAGACTGACATCAGAACTATGCTAAGTATGCATCTGTATCAAAGGAATGGGGCTATATCTTTGGACTGAATTGCAGAATGCCAGATTAGAGGGGGAGAAGCCTAGCCTATCGAAGACTAGCATCTTGAAGCAATCTTGCATCATTAGAAGAGTGCAGATTAGCATATTATTAATTAACAAGCATGTTGAAGCAAAGCCCAGAGATCCTTCCTCGACTCCCTGCGAGAAAGCGATCCCGGAGCTTATTATTAAGTAACATGTATCCAGTTCAAATAATAGTAGATCGGGATACAGCACTGAGCGTCCTGTTACCATGGACACGGCTATTCGAATAGATAACTTCCCTGCAGGGGTGCACTACTGTTACCCAACATGCTCGATTACATCTGGCCGGACACACTTGCTGGGTAATGCCCGGCCTCAGGTAATCGACACGAAGCAGCGTCCTACCTAAGCTCAGCAGAGAGGTCAACACGCCGGTCTAAATCCTAAGCACGAAGGGGTCTTGGGCCATCGCCCTTCGCACTCCTGCACGTTGCGTGGCTGGTCGGGTCCCAGGCGCGACACTGTATACACAAGTGACGTAACCAGCCCACCCCAACAATCAGGCCGCATCTCTGAGCTGTGACATCTGAAGAGCTTTCGGGAGAAACGTACAAAGTAGAGGGCCCCATTAAACCATTATCCCACGTGGTGGTAGTGCGTATAGGCACGTAGCCAACTCAGATCAAATACCCAAATCTGTTAAGCTCGTTTAGTAACTCGCAGAGACGATCAGACTACCTGTCGCTCCGACTTGGTAACACAGGGATCACGAACAGGGTGGACTCCGCCTGCCCTGTCGTTCCGCCATAGTATCACTCGCGGGTGCCCTCCTGGCAAGCCCGACTTCATATTTCCCCGCGGGTACCCCTCGGGGTCAACCCGCCTATAACAAAGGTCAAAGTAACTGTGTGTCCAAGTATCGAGAAGGGATCCGAGGAATCACCCTCGATGTTTCCCACTCGAGGAGTTGCACGACGGTAGCTTTATCGGAGGTAACGAAAGAGGAATCACCCTCGGTAATACACAACCGGATAGCTATTCTACAGAGGCATCATCTAAAGTGAGATAAGAGGTTTCACCCTTGGCACTCGATGGTAGCTCTGCAGAGAGGTGCAACTTAGGGGGTGTGCGGTGATGTGCTGTTCTCAGCCCGATCGATCACATCGTTCGGGGCCCAAATACTAAAGCGGAGCAACTACAGCAAAGGAGAGAGCCCATAGATGGTTTACCATCCAACCTATACTAAGCAGTTTAGGATAACAGGCAGTTATCAATAACGGTTACAAGAACAGGCTATGCATCAGAATAGGATAAAACAATAGCAGTAGCAAATTCTAATGCAAGCAGGAGGGAGAGAGAAATAAGTGATATAGGCATGCATCAAGGGGGTTTGCTTGCCTGGAAGCTCTGCTGAGAGGGAAGAAGGGTCGTCGGCGACGAAGTCGATCACAGGGGCAGCGTCGGTCTCGGAGTCTACCGGAGAGAAGAGGGGGTAGAAACAATAAATACACGGCAAAAATGCAACAGGGATGCTTGACATGGCAATATGCGGTGCTAGGTGTGACCTAACGCAGTACTACACGTGGCAGACGAAGCGGGAAATTAACTGGAACGTTTTCCCAGCTTCGGACGTCTGTCAGACAGATGAACCGGAGGGGATGGTTCCATGCTCAGGTAGTTAGGGGCACCTGACAGATGAACGGAGTGCATATTCGGAAACGTCATATTTTTCTGATCGTTTTTCATATATAAATTATTTTAATCCGAGTTACGGTTTATTTTATATTAATTTTCAAAGTTTTAATCATTTTCTGGAATTATTTTAATTATTTAAATCAACATTATCCGAAACAGTAAATGCTGACATCAGCATGATCTCACTGTGACATCAGCAGTCAACCTGACAGGTGGGACCCACCTGTCAGTGTCTGTTAGGTTAATTAGGGTTTAATTAGACTAATTACAAATTAATTAGGTTAATTATTAATTAGTTTAATTAAACAGAGTTAATTAAGTTAATTAATTAATTAGCAATTAATTAATTAATTATTACTTATCAATTATTTATTTATTTTAATTCTTTAATTATTTTATTTATTTATTTTTATTTTCGTTTTTCTTTTCGTTCTAAAACAAATATAGGGGGTGGGCCCCTGTTGTCAGCGGCACGGACCGGACATGTCCGCCCGTGCCCGTGTAGGGCCGGACATGTCCGCGGCCAACCAGCGCGTGCGGGCACAGGGAGGCGGCCGGACACGTCCGGGCGCGCGTGTGCGCTCGCGGGCGGCCGAGGCCAGCGGCGGCGCGGGCGAGGCGGCACGCGGGCGACGCGTGCGGGCATGCGGCGGCGAACGACGGCGGTAGCAGCGGCAGGCGGCGGTGGGGCAGCAAAACAGCGGCGGCGGGCGGCTGCAGGCGCGGTCAGCGGGCGGAGCTGCGCGGGCGGCGAGGCGAGTGGCAGCGGCGAAGGGGGAGAGGCGGTTGGCTACGGGTAGCGTCCGCAACATGGGGAGGCGCAGGCGAGCGCGGTGTCGGGCGCGGGCGACGGGGAGGCGGCGCGGCGTGCGGTGGCGGCAGACGACGGCGACGGTGACAACACAGAGAGAGAGAGAGAGGAGGAGATGGGGTCCTCACCCCGTGTAGATGAACGGGGGCGGCGAGGATCGGGGTTGACCGGCGTGGAAGAGGTCGAGGACGGCGGCGAGGCGACGAGGCGACGGCGACGTTGACGGGCGGCGGCGCGCGGACGAGCGACGGGGAGGAGTGGGGAAAGGGTGGGGGGTTAGGGTTACGGGGTGGGGAGGGGGCCTTATAGGCCTGGGCGGCGGCATGGGCCGGCTGGGCCGAGGCCCAGGGGGTTTTCTTTTTCTTTTATTTTTTTCCTTTTATCTATTTTTCTGTTTAGTAAATATTTAGCCACAAATGTAGTTTTGTAAAATAGGAGACTTAGCCCAAAATTAACAGTGCAATTTTAGTTACTGCCAAAAATTAGTTTGGAGTTAAAAGGATTTCATTTGAATTTTATTTAAATAAAAATGTATTAAATACTTCTGTTTGGTGCTGTTTTGTGGATGATGGGGTCATTTAACTAATTAAATAAATGTTGATTATATATTTTATAAATGCTTCTGAATTATTTGCCACATTATGAACATTTTGGTTTTCAAATTTGAACTACTTTTATTTCCACTTTATATTTGAATTTCAATTTGAATGGGAATTTGAATTGATGTATGATGCAAATGATGATCAGGCATGGCTAATCATGGTGACTTGGCATTATCAACAGGTGATTACTGTAGCTATTACAAGGGGATGTTACATCTTCTTCTTCTAACTTTCTTATTCCCATTTTGCAGATTTGATTCACTTCATGGAAGCTGGCATTGATGGACTGCTAGTGTTTAGTTTTTGTTTTGATTTGTATTGATGAACAATGTGAACTATGTATCTATATATGGATGAACAGTGAGAAACTATGTATGTATTGGTTCTTTTAATAGCCTATGTGTTCTCTTGTTCAATATTTCACGATGACGTTGGATTGTTGGAATACATGGCCTATGCTTCAGCTTGAAACTATATATATCATATATGTGTTCTGAAAATGCAGGGAAATAACAGAAAACAGACAAAAAAGAGGCAGTACAGGCACTTTGCCGTCCGCCAGCGGACGGCAAAGACCTTTGCCGTCGGTAGGCGGACGGCAAAGGTGCCACGTGGCAGCAACCTGTGCAACCTGGGAGCACCATGTCTGACCCATTTGGTCATTCTGCCGTCAGCTGGCAGACGGCAAAGACCAAGCAGGCAGACGGCAAAGACAAAGCAGGAGTGACGGGCAGCCACAGGCCTGCTGACGTCACTGGGCAGACGGCAAAGGCAAGTGTTTGTTTGCCGTCCGCAGGCTAACGGCAAAGTCTGCCGTTAGCCACCTAACGGGGCTAACAGCTATACTTTGCCGTGCAGAACCTTTGCCGTCAGCTTAGCCAGGAAGGAGGACGGTAAACGTCTTTGCCGTCCGTTGAAGTTCTACAGACGGCAAAGAAGCTGTTTACCGTGACTTTCAGTGCTGAAAGTGGGGCCGTCAGCCAGCAGACGGCAAAGATGTTTGCCGTTCGTGGCCTGGGCCTTTGACGTCTGCTATGGCAGCCGGCAAAGTAACTGATTCCTGTAGTGAAGGTTGTTCATAAGAGAACTTTTGATGTTCGATGTTATGAATAACTAAAGGGCCATACTTTCATTATGAATGAGATGTATGTTATGAATATTGATAATAATACATTACCTCTGTATTTACTTTCATAATTCATTTTAGAGTTTTATACACTCTAGCCCTTTTGCATAATGTTTGTTGCAAGAGTGTTGTTCATAAAAGAACAATTGTTGTTCAGTGTTATGAATAACATAAGGGCCATACTTCCATCATGAATGGGATGTATGTTATGAATATTGATGGTAATATAATACATCCATAACACTGACGCTAAATGTCGCAAGACTAAGAGAATACCAAACATGTGTGGCACTGCATTTGGTCACATTGGAGAAACCCGCATGGAGAAATTCCATAATGATAGATTTTGAAGTCGTTTGATTATGAATCATCTGACACTTGCAACATTCCTCCGAAAAGTGAAGTGACTAAAATACCGTTCACAGGCCATAAGGAACAAGCAAAGAACTTATTGGTGATCATACATCATGATGTGTGCAGTCCGATAAATGTTGTTGTTGGGAGTGGATTTGTCTATCTTCTGAAATGACTCAAGTAGATATATGGATATTTACTTGATGAGACGTAAGTCTGGATCTTTTGAAATCATTCAAAAGGTTTTAAAAAAGGAAGTAGAAATTATTGTACCAAGAAAATTATGTTTCTGCAAACTAGATTGCTGAAAGAAATTTTTGAGTTACAAGTTTAGCGAATGTCTGATGAGTTGTGAAAAGAGTTTCATAACTTACACCTCCCGGAACACCACAGTAAGTGGAATGACCGTGATGATGTAATCAAACCATTTATGACATGGTAAGATAAAAGATGACATAAATCAATTTGCCAATATCCCTTTTAAAGTAATGCTTTAGAGACTGCGGCTTTTACACTGAAAAGAGCGCCGTCAGGTCTGTTGAAATGACGCCATGGTATGGTACGCCCAACCATGTTTTGTCTTTTCTTAACATTTGGAATATGGGGATTGTGTAAAACATTTACAAACCCAGTCCAAATCAGACAAGTGCTACTTTGTAGGTCATCCCAAGTTATTGGGTATTCCCCCACTACTATACCGAGGCAAAAGGTTTTGCCACAGGAAACGGTATGATTTTGAAGAAAATGGTTCTTGCAAAAAGGTGAGTGGGAGGACAGTGCAACTCGACGAGATAACAGTATCTTCGTCATCAGATCAAAGGAAAGGAACCTTGGAAGTAATTCCAGAGTTTCCTACTGCGACTGATACGGAAGCCTCTACATGAGATGTATGGACTTCGGTCGAACTTGCAGCTGAACCACGTAGGCAAAACTCATGCAAACCTCTCAGGTGCGGAAATGAGATATTGTTGTTAGACAACAGTATACCTACGATACACAAGGAAGCGTTGATGGGCCCTGACTCCGGAATTGGCTAAAAGCCAATATAATCCGAGATAGTTTCCATATAAATGATTCAAGATTATATCTTGATAAACCCTTCGAAAGACTTAGAGTCTAACGAACATTAATGGAACTATAAACTGATGTGGATAAAATGTTTATCCATAAAGCTCGACTTGTTGCAATAACAAGTTCAAGGAGTTGACTACGATGAGGTTGTCTCACCGTAGCGATGCTTAAAGTCGGTTCGGGTTAAACTAGCAATTAATACATATTTCAAACATGAGATATGAAACATGGATGCCAAAAGGATTTCCATGAAATGGAAATACAAACTAGGACTTGTATGTGATACAGTCCAAAGTGTTTTGTCGATCCAGAGGATGCTAGTGAGTATGCAAACTTCAGAGTTCCAGCGATGGACAGAAGAGAGCAAAATGGAGTTGGAATCTTCGTTTTGATGAAATAGTCAAAAGAGTTTGATTTCATCAATGGATAACGAAGATGCTTGTGGTTACAAGAAAGTAAGTGGGAGAATAATAATATTTCTAAAAACCTTGTGTGCTTGACACATTGTTGATTGGAGATAATATACATTTCTTGACACGAATTAGGACTTCATTGAAAATAGTTTTTCGATCAAGTGCTTGGAATAAGTAGCCTTGATATTAGGCATAATTATCTGCGAAGATAGTATTGCCTAATAGGCTAAGCCAAAAAGACATATTGACAAGATGCTAAAACAGTTTAGCATAAGAACGCCAAGGAGTGATTCTTGCCGAAGTCACATGGAAAGAGTTTTGCAAAACTCGGTGTCCCAAAACACTGATGAGCAAAATACATGATGGATTTTCCACACACCTTTGTGTTTGGATTAATCATGTATTCCATGGTATGTAAAACAACCAGATATGTCCAATACTCCCAAGTTGTTGCGAGTATAGATACCAAAGTGATCACAGTACTGATCATGGGACAACAGTGAAAAATGTCGTTGAGTACTAAAGTAGCACTGATGACATGTTTTCTCGCAAGCAGAGATTATGAAGTGCGCGTTGTAAGTAATTACCACATAGCCCCTATCTGGACTTGATTTGGATTATACTGCCATGGAACCTCATGGCCATCGTTGACCGTAAGGCCGGTGGATATGTCCTGATCCCATGCAGAAGGAATCGGTACCTCCACTTCATCCTCGGAATTTTCAGAATCCAGATCCTCCGCCAATCCATCCTCGTCCTCTTCCTCCATCACCCTCTGCATTTCCTCCTCTTCCTCATCCCCATTAGCAAAACCAGAACCAGCTAATATTATTGACTGACTACTCTGCCCAGTATCATGACCACACACATTGTGTGGCACGTAGTCTGACTCTTTCTCAGGTTGGCTACCATCCACATCCAGTGGCTGTGACCCGGATAAACAAATCTCGTTAGCCACTTCACTGCCCTGGCCGGGTTCATACCCCCCGTCGACTTGTACGGTATTCTCCTCCTTCGCCACAGGTTGCACTAGGGCATATGGGTGGATTCTTCGGTCTTGGCAATGACTTAACAGCGTCAACCAATGCTGGCTCCTATCTATCGGCATCAACTCCCACTTGACATTTTTACAGGATTTGGTCCACAATGCATGAATACTGACGGAACATACTTCAGGATCCAGCCCAAAACTAGTAGTCAACCAGTACTTCAACTGTCTAATGTCCAGTCTGTCCGGGTCTGGAAGTGTCATGACGCCATTTTTATACTCGCTAAGATCAACCCCCAACTCATTGTATCGAACATTACCAGGGCCGTAGTAAACAGTCAAATTTACTGATAAAGACATTTTCACCTGTCAGACATTTTCATCTTCTCATTAATCACAACGAACAAAATTATTACCCGCTACACTAACTAACCGCTAAAATGCCACCACAGACAAATTAACACTTCAAGTACGCAAAATGACTTATCTACACTAACTAAGTTGTACAACTTAGAGAAAAAAATATGACGACATGGTTATACCTTCGACGCGTGTGTCCCCTTCTTCTTGCTCCTCTCTTCAACTCAGCGGCACCGGCCACCTCGCGGACTACTTGCACCACCGCACAACACCACCGCACCTCCTCCTCGCCACCATCTCCTCCCCAGGCGGACCTCCTCCTCACCACCACTGCCTCCACAGCCGTGTAGGGGAACGTAGCAGAAAACAAAAATTTTCCAACCTACGCACCAGCCCAGGACCACCATGGAGACTGCATACAAGGTTTGATCTTTTCGTTACCGACTCGTAGCACAGCGGAAGTAGAGTCGATGACGAAAGGCGATGCAGGTCCCCGCAGCTAGGATTTTACAACCTCCCAATGGTGAGGATGTACTCCCTCGTCCGCCCCTCGGACAGCCCTCCGGGAGGCAGTCGGACAGTCCCTCGGACGGTATCATGGACAGCCCTTCGGGAGGACCCTCGAAACTCGGGCGGTCACTTGGACAGCCCTTCGGGAGGACCCTCGAAACTCGGGCGGTCACTTGGACAGCCCTTCGGGAGGCACTCTTGAACTAAGACCGAAACTACAATCTCTCTACAGAGTTGCACACATACGGTGTCATCTATCCGGCAGGGCTTCGCTGTCCAGAACTAGTTCCCACCGGAACCCAGACAGCCTTTCGGCTCTACGAAACTCTTTTCGTGGGAGGGAGAGAGAGAGCCAGACAAAGCATGGCATGTGTATGAGAGCAAGGGATGAGTGTGGAGAGCACCCCTCCACCTCTATTTATAGGAAAGCGAAGGGGTAAAGTTGGCATACAAAAATACCAAAGTACCCCCACTTTATGTCACACATAAAGATAATAAAAGGCAAAAAGGGATGGCATGTGGAGCTCCATGGAGGAGCTCCACCTTGGCTGGCCACCATCATGGGCCCCCCCTAAGGGGGGTTCCTTAGTGCCTAAGTCTTTCTAGAAGCCTTTTGGGAAAATTCCAAAAGGTGGCTTTCCAGAAAACTAACCATAAAGTGATTTTCACTATTCACGGAGACAATTTTCCGCGACCGTTAAATCCGAAAATATTTCTGTGGGTCTTAGAATAATTCCAGTACCCACTAAAATGATTTTGGATTCGTTCTGAAACAATTCCGTATTAGTGATTTTCATCTGCGAAAAGCAACCAAACTGGTTCCGGCAGCTCCGGAACATTTCCGGTTTTTATCCTGGAAAAATCCCAGAAGTTTCCAGAACAATTCTGGCACCCTCCAAGAATTTCCAGGCGTGTGCCAAAACCAATTTGACTTAATGGTATACCCCGAAACAACTTTTCAGTTTTACCGGAACTATTCCGGTGTCCTCTCCGGAACGTTTCCGTTGCGTCCGAAACTTTTCCGGTGATTTTCTCTCAGACTCCCTGTCTAGTATTCAGCAGATAGATGACCCTTAAGCGTGTGACCCTATAGGTTTGGTGAAGTATAGACATGACCCGGAACACTTTCCGATCAATGATCAACATCGGAGCTGTGGACACCAATATTGACCCCTATACCCACACGAATGAATATTCGAGTGAACCTCCTGTCGCCGTGTGC
Organism: Elymus sibiricus; assembly: GCA_039707655.1. Classification (NCBI taxonomy): domain Eukaryota; kingdom Viridiplantae; phylum Streptophyta; class Magnoliopsida; order Poales; family Poaceae; genus Elymus; species Elymus sibiricus. Next base: position 516,291,612 of record CM077672.1, on the reverse strand, counting down.
TATTCTTGTTGCTTCACGATATATTACAAACATCCGAGGTGAGATTTATTGCATCCCCGTGGATCAACAACTTGTCCATCATGCAAGTTACCTCGTTACCGATTTTGTTCTCTTTTCTCGTTTCCATGTTCCGGCATCCCAGTGATCAAATCACAATGTGTCTGGCCAGACGATGATGGATACCGTAACACCGAGAGGGCCCAAGAATATCTCTCCATCGTCGGAGGAGCAAATCCCAATATTGAGCTATCTTGTTACTTGCCATACTTTTCCGTGAACCCGTAAGCCGCCGTAATAGCCACCCAGTTACGGATGACGTTTAACAAACCCCAAAGTTCACGAAGCAAGTACGAAGGAACTCGATACTCTCATGGTCTAAGGAATTATGCAAACATTAACTATCTCTATGTTATTAACCATTAACTTGTGACGAATGTATCTCATAGCATAACATCAATTCGGGCCGATTCAACACAAGTGTTCTTCTAACAATGTGCCCTCAAAGTTGCCGGCATAGTCATGCCCATGATCAGGAAAACAGAACCATCATGCAACACTTGAGCTAGTCTTAGAGGCCAGACTAGGAATACATTTTACCGTTTATTATTCCACACGTGCATATGAGTCTTCCTTCGAGCCTCGTGGTTATTGCAGACTCGAGAACCATAGCAGTTATAGCATGGAACATAAACTTAATCAGGAACATGGAGACAAATAATAACATTTATTATTGCCTCTAGGGCATATCTCCTACAGACTCCCACTTGCACTAGAGTCAATAATCTAGTCAATGCTAATGCACTTTACACCTATGGCATACTGGTGTAAAAAATGCTTCGCTTGTGGTATAGCCTGATGTCCAACGGTTCTGACAACTTCAGTTCCGTGTGTATCTTTGCATCTCCTCGCGTTTTCACGCTTTCACAAAATTCATATTTTGTATGGACTTGGCTTTGTATGTATGTGAATCACAGGTCAAACCTTGATTCCTCAGACTAAGCTATGGAGCAACTATCTGCAATAGTGTCCCATTGACCAAAGCCATCTTGGAACTATACTAAGTTCATGAATGAACTATATGATTCAACATCTTCTTTGTCGCTCCTAAAGCATCAACATACTTAGCCATTTGTTATAGAATTCGCCACAGTAACCTGTTTGGAACAATTTCCAACTTACCGTGCCACCAAATCGTGTATTACAAATTCCGGACACACATTTCAAGTCCAACAAACTATACCGTGAAATGTGTTGAAACAGGTTGTCCTGGGAAGGTGCACGGGCACGTGCCGAAGTATAACATCCACTGGGTTGTGACCGATACCGTCCCACATAATTGTGTGAGGAAAAACCTTCTGGTGAATCATCCAAACCTGACTTCAACTCTCATTACGCAACTCATGTATACTGAGATAGTGCAGAAGAAAGATATGTAAGCAAAACACATCCAGATAGCAGTGAAGGTCAGATGGAATTATGACATTCCTTATGGGAAGGCTTGGAGGGCTAAGCAGAAGGCTATGGAGGAAAGGTTTTGGACGTTCATTGACTCATATGATAATGTTGTCCGTCTCCTTGACATACTGAAGGAGAGGAATCCCGACACTTATGTTAACGTACAACACACGAGGTTGCCGAGTATACCAGATTTCAAGGTGTTGAAGCGAGTATTCTTCTCTTTCGCTATGTGCATCGAAGCTTTCTGGCATTGTCCTCCTGTGATGTTTGTGGATGGTACATTCCTGACTGGTCAGTACAAAGGGCAAATCCTGACTGCTATTGGTGTGGACGGGAACAATCAAATCATCCCACTTGCCATGGCATTTTTGGAGGGTGAGAATTTTCGAGCTGGGTATGGTTCTTCCGACAAGTGAAAATTGCCATCGTGAAGGACCGACCAAACATGTGTGTCATTCATGACAGACATGCTGGTATATTGAAGGCCGTGAAGACACTAAGGAATCCAACAGAAGACGAACGAACACCTTGGAAGGACTTGCAGAGCCGGTGGTGCATGCGCCATCTTGGGGCTAATTTTTTCTCACAGTTCAAGAACAAGCGGTTGATGAACTTGTTCAAAAAATTATGCAAGCAGAACCAACAGCGTAAATACCATTTTATTTGGTCAAAACTTGATGAGTTTACTAAGAAGCAGGTCGGTGCCAGGAAGAAAATGGAAGAAGATCAGGTTAAATTAGCAACACTCATGGCGGAGCTAGAGGAGCCAGTAGGTCTTTGTGACTTGCCAGCAATTGACCCTCCTGGTACTAAGAGAAAGAAGGGGAGGGCAATAAAGAGTTTTTCTCAGTGGATAGAGAAAGAGCCTCCCGTGAATTGGTCTTTGCTGCATGACACCCATGGAGCTAGGTATGGCCACATGACAACCAACCTTGCAGAGGTGTATAACTTTGTACTCAGAGGGAATAGAGCATTGCCACTCACAGCTATTGTGGAGGCTGTATTCCATGGTACTTTGAGATATTTCAGAGAAAGGCACGAGTTAACAAAGAAGCATATTGCAGATAATCACAACACACCTTATTGTAGCCGTGTCATGGAGTACATGGCAAAGAAGATAGAGAAAGCAAAGAAGCACAACTAACTGGATGATACACCCTTTATGGGTTAATAGGTATGTGTACATATAATGACTTACATGTTTGACATACTTTTGATACCCACTAACTGTATGCTACATTCTCTTTATTTTGTAGGTTAAGTTGGGCTGGACTTCTACCCTTGGCACGGCTGGTTGAGGGTACATTGGATGAGTGGGTTGAACATCCGGACTTGGATGAGGAAGGTGAACCAATGCAGTTACGCAAGAGGCAAGTGAAATGTTTCTCTTACAACAGGTCACTGCTTACCTGCTTAGTAGATAGATGGAGACCAGAGACACATATGTTTCACTTTCCCTGGGGAGAGATGGCTCCTACTCTACATGATGTGTCTTTCCTTTAGAGCCAGAACCTGGCTAGCTAGCACTGATGCAGGCACGTTTTCTAGCTGCGTTGCCAACTGCTCTGGCCTTAGACGACGATCCTCACGGGCCTCGTTTTAGGTGGTTGAGCCAGTTTCAGGTAACCTTCTCAGTGAGCTGAACATATTTTGTTTTCCTAGTTGCCCTTACTAGATAGTTTACACAATCGTATGGTTTCTATACAGATTGTCTCGTTAGGATACCCCGGAGTTGAGTTGTCAGAGGCACAGATTGATCGATCCCTAGAGGCATATATTCTTTGGTTGTTCGGCAAGACGATGTTCATGGAGAACCACGTGACTACTGTCGTTGCGCGACTCATCGATATTGCATGAGAGATAGCTGACGCACGTTGCCCTCGGGACATTGTGCCGAGGAATTTTGGTTCTGCTGTGTTAGCAGCTACGTACAGAGGCCTGTGCAAAGCTTGCTCGTTGAAGTCCAGAAAATCAGCTTTGGTTGGATGTCCACTACTGTTGCAGCTCTGGTCATACGAGAGATTCCCTATTGGATGACCCTATGTATACGTTGATAGACCTTACGAGAGATTCACTACTGTTGCAGCTCTGGTCATACGTGCCTGCTATTGGTGATTTGCCTACTATGGGATCTGTTTGGGCACGGAGAGAGGTACTTATATATTACGTAACAATTTATTCGATTAATTATTTCCATGCAAAAGTATTACTAATGTTTATTTGTTGTCATGTACAGAGACAGTTTGCGCATACCCAGGTTAGGGGCTGCTACCCGTCCTTCATGGCGCAGTTTGATAGTTTGCACGAGGATCAAGTTATCTGGGAGCCATACTCGCATCAGTCTATATCATCCAGGTATCCAGTTCGGATATCTGGAATGTGCACTAGAGATCAGCACTATTGTATGACCAAGGCCAGAGTGGTGTTCGACGTGACGGTTGAGGAGATGGCTCTTCATAGGGTGATGAGACAGTTCGGTCTATGTCAAGAGCCTGAAATTCGAGTTATTCCACACATACCAGCACACGTGCACAAGTAAGTAATTGTAATTTAGTTCTCAACACTGCATTCCGAACATAGCTAACCATGTAACACGCATGTCAATCTCAGGGAAAGCCGCGTAGGAGGAAACAAGTCCATGGCTGTTTGGCTTCAGAGCATTGGCCCTTACGTTCAGGAAAGGGCTAACGTGCCGACAAATATCTGGGATGAGGTTGGGCCCTTTGACTGGGACAAGTTCGGGTTGTATCTGCGACGTTACCGGCATAGCACGAGGATCTACTTGGTTCCATCAGCTGCTCCTGATCAGATGGACGCCCCTCTCACCAGCGATATGTTCCCAACTGCCTCTGTTGTGGGAACCAGACACCACGCGGTACGTGCCATGGTTCTCATATGTGTAGTTTTGTCATAACCTGAACATATACAATTGGTTAACTCTTAATGTACAGAGTGACTTGACAGTCGAGGCGCGAGAGGTGGTTTCCGCTTTAATGCGGCGGGTTGAGAGGGGGGATACTATCCCACATCCAGAGCACCTCTCATGGTTGAGGCGTTTTGATGAGAAGCTACGAGGGATTTACGCAGCTGTTACATGTAGACGATCTTCGGATGTTGCAGTTCCTCGTCAGCACATCGTCCCCCAGGTCCCTCTGTGCAGCGTTCAGAGCCACGCCACTCCGTGCAGCGTTCAGAGCCACCTCCTTCACAACCAGGGAGCTCATCCTGGCATCAGCCACCTCCTTCACAACCAGGGAGCTCGTCCTGGCATCATCAAATGGAACTAGGTAACACTACTTTGTACATTCTTTTAAACATTGTAGTTTCGCAAATCAATTTTACATGTTTTACTATACTGCAGGCGGCAACCAGTCACAACAGTTCATGCATTCAGTGCAGTCACCGATACTTAGTTGTGCTGGATGTGGATTAGAGGGCTACGGCGATGACGATGACGAAGCTGCAAACACTTATGACTTCTCTCAGACAGTGTTTCACACTCCACCACCAGCACCGACGCAGGAGACACAGACCGTGTCAGACGATGTTATCTACGGTCGTGGTTACCGTGAGCCTCGCCCAACGCCTCAGCGCTTATCGCCTTCCGATGCTCGCCCGAGGAAGACACATATTCGTCGTCGTCCCCAGCAGTGATATGGTTATCTATGTATTAGTCATTATCTATGTTAGTTTCAGACTTTTCTCATGTGTGAGTCATTATCTATGTATGAGAAATGCTTCATGTATGTGTTACTATCGCACTTGCTTCTATCTGATCAGGAGACATATATCTACCTATGTATGCGAGAGACATATTACTATTAATTCGCATTGTTATTCCAGTTACATTTCCAAAGAGACAGCAACAGATAATTCAGATACAAGTACATCTGAATTAAACGGTACGGCCGAACTTAAAAAATACAGCTTACAAACTACATGAAGGCATCATCATCATCCTCCGTCGATGCAGCACTCTTGCCCTTCGACGATGCGGTACTCTTGCCCTTCGATGATGCGGTACTCTTGCCCTTCGACGATGCGGTACTCTTGCCCTTGGTGCTCAGCATGGAAATATCGTCTTCGTCCTCGCTGTCTTGGGTCCATAAATAAGTATGTTCTACTGCAGCCTTTAGGAATGCTTCACTCTTATGTTGTTGCTTCTTCCACCTTCCATGCAACCTGAGAAGTTCTTTTCGTATCTCCTCAAAGGTCCTTGGAGGCCACCCGCACCTACTTAATGCGTGATGCGTGAGCCAACTCATTCAGTAAGGTGTCACTACTGAGGAGTTCGTCCCACGGAACTATCCTATTGTCTATCTTGAAATCGGTGGCTAACCTCAGAAGACATTTGGACATACTAAGGTGAAAACAACTACGATCGAAAGGATAACCGGACATCTTGACGAGACTACACTGGCCTGCTTACCCTCCTTAGTGTGGAGGGGGTTTTATAGGTTGAGAAGAGAAGATGGCGGGAGAGACTGGCGGGAGAGAATGGCGGGAGAAAATAGAGGGAGAGAATGGTGGGAGAAAATGGCGGGAGAGAATGGCGGGAGAGAATGGCGGGAGAAAATGGCGGCAAAGAATGGCGGGAGAGAATGGCGGGACATAAAATGGCGGGAGAAAATGGAGGGAAAGAACGGCGGGAAAGAAAATGGAGGGAAAAAGATTGCGGGAAAGTACATTTTTTCATGTATAAGACGGCAATGCTTGTACAGGATTTATAAGCCACTTTTAAATATAAAAAAACACTTCGGCCTACTATAAACCGAAGAGCATGCATCTTCGGCCATGTGTTTACGCAAAGATGGGAGTCTTCGGCCAACGCCTGACCGAAGACCACTCTTCGGCTAACAGTAAGCCGAAGTTACTATCTTCGGCCCAGCTGGCCACTCTTCGGCCAACGGTAGGCTGAAGACCCCTCTTCGGCCAACAGTAGGCTGAAAAGTCCCTCTTCGGCCAACAGGACGCCGACGGGGTCATACTTTTGATTTTTATGCATTAGGGCATATAGTTTCCGAATTTGCTATAAAAATCATCATAGTTTCAAAAAAAAATCCGGGTGCTTGGGGAGAAAAAGTGTGGTACGGTGCATAAAGCTGAAAAAGTTGAAGTGGAGAGTAGAGATGCATGTGTAGTGGGAGTCTTTATTTTCTATTCTTTGATGAGGCCCACTAGTGGTAGCTTGCATTGGGGAGAAAAAATCAATATAGATGCCTCAAACTACTTTTTGTCATGGGGCATCTGTATCCATATGCCACCATTGTACATGCCCTGTGTAATTAACTAAAGGTCCCAGCTTAGTCTGTAAAGAGAGGAAGAGAGCCCCGCAAAAAAAAGAAAAGAAAGAGAGGAAGAGAAAGTATGCTGACACTAGTAGGAAAACCCCCATTTGTCCCGGTTCGTAAGGGCCTTTAGTCCCGGTTCTGGAACCGGGACTAAAGGGTCGGGACTAATACCCAAAACCTGTAGTCCCGGTTTGCTTACGAACCGGGACCAAAGGCCCTCCACGTGGCGCTGCTTGGGGCGGGGGAGGGAGGACCTTTAATCCCGGTTGGTAACACCAACCGGGACCAAAAGGCGGCCACGCGTCAGCAGCTCGCAGTCGCTGGGGTTTTTGTTTTTTTTTGGAAGGAGGGGTTTTGGGGTTTTGGAGGGTTAATTTAGGGGTTTCATATTGTGTTAGCGAGCTAATAGAGAGAAGTGACCTCTCTTTTTCCGTGCTTGGTCGACGCTAGCTACTACACATATAGAGAGAACTCGACGCTAGCTAGTAAGCAAATAAAGGAAACCATTAATTACACAAGATCGTCATGAACATATATAGAGAGAAGTGACATCTCTTTCTTCGTGCTTGGTCGAACAACAAGTTTTCGTATATCTATCCGACGCTGCTACATATGTACAATATATAACATCCCTTACAACAATTTCAATTTCACATGGTATTCTCCTTGTTCAGGTATGACGTGGTCAAGAAAGAATCCCGCCAATTCCTCTTGAATTGCTCGTATGCGATCATGTGGTAGGAGTTCATCCCGCATCTGCCAGATTTAATTTAAAGAAGGGGTCAATACATATATATGAATGAAACTCAACACAATTGATGGTAATATATAAAATAAAATTGTGAATATTGTTTACGTACTTAAAATTGCTTCTCAGAGGAGGCCCGTTCAGAGGTATAGTAGCGAATGAACTCGCATACGTAGTATCCACATAAATGAGTGTTGGGTGCCTGCAACAAGCACTTTACGAGAATAGAGTTCAATCAAACTGATAAGCAAGCATGATAATGGTATTGATGAAACTAGAATCAATGAGAGATGCGCAGAACTAGCTAGTACTACTTACTTTGGGGTGTGTAAATCGCAGCTCCTTCTTCAGACCCGGAACCTTAGCGGTGAACGTTTTCCAAACCCTGGCAGGCAAAGAAAATGATTACTTGATATCAGGAAATGAACGAAAGTCGCCGATATGGTCCCGGTATTGATTGAACTTACTTCTGGAGCATTGCAGTCATGTCCGCATAATACTTGGGATCTTTACGGAGCGAGTCTAAGACAGTTACTAATGCCCCGTCAAGGTTAATGGATAGCAGAATATAGTGGAAGCTGCGCACGCATAACTCATCAATTACATTACTTAACCACGAGTAAGCGGAACCGAATATGCAGAAGACAGTAACACTCACTTGAAGTTGTAAGGAAAGAGTATTTCCCTTTTGTTTTGATGTGTAAGGAACGTTTGTAGTAAGTTGTTCTCGGTATCTTCAGCCGCCTTTCGTACCGACCATTCATTTACGGTATTTGGGCTAATGAACCCAACGTCGAAGATTCCTATTTTTTGGCATTTGACCATCTTCAATCTGCATAATATAGTGAGGATAGTTATATATACATGCAATGAACGAGCTGAGCTAGAGACTTAATTATAGAAGTAATACTTACAGACAGTAGCAAGTCATGAGTTGTTTGTCGAGGGCCTTTTGATTGTATAATTGAAATAACTCCACAAATTCAACAGGCAGCAGGTCGACTCCAGGGAAGTCATGCTCTTTTTTAATTCCGACTAACAAACTGTCTTTCCCAGACTTCCTGCAGGTTTCCATGTACCAGTCATGCAATTTTTGCATCATCGTTGTTAGATGAGGATGATCAGGTTTGACGAGAGGCTTCCCGTGCTCGTATCTAAAGACGTCTACTACCTCAGCCGTTTCAAACTGTACATCATCGGGCAGGTAATCATCAAGAGTGGTACCGGGCAGTAGCACCGGATGATTAGCGATATCGCTAGACACCTTGAGCGGGGGGCACGATTGCTTCTCCTGTTCGCCGAGCTGGGGAATTGTTTTCCCACTTCTTCGTTTTTTCGCTCTTGTAGCACTGGAAGTACTTCCCGACTACTGCGCTTTAGCATGTGTCTTAGTAATTATGCGGTCATAGTTGGAATCCGGCAGAGGCGGTGGTGGTCGCTTCAGGGCATTGATAGTGCGCTTCACTTTCACCGGATCTACCTTCTCCTTCGGAGGTGGAGTTTTCTTTGCAAAATGGTCCCTCAGTTGGGCATGACATATGTCCTCGTTTTCCTGCTCGGTCCTCTCATATGGTAACTTTTCCAGAGGCTTGAGAGATGGACCGTATCTGAATTGGCTCCCGCCTCTGCTTGTACTGCTAGCCGCCGGAGCGGCGGCGTCTCTCTTCCGTCGTTGCTGACGAGGCGGAGAAATCTGACGCACCGGAGGAGCCGGAGCGGCGGAGTTTGTCTTCCGCCATTGCCGACAAGGCTGAGGAGGAGGCGGACTGCTCCGACGCGCCGGAGTAGGCGAAGGAGGAGGCGGAGTGCCCTCACGCGTCGGAGGAGCCGGAGAAGGAGGCGGAGTGCCCTGATCACTCGCCGGTGGAGGAGGAGGAGGAGGAGGCGGAGTGCCCTGACTTGTCGGAGGAGGAGGAGGAGGAGGAGGCGGAGGCGTCCAGTTTGGAAGCTTGATGTACTCCTTCTGCCATAGACATGTACTCCTCAGAGCATGAACCAGCCGATTCTCCCCTTCACCTGTAGAGTGGTCAAGCTCGAGCTCCTCAAATCCCTCCATTACTTCATCCACCATCACAACAGCATAGTCATGTGGAATCGGACGGCAGTGAAAAGTTCCGTTGGGTTGAGGAGGTGCAACAGAGCCGACAGCCGCCTTGAAAGTGAGGTTCCGGCATTTCGTCATAAGCTCGCAATGTTGAGCCTCCGTGATAGTATCCACGGGGTAGCTAGGAGACATGAAGTCAGGCTGAACGGGCTCCGTGGAAGCCACGCTGCTTCTCCGCTGAGATGGCGGGGTAGCTTCTGGGGTAGCTTCGTGCCGCTGAGATGGTTGGTCGGCAGCTCGCTGGCTCTCAGCTTCCTCTAGCTTTTGTAGTCTTGCATTGAGCTTCTGCATGTCGCTCAGCTCCTCTTTCCTCTTTCTCTCCCGGCTTTTGTAACCGCTTGCGTCGGGAAACCCAAACTTCCACGGAACGAAGCCTGGTGTGCCTCGTGTTCGTCCAGGGTGCTCCGCATTCCCTAGGGCCTCAGTCAGCTCGTCCTTCTCTCTGTCGGGAATGAACGTCCCTTCCTGCGCTGCGGTGATATACTTCTGAAGCTTCGTGACGGGTATTGCAAGTTGCTCGTCCGTCCAACAGCACTTCCCTGTTTCAGGGTCCAAAGTTCCCCCAACCCCGAAGAACCAAGTCCTTGAACGGTCTGGCCAGTTCAATGTCTGTGGTTCGACCCCTTTAGAAATCAGGTCATTCTCAGCTTTGTCCCACAACGGCCGGGCTTTGAGGTAGCCACCTGACCTCGTGTGATGGTGATACTGCTTCTTTGCAGCGTTGTTCTTGTTTGTCTCTGACATTTTCTTACTCTTGTCCGATGTCTTGTAGGCCACAAATGCGGGCCAGTGATCTCTTATCTTCTCAAATCGGCCGGTGAATTCTGGAGTCTTCCCTTTGTCGACAAACTTTGATTTCAACTCCTTCTTCCACCTCCTGAATAGATCTGCCATCTTCTTAAGAGCACACTCCTTGACCAGTGGCTCTATAACTGGCTTATTCGGATCCTCCTCTGGCGGTAGGGTGAAATTTGCCTTCAGCGCGGTCCAAAGATTATCTTTCTGTCTATCGGTGACATAATCACCTTCAGGGGCGTCGTCCTTAGGCTTATTCCATTGCTTGATGCTAATCGGGATGTTGTCCCTAACAATAACTCCGCACTGAGCAGAAAATGCGTCCTTGGTCCGCTTGGGTTCAATCGGATGGCCATCTTCCGTGAGTGCTGTGATCGTGAACCTTTCATCCTTGCGCAACCTCTTCTTCGGGCCTCGTCTCGTTACCGAAGTTTGGCTCGATCCGGAGGGCTATAAAAGAAGAAAGAAGAGTTAATATATGTACATACCAAAACAATTAATGCATCAATTAGCTAGTCAGCATAAGCTTAATTAATATATATACCTCGCCGGACTTTGCAACAGCTCCCTCCTCCGTTCGGTCACCGGAGCCGTCATCATGGTCTCCTTCTTCCTCCGGCATTCGGTCACCGGAGCCATCATGATCATGTCCTTCCTCCTCCATTGTTCGATCACCGGAGCCATCATCCTCTCCTTCCAGACCATCGGTGTCGTTGACAAACGACAAGACATCACGTCCGCCGAGGATTATCTCCCCCAACAACTGTTCTTGTTCCAAGTCTCTTTGAGCCATAGTTTCTGCAAATATTACAACATGGCAATTAATATACAAACATGAGTGTCCGACGTCCGGACCGCCTCTCTCATGAATGTCCGACGTCCGGACCGCCTCTCTCATGAATGTCAAACAAGGGATTCTCTTAACCTTTAAGGGATTTAATTAACAAATGATACATAGACTTGTTCGGGCGAGAGGGGGTTGATTGACATCCCCCCTCATGTCGAAGTTACCGGAGTTTTCTTCTAGTGGTTTGGGTGGCCTCGAGAGATTGTCGGGTAGGGGCGGGAGGGGGTAGGAGATCGACAACGCTTTTTTCTAGGTTTTGGGTGGCCTCGAGAGTTGGTCGCCCGGTATATCGAGAGGGGGTGAACATTTTACCTTAGTAACTTAGAAAAAAAATGTTATCGGGGAGGGGGTAAATCGACAACGCTTTTTTTCTAGGGTTTGGGTGGCCTCGAGAGTTGGTCGCCCGGTATATCGAGAGGGGGGTGAACATTTTACCTTAGTAACTTAGAAAAAAATGTTATCGGGGAGGGGGTATATCGACAATGCTTTTTTTCTAGGGTTTGTGTGGCCTCGAGAGTTGGCCGCCCGGTATATCGAGAGGGGGGTGAACATTTTACCTTAGTAACTTAGAAAAAAATGTTATCGGGGAGGGGGTATGTCAACAACGCTTTTTTTCTAGGGTTTGGGTGGCCTCGAGAGTTGGTCGCCCGGTATATTGAGAGGGGGGTGAACATTTTACCTTAGTAACTTAGAAAAAAAATGTTATCGGGGAGGGGGTATATCGACCCCCCCCCTCATGTCGAAGTTATCGGGGAGGGGGTATATCAACAACGACATACATTCCGGATCCGTTGGAAAGCTCTCGGGGAGCCGATGCCAACGTGATGATAGGGGGCCGGGGTGCTCCCGTGGCCTTGTTGATAGATAGAGCCGATGCCAACGTGATGATAGAGCCGATGCCAACATTTTCATTTAACAAAAAAACTACCTTCAAAAAAAGACTTGCTTCGCCGCGGGTGCTCGGTGCGACGTGGACTCGGTGGAAAAACTTTATGAAAATGCGGTGGTGGCCGGGCCGGGCGGTTTTCTTTTCCTTCTTCATTTTTTCCTTTGTTTTTTCTTATATGTTTGTTTTCGTTTTCACTCTACATTTTCGTACATATGAAAAACAACGAAGACTTTTTACATGAACATATACACACATATACATGAACATATATACATATACATGAAAAAAAACATATACATGAACATATACACATATACATGCCCGCAAATAAAACCCTAAACGATGACGGGGCGGCACACCATGGGAAAGGGGGGGCTCACTGGGGGGGGGGGGGGGGCGGCGATGGCTGGAGGCCGGTGACAGGGACGAGGACGGCAGCGACGGGGACGAGGACGGCGGCTCGGGGAGGCGACGGGGACGAGGACGGCGGCTCGGGGAGGCGACGGGGACGAGGACAGCGGCGACGGGGACGAGGACGGTGGCTCGGGGAGGCGACGGGGATGAGGATGGCGGCGACGGGGACGAGGACGGCGGCTTGGGGAGGCGACGAGGACGAGGACGGCGGCTCGGGGAGGCGACGGGGCCGGCGACGGCGTCGGGGCAGCCTGGCGGTGTCGAGGAGGTCGGCGTCGTCGGGGGGAACTGCGAGATGAAAATGAAAATTTTCACAAGTGCTGCTTATATACACACAACATTGGTCCCGGTTGATGCCACCTACCGGGACTAATGCACCCCTTTAGTCCCGGTTGGTGCCACCAACCGGGACCAAAGGTCTCTTTTCAGCAGCCCAAAGGGCGGGAAGCAGAGACCTTTGGTCCCGGTTGGTGGCACCAACCGGGACCAAAGGTAGGCATTGGTCCCGGTTGGTGGCACCAACCGGGACCAATGCCTACCTTTGGTCCTGGTTGGTGCCACCAACCGGGACCAATGGCCTTGCACAGCGGCGTGGTGGGAGTTTAGTCCCACCTCGCTACTTGAGAGAGTGATGCACCTGTTTATAAGGCGCGGTGCGCCAGAGGCTTCGAGTTCCTCTCTAAAGCAGGCTTACTGGCCTAACCACTCTGTATCTGCCTGTGGGCCTACTGGGCCTTCTGCGGGCCTGAATCCTGGCCCAACTAGCTTGTTGGGTTTCTAGTCGTATTCAGGCCGTGGTGGCCCAGTAGGCGGCATTTTTTTAATATTTTTGCAGTTTTTTTGTTTTGTTTTTTGCATTATTTATTTCTTTTCTTTTTTGCTTTATTTTTTTGAATTCTTTTTGCTGTTAGGTCACAAAAATTATAAACTTTCTGTTAGTGCTATTAAAGTTTGCTATTAAAGTTTCTAACAAAAAAATTCTTTATGAAAATTCTTTTTGCTATTAATGTTTTGAACAAAAAATACTTTGATAATTTTAGTTGCATAAATTTTATATAATTTTAGTTTCAAAAATATTTTAATTGATTATTTTTAGTTCATTCTTTTTGCTATTATTTTATATAATTATCGAAAACTGGATGCACTTCGTGTACAAAATGGACAATCTCTTTCGAAGTATCAGGGTTTCGGACGAAAACTCATCTGTTACAAAGGGATTTCATTTTTTTGAACTTATTTGAACTCCAGACTTTTCGTGTGTTCAAAATGCACCATTCAAAGCCACATCATCAATTTTCAACCCTTTCTGACTTCATTTGGTATTTTTCATGCATTTACTGATTTTTTTGAGCTAAATGGCCCTGAAATTGAAAAGCACTACAAATGAACTCTGAAAAGGTTGAAACTTGGCATGGTATCATCATTTCACCCACATAGCATGTGCTAAAAAGTTGAGAGGGTTACGGCAAAAACTGGATGCACTTCGTGTACAAAATGGACAATCTCTTTCGAAGTATCAGGGTTTCGGACGAAAACTCATCTGTTACAAAGGGATTTCATTTTTTTTGAACTTATTTGAACTCCAGACTTTTTGTGTGTTCAAAATGCACCATTCAAAGCCACATCATCAATTTTCAACCCTTTCTGACTTCATTTGGTATTTTTCATGCATTTACTGATTTTTTTGAGCTAAATGGCCCTGAAATTGAAAAGCACTACAAATGAACTCTGAAAAGGTTGAAACTTGGCATGGTATCATCATTTCACCCACATAGCATGTGCTAAAAAGTTGAGAGGGTTACGGCAAAAACTGGATGCACTTCGTGTACAAAATGGACAGTCTCTTTCGAAGTATCAGGGTTTCGGACGAAAACTCATCTGTTACAAAGGGATTTCATTTTTTTGAACTTATTTGAACTCCAGACTTTTTGTGTGTTCAAAATGCACCATTCAAAGCCACATCATCAATTTTCAACCCTTTCTGACTTCATTTGGTATTTTGCATGCATTTACTGATTTTTTGAGCTAAATGACCCTGAAATTGAAAAGCACTACAAATGAACTCATCTGTTACAAAAGGCATTTCATTTCTTCACATGTAACTGCAATGATATAGTTGTGGAGAGAAAGTCTTCACTTTTTCTTTGCTTTTGTCCTTTGCTTATTGCGCCGTAACCATGGATAATCTTCATCGTTTAACAGGGTGCTTGGGTCAGCCTTGACTTTGAAGGGAGGAATTTCATGAAACTTTTCATAATCTTCGGACATGTCTGTCTTGCCCTCCAATCCCACGATGTCTCTTTTTCCTGAAAGAACTATGTGGCGCTTTGGCTCATCGTATGATGTATTCGCTTCCTTATCTTTTCTTTTTCTTGGTTTGGTAGACATGTCCTTCACATAGAAAACTTGCGCCACATCATTGGCTAGGACGAATGGTTCGTCTGTGTACCCAAGATTGTTCAGATCCACTGTTGTCATTCCGTACTGTGGGTGTTCCTGTACCCCGCCTCCTGACAGATTGACCCATTTGCACTGAAACAAAGGGACCTTGAAATCATGTCCATAGTCAAGTTCCCATATGTCCACTATGTAACCATAATATGTGTCCTTTCCCCTATTGGTTGCTGCATCAAAGCGAACACCGCTGTTTTGGTTGGTGCTCTTTTGATCTTGGGCGATCGTGTAAAATATATTCCCATTTATCTCGTACCCTTTGTAAGTCAATACAGTCGAAGATGGTCCCCTGGCCAACGAGTACAACTCATCATAAACAGTGTTGTCACCCATGAGACGTGTTTGCAACCAACTGCCGAAAGTCCTGATGTGTTCATATGTAATCCAGTCGTCACACTGCTCCGGGTGTTTGGAGCGCAGAATATTCTTGTGTTCATCGACATACGGGGTCACCAAGGTAGAATTCTGTAGAACTGTGTAGTGTGCTTGAGACCAAGAATGCCCGTCCCTACATATTATTGAGTCCGCTCCTAGCGTGCCTTTTCCAGCCAGTCTCCCCTCATACCGCGATTGAGGGAGACCAATCTTCTTAAGGTCAGGAATGAAGTCAACACAAAACCCAATGACTTCCTCTGTTTGATGGCCCATGGAGATGCTTCCTTCTGGCCTAGCGCGGTTACGAACATATTTCTTTAAGACTCCCATGAACCTCTCAAAGGGGAACATATTGTGTAGAAATACAGGGCCCAGAACGACAATCTCGTCGACTAGATGAACTAGGACGTGCGTCATGATATTGAAGAAGGACGGTGGGAACACCAGCTCGAAACTAACAAGACATTGCACCAAATCACTACTTAACCTTAGCAGGATTTCTGGATCGATCACCTTCTGAGAGATTGCATTGAGGAATGCACATAGCTTCACAATGGCTAATCGAACGTTTTCCGGTAGAAGCCCCCTCAATGCAACCGGAAGCAGTTGCGTCATAATCACGTGGCAGTCATGAGACTTTAGGTGCTGGAACTTTTTCTCTGCCATATTTATTATTCCCTTTATATTCGACGAGAAGCCAGACGGGACCTTCATACTGAGCAGGCATTCAAAGAAGATTTCCTTCTCTTCTTTGGTAAGAGCGTAGCTGGCAGGACCTTCATACTGCTTTGGATGCATGCCGTCTTTTTCATGCACACGTTGCTGTTCCTCCCGTGCCTCCGGTGTATCTTTTGTCTTCCCATACACTCCCAAGAAGCCTAGCAGGTTCACGCAAAGATTCTTCGTCATGTGCATCACGTCGATTGCAGAGCGGACCTCTAGGTCTTTCCAATAGGGTAGGTCCCAAAATATAGATTTCTTCTTCCACATGGGTGCGCGTCCTGCATCGTCAGTCGGAACAGATAGTCCGCCAGGACCCTTTCCAAAGATTACTTGTAAATCATTGACCATATCAAGTATGTGATCACCAGTACGGAGGGCAGGCTTCTTCCGGTGATCTGCCTCACCTTTGAAATGCTTTCCTTTCTTTCGACATTGATGGTTGGTCGGAAGAAATCGACGATGCCCCAGGTACACATTCTTCCTGCATTTGTCCAAATATATACTGTCGGTGTCATC
This sequence comes from Elymus sibiricus, assembly GCA_039707655.1. Lineage (NCBI taxonomy): Eukaryota > Viridiplantae > Streptophyta > Magnoliopsida > Poales > Poaceae > Elymus > Elymus sibiricus. The sequence continues at coordinate 516,274,998 of CM077672.1, read as the reverse complement.
TAAACAGTGTGTGCATGCGTGGTATCCCTTGTTTGTCTGTCCTGAAAGGTTACTGAGAGCAGGCCAATCGTTGATGGTTACAAACAGCAACGCATGTAGGTCAAATTCCTCCTGTTCGTTCTCATCCCACACACGTACACCTCTTCCATTCCATAGCTGTAAAAGTTCATCAACTAATGGCCTTAGGTACACATCAATGTCATTGCCGGGTTGCTTAGGGCCTTGGATGAGCACTGGCATCATAATGAACTTCCGCTTCATGCACAACCAAGGAGGAAGGTTATACATACATAGAGTCACAGGCCATGTGCTATGCTTGCTGCTCTGATCCCCAAAAGGATTAACGCCATCTGCACTTAAACCAAACCATACGTTCCTTGGGTCATCTGTAAAGTTGCTCCACTTTCTCTCGATCTTTCTCCACTGCGACCCGTCAGCGGGTGCTCTCAACTTCCCGTCTTTCTTACGGTCTTTTTTGTGCCATTGCATCAACTCGGCATGCTTTTTGTTTCTGAACAGACGTTTCAACCGTGGTATTATAGGAGCATACCACATCACCTTGGCAGGAACCCTCTTCCCGGTGCTCTGGCCCTCAACATCACCAGGGTCATCTCTTCTAATCTTATACCGCAATGCACCGCATACCGGGCATGCGTTCAAATCCTCGTACGCACCGCGGTAGAGGATGCAGTCATTAGGGCATGCATGTATCTTCTGCACCTCCAATCCTAGAGGGCATAGAACCTTCTTTGCTTCGTACGTACTGCCGGGCAATTCGTTATCCTTTGGAAGCTTCTTCTTCATTATTTTAAGTAGCGAACTAAATCCCTTGTCAGATACACCATTGTCTGCCTTCCATTGCAGCAATTCCAGTGTGGTACCGAGCTTTCTGTTGTCATCTTCGCAATTTGGGCACAACCCTTTTTTGTGATCCTCTAACATGCGATCGAACTTCAACTTCTCCCTTTCACTTTCGCATTCTCTCTGTGCATCAACAATGACCCGGCGAAGATCATCATCGGGCACATCGTCTGGTTCCTCTTGATCTTCAGCTTCCCCCATTGCAGCATCACCGTATTCAGGGGGCGGGTAGTTGTCATCATCCTCTTCTTCTTCGTTGTCTTCCATCATAACCCCTCTTTCTCCGTGCTTGGTCCAAACATTATAGCGTGGCATAAAACCCTTCTCAAGCAGGTGGAAGTGAAGGGTTTTAGAGTTGGAGAAAGCCTTCGTATTCTCACAGACAGTACATGGACAATGCATAAAACCATTCTGCTTGTTTGCCTCAGCCGCTTCGAGAAAATTATGCAGGCCCTTAATATACTCGGAGGTGCGTCGGTCACCGTACATCCAGTGTCGGTTCATCTGCGTGCGTTATATAGTTCTCATTATTGAACAACATATAACTCTCTAGAGCATCTAATTAAATCATACAAGTAATAACTATCTAGAACAACATATAACCAAAACCATCGCACTATATAATAACAAACAATAATAAAAGTAAGAAAGTTACAAAAGTATCTATCTAAATCATACAAGTAAGAACTTTTTTCTTTTAGAAAGAAGATAAGAAGAAGAGGCTAACCACGGTGGTGCCGGCGCCGAGATGGGCGCGGGTGATCGACGGCGGTGAGGACGGGGGCGGGACAGGACGGACCGCCAACCTAGACAAATCTTGAGGAAAATGGAGCTTGGACAAGGAGCTTCCAGAGGAGAAAGCTTAAGTATGGCTCGGGCATTTCATCGAACACCTCATGTGCATAGGAGGTGAGCTAGAGCACCACAAAGCTCTCCCCTCGCCGGCCAGAAAAACAGAGCAGTGTGGAGTGCTCTGCTCGCTGGCGAGGGGGGTATATACAGGCATCTCATTGGTCCCGGTTCGTGGCTGGAACCGGGACTAAAGGACCCCCTTTGGTCCCGGTTCCAGCCACGAACCGGGACCAATGGTTGTGGGCCAGGAGCGAGGCACATTGGTCCCGGTTCGTGTCTGGAACCGGGACTAAAGGGTCCAGACGAACCGGGACCAATGCCCCACGAGGCCCGGCCGGCCCCCTGGCCTCACGAACCGGGACCGTTGCCCCCATTGGTCCCGGTTCGTGACTGAACCGGGACTAATGGGCTGGCCCGGCCTGGACCAAAGCCCTGTTTTCTACTAGTGTGACGAGGGACAAAGGAATATTATTGTGTCAGCAATTAATTCAAGTTGCTTACTTTTCATGCATACATGGATCCTAGCTAATAAGGTACTTAGCTGCCCCCACCCTTGCGTGCAGCGACCTAATAAGGCTAACCTAACTCTCATTTATGCTATTTTAATTTGGCCAAACGGTTGAATTGTACTGATTAATTTGTCATTAGTTGTTCATGCTTGCAGCGGTTAACTGAAGTAGTTCGTTACACTGTGCTAGCTAGCTAGTACTGTGGTTGCTGCACGCTAGCTTAGCTTCAGCGATGCAGCATGGATCTAAATTCAGTCAGTGAGTCAAGGAATTCTTTGAGGACAGACAGGTGTGATGAGTGAGGTTTGTCATCCATCCATTCCAATTTCCAGACAAGATGGACTGCTAAAAATGGGTGGGGCCTTGAATCCTGGAGCAATCACATGCTAGGAGGGGAGGAGGATCAAATCTGGAGGTTGTGATGATCTAGAGTCAGATGGATGGGGAGACCAAACCCATGTGACTGACATGACTGATTCTCTCACTTATTAGCCAATCACTTGAGTTGAGTTGAGCTGCTAGCTAACCAGCATTCTCAAGGGGGCCAAAAAGCTTGTCTTGCTACATAATGCTCCGTCCATACATGAACTCCTAATCATTTACTCACTTATTAGGTTAGTTGATCAGAGAGAGAATTACATATGCATCAATCGATCATTGTTGAAACAATTCAATTAAAGAGGAGAATGTCGATTTCATTAATCCATCCTTGTCTCAAGATACATCATACATGATCTGCTCTGCAATGGCGTACTTGAGCTCCAAAAAAAGTTAGTGGAGGACGTTTGGTTTTGGTTCACATCAATTAAGCTCAACTGGATTAGCTTTACAGGCAGCAGGTACAGTAACAGGATGTTGAGTGAAGAGGGCTGAATTTAAGCTAGCTAATATGCATGCTGATTAGTGAGATGAGCCGATGCAGCTTTCCTTTATGTCTCTGTATCTGTCAGCTCATCTTCTTCTACTGTTTAAGCTTGCAAAACGATCTTATATTATGGGAGTGAAGGATTAGTTAGCAGCAGAAAAAGTGCAGACACACTCTGCACTTCACTGCCAGTTACAGCTATCGATTAAAAGTGCCAAAAAAGATGCACCGAAAGTGCTGACCAACAAGAATGCAAGAAAATGGTACCATCGACAGAAATGGACACATACATGCATGATGTATGCTGCACAAGTAAACCTCTTGAAGACACAAAGAATTTCACTCCTCCAGTTGGTGTTGTTTTCTATGTTTGTCTAACTTCTGCCATAAGTAAGTACTCTAGTATACAAGAGAGAAACAGAGAGAAAGAGCTAATTATAAATCTTTTGTAATTAATCAACTACGTACTAGACTGGACTGGATGATGCTCAGCTCAGCTCAGCTAGAGATAGTCGAGGCGTCGTCACGGTACAGATGCCACTCGTCATATATCTGGTACCCTGGCAGCAGCAGCCCCTCAGCTCCTCCAAGCACCCACCGCAGCACTCCCTACAGTCGCTGGCTGCTTCCCATCATCGACACCGCCACCTGCGCCTTCTGCTTCTGAAAACAATGCAAATTCATTGAAGTGAATTAACAAAGAAATGGCTTCATAACTGTCGCACAAGAGAATACTTGAAAAACAATGCACTTTCAGCGTGTTAAGCAGAGCAAGAGAGATCGTTATCCAGCATGTAGGATCCTAGAAGCTTCAAAATTTCCTATCTGAACTACAGACGGTTAATGAAATTTATAGCGCAGATCTTGGTTAAACTTAATTACTTTTAAGTTTTAGGCCACTAACTTACGCTAAAGGCCTTAGCCCAGCATCTATCTATTCTATCTATCTATCTATCTATCTATCTTCTATCTATCTATCTATCTATTCTATTTCTATTTCTATTATCTACTAAAAGCAAAATACGGGTAAAAAATAAAGAATTAGCTAGAAAATCCCACAATAATCAGAAATATCTGGCCTTTGATTAGGTGGACCCGCATTAATTAAGTAGTTTTGATGGCTCAGATTTAATGTAACTCAACTTATCTCACGCACATCAGGCCCAATCTGGCCCAACCTATCTCAATCTACTATCTCACACACATCAGACCTGATCTGGTCCAACCATATAAGCACTAATGATTATTTTGTTTATTAGAAAAAAACATAGCATCATTCAAGACTAGAATAGATGTGCTAAAATTATTAATCTGTGACCGTTCGATTTTTGTAACATAAATAACATGTGGTGGGCCTTAAAGGACTAACGTGGCACGTGTACACGAACATATGTTCAAGACAAACCATATTTGCTAACAAAGAGAACGTATAGCCCTAGGAAAGAACCTATTATTCGGTTGTCAAAATCAATCTGGACTCTTCGTTCCAAGAAAAAAAAGATGCTGCCGGAGGAAAACAATTACGGTCACGTTAGCTGGAAAGAGAAAAAGAAGTACACACACGTGTACATCTCACAACTCAAATTTGATCATCTGCGTCCTGCTTATATACAGCCATGTCAAATATTTTAGGTAGTTAGGCATGCAACATTGGAACGTTTTTAAGTACCTTCAAAGGACTAATCTGATATTAGTGTCGTGTGCTTATTTAAATTCTATTTACTGGTCAATTATCCCCACTGTCTAAACTTTAATCTGGCACAACATTTTGCTCATGGCACAAATTTGAATTTTTACCCATGACCATACGTCATGACAATAACCCAATGGCTTTGTATAAAGGACAAATTGTCGGTTTCGCATTTCGAGCCTTACTTCGACATACTGATAATTAAATATCACGTAGACGAGTAAATGTTACACCAAATAATGCCAGAAAAAAAACTATAAACATGGCTAAACATCCATATCATTTTTGAAATCTTCATATGTATCGATAGATTAAGTGTGTGAACTTCTTCAATACATTGGCTTGCGTGTTCCTGTCATTTGGTGCCATTGGCTGGATGCGGCGTTGTTAAATGTTTTGCTGGACGGAAAAACTAGCATCTTCTTCACAGTGAATCCGGCGCTATGAGACATTACACTTGCAAATAATGTCAAGTTTTTCTCCCGTTGCAACGCACGGGTGTGTTAAATCGTAGCCATTAGATTTTGTCAAAATAAGAATGGGTCCTCACAATAAGGCTGCCTAGAGCCCACGCCTCCCCATCCGTCTCTTCTCTTCTCGCCTCATCTCATCCTCCCTTTTACCTCACAGCGCCACGGATAGATCGAGACCTAGCGGCTGGATTGGAGGCGGTCTACCATGGGGCGTGTAGCTCCCGATCTTCCTCCCCTTTTCCATCGCCTTGAATCGCTTATGGGGTTGTAGCATCCATGGAAGATTTTGCCACGTTGTAGGGTGCATCTCCTGGACGAGAAACCACGCATAGCCAATCATGTGGGGGCAGACGGCCATCCACGGCATGAAGATCAGCAAGGAAAATACAAGCCCAGCTGTGGATCTTCGATTCTACCATCTTCTCTTCGTCTTTTTGCAACAAGGTAAGCTGCATATAACTGTATACCTAGGAATAGGTATACTTTTCTGTGTGATTGATTGATTTTGTCAATGTTGTTGACTGATTGCTTTTATCCATGTTAGTCCTTTCATGACTAATTCTGTTGCAACATTTTTTTTCATAAACTTGAATATTTTGTATAGTATCTCTATCTCCTACCGTGATGATCTCTCTTTTGTTTTTTTCTATATGCCATCGCAGCAAAATTCGTGATTGAACCAGTGGTAACCCTGTATATTTAACTTACTACAGCCGACTTTGGTTATTGTGTCATGCGTGGAACTTAGAATGGATCACCTCGCCCCGGTGGCCGCACAGCAGAGGCGCGTATCTATTGATTGCATCGATCCCGTGCAGTACGTGTACATAAATTCCAGAAGGGAGAAGGCTGGAACATATGCCCATGGTAAGCATGGATCGATGTGTCTGTTTGCCACTAAGTTCATTTGGGATTTCATTGGCATGTGTCTATCTGCACGGAGTTGCATTGATGCAGGCTTTATATGCAAAAATAATAATGCCATCATGGTTATACTTCGCGTGTACCAACTTTGTAGTAGATGACATGCGTATCCATTAGTTTTTGGACATTACTTCCAGTTGATAACGAAGGTGATAAGAATAAATTATGACTAATTAGCTGATAAATCCCAATGTTTATGTATACTATTGCACTCACACGCCTATATATGTTCTGTAGTTGCTGGGGCAATGCATATGAATATACAATTGATTAAGTTGTTAATGGCAGAAAAGTACACCAGTAGTAATAGCCAAAATGGATGAGAGGTCTGTTAAAAGTATTTCAAATAGTGTAAATGCTACCATGTTAGCTTCCATCGTTTAAGATGTTGTGGAGGTGCAAAAGAAGAATGAGAACATGTATGGTGTATCTAGGGTCACCTCGATTCTTTCAGTTTTAACAAATTTTGTTTTTTTCTCGGATGCTGTTTTGCCATACTGTACCAGTTCACTTGTAGGACACGGAATAAGGCATTAAGAATTTGCTGTTACATGGGCACAAAAAAAGGGAAATGGGATGATTCGAATTAAGAAAATGTTACCAACATAGGGTTTAGCTTTCACACTCAGTTATTTTCTACCTTGAAGAACTACAGAAACTTAATGGAAGTGCTTAGATTTAAGTTTCGAGTTCCAGTTACTGCTTCGGAGAATGACGTACAAATTCAATGACAATATATTTCTCTGTTTTCAGTTTTTCTTTATTTGAATGTCTTTTAATTTTACGTACCAGGGAGCATGCTTTAATTCGTGTTGATATACCAATTTTATAGGTATATAAGTATTACATATTATATACAAGTATCAAAGAGAGATTTTTGTGGTAATTTGAAGCATGGAGGCCAGTCCTCCCTATTCGTATTTCAAGTTTACAAATCCAAGAAAATTAAGTCCATAGTTTACACACACACCCATTTACTATAAAATAAGTATTTAAAATGACTTTTGTTTGATATGATTGTCGTAGTAGTGATGCTAATGTGGGTATGACCTAGAATTTATAATACGTGAAATTGCAGTTATGTACAAATCAACCCCAAATATCCAATGTAAAAGGAACTACTTCTACTAAGAAAATAAATACAAAATATATCTAAGATTACGAAGAGCGACAAATATTTACTATAATAGTGCTAGCCCTCGCATTTGCGAGGGCCACCTTGCTAGTTATATACTAAAAGGAAAATACGGATCAAAAATAGGTGAATATTCTAGAAAATCCCACGTTAATCAGAAACATCCGATCATTGATTTTTTAGACTTCAAATTTATAGCCGTTAGATTTAAGTAAAAGAAAATTACCCACCTTTGCTATTAGATAAGAAAATATCTCCCCTCCGCTTCACGCAAAAACATATCTCCCTTCGATCTTTTTTTAGACGTATCTCCCTTCGATCTTTTTTTAGACATAATATCTCCCTTCGATCTATTGATTGGTTTGCATGAGAAGTTTTGAGGAATCAGACCTACAGAGAGGCGGCGGCCTTTCCTTGCCCTCACGTACAAACATATCTCCCCTCTATCAAACGATTTGCTTGCACCGGAGGTTTTGAAGAATCGGACCTACAGAGAGGCAGCGGCTCACCGTCTCCGTCTCCGACTGAAGCCGTCAGGCATGCAGCACTGCGGCCGGCGGGGGTTGAGCGAACTCCTTGGCACATGCCACAAGGATCTGCAAAACCACAGATGCCGCTGGCCACGAAAAACAGCATCATCTGTCGATGCTAGGACGTAGTGCTCTACCAGCGAAGGAGGTGTAGATTGATGACGTACAAATATGCCAGGTTCACTGCCGTCTCTATGCCATGAGTTTGTGCAGGGATTTTCTTGGGATCAGAGTAGCAGAGCGATGGATTTTGCACCGAGAGGAGCTTGGTTTACAGAGTTCAGTCATCAATTTATCAAAAGACAAGTGCTGGTGTTAGCAATCTGCAAATTTTGGTGTCACCGAGCTCCTCACCTCACATCATCTTCAGCTGCAGCTTTGAAGAGCCATTGCATGGTAATGAGTAATGACACTACTTAGATCTATTTGTCTCCATGTACCTGTTACTGTTTCTATTGCGCCTCAACTTCTCCTGGATTTACCTCGGGTCTAGAGGCCATGGGAGCAAAGATCCACACCAATCAATCAATGCCGCATAGCAAAAGGAGAAATCAAAAAGGGGGATATAATGTTCAAATCTCAGCAAGGAAAGGACAATTATATTCCCGTCTTCTATTACAATACAATGCTCTTTTCCTTTCACCTTCATTGTTTGATTCAAGTTCAGTGTCAGCTTCATATGGTGCTGCCTGGCGTATGGAGAGCCGCAACCTGCATCTAAGAATAGTGCCGTACATGTGGTACATGTTAGCTTTCATAAATAGGACAATGATATAAGGCACGCATATACATTGTTTCCTCCCAAACTATTTTAGTTTGTTCATGTATCACATTTTCAAAATATGCAGATAAGTTGTTTGGTAAATTTCATTACATCTAACAGTTTGCCTTTTCTATTCCCTCCAACATAGCATTAGTTTCTCACAAAGTAATATCTGCATTAAAATGATTGCTGACGTCGTAGATTTAGATGGCTTATGAATTTCTCCATTGTGTTGCTCATATTATACAGAAAGACACCAGATTGTTGAATAAGTAATTTTCTCTCAGAGCTTTGAGTGCCAACCTGCAGGATTTATTATCATCGTGATTTAAGGGTCATACTTTTGCATAGGTTCCGGTATGGGTTTAACCTTATAGCATTAGTTTCTCCTTCAGTTGCTTTTGGATTTTTTATTTTGAAGCCAAGGTGCAAGTATCAGGAGGTAGCATACCAATATGATTTTCTGCACACCCGCATGTAAATAAAGAACTCCGGCATGGTAGCTGGAGTAGTGCATGCAGCTGGTGCCGTTCACAATTTGGATATATCCAAGAAGTGCCAGCTCCAAACCAAATTTATGTCAGGCACACGTGCAGTTAATCAAAACCGACCAGGTAATCATTTTTTTTTTCTAGCAACTTAGCAATCTGTCCATTCGGAACGACAATACTAAGAGCCCACGAGTATTATATATGCTTCCATAAATAATCACACGTTTGAATGTTAGCAACTAATAACAATATACTTTCATAGTACTTAAGTCAGCAGTGAGAAGAAATCTACTATGTATATTTACATGTTTTTATAAGTACTACTCCCTCCGATTCGGTTTATAAGTCAGGGACGGATTTTTTAAAAGATTCGTTGTCAAATGTAAATTCTAACCATATAATTTATGTGGCATATCATACATGTTTTATTAGACAAATCAAAAACCTAACAACCCATGCTTGACAAATATACCCACCCGGAGGGAGTACACGCACCGATGATCGGCTGTGAAAGAATTCATGTAACATAAATGACTAACTGAGAAATGTGATTTTTGTCGGAAATATACCATCCAAAGCCACTATTGTCCTTTAACAGTCACAACACTTTCATTTGCGCTTCAATGTTATATTTTTGGATGTCTATGTTTAACAGTTTGTATGGAGTAAAAGAAAAAGATAAAATTAATCAAAAAAATTGTCATTGTAAAATGCGCATGGTTACCATTTGCTACTTTGACTATAGGGACATATCATCACAAAAAGATTATCGATATGTAACAGATTACAAACAAGTCAAGTGAAAATAATATCAATATATTTTCTGAAAATATGATAAAATTAGAAATATATTAATAATTTTTGCAATATTTTCATATATAGAAAAATATCTAACTTAGGTATCGCAGACGGTATAATAAGTGTCTTAAAGTCATATATTTTGGTCAACCAGATAGAACTAAGCATGCTTGCAATTCAATAAAATGTCCGACTAATTTGGTGAACGCAAACTATGGTTAAATCAGGAGAAAAAACTCATTAACTACTCGCAGTCATTTTTTGAGGGTTTTCAATCTTTAAATATATGCGTCTATGATAACATGACTTTTGTATTTAAACCAAACTCCAATTCCATGTATTTATTAGGTTAATCTATAAGGATAAATACGATGAGATTTTGTAGTTATTATTTATCATTCTCTATTTATATACTAATTAAAACTATACCATGCATGGGTTTTACTCCAAGCACCATGTTAGTTGACATCATCAAAATTATTCGGATAATTGTATCTGAAATTCATGGGTACAATTTATCTAGAGAACACAAGTCGTATAACAACATAAATTGGTTCAGTTGGATTTGCAACTATGGTGTCATGTCAATTTTTTTTCGTGGATGCCATGTAGAATATGGATGTGGGAATACTCCAAACTTTGATCAATATCTTTTGTTCTTGAATTCAGCCATTTGTGTAAGGAAGTATATATATATATATATATATATATATATATATATATATATATATATATATATATATATATATATATATATATATATATCCAAGGCAACTATAGGTTGAAGTGGGACGACAAGTACGTTCTACACTATATGGTACAAATTGAGTAATATATAAGGCTTCAAAAATTGTTTCCTAAAAATTTCATACTAAGAGTGTGACCGTACCTCTTACTCTAAAAAAGTACCCAATGGATCGAAACAGCCAAAATGTAGTACTATTTCTTACCTCAAAATGTAAATATTGATGAAACTATAAATTCTTTTCTCAAACCATGCCCTCGCATTTGCGAGGGCCATCCTGCTAGTTTATAAGAAAACAAATTAAGAATACATGGAGCAAAAAAAAGATACCTACTCGTTTTAATACAAATCAGTAATATAATCACTTAAAATCAGGCTCAACAAAAATAAATCGCTTAAAATGGAAGCAACAGGAAAAAGAGCTAGGAAGGTTACTACCATGCATCAACGAGCATCTCTTTGTTTGTTTGATTAATATTTTTATTATTTTCAATTTCATTTTTTCACATTTATATTCAAGAATAAGCCTTTTAGATTTAGAGCCGCCTGGTGCATCAAGGGATGTGGGGGTGGCAAAGGGGCCCGCCTGTAAGGGTGTGTGTTGTTGGCTGAATGTAACACACACCTAGCCGAACTGGACCGATGGTTTTTCTTGATTTTGAGAACGTATTCCTTGTTTCTTTTTTCTGTTTTTCTTTCTTTTTGTGTTTTGCTATTGTTTTAATAGTTTTCATTTCCATTTTTCTATTTTTTTGTTTATTTTTCATTTTCTCTTTTTTTCATACTTTCATTCATGAATGTTTATTAAAATTCTTGGAAAATTTAAAAATGCTGAATTATTTTTAAAATCCTTGATTTTTTTTCAAATTCATAAACACTTTTTAATTCCTGGATATTTCTAAAGTTCATGAACATTTTTACAGTCTGTGAAATCTTCTGAATTTCCGAACCTTTTTTTAAATTCGTGGACATTGTTTGGAATTCAAGAATATTTTGTTAAGTATTTGAACATTTTTTAAAAAAAATCACGTTTTTGTAAGTCACAATGTTTTTTAAAACACAAGTTTTTTAAAATCTTTGACCATTTTTTATTTAGCAAACTTTTTCAAATAAGAATAGCCGTTTTTTCTAAGATAGCAGTGGAGCAAAAAGAAAAGCTATGCGAGCGAGCGAGGCAGGAAGCCGAGCTGAGCGGGCGAGTGTTTGATTGACCGGCCCATGTGAGCATTATAACAACAATTTCATCGTACGAGGTCACTGTCAAGTATATGGTATTTTAGTTCTTTTTTAGTTTTAGTTTACCGAACGAAATATCAGACGGTTTTATGTAAAGATTATCTAAGTTTGAATGAAAATCGTCGAGTTTGTTTAAATTTGCACCAAATTTGTTTTTGGGTTAAATTTCGTTGTGACCGGATATTTGCGGATAGCTTTGGATGGCCGGCTCCCGTATCACTGTGCAGACAGCGGTCCGGACCTGCCTGTGGACTGATGCGGTGTCCGTTTTAGGTGTCTGTGTTCGATATGCCCTAACCCTTTTTGATTGGAGGGGTAACTTCTAATACCTTTAATCTCCATCAAAATCTGTAAAATTTTCTAATGGGGTGTACGGAAGCAAAGTTCTGTAGCTATTGTTCTAAACTTTCAGAAACTGAACTTGCATCGAACAGCTAGTTAAAGAGATTTGTATGGGCCAGTTCTTTTACTGACTTCTAGAAGACTAGTCGGCTTCTAAAAGAATATTTTTTGTTGAGCTTCTAGAATAAATTGAGTATATCCTCCTTGCCGGACTACTTTTTACTAGTCGTGATTATTTCCAACACACAGACTACAAGTCCTTGTCGGACTAATTTTTACTAATTGTGATTATTTCCAACACAGTAGAGGATATACTTGCTTATTCATCTGGTTTTGTAAAGACATTTATAAGTTAGGTTTATGGTTCCTGAGGTGTTTATTTCTTTTTTTTTTTGAGGATGACTACCCAAAAACACAACCCCCAAACATCACTTAGTGTATTCAGATATCATCAGCGGGCGTAGCGCTTCCGGCTTGTCCGCGATCATCATGCAGTCCCCAAGACGTCTGGCTCTTGCGGCAAGCTCATGAGCAAGACTGTTCTGAACTCTTTTAACTGCCTTGATTTGAACAGAACTGAAGACCTGCATTGCTTCCTTTATTTAACCGACCAACCAAAAACATTCCGATCGACATGTATCTCTCCCTCTCAGCTCATTTGCCATTACATCATTGTCAGTCTCTATAATGACCGGTCCTCTGTACAGTCGCGACAGTGCCGTCAGGCCCAACAGCATTGCCATGCCCTCTACTTCTTCCACTGACTTGCATGTAGTCATTGTTTTGCTGGCCGAGTAAGATACGACCCCCATGTTATTCCGTGCCACTGTTCCCGCCTAGCTTTGTCCCGATTCAGACAGAAAGGCCACATCGGAATTCAGTTTCAACACGCCAAAATGTGGAGCTTCCCATTTGTTCGGCACCTCAGTGTCCAGAGGATTTCTCAGGTTGGTTGGACCCGTAGGGGATAAAGGCCAGCAGCTCTTTCCCTTTAGTTCATCACGTGATTGCGACAGGTTTTTGATTTCATCCTCGTACTGCATTAGGAAAAGTACAGATCTTGAAATTGATTCTTTCCCATCCTTATGAACACAATCATCTCTTAGGAACCATGCCCGCCAGAGCAACAGCATAGTTTTTATTCTCATATCTGAATCGAGTTTATCCAACAGGATTTGTAGCCCATCTCTCCCAGTATACCAGAACTCTTTTTCTTCTGGTAATTGCCACTTCTTTCTCATAGCAAAACGGAGAGCTGTACTTTTTGTGCATGAAATGACGGCATGGAACTCATCTTCCTCCCCATTTCCACAAATATCACACACACTCATGAACTATAGTGCATTTGCATTTGCTACTCTTTGTTGCCAACGTCTTTGTTGCTATCCGCCATCCAAAAATCTTGATCCTCTCCGGGATCTTCATTTTCCAAATAACATCCAATATGCTCCTATTATCAGCACCACTTGTCGAATTAGAAGGCCCTTCCTTGGTTTTGCGGTCCAGGCTAGTAGCAAGTTTATAAGCACTTCGTACAGTGAAGTTCCCATTCTTCTCATAATGCCAAGCTATACAGTCCTCCAACTCTTTGGTAGGGATTTTAATCTTATATATTTCCTCAGCATCAAAAGGATATAATATGTTCCCGATCAGCTCTTTATGCCACTCTCTGGTATCCTGATCAATCAGCTGATTTACCCAATGGATTCTAGACCTTCTTATGAACGTTGCCGTTTTCAGTCCACTTTCCCTCGGTATCCATTGGTCACGCTGTATTTGGATGTTCTTGCCATTTCCCACTCTCCAAATGATGCCTTTTTCAGTAATTCCAGCCCATGCTCAATGCCTCCCCACACCGGAGATGCATCCGATGCGAAAACAGTATCGAGCAAGTCCCCATTCGGAAAGTACTTCGATTGGAGAACTCTTGCACATAAACTAGTTGGGTTTTGGATTAGTCTCCAGCTCTGTCTCGCAAGCAAAACCACATTAAATAAATGCATGCCGCGAAACCCAATGCCTCCTACTCTCTTGGGTTGTGTCATCCGTTCACACGACATCCAATGAGGTGTTTATTTCGATGGCATAGCAGGCCGCAGGAATAGGATGGCTCTGTTTGTCCTGTTCCTCTTCCCATTTAGAATCAATCCTGTGACGTGCGTGCTGATCGATCATGCCGCTGCTATGTGGCCACGGGATGTTTCTGTTGTTGTGCTGTGGGGGTACGTATATATGGTTTGTCACCTGTAAGCTATGAATATCGATCCATTACAGGCTACAACTTTCATATACTAAAAATTAATAAGATGATGGATGTTTTCAGATCCATCTTGTGATTTTATTGCGAGATTTCTTTTATAGAACTCCGTAGCGGCGGCCAAATCAGGTGGTGTCTGCAAGAGGAGCCGAACACAATGGCGATTCTGTTCAACGTGCTTCTAGTGCCATTGCCAGGCTCGTAGAAGATGCCTTGGTTGGCGGTGGTGACATGGAGGTGGCTGGGAAGAAAACGCGGAGAGCCATGGGAGAGCGAGGCTTTGAGGTTGGAGATGAGGTCGGTGCTGGTGTCGCGGGGGAGGGGGGGGGGGGGGAGTCGATAGAAAAAGATGTAGTTTTTTTTTTTTGCGGGGATAGAAAAAGATGCAGTTGATGCACGAGGAATGGATCCATTGCAGGTCGGGGAAGGTGAGTGGGAGGGAGGATAGCGGCAGCGGCAACGGGTCATATGGTGTGACGATGGCGGTGTCGAGGTCGCGAAGGCAGCAGGAGGACGAGTCATGTGCGATTGCTGGGGACGGGGAGGAATCAACTCGAATAAAATCGAAGGATACGGGAATAGAAGTCCAATCACTCAACTTGCATTCGTACGTGTAAAGCCCTGCTTGGTATCGGTGTAAATTTTTACACCCGTATTGATTTTACAGGTGTATTTCACCGGCCACAACGTGATTCCCATCTGGATAAAGAACGACGGGTGGAGGTCTGTATAATTTACAACGGTATATCGCTGCGAAACGACGTTCCAATCAGGGCCTAGAGCATTTGTGCAACGGAAATTGGATAGTTACACGTTTTATATCGCTGCGAAACGGTATAATTTACAACGGTATATCGCTGCGAAACGACGTTCCAATCAGGCGTAGTGAGACATCACATACAAATTTCAG
Organism: Elymus sibiricus; assembly: GCA_039707655.1. NCBI lineage: Eukaryota > Viridiplantae > Streptophyta > Magnoliopsida > Poales > Poaceae > Elymus > Elymus sibiricus. Next base: position 516,259,617 of record CM077672.1, on the reverse strand, counting down.
TCACCTACGCACAACACACTCCCTCCATTTTATTTTGACTTGAAAGGTGGATGATCTTGACCGTAGATCATTTGTGCAACGAAAATTGGATAGTTACACGTTTTGAAAATTATGTACTCCTACAATTTAAGTATTGGAGTGTAGAACTGGCAAGTCAAACTGATTTTTGTGTACATGTCTACACATTAACGCTGCAAACAGAAATAAAAATTACAACTCTAGGTCTTACATTGTACTACGCTGCAAGTCACTGTCGACATAGAAATAACACTTTCTCAATCGCCATCTCAAATGAAATAATAAATATATATGGTCCTATCACCTAAAAAGACTATATATATGGTCCAATCATAGAGTGGATTTCACCTAAAAAAATATACGTATGTATAGTCCAATCAATATAAGATCAAGTTATTTTCCGAGTGAGTTGTTGTTAGCTGCCAGATCAAGGTTTTTTTTTTAAATTTCAGTTTGCACTTGCACAAGTCAGAAAACATGATCGGAGGGTTGTTCTCAGCGGTGACTCGAAAATAACAAAACTGATTTAAGAAAAATATAGTTTTTGTGCCAAATTCATATATATGATTTTTTACTATGCAATGGAAACATTCATAAACATACTACTCCCTCCGTAGATAAATATAGGGTCTGTCTAAATCACATCTAGATGTGACTTAAGTATTGCACATCTAAATGACTCAATCAACATAAAAAAGGAAAAAGAAAAAAGAAAAAAGAAAAATGCCCGCACAAATCTTCATGTAAAATCAATGGTATATGACTTAGATGTGCAATACTTAAGTCACATCTAGATGTGACTTAGCAAACCCGATAAATATAAGAGCGTTTAGATGACTCAGAGGGAGAGGGAGTACTAATCAAAGTAATATATTTCTACCCTGCTCTTGTGCAAGACGGCAGAGAGTACGGTGCATTTGGATTTATTGAAGCAAATTATTATTCACAAATGGAAAAGACGAAGCAAAAAAATAATGATTCATTCGTCAGAGCCTGAAGTGGTGGAGCGCAGAGGTGCCGTCGAGGCCCTTGGCCCTGTAGTCCCGCAGCAGCTCCTCCACCGTCGTGCTCCTGTACCGCGCCTCCTCGCCGTCGGTGACGATTGGCCGTAGCACTATCTTGGACGCGACCGCGCCCGGTGTCCCGAAGAAGCAGGCCACCGACAACCTCGGCCCGGAGCTCTTGGCCACCACGCGGTGCTCCACGCTCTTGAACCTGTCGTTGGACATGAGCTGCAGGTGGTCGCCGATGTTCACCACCAGCGCCCCCGCCATCGCCGGCACGTCCACCCACGCCGCAGACTTGTTGCCATCGTTTTCGACGTCGACGAGCACCTGGAGGCCGCCGATGGCGTCCTGGAGGAGCACGGTGAGGAAGCTGGGGTCCGAGTGCCTGGTGGTGCCGAGCGTGAGGTGCGGCTCCGGGCACGCCGGGTAGTAGTGGCCGGCGATGTTGAGCCCTTCCAGGCACGCGGTGTCCTGCTCCAGGTCCAGGTGTCCGCGGTGGAGGCCCAGCGCCTCTGACAGCAGCCCGAGCAGCGTGCGGCTCAGCCGCTGCACGAGCCTCGCGTACTCCGGCACGACGTGCCTGCACGCCGGTGGGATCTCCTCGGGGGACGGCGGCTCCGGCGCCATCTCCAGCAGCAGGGTGTCGCGCCAGTTGGCTGCCGGCGACTGGAACAGGTCGAAGTTGGAGTTGAACCGGACGCGTCGGCGGTGGTCCCGGGTGTAGTACGGCGCCCTAGCCTCCGCCGGCTCCTCGTTGAAGCGCCGCACCGCCGCGAGTATCTCGGACATGGCCTCCTCCGGCACGCCGTGGTTCAACACCTGGAAGAAGCCCACCATCTCGGCGGCCGCCCTCACGGCCCCGACCACCGAGGCCCGCCCGGACGGCGTCGTGAGGCCAGCTAGGTCGATGACCGGGATCGTGAAGTGATGGGTTGGTGTCTTGTCGATGGGAAGGGATTGGGGCGGGTGGTGGAAGATGGCGGGGACGGCGGTGACGCCGGCGTCAACGAGGCCTTTGACGCCAGCCTTGGTGTCGTCGAACGCCTTGAGCGCGCGTAGGCGGTCTGTGCTGGTCGTGGTGGACATGTCGCCGGCAGCCGGAATAGCTCTGTGATGGAGGGTTGGTTTGATTGCCGCGGTGGTCGGGTTGGTCCGGCTAATGGTTGAGATATATTTAGACGGTAGTAATAATCTATTGATGATGATATGTTTATAAGTAAGTATATATTTAAGTAGAATTATGAAGGTTTGCTTTGACTTGCTTCGGTACGATGATGGTGATATGTGATCCGTGATCTGATTAGATACAACTCTTGAGATCTACTTATTCTGATATGATTAGGTAAAATATGATGATCCGCCGGTTGTGATCTAGGAGTATTTAATTAAGGACACCGATAAGTACGGCTTCCCAGACTCGCCAGGGAGGGACGTTCGACCGGACGACGTCGTTCGGCGGAAAGGAAAATGGATACATGAATGAGAGGAAGGGAAAAAACAGAGATGAATTTGAGGACGGAGAAAGGTAGGTAGCCGTTGAGCAGTTGATCCACAGGATGAGTTGTATGTAGCCTTCTCCCAGGTAGGTACAGGTACTTGTAGCTGCAGCGGTGGTTCACGAACAGGCCAGGCCCATGAGCTGGCAGGCAAGCCCATGTACGTGTACGTGTACGTGTACATGTTAGGAGGGGCTCCTAACACACGGTCTCGCCAACGAAGATCGAGGGGAGGAAGGCTTTCCCTAGTCGCCTTGCGAGAGGGGAAAGAAAAGCCACATACGTTATGCTTGTCTTTTTTCCTCAAACATTATCGTAATCACTTACGCAAGAACTCGTCTTGAGGGATAGCACTCGCTAGGCGGGGTAGAAGTATTCCATCCTGCATTTTTTTCTCCTATTGAAATTTTGATTGTCGATTCCCCGATGACATGTAAAGACCGTTTCAAATTCTTTCATATGTCATGGTGAGTAGATCACCGTACATGTGTCCCTGTTGAAAACGGACCCTTTCCAAGTCTCCCTGCGAATATATTTCGAAAACACCATCAAAACTGACTGATGGTAGCAACATAACACTTGTTAATTGGCACTACGTAGTACCGATCGCCCAAAGATAATATATACTCTGTCCGTTTCATATTTTTTGTCGTGGTACGGAGGAAATACTTGAATAATTAGTTTGTAACACTCGCTTCAATCCCTACGACATGCAGTACTACATTATCTTTTTGATTGACGTCACACTAATACATGGTTTACAGGTAGGATAAGCTTTATTTATGTTCCTTCCGTCGTCACATTAGTGTTATATATATATATATATATATATATATATATATATATATATATATATATATACACACACACACTCCAACCACCCTCGATCTTCCAACAGGAGCCCCGCGCGATGGCCAACTGCACGCATGTTCTAGTTGGTCTCCGGCCACCTTTTTTTCTGCTCTGCCTAGCCCTCTTGGTGGCGGCGGACGGTGGGCCGAAAAGAGCTGCACCGACGGCTGCGAGACCAGAGCCAGGCTGCCCGACGAGGTGTGGTGCCGTGGACATCCCGTACCCGTTCGGCATCGAGGAGCGGTGCGCCATCAACAGCAGGTTCGCAGTCCACTGCAACTTGACCGCAGACGGCAACAGGACGCCCTTCATCATCCGAAACATCCCGGTGACGAGGATCTCCGTACAGGACAGCAAAGTCTGGGCCAGGTTTTGGATGGCCAGGAGGTGCTACAACCCAGCCAACGGCGGCAAGATATGGCACAGCAATCGTCCGTGGGTGAACATGACACGGTGGCCCTACTGGTTCTCGGACACGGACAACAAGCTCTTCGTCATCGGCTGCAACTCATTCGGCTATGCCAAGGGTGTCCCTGTAAGTGCAACCACCTATACTAGCTGCTCTTCCCCTCACCAATGAGTAAATCGACATGCCTCTGTTCACTATCAAGTTTTTTCTAAATTTCTTTGCTTATATATAACACAAATTAGGAATCTTTAATGTCAAAATAGAATCACCATATATTTTCGATGATATACTATTTTTAAATAATTTTCTACAAACAAATTTGCATAATAAAATATTGTTGGAGAACCTGCGAATATGTAAAACTATATTTCTGAAGTAAAGTAGTAGGTTTTGTGAACAAAGTGAGACCGGGGGAGCAATGCACCTTGGGTGCTGCTGTATTCCTCTGGGGTATATATGGTGTTACAATACAACAGATAGAGAGCGCGTAGCGCGGGAGAGCGACGTGCATGGGATCGTGGTGATCGTGCAGGTCATGGGAGAGCTATATAGTTGACTAGGGTCGGTTAACAGGTTTTATATCTTACCAGAGTTGCAATATGCATATATAAAACTATATTTTTCTATAAATTTGGTCAAAGTTAACGAAATTTGACTTAGGACAAAACTAGAACGCCAATTATTTTCGAATTAATAGAGGGAGTACATGAGCAGAATGTTCAGTTGAGTGCGATGACTAGTTGCGGGCGAGACAGGTGGCAGCAAGGTCTGCGTTGTTCATGGGTGGTTCAGTGATCGAGGAAAGGATGACATGGTGGTGTAAGACTAGTCATAGTGGAAGTAACATGACTGGTAGAATGCATTCTCATGCAATGCAATGCCAACTAGACATATTTGATGACATGACATAGTAGTATTAAATGAAGAAAGAAATGATGGTGGCAACATATTATGTTACCATCACATAGAGTTTACCAAAAAAGCTGATTCTACGAGCTAATAAATGAAGTAATATATGATACTAGTTCTAGGACTCTTTGCACTATGAGGGTAGTAATATAGACTAGTGTCATATGCATGATACTAATCTAAGTTATTCTCCACTATGACCAGCCTAAAGCATAGTGTGGAGATGTGAGGCAAGTGGCCCAAGACAAGTGGGGAGGATTAATTCCACCCGAAGGAAAAAATGGGTGCACATATATATTTGTCGAAATCTTGGGTTAAAGATAATTAGTACTCTCCCTGTGCACAAACGTAAGATTTTTTAGTGAGGGAGTACAATTCATTATGTTTGCCTACTTATTCTTGAATTTAATATTAGGGAGTTCAAATTAATGGAATAAAATGACCAAATATGCTTTGTTTTAGCATAAGGCATGTATGATATAAAAATCCTTAAATTAAATAATTTTGAATCGGATATTCTTTTGTGTATTTGTATCCGGCCGGTAAATTAGCATGAATGACTAAAAAAAGTGAAAACAAATGTTGATAGTGCCGTTGCCAAGCTATCTCTTGATTTCTTTCCCTTAATTAAAGAGAAGGAAACGCTTATAAGGTAATGACATTCCTCATATGCCAAATCATGCATGTAGAACATAATAGGATGCCACTCGACATGCGACAAGAAGAGACCCTTAAACGGCACATGCTCTGGCGCTGGCTGCTGCCAGGCGGACCTAGCCAAAAATTTGAACTACTTCATATCCTTTTTCAACAATTATTACAACAGCACAGACGCTGACCGGCCCTGCAGCTACATTGCCATGATGGAGAAGGCAGCCTTCAATTTTAGCACCACTTATCTCACATCGACAGTGTTCAATGACACTTACAAAGCAATGACCCCGGCCGTCCTGGACTGGCACATAGAACCCTTGTCATGTGATGCTGCGAAGAATAACATGAGCTCCTATGCATGTGTTAGCCACAAGAGCGAATGTAGCAACTCCCCAAACCAGCCTGGTTACCGCTGCAAGTGCTCGGATGGATACAAGGGCAACCCGTACATCATTGATGGATGCACAGGTCCATTCCCCTCTATCCCATCCCTCCCTATTTTTACGATTACATGCATAAGTAAGAGCTAACTTGTGACAGAGTTTGATATTTATATATAGTTGTTTCATTAATTAATTAATTGCAGATGTGGATGAGTGCCTTGACAATGTTACTTATCCTTGCCCGGGTCTATGTACCAACACATTGGGAAGTTTCACATGTTCCTGCCCACCAGGAAAGCAAATGATCCAGGATGTTTGCGTGCCAGATCAAAAGTCCGCTTGGGCCATCCCTGTCGTTGGTATGTCTGCCAATTTCTCTCTCTCGATCTTCAATAACAAATTATATACATGCATATATAATATATTTTTAGTATACTTCTTTGTACGTACAAGTATGAACATATTTCCAAAATGTATTGCAAACAATAGACTCAATCAGTTGTAATTTCTTCGTGTAACTTGCTTCGGAGTATCTTAAATATAGTATACATGAACATACTTAGAATGATAAAGTAGTACATATACTATCACATGGTAGCATATGAGACATGTATATAACTACATCCGGTTGTAGGATGTATTTTACTAACTTATAAAAATTGTATTTTCCTAATATATACAATATACAATACCAAATTGTAGAACCAAAACATAATCGGCATACATATTTGGCTTAATCATTTCCAAACTGATCAGTTTTTGGATGCACCAGGTACAGGTATTGGATTTGTTGCCCTTGTGGTTTTCTTCACTTGCGGATATCTGATCAAGGGAAGACGAAATTTACAACGCATTAGACACAAGTATTTTCGGCAGCACGGTGGCATGCTCCTGTTCGAGGAGATGAGGTCCCAGCTGCAAGGCGCTGCCAATTTCAAAATCTTCTCAGAAGAAGAGCTGCAACATGCCACCCACAAGTTCCACGAGGATCACATCATCGGCTACGGAGGCCATGGCACCGTCTACAAGGGACTTCTCAGCGGCGGGGTCGAGGTTGCTATCAAAAGGTGCAAGACCATCGACGAGAAGCACAAGAGAGAGTTCGGCAGAGAGATGCTGATCCTCGCCCAAATAAACCACAGGAACATCGTCAAGCTCCTGGGCTGCTGCCTCGAGGTGGAAGTGCCCACACTGGTGTACGAGTTCGTCCCCGATGGCACGCTGTTCCAGCTCATTCATGGTCATGGAAGTCGTCCCATGCGGCCCATGTCCCTACGAGTTCGTCTCCAGATCACCCATGACTCTGCGGAAGCACTCGCCTACCTGCACTCGTGGGCGTCGCCTCCCATCCTCCATGGCGACATCAAATCCCCCAACATCCTCATCGACGCCCATGGCGGCTACACCGCCAAGGTCTCCGACTTCGGTGCCTCCATCCTCGCACCGTCCGACGAGTCGCAGTTCGTCACGCTGGTGCAGGGAACCTGCGGCTACCTCGACCCGGAGTACATGCAGACGTGCCAACTAACAGATAAGAGTGATGTGTATAGCTTCGGGGTCGTTCTCGTGGAGCTGCTCACCCGCAAGAAGGCCTTCAACCTCCAAGCTCCTGAACATGAGAAGACTCTGTCTATCATGTTTTTGGATGCCATCAAGGGGGAAAGGCTTGAGGAGATATATATAGGACGATGAGCTCAAGGACAGCAACGGCATGGAGATTGTTGAAGAGGTTTTAGAGCTAGCACGACAGTGCTTGGAGATGTGTGGCGAGAACAGGCCATCCATGAAAGAAGTCGCCGACAAGCTTGGCCGGCTTGTTAGAAATAATCTTGAATTGTAATGAGTTAAGAGTCTACGTGATATAAGTAGAGTCCAGTAGTAGTAGGAGCTGGCTTGCACGTCGATGTCCAAGTCTGATACTAGTTAAAGATACGTAGGAAAAGTGCTAATACTAGTTAGGTTATGTTGAGTCCGGTTTGGACTCAAGACCAAGTACGTGTAGGCTTAGGTAGTTCTTGGGTCGGCTACTCTTGCATATATATGTGCACGAGGGGCTGTAGATTTGTAACCGTGAGAAAAAGAGAAAAGAAAAATAAAGAGGGAAAAGTAAGGCACGACAGGTGCCTTTGGCAAAAGTTTTGCGTGTGCGCGTTCATCGTGTTTTAATGTGATCGATCCTGTGGGCAAAGTTCCAACAATTGGTATCAGAGCAAGGTTGAGGTGAAGCTGTGCTTGCCCCGGGGTGGCGACCTGACTAGCACCTCGGGGCGGGCGATACAGTCGTTGGTGTAGCGACAAGGAGGAGCGGGCCATGAAGTCGTTGGGCGGCGCAACGACGAGGAGGTCCAGGCGATCGTCGTTCGGTGGAGCGACATGGAGGGAGACGGCAGGCTGTTGTCGGCAAGGCGGCGGAAGATGATCGTTGATGCGAGCGGTGGTACCGAGGTGCGGTGCCGGGGTGTCGTCAAGATCGTCATCCGGGAGTTAGAGTCAAGGAGTCGTGCGGGTTAGCACGGTCGGTCAGTCAGTTGGTCGTCGTCGTCGAGTCGTCGTCGTCATGTCCAAGTGCTCGTCTCTGTGAGGATCCGTTGAAGATGAAGCGTCCAGTTCGTACGTGTGTCTCGACGGGAGGATCAAGTCAAGTATGTGGGGGCGGTAAACCGGTGAAGGTGAGTCTATTCAATGAGGCCATGTCTCTACATGAGGCTGGAGTGGGCGGTGTAGTCCACGGGGTGGTGTGATCCACAAGGAGTCGGCATGTATCTCGCTAGGGTGGATGGTGTAGTCCACCGGGTGGTGTATTCCACAGGTGACTAGCGAGGCTGGGTAGTCCAATGCATATTTGAGGTGATCCGTAAATTCGCCAAGTCAAAATTGGGGAGAGATTGTTGAGCAATCAAGGCCGTCAATTTAACTAGTCGTGGTGCGAGACGGATGAGTCGACAAGGGATGGATCGTCAACAAGCCAAGATCAAAGAGAGCACAGAAGACAAACAGTCAAGATTAGGGAGAGAATGTTAGAAATAATCTTGAATTGTAATGAGTTAAGAGTCTACGTGATATAAGTAGAGTCCAGTAGTAGTAGGAGCTGGCTTGCACGTCGATGTCCAAGTCTGATACTAGTTAAAGATACGTAGGAAAAGTGCTAATACTAGTTAGGTTATGTTGAGTCCGGTTTGGACTCAAGACCAAGTACGTGTAGGCTTAGGTAGTTCTTGGGTCGGCTACTCTTGCATATATATGTGCACGAGGGGCTGTAGATTTGTAACCGTGAGAAAAAGAGAAAAGAAAAATAAAGAGGGAAAAGTAAGGCACGACAGGTGCCTTTGGCAAAAGTTTTGCGTGTGCGCGTTCATCGTGTTTTAATGTGATCGATCCTGTGGGCAAAGTTCCAACAATTGGTATCAGAGCAAGGTTGAGGTGAAGCTGTGCTTGCCCCGGGGTGGCGACCTGACTAGCACCTCGGGGCGGGCGATACAGTCGTTGGTGTAGCGACAAGGAGGAGCGGGCCATGAAGTCATTGGGCGGCGCAACGATGAGGAGGTCCAGGCGATCGTCGTTCGGTGGAGCGACATGGAGGGAGACGGCAGGCTGTTGTCGGCAAGGCGGCGGAAGATGATCATTGATGCGAGCGGTGGTACCGAGGTGCGGTGCCGGGGTGTCGTCAAGATCGTCATCCGGGAGTTAGAGTCAAGGAGTCGTGCGGGTTAGCACGGTCGGTCAGTCAGTTGGTCGTCGTCGTCGAGTCGTCGTCGTCATGTCCAAGTGCTCGTCTCTGTGAGGATCCGTTGAAGATGAAGCGTCCAGTTCGTACGTGTGTCTCGACGGGAGGATCAAGTCAAGTATGTAGGGGCGGTAAACCGGTGAAGGTGAGTCTCTTCAATGAGGCCATGTCTCTACATGAGGCTGGACTGGGCGGTGTAGTCCACGGGGTGGTGTGATCCACAAGGAGTCGGCATGTATCTCGCTAGGGTGGATGGTGTAGTCCACCGGGTGGTGTATTCCACAGGTGACTAGCGAGGCTGGGTAGTCCAATGCATATTTGAGGTGATCCGTAAATTCGCCAAGTCAAAATTGGGGAGAGATTGTTGAGCAATCAAGGCCGTCAATTTAACTAGTCGTGGTGCGAGACGGATGAGTCGACAAGGGATGGATCGTCAACAAGCCAAGATCAAAGAGAGCACAGAAGACAAACAGTCAAGATTAGGGAGAGAATGTTAGAAATAATCTTGAATTGTAATGAGTTAAGAGTCTACGTGATATAAGTAGAGTCCAGTAGTAGTAGGAGCTGGCTTGCACGTCGATGTCCAAGTCTGATACTAGTTAAAGATACGTAGGAAAAGTGCTAATACTAGTTAGGTTATGTTGAGTCCGGTTTGGACTCAAGACCAAGTACGTGTAGGCTTAGGTAGTTCTTGGGTCGGCTACTCTTGCATATATATGTGCACGAGGGGCTGTAGATTTGTAACCGTGAGATAAAGAGAAAAGAAAAATAAAGAGGGAAAAGTAAGGCACGACAGGTGCCTTTGGCAAAAGTTTTGCGTGTGCGCGTTCATCGTGTTTTAATGTGATCGATCCTGTGGGCAAAGTTCCAACAATTGGTATCAGAGCAAGGTTGAGGTGAAGCTGTGCTTGCCCCGGGGTGGCGACCTGACTAGCACCTCGGGGCGGGCGATACAGTCGTTGGTGTAGCGACAAGGAGGAGCGGGCCATGAAGTCATTGGGCGGCGCAACGATGAGGAGGTCCAGGCGATCGTCGTTCGGTGGAGCGACATGGAGGGAGACGGCAGGCTGTTGTCGGCAAGGCGGCGGAAGATGATCATTGATGCGAGCGGTGGTACCGAGGTGCGGTGCCGGGGTGTCGTCAAGATCGTCATCCGGGAGTTAGAGTCAAGGAGTCGTGCGGGTTAGCACGGTCGGTCAGTCAGTTGGTCGTCGTCGTCGAGTCGTCGTCGTCATGTCCAAGTGCTCGTCTCTGTGAGGATCCGTTGAAGATGAAGCGTCCAGTTCGTACGTGTGTCTCGACGGGAGGATCAAGTCAAGTATGTAGGGGCGGTAAACCGGTGAAGGTGAGTCTCTTCAATGAGGCCATGTCTCTACATGAGGCTGGACTGGGCGGTGTAGTCCACGGGGTGGTGTGATCCACAAGGAGTCGGCATGTATCTCGCTAGGGTGGATGGTGTAGTCCACCGGGTGGTGTATTCCACAGGTGACTAGCGAGGCTGGGTAGTCCAATGCATATTTGAGGTGATCCGTAAATTCGCCAAGTCAAAATTGGGGAGAGATTGTTGAGCAATCAAGGCCGTCAATTTAACTAGTCGTGGTGCGAGACGGATGAGTCGACAAGGGATGGATCGTCAACAAGCCAAGATCAAAGAGAGCACAGAAGACAAACAGTCAAGATTAGGGAGAGAATGTTAGAAATAATCTTGAATTGTAATGAGTTAAGAGTCTACGTGATATAAGTAGAGTCCAGTAGTAGTAGGAGCTGGCTTGCACGTCGATGTCCAAGTCTGATACTAGTTAAAGATACGTAGGAAAAGTGCTAATACTAGTTAGGTTATGTTGAGTCCGGTTTGGACTCAAGACCAAGTACGTGTAGACTTAGGTAGTTCTTGGGTCGGCTACTCTTGCATATATATGTGCACGAGGGGCTGTAGATTTGTAACCGTGAGAAAAAGAGAAAAGAAAAATAAAGAGGGAAAAGTAAGGCACGACAGGTGCCTTTGGCAAAAGTTTTGCGTGTGCGCGTTCATCGTGTTTTAATGTGATCGATCCTGTGGGCAAAGTTCCAACACGGCCGAGGAAAATGTTGATGCAACATCCATGGGCGGAGGACAGCTCCGAAGAGACAGAGAGCTTGCTTGGGGTTGGGGTGTCGTCATATGATCAGTCAACGGGGTACGTTGGCAGCACAAGCAACTTCTGCGTCGACAAGGAAGCTGTGAGGAGTCTTGAGTTTGGGCGTTAAGTAGCATACTGACCTTCTTTCTAAATACTACTCCCTCCGTATCAAAATATAAGACGTGTTTTGATACTCTCTTTGTATAAAAAATATCTTATATTTTAATACATAGGGAGTATGTTACTAGCATAATATTATGATTCTGATATGCATATACATGTTGTAAAGATTTGTTGTATGACGACTTACTATATACGTACCGGGCTTATATATAGTGTAGCCAAAGGACCCAAGTTCCACGGAAAGGAACGAAACGGGGTTTACATAAAGAATTTGTGCTTCCATACCGCAGAAGGGATAAAGAGAGAATTGGTGGAACTGTTTTTTGTATATCTTGACCCTCGTGGACATATATATAGGAGTACATGGTCATCTTGGAGTACAAGACAAGCTAGAACAAATCCTAGTCTATCCTATGGTTTCTAAATAAGCACGATATTCCGCAGTCACAACGGTATTGACGCTGACGCTGAGACTGGAGAAGACTCCAAAGGTAAGCCGATGGACATCCTCCCACAGTCGTAACAGTCAATGCGTCATGGAAGTTGTGGCTATAGTGGAAACCGACGAGGTTTCTCAAACAAGGCGGTTGCCCTTTGTGCCCTTGTAGAGGTAACCGAGAGCGTAAGGTGGTGTAGCCGTGGTCGAGGTAGCGGTGCGAGGGGCACCGTGGTCAAGGGACGCCATGGTCGATGTCGAGTCGGGGTGGCTGGTGTCGAGGAAGACGCCGTGGAGCCGCGGGCAAAAGGAGGCGCCGAGTTAGTCATGGGCACTCGAAAGGGTGCGCCGGGAAGAAGAAGATGTTGACGAGGCATCGCGTCGGTGTTGCCAGCACCGAGCATGCATATACGGACGAAGTCGATGTTCATGAGGCGCCGCACCAGACTTGCCAGGCCTGGGAACATGTCGTGGACGAAGGCACGCGTCGGTGTTGCCAACACTGGGAATGCGTAGAGTTGGACCTGCACGAGTTGTACGCCATGTCGGAGGTGTCAGCAGAGGAGGACTCAACGACGGTTGCGGCACCAGTCGACGTGCGGTACAAGGTGCCGATGTCGACCGCGGTTGTTGGGGTATATGAAGTGATCGGGGAAGATGACGGCGAAGCTGGCAATGAGCTGGTGTTGGACGAAGACGAAGGGGGTGGACGACGAAGGGGGCGGCGTAACCAGAGGTAGCCCATAAGGCGATGTAGACGAGGAAGAACCCGACAGCGTGACGAAGACTGGGCGCGGACGGTGGCGTTCCCGCGCCTAGGAATGAGGCGTGGCGCATACCACGTAGAGGTCGAAGCGCAGGGACGGCGGAGTGGACCGCGTGCCGCGGTGCTACGGCCCGAAGGGACGACGCAGCGGCAGTGCGCGGGTCAGGGCGATGGCGGGGAAGTCCTCGAGGCGGAGACGTGGACCTAGAGTCGCGACGCTACGGCCCGAAGGGGCGACGCAGCGACAACACGTGGGTCGGTGCAACCGCGGGGATGGCCTCGAGGCGGCGACGTGGACCGCGCGCCGTGGCGCTACGGCCCGAAGGGGCGACGCAATGACAATGCGCGGGTCAGTACAACCGCGGGGAGAACCACATGGCGGCGGCGCTGCGACCCGACGGGGCGACGCAACGGCGGCCCGTTGCTCGATCGATGGAGGGGCTCTCTAGACTCTGGGACGACCTTCACGGGACCTGCGGAGGCGCGCGCAAGCAACTGGCCAGGTCGGTTGCAAGGCGTGGATGGGGCGGATCGCGGTCGGGCGGGTGATCAACCCGATCGCGCGCGAGGTCGGGGATGATGCTCAATGATGAGGTCGACGTCGCGGACGGCGGAGGCAGGGTCCGAGCAGAAGCAGGCGACGACGACCGGCGTGGGACGACGTGCGCACGGGCATGTCGACCGCCGACGCCCGAGCAGAAAGCCTGAGTGGCCAATGCAGCAGCGGCGCCCAAGCGGACAATGCAGTAGTGCCACCCGAGCGGCCAATGCAGCAGCGACGCCCGAACGGCTAGGCCCGAGCGGTGAAAGTTGCGCCGTGCGTGAGGCGGTCATACATACGCGTCGGAGATGGTAGGTGATGAAGGAGTCCCATTCGGAGCAGGGCGGCGACGGCCGGCGCAGAGCGACGGGTCGCAGACACGCGGACGACTGCCGTGACGGGCCGCCGTGTCGTGCGAAGCCGCCGGGTCGGAGACACGCGGACGACTGCCGTGACGGGCCGCCGTGTCGTGCGAAGCCGCCGGTGTCGGAGTAGAGGCGCGCGGGGGTCGACGGCGGCGGCAGGCGACGCAAACTGATTTTAGATAGGAAAATCAAAAAACAAGCGCCGATCAAGACGACCGGCGCGAGAGAAAAATCTGGATCAAAGGATCGGGAAAAAGACTCTCTAGGGCAGCCGATCAACGCGACCGGCGGACGAACCCTAGGTACGGGTGGCGCGGCCCCGGTGGCGATCATGGAGATTGACCGTCCTGGGGCGGCACGATGCGGAAGCGACGGCGGCGGTTAGGGTTTGGATCGAGATTAGGTTGATACCATGTAGATGAATAGAGGAGGGCTAAAAAGAGAATTAGTGGAATTGTTTTTTTATTGCTTGAACCTTGTGGGCATATATATAAAAGTACATGATCATTTTGAAGTACAAGACAAGTTAGAACAAATCCTAATATATCTTATGTCCTTAAATAATCATGATACTCAATACATACAAATCACATTAAAGTGTTTTCATCAAAGGGACACAGAAATCATGCTTCATGATCCACTACGCGTCAAAGGCCTTATGTTCTTCTTCACCCGTTATTTTGGCAATACTGTTTGCCACTCATCTGATTCGACTACACTTACTCTAGTATTATTTCGTAGGGCCCAGCTCCAATTCTTTTTCTTGTGATATAGAAAGAAAAGAACCGAACTCTTGTAGGATGAAAGAGGAATCTCGAGTTGATACACTGCCGAGGGATCTTTCCACAACAGACATTTCACAAATTTTTTTTTTTGAGAATCGCACTTCACAAGCTTTAGAAGTAGATTTGAAAGATAGAATAATTTACTGCACGTGCAGGTTTCGCATGGCCTAGCCGCGGCTATATAAGCCGTGCTCCGGCGATACACATCCACACAGCTCCTCCTCTCCGAGCCCCTCCTCCTACATGAGCCTCTCCAACTCCGGCGATGCCAAACTCTTGGTTCTCCGCGGCGGCAGGCGGCGGCGGCAGTGGATCTTCATCACGCTCATGGCGCCGCCGCCCTCGCTCTCTGAGGCCCTCGGCCTCCACGGCGGCCACTCTTACGGCAAGGAGGAGATCATCATCTCCTCCGGCGATAAGGAGGACCAGGCGCTGCCGCAGCAGCAGCCGCGCCTCCTCGCGGAGGCCGCTCTAACGGATGAGTAATTTGTCCGTTAGATGGAGCTGATGACGGAGCACTCTCTCCGGGAGCGTGGCCAGGCGCCGCCCTCGCCGCCGCGTCCCGTCAAGGAGGAACCACCATCCCCGCCGCGCTACCATGTAAAGGAGGAGCCCGCATCTCCTCTCCGGCGCTTGAAGGATGAGCCGGCGTCCCCCCACGCAACCGCGACGGCGTCCAGATTGGGCGTCACGTCAAGGAGCTAGGAGTCGACATCGATGCCGGATACAACTGGAATGACAGGCCAGCATCGCTGCAACCGGTGCGGCCAGTTTGTCAAGGACGAACTGCCACCCATGATCTCCAAGGTGTGCGACCACATCCTCCACAACCTCAGTGGCGGCGGTCCCTCGGGATCATGGACCGTCGTGTCCGCCGAGGATAGGGCGGCAAGGTAGGCGGCGCGGTATCAGCGGCGCAACACTGCCCGCCGCTCCGTGTTCGCCAAGTCGGACGCAGTGCCGGACTAGGCCCGCAACGACCCCGACCTTGCCGCCGCATGGGCCCTCGAACACTCCATCACCATCGCGGACATTAATAATGTTGATAATGTGCTTTACAATCTGGTACTAGCGTGGGCATGAGAGATTGTACGGATAAAACAACTTCATGAGTCCTAAGTCAGTCTTCCCAATGATTTTTTGGAGCAATCAGCAAAAGCTCTGCCTTTTCATTATCAAGAAGAGAATTGACCAATTAATAACAAAAACTGGCCAAAAACCGATACAAACGACCAACACAAATACGTGAGCCCCGAGGTTGCGCCCCTAATGGGTCGACGACTCAGCCACCCAAGTGACCCAAGACGACACCCTACCACACGACCCGAAATCGCCACTCCGACATACAGCCTCAACAACACACCACACCGGACCTGAGGCCACACACCTGACGAGCGCTCGACTCAGCCACCCAAGAAGCCAGAGTAGACACCTTAAAACATAAAGGCGAATCCGGAGGCGCTGCTCCAGCTTCCACACCGGACCAAAGGCCGCGCACCTAATGAGCCCTCAACTCAGCCACCCAAGAAGCCAGAGTAGACACCCTAAAACACAAAGGCGAATCCAGAGCCGCCGCTTCGGCTTCCACACCGGCTCCGAGACCGTGCAACTGCCTCGCCAACGACAACACTGCAACAGAACACAAGGTACCGGCGTCTGATAGAAGACATCACCTCCAAGGCGACGCCCCCAAGGGGGATGCGATGGGTACGCCGTCGACGCCCCCTCTGGCAAAACACAAACTTGGGTTTTCACCCGAAGAACACAAGATCCAAGTAACAAGGGAGATGAAGGGGCTCCATGACAATGCCTGCAAGGAGGGTAATGAAGTTCGAGGATGTCATCGTTGCCGGCACGACTGAAGTCGATGCTAGGCTTTCACCTGGAGATCACCAAACCCAAAATCACTGCATCTTGTCCTGTCATCTGCCCGAGCCATAGCAGCAAAAGTGTGACACAGCACACCATCGCTAACCTCCAACATCATGGTTGACCAACCACCGTAGCACCTCAAACTGCCATGACCGCCCCTAATGGAGAACCACACGCGAGCGCTACCAACTTCCAATGAAGGCACACTGCAGCCGACGCCCGCTGAAGCCACCTCACGCCACGCAGACCACATCCCGGGGATGCTCCCAAAGCCTTCATGGGTCTGCATCGCGGGCCAGAACCCAGGCCAGCATGACCAGCAAGAAGATCCGGCTGAACCCCTAGGTCGGCTCTGTCTTGGGCCACATTGGGCGACCCATGACACGCTATACGCAGATTCGAGAAGCCTTGACGTGACAAGGACTCCTTATCCGTGGAGTCACAACCGTTTGATGAGCCATTAATGTTGTTGGACGACAACAACCGTTTGGCTCGGACAAAAAGCCACTTCACCAAAGAAAACGTCAGAGCCGTGCCAAGGAAGATGACTTTCGCGTTCAAGGACAAACTAGGAGGTGTTATCCACAACATAATCATCATGGAAAAGGTTGACAATTTTCTCGAGTATCTACGATTTCTTAAAACTTCTGTGGAAGTGCATGGGCCACATGCAATACATGTGATGTCTTCACTCTTCGAGGGGCCACATGCAGTACATGTGACGCCTCCACCCTTCAAGGGACTAGAGCCCATGGTTAATAACATAGCACAAGACAAGACGCAGCTGGAACTGTTGGTCAACTATCCTACACTACTACCCATTCACAGCACAGTGGGCTATTGGACTACTTGTGAATGACCCATCTAGCCTAAACAAACTGCTGACGCACGAAGTGTATCGAACATGACAAAAAAAAGATGGGTCGGTTTATGTAGGGGCCGATCACCACTGTGTCGTTCGTCTGTATGTGAGATGGAACAAAACAATGTACATTCACATTTTTTATACATACTTCATTCAACCCATATATATTTCCGGGGCTCATTCAAATTTTATACCAAACTTTTACACTTTAATTTATTTTATAAAATTATAATATAAACCATTATTTTTGTTTATTGCCCAGTTCAATTAGTATACTTAATCAAAGAAAAAAATTATCATTCTCTGTCAATACGGAGTAAACATTCAACGTTCAAACATAACAATTTGCGTCACGCTTCTAACGTGTTTGTGCACATTTCAACCGTGAACTCTGAAATATATGATGTAAAAGAAAATCCCATTGCAAGTTTCTAGTGTATGATATAGATATAAGCAAACAGAAAATTCTAGAGTTTTGATGATCTTGTCATCCCATCATCATCATCAATTTTGAGGATTACCCCATTCAACTTCTTCCGATGTAGTTCGTGAACCATTTCCCCATCTAGGATATTTCTACCTTGCATGAAAGCAGTCTGGGAAGGGCCAACCACATGGCCAGCCACCGAGTTTAGCCTAATCATCGCAACCTTCGTGAAGATTTTAAAACTAACATTAAGGAGGCAGATGGTAATGAAATCAAGTGTCGTTGTCGAGTGGAACCAAACAAGATGAGAAAAAAGAAGTTGGTTCCACTACTAGGGAAAACCCTATAGGCAGACAGGTAACAGTGGCACGGGGTAAGTGGGCCGCGCTACTGTTAAGTAGTAGTAGCGTGGGTCAGAACCCCACTCTACGGGTACAACGTAGTAGTAGCACGGGTACATATACCCAGCGCTGCTGCTAAGTGGGCCCCACGGTACCCCCGGGTCGATCCATAGTAGCAGCGTGGGGTATGATACGTCTCCAACATATTTATAATTTATGAAGTATTCATGCCATGTTTATTATAGTTTTGTATGATTTTGGTGCACTTTTATATGGCTTTTATATGATTTTCATGGACTAACATATTGACCCAGTGCCCAGTGCCAAATGCTGTTTTCTGCTTGTTTTTGGTTTTCCAGAAAATCTATATCAAATGAAGTCCAAATGCAGCGAAACTTTTTGACGATTTTTTCTGGAACATAAGAGACACTAGAAGCTTCGGGAGGTGGCCGGAAGACCCACAGGGGCCCAACGAGACACCAGGGGGCCCCCTGTGGCCCTTCTTCGCGTGATTCCAATGCCAAAAAATCATATATATATTCAGAAACCCCCGAAAGTTAACCTAGATGAGTTTTTACGCCGCCGCAAGCCTCTGTACCTTGATGTCTACTACACAACTTATTCTTGTAGACTCGTGTTGGGCCTCCAAGCGCAGAGTTTTGTAGTACAATAGCAATTTTTCCTCTAGTGGATGACCTAAGGTTTATCAATCCGTGGGAGGCGTAGGTTGAAGATGGTATCTCTCAGACAACCCTGCAACCAAATATAAGAAATCTCTTGTGTCCCCAACACACCCAATACAATGGTAAATTGTATAGGTGCACTAGTTCGGCGAAGAGATGGTGATAAAAGTGTAGTATGGATAGTAGATATAGGTTTTTGTAATCTGAAAATATAAAAACAGCAAGGTAGCAAGTAACAAAAGTGAGCACAAACGGTATTGCAATGCTTAAAAACAAGGCCTAGGGTTCATACTTTCACTAGTGCAATCTCTCAACAATGCTAACATAATTGGATCATATAACCATCCCTCAACGTGCCAACGTGCGATAACATAATTGGAGCAAGTAACAAAAGTGTAGTACGAAACCACCTCAAAGTTATCCTTTCCGATTGATCTATTGAGCTATTCCTATAAGTGTCACAAATAGCCCTAGAGTTCGTACTAAAATAACACCATATGATACACATCAACCAACTCTAATGTCACCTAGATACTCCAATGTCACCACAAGTATCCGTGAGTTGATTATACGATATGCATCAAACAACTTCAGATTCATAATATTCAATCCAACACAAAGAACTCCAAGGAGCACCAAAAAGTTTCTATCGGAGAAAAGATAATGAAAACGTGCATCAACCCCTATGCATAGATTACCCCAATGTCACCTCGGGAATCCGCGAGTTGAGTGCCAAAACATACATCAAGTGAATCAATATGATACCCCATTGTCACCACGGGTATTCATATGCAAGACATACATCAAGTGTTCTTAAATCTGAATATTCAATCCGACAATAACGAAACCTCAAAGGGAAAAGATTTGATTCAACAAAACAAAGATAGAGAGGGAAGAAACACCATATGATCTAACTATATTAACAAAGCTCGCGATACATCAAGATCGTGCCATATCAAGAACACGAGAGAGAGATCAAACACATAGCTACTAGTACATACCCTCAGCCCCGAGGGTGAACTACTCCCTCCTCATCATGGAGACCGCCGGGATGATGAAGATGGCCTCCGGTGATGATTTCCCCCTCCGGCATAGTGCCGGAAAAGGGCTCCAGATGGGATCTCCTTGGTACAGAAGCTTGTGGCGGCGTAAAAACTCATCTGGGTTAACTTTCGGGGGTTTCTGAATATATATGATTTTTTGGCGTTGGAATCACGCGAAGAAGGGCCACATGGGGCCCATGAGGCACCAGGGCACGCCTGGGGGGGGGGCGCCCTGGTGGCTCGTGGAGCCCCTGTGGGTCTTCTGACCTCCTCCCGAAGCTTCTAGTGTCTCTTATGTTCCATAAAAAATCGTCAAAAAGTTTCACTGCATTTGGACTTCACTTGATATGGATTTTCTGAAAAACCAAAAACAAGCAGAAAACAGCAACTGGCACTGGGCACTAGGTCAATATGTTAGTCCTTGAAAATCATATAAAAGCCATATAAAAGTGCACCAAAATCATACAAAACTATAATAAACATGGCATGAATACTTCATAAATTATAGATACGTTGGAGACGTATCAGCATCCCCAAGCTTAATTCCTGCTCGTCCTCAAGTAGGTAAATGATAAAAGAAATTATTTATGAAGTGTGAATGCTAGTGCATAAGTTTGATCAATGGTAATTTGAATCACTTTTTCTAGCATCAATATATATCATAATCAGTAGCTCATCTCATAAAACTTCGCATGATCAAGTAGTAAGCTATTCACATGTTTAAAGTATAGGCCATAAACTTTTTTGAAAACTAACAAACTATGTTCTCAGTCATCAAACAATTGCAATTCATCTTATTTTCAGGAAGGGTCTATGTAAGAGCTTTGATCTAGCAAATTCCACATACTCAACCATCTTTTAGTCTTCCATGATTGCTGACACTCAAAGCATATTTTTAGAACAAATCGTTTCAGTCAAACACATAGGAAGATAGGGGCTTCATGTTTCGCCTCCCAACTTATTTATCTCAGGGATAATGTCAACAATAATAACTCATGATCACCTATATTCAACTGGATATATGTGCCTAGATCTTTCCCTACCATATGATGCTTGCCAACTAAAGAATAAGTAGAGCGAAATAGGGATGAACATTAATGACTCTTGCATAAAAGTAAATACAGAAAAGTAAAAGATAGGCCCTTCGCAGAGGGAAGCAGAGGCTGTCATGCGCTTTTTGTTGTTGGATGCACAAGCCCTTAATGCAAAGGAACGTCACGTTATATTGCCCCTTGTGATAGCAACCTTTATTATGCTGTTTGTCGCTTTTGTTTCTTTACCATCATAAGTTTGTACAACGCTTATTTTCCCTTGCAATAAAAGACCATACATATTTTAGGAGCAATTTTTATTGCTTTTTGCACCGATGACAACTTACTTGAAGGATCTTATTCAATCCATAGGTAGATATGGTAGACACTCATGGAAAGAAACTGGGTTTAAGGGTTTTTGGATGCACAAGTAGTATTTCTACTTAGTACAAATTTTTGGCTAGCAAAAGATCCTAAGAAAGCACCACATGTTAGAGGATCCATGACAATATAACTTCTATGTGAATATAAACAAATATAACTCATTACGTTGTCTTCCTTGTCCAACGTCAACTACTTGATCAAGCTTGAAAATAATTAATGAGGGCTCACAATCATAGAAGATGTCCAAGATAGTATATTTATATGTGAAATTTCTCTTCCTTCAAAATTCTTTCATGAATTGTTCAAGTGATCAATGCTATGTTTGTTAACTTTCAATAAATTTTACCACTTATACTTCTTGTATGTGAAGTCACTACTCCCCATGGGACAAGCATATGAAGCATATAAAATTTCAACTTTATGATATTCAATTCTTTCACAATTTACTCATAGGATATAAGTGAAGCACAAGAGTAAATGACAAACTACTCCAAAAAGATATAAGTGAAGGTCAAATGAGTAGTTAAGTAAATAGGTAGCTATGTGAGGACTCTCTCTCATTTAAAAATTTCAGATCTTATGTATTTTATTCAAACAGCAAGAAAAAAAAATGAAATGACATTCCAAGAATAACACATATCATGTGAAGAAGCAAAAACTTAGGCTCAACCAAAACTGACCGATAATTGTTGATGAAGAAAGGTGGGATGCCTACCGGGGCATCCCCAAGCTTGGATGCTTGAGACTTCTTGTGATATTAATTTGGGATGCCTTGGGCATCGCCAAGCTTGAGCTCTTGTGTCTCCTTAATTCCTCTCATATCATGGCTTCCCTAAATTTTAAAAACTTCATCCACACAAAACTCAACAAGAACTCGTGAGATAAGTTAGTATAAATCAACTCAAAACCTTAACATTCTCTACTGTAGCAAATCACAAAAATTATAATTAAACATTGCATACTAAATGCCTCTTCATATTTAATACTCCTATTCACAAATAGAAACATTAAACATGCAAACATATGCAAACAATGCAACTATAACAGCAATCTTGCAAAACAGAACAGTCTGTAAAAGGGGAATAAGAATCCATACTTCCCTAATACCAAAAATTCTGAAAAATTACCACGTGACAGATAACTCATGCATGCTTACTGTGTAAAAAATTCAGATTTTTATCATGTTCTGACTATTCAGGAATATTCTAGACATAACAGAAAACTTTCTGTTTTCAAACAGCAACACATGAACTTGCAAACTGAGCATGGTAAAGGCTATAATTGGCATTTTATTGAACTAAAAGATACAAAACATGATTATTGATAACAGCAAGCAAATCTCAACAAAATAAAATGACGCTCCAAGCAAAACTGATATTATGTGACGAATAAAAATATAGCTCCGAGTGAGGTTACCGATAGTGTTGAAGACGGAAGAGGGGATGCCATCTTAGTTGCTTGGGTCTTCCTTGAATATTACCTTGGGGTGCCTTGGGCATCCCCAAGCTTAGGGTATTGCCACTCCTTATTCTCCTCATATCGATATCTCACCCAAAACTTGAAAACTTCAATCACACAAAACTTAACGGAACTTGATGAGGTAGGTTAGAATGATAAAAATAAATCATCCACTTAGGTACTGTCAAGACAAGATTCATAATTGTTCTCACATAATGCCTACTGTATTCTATCATTTCCAGAATTTATATTACTCAATATAAGCTATGGAAACACTAAAACAAGCAAACTATGAATCGAAAACAGAATCTGTCAAAAACAGAACAACGTGTAGTAAGCGATTTAAAAACCATACTTCTGTACCTCGAAAAATTCTGAAAAATTAGTACAACGTAAACAATTTGTAACCCAATACTGTGTAAAAATTTCAGAATTTTTTCACGCCCAGTACATAATAGAAATTCCAGCACTGGACGCAAAAGTTTCTGTTTTTGCACAGAATCAAATCAACAAGCATCCACACTATCCCAAAGGCTTTACTTGGCACATTATTGAAAGAAAACATATAAAACATGATTACTACAGTAGCTTAATCATGTGAACACACAAAAACAGTAGGTATAAATATTGGGTTGTCTCCCAACAAGCGCTTTTTTTTAATGCCTTTTAGCCAGGCATGATGATTTTAATGATGCTCACATAAAAGTAAAGAATTGAAACACAAAGAGAGCATCATGAATCATATGACTAGCACATTTAAGCCTAACACACTTCCTATGCATAGGGATTTTGTGAGCAAATAGTTTATGGGAGCAAGAATCAACTAGCATAGGAAGGCAAAACAAGCATGACTTCAAAACTTTCAACACATAGAGAGGAAACTTGATATTATTGCAACACCTACAAGCATATGATCCTCTCTCATAATAATTTTCAGTAGCATCATGAATGAATTCAACAATACAGCTATCACATAAAGCATTCTTTCCATGATCTACAAGCATAGAAATTTTATTAGTCTCCACATAAGCAAATTTGTTGTCATCAATAATAGTGGGAGCAAATTCAACAAAATAACTATCATGAGATACTTGATTGGCATAATCAAATTGAGCATTAAAATCATGATGACAATTTTCATAATTATGATTATTCTTTATAGCATACATGTCATCACAATAATCATCATAGATAGGAGGCATGCAATCATCATAATAAATTTTCTCATCAAAACTTGGGGGACTAAAAATATCATCTTCATCAAACATAGCATCCCCAAGCTTGTTCCTTTGCATATCATTAGCATCATGGATACTCATAGAATTCATACTAACAACATTGCAATCATGCTCATCATTCAAAGATTTTATGCCAAACATTTTATTGAATTCTTCTTCTATCAATTGAGCACAATTTTCTACTCCATCATTTTCAAGAAAGACATTATAAAGATGAATAATATGAGGCAACCTCAATTCCATATTTTTTTGTAGTTTTCTTTTATAAACCAAACTAGTGATAAAACAAGAAACTAAAAGATTCGATTGCAAGATCTAAAGATATACCTTCAAGCACTCACCTCCCCGGCAATGGCGCCAGAAAAGAGCTTGATGTCTACTACACAACTTATTCTTGTAGACTCGTGTTGGGCCTCCAAGCGCAGAGTTTTGTAGGACAGTAGCAATTTTCCCTTAAGTGGATGACCCAAGGTTTATCAATCCATGGGAGGCGTAGGTTGAAAATGATATCTCTCAAACAACCCTGCAACCAAATACAAGAAATCTCTTGTGTCCCCAACACACCCAATACAATGGTAAATTATATAGGTGCACTAGTTCGGCAAAGAGATGGTGATAAAAGTGTAGTATGGATAGTAGATATATGTTTTTGTAATCTGAAAATGTAAAAAACAGCAAGGTAGCAAGTAACAAAAGTGAGCACAAACGGTATTGCAATGCTTACAAACAAGGCCTAGGGTTCATACTTTCACTAGCGCAATCTCTCAACAATGCTAACATAATTGGATCATATAACCATCCCTCAACGTGCGATAAAGAATCACTCCCAAGTTCCTATTAGCGAAGAACATAAGATAGAATTTGTTTGTAGGGTATGAAACCACCTCAAAGTTATCCTTTCCGATCGATCTATTGAGCTATTCCTATAAGTGTCACAAACAGCCCTAGAGTTCGTACTAAAATAACACCATATGATACACATCAACCAACTCTAATGTCACCTAGATACTCCAATGTCACCACAAGTATCCGTGAGTTCATTATACGATATGCATCAAACAATTTCAGATTCATAATATTCAATCCAACACAAAGAACTCCAAGAAGCACCCCAAAGTTTCTATCGGCGAAAAGATAATGAAAACGTGCATCAACCCCTATGCATAGATTACCCCAATGTCACCTCGGGAATCTGCGAATTGCGTGCCAAAACATACATCAAGTGAATCAATATGATACCCCATTGTCACCACTGGTATTCATATGCAAGACATACATCAAGTGTTCTCAAATCCGAATATTCAATCCGACAATAACGAAACCTCAAAGGGAAAAGATTCGATTGATCACAACAAAGTTGGATCATATGGTGTTTCTTCTCTCTCTATCCTTGTTGTGATGAATCGAATCTTTTCCCTTTGAGGTTTCATTATTGTCGGATTGAATATTTCAGATTTGAGAACACTTGATGTATGTCTTGCATATGAATACCTGTGGTGACGATGGGGTATTATATTGATTCACTTGATATATGTTTTGGCACTCAACTCGCGGATTCCCGCGGTGACATTGGGGTAATCTTTGCATATGGGTTGATGCATGTTTTCATTATCTTTTCTCCGATAGAAACTTTTGGGTGCTCCTTGGAGTTCTTTGTGTGGATTGAATATTATGATTATGAAGTTGTTTGATGCATATCGTATAATCAACTCACGGATACTTGTGGTGACATTGGAGTATCTAGGTGACATTAGAGTTGGTTGATGTGTATCATATGGTGTTATTTTAGTACAAACTCTAGGGCTGTTTGTGACACCTATAGGAATAGCTCAATAGATCGATCGGAAAGGATAACTTTGAGGTGGTTTCGTACCCTACAAACAATTTCTATCTTATGTTCTCCGCTGATAGGAACTTGGGAGTGATTCTTTATCGCACGTTGAGGGATGATTATATGATCCAATTATATTAGCATTGTTGAGAGATTGCACTAGCAAAAGTATGAATCCTAGGCCTTGTTTCTAAGCATGGCAATACCGTTTATGCTCACTTTTGTTACTTGCTACCTTGCTGTTTTTTTATTGTTCGCACTACAAAAACCGATATCTACTATCCATACTACACTTGTATCACCATCTCTTCGCCGAACTAGTGCACCTATACAATTTACTATTGTCCTACAAACCTCTGCGCTTGGAGGTCCAACACGAGTCTACAAGAACAAGTTGTGTAGTAGACATCAGGGTATGTCACCCGCGCTACAACTAACTTGGTAGCTGTAGCGCGGTGCTTATACCCGGCGCTGCAACTACTGGTACACGGGGCCAGCTAGTGGGCCCCACTTAGCAGCAGCACGGGCCTCTCGCCCAGCGCTACAGGTAATAGGCATAGCAGTAGCGCGGGCCACTTGCCCCGCGCTACAGCTAAGCCGCACCAGCCAAATAGCCACCTTTTTCCCCTCCTCCCTCTCCCTCCCCCTTCCTTCTCCCATAGGTTGCTTTCCTCTCCACTTGCTCTCTTCTCTCTTCCTTCTCCCCCTCCTCCCTCTCTCTCCTTTGCCCCTCCATTAATGGCTCACCTTCCTCACTTGCTTTTCTTCTCCCTCTCCCTTCTTCCCATATCTCTTGTCCCTCCACTCCATTCACTCACTAGCTCTCTCTCCCCCTCCACTAGTTAGATTCATCTCCTCCCCAAGTAGATTTACTCATTAAATGAAGTAAGCTAGCTACCTCCCTCTCATTAATGAAGGAGCATTAAATATATTTGTCCACTTCGATCCCAAAAGCGACACCGGCCTCATCACCGTGCTCCCTATCTAGATACGTGAGTAAAAGGTATTGTTGTGCAAGAATGGAATTTGTGTGTGTGCGATATGACTGAATTGTGCGATATGATGGAATTGTGCATGGCATGAGTTGTCTATGTGTATTTGCCGAATTGTGCATGACATGAGTTGCCTATGTTTTGCCGAAATGTCAATTTATTTCCGTTTCGGCGAATTTCGGGAAAACTCGATATGTCCTCTTTTTAGGGAAGGTCATGTCGAATTTTTGTATGACATTGGTGTATGCATGCGTGGTTATAATTCTTTTGCTTATACCGCGCAGGCGATCATGAAGGTCAGTGGAAGGATGGTGGCTAGATACTCGTGAGCCGCAGTGGACGACATGTTTCAAAATAACTGCAAGGCGATTTTATGTCCGTGTCGGAGATGCAAAGAAGGAGTCTGGCTTGACCCCTTTACGGGTGGTCGTTCGAAGGCGCACCTGCTCATGCATGGTTTCATGGATGGCTATACTCGGTGGATAAGTGAAGATGATGATGAGGACGTCGCATGGGCAGCCAATAACGACATGGGGCCAGACGAAGAGATGACGATGGACCCGAAGAAGAGGGCGCCGGACATGGCGGAGAAGAGGCCGGACATGGCGGACAAGATGCCGGACCTGGAGAAGACGCGAACACGCCACAGTCTTCGTCGCTAAGTTCAGTCGTGCAGGACCCTAATGTTCGAGTCCTACTTCGCAAGAAGACGACTAGCGACAGAGCTGCTTCTAGAGAGGAGGCCAAGCTGGCGCAACTAGAGTTGGACTCGAAGACTCCATTGTATGATGATTGCGATCCCGAGGTGACCCGCTTGAGTTTCACACTCGAACTTCTAAAAACGAAGGCAAAAAGCAAATG
Source organism: Elymus sibiricus (assembly GCA_039707655.1). NCBI lineage: Eukaryota > Viridiplantae > Streptophyta > Magnoliopsida > Poales > Poaceae > Elymus > Elymus sibiricus. The sequence goes on along the minus strand of CM077672.1, from coordinate 516,232,003 downwards.
GACCGACGCAAGCCTCGATGAGCATTTGAAGTATCTAAAGAATAAAGTTCTTCCCACAGGGACCCTATGTCCTACTAGTATCGAGGAGGCCAAGAAAATTAGATACCACACATGCATTAATGATTGCATCATTTATCGAAACGAGCACGCGGAAAAAACCAGCTGTTCAGTGTGCAATGCTTCTCGATACAAGAAGGCTGGAAAGAAAGCTCCTCAGAAAGTTGTATGGTACTTTTCGGTCACTCCGCGTCTGCAGCGGTATTTTGTAGATCCTTAGGAAGCAAAGCTCATGCGCTGGCATGCGGATAGGGTGAAGCCAGACGATGGAGATGATCCGAAGCTGAGACACCTCGCAGATGCTAGCCAGTGGAGAGCATTAAACGCTGAATATCCATATTTCACAAATGGTCCAAGGAACATCGTGCTTGGCGCGAGTATTGATGGCATGAATCTGTTTGGCAACCAAAACACCAACATAGCACATGGCCCGTGTTTGTATGGATGTACATCCTCCCCCCTAGAAGTGCATGAAGACAAAGTATATACACATGAGTATGCTGATTCAAGGGCCGAAACAACCGGGAAATGATATTAATCTATATCTCGAGCTACTGAAAGAGGAGCTACACACGTTATGGACACCGGGGGTCAGGAGATGGGATGCCTGCGTAGGAGATTTTTTTCCCTATGAGAGACACATTGATCACGACGGTGCATGACTATCTCGGATACGGATATGTCTCGGGTCAGGTGTGCCACGGACATTGCGGATGCACGAGGTGCATGGATGATACAACATCTCTGCAGCTACTGAAAGAGGACGGGTCTTCAAAAACCGTGTACACGGGGCATCGAAGATGGCTCGAGAAGGATGACCCATGGAGAAACCGTGGAGATCTGTTCAATGGTAAGGTTGAGCTTCGAGGACCTCCACGTAAGAGGAGCGGCGTCGAAATCAATGAGTTGTTGAAAAATTGGGAAGAGTGCCCCGCACCGGGAAAGAATAAAAAGGTGCCGGAGCCGTTGCTAAAGGTATGGAAAACGAGGTCTGTTTTTTGGGACTTGCCGTACTGGCCCAAACTCGACATGCCTCATAGCCTTGATAAAATGCATATCACAAAGAATGTCCTCGAGAGCTTTCTTGGCACACTGATGAACATGCCGGAGAAGACCAAGGATGGGCCGAAGGCAAGAAGAGACTTGGAATTTTTAGGTATCAGGGAAGATCTCCACGTAGGACGACCCCCTAAGTCGTCGGAGGAGACGGAGACGGAAGGCAGGGGCAAAAAAGTCAACAAGAAGGAAGGACATTATTGCCCCCCATCTTGCTTCACCTTAAGTCCGAAGGAGATCGATCAATTCTTCAAGTGCTTTACCGGAATCAAAGTTGGTTCCGGTTGCTGTGGGAAGATAAGCAGATTTCTAGACACCAAGAAGAAAACGTTCCGGCGACCATTTGGTCGCGTGCTGCTGCCCATCTTGCTCGCCGTGTCACGCAGACCCCGCCTAGCCCCTTTGCTCCCTCGCACGCGCGCTGCAACGCCAAACCCGACCACCGCCCGTAGCAGTCGCCGCCCGCCGTCGTCGCCGGCGACCATTCCGGCCACCCCAGCCGCCGTGACCCCCACCACCGGACGCGACCTCGAGTGCTCGTTCCAGAGAGCCAAAGCGCGCCCGATTTGGTGCCCCACAGAGAAAACCCGAGCTCGCCGGAGTTGCCGCCGCACTCGGCCTCGCCGGAGAGCTCCGGTGGCCGGCGTCCAACGTGGCCGACTGGGCCCCGCCTCCGTGCCACTGACCACTGGGCCCGGTTGACCTGTTGACTGGGTCAACCCAGTGACTGGGCTGGCCCAGCCACTGACAGGTGGCCCCCACCGTTTAAACGATTTTAAATAAATAGAAAATTAGTTAATTAATTAATTAATTAATTAAAACACTAATCAAACACTGACAGTAGGCCTCATCCCCCTAATTAATCTGTAATTAGTTTAATTAAATCCTAATTAGCTAATGTGACACTGACCAGTGGGACCCACTGGTCAGGTTTGACTCTGGCCAGTCAGAGTTGACTGCTGATGTCATGCATGCGTCATGCTGACGTCAGCCTGCACTGTTTCGGATAATTCGATTTAAATAATTCCAGAAATTCCAGAAAATGTTTAAAACTTTGAAAAATCATATAAAATAAACCGTAACTCGGATGATAAAAATTAATATATGTAAAATGATCAGAAAAATATGAAGAATCCGAATATCCTATCCACATACCTGCCACACCCCTCTAACATACTAAACATGGAACATTTTGCCTATTTTCGATAAATGAATAGTGCATAACCTTAATAAAATAATTCCAAATAAATTCCTAAATAATCTAATACAGTTAGAGAGACATTATATCACCTCTGCATATCATTTAGGCATATCATACATCCCTGTTGCATTTTGCCGTGTATTTATTGTTTCTTCCCCCTCCTTCTCTCCCGATAGCCCTCGAGACTACCGACGACACTGCCGTGTACGACGACGTTGCCAACAACCAGACCCCTTCAGCTGAGCTTTCAGGCAAGTAAAACCCCCTTGATCATAAGATATCGTCCATTCATTTCTCTCTTATGCTTGCATTAGAATTGCCCCTGCTACTGTTCCGATAACTCCTATTCTGATGCATAGCCTGATGTTGTCGCCTGCTATTGATACATCGCCTGCTATCCTATTATGTTTAGTTAGGTATGATATGTCTCACCTGTAGCCCATCACCCTTGTCCGTATGCCATGCTTTTCACTGGGCCGTGATCACTCTGAGGATGATCACGGAAATGTTTACATTGCAATACTTAAACTGTTAAAGTCGGGCTGGCCCCAAGGGTGCCCGCGAGAGAATAACATCAAAGACGGGTCGGCTCCAAGAGCACCCGCGCGTCATGTATTACCAACTCGGAGCGACAGGAACCCTGTTCGTCTCTGCGAGTTACTAAACATGCTTAACGGATTTGGGTATTTGATCTGAGTTGGCCGCTGGCCTTATACGCACTACCACCACGTGGGATAATGGTTTAATGGGGCCCTCTACGTCGTATGTATCAGCCGAAAGTTCTTCAGATGTCACAGCTCAGAGATGCGGGCTGTTTGGGTGGGCTGGTTACGTCACTGGTGTATTCAGTGTCGCACCTGGGCCCCGACCACCCTCGCAACGTGCAGGAGTGCAAAGGGCGATGGACCAAGACCCCTTCGCACTTAGGATTTAGACCGGCATGCTGACCTCTCTGCTGAGCCTAGGTAGGACTGCGTCGTGTCGATCTCCCGAGGCCGGGCATTACCCAGCAAGTGTGTCCGGCCAGATGTGATCGAGTGTGTTGGGTAACAGTACTGCACCCCTGCAGGGAAGTTATCTATTCGAATAGCCGTGTCCACGGTAACAGGACGCTCGGAGTTGTATCTTGATCCGCTACAACTACAAATGGTTACTGTTACAATACTAAACTGTTACTACTACTCTCGGAATCACTTTCTCGCAGGGAGTCGAGAAAGGATCTCAGGGAGTTACTAAAATATGTTTGATTATATATTATCTTGCTCTACTCTCTTCTGATGCTGCAAGAAATGCTTCAAGATGCTAGTCTTCGATAGGCTAGGCTTCTCCCCCTTTATTCTGGCATTCTGCAGTTCAGTCCAAAGATATAGCCCCATTCCTTTGATACCGAAGCATATGTAGTATAGTTCTGATGTCAGTCTTGCGAGTACTTTGGATGAGTACTCACGGTTGCTTTACTATTTCTTTTCCTATACCCGCTTGATGAAATCAGTCGATGGAGTCCCGGAGCCAGACGCCACCGCAGGAGACTACTACCAGGAGAGCCCCGGAGACACGTACTACTAGGTTGAGCCAGCCGACCAGGAGTAGTTCGGAGGCCCTAGGCAGGAGGCCTTCGCCTTTCGATCTGTATCGTTGTTTGTTCTAGCCTTCTTAAGGCAAACTTGACTAACTATGTCTGTACTCAGATATCTTTTGTGTGTATGACTTATGTATTCGGGTCCTCGTGACCCCTGGTTTGTAATATGAAGATTTATGTTTAAATTTGAGTTTAGAGTTGTGTTGTGATATCTTCCCGTGCGTCTCTGTTCTCGAGCGTGCACGTTTGCGTGTATGATTAGTGCACGGTCGAGCAGAGGGCGTCACAAGTTGGTATCAGAGCCGACTTCCTGTAGGAAGCCCCTTTCCAACTCCTTGACCGAAGTTGAGTCTAGTCGTTGAAAAATTATTTACTAACAGTGCTGTGTGGCTTACGGGCCCACGTCGCCAAATGGGTGGTATTAGGATCTTTTATTCCTCTTCCTTACTCCGGGAATCTAAAAATCTCTTCCTTTCGGGTTAAATGATTTTGCTAACTCCGACATTAGGTTCACGTGATCACATCCACCCGGAGAGCTGGATTATCTGCGCTTATTCCTTCCAATTGATCTGATTAGTCTGATAATCACATTTTCTTTTCCATTGGTCTGTTTTACTTTTCTCTCCAAGTTATTATATGCTTCTCACACTGTCATTTGACAATCTTGAATTTCCTCTATTTCAGATGGATCGCTTGTTTCCGTCGCGCCCTGCGACGCAGCTTGTGCTTCGCACTTGGGCTCGTGATGCCCCTAGTTTTCCAGCTGTCCTGATCGCCCTCCTGACCAGACTGGGTTACCGCTGGTACCCCGAGTACATGGTTTACGAGGATTTCCGCGAGTTCAACCAGGAGCAGTATCATGCTGATGTTCGTATCTTTGATCAGCGGGACAACTCCGACACTGAGTTGCACACTTTTCACGGTATCGGCGTGACGGTCGAGATGGCAGTCCATGATGCTACCCACTCTGCTGTCGCACGTCTCCGTGGAGAGCATAGTCGCTTGGATGCCTCTGAGTTCCAATACATCCCGTATGCCTCTGCTGGAGATGCTACCGGATACTACACAGCTGTCTGTGCCCCTTTCGAGCGTCGTCGATATGACCCGCAAGTTTTGATTCAGTGCACTCAGGCTCTGGATCGCACTGCCCGGGCTCTTGCCGTCGAGTTGTTTGCCATTCGAGCACGTCTGTACGAGGCTATGACACAGTTGCTGCCAGCTGTTCGTGCAGGGATACATCCAGAGTACATCCTTTACCCGCGCAGGACTCAAATGCCGGCAGGTATTGATTGGCCTGCTGTTGGAGGTCACACACCCGCACGTGGACCTCTTCTCCCAGTTCGAGACCGGATTCTGCATCAGAGTGCACACGGAGAGTAGGACTTTTCTGCCTTGGACACTCATCGTCCACACTTGCAGTTACCCCGTTTCAGTGGTTTTCCCCGACGTTGATGTAGCCTTTGCTATGTCTCGTTATGTATTCCTCACCGCGTGGCTGCGCGCCGCCTAGTATGTCTAGCTGTTTAATTTTGCGAACTTATGCTGTCCGCGTGTAACCGACTCTGTGTATGGATCTGTATGTCTTAATTGACTACTGTTATGTATCTATCGCACTAATTATTCATTGTCGAGTTACATCATGTTTGTCCCTAAACACTTGCAGTTATTTTACTAAACTACCCCCTGTTAAATTTTTAGCAGGATGGTTAGACCAGGTTGTCGTGGTCGTGGTCGTGGTCGTGCTCCTGAGCAGCCACCACCGCCAGACTATATGGCAGCTATGATGCAGCAGTTCGAGCTGAACCGCCAGTTCATGGTTGGAATCATGGCTCAGTTCCCACACCAGAACCAGAATGCTCAGAATTAGCAAGCTGCCCCAATAACTCTGCAGGACTTTGTGCCTCTCAACCCCACTATTTTTCGCAACTCTGAACAGCCACTGGATGCTGACGACTGGCTTCGCGACATCACCTACGAGATGGAGTCTGCCAGTGTCGCCCCTGATAACCTTGTCACTTTCGCGTCCTACTTCTTGAAGGGCCCCGCTGCTCAATGGTGGGATACCCACAGGCGTTCACTACCTGTTGGGACAGTCATTACCTGGATCGAGTTCCAGACTGCCTTCCGTGCTCGTTATATTCCTCAGGGAATCATGGACCGGAAGAAAAGGGAGTTTCGCAACCTCACTCAGGGCAGTAAGACTGTCGAAGCTTATCAGTGGGAATTCCTTAACTTGTCCCGCTATGGTAAAGAAGACATTGCCACAGATGCACGCAGACAGGAGAAATTCCGCGATGGACTCCACCCAGACCTCAAGCTTGCCCTCGATGTTCACGACTTTGCCGACTTCGCCACTCTGGTGAACAAGGCTATCCAGGTCGAGACTGCTCAGATGGAGCACAAGGAGTCGCAGAAGCGCAGCCGTGACATTGGCTCATCGTCGAGCTCAGGACAGAAGCGCCGGGTCTGGATTCCCAACAGCGTGTATCGTCCAGCTGCTCCTGCGCTCAGGCCTTCTTATGCTGCACCCCGTCTGCCTCCTCCACCACCGAGGCAGCCGAGAACTCAAGCTGCTCCTCTTCGTCCTGAAGACGGTCTGTGTTTCAAGTGCCGCAAACCAGGTCACCTTGCCAAGGATTGCCGCCAGAATCAGAATCAATTGGCATTTGCTCGTAATGGCAGTGGCAATGGCCGTGGCAACAACCAGACTCACAACTATAATACTGGGCCTGCTGCTTATGGACGTGTACAAGCTTACCACGTCGATATTGAAGAAGTTCAGGATCAACCTGATACTGTGATGGGTACCCTTCTCGTTAACTCAGTACCTGCTTCTGTTTTATTTGATTCAGGAGCATCGCATTCATTCATGTCAGGAGCATTTGCATTTATGCATGGCATACAATATGAAGAGATGCATACTCCATTGGTCGTTAAAACCCCTGGAGGCCGTTGTCAAACCTCCATGATGGCGCACAATATCCCTGTTGAAATAGAAGGATTGGAATTCCTTGTTTCACCCATCATTTTGAATTCTTCCAATATAGACCTCATCCTGGGAATGGATTGGTTGAAAGCTCACATTGCTTCAATCAATGGTGCCACTAAAGTCGTCCAACTCCTACACCCCTCCGATGAGATAGTAAACTACACCGCCCGAATTACTCGGAATGCCGAAGCTCAGATTTATGCTCTGAATGCTTTGAATGCTTCACCTCTTGAGGGAATTGAGAACATTGCAGTCGTTTGCGAGTTTCCGGACGTCTTTCCAGAAGAACTTCCAGGAATACCCCCTGTTAGAGCCGTTGAATTCGTCATCGACTTGAAACCTGGCACCACTCCTATTGCCAAGCGCCCATACAAGATGCCGCCGCATGAACTCCTTGAACTTAAGGAGGAAATCGACAAGTCACTGAAAAAGGGTTTCATCCGCCCCAGTTCCTCAGCTTGGGGAGCACCTTCTCTCTTTGTTAAGAAGAAGGATGGAACGAACCAATTGGTCCAGGACTATCGGCCTATTAACCAAGCAATAATCCAGAACAAATATCCACTTCCCCGGATCAACGATCTTTATGATCAGCTTGCTGGATCCTCTGTGTTCTCTAAACTCGACTTAAGGTTGGGTTATCATCAGATCCGAGTTCGTAAGGAGGATATTCCGAAGACCGCTTTCGTTACTCGTTATGGATCATACGAGTACACCGTTATGTCCTTCGGATTAACTAACGCTCCAGCAACCTTCTCTCGATTGATGAACTATATCTTCATGGACTACCTCGACAAGTTCGTCGTGGTTTATTTGGATGATATCCTTATATTTTCCAAGAATGAAGAAGAACACGCCGAACATCTTCGGCTTGTATTGGAGAAACTTCGAGAACACCAGCTTTATGCCAAGTTTTCCAAATGTGAATTCTGGTTATCTGAGGTGACTTATCTTGGTCATGTGATTTCCAAAGCTGGCATTGCAGTTAACCCAGAACGAGTTCAGGCTATTCTGGACTAGACTCCCCCGAAGAATGTTAAGCAAGTCAGAAGTTTTCTCGGACTCGCTAGCTATTGCCGCCGATTCGTCGAGAACTTCTCCAAGATTGCTAAGCCACTGATTGACGTGCTCCATAAAGGCATTAAGTTTGAGTGGATGGAAAAATGCCAAGAAAGTTTTCAAACACTTAAGGATAAGTTGACATCTGCCCCAGTGCTAGCACCCCCTGATACTCGCATGGACTTTGTGATATATTGCGACGCATCCCGACAAGGATTAGGCTGTGTCCTAATGCAAGAGCGCAAAGTGATTGCTTATGGCTCTCGTCAGTTGCGTCCTCACGAAGATAAGTATCCAACACATGATCTTGAGTTAGCAGCAGTTATCTATCCTCTGAAGCTGTGGCGACATTACCTTCTCGGTAATCGTTGCGAGATATACACGCACCACCAAAGTCTGAAGTATCTGTATACTCAACCAGATTTGAACCTTCGTCAACAAAGATGGCTCGAGACAATAGCTGACTATGACATGGATATTTCATATACCCCTGGCAAGGCTAATGTAATGGCCGATGCCTTGAGTCGCAAGTCTTATTGCAACAACCTCATGGTTCAGCAAGCGCAACCTCTTCTCAATGAAGAACTTCGCAAGTTGAACCTTCACATTGTTCCTCAGGGTTATCTCAACACCTTGGTTGTTGAACCGGACCTCGAGTGCAACATCAAGACGAGGCAGAAATATGACTCTGAAGTCCAGAAAATTAAGAAATACCTCTCTAAGGGAAATTCTTCATTCTACCATGTTGATGATGATGGTGCCTTGTTCTTCAAAGGCCGCCAAGTGATCCCCAGAAAGCACAATCTGGACTCTCATTCAGATGTCATGAAAGAAGCACATGATACACCTCTGTCAATTCACCCCGGTAGCACCAAGATGTACCAAGACATCCGTCAACGGTACTGGTGGCCTGATATGAAGCATGACATTGCTCGCTATGTGGCTGAGTGTGACGTTTGCCGTCGCATCAAAGCAGAACATCAAAGGCCTGCTAGACTTCTGCAACCACTTACTATTCCTGAATGGAAATGGGACAAAGTCAAAATGGACTTCATCACTGGTTTTCCCAGATCGCAGAAGGGTCATGATGCTATCCTTGTCGTCATTGACCGATTCTCAAAGGTGGCTCACTTTCTTCCTATCAAGGAGACAATCACTGCTAGCCAGTTAGCAGACTTATATGTTTCCAGAATTGTATCACTCCACGGTGTTCCGTTGGAGATCAGTTCGGATCGTGGCAGCCTCTTTACCTCAAGATTTTGGAACAGTTTCCAAGAAGCTATGGGAACACACCTGTCCTTCAGCACCGCTTTTCACCCCCAGTCCCAGGGACAAGTTGAACGAGTCAATCAAGTGCTTGAAGACATGCTTCGAGCTTGTGTCATCTCATTCAGTAAGAAATGGGAGGAATCTCTCCCGTATGCTGAATTCTCATACAACAATAGCAATCAGGCTAGTTTGAAGATGGCACCCTTTGAAGTTCTCTATGGACGTAAGTGTCGAACCCCTCTGAATTGGTCAGAAACTGGGGAACGATCACTCGTTGGACCGGACATTATTCAACAAGCTGAAGAACAAGTCCGCATTGCCCGTGAACATTTGAAAACTGCTCAGTCTCGTCAGAAGAGCAACTATGATCGAAAACACCAGGTAATGGTCTATCAACCTGGCGAACAAGCTTACCTTCGTGTCACCCCGATGAAGGGCACTCACCAATTTGGGATCAAAGGCAAGTTAGCTCCTCGCTACATTGGCCCGTTCCGTATTCTCGCCCGCCGAGGAGAAGTGACATATCAATTGGAATTGCCGCCAAACCTTTCTCAAGTTCATGATGTCTTCCACGTGTCACAACTCCGACGCTGCTTCAAGGATCCTATCCGAGCAATGGATCATGAAGTACTTGAATTGCGAGAGGATCTGTCTTACCAAGAGTATCCGATCAGTATTCTTGATCAAGCTGAACGTCGAACCCGTCAGAAGGCAATCAAGTTCCTTAAAGTTCAGTGGTCAAATCATTCTGAAGATGAAGCCACTTGGGAACGCGAAGCTCGTCTTCGTGAAGAGTACCCCGCTCTCTTTCAGCCTACCTCTTAATTCTCGGGACGAGAATTTCTTTTAGAGAAGGAGAATTGTAACATCCCCATGTAATAGCTACAGTGATCACCATTTTGATAATGCCAAGTCACCATGATTAACAGTGCTTAATCATCATTTGGATCATATCTCATTTCAAATTTCAATTCAGATTGAAATTCAAATATAAAGTGGAAATAAAAGTTGTTCAAAGTTGGAAACTAAAATGTTCATTAAATTACAAATAATCTAGAAGCAATTATAAAAATATAGTCAACATTAATTGAATTACTTAAAGGACTCTAACATCCTAAAATAGAACCATAATAGCAATATTTAATTCGAATTTATTTAATTAGAATTCAAATGAAATCACTTTGGCTCCAAACCAGTTTCTGGCAGTGGTTAATATTGCACTGAAATTATGTGGCTAGTTCACATGTTTTACAAAAGTCAAATGGGGGTCACACATTTTGCAAAACAGAAAAGAAAAGGGAAAAACAGAAAAGAAAGAAAGAAAAAGAAAAAGGCCGCAGCGGCTGGGCCTAAGTCAAACCCGCAACCCAGCCCGCGCCTCGCCCTCTCCTTCCTACTGTTCCTCCTCGGTCGCCCGCGTCCGACCGTGCTCGCCGCCGATCGCCGTCGCAGCCGCGCCTGCTCCCCGCGTCGCTACAGGAGGAAGGCGGGGCGGATAAGAAGGCCACCGTAGCACCCCTGGCCCGCCCCGAGATCTTTTCCCCCTCTAGCTCGCTCGCCTTCTTCCTCCTCGTCAATGGCCGCCGCTGCCTTCGCCGACCACCGCCCGCCCGCGTAGCCACCGTGCCCGCCTCGCCTCGCCTCCGTGCCAAGAAGAACCGCCGTCGTCTACTACATCCTCTTCGACCCCGGGCCCGAGCTCTACGCCACCGCATCGAGCCCGACGTCGTCGTCTTCAACCTTCGGGTGCCTGCGTCGCCGCCGTCGATTCGTCGCCATCCATCCTCCACACGCCCACTTTAGCACAACTACGGGCTCCCGGTGAGCCTCCGCTTCTTCCCCTCCTCGCTCGCCGTCTTTAGCTAGCCGTAGCGAGCTCCCCCGACTTGCCCGAGCTCGCCGCCGCGGAGCACGTCGCCGGCGTCGTTCCAGCGACCATTTGGTCGCGTGCTGCTGCCCATCTTGCTCGCCGCGTCACGCAGACCCCGCCTAGCCCCTTTGCTCCCTCGTACGCGCGCTGCAACGCCAAACCCGACCACCGCCCGTAGCCGTCGCCGCCCGCCGTCGTCGCCGGCGACCATTCCGGCCACCCCAGCCGCCGTGACCCCCACCACCGGATGCGACCTCGAGTGCTCGTTCCAGAGAGCCAAAGCGCGCCCGATTTGGTGCCCCACAGAGAAAACCCGAGCTCGCCGGAGTTGCCGCCGCGCTCGCCTCGCCGGAGAGCTCTGGTGGCCGGCGTCCAACGTGGCCGACTGGGCCCCGCCTCCGTGCCACTGACCACTGGGCCCGGTTGACCTGTTGACTGGGTCAACCCGGTGACTGGGCTGGCCCAGCCATTGACAGGTGGCCCCCACCGTTTAAACGATTTTAAATAAATAGAAAATCGGTTAATTAATTAATTAATTAATTAATTAAAACACTAATTAGACACTGACAGTAGGCCCCACCACCCTAATTAATCTGTAATTAGTTTAATTAAATCCTAATTAGCTAATGTGACACTGACCAGTGGGACCCACTGGTCAGGTTTGACTCTGGCCAGTTAGAGTTGACTGCTGATGTCATGCATGCGTCATGCTGACGTCAGCCTGCACTGTTTCGGATAATTCGATTTAAATAATCCAGAAATTCCAGAAAATGTTTAAAACTTTGAAAAATCATATAAAATAAACCGTAACTCGGATGAAAATAATTTATATATGTAAAATGATCAGAAAAATATGAAGAATCCGAATATCCTATCCACATACCTGCCACACCCCTCTAACATACTAAACATGGAACATTTTGCCTGTATTCGATAAATGAATAGTGCATAACCTATCTTGGAAGCAGCAACGGTTTGAGCGATAGTATTTATGGGAGCATCATCCTTACCTCAGATCATGCTTGGGAGTTCTCCTATCTTGGATGTCAATTCATCGTTCTTTAGTTCACCCATGAGATTTACCAGTTTAGTCATAGATGTCCTCTCCACATGACATTGAGCATAATTTCTTGCATATCTTCGAGCAGCCTTTTATCTTAGTTGACTCTTTGTCCAATGAATGCTCCTCCTGCGACAATATCTAACATATTTTTTGGTACAAGATTAAGAGCCTTGTAAAATGTATGAAGAATTAACCATTCTTCCATGCAATGATTTGGACAATTTCTCACCATCTCTTGCATCCTATCCCAAGCTACTGCCAAAGGTTCACCATCTTCTTGTCGAAAACATGTGATGTTAGCTCGTAGTTGCATAGCCTTAGCTTGGGGGGAAAACGTAGTCGTGACAAGCTAGTGCAACCTTCCAAAGCAGTAATGGTACCTGTCAGAAGAGATAGCAGCTTCTTTAGCTCTTGTCTTGGAAATAGCCTTAACTTTAGTCATAGGGATCAACATCCTTCATTCTCATCATGTCACGGATCTTTGTGATGGTATGAGGTGCATATCGACAACTTCAGCTGTGGAACCTCCGAACTAGTTTTGTTGGACTAAGTTGAGCGAATATTCACTTCAGTGCCCGGGCTCAGATGAACCTGGTGAACAGTAAAATCACTAAAAATAGAAAACAAATTCAAAACAAAATCTGATTTCTTTTTGCAAGCAAGATGTGCATGTGCGTGATGTTCGTGCAAATTTTGGTGAAGTTTGGACATTCGAGGAGCACGCGGCAAAAAAGACAAAATCAGGCGTGAACAATGTTGTTTTCAAATGTTTCTCACAGACCCGTTTTTTTTGCCACGAGCTCCGCGAATGTCCAAACTTCATGAAAATTTGCACGAACATCACGCATTTGAACATCTTGGTTCACAAAAAGAATTTATAATTTTTTGAATTTTTTTTCTATTTTCCGTGATTTTACTGTTCAAGCCCGGGCTCATCTAAGCCCGGGCACCGAAACGCCGCTCCCTAAGTTGGGGAGCATGAGTTTGATCTCGTACTGCTCTGCTTCGACTGTGGTTGTGTGATGGGAGCATTCAAGTTATCATCGTTGGGGATTGCAAACTCCCCAAGACAAAACCTTTACTACCATGCCAATTTCAGGGTGTAAGGTTATCTCTAGTCAACACCACTCCCAATTGAAAAACCAGAAAAAAAACACTCACAAAGGTATTTTGAGCTTCCATAACTTTTTATTGTCCACAGGGTGCATAAAGAATGACAGAAAACTTTTCAGTTAATTACTTGAAGCAACTAACATTGTTGTAATCGCTTATGTAAGAACTCGTCATAAGGGACGCCACTCGCTAAGCGGGATAGAACTATTCCATTCCATCCTGCATTTTTTCCTTGTTGAAATTTTGATTGCTGGTTCTCCGATGACATGTAATGACTGTTTCAAAATATATCTTCCATATGTCATGGCGAGAATATCACCGTACACGTGTCCCTGTTGAAAACAGACCCTCTCCAAGTCTCCCTGCAAATATATTTCAAAAACCCCGTCAAAACTGACTTATGGTCATGGCAGCAACACAAGACTTGTTAATTGGCACTACGTAGTACTGATCGCCCAAAGATAACAGTTGAATAGTTAGTTTGTAACGCTCGCTTCAATCCCTACGCGGTTATACCTACCTTTTCAAATCATAGTATACACTAATACATTATCTTCTTGATTGACGTCACATTACATATAGTTACAGATAGGATAAGCTTTATTCGAGTTCCTTCTGTCGTCACATTTGATTAGTATAAGTACTCCCTCGTAAAGAAATATATGATCGTTTAGATCACTACTTTAGTGATCTAAACGCTCCTATATTTCTTTATAAAGGGAGTAATATATATATACTCCAACCACCCTCGATCACCACAGGAGCCCCGCGCGATGGCGAGCTGCACGCTATTCTAGTTGGTCTCCGGCCACCTTTTTTTCTGCTCTGCCTTGCCCTCCTGGTGGCCGCGGATGGTGGGCCAAAAAGAGCTGCACCCACGGCCATGGCGGCGTGACCAGGCTGCCAGACAAGGTGCGGCGCCGTGGACATCCCGTACCCGTTCGGCATCGGGGAGCGGTGCGCCATCAACAGCGGGTTTGCACTCCGCTGCGACTTGGGCGCAGACGGTGACAGGACGCCCGTCATCGGCGGAAACCTCCCGCTCCAGGTGACGAGGATCTCCGTACTGGACAGCAAAGTCTGGGTCAGGTGCTTGATCAGTGCGAGGTGCTACAACCCGGCCAACGGCTAGACATGGTACAGCATTCCTATTTCGCTCAACATGACACACTTGCCCTACTGGTTCTCGGACACGGACAACAAGCTCTTCGTCATCGGCAGCAACTCAATGGGCTATGCCAAGGGTGTCCCTGTATGTGCTTCCCCTCACTCCTTTAACTCATGATGAGTAAATTAATTGTACTTTACTACGTGCCTCTATTCACTATATATCAATTTTTTTCTAAATTTCTTTGCTTATATGTAATTTTTCTAGGAAACTGTAATGTCAAAATATATGATATTTCCATGATATAATTTTTTCTAGTAGTAGGTTCTATATAATCATGAGGTGTGTTGTCTTCCATTCCTTGGGCGCCCAACTCGATCAAGGTGCAGATGCCGGGGGTTATCCTCCTTTTCGAAAAAAAAACTCAGGGTGGTATTAACGATGATGTCTGTCCCAGTCACCTGAAGCTATATAATTTCGAAGAATATCTGAATCGGATTGAATCAAGTTACTATCCAACTCGTATTTGTATCCGTCCGGTAAACTAGAATGAAACACTGAAAAAGTGAAAACAAATGTTGCCACCCTTAATAGCTAGTATTTCCAAGCTATCTCTTGAATATCATTTTCCTTAATTAAAGAGAAAGAAAAAGCTGATAAGGTAATGTATATATGCGAAACGCATATGTAGGCCAT
The DNA here is from genome assembly GCA_039707655.1 of Elymus sibiricus. NCBI lineage: Eukaryota > Viridiplantae > Streptophyta > Magnoliopsida > Poales > Poaceae > Elymus > Elymus sibiricus. The sequence continues at coordinate 516,216,946 of CM077672.1, read as the reverse complement.
GATAGGATACTGCTACTCGAGATGCGACAACATGAGACCCTTAAACGACACATGCTCTGGAGCTGGCTGCTGCCAGCCGGACGTCCCAAAAAATTTGAACTACTTGGAATCCTCTTTCGACAACGGTTACAACGCCACAGACCCTAGCCGGCCTTGCAGCTACATTTTCATGATGGAGAAGTCAGGCTTCAATTTTAGCACCACTTACCTCACATCGACAGTGTTCAACGACACTTACAACGGAATGTCCCCGGCCGTCCTGGACTGGCATATAGGACCCTGGTCATGTGATGTTGGCAAGAGAAACATGAGCTCCTACGCATGTGTTAGCCGCAACAGCGAATGTGTCAACTCCTCAAACCAGCCTGGTTACCGCTGCAAGTGCTTGGAAGCGTACGAGGGAAACCCGTACATCATAGGTGGATGCACAGGTCCATTCTCCTGCTCACGAGGAAACCAAATGATCCAAGGCGTTTGCGTGCCATCCTGCCCACGAGGAAACCAAATGATCCAAGGTGTTTGCGTGCCAGATCAAAAGTCCGCTTGGGTCATCGTCCCTGTCATTGGTATGTCTGTCAATCTCTCTCTCTCTCTCTCTCTCTCTCTCTCTCTCTCTCTCTCTCTCTCTCTCTTCAGTATACACACATATGCAGTACCGAATTGTACAACCAAAACATAATGTGCATGCATGTTTGGCTCAATCATTTTCAAACTGATCAGTTTTTTGGATGCACAAGGTGCAAGTGTTGGATTTGTTGCCCTTGTCGTTTTCTTCACTTGCGGATATCTTATCAACGAAAGACAGAAGCTACATCGCATTAGGCAAAAGTATTTTCGGCAGCACGGTGACATGCTCCTATTCCAGGAGATGAGGTCCCAGCTGCAAGGTGCCGCTAGTTTCAGAATCTTCTCAGAAGAAGAGCTACAACATGCGACCCAAAAGTTTGACGAGGATCACATCATCGGCTACGGAGGCCATGGCACCGTCTACAAGGGACTTCTCAGCAGTGGAGTCGAAGTTGCCGTCAAAAGGTGCAAGACCATCGACGAGAAGCACAAGAAAGAATTTGGCAGGGAGATGCTGATCCTCGCCCAAATAAACCACAAGAACATCGTGAAGCTCTTGGGCTGCTGCCTCGAGGTGGAGGTGCCCACGCTGGTGTACGAGTTCGTCCCCGATGGCACGCTGTTCCAGCTCATTCATGGGGATGGTCATGGCAGTCGTCTTGTCCGGCGCATCTCCCTAGGAGCTCGTCTCCAGATCGCTCATGATTCTGCGGAAGCACTCGCCTACCTGCACTCGTGGGCGTCGCCGCCCATCCTCCATGGCGACGTCAAGTCCTCCAACATCGTCCTCAACGCCCACGGGGGCTACACCGCCATGATCTCCGACTTCGGCGCCTCCATCCTCGCACCGTCCGACGAGGCGCAGTTCGTCACACTGGTGCAGGGAACATGTGGATACCTAGACCCGGAGTACATGCAGACATGCCAACTAACTGATAAGAGCGATGTGTACAGCTTGGGGGTCGTTCTCTCAGAGCTGCTCACCGGCAAGAAGGCCTTCAACCTCCAAGCTCCTGAACACGAGAAGACTTTGTCTATCATGTTTTTGGATGCCATCAAGGGGGAAAGGCTTGAGGAGATATTGGACGATGAGCTCAAGAACATCAATGTCATGGAGATTGTTGAAGAGATTGCAGAGCTAGCACGGCAGTGCTTGGAGATGTGTGGCGACAACAGGCCATCCATGAAAGAAGTCGCTGACAAGCTTGGCCAGCTGAGGAAAATGTTGATGCAGCATCCATGGGCGGAGCACAGCTCTGAAGAGACGGAGAGCTTGGTTGGGGTTGGGGTGTCGTCATATGATCAGTCAACGGGGTTTGTTGGCAGCACAAGCAACTTCTGCATTGACAAGGAAGCTGCGATGAGCCTTGAGTCTGGGCGTTAAGTAGCATACTGTTCTTCTTTCTAAATACTATGTTGCTAGCATAATATTGTGATTCTGATATGCATATATATGTTGTAAAAGTTTATTCTAAATACTATGTTTCTGCATTGACAAGGAAGCTGCGATGAGCCTTGATACGGGGTTTACAGGTTTATAGAAAGAATTTGCGCTTCCATACAAACCACACTAAGGTGTTTTCATCAAGGGGACGCGGAAATCATGCTTCAGCATCCACTACGCGTCAAGGCTTTCTGTTCTTCTTCGCACCCGTTATTTTGGCACGAGCTTTTGCCAGTCATCTGATTCAACTACTCTTACTCTAGTCTTATTTCATAGACCTCAGTTCCAATTCTTTTTTCTTGTGATATAGAAAGAAAAGAACCGAACTCCTGTATGGTGAAAGAGGAATCTCAGATTGATACGCTGCCATGGGATCTCTCCACAACATGCACTTCACAAGCTTTAGAAGTAGATTTGAAAGAAAAAATAATTTTAAAGCTACCAAAATCACGGCAACTCTGTAGTATTTTGAAACTATCTTGCGCACGCTCAGATGATTAGGTTTCATGTGGTGGAACCAGCCAAGCACAGTTCAAGTCCTAGACTTTTTTTTTTTGACTATTTACTGTAGGGCAACCACCATACAGTCATTTATTCCATAAATTTTTGCCCATGCCTGTTTAAATCCGCTCCAACCAGGAGTCGAATCCAGTACCTGGGGTGCTACTAAGGTCGCTGCAACCACTAGGCTACAAGCCCATTCGCTTCAAGTCCTAGAGTTGGCACTAGTACTCCCATTTTCTGGATTCATTATAATTTCGGCCCATGAGAAAGTCCCTTATTTGAGGAGAGAAATTGTTTTTTGTCAGTTGTCACCCAAAAATGCTACGCTACATGTTCGACGATCTTCGTTCAGTGGGAGGACATGTTCCCGTCAACTACAAGATGCCTGAGATGACGTCAATCTCAAGATGGTGTGCCGGCTCAGTATCTCAGAGATGCTTATATGGGTATGATGTGCGCGCGTGTGTTCACAGGGATAAGTGTATTTACGTGTATGTGAGAACTTGTGATTATACTATGTTAAAAAAAGAAAAAGAAGTACGCATACCAGAAACTAGAGAGATACGCGGACGTAACAAATCATGTCTAGTGCGAAGCAACATGTCGTTGGATGGTTAGAAGGACAGTGGTATCCCTAACCCACCAGAGTTCACATCCTAGACTTGCTATCGGTGCTCACATTTTTCTGGATTTATTTCACGCCTTCCAGCGATGTGCGTTCAGTGGGAGGAGATGTTCCCATTGACTACAAAGACGTCTGTAGCGACTTCGTCAATCTGAAGATGATGTGTCGACTCAATCTCTCAGAGGTGCTCATAGGGATAGTATGTGCGTGCATGCATTTATAGAGATGAATGTATGTGCGTATCTATGAGCGTTTGCGTCTATTCTATATTAAAAAAATCATGTCTAGTGGAAATCTCTAGTTTTTGGGCTGCACTAATTATGCGGGTCTCATGGAGGGAGCGGGCGAGGGCGCTTCACTGCCAATTATTCGAGGAAGCTTTTCCACGCCATTAGCTCGCCCTTGTGTCGTGGGGCCTCAAAGCACGGAAGCACGCAGTAGGGGCTCTTATCTGCCCTTTGTTCACTTCCCAACCCATCCAACGGACCTGTGTTATTCTTGCTTGTTTTCCAATACTTTGACTAGTAAAAGAGCCCGTGCGTTGTAATAAGAGAAAAAAAATTCCACACTCACATAACCCAATAATCATGACTCAAGACCCCAATAGGTTCACGTCCTTTATTTCAACACATAACATCCCATCTGCATTGGCACTTATCCTCCTTCCCACTCTCGCCGGTGGTGGCCTCAGTGCTCACACAATCACGGCGCGTTTGAATGTTGTCAATCCTAAGGTGCTTCTTTCTCGACATAAGATGAGAAATCTGCTATTTTTTCTGTGAGATTTTGGCGAGGCGTGCATGCGTGGTTATAGATGATTTGCTTCATCTCCAATCCTGGTTTTGCTAAGCTATTCATTTCCAATCCGGATCAGCACCGGTACGAAAGAAAGACGAATCATGCGCTATTGATTAAGATTGCACTCTAAATAGAATTTTTAAAACGGTTAACAGGTAAAATAGTATCATATTCAGATTCTAAACATTTTTCTAATCAAATTTCATATATAACATGTTAATTTAGAGTTAGGGTTTAAAAGATATGAATATTTTAAAAAAAGCTTTGATATGTACTGCGGGTTGATTAACTCAAATATCAGGGGGTTTCCTGCAAAAATGAAAATCTAACTTAAAACTGGCCTGCGAATTGATTACCCGAAATATCAGGGGGTTTTCTGCAAAAGCATAAATCTGACTAAAACTGGACTACAGGTTGATTATCAGAAACATCAGAGGGTTTTCTGTAAAATTACATGACGGACCACCACCTTCCTTTATTAGTATTACTAGTGGTTGGGGCCCGCCAATGGCGGGCCTCCTGAGTTCGTGCTTGTGGCGCACTTGTCTTGCTGAAGCGCCTCACTATGCCTCCCGTGCGGCTATTTTCGCGGAGCAAAAGAAAGCTACAATTATGTGGCAGACAGATACAGATACATTTCACATGTTCTTGGCTTCTTCTTTCTTATGTATATGACAAGATGAGACTTGAAACTGACTGAATGGAAAAAAGATCACAAACCAACATGACTTAACTGATCAGAAGATGCAGACTTTGGACCGAGAATATGATATAGGGATGAGCAAGAAAAGTTATTGATTTGGTTTCTGCATAACATTTAGTACATCCTCTCATCAACCAATGTTCTTGCATTTCTCCATCACCCTTGGTGCTGAAACAATTCACATGTGTTAGCAACAACCAAAAGAAAAATTGGCCCAAAATTTAACTGAACATCTAGAGAGAAACATTCCATCCACATCTGAAACTTAAGAGAGATCTACTGACCAAGGCCAATGCCTTCTAATCCTTTCATTATCAAAAACAGTAGGTGATTTTTAGACAATATAAGTGTTGGTTGCTGCTGAGTAATATCCATTTTTTTAAGATGCACACTCCAACATGTTGGATTATGCTTATTGGGTATCGAGCTAGAACAACGTGGGCTAATCATGAACCAACCAAAGATAGTCAGCTGAGAAGATGCCAAGATCATGGGCTAGCTGTGTGTATATATATGGTAGACAGATATGATCCCTGCATGAGATAGCTGAGTGACCTCTGCCTCTCCTGAGCATGAGAGAGACTAAAGACGATACATGCATGGATCATATGTATAGGCGGAGACGATGCAGAGAGAGAGAGAGAGAGAGAGAGAGAGAGAGAGAGAGAGAGAGAGAGAGAGAGAGAGAGAGAGAGAGAGAGAGAGAGAGAGAGAGAGAGAGAGAGAGAGAGAGAGAGAGAGAGAGAGAGAGAGAGAGAGAGAGAGAGAGAGAGAGAGAGAGAGAGAGAGAGAGAGAGAGAGAGAGAGAGAGAGAGAGAGAGAGAGAGAGAGAGAGAGAGAGAGAGAGAGAGAGAGAGAGAGAGAGAGAGAGAGAGAGAGAGAGAGAGAGAGAGAGAGAGAGAGAGAGAGAGAGAGAGAGAGAGAGAGAGAGAGAGAGAGAGAGAGAGAGAGAGAGAGAGAGAGAGAGAGAGAGAGAGAGAGAGAGAGGCGGTGCCTTGCCTTGTGTTGCTAGATGTACATGCATGTGCCATTTTACAATCAGGTGTTTGGTCACTTTAATGTTGGTATATTGAGTCGCACTGTTTCATTCGCTTGATCAAATGCTAGTCATGTTTGATTTGCATTTAAGATGATAGTAAAATATAGGTGGAGTTTTGTAGATTAAAATTGATTCTGCTCTTTAAAATGATCAGTTTCAATAATGTACTCTAGTTTTAGGCGCAACTTTTTACAACATAGTAACTGATGGAATGCATAGAATACAGCAAAACGTAAAATTCATTTATGTTTTTCTTTTTTTACTTTGACTGGCTGAGTGCATATCTTGATTTTTCTATGTTCCAGTTGACAAAGAACATGTATCTTTCAGAAATGTTAGCAATTCTAGAATTCTCTGATAGGTTAAGATTGTTCTGTTTGTATTATTACCCGGACCTAGAAGACCTCCCCCCTAGTAATGCATGACCTTATGATATATATGATGTAAGACCTGAAAACATGTTCTGAATTTTGATGAGAGAGAGAGGGTGAGGGAGAAGAACCTGGGATCCTCTAACCAAGCATTCAAGCTACCTATCAATGCGAGGATGACGACGACAACGTGACGGGCGTGTATGGTGGCATTGTCGGAGACATCTCGATGTGAGGATGATAGCGACGACACCGATTCTTGTAAGGTTTACTGTTCACATGTTTAAGCAGAAACCTTTTTTTTTTGGTACCGAGCTCCTCGAATGTCATTTGGCCACAAAATTTTGCAAGCACCTAAAACATTTGGTCATAATCACATCCCCAAAGTTTCAGATTTTTTTAAAAATGTTTTGCTAAGTTTTTGATCGTGGGTGCACCGGGGGTGTAAAGTCCCTGGGTGCACAAAAACCACACTCGGGGTTAAAAATTAGAAGCTACCTGAACAAAAGACCACACTGCAGGAGCAAATTTACACTAAGAAGGGTGTTTAATTGACTCGTCTTGGTGGCAAAAGACACAACACTCTACCATGTTCGACGTGCAAGGTTGTCTCTAGTCAAGACCACTCCCCGATTTAAAAACCAGTGGATAATTTTCGCTCACAAAGGTATTTGAGCTTCCATAATTTTTTGCTGTTCACGTGGACATTACTGTGTAGACGATTCCCGTGTATAAGAAATGGAAATAAAACTTTCTGGTTACTTGAAGAAACAAACATCGTTGTAATCGCTTACGCAAGAACTCGTCTTGAAGGGATACCACTCGCTAAGCGGGATAGAAGTATTCCATCCTGCATTTTTTTTCCTGTTGAAATTTTGATTGCTGATTGTCCGATGACATGTAATGACCGTTTCAAAATCTTGCATATGTCATGCGGAGTGTATCACCGTACATCTTTCCCTGTTGAGAGCTGACCCTTTCCAAGTCTCACTGCCATTGTATTTCGAAAACCCATCAAAACTGACTGATGGTAGCAACGCAACACTTGTTAATTGGCACCAAGTAGTACTGATCCCCCCAAGATAATACTTTTTTTTTTGTTTTGAAATTCCCCCAAGATAATACTTGGATAGTTATAGTTTGTAACGCTCGCTTCAATCCTTACGCGGTTATACCTTTTCAAATCATAGTACACTTCTACATTATCTTTTTGATTGACGTCATATTAGTAATAAAAAAATTATCCAGTAGATGTCGTGGCATGTATGTATATATACTCCAACAAGTATAGGGACCTGCGGACTACGGCACTCTTCTCTCTCACACACAAAACCGGAGGTCTTCCAACAGGAACCCCGCGCGATGGGCAACTGCCCGCATCTACTAGTTGGTCTCCGCCCACCTTTTCTTCTGCTCTGCCTTGCCGGCCTCTTGATGGTTGCGGACGGCAGGCCAGCTGCACCGACGGCGGCGAGGGCTAAGCCAGAGTCAGACTGCCCGACGAGGTGTGGCGCCGTGGACATCCCGTACCCGTTCGGCATCGGGGAGCGGTGCGCCATCCACAGCGGGTTCGCACTCGGCTGCAACTCGACGACAGATGGTGACAAGACGCCCATCATCGGCCGAAACATCCAGGTGACGAGGATCTCCGTACAGGACAGCAAAGTCTGGGTCAGGTTTCGGATCAGCACGAGGTGCTACAACCCGGCCAACGGCAATACTTCGTACAGTCGTGCGTGGGTGAACATGACACAGTCGCCCTACTGGTTCTCGGACATAGACAACAAGCTCTTCGTCATCGGCTGCAAGTCAATGGGCTATGCGATGGGTGTCTCTGTAAGTACTACTCACTCTATACGGGTTTATTAGGCCTTCTTGTTCAGAAATTGCTTTTGGAGGCCGAGCTCCATGGAGGCCTTCAAATGCAAAATTCAAAATTCATGAAAATTCATAGTTTTACATTTCAAAAAAATCTGAAAAAAAAATACAGAGATAGATGAAGACATAGTGTACTAGTGTGTAAATTTTCAGGACGAAATACGTTGAAATGAGGGCTGTGCAAAAAAGACAAATGTGGGGCTTTTTAACACATGATACTATTCATCCTCCCAGACCATGAATTTGTCTTTTTTGTACAAGTCGCATTTCAACATATTTCATTCTGAAATTTTACATACATACGCCTCACATCCTTGTTTACTTGTACAAAAAATTTCAGATTTTTTTGAAACCGAAATATTTGAAATTTGAATTTTTCAAAAAAGCGGCCTCCATGGAGGCCGAGAGCCAAAACGCCATCTCCTTCTTGTTGGGAGGGGAACTTTTGGTCTATGGGTGTCTACACCCTATATAAAAAAATTAGCAATTAAATAAAAAGTCAAAAAATTCTGAAAATATTTTTGAAATAAAGTTGACCTTCCATTGTACTTGTAAGAAAAATTCCACAAAAAGAAACAACCCTGTTGAATTCTTAAAACAACAAAAAATTCGGCCAAAATAGTGTGAATAGTCACCTATATTAGCAAAAAAAAAATGTTTTTTTCGCCCTGAAGTCAACGCTGGGTTTTTGTTCGCGAAAATTTAAATACTAGTGCAAAAGAAAGTCAAGTTTATTCCAAAAAAACTTCTAAACTTTTTTGAAATTTTTTTGTAATTATTTTTTTCTCATATAGGGTGTATATACACCCAGGAACTAAAGGGTATTTCCCTTCTTGTTGTTACTACTACCAAACTTGCAGACTGTAACCGCAAACCATGCCTGTAGGACATAATCGGATGCTACTCGAGATGCAACAAGAAGAGGCCGTTAAATGGCACATGCTCTGGCGCTGGCTGCTGCCAAGCGGACGTCCCAAAAAATTTGAACTACTACGAAACCTTTTTCAACCCTGATTACAACACCACAAACCCTGTCCAGCCCTGCAGCTACATTGCCATGATGGAGAAGGCAGCCTTCCAATTTAGCACCACTTATCTCACATCCACAGTGTTCAACGACACTTACAAGGGAAAGACCCCGGCCGTCCTGGACTGGCATATATAGAATCCTTGTCATGTGATGCTGCCAAGAGAAACATGAGCTCCTATGCATGTGTTTGCCGCAGGAGCGAATGTGTCAACTCCTCAAACCAGCCTGCGGGTTACCGCTGCAAGTGCTTGGATGGGTACCAGGGCAACCCGTACATCATTGGTGGATGCACAGGTACATACTCCCTTTGGTCTCGGTCGTTTTTACTCCGCATATAATATTTGTGTCAAGTCAAAAAAGTTTGACCAAATTTATATTAAAAAATATCAACATGTACAATACCTAATATATATAGTATGAAACTACATTTCATAATGATTCTAATGATATTGATTTGGTACTGTGAATATTGATACATTTTTCTATAAGTTTGGTCAAATTACAGATACCTTGACTTCGGACAAAACTTATATGCAGACTAAAAAGGACCTAAGAGAGTATATATATATAGGGATTGACTATTCGTCACCCTGGGTGAAAAATAGTTATTCTTCACCCCCTCTATTTTAACATGAATGCACCATAATTTTACGTTTTGTAAATTTTGTCTTATTTCAGACGTAAAAAGAGAACGTAAGAAAATATATTATCGCCGTAGAAAATATTTTATGTTACGTAAAATTACAAATGTAAAAATATAGTGTAAAATGTACATCAAATGTAATTTTTCTGGTCTTATGACCTATATATTTTTTTCCTTATGCCAAATTATACGCAATGAATCAATATGAATGTAACTATTTGTATTTCAAATTTAATTTGTTTATGAAATGATCGTAAGATTACCTCGGGTGAAAAATAACTTATTCTGCACCTTGGGTGATGAATAGACTTTATATATATATATATATATATATATATATATATATATATATATATAATCCATCCTACCACCTGGGGTAGTTACCCCACATGTCTCATATACTACCATGTGGTAGTATATATACTACTTTATCATTGTAAATATGTTCATATACTATATATAAGATACTTGAAAGTGAGTTACGTGAAAAAATTGCAAGTTGGCCCATGATTTTTATTATATTTGTAAAATACGTAAATATTTGTACGTAAAAAAGAGCATACTCAAAATACGATACATACTACCAAAAAAGTAGTATATATACTACCTAAACATTCTTATATACCACATACTACATGTACATATTCTTCGATTTGATAGATACTACATACAACATACAAAACTCAAGTGGTGACCACCGGTGGTAGATAAAATTTGTCCTTCATTCGTTAATTAATTGCAGATGTGGATGAGTGCCTTGACAATGTCACTTATCCTTGCCCGGGTATATGTACCAACACAGTGGGAAGTTTCACATGTTCCTACCCACCAGGAAAGCAAATGATCCAGGATATTTGCGTGCCAGATCAAAAGTCCGCTTGGGTCATCCCTGTCCTTGGTATCTCACTATCTCTCTCTCTCTCTAATAACTAGATGATATCTCGTACATTGCTGTGAGAATAATTTACAATATATTGTAATGAGATTTGGTTGTATATAGCATGAATATTTATAAAGTAATAATATGAGAACTAAATCTGAAAATACATATGATTTATTATGTTTGATCATTCCGTAGTTGTGCAATATTTATTAAATATAAATACTAACATAATAGAATGAAAATTCTCATGCATGATTGAATGTTGAGGTGGGCCTTTGCCTATGAATGGTTGCATGTTGAGGTGAACCTTTTTCCCATGCATGTTGAGAAAAATAGTTTAGTGAGGGCTAGCTATATAGATATAGAAGATTTCCAAGCTATTTAGATATAGAAGATTTCCAAACTTATCAGTTTTTTGGGAGCAGGTGTAAGTATCGGATTTGTTGCCCTTGTGGTTTTCTTCACTTGCGGATATTTGATCAAAGAAAGACGAAATTTACAGCGCATTAGACACAAGTATTTTCGGCAGCACGGTGGCCTGCTCCTGTTCGAGGAGATGAGGTCCCAGCTGCTAGGCGCCACCAATTTCAAGATTTTCTCAGAAGAAGAGCTACAACATGCCACCCACAGGTTCCACGAGGATTGCATCATCGGCTACGGAGGCCATGGCACCGTCTACAAGGGACTTCTCGCCGGCGACATCGAGGTTGCCATCAAAAGGTGCAAGACAATCGACGACAAGCACAAGAAAGAGTTCGGCAGAGAGATGCTGATCCTCGCCCAAATAAACCACAGGAACATCGTCAAGCTCTTGGGCTGCTGCCTCGAGGTGGAAGTGCCCACACTGGTGTACGAGTTCGTCCCCGATGGCACGCTGTTCCAGCTCATTCATGGTCATGGAAGTCATCCCATGCGGCCCATGTCCCTTCCAGTTCGTCTCCAGATCGCCCACGATACTGCAGAAGCACTCGCCTACCTGCACTCGTGGGCGTCACCGCCCATCCTCCATGGCGACGTGAAGTCCTCTAACATCCTCCTCCACGCCCATGGTGGTTACACTGCCAAGGTCTCCGACTTCGGTGCCTCCATCCTCGCACCGTCCGACGAGGCGCAGTTCGTCACGCTGGTGCAGGGAACCTGTGGCTACCTGGACCCGGAGTACATGCAGACATGCCAGCTAACAGATAAGAGCGATGTGTACAGCTTCGGGGTCGTTCTCGTGGAGCTGCTCACCCGCAAGAAGGCCTTCAACCTCCAAGCTCCCGAACACGAGAAGACTTTGTCTATCATGTTTTTGGATGCCATCAAGGGGGAAAGGCTTGAGGAGATATTGGACGATGAGCTCAAGAACATCAATGTCATGGAGGTTGTTGAAGAGATTGCAGATCTAGCACGGCAGTGCTTGGAGATGTGTGGCGAGAACAGGCCATCCATGAAAGAAGTCGCTGACAAGCTTGGCCAGCTGAGGAAAATGTTAATGCAGCATCCATGGGCGGAGCACAGCTCTGAAGAGACGGAGAGCTTGCTTGGGATTAGGGTGTCGTCATATGAACAGTCAACGGGGTTCGTTGGCAGCACAAGCAACTTCTGCATTGACAAGGAAGCTGCGATGAGTCTTGAGTTTGGGCGTTAAGTAGCATACCGATCTTCTTTCTAAATACTACCCCCGTCCCATAATATAAGAGCGTTTTTGACAGTGTCAAAAACGCTTTTATATTATGGGACGAAGGGAGTATGTTACTAGCATAATATTGTGATTCTGATATGTATAGACATGTTGTAAAGATTTGTATCACGACTTACTATATACGTACCGAGCTTACAGTGTTGCCAAAGGACCCCCAGTTCCACAGAAAGCAACGGAACGAGGTTTACAGGTTTATAGAAAGAATTTGCGCTTCCATACAAACCACAGTAAGGTGTTCTCATCAAGGGGATGGAGAAATCATGCTTCAGGATCCACTACGCGTCAAAGGCCTTCTGTTCTTCTAAAACCGGTCTTTTGATTGATCCGTTCCAACCATGGCATCTATGGAGATCAGTGGCGGATACAGGCCCCAGGCCCCCCGGGCCCAGGCCTGGGGCGCGAGGCCCAAATGCTCCCTATACTGTAGTAATTTACTGTGCATATCCGCTACAGTATACAAAGGGGGCCGGGGCGGCCCGCTGGGCTGGCTCCGCCCCTGATGGAGATGCTCATCCAAGCATAGCACAAAGCAACATCTTCTGTTTGGTTGTAGTTGTGAGTCCTAACCCTTGGTTGCTTCGTGCTTGATTGGGCCTCAGTCTCCATTGAATCATCAACCTCTTCTTCGACCATCTCCTCAAATTCATCCTCTTCGCCCATCTCGTCTTTGGCCACCTCCTCTTCAGCCCTTGATGATCCACTACTAGGAAAAGCCTTATAGGTGAACTCAAATGAGTGGCGGGTGCTATATTTTCCCCGCCACTGCTATTTTGGAAAAGTTACACCGACGGATAGAACCCGCCACTGCTTTTACCATAGCAGTGGCGGGCAATGTTTCGGACCCGCCACAAGTAAACTCTTATCAAGATCCCCGCGGGGTCAAAAATAGTAATGGCGGGCGGTGCCACATGCTCACCACTGTCTTATCAGGTACCAGCGGCGGGCATCCTGTACTGCCCGCCACACATATATTTCGGCAACTCGCGGCAAAAACATTCAAAAAAACCAAAGGTTTGCAATGGCGGGCATTGTGGGCTGCTTGCCACACATATAGTAAGTGCGAGAAAACTTGAAAAATCATGTTTATTAAAACTAGAAAGGGGCCAAATTTTAGAATTGGGCTTTGGATGGTGTGTGCTAAACTTTTAAAAAGTTTAAAGTTTAAATGATTTAGAAAAATTGACTTGAGTGTGGCATGCGGCGGTTTTCCCTTCAAACTTGTGGGTAGAGTGTTCGGCTTGTACAAATGATTAGAAAAAGTTTGAAGTCCAAATGATTTAGAAAAATGTGTATTAACCATGGAAATTTTTTGAAGTCCAAATGATTTAGAAAAATGTAGTTTTATGTGTAAGGCGGCGGTTTCCGTTCGAAACCCTGACACTTAGGGGGAGAGTGTCCGATTTGTACATGAGGTGCATCAAGTTTTTGCCGTAACGTTCTCAAATTTTCAACGCACCCTACAGGGTCCAATGAAGACACCATTGTTGGAAATATGCCCTAGAGGCAATTAATAAAGTGTTTATTATCATATTTCTCCGTTCATGATAATGGTTTATTATTCATGCTAGAATTATATTGACCGGAAACTAAATACATGTGTGGATAATAGACAAATACTATGTCCCTAGTATGCCTCTACTAGACTAGCTCGTTGATCAAACGATGGTCAAGGTTTCCTGACCATGGACATGAGTTGTCATTTGATAACGGGATCACATCATTAGGAGAATGATGTGATGGACATCACCCAACCGTTAGCATAGCAAATGATCGTTCAGTTTATTGCTATTGCTTTCACTATGTCAAATACACGTTCCTCTGACCATGAGATCATGCAACTCCCGGATACCGTAGGAATACTTTGGGTGTATCAAACGTCACAACGTTATTGGGTGATTATAAAGGTGCACTACAGGTATCTCCGAAAGTGTTTGTTGAGTTGGCATGGATCGAGATTGGGATTTGTCACTCCGACTATCGGAGAGGTATCTCTGGGCCCTCTCGGTAATACAGCATCACAGAAGCCTTGCAAGCACCGTGACTAAAGAGTTAGTTGCAAGATGATGTATTACGGAACGAGTAAAGAGACTTGCCGGTAACGAGATTGAACTAGGTATTGGATACCGACGATCTAATCTTGGGCAAGTAACATACCGCCAGACAAAGGGAACAACGTATGTTGACATATGAGGTTCACCGATAAAGATCTTCGTGGAATATGTAGGAACCAATATGAGCATCCAGGTTCCGCTGTTGGTTATTGACCGGAGAGTCGTCTCGGTCATGTCTACATCATTCCCGAACCCGTAGGGTCCGCACACTTAAGGTTCGATGACGATTTAGTATTATATGAGTTATGTGATTGGTGGCCGAAGTTTGTTCGGAGTCCCGGATGAGATCACGGACATGACGAGGAGTCTTGAAATGGTCGAGAGGTAAAGATTCATATATTGGAAGGCTATATTCGGACGTCGGAAAGGTTCCGAGTGATTCGGGTATTTTTCGGAGTACCGGGGAGTTACGGAAATTCACCGGGAGAAGTAATGGGCCTTATTGGGCCATACGGGAAAAGGAGAGGCAGGCCACGTGAGGAGGCGCGCGCCCCCCCTTGCCCAAACCGAATTGGACTAGGGGAGGGGGCGCAGCCCCCTCTTTCCTTTCCCTCTCCCTTCCCCTTTTCCTACTCCATATGGGAGGTGGAATCCTACTAGGACTAAGGAGTCCTAGTAGGACTCCCCACACTTGGCGCACCCCTAGGGGGCCGGCCTCCTCCCTCCCTCCTTTATATACGGAGGAGGGGCACCCCTTGGACACACACAATTGTCCCATAGCCGTGTGCGGTGCCCCGATCTCCGTTTTCCACCTCGGTCATATTTTCGGAGAGCTTAGGCGAAGCCCTGTCGGAATCACTTCACCGTCACCGTCGCCACGCCGTCGTGCTGACGGAACTCATCTACTTCCTCGACGTCTTTCTGGATCAAGAAGGCGAGGATCGTCACCGAGCTGCACGTGTGTAGAACTCGGAGGTGCCGTACGTTCGGTACTCGATCGGTGGAGCTCGAAGGATTGTTAGACTACATCAACCGCTTTGTGAGACGCTTCCGCTAACGGTCTACGAGGGTACGTAGACACACTCTCCCCTCTCATAGCGATGCATCTCCATGGATAGATCTTGCGTGAGCGTAGGAAATTTTTGAAATTCATGCTCCGTTCCCCAACAGTGGTATCCGAGCCAGGTCTATGCGTAGATGTGATTTGCACGAGTAGAACACAAGTGAGTTGTGGGCGTGGGTGTATACATATTGCTTGTCGTTACTAGTTGATACTTGATTCGGCGGTATTGTGAGATGAAGCGGTCCGGACCGACATTACGCGTACGCTTACGCGAGACAGGTTTCACCGCTAAGTGCACTCGTTGCATAAAGGTGACTAGCGGGTGTCTGTCTCTCTCACTTTAGTTGAATCGGTTTCAATGAAGAGGGTTCTTTTAGAAGATAAAAAAGCAATCACTACACCACGTTGTGGTTTTGCGTAGGTAAGAACGGTTCTTGCAAACCCGTAGCAGCCACGTAAAACTTGCAACAACAAAGTAGAGGACGTCTAACTTGTTTTTGCAGGGTATGCTGGTGATGTGATATGGTCAAGACATGATGTGATATAAGTTGTTGTATGAGATGATCATGTTTTGTAAGTTATCAGGCAACCGGCAGGAGCCTTATGGTTGTCTCTTTATTGTATGCAATGCCAACGCTATGTAATCACTTTACTTTACCGCTATGAGTTAGCAGTAGTAGTAGTAGCAATAGTCGGCGAGACGACCACGACGCTACGATGGAGATCAAGGTGTCACGACGCTACGATGGTGATCAAGGTGTCAACCCGGTGACGATGGAGATCATGACAGTGCTATGCTGATGGAGATCAAAAGCACAAGACGTTGATGGCCATATCATGTCACATATATATTGAATTGCATGTGATGTTAATCCTTTTATGCATCTTATTTTGCTTAGGACGACGGTAGCATTATAAGATGATCCCTTCACTAAATTTCAAGATAAGTGTTCTCCCCTAGTATGCACCGTTGCGAAGGTTCGACGCTTCTAAGCACCACGTGATGATCGGGTGTGATGGATTCTTTCGTTCGCATACAATGGGTGTAAGCCAGTTTTACACACGCAGAATACTTGGGTTAAACTTGACGAGCCTAGCATGTACAGACATGGCCTCGGAACACAAGAGACCGAAAGGTCGAACATGAGTCATATAGTAGATATGATCAACATGAAAGATGTTCACCATTGATAACTAATCCACCTCACGTGATGATCGGACGTGGTTTAGTTGATGTGGATCATGTTACACTTAGACAACTTGAGGGATGTTAATCTAAGTGGGAGTTCTTAAGTAATTTGATTAATTGAACTTCAATTGTCATGAACATAGTCTTACTTGTCTTAGCAAATTTATGTTGTAGATCAATAGACCGCGCTGTAGTTCCCCTGTTTTTATTATGTTCCTAAAGAAAACGAAGTTGAAAGTTGATGGAAGCAACTATGCGGACTAGGTCCGTGATCTGAGGATTGTCCTCACTGCTGCACAGAAGGCTTATGTCCTTAATGCACCGCTCAGTGAAATACCCCTACGGCTTCGTCTGAGGACGTTATGAACGTCTGGCAGACAAGAAAAGATGACTACTCGATAGTTCAGTGCGCCATACTTTACGGCTTAGAACCGGAGCTCCAAATATGTTTTGAGCAACACGGAGCATATGAGATGTTCCAAGAGCTGAAAATTTGTTTTTCAAGCTCACACCCGGGTCGAGAGGTATGACACCTTCGACAAGTTCTATAGCTACAAGATGGAGGAGAACAACTCTGTTAGTGAGCATGTACTCAGAATGTCTGAGTACTTCAAACACTTGAGTCAAGTGGGAGTTAGACTTCCGAATAAAGTGGTGATTGATAGAGTTCTCTAGTGACTATCACTAAGCTACTGGATCTTCGTGATGAACTATAAACATGCAAGGGATAGAAGATCCTTAAGCTATTCGCGATGCTACAATCTGCGGATGTAGAAATCAAAAAAGGGAGCATCAAGTGTTGATGGTTAATAAGACCACTAGTTTCAAGAAGGGCAAGGGAAAGAAAAGGGAACTTCAAGAAGAACGGTAAAACAGTTGCCGCTCACGCGAAGAAACCCAAGGCTGAACCAAACCCGAGACTTAGTGCTCCCATTGCAAAGGGAAATGTCACAGGGAGCGGAACTTCCCCAAAGTAACTGGCAGATAATAAGACTGGCAATGTCAACAAACATATTTGATATACATGTTATTGATATGTACCTTACTAGTACTCGTAGGAGCACCTGGGTATTTGATACTTGTTCAGTTGCTTACAACTTGAAACATGGAGCTTCGGAATAAACGAGGGCTAGCTAAAAACGAGGTGACGATGTGCATTGGAAGTGTCTCCAAGGTTGATGTGATCACCATCGCCACGCTCTCTCTACCTTCAGGATTAGTGATGAACCTAAATAATTGTTATTTGGTGCTTGCGTTAAGCATGAAACATTATATCTGATAGTGTTTATTGCAAGACGGTTATTCAATTTCAGAGAATAATTGTTATTCTATTTATTTGGATAATATCATTGATGATCATGCACTTAAAATGAAAGGTTTATTGAATCTTGATCGTAGTAATACATATGTTCATAACACGAATGCCAAAAGATAATGATAGTACCACATATTTGTGGCACTGCCGCTTAGGTCATATCAGTGTTAAACACATGAAGAAACTCCATGCAGATGGGTTTTTGGAATCTCTTGATTATGAATCATTTGAGACATGTGAACCGTGCCTTATTGGCAAGATGACTAAAACTCCGTTCTCCGGAACAATGGAGCGGTCCAAAACCCTGACATTGGGGGGACTGTGTTCGGTTTGTACATGAGGTGCATCAAGTTTTTGTCGTAACGATCTCTAATTTCTACCACACCCTACAGGGGTCCAATGACGACACCATACCAAGTTTCATCACTTTCGGAGCTCGTTTGCGCGGTATTTCTTACCGAAGAGCGTTTTGCCTCTTTTAGTGCACTAGTAGAAAACAGACCTTTCGTCCAACCCTTTAGTCCCGGTTTGATTACGGCCCAGGACTAATGTGACCATTAGTCCCGGTTCCAACGGCTAGGAGTGGTCTGGGTCACGGGCATCATTAGTCCCGGTTCATTTTCTACCTATAGTCTCGGTTTGTGATATAAATCGGGACTAAAGGAGTGGTGGCAGGCTGGTGGCAGGCTGGGGCCCCACGATCACCTTTAGTCCCGGTTTGTACCGGTTTGTATAACCAACCGGGACTAAAGACGTCCCTATATAAACCCTTCGTCCAGCCCAAGCCTATTCTCTCTGTTTTCCCCTTTCTCTCCTCTGCTCTTCCCCTTGCTCTCGAGCTCATCCTCCATTTTTGCCAAAGATTTGTCAAGATTTGAAGGCACCCCATCTATCCAAGTGTTCACAAAGGTTAGCAACTTTGTCCTTTCATCTCTCATTGCTAGATTAGCTCGTGCAATGCTCTATAAGTATAGTGATTTGTGGGTTCTAATTTGGGAGTAATTATGTGGGAGTTTATTTGATTTATATGCAATTTGAGCTCAAATTAACTTCTTAGTTTGCATATGTGTAGGTGTGGTTTACTTAGTGCCTTCCCGTCCCCATCCTAACCACCGTCGATCGCCCGCACCGTCCCGTCGCCGGCACCACCTTGGTGAGCCTCTTGTTCTTATCATTTTTATAAAAAAAAATCTTATTTGTATGATTTAGATAGTTAATTGTATAATTTTCTTACATGTATGATTGTTTGTTATACATAGTGCCATGACTTTGATATCCGTCCCCGTCGGCCCTCGTCCAGTTTATGATTCGGATGTGGTATATATATTCTCTTTTATAACTATTTGTTGCATTTCTCGTTTATGACAATTATGCCCATCAAGTTGACATAGATATTTTTATCTAGGAGGTATGTGAACCGGAAATTGCAACCGACCCTCTTGTCGAGAAGTTAAATTTTGTTGAAAAAGAAAACGAGTATTTGAAAGAAAAATTGAAAAGAATTGAAGAAAAGAAGATGAAATTGGAGTTGTATGTTGGCGATGTCGTCGATGATCACAAGATCAAGATGGATGCAATGCGCTTGAAGATTAGAAAGATTAGAAAATATGCCGTTAATTAAGAGGCTTGGTATCATTATGCTCTTGGATCAATTATTACCTTAGTTGCGATTTTGATCGCATTTGTTGTTGCATTTAAATGCTTTAGCTAGATAGTTTTATGTTGTTTTATGAGAATAAGTGTGTATGAACTTTATGTATGAACTTGTATTAATTTGGTCTTTTCGGTGTTGTGTAATGAAGATGAGTCGGCAATGGATGTACGATGACCGACGCTCTCCCCAGTTCATTAATGGTGTGCATAGTTTTCTGCGTGCGGCTGAGGCAAACAAGCAGAATGGTTTTATGTGTTGTCCATGTGGTGTCTGTAAGAATGATAGGAATTACTCTAGCTCAAAAGTCATTCACGTCCACCTGTTTACGTCCGGTTTCATGTCCGGATATAACTGTTGGACCAAGCACGGAGAAAGAGGGGTTCTAATGGAAGATAATGAAGAAGAAGAGGATGATGACAACTATCCTGGGTTCCCTGAATACGATGGTACTACAATGGGGGAAGAGAATGAAGAAGAAGAAGCTGAAGAAGAGGCATCAGATGAGCCCGTTGATGATCTTGCTCGGGCCATTGCTGATGCAAAGAGAAACTGCGAAAGTGAAAAGGAGAAGTTGAAGTTGCAGCGCATGTTAGAGGATCACAAAAAATTGTTGTACCCAAATTGCGAAGATGACAAGAAAAAGCTGGGTACCACACTGGAATTGCTGCAATGGAAGGCAGAGAATGGTGTAGCTGACAAGGGATTTGAAAAGTTGCTGAAAATATTAAAGAAGATGCTTCCAAAGGACAACGAATTGCCCGACAGTACGTACGAAGCAAAGAAGGTTGTCTGCCCTCTAGGATTAGAGGTGCAGAAGATACATGCATCCCTAATGACTGCATCCTCTACCGCGGTGAGGAGTACGAGAATCTAAATGCATGCCCGGTATGCGGTGCATTGCGCTATAAGATCAGCCGCGATGACCCTGGTGATGATGTTGAGGGCGAGCGCCCCAGGAAGAGGATTCCTGCCAAGGTGATGTGGTATGCTCCTATAATACCACGGTTGAAACGTTTGTTCCAAAACAAAGATCATGCCAAGTTGATGCGATGGCACAAAGAAGACCGTAAGAAAGACGGGAAGTTGAGAGTACCCGCTGACGGGTCGCAGTGGAGAAAAATCGAGAGAAAGTGGCGGGACTTTGCAGATGACGCAAGGAACGTATGGTTTGGTTTAAGTGCATATGGCATTAATCCTTTTGGGGAGCAGAGCAGCAATCTATAACCTTCCTCCTTGGTTGTGCATGAAGCGGAAGTTCATTATGATGCCAGTGCTCATCCAAGGCCCCAAGCAACCCGGCAACGACATTGATGTGTACCTAAGGCCATTAGTTGAAGAACTTTTACGGCTGTGGAACATAAAAGGTGTACGTGTGTGGGATGAGCACAAACAGCAGGAATTTGACCTACGAGCGTTGCTGTTTGTAACCATCAATGATTGGCCTGCTCTTAGTAACCTTTCAGGACAGACAAACAAGGGATACCACGCATGCACGCACTGTTTAGATGAGACCGAAAGTATATATTTGGATAAATGTAAGAAGAATGTGTACCTGGGACATCGTCGATTTCTTCCGATCAAGCATCTCTTAAGAAAGAAAGGCAAGCATTTCAAAGGTGAGGCAGATCACCGGAAGAAGCCTCGCCACCGTACTGGTGATGATATACTTGATATGGTCAAGGATTTAAAAGTAATCTTTGGAAAGGGTCCTGGCGGACAATCTGTTCCGAATGACGCTGACGGACACGCGCCCATGTGGAAGAAGAAATCTATATTTTGGGACCTACCCTATTGGAAAGACCTAGAGGTCCGCTCTGCAATCGACGTGATGCACGTGCCGAAGAATCTTTGCGTGAACCTGCTAGGCTTCTTGGGCGCGTATGGGAAGACAGAAGATACACCGGAGGCACGGGAGGACCAGCAACATATGCACGGAAAAGACGGCATGCATCCAAAGCAGTATCAAGGTCCTGCCAGCTACGCTCTTACCAAAGAAGAGAAGGAAATCTTCTTTGAATGCCTGCTCAGTATGAAGGTCCCGTCTGGCTTCTCGTCGAATATAAAGGGAATAATAAATATGGCAGAGAAAAAGTTTCAGAACCTAAAGTCTCATGACTGCCACGTGATTATGACGCAATTGCTTCCGGTTGCATTGAGGGGGCTTCTACTGGACAACGTTCGATTAGCCATTGTGAAGCTATGTGCATTCCTCAATGCAATCTCTCAGAAGGTAATCGATCCAGAAATCCTACCAAGGTTACAGAATGATTTGGTGCAATGTCTTGTCAGTTTCGAGTTGGTGTTCCCACCATCCTTCTTCAATATCATGACGCACGTCCTAGTTCACCTAGTCGACGAGATTGCCATTCTGGGTCCTGTATTTCTACACAATATGTTCCCCTTTGAGAGGTTCATGGGAGTCTTAAAGAAATATGTTCATAACCGTGCTAGGCCAGAAGGAAGCATCTCCAAGGGCTATGAAACAGAGGAGGTCATTGAGTTTTGTGTTGACTTTATTCCTGACCTTAAGCCGATTGGTGTTCCCGAATCGCGGCATGAGGGCAGACTGGGTGGAAAAGGCACGCTAGGAAAGGATTCAGTAATATGTATGGACGGGCATTCTTGGGCGCAAGCACACTACACAGTTCTACAAAATTCCAGCTTGGTGGCTCCGTATATCGAGGAACACCTGGATAGTGTACGCTCCAAGAACCCGAAGCAGTCTGAGCCCTGGATCAAACGTACACACATGGCGTCATTCGGCGGTTGGTTGCAAACACGTCTCATGCATGACGACACTGTTGGAGATGAGCTGTACTTGCTGGCCAAGTCACCATCTTCGACTATATCGACTTTCAAAGGGTACGAGATAAATGGGAATACATTTTACACGATCGCCCAAGATAAAAAGAGCACCAACCAAAACAGTGGTGTCCGCTTTGATGCAGCAAATACCAATAGGCCAAAGGAAACATATTATGGTTACATAGAGGAGATATGGGAACTTGACTATGGACGTGATTTGAAGGTCCCTTTGTTTCGGTGCAAATGGGTCAATCTGACTGGAGGCGGGGTAAAGGAAGACCCGCGGTACGGAATGACAACAGTGGATCTCAACAATCTTGGGTACACAGACGAACCATTCGTCCTAGCCAATGATGTGGTGCAGGTTTTCTATGTGAAGGACATGTCTACCAAGCCGAGAAAAAGAAAAGATAAGGAAGCGAATACATCATACGATGAGCCAAAGCGCCACATAGTTCTTTCAGGGAAAAGAAACATCGTGGGAGTGGAGGACAAGACAGACATGTCAGAAGATTATGAAAAGTTTCATGAAATTCCTCCCTTCACAGTGAAGACTGACCCAAGCATCCTGTTAAATGATGAACATTGTCCATGGTTACAGTGCAAAGGGACATGCGAAGAAAAAGTTTTATACCCCAATATCCCACTCTGGGATGTGACCGGCTTCACCGTCATCACTTTCTTCTCTAGTGAGTTTCCGAACTTATTTGGAAAGTCCCACTTCGGACAAACCGGAGGGAATCTTTGTAATAGTTAGGGTATATATATATGTGTTTTGGCATTTGAAACGCGAAGGAACGCTATTTTTCATGCATTTATTGATTTTTTTGAGCTAAATGACCCTGAAATTGAAAAGCACTACAGATGAACTCTGAAAAGGTTGAAACTTGGCATGGTATCATCATTTCACCCACATAGCATGTGCTAAAAAGTTGAGAGGGTTACGGCAAAAACTGGATGCACTTTCTGTACAAACTGGACAATCTCTTTCGAAGTATCAGGGTTTCGGACGAAAACTCATCTGTTAAAGAGGCATTTTATTTTTTTAAACTTATTTTAACTCCAGACTTTTTGTGCATTCAATATGCACCATTCAAAGCCACGTCATCAATTTTCAACCCTTTCTGACTTTATTTGCTATTTTTCATGCATTTATTGATTTTTTTGAGCTAAATGACCCTGAAATTGAAAAGCACTACAAATGAACTCTGAAAAGGTTGAAACTTGGCATGGTATCATAATTTCACCCACATAGCATGTGCTAAAAAGTTGAGAGGGTTACGGCAAAAACTGGATGCACTTCGTGTACAAACTGGACAATCTCTTTCGAAGTATCAGGGTTTCGGACGAAAACTCATCTGTTACAAAGGCATTTCATTTTTTTAAACTTATTTTAACTCCAAACTTTTTGTGCATTCAACATGCCTCATTCAAAGCCACATCATAAATTTTCAACCCTTTCTGACTTCATTCGCTATTTTTCTTGCATTTAATGATTTTTTTGAGCTATAAAACTAAAAGAGCTAAACCGAATCTGTTTTTGATTAAAACACCTATTTAAATAACCTAAAAATTTCCAAATTGAACATACTGATAAAACACACTAATATTAAACAGCGGGAAAAAGAATCACTCAAAAATCTATTTTTAAATTAAAGTTATTCACAAACTAGTGATTCACACAAATTTCAAATAATTCAAATTTAAACTATTCAAATTTGAAAACTACTGGCACTAACAGAAAGTTTATAATTTTTGTGACCTAAACCAAAAAGATTCACTCAAAAACTCTAAATATTTGGCTGTAAGTAGAAACAAAAGAAAAAAAATAAAGCAAAAAACAAAAAAATTGGAAAAGACCTTTAGTCCCGGTTGGATCCACCAACCGGGACTAAAAAGTTGACATAACATATGCAAAAAAGAAAAAAATGCCCGCCTACTAGGCCACCACGGCCTGCATACGACTAGAAACCCAACTATATATGGGCCAGGATGCAGGCCCGCAAGGCAAGCAGGGCCCGCAGGGCAGGGCGAACGTTAGGCATGTACTGCCTGCTTTAGAGAGGAGCTCGAGACGGCTATCACAGCGGGGCTTATAAACAGGTGTGAGTGCCTCTCGCTTGGCGAGGTGGGACTAAACTTCCACCACGCCAGGACCAACCCTTTAGTCCCGGTTGGAGCCACCAACCGGGACTAAAGGCCCCCCTTTAGTCCCGGTTCAAGCCACCAACCGGGACTAAAGGCCCCCCTTAGTCCCGGTTCGAGCCACCAACCGGGACTAAAGGCCTGGGCTTCCCGCCGCTTGGCCTGGTGAAATTCACCTTTAGTCCCGGTTGGTGCCACCAACCGGGACTAAAGGTCTCTGTATATAAGCGGCACTTAGGAAATTTTCCAAAAGCCATCTAGTTTCCCCCGACGGCGCCGAAGACCACGATGCCGCCAGGCTGCCGCACCTCGACGTCGCCGTCCGGCCGCTCTTCTCCCAAGCGCCGCCCGAGCCCACGCCGGCGCCGCCACGCTGCCCGCCGCCGCCGCTCCTCCGCGCGCGCCCGCCTCACGATCGACGACCGCTCCTCCACAAGCCGCCGCGGCCCGAGTCCGCGCCGGCGCCGCTCCTCCGTCTCCGGCGTCCTCCCCGCCTCCCTCCGCCCCGACGATCCCGGCCGGTGAGCCTGTCCCTCCTTAATTTTGTTCATCTTTTTTTTTCATAGATTGTTTTTTTTTCACTAGATGTTGTAGATGCTTAGTGTATGTATGTATGTATACAATGTATGTATGTATGTAGATGAACCGTGGAATTTGCATAGAAAAAAGTTGCATAGAAAAAAGTTGACCATGTATTAAAAATATTTTAATGTTGTATCTTAAAAATATTGATCAAAAACATGTTAATATCTTATTTGGAAAATGTTAATATCTTAATGTTGTATTTGCAAAAGTTTGTCATGTATTTGCAAAATCAAGTGAACAAGAATTACAAAAATCATAATCAAGCATTTAAAAAATGTTAAATTTGCATAGAAACATTTTTGGCATCGACGATGCCCGGCCCGCATCCTCGTCGTCGACTCGGTGGCGACAATCTGCTTGATAGGCGCCATGTCCGGGACTGGGCTCCGTCGGGCTGGCACTGGGAGGTGCTACCTTCCGGGGCGCGCAGCTTGGTGAGGAACCGGGCTCCCATCGTCAACCCGGAGCTTCTTTGGTGGCGGTCACGTGGGCCACTATCGGTGCGGAGGCAGCCGGCCCCCGAGGAGGTGGTACGTCGCCGTGTCAGGGAGGAGGACGAGCACGTCCGTCGCTACATGGTTGCGTTGGACGTCAGGTTCTCCAATACCTGGCAGGTTCTTCAGGGATCTCACCCGAGCTAAGATCCTGTGATGGTTCCTTCTCTTTGGGTGTCCACCGCCCGCGCCTCAGGAACCGCGAGTCAACTGGATTATTCGATAGTATTCGATCTGTATTAGCTAGTGATATTATATGATAATATTCGAGATGTATTAGTGATAATACTCGAGATGTATTCGAGATTAGATTCGATAATATTCGATGATGCATTAGTGATAATATTCGAGATGTATTCAAGATAATATTCGAGATGTATTCGAGATTATATTCGATAATATTCGATAATATTCGATGATGCATTAACTGGATTATTCAAGATGTATTAGTGATATTATTCGAGATGCATTCTAATTTGAATACTAAATTGTTTTATCTTTCTTCTGGATTAGTTAAGCTATGGACGCTAGCGGCAGAGACGACCATGATCAAGAGCATATCATGTTCGACATGATCCGAAACCCAGAGGGTGAACCTGAAGATGACGGCTCACAATATCTGAACGACGCCGGTGAGGGAATATTTGATGAAGAACCAACAGACGAAGGGCACACAAACAATGATGGCGAAGTAAATGATCTTCAATTAACAAAGATCGGCGAGGTATATATAAGGCCTCTGGTGATCATTACATGTATTAATTGATTTGTATATATATATATATTAACGAATCTTTCTTCTTTTAGCCCTCCGGATCGAGCAAATCTTCTACAAGCAGGGCAGTACGAGGCCCAGCCAAAAAGTTGCCGCCTGGCATAAAGTACAACATCGATGAGATCAAACCAAATGGCGAACCGCTTGCTCCTAAAAAGAATGCGGACAAATTTACTCGTCAGTGCGGAGTTATTGTCAGGGACCAAATCCCGATCTCCGTTCAAGAATGGAATAAGCCAAAGGGAGATCAAGAAGTTAGTTTTGTCGACGAAAGAGCAAAAGATCTGCTTTGGGAAACGCTCATGTCACATTTCACCCTACCAGAGCATTTAACAGATGCAGAACGGGAGAAAGTCAAGAAGAGTGCTCTTCAGAAGATGGCCACACAATTCCGCAACCACAAGAAAAGATTATGGGCCTGCTATGTCGAAGCAGGAAAGCAGACTCCAGAATTCACAGGAGCACTGGAGAAGGCAAAAGATCACTGGGACTTATTTGTGGAGTTCAAGGAATCGGAAGAAGCTAAGGAACGGTCGAGGATAAACAAGATCAATGCTGAGAAGAAACAGTTTCACCATGTTCTGGGGCCAGGTGGCTACAAGACTGGCCGGCCTAAGTGGGATGAATCTGAGGAAAAGATGATTGCTGCAGGAGTCACTCCAGCAACATTGGGTTGGCCCGACAGGTGCAGGACTTGGTTTTATGCGCATGGGGGAAAGTTGGACCCAAAGACAGGGGAGATTATGGTGTAGGCAAGTCTTAAAGAAGCCTCAGACGCTTTACTTGGTGCAATAGAAGCGGCTCGAACGGGGGCGTTCCAGCCCGTGAGAGAGAACGACGAGCTTACACGCGCCCTCGGTCCTGAACACCCGGGACGAACACGAGGCAAAGGCGTTGTTCCGTGGGTTGAGGGGTTTGCGGACTGGAACGTCAGTTACAGAAGCCGTGCGAGAAAGAAGAAGCAGGAGGAAGACAAGAAGAAGCAGGATGCAGACCGGCTTCAACAGATGGAATCAAAGCACGTGGAGTTGGAACGCGCTTTCATGCGGCAGCAGGAGCAGATTGACACACTTAGCCTTGAAAGGGCGTCTCAGCGGCAGCAGCAAGCAGATCCAGCATTGGATTGCACCGTCCCATCTATGCCGAAAAGCAGCGTGGGTTCCACGGGGGTCCCGGCCGATGATGCACTGCTGGCTCGCTACCCCGTGGATGATATCGAAGAGACGACAAGTTGTGAGCTACACATGAAAGTGAAGAACATATCCATGAAGGTGGCGGACGGCTATGCTTTACCAAATCCCCCTGAAGCAACCTTCCACGGCAATCCGATTCCACCTGGCTATGCTCGTGTCGGGGTGGATGAAGTTCTGTCGGCATATGACTCACTACAGCTTAACTTTCCTGGAGGTCAAGGGGAGCAGACACTGGGAGAAGCCATACGTGGTATCATTGTATGGAGAAAGGATTGCATCGTCTTTCCAAACTCGACGCCAAGGGCACCGACTCCTCCTCCAAGTCCACCGCGTCAGCCGACTTCTCCTCCAAGTCCGCCGCGTCAGCCGACTCCTCCTCCAAGTCCGCCGCGTCAGCCGACTCCTCCTCCAAATCCGCCGCGTCAGCCGACTCCAGCCCACCCCGAGACGGAGCCCACCGCGAGTTCGCAATATCGAACTCTCCAGCGTCAGCGGACTCCCAAGCGGAAGAGAGCACCAAACAAGAAACCCGAGCCTCCTGCCAAAAAGAAGTTAGCTTACGAGATGACTGAGGAGGAAAACAAACGGGTCATGGATGCCGAAGTGAAGGCCCATTTTGCACCGAAACCGCCCCCGCCGCCGAAGGAGAAAATACCTGAGAAAGTCATACAACACTTTATGGATCTTGCTAAACCGGCTGTGGAGAAAAGTGATTCAGACAATGAGTGCTCTATTAAGAAGTCATATCATGCACAAAAATATAAGGAGTCGAGCCTTACAACAGGTAGTAATAAAAGCGGGAAAACTGTTCCCCAGCTGGGAGAACAGGCAGTGCAATCGATCCCCCCACTCAAGGTGAGTACCACCGATAAGTCGGTAATAACCGACGCTGCTAGACAGATGGCTAGAGAGGCCGGTGTCACTGTTGAACAACTCCTAGGCATCGAGGATCTTCCCACGAATATTGATGAGAAGGATCTAGCATGGAAATACGTCCCCGGGAACCCTCTGGTCAGGCCTGAGGAGGTCGAGCTTCTACCAACGCAGATGCGCAGATTGCATGACTGGTACCTGAGAGAAGTAAAGGCCGGGCGAGAGAGCCTCATGGTGAAAGTCAAGCCAGAGCATTACTTCCATGGAAAAGATGTGTGGATTGACTTGCCAGAACTTTTTCAGTTATACAATCAAGACGCACTGGACAAATCTCTCGTCAGTTGCTATTGTCTGTAAGTGATTTCTTTCTGTAATTTAAGTCTCTAGCTCAGCTCGTTCATTGCCTGTAATTATCCTCAATATATTCTTTTGTGTGGTATTATGCAGAATGAAGATTTCTGAAATGAAAAGAGATGGAGTCTATGGCATTGGGTTCATTGATCCAAATACCATTTATGAAAAAGTGTTAAAAGAAGAACCCAAAGACACAGAGGACAACTTGCTAATGTTTTTGAAGGAACTAAATGCCAGACCAGAGATAGTATTTCCTTACAACTTCAAGTGAGTGTTACTGTCTTGTACTACAAATTCTATTTTGCTTACTCGATGTTAAGTGTAGTTGATGAGTTATGCATGCCCGCTTATACAAACGTGTGAGCAGTTTCCACTGGATCCTGCTAATCATTAGAGTTGACGAGGGAAAGTTGAAGTACTGGACTCACTAACTAGAGACCCTAAAGAATACTACAACCTGAAGTTGATGCTCGACAGGTAATTTCAATCATTATCGCACTATGTCGGCCTCTTTAGTTCATTTACTGATATCAAGTAATTAATAACTCCTTTATTCATTTTCTTTGCCGGGTAGGGTTTGGAAAAAGTTCATCAAAGAGGTTGTCGGTCCATGGAAACCAAGCCTGAAATGGTGGCGACCAAGGGTAATTAAGTAGTACTAGCTTGCTAGCTACGTCTGCGCATCTCTTTAATTCTAGTTTCAATACCATTATCATGCTTATTTATTATCTGATTGAATTCTATTCTCGTAAAGTGCTTGAGGCAGGCACCGGGGAATAATTTATGTGCATACTACGTTTGCGAGAACATTCGCATTATTATCAACGAAAGGAGCAGAGATGCAAGAAATCTTTGGGTACGTAAACACTATTCACAATTCTTTTTATCATTATCTAATATATATACACACAACTAATATATTCATATTGATCTCCTTCTTTAAAGATGCAAGAGATACGGGATCAGCTCCTACCAACGGACCGCATACGAGCACTTCAAGAGGAAATGGCGGGATTTTTGCTTCAGATGGTCATATCTCCCGACGGAGAATACCATTTCACCTAATACCTGCATGTAATGAGCTGCAAGTTGTAGGAGAAACTGTATATACCAAATTATATATATATATATATATATATATATATATATATATGTGTATGCATGGTCGTACGAGAAATTTTATGATATATGATTGGTTCTACGAGAAATTCTATTATATATGCATAACGTGTACAGTATGTAGTAGCGTAAAATATGTTTGAAATGAAAAATAATTAAATGGAAAACACAAAATGAAAAGAAAAAATAAACAATAAACCCTAAACCCCTAAACCCCTAAACCTTTAGTCCCGGTTGGTGTCACCAACCGGGACTAAAGGTCCCCAGCCCCCGCGGCCACGTGGTAGGGATTTAGTCCCGGTTGGTGTCACCAACCGGGACTAAAGGTCCTCCAGCCCCCGGCGCGCGCTCGCGGCCACGTGGAGGGACTTTAGTCCCGGGTCGTGGCCAACCGGGACTAAAGGGTGGGGGCCTTTAGTCCCGATTTATTAGTCCCGGTTGGTGAACCGGGACTAAAGGCCCTTCCCAACCGGGACTAAAGGCCGTTTCTCCACTAGTGGTGGTCGGAAAATCAGATAATGCCTCAAAACTAACAGTCCTACTCGAGAAGTGGCAAAATTTGAGTATGGGGTTTTCAATCATATGCATTAATCATGGAAAAATATCCATGGTCTAAAAGATTTGAAAAAATGGACTTCACTTAACTGTGCGGGTCCAAAATAATGCGCGCCACTCGAAAGTAGCAGTGGCGGGCACTTGCCAGTGCCCGTCACTGAAGTGTCAATACAAACACCACTTCGTCGCCTGCCCGACGAAACTTATCCATGTCGTCTATCTCGGGCACTTCCTCCTCTCCCCCTCCATTCCGCGTTCGGATCCGGCCGACGGAGAGCCGCCGTCCCTCCATTCCACCGGAGCCGCATTCCACACCGTCCGCCGCGTCCGCCGGAGCCGCCGTCCCAATCTATCCGTACATCATCCAGCCCGTCGGATCCGGCCGCTGGAGAGCCATCCGCCAGAGGCGCTGCCCAAGGTAACCTAGCTCCCTGTCCGCCGTTCCCTCTAGATTCACTTAGGCCTCATTTGGTTGAGGCGCTGCCCATGGTGTGTTTATAAATTCACTTAGGCCTCATTTGGTTGTTAGGGATTTTCGCCCGGTGTACCAAGATGTGGGAATCTTCCCCGGGATGTGATGACGCGGATTGGGCCAGGGAAAACCCCAACGTTTTTCCTTGGGCTTCCCTTGAGATTATCGACAAGGGCCTGCTTCAGTCCCATATGAGAAGGTGAGATTTGTTGCATTTTCCTACGTATATTAGTTCGTCTAGACAGCATGCACCATTTTTATATTTCAGCAAATGTCATTTGGTGTTGTATTTGAGATGGTGTCAAAGCATTCGGTTTGGTTCAGATTCTTTTCCATAACAGTGGGTGGTCTGGGCTTTTGAATTTGACGTCTGCTGACACTTTGATCTTCATGGAAAAAGATTGGAACCCAATGAAAGGATCTTCAGGCTCTCGTCTTTGTCTGACTATTAATGAGTTCAGGTTAATGCAAACACAAGACTGCTCTGAACCAAGACAAGACCACAGAGGATCAAAGCAAAATCTATAATCCAAACACAAGACTGCTCTCCCCCGCAAAAAAAAAAAAACACAAGACTGCTCTGAAACAAGACAGTCATGAGCAATAGATATATGAAGCAACAGAAGACATAGAAAATAGAGACGTCTTCACAAACACCTTGACGGGTTTATATTCATAACATTCTTGTTGTTATGATATATGATTAGAAGCTATAGGTAGTAGTTTGGTTCTTGGTAAGAGCTAGTAGATAGAGATTAATTAATTGACTTCTTCACAGCATGCAAGCTGGTTCCTGGTTGTTCCCTCCACCGCCACTAGTAGAAAATAGGGCTTTGGTCCAGGCCGGGCCAGCCCATTAGTCCCGGTTCAGTCACGAACCGGGACCAATGGGGGCAACGGTCCCGGTTCGTGAGGCCAGGGGGCCGGCCGGGCCTCGTGGGGCATTGGTCCCGGTTCGTCTGGACCCTTTAGTCCCGGTTCCAGACACGAACCGGGACCAATGTGCCTCGCTCCTGGCCCACAACCATTGGTCCCGGTTTGTGGCTGGAACCGGGACCAAAGGGGGTCCTTTAGTCCCGGTTTGTGGCTGGAACCGGGACCAAAGGGGGTCCTTTAGTCCCGGTTCCATCCACGAACCGGGACCAATGAGATGCCTATATATACCCCCCTCGCCAGCGAGCAGAGCACTCCACACTGCTATGTTTTTCTGGCCGGCGAGGGGAGAGCTTTGTGGTGCTCTAGCTCACCTCCTATGCACATGAGGTGTTCGATGAAATGCCCGAGCCATACTTAAGCTTTCTCCTCTGGAAGCTCCTTGTCCAAGCTCCATTTTCCTCAAGATTTGTCTAGGTTGGCGGTCCGTCATGTCCCGTCCCCGTCCTCACCGCCGTCGATCGCCCGCGCCCATCTCGGCGCCGGCACCACCGTGGTTAGCCTCTTCTTCTTATCTTCTTTCTAAAAGAAAAAAGTTCTTACTTGTATGATTTAGATAGATACTTGTGTAACTTTCTTACTTTTATTATTGTTTGTTATTATATAGTGCGATGGTTTTGGTTATATGTTGTTCTAGATAGTTATTACTTGTATGATTTAATTAGATGCTCTAGAGAGTTATATGTTGTTCAATAATGAGAACTATATAACGCACGCAGATGAACCGTCACTGGATGTACGGTGACCGACGCACCTCCGAGTATATTAAGGGCCTGCATAATTTTCTCGAAGCGGCTGAGGCAAACAAGCAGAATGGTTTTATGCATTGTCCATGTACTGTCTGTGAGAATACGAAGGCTTTCTCCAACTCTAAAACCCTTCACTTCCACCTGTTTGAGAAGGGTTTTATGCCACGCTATAATGTTTGGACCAAGCACGGAGAAAGAGGGGTTATGATGGAAGACAACGAAGAAGAAGAGGATGATGACAACTACCCGCCCCCTAAATACGGTGATGCTGCAATGGGGGAAGTTGAAGATCAAGAGGAACCAGACGATGTGCCCGATGATGATCTTCGCCGGGTCATTGTTGATGCACAGAGAGAATGCGAAAGTGAAAGGGAGAAGTTGAAGTTCGATCGCATGTTAGAGGATCACAAAAAAGGGTTGTACCCAAATTGCGAAGATGACAACAGAAAGCTCGGTACCACACTGGAATTGCTGCAATGGAAGGCAGACAATGGTGTATCTGACAAGGGATTTAGTTCGCTACTTAGAATAATGAAGAAGAAGCTTCCAAAGGATAACGAATTGCCCGGCAGTACGTACGAAGCAAAGAAGGTTCTATGCCCTCTAGGATTGGAGGTGCAGAAGATACATGCATGCCCTAATGACTGCATCCTCTACCGCGGTGCGTACGAGGATTGAACGCATGCCCGGTATGCGGTGCATTGCGGTATAAGATTAGAAGAGATGACCCTGGTGATGTTGAGGGCCAGAGCACCGGGAAGAGGGATCCTGCCAAGGTGATGTGGTATGCTCCTATAATACCACGGTTGAAACGTCTGTTCAGAAACAAAAAGCATGCCGAGTTGATGCAATGGCACAAAAAAGACCGTAAGAAAGATGGGAAGTTGAGAGCACCCGCTGACGGGTCGCAGTGGAGAAAGATCGAGAGAAAGTGGAGCAACTTTACAGATGACCCAAGGAACGTATGGTTTGGTTTAAGTGCAGATGGCGTTAATCCTTTTGGGGATCAGAGCAGCAAGCATAGCACATGGCCTGTGACTCTATGTATGTATAACCTTCCTCCTTGGTTGTGCATGAAGCGGAAGTTCATTATGATGCCAGTGCTCATCCAAGGCCCTAAGCAACCCGGCAATGACATTGATGTGTACCTAAGGCCATTAGTTGATGAACTTTTACAGCTATGGAATGGAAGAGGTGTACGTGTGTGGGATGAGAACGAACAGGAGGAATTTGACCTACATGCGTTGCTGTTTGTAACCATCAACGATTGGCCTGCTCTCAGTAACCTTTCAGGACAGACAAACAAGGGATACCACGCATGCACACACTGTTTAGATGACACCGACAGTATATATTTGGACAAATGCAGGAAGAATGTGTACCTGGGGCATCGTCGATTTCTTCCGACCAACCATCAATGTCGAAAGAAAGGAAAGCATTTCAAAGGTGAGGCAGATCACCGGAAGAAGCCTGCCCTCCGTACTGGTGATCACATACTTGATATGGTCAATGATTTACAAGTAATCTTTGGAAAGGGTCCTGGCGGACTATCTGTTCCGACTGACGATGCGGGACGCGCACCCATGTGGAAGAAGAAATCTATATTTTGGGACCTACCCTATTGGAAAGACCTAGAGGTCCGCTCTGCAATCGACGTGATGCACGTGACGAAGAATCTTTGCGTGAACCTGCTAGGCTTCTTGGGAGTGTATGGGAAGACAAAAGATACACCGGAGGCATGGGAGGAACAACAACGTGTGCATGAAAAAGACGGCATGCATCCAAAGCAGTATGAAGGTCCTGCCAGCTACGCTCTTACCAAAGAAGAGAAGGAAATCTTCTTTGAATGCCTGCTCAGTATGAAGGTCCCGTCTGGCTTCTCGTCGAATATAAAGGGAATAATAAATATGGCAGAGAAAAAGTTCCAGAACCTAAAGTCTCATGACTGCCACGTGATTATGACGCAAATGCTTCCGGTTGCATTGAGGGGGCTTCTACCGGAAAACGATCGATTAGCCATTGTGAAGCTATGTGCATTCCTCAATGCAATCTCTCAGAAGGTGATCGATCCAGAAATCCTGCTAAGGTTAAGGAGTGATTTGGTGCAATGTCTTGTTAGTTTCGAGCTGGTGTTCCCACCGTCCTTCTTCAATATCATGACGCACGTCCTAGTTCATCTAGTCGACGAGATTGTCGTTCTGGGCCCTGTATTTCTACACAATATGTTCCCCTTTGAGAGGTTCATGGGAGTCTTAAAGAAATATGTTCATAACCGCGCTAGGCCAGAAGGAAGCATCTCCATGGGCCATCAAACAGAGGATGTCATTGGGTTTTGTGTTGACTTCATTCCTGACCTTAAGAAGATTGGTCTCCCTCAATCGCGGTATGAGGGGAGACTGACTGGAAAAGGCACGCTAGGAGCGGACTCAATAATATGTAGGGACGGGCATTCTTGGTCTCAAGCACACTACACAGTTCAACAGAATTCTACCTTGGTGACCCCGTATGTCGATGAACACAAGAATATTCTGCGCTCCAAACACCCGGAGCAGTGTGACGACTGGATTACATATGAACACATCAGGACTTTCGGCAGTTGGTTGCAAACACGTCTCATGGGTGACAACACTGTTTCTGATGAGTTGCACTCGTTGGCCAGGGGACCATCTTCGACTGTATTGACTTACAAAGGGTACGAGATAAATGGGAATACATTTTACACGATCGCCCAAGATCAAAAGAGCACCAACCAAAATAGCGGTGTTCGCTTTGATGCAGCAACCAATAGGGGAAAGGACACATATTATGGTTACATAGTGGACATATGGGAACTTGACTATGGACATGATTTCAAGGTCCCTTTGTTTCAGTGCAAATGGGTCAATCTGTCAGGAGGCGGGGTACAGGAAGACCCACAGTACGGAATGACAACAGTGGATCTGAACAATCTTAGGTACACAGACGAACCATTCGTCCTAGCCAATGATGTGGCGGAAGTTTTCTATGTGAAGGACATGTCTACCAAACCAAGAAAAAGAAAAGATAAGGAAGCGAATACATCATACGATGAGCCAAAGCGCCACATAGTTCTTTCAGGAAAAAGAGACATCGTGGGATTGGAGGGCAAGATAGACATGTCCGAAGATTATGAAAAGTTTCATGAAATTCCTCCCTTCAAAGTCAAGGCTGACCCAAGCACCCTGTTAAACGATGAAGATTATCCATGGTTACGGCGCAATAAGCAAAGGACACAAGCGAAGAAAAAGTGAAGACTTTCTCTCCACAACTATATCATTGCAGTTACATGTGAAGAAATGAAATGCCTTTTGTAACAGATGAGTTCATTTCTAGTGCTTTTCAATTTCAGGGTCATTTAGCTCAAAAAATCAGTAAATGCATGCAAAATACCAAATGAAGTCAGAAAGGGTTGAAAATTGATGATGTGGCTTTGAATGGTGCATTTTGAACACACAAAAAGTCTGGAGTTCAAATAAGTTCAAAAAAATGAAATCCCTTTGTAACAGATGAGTTTTCGTCCGAAACACTGATACTTCGAAAGAGATTGTCCATTTTGTACACGAAGTGCATCCAGTTTTTGCCGTAACCCTCTCAACTTTTTAGCACATGCTATGTGGGTGAAATGATGATACCATGCCAAGTTTCAACCTTTTCAGAGTTCATTTGTAGTGCTTTTCAATTTCAGGGTCATTTAGCTCAAAAAAATCAGTAAATGCATGAAAAATACCAAATAAAGTCAGAAAGGGTTGAAAATTGATGATGTGGCTTTGAATGGTGCATTTTGAACACACAAAAAGTCTGGAGTTCAAATAAGTTCAAAAAAAATGAAATCCCTTTGTAACAGACGAGTTTTCGTCCGAAACCCTGATACTTCGAAAGAGATTGTCCATTTTGTACACGAAGTGCATCCAGTTTTCGATAATTATATAAAATAATCAAAAATAATAGCAAAAAGAATGAACTAAAAATAATCAATTAAAATATTTTTGAAACTAAAATTATATAAAAGTTATGCAACTAAAATTATCAAAGTATTTTTTGTTCAAAACATTAATAGCAAAAAGAATTTTCATAAAGAATTTTTTTGTTAGAAACTTTAATAGCAAACTTTAATAGCACTAACAGAAAGTTTATAATTTTTGTGACCTAACAGCAAAAAGAATTAAAAAAAATAAAGCAAAAAAGAAAAGAAATAAATAATGCAAAAAACAAAACAAAAAAACTGCAAAAATATTAAAAAAAATGCCGCCTACTGGGCCACCACGGCCTGAATACGACTAGAAACCCAACCAGCTAGTTGGGCCAGGATTCAGGCCCGCAGAAGGCCCAGTAGGCCCACAGGCAGATACAGAGTGGTTAGGCCAGTAAGCCTGCTTTAGAGAGGAGCTCGAAGCCTCTGGCGCACCGCGCCTTATAAACAGGTGCGGCACTCTCTCAAGTAGCGAGGTGGGACTAAACTCCCACCACGCCGCTGTGCAAGGCCATTGGTCCCGGTTGGTGCCACCAACCGGGACCAAAGGTCTCTGCTTCCCGCCCTTTGGGCTGCTGAAAAGAGACCTTTGGTCCCGGTTGGTGCCACCAACCGGGACCAATGTTGTGTGTATATAAGTAGCACTTGTGAAAATTTTCATTTTCATCTCGCAGTTCCCCCCGACGACGCCGACCTCCTCGACGCCGCCAGGCTGCCCCGACGCTGTCGCCGGCCCCGTCACCTCCCCGAGCCGCCGTCCTCGTCCCCGTCGCCGCCGTCCTCGTCCCCGTCGCCTCCCCGAGCCGCTGTCCTCGTCCCCGTCGCCGCCGTCCTCGTCCCCGTCGCCTCCCCGAGCCGCCGTCCTCGTCCCCGTCGCCACCGTCCTCGTCCCCGTCGCCTCCCCGAGCCGCCGTCCTCGTCCCCGTCCCCGTCGCCTCCCCGAGCCGCCGTCCTCGTCCCCGTCGCCGCCGTCCTCGTCCCCGTCGCCTCCCCGAGCCGCCGTCCTCGTCCCCGTCGCCGCCGTCCTCGTCCCCGTCGCCTCCCCGAGCCGCCGTCCTCGTCCCCGTCGCCGCCGTCCTCGTCCCCGTCGCCTCCCCGAGCCGCCGTCCTCGTCCCCGTCGCCGGCCTCCAGCCATCCCCCCCCCCCCAGTGAGCCCCCCCTTTCCCATGGTGTGCCGCCCCGTCATCGTTTAGGTTTTTTTTTGCGGGCATGTATATGTGTATATGTTCATGTATATGTTTTTTTTCATGTATATGTGTGTATATGCTCATGTAAAAAGTCTTCGTTGTTTTTCATATGTACGAAAATGTAGAGTGAAAACGAAAACAAACATATAAGAAAAAACAAAGGAAAAAATGAAGAAGGAAAAGAAAACCGCCCGGCCCGGCCACCACCGCATTTTCATAAAGTTTTTCCACCGAGTCCACGTCACACCGAGCACCCGCGGCGAAGCATGTCTTTTTTTGAAGGTAGTTTTTTTGTTAAATGAAAATGTTGGCATCGGCTCTATCATCACGTTGGCATCGGCTCTATCTATCAACAAGGCCACGGGAGCACCCCGGCCCCCTATCATCACGTTGGCATCGGCTCCTCGAGAGCTTTCCAACGGATCCGGAATGTATGTCGTTGTTGATATACCCCCTCCCCGATAACTTCGACATGAGGGGGGGGGTTGATATACCCCCTCCCCGATAACATTTTTTTTCTAAGTTACTAAGGTAAAATGTTCACCCCCTCTCGATATACCGGGCGACCAACTCTCGAGGCCACCCAAACCCTAGAAAAAAAGCGTTGTCAACATACCCCCTCCCCGATAACATTTTTTTCTAAGTTACTAAGGTAAAATGTTCACCCCCCTCTCGATATACCGGGCGGCCAACTCTCGAGGCCACACAAACCCTAGAAAAAAAGCGTTGTCGATATACCCCCTCCCCGATAACATTTTTTTCTAAGTTACTAAGGTAAAATGTTCACCCCCCTCTCGATATACCGAGCGACCAACTCTCGAGGCCACCCAAACCCTAGAAAAAAAGCGTTGTCGATATACCCCCTCCCCGATAACATTTTTTTTTCTAAGTTACTAAGGTAAAATGTTCACCCCCCTCTCGATATACCGGGTGACCAACTCTCGAGGCCACCCAAAACCTAGAAAAAAAAGCGTTGTCGATCTCCTACCCCCTCCCGCCCCTACCCGACAATCTCTCGAGGCCACCCAAACCACTAGAAGAAAACTCCGGTAACTTCGACATGAGGGGGGACGTCGATCAACCCCCTCTCGCCCGAACAAGTCTATGTATCATTTGTTAATTAAATCCCTTAAAGGTTAAGAGAATCCCTTGTTTGACATTCATGAGAGAGGCGGTCCGGACGTCGGACACTCATGTTTGTATATTAATTGCCATGTTGTAATATTTGCAGAAACTATGGCTCAAAGAGACTTGGAACAAGAACAGTTGTTGGGGGAGATAATCCTCGGCGGACGTGATGTCTTGTCGTTTCTCAACGACACCGATGGTCTGGAAGGAGAGGATGACGGCTCCGGTGATCGAACAATGGAGGAGGAAGGACATGATCATGATGGCTCCGGTGACCGAATGCCGGAGGAAGAAGGAGACCATGATGACGGCTCCGGTGACCGAACGGAGGAGGGAGCTGTTGCAAAGTCCGGCGAGGTATATATATTAATTAAGCCTGTGCTGACTAGCTAATTGATGCATTAATTGTTTTGGTATGTACATATATTAACTCTTCTTTCTTCTTTTATAGCCCTCCGGATCGAGCCAAACTTCGATAACGAGACGAGGCCCGAAGAAGAGGTTGCGCAAGGATGAAAGGTTCACGATCACAGCACTCGCGGACGATGGCCATCCGATTGAACCCAAGCGGACCAAGGACGCATTTTCTGCTCAGTGCGGAGTTATTGTTAGGGACAACATCCCGATTAGCATCAAGCAATGGAATAAGCCTAAGGACGACGCCCCTGAAGGTGATTATGTCACCGATAGACAGAAAGATGATCTTTGGACCGCGCTGAAGGCAAATTTCACCCTACCGCCAGAGGAGGATCCGAATAAGCCAGTTATAGAGCCACTGGTCAAGGAGTGTGCTCTTAAGAAGATGGCAGATCTATTCAGGAGGTGGAAGAAGGAGTTGAAATCAAAGTTTGTCGACAAAGGGAAGACTCCAGAATTCACCGGCCGATTTGAGAAGATAAGAGATCACTGGCCCGCATTTGTGGCCTACAAGACATCGGACAAGAGTAAGAAAATGTCAGAGACAAACAAGAACAACGCTGCAAAGAAGCAGTATCACCATCACACGGGGTCAGGTGGCTACCTCAAAGCCCGGCCGTTGTGGGACAAAGCTGAGAATGCCCTGATTGCTAAAGGGGTCGAACCACAGACATTGAACTGGCCAGACCGTTCAAGGACTTGGTTCTTCGGGGTTGGGGGAACTTTGGACCCTGAAACAGGGAAGTGCCGTTGGACGGACGAGCAACTTGCAATACATGTCACGAAGCTTCAGAAGTATATCACCGCAGCGCAGGAAGGGACGTTCATTCCCGACAGAGAGAAGGACGAGCTGACTGAGGCCCTAGGGAATGCTGAGCACCCTGGACGAACACGAGGCACACCAGGCTCCGTTCCGTGGAAGTTTGGGTTTCCCGACGCAGGTGGTTACAAAAGCCGGGAGAGAAAGAGGAAAGAGGAGCTGAGCGACATGCAGAAGCTCAATGCAAGACTACAAAAGCTAGAGGAAGCTGAGAGCCAGCGAGCTGCTGACCAACCATCTCAGCGGCACGAAGCTACCCCAGAAGCTACCCCGCCATCTCAGCGGAGAAGCAGCGTGGCTTCCACGCAGCCCGTTCAGCCTGACTTCACGTCTCCTAGCTACCCCGTGGATACTATCACGGAGGCTCAACATTGCGAGCTTATGACGAAATGCCGGAACCTCACTTTCAAGGCGGTTGTCGGCTCTGTTGCACCTCCTCAACCCAACGGAACTTTTAACTGCAGTCCGATTCCACATGACTATGCTGTTGTGATGGTGGATGAAGTAATGGAGGGATTTGAGGAGCTCGAGCTTGACCACTCTACAGGTGAAGGGGAGAATCGGCTGGTTCATGCTCTGAGGAGTACATGTCTATGGCAGAAAGAGTACATCAAGCTTCCAAACTGGACGCCTCCGCCTCCTCCTCCTCCTCCGGCGAGTCAGGGCACTCCGCCTCCTCCTCCTCCTCCTCCTCCGGCGAGTGATCAGGGCACTCCGCCTCCTTCTCCGGCTCCTCCGACGCGTGAGGGCACTCCGCCTCCTCCTTCGCCTACTCCGGCGCGTCGGAGCAGTCCGCCTCCTCCTCAGCCTCGTCGGCAATGGCGGAAGACAAACGCCGCCGCTCCGGCTCCTCCGGCGCGTCAGATTTCTCCGCCTCGTCAGCAACGACGGAAGGGAGACGCCGCCGCTCCGGCGGCTAGCTGTACAAGCAGAGGCGGGAGCCAATTCAGATACGGTCCATCTCTCAAGCCTATGGAAAAGTTACCATATGAGAGGACCGAGCAGGAAAACGAGGACATATGTCGTGCCCAACTGAGGGACCATTTTGCAAAGAAAACTCCACCTCCGAAGGAGAAGGTAGATCCGGTGAAAGTGAAGCGCACTATCAATGCCCTGAAGCGACCACCACCGCCTCCGCCGGATTCCAACTATGACCGCATAATTACTAAGACACATGCTAAAGCACAGCAGTCGGGAAGTACTTCCAGTGCTGCAAGAGCGAAAAAACGAAGAAGTGGGAAAACAATTCCCCAGCTCGGCGAACAGGAGAAGCAATCGTGCCCCCCGCTCAAGGTGTCTAGCGATATCGCT
Organism: Elymus sibiricus; assembly: GCA_039707655.1. Taxonomy (NCBI): domain Eukaryota; kingdom Viridiplantae; phylum Streptophyta; class Magnoliopsida; order Poales; family Poaceae; genus Elymus; species Elymus sibiricus. Next base: position 516,175,598 of record CM077672.1, on the reverse strand, counting down.
AATCATCCGGTGCTACTGCCCGGTACCACTCTTGATGATTACCTGCCCGATGATGTACAGTTTGAAACGGCTGAGGTAGTAGATGTCTTTAGATACGAGCACGGGAAGCCTCTCGTCAAACCTGATCATCCTCATCTAACAACGATGATGCAAAAATTGCATGACTGGTACATGGAAACCTGCAGGAGGTCTGGGAAAGACAGTTTGTTAGTCGGAATTAAAAAAGAGCATGACTTCCCTGGAGTCGACCTGCTGCCTGTTGAATTTGTGGAGTTATTTCAATTATACAATCAAAAGGCCCTCGACAAACAACTCATGACTTGCTACTGTCTGTAAGTATTACTTCTATAATTAAGTCTCGAGCTCAGCTCGTTCATTGCATGTATATATAATTATCCTCACTATATTTTGCAGATTGAAGATGGTCGAATGCCAAAAAATAGGAATCTTCGACGTTGGGTTCATTAGCCCAAATACCGTAAATGAATGGTCGGTACGAAAGGCGGCTGAAGATACCGAGAACAACTTACTACAAACGTTCCTTACACATCAAAACAAAAGGGAAATACTCTTTCCTTACAACTTCAAGTGAGTGTTACTGTCTTCTGCATATTCGGTTCCGCTTACTCGTGGTTAAGTAATGTAATTGATGAGTTATGCGTGCGCAGCTTCCACTATATTCTACTATCCATTAACCTTGACGGGGCATTAGTAACTGTCTTAGACTCGCTCCGTAAAGATCCCAAGTATTATGCGGACATGAATGCAGTGCTCCAGAAGTAAGTTCAATCAATACCGGGACCATATCGGCAACTTTCGTTCATTTCCTGATATCAAGTAATCATTTTCTTTGCCTGCCAGGGTTTGGAAAACGTTCACCGCTAAGGTTCCGGGTCTGAAGAAGGAGCTGCGATTTACACACCCCAAAGTAAGTAGTACTAGCTAGTTCCGCGCATCTCTCATTGATTCTAGTTTCACCAATACCATTATCATGCTTGCTTATCAGTTTGATTGAACACTATTCTCGTAAAGTGCTTGTTGCAGGCACCCAACACTCATTTATGTGGATACTACGTATGCGAGTTCATTCGCTACTATACCTCTGAACGGGCCTCCTCTGAGAAACAATATGAAGTACGTAAACAATATTCACAATTTTATTTTATATATTACCATCAATTGTGTTGAGTTTCATTCATATATATGTATTGACCCCTTCTTTAAATTAGATCTGGCATATGCGGGATGAACTCCTACCACATGATCGCATACGAGCAATTCAAGAGGAATTGGCGAGATTCTTTCTTGACCACGTCATACCTGAACAAGGAGAATACCATGTGAAATTGAAATTGTTGTAAGGGATGTTATATATTGTACATATGTAGCAGCGTCGGATAGATATACGAAAACTTGTTGTTCGACCAAGGACGAAGAAAGAGATGTCACTTCTCTCTGTATATGTTCATGACGATCTTGTGTAATTAATGGTTTCCTTTATTTGCTTACTAGCTAGCGTCGAGTTCTCTCTATATGTGTAGTAGCTAGCGTCGACCAAGCACGGAAAAAGAGAGGTCACTTCTCTCTATTAGCTCGCTAACACAATATGAAACCCCTAAATTAACCCTCCAAAACCCCAAAACCCCCCCTTCCAAAAAAAAACAAAACCCCCAGCGACTGCGAGCTGCTGACGCGTGGCCGCCTTTTGGTCCCGGTTGGTAACACCAACCGGGACTAAAGGTCCTCCCTCCCTCGCCCCAGGCAGCGCCACGTGGAGGGCCTTTGGTCCCGGTTCGTAAGCAAACCGGGACTAAAGGTTTTGGGTATTAGTCCCGACCCTTTAGTCCCGGTTCCAGAACCGGGACAAATGGCCCTCTGAAACCGGGACAAATGGCCCTTTTTCTACTAGTGTGCGATGCTTCTCTTGGTACTCCCTCCGTCTGGGTTTATCGGGCCCGAGAGCCAAAGCGCTGAGACCAAGGCATACACGCTTCTAGGCGCAATTAACAGTATGCACAGCAATTTAGGCGTATTAGTTGCAGCGATTTAAGTGGCTGCATGCGTGAGCTTGGATGTAATTGGCTGCGTACTCGCTAGGTGTGATTAAATGGAGCGATTTAAGTGGCTGCATGCGTTCCACTGGAATTAACACAGTGAACAAACCCAAGAATCAAGGGGAAAATCTTGGCACTTTAATTGCCCGGGCCTTACAAATAGGGACTCCCCTAGGTTGCTCATGGGCCCAATAAGGTGGTGTTTGGTTCCAGGGACTTTTTGGGACTAGGGACTTTTTAGTCCCAAAAAAGTACCTAGCAAACCAAACAGGAGGGACTTTTTTGGGACTTTGCTAGGGACTTTTTTGGGACTTTTTGAGACTTTTTCAAAGAAGCTCCTCCTTGAGGGACTTTTTGGGACTTTTTTGGGACTACAAAAAGTCCTAGGACTAGAGAACCAAACACCCCCTAAACCCGGACGGAGAGAATACAGATAAATCAAGGAATCTCCAGCCGTTTTGCCAATAAAAAGGCCCCCCACAACTTTCAAGCTGTCATGAATGAAGGCCGATCGCCGATCTGAACGCCTACAGGTGACATGGTATATTTAACTAAATAGACAAGGTAAAAACAGCAGCAGATAGAGCATACAAAGATAGATAGATTGGTTCAGATGCTTTTATTAAAGTGTGAATTTCAGTTTTTATCCTCTATTTTGACAATTTTGACACTAATTACACCATTTAGCGAGATTTCATCTGTTTTACCCCATTTAGCAAAAGTTTTGCCACAACTTACCCTGTTTAAAATTTTGTAAGCGTTCTGACCGGCGGGTCCCAATTGTCAGGTTTAGCTGGCATGTCACATCGATGGTTTTTTCCTGCCTATTTTTCTCCCCGCTGAACCGGTCCTCGCAACTTCTCCCGACCGGCCCAACCCGATATGATCGCACCAGAGCAGGTCGCTCGCGTCCAAGGCACAGTGCCCAAGTCGGGCCACATCATGTCGGCCTCCAATATTAACGGCATGTATCGGTCGCACCATGTTGGAGGTATGAAATCGCACGGCCGGCCCCTCAGCACCCGCCGCCACCGCTGCCTGACAATCCCTAACCCTAGGTTCGACCGAGCCTGATGGGTGCGTGCGGTCGGAATCCTGCACGGGTGATGCAATCGATTGGGGGTGAGCAGCGCAAGCGATAAGCAATTGGAGGCGAGCGTGGCGCGCGGCCGACTTCGGCATTGTGCGTTGGACGTGACGCGAGCGACCTCCATCAGGCTAGGATGGTCGGGAGAAGCTGTGCGGCCCATTTCAGCAGTGAGAAAAATAGCCAGGAAAAACCATCGACGTTGCATGACAGCTAAACCTGACAATTGGGACCCACCGGTCAGAACGCTCACAAAAGTTTAAACAGGGTAAATTGTGGCAAAACTTTTGCTAAATGGGGTAAAACGGATGAAATCTCGCTAAATGAGGTAATTAGCGTAAAAAATGTCAAAATAGGGGGTAAAAACCGGAATTCACTCTTTATTAAAAGAGCATAACAGTACTTTGTAATAAAAGTCTGCTAATATCATTTTCATATGGTCAATCGGAACACCCCTTCCATGTCTATGGGCAACGATGAGGAGGGAGTAAGAGCTAGTAGAGATTAATTGACTTCTTCACAGGTTTGGTTCCTGGTTGTTCCCTACATTGTCTGTCGTACCAGCGGGGGTCGCCGTGCTTAGGTTCAACTTGTACAGAGAGATGCCTGAGCAGTTGGATATTCTTGTGGCCTGAGCTGCCATGGAGAGTGTACCTTGCTTCCCACCCAGCAATCTGATTGTAGAGCTCCTCTTTCTTGACTTGAAACTCACCCAGCTCAGTGACAGCAACCTTTTTTCTCATCGCCCGTCAAGCGCCTCTGCAGTGCAGCAGCGGATTATGCCAAGTAAAGATGGAAGTTTCTCAGCGGATTGGCAATAGACAGTTGGAAGAATCGAGATGGAAATTTTGCAACGCACCGGCACCTTTGCCTGGAACAGCCGGCGCTCGGCAGCCTCCGCCGCCTGCGATCGCTGGAGAATCCTCGTCGCGTGTAGAATCGCCGTGGCCATGCCTTGATTTCTTCCGATCCGAGCTCGCCCAACGGTGAATTATTACTAGTATATATGAGAGGGGGCTTAGCTATATATACGCGATCGACGAGCCCGTCATCGCATCAAGGCGCGCGACTGGTATAGGAATAGGAATAGGAATAAAATCAGAGCTGTAATCGGGTTAGGCCTCTTCATGTGGCCCAGCCGCCGCCCTCTCCGTTGCCGCACCTCAGCCGCGTTCTTCAACATGCACTTGTCAGGATAAGCTAGCATGCATTTAATACATGTCAGGGTAGGATAGAGCATGATAGAATTCAGAGCAGTGCGGCTAGGAATTTTAGTACCCTGCACACTAGTACTAGTTTGTAGTGCATGTTTTGTGCGATCCATAGTTGGTTGTTTGTCCTATAACAAAGACTTGTATTCCCTCCGTTGTAAGTAAGCCATTTTTTTTAGAGAAAATATGTGTGTGGGAGTGAATATACTCTGCTCAGGGCACCCCTAGCACTCATAAGACGCCCCTAGCACTCACATTGTAGGACCCCTAGCACTCATAGGACACCCCTAGCACTCACAGGACACCCCTAGCACTCACAGTGTAGTACCCCTAGCACTCATAAGACACACCTAGCACTCACAATGTAGGACCCCTAGCACTCATAGGGCACCCCTAGCACATAGTTTGGGCTAACAATTGGTATCAGAGCCTCGTTCCGGTGGCCATGTCAGACGATGAAGGAAAGGAGAAGCAACATCGTTCCTGCTCCAGCGGCTCCAAGTCGCGGACCTCGCGGGACGGCTCCAAGTCGCCACTTCCGCGGGAGCATTGACAACGCTCAGTGACCCGCGGTCACAACTCGCAGTGGCGCGGCAACCGCGGCGAGATCATGGTAAGGGAGATTGTGCGCGAGATCATTGAAGGCGGCAAAACGAATCTCACCTTCCCGATGCTCACCCGCTTGAACTATAGCGAGTGGTCACTGATCATGAAGTGCAACCTACAGGCAACGAGCCTGTGGTATGCCATCGAGGACGATATCATCTTGAGGAAGTAGGACAGACAATCGGTGGCGGCGCTAATCCGATCCACCCCACCAGAGATGCATGGCATGCTCGCGGCAAAGGCAAGCGCCAAGGAGACTTGGGCATCCATCAGGACCCAGCGGCTCGGTAGCGACTGCGTGCGCGAGGCGAACACACAGAGGCTGTAGCTGGATTTTAAGAACACCACCTTCAAGGATGGCGAGTGTGTCGATGAATTTGCCATGAGGATCGACGGCCTCACGACGCAGCTCCGCTCGCTCGGCGACACTGTCGACGACGAGGGGATCGTGCGGAAGTTCCTGCGAGTCGTCCCCTCCCGCTTTGCATAGGTAGCAATCTCTATCGAGACTCTGCTTGACCTGCACACGCTCTACATTGAGGAGCTTATGGGCCGGTTGCAGGTGGTCGAGGACCGCCTTGACGACGGCCGCGAAAGTTCTGGCGGCGGACGGCTTCTTCTCACGGAGAAGGAGTGGGAGGCGAGAAAGCGGTAGTTTCGTGGCGGCGGTGCCTCAAGCAGCGCCAGCAACCCCGGCAGACGCGGAGGCCGTGCTTAAAACGGCGGCGGCAAACACGGGCGGAAGCCAGGCCAACCCCAACAACAGGGCAGACCAGCACGCGGACCCGGCAACAATGACGACCGAGACAAGTGCCGGTATTGCGGCATAAAGGGTCACTGGGCCCGCGAGTGCCGCATGAGGCTGGGTGACAACGCTGCCGCGGCAGCGGCGAACGTCGTCGAGGCTGACGTATACGGTCGGCCGGCAATGATGCCGGCATGCGTCGAAACCGTGCAAGAGGACCCAGTGATAGGGCAGCTGTTGAAGGCAGTTTTTTGCCCAAAATACCCCCCCAAAAAACTATAATGCTAATAAGGCTGCTATGGGAGATGCTCTAACATCGGTTCAACGGCGGCCAGTGTAGACTTGCATTAGGGTAGGAGGCCAACCAGCAACACAAGTCACCCGTACGATGGCTGAAATAGGCTTGGCGTAATGCACGGTTGAGATGTGCATGCACAGCGGCCCCAGCAATCAATTGTTGATCCACCCTATTCGCGTGAGCAGGTAACTCCGTAATTTGAATCAAGGGCGCCGCAGGAACCGCCGGCATCAGGCATGAAGGTGGCGGCGTGACTCATGGCCGCGGAAGGGGCCCCCACCATGGCAGGGCTTCTACAGGTGAAAGTAGTTGTTTTTCTTGTGTCTGTGCACGATAGAGGCCACTCCATTATTAAGTTTGCTTTTGCATGCTTCCTTGATGCATGTTTCCAGTACTCTCTACGGTGAACAGAAACCCTTGGCCTTGGGCACATATGTTGTCATCTCGCAAGGCAAAGGACGGCAGTTATGAGCTGTCCACAACCATCCATGGGTATATATATATCCCTAGACAAAAATGAGTAAAGTTTGTGTCACAACAAATGTTATATTATAATTTTAAGTAAGAGTAAAACTGATGCCACATCTACATCCTTTCTCGCAGATAAAAACAGACATTATACTAATGACGGACCATCATATGGTGCAACCAAGGCGGTGTTGAGGTTGACCAGATTGCGCAGCCCCTCGTTTTCACTGAGCAGCGCCCCCGCCCCTGCCATGTCTTGGCACTCTTGGACAGGGTCGCCGGTGATATGCACACAGTGTGGGGCAGACGCAAGGACTGCAGGTCGCTCTTGTCACCTTGGTGATCCTTAATCATGGCTTGGCAGATGTTGAGCGTCCTCACCACGTTCTCATATTGCACCTCACAAATACTGAGAGCATACATCGTCACCGTGCCTTTCTTGGCATTTTGCAGCATTTTCTTCACCTTGACGCCAGCATCAGTGACACGGCCCTTAAAGATGTCGGTGGAGACGAGCACCAAGTCACGGAGGTCTTTAGCCTCTTGGAGGGTCAACAAACAGAATTTCTGTTTGACAACGGGGTATTCGCTCACGTTCGAGGCGTTCTTGCACGCTCCCACCATGAGGCTTGCCGTCTTAGGTTTGCCACCTCCAGAGCCACCAGCTTGAGTAGTTAGGGCACTGGAAAGGAGCATGAAGACGATCACAAATAACACGATGGACGGCATTGTTGCCATTGCTAGAAGGCTAGATAGAAGCCTTGAACTGTACTGAAGGCGAGGGAGATAGAGTGAAATGGATAGGGAAGGGTGTGTGTTGTAGAGATGGATGGATGGATGGATGGAGGTGTTCATAAGGTTGAGTTCTATTTATAGTGTGAATTCATAAATGCAGTATGCCGCTCGATCATGGGTATGCATATTAATTAGTGTCCAACCTGTGCACATTTTGCACCTCCCGGTAATAATGCCCTTTATATTCACAAATATGATTCATGCTCATTTCAGATTTTCTTTTATGAATACACATGTAGCTTCCAAAGATTCTTTAATGTAACATAGCTTGATCATGGATATCCAAATGATGAGTGTCCGCAGAATGCACAAGGATATACTGGTGCTCATTTTGGATCTCATCGTATTAATGCTCTCTATGTTCCACAAATACACAGATGCTCATTTTAGATCTTCTCGTAGTAACACATCTAACATCCATAGACTCATTAGTGCAACATAACTTGAACATGGATATCCAAGATGGATCTCATCCATAGATTCATTAATGTAATATAGCTTGATCATGGATATCCAAATGATGAGTGTCCGTAGAATGCACAAGGATATATTGGTGCTCATTTTGGATCTCGTCATATTAATGCTCTCTATGTTCCACAAATACATAGATACTCATTTTAGATCTTCTCATAGTAACACATATAACATCCATAGACTCATTAATGCAACACAACTTGATCATGGATATCCAAGATTGATCTCATCCATAGATTCATTAATGCAACACAACATCTATCATCTAACATGGATCTCATACATTCATTATTGCAACATAGCTTGATCACGGATATCCAAATGATGAGTGTCCATATAATGCACAAGGATACAGTGGTGCTCATTTTGTATCTCATGGTATTAATGCTCTCTATATTCCATAAATACACATATGCTCATTTTAGATCTTCTCCTAGAATACACATCTAACTTGCAGATACTTAGCTCCCTAGATTTGGAGCGTCCTGGTGCGTCAGTGGCTATGGGGTTGCTATGGACCCCGCCTGTAAGGGTGTGTGTCGATGGTTGAGAGTAACACACACCTAGCCACAATGGGCTGCCACTTTTCCCGGTTTTGTGAAGGTACTGTCTGGCTTATGATTTCCTTTCTTTTCTGTTGTTATGCTTTTAAAATAAATTCCCTATTGTTTTTCTTTGTTTGTTTGATTATTATTATTATTTTCAATTTTATTTTTTCTCATTTTTATTCATTAATAAGCTTTCTAGATTTAGATCCGCCTGGTGCCTCGAGGGCTGTGAGGGTGGCTATGGGCCTGCCTGTAAGGGTGTGTGTTGCTAGTTAGAAGTAATACACACCTAGCCGAAATGGACCGACCGGTTTTCCCAGTTTTGAGAAGGTGTTGCTTTGTTTTTTTTTTGCTACTGTTTTTAATAGTTTTTCATTTCTATATTTTCCTTTTATTTTTTATTTTCAGTTTGATTTTCATTTTCTTCCCCATTTTTCATATTTTAATTCGTGGATGTTTATTAAAATTCTTGAACAATTTAGGATGTTGAGTTATTTTTAAAATCCATGAACATTAAAAAAAATGAATGAACACTTTTGAATTATGAATATTTTTATAGTCTGTGAAATCTTCTAAATTTGCGAACCTTTTTCAAATTCATGAACATTGTTTCGAATTCATGAATATTTTTGTAACTTTGTGAACATTTTCTAAAATTCATGTTTTTTAAAACCAAATATTTTTTAAACCCGTGACCTCTTTATTTAGCGAAAAATTTCAAATAAGAAAATGATAGACGGTTTTTCTAAGCTAGCAGTAAGCAGTGGAGCAAAACAAAAGCTAAGCCAGCGAGAGTTTTGTTGGCCGACCCACTCTGGCTCGACCCATGTGAGCATTATAACAATAATTTCATATATTCAGCGTGGATTAAGAGCTCCCAATGGGATGGGCTCACATAACAACCACTGACTGATATCGATGCTGAAACATGTAAGGACGCCACAACCACGCATCGAACAACTCCGTTCTGTCGTCAGAACAAATATAGTCTCCAACAACATCGCAACATGATATAAAAACAAAAAAACACAGACAAAACATAATTAAAGCACAAGCCAACATAGAATAAACTAGAAAAAATTAACCGAATGAAATAACCTGCTAGAGCAAAAAGAGTTAAGAGCAATTCCAACGACAGACACAACCATGTCCGTCGGCCCGCCAGTGCACCCAACATGCGCGACGCATTTCATTATTTTTTTACCTTTTTTGATTTTATATATATATATATATATATATATATATATATATATATATATATATATATAAAAGGCCACCAAAAGTTCATCTATTACATTAATTAAATTAAAAAACATAACTTAAAACATAAATAGACCCTAGATATACTGCGAGTCGTCCTCGTCGCCGATGATGTCAATGTAGACTAGAGGTGACCATGGACATGGCCACGCTCATGCTGGTGGCCCTACCGCCGGCCCGCGCGGTGGCGTAGCTGGCGGTCCTCCATCAGCTTGGGCATGCAAGGGAACGTGGAAGTCCACTCCACATCCATGTATGCCCCCACTAGCCCTTGCAGTAGCCATGGCTCCGGCTCCGTCTCCATCGCCGATGCGTGGAGCGCCCTAGGTAGATCCGGCCAAACCGCGAGCTCGGCTAGCTTGGAGGCCTTTATGGCCTTCTTGAGGTCCTCGTCGTCGTCCCAAGCCCCTCCTCCTTCACAACGGGCCCCGCGGTGGCTCAGGCGCCGGGCCACGCGTCGGGCGACGAAGCACGAGCGGCGGTGTTGGTCATGCTCGTCGTTGAACCACGTGTCCTGGTAGGGGAATCCTTGGCGAACACTGGGCCGTGGATGAGGTCGTCCGAAAGTAAATCTTGACGGCGATGGATCTTCGCCGCCTATGTGCGACCGGAGGCCGGAACGGGCGGCACTGGAACCCTTTCCGGGTTCAAGTGACAATCGTTTGGTACGTGCATGTTGGGCCAAGGCAATGGGATGGCCGCCTCTTAGTACCGCTGGCACTCCTCGACGGGGACATACCGGCGGTTTTATGGTGGCGCAGCCCCCGACGGCGTCACGGTGAACGGGGCCGCGGGGCTTGGCCCTGAGGAGCAGAGTGGACTAGGATTTTGGTTTACGGCGAGGGAGCAGAGTGGAGGATAGGAGTGGGTGCGGATGGGCCCGTCCCCCCTCCGACTCATGTGTGGCATTAAAAAGGACCACCTCCTGGTCGTTGGGTGGCTGCCGTGTGGACCCAAGGTGGAAACCGAGCGGACACACGCACGTCCGTTTCTTGTACGTGTGGATGTAAACCCGGCCCAAATTTAGGCTGGATTTGCGTCCCACGGACACGAAACAGACACAATGGCCAAATGCATTACCGGATCATGGTTTCTATCCCCGTGGACGCAAATGGACGCGAGCGAATGAAATGCCTTCCTGCGTTGGAGTTTCCCTAATCCACGAATAAATAACGGCGTGGCAAAGCGCATGTTAGCCTCTAGCGGTGATATATAGACAGATGGTGCTCCGCAAAGCGTCTCGTGAGCAGAGAAATTTTTGGGTGATGGACTTGCTACTATAGGAAGATCTCAGCAACGTACTGCTTGCTGGCTGGGTTGCTGGTTATGCCTATTCTAAGGCCACTGCTAGGCATCATCCGGATGACAGGAACCAATTATAAATCGCCTTGCCCGCCGTTGGATGGGGCGCTACACAGCCGTCTGATTTGACAACCAGACCACGTGCGCAACCCAGTGGGAATTTGACCCGTCGTCTCTGCAGCGCAGCACCAATCCATCGCTCGTTGCCCTCCTGTCTTGTGCTGCCGCCTGCCGCACCGGCCAGGTATCATGGTCGCCTTGTAGCAGAGACGACCGGCGAGATGAGCAGGTCATCTCCGCCGCAGCAAAAAAGACACGTTGCATTGGAGCTTCTGCTGCCGACAAGATGAGCAGGTCCGGGCACCACTTGCATTGGCAGCTCCGCCACCGGCGACAGGTCGGGGCACCACATCGCATTGCATCGCAGCTCCGGCGCCGGCGACAGTTCAGGGCACCACATCGCATTGCATTGCAGCTCCGCCGCCGGCGAGAACCGTGGGTCGCAGCACCACCCACGTTGCATTGCAGCTCCCTGATGCTCCATTGCAGGTCCATGGAAGCACAGACGTCCCCAGCGATGCTCCATAGAAGCACTGCGCGGCGCAGCAAAGCTCCATCGCAACACCGACGGTCCCGACGATGCTCCATTGAAGATCCATGGTAGCATCGACGCTCCATCGCAGCTCCATGACAGCACATCGCTCACACCATGGTCGGACTGTCGTCGCAGCAGACTTGCAATAGTTCGTGGATGAGCTGCATCACCGAGCCCCCGTCCACAACACCGGCGGGCGCCGGTCAAATCGAAGCACCTGAAGTCTTTGCAGCAAAAAGAAGTATGCCAACGATCAGCCGCCTTGCAGCAGCTCACGCGCGCTGCGAACAGCCCTTGCACCACCGCCGTCGTCCATTGAAGCAACCGGGGTGTGCCCCCCGCCCCCCTGCAGCGGCGTCGACTGACCTCGCAGCTTGCGGCAGCGGGGTGGTCGGCGTTGCGCAACTCTCCTCTGCTCGCAGCAATGGCAGAGATTCCCATGGGGTACAGTTGTGGGCGGCAGCAGCACGCGCGGGCCATCAGGTAGCGGCGACGGCGGCCATTCCCATTCCTCATCTCCGACGGCGATGCTGTTATCTCGATGATCCTCTCATCTCGCTCTGGCTCTGGCTCACGAACGAGAGAAAGGGAAAGGGAAAGGAAAGAAAGAAACTAGTGGAGAGATAAGGTGGAAGGAGAGCGGTGGTGGAGTGGACCCCACGGGGGCACGTGGCGTGCAGAGACGGTGGTTTACGGGAGAGAAAATCAGCCGGTTGTTTTAGAGGATTTCCCCTATTCTATGGCTGATTGTACCATGTACCTTGATTAGTATATTTACTTTCCCTGAAAAAGGAAAAGAAAATTAGTCCGGGGAAGAAGATTCACGTTCTCTCGTGTACACGAGTCTCATATACACACGTAGTCATCATCGGTGGCATATCAAACACAATAAGCTGCCGGACAATGGCTCCTTCTCGCGATGTACACGTCGGATTAGCTACGAGCCAAAGATGATTGGTGATTTGCTTCCTTCGCCGCCCCACCGGGCCACCACATCGTTCGTCCCGTCCAGTAGAAAGAGAGAAAAACAGATAAAGGGATTGCCCAGCCGCCATTCCCCATCCCCCGATTCCTATCCCTCTCCCTCGTCTTTCGCCACCGCCACCACCGGCAACCTCCCCACAGCCGCTGCCACCACCCACGCCCTCCCCCACGGCTGACGCTCCCACCCCTTCTCTCCTCCCTTTACCTTCTCGTCACCATCAAGGACCTCCTCCCCTCCCTCTCGCCCCAAATCGAGCAGCAGGTCTGGATCCGATGCAGGCTCAGATCCGGCACGCCCACAACCCTGGTTCCGTGTGAGGACGTCATGGACAAGATGTTCTGGCCCTGGTGATGCAGCCACTGACAAGGTGCCCTCCCCTTCTCTTCTCTCTCTGTGTGTGTGCGCGGGTGTGCGTGTGTGTTGGATTAGATTCGATTTGGAGTTGGTGCTCTGTTTTTGAAGCTCCTTCTCTTCTTTGTTGCAGGAGAACATCTGTCTATCTCTCTGTGCTGAATCAAGTTGGTGCTGCTGCAACCCCCCCCCCCCCCCCCCCCCAACAAGCAGCCCCAACCCTAGCCCTTCCTTCCATGATGACTAGGAGGTGCAGCACATGTACGAATCCTTCCTCTACTCCCCTTCTCTAGTTTTCCTCATCCCCTCTCTCTTTATATCTTCTCTAAAAGTAGTCCCTATTTTGGCAAGATGAGGGAACTAATGGAAGTCCAAATAGCAATCCAGATCCGGCTAGTGATCAACAAAACTATGCATATCCGGCTAGTGATCAACAAACCTATGCAAATCCGCCAAGTGACCAACAAAACTATACATATCCGGCTACGATACTATGAATATCCGGCTAGTGATCAACAAAACTATGCATATCCGACTAGTGATCAGCGAAGATATGCATATCAGGCCAAATGAACTTACTTTCTCGGTGATTTTCGCACCACTAGGCCATCTTGCGATGAGATACTTCAAGTGAACGCAATACTTCGAGACGGCCTCTTGGATTGTGTACCATCGATGGTTGAGGGACTTTGATTCATGGTTGCGGATGACCGCGCCGGAGTAGGGCGTGAAATGCTTGTGTTCGTGGAACCATGTGTGAATATTCGCCCAAAACGTTGTGCCCTTTTGCTCCATGCCATGGATCGGATCGAGGCTATAGTGGCCAACCATGCATCGCACAACAGCTCGTCCTCCCGCCTGTTGACGCTTTCTCGTCTACCCCTCTTCTTCGGATCACCGGTTAAATCATCCGGATCATCGTACTTGCCGTCCACCTCCTCCTCCTCTCCTCCTGCTATCCGGAGGCCCAATCCTGTTGTTGTGTGCCTGTGCCGGTCTGGGTTTAGCCCAGCTGCTGTGTGCCTGTGCCAATCTGGGTGTAGTTGCCGGACTGGGTGGGATCTGAGTCTTCGACCTGCCCATCCTCATAGCCTCCTCCTCCTCCGACTCCGTCATGGATGATGTCGAACATCTCCCTGTCCGCGTCGTCGTACGCTGACTCCCCTGCTTTAGGCATAGCAGTGAACAGTGTGCGGGTACCCCTCTGCTCCCCGCCCGTCGTCCGTGCCTGGACAAGCTGCGGCGAAGAACACTCCGAGAGGAGCAGCAGCGCCGCATTTACGTCGATGATGTAAGGCAATTGCCCGGCGGCAGTTGCCGTTGACTGCCTATCGAGCTGCTTGGCACCGTAGAAGTACGGAGCCTTGTAATGCTCCGGCCATGGAGGTGTCTTTACGGTGGGTGACACCATCGGGGCACCGCGACCAAGGCCACGGCCTCCACCCCGTCCACCTTCTTCGTCTTGAGCTTCTCCTCCTTTGCGGCCTTGGATTTGACATGGTGAATTTGACGCGTTGCCGAGTTGATCTTCCGGGCGAGCGTGATGCTAGGATCCTCCTGCACCTCCACCGCCTCCATCTTTGGCAGGCTATCCTTCGGTTCCATGCGTCGGCGGCGGGAAGGAAGAAGAGAGTGGGAGAAAAGGGCGGGAATTGGATGGAGAATGACGGGATGGAAGAACATAGTGGGGATTTTGCCGTGGAAACAGGGTGTGCAGCTACAGAAGCGTGGGCTCCGCCTTCCTTTTGGATGGGCCAGTGGTGTCGCGTCCGACCTGTTTCGTGTCGGGACTCCCGCAAAGCCCCCCCACCCCCCCGCGTTTGGTTTTGGTTTGCGGGAAAATCGTGGTCCGGACTGCTCCGCAGACCGATGGGGGTCGGTGTTGGATGGCTTTCGAGATCCAGAAAGCTACATCAGAACGGATACGGGCGGTTTGAGGGTCCGCGTTGGAGATGCCCTAATGCAGCCTGCATGGTTACAGAGACTGCATGCGGCGGAAGCTGTAACAAGCGCCAATTGAGTTTTCTTATTTCCAAATTGTTCAAAAAGGTTAAATAATCATCTAACGGAAAATGGTAGACTAAATCACGTTGTTACTGCTACATTACAGACAATCTCCGGTTCAAAGAACCACTTGGAAGACTAGTTCTGGAATCTCGTGGAATGTTTACTCCACCATCTGCCTCACATTTCCGTGTTACAATAACTTGTACTTTGAATGCCAATAGAAAGGGTCCTTGTATTGGGAGGTCTAATTTTAATCTTACATACATTTGACTCTGCAACATTTGACAGCAATCAGCAAACAATATCTGAGGAAACAATGAAGATGAAACAAGCTAATATGGCCCGCAAAAAAAAAAGAATCAAGCTAATATATCTGGTGAAATTCTAGAAGAAAAATCAGGAGGGCATAGTAATACAGCAACACTCGGTAAAGGACTTGGTTTTTATATTCATCAATCAAAATATGATATGCAATACAATTAATGGATTTTAAAATAACCCTTTGAATATGTACATCAGGTACTGCAGATGAGAGCAATGGCGAATCAAACAAGCAACTCAACAGTGAATTCTTGTCCAAGCAAGAAAGGAATGATCCTCCCTTTTACACATCTCTCCATCATATTCAAAGATATAAGATATATATTGTGTAGACGTGCCAGAGGTATATATTCTTGATGCAAATATTAACATTCTGGCTTACTCGTTTCTGTCCGTGTTTAATGTTGTGTGGATAATGATAACCATCCATGGGTACATACCGTAAGACAAAAATGAGTAAAATTTGTGCCACAACAAACTTTATGATTATTATTTCAGATAAGAGTAAAACTAATCACGGACATTATCATTATTATGATTTCTCGCAGATAAAAACAAACATTATGCTAATTACGGACATCATATGGTGCAACCAAGGCGGTGTTGAGGTTGAACAGAATGCGCAGCCTCTCGTTATCACTGAGCAGCGCCTCCGCCCCTGGCACATTTTCAAGATCAGTTTGGCACTCTATGGCAGTGTCGCCGGCGATATCCACACATCGGGGCAGACGCAAGGAGTGCAGGTCGCCCTTGTCACCTTGGTGATCCTTAATCATGGCTTGGCAGATGTTGAGCGTGCTCATCACGTTCTCATATTGCACCTCACAAATACTGAGAGCGTACATCGTCGCCGTGCCTTTCTTGGCGTTTTGCAGCATTTTCTTGACCTTGACGCCAGCATCAGTGACACGGCCCTTAAGGATGTCGATGGAGACGAGCATCAAGCCAGGGAGGTCTTTAGCCTCGGCGCTCCGATTGTCCGACTGGAGGGTCGACAAACATAACTCCTGTGTGACAGCGGGGTCTTCGCTCTCGCGCGAGGCGTTCTTGCACGCTTCCACTACGAGGCTTGTCGCCTTAGGTTTGCCACCGCCAGATCCGCCGGCTTGAGTAGTGATGGCACTGAAAAGGAGCATGAAGACGATCACGGAGAAGACGATGGAGGTCGGCGGTATTGTTGCCATTGCTAGAAGGCTAGATACAAGCCTTAAACTGTCCTTAAGCAGAGGGAGATAGATTGAAATGGATAGGGAAGGGTCTGTATTGTAGAGATGGATGGATGGATGGATGGAGGAGTTCGTGAGGTTGAGTTTTATTTATAGTGCGTGCGGTGAGAATTCATAAATGCAGTATGCCGCTTGATCATGGATATGCATATTAATTAGTGTCCAGTCTCTGCACATTTTGCACCTCCAAGTAATAATGCCCTTTATATTCACAAATACGATTGATGCTCATTTCATATTTTCATTTATTAATGCACATGAAGCTTCCATAGATTGATCCTTTAATGTAACATAGCTTGAACATGGATATCCAAATGATGAGTGTCCGTAGAATGCACAAGGATATATTGGTGTTCATTTTGCATCTCATCGTATTAATGCTCTCTATGTTCCACAAATACACAGATACTCATTTTAGATCTTCTCATAGTAACACATATAACATCCATAGACTCATTAATGCAAAACAACTTGATCATGGATATCCAAGATGGATCTCATCCATATAGATTCATCATTGCAACGAAACATCTAACATCTAACATGGAGATATCATCCATAGATTCATTATTGCAACATAGCTTGATCATGGATATCCAAATGATGAGTCTCTGTAGAATGCACAAAGATATATTGGTGCTCATTTTGTATCTCAGGGTATTAATGCACTCTATATTCCATCAATAACCATATGCTCATTTTAAATCTTCTCACAGTAATACACACCTAACTTCCAAATACTAAGTTCCCTAGATTTGGAGCGTCCTGGTGCGTCAGTGGCTATGGGGTTGCCATGCCTGTAAGGGTGTGTGTCGATGGTTGAGAGTAACACACACCTAGCCGTAATGGGCTGCCGGTTTTCCGGTTTTGGGAAGGTATTGTCTGACCTAAGTTTTTATTTGTTTTCAGTTTATGCTTTTAAAGTAATTTTTATATTGTTTTTCTTTCTTTGTTTGATTATTATTATCATTATTATTTTAAATTTCAATTTTTCACATTTTTATTCATGAATAACCTTTCTAGATTAAGGGCCGCCTGGTGCATCGAAGGCTATGAAGGTGGCTATGGGTCCCGCCTGGAAGGGAAGTGTCTGTGTTGCTTGTTGAAAGTAACACACATACCTAGCTGAAATGGACCGACGGTTTTCCCGTTTTGAGAGGGTGTTGCTTGGTGTTTTGTTTTCTTTATTTTCTTGTGTTTTGCTACTATTTTTAATAGTTTTTCATTTCTATATTTTCCATTTTATTTTTTATTTTTCATTTTTTTTCATTTTTCTTCCCTTTTTATTTTTTCGTGTTTTAATTCATGAATGTTTATTAAAATTCTTGGAAATTTTAAAAGTTTCAATTATTTTTAAAATCCATGATCATTTTTTAAAATGAATGAACACTTTTGAATTCATGAATATCTCTAAAGTTAATTAACATTTTTACAGTCTATGAAATCTTTGAAATTTGTGATCCTTTTTCAAATTTGTGAACATTGTTTGGAATTCAAGAATATTTTTGTAACTTTGTGAACATTTTTAAAAATTAATGTTTTTTAATTAACAACATTTTTTAAAACCCAAGAACTTTTTGAATCCATGACCACTTTTTATTTAGCAAACTTTTTCAAATAAGAAAATGATAGCTGGCTTTTCTAAGCTAGCAGTAAGCACTATTCTCATCATATTTTTCCCATGGTGTTTTTGGGGGGAGACTCTCAAGATCATACACAAGATTTCTCGAGATGAACAACGTATATACAAGAAGTCTTCAATGATGGATTATTCAAGAAGCGGTGCCGTACAAGGGGGAGTGTTAGAAATAGAATTAGCACATGGGGTTTAGTCATTAACATGTGGTAGTTAGTGAACTGTCATTAGTCTAACCGGTGTGTTCAACACCGAACCGACGCATGTGTACGTACGGACGCATCTTTTCCTTCTCTCTCAAAACTGTAACTGACGCCTTTTCTAGGTGTCTCTTCATCTTGTATATATAGTTCAAAGATCAACGAAATCAGTGGCTGTTGGATCATTCGTTTCTCTCATTTTTCATCATCACATATCAGAGCAAACACATGTCTAAAAAAAAACACCTACAAGTCACCAAATTTGCATCGACTGCTAAAATGTAGCAGCCCAACGAACATTTAGACAAGTCTAACTTGACCAGCTCCATAAACGGCAGTATCATGAACATCTTCAATTCTAGTTATTGCATTCTACATACAGGGGCGGAGCCAGGATAAAAACTAAGAGGGGGAAAAGATTTGTTGAAACTTTTGTTTGACGGAAGATGTGTACGTATTTTTTCTTGTGGGGAGATGTGTCAAATTTTTTTTGGCAGGAGTTATGTAGAAACTTCTTTTTCCCGTGGGGGGGGGGGGGGGGGGGGGGTCCGATTTCTTTTTGCAGGGAAATGTGTAGAAACTCATGGCTACATCATTTACAAACATTGGTCACAAAAATATTCATACAATGACTAAGAAACAAAATCTTACATTTTCTTGTAAGATAATTTTATCACACGGAAATATTTCAGTTCATCGCAAAAATCAAATAAACCAACCATTAATATTCTGTTCTTCCCTTTCTCTTCTCAACACACCATTTAGAGTGGTGGAGAGAACCCACTATATAAAGAGGTCCAACTCTTCCTCAACTAGCGGTGTGGGACTAAATTTTAGTACCACCTCTTGCCATTTTATTCATGGGCCACCATTTGAGATTTCAGAAATTGCTATGGGCCTAGCCCATTATTTCTAACACTGCACGTCACGAATAATGGAGTTACCATCGACTGTGACAACATGATGCTACTACTATATTACAACATGGAAGGAGTAGTCACAGGCGTCGATGAATAAATGCATAGGAGGATAGTGTGTGGAGATATTATTTGTATGCTATAATTGTCCATAGAGGAAAGGAATTACCTGTTCGGAAAAGGTAATTTGGTTTATTCATTGCTGATTTGGGAAATCAAGCTTAATGTGATGCATTGAAGGGTAACAAGTTTCATTTTTTCATTCCTTTAGCTGGAACATTTCAGATATGCTAAAGATATGTAATTATTGTGCAATGCTTATAAAAATGAATAAATATTTCTTGGCCGAATTAGAAATAGCTAGTTCTTACTCAAGAATATTAGCCGTCGAATGAATATCTTCTCATCGCTTCATACTTACGGTCTTAAACACATCTTAGTGCCTCGACTGGATAGCTCTTAATCGTCCACTTCGAAATTGCTAAATAGCAAAACATATGAAACAATCTAAAATCATTTCTAGCATATTCTTAATCTAAAAACTTAAAAGCTGACAGTTTTTTTATATGGAAGTTATTTACATGTTGCGTCATGATGAAAATTTTAATATACTAGCCTGTGCGGATGCACGGGTTGATGACTAGTTAGTTTAATTCGTAGTAATCAAGTTAATTTCAGCATATAACAGCACGGGTCTAAGCATAGATCGTATATTCAAGATTCACGCCGTCATAAATCAAATAAAAAAGAGCTTGTGATCGGAAAATTTTGCGTACCTCCTTGTCCAGCCAGACGTCGCCTCATCGGCACACACAGGACCTCCTGAATCTCTGACCACTGCATCGTCCTGTCCAGCCAGCAGCTTTTTTATTTTTTTTGTGAAGTAAAAGAGTTTTTATTCCATGTGATCAGAGTTACACTGAGCTGGCAGGTCGGTCGGAGTCCTTCTTTCGAAACAATATGGGCCCCCGTACCCCCCGCATCGCCTCCCCGAGCGGGGCGACCGGGGCGGCCCTTCCTCCCCTCGCTGTCCAGAGCTCCGCCCCCGCTCCCCCTCCCGCCGCTGCCGCCGGCTGGCGCGGCCGGGCGTTGCCCGCGCGGCGCCATTGCAAGGCCGGCGGTGGCGGCCCCCTTCCTCTACCTGTCGCGGAAACCCGGCTTGGGCGGGTGTGCTCCGGTGTCGGTGTGCCTCGGCGAGCGGCACTCCAGTGCAAATCGGGCGGTGGCGAGGCGACGGCGCGGCCCCTTGGCGGGGTTGGCGGGGTTGACCGGCGGCGCCCTACAAGCCTAGATCTGGACCCGACGTGGGTCAGGGCGGGCCGAATTGGACTCCGGCGGGTCGCTTCCGGCTGGTCTGGCGAGCTACGGGCGAGGGGGGGGGGGGGCTACTATGCTGCGTTTGCTGCAGCGCGGCGGTGGGAGCTTAGCGGGCCCGATCTGGGCCTGGCTGGGCAGTTGGCCTGGCGTGCTCCTTCTCCTGCGTCCGGTCTGCTACCGCCTGAGCCAGTGGAGGTTGTCCCCTCCCACGTGGCTGCCGTACTGCCGGTCCCTGTCTACGGTGGCTTCGTTTTGGTCCGGCCGGCCTCGCAGCGTTTGCCGTGGTGAGACGACGGTGGTGTCCTTGTGACTGTGTTGGCGCATGTTGGTGGGCGGTAGGCATGGTGGAGCCGACGGTTGGTCCTGGGTTGTAGGTGTGAGGGGTCGGGAGATATCTCTGTCGGGTCTGGCTGGCACCGACGCGGTCACGCCTATGGGCGCCGCCACCCTTCTTGAAGGGTGTCGGTTGTACCTCTCCCCCACTCCCCTCCTTGTATCGGGAGAAATCCTAGGGCTCGTCCGGGCAGCAGCGTCGTCGTCGTCCCAGTCCTTCTTGAAGGTGTTGCTTGGTACGCGGCAATTCGGTGGCATAGGAGTGTGGTGGAATTCTCCGGTGGGCGCGGTGGTTGCGGGATACTACAGCTTTTGTTGATCCGGTGCTGCTGGCATTTTTTCTCTTGTTTTTCTCTTGATTTCTCTTTTGGCTTGATTGTGTTGTTTGCCCCAGCGATGAACTCAATGTTGTATCGGGTGGTTGCTATATTAATATAGCGGGGTGAAAGCCTATTTCGAGAGACAGTGAGATGGCAGAAGCTCAGCAATACAAGGAGGGCAATTATGTAGCCAACAAGCTGTGCTACACTCTAATCTCCCGTAGTTTGCCAGACGGTCAGCCAGCAGCTTCACAGCGCACAGATAAGCAGGACCTACACACTTTGGTTCAACTATGCAGGCACGAGTTATTAAATGTGAGCTGGCCCAGTTAAAAGGAGGTCGTGTGCACACTAGCAGCCAGCCCGACGCATCTATGGGCCATTCACGTAGAGCCGGCTCGGATGTCTCAAAAAAAAAAAAAACGTAGAGCCTGCTCATTATAGGCTATGGGCAAAATATGGGGCCGTCTGCGTACCGTGTGCGCAATTGATCTTGTTCCCATAGTATGGCGACATGCATTTAGCACAGAACTTGTTGGTCCGTCTGCATACCGTATGCATCATGCGTATATATAGATGGATCAAATTGACAAACTCCACGCTGGCAGCTTTGGATCGCATCTAACAGCAAGAGCCGATGGGTATATCCGTATATATCGTAAGGCAAAAATGAGTAAAATTTGTGCCACACCACAACAAACGTTATGATTATTTATTATTTCAAATAAGAGTAAAACTGATGTCACATCTACATCTTTTCCCGGTCGCAGATAAAAACAAACATTATACTAATCTAATCACTTGACATCATATAGTGCAACCAAGGCCATGTTGAGGTTGACCGTAATGCGCAGCCCATCGTTTTCACTGAGCAGCGCCTCCGCCCCTCGCACATCTGGAAGCTCAAATCGGCACTCTTGGACATTGTAGTCGGTCATATACACACAGTGGTACAGCCGACGGAAGGACAGCAGGTCGCCCTTGTCCCCTTGGTGATCCTTAATCATGGCTTGGCAGATGTTGAGCCTGCTCACCATCTTCTCATATTCCACCTCACAAATATTGAGAGCATACATCGTCACCGTGCCTTTCTTGGCATTTTGCAGCATTTTCTTCACCTTGACGCCAGCATCAGTGACACGGCCCTTAATGATGTCGATGGAGACGAACACCAAGCCAGGGAGGTCTTTGGCCTCGGCGCTCCGATTGTCCGACTGGAGGGTCGACAAACAGAATTCCTGTGTGACACCGATGTCTTCGTTCCCGTCCGAGGCGTTCTTGCACGCTTCCACTACGAGCCTTGCCGCCTTAGGTTTGCCACCGCCAGAGCCGCCGGCTTGAGTAGTGATGGCACTGGAAAGGAGCAGGAAGACGATCACGGAGAAAACGATGGAGGTCTGCGCCATTGTTGCCATTGCTAGAAGGATAGGTAGAAGCCTTGAACTGTACTGAAGCAGAGGGAGATAGAGTGAAATGGATAGATAGGGAAGGGTGTGTATTGTAGAGATGGATGGATGGAGGTCTTCATGAGGCTGAGTTTTATTTATAGTGTGTGCAGTGAGAATTCATAAATGCAGTACGCCCGTTTGATCATGGATATGCATATTAATTAGTGTCCAATATGTGCACAATTTGCACCTCCCGGTAATAATGCCCTTTATATTCACAAATACGATTGATGCTCATTTCAGATATTCTCTTATTAATACACATGTAGCTTCCATACATTTATTAATGTAACATAGCTTGATCATGGATATCCAAATGATGAGTGTCCATAGAATGCACAAGGATATATTGGTGCTCATTTTGGATCTCATCCTATTAATGCTCTCTATATATGTTCCACAAATACACAGATGCTCATTTTAGATCTTCTCGTAGTAATACACATCTAACTTCCATAGATTCATTAATGCAATACAACTTTATCATGGATATCCAAGATGGATCTCATCCATAGATTCATTAATGCAACACAACATCTAACATCTAGCATGGATCTCATCCACAAATTCATTAATGTAACATAGCTTGATCATTGATATCCAAATGATGAGTGTCCGTAGAATACACAAGGATATATTGGTGCTCATTTTGGATCTCATGGTATCAATCTATGTTCCATAAATACACATATGCTCATTTTAGATCTTAACGTAGTAATACACATCTAACTTCCATATACTAAGCTCCCAAGATTTGGAGCGTATTGGTGCGTCAGTAGCCATGGGGTCGGTATGGACCCCTCCTGTAAGGTTGTGTGTCGCTGGAGAGTAACATACACCTAGCCCTAATGGGCTGCCGGTTTTGAGAAGGTATTGCATGTTTTATGTTTTTCTTTCTTTTCTATTGTTATGCTTTTAAGAATATATATATATATATATATATATATATATATATATATATATATATATATATTGTTTTTTCTTTGTTTGTTTGATTATTAGTATTATTATTTTCAATTTTATCTTTTCACATCTTTATTTATGAATAAGCTTTCTAGATTTAGAGCGGCCTGGTGCATCGAGGGCTGTGAGGGTGGCTATGGGCCCTGCTTGTAAGGGTGTGTGTTGCTGGTTGAAAGTAACGCACACCTAGCCGAAATAGACCGACCGTTTTTCCCGGTTTTGGGAAGGTGTTGCTTGTTTTTTTTGTTTTTTCTATTTTTTGTGTTATGCTACTGTTGTTAATAATTTTTCATTTCTATTTTTTCCTTCTTATTTTTTTCTATTTTTTGTTTCATTTTTATTTCTTCCCTCTTTGTTTTTCTCCATAATTTAATTCGTGAATGTTTATTAAAATTCCCGAACGATTTAAAATGTTGGATTTTAATAAAAAATTAATGAACACTTTTTAATTCATAAATAATTCTAAAGTTCATGAACATTTTTACAGTCTGTGAAATCTTCTAAATTTGCGGACCTTTTTTGAAATTTGTGAATATTGTTTGGAATTCAAGAATATTTTTTTAACTTCGTGAACATTGTTTTCTCAACGGTGGCAATGGCCAGATCAGGAGCAACTGCACTGATCAATCAGGGGGGGGGGGATAGAATGAGATCAACATATCAGGTGAGATCTTGCGATCTAGCTACATGAGCCACTAGATTTGGAGCCGATGGTACAGATCGAGAAAGGTGGGATGCGGTGGACATTTTGCATGAACCTTCTTATCGTACGGAAATATCGCAGGCAGAGCTGTACGCCTGTACCCCAAACCTATCCTCTCTCTGCTGGACCAGCGCGCACCGCCGGAGTGCAGCACGCCAGCATCTATGGATTTGTTTAAGGTTTTTGATTTATGGAGCCGTCACCGAAGCTTCAGTCGACTGTTTCCTTCTTCCTTTTGTTAAACACTCTTCTAATCTGCTGTTCTTCACCTAATTCAAAAATATATGTGATGAATCTCAAATGACAATTCTTTCTTCCAGCCCACTGTTAGCACTGAAAGCTGTACCAACCCACTGAAAACATCAAGTCAGCAGAAAATGTAGTAGTTATATTTACAACATACACGTCAGCGATGCAATGGCTAACATATAATTAGCACATTGAACCAGTATTTCAACTCATTACTCAGTACTTCGTCTGTTTACACAGGGACTACATGTTAGCTAACATGTAACAAGAGGAACAGCCATCCCATAGTATCTTTGATAACATATAGTAGTCAGAGATGCAATGGCTAACATATACTTAGCCTGATAATTTTACACAAACACTTTCATTTTTTTTTCAGACAAGTACAAGCGTCATGCAACACAACTTCCTGGCATGAGCTGCAAGTGCGTGGAACCCGTACAGTAACCCCTATTTGATCTTCTTCAACCCTGCCTTCTTGTCATTGTCTCTATGGCCCTTAATTCTCGAGCATGTACCCCTTGCATTGACGTTAGTCGGTGTTAGGATGTCAACCTGGGTGGGGATAGTGCTACCAACGAATGATTCTTGCCCTTCTTCTGTAGTCTGAGATGCAACGGGGGCAGATTGCAAGATAGCAGATTCGAGATTGCACAAACCCGTATTCAGTAAGTCAAGTCCTCCGCTCGATTTTTTAGCACATCGAATGGTATCCTCTAATTTGTTCCGTGCATCTAAGGCGAGAACTTCTCAGGAACCTTCCTCATAATGTGCCACATACACAAGCGGTGCACGGTATTAGGTAGAAGTTCCTCAATAGCATTCCTCATGCTACCACACTCATCTGTTATGATAACGCCGGGTGCAACCCCACCCATGCATTTAAGAAATACATCAAACAACCAGATGTAGTCCTTGGCCGTCTCATTGAGTAAGAATCCAGCAGCAAGAAATACACTTTGCATATGATGGTTGATACCAGTGAAAGGCGCAAAAATATAGTCGTATTGGTTAGTACTGTATGTAGAATCAAAGGACAACACATCATGGAAGTGGCAGTAGTTTTTCCTACTGGTTGGATCTGCCCAAAAGAAACGCAATAATGTACCAGTTTCATCAACTTCATACTCAAAGAAAAATCCAGGGTTGAGTTCCTTCAGTCTAACAAATTGGTCCACTAGCATTTGAGCATCGCAATTCTTGATTTATTTTTGTACATAGAATAATAATTCTGCAGGTCTTTCTTGCTGCATCCGACATATTGAAATCCCCCTGCATTCACATGAAGTAGCCTATATGATTGGGCTGGGCCAATGCTAGCTTTGTGGCAACCAAATAGTGCGTACTTCACCCTGTCACTTACTTTCCTATTCGACCTTATCAAGTGTTGCTTACTGGGAGACACTAGTTCGTGATTGTGGTGTTCGACCATTGAAGCTATCTTGTATTTTCCATTACCATCCCGATTGACATAAATGTGAGCTTCACATCCACACCTAGTTACTTTGACCTTGCAGCTTTTATATGAAGGATTTTTATCCAAGCAGTTAACAACGCACTTATCTTTTGAGGCCCGATATCCCTCCCTTGAGCATAAGAAACGCTTCCAATGAATTTCATTGGTCACCAACTTTTGCGCCCCGAGGCGGACACCAAATCCCACATGATGTGCATACTTCTTGTAAAATGCCTCCACAGCAGCAATATCATCAAATTGCATGCCTACGGCTGGTTTGAGTGTCTCATCACACACAGGTTTATATAATGAACCCTGCAAATCAAAATAACTTTTTTATTAAACACAACCTTCATAGTTGGGAAAGATTGAGCCTGGAGTATGGATGCAAGTTTTGTGAATTTTAACATGCCTGATAAATTCTAGACATTTGCATTCGTTGGTTTGTGAGTACTATATAACATTTTCTCCACTGTGAGAAAAGTATTTATAAGATATTATGTGCTCACATCACAAGTATACACACAGAAATGCATGCGTCCATTATATTACAATCTGCATTATACTTACATCTACAGAAAAACATTGTCTCTTCTTGGGTGTAGAGAATTCATTACAAGGAAGCATAGTGGAATTAATCTCCGAAAAAGAGTGTGCATCACTTAATTCTGTCGCGACAAGGCTATTTACCGATCTGTAAGATATAGAAAGATTAGCAATTTTGATACTAAATTCACCTGAGATGGCTGGTACACTATACGGATTGGTCTGGCATGCCAAAAATGGCGAGGGTGAGTTCCCGCTAGTTTCCTCCATTTAGAAGAACAATTGCCTTCTCTTCTCTGCTTTCCTATCAAAAATTTGAATGGAGACACATATCACAAACTGGATACAGTCTGAAGGAAGTGCAGGCTACTGTGCTAAAAGGAGTGCTTCTAAAACTGAAGCAGCCCTATACTGAAATTTTTGATCCAAATATGTACTGAAAATTAGCATCCACTAAATTGATTGCATTACAAATTATAAGCAGCACAATCAAATGGAAATCTCTTGATTACAGTACATGGTAGCACGGACCAAAATTGGAGCAGTGCAACCACGTTCTAATGTGGGATGCTTTGGACATACAGTACTAGTTTTCTGTGTGAAAAAACTGTAATTACTACTAACCTGCCTCCCTTTAGAGTAATGAACAGTAGATGTTGTGGCGCCGACAAGACTCCACTGCCGTTGCTAGTCCCCCAATATCACCACCAGAACAAGCATGGAATGGTGTTGTATGCCCGGGTACTCGTCGGCAATAGACAAGGAGATATGTGGGGAAGCAATTTCCTGGTTAGGGTTAAGAAGTGACTCGAACAAGGCCATCGCAGTCGATGGGAGGGGATGTCGTGGTCCAGAGGTGAGGCGGGAAAGATCTGGGTGGACAAGGCCACCGCCGCCGACCAGGGTATTTTGTGGTCCGGAGTGTGGGCGGGGAAGGGTTGGATGGCCACTAGTAGAAAACAGGGCATCAGTCCCGGTTCCAGAGGGCCTTTAGTCCCGGTTCTGCAACCGGGACTAAACAATCGGGACTAAAGGCCCCCACTTTTAGTCCCGGTTGGGTTACGAACCGGGACTAAAGGGGCTCCACGTGGCCGCTGCGTAGCGCTCAGGCAGGAGGACCTTTAGTCCCGGTTGGTAACACCAACCGGGACTAAAGGGCTCCACGTGGCCGCTGCGTAGCGCTCAGGCAGGAGGACCTCTAGTCCCGGTTGGTAACACCAACCGGGACTAGAAGGCAGCCACGCGTCAGCACCTGCCAGGCGCTAGGTGTTTTTTTTTGAAAGGAGGGGTTTAGGGGTTTTGGAGGGTTTAGGGGTTTCATATTGTGTTTCCTCTTTTCTTTTTGTATTTACCATTCAATTCCTTTACATTTAGGGTTTTCATTTTCATTTTATGCTTTTCATTCAACTCGAGGCTAGCTACTACATAAAGCAATGAAGGAACCATTACACAACATCGTCATGATCAATATATAGAGAGAAGTGACCTCTCTTTCTCCGTGCTTGGTCGAACAACAAGTTTTCGTATATCTATTCGACGCTACTACATATAGTACACGTTCATGCATATATATAATATAACATCTCTTACGATCCCTAATATCTAATTACCACAATCGCTTTGCAAATCCCGATGGTATTCTCCGTCTGTAGGTATGACATGGTCAACAAAGAATCCCGCCAATTCCTCTTGAATTGCTCATATGCGATCAGTTGGTAGGAGTTCTTTCCGCTTCCGCCAGATCTAATTTAAAGAAGGGGGTCAATATATATATATATATATATATATGAATGAAACTCAACACAATTGATGGTAATAAAAAAAATGTGAATATTGTTTACGTACTTCAAATTGTTCTTCAGATCTGCCCCGCTCAGAGGTCTTTTGGCGAATGAACTCACAAACATAGTATCCACATAAATTATTCCCGGGTGCCTGCCACAAGCACTTTACGAGAATAGAGTTCAATCAAAATGATAATCAAGCATGATAATGGTATTGAAACTAGAATCAATGAGAGATGCGCGGAACTAACTAGTAGTACTTACTTTGGGGTGTGAAAATCGCAGCTCCTTTTTCCATTCACCCCTAACCTGGTTGGTGAACTTTTTCCAAACCCTACCCGGCAAAGAAAATGATTACTTGATATCAGGAAATGAACGAAAGTTGTCGATATGGTGCGATAATGATTGAACTTACTTCTGGAGCATTTGACTCATATCCGCCCACTCCTTAGGCTCTTTACGTCTCGAGTCCAAGACAATTACTAGTCCCACGTCAAGCTGAATGGCTAGCAGAATAAAGTGAAACCTGCGCACGCATAACTCATCAATTACACTTAACCTCGAGTAAGCGAAACAGAATGTGCACAAGACAGTAACACTCACTTGAAGTTGTAAGGAAATAGTATTTCCCTTTTGTTTTGTTGTCCAAGTAACGCCTTTAGCAAGATTTTCTCTGTATCATCGGGGTATTTTTGTACCGTAAATTCATTTACGGTATTTGGGTTAATGAACCCAATGTCATAGATTTTTCCTCTGCATTCGCGGATCTTCAATCTGCATAGTATAGTGTGAGGATAATTATACATGCAATGAACGAGCTGAGCTAGAGACTTAA
This sequence comes from Elymus sibiricus, assembly GCA_039707655.1. Lineage (NCBI taxonomy): Eukaryota > Viridiplantae > Streptophyta > Magnoliopsida > Poales > Poaceae > Elymus > Elymus sibiricus. Next base: position 516,146,558 of record CM077672.1, on the reverse strand, counting down.
TTACAGAAAATACTTACAGACAATAGCAACTGACGATAGTTTTGTCGAGGGCATCTTGATTGTATAACTGAAATAATTCTTCAAATTCAATGTACAACGCCTCGACTCCATTGAAGTAGTGCTCATCTTTAATTCCCACGAAGATACTGTCGGTCCCTTCCTTGCAGGCTTTCAAGTATTAGTCATGCAATCTTCGCATCATCGTTGATAGATGCGGGAGCTGCTCAGGTCTGACGAGAGGCTTCCCGTGCTCGTATCTAAAGGCTACCTCAGCCATTTTGAACTGTACCTCATCGCCTAAGTAATCAGCAAGAGTGTAACCAGGATGAGCGGCCGCTACCCCCGGATCATTAGCGATATCGGGAAACACCTTGAGCGGGGGGCATGATTGTTTTTCCTGTTCGCCGAGCTGGGGAATTGTTTCCCCACTTCTTGCAGCACTGCTAGTACTTCCCGACCTTTTCACTTCATGAAATTTCTTTACAATACAGCAGTCATAGTGTGAGAGCAGCGGAGTCGGTGGTGGTCGCTTAAGGGCATCCAGACAGCGCTTCGCTTTTACCGAATCTATTTTCTCCTTTGGATCTAGACGTTTCGGTGCAAGCTGGCGTTTCACATCGGCAGCCACGATCTTGTTGTTTTCCTCCTCAGTCATGTCGTGTGGTAACTTGGCAGGAGCCTTCTTGACGCTTGGACCTGCTCTGGATTTCTTCGTTGTTGTACTGCTAGCCGCCGGAGCGGCGGCGGATCTCTTCCGCCGTTGCTGAGGAGGCGGAGTCAGCTGACGCAGCGGAGGAGGCGGAGTCCGCTGAGGCGGCGGAGGATTCTGCTGAGGGTCCTCCTCCGGCGGAGTCCGCTGACGTGGCGGAGACAGCTGAGGCGGCGAAGTGTTGTGACGCGGCGGAGACGACTGAGGCAGCGGAGATAGAGCTGGACTGTGAGGAGTCTGCTGAGGGGCCTCCTCCGGCTGAGTCTGCTGACGCGGCGTCCATTGTGGAAGCACGATGTATTCCTTTCTCCATAGAATGGCAGTCCTTACGGCATCTACCAGATGAGTCTTCCCTTGACCTATAGGGTACTCAAGCTCCAGCCCCTCGAATCCGTTGGTAACTTCATCCACCCCGACAATAGCAAAGCCATCTGGAATCGGATTGCAATGGAAAGTTCCATTAGGTCCAGGAGGTAAGACATAGCCGACCGCCACCTTCAAGGTTAGGTTCATGCATTTCGCCATTAGCTCACAATGTTCCCTCTCCGTGATATCATCCACGGTGTAGCGAGGAGCCGTGATATCAGGCCGAACGAGCTCCGTGGAAGCCACGCTGCTTTTCCGCTGAGATGGTGGGGTAGCTTCGTGGGCAGTATCGAATGAAGGATCTTCGTGCTGCTGAGATGGTGGGCCGGTAGCTCGCTGACTGGTAAGTGCCTCTAGTTTCTTCTCCTGCAACGCTAATCTATGTTCTACCTTCTGCATCCGGTCTGTTTCCTCTTTCTTTTTTCTCCCTCGGGTTCTATAACCAGTGCTGTCGGGAAACCCATGCACCCACGGAATGGAGCCTGATGTGCCTCGTGTTCGTCCAGGGTGTTCAGGATTCCCAAGGCCGCGTGACAGCACGTCCTTCTCTCTGTCGGGATGGAACCTCCCTTCCTGCACGTCCTTGATTGCTTCCTGAATCTTTGTGACGGGTGTTTCAAGTTGTTCTTTCGTGTAAACACACTTCCCTGTTTCTGGGTCCAAAGTTCCCCCATGCCCAAAGAACCAAGTCCTTGCCCGTTCGGGCCAGTTCGATGTCGCTGGTTGGATCCCTTTAGCAAGCAGGTCGTTCTCAGCTTTGTCCCACGTAGGCCGGGCAACCTTGTAGCCACCTGACCCCGTAACATGGTGATACTACTTCTTTGCAGTATTTAGCTTATTTGTCTGTGACCTGTTCTTAGCTTTCTCCGATTTCTTGTATGGCACAAATGCGGGCCAGTGATCTTTTATCTTTGCATATTGACCGGTGAATTCTGGAGTCTCGTCTTTCTCGACAAACTGTTCGTTCAATCTTTTCTTCCAGTTCTTGAATTGTTCTGCCATCTTCTTAAGAGCCCATTTTTTGACTTTTCGCTGTATAACTGGGTTATTTGGATCCTCCTCTGGCGGTGGGCTGAAATTTATCATGAGCGAGTTCCAAAGCTGATCTTTGCATCTATCGTCGACATAAGAAACTCCATCGTCCTTCTTCTTATTCCATTCTTGGATGCTAATCGGGACGCTGTCCCTAACAACAACTCCGCACTGATGTATAAATCGGTCTTGGGTCCGCTTGGGAACAGTCGGTTTGCCATCTGGATCGACTTCTTCGATCGTGAACCTTTCTTTCTCGCCCAACCTTTTCTTCGGGCTCTCTCCTGCCGGCCGGGCGCACACCACGGTCCCGACGGAGACTACATCTCATCTCTGGCTCCACTGCTGGCTCGGCAACAAACCGGCGCACCTCCATCAGTACATGGGGTGGGTCTTTATACCCGGTGCACCACACACACACCAGCACACGCACGCACACATCACCGGCCTGAACTCTCGGCCACTAACCCATACACACACGCACGTCACGCACGCACTAACTACCACTAAGCTAGCTACATGCACGGCGTCCATATCCATGCGCGCATCAATTCCTCAACGGCCGGCCACACGACCTGGTAGATATAGCATGCAGCTAACTAACTCCATGTACGACCCGGCCGGCCGCTCCACTCTCATGTCAAAGATTATGCCTAACAATAAGAGGAGGATAACCCGGATGCTCAAGAAGCTAGACTGGTCGTCTCGGAGTCAAGACATTCTGAACTTTCCTCCCTCCTTTGTAACCGTTGCGAACCGACATACACGACAGTGATGGCTTGGATTCTTTTTTTAGGAAGGCCATCATGACTGGCTTTATTAATTGAAAAGTAACAATACATCGTCTACGAGCTTAGCAACCAGGCAATCTGGAGACTCGTCCACCTAACAACTAGAAACCTTATTACAATAAAAGAAATTAGCTAGCACATGCGCCACTTGATTAGTTGATCGATAACAATGTTTAAAAATGACCTTCCCAATTGAGACTCCAACACACTCCGCGAATACTGCTGCAGCTGCATCCCACCATCTGTTTTGTCCATTGCAAAAGTTGATCACATTAAGAGAGTCCGATTCAGCCTCCACACATTGGAACCCCAAGCTGTTCACCAAACTTAGCCCATCCTTCATTGCCATAGCTTCCATAGTCATCACATCCGCTGCATGGTTAATGAATTTACATTGGGCTGCTAGGAACGAGTGATGGCTTGGATTCTACTTTGGGAGGGGGAGCACCAGGAGAAACTTTGGGACGAGAGGGGCCGAGGAGGAGTTTCTTCGAGAAGAGGGAAGGGTTGTGGACAAGCTGCGGTGGCAAAAGCGCTAGTCGGCGTTGGAAAAGAAAGGCAGGGTTAATGCTAGAGGAATTGTGAACATTGGAGCGGGCGGGGAAATTTAGACCTAAGGATTTGACGGACCATGGATGAGAAAGGAGAAGATCCAGAGTTATATGGTGATTTTGATTAGTACACGAAGCGTAACAAACCATGTAGTAAACCTTCTTCCCTAACTTGACTTCAGTTTACCAAACGTGGAGGTTGAGGTACCCAGATGGTTGACGTTAACAAAGCATACCCAAATTGTTGACTCTTTGTTGTGATGGAACCTACACTGCAAAATCGCAAGAGATATGAATGCATCGTTGAACTTAATTCAATGCAAAATCATGAGAGATGAATGCACCATGGACAAACTTGGTCTCAAACCCTGGTTAGGGTTTCTCTTTCCCTTGGCGGTTAGGGCATTAATCCCATCCAAGCTTCGCCGGCGAGCCCATTGATCAACCTCCCCTCTGCCTACCGCTCAGGCGGCCGGTGGTGGGTAGGGGGATCTCGGTGCCTCGGCCCCGGCCAGTACGTAGTTTAGGTTAGGGATTTTTCCTCGCAAGGGTGGCGTTCGAGCGGATGCCTTATCTTCGAGTTGGTCTTCCGGGTTCTGATCCTCCCCGAGTTCATCCATCATGGCGGAGTCGGCGGAGCTCCGACATAGATTCATGCCGTCTCCTTAGATTCTCGTCGTGCGTGCGCGACTGTGAGATTTGGTGTCAATCGCTTTAGAGCGATTCAAGGGTTCCATGGCGACGACTACAACTTTGGGCCGCCATGGACTAAAACAATTGTAAACATTATTTCGGCGACTGTAGTGGTCGTTCAGTGGTGCAGGATCTGATAGGTCGTCCAGTAGGTCCTTAGGGGCGTGCACGAAGTTATAGACAAGGTCAAGATAGCTCCGATAGGGGAGCCGTGACAGCTGCTTGTTTCGGCGACTGTAGTGGTCGTTCGGTGGTGCAGGATCCAAAACATAGTTTTTATTATGTTTGTGTTGCTTTGTACTTTCGACGAACATTTATAATAGATTTGGATCCTTTTTCGAAAAGAACAAAAAAGAGAAGGGGATGCACCATGGACTAAAACAATTGTAAACATTATTATGGAAATGGGCATAGGACTTGCACACGCATGAGGGAACACATAAAGAAAGAACAAAAATTGGTATTTTGTTGATAAAAGGTACTAAATGTGAACATGTGGGTGGCAATGTCCAAAGGACACCTCGGCCACAAAACTGTGACACCAAAGGATATGTTGTCAAACCAGAACCGCCTTCATCCTTTATCTTTACTCACTGTAAACCCTATAGTAGTATTCGGGAAAGGTATTGGAATCGGGCAACCGATCGGGCGTCGCTTGCTTGCTACTGGAGCTCCCCCTACGTTGCCATGTGTGCAGTCCGGGCCCACCCCACTGCATGCCCTCCGTCCTTTCACACGTTTTCCACTGCACAACTCTCTCGATCGCGACTAGCCTTCGTTCCTCTCCCTCGCGATCGACTTCCACCACATGCCCATCATCTCGCGCGATGATGGCTACCGCCAACCTTGGGCCAGTCTTTCCCGTGCACGGCCACGTTGTACAACGGGAGGAATGCGGCATGTATCACGCTACAAGGGCTGACGATGGCTGCTGCAAGCCGGAGGCCAACGCTTGCGCTCCTCCTCCTCACAGCTTTGACCGGCGGCGGTGTTGTGACTGCTGTTGTCCATGGCCGGCAACCCCCGCCCGCGCTGCTGGCAACCGGTGAGGTAGGAGCTGTCGCTCGACGGATGCTGTGACCGCTGATGCCGGCCGGGGGCACAACCACCACCACGGGGAGCAACAACCTTCGAGTCTGAAAATTTCACTCGCAAGGCTTCACAATACGACTCACGTGAAGGATCGCGGAGGAGGCGATGGCGTGCGATACACGGCTCCCAGGGGCGACGCGGTTCCGTTGTGACTACGTATCGGATCTCAACGCCGCGTTGCTGGAATTCCGGCCGGGTTTCCTTCTCCGGCGGGCGACGAGGCTGTCGCTGGTGAGCAGTGATGGGCGGACGGTCGACGCGAGAGGGTGGGCTGAGAAGGAAGAACTCGAGGCGACGCAGGTGGTGCACTTCCCGTGCCACATCGCGCGGGTTACGGCGACAAGGGAAGCGGGTTGGCACGATGCGAAGCCCGAGGTGAGTAATGGCGGTGAGTGCGCGGCGGGGATACTTAATACTCGAGATGCAATTCCCCTCGCCGCTGCCCCTGCCCATTCCCCTTCCTATCCTACTCACGCGAGGGATGCGCCTGAATACCGAGATCTGGAGAGTGATGACGACGAGAGAGCAGCAGATGGCGACGAGGTGATGATGGGGAGGCTGCAGGAGATCGACAGGTGGTTCCCCAAGGCGAAGGCGCTAAACGGCGCGGCGCACATGGTCAGGGGAAGGCTCGACGAGGAGGAGATTATGCGGTGCTTCCTCAACGGCGATCGCCAACCGGCGATGGGAGTGCTGCTCTGGGCGATGCTGGAGGCGGAGTCGCCGATCCCCGAGCAGCGACACAAGTGGCGGGTCTTCCGATCTCTGCGGTATCGCGGGATCCCGCCGCCGGCGCAGCCAAGGGAGGTGGTGATGGGGATCCCTGCTCCGGGGACACGGGCAGCACTCATCGAGATCGAAGAAGACGAGGAGGAGCCATGCCCGAGGAGAAGGACCGCGCGGATGGTGACGACACTGCCTCGCCGCTCACCGCGTTTCCCTCGCCGCTCGGCGAGGCTCCGAGCCCTCTCCCTCCAGCAGTAGGGATCTCTCCCACTGGCAATCGCTTCTGGTTGCTGGCAGGGGAGGACTCCGACGAGGAGGGGGAGATGGAAACTTCTTCAGATTCGTCAGGTAATAAAAATGCCGCTTCTAAGTACTTAGCTTCTACTGCACTGATTAGTGTAGATGAAGTTCATGATAAGAATTGGGGGAAAAATTTCGGAAGAACCGGGGGAACAATGTCAAAAGCTCCAGATCTCGTGATTACGAGGTTAGGAATGGGATTAGGGGGGAGATTGGATGTAATAAAAATATGTGGGGTGATTTATTTGGGAATGTAGAAATTACTAAAGTTTTTGATGCAAAAACTGTTCAAAATCATCTGAGACAGGGGGCTTTCCCGTCGATTACAAATTGGTTTGATGAAAATTCTGTTGATTTTGGTGATATTGTGATAATTGAGACTCCAATTGAAATTTTGAAGAATCAAAAGGATGTAAGAATGATGAAGAGGGGGCAAATGAATAACAGGAACTCCCAGATAGCTTTTGGGGGCCCGGTTGGGGATAAACTAGAAAATAAAGTTGATTTTGGCCCAAGGAGTGGGGAGAGTCCAGTACAAAAGCCCAATAAGGACACGTTAGGCCTAGGGGAGGATATAAATAAAGGCGAGAGAAGGGAGAGGAGACAGGCAGATGAAAACTTAGGGTTCCCACCCCAGCCGCCACTGGAGTTCGTAGGCATGGCTGGGAACTACAGAGGAGGTTTTGGTGGGGGGGGGGGGATTAACAGAGGTGGGGGAAGAAGTGGGAATTTCAACCCCAAAAGAAGCTACAATGGACATAATTATTATGATGAGAGATCCAGATTCAGTCATATAGACACTTCCAATTCGAGCCAGAACAGGGGAGGACATAACTCCTCTGATCTGGAAGGTGGAGGAAGAATTGGTGGTACTTCAAGGGGCAACCCGGTAGGTACACAATTTTGGAAGGAAAAAGTGGGACAGATAGAGATTAGTGGACCTGTTGAGGGTGGAGGAGAAGATAAATCTGGTAATGTGGGAAATGGACCTGTCAACAACACTGACCAGATTATGGGCTTGGATGTTGCTCAGCAGCAGAAATTGCTGGGAGCTTTGCTGTCACAACTGGCACAGAGCATGAATGCTGGTAATCCTGGAGTGACTACTCAAACAGGAAATGGAATAAGTTTGAATGGAGGCAAGAAAGCTGCAGAGCTAGGGAGAGAGAATGCTGATGGGAAACAAGCTGCAGAAGGAACAATTAAGGAAGCATACAAGATGAATGAAGTGAGGAAACAAGAGACAAAAGGAAATAATGCTCAAATATTTGGAGGAGATAAAAAGCAAGTGGATAGATTTGGCAAGCAGGTGTGTGGTAAGTGCAAGGATCCTGGGCATCTAACAAGAGATTGCAGAATTGGACATTGTCTCATTTGTGGCAGGGATAATCACATAACCAGAGAGTGTAATCTGTTGAAGCAAATGAAGCATGTACCTAAATATGTTGGATATGCTGCTAGGGGGTTGGGAGTTTTGCTAGTACAGAGTTTCAAAGATGTGTTTGCGGCTGATCATATTAACCCTTTGGCAGTGGTGATCATCAGGTCTGGGCAGATTAATGAGACTCAGTTTGTTCAGGCTTTCAGTGAAATGTTCAGTTGGGGATGGGAATGGAGAGTACATGAATATGGACATAATTGCTATATGATGAGATTTCCAAATAAAGCAAAGTTGATTGAGTTGGCCAAGTTCAATGATTTTAGTCTTTTAGATACTGGAGTAATCATCAAGGTGCAGGGCTGGACCTTAGACCATCAGGCAATAGGGAAAATGCATACTGCATGGGTGAAATTTGGTGATGTACCAGATTGCTTCAGACATTTTTTTGGAATGTGTGAAGTTGCTACTGTTGTGGGACCAGTGCTTGAAATAGATATGGATACCATAAATAATGAGAAAATTAGAGCCAAATGTGGGGTGAGGGATGTTGGGAAAATTCCTACACATGTGAAAATAACCTCACAAGAATTACTCATGTTCAGGATTGGAACTGAGCTGGAACAAGTAGTGGAGATGGGTTGGTACAAAGAAGACAAAAGGAAGGTGGAGGATGTTGCTGAAATAGAGGACAGAGAAGCAGACACTGAGAATAGAAAGAGAGTCAAAAAAGATGATCAATGCAGAAGCAATGTGGTGCTTGGGAGTCTGTCTTTGGCCCAGGTTGAGGAAATCAATACCAAGAATGCTGCATTGAAAAGCTCTGTTGAAGAAACAATGATGGTGATGATGAAAGAAGTGAAAGGTGAGAGGGCCCAGATGCAAAAAGAGATGGACATTATGTTCAGGAAAATCCAAAATTTGGAAGAAGATAAAATTAGACAGAATGCATTATGGGCAAAAGAAGAGAAGAGAATTGCTGAACTGATAAAGACACAAATAGAACTGGAGGAGAGAATAAACAAGCAACAAAAGGAGATACAACAGTTAATTGTGGATGCAGCTAATAGAGAACAATATGAGTTAGAGATGGCTGAGCTGGACGTTGAGGCTTATGAGAAAGAAAATCCAGAGAAGAAAACTGAATCAGAAACTGGAACTTACAATGAACCAACTGATTACAATGCTAGTCGGGATTCAACAGACAATTTTGGGGGAAGAATGGCAGCTATTCATGGCATGCAGGAAATGGAGAAAGCTGAGGATGACAAGGAAATGGAGGTGAAAAGAAGTCTCGGGAATAGGGGCAAGGAAGATCAGAAGGTTGAAGATATGGCTAAAAACAGAGCTGAAGAAAGAGACAACTATGGTAAGACTCATGACCCTAATACATCGAATCCTTCTTTATTATATATGAGTTCGTTAGTTGGGATTGATTTGGGATGCTCTATTGATATGATTGATAAGAATATGGAAGCTATCAGAAAAATGGAGATAGCTAGAAAAGATTTTTACATGCAAAATATAGCTCAAAGAGAGGAGGGGGATAAAACTTCCCATGGCACACCAGTGTTAATTGACACTGGAGATGCTACTATTGAGGAGATATGTTCTGATCTGGATAATTCTGATGCTGATATGAAAGAAGATCAGTACAAAAAACTGAGGGCCATTTTCTCAGGCAGAAAAAACAATAAGGAATGTTCACCTACTCTTAGTTGTGTGAAACATTCTGTGGGGGTTGGGGTGTTAAAAAGGAGGAATAAACAATACTTGAGTAACTGATTGTACAAAACAGAATAATGAGAGGTGTTTTTTGGAATGCTAGAGGGTTAGGCCAAGATCATAAGAGAAGATATGTAAGAGAAATGATTGTTGACCATAGATTAGATTTTATTGGGATCTCTGAAACAATTAAACAGCATTACACAAAAAATGAGCTGCATAACCTGTGTGGGGGAAAGAATTATGAGTGGCGCTGGAATCCTCCCAGAGGGATGTCTGGGGGGATTTTGATAGGAGTTAACAAAGATTACTTTGATATTTTACATACTGAAAATGGGGAATATTTTTTGAGGATATTGGTATTTGATAAGAATGCTAAATTCCATTGGAACTTGGTGAATGTATATGGTGATGCTCAAGCAAAAGGGAAAGCTGGATTCCTTGCTGAGTTAGCCAGAATGTATCATGACAATCCCATGCGATGTTTAGTGGGTGGAGATTTTAATATAACTAGACGGATGCCCCGCGCGTTGCTGCGGAATTTGTATTAAATAAAATTTGCACAATAAAATTTCGTTGAACTAATCAACCTAGCTAGTGTCTTGCGTTTCTCCTGTAGCAAGATAATTCGTTTAACCAACATTTGAAAAATAAATAAATGTGAATCTCACTGTATAAGTCCAAAATGGAGGAAAACGAAACAAAACATGTATGCCTCAATTTTCTTTCATGGAGCAACGTAGTGTGAGCTACACACATGGGTCCGTTTTCTTTCCGAATTAAAGAAAACATTATGCATCAGTTACTGCATGCATATTTGCATGCATGCGTTCAATTAATGCATGTGCTTGGTGGCGGCTCTCAAGATGTAGATCTGAGGGCTATTGTAGACTAATCTAATATATCTAATGGCTAAATTAATTTGGATGATGTGGCGCAAGGAGAAGGCAGAGAATTCCTAGTAGTGGGGGCTAGCTATTTAGATATAGTAGATAAGGAATGAAAAAGAAAAAAACAAACCTGTTCAGAATGAGTCTTGGAGTTTCATGTTTAATGCCATAATTGAACAAGCTGGGTTAAGGGAACTTCCACTTAATGGAAGGAATTTTACTTGGGCGAATAATCTGTCTGATCCTACATTTGAAAAGCTAGACAGAGTGTTGATGTGTCCTGAATGGGAAGAAAAATATCCCTTGTCAATATTAAATGCATTTGCCAGAGAGGTGTCTGATCATACACCCCTGTTTCTAGATACTGGTGAGCAGAACAAATCTGAGCCTATTTTTGTAGGAGATATGCCCTAGAGGCAGTAATATCAGTTACTTTGTATCTCCGAGTTTGTAATGAATGTTTATGTTCCATGCTATAACTGCAATGATTCTCGAGTCTACAATAACCACGAGGCTCGGAGGGAAACTCATGTGCACGTGTGGTATAATAAACGGTAAAATGTATTCCTAGTCTTGCCTCTAAGACTGGCTCAAGTATTGCATGGTGATCCTGTTTTCCTGATCATGGGCATGTCAATGCCGGCAATTTTGAGGGCACAATGTTAGTAGAACACTTGTGTTGAATCGACCCAAATTGATGTTATGCTATGAGATACATTCGTCACAAGTTAATGGTAATAACACAGAGATAGTTAATGTTTGCATAATTCCTTAGACCATGAGAGTATCGAGTTACTTCGTACTTGCTTCGTGAACTTTGGGGTTTGTTAAACGTCATCCGTAAATGGGTGGCTATTATGGCGGCTTACGGGTTCACGGAAAAGTATGACAGAAATGAGATAGCTCAAGATTGGGATTTGCTCCTCCGATGATGGAGAGATATTCTCGGGCCCTCTCGGTGTTACGGTATCCATCATCGTCTGGCCAGACACATTGTGATTTGATCACTGGGATACCGGAACACGGAAACGAGTAAAGAGAACAAAACCGGTAACGAGGTAACTTGCATAGTGGACAAGTTGTTGATCCACGGGGATGCATAAATCTCACCTCGGGTTTTGTAATATATCGTGAAGCAACAGGAATAGCACACGGCAACTGGAGGTTCACTCGAATATTCATTCGTGTGGGTATAGGGGTCAATATGGGTGTCCACGGCTCCGATGTTGATCATTGATCGGAAAGTGTTCCGGGTCATGTCTATACTTCACCGAACCTATAGGGTCACACGCTTAAGGGTCATCTATCTGCTGAATACTAGACGGGGAGTCTGAGAGAAAATCACCGAAAAAGTTTCGGACGAAACGGAAAAGTTCCGGAGAGAACACCGGAATAGTTCCGGTGAAACTGAAAAGTTGTTTCAGGGTATTCCATTAAGTCAAATTGGTTCCGGCACATGTCTGGAAATTCTTGGAGGGTGCCAGAATCGTTCTGGTAAATTCTGGAATTTTTCCGGAGAGAAAACCGAAAATGTTCCGGAGCAGCCGGAACCGCTATGATAGCTTTTCGCTGAAGAAAACATTGTTCTGAAATTGTTTCGGAACGCATTCAAAATTGTTTGTGTGGGTACTGGAATTGTTCTAGGCACAGAGAAATAATTTGGGATTTAACGGACGCAGAAAAATGTCTTCATGAATAGTGAAAGTGCTTTTTGAATATTTTTGGGAAAGCACCTTTTGGATATTTCGAAAAAGGCTTCTAGATGGACTTGGTGGCCAAGGAAGCCCCCCATGGGGGGCCCCCCAAGATGTGGCCGGCCAAGGGAGGTGGGGCTCCATGGAGCTCCACTTGCCACCCTTCTTTGCTTTATTCTTTTTGGAAAAGGCATAAAGTGGGGGCACTTTTGGTATTTGGGAATACCATCTTTACCCCTTGGCTATCCTATAAATAGAGGTGAGGGGGTAGCCCCATATGCTTCATCCTTGCTCTCATACACATGCCATTTGACTTGTCTGGCTTCTCTCTCCCTCCCACGAAATAGTTTCGTAGAGCCGAAAGGCTGTCTGGGTTCCAGCAGGAACTAGCTCTGGACGGCGAAGCCCTGCCGGATAGCTGACACCGTATGTGTGCAACCCCGTAGAGAGATTGTAGTTTTGATCTTTTGCCCGAGGGGCTATTTTCGAGTGTCCTCCCGAAGGGCTGTTCGAGTTACCGTTCGAGTTTCCGGCGTCCTCCCGAAGGGCTGTCCGGGTTACTGTTCGGGTTCCGAGGGTCCTCCCGAAGGGCAGTCCGCGACATCGTCCGGGGGACTGTCCGACCGCCTCCCGAAGGGCTGTCCGGAGTGGGAGTACATCCTTGCGGTTGGGAGGTTGTAAATCCTAGCTGCAGGGATCTGCACTGACGATCTACACCGACTCTTCTTCCGCTGCGCTTCGAGTCGGTACGGATCAGATCAAACCTTGTATGCAGTCTCCATAGAGATCCTGGGCGTGCTCGCTGTACCGAAATTTTTTGTTTTCTGTGGCGTTCCCCTACAATTTTTAGATATGAAAATTCCTGGGCTTTGAGAGAGGGATTTTAAGGAATTTGTATGTAAAATATGGAATGAAACATATAAAGGAGATTTGATGGAACAATGGCAACAAAGGTTCAGAAACCTGAGAAAGAAAACTAAAGGGTGGAACAAAAAATATTGATGCTTGGTACAGAAAAATCAAGATATATATATTAAGTAGATTAGATGAGATTGACAAGAAGGCTGAAAATTGTGGACTAGCAATAGAAGAGAGAATGGAACAGAGATACCTAAGAGAGCAACTTGAGAGGATCTTGAAACAGGAAGAGTTGAAATGGCTTCAGAGATATAAAGACAAAGAGATTACTCATGGAGATGGCAATACTAGATATTATCATGCCAATGTAAATGGAAGGAGAAGAAAAAATAGAATTACTTCTTTAGAACAGGAAGAAGGATTGATTGAAGGAGAGGAAAATTTAATGAAATACATTACAAACTTTTATAAAAATCTATTTGGTCATCCAGATGAAAGCCAGATATTTCTGACAGAACAAAAAATGAGAAAAATTACTCCTGAAGAAAGGGACAAACTAACTGCTCCCTTCTCTTTAGAAGAAATTCATGATGTAGTGTTTGGGATGAAAAAAAACAAAAGCCCTGGCCTAGCTGGGTTCCCAGCTGACTTTTACCAGGAGTTTTGGGACTTGGGACCTGGAAAAAAAATTGATGGGTTTGCAAATGGATTGATTGATATTTCTAGACTCAACTATGGGATCATTACTCTTATACCTAAAACCAAAGATGCTAAACAAATTCAGAAATTCAGACCGATTTGTCTGCTTAATGTGAGCTTTAAAATTATTACAAAGGTGCTCATGAACAGATTAATTAGATGTGTATCCAGTGTGATCTCCTTGACACAGACTGCCTTTGTTAAAGGGAGATATATCATGGAAGGAGTGGTGATTTTGCATGAGGCCTTGAACACAATACACACTAAGAAACAAAATGCCTTAGTTTTCAAGGTTGATTTTGAAAAAGCGTATGATAAAATTAAATGGCCCTTTGTGATACAGATGATGAAAATGAAGGGATTCTCTGACAAATGGTGTGATTGGGTAATGAAAACAATGAGAGGGGGACATGTTGGAATAAGAGTTAATGACCAGATTGGTCCATATTTCAGGACTTTTAAAGGGCTTAGACAGGGTGATGCTATGTCCCCACTACTTTTTGATTTAGCAGTTGATGCTTTGGCGGTTATGATGAAGAATGCTTTGGATCATGATATAGTCAAAGGGGTACTTGGGGACAATAGACATAAAGGAGTGAATATGCTGCAATATGCAGATGACACAATTTTCCTTTTGCAGGATGATATTGAAAGTGAAAGAAATTTAAAATTCATTTTATGTGCTTTTGAACAAATGTCTGGATTGAAAATAAATTTTCATAAAAGTGAATTGATGTTTGTACATAAACAGAAAATATATCAGGAAATTTTTACTTGCAAAATGGGGAGCCTTCCTATGAAATACTTAGGTATGCCAATCTCTGATGTAAGGATAAAAAATGCTGATTGGAGAGGTGTGACAGACACAATTGAAAAAAGATGTGAGTGCTGGCAAGGAAAATTGTTAGGATCGATTGCGGGTAGAATCACATTGGTGCAGGCGTGCCTGACCAATATCCCCCTCTTTATGATGTCCTTTTATCCTATGCCTAAAGGAATAGTTAAAAAAGCAGACTTTTATAGAGCCAGGCTGGTCTGGCAGGAGAATGAAAATGAAAGGAAATACCATTTAGTTAATTGGGACAACTGCTGCTTACCTAAAGATCTAGGAGGATTGGGGATTCTCAATCTAGAAATAATGAATATTGCTCTGCTAGCAAAATGGTTCTGGAAGCTCGAAAATGAAGAGGGGTTGTGGCAAACAGTTATCAACAACAAGTATGTGGGTGGAGAATGTTTATCTAAAATCAGTAAAAAAGTTGGTGACTCTCAGTTTTGGTCCAGCGTGGTTAGGGTTAAGGATCTCTTTTACAGATATGCTAAGAAGAAAATAGGTAATGGTAAAAATACCAGATTCTGGGAGGACATATGGGTAGATGACAAATCTCTTAAAGAAGCTTATCCAGACTATACGATATTAACTTTGATCACAATATTACTGTTTTTGATGCTATTCAAAAAGGGTGGAGTGGCTTCAGGTTTAGAAGAACCCTCCATGGAGAAACCTTGGGATTATGGAATAGCCTCAAATATAGATGTGAGGAAATTGAGATGGGGGAGGGAAAAGATAAAGTTATCTGGACCCTCACAGCCAATGGGCGATTCTCTGTTGGGTCTCTATATAGGAAATTGATTAATGATAAGATTAACTTCCCACAGAAATTTCTCTGGAAGGTTAAAGTGCCTGCGAAAATTAGAGTGTTTTTATGGTTGATTAACTGAAAAAGTATCCTGACTAGAGACTCTTTATTAAAAAGAGGATGGAAAGGGGAGAAGAAATGTGTGTTTTGTCATAAAGATGAATCTGTTGACCATTTATTTTTTACTTGTTCGGCAGCCTCTTTGATTTGGAGCTTGCTACAATGTGCTTTTGATTTGAGAAAAACTCCTTCTTCCATTAATGAATGCATGGGTCCCTGGATCAAAACTTTTGTGGGGGGAGATAGGAAACTGGTATTAGTTGGTATTTCTGCCCTGTTCTGGACATTGTGGAAATGCAGAAATGGGGTGGTTTTTGATAAAAAAAATATACTGATCCAATGATATTGATTAAACTAATGTGTCGATGGATTATGGATTGGTCTATTTTGCAGACAAAGGAGCCAAACAAAGGGGTGTTGGAGCTGGGCACAAAACTTCTAGAGCGAGTAGCAAGTGAAATATACAAGGCGTCTCAGGGATGGCGATTCAACGTGATGCGGGTGGATAGATGATGATGAAGCAAGCTGCATCCCCTGGAGCTTTTGCGTAGATGTGCTGCTGTAGACTGTAGGGTGTCCTACTGCTTCTTTTGGTCTGCAACCAGTTGATTTAGGGATGAACTAGTTTCTTGCGTTCGTGTTGTTGCTGAGGCTGATGGCCGATGTTTGGATGTTGCAGTTTGTTGCTTTTGCTTTCTAGTTTTTTATGTCACTGAACTTGTAGCGCATAAACTGAGATCTTATGGTTTCTCTAATGGAAATCGGAAGGGGGAGCCCTTCTTTTATTCAAAAAAAAAACAACCTTCGAGTCCGGGAGCTGCAAGCCTCGTGACACAAGACCCTTACCGTGGGGGATATTGCAACCGTGTTGATGGCTGGAGCTGCAGAGGGGCGACCGCCCATGACAACGACGACGAGCACAGTGATGTGACCGACAAGCATGGCGCTGCAATCGGCGAGCCGAGCTGGGACCGGCCAACCGCGGAGCTGGAATCGTGTGCAACAATAGATCCGGATATTTTTTTTGCAAAAAGTGATAAATCTAGTTTCTATAAATGTAATACAAGTTTTCTCAAAAATAAATAAATGTAATACAAGTTTTTATATGGTGCTCAAGAGAAGACGAGGACCGACTGGCAATGAACTAACGAGCAATTCACACACATTTAGAAGGAATATGACTGACCCACCATACAACACAACGTAGGAGTACATCACAATCAACTTCGTAATGTAATTATTGAATAAACTTACAACACCAAATTAAACCCTGCAAAGAAAAAAACTTTTTTTTTAGGGGAAGTCAAGAAAAAAACTTACGACACCAAACGTGCATATGCTCGTTTGCATGACAAAAACAGAACGATTTAAAAAAAAAACACGAGACGGTGAATGCAAGCCATGCATGTACATTTTGCAGATTCTCTGATGAATGGTGGAAACAAATTAGAGGATGTCGTCATCATTAATTAATTTAGGCGGTAGCGATGTAGTTGTGGCGGAAGGAAGCGAACGCCTTGCCGGCCCCGCCCCTGATGATGTACTGGTGGTACACCATGGCGATGGCGGCGCCGATGAAGGGCCCCACCCAGAAGATCCACTGGTCGTCCCACGCCTTCTTGTTGTTGTACACCACGGCGGGCCCGAGGCTCCTGGCCGGGTTGATGCCGGTGCCGGTGATGGGGATGGTGGCGAGGTGCACCATGAGCACGGCGAAGCCGATGGGCAGCGGCGCCAGCACGGGCACGTGGGAGTCCCTCGCCTTGCGCTTGGGGTCGGTGGCGGCGAAGACGGTGTAGACGAGCACGAAGGTGCCGACGATCTCCGCCGCGAGGCCAGCGCCCTTGGAGTATCCCGGCGCGAGCTCGTTGGCGCCACCGCCGTGGCGCGCGTACTGGGCGCCGTGCACGGCCCTGACGAGGCCGGCGCCGCACATGGCGCCGAGGCACTGAGCGACCATGTAGAGCAGCGCGCGCACGAGGGAGACCTTGCGGGCGAGGAGGAGGCCGAAGGTGACGGCGGGGTTGATGTGGCCGCCGGAGATGCCGGCGGTGCAGTAGACGAGGACGAAGATCATGCCGCCGAAGGCCCAGGCGATGCCGAGGATGCCGGCGCCGCCGCAGCCGACGGTGCCATCCGTCTGGCGCTTGTGGCCGATGACGGTGGCGACGGTGACGTAGACAAAGAGGAGCGTGGCGGTGAACTCGGCGATGACGGCGCGCCAGAGCGACCACTTGCCCAGCTCGCCGGCGTTGATGAGCGGCGCCGGGGGAGGGTCACGGTAGTCCTTGGTGGTGGTGGCGTTGCTGTCGCCGTTGGGCACCATGTCGATGGATGGATCAGGTGTTGGGTTGGCGGTGGAGATGGCTGCTGAATGGGCGAAGCTTTGCTTGCTCGATGTCCACAAGCTTAGCTAGCTAGCTGCATGTATATATAGCCTGGTATGGTATGCTACTGCTATGCATGCCCTAGCTGCTAGTCAGCACATGCGGCGTGTGGTTTTTGTCGGTGTAATTATAAGTATGAACTGATATGATCCCATGCACACCATCTCAAGTGACCAACCAACCAACCAGTTTTTTACTGAGTGTGCGCTCGATCTTACGGGCAAAGCTTAAGGCCAGAGATTCAGGCATGTACTAGCTTTATATCATGACGAAGGCTCCATTTTTGCTAGGGAGATTTGCTAGTTGAACAGGCTAATCCTACATGTTGGGTATAGTCTCACATCTATGTATCTACCGATCGTACAAGAGGTGCCAAAGCATGATTTATTATCTACCGACGTGATTCTACCGGGCTATATAATGTTTTAAGACAAAGAGTCCAAGGCCTCTTATGAACATGCATGGTACATGTGCTTACTCTATGGTTGGGTCTGGACAGGAATTTGATATAGCTACCGGGCTCATGGCTAATGACACTGGTTTAGTAGGCAAGGATTGCGGAACATTTCCATATATTGTCAACTATTTAACCAATTTTCTCTGCTGTTATCATATTTCCACTTTAGATTATAAAATATATTCAGCATAACTCAATTAATCCGACAAGCACAAAGCTGAGCTTTAATCACTCTTTCGTTTTCTTTGACATGCGTCTTAGAACCTGTGTTGCTAAAGTTTGACCACTTGTTCTAGCTAGACTGGTTATACAAACATTAGTATGTGCACAATAGTTTTTTTTTTTGTAATACTATATATGATTATTCTAATTCAAAGTTGTAGCAAGCAGTTTTTTTTTTTTTTGCGAAAGGTAGCAAGCAATCTGTTAAAGTAGCATGTTAAAGATTTATACAAATGCTTGGCAAAAACAATAATAAAATATACCCCAGTGCCTTTCACGCTGACCCGATGGCACCCCACAAATTAAAGGGCATTTCCAGTTTCTTATATGAAGATAAGGTAAAAAGGAGTCTTAAAGATGACTTGAAGAAAGAAAGAAAGAAGCTCAGTTGATGGCATCTCGACTGCTTTTCTTTCACTAGTTGACCCGTTGCGCCAAATGGCGCAGAGACCCGCTAAAGCCATGTTCTCGATGAAAATAATTTCCTTTAGCAAGAACATGCTCAATGGTGGTAGTAGAAAGCCCATGTGTTAAATCATGCTATATTGAAAATATGTTTGTTACGCTGAGAAATCCGAGATTCATGTATGGGACCCGCTGAATCCATGTACACATTGAAAAGAAAATCCATGGTTTAGTTGGTTTAGTTGCGCACGAGCACATATAATAGTAAAAAATTTAGAGTCCCATTTGAAACAATGTGCGCATTGAAAATATTTGCATTTTTTAGTAACTTTATGTTTTGAGTTTTGTAAATATTTGACTTCGTTAGTAGAAGTAGACTGCATGTTGTGCCAAATGGCGCAAAGCCCCATTTAAAACGATGAGGGCTTTGAAAATATTTGTATTTATTAGTGACTTTTGGTTGAGCAAGCACATAGGGTATGAATTGTAACCCTTTTTATATGAAAATTTAAGAAAGACTTCTGTTTCAAAATATTTACTTGAGCATGCATAATTTGTTATGTTACCATTAGCTATATTATCTGAAATTGTCTTAAAAGGTTAAGATGAAAAACAAGCATAGATATAGTTATATTAAAAAAATAACCAGGCAAGCCTTATGGCATATGTAATTCAAAAAGAGCATAGAACTCAATAGTAGGCCCCGAGTTATTTGAAATGCTTTGCATCTTCTGATAAAAAGTGTCTAGAAACCATTTAAGTTGTCTAGTATTTGTTTTGTGTCTGCAGAGTTTTACTTTCGTATAGGTTGGCCGTTGTTTGTTGTATTTCAAGTTACCATTTCTTATAGGCACAGACACGTACTGCCTCCATAACTAAATATAAGACGCTGTTGCAGTTCAAAAAAAGTCTTATATTTAGTTATAGTAATAGTAAAGAATTCCTGTGTCGTGACTTATAAATTGTTTTCAGAAGGTAGAATAAAAGGCAATGCACATTCTTGCAAGTAAGAAAATAGACCCGTTGTGCCAAATGGCACAAGTTCCTCATTTAAACCAGGAGTTATTTGCATATAAAGGCCTACATTGTCTCCCATAATTTACATAGTACAATCTGACAGCAGGAATGTAAATACATATGGTTGAACCCTCTATACGGCAAGCAATTTTCGTGCACTACTACTGTCTGGTCAGCGTAGGTGGTTCTCCTCTTGTTCCACGTATAGTTCCCTTCTGCCATCTTCATGAGCATAGGTCTTTTTCTTGTCCTATTTTTTGCAACAATCACACAAACCATGCAAGAAACATAACGCCAACTTGAAGACCATATGTAACATAACACCAGCTTATCTGACATCCTCCATCCATCCAGTCCATTGGTAAAGCAGTCACTTGGAAACATTCTGGATGATTAGGCATGTAGCTTAAGAAACATAA
This sequence comes from Elymus sibiricus, assembly GCA_039707655.1. Taxonomy (NCBI): domain Eukaryota; kingdom Viridiplantae; phylum Streptophyta; class Magnoliopsida; order Poales; family Poaceae; genus Elymus; species Elymus sibiricus. The sequence continues at coordinate 516,126,447 of CM077672.1, read as the reverse complement.
CCTAAAGAAGCATGTCAGCCATACATTGGTGAATTTACCAAATGTAGAGAATTATCATAATCATGCACATCTGTAACTTATATATATACACCGAGGAAAGGAACAGCTCAGATATGTAACCGAAATTATCCATTCTGATAACACCACCGGCGTAATGCACTTTCAGATGTGACATAACATAACATAACACCACCATCGATTCAACCCTATAGATGGAACATAGCCCCAATAATACAATCACTAACATCTATCATGATAGCTTTGTAAGTCTGCACAAATCGCTCAGCTGAAATTTCTACTGGGCATAATAGGCGCACCTTTTTCATACAATGTACAGAAATTCAGTAGAACAAAACAGATTTACTCATTCAATGTATCTGTAGCTTTAACCAAGACATCGTAACTCATGGCCTGAAAGTAAATAGAACCTGGATAAGATCAAATTAACTGATAAGAGATTCATCTCCTTGTTATTTTTTTGGCTCAGTCACCTGACTGGCCTTGAAAAATGGAGCTCACCCACTTGATAGAAATTGTTTACCATATTATTAGGATCTCTTAGCTTAAAACTTATATGTAGTATATTAATCAGTATAACACAAAATATCTATAAATGTACACCGTATTAGAACCTTTAACTTGCATAGCCATATAAAATGTAATATTACTACAGCTAGCTTAGTTAAAGTACTCGGTGGTGTCGCACATGGCGAATGGAAGATCATGTTTGGTAGTTTCAGTATTCAGATTCTAACATGTTCAGATATGGTTCAAATTTACGTGGACTATTTTTTTGGAAGCTCGGATCGCAAATAAAAGAACTCAAGCTGGGTCAAGAAATGGCTCCATACGAGTAAATCATCACATACACGAGAGTGATCTAACATGTTCAGATATGGTTCAAATTTACGTGGACCGAGTTTGGTGTGTGTAGCTCAGATCGCAAAATAAAAGAACTCAAGCTGGGTTGCAAAATGGCTCGATATGAGTAAATAATCACATACCGGAGAGTGATCTTGAATCTTGTGCTTCCTCTTTTGTACTTGACCCAGCTGAGGAAGAAATATAACATGTCAGTACGATCACAAAGAAATTTCAGTTAAGAAATATAACATGTTAGAACAATTAAAATATGCAAGCAGGGCACATTGCATAAGGTTGCAGAGCTGCAGAGAGAGAGAGAGAGAGAGAGAGAGAGAGAGAGAGAGAGAGAGAGAGAGAGAGAGAGAGAGAGAGAGAGAGAGAGAGAGAGAGAGAGAGAGAGGAGTGAATAAGGATCGGCAAAACTCACCTTCACGTGTTTAAGCTGCAGGTACATAAAAAATATGGACACACAACATAGACCAAGTGGCGTGATGTGTTTTGATCTTCTTGAATAACCGTTGCTATACATCGAACGTAGTCACAGTGGGAAATAAGAAAAGAAATCATAACATAAAGCACAAGATACTTAAGAAGAAATTTAAAAGAACCAATTCCACTGTGTCGAGATTTATTTGCATATTGAGCCCCTTATTTTATACACATAAGTTTAGATAACATTTAGTATAATAGCAAGCTCACAGGCAAAACACTTGCAGGCAAAACAATGAATATTGCAGGAAGCATTTAAAAGTCCATCAGCCAGTTAGAGCTCCAGAACAATCACCAGGGCCGACAACACAAAGAAATTGGAGTAGAACTCACCATGTCTAAAGTTGATGCAGATTAGATGCTCCATGATGCATATAGCCCAGCTGCAAAAGCCAACAGAAAGATCCCACCTTCTTCACATGTTTCCTGAAATAATTCATCACATAAGATGATTACTTTTAGCAAGATTGATGATTCCATGTTTCTGTGAATAAAAGAGAACTAACAGCCAGGTTATAATGGGTATGGATGTTATTTTGAACTTCTTGAAAGTAGATTTTGCACCAATTTGAATAAACAAATACAGGGGGCACAAGTTTGTTCCTTGGGAGATTATCGAGATTCGACGTGTAGCTACGATAATTACTTCATCACTGAATTATGGAGAACAAATATGCCAAGACTTACAAAAACACATTTCTGACAACACATCTCTTCAAACATAGAACTTTATATAGCAATCCACACCATTACGACAACAAAAATACTGAGGCGTAGTCGTGGTGTTAAATCAGAATTTATAATAGTAAAATACAATAACTTTCCTTGGAGCCAAACTTGTACCATAAAATTTAATTTATCAATAAGTCCAAAGAAACATGGTTATGTAGAAATATTGAGAACATCAGGACGAAAAGAAGAAGTAACCAACAGAAAGCCGAGGCAGAAACAGAAACCTTGGCTAGTGAAATAAGCACCTTCTCCTTAAGTTCATCTACATGCACTGTGCAACCAAATGGATGTACAAATTAAAGATGCAATTGTGTAGAGTCACCTAGAGATGTCATTGTCCGTGGAGGTCCAGACTTCAGTTGTAGCAGAGGTATTTTTCTTGTTCCCCACGGACCATGGTGCAACCACAACAAGGCCATGAATAGGCACTGGAAGAGGAAAATCAGCATCAAATCAGATCAGCCAACGGAGAAATCAACCCTTGTTTTGACCACAAAATTAGATCAAGCAAGAGAGGAAAACCAAAAGGAAAACAAACCAGAGGGACGCCCTTTTCCTCAGCATGGACCACCTCATCCAGTCACCCCTCTCATGCTCCTTGATACTGCCATCTCTAGGCTCGGTGGTAGGCAGAGGGGAAAGGGGAGGATGATGTGTACCCCCCTGGATCTTGATCCCCGTCGTCTTGGCTGAATCGAGAGATGGATGAGGAGGAGGACGATGGCGCGAGGAGAGAAGAGGAGGACCAACCGGTGACCAGAGGCCAGTCCTCTGTGTGCGGGCGCCAGGGAGCACGCCACCGGCTAGATCTTGACGGCCCCTTACCATTCCTAATTGAGCTGCTGGTTGCCGCCGCGAGGGTGAGGTGAGCTCGGGTTGAGAAGGACCACCATCGGACTCGCCTAACCTGCGCCCGATCTGTAACCTGGCGCCGCCGCGTCCGGTGAGCCAATGACGCCGCCTCCATGAGGGTCGGCCTACTCCTGCACCCAATCACCGGCCTCCTCCCTCTTGTCTGTAGCCTCACCCAACCCACCATCGGACTCATTAACCTGCGCCCGATCTGGAACCTGGCCCCGCCGACGACCGCGTAGAAAACAAAGAGAAGGAAGGCGAGGTGGAGGGGCTAGCGTGGTGGAGAAGCAGCAACGGTGGTGGAGGGGAGTAGAAGGCAGCGGCGGTGGCTATGGGGATCGAAGGGAAAGGGGGGCTAGGGTAGTGTGGCGGCTGGTGCGGGAGTGAGACGAGAGGATGAGGGATTGGGTGCGGAGCGCGCGGCGCGGATTGGACAAAACGTCCTGAACGCGAAAACAGGCAACCCAGCCAACCAGCGCGCCGCGCGAGCTCACCCGTCATTGGACAATGAAAACGACTGCGAGGTGAAAATCAGTTTTGACCGCTGTGAAGATCCGATGGCTCAGACGCGCCAGAATACAGATCCGACGGCGAACGAAGCCCCAATCGGGGGAGCTCCGTGGAGGCAAGTTGGCGAGCATCCTTATAGGTTTAAATTACGTACTGGTAGTCGGTACATATGTGGAATCTTCAAGATTTGTTCATGCCATGTCTTGTCTTGGGTTAAAATGGACCCACCGGCTGACAGTAGCATGTTTGAAAAGAAAAGGCAGTACACATATGCAGCATGCAGGCATGTTGACATGCAGAAATGTAGTACGTCGCATGCAAGTGATGCATGCAAAAGATATAATGATAGTGAAATAGTACATGGACCCATACGAAGGAGTGGTTGTCAAAAAATAATAAAAAGACCCGTACGAACAAGTGAGGATCGGTGGGGTCGTATTGCTTCTCCATTAAGGAAAACAGATAAGCCATGCATGCATGCATGCGTGGCCAGGCCAATAATGCGGTCAAGCTATATATAGCTGCTGTACGTCTGACAAGAAAATCAAATTAATTGAGCTAACATAGATGGATGCACATGCACAAACATACAGTATATATAAACAGATAGAAGCAAGATGATTGTTTCTTCGCCGGTAAGTAACCCGGCAGCACGTCTTATCTTAATTTATATAGTTTTGTTTCCAATCAAAAGGAAAATATATAGTACGTACTGTATTTTTTACCAAAGAATTTGTTGCCAGCCACGACTGCCTAATTAAGTGCTCCATGCCTCTCTCCATGTAATTAACTGCTTTTCACAAAGTTGAATGGGTGCAAAGTCTAAAGGCGGGCTAAGCAACGTACGCGCACTGCATTCACATGCACGCCTTTTTTATTTATTAGTATTATTTCTCCCATCAAATTACATGCAGGCCATGGGAACCTGCATGCATGCATGTAATCGCGGGGGCGGCGCTGTAGCCGGGCTGCCGGGGGAAGTTCGTCGCCGGCTGCACTCTCGGCGGCGAGGACTTGAGCCCCAGCGATGGGGAACGGGCGAGACGAAGAAGAGCTGGGGTGCTTCACCAGTCAGAACGCCTCACGTGTCTTTTTTTTTTTTTGCCAAGTCAGCGTATTTTTTCAAACCATGCAGGAGAGCTGCATGTTTTATACTCCCTCCGTTTCAAAATATAAGTTTTTTTAGAGATTTTAATATGGACTACATACGAATGAATATAGATGTAATTTAGAGTGTAGATTCACTCATTTTGCTTCGTACGTAGTCTACGTTGAAATCTCTAAAAAAGATTTATATTTAGGAACCAAGGGGGTATTAAAGAGCGAGGGGTAAATAGCACGACCAATCCGAAACAACTCAGAAAGAAACAGAAAAACAAATTACACACCCAACCGAAGGGCAGCTAACAAGGCAAAAAAAAAAGTCCCTACAAGCCGAACCACTGGCGGAGGACCCCAGTGGGCAAGGTCTGGCAGCCGCCATACCTTGTTTTGGTGCAAAAATATTTTTATACCTACACACACTTCTCTCGGTTGGCTACGCTGAATCTCGTCGCTGGAAAAATCGCTAAAGGGAGAGGCCGTTCGCTGGATGGGCCAATCAGACATAGTTGAAAATTGGGCCACATATAGACACGGCATCCAGCGCAGAAGCAGTTGGCCCATTTACACTTCTCGGTGGCTAGCTCTCGCTCTCAATCTTCTAAAAAATAAAAGGTCTCGCTCTCAACGAACCGATCGAGAGCCAGCTCCCCAGCGCGCACGCACGCGGCACGCAGCAACCCTAGCGCGCGGCAGCGGCTGGCCAGGACGAGGCGGAGTGGCGGACGACAGCAGCTGTGGCCTGTGGTGGGCGTAGAGCAAGTGGGGCGGCAGGGCGCTCCCGCGCAAGGCGCAGTGGCGCAGCGAGCTGCCGAGACCTAGGTGCAGCGAGCGGCAGCAGCTTCGCATCCTTCACACCGCGGCCAGCAGGGCGCAGTGCAGCCGCGCATCTTCGCTAGTTCGCCACACCTTAATTTTTTTCCGTCATCCGCCTCTGAGCCGAACACAATAACATGCAGCTAATGAAGGACCAAACGACCAAAGCTCGCCACCTCTCACTGCCTAGTGCTAGCTTTGATTTGATCAATGACATTTTGTAAAGGCGTGAAGCGATTATCAAAGACTCTTCCGTTTCTCTCACGCCATATGCTCCAGACGATCAAGTGAACTAAGGAGTTCAGAGATTTCCTCTTAGTTCCTTGAGTGATGAGCCCACCAATCCTGGAGAGACAGTAAAGCCTGAGGCACTAATCTCACTCAAACCAGCCCACTGAAGCACCACATTCCAAATAATCTGCACGGCCAAGCAACCTATGAATAAATGATCAACGGTTTCTTGAGTGTTATGGCTGTGGCAGCAAGTATCCTGGTGAGGCAAACCACGTTTTGCAAGACGGTCGTTTGTCCATACACGCCCTCTGACGACCAACCACAGGAAAAGTTTAATTTTCAATGGCGCCCAAGTCTTCCAGATACCACTGGCCATGCTACATTTAACCGCAGCACAAAAATGCGCATTATAAACAGATCTTGCTGCAAGTCAGCATTGATAAATGGACCTCACCTGTCGTCATAAACCCTTTTCTTTCGTGAAAGGTATGTTCTAGAGTGTGATTCTGATCCGGTGATTGGGTGCCTCAAAACTCTTGAACCCACCAATCAGTGTTTTATGCAACGAAATTACGCGAGAGTAGGTGTTATTTATCACAAATTCGTAGATTGGTGGTTTATGAAAACCTACACTAGTACAAAACGGGCCTTTAGTCCCGGTTGGGAAGGGCCTCTAGTCCCGGGTCACCAACCAAGGCAGCCCAATCGGGACTAAAGGCCCCCACCCTTTAGTCCCGGTTGGTCACAAACCGGGACTAAAGGCCCTCCACGTGGCTGCGCTCGTGCGCTGGGGCTGGGGACCTTTAGTCTCGGTTGGTGACACCAACCGGGACTAAATCCCTGTCACTTTAGTCCCGGTTGGTGACACCAACCGGGACTAAAGGTTTAGGGGTTTAGGGGTTTAGGGTTTATTGTTTATTTTTCCTTTTCATTTTATGTTTTCCATTTAATTCTTTTACATTTCAAACATATTTTAAGCTACTACGTACTGTACACGTTATGCATATATAATAGAATTTCCCGTAGAACATCATAGAATTTCTCGTACGACCATGCATAGACATATATATAAATATATACAATTTGGTATATACAATTTCTCCTACAATTTGCAGATCATTACATGCAGGCATTTGGTGAAATGGCATACTCCGTCGGGAGATATGACCTGCTCAAGCAAAAATCCCGCCATTTTCTCTTGAAGTGCTCGTATGCGGTCCTTTGGTAGGAGCCTATCCCGCATCTCCAACATCTTTAAAGAAGGAGATCAATATGAATATATTAGTTGTGTGTATATATATTAGATCATGATAAAAAAAATGTGAATAGTGTTTACGTACCCAAAGATATCTTTCATCTTTGTTCTTTTCGGTAATAGAGCGAATGTTCTCGAAAACGTAGTATGCACATAGATTTGTCCCCTTTTCCTGCCTCATACAGTACTTTACGAGAATAGAATTCAATCAGATAATAATCAAGCATGCATGATAATGATATTGAAACTAGAATTAAAGAGATGTGCGGACGTAGCTAGTACTACTTAATTACCTTGGCCCGTCGCCATTTCAGCTGTGGTTTCCATTGACCGACAACCTCTTGGATGAACTTTTTCGAAACCCTGCCCGGCAAAGAAAATGAATAAAGGAGTTATTAATTACTTGATATCAGGAAATGAACTAAAGAGGCCGACATAGTGCGATAATGATTGAAATTACCTGTCGAGCATCAACTTCAGGCTTCTGTATTCTTCAGGGTCTTTACCTAGTGAGTCCAGTACTTCAACAGTTCCCTCGTCAACTCTAATGATTAGCAGGATCAAGTGGAATCTGCGCACACGTTTGTATAAGCGGGCATGCATAACTCATCAACTACACTTAACATCGAGTAAGCAAAAATAGAATTTGTAGTACAAGACAGTAACACTCACCTGAAGTTGTAAGGAAAAAGTATTTCTGGTCTGGTATTTAGTTCCTTCAAAAACATTAGCAAGCTATTCTCTGTGTCTTTGGAGTAGTCTTGTATCGTATTTTCGTTAACGGTATTTGGGTCAATGAACCCAATGCCATAGACTCCATCTCTGTTCATTTCAAAAATCTTCATTCTGCATAATCCCACAGAAAAGAATATAGTGAGGATAATTACAGGCAATGAACGAGCTGAGCTAGAGACTTAAATTACAGAAAGAAATCACTTACAGACAATAGCAACTGACGAGAGATTTGTCGAGTGCGTCTTGATTGAATAAATGAAAAATTTCTGGAAATTCAATCCACACATCATTTCCATGGAAGTAATGCTTTGGCTTGACTTTCACCATGAGGCTCTCTCGCCCGGCATTTACTTCTCTCAGGTACCATTGATGCAATTTGCGCATTTGCGTTGGTAGAAGCTCCTCCTCGTCAGGCCTGACCAGAGGGTTCCCGGGGACATATTTCCATGCTAGTTCCTTCGGATCCATCCTGGGGAGTTCCTCGATGCCTAGGAGTTGTTCAACAGTGATACCCATCTCTCTAGCCGCCATCTCTATATCAGCGTCGATTACCGCCTTATCGGTACTCACCTTGAACGGGGGGATCGATTGCACTGCCTGTTCTTCGAGCTGGGGAACAGTTTTCCCGCTTTTATTACTACCTGTAAGGCTCGACTGCTGATTTTTTGTTGATGATATGACTTGCTAATAGAGCGTTCATAGTCTGATTGCCTTTTCTCCAGAGCTGGTTTAGCAAGATTCAGAAAGTGTTGTACGACTTTCTCAGGTATTTTCTCCTTTGGCGGCAGGGGCGTTTCGGTGCAAAATGGGCCTACACTTCGGAAGCCACTTGGGCTTTGGTTTCGTCCTCAGTCATCTCGTAAGCCAACTTCTTTTTGGCAGGAGGCTCGGGTTTCTTCTTTGGTGCTCTCTTCCGCTTTGGAGTCGGCCCACACGGCGGAGATCGATATCGCGTACTCGCGCTGGGCTCCGTCTCGAGGTGGGGTGGATTCGGCTGACGCGGCGGAGATCGATATGGTGGCGGACTCGCGCTGCGCTCCGTCTCGAGGTGGGTTGGAGTCGGCTGACGCGGCGGACTTGGAGGAGGAGTCGGTGCCCTTGGCGTCGAGTTTGGAAAGACGATGCAATCCGTTCTCCATACAATGATACCACGTATGGCTTCTCCCATTGTCTGCTCCCCTTGACCTCCAGGAAAGTCAAGCTGTAGTGAGTCATATGCCGACAGAACTTCATCCACCCCAACACGAGCATAGCCAGGTCGAATCGGATTGCCGTGGAAGATTGCTTCAGGAGGATATGATAAAGCATAGCCGTTCGCCACCTTCATGGATATGTTCTTCAGTGGAAGGTGTAGCTCACAACTTGTCGTCTCTTCGATATCATCCACGGGGTAGCGAGCCAGCAGTGCATCATCGACCGGGACCCCCGTTGAACCCACGCTGCTTTTTGGCATAGATGGGACGGTGCTATCCAATGCTGTGTTGGGGAACGTTGCATGGGAAACAAAAAATTTCCTACGCACACACAAGATCTATCCATGGTGATGAGCATCTACGAGAGGGAGAGTGAATCTACATACCCTTGTAGATCGCTAAGCGGAAGCGTTAAGAAACGCGGTTGATGTAGTCGAACGTCTCCGCGATCCAAATCGCAAGTCGTCCCTCGATCCGATCACGAACTAGTGCCGAACGGACGGCACCTCCGCGTTCAACACACGTACGGCTTGATGACGCCTTCACCTCCTCGATCCAGCGAGCGATGATGAAGTAGTAGATGAGTTCCGGCAACACGACGGCGTGGTGATGGTGGTGAGGAACAATCTCTGCAGGGCTTCGCCAAGCACTACGGAGATTATGACGGAGGAACTAGAGGGTTAGGGTTGCCGCACACGGCTTGGGAAAATCTTGATGTCTCCCGCGTGCTAGCCCTGCCCCTCTATTTATATGTTGAGCCTTGGGGTCTAAACTTGGAGTAAAAGCCTCCTCCAGGTCGGTTTTGCCCGCACAAGGTCCGTTTGGCCCGCAGGGAAAGAGTCCAACTCGGATCCCTGCAGTACCGCGCACAAGCGGTAGTACCGCTGCTACAGTAGCGGTAGTACCGCTTGACCAGCTTCAGCGGTAGTACCGCTGATACAGTAGCGGTAGTACCGCTTGATCAGCTTAAGCGGTAGTACCACTGCTACAGTAGCGGTAGTACTGCCTTACCAGCTTAAGGCAGTAGCAAAACTTCCTTTTGCACTTTCCAATACCTCGTGGGCTTTATCCCTTTGGCCCATATAAAGTGTTGCTGCACCCGAACACTTCGGTAAACATCCGGAACCTCTTCCGGTGAATTCCGGAACCCTTCCGGAAACCAAAACACTATTATCACATATATCAATCTTTACCTTCGGACTATTCCGGAGATCCTCGTCATGTCCGGGATCTTATCCGGGACTCCGAACAACCTTCGGTCACCAACAAAATAACTCAACTATACTAATCGTCACCAAACGTTAAGTGTGTAGACCCTGCGGGTTCGAGAACTATGTAGACATGACCGAGACACCTCTACGATCAATAACCAATAGCGGGACCTGGATGCCCATATTGGCTCCTACATATTCTACGAAGATCTTTATCGGTCGAACCTCTATGTCAAGGATTCAGTTAATCCCGTATACTGTTCCCTTTGTTCTTCGGTATGTTACTTGCCCGAGATTCGATCGTCGGTATCTCTATACCTAGTTCAATCTCGTTACCGGCAAGTCTCTTTACTCGTTCCGTAATACAAGATCTCGTGGCTAACACTTTAGTCACATTGCTTGCAAGGCTCATTGTGATGTTGTATTACCGAGTGGGCCCTGAGATACCTCTCCGTCACACGGAGTAACAAATCCCAGTCTTGATCCATGCCAACCCAACAGACACCCTCGGAGATACCTGTAGAGCACCTTTATAGTCACCCAGTTACGTTGCGACGTTTGATACACACAAGGTATTCCTCCGGTGTCAGTGAGTCGCATGATCTCATGGTCAAAGGAACAGATACTTGACATGCAGAAAACAATAGCAATAAACTGACACGATCATATGCTACGTTTATAGTTTGGGTCTTGTCCATCACATCATTCTCCTAATGATGTGATCCCGTTATCAAATGACATCTCATGTCCATGGCTAGGAAACCTTAACCATCTTTGACCAACGAGCTAGTCAACTAGAGGCTTACTAGGGACACAGTGTTGTCTATGTACCCACACATGTATTTGAGTTTCCAATCAATACAATTATAGCATGGATAATAAACGATTATCATGAACAAGGAAATATAATAATAACCAATTTATTATTGCCTCTAGGGCATATTTCCAACAGTCTCCCACTTGCACTAGAGTCAATAATCTAGTTCACATCACTATGTGATTTACATTGTAATGAATCGAACACCCATGCAGTTCTGGTGTTGTTCATGTTTAGCCCTTGGAAGAGGTTTAGTCATCGGATCTGCAACATTCAGATCCGTGTGTACTTTGCAAATATTTATGTCGTCCTCCTTGATGTAATCGCGGATGGAATTGAAACGTCGCTTTATGTGTCTGGACCTCTTGTGAAATCTTGGTTCCTTGGCTAGAGCAATGGCACCAGTATTATCACAGAACAGAGTCATTGGGTTAAGTGCACTAGGCACTACTCCAAGATCTGTCATGAACTCCTTCATCCAGACACCTTCCTTCGCCGCCTCCGAGGCAGCGATGTACTCCGCTTCGCATGTAGAATCAGCTACCACGCTTTGCTTGGAACTGCACCAGCTAACCGCACCCCCATTAAGAATAAATACGTATCCGGTTTGTGACTTAGAGTCATCCGGATCAGTGTCAAAGCTTGGATCGACGTAACCCTTTACGACGAGCTCTTGATCACCTCCATAAACGAGAAACATATCCTTAGTCCTTTTCAGGTACTTCAGGATATTCTTGACCGCCGTCCAGTGTTCCATTCCTGGATCACTTTGAAACCTTCCGACCATACTTATGGCAAGGCTGACATCGGGTCTTGTGCACAGCATTGCATACATGATAGAGCCTATGGCTGAAGCATAGGGGATGACACTCATCTTTTCTCTATCTCCTGCAGTCACTGGGCATTGAGTCTTACTCAACTTCACACCTTGCAAAACAGGCAAGAACCCCTTCTTGGACTGATCCATTTTGAACTTCTTCAAAATCTTATCAAGGTATGTGCTTTGTGAAAGTCCTATTAAACGTCTTGATCTATCTCTATAGATCTTGATGCCTAATATGAAAGCAGCTTCTCCTAGGTCCTTCATTGAAAAACTCTTGTTCAAATATTCCTTCACGCTTTCCAACATTTCTATATTGTTTCCAATCAGCAATATGTCATCCACATATAATATTAGAAACGCTATAGAGCTCCCACTCACTTTCTTGTAAATACAAGCTTCTCCGTAAACTTGTATAAACTCGAACGCTTTGATCACCTCATCAAAGCGAAGATTCCAACTCCGAGATGCTTGCACCAGTCCATAAATGGATCGCTGGAGTTTGCAAACTTTGTCAGCATTCTCTGGATCGACAAAACCTTCTGGTTGCATCATATACAACTCTTCCTTAAGGAAACCGTTAAGGAACGCTGTTTTGACATCCATCTGCCAAATTTCATAATCGAAAAAGGCAGCTATTGCTAACATGATTCTGACGGACTTAAGCATCGCTACGGGTGAGAAGGTCTCATCGTAGTCAACTCCTTGAACTTGTGAAAAACCCTTTGCCACAAGTCGAGCTTTATAGACGGTGACATTACCGTCCGCGTCCGTCTTCCTCTTAAAGATCCATTTGTTCTGAATGGCCTTACGCCCTTTAGGTAATACTTCCAAAGTCCACACTTTGTTTTCATACATGGATCCCATCTCGGATTTCATGGCCTCTAACCACTTCTCGGAATCCGGGCCCATCATCGCTTCTCCATAGCTCGTAGGTTCATCATTGTCTAACAACATTACCTCTAAGACAGGGTTGCCGTACCACTCAGGAGCAGTACGCGTCCTTGTCGACCTACGAGGTTCGATAGCAACTTGATCCAAAGCTTCATGATCATCATCATTAACTTCCTCTTCAGCTGATGTAGGCTCTACAGAAACATCTTTCTGCGCTGCGCTACTTTCAGGTTGAAGTAAAGGTTCAACAACCTCATCAAGTTCTATCTTCCTCCCACTCAATTCTTTCGAGAGAAACTCTTTCTCAAGAAATGTTCCGTTTTTAGCGACAAATACTTTGCCTTCGGATCTGAGGTAGAAGGTATACCCAACTGTCTCTTTTGGGTATCCTATGAAGACGCATTTCTCCGCTTTGGGTTCCAGCTTTTCAGGCTGAAGCTTTTTGACATAAGCATCACATCCCCAAACTTTAAGAAACAACAGCTTTGGCTTCTTGCCAAACCAAAGTTCATATGGCGTCGTCTCAACGGATTTCGATGGTGCCCTATTTAAAGTGAATGCAGCTGTCTCTAATGCATAGCCCCAAAACGATAGTGGCAAATCGGCAAGAGACATCATAGATCGCACCATATCCAATAAGGTTCGATTACGACGTTCGGACACACCATTACGCTGTGGTGTTCCAGGCGGTGTCAATTGTGAAACAATTCCACACTGTCTTAAGTGACTGCCAAACTCATAACTCAGATATTCTCCTCCTCGATCAGATCGTAGGAATTTAATCTTCTTGTTACGATGATTCTCAACTTCACTCTGAAATTGTTTGAACTTTTCAAATGTTTCAGACTTGTGTTTCATTAAATAAATATACCCATATCTACTTAAGTCATCAGTGAAGGTGAGAAAGTAACGATAACCACCGCGCGCCTCCATGCTCATCGGACCGCACACATCAGTATGTATGATTTCCAATAAGTCACTTGCCCGTTCCATTGTTCCAGAGAACGGCGTTTTAGTCATCTTGCCCATGAGGCATGGCTCACATGTGTCAAGTGATTCAAAATCAAGTGACTCCAAAAGTCCATCAGCATGGAGCTTCCTCATGCGTTTTACGCCAATATGACCTAAACGGCAGTGCCACAAAAAAGTGGTATTATCATTATCAATTCTACATCTTTTGGCATCAATGTTATGAACATGTGTATCATTACTATCGAGATTCAATAAGAATAAACCCCTCACATTGGGTGCATGACCATAAAAGATATTACTCATATAAATAGAACAACCATTATTCTTTGATTTAAATGAGTAACCGTCTCGCAATAAACAAGATCCAGATATAATGTTCATGCTTAACGCAGGCACTAAATAACAATTATTCAGGTTCATCACTAATCCCGATGGTAATCGAAGAGCGAGCGTGCCGACGGCGATCACATCAACCTTGGAACCATTTCCCACGCGCATCGTCACTTCGTCCTTTGCCAGCCTCCGTCTATTCCGCAGTTCCTGTTTTGAGTTGCAAATATGAGCAACCGCACCGGTATCAAATACCCAGGCACTACAACGAGAGTTGGTAAGGTACACATCAATAACATGTATATCATATATACCTTGTTTGTTGTTGGCCGCCTTCTTGTCAGCCAAATACTTGGGGCAGTTCCGCTTCCAGTGTCCAGTTCCCTTGCAATGAAAACACACAGTTTCTGGTTTGGGTCCAGCCTTGGGTTTCTTCACGAGAGGAGCAACTGCTTTGCCACTCTTCTTGGAGTTACCCTTCTTACCCTTGCCATTTTTCTTGAAACTAGTGGTTTTATTGACCATCAACACTTGATGCTCTTTCTGAATTTCAGACTCAGCGACTTTCAGCATCGCAAACAGCTCGGCGACTGACTTGTTCATCCCGTGCATGTTATAGTTCAACACAAAGCTCTTGTAGCTAGGTGGCAATGATTGAAGAACTCTGTCAGTGATAGCCTCTGGCGGAAGGGGCATCCCCAATTCAGCCAGACGGGTGGAGTACCCAGACATTCTGAGCACGTGATCACTGATAGACCCGTTCTCCTCCATCTTGCAAGCATAGAACTTATCGGAGATCTCATATCTCTCGATCCGGGCATTCTTCTGAAAGATAAACTTCAACTCCTGGAACATCTCATATGCTCCATGACGTTCAAAACGTCTTTGAAGTCCCGGTTCTAAGCCATACAATATTGCACATTGAACTATTGAGTAATCTTCAGAACGAGCCTGCCAGGCGTTCACAACGTCTAGAGACTCAACTGGAGCGGGTGGATCACCAAGCGGTGCATCAAGGACATAAGCCTTCTGGGAAGCCGTAAGGATAATCCTTAGATTACGGGCCCAGTCCACAAAATTACTTCCATCATCTTTCAACTTAGCTTTCTCTAGGAACGCATTAAAATTCAGGGGTGCTACTGCGCGAGCCATGATCTACAACATAAATATAGCAAAGACAACTTAGACTATTGTTCTAGATAATGAGTTTAGTTAATCATATTACTTAAAAACTCCCACTCAAATTGACATCCCTCCGATCATTCGAGTGTAACATGATCCAAATCCACCAACTCAAGTCCGATCATCACGTGAGTTGAGGTGGTTTCAATGGTGAACATCTTCATGTTGATCATATCTACTATATGACTCATGTTCGACCTTTCGGTCTCTTGTGTTCAGAGGCCATGTCTGTACATGCTAGGCTCGTCAAGTTTAACCCGAGTGTTCCGCACGTGCAACATGGCTTACACCCGTTGTATGTGAACGTAGAGTCTATCACACCCGATCATCACGGCGTGTCTCGAAACGACGAACTTTCGCAACGGTGCACACTTGGGGAGAACACAATTTTATCTTGAAATTTAAGTGAGGGATCACCTTATAATGCTACCGTCGTCCTAAGCAAAATAAGATGCATAAAAGGATTAACATCACATGCAAATTATAAGTGACATGATATGGCCATGAACTTGTGCTTTTGATCTCCATCTCCAAAGCACCGGCATGATCTCCATCGTCACCGGCATGACACCATGATCTCCATCATCTTGATCTCCATCAACGTGTCGCCATGAAGTTGTCGCGCCGACTGTTGCTTCCACGACTATTGCTAACGTTTAGCGATAAAGTAAAGCATTACATAGCGCTTAATGATTGACACGCAGGTCATACAATAATTAAAGACAACTCTATGGCTCCTGCCAGTTGCCGTACTCATCGACATGCAAGTCGTGATATTCTATACAACACATGATCATCTCATACATCACATATATCTCATCATGTAATTGGCCATATCACATCACAACATACCCTGCAAAAACAAGTTAGACGTCCTCTAATTGTTGTTGCAAATTTTACGTGGCTGCTACGGGTTTGCAAGAACCGTTCTTACCTACGCAAAACCACAACGTGGTGTAGTGATTGCTTTTTGATATTCTAAAAGAACCCTCTTCATTGAAATCGATTCAACTAAAGTGAGAGAGACAGACACCCGCTAGCCATCTTTATGCAACGAAGTTACATGTCAGTTGAAGGAACCTGTCTCGCGTAAGCGTACGCGTAATGTCGGTCCGGGCCGCTTCATCTCACAATACCGCCGAATCAAATATCAACTAGTAACGGCAAGCAATATGTATACACCCACGCCCACAACTCGTTTGTGTTCTACTCGAGATCTCATCTACGCATAGACCTAGCTCAGATGCCACTGTTGGGGAACGTTGCATGGGAAACAAAAATTTTCCTACGCACACACAAGATCTATCCATGGTGATGAGCATCTACGAGAGGGAGAGTGAATCTACATACCCTTGTAGATCGCTAAGCGGAAGTGTTAAGAAACGCGGTTGATGTAGTCGAACGTCTCCGTGATCCAAATCGCAAGTCGTCCCTCGATCCGATCACGAACTAGTGCCGAACGGACGGCACCTCCGCGTTCAACACACGTACGGCTTGATGACGCCTTCACCTCCTCGATCCAGCGAGCGATGATGAAGTAGTAGATGAGTTCCGGCAGCACGACGGCGTGGTGATGGTGGTGAGGAACAATCTCTGCAGGGCTTCGCCAAGCACTTCGGAGATTATGACGGAGGAACTAGAGGGTTAGGGTTGCCGCACACGGCTTGGGAAAATCTTGATGTCCCCCGCGTGCTAGCCCTGCCCCTCTATTTATATGTTGAGCCTTGGGGTCTAAACTTGGAGTAAAAGCCTCCTCCAGGTCGGTTTTGCCCGCACAAGGTCGGTTTGGCCCGCATGGAAAGAGTCCAACTCGGATCCCTGCAGTACCGCGCACAAGCGGTAGTACCGCTGCTACAGTAGCGGTAGTACCGCTTGACCAGCTTCAGCGGTAGTACCGCTGATACAGTAGCGGTAGTACCGCTTGATCAGCTTAAGCGGTAGTACCGCTGCTACAATAGCGGTAGTACTGCCTTACCAGCTTAAGGCAGTAGCAAAACTTCCTTTTGCACTTTCCAATACCTCGTGGGCTTTATCCCTTTGGCCCATATAAAGTGTTGCTGCACCCGAACACTTCGGTAAACATCCGGAACCTCTTCCGGTGAATTCCGGAACCCTTCCGGAAACCAAAACACTATTATCACATATATCAATCTTTACCTCCGGACTATTCCGGAGATCCTCGTCATGTCCGGGATCTTATCCGGGACTCCGAACAACCTTCGGTCACCAACAAAATAACTCAACTATACTAATCATCACCAAACGTTAAGTGTGTAGACCCTGCGGGTTCGAGAACTATGTAGACATGACCGAGACACCTCTACGATCAATAACCAATAGCGGGACCTGGATGCCCATATTGGCTCCTACATATTCTACGAAGATCTTTATCGGTCGAACCTCTATGTCAAGGATTCAGTTAATCCCGTATATTGTTCCCTTTGTTCTTCGGTATGTTACTTGCCCGAGATTCGATCGTCGGTATCTCTATACCTAGTTCAATCTCGTTACCGGCAAGTCTCTTTACTCGTTCCGTAATACAAGATCTCGTGGCTAACACTTTAGTCACATTGCTTGCAAGGCTCATTGTGATGTTGTATTACCGAGTGGGCCTTGAGATACCTCTCCGTCACACGGAGTAACAAATCCCAGTCTTGATCCATGCCAACCCAACAGACACCCTCGGAGATACCTGTAGAGCACCTTTATAGTCACCCAGTTACGTTGCGACGTTTGATACACACAAGGTATTCCTCCGGTGTCAGTGAGTCGCATGATCTCATGGTCAAAGGAACAGATACTTGACATGCAGAAAACAATAGCAATAAACTGACACGATCATATGCTACGTTTATAGTTTGGGTCTTGTCCATCACATCATTCTCCTAATGATGTGATCCCGTTATCAAATGACATCTCATGTCCATGGCTAGGAAACCTTAACCATCTTTGACCAACGAGCTAGTCAACTAGAGGCTTACTAGGGACACAGTGTTGTCTATGTACCCACACATGTATTTGAGTTTCCAATCAATACAATTATAGCATGGATAATAAACGATTATCATGAACAAGGAAATATAATAATAACCAATTTATTATTGCCTCTAGGGCATATTTCCAACATGCTGGATCTGCTTGCTCCTGCCGCTGAGACGCCCTTTCCGGGCTAAGTGTGTCGATCTGCTCCTGCTGCCGCATGAAAGCGCGTTCGAACTCCGCGTGCTTTGCTTCTAGCTGTTGAAACCGGTCTGCATCCTGCTTCTTCTTGTCTTCCTCCTGCTTCTTCTTTCTCGCACGGCTTCTGTAACTGACGTTCCAGTCCGCAAACCCCTCAACCCACGGAACAACGCCTTTGCCTCGTGTTCGTCCCGGGTGTTCAGGATTCCCGAGGGCGCGTGTAAGCTCGTCGTTCTCTCTCTCGGGCTGGAACACCCCCGTTCGAGCCGCTTCTATTGCATCAAGTAAAGCGTCCGAGGCTTCTTTAAGACTTGCCTGCTCAATAATCTCCCCTGTCTTTGGGTCCAACTTTCCCCCATGCGCATAAAACCAAGTCCTGCACCTGTCGGGCCAACCCAATGTTTTTGGAGTGACCCCTGCAGCAATCATCTTTTCCTCAGATTCATCCCACTTAGGCCGACCAGTCTTGTAGCCACCTGGCCCCAGAACATGGTGAAACTGTTTCTTCTCAGCATTGATCTTGTTTTTCCTCAACCGTTCCTTAGCTGCTTCCGATTCCTTGAACTCCACAAATAAGTCCCAGTGATCTTTTGCCTTCTCCAGTGCTCCAGTGAATTCTGGAGTCTTCTTTCCTGCTTCGACGTACCAGGCCCATAATCTTTTCTTGTGGTTGTGGAATTGTGTGGCCATCTTCTGAAGAGCACTCTTCTTGACTTTCTCCCGTTCTGCATCTGTTAAATGCTCTGGTAGGGTGAAATGTGACATGAGCGTTTCCCAAAGCAGATCTTTTGCTCTTTCGTCGACAAAACTAACTCCTCGATCTCCCTTTGGCTTATTCCATTCTTGAACGGAGATCGGGATTTGGTCCCTGACAATGACTCCGCACTGACGAGTAAATTTGTCCGCATTCTTTTTAGGAGCAAGCGGTTCGCCATTTGGTTTGATCTCATCGATGTTGTACTTTATGCCAGCCTGCAACTTTTTGGCCAGGCCTCGTACTGCCCTGCTTGTAGAAGATTTGCTCGATCCGAAGGGCTAAAAGAAGAAACATTCGTTAATATATATATATATATATATATATATATACAAATCAATTAATACATGTAATGATCACCAGACGCCTTAATTATATATACCTCGCCGGTCTTTGTTAATCGAAGATCATTTCCTTCGCCATCATTGTTTGTGTGGCCTTCGTCTGTTGGTTCTTCCTCAAATATTCCCGCACCGAAATTGTTCAGATATTGTGAGCCGTCATCTTCAAGTTCACCCTCTGGGTTTCGGATCATGTCGAACATGATATGCTCTTGATCATGGTCGTCTCTGCCGCTAGCGTCCATAGCTTAACTAATCCAGAAGAAAGATAAAACAATTTAGTATTCAAATTAGAATGCATCTCGAATAATATCACTAATACATCTCAAATAATACAGTTAATGCATCATCGAATATTATCGAATATAATCTCGAATACATCTCGAATATTATCACGAATACATCTCGAATATTATCACTAATACATCTCGAATATTATCTCGAATACATCTCGAATATTATCACTAATGCATCATCGAATATTATCGAATATAATCTCGAGTATTATCACTAATACATCTCGAATATTATCATATAACATCACTAGCTAATACAGCTCGAATATTATCGAATAATCCAGTTGACTCGCGGTTCCTGAGGCGCGGGCGGTGGACACCCAAAGAGAAGGAATCATCACATGATCATAGCTCGGGTGAGATCCCTGAAGAACCTGCCAGGTATTGGAGAACCTGAGGTCCAACGCAACCATGTAGCGACGGACGTGCTTGTCCTCCTCCCAGACACGGCGACGTACCACCTCCTCGGGGGCCGGCTGCCTCCGCACCGATAGTGGCCCACGCGACCGCCACCAAAGAAGCTCCGGGTCAACGGCGGGAGCCCGATTCCTCACCAAGCTGCGCGCCCCGGAAGGTAGTACCTCCCAGTGCCAGCCCGGCGGAGCCCAGTCCCGGACATGGCGCCTCTCAAGCAGGTTGTCGCCGCCGAGTCGACGACGTGGATGCGGGCCAGGCATCGTCGACGTCGAGAACAAATTCTTATGAAAACAAATTCCTATGCAATAATTATCATTTTATTATGCTACTCATATTTAATAAACTTTTACAACTATAGTAGATGGGCAAATTTGAACAACATTTTATAGCATTGATCCATCTAACATTCATCTAATTAACATTCATCTACACACAAAAATACATAATAAATCCATCTAATTAACATTCATCTAATTAACATTCATCTACACACAAAAATACATAATAAATCCATCTAATTAACATTTCTTTCAAAAAAAGAGAACCTAGGATCTTCTCAAAACACAATTGCCATTCACAAAATTCCATCAAGCATTTCTTCTATCTTAGGATAGTACCCAACATCATTTCTTTCATTAAAACTTCTTTTATTAATATTCAAACAATTACAAAACCAAATTCTATCAATTCATGACCTCCTTTGGTTTTGCAAAGGAACTATATTCCCCCTAACATTTCTAGTCCAGCAAAAACTATCTCAGCTAGATGCTAGTACCCACACTTCATTTCTCCAAAAATAATCTGTCCACTAGTTCAAAAATTTCAAGTTTCATTCAAATGAAATTTGGACCAGATTCAGTTTCCTTGCTCAAAACCCAATCTCTACTACTCCAACAATTCTGAAATTTTTACAGCACCTCAACCATGCATCAGAGAAGCACCACAAAATTTTTTAAAATTTTGAAAAATGCCTAGCTACTGTTGGCATTGCTATCGAACACTTGCTGTGCACAAATTCAGAAATTGGGCAAAGTTCAGAGATTGCACTGCCGTGCACTTCACTCTTCCTCTCCTTCCTCTCCTTCACAGCTTTGCCTCTGGCTCGTGCGCATCCATGGGATGCAGCAGGGGGCATGGGGTTGCCGGAGCCGACAGCAGCGAGCACATCCGTGGCGGCGCGGGCGGCGGAGCGCGACGGGGACAGAGGGAGGGGGAGGCCTGGGCCTTACCGGCGTTGCCGAGGAGAGGGGCGGCGAGGCTCGGAGGAGACCGGCGAGGAGGAGGTCGGAGACGAGGAGCGGCGATGGCGACGAGCGGTGTGGATCGCCGGAGAACTTGGGCAGCCTGGCGGCGTGGTGATCGATTTGTCTCCTGGGCGGTGGAAAATGCTAAGTGATAGTTATATAGGATCGACCTTTAGTCCCGGTTGCAGCCACGAACCTTTAGTCCCGGTTCGTGGCTGCAACCGGGACGAAAGGTCTGTTTTCGGGCGCGCGGGAGGGGGCCTTTAGTCCCGGTTACAGCCACGGGCCGGGACTAAAGGTATATTTTTGGGCCTAAATTAAGCGCGGAAGGGGGCCTTTAGTCCCGGTTGGTGGCTCCAACCGGGACTAAAGGGTTGGTCCTGGCGTGGTGGAAGTTTAGTCCCACCTCGCCAAGCGAGAGACACTCGCACCAGTTTATAAGCCCCGCTGCGATAGCCATCTCGAGCTCCTCTCTAAAGCAGGCACTATATGCATAACGTTTGCCCCGCCCTGTGGGCCCTGCTACCCCTGCGGGCCTGCATCCTGGCCCATATATAGTTGGGTTTCTAGTCGTATGCAGGCCGTGGTGGCCTAGTAGGCGGGCATTTTTTTTCTTTTTTGCATATGTTATGTCAACTTTTTAGTCCCGGTTGGTGGATCCAACCGGGACAAAAGGTCTTTTCCAATTTTTTTTTGTTTTTTGCTTTATTTTTTTTCTTTTGTTTCTACTTACAGCCAAATATTTAGAGTTTTTGAGTGAATATTTTTTGTTTAGGTCACAAAAATTATAAACTTTCTGGTAATGCCAGTAGTTTTCAAATTTGAATAGTTTAAATTTGAATTCTTCGAAATTTGTGTGAATCACTAGTTTATGAATAACTTTACTTTAAAAATAGATTTTTGAGTGATTCTTTTTCCTGCTATTTAATATTAGTGTGTTTTATCAGTATGTTCAATTTGGTAATTTTTAGGTTATTTAAATAGGTGTTTTAATCAATAACAGATTCTGTTTAGCTCTTTTTGTTTTATAGCTCAAAAAAATCATTAAATGCATGAAAAATAGCGAATGAAGTCAGAAAGGGTTGAAAATTTATGATGTGGCTTTCAATGGTGCATGTTGAATGCACAACAAGTCTGGAGTTAAAATAAGTTTAAAAAAATGAAATGCCTTTGTAACAGATGAGTTTTCGTCCGACACCCTGGTACTTCGAAAGAGATTGTCCAGTTTGTACACGAAGTACATCCAGTTTTTGCCGTAGCCCTCTCAACTTTTTAGCAAATGCTATGTGGGTGAAATGATGATACCATGCCAAGTTTTAACCTTTTCAGAGTTCATTTGTAGTGCTTTTCAATTTCAGGGTCATTTAGCTCAAAAAAATCAATAAGTGCATGAAAAATAGCAAATGAAGTCAGAAAGGGTTGAAAATTGATGACGTGGCTTTGAATGGTGCATATTGAACGCACAAAAAGTCTGGAGTTAAAATAAGTTTATAAAAATAAAATGCCTTTGTAACAGATGAGTTTTCGTCCGGAACCCAGATACTTCGAAAGAGATTGTCCAGTTTGTACACGAAGTGCATCCAGTTTTTGCCGTAACCCTCTCAACTTTTTAGCACATGCTATGTGGGTGAAATGATGATACCATGCCAAGTTTCAACCTTTTCAGAGTTCATTTGTAGTGCTTTTCAATTTCAGGGTCATTTAGCTCAAAAAAATCAATAAATGCATGAAAAATAGCGTTCCTTCGCGTTTCAAATGCCAAAACACATATATACCCTAACTATTACAAAGATTCCCTCCGGTTTGTCCGAAGTGGGACTTTCCAGATAAGTCCGGAAACTCACTAGAGAAGAAAGTGATGACGGTGAAGCCGGTCACATCCCAGAGTGGGATATTGGGGTATAAAACTTTTTCTTCGCTTTGCGCCGTAACCATGGACAATCTTCATCATTTAACAGGATGCTTGGGTCAGTCTTCACTGTGAAGGAAGCAATTTCATGAAACTTTTCATAATCTTCTGACATGTCTGTCTTGTCCTCCACTCCCACGATGTTTCTTTTCCCTGAAAGAACTATGTGGCGCTTTGGCTCATCGTATGATCTATTCGCTTCCTTATCTTTTCTTTTTCTTGGCTTGGTAGACATGTCCTTCACATAGAAAACCCGTGCTACATCATTGGCTAGGACGAATGGTTCGTCTGTGTACCCAAGATTGTTGAGATCCACTGTTGTCATTCCATACCGCGGGTCTTCCTTTACCTCGCCTCCAGTCAGATTGAACCATTTGCACCGAAACAAAGGGACCTTCAAATCACGTCCATAGTCAAGTTCCCGTATCTCCTCTATGTAACCATAATATGTGTCCTTTGGCCTATTGGTGTTTGTTGCATCAAAGCGGACACCACTGTTTTGGTTGGTGCTCTTTTTATCTTGGGCGATCGTGTAAAATGTATTCCCATTTATCTCGTACCCTGTGAAAGTCGATATAGTCGAAGATGGTGACTTGGCCAGCAAGTACAGCTCATCTCCAACAGTGTCGTCATGCATGAGACGTGTTTGCAACCAACCGCCGAATGACGCCATGTGTGTACGTTTGATCCAGGGCTCAGACTGCTCCGGGTTCTTGGAGCGTACACTATCCAGGTGTTCCTCGATATACGGAGCCACCAAGATGGAATTTTGTAGAACTGTGTAGTGTGCTTGCGCCCAAGAATGCCCGTCCATACATATTACTGAATCCTTTCCTAGCGTGCCTTTTCCACCCAGTCTGCCCTCATGCCGCGATTCGGGAACACCAATCGGCTTAAGGTCAGGAATAAAGTCAACACAAAACTCAATGACCTCCTCTGTTTCATGGCCCTTGGAGATGCTTCCTTCTGGCCTAGCACGGTTATGAACATATTTCTTTAAGACTCCCATGAACCTCTCAAAGGAGAACATATTGTGTAGAAATACAGGACCCAGACTGGCAATCTCGTCGACTAGGTGAACTAGGACGTGCGTCATGATATTGAAGAAGGATGGTGGGAACACCAACTCGAAACTGACAAGACATTGCACCAAATCATTCTGTAACCTTGGTAGGATTTCTGGATACATTACCTTCTGAGAGATTGCATTGAGGAATGCACATAGCTTCACAATGGCTAATCGAACGTTGTCCGGTAGAAGCCCCCTCAATGCAACCGGAAGCAATTGCGTCATAGTCACGTGGCAGTCATGAGACTTTAGGTTCTGGAACTTTTTCTCTGCCATATTTATTATTCCCTTTATATTCGACGAGAAGCCAGACGGGACCTTCATACTGAGCAGGCATTCAAAGAAGATTTCCTTCTCTTCTTTGGTAAGAGCGTAGCTGGCAGGACCTTGATACTGCTTTGGATGCATGCCGTCTTTTCCGTGCATACGTTGCTGGTCCTCCCGTGCCTCCGGTGTATCTTTTGTCTTCCCATACACGCCCAAGAAGCCTAGCAGGTTCACGCAAAGATTCTTCGTCACGTGCATCACGTCGATTGCAGAGCGGACCTCTAGGTCTTTCCAATAGGGTAGGTCCCAAAATATAGATTTCTTCTTCCACATGGATGCGTGTCCGTCAGCGTCATTCGGAACAGATTGTCCGCCAGGACCCTTTCCAAAGATTACTTTTAAATCCTTGTCCATATCAAGTATATCATCACCAGTACGGTGGCGAGGCTTCTTCCGGTGATCTGCCTCACCTTTGAAATGCTTGCCTTTCTTTCTTAAGAGATGCTTGATCGGAAGAAATCGACGATGTCCCAGGTACACATTCTTCTTACATTTATCCAAATATATACTTTCGGTCTGATCTAAACAGTGCGTGCATGCGTGGTATCCCTTGTTTGTCTGTCCTGAAAGGTTACTAAGAGCAGGCCAATCATTGATGGTTACAAACAGCAACGCTCGTAGGTCAAATTCCTGCTGTTTGTGCTCATCCCACACACGTACACCTTTTATGTCCCACAGCTGTAAAAGTTCTTCAACTAATGGCCTTAGGTACACATCAATATCGTTGCCAGGTTGCTTGGGGCCTTGGATGAGCACTGTTATCATAATGAACTTCCGCTTCATGCACAACCAAGGAGGAAGGTTATAGATACATAGAGTCACAGGCCAGGTGCTATGATTGCTGCTCTGCTCCCCAAAAGGATTAATGCCATCTGCACTTAAACCAAACCATACGTTCCTTGCGTCATCTGCAAAGTCCCGCCAGTTTCTCTCGATTTTTCTCCATTGCGACCCGTCAGCGGGTACTCTCAACTTCCCGTCTTTCTTACGGTCTTCTTTGTGCCATCGCATCAACTTGGCATGCTTTTTGTTTTGGAACAAACGTTTCAACCGTGGTATTATAGGAGCATACCACATCACCTTGGCAGGAATCCTCTTCCTGGGGCGCTCGCCCTCAACATCATCACCAGGGTCATCGCGGCTGATCTTATAGCGCAATGCACTGCATACCGGGCATGCATTCAGATTCTCGTACTCCTCACCGCGGTAGAGGATGCGGTCATTAGGGCATGCATGTATCTTTTGCACCTCTAATCCTATAGGGCAGACTGCCTTCTTTGCTTCGTACGTACTGTCGGGCAATTCGTTGTCCTTTGGAAGCTTCTTCTTCATTATTTTCAGCAACTTTTCAAATCCCTTGTTAGATACACCATTCTCTGCCTTCCATTGCAGCAATTCCAGTGTGGTACCCAGCTTTTTCTTGTCATCTTCGCAATTTGGGTACAACAATTTTTTGTGATCTTCTAACATGCGCTGCAACTTCAACTTCTCCTTTTCACTTTCGCAGTTTCTCTTTGCATCAGCAATGGCCCGACCAAGATCATCAGCGGGCTCATCTGATGCCTCTTCTTCAGCTTCTTCTTCTTTATTCTCTTCCCCCATTGTAGTACCATCGTATTCAGGGAACTCAGGATAGTTGTCATCATCCTCTTCTTCTTCATTCTCTTCGATTAGAACCCCTCTTTCTCCGTGCTTGGTCCAACAGTTATAGCTGGACATGAAACCGGACGTACACAGGTGGACGTGAATGACTTTTGAGCTAGAGTAATTCCTATCATTCTTACAGACACCACATGGACAACACATAAAACCATTCCGCTTGTTTGCCTCAGCCGCACGCAGAAAACTATGCACGCCATTAATGAACTGGGGAGAGCGTCGGTCATCGTACATCCATTGCCGACTCATCTTCATTACACAACACCGAAAAGACCAAATTAATACAAGTTCATACATAAAGTTCATACACACTTTATTCTCATAAAAGAACATAAAACTATCTAGCTAAAGCATTTAAATGCAACAACAAATGCGATCAAAATCGCAACTAAGGTAATAATTTATCCAACAACATAATGATACCAAGCCTCTTTATTAACGGCATATTTTCTAATCTTTCTAATCTTCAAGCGCATTGCATCAATCTTGATCTTGTGATCATCGACGACATCGGCAACATACAACTCCAATTTCATCTTCTCTTCTTCAATTCTTTTCAATTTTTCTTTCAAATACTCGTTTTCTTTTTCAACTAAATTTAACTTCTCGACAAGAGGGTCGGTTGCAATTTTCGGTTCACATACCTCCTAGATAAAAATATCTATGTCAACTTGATGGGCATAATTGTCATAAACACGAAATGCAACAAATAGTTATAAAAGAGAATATACCACATCCGAATCATAAACCGGACGAGGGCCGACGGGGACGGATATCAAAGTCATGGCACTATGTATAACAAACAATCATACAAGTAAGAAAATTATACAAGTAACTATCTAAATCATACAAATAAGATTTTTTTATATAAAAAGGATAAGAACAAGAGGCTCACCAAGGTGGTGCCGGCGACGGGACGGTGCGGGCGATCGACGGTGGTTAGGACGGGGACGGGAAGACACTAAGTAAACCACAACTACACATATGCAAAGTAAGAAGTTAATTTGTGCTCAAATTGCATATAAATCAAATAAACTCCCACATAATTACTCCCAAACTAAAACCCACAAATCACTATACTTATAGAGCATTGCACGAGCTAATCTAGCAATGAGAGATGAAAGGACAAAGTTGCTAACCTTTGTGAACACTTGGATAGATGGGGTGCCTTCAAATCTTGACAAATCTTTGGCAAAAATGGAGGATGAGCTCGAGCAAGGGGAAGAACAGAGGAGAGAAAGGGGAAAACAGAGAGAATGGGCTCGGGCTGGAAGAAGAAGGGTTTATATAGGGAAGTCTTTAGTCCCGGTTGGTTATACAAACCGTGACTTAAGGTCCACCTCTAGTCCCGGTTTGTGATACAAACCGGGACTAAAGGGGCTCGTGGGGCCCCAGCCTGACATCAGCCTGCCACCACCCCTTTAGTCCCGGTTTGTATCACAAACCGGGACTAGAGGTCAACCTCTAGTCCCGGTTTGTGATACAAACCTGGACTAAAGGGGATCATGGAGGCCCCAGCCTGACACCAGCCGGCCACCACCCCTTTAGTCCCGGTTTGTATCACAAACCGGGACTATAGGTAGAAAATGAACCGGGACTAATGATGCCCGTGCCACCGACCGCTCCTAGCCGTTGGAACCGGGACTAATGGTCACATTAGTCCCGGGCCGTAATCAAACCGGGACTAAAGGGGCGGACGAAAGGTCTGTTTTCTACTAGTGCTAGTCCATGGTTTTGTGCAATTGATGTATGCAGATGCATGCTTTTTATTATTTTCTCCAATCAAATCACTTCTGTATGATCGGATCGAAGCCCAAAAATGGCGTCGCGCGGATCAAGGCGGGCAGCTTGGATTGGGAGGGAGCACGACGACCCAGCAACCCTAACCGCCAAAACAGAAACGGCCTCCCATCCATGCATCCCAGCTCACGCTTTGCCTTCCTTAATTTGGCACCACAAGATAACAACAGCCACAGAAACCACCTGCAACTCTCCCCGTTGCACGTACGATCGAGCTGCCATTCCTCTCGGTCTCCGGCCTCCGACCACCGCGCACACGAGCCGATGGGCTTCGCGAACCGCCCTAACGTCGACGGCCCGCAAAGCCGGACCAGCAGTGTGGCGTCCTCCGGCACCACGCCCGCGGCCAGCACTAGCGTCAGCACCCGAACGTCCTCCATCTCCAGCGATGATGGGAATGGCGGTAACGGTGGACTGCCAGGACAGTCCCCGGCGCGTGCCCCGGGCCACACGCTGGAGGCGCCGTCGCGGAAGAACCGGTCCGGACGTAGCTCCTCCCGGCCGGCGCAGCTGTTCCAGAAGCTTCGCCGCGCGCTCCCAATCCTGGCGCCCCGGTGCGGGAAGACGCCGGTGGGCTCGGCGCGCGAGATCGCGGCGGCGTCGACCTCCTCGGGCGCGGCCGACTCCCACCTGATGTCGCGGCACGTGGCTTCGGGCGGCGGGAGGAGGCCGTGCCGGCGCGTGACGGGCACGCTGTTCGGCCGCCGCAAGGGCCGCGTCGCGCTGGCGCTGCAGGAGACGCCCCGGAGCCTGCCGAGCCTGGTGGTGGAGCTGGCGCTCCAGACGCACGCGCTGCTCCGCGAGCTCGGCAACCCCGCCGGCGCGCGCATTGTGCTGGAGACCGAGCGCCGCCGCGCCGGCGCCGGCGAGGCGCATAAGCGCGCGCCGCTGCTGGACGAGGTGGCGTGGACCATGTTCTGCAACGGGAGGAAGACCGGGTACGCGGTGCGGCGGGAGGCGACGGACTACGACCTGACGGTGATGGAGACGCTGCGGGCGGTGTCCATGGGCGCCGGCGTGCTCCCGGTCCCAGCTGGAGCTGGAGCTGGGGGCTCGGGCTCGGCGCCGGACGACGAGGTGGCGTACATGCGCGGCTGCTTTGAGCACCTGGTGGGGTCCTGGGACTCGGAGTCGCTCTACATGGTGGCGCCCCAGGGCGGCGGCACTGGTCCGGAGCTCGCCGTGTTCTTCGTCAGGCTCTAACCAAAACGCAACGGCCTCCCCTACCATTAGGAGATGTCCGGTGGAAGATCCGTACGTGATCGGTGATGGTCGTGTCGCTCTGCTAGCTGCATGCATGTAGGGATGCGAGCCCTCCCTCAAATGCAAATGCTCATGCTTAGATTTTGATTAGATTTTAATTTATTTGTTATTACCCAAAAGCATATATGCATATGCATGCACGACCCATGTATATACATCGTTGAAAGAAGTAAAGCTAAGATATATGGAGTAATATACTTTTTTTTGCGGGATATATGGAGTAATATACGATCCGCATATACTATATGAGCATGCATGGATCATACAAGTGCATATCTGCACATGCATACACATGAGGCTATCGGCTCATAGATCATACAAAGTGCTAACTTAAAAAAAAAAAGATCATACAAAGTGCTTAATAACTTACTTCTATGGACCAATGACACAATTAAAGGCGCGTTGGGATGGCAGTAATGACCAACGAAAATATACATGTTATGTACAAAAGAGATTGCGGCGATCCATGGCAAGAACTATATATAAAACTAAAGTGAACTCAAATCACAAAGCAAATTTGCCATGGCAAAAAAAAATATAGGTGTCAATAAATTTGCCATGGTGTGTTTGAAAATCTGCCATGGTAAGTTCAATAAAAATGTTGTGGACAAGAAATTTGCCGTGTGTAGGGAAAGTGTAAGCAAATTTGTACTGGTGACATGGTTTTTTTTCTTAATGAAAATGACATGTCTCTAGATCATTTTGTCCTTAAATTTGCCACATCACAAAAACAATTTTACCTACATTTCCTTAGATGAAACAAAAAAATGTTGGTACACATGTTATGCACAACAAAAATTACCATGGTCCATGGAAAAAACCATATAAAAAGTGAACACAAATCACAAAGCAAATTTGCCATGGAAAATATATGTGTGTCAATAAATTTTTCATGGTGTGTTTGAAAAATTACCGTGGTAAGTTCAACAAAAATGGCTTGGTATGTACGTACAACACGTTTGCAATGGTAATTTTTAAAATTTGTAAAGTTGACCCAATTTAGTAAAAAAAAAATATCCAAATTTTCCATGTGACAAAAAAGTAGAAATGTTTGTAAAAATTGCCATGATTTAGAAGAAAACAAAATTCCTAAATTTTCCATTTGACATTACAAATATTTCTCAAAGTTTACCATGTGAGCATAGCATATTTCCACAAAAAGCTTGCCATGATTTTGAAAAAACCCCAATAATTCATAAATTTTCCATGTGCCATTGCATATTTGTAAAAAATTGCCACCATTTGCGAGGACAAAAATAAATATCTGAAATCGCCAGTACAAAAGAATTTTTAAAACTTTTCTGAATATGGCAAGTTTGAACAAACTAACTTATCTGAAATTTTCCATGTCTCTTTACAAAAAAATTGTCATCTGAGCAATACAATTATCTCTAAAAAAATGCCATGCTTGAGTAAAAAAAATCTGAAACTTTAGTCAAAAAAAAAATCTGAAACTTTCCATATGATTTTCAAAAAATGGTTATGTCACTTTAGAAAAAATAAGTCCAACTGAGCAATACAATTATCTCTAAAAAAGGGCGACGCTACGCGTAAGCCGGCGGATCTTTTTAAAAGATCCGCCGCCTCCGCATCCGTTTGATCGGGGGCATCCAGCGGTCCGGCCCCTTCGTCACCATTGCAACAGACCTCCTGTTGCAGAAACATTTGCAACAGAGGTTCCGTTGCAGAGTTTTTTTTTTCGTCTGAACTCTTTTGAAACATGAGTGTCATTGCGGAAGGACTTTTGCAGCACAGATGATGCTGCATAATTTTTTTGTCTCGACTTCTTGCCAACATGGGTGTTGTTGCGGAAGGACTTCTGCAACACAGATGATGTTGCAGAATTTTTTTTGTCTTAACTTTTTTGCAACATGATTGTTATTGCGGAATGACTTCTGCAACACGGATAATGTTACGGAAAAACTGTACGTGGCAGAGGCACGTGTCCAGTCATGGAGGTCCTGGCCCATTGTGTGCGGCTGATCAAACTCGTATCTGATGGCTGCGCATGCGGAGGAAATGTACGCGTCATCGGCCGGTTGACTCTAATCTTTTCCCCTAAAAAAAGCCATGCTTGAGTAAAAAAATTCTGAAACTTTCCATATTATTTTCAAAAAATTGCCATATCACTTTAGGAAAATTACCATATTTTTTAGAACATTTTCTCTTAATTTTGCAATAGATCGGTGCTAATAATTTCATAAATTTGCCATGTTTTAGTGGATAACATATATGTGGTTAAAACATGCCGTTCTAGAACTAGATATGCACAAAATTTCCTGTTGGCCCCGCCCAGGGTGCCACCTGCATAAAAAACATGGTAACACGACGTTTTGACGTCCAATAATCTATACCTACTAACCTACGCGAGCATGTTTTTTCTTGGACAAAGCCCAGGCCACGCAAGGAGAACTGCTCGAGCACGCCTTGGCCCCATCGGTTCCGTTTCCTTCTCCTCCTCTTTTGCTCAATTTGGGCTTATGTCCCTCCTAACCTACGCGAGCATGTTTTTTCTTGGACAAAGCCCAGGCCACGCAAGGAGAACTGCTCGAGCACGCCTTGGCCCCATCGGTTCCGTTTCCTTCTCCTCCTCTTTTGCTCAATATAAGAATCGCTAGAATCTGTCGGTTCCTCGACCTGTAAAAAAATCGACAGCAGATGAGATCCCATCTCTCCCCTGTCTCCTTCATCCATCGCCTGCCGATACGTTCTCCCGCAGGCACCGGCACGCGATCTCTCACGTCTCCTCCTGCTATCTAGCCGCGCTGATCTTCTGTCTCTCCCGAGGCACCACCATCCCCGAGTTGATGTGGATTTCGTGATGCTGGAATTGTCCCGCCAGCCGCTGCCGGAGCCCCGCGTCCCCGAGCTCGACGGGTTCGCTAGGCGTCTGCCCACCTCGCCGAGAACCTCGCCACTGCCTTAGAGCCCAGCAGCCACCTCGCGAGCCTTCGCTGGGGCTGAGCACACAGGCGGACGAGGACATCTCGTATGGCATCGGTGTTCCGAGGTATGAGGAGGAGTTCCAACAAACAGAAGCGGCGACGACGCCAAGTACGAGCAGGACGGGGAAGGGTTGTGCATGTTCTTTGCGGCCGTTGACGCTTCACGAGCTCAGGAGCTATCTCCAGGACGGCTACGGTATACCCTGTGACCCAGTCGAGGGCCACGGCTAACATCCGTAACCTCTACTCCGTTCTTTTGTCCATGCAATGCCCCACGATGTGAACCTCTTCATGCCTGGGCCTCAAGCGGCCACCCAACAGCCAGCAGCCAGCACCTCGAGCGGCCACGATGTGAACCACGATGGTGTAGTACGCTGCTTCTTTTGTTGCGTGGAGATAGTGTAGTAAGCTTTTGAACATCCGTGGGATCTCATAAGTTTGCTCCATTCTTCTGGAATCCAGCTAGGAGGTTAGTTGCTTACAAGAAGAAAAAACGTGAAGGTTATTTCACAAGGATATGCATTCTTAGTTTCCAACTGGTTACCTCCGGTAATTCTTTTTAATTAATTAATATGTATCTTTTAAAAATTGCAGCTGTATAGTTCGGCTAACAAGATTGATAAGTAATAAGTACTACAACCAATCAACTCTATATTAGCGCTAGAAAATGATTTGTAAAAATACATACCCTTATGCAATTCTATTGCTTTAATCTTTGCACTAAGAATTTTTCTCCTCTTCTTATTATATAACTATTCTTAGCATCGAGCAAGAAGAAGAGTGTGAATTAGCATTCTTTCTAAAAGGAATGTCTCCTGCTGTGCGTGTAGGTTTTAACGTTTTATGTTTGATACAGCGAATGTTGAGTCAATGCACGCCGTGAGCGAAAGAAGGCAGCATAAGAGGTCGAGTAGGAGCTCATATGGTGAATATGTCGGTGGGGTCTGCTGGCACACGTTGTGTCCCCTCCAGTGAGGTTAGCCGTGGGCCATGCACTAACACGAAAGGACGAGGCACGCCCCGACACAAAGGGGCAACACTGCGCTGGGGAGTAGTCTTGATGGTATGACGTGCCAGCCGAACCCATGATGCAGGAGCTTGAGGTGGACTCTGGTTCTACTCGGACCCTATTTAAATGTTGCCCCGGATTTGCACGGTAATTGCTATTTTCTCTCATTGCAAGATACGAACCCTTTTGATTGGGGAAAGCATCTTCGGTCTCCTTCGCAACCAGTAGACGGAAGAGGACTATGCTGCCCATGGTGACCTCCTAGCCTAGCAGCTAGCTGGCCTGGCCACCGTCATCCTTAGACACTATCGCCACCATGAGGTAGAGTCATCCTCCCACTTTGTAGGGCGAGGACACATGCATGACCGGTTTTCTCGTTGTTGCCTCATTTTGTCATGCAGTCCATAGTTCACTCCCGTTGCAACGCACGGGCATATGTGCTAGTAAATAATAAGGACCATAGTAGTAAGAGATTGGCATAGAACCCTCCGCCGTCTCGTACGTGTTCTAACGGGCGTCCCCTGCTCCATTGGGACCGACTGTCTCAATACGACCTGGTTAATTAGATATGTACGCATTTGCACGTCGGACAATACGATGTTCGACCCACATCCCAATACGAACGAGTGCCTAGAGATACCATGAGCAGGCGAACCAATATGTGGTTGGATGGTTAGAGGGACCGTGGTATCCCCAGCCCACTAGGGTTCAAGTCCTGGTGCTCGCATTTATTTCTGGATTTATTTCAGGATTTCCGGCAATGCGCATTCAGTGGGAGGAGACGTTCCCGTCGATGACGAGGTGACTACGGTGACTTCGTAAATTTCAAGATGATATGCCGGCTCAGTCTTTCGGAGGTGCTCATAGGGGTAGGGTGTGCGTGTGTGCGTTCATAGGGGTGAGTGTATGCGCGTGTATATGAGCGCTTGCGTCTGTACCGTGTTCAAAAAAAAAAAAGATACCATGAGCAGGCGCGCTCGTCCACCCTTGTGAATTTTCGCTTTTAATGCTTCTTCATTAAGGAAAGTTCATAAACATGCATATGCATGCACACCGGCAATAATGTGATCGAGCTAGCTGATGTAAGTACATCTCTACTCCTAATGTCTCAGTTGGTAGTGTAGCATCCACGGTTTTTTTTCGTCCCCCGCTCTTGTCTGGGTTTTTTTCGTCTCCCCTCCCACCACCCCTACGCTAAAAAAAACCGGTACGCCGCCCCTCCTCTCGATCCACCCCCTCCCGCTGCGACCTCTCTCTTTCCCTCGTCTCCCGCTCCACCGCCGCCGCCGCCCCATCTCCCGCTCTGCCACCGCCCCTACTGCTCCACCGGACCGACCTCCGGACCGACCTCTTGTTCGAGCGCGGCGGCAGGAGCAGCTCCACCTCTCCACTCCCCCACGCGAGGACGCTCCAAACCCCCACCCCCATGCCCGGCCGCTGCACGGGAGCTCCTCGACCAGCCCCGTCTCCTGCCGCTTCGTGCCCTGCTTCTCTCTTCGCTCGCTGCACTCGATCTCTACTTCCCTCTCGTCTTCCTCAATGGTCGCCATCTTCCCCAACGGTCGCCGTCTTCCCCGCCGGTCCTCGCCGAACCTCCGGTCGCCGTCTTTTGGTCGGCGAAGTCAACAGCCGTGCTCTGACGCACGGATCTAGTCGGGGTACATCGACCCGCCACAGTGCCCTATCCCTAACACCCCCCCCCCCCCCCCCCGCGATCCCGCATCTCTCCCTCCTCCACGAACACCCGCCCCAGCCACAGTGCGCCGGCCGCCTCCCTTCCCCAGCGCCGGCCATCTCCCTTCCCTCATAGCTGGTCGCCTCCCGCCCAGAGTGCCAGTCGCCTCCCAGCGGCTGCCTCCATCCCCTCCACCGCACGCCGCACGCCGGCCGTGTTCCACTCCCATCCCCATCTTGACGTGGCGAAGGGGACGTATCGAGTACCTGGTGTTCCGGGCTTCCCCGGCAGCGCGACCCATGGTAGGGCGGGACCTAGTGGTGGCCTTCTTCGGCGACTTCTTGGGCACCGACCTCCGCTTGGTCATCGATGGCAGGTACGGCCATGATCCCTCCGCCGTTGACGTCACCTGGCACCTCGGAACGCAAATTAAATCCTTCTTCACCTGGCTGGGCCGTTTTTGTTCCGGAATTCAGGTACTCGAGGTCGTGGAGTGGGGTGTGATTGTGATCTATGCAATGGGTGCAGAGTGGAAGGGGCTGTCGTTACCTTTCAGCAAGGGCTGCAGCTTCTACTGCTGTAAGCCGGCCCCGTAGCGGCATCAACTGCTTCAGATTGTGTAAGCAAATTCATTCATTCACTCAGGGGAAGATTACCAAATCAATTCGAATTTTGTGTTCTGATTTTCCATGTGGTTGTGATCGCAGGTATGGCCTTGTCCCTTGTCCCTTGCCCTACCATTAATTTGGAAGAAGTGCGTTTGGTGAATTTCTGTTGGGAGCAGCAGCAGTACCAACAGAAGTGACGATATGTTACAAATTATTATACAGTTTCCTAGGGATGTGTTTGGTATGCAGGCTATGGTTGATATTTTTCTTCGTGGTGATTGGGCAGATGGCTACCAACACCAACGATAGCATCGTCCATCTTGCTAGCGCACTGCCAATCTGTGCAGGTATGGGAATACTATCTTGTGTTTTTTGTGAATAACATCTTTATCTGCATTTTGTGTTTTTTTTTGCTCTGTTGTTCAGTAGGACACTTATGTACAAGTCACTCAGATTTAATTAGTTTTTATGTGACAGTGCATATGGTGTTGTTGCTATGAGTCTGCTGGTCAGCTACTTCCAGTTATCCTCATCGAGAGTTGATAGTCGGATTTCACCAGGAAATAAAAAACGGAGGAAAAGAGCCTGAAGTCTTACTACCAATAGCCTCAAACAAGAATATGGGTACTTTCCGTTGTAATGATTATTAACATTGTTGTTTCTGAAATTCAGTCTTCAGAATTACTATGGCTAAGTGAAGGTGATAAATAATTCCAGTTTAACGAGTACTTGTGGATTGTTTAGATGGATGACCACTCTTAGTTTTGTACTTAGATTCGATTCTGAATCATTTAGTGTGCAATTCAGATTCACGCTGCATTTTCCTTAAATTTGCCTGCCTGGAAATTAGTACTATCAACTTAATACATAGCATGTCCTGACGTTAAACATGATGCATTTCTACACTACATAGTTGGTAAATATAGCATGTCTCTGCCGTCGGCAACCCTGTCTAGCTCATTTTTTCAGCGGCATAGCCATCTTCCAATCTTATGTCAATTGGTCTTTGCTTTGTAGGCACTAGAAAGAAGACGAATCCTTTCTACTCTCACAATGAAACAAGAGAAACAATTCCCTGCAGTCATCTATAAGGTCAGCATGCTGGGGCTTGGTTGATTTATTTTGTATTGCTATTTCTACGCACACATAAAAGGATTTACATATCCAAAATTAATTTAGTGTAGCAAGAACATCATATTTTAGACACGGTCTGCACATCGATGTACTTTGTCCGTCTTTCCTTCAGAAAAGCATGCGTTGTGAGATCATGATTACTACCAGGTACAACATTGCAATTTATTTTCCAGAATGTTCCTTGAACACACTCCCAAGTTCCCAACTATCAGCAATCATAGTCTCCTCAATTCAGATGCATAGGAATGCAACTTTTATCCAAGAATGTGCAACAAAAGCATGTTGTTTGTATCTGTTGACCATTGAAATCCCAAGACCAATGCATGGAGAAGTAGCCTGTGAACCAAGTTATTTCTTGAGAAAGTAAACCACATATTTGACTACTTATTGATCTCCGAGCTCTATAATAATATTATCCTTAATCTGTTTTTTGTGAAGACAGAGGATGAGAAAGAAACAGTATCCAGGACTGTGTACTATACTAACATTGTAATTATGGGTCTGTGCCACCTATTTCTATTTTGAAGCAGTTCTTTTAGGAACAGATGATTACACATGAAGTAATGGTATCCATGACTATGTACTATACTAACATTAGTAATTATGGGTCCATGCTATGTATTTATATTTTGAAGCAATTCCGTCAGGAACAGATGATCACACAATATATTTTGATAAATCCTTTGTACCTAGCTTCTGATTTCTATTATTAGAAACAGATTGTCTGTTCTTACAGGAAACGTCTATAAATAGCAGTTACCAAAATTATTAGTTTCCGTGCTATATTGTGCCGGTGTCTCATCATTTAATTAATCTTTTCTTTGACCTATCTATGATTATTTCGTCACTACTGTTGTTGAATGTGTGATAGTGAGAGTATTAACGTGAGGCGTTTAATGCACAGGTTGGGTGTTGAGTGTGTGTGTTGGGGGGGGGGGGGGGGGGGGGGGGGGGGGGGGCTACAGATGGATGATTATATGCCTTCTCCTGATTTTGGTATGTCTTTCTATATAGAGCAACAAATACCGTAAATAGAAAAGAGAGCGACAGAGGGATAATGGAGATTATATTATGTCTTCTCCTGATTTTGGTATGTATCTGAAAATACACTGGCAGTGTAAGTAGTGACGAAATAAACTACTTGGTGGATCAGATCAACAGGAAAGCAGAAGAAGATAGAATATGACCGCAACTTGTGCTCTGGGCATATTTTTATCATGCATCATTTTACTACTACATCTATAAAATGTTAACCTTATGAGGTGAGTATGTTCGGCGGTGGCGTGGATTATTTGCAGCTGTAGGGGCATGTCGACAGCAAGATGGGCAGCGGCGACGTGCATCCTGATTCTTTGTTGTAGCATCTTCTAAGGCTTGAAAGGTGTCAGCCGGACGAGGAGGAAGTGGAGAGGGAGGTGATGCGAACCACGAAGCACTAGTAGAAAAAGGGCCTTTAGTCCCGGTTCCAGAGGGCCTTTAGTCCCGGTTCTGGAACCGGGACAAAACGATCGGGACTAATGCCTAAAACCTTTAGTTCCGGTTGGCCTACGAACCGGGACCAAAGGTGCTCCACGTGGCCGCTGTGGGGCGCGCAGGCAGGAGGACCTTTAGTCCCGCACCAACCGGGCCAACCGGGACTAAAGGGTCTCCACGTGGCCGCTGCGCAGCACTCAGGCAGGAGGACCTTTAGTCCCGGTTGGTAACACCAACCGGGACCAAAAGGCAGCCAAGCGTCAGCAGCTCGCAGGCGCTGGGGTTTTTGTTTTTTTTTAAAGGGGGGGTTTAGGGGTTTTGGAGGGTTTAGGGGTTTCATATTGTGTTAGCTAGCTAATAGAGAGAAGTGACCTCTCTTTCTCCGTGCTTGGTCGACGCTAGCTACTACATATAGAGAGAACTCGACGCTAGCTAGTAAGCAAATGAAGGAAACCATTAATTACACAAGATCGTCATGAACATATACAGAGAGAAGTGACCTCTCTTTCTCCGTGCTTGGTCGAACAACAAGTTTTCGTATATCTATCCGACGCTACTACATATATACAATATAACATCCCTGACATCATCAAGCGCCAAACTCCCATTGAATTTCCGTATGGTATTCTCCCTTTTCATGTATGACGTGGTGAAGAAAGAATCCCGCCAATTCCTCTTGAATTGCTCGTATGCGATCATGTGGTAGGAGTTCATCCCGCATCTGCCAGATCTAATTTAAAGAAGGGGGTCAATACATATATATGAATGAAACTCAACACAATTGATGGTAATAAAATAAAATTGTGAATATTGTTTACATACTTCAAATTGTTCTTCAGATCTGCCCCGCTCAGAGGTCATGTGGCGAATGTACTCGCAAACGTAGTATCCACATAAATTATTTCCGGGTTCCTGCCACAAGAACTTTACGAGAATAGAGTTCAATCAAACTGATAATCAAGCACGATAATGGTATTGATGAAACTAGAATCAATGAGAGATGCGCGGAACTAGCTAGTACTACTTACTTTGGGGTGTGTAAATCGCAGCTCGTTCTTCAGACCCGGAACCTGTCCGGTGAACTGTTTCCAAACCCTGCCAGGCAAAGAAAATGATTACTTGATATCAGGAAATGAACGAAAGTTGCCGATATGGTCCCGGTATTGATTGAACTTACTTCTGGAGCATTGCAGTCATGTCCGCATAATCCTTGGGATCTTTACGTCTCGAGTCTAAGACAGTTACTACTCCCCCGTCAAGTTTAATGGATAGCAGAATATAGTGGAACCTGCGCACGCATAACTCATCAATTACAGTACTTAACCTCGAGTAAGCGAAACCGAATATGCAGAAGACAGTAACACTCACTTGAAGTTGTAAGGAAAGAGTATTTCCCTTTTGTTTTGATGTCGAAGGAACGCTTTTAGCAAGTTTTCCTCGGTTTCTTTAACATTGTTTTGTACCGTCCATTCATTTACGGTATTTGGGCTAATGAACCCAATGTCATATATTTGT
Organism: Elymus sibiricus; assembly: GCA_039707655.1. NCBI lineage: Eukaryota > Viridiplantae > Streptophyta > Magnoliopsida > Poales > Poaceae > Elymus > Elymus sibiricus. The sequence goes on along the minus strand of CM077672.1, from coordinate 516,086,819 downwards.
CTTTTTGGGCATTCGACGATCTTCAATATGCATAATATAGTGAGGATAATTATATATACATGCAATGAACGAGCTGAGCTAGAGACTTAATTACAGAAGTAATACTTACAGACAGTGGCAAGTCATGATTTGTTTGTCGAGGGCCTCTTGATTGAATAACTGAAATAACTCCACAAATTCAACAGGCATCAGGTCGACTCCAATGAGGTCATGCTCATCTTTAATTCTCACCATCAAACTATCGGACCCATTATTCCTGCAGCTTTCCAAGTACCACTCATGCAATCTTCGCATCATCGTTGTTAGAGGAGGATGATCAGGTTTGACGAGAGGCTTCCCGTGCTCGTATCTAAAGATCTTTACTACCTCAGCCGTTTCAAACTGTACATCATCGCCCACGTAATCACCAAGAGTGGTACCGGGCAGTAGCCCTGGATGATTAGCGATATCGCTAGACACCTTGAGCGGGGGGCACGATTGCTTCTCCTGTTCGCCGGGCTGGAGAATTTTTTTCCCACTTCTTTGTCTTGAAGCACTGGCAGTACTTCCCGATCGCCGCGCTTCATCATATATCTTTTCAATACAGCGGTCATAGTTGGATTGCGGCGGAGGCGGTGGTGGTCGCTTAAGGGCATCCAGAGTGCGCTTCGCTTTCACCGGATCTATTGTTTCCTTCGGAGGTGGACGTTTCCGTTCAAAATGGGCCTGCACTTCGGCAGCACTGATGTCCTTGTTTTCCTCGTCAGTCCTCTCATATGGTAACTTTGGAGGAACCCTGAGGCTTGGACCATATTTGAATTTCTTCCCGCCTTTTGTACTGCTAGCCGCCGGAGTGGCGGCGGCTCTCTTCCGCTGTTGCTGACGCGCCGGAGCCCGCTGACGCGCCGGAGACCGCTGACGCGCTAGAGACAGCTGCGGCGGCGGAGACGGCTGACGCGCCGGAGATTGCTGAGGCAGAGAAGGATTCTGCTGAGGGGCCTCCCCCATTAGACTCCGCTGAGGCGGCGGAGACGGATGACGCGCCGGAGACGACTCAGGCAGCGGAGATAGCACAACTGGACTGTGAGGAGGAGTCTGCTGAGGATCCGGCTGCGTCTGCTGAGGCGGCGTCCAGTTTGGAACCTTGATGTACTCCTTTCTCCATAGGCAGGTACTCCTTAAGGCATTTTCCAGAAGATCCTCCCCTTCACCTGTAGGGTAGTCAAGCTCCAGCCCCTCAAATCCCGCCATTATCTCATCCACCGTGACAATAGCATAGCTAGTGGAATCGGACGGCAATGGAAAGTTCCCTCAGTTCGAGGAGGTAAAACAGAGCCGACCGCCGCCTTCAAGGTCAGGTTCTGGCATTTCGCCATTAGCACACAATGTTCAGCCTACGTGATATTATCCACGGGGTAGCGAGGAGCCGTGATATCAGGCTGAAGGAGCTCCGTGGAAGCCACGCTGCTTCTCCGCTGAGATGGTGGGGTAGCTTCTGGGGCAGTGTCGAAGGAAGGATCTTCGTGCCGCTGAGATGGTTGGCCGGTAGCTCGCTGGCTCTCAAGTTCCTCTAGTTTCGCTAATCTTGCATTGATCTTCTGTATTTCGCTTGCTTCCGCTTTCTTCTTTCTCTGTCGGCTTCTATAACCATCACTGTCGGGAAACCCATCCTTCCACGGAACGGAGCCTGATGTGCCTCGTGTTCGTCCAGGGTGTTCAGGATTCCCGAGGGCATGTGTCAGCTCGTCATTCTCTCTGTCGGGAGGTAACCTCCCTTCCTGCGCTGCCTGGATTGCTTCCTGAAGCTTCTTGACGGGTATTGCAAGTTGAGCTTTCGTCCAAACACACTCCCCTGTGTCTGGGTCCAAAGTTCCCCCAACCCCGAAGAACCAAGTCCTTGACCGATCTGGCCAGTGCAATGTCGCTGGTTGGACCCCTTTAGCAAGCAGGACTTGCTCAGCTTTGTCCCACGTAGGCCGGGCTTTGCTGTAGCCACCTGACCCCGTAACATGGTGATACTTCTTGTTTGCAGCATTTAGCTTATTTGTCGCTGACCTTTGCTTGCTCTTGTCCGATTTCTTGTAGGCCACAAATGCGGGCCAGTGATCTTTTATCTTCTCATATGCACCGGTGAATTCTGGAGTCTTGTCTTTCTCGACAAACTTTTTGTTCAATTCTTTCTTCCAGTTCTTGAATAGTTCTGCCATCTTCTTAAGAGCAAACGCCTTGACCTTATTCGGATCCACCTCTGGCGGTAGGCTGAAATTTGTCATCAGCGAGGTCCAAAGATCATCTTTCTGTCTATCCTGGACATAAGAAACTTCAGGGTCCTTCTTCTTATTCCATTCTTGGATGCTGATCGGGACGCGGTCCCTAACAACCACTCCGCACTGATGTATAAATGTGTCCCTGCTCCGCTTGGGAGAAATCGGTTGGCCATCTCGACCGACTTCTTCGATCGTGAACCTTTCATCCTGGCGCAACCTTTTCTTCGGGCCTCGTCTCCTTACGGAAGTTTGGCTCGATCCGGAGGGCTAATTAAAAGAAGAAAGAAGCGTTAATATATGTACATACAAAACAATTAATGCATCAAGTCAGCAGAGGCTTAATTAATATATGTATATATACCTCGCCGGACTTTGCAACAGTTAAGGCTCCCTCCTCCGTTCGGTCACCGGAGCAGTCATGATCTCCTTGCTCCTCCGTTCGGTCACCGGAGCCGTCATGATCTCCTTCCTCCTCCACTCGATCACCGGAGCCGTCATGATCTCCTTCCTCACCATCGGTGTCATTGAGAAACGACAAGGGATCACCTCCGTCGCGGATTATATCCCCCAACAACTCTTCTTTTTCTAAGTCTCTGTCCATAGTTTCTGCAAATGTTACAAGATGGCAATATACAACCATGAGAGATGGATTAGTGGCAAACATAGACCTAGCTAATCACAACAAGGAATCATATGCATATATGAGCAATGGATTAGTCGCAAACATCATGCAAAGTTATCGGGGGTTATACTTAATTTGCGGACCGCCTCTCTCATGCATGTCCGACGTCCCCCCTCATGTCGAAGTTATCGGGGTTATACTTTCAGGAGAGGACACTTTAGAAAAAATAATCGCTATGCAGGAGATCGAACTATCCATTCTACCACATTGACCTATGCCGACCGCCTACCGAATAAATAAAGTCCCTTCGGTTCACTGAGGTAAGACCGGTGAATTAGACGCCAATATATAGTATTATACATAACAATTACGGGTAGGGGCGGGAGGGGGTAGATCGACAACGCTCTTTCTTCTAGGGGGTTATGTTTTAACGAACACCCCCCCGGCCCCCTCATGTCGAAGTTATCGGGGTTATGTTTTAACGACCCCCCCTCATGTCGAAGTTATCGGGGATATGTTGAATTCCCGAGAGAGTTAGGGGTGTTCTAACGCGGCACTACACGATATAGGTGAAGGGGGATAACATCCGGGAATACATCTTTTCTATATACATCAATCCATCCATCCATCCATACATACATACATACATGGACAAAAAAATTCTATGAACATAAAAAATCTATGAACAAAAAAAATTCTATGAACAAAAAAAAATCATCATATCAACATTTTCTATATACATCCATCCATCCATCCATCCATACATACATACATACATGGACAAAAAAATCTATGAACATAAAAAATTTTAAGAACAAAAAAAATGCCATTGGTGGCTAGCAGAGAGCACAGGGGCGGCGGCGGCGACGGCTAAGCAGCAGGGCAGGGGCGGCGGCGGGGCGCAGGGCAGGGGCAGGGGCGGCGGCAGCGGCAGCGCAGGGGAAGGGGGCAGAGCTCACTGGGGGTGGCGTCGGGGAAGGAAAGCGGCCGCGGGCGTCGGGGCAGGGCTCGGCGGCGTCAGGGCAGGGAGCGGCGGCCGGCGTCGGGGTCAGGGCAGGGACGGCGACGAGGAGCGGGCGGAGCAGCCTGGTGGCGTCGGGGGCAGGGCTCGGCGGCGACGAGGAGCGGGCGGAGCAGCCTGGCGGCGTCGGGGGAAGAAGAAGTGAGATTTGGGGAAAATTTCCTAAGTGTTGGCTTATATAGCCCCACCTTTAGTCCCGGTTGGTGGCTGCAACCGGGACTAAAGGACCCCCTTTAGTCCCAGTTGCAGCCACCAACCGGGACTAAAGATCATTTTCAGCAGCGCAAAGGGCGGGAAGCACAGCCCTTTAGTCCCGGTTGGTGGCTCGGACCGGGACTAAAGGGAGGCCTTTAGTCCCGGTTGGTGCCACCAACCGGGACTAAAGGGCTTCGGCTGGCACGGCATCGGGCGGGTGGATATTTAGTCCCACCTCGCTAGCTGAGAGGCGTCGAGAGTGGTTTATAAGCGCGGTTGCGCCAGCTCTCTCGAGCTCCTCTCTTATGCAGGCCTACGGGCCTAAACGCCCTCTCTCTGCCTGTGGGCCTACTGAGCCTTCTGCAGGCCTGCATCCTGGCCCAACTAGCGTGTTGGGTTTCTAGTCGTATGCAGGCCGTGGTGGCCCAGTAGGCGGCATATTTTTAAATTTTTTTTACTTTTTAGTCCCGGTTTGTGGTAGCAACCGGGACTAAAGGTCTTTTCCAGTATTTTTGTTTTGTTTTTTTGCTTTATTTATTTTCTTTTGTTTCTACTTATAGCTAAATACTTAGAGTTTTTGAGTGATTCTTTTTGCTTTAGGTCACAAAAATTATAAACTTTCTGTTAGTGCCAGTAGTTTTCAAATTTGAATAGTTTAAATTTGAATTCTTTGAAATTTGTGTGAATCACTAGTTTGTGAATAACTTTACTTTAAAAATAGATTTTCGAGTGATTCTTTTTCATGTTGTTTAATATTAGTGTGTTTTATCATTATATTCAATTTGGTAATTTTTAGGTTATTTTAAATGAGTGTTTTAATCAAAAACAGATTTAGTTATTTTAGTTTGCTATTAAAGTTTCTAACAAAAAATACTTTATGAAAATTCTTTTTGCTATTAATGTTTTGAACAAAAAATACTTTGATAATTTTAGTTACATAAATTTTATATAATTTTAGTTTCAAAATTACTTTTATAATAACTAGAGGTTTATAAAAGCTTTTTAGTTGATTCTTTTTGCTCTTGAAGAATATTATAGTTTTGTTTTAGTTGATCATAACAAAAAAAATTAATTGATTCTTTTTAGTTCATTCTTTTTGCTATTAGAGTTTTATAAAAGCTTTTTAGTTCATTCTGTTCATGCATTTAATCTTTTTTTTGAGCTAAATGACCCTGAAATTGAAAATCACTACAAATGAACTCTGAAAAGGTTGAAAGTTGGCATGGTATCATCATTTCACCCACATAGCATGTGCTAAAAAGTTGAGAGGGTTATGGCAAAAACTGGATGCACTTCGTGTACAAAATGGACCCTGAAATTGAAAAGCAGTACAAATGAACTCTGAAAAGGACGAAAACTCATATGTTACAAAAGGCATTTCATTTCTTGACATGTAACTGCAGTGATATTCTAGATCAAAGCCATCATCAGAATAGTTGTGGAGAGAAAGTCTTCACTTTTTCTTCGCGCGTGTCCCTTGCTTATTGCGCCGTAACCATGGATAATCTTCATCGTTTAACAGGGTGCTTGGGTCAGCCTTCACTTTGAAGGGAGGAATTTCATGAAACTTTTCATAATCTTCAGACATGTCTGTCTTGCCCTCCACTCCCACGATGTCTCTTTTCCCTGAAAGAACTATGTGGCGCTTTGGCTCATCGTATGATGTATTCGCTTCCTTATCTTTTCTTTTTCTCGGTTTGGTAGACATGTCCTTCACATAGAAAACCTGCGCCACATCATTGGCTAGGACGAATGGTTCGTCTGTGTACCCAAGATTGTTGAGATCCACTGTTGTCATTCCGTACTGCGGGTCTACCTGTACCCCGCCTCCTGACCGATTGACCCATTTGCACCGAAACAAAGGGACCTTAAAATCATGTCCATAGTCAAGTTCCCATATGTCCACTATGTAACCATAATATGTGTCCTTTCCCCTGTTGGTTGCTGCATCAAAGCGGACACCACTGTTTTGGTTGGTGCTCTTTTGATCTTGGGCGATCGTGTAAAATGTATTCCCATTTATCTCGTACCCTTGGTAAGTCAATACAGTCGAAGATGGTGTCGTGGCCAACGAGTACAGCTCATCTCCAACAATGTTGTTATCCATGAGATGTGTTTGCAACCAACTGCCGAAAGTCCTGATGTGTTCACATGTAATCCAGTCGTCACACTGCTCCGGGTGTTTGCAACGCAGAAAATTCTTGTGTTCATTGACATACGGGGTCACCAAGGTAGAATTCTGTAGAACTGTGTAGTGTGCTTGAGCCCAAGAATGCCCGTCCCTACATATTATTGCATCCGCTCCTAGCGTGCCTTTTCCAGTCAGTCTCCCCTCATACCGCGATTGAGGGAGACCAATCGGCTTAAGGTCAGGAATAAAGTCAACACAAAACCCAATGACCTCCTCTGTTTGACGTCCCATGGAGATGCTTCCTTCTGGCCTAGCACGGTTACGAACATATTTCTTTAAGACTCCCATGAACCTCTCAAAGGGGAACATATTGTGTAGAAAAAGAGGACCCAGAATGGCAATCTCGTCGACTAGATGAACTAGGACGTGCGTCATGATATTGAAGAAGGATGGTGGGAGCACCAGCTCGAAACTGACAAGACATTGCACCAAATCATTCTTTAACCTTGGTAGGATATCTGGATCGATTACCTTCTGAGAGATTGCATTGAGGAATGCACATAGCTTCACAATGGCTAATCGAACGTTTTCCGGTAGAAGCCCCCTCAATGCAACCGGAAGCAGTTGCGTCATAATCACGTGGCAGTCATGAGACTTTAGGTTCTGGAACTTTTTCTCTGCCATATTTATTATTCCCTTTATATTCGACGAGAAGCCAGACAGGACCTTCATACTGAGCAGGCATTCAAAGAAGATTTCCTTCTCTTCTTTGGTAAGAGCGTAGCTGGCAGGACCTTCATACTGCTTTGGATGCATGCCGTCTTTTTCGTGCACACGTTGCTGGTCCTCACGTGCCTTCGGTGTATCTTTTGTCTTCCCATACACGCCCAAGAAGCCTAGCAGGTTCACGCAAAGATTCTTCGTCACGTGCATCACGTCGATTGCAGAGCGGACCTCTAGGTCTTTCCAATAGGGTAGGTCCCAAAATATAGATTTCTTCTTCCACGTGGGTGCGCGTCCCTCAGCGTCATTCGGAACAGATTGTCCGCCAGGACCCTTTCCATAGATTACTTGTAAATCCTTGACCATATCAAGTATGTTATCACCAGTACGTTGGGCGGGCTTCTTCCGGTGATCTGCCTCACCTTTGAAATGCTTGCCTTTCTTTCGACATTGATGGTTGGTCAGAAGAAATCGACGATGTCCCAGGTACACATTCTTCCTGCATTTCTCCAAATATATACTTTCGGTGTCATCTAAACAGTGCGTGCATGCGTGGTATCCCTTGTTTGTCTGTCCTGAAAGGTTACTAAGAGTAGGCCAATCATTGATGGTTACAAACAGCAACGCATGTAGGTCAAATTCCTCCTGTTTGTGCTGATCCCACACACGTACACCTTCTCCATTCCACAGCTGCAAAAGTTCTTCAACTAATGGCCTTAAGTACACATCAATGTCGTTGCCGGGTTGCTTAGGGCCTTGGATGAGCACTGGCATCATAATGAACTTGCGCTTCATGCACAACCAAGGAGGAAGGTTATAGATACATAGAGTCACGGGCCAGGTGCTATGATTGCTGCTCTGCTCCCCAAAAGGATTAATGCCATCTGCACTTAAACCAAACCATACGTTCCTTGCGTCACCTGCAAAGTCCCCCCACCTTCTCTCGATTTTTCTCCACTGCGACCCGTCAGCGGGTGCTCTCAACTTCCCGTCTTTCTTACGGTCTTCTTTGTGCCATCGCATCAACTTGGCATGCTCTTTGTTTCTGAACAGACGTTTCAGCCGTGGTATTATAGGAGCATACCACATCACCTTGGCAGGAACCCTCTTCCTGGGGCGCTGGCCCTCAACATCACCAGGGTCATCTCGTCTGATCTTATACCACAATGCACCGCATACTGGGCATGCGTTAAAATCCTCATACTCACCGCGGTAGAGGATGCTGTCATTAGGGCATGCTTGTATCTTCTGCACCTCCAATCCTAGAGGGCATAGAACCTTCTTTGCTTCGTACGTACTGTCGGGCAATTCATTATCCTTTGGAAACTTCTTCTTCATTATTTTCAGTAGCTTCCCAAATCCATTGTCAGATACACCATTGTCTGCCTTCCATTTCAACAATTCCAGTGTGGTACCGAGCTTTGTGTTGTCATCTTCGCAATTTGGGTACAACCCTTTTTTGTGATCCTCTAACATGCGATCGAACTTCAACTTCTCCCTTTCACTTTGGCATTGTCTCTTTGCATCAACAATGACGCGGCGAAGATCATCATCGGGCACATCGTCTAGTTCCTCTTGATCTTCAGCTTCCCCCGTTGCAGTATCACCGTATTCAGGGGGATAGTTGTCATCATCCTGTTCTTCTTCGTTGTCTTCCATCATAACCCCTCTTTCTCCGTGCTTGGTCCAAACATTATAGTGTGGCATGAAACCCTTCTCAAGCAGGTGGACGTGAAGGGTTTTCAAGTTAGAGTAATCCTTCGTATTCTCACAGACAAGGCATGGACAATACATAAAACCATTCTGCTTGTTTGCCTCAGCCACTTCGAGAAATTTATGCAAGCCCTCAAGATACTCGGAGGTGCGTCGGTCACCGTACATCCGTTGCCGGTTCATCTGCGTGCATTATATAATTAAGTGTATCAAAAACCATTACAGAACATCATGAATAGAGAAGTGACTAAATTAATACAAGTTCATCATCACATTAAAACCAAAGTACAGTAGTGATCAAATGTTATTACTGAAAAAATAAATACATAAAGTTCATACGTACATATATAGTTCTCATAGAACAACATATAGCTCTCTAGAGCATCTAATTAAAACATACATTGAAACTATGAAAAACAACAACAAATGCAATCATAATCGCAACTAAGGTAACAATTGATCCAACGGCATAATGATACCAAGCCTCATTATGAATGGCATATTTTCTAATCTTTCTAATCTTCAAGCGCATTGCATCAATCTTGATCTTGTGATCATCGACGACATCGGCAACATGCAACTCCAATTCCATCTTCTCCTCCTCAATTCTTTTCAATTTTTTCTTGAAGTAATTGTTTTCTTTTTCAACTAAATTTAACCTCTCGACAAGAGGGTCGGTTGGAATTTCCGGTTCACATACCTCCTAGATAAAAACATCTATGTCACGTTGGTCAGCATAATTGTCATAAACACTAAATGAAACAAATCATAATAAAAGATAATATACCACATCCGAATCATAGACAGGACGAGGGCCGACGGGGGCGGATACCATAGTCATGGCACTATATAATAACAAACAATAATAAAAGTAAGAAAATTATACAAGTATCTATCTAAATCATACAAGTAAGAATTTTTTTTCTTTTAAAAAGAAGATAAGAAGAAGAGACTCACCACGGTGGTGCCGGCGACGAGATCGGCGCGGGCGATCGACGGCGGTGAGGACGGGGACGGGGACGGCACCCTACACATGTGCAGACTCTAAGAAGTTAATTTCAGCTCAAATTGTGCATCTAAATCAAAAGAACTCCCACATACACTCCTCCACTAAAACCCACAAACCACTCTCCTTCTACAGCATTTGAAATGAGCTAAACTAGCAGTGAGAGATGAAACGATGAAGTTGCTAACCTTTTCGAACACTTGTGTAGTTGGTGCACCGCCAAACCTAGACTAATCTTGGGAAAAATGGAGCTGGGAGGTCGAACTTGGAGAGGAGAATGCTTAAGTGTGACTCGGGCATTTCATCGAGCACCTCATGTGCATAGGAGGTGAGAGTAGAGCAGCACACACCTCCCACACCGGCCGGCCAAAAAACAGAGGAGTGAGCGGGCAGGGGAGAGCATATATATAGGCATCTCTTTAGTCCCGGTTCGTGGCTAGAACCGGGACTGAAGACTGACCTTTAGTCCCGGTTCCAGACACCAACCGGGACTAAAGGGGTTGCGCCAGGAGCGAGGCCCTTTAGTCCCGGTTGGTGGCTAGAACCGGGACTAAAGGTCCCAGCCGAACCGGGACTGGTGCCTGCCGAGGCCCGGCCGGCGTCCTGGCCGCTCGAACCGGGACTGATGCACGCATTAGTCCCGGTTCGTAATAGAACCGGGACTGTAGCTCTGATCTGTCCTGGACCAATGCCCTGTTTTGTACTAGTGAAGGGTGATCTCTGTGAGAAATCATGAACCGGATTATAGTGAACCAAATCAAGAAGGTCGTCTACATCGACCTATGTGATGCGGATTGCTTCACTTGCAGCGTAGACAATGGCTGGGTGGCGTGCTTGCTGCTGTCGTTGTGGTTTGCTTGCTACTGATGATGAATATCACAACTAAAAGGTGGTGTATATGTGTGATTCATGATGGGTCATGTAATAGCCCATCAGTCTATTGTTACTTCCTTTTTAGATTCATCTTGTCATTATCCAAGTAAGCTGATGACATGAAGGCAGGCACCACCAACCATTACTACAGGTAAGGGACACATTAGAGCTCCTTGTTTAGTTTGTAGGTATGAGCTTGACCATTTAGATAGTGTATCTGTTAACTTGAATCTTGATTTAAAAAGAGAACCAGTAAGTTCCAAATCATATTTTATGTTTTGCACTTTAGCTATTGATCTTATAATCATTCATGATATAGTTATATACAAGAAAAAACGAAATCATTTGTAAATAATTAGTTTATACAGCTAAAAAAATAGCTTATAGTCAAGTGTAGAGAGGCATAGAACGATTTGAGATAATTAATGCATCACTTCATTCTCTTGCAGGCCACTATATTACTCATGTTGTGGCGACAACATTAGCTGTTTGTCACCTTCACGTTTGAATGCAGTTAGCATAATTTCAGGTTGCGACAAGGATGGCAGCCCAGGTTGTCATTGCCTTCGTGGTAGCTGTACCAGATCTGAAACAGCATTTTACAGAAGTGTGTCGAATTGTTGTAGTGGCGTTGAAACAACACACATTTCATGTGATTAGCTTGGTGGCCCTGCTAATGTGCGTTAGTTAATAGATACCCAGCCCCCCTTATGAATTTTTTTGTGCCAAAGCTCAAGGCTAATAAGTGATCTCTGTTCTTTTACTAAATCTATATTATACAATTTAGATTACAAATATTCATATGATTCAACTTACAGGATCAACCAGTTTGTACCAGCAAAACTGAGCATTGGTAGGTTTTAGTATGGATTCGGTGTTCCATTTATCCTTACCAGCAAAATTGAGTTCTTGATGTGTCTAAATCGGATGATGGTAGTGTGTGCAAGCAATATATATTTTGGACGTAATACTCTAAAGTTTTCAGTTAGCTGCACACAATATGTATTTAATTTAGACTGTATTAGTGAAGACAACAAGAAGTGCATTGCAAGTTCGTAGTTACTCTTGGCCTGATTATTTAATCTTTTTTGCTGAGCATTCTTTTTTTAGTGGTAACCACGATTCCATTAAGCTAACAACGAGCATACAGCGGACATAGTACACACACTGAAACGGAGTGGACAACTGTCCCGAAGCAACAGCAGAACCACACCCCAAAAAATAAAAATCACAACCAGGACCCTTAGGGGGGACATTGCTGAACTAAAACCTAGCCTGCCGCCGCCTTCCTTTGACGTCGCTGCCGGAGGAAGAGAAGGCAGTAGCAAACAAATAGACCGTCGGCACCTCATCGCAAAGATGCTTTCAGAATCGAATAAAGAACCACCGCTAGACATGATGATGAAGAGAATGGAAGTCGAGGGGTGGGAGGGCCGAGTGAAAGATGTTTTTGTCTTTTTTGCAAGGAGAGGTTAAGGAGATATTGATGATTGCCAATGATGAAAGAAGCAGGAGAGAATTGATATTGTCTCTGTATAAATGGAAAAACCATGCCATCATGAGCGACATTAATTAGGCTATTTCCTGATCTTATCAAGATATTTCGCACCATACAGAATAAATATTGACAGTTTTAGTAAATTGTGCCTGATATTTAACTCTTAGTGGTTATCTATCCTTACAATTACATGCAACTACAATGATAAACTGGTTTTTGAACTTCCCTTTCTTGATCAAGTGACATTTAAAGTTTGCACTTCTCAGATATTTGAATAGCAACAATAAGCTTAAGTCGTCATGTGAGCCTCACGAGAAACTTGATTCGTTCATTGGGCGTGCGCTTTAAATTTTCTCTTTGTTCATTATATTTTCTTGATTATTGTTGTATCCATGCAATATATTAATCAAATATCTATATTTCGGCGCATGGGCGGCGACACACCTCGCCCCCCTTTATGGTGTGATGACGGATCGGCACGAACACTCGGGGAGGGGATCGGGGGGAGAGCGGGGCGATTGGCGGGGGACTCCTCCTTGGCGGTCCGTGAGGGAAGTACGGTGTGAAGGAGAGGGGGCGCCATGGTGAAGGTGAGGTGGGCGTCATCCAGTTTAAAAGGAGAGGGCTCCAGCGAGAAATGTCCTGCTATGGCAGGAAACTGAGCGGGAAGGGGAGGGTTCGACAGAAAAAAGGAAGGGTGCATCATGGGGGTGGGTTTTTTGTGTTGGGACCGCGTGTTGGAGATAAAATGGCAGATAGTCCGGACAACCACATTTCTCCCCTACATATGGGCCGGACTGTCCAGACGGTTGGATTTTAGGGAGCCCGGGCGCACGTTTGATGTTCGTACGTCGCCCGGACATATGATGGAGAAATGAGTTTCGACCTTGGAGACGACCTTAATTATTTGTTTGATTCATTTATATGCACTGTAGCCCGTAGCAACGCACGGGCATTCTACTAGTAAGAAATTAAGTTATCTCCCCTACATAAAAATACTACATAAGGTTACATCTTTCCTCCTCTCTCCCCGCCCCACCTTTGTTTTCGATTTTTGCCAATACTTTTAAATGTTTTTTCTTAACACCCACCTCAACTTTAAATCTGCCGGGAGAAGCTTCAAGATATAGAGCAACAGCACTTACCTCAACTGATTAGCGTTATTGACAATGCAACTACCTTCTTGCCCTCATTGGTGGGCAGGATGATCAAACGATTCTTTCACTGCGTGAGAGCAAATTTAGGAAAACACTCGAGAAACATATCGCAAAATTCTTAAGAGGCGAAAATGATTTATTGGAGAAAGAGTACAAACATTAGATATGCTAATCTTGGTGATGAGAATACCTAGTCTTCCAATGACCGGCAGCTAGGCGAGCTACGCGACGTCCAGCTCTCCCTCGGCATCGTCACGGAGGATGGCCAGCCCCGAATGAACGCCTCCTTCTCCGAGCTCCTCTTCAACTTCACCTTCGGTGACATAGCCATCCTGAGCCTGGGTGCCGCTTCCTTCGACGTGTTGAGGAAGATTTCACATGCTCTCAACAACATGGCACGCTCGACGCACGTTGCACAGATCGACCGTGAAGACATAGACGACGCCCACAAGACTAGCGTGGTGGCCTTCAACCTCACTTGGCCAGGCGAGGATGTACTAGAAGGAGCGCACTGTGGTGGACTACAAGCCGTACGGATTCTACTTGCCCAACAACACAACTCGTTTTGCCTATCAAAGAACCAATCTGAACTACCTCCTAATGATGTTTTGCTCATGTCCTCAAAAGTAATTAATATAGGTTTTGACTGCATTTTTGCTGATTCCTCATCAAGAGTCTTAATCCGCTGAGCTTTGACTCGACTATCCTTGCTTGATTTCTATAATCATGGCTTATTGTTAGAAGCCATATGTACTCCATTCCATGAGCGCAATGCCCCCCTTTTGTTATAATATTCATATTTGCTACATATGGGCCAGAGGGAACATGCCCCCCTGTGACGCCCTCTGCTCGACCGTGCACTAATCATACACGCAAATGTGCACGCTCGAGATCAGAGACGCACGGGAAGATATCACAATACAACTCTAAACTCAAATTTAAACATAAATCTTCATATTACAAACCAGGGGTCGCGAGGACCCGAATACATAACTCATACACACAAATAATATCTGGGTACAGATAGTTAGTGAAGTTTGCCTTAAGAAGGCTAGCACAAACAACGACATCTGATCGAAAAGGCACAGGCCTCCTGCCTGGGAGCCTCCGAATCTACTCCTGGTCGGCTGGCTCAACCCAGTAGTACGTGCCTCCGGGGCTCTCCTGGTAGTAGTCTCCTGTGGTGGCATCTGGCTCCTGGACTCCATCGTCTGATTTCATCAAGTGGGTATGGGGAAAAGAAGTAGCAAAGCAACCGTGAGTACTCATCCAAAGTACTCGCAAGAGTGACATCAGATCTATACTAAATATGCATCGATATCAAAGGAATGGGGCTATATCTTTGGACTGAACTGCAAAATGCCAGAATAAAGGGGGAGAAGCCTAGCCTATTGAAGACTAGCATCTTGAAGCATTTCTTGCAGCATCAGAAGAGAGTAGAGCAAGACAATATATAACCAACCATATATTAGCATCTCCCTGAGATCCTTCCTTGACTACCCTACGAGAAAGTGATCCCGAGAGCAGTAGTAACAGTTTAGCATTGTGACAGTATCCATTTGTAGTTGTAGCAGATCAAGATACAACTCTGAGCGTCCTGTTACCGTGGACACGGCTATTCGAATAGATAACTTCCCTGCAGGGGTGCACTACTGTTACCCAACACGCTCGATCACATCTGGCCGGACACACTTGCTGGGTAATGCCCGGCCTCGGGAAATCGACACGACGCAGTCCTACCTAGGCTCAGCAGAGAGGTCAACACGCCGGTCTAAATCCTAAGTGCGAAGGGGTCTTGGGCCATCGCCCTTTGCACTCCTGCACGTTGCGTGGCTGGTCGGGGCCCAGGCGCGACACTGTATACACAAGTGACGTAACCAGCCCACCCTAACAATCAGGCCGCATCTCTGAGCTGTGACGTCAGAAGAGCTTTCGGCTGATACATACGACGTCGAGGGTCCCATAACCATTATCCCACGTGGTGGTAGTGCGTATAGGGCCAACGACCCACTCAGATCAAATACCCAAATCCGTTAGGCGTATTTAGTAACTCGCAGAGACGATCAGACTCCTGTCGCTCCGACTTGGTAAAACATATCGCGCGGGTGCTCTTGGAGCCGACCCGTCTTTAATGTTATTCTCTCGCGGGCACCCTTGGGGCCAGCCCGACTTTAGCAATTTAAAGTATGACAGTAATGTAAACATTTCCGTGATCCTCACCCAGAGTGACCACGGCCCGGTAACAAGCATGGCATACGGACAAGGGTGAAGGGCCACGGATGAGACATATCATACCTAACTAAACATAATAGGATAGCAGGTAATGTATCAATAGCAGGCGACAACATCAGGCTATGCATCAGAATAGGAGCTAACGGAACAGTACCAGGGGCAATTCTAATGCAAGCATAAGAGAGAAGGAATGGGCGATATCTTATGATCAAGGGGGTTTTGCTTGCCTGGAAGCTCATCTGAAGGGGTCTGGTCGTCGGCGACGTCGTCGTACACTGCGGTGTCGTCGGCAGTCTCGGAGGTTATCGGGAGAGAAGGAGGGGGAAGAAACAATAAATACATGGCAAACAATGCAACACAAATGCATGACATGGCAATATGCAGTGCTAGGTGTGACCTAACGCAGTACTACGCGATACAGGTGAAGGGGGAAAACATCCGGGAATGTTTTCCCGAAGTCTGGCTTTTTTCGGTCAGATGAAACGCAGGGGACGGTTCCATGTTCGCTATGATAGAGGCACGTGACAGATGAACGGAGTGCATATTCGGAATCGTCATATTTTTCTGATCGTTTTTCATATATAAATTATTTTAATCCGAGTTACGGTTTAATTTATATGATTTTTCAAAGTTTTATTGATTTTCTGGAATTTCTGAAATTATTTAATTTAGAATTATCCGAAACAGTAATGATGACGTCAGCATGACATCAACGGTCAAACTCTGACCGTTGACCGGTCAAACTGACATGCGGGTCCCGCCTCTCAACGTCTGTTTAGGCTAATTAGGGTTTAATTAAGCTAATTACAGATTAATTAGGCTAACTAAGTAATTAGTTTAATTAAACAAAATTAATTAAGTTAATTAATTATTTATTTATTTTAATTCTAATCCTTTTTATTTATTATTTTTTTTTTATTTCGTTCTAACAGGGGGCTGGGCCCCAGCGGTCAGTGGCACAGCCGGACATGTCCCGGGTCACAGCGTGCGCGGGCACGGGCAGAAGGGAACGGCCGGGGGTCGGCGGCGAGCGGCGCCGACGGAGGGTGGCGAGGCCACGGCGGCGCAGCGGCAGGCAGCACGGGGAGGCGCAGGCGAGCGACAGCGGCGCAGGTGGCGAGCGGTGCGTGGGGCAGCAGCAGGAGGTGGCGCGGCAGCAGAGCAGCAGCAGCGGCAGGCAGCACGGGGAGGCGCAGGCGAGCGGCAGCGGCGCAGGCAGCGAGCGGCGTGCGGGGCAGCAGCAGGAGGCGGCGCGGCAGCAGAGCAGCAGCAGCGCGCAGCAGCGAGGGCAGTGGCGAGCGGAGCGCTACGTCGGCGTGAACGACGGAGAGGGGCAGCGGGTCGCGGCCAGGGGAGGGCGGCGGACGACTCGAAGCATGGCCGGCGCGGTCGGGCGGCGCAGCGCAACAGCGACAGAGAAAGGAAGGGGGAGACGGGGTTCCTCACCCCCGATGCAGGGGTACGCCGGCGAGGCTCGACGGAGTGCGGCGAGGGAGAGGACAAGGACGGGGCGGCGAGTCGAGGACGAGGCGGCGATGGCGACGGCGACGGGCGGCGGCGTCCCGGGAGAGAGGGAATCGGGGGGGGGGGAATTGGGGGGTTAGGGTTTCGTGTGAGGGGAGGGGGGATTTGTAGGGGCGGCTGGGCCGAGGTCCTGTGAGGGGGAACCTTTTTTTTTACCTTCTGTTTTCTATTAACTTTCAATTTATTTTAAATTTTATAAAAATGTAATAGCAGCACCTAAATTAGTGACATCAATTTGCCCACTGCCATAAAAAGTTTGGCACCTAAATAATATAGTTTAATATTTTATAAATTATGAAAGGCATTTAATTAATTGTTTTAGCTACTGTTTATTTACTTTAGAACATTTAAACATTTTTATAAAAATATGATTTCTCCACCATAATTACCTATGCATTATTTGTCATATTTAGAACATTTTAGTTTGACCTTTGAAAACTTTAATTATTTGACTTTTAATTTAAATTTGAATTTGATTTGTGTTTGAACCAAAGTGAGATTAGCAACAGTAATTGTGATGACATGGCACCATTAACATGGGATTACTGTAGCTTAATTACATGGAGTGTTACAATTCTCCTCATCTAAAAGAAATTCTCGTCCCGAGAATTAAGAGGTAGGCTGAAAGACAGCGGGGTATTCTTCTCGAAGACGATCCTCGCGTTCCCAAGTGGCTTCATCCTCAGAATGATTCGACCACTGAACTTTAAGGAACTTGATTGCCTTCTGACGGGTTCGACGTTCAGCTTGATCAAGAATGCGGATCGGATACTCTTGATAAGAAAGATCCTCTCGCAATTCAAGTATTTCATGATCCACTGCTCAGATAGGATCCTTGAAGCTGCGACGGAGTTGCGACACATGAAAGACATCATGTACTTGGGAAAGGTTTGGCGGCAATTCCAACTGATATGCCACTTCTCCTCGACGAGCGAGAATACGGAACGGGCCAATGTAGCGAGGAGCTAACTTGCCCTTGATCCCAAATTGGTGAGTGCCCTTCATTGGAGTGACACGAAGGTAAGCTTGTTCGCCAGGTTGATAGACAATTACCTGGTGTTTTTTATCATAGTTGCTCTTCTGACGAGACTGAGCAGTTTTCAAATGTTCACGGACAATGCGGACTTGTTCTTCAGCTTGTTGAATAATGTCCGGTCCAACGAGTGACCGTTCCCCAGTTTCTGACCAATTCAGAGGGGTTCGACACTTACGTCCATAAAGAACTTCAAATGGGGCCATCTTCAAACTAGCCTGATAGCTATTGTTGTAAGAGAATTCGGCATATGGGAGAGATTCCTCCCATTTCTTAACAAATGAGATGACACAAGCTCGAAGCATATCTTCGAGCACTTGATTGACTCATTCAACTTGTCCCTGGGACTGGGGGTGAAATGCGGTGCTGAAGGACAGATGAGTTCCCATAGCTTCTTGGAAACTGTTCCAGAATCTTGAGGTAAAGAGGCTGCCACGATCTGAACTGATCTCCAACGGAACACCGTGGAGTGACACGATTCTGGAAACATATAAGTCTGCTAACTGGCTAGCAGTGATAGTCTCCTTGACTGGCAGAAAGTGAGCAACCTTTGAGAATCGGTCAATGACGACAAAAATAGCATCATGACTCTTCTGCGATCTGGGAAAACCAGTGATGAAATCCATTTCGACTTTGTCCCATTTCCATTCAGGAATATCAAGTGGTTGCAGAGTTCCAGTAGGCCTTTGATGTTCTGCTTTGATGCGACGGCAAACGTCACACTCAGCAACATAGCGAGCAATGTCATGCTTCATATCAGGCCACCAGTACCGTTGACGGATGTCTTGGTACATCTTGGTGCTGCCGGGATGAATTGATAAAGGCGTATCATGTGCTTCTTTCATGACATCCGAACAAGAGTCCAGATTGTGCTTTCTGGGGACCACTAGGCGGCGTTTGAAGAGCAAGGCACCATAATCATCAACATGGTAGAATGAAGAATTTCCCTTAGAGAGGTATTTCTTAATTTTCTCGACTTCAGAGTCATATTTCTGCCTTGTCTTGATGTTGCACTCGAGGTCCGGTTCAACAACCAAGGTATTGAGATAACCCTGAGGAACAATATGAAGGTTTAACTTGCGAAGCTCTTCATAAAGAAGAGGTTGTGCTTCCTAAACCATGAGGTTGTTGCAATATGACTTGCGACTCAAGGCATCGGCCATTACATTAGCCTTGCCAGGGGTATAAGATATATCCATGTCATAATCGGCTATTGTCTCGAGCCACCTTTGTTGACGAAGATTCAAGTCTGGTTGAGTATACCGATACTTCAGACTTTGGTGGTCCGTGTATATCTCGCAACGATTACCGAGAAGGTAATGTCGCCACAGCTTCAGAGCATAGATAACTGCTGCTAACTCAAGATCATGCGTTGGATACTTATCTTCATGAGGACGCAATTGACGAGAGCCATAAGCAATCACTCTGCGCTCTTGCATTAGGACACAGCCTAATCCTTGACGGGATGCATCACAGTATATCACGAAGTCCTTGCGGGTATCTAGGGGTGCTAGCACTGGAGCAGATGTCAACCTGTCTTTAAGTGTTTGGAAACTTTCCTGACATTTGTCTGTCCACTCAAACTTAATGCCTTTGTGAAGCAGATCAGTCAGAGGCTTTGCAATCTTGGAGAAGTTCTCGACGAATCGGCGGCAATAGCTAGCAAGACCGAGAAAACTTCTGACTTGCTTGACATTCTTCGGAGGAGTCCAGTCAAGAATAGCCTGAACTCGTTCTGGGTTAACTGCAATACCATCTTTGGAAATCACGTGACCAAGATAGGTCACCTCAGATAACCAGAATTCACACTTGGAAAATTTGGCATACAGTTGATGTTCTCGAAGTCTCTCCAATACAAGCCGAAGATGTTCGGCGTGTTCTTCTTCATTCTTGGAAAATATAAGGATATCATCCAAGTAAACCACGACGAACTTGTCGAGGTAGTCCATGAAGATATAGTTCATCAATCGGGAGAAGGTTGCTGGAGCATTGGTTAATCCGAAGGACATAACGGTGTACTCGTATGATCCATAGCGAGTAACGAAGGCGGTCTTCGGAATATCCTCCTTACGAACTCGGATCTGATGGTAACCCAACCTTAAGTCGAGTTTAGAAAACACAGAGGATCCAGCAAGCTGATCATAGAGATCATTGATCCGGGGAAGTGGATATTTGTTCTGGATTGTCGCTTGGTTGATAGGCCGATAGTCCTGGACCAATCGGTTTGTTCCATCCTTCTTCTTAACAAAGAGAGAAGGTGCTCCCCAAGCAGAGGAACTGGGGTGGATGAAACCCTTTTTAAGTGACTTGTCGATTTCCTCCTTAAGCTCAAGGAGTTCATGCGGCGGCATCTTATTAGGACGCTTCGCAATAGGGGTAGTGCCAGGTTTCAAGTCGATGACGAACTCGACAGCTCTAACAGGGGGTATTCCTGGAAGTTCTTCTGGAAAGACGTCCGGAAAATCACGAACGACTGGAATGTTCTCAATTCCCTCAAGAGGTGAAGCGTTCAAAGCATTCAGAGCATATATCTGAGCTTCGGCATTCCGGGTAATCTGGGCGGTGTAGTTCACTATCTCGTCGGAGGGGTGTAGGAGTTGGACGACTTTGGTGGCACAATTGATCGAAGCAATGTGAGCTTTCAACCAATCCATTCCCAGAATGGGGTCTATGGTGGAAGACTTCAGGATGATGGGTGAAACAAGGAATTCCAATCCTTCGATCTCAACACGGACATTGTGCGCTATCATGGAGGTACGACAGTGGCCTCCAGGGGTACGGACAACCATTTGTAGGTTCATGTTTTCAAATGCAATGTCATGTGATAATGCAAATGCTTCTGACATGAATGAATGCAATGCTCCTGAATCAAATAAAATAGAAGCGGGTACTAAGTTAACGAGAAGGGTACCCATCACAGTGGCAGGTTGATCCTGGACTTCTTCAATATCAATGTTGTAAGTGTGTCCACGTCCATAAGCAGAAGACCCAGTATTATAGTTGCGGGTCTGATTGTTGCCACGACCATTGCCACGACCATTACGAGGAAATGCCAATTGATTCTGATTCTGGCGGCAGTCCTTGGCAAGGTGACCTGGTTTGCGGCACTTGAAACACAGACCATCTTCAGGACGAAGAGGAGCAACTTGAGTTCTCGGCTGCCTCGGTGGTGGAGGAGGCAGACGGGGTGCAGCATAGGAGGGCCTTGGCGCAGGGGCAGTTGGACGATACATGCTGTTGGGAATCCAGATCTTACGCCTTTGTCCTGAGCTCGAAGATGAGCCAACATCACGATTGCGCTTTTGTGACTCCTTGTGCTCCATCTGAACAGTCTCAACCTGGATAGTCTTATTCACCAGGGTGGCGAAGTCGGGGAAGTCATGAACAGCAAGTGCAAGCTTGAGGTCTGGGTGGAGTCCATTACGGAACTTCTCCTGTCTACGAGCATCAGTTGGAATGTCCTCTTCAGCATAGCGGGACAGGTTAAGAAACTCCCGCTGATAAGCTTCTACAGTCTTATTGCCCTGAGTGAGGTTACGAAACTCTGCCTTCTTCCGGCCTATGATTCCCTGAGGAATGTAACGTGCACGGAAGGCAGTCTGAAACTCGACCCAAGTAATGATTGTCCCAGCAGGTAGTGAACGCCTGTGGGTGTCCCACCATTGAGCAGCGGGGCCCTTCAAGAAGTAGGACGCGAAAGTGACAAGGTTATCAGGGGCGACACTTGCAGACTCCATTTTGTGGGCGATGTCACGAAGCCAGTCGTCAGCATCCAATGGCTGTTCAGAGTTGCGGTAAGTAGTTGGATTGAGACGCACAAACTCCTGCAGAGTTATCGCAGCAGGTTGCTGATTCTGCGCGTTCTGGTTCGGAAACTGAGCCATAATTCCAGTCATGAACTGACGGTTCAGCTCGAATTGCTGCATCATAGCTGCCATATAGTCTGGCGGTGGCGGGTTTTCGGGAACACGACCACGACCACAAGCACCTGGCCTAACCATCCTGCTAAAGATTTAACAAGGGGTAGTTTAGTAAAAACAACTGCAAGTGTTTAGAGACAAACATGATTTAACGCGACAATGAATAAGTAGTGCAATAGATACATAACAGTAGTCAATTAAGACATACAGATCCATAAACAGAGTCGGTTACACGCGGGCAGCATAACTTCGCGAAATTAAACAGCTAGACATACTAGGCGGCGCGCAGGCATGCGGTAAGGAATACACAACGAGACATAGCAAAGGCTACATCAACGTCGGGGAAAACCACTGAAACGGGGTAATTGCAAGTGCGGACGATGAGTGTCCAAGGCAGAAAAGTCCTGCTCTCCGAGCACTCTGATGCAGAACCCGGTCTTGAACTGGAAGCAGAGGTCCACGTGCTGGTGTGTGACCTCCAACAGCAGGCCAATCAATACCCGCCGGCATCTGAGTCCTGCGCGGGTAAAGGATGTACTCTGGATGTATCCCTGCACGAACAGCTGGTAGCAACTGTATCATAGCCTCGTAGAGACGAGCTCGAGTGGCAAACAGCTCGACGGCGAGAGCCCGGACAGTGTGATCCAGAGCCTGAGTGCACTGAACCAAAACCTCCGGGTCATATCGACGTCGCTCGTAAGGGGCACAGACAGCTGTGTAGTATCCGGTAGCATCTCCAGCAGGGGCATACGGGATGTATCGGAACTCGGAGTCATCCAAGCGACTATGCTCACCACGAAGACGTGCGACAGCAGAATGGGCAGCATCATGTACTGCCATCTCAATCGTCACGCCGATACCGTGAAAAGTGTGCAGCTCTGTGACAGAGTCGCTCTGCTGATTGAAGATACGAACATCTACCTGGTACTACTCCTGGTTGAACTTGTGGAAATCCTCGTAAACCATGTACTCGGGATACCAGCGGTAGCCCAGTCTGGTCAGGAGGGCGATCAGGACAGCTGGAAAACCAGGGGTATCACGAGCCCAAGTGCGAAGCACAAGCTGCGTCGCCGGGCGCGGCGGAAACAAGCGATCCATCTGAAATAGAGGAAATTCAAGTTGTCAAATGACAGTGAGTGAATTTTGCATCGTGCATTCAAGAAAGTAACTTGCAGATAATCAAAGCTCCGGGTGGATGTGATCACGAGAACCTAGAGTCAGAATTAGTAAAATATTAACCCGAAAAGAAGAGAGATCAGAGTCCCAGAGTATAGAAGAGGATTAAAAGATCCTAATCCCATCCATGTGCAACGTGGGCCCGTAACCCACACAGCACTGTTAGTAAAATAGTTTTTCAACGACTAGACTCAACTTCGACCTAGGAATCGGAAGGGGGCTTCCTACAGGCAGTCGGCTCTGATACCAACTTGTGACGCCCTCTGCTCGACCGTGCACTAATCATACACGCAAACGTGCACGCTCGAGATTAGAGACGCATGGGAAGATATCACAACACAACTCTAAACTCAAATTTAAACATAAATCTTCATATTACAAACCAGGGGTCGCGAGGACCCGAATAAATAAGTCATACACACAAATAATATCTGGGTACAGACATAGTTAGTCAAGTTTGCCTTAAGAAGGCTAGCACAAACAGCGACATCTGATCGAAAAGGCGCAGGCCTCCTGCCTGGGAGCCTCCGAATCTACTCCTGGTCGGCTGGCTCAACCCAGTAGTACGTGCCTCCGGGGCTCTCCTGGTAGTAGTCTCCTGTGGTGGCATCTGGCTCCTAGACTCCATCGTCTGATTTCATCAAGTGGGTATGGGGAAAAGAAGTAGCAAAGCAACCGTGAGTACTCATCCAAAATACTCGCAAGACTGACATCAGATCTATACTAAATATGCATCGGTATCAAGGGAATGGGGCTATATCTTTGGACTGAACTGCAAAATGCCAGAATAAAGGGGGAGAAGCCTAGCCTATCGAAGACTAGCATCTTGAAGCATTTCTTGCAGCATCAGAAGAGAGTAGAGCAAGACAATATATAACCAACCATATATTAGCATCTCCCTGAGATCCTTCCTTGACTACCCTACGAGAAAGTGATCCCGAGAGCAGTAGTAACAGTTTAGCATTGTGACAGTATCCATTTGTAGTTGTAGCAGATCAAGATACAACTCTGAGCGTCCTGTTACCGTGGACACGGCTATTCGAATAGATAACTTCCCTGCAGGGGTGCACTACTGTTACCCAACACGCTCGATCACATCTGGCCGGACACACTTGCTGGGTAATGCCCGGCCTCGGGAAATCGACACGACGCAGTCCTACCTAGGCTCAGCAGAGAGGTCAACACGCCGGTCTAAATCCTAAGTGCGAAGGGGTCTTGGGCCATCGCCCTTTGCACTCCTGCACGTTGCGTGGCTGGTCGGGGCCCAGGCGCGACACTGTATACACAAGTGACGTAACCAGCCCACCCCAACAATCAGGCCGCATCTCTGAGCTGTGACGTCAGAAGAGCTTTCGGCTGATACATACGACGTCGAGGGTCCCATAACCATTATCCCACGTGGTGGTAGTGCGTATAGGGCCAACGACCCACTCAGATCAAATACCCAAATCCGTTAGGCGTATTTAGTAACTCGCAGAGACGATCAGACTCCTGTCGCTCCGACTTGGTAAAACATATCGCGCGGGTGCTCTTGGAGCCGACCCGTCTTTAATGTTATTCTCTCGCGGGCACCCTTGGGGCCAGCCCGACTTTAGCAATTTAAAGTATGACAGTAATGTAAACATTTCCGTGATCCTCACCCAGAGTGATCACGGCCCGGTAACAAGCATGGCATACGGACAAGGGTGAAGGGCCACGGATGAGACATATCATACCTAACTAAACATAATAGGATAGCAGGTAATTTATCAATAGCAGGCGACAACATCAGGCTATGCATCAGAATAGGAGCTAACGGAACAGTCGCAGGGGCAAATCTAATGCAAGCATAAGAGAGAAGGAATGGGCGATATCTTATGATCAAGGGGGTTTTGCTTGCCTGGAAGCTCAGCTGAAGGGGTCAGGTCGTCGGCGACGTCGTCGTACACTGCGGTGTCGTCGGCAGTCTCGGAGGCTATCGGGAGAGAAGGAGGGGGAAGAAACAATAAATACACGGCAAACAATGCAACACAAATGCATGACATGGCAATATGCAGTGCTAGGTGTGACCTAACGCAGTACTACACGATACAGGTGAAGGGGGAAAACATCCGGGAATGTTTTCCCCCGGATGTTTTCCCGAAGTCTGGCGTTTTTCGGTCAGATGAAACGAAGGGGACGGTTCCATGTTCGCTATGATAGAGGCACGTGACAGAGGAACGGAGTGCATATTCGGAATCGTCATATTTTTCTGATCGTTTTTCATATATAAATTATTTTAATCCGAGTTACGGTTTAATTTATAAGATTTTTCAAAGTTTTATTGATTTTCTGAAATTTCTGCAATTATTTAATTTAGAATTATCCGAAACAGTAATGATGACGCAAGCATGACGTCACTGTGACGTCAGCGGTCAACTCTGACCGTTGACCGGTTAAACTGACATGCGGGTCCCGCCTGTCAGCGTTTGTTTAGGCTAATTAGGGTTTAGTTAAGCTAATTACAGATTAATTAGGCTAACTAAGTAATTAGTTTAATTAAACAATACTAATTCAGTTAATTAATTATTTTAATTAATTAATTAAGCTAATTACATATTAATTAAGCTAATTACAGATTAATTAAGCTAATTTCAGATTAATTAAGCTAACTAAGTAATTAGTTTAATTAAACAATACTAATTCACTTAATTAATTAATTAATTAATTATTTTAATTCTAATCCCAACGGTCAGTGGCACAGCCGGACATGTCCGGGCTGTGCCCATTCGGGGCCGGACATGTCCGGGGTCAAAGCGCGCGCGGGCGCGGGCAGAAGGGAACGGCCGTGGGTCGGCGGCGAGCGGTGCCGGCGGAGGGTGGCGAGGCCACGGCGGGGCAGCGGCAGGCAGCACGGGGAGGCGCAGGCGAGCGGCAGCGGCGCAGGCGGCGAGCGGCGCGCGGGGCAGCAGCAGGAGGCGGCGCGGCAGCGGAGCAGCAGCAGCGAGGGTAGCGGCGAGCGGAGCGCGGCGTCGGCGCGAACGACGGAGAGGGGCAGCGGGTCGCGGCCAGGGGAGGGCGGTGGACGGCTCGAGGCGTGGCCGGCGCGGCACAACGGCGACAGAGAAAGGGAGGGGGAGACGGGGTTCCTCACCCCCGATGCAGGGGTACGCCGGCGAGGCTCGACGAAGTCCGGCGAGGGAGAGGACGAGGACGGGGCGGCGAGTCGAGGACGAGGCGGCGACGGCGACGGGCGGCGGCGTCCCGGGAGAGAGGGAATCGGGGGGGGGGGGGATTGGGGGGTTAGGGTTTCGTGTGAGGGGAGGGGGGGATTTGTAGGGGCGGCTGGGCCGAGGCCCAGTGGGGGGGACCTTTTATTTTTTTTACCTTTTGTTTATTTTTCTTATTATCTTTTCTATTTTCTATTAACTTTCAATTTATTTTAAATTTAATAAAAATGTAATAGCAGCACCTAAATTAGTGACATCAATTTGCCCACTGCCATAAAAAGTTTGGCACCTAAATAATATAGTTTAATATTTTATAAATTATGAAAGGCATTTAATTAATTGTTTTAGCTACTGTTTATTTACTTTAGAGCATTTAAACATTTTTATAAAAATATGATTTCTCCACCATAATTACCTATGCATTATTTTTCATATTTAGAACATTTTACTTTGACCTTTGAAAACTTTAATTATTTGACTTTTAATTTAAATTTGAATTTGATTTGTGTTTGAACCAAAGTGAGATTAGCAACAGTAATTGTGATGACATGGCACCATTGACATGGGATTACTGTAGCTTAATTACATGGGGTGTTACACCCCCCCCCCCTCCACATACACCCATAAACCTATATTGATTGCTAGCTAATTCATCAGGCAAAGCAAGTTGTGTCGTTGGGCCTCTCCCCAACACCGAGCTCCTCCAAAGTTCAATGTTCACACATTCCTTTCTTCTTCATAGTGCACACCACCTCGCATCTCTTGGAGTAATTACCTCACTATCTACTTTTCCCCACAAGCAACACAATGCTCGACAACGCCGGCCAAAACGGCCGCCACCTTCTACCTTCTGTGGTACTTTGTTCGGCATCGACTGGAAGGGAGATCGCGTGCTCTACTGGATCATCGTGGTGCTCCTCACCATCATGGCGGCCCTAGTGTTGGTGGGTGCGATCACCCTGCTGGTGATGATGCTCGGGCTGCACCGGACACCGCCCTTCCTCTCCATCCAGTCGGCAGCAGCTAGGCGGGCCATGGGACATCCGGCTCTCCCTCGGCGTCCTCGCAGAGAACGGCAACCGCTAGGTCGCCGACTCATTATCGGACGTCAAGTTCAACGTCAGCTTCGGCAACACAGTCATCTTCAAGCTGGGCGCCGCTCCGTTCGACGTGGCAACGAAGAGCACGCATACACTCAAGTACCCGACACACGCCATCAATGTTGTGTCGATCGACCGCGTACACACGGAGGACACCCTCAAGAAGGGCGTGGTGTCCTTCAACCGCGTCGGCCAGGTGAGAACGCACTGGAAGGAGGGCACGTGGTGGACTTCCGTCCGTCATATTTGCTAAATATGGGCAAGGGGGGGCCCACGCCCCCCACATCCAGACATAAAACGTATATTCATTGCTAGCTCTTTTTATAATGCATGAGCAGAACATTGCATATTTTTGACTCAAATTACCCCATCTAAGGGTTCTTGCCAATTTATTCCCTTAGTTGTCACAAAATGATAGGTTTTATCTCCCCAGTTACGTCAATACGGGCCTAACCTTGGTGACATATTTGCTAGGGAGCTCCTGCTGTGGCATTAGAGGTTGGATTGATCAATCCGGTGGTTCACTATGGTGGAAGTAATAGTTTCTGTCGGATAGCTAGCTCCCGAGATATGAATTGTAGTCAAGTAGAAAAATGGGTACCTTGTTGTGAATCTTATGTTTTACATTGATAAGTTCTGTATAATTTGGACCGGAAATAATAAAAATCAGGTTCGTCGACAAGGAACGTAACATACACGACCCACACACACACACACACACACACACACACACACACACACCCTCGATCGATTTGAGAACAACATTATCAAATGGGCATCAATATTGTGGATCGCACGTAGATCAAGTAATAAGGGATACAAACGCATTCGGTCGCTCACTATAATGTTGTAACAAAGAAATAAACAGGGTAAGAACGAATGTAGACCAAGAACTAAAGAAAACTGAATGTGGACCACAACTCGAAAGAAAGAAGGAATGTAGACCACACATAAAGCAACCCGATGTCCTCTTTCTCTTGGGTCTGGGTCTACTGGAAGTGTATCCCCTACAAGCTCAATTCGTGATAATGATAAAGACAACTAAATTAAACCGAATGATTTTGATATAAGACAGGATAAATGACCAAACCAACTGGGTCTATGCATCGATCGATGCACATGGAAGGAGAACACGGAAAGGCTATATCCTGCTTGTTGCGAGATATACGATGCGCTTGCCTTTGGCACCCCGACATGGGTCATGGCCCAATAGTGGACGAGAAAGACGTGGTTTCCTGTGATTTCTTTTTTTGAATGCGTTTTTCCTGGTTTTCTAGCCTTTTTTTGGGACCGGTTTTAGCCCATTTTAGCAGAATTTCTTTTGTGTGTTTCTATTTTCTTTCGATTCTTCATTATTGCAATACTTTCTTCTAATTTATGTTTCTTATTTCTTTATTTTCGATGTTTAAAAAATACACAAACATTATTAAAAATATTATTTAAAACATGAACAAAATTTGAATTTTTTTGAACATGCGAACAATTTTAGAAAATGTGAAAATTTTGAATTTATGAACAAATTTTGAAAAAGCAAACATTTATTAAGATTCCAAAATAGTTTTTGAAAAGCGTGAATAATTTTTGAAAACATGTACAATTTTTCAAAATGAGAACATTTTTTAGAAAATATCAAAATATGACTTTTTTTTTGAAAAAAGTGAATCAATTTGAAACTTGTTAATTTTTTTTAAAAAAGCATTGTTTGTTTTTGATTTTTTTGACAAAAGTGAACAAATTTTATAAAATCTGAACATTTTTTGGAAACTCGATTTTTTTTGAAACTTCTAACATTTTTTGAAAAAAGAACAATGTTATAAGATTCTGAACTTTTGTTAAGATTTGAACTTTTTTAAAATTTTAGTAATGTATGAAAAAATTAAAATAAGTAATCAGAAATAAAGTAAAAAAGAAAAAAAATCAGTAAATGAAACAAAACCTTCTATAAGGTTCAAAAACCGGACTGAAAAGCTGTGCGTACAGCAGAGATGGGCTGGGCTAATAGATGGACAGTCGATGTGATGGGGAAACGATTTGTCATAACGTGCTGTCTGGGCCTCGGGCGCTGCTCTCCTCTCTGCGGGAGCTCCTATTCGGTGCTCTAAGTCCTATTCGGCGTCTTAAGCGCCCTTTCCTTCATTATTTAGAAAACGGCGCATACCCCTTCTCACATCGGGCCGGCCCATTTTCAATTTTTTTTTCTGTTTCTAAAACATAAAAAATGCGCGAGAGCTATGGAATCGAACCCGAGCCGCGTGAGTTCAGAGCTGGACGTAATAACCATCACCCCAACCTCACTAGGCTTGTCTATGTACATGTTTTTTTGTCTTTTCTTCATTTTTCTTTTTTCTTTGTTCCTTTTTTCTTCCTTTATTCAAATTCGTGAATTTTTTTCTTCAAAATAGATGAACTTTTCACAAAATCCATGAACATTTTTTCTAATTTGTGAACTTTTTTTCATAATAGATGAACTTTTTTCAAATTCGTGCACTTTTTTTCCAAAACCGATGAACTTTTTCCAAATTTTTGTACTTTTTTGAAAATCGATGAATTTTTTGAACCTTTTCTCGAAAATTGATGACCTTTTTTAAAAAAAAATTGAACTTTTTTCAAAATCGATGAACTTTTATCAAATTTGTGAACCTTTTTCCCAATATCGATGAAATTTTTTCAAATTTTTGTGAACTTTTTCGAAAATCGATGAACTTGTTTTCATTTTTTTGAACTTTTTTCAAAATTGATGGACTTTTTTAAAAATTTATGAACTTTTTTTAAAGTGGATGAACCTTTTTTAAATTCATGAACTTTTTTCAATATTTGATGAACCTTTTTCAAAACCGGCTAACTTTTTTAAATCCGGGAGCATGTTGTTTTGAATTCTTTTTTCTCTGATATTTTGAATTCTTTTTCTTGCGAAGTCAATGGTCCATGGTTGACCGGTCAACCACAACAAGTCAACCGCGATGCGATCGTCCTTTTCTGTTGATTGAGAAACATGAAGCGTTTTTGGGCCCGCCCACGTAACCAGGTGCGTGGGCTCTGGGTTCGTTTGCTGGCGCATGAGGTGCCAGGGAAGCTCCCTGGCGCCTACGCGCCGATCTGGTGGGCCGGCCCATGTATATTTCCCTTTTGTTTCTGGTTTGCTCGATCGCATTTGGCAAAAAAACGAAAAAAACGAAATAATTTGCAAAGATATGAAAAAATTCGTAAATTCAAAAAGGTTCACAGATTTTGAAAAAAAGTCCATGAACTTGAAAAGGTGTTCATCAATTTTAAAAAAGTTCATTGAATTTGAAAAAAAGTTCATCGAACTTGAAAAAATTTCATCAAACTAAAAAAAGTTCATCAAATTTGAAAATAGGTTCATTGAATTAAAAAAAAGTTCATTGAATTTGAAAAAAGTACAAATAATTTTAAAAAAGTTCAGCATTTTTTTAAAAAAAATCAAGTTTTTTGTAAAAATACCGCGTATTAAAGGAAACAAAAAAAGAAAAAGAAAAAGGACAAGAAAAAAAGCAAGAGAAAAAAGAAAAAGAAACAAACCGAACTGAAGAGACCAAATAAAAGAACAAAACGAAGTTGGTGTACGTGAGTGAGTGAGTGGCTTGGTGGTTACAGCTCAAAAAAAAAAAAAAAGAGTGGCTTGGTGGTTGTTGCGCTCCCTTAGAACCTTGAGGTCGGCAGTTTGATCCCCAGCCAGCACCTTTTTTGGAACTTTTAACAAAAAAAACAAAGGGGAATGGGCCGGACCAGGGTGGTGTGGCAGTGTGCGCCCGTTTGCAGTTTATACTGTAACGGGCGCCTGAAGCGCGGAATAGGATATGCCCCTCTCTGCTCCCAAAATTGAAAGAAATACAGTTGCCCAAGGTTTAGCAAACACGAAAAGGAAATCGTATCAGACAGAGTAAACTAGCTAGTGGATTGGATTGATTTTGCACCAAGACATGGAAGAGCCTAACACAACCAAAAACTAAAGCAGTGACCATGTAAACTAACCTAGACCTAGTAAATTACTACTAGTAGAGAAAACCTAATATAGATTAGCACGCCCAGCAAACTGCTCACAACGAAAAGTTTTTTAGTATATGGATGTTCCAGTAATGAAAAATACTCCAGCAAACAATGAAAATAAATTTAATAAAAGGAACAAAAGGAGGTGGAAAACATCCAAAGAAAATACTCGAGGAAACATTGAAATGACACTCTCAATGAGATCACAAGACAGAATCTAAGATCATCTTAAATTCTTAATTTGTAGTATACATGAAAGTTGCATACTATATAGGACAAGTGTTTCCTACCACCTACAAAAAACAGACAATCATATATATAGCTGACAGACAATATATATCCCCGCAGCAGGCAGAAACATCTCATGGCATAGCAGCGGCATGAGCACACACGGGGTTCTGAATGAACCAATTAGAACCCCTTATAAATGACTTACAAAAGCAGATGAATATATACAACAGATCTCTGCGATGATGCTATATATTCTTTTTTTCCTGTAATCATCGCATTATCGCATCAATACAGTCAAGCAGGACGTAGGGTTTTACCTCCTCGAGAGGGCCCGAACCTGGGTAATCGTTGTCTCTACGTTCCTTGTTACCCATTGACTCCACGATCCACAGCTCGGACCCCCTACCCGAGATCTGCCGGTTTTGGTACCGACATTGGTGCTTTCATTGAGAGTTTCGCCGTTGGGTCACCAAAGATCAATGGCTCGCCTTGTCATCGGCGATGGCATCCGCAGCGGGGACATCTTCGTCCCCTGTCAGCTTTTCGCGTTCGGCAGCATCATGCTGCCCGCCGACCCGACCGGTCACCTTGACCAGGTTGACAGCTTCGCCCCTGAGCAGGAAATCAAGTTCGGCAACCTAGAGTACGTCGCCGACTCTCGGGGCGATCTGATCCTTACTGGGTTCTCAGCTTTACCAGAGGAGCCTAATAATCCCGAGGCCTTAACCTTGGATTCTCTCCTCGGCCCCGCCTCCGGGTCGGTCCTCAGTTCGGATCTGGCCTCGAGTCCGGATCCGGTCCCGGCGCCAGAGAGCCAGGGGCCGCCCTTGGCCGAACATACTCCCAGCACAGGCACACCGGAGTTCAACTCCGAGGGTTGCCCGAGGATGAATCCGGTGGACCTCTCGTTTTTGAGCGAGATGTTAGATCGGATCCAGAAGATGAGTATCGTAGATGGCCCGTCCTCGGTCCATGAGCAGATCGGACTGGAGCCCAACCGCGGGGAATTTTATGTCCCACCCACCACACACTTAGTAGCCACTGTCGAAGATTTAACCGACATGTTGGACTACGCCTCCGAGGAGGCTGACGACATGGACGAGGATATCGACGTCTTGCCTCATATGGCTCCCTCCCTTGCCACCTCCAACACCAGAAAGTGGACCGCCACCTCCACCTACGACTTTTACATGGTCGACACCCCCAAGAAGGATGGCGACATGACCAAGAAGGACGGCGACGGCCCCGCTGAGGAACCGCCCAAATGCCGACGAAGGCGAGCCAGGGGGCGAGGAAAGGGCAAGGAAAACAACACAGACACGAACGACACCAGAGATAATGACATTCTGGATAACATGGGGGAGCTCGGCGACAATACCACCCCCGAACAGCACCGCGACGCCTCTGAAGGGCACGAGGACCAGGGTGACCCTGAGGACTCCGAGGACAGCAACTACCTCCATCCTTCCGACGAGGAGGATAGCCTCGGACCCGAGGACTTCGTCGTCCCCTCGGACCAGGAAAGATTCAGGCAGCAGCTCATAGCCACCGCCCGAAGCTTCAAGAAGAAGCAGCAGCAGCTACAGGCCGAACAAGACACCCTTAACGATAGGTGGACGATGGTCTTAGCAGCCGAAGAGGGCTTTGACAATCAGCGCCAGGACCAACACAAAAGCTAACCATGACGGCGTTTGCTACCGCCATTTGAGGACGAGGCCCTTGAGCCCATGCCTCCCAAACGAACTCAGACAAGCCAGCCCGACCGCCCTCCTCGAGGACGGGATAGGACGGCTGGAGAAACCAAATACCCACCCGCGCTCCCTCACCGGGCAGGCAAGGACCCGGTTCAACCGGATGACCCATATGATCTGCGGTATGACCTAAACGCCAGAGGGATACAGTCAAGATCCATCTACGGACACACGCCCGCTGGATGGGACGGATACCAAGCCTGGCGCGATAGAAACGTCAGAGCTCGGGAGCAGCACCGTGCCCGGATGACAACCGATCTCCGGCACGATGTGGCCCGGGTCAGGGGCGCCGCTCACCCCATGTGTTTTACAGACGAGGTGATGCAGCATCAGTTCCCCGAAGGGTTTAAACCCGTGAATATAGAAAAATATGATGGGACAACTGACCCAGCCGTGTGGATCGAAGATTTTCTTCTCCACATTCATATGGCCCGAGGAGATGACCTCCACGCCATTAAATATCTACCATTAAAACTCAAAGGACCGGCAAGGCACTGGTTGAACAGCCTACCCGAAAACTCCATCGGGGGCTGGGAAGAGCTCGAGGATGCATTCCGAGCCAACTTTCAAGGCACCTATGTTCGGCCGCCGGATGCCGACGACCTAAGCCACGTTATTTAGCAGCCCGGGGAGTCAGCTCGGCAATTCTGGAACCGGTTCTTGACTAAGAAGAACCAGATCGTCGACTGTCCGGATGCTGAAGCAATCGCCGCATTCAAGCACAGTATTCGGGACGAGTGGCTCGCTCGCCAGCTCGGCCAGGATAAGCCGAGAACAATGTCGGCCCTCACCACCCTAATGACCCGCTTTTGCGCGGGTGAGGATAGTTGGTTAGCTCGTCGAAGCAACCACCCCGAAGACCCCGGCACTTCAGAGGCCCGGGACAGGAATGGGAAACCCCGGCGCAACAAGAATAATAAGCGCCGACACACAAACAACGGCAGTGAAGCCAATGACGCAGCGGTAAACGCCGGGTTCAGCGGCTCGAAATCAGGACCGCGGAAAAAACCTTCTAAAGGGAACCGGGACGACCCGTCTGCACTAGATAGAATCTTGGATAGGCCCTGCCAGATTCACGGTACCCCGGATAAGCCCGCCAACCACACCAACCGCAACTGTTGGGTAATCAAATAGGCCGGCAAGATCACAACCAAGGACCAGAGCAAGGGACCCCGCAGCAAGGATGACGACGAACCTCGCGGGCCGAACAATGGAGGCCAAAAGCAGTTCCCTCCCGAGGTAAAAACCGTGAACATGATTTACGTCACGCATATACCCAAGAAGGAGCGGAAACGCGCACTTCGGGATTTCTACGCCTTAGAGCCGGTGGCCCCGAAATTCAACCCATGGTCGGCTTGCCCGATCACTTTCAACCGTCGAGACCATCCGACCAGTATCCATCATGGAGGAACAACGGCTCTGGTGCTCGACCCCATCGTGGATGGATATCACCTCACCAGAGTCCTTATGGATGGAGGTAGCAGCCTCAACCTGATTTACTCAGATACAGTGAGGAAAATGGGGATCGACCCGTCAAGGATCAAACCCAATAACACCACCTTTAAAGGTGTAATCCCAGGTGTCGAGGCACGCTGCTCGGGATCCGTGACATTGGAAGTAGTCTTCGGTTCGCCCGACAACTTCCGCACCGAAGACTTAATCTTCGACATTGTTCCCTTCCGCAGCAGTTACCACGCACTCCTCGACCGGACATCGTTCACCCGCTTTAACGCCGTCCTGCACTACGCATATTTGAAGCTTAAGATGCTAGGACCGAAGGGTGTTATTACCGTTAATGGTAACACCGAGCGCTCGCTCCGAACAGAGGAACACACAGCGGCTTTAGCCGCCGAAATCCAGGCCGCCGAAGAAGCATCGCAGGCCCAGTCTACCACCAAGGCACTAGACGCACGCAAACGCGCCCGAGCCACGACCGAAGATGTTCTCGGAACACTACGAAATTACAGGCACCATCTAGGGCCTGATCAGCATTAAGCTGATACAGTGCGGCGACTTCTCAAAACCCTTCCCCAAGGGCTCGTTCGCCGAACATTACTACTCCCGCTGAGCATACAGTCGACAACTACACTCACACGGAAGTTTCATAAAGAGCAAAGGCGCAGACGTGCGGCAGGGCGCAGTAGGGACGTCAAACCACTCATGAAGGCCCTGTGTAAACCTTTCCTCTAATGTATTTATTTCTTAAAGTATCTGTAAAAGTTACTTCGGCAGTTCGGATTGTACGGATAGACGTCACGAATTTAAAGGAAATAATGACCATTTTTCCCGGTCATACAACGGTTAATTATGTTGCACCTTCCTTTCTGCTTTTCTGCCGAAGTAAACTATTATGATACGTTTCCTCTTTAGATGTGATCGGCTAATAGACCGGGGGCTTGAACTTCAATCTAGCCCCAAACATCATTCCGGCACCAATTTTATTACATGTGCTCGGCGTCACGGATATTGCATTATATGAATCAGTCCCGAATTATGTCTTTGGTCAATGGTTAGGTTGCCCGGCTCCTGTGTTTGCCCTCCTACGTTCCGCTTTGTTCGACTAGGAGGGCAAAGGGAGAACCACTACGATTGTACTTCTAGCTAGCTTGGTTAAGTACCTCAGTGGAGAAAGCCGAAAACCGACCGTCATAATAAGCGAGAACTGGTCGGCGATCCGATGACAAGTGTCAAATTAAAAATCGATGGAGGTTAATCCGTGTTAAACGAAGGGTTTGTTGTCACAGAAATCTGGTGATAATGGTATCAACCTCGGTACGTCCGGATATCACATACACTGGGGGCTAGTCACCAGCCCCTGCAGTCAAGCTCCTATAGCTAAGTGAAAGCACTAAAGCCGCATAGTCCGATTGCCTCGTTTTCCTTACACAGAACCGCCTCCGGGCACCGAGACGTCGGCTAAGGGTTAAGGTGTTAAGAGAAAACACCCCATGCAGTATCTGCAAGGGGGCTGAAGCCGACGACTGGTAACTTTCAGTTTAAAAACGGCCGCACAGGAGTCAAAATAAACATAGCAGGCATTATATTTACAGCCAACAAATTGCATTTCAACAAAACAAAAGTTTCAACTCCTCGGATACAAGGAAAATAAATCTACTCATAAATTACATCTTTTGAGCATTGAGCCTCTATTGCCCGAGCACCATCCATCATGATGGGAAAGTACTGCTCGGGGCGCCTGTGCTCCTTCCCAGGAGGCGGAGGTCCGGTGGCCACTTCGGCTGGCTTGATCTTCGGCCAGTGCACCATGGTCTTGCCGAAGGCCATCCGAGCTCCCTCAATGCATACGGAGTGCTTCCAGGCATCGATCCGGGGCGTGGCGTCGTACAACCTCTGCACCAAACCGAAATAGCTGCTCGGCAGCGGCTCTGAAGGCCACAGCTTGACGCAGAGGTCCTTCATCGCCGGCTCCGCCATCCGATGCAGCTCCATCAACTGCTTCATCTGGTTGTTGAGGAGGGGAGGGTGTTCGGGTGCTTGAAATTGCGCCCAAAACAGCCTCTGCTCGGCACGACCCTCTTGGGCGACGAAGAACCTGGCCGCATCAGCTGCACTCCTCGGGAGGTCCGCAAAGGCGCCTGGGGAACGCCACACTCGCGTGAGCAAAGCGAACCTGTTACCACCAAAGACACTTTGCAGCAAGTACGACTTACCATCCGCAATGATTTTAACTTGGTGGAGTTCCTCTTGGTCGCCGCGCGCCTCCATCCGCGCTTCCATAGCCACCAATCCCAATGAGGTTAGCTCGGCGGCCTTCTCCTTATTTTTCTGCTCAAGGGCCTCACATTTCGTGACGGCATCCTTGAGCTCTTGCTGCACTTCAGACACTCTGGCCTCGTGCTTCTGGCTAGCGGTTCTCACCGTAGCCAGTTCGGCAGCTGCTTGTTCGGCCGCCGCCCTCTGCTCCGCCGCTTCCAGCCGAGCTTTCCTCAGCTCGGCCTTGAGGTTCTCGACCTCCACGGCAGCAGTTGCAGTCATATTAGTTGACCCCGTTTAGGCTACTTATTTCAGACCTTACTTAACAAAAAAAACTGCTGTAGTAAACATTATAGTTCAGACTTGCCATGCGCTTCGTCGAACCGATTGTTCAGCAGGCCGAGGTCATCCTCGGAGCTCTTGAGTTTCCGATTCAGCTCGGCCAACTCCTCGGCGTTGGCGGCTGCCGCCGAGGATGACGCCTGCACATCACTCTACGCACATTAGGATCCGAGTTATCGATTTTTGATCCTCTGACCGGCCTTACTCAAGCCAGTCAGAGTCTCGGGTGCTACTGTGTATGAGGTTACGTATTCATATAAAGGAAATTTTCTAAGGGAAAAACATTACTTGGCTTACCTTGAAGCCTGTGAGAAGGCTGCTGAAGGCCTCCTTCAGTCCGTTGTCCACGAACCGAAGACTTCACAACACCGCGCCCATAAGGGCACGGTGCTCTTCCGTGATCGAGGAGCCGGTTAAAGCGTCCTCCATCTCGTCTGGCCACCCAGTCGAAGCCCGCTCTGGTGCGGATGGCGGTGGCGGGGGCACCTCGGCTCCTCCTTTTGCGGAGACCGGAATGCTTGACTCCGGGTACCTTGACGGCTCCGGAGCCACTCTCGGGGAGAGCTCAGATTATCCGGGCTCCCCCTCTTCGTTTTCCTGAGGGGCCCTCCCCTCCTGGTCTTCGGTGGCCGAGGTATGCACCTCGGCCATAACGGTGTCGCCCCCTCCCCCTATGTGCGGCACGGGAGGGGTCCTCCTTGACAGGACCTCCTCGGCCTCCTCAACGATCGGAGGAGGCGAAGCGTGCGACTCGGTCCCGCTCTCCGCTAGCACGGCTGGTGGAGAATCCCCCTCCAAGACTCGATCGGTGGGGAGGTCGCGTAGCGGGATGCGATGTTAGAAGCAGAGGTGTGATCAATAGCAAACCTAGTTCGACCGAGAATGCATAAGCGAATCTTAGGATACATACCTTTGGGCCAGCGGTTTGACCCTGGTGGTCCTCCGAGGAACCTCTTCGGAGGCCTCGGAGTCCTTGGCTGAAGCCGAGCTGTTGTTCGACAGGGCCACCTTGGCCCTGCATGGTCTCTTGGGGGCGGGATGAGGCTGCTCCTCCTCGGCGTCCTCGAACACCGCCCTCTTCCTTGTTCGGGAGAAATCACTTTCCTCCCCATCCTCTCCCTGCTCCCTCTCCTCCTCTTGTGCGGAGGGAGCATGGGTGTCCCCGGATCTAGTGTACGGGGGTCCTCGGGAACGGAGGCCTTCTCTGGCCTCCCTCTTTTTTTCCTTCTTCTTGTCCTTCTTCTCCGGTGCCTCGTACGGCTCCTCGGCCAGCATGGCCGTTAGCAAGGCCGTCCGGGAGCCCTCGGGCAGCGGGGCCGGGCTGTCAATCCACTCGGCCTTCTTCAGCCAGCTCTGTGGATGAGGAACAAGAGAGTTGAGTACCTCGTCAAAAGAGAATAATCCGAATACAAGAGTAAAACTTAACATACCTCCCGAGGGGGGTTTGCGGCGTCAAGGCCGATGTCTTCCTCCTCGACCGGCCAGTCCTTCTGCGGCCTGAACATCACCTTCCATAGTTGAGCGTGGGAAGTGCGGTAGAAGCTGAGCACGGTGGCGGGGTCCTGGAAAGGGAGGATACGACGACAGAGCATAATCTGGATCACGTTGGGCAGCTCAACCCCCTGCTCTATCATCTTGGCTATCCAGCTCTACAGCAGCGCCACCTCCTTGTTTGACCCCCGGTCGAGGCCCTTCTTGGTCCATGAAACCAGCCTCGTAGGGGGTCCGGATGGGAAGGCGGGGATCGCCCCCCCAATCCGTGCTCCTTGGCTCCGTGATGTAGAACCACTCCTTCTGCCAGATCTTGACGGTTTCAATGAAGGTGCCCTCTGGCCACTCAACCTGGGGAAGCTTGCTTACCATCGCTCCCCCGCAGTTCGCCTGCTGGCCGTCAACGATCTTTGGCTTGACGTTGAAAATCTTCAGCCACAGGCCGAAGTGTGGTTGGACCCGAAGAAAGGCCTCGCAAATGATGATGAAGGCCGAGATGTGCAGGAAGGAATTTGGGGCAAGATCATGAAAATCCAGCACATAGAAAAACATCAGGCCCCTCACGAAGGGGTGGAGGGGAAAGCCTAGCCCCCGGATGAAATGAGGGAGGAAGACCACCCTCTCGCCCTGCCGCGTCATGGGGATGACCTGGCCCGCCTCTGGAGCGCGGTGGGCGATGTTGGTGGGGAGGTAGCCCGCGCTCTTCAGCTCCAAGATAGCGCTCTCGGTGATGATGGAAGCCTCCCACTTGCCCTTGGACCTGGAACCGGCCATTACTGGATTGAACGGGTGGCTGGAGAGGTTCTTGGAAGGGAGAGCAGATCTGGGCGCTAGAGCTCGAGAGATTGAGAGGGCAACGGCGAAGGAGGAAGTGAGAGCGTGCGAAGGAAATGGTGGCCGCTCCCCTTTTATGGGCTGTAAGACCTAAGGTCCCTTTACTACGCCGCAGGCTTCGCCGTTTCCCCGTATAATCGTGCCATTATGCGCACGTGGGATGGAGCAAATTATTGATCATATCCCATAAAAACAGGGCACGATCTCTATATTGATGGGATGCGCCAATGAAGGAACCGCCTCAAACCACAAATCGAGTTTTCATAAACCAACTCATGGTCGTGACGGGTCGTGACCCTTCGGCAAAAGTTGTCAGGTGGGGGTCACTGTTCACACCACTGTGACTAGCCTTCGGGGCTAAGTTATCGGTACACCTCGGCGACCGAAGCATAGTCCGGGGAACGTGCAGCTAGGCAACACTTGAGAACTTGATTCAGAGGGGATGCAGGCTTAACACAAGAATCACGGAAGGGAAGGAACTGGTCCACAAAGCCGATGGTGTTCGGCATATACCTCGGCTTCGAAGACTAGTTTGGGGGCTACTGAGGGTGTCCCGGACTAGGGGGTACTCGGGCTGCCGGCCTATCTCTCGTAGGCCGAACTAGTGGGCCGCTCTTTATTCATCAAAGGAAGGCCGGATTGCGGGTGACCCCATGCACCAGAAGGAAACCTCCGAAGACTTGGCATCTCCTCCAAGAAATATTTAGCGGCATGTTTATCCCCTGATGGCGACCGGCCATATGTAACCCTAGGTCCCTCTGGTGTCTATATAAACCAGAGGGTTTAGTCCGTAGGGAGGCAGAACCATCATCATTACACCCACCTAGGGTTTAGCTCATCCAATCTCGAGGTAGATCAACTCTGTAATCATCGCATTATCGCATCAATACAATCAAGCGGGACATAGGGTCTTATTTCCTCGAGAGGGCCCGAACCTGGGTAATCGTTGTCTCTACGTTCCTTGTTACCCATTGACTCCACGATCCACAGCTCGGACCCCCTACCCGAGATCTGCCGGTTTTGGTACCGACAACTGATACGTCTCCAACGTATCTATAATTTTTGATTGTTCCATGCTGTTATATTATCAATCTTGGATGTTTTTATATACATTTACAGCAATTATATATCATTTTTTGGGACTAACCTGTTAACTTAGTGCCCAGTGCCAGTTGCTGTTTTCTGCCCTGTTTTTGTTTTACAGAATATCAATACCAAACGAAGTCCAAATGCCACGAAACTTTTTGGAGATTTTTTCTGGACAAGATAAACACTAGAAGGTTTGGGAGAAGGCCAGAAGCCTCAGGGGGTGCCCACGAGGCACCAGGGCACGCCTGGGGGGGGGGGGCAGGCGCGCCCTGGTACCTCGTGGGGCCCACAGAGCTCCGTTTGACCTAATTCCACCACTATAAATTTCAGAAAAATCAGAAACCCTCAGAGGAGTCCACGAAATACTTTTTTCGCCGCCGCAAGTTTCTGTTATCGAGAGATCCCATCTGGAGGCCTTCTCCGGTACTTCGCCGGAGGGGGAATCGATCACGGAGGGGCTCTACATCAACCTTGCTGCCCTTCCGATGATGCGTGAGTAGTTTACCACAGACCTTCGGGTCCATAGTTAGTAGCTAGATGGCTTCTTCTCTCTTTTTGATCTTCAATACAATATTCTCATCGATGTTCTTGGAGTTCTATCCGATGTAATCACTTTTTGCGGTGTGTTTGTTGGGATCCGATGAATTGTGAGTTTATGATCAGATTATCCATGAATATTATTTGAGTCTTCTCTGATCTCTTTTATGCATGATTATTATAGCCTCATATTTATTCTCCAATCTATTGATTTGGTTTGGGCAACTAGATTGATTTATCTTGCCATGGGAAGAGGTGCTTTGTAATGGGTTCGATCTTGCGGTGCTCAATCCCAGTGACAGAAAGGGACATGACACGTATGTATCATTGCTATTAAGGGTAAAAAGATGGGGTTTATTCATACGTGAGTTTATCTTGTCTACATCATGTCATCGTTCTTAAGGCGTTACTCCGTTCTTTATGGACTTAATACACTAGATGCATGCTGGATAGCGGTCGATGTGTGGAGTAATAGTAGTAGATGCAGGCAGGAGTCGGTCTACTTGTCTCGGACGTGATGCCTATATACATGATCATTTCCTTGGATATCGTCATGATTATTTGTTTTTCTATCAATTCCCCAACATTAATTTGTCTACCCACCGTATGCTATTTTCTTGAGAGAAGCCTCTAGTGAAAATTATGGCCCCCGGGTCTATCTAAATCAATTACTAAAACCCTAAAAATATTGCTGCACTTTTTCTTTATTTATTTTATTTTGTATTTTTGTTTTAATCTATCTATCTATCACATACAATTTAATCTTGCAATTTACCGCCGAGGGATTGACAACCCCTCGTTTGCGTTGGGTGCAAGGATTTGTTGTTTGTGTGCAGGTACTGTTAACGAGGTGTTGCGTGGTTCTCCTACTGGATTGATAACCTTGGTTTCATAACTGAGGGAAATACTTACCTTTGCTGTCTGCATCATCCCTTCCTCTTCAGGGATAAAACCAACGCAAGCTACAAGTAGCAGGAAGAATTTCTGGCGCCGTTGCCGGGGAGACATCATCAACATCTATCAAGTACCTTTGCACAAACTCTCATCTCCTTGCATTTACTTTATTTGCCTCTCGTTTTCATCTCCCCCACTTCTAAAAAGTTTTTATAAAAATACAAAAATATTTTCCATTTGCCTTTTTGCTTGTTTGCTATCTTTGCTTGTGTGCCATGTGCCTTCTATTTGCTTGCATCTTCGCTTGCTAGAAATCTATTGATATGGATCCTCATCCACTTGCTAATATTTTCAAAAGATCCAATTATGATGAACCAATTGCTAGTGATTTGAGTGCAATTGATTATCTCTATGAAGTTTTGCTTGAAAATCATGAACCGGAAAATTGTGATGAAGTGTTGAAAGAAGAAATTTATAAAGTGATTCATGATAGCTCCTTCAATGAAAAGCATGATTGCAATAATGTTATTATAAATTCTATTAATGTCAATTGTGCTAATAATATGCAAAACTACGAGCTTGGGGATGATAATTTTGTTATATCCACTACTTATTGCAATGATCATGATTGGGGTGATAATACTTCTTATGATCTTCAAAATTTATTTAAGCCTCATGATGAATATGTCATTGATAATAATGTTTGCAATAATGTTGAAAGTGGTTTTGGAAGAGTGTCAACTTTGGGTAAAAATAATCCCACATATTTGGAGAGTTTTCAATCTTATGAAATTTTTGATAAAAGTGGGTTTGGAGAGGTCATGACTTTAGTTGATGTTGATCCCACTATTTTGGAAGACTATAAGAATTTTATGCATGTGGATCATGGAGAGAAAATTTTATATGATAGCTATATTGTTGAATTTGATTATGATCCTACATGTAATTATTATGAGAGAGGAAAATATGGTTGTAGAAATTTTCATGTTACTAAATTACCTCTCGTTATGTTGAGATTGTCAATGTTTTATTCCTCTCCCTTGCATATGCTAGATATTTCTCGTCTTGATAATTTGTTTGCATATAAAATGCCTATGCATAGGAAGTATGTTAGACTTAAATGTGTTTTTCACATGCTACATGATGCTCTCTTGTGTTTCATTTATTATCTTTCATGTGAGCATCAATAAAATCTCAAGCCTATCTTAATGGCTATAAAGAAAGAGCTTGTTGGGAGGCAACCCAATGAATAAAATAAAATTTTACCTTTTGTTTCTGTTATTGTATGCTTTCACAATTAGGCTACTGTTAAGATCATGTTTTTGTGTTTTTAATTAGTGTTTGTGCCAAGTAAAGCCTTTGGGATGATTTGGAAGATAGTATAATTGATGCTGTTTGGAAAACAGAAAGTTTTGCGTCCAGTGCCAGAATTTTTTTTCTGTACTGGAGGGTCAAAAAAATCTGAAATTTTTACACAGTATTTGTATATAAATTTCTCATGTTATCCTAATTTTTCACAATTTTTGGAGTTACAGAAGTATGGATTTTAAATAGATTTGTAAAGACTGTTCTGTTTTTGACAGATTCTGTTTTTGATGCACTACTTCCTTGTTTTGATGAATCTATGGATTGTATCGGGGGGTATAAGCCATGGTGAAGTTAGAGTACAGTAGGTATAATGAAAAAATAAAATATGAATGGGTTTGCAACAGTACTTAAAGTAGTGATTTCTTTTGTTATACTAACGGATCTCACGAAGGTTTTGTTGAGTTTTGTATGATTGAAGTTTTCAAGTTTTGGGCGAGATCACGATGGATGAAGGAATAAGGAGTAGCAAGAGCCTAAGCTTGGGGATGCCCGAGGCACCCCAAGGTAATATTCAAGGAAGACTCAAGCATCTAAGCTTGGGGATGCCCCGGAAGGCATCCACTCTTTCTTCTACCAACCATCGGTAATTTTACTTGGAGCTATATTTTTATTCGTCACATGATATGAGTTTTACTTGGAGCGTCTTGTATTATATGAGTCTTTGCTTTGTTTGATTTTTAGTTTGTGACAATCATCTTTGCTGAACACACCTATCTAGAGAGAGCCACACGTCTATCATCATTTGTTAGAATACTCTATGTGCTTCACTTAAATTTTTTGAGCTAGGCAGTTGCTCTAGTACTTCACTTAAATCCTTTTGAGCACGGTGGTGGCTAAATTTTGAAGAAATAAACTCTCATGCTTCACTTATATTATTTTGAGAGTTGATAAGATTGAAATTTTGGAGAAATGAATTCTCATGCTTCACTTATATTATTTTGAGAATTGATAAGATAAATTTTTTGAAGAAATATTTGCACTCTCATGCTTCACTTAAATCTTTTTGAGAGTTGATGATAGTAACGGTAATTTGCACAAGATATGAATTTGGTCCCAAAGTGATGAATATTCAAGAGGGATATAATAAAAACTTTCATATAGATCATTGGATATGATAAGTGTGATTCCTTGCAATAGTTTTGCGATATGGAAATGATAATATGTGAGTCATGTTAGTGAGTAATTGTGATTTAGTAAGAATATTAGTGTTAAGATTTGTGATTCCCTATGCAT
Source organism: Elymus sibiricus (assembly GCA_039707655.1). Lineage (NCBI taxonomy): Eukaryota > Viridiplantae > Streptophyta > Magnoliopsida > Poales > Poaceae > Elymus > Elymus sibiricus. The sequence goes on along the minus strand of CM077672.1, from coordinate 516,041,969 downwards.
GAACATCAAGTCAATAGTTATGCAATGAAATTATATCCTACTTATGGTGCATTATTTGGTGTTAGTTATGTTCAATGCATGTTTATGACCGTTTTCGTTTTTTGGTTGGTTGCTTCTCAATCTATTTGCTAGCCTTCATTTCTACTAAGTGGAAATACTGCTTGTGCATCCAAACTCCTTAAACCCAAGTTGTGCCAAATGAGTCCACTATACCTACCTATATGCAGTATTGCCATGCCGTTCCAAGTAAATTTGCGTGTGCCAACTCTAATTTTCAAAATAATTTTTCCGTTCCGTGTGCCCGTACTGCTCATGAAGCGGTAGGGGGTGACCATTATTTTCCATGCTAGGTGTGTTATTCTCACGATGAGTGTTTATTCACCTGTCATTGCACGAGAGAGTGGCTGGTAATAGGGATGCCCAGTCCCACAATGAAATAAAAAATAATAACAACAAAATTCCTTGGAAATTGTTGGTTTGGAGGGCACCCGTGGATACGGATAGCCATGGATTGTGAAAGAAATGGTGGAAAGGAAATAAACTTTACTTTCTGTTTGGGAACCGCCTATGATGTGTCTAGCATGGAAAATATTGGGAATTCTCGGTCGTTTTCGTTGACAGGAAAAGCATGCCTCTCAAAATATTTTATCTCTTTAATTTCAGCTTTGAGCTCTGGCACATTTGACAAATCTCTGCTTCCCTCTGCGAAGGACCTATCTATTTACTTTTATGCAATTTTTATTTTTATTTGAGTCTCCATCTTCTCTTACAAAAGCACCAACTAGAGAGCACTATTGTCATACTTGTGCATTGGATGTAGCAAATATTTGAGTGTGTTTCATGAATGGATTAATGATTGAGCATAATGGGCTACGGATAACTTTCTTTAGCGTTGATATTTTGAAAGACATGGTTGCTTGTTAGCATGCTTGAGTATTTATATCTTCATGTCAAACTATAGACTATTGCTTTGAATCATTCAAGTCCAATGTCCATGCTATAAAAGAAAAGAATATGTGATGAATATGATAGGCAGCATTCCACATCAAAAATTCTGTTTTTATCATTTACCTACTCGAGGACGAGCAGGAATTAAGCTTGGGGATGCTGATACATCTCCAACGTATCTATAATTTTTTATTGTTCCATCATGTTATATTATCAATCTTGGATGTTTTTATATACATTTACAGGAATTATATATCATTTTTTGGGACTAACCTATTAACTTAGTGCCCAGTGCCAATTGCTGTTTTCTGCCCTGTTTTTGTTTTACAGAATATCAATACCAAACGAAGTCCAAATGCCACGAAACTTTTTGGAGATTTTTTTCTGGACAAGATAAACACTAGAAGCTTCGGGAGAAGCCCCAGAAGCCCCAGGGGGTGCCCACGAGGCACCAGGGCGCGCCTGGGGGGCAGGCGCGCCCTGGTACCTCGTGGGGCCCACAGAGCTCCGTTTGACCTAATTCCACCACTATAAATTCCAGAAAAATCAGAAACCCTCAGGGGAGTCCACGAAATACTTTTTCCGCCGCCGCAAGTTTCTGTTCTGAGAGATCCCATCTGGAGGTCTTCTCCGGTACTCCGCCGGCGGGAGAATCAATCACGGAGGGGCTCTACATCAACCTTGTTGCCCTTCCGATGATGCGTGAGTAGTTTACCATAGACCTTCGGGTCCATAGTTAGTAGCTAGATGGCTTCTTCTCTCTTTTTGATCTTCAATACAATGTTCTCCTCGATGTTCTATCCGATGTAATCACTTTTTGCGGTGTGTTTGTTGGGATCCGATGAATTGTGAGTTTATGATCAGATTATCCATGAATACTATTTGAGTCTTCTCTGATCTCTTTTATGCATGATTATTATAGCCTCGTATTTCTTCTCCGATCTATTGATTTGGTTTGGCCAACTAGATTGATTTATCTTGCCATGGGAAGAGGTGCTTTGTAATGGGTTCGATCTTGCGGTGCTCAATCCCAGTGACAGAAAGGGACATGACACGTATGTATCATTGCTATTTGTAGGGTAACGCAGCAGAAAACAAAAAATTTCCGACCTACGCACCAGCCCAGGACTACTATGGAGACTGCATACAAGGTTATTGATCTTTTCGTTACCGACTCGTAGCGCAGCGGAGGTAGAGTCGATGCTGATCGGCGGTGCAGATTCCCGCAGCTAGAATTTTACAACCTCCCAACCGCGAGGATGTACTCCCTCGTCAGCTCACCGGACGGATCTCCGGGCAGCCCTTCGGGAGGCCTCGGGACAATCCCTCGGATAGTCCCACCGGACGGATCCTCGGACAGCCCTCCGGGAGGCCTCTGGACAGTCCCTCGGATAGTCCCACTGGACAGATCCTCGGACAACCCTCCGGGAGGCCTCTGGACAGTCCCTCGGATAGTCCCACCGAACGGATCCTCGGACAGCCCCCCGGGAGGCCTCTGGACAGTCCTTTGGATAGTCCCACCGGACGGATCCTCGGACAGCCCTCCGGGAGGCCTCACGGACAGCCCTTCGGGCGGGTCACTCGGACAGCCCTTTGGGAGAACCCCCGAAACTCGGACAGTAACTCGGACAGCCCTTCGGGAGGACCCTCGAACAGCCCCTCGGGCAAAAAGATGGAACCTACGACCTCTCTACGGGGTTGCACACATACGGTGTCATCTATCCGGCAGGGCTTCGCCGTCCAGAACTAGTTCCCACCGAAACCCAGACAGCCTTTCGGCTCTACGAAACTATTTCGCGGGGAGGGAGAGAAGAAGGCCAGATCATGCATGGCTTGTGTATGTTGAGAAAGAGTGTGTCTTTAGGCCGCCCCCTCCACCCCTATTTATAGGCCAAGCCCAAGGGTAGCTTCTCCAAGAAGCTAAGGGGAAAAATACCAAAAGGCCCTCAAGGTAGCTTCTCCAAGAAGACACCCAAAAAGCACTTTCACTATTCACGAAAACATTTTTCCGCGACCGTTAAATCCGAAAATATTTCTGTGGGTCTTAGAATAATTCCAGTACCCACACAAATGATTTTGGACGCGTTCCGAAACAATTCCGGATTAGTGATTTTCATCTGCGAAAAGCAAACAAAGTGGTTCCGGCAGCTCCGGAACATTTCCGGGTTTTTTCTCCAAAAAATCCCAAAAGTTCCCACACTAATTCAGGCACCCTCCAAGAATTTCCAGGCGTGTGCCGAAACCAATTTGACTTAATGGTATACCATGAAACAACTTTTCAGTTTTACCGAAACTATTCCGGTGCTCTCTCTCCGGAACTTTTCCGTTGTCTCCGAAACTTTTCCGGTGACTTTCTCTCAGACTCCCTGTCTAGTATTCAGCAGATAGATGACCCTTAAATGTGTGACCCTATAGGTTCGGTGAAGTATAGACATGACCGGAACTCTTTCCGATCAATGACCAACATCGGAGCCGTGGACACCCATATTGACACCTATACCCACACGAATGAATATTCGAGTGAACCTCCAGTTGCCGTGTGCTATTCCTGTTGCTTCATGATATGTTACAAAACCCGAGGTGAGATTTATTGGCATCCCCGTGGATCAACACTTGTCCACAATGCCAGTTACCTCGTTATCGGTTTTGTTCTCTTTTCTCGTTCCCGTGTTCCGGCATCCCTGTGATCAAATCACAATGTGTCTGGCCAGACGATTGTGGATACCGTAACACCGAGAGGGCCCAGAGATATCTCTCCATCATTGGAGGAGCAAATCCCAATCTCGAGCTATCTCGTTCCTTGTCATACTTTTCCGTGAACCCGTAAGCCGCCGTAATAGCCACCCAGTTACGGATGACGTTTAACAAACCCCAAAGTTCACGAAGCAAGTATGAAGGAACTTGATACTCTCATGGTCTAAGGAATTATGCAAACATTAACTATCTCTGTGTTATTAACCATTAACTTGTGACGAATGTATCTCAGAGCATAACATCAATCGGGTCGATTCAACACAAGTGTTCTTCTAACATTGTGCCCTCAAAGTTGCCGGCATAGTCATGCCCATTATCAGGAAAACAGAACCATCATGCAACACTTGAGCTAGTCTTAGAGGCCAGACTAGGAATACATTTTACCATTTATTATTCCACACATGCATATGAGTCTTCCTCCGAGCCTCGTGGTTATTGCAGACTCGAGAACCATAGCAGTTATAGCATGGAACATAAACATAATTATGAGCATGGAGATAAACAATAACATTTATTATTGCCTCTAGGGCATATCTCCTACAGACTCCCACTTGCACTAGAGTCAATAATCTAGTCAATGCTGATGCACTTTACACCTATGGCATACTGGTGTAAAAATACTTCGCTTGTGGTATAGCTTGATGTCCAACGGATCTGACAACTTCAGTTCCGTGTGTATCTTTGCATCTCCTCGCGTTTTCACGCTTTCACAATATTCATATTTTGTGTGGACTTGGCTTTGTATATATGTGAATCATAGGTCAAACCTTGATTCCTCAGACTGAGCTATGGAGCAACTATCTTCAATAGTGTTCCATTGACCAAAGCCATCTTGGAATCATACTAAGTTCATGAACAAACTGTATGATTCAACATCTTCTATGTCTCTTTGAAAGCGGCAACATACTTAGCCTTTGTTATAGAATTCGCCACAGTAACCTGTTTGGAACGATTTCCAAACACCGTGCCACCATATTGTGTATTACACAAAACCCTTAACTTAAATCGAAAATCGCATGGAGCATTGATGAAGACTGTATCGATGTAATTACTTACAACGAGCACTTCATAATCTCTGCTTGCGAGAAAACATGTCATCAGTGCTACTTTAGTACTTAATGACATTTTTCACTATTGTCCCATGATCAGTACTTTGGTCACTTTGGTATCTATACTCGCAACTCCTTTGGAGTACTGGACATATCTGGTTGTTTTACATACCATGGAATACATGATTTATCCAAACACAAGAGTGTGTGGAATCTCCATCATGTATTTTGCTCATCAGTGTTTTGGGACACCGAGTCTTGCAAAAACCCTTTCCATGTGACTTCGGCAAGAATCACTCCTTTGCGTTTTAATGCTAAACTGTTTCAGCATCTTGTCAATATGAATTTTTGGCTTTAGCCTATTAGGCAATTCTATCTCGCAGATAAATATGCCTAATGTCAAGGCTATTTAGCCCAAGCACTTCATCGAAAACTATTTTTAATGAAGTCCTAATACGTGTCAAGAAATTTATATTATTTCCAATCAACAATGTGTCAAGCACATAAAGTTTTTAGAAATATTATTATGCTCCCATTTACTTTGTTGAAACCACAAGCATCTTCATTATCCATTGATGAAATCAAACTCTTTTGACTATTTCATCAAAAACGAAGATTCCAACTCCATTTTGCTCTCTTCTGTCCATTGCTGGAACTATGAAGTTTGCATACTCACTAGCATCCTCTGGGCTGACATAATACCTTGGACTGTATCACATGTAAGTCCTAGGTTGTATTTCCATCACATGGAAATTCTTTTGGCATCCATGTATTATATCTCAATATTGAAATATGTATTAATTGCTAGTTTAACCCGATCTGACTTTAAGCATCGCTACGGTGAGACAATCTCATCGTAGTCAACTCCTTGAATTTGTTATTGCAACAAGTCGAGCTTTATGGATAAAACATTTTATCCACATCAGTTTATAGTTCCATTAATGTTCGTTAGACTGTATGTCTTTCGAAGGGTTTATCAAGATATAATCTTGAATCATTTATATGGAAACTATCTCGGATTATATTGGCATTTAGCCAATTCCGGAGTCAGGGCCCATCAACGCTTCCTTGTGTATTGTAGGTATACTGTTGTCTAACAACAATATCTCGCTTGCGCACCTGAGAGGTTTGCACGAGTTTTACCTACGTGGTTCAGTTGCAAGTTCGACCGAAGTCCATACATCTCATGTAGAGGCTTCCGTATCAGTCGCAGTAGGAAACTCTGGAATTACTTCCAAGGTTTCTTCCCTTCGATCTGATGACGAAGATACTGTTATCTCGTCGAGTTGCACTGTCCTCCCACTCACCTTTTTGCAAGAACCATTTTCTTCAAAAGCATACCGGTTTTTGTGGCAAAACTTTTGCCTCGGTATAGTGGGGGAGGAATTCCCAATTACTTGGGATAACCTACAAAGTAGTACTTGTCTGATTTGGAATAGGTTTGTAAATATTTTACACAAGCCCCATATTCCAAATGTTAAGAAAAGACAAAGCATGGTTGGGCGTACCATACCATGGCGTTGTTTCAACAGACCTGATGGTGCTCTTTTCAGTGTAAAAGCCGCAGTCTCTAAAGCATTTACTTTTAAAAGGGATAATGGCAAATTGATTTATGTCATCTTTGATCTTACCATATCATAAATGGTTTGATTACATCTTCACGGACATTCCACTCACAATGGTGTTCCGGGAGGTGTAAGTTATGAAACTCCTTTCACAACTCATCAGACATTCGCTAAACTTGTAACTCAAATATTCCTTTCCGCAATCAAATTGCAGAAACATAGTTTTCTTGTTACGATAATTTCTACTTCATATTGAAAACCTTATGAATGATTTCAAAAGATCCAGACTTACGTCTCATCAAGCAAATATCCATATATCTATTTGAGTCATTTTTGAAGATAGACAAATCCACTGCTTGCAATAACCTTTATTGGACTACACACATCATAATGTATGATCACCAATAAGTTCGTTGCTCGTTCCTTATGGCCTGTGAATGGTATTTCAGTCACTTCACTTTTCGGAGGAAAGTTGCAAGTGTCAGATGATTCATAATCAAGCGACTTCAAAATCCATCATTATGGAATTTCTCCATGCGGGTTTCTCCAATGTGACCAAATGCAGTGCCACACATGTGTGGTATTCTCTTAGTCTTGCGACATTTAGTGTCAGTGTTATGGATGTATCATATTACCATCAATATTCATAACATACATCCCATCCATGATGGAAGCATGGCCCTTATGTTATTCATGCCACTGAACAACAATTGTTCTTTTATGAACAACCCTTTTGCAATAAACATTATGCAATGGGCTAGAGTGTGTAAAACTCTAAAATGAATTATGAAAGTAAATACAAAGGTAATGTATTATTATCACTATTCATAACATACATCTCATTCATAATGAAAGTATGACCCTTATGTTATTCATAACACCGAACATCAAAAGTTCTCTTATGAACAACCTCCTTGCAAGATACCTTATGCAATGGGCTAGAGTGTGTAAAAACTCTAAATGAATTATGAAAGTAAATACAGACGGTAATACACTGATGGAAGGTATAGTAACATTTACTATATTCCCAGCGCGTATCTAAACCTCATTCTGGCAAGTCTTTTAGGCCGTAGTAGTTCTTGCATCGAGTCGCAACGGAAAGCAATCGAGCGGGTATCTCTGTGATAAACTCACAATACCCAAGAATCAGTGATTAACATGTTTAATCATAATTCCCAAGAACTATTTCTTTGACCAGCCTTCTATACATCAATAGCTTGTATGACTTTCATACATGAGCTGGATATTCCAGTCTTCTCTCTTTTTGCCTTTATACTTCTAACAGTTTAACTTTAAGTATTTCTCGTACTCTCAGAAGAAGCACTCAACTTAAGAGTGGCGTTAGCCTCGGACTTCCTAGGTGTGTAAGTCACACTAACACCCTTTGGACATGTCCTTTCTCTTTAAGTTGTTGTTTTATTCACCTTCATCATATGATAGGCGTTCTTCTGGATCCCTCTATTATTAGTCAAATGCATAGTAAACACTTTTACTAATAGTTTGCAAAACAAACATTGCTTTGGATATCACATATCTTTTAGCCTTTGTTTGTGTCTGAAAATGATTTTCAGTTCCATGAATATCACACAGCTATCCCAAACTTTTGAAGTTCGGGTCTCATGGAAGCAAACATATTGCTCTTGACCGTAACGGAATTCCAGCTTTTGGATCGAAGGACGAGAGTCACATTATCCATAGCATTAGTGGGAGAATACCAAAAGCATGCGATAGGACAAAGTCCTTCTCGGCACTTTTGAGGACAATCCTCACATTATGTTACCAACCGTAAAGTTTTAACCAGATACTAAACAGCTATTCAATTTTAATAGGGAAGGTGGAAATGCGAGCCATTATTCTACAACTATTATGCAAATTTTACTTAGACAAAGTTCATAATTAATTGCATAGAGAATTAAACAAGTTAATTCTACAGTGCGCTCCCACTCAATCAATATCTCTTATAATTGATTGTGAGTGATACAAGACCCGCATTTCAATTCAACGCCATTGATGTGGACATCACTGATGACGAGAATTTTAATCGGTAGGCCAACTTGCCAATCACATCTCTATGTGATTCTTGTTCATCTTTCGATGGGCGTGTTCCGAGCTCAGGACGATCAAGCCAGAACGTCAAGACAACCAAGTGATCTCGCTGCGAGGTCTAACCTCACCCGCCTCACACTTCCCTAATCGTTTGTACTCATGGAGACATGACGCACTCCGAGACGATAGGTGCCGTGACGGTGCTACACTTGGGAGAACACTAACTACTTGATATTTTTGTGAGAGATCACCCTAATAAAAAGCGACTACCGCGCAATCAAGAAGGGTGCATCATAAGGGATAAACATCTCAGGCAATTCATAATAGCATGATATGGTATAGCCCTTTCTGACGGAGAAGCCTTGTATTTCTTCGTCTTCGGCATTCGCATCGGTGTTCACCTTCGCGAAGATTGCCACCACCTTGTCGATGCACCAGATAATATTGCTATCTCTATAGCTAATAAAATAAGTGCATTACTTAAGGTTGACACGCAGGTCATTAAAGTGACAATCATATGGCTCCAGCCATCATGCCGAATCATGACACGCAGGTCATGTTAATTAATTAACATCATATAGTCATCTCATACATAATCAAATTAATATGAGCACTGCTATACCACATCACATGCACATGCAAACCATCCTGCAAAACCAAGTTAGACGCCTCTAATCAGTTTATGCATAATTTCATTTTACGTGGCTTCTAAGGTTTTGAAGCAAACCGAAGCTACCTACGTCCATCATCAAGTATGATTATTCAAGTCGCTAGATTAACTTTACGGGGTGTATGAAACATGAGATAATAAAATCTCGAGCCCCATACCGAACTTCGTCATACGCATGACCCCCCTTACAGATCATATCTGCATTGCCCTTTCGTCTGCGAAATTTCATCTTTCTTTTTAACTATGGTGGAATTCAAAGAACTGTTAGCACTTCGTTAATCAATCAGGATCGCGGATTGCCAGAACTTTGAAAACCCACCATGCTGTTATCAAGATCAGAAATATGCAAATTCCAGGGAAGCAACAAGAACATCGGGTAACAGATTTCATCTGCTACCCGCACAAATAATTTTCAGTAATAGAACTCATCTACTACAAAATATATTGTGCAATACCCATACATCTCTATGTATTCTAGATCGTAACCTGCATCTACGCATAGCACGGCTCATGATGCCACTGTAGGGTAACGCAGCAGAAAACAAAAAAATTACGACCTACGCACCAGCCCGGGACCACTATGGAGACTGCATACAAGGTTATTGATCTTTTCGGCACCGACTCATAGCGCAGCGGAAGTAGAGTCGATGACGATCGGTGGTGCAGATCCCCGCAGCTAGGATTTTACAACCTCCCAACCGCGAGGATGTACTCCCTCGTCAGCTCACCGGACGGATCTCCGGGCAGCCCTTCGGGAGGCCTCGGGACAGTCCCTCGGATAGTCCCACCGGACGGATCCTCGGACAGCCCTCCGGGAGGCCTCTGGACAGTCCCTCGGATAGTCCCAGCGGACGGATCCTCGGACAGCCCTCCAGGAGGCCTCTGGACAGTCCCTCGGATAGTCCCACCGGACGGATCCTCGAACAGCCCTCCGGGAGGCCTCTGGACAGTCCTTCGGATAGTCCGACCGGACGGATCCTCGGACAGCCCTTCGGGAGGCCTCACGGATAGCCCTTCGGGCGGGTCACTCGGACAGCCCTTCGGGAGGACCCCCGAAACTCGGACAGTAACTCGGACAGCCCTTCGGGAGGACCCTCAAACAGCCCCTCGGGCAAAAAGATGGAACCTACGACCTCTCTACGGGGTTGCACACATACGGTGTCATCTATCCGGCAGGGCTTCGCACCGGAACCCAAACAGCCTTTCGGCTCTACGAAACTATTTCGCGGGGAGGGAGAGAAGAAGGTCAGATCATGCATGTCTTGTGTATGTTGAGAAAGAGTGTGTCTTTAGGCAGCTCCATCCACCCCTATTTATAGGCCAAGCCCAAGGGTAGCTTCTTCAAGAAGCTAAGGGGAAAAATACCAAAAGGCCCTCAAGGTAGCTTCTCCAAGAAGACACCCAAAACGCACTTTCACTATTCACGGAAACATTTTTCTGCGACCGTTAAATCTGAAAATATTTCTGTGGGTCTTAGAATAATTCCAGTACCCACACAAATGATTTTGGACGCGTTCCGAAACAATTCCGGATTAGTGATTTTCATCTGCGAAAAGCAAACAATGCGGTTCCGGCAGCTCCGGAACATTTCTGGGTTTTTTCTCGGAAAAATCCCAGAAGTTCCCAGACTAATTCTGGCACCCACCAAGTATTTCCAGGCATGTGCCGAAACCAATTTGACTTAATGGTATACACTGAAACAACTTTTCAGTTTTACCGAAACTATTCCGGTGCTCTCTCTCCGGAACTTTTCCGTTGTCTCCGAAACTTTTCCGGTGACTTTCTCTCAGACTCCCAATCTAGAATTCAGCAGATAGATGACCCTTAAGTGTGTGACCCTATAAGTTCGGTGAAGTATAGACATGACCGGAACTCTTTCCGATCAATGACCAACATCGGAGCCGTGGACACCCATATTGACCCCTATACCCACATGAATGAATATTCGAGTGAACCTCCAGTTGCCGTGTGCTATTCCTGTTGCGTCGCGATATGTTACAAAACCCGAGGTGAGATTTATTGGCATCCCCATGGATCAACACTTGTCCACAATGCCAGTTACCTCGTTATCAGTTTTGTTCTCTTTTCTCGTTCCCGTGTTCCGGCATCCCTGTGATCAAATCACAATGTGTCTGGCCAGACGATGGTGGATACCGTAACACCGAGAGGGCCCAGAGATATCTCTCCATCGTCGGAGGAGCAAATCCCAATCTCGAGCTATCTCATTCTTTGTCATACTTTTCCGTGAACCCGTAAGCCGTCGTAATAGCCACCCAGTTACGGATGACGTTTAACAAACCCCAAAGTTCACGAAGCAAGTACGACGGAACTTGATACTCTCATGGTCTAAGGAATTATGCAAACATTAACTATCTCTGTGTTATTAACCATTAACTTGTGACGAATGTATCTCATAGCATAACATCAATCGGGTTGATTCAACACAAGTGTTCTTCTAACATTGTGCCCTCAAAGTTGCCGGCATAGTCATGCCCATGATCAGGAAAACAGAACCATCATGCAACACTTGAGCTATTCTTAGAGGCCAGACTAGGAATACATTTTACCGTTTATTATTCCACACGTGCATATGAGTCTTCCTCCGAGCCTCGTGGTTATTCCAGACTCGAGAACCATAGCAGTTATAGCATGGAACATAAACATAATTATGACCATGGAGATAAACAATAACATTTATTATTGCCTCTAGGGCATATCTCCTACACTATTAAGGGTAAAAAGATGGGGTTTATTCATATGTGAGTTTATCTTGTCTACATCATGTCATCGTTCTTAAGGCGTTACTCCGTTCTTTATTGACTTAATACACTAGATGCATGCTGGATAGCGGTAGATGTGTGGAGTAATAGTAGTAGATGCAGGCAGGAGTCGTTCTTCTTGTCTCGGACGTGATGCCTATATACATGATCATTGCCTTGGATATCGTCATGATTATTTGCTTTTCTATCAATTGCCCAACAGTAATTTGTCTACCCACCGTATGATATTTTCTTGAGAGAAGCCTCTAGTGAAAACTATGGCCCCCGGGTCTATCTAAATCAATTACTAAAACCCTAAAAATATTGCTGCACTTTTTCTTTATTTATTTTATTTTGTATTTTTGTTTTAATCTATCTATCTATCACATATAATTTAATCTTGCAATTTACCGCCGAGGGATTGACAACCCCTCATTTGCGTTGGGTGCAAGGATTTGTTGTTTGTGTGCAGGTACTGTTAACGAGGTGTTGCGTGGTTCTCCTACTGGATTGATAACCTTGGGTTCATAACTGAGGGAAATACTGACCTCTGCTGTGCTGCATCATCCCTTCCTCTTCGGGGATAAAACCAACGCAAGCTACAAGTAGCAACAAGTATAGGTCGTTATAAGGCCAGATTGGTTGCAAAAGGTTTTAAGCAGAGATACGACATAGATTATGAGGACGCGTTTAGTCCAGCTGTAAAAGCCGCCACAATTCATCTGATTCTGTCTTGCTGTGTCCAGGGGTTGGAGTCTCAGACAGCTAGATATGCAGAATACGTTTCTTCAAGGTGTTCTGGAAGAGGAAATCTACATGAAAGAACTGTAGGAGATATGCCCTAGAGGCAGTAATAACAGTTATTTTGTATCTCCAAAAGTTTGTAATGAATGTTTATGTCTGCAATATCCACGAGGCTCGGAGGGAAACTCATGTGCACGTGTGGTATAATAAACGGTAAAATGTATTCCTAGTCATGCCTCTAAGACTAGCTCAAGTATTGCATGATGATCCTGTTTTCCTGATCATGGGCATGACTATGCCGGCAATTTTGAGGGCACAATGTAAGAAGAACACTTGTGTTGAAACGACCCGAATTGCTGTTATGCTATGAGATACATTCGTCACAAGTTAATGGTTTATAACACAGAGAAAGTTAATGTTTGCATAATTCCTTAGACCATGAGAGTATCGAGTTCCTTCGTGCTTGCTTCGTGAACTTTGGGGTTTGTTAAACGTCATCCGTAACTGGGTGGCTATTACGGCAGCTTTCGGCTTCACGAAAAAGTATGACAAGGAACGAGATAGCTCAAGATTGGGATTTGCTCCTCCGACGATGGAGAGATATTCTCGGGCCCTCTCGGTGTTACGGTATCCATCATCGTCTGGCCATACACAATGTGATTTGATCACAGGGATGCCGGAACACGGAAATGAGAAAAGAGAACAAAACCGCTAACGAGGTAACTGGCATAGTGGGCAAGTTGTTGATCCACGGGGATGCAGATAAATCTCACCTCGGGTTTTGTAACATATCGCGAAGCAACAGGAATAGCACACGGCAACCGGAGGTTCACTCGAATATTTATTCGTGTGGGTATAGGGGTCAATATGGGTGTCCACGACTCCGATGTTGATCATTGATCGAAAAGTGTTCCAGGTCATGTCTATACTTCACCAAACCTATAGGGTCACACGCTTAAGGGTCATCTATCTGCTGAATACTAGATAGGAAGTCTGAGAGAAAGTCACCAGAAAAGTTTCGGAGACAACGGAAACGTTCCGGAGAGAACACCGAAATAGTTTTGGTAAAGCTAAAAAGTTGTTTCGGAGTATACCATTAAGTCAAATTGGTTTCGGCACATGCCTGGAAATTCTTGGAGGGTGCCAGAATTGTTCTGGAAACTTCTGGGATTTTTCCGGGATAAAAACCGGAAATGTTCTGGAGCTGCCGGAACCGCTTTGGTCGCTTTTCGCTGAAGAAAATCATTGATCCGGAAATCTTTCGGATGCGTCCAGAATTGTTTTAGTGGGTACTGGAATTATTCTAAGACTCACAAAAATATTTTTGGATTTAACGGTCGCAGAAAAATGTCTTCGTGAATAGTGAAAGTGTTTTTTGGGTTGCTTTTTGGAAAGCCACCTTTTGGGGCTTTTCCCAAAGTTATAGAAGGGATTGGCTTGCAAGGGATGGAACCCCTTTGGGGGGGGCATGGGGTGGCCGGCCAAGGGTGGAGCTCCTCCTTGGAGCTTCACATGGCTTCCTTTTATGCCCATAATGCCCATTATGTGTGACATAAGGCATGGGTGTTTTGGTATTTTTTAGTACCACCCTTCCCCTTGGCTTTCCTATAAATAGAGGTGGAGAGGAGCTCTCCACACTCACTCCAACTCTCATACACATGCCATGCATTATCTGGCTTTCTCTCTCCCTCCCACGAAATAGTTTCGTAGAGCCGAAAGGTTGTCTGGGTTCCGGCAGGAACTAGTTCTGGACGGCGAAGCCCTGCCTGATAGCTGACACCGTATGTGTGCAACCCCGTAGAGAGTTCGTAGGTTTGATCTTTTGCCCGAGGGGCTGTTCGAGGGTCCTCTCAAAGGGCTGTCCGAGTTTTAGTTCGAGCTTTGAGGGTCCTCCCGAAGGGCTGTCTGTGACATCGTCCGGGGGACTGTCCGACCGCCTCCCGAAGGGCTGTCCGACGAGGGAGTACATCCTCGCGGTTGGGAGGTTGTAAATCCTAGCTGCGGGGATCTGCACCGACGATCTACATCGACTCTACTTCCGCTGCGCTACGATTCGGTAATGATCAAATCAAACCTTGTATGCAGTCTCCATAGTGGTCCTGGGCGTGCTCGCTGTACCGAAATTTTTTGTTTTCTGTCGCGTTCCCCTACAGTGGCAACAAGAGCCTTGCTATGCATAGATGCAGGTTACGATCTAGAATACATAGAGATGTATGGGTATTGCATAATATAATTTTGTAGTAGATGAGATCTATTGCTGAAAATTATTTATGCGGGTGGCAGATGAAATCTGTTACCCGATGTTCTTGTTGCTTCCCTAGAATTTGCGTATTTCTGATCTTGAAACGGCATGGTGGAATTTCATAAAGTTCTGGCAATCCGCGATCCTGATTGATCAACGAAGTGCTATCAGTTCTTTGGGTTCCACCATATTTAAGAGAAAGATGAAATTTCATAGACGAAAGGGCAATGCAGATATGATCTGCACGGGGGTCATGCGTATGAAGAAGTTCAGCATGGGGCTCGAGATTTTATTATCTTGTGTTTCATACACCCCGCAAAGTTAATCTAGCGACTTGAATAATCATACTTGATGATAAACGTTGGTAGCTGCGGTTTAAGTCAAAACCTTAGAAGCCACGTAAAATAAATTTTTGCATAAACCGATTAGAGGCATCTAACTTGGTTTTGCAGGATGGTTTGCATGTGCATGTGATGTGGTATAGCAGTTCTCATATTAATTCGATTATGTATGAGATGACTATATGATGTAAATTTACTAACATCACTTGCGTGTCATGATTCAGCATGATGGCTGGAGCCATATGATTGTCACTTTAATGACCTGCGTGTCAACCTTAAGTAATGCACTTATTTTATTAGCTATAGAGATAGCAATATTATCTGCTGCATCGACAAGGTGGTGGCAATCTTCGCGAAGGTGAACACCGACGCAAATGCTGAAGACGAAGAAATTAAAGACTTCTCTGTCAGAAAGGGCTATACCATATCATGCTATTATGAATTGCCTGAGATGTTTATCCCTTATGATGCACCCTTTTGATTGTGCGGTAGTCACTTTTTATTAGGGTGATCTCTCACTTAAAAATATCAAGTAGTTAGTGTTCTCCCAAGTGTAGCACCGTCACGGCACCTATCTTTTTGGAGTGCGTCATGTTTCCATGAGTACAAACGATTAGAGAAGTGTGAGGCGGGTGAGTTGAGACCTCGCAGCGAGATCACTTGGTTGTCTTGATGTTTAGGCAGGAAATTCCTGAGCTCGGAACACGCCCATCGAAAGATGAACAAGAATCACATTGAGATGTGATCGGCAAGTTGGCCTACCGATTGAAGTTCCCGTCATCAGTGATGTTCCCATCAATGGCGTAGAATTTAAATGCAGATCTTGAATCACTCACAATCAATTATGAGAGATATTGATTTGAGTGGGAGCGCACTTTAGAATAAAATTGTTTATTCACTAGTGCAAATTAATTATGAACAAAGTCTAAGTGAAACTTGTGTTTACCGTTGTAGATCAAATGGCTCGCAACACCGCGTTCAACTTAGGCCCGATGTTAGAGAAAGAGAAGTTAGCTGCGACTGGAAACAACTATGCGGACTGGGTCCGTAACCTGAGGATTGTCCTCAGGAGCGCTAAGAGAATGTATGTGCTTGAAACTCTTCTTCCAGCTAGACCGGCGGCAACTGCCCCGGAAGATGAACAAAATGTCTGGGCTACTAAGGATGATGATTACAACTTAGTGCAGTGCCTCATGCTAGCTTGCATGAGTCCAGAGCTTCAAAAACGTTTTGAATTCCATAACGCCCGTGATATGATCCGGGAATTGGATGCTCTGAACAAGGAAACCACACGGTCTGAATGATTTGATATCATGAAGACCATGATGGATTGCAAGATGGCTGAGGGCAGTTCAGTTGGCGAACACGTGGTCAAAATGATTGGCTACGCTGAAAGGCTTAAAACCCTGGAATTTCCAATTCCACCAGCCCATATGATGGACATGTTTCTTGCTTCACTCCCCCCGTCTTACGACGGTTTTACCATGAACTACAACATGAGTGGGATGGAGAAGACACCGAATGAAGTGCTCGCCATGCTGAAAACTGCGGAAGGATGACTGCGGAAAAATCACAAGCAAGTGTTGCTTGTGAATAAAACCGCCAGTTTCAAAAAGAAAGGCAAGTCCAAGAAGGGCAAGGGCGCCAGTAAGACCGGCTCCCAAAGCAACTCTAAGGGTGGAGCCAAGAATGAAACTGAGTGCTTCTACTGCAAGGGCACATGACACTAGAAGAGAAACTGCAAGAAGTATCTGGAAGATAAGAAGTACGGGAAAACTGGAAAAGGTATAACTATTATACAGGTTAATGTCATTGACGTTTTGCTTGCTAGCAAAAATTCTAAGTCTTGGGTATTTGATACCGGATCGGTTGCTCACATTTGCAACTCGATACATGGGCTTCAGAAGGTGCGCAAGCTAGCAAAGAATGAAGTCGTGATGCGCGTCGGGAACGGCGCTGGGATCGTCGCTCAAGCCGTCGGCATTATGCCTCTACGTCTCCCTTCAGGATTTACCTTAGAACTAAGTAACTGTTATTTTGTTCAGGTATTGTGTAGAAACATTATCTCTAGATCATGTTTAGTGCACGATGGGTACTCTTACAAGTCTGAGAACAATGGTTGTTCACTTTATTGTAAGGATATGTTTTATGGATTTGCACCCATTGTTGGGGGCCTTTTCATACTAAATCTTGAATGTGCAAATGATGTCTTTAACGTGAATGCTAAATGCCTTAAGAAGGCTGATACCACCACCACTTACTTGTGGCACTGTCGGCTTGGCCACATCGGAAAGAAACGCATGAAAAGACTCCATAAAGATGGAGTTTTACCGTCCTTTGATTTTGAATCATTTGACACATGTGAAGCTTGTCTAATGGGGAAAATGACCAAGACACCTTTCACGGGTCATCCTGAACGGGCGGGTAAATTATTGGAAATAATACATAGTTATGTATGTGGTACAATGAGCACAGCCGCACGGGGTGGGTATTTCTACTTCGTGACTTTTACTGATGATTTAAGTCGGTATGGCTATATCTACTTGATGAAGCATAAGTCAGAAACCTTTGAAAAGTTTAAAGAATTTCAGAATGAGGTAGAAAATCATCGTAACAAAAGGATTAAGTTTCTGCGATCAGATCGCGAGGGCGAATATCTTAGTCATGAGTTTAGCCAACATCTGAGTGACCGTGGAATCGTTTCACAGCTTACGCCTCCCGGAACTCCACAAAGAAACGGAGTATCGGAAAGACGTAACCGAACCCTATTAGACATGGTAAGGTCGATGATGTCTCTTATAGATCTGCCGATATATTTTTGGGGTCACGCACTAGAAACTGCCGCTCACACATTAAACAGAGCACCATCTAAGTCTGTTGAAACGACACCATACGAGTTATGGCATGGGAAGAAACCCAGTTTGTCGCATCTAAAAATTTGGGGTTGTGAAGCTTATGTAAAACGTTTACAACCAAGCAAACTCGATCCTATATCAGACAAATGTTACTTTGTAGGTTATCCCAAGGAAACAGTTGGGTATTCTTTCTACCACCCGTCCGATAACAAAGTGTTTGTTGTAAGGTATGGGGTTTTTCTTGAGAAAGAGTTTCTCGCAAAAGAATTAAATGGGAGGACAGTACAACTTAGTGAGATTAGTGAATCTTCGTCAACCGTTGTTATGGCTAAGGAACTAGAAGAAATTCCGCAAATTATCCCTACAACCGAGCCGGAAGTTGTCGCATGTGATGCGGAAACTTCAGACAATGTTGTAACTGAACCACGCAGATCAGGTAGGGCTATCTAGCCACCTGAGTGGTTTCATAACGAAATCTTCATTCTTGAAGACGATGAACCTGCGCACTACAAGGAAGCGATGGCGTGGCCCAGCCCAAGGGAATGGCACAAAGCCATGAAATCCGAAATGGAATCCATGTACGAAAATCAAGTTTGGAACTTGGTAGAACTTCCAGAAGGCGTTAAGCCCATTGGTTGTAAATGGATTTTCAAAAGAAAGACAGACGCGGATGGTAACATTACTATCCATAAAGCTAGACTTGTCGCGAAAGGGTTCACGCAAGTTCCAGGAGTGGACTACGACGAGACTTTCTCGCCCGTAGCTATGCTTAAGTCCGTTCGGATATTGCTAGCAATTGCTGCTTATTTTGATTATGAAATATGGCAGATGGATGTCAAAACGACTTTCCTAAATGGAATTCTCAAAGAAGATGTATACATGATACATCCTGAAGGTTTTGTCGTTCATGAGGATGCTGGAAAGGTATGGAAACTTCAGAAGGCCATTTATGGTCTGAAGCAAGCATCAAGGAGCTGTAACATTCGTTTTGATGAAGTAGTCAAAGAGTTTGGCTTCATCAAGAATGACGAAGAATCTTGTGTTTACAAGAAGTTTAGTGGGAGCGCAAAAGCATTCCTAATCTTATATGTGGATGACATATTGTTGATTGGGAATGACGTGAATTTTCTTAGCGAAATAAAAGACTCATTGAAGAAGAGTTTTTCAATGAAAGACTTAGGCGAAGCGGCATATGTATTGAGCATCAGGATCTATAGAGATAGATCAAAACGCCTGATAGCGCTTAGCCAAAGCACGTACATTGACGAGGTGGTGAAAATGTTCAACATGGAGAACTCCAAGAAAGGCCTACTCCCCATGTCACCGGGCACAGTGCTTTGCAAGAATCAGTGTCCTCGGACTCTCGATGAGCGAGTACAAAGAATGATGTTCCATATGCTTCGGCAGTTGGTTCTATTATGTATGCCATGCTGTGTACAAGACCGGATGTTTCCTATGCGCTAAGTGTTAGCAGCCGGTACCAAAGTGGTCCAAGATTGGAACACTGGACTGCAGTCAAAAATATTCTTAAGTACCTCAGAAGGACCAAGGATTTACTCCTTGTGTATGGAGGTGATGAAGAGCTCATTGTAAGTGGTTACACTAATGCAAGCTTCATGACTGACCCAGATGACTTCAAATCTCAATCAGGCTATGTTTTCATATTGAACGGTGGCGCAGTTGATTGGAAAAGTTCCAAACAAAAGACTGTGGCAGATTCTACAACGGAGGCGGAATATGTTGCAGCTTCAGAAGCCTCCAAGGAGGCTGTCTGGATCAAGCAATTTCTTGAAGACCTTGGTGTGGTTCCAAGTGCGCTGGACCCGGTGGAGATCTATTGTGATAATAGTGGCGCCGTGGCTGAGGCTAGGGAGCCATCTTCGCACCATAAGACAAGACATATTGAACGCAAATATAAACTCATTCGACATCATGTCGAAGCGCGTTTAGTGAAAGTACGCAAAGTTCACACGGATCTGAACGTGTCAGACCCGATGACAAAGCCTCTACCACGAGCAAAGCATGAGCAGCACCGAATAGCCATTGGTTTTAGGGAAGCCATGTAACTGGATTATGACTCTAGTGCAAGTGGGAGTATGTAGGAGATATGCCCTAGAGGCAGTAATAACAGTTATTTTGTATCTCCAAAAGTTTGTAATGAATGTTTATGTCCCATGCTATAACTACAATAATTTTCGAGTCTGCAATATCCACGAGGCTCGGAGGGAAACTCATATGCACGTGTGGTATAATAAACGGTAAAATGTATTCCTAGTCATGTCTCTAAGACTAGCTCAAGTATTGCATGATGATCCTGTTTTCCTGATCATGGGCATGACTATGCCGGCAATTTTGAGGGCACAATGTTAGAAGAACACTTGTGTTGAATCGACCCGAAATGATGTTATGCTATGAGATACATTCGTCACAAGTTAATGGTTTATAACACAGAGAAAGTTAATCTTTGCATAATTCCTTAGACCATGAGAGTATCGAGTTCCTTCGTGCTTGCTTCGTGAACTTTGGGGTTTGTTAAACGTCATCCGTAACTGGGTGGCTATTACGGTGGCTTTCGGGTTCACCGAAAAGTATGACAATGAACGAGATAGCTCAAGATTGGGATTTGCTCCTCCGACGATGGAGAGATATTCTCGGGCCCACTCGGTGTTACGGTATCCATCATCGTCTGGCCAGACACAATGTGATTTGATCACAGGGATGCCGGAACACGGAAACGAGAAAAGAGAACAAAACCGGTAACGAGGTAACTGGCATAGTGGACAAGTTGTTGATCCACGGGGATGCAGATAAATCTCACCTCGGGTTTTGTAACATATCGCGAAGCAACAGGAATAGCACACGGCAATCGGAGGTTCACTCGAATATTTATTCGTGTGGGTATAGGGGTCAATATGGGTGTCCACAGCTCCGATGTTGATCATTGATCGGAAAGTGTTCCGGGTCATGTCTATACTTCACCGAAGCTATAGGGTCACACGCTTAAGGGGCATCTATCTGCTGAATACTAGACAGGGAGTCTGAGAGAAAGTCACCGGAAAAGTTTCGGAGACAACGGAAACGTTCCGGAGAGAACACCGAAATAGTTTTGGTAAAACTGAAAAGTTGTTTCGGAGTATACCATTAAGTCAAATTGGTTTCGGCACACGCCTAGAAATTCTTGGAGGGTGCCAGAATTGTTCTGGAAACTTCTGGGATTTTTCCGGGATAAAAATCCGTAATGTTTCGGAGCTGCCGGAACCGCTTTGGTTGCTTTTCGCTGAAGAAAATCATTGATCCGGAAATGTTTCGGAATGCGTCCAGAATTGTTTTAGTGGGTACTGGAATTATTCTAAGACTCACAGAAATATTTTCGGATTTAACGGTAGTGAATAGTGAAGTGCTTTTTGGGTTGCTTTTTGGAAAGCCACCTTTTGGGGCTTTTCCCAAAGTCCTAGAAGGGATTGGCTTGCAAGGGAAGGAACCCCTTTTGGGGGGGCCCCCATGGGGTGGCCGGCCAAGGGTGGAGCTCCTCCTTGGAGCTCCACATGGCTTCCTTTTATGCCCATAATGCCCATTATGTGTGACATAAGGCATGGGTGTTTTGGTATTTTTTTAGTACCACCCTTCCCCTTGGCTTTCCTATAAATAGAGGTGGAGAGGAGCTCTCCACACTCACTCCAACTCTCATACACATGCCATGCATTATCTGGCTTTCTCTCTCCCTCCCACGAAATAGATTTGTAGAGCCGAAAGGCTGTCTGGATTCCGACAAGAACTAGTTCTGGACGGCGAAGCCCTGCCGGATAGCTGACACCGTATGTGTGCAACCCCGTAGAGAGGTCATAGGTTCGATCTTTTGCCCGAGGGGCTATTCGAGGGACCTCCCGAAGGGCTGTCCGAGTTACCGTTCGAGCTTCGAGGGTCCTCCCGAAGGGCTGTCCGTGACATCGTCCGGGGGACTGTCCGACCGCCTCCCGAAGGGCTGTCCGACGAGGGAGTACATCCTCGCGGTTGGGAGGTTGTAAATCCTAGCTGCGGGGATCTGCACCGACGATCTACATCGACTCTACTTCCACTGCGCTATGAGTCGGTAATGATCAGATCAAACCTTGTATGCAGTCTTCGTAGTGGTCCTGGGCGTGCTCGCTGTACCGATTTTTTTTGTTTTATGTCGCGTTCCCCTACAAGAACCACCTGGTTTTGAGGACAGAAATGCACCTTTCCATGTGTGCAAACTTGACAAAGCACTACATGGTATTCTCGGTTAAGTTTAAAGTTGCAAAAGCTTGGTTTTTCTCCATACAAGTCTGACACCTCCCAGTTTATTTACAATAAGTCAAATACAACTATATTTGTGCTTATATATGTTGATGAGATCATTGTTACAAGCTCATCCAATGAGGCAGTGACAGGGTTATTGAAAGATTTAAACTCGGAATTTGCTTTCAAGGATCTAGGAGACTTGCACTTCTTCCTTGGTATTGAAGGGGTTGTTTGGATAGCCAGTTTATAGAGAACTGATTTTATTTAAACGTAATGTCTGTTATAACAACCTAAAAACTTGTTTGGATGATCCAACTAAAACGGGGATAAGTTAAACTGAGTTTTATACAAGTCCAAAAAGTGAGTTTTTAGAAAAACGACTAATAGTGGTTTTTCTATATACCCGTTTGGTACGTATGAGTAGACGGCAACGAACTGGATTTCCACGTAGTGGTGAGCGACTGAGCTCCACTGGCGGTAACCTCACGGCAAGCCCCGCCGGCGGCGTGTTGGTCCCGGGGCCCATGGCTACGGCTGCGACACTATCACTGACGACATGTTGTTCCGGCGCGAGCTGCACGACCTGCTTAGCGCCCATGGCGACGACTATGACACCATTGACGACGATGCGTTCTTGGTGCGAGCAGCGCGACCTCCTCAGCGGCCATGGTAACGACTTCTACACCATCGACCGCAGCGTGTTGTGCTTGACGCGAGCAGCCCGACCTCCTCAGCGCGTCCATGGCGACGGCTGCGACACCATCGACGGCGACGTGCTTTTCTTGGTGCGAGCAGCACGCCCTCCTCAGAGCCCATGCTGATGGCTGCGACACCATCGAGATCATTGGCACGACGCTCGGACGGCTGGAAGCCTGGATCGATTGGCGGAACGACTGGTCGGCACCGCGTCGGTGCTTGTCATTGGCATGGTGAACTGTACGCAGCAGGACGAATACATACGTAGATTAGTACTTCTGCCCTTATGGGTAACAAACAGAGCACGTTGAGAAGCTCAAATCTGATGCTCAACAGAATCAGTACATGATAGAACTCGCTGCTTCCCGAACGAAGAACTACATAATCACGTTATATTTTTTCTTGATCCAAACAAGAAACTACATATACTTATCTTAACAGAAAAACTAACTAAAACTGGTTTTCCTAAAAATCCTCCTAAAACTCGTTTTCTAAAATCTGGCATTTAATTCTTGTTATCCAAACAACCCCGAAGTGAAGAAAAGTAGGGAGGGCCTTCATCTTTGTCAGAAAAAATATGCAACTGATCTTCTGAGTAGAGTTGGCATGCAAGCCTGCAAATCATCATCGACACCTTTGTCCAGTACAGAACAGTTGTCTCTTGCAGAAGGAGAACTCTTGAATCAAGAGGATAGCACCAGATGCAGAAGCATAGTAGGTGCACTTCAGTACTTGACCTTACTCGTCCTGATATATCTTTTGCTGTGAGTAAAGTATGCCGGTTTCTTCATGCACCCACTACAGCACATTGGGTAGCTGCCAAGCGTATCCTGAGATATATTAAGAGTACTCCATACATTGGGCTAACATTCAGTAAGTCATCATCCACTCTTGTCAGTGCCTTTTCTGATTCTGACTGGGCAGGCTGTCCAGATGGTAGAAGGTCAACCGGAGGATTTGAAATATTCTATGGGCCAAATCCGATCTCCTGGTAGGCGAAGAAACATGCTACTGTCTCAAGGTCAAGTACAGAAGCAGAATATAAAACTTTGGCTAATGCCACAATAGAGATCATTTGGGTGCAATCTATGCTAAAGGAACTTGGAATAAGACAGACTCAATCTCCATGTCCATGGTGTGACAACCTTTGTGCCACATATCTCTCTGCCAATCCAGTCTGTCATGCAAGAACTAAACACATTGAGATAGACTTCCATTTTATCAGAGAAAGAGTTGCTAACAAACAACTAGACATAAGGTTTGTACATTCAAGAGATTAGATTGCGGATGGTCTGACAAAGGCATTGCCGACTAGAAGTTTTCAAGCATTCAAGCGTAATCTCAACTTGTCAAGATTGTGATTAAGGGAGGGTGTTAACATGCGATCTCTTCTAGGAGTCAAGGCGTGTGTTGCTAGGATATCCAGCTGTAGTAGCTAGTTTAAACTCCTTCCTTTCCTTGATAATCAACCAATGTAAACCGACTCTGTATCCACCTCATGGGATTTGTTCCACCTATATTAACAGGAAGCCATCAGCCTGAAAGGTATCGATCTTAAACCATAGTTAACATCTTTCTCAACATAGACGACCGCGGCAACGTGCGCTTTCATGTTCTGGTTCATCATGTGGAAGTGCAGGAGGCAGGTGCGGGCATTGCTGCCATACGGTTAAATGTGTTCATTATTCACATTGTAATGTTTTATTTACTCATCTGAATTGTCATGTCGAGATCATTGATGCTTTTATTGTAGTTGATGGAAGCTGCTTGGTGCCTTACGAACATAGCACCCAGGGAACCAGAAGAAACAAGTTCAATACTGCCCACATTACAAATGCTTATTTCTCACCTTGGTGGTTCGTTTTCTTCCTTTTGTTGGTTATTAGGAGTATATATATTGATCTTTCATCCTCTGTAAACTGTAATGCAGATTTCTCATGAACTGTACCGTGTCAAACTCCAACTCGAATAAAAACTGCAACAAATCCGGCAATTGGCCATCAGTAATATTGCTGCTTGAGGAACAGATCCGAGAAACACATTAATCGCTGGCTAGAAATGCAATTAATGCCACGACCCAACAAGGCCTACTCCCTTCATCCTTAAAAGAGTGTACTTCCAATTTTGTTGGAAAGTCAAACTTTTTTATGTTTGGCCATATTTATATAATAATACACCAACATTTATGCCATCAAATTAGTAGCATTAGATTCATGATAAAATATATTTTCATCATATACCTATTTGGTTTCAGAAACATTGATATATTTTTGCAAAAACTCGGTCAAACTTTGAGATAGTTTGACCCTCCAACAAAGTTGGAAGTATACTCTTTCAAGGACGGAGGAAGTAGCTAGGATCGGACCATGCTTGGTTTTACACCTTCCGTTCGGTTAGGTTGATCCTGTAGTACTCCATCATGTCCTTATTAGTCTGCATATAAGTTTTGTCTGAAGTCAAAGTATCTCTAGTTTGACCGAACTTATAGAAAAAAGTATCAGCATTCACAATACCAAATCAATATCATTAGATTAATTATAGAATGTAGTTTCATAGGTCGGTGCCTTGCTGTTCAAGGATTATCATCATCATACATAAATGATAGGTAGATACATGGATCTGCTTGGTCCTTTTTTGTGTAGGGCTTTACCACAGTTTTTAGCCTAGGATAGGATGGGAGGGGTGCAGTAGGGTCCCCTGAGCAGTGCCCCGGCGATCGCCTTGTTAGCCGCCTCCGTTGGGTGGATGCCGTCCCAGCTGAGCCGCGCCGACGGGTTGCGGCACCCCACCGTTGCCCCGTCCATACCGCACCTCGCGCTCAGGTCGAAGTTGTACTTGCCCCCTCCCGCCCCGCAGCACGCCTCAAACGGAGCGCTAAACCCTAGCGCGCGAAGCCAAGCAATCACTCGGCTCAGCTCAGCTCGATGGATCCCATGAATTGTTCAAGCTAGAGAAACCAAGAAAACTTCGTACCAAACTTGTGGGGCTCCTGGACCATCTGGTACACGAGGCCGTAGTAGTCCGCGTACATGAGCCTCGTCGAGTTGTGGTACCTCCGCAGCTC
Source organism: Elymus sibiricus (assembly GCA_039707655.1). Lineage (NCBI taxonomy): Eukaryota > Viridiplantae > Streptophyta > Magnoliopsida > Poales > Poaceae > Elymus > Elymus sibiricus. Next base: position 516,015,973 of record CM077672.1, on the reverse strand, counting down.
CGCTGGAGGGCTTCCACCTGCTTCCGGAGCATCGAGTTGTGGTACTTGGTCAGGAGGTTGTAGGGCTTGAGGCAGCCGGCGTCGTCCAACTCGGCGTCGCCGTCGCCGAACAGGGACAGGAAGATCGGCAAGCAGCCGGTCGGGAAGATTCCCGGGACGACGACGTGGACCGCGCCGAGAGCAATCAGTTTCTGCACAAATTAAAATGCATCTTCAGTCTTTCTTGGCTGGAACATGCATGCATGCAAAATTTGCAGTCAATGGTGCACAGCACATAGAAATACCTCCACGCCGTTGGCGATGGCACCAACGATCTTTTGGGTGTAGTTCATTGCCTGCTCCGGTGTCAAGCCGAAGCCACGTTCAAGCAGCTGCACGTTGTAGTCGTTTCCGCCGTATGCACCGAACATGAAGAGCGATTTACTCAGGTATCATTTGCAACCTAGTACATGCAACACGTTTTTAGACCTTTTTCTTAACCGTTCGGCAGGAATGGTGAGCTATATCATAAACAATGAACACGTTTAGACTTTTTCACCGAACGGGTTAAATAAAAGTATCAATTTGTTTAGAAAAAAATGCATGAAACTTGGATGGAATATTTCAAAGGAAAAAAGACCTAAGAAAATTATAATAAGCGCATGCTTACTCTGCTCTGTCCCGCGTATGGAGGGCAACAACTCCTTGAACCATTGGATCTGCGTGTCTAGTGAGCCATGGTTCCAAACTGGATTTTCGATGCCGAGAGATTTGTAGAAGGAGAAGTTCATGGCCGTGCCACCAGTGATGGCCATGTTTACGCCGCGACGGAAATCTTTGCCTTTTGCTTTCGACAGTGGGAGTAATGGAAGCCCAAGTGCTTGTGCTGGCATCCATGGACACAAATAAAATGTAATTTATAACAAACTTTTGTCTCAGTTGATGTGAAAGTAGATCAAACATTGAAACCAAAAAAATCTCAATATAATGGTCACACTTTTCTGGCAAGAATTCTTTCTTATATAATTTTCGGGTTAAAAAAAGAATAATTCATTTCCTTCATTTTATTGGTTGGTGAAAATCAATTATTTTCTGGATTGTAAGGAATTATAGCAATTATAGTAGAAACTCTTTTTTGGCATTAATTTCCAAATGTAGTACGTACATCTCTTGGCTAGTGAAACTGCAAGATGCACCTAGTCGAAAAATGATTTTGCTTTTTTTACATGCTTCGAACCAAACCTTTTCAACTTTGTCCAAACTAGCCAGGTATGTATACTTTATGATACACATAAATATATATTATTATACTATTTACAAATAAATTTTTATTGATAAAAAAATATTGTGAATTTTAAAAATGATCACAATTTTTTAAAAATTATGAATTAATAAACATTTTCACGATTTTATAGAAATATTTGTGAATTTGGTGAATACTCATGTATTTTTAAAAATGTCCATAAAATTTCAAAATTATATTTTTGAAAAGTCCTTGATTTTTAAAAATGAATTAAAATTCAGGTATAGAAAAGAATAAAAAGAAGAAGTAAGGAAAAACAAAAATAGGAAAATAAAATAAAGGCTAAAACCATTAGGGAAAAATAAAAAGCAAACAACGACACCCCCCCCCCCCCCCCCCCCCCGGCCCAATGCCGTAACTGAGTGTGGTTGGGCATGCAACTGTTAGCAGATTTTTTTTTTCTAAATGAAACAGAGTAATATGAAAAAGAAAAGAAAAAAAATTCAGGCCCACATTAGTTGCATGTGAGTTACGACACTTGCTATTGCGCATGGGGATGCGTTATGTGCAGTTGCACAGATTATGTCCACTATGCAAGTAGCTGGACCGGCACTAGTTGCGAGTGTGTTGTTGCCCTTACAATTGTGCATGGGGTGTATCATTTGCAGTTGCACGGCGGACGGCTGCATGTGCAAGTAATAGCATAATTATGAAAAGGAAAAACAAAAGATATTTAAAAAAGTCGGGTCAGCACCCGTTGCACATGTGTTATGAAGTTTGCAATTGCACATGTGTGTGTCATGTGCATTTGCTTGTGAATGTCCACTGTGATGATGGTTGGGCCTACATCAATTGTGCGTATGTTGTTTGCCCTTGCAGTTGCACATGGAGTATGTTATGTGCAGTTGCGCGAGGATGACATGCGCGCAAGTAGTATCGGAAAAAAAAAATGTTGGCCACGCACCAGTTGCACATGAGTGGCGGCGTTCACAATTGCACATGGGTGCGTTAGTTGCAGTTGCACGAGGATGTCCATTGTGCAGCTGGTTGGACCCGCATCAGTTGCGTGTATGTTGTTGCCCATCCAGTTGCACATGGGGTGCTTCACATGCAGCTGTGTGGGGACGGTGTGCGTGCAAATAGTAGCAGAATTTTAAAAAAGGATATCAAAAAAATTTGTTGGGTCCGCACCATCATGTGCTACGACATTTACAATTGCACGTGTGTGCATGATGTGCAGTTGGACGCGAATGTCCACCGTGCGGCTGGTTCGGCCCGCATCAGTTGTGTGTATGTTGTTGCCCTTGCAATTACACATGGGGTGCGACACGTGCAGTTGCACAGGGACGCCGTGCTCGCAAGTAGTAGCGAATTTTACTTAAAAAGTAAAAGATATTTTAAAAAGTCAGGCATGCACCGGTTGCGCGTGTGCAGCTGGTTGGGCCTGCACCGTTTGTGGGTATGTTACCGCCCCTGCAATTGTACATGGGGTGCGTCATGTGTAGTTGCACAGGGATGGTGTAACATCCTGGCTCAGTAAGAATGATAGACTACTCATATCAACAAGGAGTTATTTCTTTTCCGAGAGCTCATCCGAAAGGAATCTCAAAGTTAACCGTTCTTGGCTTGGAGCAATTTGAGAATGGGTGACCGACTGTGAAGTAGTTAGGCGTAGCGACCATAAACCGGTGGGTGAACTAAAGAGTTTGGAAGGGACGTTACATTTGGTATCTGAACCGACCACTCACGGTTACATGGGCATGTGTGGGTCAAGTGCGCATGCATGTGGTACATGGCGTGTGTGGTGCGTTGTGGCACGTCATGACACATGTGCCGGACTGGACGCACATATGTGTGCCAAGCGGGAACGTTCCTGCTATGTAACATCTTGACTTAATAGAAATAATAGACTACTCATATTAACAAGAAATTTCTTCATTTTTGTGACCCCATCGGAAAGAAACCTCAAAGTTAAGCTTGCTTGGTTCGAAGCAATTTGAGGATAGAGTAACCAGCTGGGAAGTTGATCCCGGATGCGCACGAGTGCGGTGAAAGTGTGCAGGAAAGACTAGTGCTGGTCTGCGGGGCCAGTCAAGATCCTAGATGGTAGACATGCACAACGGCTAGGAACCAATGGGTTTGGCCAGGTGCTATAGACAGTGTGCAAGTAGTAGCCATTTTTCTACAGAAAAGAAAAACAAAATATATTGAAAAAAGGAACGCAATTGCAAGTGGATGGCCACTATGCAACTTGTTGGGCTCACACTAGTTGTGCCTCCATTTATGCCCATGCAATTGCATGTGAGGTGCATCACGCGCAATTGCATGGGGATGGCACATGACGCCATAGTAGCATATTTTTTAAGAAAAAGAAATATATTAGAGAAACAAGAAAGCAAACAGCATGGAAAATGTAAGATAAAAACTACCACACCTTGAATATGTAAGATACCACTTTCAACATCAACAGAAAGAATAGCTTGGTTTATTGGTAGAGACAAACTTGCGAAGGGTGTATGTCCCTGGTTTAAATCCGCAATAGTTGGGAAACAGCAACTCCACAAAATAAAATGTGCCCCCCCCTATCAACTCCATACAAAATAAAAATGAAAATACATCTATTGCCTATGCCCCCTAAGTTGCATGCGGCCAACGAACATGCATTCGGTGGCATTTTAGAAATAAAAAATGAAGTGCAACCATCGCCGCTTCTTTTTTGACGTGCCCCCCCCCTCCCGGCCCGCCCCCGCGCCCGACAATCCTTATCAACTGAGATTATATTTTTGAAAGAAAAAGCAACTATTTTCATTTCCCCACCCTTAGCGATAAGTGCCCGACAGATGTGCAACTGACGGGTGATATATTTGAAAAAAGCAAAACAAAAATGCTACTATCGCCCACACCCTCTTTGATGCACACGACCGGCTGAATGTCCAACAGGGTGCCATTTTTTAAGAAACAAAATGCAAATATCTGCCCCCTCCCTCCTGATAAAAAACCAATTTGAAAATAGCAACTCCAGGTTTCAAAAAATTGCAGTCATGGAACTAAAAGAAAAGAAAATTACAACTTTCGTGTAAAACGCCAGCCCCTATAGAGATAGAACTCCGTCCCTAGCCAAAAAAAAAGGCCCATTCGCTATATGAGCTGGTCCGTTGAACGTGGGCACAAACAAACTTAGAGTAAAAATCACAACATCTCTGAATATAAAATTGATCAAGCATGAAGACATATTATGCATTTTTTTAATGTTCATATTTCACAAAAAGAAAGAGGCAAATAACAAAAACAGAAATAAAAAAAAAATCTAACTATAGTTAGAACTAAAAAAATTGTGACATAAGATAGAAAAGGCCAAAGGAAGGAAAAACAAGAAAACAATTGCACAGTTTTAGAACTGAATTTGCATATACACAAAGTAACAATAGTAAGAAACATATTTGATTGAGTTCCTGTCTATTCAATCTCCTTCTGATACCTAAAACTAGGGACACGTTTATATCTCGGTTCACGCCAGAGCAAGCATAGCCTCACGGTTCACGCCAGAGCAAGCATAGCCTCACGACAAGCGACAGGCTAGAGGACCGGCCCAGTTAGCGGGTTCACTAATTCGTTCGTTCTTTCGGTTTCTATTGCATTTGTTCATTTGTCTTACCATTTTTTTTAGCTTTTGTTAATATTTCGAATATTCCAAATAAATATATTTCAAAATTCATTTACTTAAATTTTTAGAAATGTACAACATGCATTTAAAAAATCTTAATGCAGTGTAACAAAATTGTTCACGCAATTTTAGGAAATGTTCATACTATTCAAAAAAATCATGAAATTTCAAAATATTCACATTAAATTTTCTTTATTTCTGTCATTTTTTAAAAATATTCATGAAAATGTAAAACTTTCTCAGCATAATTTATAAAAAATGTTCATATCTTAAAACACATCACGATATTAAAAAAAATATAAGCATTTAAAAAAATGTGTTTTGACTTTTTAAGAAAATCATGAAATGTTAAAAAAATGATTTTTTTTAAAGTTCATAACATATTAAAAAATTCTAACACTTAACAAATATTATTACGTTTTAAAATAATGTTAATGACATTTTTGAAAATGTTCAATTTGTGTTTAAAAATTGTTCAATGTGCATTTTACAAATGTTCGACTTGTATTCAGATAAATGGTTAACATGTATTTAAAAAATGTTCAACGTCTATAAACAAATGTTCGATTTGTATACGAAAAATGTTGGACGTGTGTTATGAAGTGTCAACATGTATTTTGAAATATAAAAGCAAAAAAAACAAAAGAAAAAGGTTGAAAGCCAATAGAGAAAAAACAAAAAATAGAACCGGTAGAAAACAAAAAAACAAAAATAAGTAAAACCATGAAAAAGAAACAAAGATAACCAATATAGAAAACACACAGAAAACTAAAAAGAAAAAACCATGCGGAAGCTTCTAATACCAGTCCGAACTAGTCCATAGAAGTTTCCCGAAAGCGCTCACAGGAAGCTACACGACGCATGTTATTGGGCGGACCGCTAGTGGAAGCTTCAGAGGCGAGAAGAGCATACGCCACACTGTATGCCAGACATAGCTCTCACGTAAAACTAGTATAGTACATATGTTGATATAAAAAAACAGAGGTGAAAAAACAAAAATGGAAAGTAGACCTGCCTGCACAAGCCACAAGGCCCAAAGACCCTGAATGGCAGGTTCGCCAGCCCACGCAACGAAAACAGATGGCAGCCACTAAAACATTCGTGAGCACGCACTAATCTCGACGATGCCCTATCCAATGACTATAGAGGTGATTGAATTATATTTATTAGGAAATGCAATGGCTCACCCGACTGACCTCTCCGCACGCATTGACCGTCTCCGTGACTGTCGAATCTGTTTTTGATTGGACGGCTCGGGACCAACCTCTTCCATAGTCTAGATTTGCAACTGGCCGCTGCTGCAATCATTTCCACCGCAACAACAGGTCTGTTGTAGACCTATCGTCACGAGGCAGTGGCGATCGATGGTGGCAAGGGTAGGGGCGGCGACCGTCGCTGCCCTCTGGCCTCCATCCACGTCTCTGTCCTCTCTCATTCCTTCCCATCTCCCTGCAGCCCTGCTGTGCCGCACGGCTCTTGTGCACGCATAGGACTGGGCATATCGTACTGCAGCTCCAGCTCAGCGCCGGTGTCCATGGCGGTGGTGGCAGAGATGGCGTTTGGCTCCGGTGCGTGGGGCTTGATGATTTGGATCTGGAACGTCTCTGCAATATGCCCTCTGTTGCAAAACTTTCTACAACATGAGCTATGTTACAAATATATCTAGTACTGCGGCAGGGACAATGCTGTTGAAAAGATTTCTGCAACATAAGCTATGTTGCAAAGATTCTTATCTATACTACTACTATTAAACAAGCGAACATTTTCTTTTCTATAACCACTCCGTTTAGTGTACACGGTTAATTATCACTGTCTGATTATCTAATCTAATCTAACAGACCAGATTATTAATCTAATGAGATCCCATGAGTGCACTTAGCGATTACAATAGGCGGAGGAAAACTCTGTGCGATCACGCCTCCAGATCCAATCGCCCCACATAACTCGCCCTGCACATCCCATCCCGCAATCGCCGGCGCCCGCACTGCCGACCCTCGCCAGCCGGCGACCGCAACAGCTCCCTGCCCTGTTCTTCCCCAGGCGACAGCCCACCGATGCCTCTCACCCCCGCACATGCTGGCAACCCCGGCCCCACAAGGTCCTCAGCGACCCACATCCACCTTCCTCGCACCTCCCTGCCCCTATCTCCGGCCCCGCCGCTCCTCCTCTGCTGCCACATGTAGGCCGCCGCCCCCGCCGATCCTCTTCTGACGGACGCGAGAGCAGGCCGCAGCCCCCGCCGCTCCTCCTCTACTACCCCAGGTACGTCCGTGTACAGCGAGGTGCAGACGAGCCGCATCGCGCACAACGCTGCCCCTCCCCTCCGTCCTCCGCTCCCACTTCACGCTCGCCGACGGGCCCGCCAGCACCGCCGCGGGAAGCCCCGGTGAGTAGTGAACGCCCTCTTTCCTGGGATGCGTCGCTCCCCGATCTCGGCGTGCCGGATCGCGGGCTTGGGCGGGTTTGAATTTGGGATTTCACGGTCGTCATTCGATCTGTCGCAGATGAGGTCGCCAAGTTGTTCCCCAACATGTACGGCCGCTGACGGCTGGCCGTGGTGCCAGCGGCCGAGCCGGCCGCGACGAAACCGCTCAAGATCGGGGTCGTGCTTTCTGGTGGCAAGGCTCCAGGGGGCCACAATGTGATCTGCTGCATCTTTGGTAAGTGCGAGACCAACTGAAATTGAAAATCGGTATTTATAATTAAATTAGAGAGTGTTAGTGCACTGTGTCAGTCTCTTCTCTGATTAGTCCCTGCTTTTTGGCTTGCAGGTCGTGCTCCTGTTGGGATGTTCTTCCCCTGCTCCAGGCTGTGGTCGCAGCCCTGCTGCTGGATGATGTAAGCCCGTGCGTGAGAGTGCGGCCGCCGCTGCCGCCCGCCGCTCCTCATCGTCTGCACCCACGAAGCTGCTGCTAATTAAGGCGCTCTGCGGGTTGATTGCTTTGTAGGATTCAAATTCATAGGAATTTTTATTGGTTTCTTAGCGCTCTATTTGTGAGGAATTTCTATCAATTTCTGATTCAAATTCTTGTGCTTCTCCAATCTTGGGCCGGCATTGTCGCAATAGGAGGAGCGCTAAGGAAGGCGCATCCGACACGTGGTTGCGGCGGCAGAGAGGGCCGGAGAAGAGGTGGATGGGTTCTCACCAAGTTTCTGTGGCTCACGGTGTTCATCCGACTCTCTAGAATAACTAGAAGATGAGTTACCATGACTTCTACATCAAAGGTTGGATCTTTCAGCAGTTTGTTGTTGGGCGTGCCTACTTACTAATTTGATTTGATATGTCAACCTAGGGAACTGCCGATAGGGTGTGAATGAAGTTGTTAATATGATTTCTTTCGTGTGCGTACTACTGATAGATCTCTAAACTTGCATTTCTCTACTATGTTTGTCTGTGAGAGCTGTTGCGGTGGATAAGGCTGACCTGCACCGATGTAAACTTCAGATTGAGCTTACAGCATGGCGAGGGATAACCTTGATTTCTGCATGAGTTACATCTTGTACCGGTAATGTTTCATGCCGTGTTCCTGGACTACCAACATTTCAGAACGATAAGCATTATGCACAGATTTTTCTCTGCATGACAATTGGGATCGTGGTTGCTTGACTAAATGATTTAAAGGCGTAAATTGATTAGAGGACATGGCATGTGTTCTAATTTCTGAATCATATAGTTCACATCAATATTTTGAAGCTGCAGTATATTGGTTTTTAAGCTTGCCACTAACCGCCCCTATACATGTACATGCTAAATTTGTAGCATTGTTACCTTACAATAAAAGGAATCAGATAAAAATAAGTAGATGTAACAAAGTAAATTTTCGTAACATGTACGACTTCCAAATTTATATTCGAGCTCATTGCCAGTTCAAATACCTCTCTTTCGATGTTATTAGTGATGTAATAAATTGCTATATTTTTTTCCATTTTATACATCATTGCAATTTAAAAATAATTTGGTTGACACTGCTTTGGAGATTGGCTAGGTCTCCAATGTAATCTGACATTGTTTATGATTATTTTTTTCGAAATGGCGACATTGTTTATGATGGAATAGCTTCCTTCTCCAGTCTTCACAACTGAGTTTTGTTTTCAGTCAGTCCTAGGTTACTTTAGGAGAATTCACAGTAGCATACCTGCAAAGCGCATGCTTCATCTGAACTTTGTAGCTAAACCATCTGTCAGCACATAGCCCTATGTTACTTTAGGGCAATTCACACTGTAGTATACCTGCAAGTGCATGCTTTCTCTGAACTTTGTAGTTGAACCGTCTGTTAGCACATAGCCCTATGTTACTTTAGGACAATTCACACAGTAGTATAACTGCAAGCACAGTATTTCAGTTATTTTCCTGCGAGACATACATCAGACTTAATGCAGATCGACCAGCTGAAAGTTTATTTTTATGATATGTTTATTACTTGGTGATTCCAGTTGAATTGAACGTTGAGAATTGCTTTGCAGCCTGTGTGGCTGATGTACAACACTTACATTAAAAATAAATTTAATCGGAGGTGCTTCTATTTATTTATTCTCTAATGATGTAATCATTTAACTTGTATGCTTTTTCTTGTCAACAAACAGGTACTTCTTTCAGCAACTACTTTCGAATGTCTGCTACTGCCATTTCATGGTACGCTTTTCTTTTGAAAATTGTCGAAGGAAACCAATGCAGAAAACAATTGCCCATGAACTGATGCTAGAAATGCAGGAAATCGGTCACCGTGATCTTAAACTGTAAAGGACCCTCTTGGATGAGAGTCCAACATCTTGAGGGAAAGTTTGCAACTTTGGGTACTCAAAGGTGCTAATAGTTATGTTATGTATAATGGATCGCTAGAATTGACCTTTCCCTTTTATGCTCTTCAATACATATATCATATAGGGCTATCTTGCTCTTGCTTTCCATACACTCCGTTAGCAGAACATCATCATATTTTTTGCTGCTTAAAGAGAGCGGCATTCATTGAACGGTGCACAACTTTGAATGGAAACTGAGTAAGGACACTGGCTATTATCACAGCCAATATACTTATTTGTTCTGCTCTTCCGAACTGGAATACCCTAATTGCTAATAGTTTTATTTAGATGACACCTGAACCCGTAAGTCATGTTTGTTGCCGTGTAGTTTTTTTGATACTTCCTTAAAATTAATCATATAGGTCTACAATAGTTGCTTCTTTAAATTAAAGTAGTTTGATTATGAGAGATATAAAACAATCCGGTTCTACGACCATGAATAATGTGGGAAATTTCAAATTATTTGATGGAAAATTCAACACACTTGAAAAGTAAAGATGGGTATTTTTTGAAAAGGAAGATTCTATGACATGCATTTAAATTCTAAGTTGTCATACTCTGCCTTGACCTGCACAATAACACTACTAATAGATGTACTCTGCCTACACAATAACATTGCCTTGATGTACTATTTAGAAGGAATACGCAAAATTACATTTGCTCAGAGAATAATTTTAACTGTCTTCTTAACATCAATATTTTAGTGGCACAGTATGCCTCACTCCAGGAAGAATGTACCACTGTGAACGCTTATACTTGAATTTTATATTTAATCATTTTTCCTCAAAGTGCATTGAACACCCCTATATCTTTCTTCAAGTGATGGGTATCACTGGACTTCGACAATTACATTTCTGATCTGGTCCTTTGACAATCATTCTTTGGTAATTTACATATTGTTACATGTATATTCCAGTTGTAAAATGCCCATAACTGTAGCGTTGCCACTCTGCTCGCCTGTACCGTCACGCCTGGATCAGTATTGTGCTCATCCCACCATGACATGGCTCTGCATGCCAAGGGCGGTGCGTGGCGTGGTTGGACAGGGTACAACAGGGTACAGGTTCTTGCCAGTGACGAAAGGGCGAAGGAGAGCGTAAAGGTGTTGGTGCTGGTTGTCGTGCTGATGGCGCAGATGACGGGATAGTGACATCTGATGTGGTTGAGTAAACTTTGTAGCCGGTTAAGAGGACAAACGAGAAGAGTTGGGTGCAGCTGAAGCCGAACAAGTATTACCGAAGCTACCTCCACATTGCCTGGAGCCTAAATTAGAGGACCTATTCATTCATTCATTGTCTTGATTTTGTGACTGTTCAACAAGTTTTCTGGATTATCTTTTTATGAGCAAGGTTTTCCGGTTTTTGTCCTTAACACAAGTTGCATTTCATTATGAAATGAGTATACCTATTATTGTTTATGTGATCAGTGGAATTTTTACAAATACTATGTATGATCTAAACAACGGATGAAAATCAGTTTTAGTCGACACAATATTTGAAGTTAAGGCGAAACTGTACAACATCCAATATAGTTTATAAATTTGTCTGGTTGTTGTCATTTATATTAGTCAAGACGTGCGTTGCACGTGCACACTTACTAGTGTCAGTAGAAAACGGTTGGACAGGAACGCAACACGAGTGGTTACGAGGAAGTGATCGGACGCCCACCGACGCGTAGCACATGCCCCATAGTTATTTCTCGACTGATAGAGAAATAGCAAACTCCCCATGTCCAGGAAAAAGTACGTATGCTTTGGAAAACTTGCGTAAAAACGGATGAATTACCGATGAAGTCAACGACCACGCGGCCGTCGCACCACCGGCAAGACGGCCTTCCGAAGTAGGTTTCGCCGTACGGCGGGTGGGTGCAGGTGAGCACGTTGAACTCTGTCTTGTTGCTGCTGGCGACGCATATGTTGCCATTCTCATCCATCGAGTCACCGAAGGTGAACATGGCATTGTATTTCTTCAGTGCCGCCGCCGCCGCCGCCGCCGTGGTACCGCTGCCGCCACCACTGGCCACCACCACCGTGATCAGTTGGATGACTAAGGAAGCCATGAGCAGCGATGAACGTAAGTATAAGCTTGGGAGTTTCATGGTGACCTGAAAATACTTCCTCTCGTTAGTAAATGCTGAACAGAGAACAGTTGACCATCACTTGAGTCTTCAGAGTGGTTGGATTTCAACATATTTGCTCGTCTACTGTCCTTCCAATAGTACTAGTAAGCGTGCACACGAAATTCACGTGTACAGAAAACATAGTCTTAGACTACTGATAAATATTACAAATGGATTTGTTTTCTAAATGAGGTTCAAGGAAAGCTATAAACCAGATGGGAGTACACTACTGGGTTGGATTGATTTTTCACAAGACATGGAAGAGCGAATAGCCTAACAGAAGACCATATGGAAGTTGCAGTAATGGACCGATAACAATCAGTCCATATATAGCCGACAAACCATATGGACCTCACAGCACACAAACATCTCATGTCATAGCAGAGGCATGAGCACAGACGGGATTCTAAATGAACCATCGAGAACCTTACAAATGACTTTACAAAATTAACTACATGGCTGCTCCCAATTCAGCATGAACAGTAGTTTGGTTGGGCTCCGGTCCCCCGGAGGCAGTGGACTTGTGTAAGTTGGATTGTAATCCTCTGAATCCTTGATTAATACAAGTCTTACCCGCAAAAAAATAAAATAAAATAAATTAGATGCCCATCGGAGAGTTGTGCACTTGTGTTGTCTTCCATTCCATGGGAGCCATGTCCGTCAAGAGAGTCACCTGAAGCATCATGAAGCAACTGACCAGGGATCGGTGATTCTGAAGCGTCCAAAAAGTCGTCATGTTATGTTGCCTATTTTAATTTCTTTAAGGAAACATAACATGTTATTTCACCTGAAGTATTGTATTGCACATCACACCTGGTATCTGGAACTGGAAGATAATAGCCACATGAACATGGAAAGTAAAAGCAATTGCTCAATAGATAAATTACATACATGAATGAAGCATTGCCAAAATACAAAAAAATGGTTCAGTTGACATAAATCTTACGGGGTCAGAGATGACGGTGAATAGCAGGGGTTCCTCTCCTCAGGCAGAAGAACCATGACGTTTAATTCCTTTCTGAATCACAACAGTGATTATTGGCAGGCACCAGAGTAGAACAACATTAGTCAGTCAGGACTTTAGTGCTCTTCCACCATCAAAATATGCTCCTTGAGAATCCCAGCGAGAGCTTGGTCCGAAAGAAACTGCTCCTTGGAATTGGCCGCTCCCTTGAGCTCTGCCTCAATTTTCGCATTGTGAAATTGATCTAATGCAAGATTTGGCAAGTCCGGAACAGCCATGTAAGCCTGCGCATATGATTGACCAATAACAGTCAATTGGATGTTATGCCACGATGAAAATTCCCTGCTTGAAGAGATTTGTATTCAGTCAAAACAGAGAAGCAGAGAAGAGAACCAATAAGAAGTTGTATTGAGTCAGTTATTCCAAGTCTGTTAGTTCTTGGATGCAAGTTCAATTTCAAAAAGTAGACAAGATTAGCTACAACTAATGCTGCATCTTATAAGAAAACAACTATGTATGTTTCTGCCCTTGAAAAACTGTATAGGAAGAAAGAAAAAGAAAGTGTTAATGCATGGTATTTGGGCACAGCAGGCTTGCAACACTTGAAAAAGAAGGCTCCAGGCCGCTTACCTTCTCTGGAGACCCTGGGACCAACAGGACAGCATCCAACACTTGTTGGCACGGCCAGAGCGACACCTCGTCCAACTCCAGCGCCTCCCTCCTCGCAAACGAGTATGGAGTTGAGCACCACGCCACGACATATGTAGCCACCAGGAGGAGCTGAGGAAGCCGGGGTCGTCGCTGCGCATGAGGGAATTACTCAGCCGCAGCCGTAATATCCATAATTTCCACCCTGTCCGTCTCCTGCACTTGGCCAAAGGTTTCCCAGCTCTGCATAAGAGACCAACAATTTTGTACAACAGCTCAGCTGAATTTGACTTTGGGGATGTGACAAATCTTGTGGGCATCCTCCCCTTGGCACCTTGCAATCAGATTTGGACATCGAACAATTCTGAGTAGCTTGAAAGCAGACAGACTCCGTATGCTTTCAGGCGAAGATGTCAGGTTGGGGCAATAGCCGATGACAAGTTCTTCTAGAGAAGTCAACTGTCCCAACCATTCCGGCAATATCTCCAGGCCTCTGCACTTTATCAACATCAGTTTTTTAAGAGCGGTCAGGTTCTTCATGCTTTCATGCAAAGATGTCAGGTTGGGGGAATCCCTAATTATAATTTCTTTTAGAGAAGTCAACTGTCCCAACCATCCCGGTAATGTTTCCAGGCCTTTGCAGTCTATCAATTGCAGTTTTCTAAGAGCGGTGAGGTTCTTCAAACTTTCAGGCAAAGATGTCAGGTTGGGGCAATCAACGATTCCAATTTCTTCTAAAGAACCGAGGTGGCCCAAACATACCGGGAGTGTCTCCAGGTCCTTGAACGACTCCAAATATAGTTCAGTGAGAGAGGTGAAGCATCGCATGACCTCTGACAAAGTCCTCAATCCACTGACGGAGGTTATCTCAAATCTCTCAAGGGTGGGAAAGTGTTGAAGTCTATCCCACTTGTCTTGAGAGAAACTACAACTCTTTAGAATCATCTCAGAAGGACGAATGGAAGACGAGAGCTTTCCAAATCCTCGTTCTGGCAAAACTGTATCGCTGTTGCTCAAAGCCCAAATCATACTTCTTGGGGGATATGGTAGGAACTTCAAATTTGGGCAGTCCACTACCTCCAATTGATGCAAATTAGGGATTACAAACTCTTCATTTTCTTTACTTGACTTTGTTGTCCACCATTCCACCAAATTCTCCATAAACGTCAATTGCAGTACTCTTTAGTTTCATACAAGGTCCGCCCTCCCCATAGAATTCCTTACCGATTTTCCTAATGTTGGGAATGTTTTCCAGACACAACTTTCTTAAATTTGGTAGTGCCCCAAATGGAGGAAGACAATCACATGCTTCCAAACCTATAAGAGTCAGATCGCTGAGAAAAGGGAGATACAACGAAATGTGAAGCATCCAGTTAGGGAAATCCTTGCTCGGATACCCACGTAGCCAAAAGTTTTCAAGAGTCCGAGGAGGTAGGAGCCTGTCCAGCACAGATTTACCTCCTTCATTTTCCCAGTGAAGTTTTAGTACTTGAATATCTGATTTATCACGCAGTTTGACCCTGTCTGCATCTTCTGTCTGCCTGACATTCTGAAGGCCTAGAAGAATCAGCTCTGAACAAGTCAATCCCACAAGATCCACTATACTGCTGCATCCTCTACTCTCTATCCTTATAGGTGGAGGCTTATCAGTAGCGCGGCTTTGTGGAACGCGCTACTGCTATCCATTTAGCAGTAGCGCGACAGAGACTAAAGGCGCTACTGCTATGTGAGCCCCCCCTTAGCCACCAGGCTATGTATAGTAGCAGCGCGGCCCGCCTGAAGCGCGCTACTGCTAAAACTTTAGCAGTAGCGCGTGTTGCAGACCCACCGCTGTAACTAATGTTGTACTGTGCCACATGGTGGGCTCCGCTTAGCAGCAGCGCGGCCTGCAGGACCGCGCTACTGCTAACGTTTTAGCAGTAGCGCCGTTCGCTGGTCCGCGCTGCTGCTAAGGCGCAGCAGCCACCTTTTGAACCCTCTCCCTCCTCCCCCTTCCTCTCTCCCTTCACTTTGCCCTCCCCCCTCCTCTCTCCCTCACTTTGCTTCTTCCTCACCTTGCTTCTCCCCCCATTACTCTCTTTCTTCTCCTACCTCTCTTTCTCTCTCTTTAATGCCCCTAACTACACCACACCTCCATTAATGCAACCCCTTTCTCTTTTCCTCACTTTTCCACCCCCTCCACTAGTTAGAGCCATCTCCTTTCCCAACTAGCTATGTAGATCTACCCATTTAATGAAGTGACCTTTCTACCTCCCCAACTAGATCTATCCATTTAATTGTGCGTGAGTTGCTTATATTTTGCCGAAATGTCGATTTATTTCCGTTTCGGCGAATTTTGGGCAAACTCTATATGTCCTATTTTTAGGGAAGGTCATGCCGAATTTTTGTATGACTTTGATGCATGCATGCGTTTTTATAATCATTTTGCTTATTATTACCGCGCATGCGATCATGATGGTGAGTGGAACGATGGTGGAAAGGTGGTTGCGATCGGCGGTGCAGTACATGTATGAAAATAACAGGACAGAGATTTTATGTCCGTGTCGAAGATGCAAAGGAGGAGTTTGGCTCGACCCCTATAAGGATGGTCATTTGAAGGCGCACCTGCTCATGATTGGTTTCATGGATGGCTATACTCGGTAGATAAGTGAAGATGATGAGGATGAGGACGCCGACGGGGCAGCCAATGACGACATGGGGCCAGACGAAGAGATGACCGATAATGGCGGCGGAGAAGAGGCCGGACATGGCGGCAGAGAAGGGGCCGGACATGGTGGCGGCGGAGAAGAGGCCGGAAATGGCGGCGGAGAAGAGGCCGGAAATGGCGCCAGAGAGGACGCGGACATGCCGCAGCCTTCGTCGCTACTAAGTTCAATCGTGCGGGACCCTCATGTTCGAGACCTGCTTCGCAAGAAGACGAGTAGCGACAGAGCTGCTTCTAGAGAGGAGGCCAAGCTGGAGCAACTGGAGGTAGACTCGAAGACTCCATTGTATGATGGTTGCGATCCCGAGGTGACCCACTTGAGTTTCACGCTCAAACTTCTAAAGACGAAGGCTAAAAACAAATGGACCGACAGAAGCCTCGATGAGCTTCTCAAGTATCTAAAGAAGGTTCTTCCCGCGGGGAACCTGTGTCCTACTAGTGTCGATGAGGCAAGAAGATCGTGTGCCCTCTTAATCTGCCGCACATTAGATACCACGCATGCATCAACGATTGCATCATTTATCGGAAGGAGCACGCGAAAAAAACCAACTGTCCGGTGTGCAATGCTTCTCGATACAAGAAGGCCGGAAAGAAATCTCCCCAGAAAGTTGTATGGTACCTACCGATCACTCCCCGTCTGCAGCGTTATTTCGTAGATCCTAAGGAAGCAAAGCTCATGCGCTAGCACGCGGAGAGGGTGAAGCTCGACGATGGAGATGATCCGAAGCTGAGACACCTCGCGGATGCAAGCCAGTGGAGAGCGTTCAACGCCGAATATCGATATTTCGCAGGTGATGCAAGAAACATCGTGCTTGGCGTGAGTACCGATGGCATGAATCCGTTTGGCAACCAGAACACCAACCATAGCACATGGCCCGTGTTTGTATGGATGTACAACCTCCCCCCTGGTTGTGCATGAAGTCAAAGTACATACACATGAGCATGCTGATTCAAGGGCCGAAACAACCGGGAAATAATATTAATCTATATCTAGGGCTACTTCAAGAGGAGTTAGACACGTTATGGAAAACACCGGCCAAGACATGGGACGCCAGCAAAGGCGAGTATTTCTATATGAGAGCCGCGCTGCTGACGACGGTGCACGACTATCTCGGTTACGGATATGTCGCAGGCCAGGTGTGCCACGGATATTGCGGATGCGCGCGGTGCATGGATGATACAACGTCTCAGCAGTTAACGAAAGATGGCGGGTCTGGGAAAATCGTATACATGGGGCATCGAAGATGGCTCGCGAAGGACGACCCATGGAGAAACCGTGGAGATCTATTCAATGGTGAGGCTGAGCATCGAGGACCTCCACGTAAGAGGAGCGGCGCTGAAATCGATGAGCTGTTGAAAAACTGGGAACAGTGCCCCGCGCCGGGAAAGATGAAAAAGGCGCCGGAGCCGCTGCTAAAGGTATGGAAAACGAGGTCTGTTTTCTGGGACTTGGAGTACTGGCCCAAACTCGACATGCCTCATTGCCTTGATCAAACGCATATCACGAAGAATGTCCTTGAGAGCTTGCTTGCAACACTGATGAACATGCCGGATAAGACCAAGGATGGGCCAAAGGCAAGAAGAGACTTGGAAGATTTGAACATCAGGGCAGATCTCCACATGCCGCCCCGTAAAAAGTCAGAGGAGACGGAGACGGAGACGGAGGCGCGGGACTTGGGCAAAAAAGTCAACAAGAAGGAAGAGAATTATTGCCCCCCTTCTTGCTTTACCTTAAGTCCGAAGAAGATCGATCAATTCTTCAACTGCCTTACTAGAATCAAAGTTAGTTCCGGTTACTGTGGGAAGATAAGTAGATTTCTAGACACCAAGAAGAAAAGGTTCAGCGGGATGAAGTCTCATGACTGTCATGTGATGATGACACAGATACTTCCTGTTGCCCTTAGAGGGATAATGGACAAGCACGTCCGTGACACGCTTATTGGTCTCTGCAACTTTTTCGACGTTATCTCTCGAAAGTCGATCAGTGTGAAGCAGCTCCGAAGGCTACAGGAAGAGATCATTGTGATACTAAATGAGCTTGAGATGTACTTCCCGTCCGCGTTCTTTGACGTCATGGTGCATCTGTGTGTCCACATTGTGGACGACATCATAGACCTCGGGCCGACATTCCTGCACAACATGATGCCGTTCGAGAGGATGAATGGGGTCATCAAAGGATTCGTTCGTAACATGTCCCGTACGGATGGAAGCATCATCCAGGGCTATCTGACCCAAGAGTGCACCTCTTTCTGCGAGAATTATCTATATGGCGGATACCCTGTTGTTGGTTTGCCCGTTAACGAGCACCTTGGGAGGCTCGGAGGAGAAGGTCACACCAACGGCCGGAGGGAACTGCATGTGGACCACTCAGGTCGACGCAATGACTTTGACAGAGCAAACTTAGTAGTGCTACACCACCTAGACGTGGTAGATCCTTTCGCAACACTGCACAAAGAAACCATCGCAAAGAAGTACCGTGACCGGGGGCTATGCAAGATGAACGCCGAAGTTATTAGAGAGCACAACTCCACTTTCCTGCCTTGGTTCAAAGAGCATGTTCTTGCTAATCCCCCGGAAGAGGGCTCTACGGATGGATTGCTCATATACCCCTTAGCACATGGCCCCGCGGCCAACCTCGCGACCTATCACGCATACGATATCAACGGATACACGTTCTACACGGAGGCCAAAGATATAAACAGTGATTTTCAGAACTCAGGGGTAACGATGGAATGCATGACCGGCGACAACGCCGCAACTGAAAGATTCTATGGAAGGGTCGAAGAGATCTGGGAGCTTGACTACTCTGGACTGCACGATGCAACGATGTTCCGTGTCAGATGGGCTAAGAACGTCGAAAGAGAAAACCGGTATTTCACTACCATGTCTATACCCGACGCCAAGAGCGCTACCGTGAACACCATCGCAAAAAACGAGCCATGGGTACATGCTAAGCACGTGACACAATGCTTCTTCATAACCGACCCGAGCAATCCCAGCCGTGTTGTCGTGAGGAGAGGCAAAAGGAACATCATCGGAATGGATGGAGTCGCCAACGAGGAAGACTACGACCAGTACGGCAACCCTATGAGCGAAGATGACGACGATGATGAAGCATACGTCAAAAGAAGAATCAATACTACATTACCTAAGAAAGATCGTACTCCATGGAAAAGGAAAAGTCACAACGAGGGGCTCAATTATTCGACAGCGAACAAGAAGGGAAAGAAGCTCACTCAGAAACGAAAACGTCGACGCTGAGAAACCATCATTTATATATATGTATTTATTTTGTGTACGCACTTAATCGTTATCGGTCAAATGATGTGTAATATATATGCATGGTTCCAGCTCGGTCGTCTGTCGGAAAAGAAAAGAAAAAGAAAAATGAGAAAGGAAAGAAGAAAATGAAAAGAAAAAGAAAATGAAAAGAAAAATACAAGGAATAGAAAAGAAAATGAAAAGAAAAAGAAAAAGGAGAAAGGAAAAAAGAAAATGAAAATGAAAAGAAAAATAAAATGAGAAGAAAAATGAAAGGAATAGCAGTAGTGCGGGTCCGGACACGCGCTATAGCTAACTTATCAGTAGCGCGGGGTATGCTTAGCTTGCGCTACAGCTAAGTTAGCTATAGCGCGTGTCCAGACCCGCGCTACTGCTAAATTTGACTTAACCGCCCACGCGCGCGGGCCTCCCTCAATTCCCCATCCCCATTCCCCCATTCCCTCTCCTCCTCCGTCTCCGTCCGTCACCCTCCGCGTGCCCTCCGTCGCCGTCCGTCGCCCGCCCGTCCGTCGCCCTCGGCCGCGCGCCCTCCTTCGCCCTCCGCCGCTCGCCCTCCGTCGCCGGCCCGTCGGTCGCCCTCCGCGCGCCCTTCGTCGCCGTCCACATCGTCGGCTCCCCCTCCTCCACCCGCGCCTGTCTCCCCCGACCTCCACCTCACCGCAGGCGTCGCCCCCGACAACCCCCCCCCCCGTAAGTCCCCCGCCCCTCCTTCTCTTTCCTCTCCTCTCCGTCTGCCCTAGGTTTTAGTATGAACCCTAGGTTTTAGTATGAACCCTGGGTTTTAGTAAGAACCCTAGGTAGCTAGGCTTTGGTATGAACCCTAGAATTAACATTAAGAGTTTGATTGGTATTTAGCTAGGTATCAAATTAGGACAAAATTTTTATTCTAGGAACCCTAAGTGTATAGAAATTTTATTCTAGGAATTTAGCTAGGTATCAAATTAGGACAAAAATTTTATTCTAGGAATTTTTATTGGTATTTAGCTAGGTATCAAATTAGGACAGAAATTTTATTCTAGGAATTTTGCTTCTAGGAACCTTAAGTGTATAGAAATTTTATTCTAGGAATTTAGCTAGGTATCAAATTTGGACAGAAATTTTATTCTAGGAATTTTTATTGGTATTTAGCTAGGTATCAAATTAGGACATAAATTAGGACAGAAATTTAGCTAGGTTTCAAATTAGGACAGAAATTTTATTCTAGTAATGTAGCTAGGTTTCAAATTAGGACAGCAATTTTATTCTAGGAATTTTGATTCGTATCAAATTTTCTCTCTTTTCTGTTTTATAAATTCAGTGCCATAGGTTGATGTTATTCTCTTTTATAAATTCAGTGCCATTGGTATCATGTGTGGGATGTAAAAGCAAGTGGTTTGATGTGTATGTGGTGATACAGATGTATCTTTCTAGTATATCTTTGTAGGGAAAATGATCCGAGTGGCCTATGTTTTGCCAGAATATTGATTCATTTCCGTTCCGGCGAATTTCAGGTGCTCGATATGTCCACTTTTTAGCAAAGGTCATGCCGAACTTTTCCATGAATTTCGGCATGACTTGTGCTAGAAAGTAGGCATATCGAGTGCCCGGGATTTGCTGGGACGGGAATGAAACGACATTCCGGCAAACCATAGGCCTTTTTTTATGTCATTACTCATTTTATTATAGTTTAAGAATTAAACAAGCAGACTTAATAGTAGGAAACATGTCGAACAACGACGAAACCGGGGCTTCTGACCACGCTGCCGTCGACATACAATATGACCGTGAACATGATTTCCTCGACTTTTTGTCTAGTCAGCAAACACAAGGTTTGCAGGGTGCCCTGGTCATAGCGGACGATGGTACTGCCGCCGACATCGACACCGATGGCACCGATGGCGGCGCCGAGACCGGCGCGGAAGGTACCGGTGATACGTCCATTTTGCATCATGGTTTCCTACTGTTAGTTATAGTGTTTTGAATCAATATAACACTTTGTGGAGAAATTCTAATGCCTTTTCTCTCTTAATATGCAAGATTTACACAAGGAGGGAGATTGTCGGCAGCTGGAATTCTGGACCTGAAAAAGCTATGTCAGAGATACCTATTCTGCACATCTCCAAATGAGCTGAAATTTTACGGAGATTTATTTTGGAATAAATAAAAAATACTGGAGCAAAGAAGTACTAGAGGGGGCCACCCAGGTGCCCACGAGGAACCAGGGCGCGCCAACACCCCCCCTCCCAGGCGCGCCCTGGTGGCTCGTGGGGCCCCTGGCCAGCCTCTGGCCCCCATTTTCTGGTATATAAGCCCATTTGCCCTAGAAAAAATAAGGAGAAGACTTTTGGGACGGTGCGCCGCCATCCCGAGGCGGAACTTGGGCAGGAGCACTTTTGCTCTCCGGCGGAGCGATTCTGTCGGGGATACTTCCCTCCGGAAGGGGGAAATAGCCGCCATCGACATCACCAATGATCCTCTCATCGTGGGAGGACCAATCTTCATCAACATCTTCAACAGCACCATCTCATATCAAACCCTAGTTCATCTCTTGTATTCAATCTTTGTCTCAAAACCTCAGATTGGTACCTGTGGGTTGCTAGTAGTGTTGATTACATCTTGTAGTTGATGCTAGTTGGTTTATTTGGTGGAAGATTATATGTTCAGATCTATTATGCTATTTAATACCCCTTGATAACCCACAAGTATAGGGGATCGCAACAGTTTTCGAGGGTAGAGTATTCAACCCAAATTTATTGATTCGACGCAAGGGGAGCCAAAGAATATTTGCAAGTATTAGCAGTTGAGTTGTCAATTCAACCACACCTGGAGACTAAATATCTGCAGCAGAGTGATCAGTAGCACAGTAGTATGATAGTTTGATAGTAGTAGCAATAAGAGTAACAGTAGCAGTAACGGTAGCAGCAATAGTAATAGCAATTGTGACAGCAGTAGAACAGTAGTAACTTAGCAAGAACAATATGTGAAGAACTCGTAGGCATTGGATCGGTGATATTGTTGGATAACATTCATCATGTAACAGTCATAACCTAGGGCGACACAGAACTAGCTCCAATTCATCAATGTAATGTAGGCATGTATTCCGTATATAGTCATACGTGCTTGCGATAAGAACTTGCATGACATCTTTTGTCCTACCTTCCCATGGCAGCGGGATCCATAAGGAAACTAAGGGATATTAAGGCCTCCTTTTAATAGAGAACCGGAACAAAGCATTAACACATAGTGAATACATGAACTCCTCAAACTATGTCAATCACCGGAAAGAATCCCAATTATTGTCACCTTGGGGTATGAGGATCATAACACATAGCAGGTGCATATAACTTGCAAGATCGGATCAAGAACACAAATATATTCATGAAAACATAAAGGGTTCAGATCTGGAATCATGGCACTCGGGCCCTAGTGACAAGCATTAAGCATACCAAAGTCATAGCAACATCAATCTCACAACATAGTGGATACTAGGGATCAAGCCCTACCAAAACTAACTCGATTACATGATAAATCTCATCCAACTCATCACCGTCCAGCAAGCCTATGAAGGAATTACTCACTCCCGACGGTGAGCATCATGAAATTGGTGATGAAGGATGGTTGATGATGATGATGCCGGAAGATCCCCCTCTTCGGAGCCCCAAATGGACTCCAGATCTGGCCTCCCGATGAAGAACAGGAGGTGGCGGCGGCTCCGTATCGTGAAACGCAATAAAACTTCCTCTCTTATTTTTTTCTCTGTAATTGTGAATTTATAGCATTGGAATTAGGTCAGACGGAGCCACGTGGGCCCCACGAGGTACCAGGGCGCGCCTGGGGGGGGGGTGGCGCGCCCTGGTGCCTCGTGGGCACTTGGTGGCTCCCCTCCAGTAGGTTTTGGCTCCAGTATTTTTTATATATTCCATAAAAAATCTCCAAAAAGTTTCATCCAATTCCAAGAACTTTTATTTCTGCACAAAAAACAACACCATGGCAATTCTGCTGAAAACAGCGTCAGTCCGGGTTAGTTCCATTCAAATCATGCAAATTAGGGTCCAAAACATGAGCAAAAGTGTTTGGAAAAGTAGATACGACGGAGACATATCAACTCCCCCAAGCTTAACTCATTGCTTGTCCTGAAGCAATTCAGTTGACAAATTGAAAGTGATAAAGAAAAACTTTTACAAACTCTTTTGTTCTTGTATCTATATATATGCTTAAATAGCACCCAAGTTTTCAGCAAAGATTATAACTAACCATGCAAATGATAACTCTTAGAAATTATATTCACTCATATCAATGGCATAATCAACTAGCGAGCAATAATAAGATATCTCAAATGCCAACACTTTGTCAAAACAATTATGATATAATATGACAACATGGTATCTTGCTAGCCCTTTCTGAGACCGCAAAACATAAATGCAGAGCACCTCCAAAGTTCAAGCAGCGACTAAACATTGTAATTCATGGTAGAAGAGATCCAGTCATGATGCACACAACATTAACTACTCACAATGCATGAGAATGACAATAGTGCTCTCAGGACTGGTGCTTGTTTGAGAAGGCGATGACTCAACAATAAAAGTAAAATAACATAAAAGTAAATAGATAGGCCCTTCACAGAGGGAAGCATGGATTTGCAGAGGTGCCAGAGCTCGATGCTTAAATCAAAGATAGATATAATTTTGGGAGGTATGCCTTTCCTGTCAACGTCACGACCGAGAGTTTTCAATATCTTCCATGCTAAACACATTAGCGGCGGTTCCGAAGCGATAAAGTAAAGTTTACTGCCTCCACCAACAATCACAAGCCATGGATAGCCGAATCCTCGGGTGCCCTCCATACCAACAACTTTCCGGGGGAGTTTGTTTTATTATTTTGCAATTTTAATAGTGGGACTGGTCATCCCGATTACCAGCCCCTCTCGTGCAAGGACAAGTGAATAAACACTCATCATGAGAATAACCCGCTTAACATGGAAGGTACTGACCGCCCCTTGTCGCTCCATGAGCGGTACGGGCACACAAAACAGATGTTCATTTGAATATTTAGAGGTGGCACATGCAAATTTACTTAGAACGGCAGAGTAATACCGCATATAGGTAGATATAGTGGAGTCATCTGTAATAACTTTGTTTTAAGGATTTTGATGCACAAGCAGCATTCCCGCTTAGTACAGGTGAAGGCTAGCAAATAGCTTGTGAAGCGACCAGCTAGAGATCGAAAACGGTCATAATCATGCATTATGAATAACCAGCATTGAATACTAGCATGAGTAGGATATAAACACCATGAACATAAATATCATGAAGGCTATGTTGGTTTTGAATCAACTACATGCGTGAAGATGTGCCAAGTCAAGCCACTTGAAACATTCAGAGGAGGATACCATATCATCATACTACATCACAATCATTTTAATGCACGTTGACACTCAAGATAAATCATTATCCACTCCTAGCTACTTAAGCATGGCATGAGCAACTATAATCTCTAATTGTCATCATAAACATGTTTAATCATAACATGTTGAATCATGGATACTGAGTTAAACATATTTACAAAAACAAAGAACAAGTTGAGTTCATACCCGCTTTTCCTTGCCACAGTCACTTCATCAAATCATCGTCATTATTGCCTTTCACTTGCACGACCGAATGATATGAAAATGAAAATAGTGCAAGTGTGCCGTGGACTAAGCTGGAATCTGCAAGCATTTTATTCAAAGGAGAAGACAAGGCAATATGGGCTCTTTGTTAAATCAACAATAATGCATATGAGAGCCACTCAACATTTTCATCGTGGTCTTCTCCTTACAATGGCTCAACAAAAGAAAAGAATTTCAGAGAAACACACTGAAATATTTTTGGAGTTTCTAGTTTTTCTAAGGAAAACGAAATAAAGGAGAAAAACGAAAAACGAGAAAAAAAACTATTTACACGGGAAAGCTCCCAACAAGTAGAAGAAGAAACGGGAAATCTTTTTGGGTTTTATTTTGCTACTACGAAACTACAACTAATTAAACTGGAAAGAAAAACCAAAAAGAAGCGAGAAATGTTTTTGGATTTTCTCATGTTTTTCGAACACACTAGAAGAAATCGAGAAAATAAAACTAGCATGGATTATACAATGAAAAAGTATGAACACCGACAACTGGAATGAAATGTGTGAGCATGAATGTATTATCGGTGAGAAATACGTACTCCCCCAAGCTTAGGCTTTTGCCTAGCTTGGTCTACGGCCATCCGTAGTAGCCATCCGGTCCCATGTGAAAGTCCTGAGGCGGCGGAACCCGAGCGTCCCAATCCTGGGGCTCCTCCTCTACCGCTGCCAAAGCGTTCCGGTAAGGAATGATGTCCGGTGGCATCACGGTATATCCGTTCCTGGCATGAGAATCAAACAAAGCAGGTGCAGGCAACAGAATAATATCACGAGTATCCTCACTAAAAACCAAGTTATAACGAATGTTGTGAGGAGGCTCAGGAGCATCAAGAAAGTGGTGGTCCCTCATGGACTGGTGATCTAAGTAAACTCTGGGCAACAAACAATCATGAGGGCATATGTTAGCATTAAAATGTCTCACTAAGCGAGTAGCATAAATACCACCATGAATTTTACCCCTAGTTCTATTAGTGTGCAGGCGGCGTGCAATGATAGCTCCCAGGTTATAAGTGTTGTCATTATGCAATGCACGGCGTAAAATGGCGAAGTCAGGTGCAGCTAGCGCACTACTTTGCTCCCTAGCAATCAAGCATTTCCCTAAGAATAAATCAAAGTAATGAACAGAGGGAAATTGCAAGCTAGTGGCTCGGGCTTTCGACACGCCCCTAGTCTCTCCCACCGTTAAAGTGTGGAGAAAACCCTCAAACTCCTCCGGGCGAGGCTCTCTAATTTCCCCATCAAAGGGAATCAAACATATCTCACAAAATTCAGCCAGAGGTATCTGATAATGTTCAGCATATAAATCAAAGCGCACCTTAGGGGGTTCGAGCCTACTCAGAAAATGAAAGGTTTGCACAAAGGAATTTGTAAGGATGTGGTACTGGTCACACTCATCTGCGAGGAAGTCGGTCAGTCCGGCATTTGCAATGAATTGCGCGAACTCTTGGTAGAATCCAGCTTCGTTCATGAAGGCATTGTGCGGTCATTCGCCCGGCCGGACCTCCGTCCTACGCGGAATGTTGAGGTCACTGTCCGACGACTCCCTTGGCGTTCCACTTTGAGGAACTCCTCCGGAAGATATTCATTTTCCTATGAACAATTTTCTGAAAAATTTTGGGTCACAAAAATGATATCAATAAAACTTCACAAAATTGATAGCAACTACTCATATGGATGCCTAGAGGCCATATCAAGCATTCAAACTACATGGAACTCAAAGAATTCAACATGCAAGCTCATTTTCAGTAGCACCAAGAGCAGCTAATTATGCAAAATATAATCCACTAGAGCAAAAACTAATTGGAGCAATTGAGGAGTCACATACCAAGGAGCAATCTCCCAAGACAGTTTCAGAAACGGAGCTCCGAGCAAAGAGATCGAAAATTTCAGTTTTGTGAGCAAGAACACAAGAGAGAGAGAGCTACCAGGAATTTTTGCTAGAGGTAAGAGACGAAGTGGGCTGAAGGAATGAGTGAGGGGTTCCCTGTGGGGCCCACGAGGTACCTAGGCGCGCCAGGGGGGTGGCGCGCCCTGGTGCCTCGTGGGCTCCTAGGGCACCCCCTGGTATGTTTCCAGTGCCAAAAATTCTTAAATATTATATAAAAATTCATATCAAAATTTTATTGCATTCTGAGCACTTTTATTTCTGGACATTTTTTATGGCACGGATAAATCAGAAAACAAGATAATCATGGCATTTTATTTTATTTAACTAAAAATAACAGAAAACAAAAAGTGAGTACAGAAGGTTGTGCTTACTAAATTCATCGACCACATGCCTCTCAAAAAGGATCCATTAATAAGGTTGATCAGGTCTTATTAACAAACCATTTCCGAGTAACATGAAACCGAAGAACTTTCGTATAACACTAAGTTACCTCAACGGGGATATGCATCTCCCCGATAATAAGAGTCTCATATTTCCTTTTAACGGTGGAAAGAGGGTGTTGAAAACTTCCAATATTAATTGTCGGAGTCTTTTCAATAATATGAATACCATTTACTAGAAATTGTTCCTTCGAAAAGTGCACCGTATGTTCATTACCATTGATATGAAAAGTGACCTTGCTTTTGTTGCAATCAATAACAGCCCCTGCAGTATTCAAGAAGGGTCTACCGAGGATAATCGACATGTTGTCATCCTCGGGCATATCAAGAATAACAAAGTCTGTTAGAATAGTAACATTTGCAACTACAACGGGCACATTTTCACCAACACCGATAGGTATGGCAGTTGATTTGTCAGCCATTTGCAATGATATTTCAGTGGGAGTGAGTTTATTCAAATCAAGTCTTTTATATAAAGAGAAAGTCATAACACTAACACCGGCTCCTAAATCACACAAAGCAGTTTTGACATAATTTCTTTTAATGGAGCATGGTATAGTTGGTATTCCTGGATCTCCTAGTTTCTTAGGTACTCCATCCTTAAAAGAATAATTTGCAAGCATGGTGGAAATTTCAGCCTCAGGTATCTTTCTTTTATTTGTGACAATGTCTTAAATGTCTTTAGCATAAGGATGCATCTTTATAATATCAGTCAAACGAGTGCGCAAAAAGACTGGCCTAAGCATTTCAGCGAAGCGTTCAAATTCTTCCTCATCCTTTTTCTTAGATGGTTTAGGAGGAAAGGGCATGGGTTTTTGAACCCATGGTTCTCTTTCTTTACCATGTTTTCTAGCAATGAAGTCCCTTTTATCATAATGTTTATTTTTAGAAGGTGGGTTATCAAGATCAACAACAGGTTCTATTTCAACATCATTATCCGGTTCTTTATCATTATCTGCTTGGGTATCCACATGAGCATCATCATTATTATTATCATCAGGTGTTTGTTCATTACCAGATTGTGTTTCAGCATCAGAAATAGAAACATCATTACTATCCTCCAAGGGTTTTTCTACCTCGGGTTCACTAGAAGTATGCAAAGTCCTATCATTTTTCTTTTTCTTTTTCTTTTTAGATGGACTAGGTGCATCAACATTAATTCTTTGAGAGTCTTGTTCAATTCTTTTTGGGTGACCTTCAGGATAAAGTGGCTCCTGAGTCATTCTACCTCCTCTAGTCATTACTCTAACAACATGATCATTCATATTGTTATTCATTTCATTGAGCAATTCACTTTGAGATTTAACAACTTGTTCTAACTGGGTTTGAACCATAGATGCATGTTTACTTACACCCTTAACATCATTAGCAATTCTAAATAACAAGTCACTCAAGCGATCAATCATGTAGGCATTTCGTTTCAATTGTTTCATAACGTTTGCATTGAAGTGATCTTGCTTAATAATATAATTGTCAAATTCATACAAGCATTGACTAGGAGGTTTGTTATAAGGAATATCACCTTCATCAAATTTTATAAGAGAATTTACCTCTACTACCTGTGGCGGTATGTCAAGACCATGTATTTCTTCAATAGGTGGTAGATTCTTAACATCTTCAGCTTTAATGCATTTTTCCTTCATACACTTCTTTGCTTCTTGCATATCTTCAGGACTGAGATGTAAAATACCCCTCTTTTTTTCAGAGTGGGTTTGGGCGGTGGTTCAGGAAGTGTCCAATCATTATCATTTTTCAATATATTATTCAATAATTCTTCAGCTTGTTCAATAGTCTTTCCCTGAAAACACAACTCGCACAACTATCTAGGTACTCCGTAGAAGCATCGGTTAGTCCATTGTAGAAGATATCTAGTATTTCATTTTTCTTAAGAGGATGATCAGGCAAAGCATTAAGTAATTGGAGAAGCCTCCCCCAAGCTTGAGGGAGATTCTCTTCTTCAATTTGCACAAAGTTAAATATTTCCTGTAAGGCAGCTTGTTTCTTATGAGCAGGAAAATATATTTCAGAGAAGTAATAAATCATATCCTGGGGGCTACGCACACATCCAGGAGCAAGAGTATTATACCATTCCTTAGCATCACCCTTTAATGAGAAAGGAAACAATTTAAGAATATTGTAATAGCGAATTGTTTCCTCGTGAGCGAATAGGGTGGCTATATCATTTAATTTAGTAAGATGTGCCACATCGGTTTCAGTTTCATAACCCTGGAAAGGCTCAGATTAAACCAAAGTAATTAACTCAGGATCGACAGAGAATTCATAATCCTTATCAGTAAAAAATATGGGAGAGGTAGCAAACTTAGGATCATATTTCATTCTCTCCCTCGTAGATTTTTCTTCCATTTCAGCAAGCAACTTTATAACTACATGTCTATCATTACAAGCAAGGATGGCTCTAGCCGTATCCCTATCAAAGCAATGTTCATCAGGTGTTTCAACTCTAGTAGGGGAGCTAGGCATAATAGGTGAATCATAATTCTCAAGAGTTTCAACATTTTCAATTTCTTTAGCTTTAGCAATTTGTTCAGTAAGAAATTCACCAAATGGCACAACATTATCAAGCATAGTACTAGCATCATCATGAGTATCATTCATAGCAGAAGTGGCATCATCAATAACTTGCCACATATCAGAATTAATAGCATGTGGTGGTGTTGCAAGTTTGCTCAAAACAGAAGGTGAATCAAGTGCAGAGCTAGATGGCAGTTCCTTACCTCCCCTCGTCTTAGAGGGAACAATCTTGGTCTTAGCTTCTTTCAGATTCTTCATAGTGATCAACAGATATAAATCCCAAGTGACTTAGCAAATAAAGCTATGCTCCCCGGCAACGGCGCCAGAAAAAGGTCTTGATAACCCACAAGTATAGGGGATCGCAACAGTTTTCGAGGGTAGAGTATTCAACCCAAATTTATTGATTCGACACAAGGGGAGCCAAAGAATATTTGCAAGTATTAGCAGTTGAGTTGTCAATTCAACCACACCTGGAGACTAAATATCTATAGCAGAGTGATCGGTAGCACAGTAGTATGATAGTTTGATAGTAGTAGCAATAAGAGTAACAGTAGCAGTAACGGTAGCAGCAATAGTAATAGCAATTGTGACAGCAGTAGCAACAGTAGTAACTTAGCAAGAACAATATGTGAAGAACTCGTAGGCATTGGATCGGTGATATTGTTGGATAACATTCATCATGTAACAGTCATAACCTAGGGCGACACAGAACTAGCTCCAATTCATCAATGTAATGTAGGCATGTATTCCGTATATAGTCATACGTGCTTGCGATAAGAACTTGCATGACATCTTTTGTCCTACCTTCCCGTGGCAGCGAGGTCCATAAGGAAACTAAGGGATATTAAGGCCTCCTTTTAATAGAGAACCGGAACAAAGCATTAACACATAGTGAATACATGAACTCCTCAAACTATGTCAATCACCGGAAAGAATCCCAATTATTGTCACCTTGGGGTATGAGGATCATAACACATAGCAGGTGCATATAACTTGCAAGATCGGATCAAGAACACAAATATATTCATGAAAACATAAAGGGTTCAGATCTGGAATCATGGCACTCGGGCCCTAGTGACAAGCATTAAGCATACCAAAGTCATAGCAACATCAATCTCAGAACATAGTGGATACTAGGGATCAAGCCCTACCAAAACTAACTCGATTACATGATAAATCTCATCCAACTCATCACCGTCCAGCAAGCCTATGAAGGAATTACTCACTCCCGGCGGTGAGCATCATGAAATTGGTGATGAAGGATGGTTGATGATGACGATGCCGGAAGATCCCCCTCTTCGGAGCCCCAAATGGACTCCAGATCTGGCCTCCCGATGAAGAACAGGAGGTGGCGGCGGCGGCTCAGTATCGTGAAACGCAATAAAACTTCCTCTCTTATTTTTTTCTCTATAATTGTGAATTTATAGCATTGGAATTAGGTCAGACGGAGCCACGTGGGCCCCACGAGGTACCAGGGCGCGCGTGCGGGGGGGGGGGGGGGGGGGCGCCCTGGTTACTCGTGGGCACTGGGTGGCTCCCCTCCAGTAGGTTTTGGCTCCAGTATTTTTTATATATTCCATAAAAAATCTCCAAAATGTTTCATCCAATTCCAAGAACTTTTATTTCTGCACAAAAAACAACACCATGGCAATTCTGCTGAAAACAACGTCAGTCCGGGTTAGTTCCATTCAAATCATGCAAATTAGGGTCCAAAACAAGAGCAAAAGTGTTTGGAAAAGTAGATACGACGGAGACGTATCACCCCTCTGATCTTGGACATGAAGATGATTTATGAGTAGTTACTTTTGTTCTTGAGGACATGGGAGAAGTCTTGTGATAAGTAATCATGTGAATTTGGCATTCGTTCGATATTTTGATGATATGTATGTTGTTGATTCTCTTAGTGGTGTCATGTGAACGTCAAGTACATGACACTTCACCATCTTTGGGCCTAAGGGAATGCATTGTGGAGTAGTAATTAGATGATGGGTTGCTAAAGTGACAGAAGCTTAAACCCTAGTTTATGCGCTATTCCGTAAGGGGCTGATTTGGATCCATATGTTTAATGCTATGGTTAGAGTTATCTTAATTCTTCTTTCGTAGTTGCGGATGCTTGCGAGAGGGGGTAATCATTAGTGGGAGGCTTGTTCAAGTAAGAACAGCACCCAAGCACTGGTCCACCCACATATCAAATTATCAAAGTAGCGAACGCGAATAAAATCAACATGATGAAAGTGACTAGATGAAATTCCCATGTGTCGTCGAAAACGCTTTGCTTATTATAAGAGATCGTTCCGGCTTGTCCTTTGCTACAAAAAGGATTGGGCCACCTTGCTGCACTCTTTGTTACTATTGCTACTTGTCACTTGTTACAAATTATCTTGCTATCAAACTACTCGTTACCGATAATTTCAGTGCTTGCAGAAAATACCTTGCTGAAAACCGCTTGTCATTTCCATCTGCTCCTCGTTGGGTTCGACACTCTTACTTATCGAAAGGACTACGATTGATCCCCTATACTTGTGGGTCATCAAGACTCTTTTCTGGCACCGTTGCCGGGGAGTGAAGTGCCTTTGGTGAGTGGAATTTGGTAAGGAAACATTTATATTACGTGCTGAAATTTACTGTCACTTGTCACTATGGAAAGTAATCCTTTGAGGGGTTTGTTCGGGGTATCTTCACCTCGACCGGAAGCACAAATAGTTGCTACTCAACCTACTGCACCTACTGAAAATATTTATTATGAGATTCCTTCGGGTATGATAGAGAAACTGCTAGCTAATCCTTATGCAGGAGATGGAACGGTACATCCTGATATGCACTTGATCTATGTGGATGAAATTTGTGGATTGTTTAATCTTGCAGGTTTATCCGGAGATGGAGTTAAGAAGAAAGTATTCCCTTTATCTTTGGAGGGAAAGGCATTGACATGGTATAGGCTATGTGATGATACTGATACATGGGACTGGAACCGATTGAAGCTGGAATTCCACCAGAAATTTTATCCTATGCATTTGGTTCATCGTGATCGGAATTATATATATAATTTTTGGCCCCGTGAAGGATAAAGCATCGCACAAGCTTGGGGGTGGCTTAAGTACATGATGTACACATGCCCCAACCATGAGCTCTCAAGAGAAATTATCTTACAGAATTTTTATGCTCGGCTTTCTCATGATAATGAAACCATGCTCGATTCTTCTTCGACGGGCTCCTTTATGAAGAAAACTATTGAATTCAGATGGGATCTTCTGGAAAGAATTAAATGCAACTTTGAAGATTGGGAACTCGACAAAAGTAATGAGTCAGGTATAATACTTGAGTTCGATTGTGTTAAATCTTTTATGGATACCGATTCTTTTCGTAAGTTTAGCACTAAATATGGACTTGACTCTGAGATAGTAGCTTCCTTTTGTGAATCATTTGCTACTCATGTTGATCTCCCTAAGGATAAGTGGTTTAAATATCATCCCCCTGTTAAAGAAAAGATTGAGGAACCCGTTAGTGTTAAAGAAGAAACAATTGTTCACCATGTTGATCCAGTTGTGCCTACTGCTTATATTGAGAAACCACCTTTTCCTGTTAGGATTAAGGAACATGCTAAAGTTTCAACTGTGGTTAACAAAAGTAATATTAGAGCACCTAAACCCTCTGAACAAATTAAAGTTGAACCTAATATTGCTATGGTTAAAGATCTTTTGGTCGATAATATAGATGGACATGTTATTTACTTCTGTGATGAAGCAGCTAGAATTGCTAAACCAGATCCTAAAGATAAAAACAGACCTGTAGTAGGCATGCCTGTTGTCTCTGTTAAAATAGGTGATCATTGTTATCATGGCTTATGTGATTTGGATGCTAGTGTGAGTGCTATTCCGTTTACCTTATACCAAGAAATTATGAATGATATTGCACCTGTTGAAATAGAGGACATTGATCTTACTATTAAGCTTGCAAACAGAGATACCATTACACCGCTTGGGATCGTTAGAGATGTTGAAGTCTTGTGTGGAAAAATAAAATACCCTACTGATTTTCTAGTCCTCGGTTCTCCACAAGATGATTTTTGTCCCATTATATTTGGTAGACCTTTCTTGAACACTGTTAATGCCAAGATTGATTGCGCTAAAGAAATTGTTAGTGTTAATTTTGGTGGTATGTCTCATGAGTTTAATTTCTCCAAGTTTCATAGACAACCTCATGATAAAGAATTGCCTAGTAAAGATGAAATTATTGGTCTTGCTTCTATTGCCGTACCTCCTACTGATCCGTTAGAACAATATTTGCTAGACCATGAAAATGATATGCATATGAATGAAAGAAATGAAATAGATAAGATGTTCTTTGATCAACCACCTATCCTTAAACACAATTTGCCTGTTGAAACTCTTGGAGGCCCTCCTCCACCTAAGGGTGATCCTGTATTTGAATTGAAGCAATTGCCTGTAATAAAGATGGGCTATGGCATATATAATCAGGCAGATACACAAAGACCAGTACTCCAAGAATTGATCCCCATCATTTTAGTTAGAGAAGAATTGGCTCTTTTTTTAGAGGATTCAGATATCACCCAGGCACAACCTACTACTGTAGCACAGACCGGCGCCCCCTTTACAACTTGCCGACCGTGCTGGAGCAGACAGCTGTTAAACGTATAGGTTCAGGAGGTTGGTGCGCCGGTTGTGTCCGGCTGATATTGTTGTAACTAGAGATAGTTTAGATCTCTTTCTTATCACTATCTTAAACCTCCTGTAATATCTCATGCGGTTGTTCTCCAACAACCTTTTCTTGTAACCCAAACCATCATATCAATATATACCATGCGGGTGCTCATGTATGGGCATTGAGACGCTTCCAACATATTTCACATGGTATCAGAGCCTTCCTCTTCCGCCACATCTAGCACCTACCCAGCACCAACCTCATATAGTAGAAACACTAGCTGAAATTGGATAGGGCAACTGACGAGACTTTGCTTTCTGACAAGAATCACATATAGTTTCAAGACTACGCTCACCAACACATGGGAGCTTTTTATTTCTAAGCACTTGTTGAACAATGATAAAAGATGGATGTCCTAATCTCGCATGCCACCGCTCTGAAGAGAGTTTGATGACACCACAAACTTGTTTATTGAATCTTCTAAATTGGGGGATCAACGGATAGAGCCCATGCACGCATCTACCTCGGTAGAGAATGTTCCTCGTAACCTGATCTCGAATCAAAAAGAAATAGGGGTGAAACTCCAAAAATGCTTTGTTGTCAATGGCAATACGATGAACAGAAAGGAGATTTTTGGATGTTTCTGGAACATGCAGAATATTTCTAAGATGAATATTATGATGGGGGGGGGGGGGTAGTGACAATTGCATGACCAATATGATCAATCTTCCTACCTTCCTCCTTGCCGCATCCCCTGATCATCCTCTCCACCGAACCAAGCCATGTCCACCTCCAACCAAGTTCCATCCATCGGCCTGACTAGTACCACATCCGAGCCTCTCACAAGAACCAACTACATCCTATGGAAAGCCCAAGTTCGCTCCCAAATCATGGGCGCCGGACTATATGGGTACATAGATCAAACCACACCCGAGCCAGCCAAAACCATTGTTGCCAAAAACTCAGAAGGAAAGGAGCACATTGTTCCAAACCCTGCCTATAACCCATGGCTGATTCAAGATCAGCAGATCGTAGCCTTTCTCCTCCGAAATCTCTCAAAGGAGGTACTTATCTAGGTAGCTTCTTTAGAAACTTCCCATGCCATATGGTCAGCCCTAGCAAACATGTTTGCTGCACAATCCCTCTCTCGCACAAACAACTGTCGCATAGCCCTTTCTAATGCACAGAAAGGTTCCCAGAGTCCCACAACCTATTTTGGTCAGATGAGAGCTCTCTTGGACGAACTAGCTGCAGCCGGCAAACCCATAACAGAAGGAGATCTTCTTTCCTTTATTATTGCTGGGTTCGATATGGACTACCAACCCCTGATCTCAGAGCTGGACGTACGCACCAAACCCCTCTCGGTGGACGATCTCTTCGGCATGGTCGCAAACTTTGACCAGCGCATTGAGATGTTCCACAGGACAGGGGCAGGTGCCTTCAAATCGTCCACTAATGCTGCATCTCGAGGCCGCGGCAACAACTCCAAGGGCTACCAGGGCTACCGCAACTCTAACAAGAGTGGTGGTGGCGGTGGATCTCGCGGTGGTGGTGGCAGCGGTGGCGGTGGTGGCGGTGGCCACTACTACAACAACTCCAACAACGATGGTGGCGGCGGCCACTACAATAACAACAACACCGGCGGCGGTGGTGGCGGCGGCCACTACCAGAACGTCGGCGGCGGCAACAATAGGCGTCCCTACTACAACAACAATAGGGGGCGCCCCTTCCAAGGGTATGAGGAGTATGAAAACAAGTATCAAATATGCAAGAAAAATAATCATATTGCCAAGGACTGTGATTGGCGCTATGCCGAGAACAACTCCAGAAAAAAAGTTGCAGTCGCCGCAGACACGTCATATGGGGTTGACACCAATTGGTACGTCGACTCCGGAGCCACCAACCACATCCCCAACGAGCTCGAGAAGGTGACGATGAGCGAGAAGTATCATGGCCATGATCAAGTTCACAATGCCAATGGTGAAGGTATGAAGATTGATCATATTGGTCATGCAATTGTCACTACCCCCCGTCGTAATATTCATCTTAGAAATATTCTGCATGTTCCAAAAACATCCAAAAATCTCCTTTCTGTTCATCGTATTGCCATTGACAACAAAGTGTTTTTGGAGTTTCACCCCTATTTCTTTTTTATTCGAGATCAGGTCACGAGGAACATTCTTTACCGAGGTAGATGCGTGCATGGGCTCTATCCATTGATTCCCCAGTTTAGAAGCTTCAATAAACAAGTTTGTGGTGTCATCAAACTCTCTTCAGAGCGGTGGCATGCGAGATTAGGATATCCATCTTTTATCATTGTTCAACAAGTGCTTAGAAATAATAAGCTCCCATGTGTTGGTGAGCGTAGTCTTGAAACTATATGTGATTCTTGTCAGAAAGCAAAGTCTCATCAGTTGCCCTATCCAATTTCAACTAGTGTTTCTACTAGGCCCTTGCAACTTATTTTTTCTGATGTGTGGGGTCCTGCCCCTATGTCTGTTGGTCGCCATACTTACTATGTTAGCTTCATAGATGATTTTAGTAAGTATACTTGGATCTATCTCCTTAAAAAATGTTCTGACGTTTTCCAAGTTTTCCAACATTTTCAAGCACTTGTTGAACGTCAATTTGATAGCAAAATTCTTGATGTCCAATCTGATTGGGGTGGCGAATATGAGAAACTAGACTCGTTTTTCCAAACCTTGGGCATTTCACACCATGTGTCCTGCCCTCATGCCCACCAACAAAATGGTTCCGCCGAACGCAAACACAGGCACATAGTTGAGGTAGGCCTAGCCTTACTTGCCGGTGCCTCCATCCCTCTCAAGTTTTGGGATGAGGCCTTTCTCACCGCAGTCCATCTCATTAACATGCTTCCTAGTCGAGTCATCCAAAATGATACACCCATGCATAGGCTACTCAATACCCGACCAGATTATACCTCCCTTTGTGTGTTTGGTTGCGCTTGTTGGCCCAACTTACATCCCTATAACAACCGCAAACTCATGTTCCGCTCCAAACAATGTGTTTTTCTTGGCTATAGTACAAAACACTAAGGGGTTAAATGTCTAGATGTACCTACTAGTCGTGTCTATATCTCTCGTGATGTTGTTTTTGATGAAACAATTTTTCCCTTTGCCCATGTACATCCTAATGCCGGTGCTTTGCTTCGCAAAGAAATCCTCCTTTTGCCCTCTCATTTAACCGGTTTTCAGCAAGGGGATGACAATTGTATTGATCATATGACTAATGCTTCTAACAATGAAAATGAGGCTTTTGATGCTGCAGGATCGAATCCGAAAGCAACAGAAAGAAATTTGATGCAAAGTGGTGAAGAAAACAACCAAAACAGACTTCATTTTATGTGCCCGCTATGTGACAGCGCCACCGCCGGATCTTCCTCGGGATTTGCGGTGCCAGACCCGACAGAATCCGCTCCGGGATCGGAGCCTCGGCAAGAGTGCGGTCGTGGCGTCAGCGGCAAATCTCCATCACACGCGCCTCGCCAATCTGCGCCCGACACGCGTCTGGGCGTGGACCAGCAACCCCACGTGCATGCGGCGCCATGCGGGGACAAGCCAGCCGATAGGTTTGGCGCGACCCCGCGCGTCTACGTCAGGTGCGCCAGTCGCCAATTAGGTGCGGGCGCTGACTCCCACCTGGACACGGAGGCGCGTGGGCCTGGCGCGGAGTCCGGAGCTCCTGGATCCTCTGTGCCGCTCGCCCTCACGCCACGCACCAGCTTGGCCACAGAAGATCTAGCCACAGTCATCAGCAGCGAATCTGCACCGGGATCGATGGGATCTCCTGCAGCAGATCGATCTCCTGGATCCTCTGCGGCGGATTCTGGTGTGGTGGCTCAGCCAGTACAAACTCCACCACGAACAAGACTACGAGCAGGTGTTATTCAACCTGTCAATTATAAAGTTAAGTATGGTTTAACTTGTTCTACAGGAGAGCCTAGTACGTTCCAGGAAGCATGCAAAGATTCAAGGTGGATGAAAGCTATGGAGGAAGAATTCCAAGCACTTCAGAAAAATAAAACATGGCATCTAGTTCCATCACAACAAGGTAAAAATTAAATTGATTGCAAATGGGTGTTCAGAATAAAGAAGAAGTCAGATGGTACTATAGATCGATACAAGGCTAGACTCGTTGCAAAGGGGTTTAAGCAAAGGTATGGCATAGACTATGAAGATACATTCAGTCCTGTTGTTCAAGCTGCCACCATACGTCTTGTATTGTCCATTGCTGTATCCATAGGATGGAGTCTTAGACAGCTAGATGTGCAGAATGCGTGTCTTCATGGTGTTCTGGAAGAGGAAGTTTACATGAAACAACCTCCTGGTTTTGAGGACAAAAACAAACCCTTTCATGTATGCAGGCTGGACAGATCTCTTTATGGATTGAAACAGGCTCTTAGGGCATGGTACTCTCGGTTGAGCTCAAAGTTGCAAGCACTTGGTTTTGTTCCTTCAAAGTCTGATACATCACTGTTCATTTATAATAAGTCACGTACATCTGTTTTTGTGCTTATTTATGTTGATGACATCATTGTTACAAGTTCATCAAATGAAGCTGTGACAACCTTATTGAAGGATTTGAATTCAGAATTTGCCCTCAAAGATTTAGGAGATTTGCATTTCTTTCTTGGTATAGAAGTTAAGAGAAACAAAGAAGGTGGTCTTCACCTGTCACAAGAAAAATATGCAACTGATCTTTTGAACAGAGTTGGCTTGCAGGGTTGTAAACCGTCACCAACTCCACTATCCAGCACAGAAAAATTGTCCCTTGCAGAAGGTGAACTCTTGGATCAAGAGGATGGCACCAGGTACAGAAGTATGGTTGGTGCACTTCAGTACTTGACTCTGACTAGGCCAGATATTTCTTTTGCTGTAAACAAAGTTTGTCAATTTCTTCATGCACCCACAACCTCACATTGGACAGCTGCCAAACGCATACTGAGATATGTAAAAAGTACTCTAAATCTTGGCTTGACTTTTAATAAGTCATCATCCACACTTGTGATTGCTTTTTCTGATTCTGATTGGGCTGGTTGTTTGGATGATAGAAGGTCTACAGGTGGTTTTGCTATATTCCTTGGACCCAATCTCATCTCATGGTGTGCAAAGAAACAAGCTACAGTATCTAGGTCAAGTACTGAAGCAGGATACAAGGCATTGGCGAATGCAACGGCAAGGACCAAACATATTGAAATTGATTATCATTTTGTGAGGGAAAGAGTTGCAAGCAAAGAGTTAGAGATACGGTTTGTTCACTCAAAGGATCAAGTTGCAGATGGCTTTACAAAAGCGCTACCTACAAGGGCACGTAATCTTAACTTGGTGAAGTTATGATTATGGGAGGGTGTTAAACGTATAGGTTCAGGAGGTTGGTGCGCCGGTTGTGTCCGGCTGATATTGTTGTAACTAGAGATAGTTTAGATCTCTTTCTTATCTCTATCTTAAACCTCCTGTAATATCTCATGCGGTTGTTCTCCAACAACCTTTTCTTGTAACCCAAACCATCATATCAATATACCATGCGGGTGCTCATGTATGGGCATTGAGACGCTTCCAACATATTTCACAACAGCAACCCCTAGGTCCGCCACCCAGAACCACGTCGCCGCCGCCGCCGTGAGTGTCAGGCCCCGGAGGGGATCGACAACGAATTAATTCAGAGGATTCACGATGGAAATTAACTGTATGGTGAGATCGCAGCCGTCAGTTGAGACGAGTCGCTGCCGATGGACTTGCCGGGCATCTTTCTTTTCTTCAGTCCAAAGACAATCATGCTTTTAGACCAGAAACATTTTAGTATTTCACTTTC
The DNA here is from genome assembly GCA_039707655.1 of Elymus sibiricus. Lineage (NCBI taxonomy): Eukaryota > Viridiplantae > Streptophyta > Magnoliopsida > Poales > Poaceae > Elymus > Elymus sibiricus. The sequence goes on along the minus strand of CM077672.1, from coordinate 515,975,577 downwards.
GATGCATTTTTGTATAAACAATAGATAGCCACAGGTTATTCCGGGACTGTCGTGAAGTCCAATGTTTCCTTAAAAAAAGAAAACACCATCGGACCTTCAGCTTCGCAGGAATTTGAAAACGCAAGGAAAACAGTAAAATGCATCTACGGTACTTAAATTTGTCTCATGGGCACACTTTAGTCGTGAAATCCAATCAGACTCCACCGTGGCAAAAATCATCTCTATCTCTCCTCCCTTTGCTTCCGTTCTTGACCTTGTCGCCCTCTCCCGCTACTCCAGCAGCTCGACTTCTCTATTTCAATCCCTTCTAGCTTCGCAGACCCCCAGCTGTTGTTGTGATGCTCGCGGAGGATGTGGAAGCCAAATACATAAACATTTTTTTAAATACATGAATACTTTTTTCAAAATAAATGAACATTTTTTGAAAGTACATAAATATTTTATTTTTTGCAGGGATGAATATTTTTTATAATACATGAATATTTTACTTATTTCTATTATTTAAACATATTATAATTTATATTTATCTAGGAACATCCTAGCCGATTTTGACACACGAAACGATTGGGATAGTTTCCCTTAGGCGGTTTCTTGGAAGAAAGTGATAGTATTTTCAAGTTTTATTTTATTTTCCTTTTCATAAATTGTGTAAAATGTTATTAAATCTTATAAATTCTCTACTAAACCATATAAAATCACTATTAAATGTTATAAAATCACTATAAAAAATTATGCATGACAACACCGCCAATCAATTGAAATTGCATCAATATGCTTAATTATACATAAATAATTCTTAATATTACATATGGTACCTCATCGTAAAAAAGTCTTTTCATCTGTAATGCATGCACCACACAAAAGTCTGGACTACAAAATTATTCCTTCATCATGATCATCGCATTCGTAAGTCTCTCTGGCAGCAGTTCTTCATCATCGAGATCCGTTCATGGAAGGGGGAATCTCATCGTTCTTGTTCTAATTGTCCTCATCCACCACACTGTCAACATCGAGGAAACTTCCCTTTTCAGGGCATATCTATGTGTCTCCTTTTATTCCTCATGTCAGCAATGTATAAGTCTTGATCAACTAGTTGAGCAAGTACGAATGGTTCATTCTTGTAGGCAACATGTGCGAGGTTCATGGTAGTATGCCCGTTGTCCTTAGGATTGACTTGATTCTTGCTGACCCAACGACAGCGGAACAATGGAATTATGAATTGCACATAGTCCAGCTCCCAAATCTCATCTATGTACACACACTGAGTTGTTTGTTACCACCTGTTTCGAGTGCATCTGTGCAAATCCGGAGTTCTGCCTCATTGATCTGCCATGTTTTTCTTTCGTGGCAAACATGTACCCATTGATTTGGTACCTTTGATATTGCCTGGCCTGCCATGTTTGGCCTCTGGCAAGACAAGCAAGTATGGAATCACTTATAGGGATCCAACAAGTTGGTGTTCTGTGAACCAGCTATTGAATTGGGAATTGTGCAGTCTCACAATGGATTGCCGTTTTGGATGTTGTATACGCAGAAAGTGAAAGGATCGAGATGGACCTAGAGGGGGGGGGGGAATAGGTTATCTACAAATTTTACTATGATTATTAGCAAGTTAAGCTTTGCGGGATATGAAATGTGATCCTAAGGTGAGATAAACAATCATATACGATGCTTGCAAGGTCAAGGGACCAAAGTAAATTACACAAGTAAACGGGATAGGGTAAGGGATAACCGAACACCAGCTAATCACTGTTGGAGAGGTGGGAGTTTCACAAAGGAACAACCAACACCACAAAGGCTCACCTTCTTCTCCTTGAGATATCAACACAAAGGCGATTCCCAACCACTAGTGGTAGACCTTGAGGCAGCCACCAAACCTTCACAAACGACGGGGAAAATCACGAGTTGATTCCTCACCGGGGACTCCTACCGCCTAGGAGTCTTCAACCTCCAAGAGTAACAAGCCAAATGATGAACTCAAAGGGAACTCGATTTTCCTTTGGTGAGAATGTAGATCGGGGGTTCCTATTTTTTCCCCTTGAAGGATGGATGTGTTTTGATGGAGAGAGAAATAGCCTTGGGGAAGAATGAGTGGCCCATTATATAGCCCACTTTGAAATCTGCCTATTAGGGTTATTTTCTATAGACCGAAAACTATCCCGAAAGTTCTGGTAGAGATTTTGGACTGCCCGAATCTGGGATACATTCCGGAGTGGGTTTCGGAAATAGCCCGAGCTCCTGGAAGCTACTGGCCATTTCTTGAACTTATCCTAGAACCGGATTCTGGATCGGCCCGGAAGTTCCAGAGTGGGTTTCGGAAAAACCCTGCACTTCTGTTAAGCCTATGGATACTCCCAAAACACAATTCGGAAGCAACCCCGGATTCCGAACACCCCAGAAGTTCCGGAGGACATTTCGGGTCACACAAAAACCAACCTCAGAGGGTAAATAAAACTGGAATCCTCACGAGGCTTTTTGGTGGCACTCAAATGGAACTTGGGATGTGTTTGGCTGTATGTAGGTAAGAGAGTTACCACTCCAAGTTCATCATTGTGACCCCTCTTAATAGTGCGGCTATCCTATGACTCAAAATCAAAACGAAAAGATGCATAATTTAAATACGTTGTCTTTCTTCTGTCTTTAGCAATTGTGTGTATGTGTGTGTGTGGGGGGGGGGGTCACCAAACACCTTTGCTTGTAACCTTTTGGACTAACACACCTTTCATACACTTGGCAAATAAGGTTAGTCCTTAATTCATATGTCATTTACATCAAAACCCACTTAGGGAGACAAGTGCACTTTCAATCTCCCCCTTTTTGGTGTACGATGACAATATGAATTGAGTTCAAAAGATATAGGTATAAATCTCAAGGTTGCCTAGGAAATATGGAGAGGCTCCCCCAAGATTTGTGCATCAATCAAAAAATATGCTAGTTGAAGGATAATACACAAATATAGAGTCAAGAGGCTCCTCAGAAATTCTAGAGCAACGTGGGATGTGACAAAGGTGAATAATAAGCAAGTAAAGCATCTTTGCACACCATTGTGAGATAACAAGATAAAACATGAAGTAGAATCTCACAAGGTGGAGTGCGTGACATGACATATAATAAACAAAAAAATGCTCACAAAGGTAGTAAGCAATGAGACCACAACAATATAGGATAAAGCTATGACATCACATAAGCAACATAACCAACATAGCACATATCCAAGAAAGCATAATCATAAAGGTCTCATGCAAACATAACAATAGTACTTAGAGCAACCAATGCTCACACACAACCACAAGGTATCATAGTACTTAGTACATAGCAATAATAAAAGAGTTTTACATGCCACATAAGATACAAAAGAGACACGAGGCTTGCCAATTCACAAAAGTACCCAAATATAGCCCGGGCAGAACCGAATGGAACTCGTTCTTCTCCCCCTTTGGCATCGAAACACCAAAAAGAGAGAAGAAGAGAGATGTTAACATCCAATCACACATCATCTCCTTCATAGAACTCACCGGAGGCTTGAGGCTCATCATGCTCTTGCTCTTCATTTCATGCCACCGACTTGTTCACTTCTTCATCACTAGAGAACACCTCTTCAAACTTCTCAAGATGGCTATCTTCTTCTTCAGACCCATATGGCAAATTCTCTCCATTACGATGTCGTTCCTTGTTGATCAAACGAAGCGCCTCCTTGGAGCGAGCACTCGCCTTGAACATGCGATGATGAATGGCTTTGACATAGCTCATCATGGACTTTTGAGCGTGGTAGGTGAAGCTCTTCTTTGCTTTGGAAGAGGCACTAGCTGTAGAGGTGGACTTGCCATGAGGTCTTGCACTGCCACTTGCACTTGCATCGGCATTGGGTGAACGAGGAGGAGGATGGTTAGGATCTGGAGTAGAGTATGTCTGATCAACCGGTTGAAATCTTGCATGATTTATCACTGTAAAGGCAGTCACCACACTAGGAGAGAATGCCTTATTTATGAAGGCCTGAATGTATGGTGCATAGTTAGGTGCACGCTTGCCCTCAACAACAGCCTTTATCTCATTATAGAGGAAATCAACCACATCAATTTTCTGCTCTTTGCCGGGCTCAAGATACTTGAAAACATTGAGCAAGGGACCTCTAATAAAACCTTGATCGCCCACCTAGACACACAGAGAGTTCCGAAGAAGCTTGTTCATGGCATCATAATAAGCATACATGCCCTTGGTTTGTCCAATGTTTTCTGTGTTGGAAGGATAGCAAAAATCAATGAACTCATCCATGTCCACGCCATCCTCACCATGAATCTTCACACCAAAGTTGCCACCGGGATGGAACTCATACCCAATGGCCTCAGCAAACTGAGATAGAGGCTTCTTATTCACAAGATTGCGCCCTACCATCCAAGACATCGACTTCTCTTCATCGGAATGGAAATGGATTGTGGCAAAGAATTGGTGCACAAGATCAACACAGTAGTTCTGCTAGAAGTCATAAGCTCATACACCCAAGAGCCTTGCAACCATCAATGATGTCTGGGAAGCTATCTTCATTATTCTTGATAAACTTGAAATCAATAGCCTTCTGGAGAACAACTGGGTTAGCGAACCTTTCAAAGATATCATCCCACCATTTCTCTTGCTTAGCATTCCAGAACCTAGGGTCAACAACAGATTGAGCAACATTGTATGCAAAGGCCATCCTATCCCTCAACCACTTTGTTCTTCGTCATTGTCAAATAGTCGGGGAGCACATTGGATGGTGCAAGAACAACATCTCCCTTTGTCTTCTTGCCTGGCCTTTTCTTGGAGGCAGAAGCTCCCTACTCCACTGCCTCTCCTTTGGAACCAGATGTTCCCTGATCAACAGTCTTTCCCCTAGGCGATGAGTGTTATTTTTACGCTCATCACACCTAAGTTTAAACTGGTTTATTTCATAAAAACCGAGATATCCACTCTGATATTCGTACTAATAACTAATGAATGCAAAGGATTCCAAAATCCTCTCTTAATGTTGTTTCCACAGGAAAATGGGCTATACATGGACTAAATCAAGTGCATACATGGAAAGGAGCAAATAGGAGATAAGAAGGATCAAGTGGGAGGTGCTGGAATCATTCCAGAGTGCAAGACGGTGTCCGGTACGAGCGCACGCGCTCGTACCAGCACTCGTACCAAGTGCCCACGGCACCGTGGCGTCCAGCCCTCCAACTTTCGTTAAAGGGCCAACACCAGAATCGGATCAGAGCGGCCAGACCTCCATCTTCATCACCAGTAGCATCCACAAACCCTAGCCGCTATTTTTCCATCTCCATCTCATAGCCTCCACCATCACCATCACCCCCGCATTCATCCCCAAGTTAGCCATACTTTGTAATCGTGTATCACATCCGGCAACCATTGTAAGACATATTATCAATAAAGCATTCGTCTTGATGTGTTCTTCAATGATTTCTTCTTGCGATCCGATCGCCATGTGTGAGTAATTCGGTAAGGTCATGGGTTGAGGCATAGCCTTGCAACCCTATGTATTTATTGAAGGGATCGATGAAATGACTTTGAACTAACGTCTCGTATGTGTGAAATAAAATTGCTTCGTAGTTGTCTCTTGTCTCGCGATCTTCGTCCTTGCAGGTACCCAGGATCACGGAGTTCGAGCCACGAGGAGGCTAAGGGCAGGGAGACCGTGAAGCGCTATTCTGAACACCAATGACAGAAATGTTTAGTACGGTAGCGTGAATCCTATCTCTGGGGATACAAGAGGTGTTGTCATTAAACATCCAATGCTTATGTCTGATTCTATCTTAATTATCGAGACAACCCCGAGCGACGGATAGGGCCTTTGGTTGGACAACTGACTCTTGATGCAGGACGCGCTCCGGTCAAGACGTAATTTGGACACATCTCCCACTTCGATACGTTGCAAGCACATCTTGACGGGTGTCTTCCAGGGCACAAATTAATATCACAATCATCCCGTTCGCAAGTATATGGTTGTAAGAATTAAGACCTCATACCCATGCCTATTTTTATTATAAGTGTTCACCGTTGCAACTTGATTTCGATCCGGTCTAAAAACTGGAATTTAATACTCTTGCAAAAGCTTGTTAGAAACCCTTGTCTTCAAGGTGCATGTCCTCTCGTGGGTTCGATAACTCAGGGTCATCTCTAGGAAAAAAGGCAAGAATCCTTTTTGCTATCTGTTTACCGGATCACTAAAGGGACTCATCACTTGGTCTGTTCGATCTAACACCAGAGGGCCTAAGACCAGGCCCTTTGTTCTTCTTTTCCCTTAATTTCATACGAGACTCAACCCTCTCATCACTAGACATAAAATCAGTCTCTTTACTGACATGCTCATCACCTGTGAAAAGAACATAGATACGATGGAAAAAGATAACTGCACAAGTCCCAATTAGAAGCCAGAAGGATTTGTGCAAAATGGAACAAAAATGGGCAAGATTTACACGGACTGGAAACTACAGCCCGGAACTTCTGAAGGAGGTTTCGGACTATACAAAAAATGGGCCGATTAGTACTTGCACTAAAATGTTCATAATCGTCCAAACGGTGGGAGAGTGACCACAAGGTGATGTGGGTGGTCATCTAATCTAGATATCCTAAATAGATTCTCTACCCCTAACCCTAAATCTCAAGAATGAGGAGAACAAGACCTAGGGCAAAAAGGGAAGGGAAAGAGTGAATGTAGGTACCGGAGGACATGTCTGCCGACGGAGAGGAAGCCGGTCGGAGGGGAGCACGGGGGCGGCGCCGGTGAGGGAGGAGAGCCACGGCGACCCAGAGGGAAGGCGGCAGCGGCGTCCCTTGGATAGGTTGCGAGCAGGGGAATAAAGTGTGGAACGGGCGAGTTAGGGTTAAAACGTGTTAACAATATGTAGTGTTTATTTTATTTTTTCTGTTTTTGAAAAACCTTGCAAAGAATAGAAAAGGATGTGGAGAGATGTGGACTACATGCACAAGTATTAGTCTGGTCAGGTTGTGTTAGTATGAGAGCTGCATGCATGCATTGAGGAGCTGCATAAGTGTTAAAACGTGTGTGTTATCTATGGATCTTGGGCAAAGCCAACAATCCCGCACGATGCGCTCCTGCACCACCACCTCGCGGCAGCCGCGCCGCGTTGGGCTTCGCTCACAGCATATCGGCGAGGTGGAGTTCTCATGGCGCCGCGGCAAGCATGACGGAGTGCGTGAACCTGCCAAGGCTCTAAGACCAAATGTTGGAGATGGCCAGGAGACACACACGCTTTGGCACCACGCACACACTGTTCCTTTTCTGTATTTCTTCTCACTTAAGCAAATAAACTGGATTACATAGGCTTAAATAGCCAGACCAACACAGCTAACACGCTCCCACTAACCCACTACCTAGCATGCATGCACACACGCCCACACTTCTGCATGTCACACACCCCGTGAAGCCGCACAGATCGGCTTGATCCGATTATCACTCCACCAGCTAGCTACACTACACGTTCTGCACTAGTAGTCTAGTACAACTAACTAGACCACTAACTCAGCCAATGCAGCCTACTCTAAAGGATCAACTCATTTTCACGTGTAAACCTCAACTAACCAGCGAAACCCGGGCAGGCTCCGGGGAGGGTGGCGGCGGGGCACCTCGCTGGGTGACGCGGCGCGCAGATCCCGGCCGCTCGCGTGAGATTTGGGGACGGCGGGCGCCGCGGAGGCTGCTCCGGGTGTACGGTGGCGTCGGCCGTCGGTGTTGGTCCCTTGCTCCGGCGCGGGCGGAGGGACGCGGCAGCGGGGTGGCGGAAGGGGCGTGGAGGCCAGATCTGGCCGGCCTAGATCGGATCCGGCGCGGCTGCGGCTGGGCGCGTCGTCAGAGGTGGTTGGCGGGGCGCGGGGAGTTCTGCGGTGGACGCGGTGGCGGGCTGCATTGGCGCGCGCGCGGTGGCGTCGTCGTGGCGGCTCGAGGCGTGCGCTGTTCGCAGCGGAGCTGGTGGCGTTGCGGGCGACTGCGGGGCGGCTGCGCCTCGCCGGAGCAGGTAAGCCGGGGCGGCTGCCCCGTCCATGGTGGAGGCACCATTCTCTCTCTCCCTCGTCGGGGGTTTGGGTGGGGAGGTGCTGTGGCTGACCGCCATGGGTCCGGCTCCCTGATCCGTTGGTGGTGGCGCTCGGGTGTGCTTCTGTGGCTGCGGCAGGGCGCCCTTGGGTGTCAGGGGACTCCTCCCTTGGCTAGTGGAGCTGCGGTGGTGGCGGTGAGCCGCAGTTTTGGATGGCGGCGTGGCTGCGCCGCATAGGTGGTTGTGCTCCGGTGCTCGTGGAGATAGGCCTCTGGCCTTCCGGGCAGTCGTGGATTGGTGGTCGGCAACGATGCTCCCTGCTCAGCTCGCTGCGCCAAGTTGCTACGGCTTCCCTTGTGTGGCTCGGCGGTGAAGGAGGTGCTCCGGACGAATGTCTTGCTCTAGCTTGGTCGGTGCCGATGTTGGCGGCGCCCTCGGGCGTCGCATTCTTTCCATAAGGCCTCATCGTGGAGTTACCTCTACCGTTGCGAGTGTCATGCGATCTCCGGGTGAAAACCCAAGCTCCGTCGGAGCGGGCGGCGCTGACACCTGTGTCGTTACCTTCTTGGAGGCACCGCCTTGGAATCCTTGACACTTGTGGGGCGGCGGGTTTTCGGCAGCTGTGCTGGGTTGCCTTCTGGCCAGGGCGGTGGATGCCAGAGCGGCGGCTTCGGACGGTGAATGTACGCTGAAGTGGCGGCCTCGGGCGGCCATGCTACGGCGGCTCTATGGGGAAGACCCGCGGCTCTGCATGGCATGGGTGGGCGACCTCGTGCTGCGAGGGTGGCGAGTTCGTCAGCCCGGTCGTGAGGTCGGGGTTTTTGCACGGTTGTCCTTTAATCAATCGTGCGGTCGGGGTTTTTGCACGGTTGTCCCTTAATCAATCGTGTGGTCGGGGTTTTTGCACGGTTGTCCCTTAGTCAATTGTGTGGTGTGTGGTTTTCGGCCTAGTTTCCCTTATAAACCGGGCCACTCTGTGCAGTTTTTGGGTCCGGTTTTTCTTATAAACTGGACCAGTTCTATTCTTCTATAATCCAATGTGGGAACTCCCCACCCTCTGAGGAGGTTTTAGTCAAAAAAAAAAGAGTCCGCGGCGGCGGCTCGAGCGGATCGACACAGTACTTGAGTGCAAGTGTGAATGCGTTTTTGGAATTAGCCATCTGTGTTAGTTGGCCGAGCTAGTGCATGTGGAGAGATGTGGCCTACATGCACAAGTATTAGTCTGGTCTGGTTGTGTTAGTATGAGAGCTGCATGTTGAAATATGAGTTGGGCCTTGGGCCCATCTAACAATTTCAGATTAATCTCTAATGACCCATGTGGGATTATATGGCACTAGGTGTGGTGAGAAGTTTAGTTCCATACCGCTAGTGCAGAAGGAGTTGGACCTCCTTATAAGGGATTCTCTTCCACATGCTATTGGAGCTTGAGAAGAGAAGTGATTCCCCCGCGCTCCTCCTCCGCCGCCCGCCGCGCCACGCCACGCGGGTTGCGGGATTGAGCCGAGCCGAGCTCACATCTATGCGCTTCTTTTTGCTGGTCAGGAACGGAGAAGGTGTTGAGTCGTACTGCAAACCATCTCAGACACCATATGATGCTAGTGTGCTGATTCGAAAGTTCGAAGGCATACCTAAAGATCAATTGAGATACTCTCAAATTATTGGTTCACTCATGTATCTAGCGAGCGTAACGAGGCCTGACATCGCGTTTGCTGTGAGCAAACTGAGTCGGTTTGTTTCCAAACCGGGTGATGTACATTGGCATGCTATTGAAAGAGTTATGCGTTATCTGAAAGGTACTATGAACTATGGACTTCACTATACCGGATACCCGTCGGTACTTGAAGGGTATAGTGATGCGAATTGGATCTCTGATGCTGATGAGATGAAGGCCACAACTAGGTATGTGTTTACTCTTGGAGGTGGTGCTGTTTCCTGGAAGTCTTGCAAGCAAACGATCTTAACGAGATCGACAATGGAAGGAGAATTAATAGCGTTAGACACATCTGGTGGTGAAGCAGAATGGCTTCGAGATCTTTTGATGGACTTGCCAGTGGTTGAGAAGCCGGTTCCGGCCATCCTTATGAACTGTGACAATCAAACAGTTATTGTCAAGGTGAAGAGTTCAAAGGACAACATGAAGTCCAACAAACACATAAGAATGAGATTGAAAGGTGTCAGAAAATTAAGAAACTCCGGAGTGATAGTGTTGGATTATATCCAAACGGCTAAGAATCGGGCAGATCCCTTTACTAAAGAGATATCACATGTTGTGATAGATAGTGCATCGAGGGAGATGGGTATGAGACCCACATGAGTTGCCATGGTAGTAACCCAACTTATGTAATCGGAGATCCCGTGAAGTAGGACCTGGGAAAACAAGCCAGTCGTGAACTAAGGAGAGTAACTTTACTAACCCACTCCGTTGGAGGTGCAATACTCTCGGAAACTGTATGGTAGGTTGACTACTATCTTAATATGTTCCAAGGCTTATATGTATAAGCAAGATGCTGTCCTACAGAGCAATCTTTGGAGGAACACACCTATATGAGCTTGACTGCTGGTCACAGTCTATGAGGTTGGGGTGATCTCTAGCAAGCTCATGAATAGGCCAGGAGTGTGACTAATATGCTCCACCCGAGGGGTCAGCCTTCGACAGTCTAGTACTAGTAAGACCTGTGGTGAAACTTCTTTACGCCAAACTGACAATTCAAGGCATAGTCCATTGTTCAGTTGTGAAGGAGTATAGCTACTTGCTCTAGGTGAAGTTTAACCTTAACCGGTCTTCACTGAAATACTGGTATATCAAAACAGTGTTTGGAACAAAGGACAAAATGGGCCCTTGAGATCTGGTGGGGGATTGTTGAAATATGAGTTGGGCCTTGGGCCCATCTAACAATTTCAGATTAATATCTAAGGGCCCATGTGGGATTATATGGCACTAGGTGTGGTGGGAAGTTTAGTCCCATACCGCTAGTGGAGAAGGAGTTGGACCTCTTTATAAGGGATTCTCTTCCACATGCTATTGGAGCTTGAGAAGAGAAGTGATTCCCACGCGCTCCTCCTCCGCCGCCCGCCTCGTCACGACGCGCCGCGGGTTGCGGGATTGAGCCGAGCCGAGCCGAGCTCACACCTATGCGCTTCTTTTTGCCGGTCAGGAACGAAGAGTCTTTGACAGATGGGGCCAAATCTGAGACGTCAGATCGTGGGCTGTCACCGACTTGGACGTGGGTTCAGCCCACGTCTCTCCACGCGGCCACGCCTATATATGTGAGGCGCTGCGAACGCTAGCCGTCACGCGAAACAGATCGCATCTGCCTCCACGCCCACGTCGTTCCATTGCTGCTGCTGTCGCCGGCGACTCCATCCCGTTCACCGCGTACATGGTTGACGGGAGAGCAGGCCTCCGAAACCCCGCCTCTCCGGATCGTGTACGGGAGAGGGGCGATTAGGTTTTTGGGGAGCGATTACGCGACTGCTCGCCACCGATCCACTGCTTCCCCTACGTCTTCGTCATCACCATGTCTCAGCCAACCGACGCCAACCGTCTCGCCGCCGACAATCTCGAGGCCGAGAAAAAGGCCGCCGAGGACGCCGCTGCTGCCACCGCCGCCGCCGCGGCCTCTGTCTGGCCTACTGGAGGGTATAACTCGTTTATCCCGCTCCTGTTTATTTCTGTGTTAGCCGTACTAGCATTATGTGTAGATGTGTCTACTGTTTGCGTAGTGCGTGCATGTCTAGATTATAATCAGTATGTCATTAATTCTGTCAATGCCATGTTTATGATTATTTCCTGGATTAAATTAATCGAAAAATTGCCTATTTACTCAACAATCCAAAAACCTAATGTCTGTAGGAATTTTTCGGCTAGTAGTTTTGCTGCTGCACTGAAACCGGATAAGTTTACCGGTACGTACTTTAAGCGTTGGCAGACCAAAACCACCTTATGGCTCACGGCTATGAACGTGTTCTGTGTCGCCGGTGTCCCTTCCACGGGAACGATTGCTCCTGAACAGGAGAAGGCATTCAGGGAGGCCACCGTCGTATTCCTCGGAGCAGTTCTGAGCGTGATCGGAGATAAGCTGGTTGACGCATATTTACATGTGCGGGTTGCCAAGGACTTGTGGGAGGCGTTCGAATCTAAATTCGGGGCCACCGATGCTGGGAGCGAGATGTATGTTATAGAGCAGTTCCACGATTACAAAATGGTCGAGAACCGTTCTGTACTGGAACAGGCTCATGAGATAATATGCATCGCTAAGGAGCTTGAGCTTCTGAAGTGCGATTTACCAGGCAAATTTGTCACGGGTTGTATAATCGCCAAGCTCCCTAATTCCTTGAGGAATTTTGCTACCACTCTGAAACATCAGAGGCGTGAATTCTCAGTAGAGAATGTCATCGGCCATCTGAGTGTTGAGCAGAACTCGAGAGCAAAAGACTCGCATGGAAAAGGGGTCGAAGGAACTTCTGTGGCCAATATAGTGCGTCAGAAGAACTTCAATTCCCACAAGCCCAAGGGAAAGAACGGTGTCCAACAGAATACCGACTTTAAGAAGAAAGGTAAGAAGACCTTCAAGAAGAACAAGAAGGGAGATGACTGCTTTACTTGTGGTTCGGAGGAACATTGGGCCAACAACTGCCCAAACAAGTACAAGAAGCCAGGGCAGGACTCCAAGTTTGCCAATATGATTGTGAGCAACAATGAAAGTGGTGCATCTGGGTACGGTAATTTATTTGCTGTATTTTCAGTTTGTCAGTCCACCGATTGGTGGGTGGACACAGGTGCAGGTGTTCATGTGTGTGCTAACATTTCATTGTTTTCTTCTTACCAGGCCACAGGTCACGGGTCCCTATTGATGGGGAATGGCGCCAGTGCTTCTGTTCATGGTGTTGGCACGGTCGATCTAAAGTTTACTTCGGGAAGGATCGTGCAGCTGAAGAACGTGCAGCATGTCCCTGCCATCAAGAAGAACCTTGTTAGTGGCTCCCTTCTGTGTAGAGAAGGGTTTAAGTTGATCTTCGAGTCTAATAAAGTAGTTGTTACGAAATATGGACTATTTGTTGGAAAGGGTTATGAATGCGGAGGAATGTTCCGCCTTTCTCTCGCTGATTTTTGTAATAAAGTCGTAAACAATATTCATTCGAGTGTTAATGAATCTGAAGTTTGGCATTCACGTCTTTGTCACATTAGTTTCGGCGTTATGACGCGGCTAGCAAAACTGAATTTAATCCCGAGTTTCACTTTAGCCAAAGGTTCTAAGTGCCTTACGTGTGTGCAAGCTAAGCAACCTCGCAAGCCTCACAAGGTTGCGGAGGAGAGACACTTGGCGCCATTAGAACTCATACATTCTGATCTTTGTGAGATGAATGGTGTGTTGACTAAAGGTGGAAAGAAATACTTCATGACTTTGATAGATGATTCCACTAGATATTGCTATGTGTATCTGTTAAATACTAAAGATGAGGCTCTACACTACTTTAAAATCTATAAGGCAGAAGTTGAGAATCAACTTGAAAAGAAAATTAAACGAGTCCGGTCAGATCGTGGTGGAGAGTACTTCTCAAGTGAGTTTGATTCTTTTTGTGCGGAACACGGTATTATTCATGAGAGGACTCCTCCCTATTCGCCCCAGTCAAACGGGGTTGCCGAGCGGAAAAACCGTACTCTAACTGATTTGGTTAATGCCATGTTAGATACATCGGGTTTATCCAAGGCATGGTGGGGGGAGGCTATATTGACATTATGTCATGTCCTGAATAAAGTTCCGACAAAGGATAATGAGATCACTCCCTATGAGAAATGGGCGAAAGAGAAGGACAATACTCTCGTACTTGCGTACTTGGGGCTGTTTGGCGAAAGTCAATGTGCCGATCCCCAAAAAGCGTAAGCTTGGACCAAAGACCGTGTACTGCGTTAATTTGGGCTACGCTAAGAATAGCGTTGGCTATAGATTTCTAGTAGTGACATCTGAGGTACCTGACCAGAAGGTCGGTACAATTATGGAGTCTAAGGATGCTACATTCTTTGAGGATATTTTTCCTATGAGAGATATGCAAAGCACTTCTAGACAGGAATCTGAGGAGACTCCTGAACCTGCCATTCCGATGGAATATTATGAACAAACACATGATGAAAATCCTGAGGAGGATGACGAGGAAGCCCTTGGTAGGGGCAAGAGACAAAGGACTGTAAAGACCTTTGGTGATGATTTCCTTGTGTACCTCGTGGATGATACTCCCACTTCTATTTCAGAAGCTTATGCATCTCCAGAAGCTGACTACTGGAAGGATACGGTCCGTAGCGAGATGGATTCCATCATGGCTAACGGGACTTGGGAGATTACTGAACGTCCCTATGGTTGCAAACCATTGGGATGTAAGTGGGTGTTCAAAAAGAAGCTTAGGCCCGACGGTACGATTGAAAAGTACAAGGCTAGACTTGTGGCCAAGGGCTATGCCCAGAAAGAAGAAGAAGATTTTCTCGATACTTATTCACCTGTGGCCAGACTGACCACCATTCGAGTATTACTCTCGTTGGCGGTCTCGCATGGTCTTCTCATCCACCAAATGGATGTTAAGGTGGCTTTCCTGAACGGAGAGCTAAAGGAGGAAATCTACATGCAACAGCCTGATGGCTTTGTGATAGATGGTCATGAAGGAAAGGTGTGTAAGTTGTTGAAATCTTTATATGGTCTGAGACAAGCACCTAAGCAATGGCATGAGAAATTTAATGAAACTTTGACATCTGTTGGCTTATTTGTTAATGAAGCTGACACATGTGTATACTATCGCTATGGTGGGGGCGAAGGAGTTATACTGTGCTTGTATGTTGATGACATACTGATATTTGGAACTAGCCTCAAAGTGATTGAGGAAGTTAAGTCCTTTTTATCTCTGAACTTTGAGATGAAGGACCTTGGAGTGGCTGATGTTATCTTAAACATCAAGCTATTGAGAGATGATGAGGGTGGGATTACACTTCTGCAATCCCATTATGTAGAGAAGGTGTTGAGTCGTTTTGGATATTTGGACTGCAAACCATCTCAGACACCATATGATCCTAGTGTGCTGATTCGAAAGTTCGAAGGCATACCTAAAGATCAATTGAGATACTCTCAAATTATTGGTTTACTCATGTATCTAGCGAGCGCAACGAGGCCTGACATCGCGTTTGCTGTGAGCAAACTGAGCCGGTTTGTTTCCAAACCGGGTGATGTACATTGGCATGCTATTGAAAGAGTTATGCGTTATCTGAAAGGTACTATGAACTATGGACTTCACTATACCGGATACCCGTCGGTACTTGAAAGGTATAGTGATGCGAATTGGATCTCTGATGCTGATGAGATGAAGGCCACAACTGGGTATGTGTTTATTCTTGGAGGTGGTGCTGTTTCCTGGAAGTCTTGAAAGCAAACGATCTTAACGAGATCGACAATGGAAGCAGAATTAACAGCGTTAGACACATTTGGTGGCGAAGCAGAATGACTTCGAGATCTTTTGATGGACTTGCCAGTGGTTGAGAAGCCGGTTCCGGCCATCCTTATGAACTGTGACAATCAAACAGTTATTGTCAAGGTGAAGAGTTTAAATTACAACATGAAGTCCAACAAACACATAAGAATGAGATTGAAAGGTGTCAGAAAATTAAGAAACTCCGGATTGATAGCGTTGGATTATATCCAGACGGCTAACAATCTGGCAGATCCCTTTACTAAAGGGCTATCATGTGTTGTGATAGATAGTGCATCGAGGGAGATGGGTATGAGACCCACATGAGTTGCCATGGTAGTAACCCAACCTATGTGATCGGAGATCCCGTGAAGTAGGACCTGGAAAAACAAGCCAGTGGTGAACTGAGGAGAGTAACTTTACTAACTCACTCCGTTGGAGATGCAATACTCTCGGAAACTGTATGGTAGGTTAACTACTGTCTTAATATGTTCCAAGGCTTATATGTATAAGCAAGATGCTATCCTACAGAGCAATCTTTGGAGGAACACACCTATATGAGCCCGACTGCTGGTCACAGTCTATGAGGTTGGGGTGATCTCTAGCAAGCTCATGAATAGGCCAGGAGTGTGACTAATATGCTCCACCCGAGGGGTCAGCCTTCGGCAGTCTAGTACTAGTAAGACCTGTGGTGAAACCTTTTTACGCCAAACTGACAATTCAAGGCATAGTCCATTGTTCAGTTGTGAAGGAGTATAGCTACTTGCTCTAGATGAAAGTTTAACCTTAACCGGTCTTCGCTGAAATACTGGTATATCAAAACAGTATTTGGAAAAAAAGGACAAAATGGCCCCTTAAGATCTGGTGGGGGATTGTTGAAATATGAGTTGGGCCTTGGGCCCATCTAACAATTTCAGATTAATCTCTAAGGGCCCATGTGGGATTATATGGCACTATGTGTGGTGGGAAGTTTAGTCCCATACCGCTAGTGGAGAAGGAGTTGGACCTCCTTATAAGGGATTCTCTTCCACATGCTATTGAAGCTTGAGAAGAGAAGTGATTTCCGCGCGCTCCTCCTACGCCGCCCGCCTCGCCACGCCACGCGGGTTGCGGGATTGAGCCGAGCCGAGGTCACACCTATACGTTTCTTTTTTCCGGTCAGGAACGGAGAGTCTTTGACAGATGGGGCCACGATCTGAGACGTCAGATCGTGGGCTGTCACCGACTTGGACGTGGGTTCAGCCCACGTCTCTCCACGCGGTCGCGCCTATATATGTGAGGCGCTGCGAACCCTAGCCGTCACGCGAAACAGATCGCATCTGCCTCCACGCCCACGTCGTTCCATTGCTGCTGCTGCCGCCGGCGACTCCATCCCGTTCACCGCGTACACGGTTGAGGGGAGAGCAGGCCTCCGAAACCCCGCCTGTCCGGATCCTGTACGGGAGAGGGGAGATTAGGTTTTTGGGGAGCGATTACGCGACTGCTCGCCACCGATCCACTGCTTGCCCTATGTCTTCGTCATCACCATGTCTCAGCCAACCGACGCCGACCGTCTCGCCGCCGACAAGCTCGAGGCCGAGAAAAAGGCCGCCGAGGACGCCACTGCTGCCACCGCCGCCGCCGCAGCCTCTGCCTGGCCTACTAGAGGGTATAACTCGTTTATCCCGCTCCTGTTTATTTCTGTGTTAGCCATACTAGCATTATGTGTAGATGTGTCTACTGTTTGCGTAGTACGTGCATGTCTAGATCGTAATCAGTATGTCACTAATTCTGTCAATGCCATGTTCATGATTATTTCCTGGATTAAATTAATCGAAAAATTACCTATTTACTCAACACTGCATGCATACATTGAGGAGCTGCATAAGTGTTAAAACGTGTGTGTTATCTATGGATCGTGGGCAAAGCCAACAATCCCGCACGATGCGCTCGTGCACCACCACGGTTGGGCTTCGCTCACAGCGTATCGGCGAGGTGGAGTTCTCATGGAGCCGCAGCGAGCATGACGGAGTGCGTGAACCGGCCAAGACTCTGAGACCAAATGTTGGAGATGGCCAGGAGACACACAAGCTCAAGGTAGAAGAAGAAACACACACGCTTTGGCACCACGCACACACTGTGCCTTTTCTGTATTTCTTCTCACTTAAGCAAATAAACTGGATTACATAGGCTTAAATAACCAGACCAACACAGCTAACACGCTCCCACTAACCCACTACCTAGCATGCATGCACACACGCCCACACTTCTGCATGTCACACACCCGGTGAAGCCGCACAGATCTGCTCGCTCGCGCACTCGCCTGTGTGCTGCTGATCTGGCCGCTACGCCATGTCGCCGAGCATGTAAACATTAGCACCTAGCTCACTACTAATGCAAGTCTACGGCAACAATGCCATGCAATACAAAATAAACATGAGACTAGAACCATACAACAAGGTTTTTTTTTTAGAGAAAAAACCATACAACTAGGTTAACTCCAACAGTGAGTGAGTAAATTGCAAAAAACCATCACAATTGGGTCGAAGTTTTCAATGCTTCAGGAAAAAACCACCAGAAAACATGCATTTTGGTGGGTGTTTGATGACTTTTGCACAATTGTGGTGGTTTTTTGCAATTTACTCACAGTGAGTCGATCCGGCCGGCCTGGGCGGCGAGCAGGCCATGGTGTCCACGGACGACTCCCAGTCCCAGCTGAGCTTCATACCTCCGCCGTCGTGGTGTGCCGGCACGTACTCCTCCAGCGCGGCCAGCAGCTCGCTGGGCGTGTGCGCCGCGACGATGATTTGCCGCGCGACCAGCGCAATGAACCCCTCCTCCACCGCCCGGTCGATGAAGGCCAGCAGCGAGTCGTAGTACCCCTCCACGTTCAGCAGGCCTACCGGCTTGTCGTGGATGCCGAGCTGCGCCCAGGTGATGACCTCGAGCAGCTCCTCCAGCGTCCCGTAGCCGCCGGGGAGCGCCACGAAGGCGTCGGCGCGGCGGGCCATCTCGGCCTTGCGCTGGTGCATCCCCGACACCGCCTTCACCTCCTCGCCGCCGGGCGTCTCGCCGATCAGCTCCCGCGGGAGCACCGACCGGGGTACCACGCCCGTCACGCGGCCGCCTCCGCCGTGCACCGTGCGGGACACCAGGCCCATGAGACCCACGCCGCCGCCGCCGTAAACGAGGTCGATGCCCCGTTCCACCAGCTGCTGCCCCAGCTGCACGGCGGCAAGCTGGTACGCCGGCTTCCTCCCCAGGCTGCTCCCGCAGAACACGCACACCCGCCTGAACCGCGACCCCGCCTTCTTGTTGCTGTTGCTCGCCGGCGCCGGCTTTCGCATAGCCAGCGCCGCCGTCATCGACGTCGGTGCCTCCTTTTCCGTGTCCCTATACATCGCCTCGACCGATCGTCTGGTAGAATCTAGGTAGTTTGTAGCTGAGCTTGGCCGGAAGGGAAGGGAAGCAAAAGGTAGCTATGGTGCGCTGCGTATATATAGGCTGGTCCTGCTTGGTCGTCTTAAAGCTGCTTGGATGGATGGAGATGTGATGTGATTGAGCTGACTAATTAAGCTGTCTTGTCAATCTCTCCGCCTTCTTCTCCCTTCGATTTGTAGTACTAGTATTTGATTAATCTTCATGATTAATTAGTTAATCATTTCTGTTGTTCATATATCAATGCAAGAATAGTAACGAATGAATAATAGTAACATAGAGTAGTATCTACCTGTCCACCTAAAGTTAGTCCACACGGACACGGGGAGCTAGATAAATACATACACATGCATTTGTGCTCGTGCAATTAAGACTCTTAGGTGGCAGACGCTGATAGGTGGTCCCCACCTGTCCACTTGTACTCAGCTGATACTACTTTTTCGATAAATGGTGGATTTTATTGACTCAAAATGAAGAAGATGATACAAACAAGAGTATACATCCGGCCTCTACATGACTAGGATGCAGACATCCAACACCAACGCACACACATAAAGAATCACACCGGCAAAGAGCAAAGTCATATAAAACCGAACATCTGCCTAGGTGTAGGAAAAAGAATGAAAAAAAAAAATCCGAAGCGATCAAAACAACCATCGACGAACTACAACAACGATCATCTTCACTAACCATCTCTTGACATCATAAAGACAACGAGAAAGGTTCTCCAGCATCAACGCCTCCAAGAAGGGAACGGCGCTCAAGCGCTGCCTTCACCGGATCCAACCACCAAAGGTCAAATCCTAGGTTTTCACCCTGAAGATAAAGTCCGAGCAAATCCAAGCACTGCCTTCAACAAGGTAACGATGCAAAAACACCATCATTGCCAGGTATAACCAACTAGGGTGAGACTTAGAGTTTTCACCCCGGAGTTCGAGACCGGGTACTGGAGAAGCACCGCCAAATCGAAGTCATCATGTGCTATCGCGATCACTTTCCGCGTTCCCAACAGCTACATCCATAGCACGGTCTTGACGTGAGATGCCACGCAAGTGAAGACCATGCCCGCGCACTAGCAGGCAGTCAATGCGGAACAAGTGCCAGTCGCCACCAAAGGCTCGGAACGACGAAGGTCGCCCTCGCACATGCGACGAAGATTGGCGAGAGAGGAATGTCACCGAGTACCGCCAAAATCCCAATTCGGGACACTCCGGCAATCCTGCACCATCCTCATGCTGCGTCGTCCTCGTCTGTGGTGGCAGAATTGGTCGGCAAAACATACTCGCCGTTGCCGCCGGATCTGAAGGTCCAAGATCCTCCAGGCTCCAGCCCGTTGTGACAATTGCCTAGCAGCACAGGACCACGTCACCATCCGCGCACCCGAGCGGAGGACCACCTCGTTGGGACGCAGAAGGTCGCCGCTGTAGTCCGCGTACCTGCAGATGGGATCACGGCCACCGACGCCTCCCCACCAGAGACCGCCAACTCGGCCGAAAACACCACCGCCACCGTTGCACAGCCATACTCTCTGCCTCAATTCATCGCTCGTAGATCGCATCTCATCGTTGAAGGCTACCGGAGCAGAGATCTCCCCGCCGTCGCCTTCATCGACAGTGTCGGGACTTAGCCCGGTCACTGGTCTCTAGCAGCGGCGAGGGGAAGGGTGGACGGGGAGATAGGAGGCAGCGGCTGTGGGGAAGGGAGTGTTGGAATTATGTGTCCCGCAACAATATTCAAATTACTTGGAATTGTTAATATCCGGAATAAGTCATTGTGGAATTATACATGTATTTATACATGGAATTACTTTACTTGTTTAGCATGGAATTATTACTTGCTGAATTGTATTTAAGTATTTTATATGCTTAAGGAAGCTGGTTGATTATTGATGGAATACAATATACTATGTATATTGGAAAGACTACCCGGGTACACTGATAATTGGATGGAACTAGATCGATGGTTAGATTATAGCCCTGACTATGATCTACATAATTAATCATTTAGATTAATTATGGCGCACAACTCACATGTGCGTGTCCTGGGACGTAACAGATAGTGTTCAATTAAAGGTGGATTATATTGTGGTTGTTAATTGCACCTGGACTCTATTTGGAAACAAGTTGGTTTAAACTTGGAAGCTTATCTGCATACAGATCAGGACTCTGAAACTAGCAGTATAAGTAGGTCCCACCCTCTAGCCTCAATTTGCATTGTGAGAGGCACCACCCATAAGGCAGAGGAATAGAGGGTAGGCCTAAACCCTAAATTTCTAACAGGGAGGAGCCGGCAGCTGTGGGGAAGGAGGAGAGGCGGCAGTCGTCCTCTAGTGCCTCAGCTCGAAACTACTCTGCATACGATATTTGATGATACGACGCTCGTACGATAAAAAATCCAATGATGTGTCTTCTCCTCCATCCAAAGGAGTTGATGGAGGGCAGGTTTCAACCGTCGTACAAAAATCGGACACAGATGTGTCGTACGTATAGCCACTGACATCACTCATATCAGCTCGTGGATGAACCGATCATTCCATTAAATCCACGGCATGGACCGATTATTTATGTACTCCTATTCCCCCCTCAACTTCTTAATTTTCTACTCTAAAAAAAAACTTCTTAATTTTCTGTTTTTGTTTTTATTTTTATGAAAAGTAGTCGGCGTCCATTTGCCGAAGCACCCGCAGCAGTTTTATTTTTATTACAGAACATTACAACTAGCAGGGCATTAATTAAAATATGCATCTCGATCCATTCCGCAGCAAGGTGGCATGGGTCGTCAAGTTGTTTTTTTTTTCAAAAGGAGAAAACTTCCAATCTATTCATCTTCAATCATGACAGTAAAACGAACATCAGAAATAATAAAAATTACATCGATATCCGTAGACCACCTAGCGACGACTACAAGCACTGAAGCGAGCCGAAAGCGCGCTGCCGTCATCGCCCCTTCCTCGCCGGAGCCGGGCAAAACTTGTTGTAGTAGACAGTCGGGAAGTCGTCATGCTAAGGCCCTGTAGGACCAGCGTACCAGAACAGTAGCCACCGCCGTTAAAGAGTAGCGTAGATCGGAAGGATACAATCTAAAGACACACGAACATAGACGAACTACGACCAGATCCGAGCAAATCCACCAAGGATAGATCCGCCGGAGACACACCTCCACACGCCCACCGACGATGCTAGACGTACCATCGGGACGGGGCCTAGGCCGGGAAAACATTATTCCATCTTCAGGAAGCCGCCGCCGTCTCGTCTTCTTGAGCAAGATACAAACCCTAACAAAACTCGAAGGAACATCGAAAAACGGAGCCCTCCAACCGGCAAGGGCCAGGATCCACCGCGCCACCGTGGCCCTAAAGCCACTGGAGACGAGACAGACCGCCGGCGGGAGGCAAGGGAACCCTAATCTTTTCTTGTGGACGAGGCAGCTGCGTTTTCTCTTGCTGGAATCTAATCATGCTAAACAGAGTACAGATTGTAGCAACACAACAGTGTTGCTTAAAAGTTGCAACCGGCTGTGAAACACGCATCTTTGCCATGGGAGTAAATTGCGCAAAAAAAAAAAAACCCACACATTTACGGATATATATTACCACATAACCACCATCTTTGTTTTTTCACACATAACGACCACTTTTGGGGTTCGGTCATGACACACAACATTGCTTCGCGGCTGAGCGTGTTTTGACAGCGAATTTGATTACCGGTCGTTGATGTGGCATGCCTGTCTGCTCAATATGCTAAGGTGGACATGGGTCCTACCTGTCAGCTTGACAAATCAATGAACCTGAAAAACAAAATCAGAGGAAGGGGAAAGCGCAGCGACTGCATGTGCTCGGCTAAACCTCGTCGCTGCTGCTGCTCTCCCACGGCACCGTTGCGCACTTCGGCATGCTCAAACCGCTCAACAGCTGCCTCCAGCGTCGTGCGCACCACGGGGCCACGCCCATCAGTGGCATCTCGAGGATGGCCCCATGCGGCAAGCCCATCACCCGCCTCCACCTTGTGCAGGGACGTGATGATGCCGGCCTCGTACATCTTTCCTTTCAAGTCCGGCATCGTGTTCGACGGGATGTTACCCCACGCCATGGCGATCGGGTGGAGGTGGAGGTTCTTGCCCAAGTGCTAGTTCTTGAGGTCGCAGCCGCGTAGCAGCACCGACATGAGGAGCGAGCCGCACGCTACGACAGTCACCTTGACGCACACATCTAGCTTCCTCGTGATCGCCCGGTTGGACCTTGTTCTCGAACCCCTCCTCCTTGCAAATCGACGAGACGCCAAGCCGTCTGAACACCGTGTCCATCGCGGCGGTGTGCACCAGTCTTTTTTTTTCTGAAAAAAGAAGGATCTACCCCTGACCTCTACATAAGTTGATGCTCACAGCATTATATTATTTATTATTCAATAATGCCAGTCAAAGCCAAAGATCGATGTCGAAAACATCGTCTTACAAAAAGCAAAAGAAAAACCCAAGGCCATCCAAAAAAGGAACGACCTCACAGCAGCATCTCCACAAACCTACCACAAACCCTAAGACATTTGACCGAACAACGAAAAGATGCTACTCCCAGACAAAGCTTCCAAGAAGGGATCGTCGCACGTCAGCCGATGTCGACGGGTCCAACCAAAGGTCCAACGTGGCATATTCATCGCTGATGTCGAGCTTTGAGCCAACACCTTCAACAAGGATATGACACACGTCCGTCGACATTGCCTGATCTAGCCGGAGAGGCGAGACCATGGGTTTTCACCAGGAGTACATGCATACTTGTCGTCAAAACTGTCACAGTCAGCAACTATCAGATCCTAGCTCTGAGAGAGCTCGAGGCCCACCCACACCACAGGAGGAAGCGCTGGAAGAAGAAGAGGACTTCACCTCCCCACTTCCAAACTCTGCCGCACCTCCAGTTGATCCCTGTCATTGGGAGAGGGAGGGACACTTGGACCTTAGGTGATGACCGGATCTGGCCGCCGCTGCAGCCATCACAGATCCGCCGATCACGTCCCCAGGGCCGCCGCCCTAGCGTTCTCCACCGCGACCCCCATCGGTGGGGTCACGACGGCGCCAACGTGGCCACCACCATCGCCCACGATGCACAGCCGTGAGGCTGCATGCACAGGGCCAAGTCGCAGCCACGACCGAGGCCAGATCAACGCATCGCTGCATAGATCCGGCCCTCGCGCTGTCAAACCATGCACCTCCTCCGCCACCCACTTCATGATAAGGCCATATGATCAGGGCTCTTTCTACTTCTCGGTGCGCCGAGGCGGCCTCCTACTCCGGCGGGGCTAATGCGCGCATTGTGCTCGACTTTTTGCCGCTAAGAATAGGTGCCGCACGTGGGAGCCGAAACACGTCTGGGCGGAGGTGGGTCATAATAGGAGACAGAGGCCGAGGCAGGGGCGGTCGCTGGCGGCAAGCGGAGGTAGTGCTCTGGCCGGAGCCCTACAGGTTGAGAGGGAGAGATACAGGGCAAAAGGGGAGGAAGGAGAAGTGTAGATGGTAGGTGGGGTCCACATGTTGACATAGAACATGGTCAACAGGGGCTCGCATGGCACCCTGAGTTGCCACGTCAGCCTTACAACCGAGACCCACCGGTCAGGATCGATGTTAAAACGAGCGCAACCTTCACTACTGGAATTTTCATATGCGCCGGGTGTTCAGTTCTTCGCCGAGCGCCAAAGCACGGGCACTCGGCAAACGCAAAGACGCCGAGAGGAACACTCGGCAACTATGGCTTCACGGCGACTAGCTAACGTTGCCGACATGGAATCACGGCGAACAAACAACGTTCGGCAAACGTCACAGACGGCGAGAGCTCCTCACGGCAAAGAGAAGCAACGTGGCAAGCCCCATCGCAACTGACGGCGCCGTCACTTTCTGTTACGTATACCGAGCGCCACCGTGGAACACTCGGTAAAAAACAGGTAACAGAAACATTCAAACCTGACATGTGGTCCCGCTGGACCCAGTTATCAGTAAAATTTTCTTATTATTTGTTAATTTTTTTAAAAAGAATTATATGGTGCGCTATCTTTACCGAGAGCTGCCTCATATCACTCGGCATAAGTCCGTTGACTGAAACCTGACCTGTGGGCCCAGGAGCCCCACATGGCAGTTGAGGCTTTACCGAGTGTTAGTGCCCTCGGTAAATAGTGGCACTACTGGAATAGTCAAAGTGCTCAGGTGACCACTTTTCCGAGAGGGGCCCTCAGAAAAGAGTGGCACTACAGTAGCTAAAGTGCTCAGGCGACCCCTTTTCCGAGAGGTGCCCTCGGAAAAGTGTGTGTTTCCGAGTGTGGCTCTCGGAAATATGTCCCATTGCTTCTGTTGTGAATCTGTTTCTTATCTAATCCCTGCAACTGAAAACAACTAGTGCATTTTCGTCTATATATTCAGTGTAGAAAATGTTCACATAAGCATAACTCACATAGGACAATGTTTCACATAAGCAACACATCACACACATAGGCATAATTTAAAGTAGTTCACATAAGCATAACTCTTCACATAGGCCAATGTTTCATACAGTACACATCACACACAAGTTAACTTATGGATGTTCACTACTTGCAAAACACATGCACATCACATAGACGTTCAGATCTTCATATGCCGCCTTGAGGAGGAGGAGGGGCATCATTTCATCGGGTTAAGCTTATGGAGGAGGAGGAGGAGGAGGGGGGGCATCATTTCCACCGCCTTGAGATTGCATAAGAGCCTATAAGAGTAGAGTAACGTGAGCATTGTACGTCGCTATATAATGAATGTTCTACCTCTAGTTTAGAGAATGTTCTACCTGTAGTTGTTTCTCGAGCAGCAGCTTGAACCTTTCATTCTTTTCTGCTCGTTCCTTCTCTCTGCTCTCCTGCTCAGCCTGCCACCTTTGCTCCTCCTCAGCAGCCCGCTGGTCCATTAAAGCCTGTAATATGGCATTAGGCTCATATAGGTTGCAAGGGTGCTATTTTGAGGCATGGACATAAATGAATGGTTATGATGCTAACCTTGAGACGCGCGATCTCACATGACGCGGCGGTTGGGCGACTCCGTATGGACGGAGTTGAGCTTGTGCTCGACGCGCGTATCTCGTGGAGCTTGCGATGCGAGGAGGTGGCGATCGCCCCGTTGCAGAGGAGGAGGCGGTCATGGCCCTTCCCCTCGCCAGCAATGATGAGCAGCTCAGGATCAAGGGGCTTGGACGTAGGTTCGGCGTCTTGCCGGTGCACCTCCTGGAAGACCTCTTTGAAGGTCCCGTACTTCTCCTCCGCCGACAGCTCCGCCTCCTGCAAAAGTAACCATGAAGCTTAATGAACGGAGATGCACCGTGCGAAAAAGTTAACTTTTTAATCCACATACCATGTGTTGCTTCAGAGTGGTTAGGTTCCGGCTCCCCTGGACATGTGCCGGGCCTGACATTTTGGCGCGATCGTTTCCCTTCTCCACATGTTGCGCCTGCCATGCCGGGTCACACCACATGTCAATCAGGGCCTCCCAACAATCCTCCTTCATCCAGGGTTCCCTCACCTAGTCAGACAAAATCGAATCATTGACTTACAAGAGGCGGATGAATCAAAGTACTAGCAACCAATGGTGTCACTTACCACCGACAAGTATTCTTCTCTGTCCAAGTTGGTCCGGCAAGCAGACTTCCTCGTCATCTTAAGCCCCTTGTCATCAACCGGCCGACACTGCATCACGGCTTTGTACCGCAGCGTGTGCTTGGCGTCGGAGAGTATCTTCCGGGCTGATTTCACGAGGGCTTTTGTCGCCTTCTCTTTCTCACCATCCACGCAAGAAAATGCTTCCTACAAGAAAGCATATGGCAGTTAATTACAAGAATTCAGATATGGAAATATGTAGTGGCGAAGATACTTACATAAAAACCGTCGATGACCCGGGTGGCCATGGTGACATCGTGCTCATCCTTGGTGTGCTGGTAGTGCTCCCAAGTGAAAGCTAGCGACGGCGGTTGGTCGTCACCCGGCTTGGCCAACCCGGGGAAGTACTTCCTCAAGAGGGAGCCAATGATGTGGTTCGGCAATCGCGCCCCCTTAGGTTTGGCAGGGACAAATTCCCACTGACTGCATGATGACAAACACAAGCATATGTGAGTGAAAAATCTGTGATATCCAAAGTAATTTGCAAATCAAATGCTTACCAATCTCCCCTCGGTGTAATGACAGGACGGTCGCCGGCAGCCGTTCGTTCCGGGACCTTCCCCGGACCACGCCCGGATTTCTTCTTCTTGGAAGTGTTGCTCGAGGTAGACCCCGAGCCGTCCGAGGCCACGATGTCGCCCGACTTGGTAGCGAGCGGATCCGGTACATCAAAGTCCACTCCGACATCGTCATCCGATGTCGACTCCTCGTCGGTATCGAGCTGAAGGGAGCCGGACGACTCGGTCCTGCCAGAGTTGCTGACGTGGGTCGCCCTACCGCTCAAGACTCTCCGGTACTTACTAGAGCCCCCCTCAGAATCTGAAAACAAAATAAAATATATTAGTAACTAAAACAGAGATGAAAATAAAACAAAATACAATTATAAATAATACAACAGAGCATTAATTTACTGGTTGAATGGTTAGCCGCTATCTAATAATATAAAAAACTAAAACAGGAGCATTAGACTAGCATAACACTATTGGCTAGTTAGGGCATACAATAAACTGATGAAGCATGCCATCCAAAGAAAGAAGATTGTTAGTGAGTTGTCAAGACACAATTGAGTTGAATATCAGCAGCTCAATTGAGTTAGTGAGTTGTCAAGGCACAATTGAGTTTAATATCAGCAGCTCACACTAAATCTACTACCCAACTTAGCATTACGGTCCTTCAAATTTCCCTAAGCAAAATTTATCTAATGTCAATTTCAATACAAGTTTAGGTCCCTGGTTCCCTAAGGAAAATTTTGGTTCCATTGCTAATCTAAATTTATCTAATGTCAAGTTGAATAGCAGCAGCTCACACTAATGACATTTTGAATTAATATACCTAATTTTTAGATAAAAGGGGGTGGAAACCCCCCGTCCTATTTTTATTAATAAAACCAGAGAGAAAACAAAACACGAACCCGCGCATGTCCAGCATGTTCAGTGACCAAAATTCAGTAAACTGAAACTAAAAACTACAGACTACAGACCCACAAAGAGACTGCAGAAACTACCAAACACTGCATTACAGGCAGTTTACATGAAATTCATTACAAAACCAAGTAGCACACTACCCCTGATCCTTTCTTTGTCTCCTCCTATCCCATTTTCTTTTACCTTAATATACCTAATCAGATGTTACTTAATCAAAAATAACCTAAGAAAATTTACCTAATCTAAATTTTGAAGTTACAGGACTAATTACTTGACCAAAATTTACCTAAGCACAATACAATCATGATGAAACAGATGAAAAACGAAATGTGTTGAGGGGGAGAGGGCGCCGGCCGGAGGGGAGAGAGATGGGGTTGAGAGGTGGGGTGGGGGGCAGTGGGGTGGGAGGGGGTGCTTGGGGGTGGGAGAGGAGGGCAGGGGAGTACCTGAGCGCATGTCGAGCTGCCGCGCCACCGGTGGCGCTCCGCGGCGGCCGCCGTTCTTGCGCTACAAAGAAGAACCGCCACGCCCGCGCCGGCCATGAAGAGGACGACGGCAGTGGAAGAGGCGGCGGTGGCGGCAGCTGGTGGCGTTGGCGGCGGCGGCGGCGGCAGTTGGTGCCGGTGGCAGTGGCGGCATCGGCAGATGGTGGTGG
Source organism: Elymus sibiricus (assembly GCA_039707655.1). Classification (NCBI taxonomy): domain Eukaryota; kingdom Viridiplantae; phylum Streptophyta; class Magnoliopsida; order Poales; family Poaceae; genus Elymus; species Elymus sibiricus. The sequence continues at coordinate 515,946,941 of CM077672.1, read as the reverse complement.
TGGCGATTTCGGCTGCGGCGCAGATAAGCAGAAAAACAGAGAGCCGAACAGAGAGAGAGAGAAAGAAAGGGGAATGGTTAAGATCTAGGCTTAGGTCCTTTACCGAGAGGCCCTCTCAGAAAAGGTGGGCATTACCGAGAGCCGCATATCAACGCTCGGTAACAGTTGCACCACTTATTTATTTTCCTTCCTTTTGTGTTTTTTTTTGCACTCTCTTTTTGTGTCTGATACTTCATGTCTTTTTATGGCTAAAGTTTCAAAATTCCATCACTTTTAGTGACTTATGTTTCGGGCTAGATTTTTTTCAAATCCCAACTTCTAAGCACTGTAAAGTAAAAAACATGAGAACGGGGACCTTCCATACAACGGAGAAGCATGCATTCACCGTGGCCTACCCCCTCTCGGTGCCGGTCAATGCCGTAGACCGCCCGGGCCACCGGATGGGTGCTCGATCTCGAAACCGCCCAAGGGGGGGGGGGCGGGGGCGGGAACCACCCGTACATGCGTGTGGGCCGTGCATATGCATGAAAGGGTGGTGTGGTGTTTGAATACCCAATGCACATCCTTGACGTGGCAGATGCCTCAAAAGCTGCACATACGGACGGGAACGTCGAGGACCGGGTGCGTTCGTCCCCGAGATCGAGCCGACGGTGGACGATCCTGCGACGGAACGGGCTTAGACTTGGCCTGGCATCTCACGATGACCCGCTGTAACACGGAGAAGCATGTATTCACCGTGGCCTACCCCATCTCGGTCCCGGTCAACGCCCTAGACCGCCGGGGCCACCGGACGGGTGCCACACTACGGAGACGCGTATTGACTCTTCAGACAAGCCACCACACTCTTCCAGACATGTATGAGGGCTCAACGCAAGATTTGGTGACATAGCTACCCCCCCCGAAGGCCCCCGACCACACTCGTAGACATGCGAAGAACAATCCTCAGAAAATCGTACGATGCCAGAATTTCTCGAGAGCTGGCACGGTATCATCACATCGCCCCTCTAGGGTGTGGTAAAAATTTGGGCGCGTTTCGAGTAAGCCTCCCCTGAGGCCGCTTCTAAACCGCACCATCTCCGAGCTAGTCTCTGGGTACCGAGAGGGGACGTGTCCGGTTTGTGTAGGAAGCGCGGGTCCTGTTGCTCCGTTGGCCCCGAAACATCCCGTGCTCTCAAAGGAGGCCATCGCATGACACGTGCCACGCCCCCTCATTTTTCGGACCCGCGTGCAATATTTGAGACATTTATTCCTCTGCTAGGGTTTCATTGCCGGTAATTGCAGATCTGCAAGGCGGCACATGAAATAATGCCCGGAAGCGGCGTTGAAAATCCTTTGTGATGTCCTTGCGGCATGCGTAGGCCTTGTGCAGACGAGGGAGGGGCAGGCCCTACCACCGGGGGGCGAAAGTACCTCGGTGGCATGCCTGATGCAACTGTTTAAATCCTCGGAAAACAAAGTGTAACTATAATGGTAACGTGGTTGGCCAATCATGTAAGAAAACAAAGGAGATGAAAACAACAACAAAAAAGAATAACACATATTACCGAGCACGGCTACCACGGGGAAGATACAAGATCTAGGTTTAGGTCCTTTACCGAGAGGTCCTCTCGGAAAAGGTGGGCATTACCGAGAGCCGCATATCGACGCTCGGTAACAGTTGCACCACTTCTTTATTTTCCTTCCTTTTGTGTTTTTTTTGCACTCTCTTTTTGTGTCTGATACTTCATGTCTTTTTATGGCTAAAGTTTCAAAATTCCATCACTTTTAGTGACTTATGTTTCGGGCTAGATTTTTTTGAAATCCCAACTTCTAAGCACTGTAAAGTAAAAAACATGAGAACGGGGACCTTCCATAACACGGAGAAGAATGCATTCACCGTGGCCTACCCCCTCTCAGTGCCGGTCAATGCCGTAGACCGTCCGGGCCACCGGATGGGTGCTCGATCTGGAAACCGCCCGGGGGGGGCGGGGGTGGGAACCACCCGTACATGCGTGTGGGCCGTGCTTATGCATGAAAGGGTGGTGTCGTTTTTGAATACCCAACGCACATCCTTGACGTGGCAGATGCCTCAAAAATCGCACATACGGACGGGAACCTTGAGGACCGGGTGCGTTCATCCCCAAGATCGAGCCGACGGTGGACGATCCTGCGACGGAACGGGCTTAAACTTGGCCTGGCATCTCACGATGACCCGCCGTAACACGGAGAAGCAGGTATTCACCATGTCCTACCCCATCTCGGTGCCGGTCAACGCCCTAGACCGCCGGGGCCACCGGATGGGTGCCACACTACGGAGACGCGTATTGACTCTTCAGACAAGCCACCACACTCTTCCAGACATGTATGAGGGCTCAACGCAAGATTTGGTGACATAGCTACCCCCCGAAGGCCCCCGACCACACTCGTAGACATGCGAAGAACAATCCTCGGAAAATCATACGATACCGAAATTTCCCGAGAGCTGGCACGGTGTCATCACATGGCCTCTCTAGGGTGTGGGAAAATTTTGGGCACGTTTCGAGTAAGCCTCCCCTGAGGCCGCTTGTAAACCGCACCATCTCCGAGCTAGTCTCTGGGTATCGAGAGGGGACGTGTCCGGTTTGTGTAGGAAGCGCTGGTCCTGTTGCTCCGTTGGCCTAGAAACTTCCCGTGCTCTCAAAGGAGGCCATCGCATGAAACGTGCCACGCCCCCTCATTTTTCGGACCCGTGTGCAATATTTGAGACATTTATTCCTCTGCTAGGGTTTCATCGCCGGTAATTGCAGATCTGCAAGGCGGCACATGAAATCATGCCCGGAAGCGGCGTTGAAAATCCTTTGTGATGTCCTTGCGGCATGCGTAGGCCTTGTGCGGACGAGGGAGGGGCAGGCCCTACCATCGGGGGGCGAAAGTACCACGGTGGCATGCCTGATGCAACTGTTTCAATCCTCGGAAAACAAAGTGTAACTATAATGGTAACGTGGTTTGCCAATCATGTAAGAAAACAAAGGAGATGAAAACAACAACAAAAAAGAATAACACATATTACCGAGCATGGCTACCACGGGGAAGATACATGATCTAGGTTTAGGTCCTTTCCGAGAGGTCCTCTCGGAAAAGGTGGGCATTACCGAGAGCCGCATATCGCCGCTCGGTAACAATTGCACCACTTCTTTATTTTCCTTCCTTTTGTGTTTTTTTTTGCACTCTCTTTTTGTGTCTGATACTTCATGTCTTTTTATGGCTAAAGTTTCAAAATTCCATCACTTTTAGTGACTTATGTTTCGGGCTAGATTTTTTTGAAATCCCAACTTCTAAGCACTGTAAAGAAAAAAACATGAGAACGGGGACCTTCCATAACACGGAGAAGCATGCATTCACCGTGGCCAACCCCCTCTCGGTGCCGGTCAATGCCGTAGACCGCCCGGGCCACCGGATGGGTGCTCAATCTGGAAACCGCCCGAGGGGGGGCGGGAGCGGGAACCACCCGTACATGCGTGTGGGCCGTGCATATGCATGAAAGGGTGGGGTGGTGTTTGAATACCCAACGCACATCCTTGACGTCAAGGACCGGGTGCGTTCGTCCCCGAGATCGAGCCGGCGGTGGATGATCCTGTGACGGAACGGGCTTAGACTTGGCCTGGCATCTCACGATGACCCGCCGTAACACGGAGAAGCCTGTATTCACCGTGGCCTACCCCATCTCGGTGCCGGTCAACGCCCTAGAATGGGTGCCACACTACGAAGACGTGTATTGACTCTTCAGACAAGCCACCACACTCTTCCAGACATGTATGAGGGCTCAACGCAAGATTTGGTGACATAGCTACTCCCCGAAGGCCCCCGACCACACTCGTAGACATGCGAAGAACAATCCTCGGAAAATCGTATGATGCCGGAATTTCTCGAGAGCTGGCACGGTGTCATCACATGGCCCCTCTAGGGTGTGGTAAAAATTTGGGCGCCTTTCGAGTAAGCCTCCCCTGAGGCCGCTTGTAAACCACACCATCTCCGAGCTAGTCTCTAGGTATCGAGAGGGGACGTGTCCGGTTTGTGTAGGAAGCGCGGGTCCTGTTGCTCCGTTGGCCTCGAAACTTCCCGTGCTCTCAAAGGAGGCCATCGCATGACACGTGCCACGCCCCCTCATTTTTCGGACACGCGTGTAATATTTGAGACATTTATTCCTCTGCTAGGGTTTCATCGCCGGTAATTGCAGATCTGCAATGTTTATGATAATTATATTGCTTTGATATATGCTTTTATGCAGGGATACAGGAAAATAGCCACAATTGATGTTGACTACACATGTTGCCGAGAGTGGCTCCCGGTATGGCTTACTTTTCCGAGAGTCGCTCTCGGTATTGTCCAAAACCTAGGTCTATGGCTTTTCCTTTACCGAGAGTGCTCTCGGAAAAGTGCCCAAGATCTAGGGCTACCAACTTTACCGACCATTCTTATGACTCTCGGAAAAGCCCGCGAGATCTAGGGTATGACTTTTACCAAGAGGTTCTTGTAGGTGACTCTCGGAAAAGTTTCCCGCGGGGACTTATACAAAATTTCAAACTCGCGCGCTCACTCCCTCTTCTCTGTTTCCTCTTTCCTCTCACTCCCTCTCTCCCCCCCCCCCCCCCCCGCGTCCGCCGCCGCCCCTTAGCTCCGCCGCCCCGTCCACCGAGCTCCACCGCCGCCGCCGCCGCCCCGTCCACCGAGCTCCGCCGCCCCGAGTCCACCGAGCTCCGCTGCCATCGCCGCCGCCTGTAGTGCCTCCACCGAGCTCCCCCGCCGTCCCCCCTGCCCCGTTGGTGAGCCCCTCCTCAATTTCGTTTTTTTTAAATTTTTATACATATTGTATATGCATATGTAGTGATTAATGTGTGTGAGTGTGTGTGTGTGTGTGTGTGATGTGTTTGTGTGTGCGTGTGAGTCAGTGCTGTTGGTGTGTGTGTGTGTGTGTGATGTGTGATGTGTGAGTGTGTGTGTGTGTGTGTGATGTGTTTGTGTGTGCGTGTGTGTGCTGTTGGTGTGTGTGTGTGTGTGCTATTGGTGTGTGTGTGTGTGTGATGTGTTTGTGTGTGCGTGTGAGTGAGTGGTATTGGTGTGTGGGTGTGGGTGTTGTTGTTGTGTGTGTGAGTGAGTGATGTTGATGTGTGTGTGCTGAACAAATGATGGACACTACTTTTTTCGTGCAGGACATGCATCTATTTTGACACTAGAGAGTGAATTCCGTTCCGTCGCACGCTTCAAGGGTAATCTCTCTCCGTTCATGTGTAGGTTTCCATTATTTGTAGATCACCTAAATAGTCGCGTAACCTAGGCGTCTCCAGTTCGGAAGGGTTATATTTATAAATATGCAAGTCTTTGCATATTTATAAACTCAACTCTTTCGAATTATCCATGTTTTCCATGGACAGCCCGAGGATGTGTAGGCTGGTCGTTTTCATGCCGTACTTCGATCTGAGACAGAATTTCGGTAGCGTCTCCTTGTTGTTCTCTGGATACACATCCTCTCGGCTTATTGTCGAGATGTGTATTTGGAGAACAGCGGGGAGGTGCTGCCAAAATTTTGTCTCGGATCGGAGTACGGCATGGAAGCGGACCAAGCCTACACATTCTCGGGTGGGATTAGGACCTATCTTTACCTATTAGATAGCTCAGTGCATGCCGTAAAACTTGATGGAACCACTTGTTACATAAAAAACATTATGTGTGTGTTTCCCATTAGATCAGAGGATGGAAGATCGTGAGTGGATGTACACTGGACATCCCAGCATGGAAGGTATGACCCCTGAGTGGAGATCAAAGACCAATGATTTCTTGGAATTAGTATTTGCTGGAGAAACGCCACCTCGTGGAATTTGGTGCCCCTACGCGGAGTGCGATAACCATTTTGAAAGAGATAAGATTACTATGAGTAAACACTTAGGCAAAATGGGTTTACGCCAGGCTATTACCGGTGGGTCTTTCACGGTGAGACAGAACAGTCCAGAGCGGAGGTGGTGCGACAGCGCACCGGCGATTATGATACTCGGATTCAAAACCTGTTAGATGACATCCGCCGTGCAGATCCGCGGGAGGACCCGGACTGCGAGGAGCCGCCGGAAAGCCCAGAAGAGTATCATGCGGCTTTGTTTGCGGCACAGAAACCCCTTCATGCTCATACAGAGGTTACTCAACTAGATGGCATCGCGCGCCTAATGGCCCTCAAGGCGAACCATTGCATGAGCATAGTTTGCTTCAATGACTTTTTGTCCGTTATTGCCAGCCTTCTGCCTAAAGAAAACATTTTGCCAAAGAACATGTACGAGTCGAACAAAATCCTCGGTTCACTTAAGATGCCGTATGAGCAAATACATGCTTGTCCAAATGGATGCATGTTATTTAGAAATGAACATAAAGATACAAACTACTGTGTCGAGTGCAAATCCTCTAGGTATATTCAGGTACAAAATGATGATGGTACCAAGAGGCAGCTCACAATTGCCGTCAATATCCTTCGGTATCTTTCATTCACAGAAAGGATCCAACGGCTTTACATCACCGAGGAAACTACCCAATATATGAGATGGGCCACCGAAGGGAAGATATACAATTCAAAAAAGATGCAACATCCACGGGATGGTGAAGCATGGAAGAAATTTGTTCAGATTCATAAAAAAACGGATGACTGGAAGAGTGTAGCTATTGGGATAACAACCGATGGGTTCAATCCATATGGTTTGATGGCTGCCATATACAGCTGTTGGCCCGTATATGTTATCCCCCTGAATCTGCCCCCTGGTGTTTGCATGCAACGTCATCACATGTTCCTGACGCTGATAATTCCAGGGCCTAACTATCCGAGGAAGCATATGAGTGTGTACATGGAGCCACTGGTGGACGACTTACTTGTTGCCTGGAACGATGGGGTAAGGACATACGATGCCGTTTCAAAGAAGCACTTCAATATGCATATCTGGTACCACACATCGCTACATGACCTACTAGCACGTGCGATATTTTGTGGCTGGTGTGTAAAGGGGAAGTGGCCTTGCCCAGTTTGCCGACAACGTGTGACTTTCATTTGGCTGGCTAAGGGTCGCAAGTATGTATGCTTTGACCAACATCGGTAGTTCCTTCGTCTTGATCACCCATACAGACAAGACACTGTGAACTTTCGGAAAGGTGTTATTGTTGATGACCCACCACCACCTATTATGACCGGTGCCCAGCTTAAGGATGAGTTAGATGCTCTCGAGAAAAATCCCAATGGGAAATGTTTTGTGGGATATGGAGAGACATACTAGTGGACTCACATTCCAAGCTTATGGAGGCTCCCTTACTTTAAAGATCTCCTCCTTCCACACAACATTGATGTAATGCACACTAAAAAGAATATTGCGGGGGCCCTTCTCGGCACACTCCTTGACACTGAGAAGTCAAAGGATAACATTCAGGCTAGGATCGATCAAGCCCAGCTATGCAACATGCCAAAATTAAAATTGGTGCCTCGTGCAAAAGGTAATTCTTGGAAGAAGCCACCGGCCCCTTTCACCCCTTCAAAGCCCCAAAGGAAGGAAATTCTCCAGTGAATTGTGAACAAGTTGTACTTCCCTGATGGATATGCAGCTAATATCATGAGGGGAGTGAATATGGCTACACAACGAATAGGGGGCCTCAAGAGTCATGACTACCACATATGGCTTGAGCGGATAATGCCTGTGATGATTCGAGGGTATGTCAAAGAGGATATATGGCGAGTGCTGGCGGAGTTGAGCTTCTTCTTCCGCCAGCTTTGTGCCAAAGAATTAGATTATGAAGTGGTTGCAAAGTTGGAGGAACAAGCACCCGAGTTGCTATGCAAGTTAGAGAAGGTATTTCCGCCAGGTTTCTTTAATCCGATGCAACATATGATCTTGCATCTCGCGTACAAGGTACGAATGGGAGGACCTGTGCAGTTCCGATGGCAGTATGCACCTGAAAGGGAGTTCAAGCATCTTCGTGGCAAATGTAAGAATAAAGCCCGCATCAAAGCCTCCATAGCCGAGGCATACCTGAACGAGGAGGTGGCAACGACCACGACAAAGTACTATCATGACAGTATTCACACTAGGTTAAATCCTACTCCTCGTTACAATGAAGAACCCACCAGTAATGTTTCTGACCTTAGCCTCTTCGAAGGCCATGGTGGCAAAGCAAGTGGTCCGAAGCGCAAGTACTTTTCACCTACCGAGTGGTCGACTCTTATGATCTATGTCTTGACCAACATGGAAGAAGTGCAGCCGTACATACAGTAAGTGCACAACACCTTCATTGACAACTACTCACTAGTCTTGATTCCTAACTGGAATTCTTCTGATTGCTATAGGGAATTCAAGAACAAATTCTGGAAGCTACCATGGCCCCCTAGCGACGAAGAAGCAGCAAACCTTCTTGAAGATACCAATGCTGATGGCGGTTTCATTTCTTGGTTCTCAAGAAAAGTAACTTTCCTAACTTTATGTACACTTCAAGTTGTTCTTACTTGTCGGTAATGAACCAAACAATCTCCTATTAATCTTGTAGGCATACACGAAGGTTGATATGGACGCCAAATTGAGACAAGTAGCCTCAGGTTTTGAATACGAGGCCAAGTCATTTAAGGCTTATGACATGAATGGGTATCGCTTCCACACTGATAAACACACGCGTGAGAGGCCCAATCGAAGGGCAATAAATAGTGGGGTCTATTGCCTCGGGACAGATGGACGTCACTACTATGGAACAATCGAAGAAATTTATGAGCTGCATTACTGTGGTCTACAAGGTGTGAAGCTCGTCGTATTCAGATGCAGTTGGCTCAATCCAGAGAAAGTGAGACGGACCCCTAGTATTGGTTGGGTCGAAGTTGAACGAGCATCGAAATATGCAGGAAATGATGTCTATATTATGGCTCAACAGGCTATACAAGTGTTTTATCTCCCGTACGCGTGCACATCTACGGAATATATCGATCTCTTGAAATGGGATGTTGTGTACAAGGTACCCCCGCATACCAAGGTACCTACCCCAAACAAGGACGATTACCACATAAACCCTGACACATACGAGGGAGAGTTCTATCAAGAAGTATAGAATGAAGAAGACGAAGATGATGCGGAGGAGGATGAGGGCGTGCATCACGAAGATGATGCTACGGAACATGAGGCTATGGATGACATGGAAGTAGATAATGCGGAGAACGGATACGAGGATGTTTCTGACCCTCGAGATTTGGCATTACTTCTACGATGGCAAATGGGGCTAGATGATGATGATGATGATGAGGGTCCCCCTGAAGACTTCGAGGATGAATGTATGAACAGGCGTGATAGCGATGATGACAGTCCTGATCCAAATGTTGCACCTAATATTGACCCCTATTTCTAACAACTCCATGTATTCGTGTAACAACTCTTCGTATCGTATGTGCAACAACTCTATGTATTCGTGTCTGTAAGAACTCTATGTATTCGTGTGTGCAACAACTCTATGTATTCGTGTGTAAGAACTCTATGTACTCGTGTGTGCAACAACTCTATGTATTCGTGTGTGTAAGAACTCTATGTACTCGTGTGTGCAACAACTCTATGTATTCGTGTGTGTAAGAACTCTATGTACTCGTGTGTGCAACAACTCTATATATTCGTGTGTGCAACAACTCCATGTACTCTTCATATGTGATATATTTAATGTATTTACATCAAGTTGTATCATCTGTACTAATTGGTTTGTTGTTTTTCGTATAAGGTGATTGAAACATGACAAGTGGCAACAAGAATCCAAAGGAAAGTTTGAAAGATGTGGCACCTCTGTACAATGATCAACCGGTGAAAGAGGTGGCCGCTCCTGCGTCGGTTGCCACAGTCGCCAAGAAGGCCAAACGACCGGCGGGTGTAGACCCCCTCCCGCGAAAAACCGGGCGAAACGAGTTCGAGGCGGACGAGGCGGACGAGGAGGGGGGCAAGGAGGACGAGTAGGACGAGGAGGAGAAGGAGTGGTGGTCAACGGAGGAGACGGACACGTAGGAGGACGAGGAGGACGAGGAGGGGGACGAGGAGGACGAGGAGCACCTCTTTCTTCTTCAGGACCCTCTGGTGCAGTGGTTCGCCAGCCTCAGGTGGAGGGTGCACGACGGCTGGAGGAGGGGGACACAGAGGATGGGGAGGAGGCGAGTGAGGTGGAGGACGAGGAGGCTGAGGAGGAGGTGGTGGAGGATGATGACGCCGAGAGGAGGCTGGTTGTTCGTCAGGTTTCTAAGGGTGGGGATGGACCCTCACGAGTGACGGAGAACCACGAGGTGAGCGGCTCACAGCTGGGCGGTTCGACCATCAGCAACACTTCGATAGGGAAAGTGTGGCTGCGTGGTCCTTCAAAGCTTCCGAAACGACCATATGTGCATAGAAACGTGTTGATTAAACCAGTGGGAGAGAAGTAAGTGGTTATATCGACTAATCCCATATAAATTGTACCTTTGTCATTTCATCACATATAAAATGACTTTACTCTTCCTAATGCAGGACCTTAATAAAAGCTGGTGAGAGGCGTCCGCCACGTTCGCCTAGTGGCATCATTGGGGGTCTATGTAGGTTAAATTATCCTGGACTGGTCACTTTGCCAGACGGTACCATTGAGCCAGCTCGGTCATGGGAACACTACAAACACACTCCGGATTTCCTGGATACATGTCAGAGGGTTTATGATAACAGAGCCTTGCGAGTGGTCAACGATTTCTGGGTAAGTCATTTCAAACACCGCAATGTCAATACCAAAAGGTTTCAATTTGCCAAAGTCATGATTTTACCCTTCTCCCATGTATGCATGTTTGTAGGATTTCTTTACGTGCGCTGATGGTGATAAGGATCGCGCCAATGTGGTGGTTGAGAATATTGCCAAGAAACTAGTCAACGACATGCACTATGAGGAGCGCATCCGGCTAGTGGTCAAGTATCACGCGAACTATCTCAACGTGAAGATTTCCAAAAAGGATGCTCGAGGGGAGCATCTTACACGGGACGGATACTTCAAGGCAAGTGACGATGGATGCTTGTTATTCCCTACATTACCGCAAATTAGATTCCTTACTAAGATGCATTTGTTTACTTATTACAGGTGATTCCTTGGTGGTGCGCTGACTAACGTCCGTGCTGGGAGAAGATCGTCGAACGGTGGACAGATCTAGGTTGGCAAGATGAACACAAGGTAATAGGGGATAAGCGTAAATTGATGGGTTGTCCAGGACACCGTCAAGGCAACCTCACCATCCCAGGCGTCGTCTCCAAACATGTAGGCAACAAAATCCTTTTCTTTTCATTATGTTCTCTTTCATTTGTGAGGATATCTCTTACTTGGATTGCTTTCTTTTGCAGAAAGAAGACACTGGCGAGGATATCTCTTACTTCTCGGCGTGGACCAACAAACGCACCAAACCCGACAAGGACAAGGACCCTCTCCACCCAGAGAGGGACTGGATCAGCTCTAAAGCCCGGTCAGATGGGGAGAACTACACCAAAAAATTAAAGGAGACGTACGGGCACGAGGCTGATCCTCACGTGGTGCCGTTTGACCCTCTTGTGGCCATTGCCGCGGCAGGCGGTAGACCGAATGGCCGGATGGCGGTTCACCTCGATTCCGTCATAACCTCCTCCCTTCCGAGAGTCAGCACGCTCCGTGCTACGAGTACTAGCTCTACTCCTACCATAGAGCGTCACGTACCACATACCGTGGCCATTATTGAGGAAATTCAGGTCAGTGCTACTTCATTGATCCTTCATGGTCCTGCATGTTTGCATTTCAACACGAATGACATTTGCATTGCCATATTGTAGACCCGGCTGAATGACACCCGAAAAGAACGAGATGAAGACCGGGCTAAGCTGAAGGCACAAGATGATCTAGTGAAGTCTTTACAACATATGGTGGCCAATCTTTATTCTATGCAAGGCAAACCAGTGCCAGAGATGCCAGCGACGCCAGAGTAGAACATTGTGAGTTCCGTTCGAACTATTTCTATCACCATTTTCGGCATTATCATATGCATTCATCTTATTGCCTCAAAATTCTTACAGCTCAATCCATCACAAGGGTCGAACAATATTCCGGTAGTTCCACCTCAAGTTGGTGGAGTTGGGGAAGCAAACCAAGTGACGCCTTCTGATGTTGATGTTTCCACTCTGATCTCCAAAACCGTGTGAACTTCATGTTATGTTGATGTTTGAAACTCTTCCTTGTGTGTGCGTGAGAACTATTGCATCTTGTGTATTCTTGAGACTTGTGAACTTGCGGTAGTCGAGTGTGCTTGACAAATATTGCACCTTTTATGCACTATTGCTTCTATGCGGGATGTGCTTGAGAATTATTGCTTTTTTTGTGCGATACTGCTCATATGTGAGATGTTCTATGTGGGATGCACTACATACTACTGTTGTATATGTTTTGTTGCAGGGATGAAACAGAAAACAAACAAAAAAGACTACTGGACAAACCTTTGCCGAGAGTCACTCTCAGGAGATACCATCTTTACCTAGGGGACTCTCGGAAAAGGGTGTCAAGCCAGTAGATCCTGATGTCTTTACCGAGAGCCCTCTCGGAAAAGCGTGCCAAACCTGAAGAGACTGATAGGTTTTGCCAAGAGTGCCTCTCGGCACAAAATAGACTCGGTCTATCAGTGGAGGCCACGTGCCTGTTGCCTATTGGTCATCTTTGCCGAGAGCGGCTCTCGGCAAACGTGGATCTCGGCGTATGTTGCGGGCCCAGTCTGTCAGGTGGCTGACACATGCCTGCTTCCTATTGGCAGTCTTTACCGAGAGTGGCTCTCGGCGTATGTTGCGGGCCCAGGCTGTCAGGTGGCTGACACGTGCCTGTTTCCTATTGGCCGCCTTTGCCGTGAGTGGCTCTCGGCAGATATGGCTCTCGGCGTATGTTGGGGGCCCAGGCTGTCAGGTGGCTGACACGTGCCTGTTTCCTATTGGCCGCCTTTGCCGAGAGTGGCTCTCGGCAGATATGGCTCTCGGCGTATGTTGGGGGCCCAGGCTGTCAGGTGGCTGACACGTGCCTGTTTCCTACTGGCCGTCTTTGCCGAGAGTGGCTCTCGGCAAATATGGCTCTCGGCGTATGTTGGGGGCCCAGGCTATCAGGGGCTGACACGTGCCTGTTTCCTACTGGACGTCTTTGCCGAGTGTCACTCTCGGCAAAGAGGCACCTCCGTTTCCGTCTGCCTCCGTGAGTCACTTTATTTTGCCGAGAGGCACTGTTTGGCTCTCGGCAAACTCTTTGCCGAGTGCCCGACGTTTGGCTCTCGGCAAATTTCTGTTTGCCTGAGAGGTGTACGCCGGGTGGCCTTTGCCGACGGTTTTAGGCCCTTTGCCGAGTGTTTCTGGCACTCGGCGTCTGCGACGATTCCAGTAGTGCTTGAATCTTTCGATCAGCCCCTGAAGTGGTGCTTACTATGTGTGAAACATTCCAAAAGTGGTTGTTATGTGATAACGTAACGCCAAATGTGGTGGTTATTTGTAATTTACTCTCAGTGGCGGAGATGGGGGGGGGCGGGGGGAGCAGGCCCCCCCCCACAACACACATCGATCGAGAAACTAACGCAAAATAACCTGTAGTATTAGCGTTAGCGCGACCCGTCCTTGCTGCCTCCTGCCTTCCCTGTGGTTTCTCCAGATCAGATTTAAATCATAGACGCCGGCGCTTCCTTCGCTACACATTTCACACTAAACGATGCTCTGATGGCCGCTTCTGAGCGTTGCCGTTGGTGGCTTACCCAGAGACTCAGGCCTGTATCACGAATTCACGATCCACTGAACTTGCCGCCGATATTTCTCAAGGTAAATACATTCTGCTAGTCTACTTTGTCTGATTGTTGATGCCTCAATAATTAGCAGTAGTTGTATGTGATCAAACAAGAATATAGATCTAATTGATCTTTTTTATATTAGCTATACTTTCTATCGAGAAAATGAAGATAAATAATAGAAGAAATTTCTTTGTAAACCGCTTGCTTCAATCCTTAACCCTGGCATGGATTTTTTTTTTTTTTTGAGAAACCCTGGCGTGGAAAACTTTGGAATCAGCTCTCATCTTGTAGGTATCGATCAATAATTTTCAAATATGCAACTATCATTGTGCTTATATGTGCTAGAGGCATTATTGTGAGTGTTGTTTCGTTGCCCCCCCCCCCCCATGCTCAAATCCTGGCTCCGCCCCCGTTTACTCTTGTCTTGGCATGTACTGCTACAGCAGAATCTATGTGGGGAAGGAGATGGTGATCGAAGGGCCCTTCTTGCCAAGCAGTGAGCCACCATGTTGGAGCTTCTTGCACCTGGCATGATTATTCACCCGAAGAATTGCACCTATCCGGAAGCCATGCATGGCGTATTGGTTGGCATGGGTGTGTGTATGCGCGCTTTTTCTTTTTTGCGCGTGTGAATTAAGTGCAGCTATATATAGGCGACTGCAGGTGAAAAGAAAACTCTGTACGTGCATGGTTGATTGCTAATTGGTTGGTAGTAACTGGCGCGCGCGTGTATCAACGAATGAATGATGGATGGATGATCGATGATGTGTGCATGATTGGTTTTGTATCGATCATATATAGCGACATCTTTTGTCTGGCAGAGAGATGTCGAGTGCTAAGTTATCTATCTACATGGACCCCCACAAACAAAACATCCAGAAAACACACATCTGCCACCGCCATCCATCGCCACTGCATCCATCAATTATTGTTCACCCACCACTCTCATCGTTCATTCATTCACTAGGTTAGGGGCCTGGCTTGCCGCGCGCCACCTGGTTTCTTACCATCCTGTCGATGGAGTATTAGGTGCAACTGTGACACTATTATGGTAAAGGCGAAATCTGTAGGAGATAGCTGGTCTTTAGGCAATCATTGATGCACAGTATATTTCAGTATAAGTGAGACGAAATTTATCATATATTTACTCACATCAAGAAATATCTTCTCATGTCTTTCCTCCTTGATCAAGCCCTAACCCGATTAATAGTGCATATACACAAGAATATCTAATTCTTTAGTTCTAGATTTCACTGATGTAGTCTAAAAGAAAGACTATGAACGACTGCACAGTTGCCTTCATCCCAAACAAATAATTAGATTTCTAAGTATTTAATGGAGGTAAATACACTTAAATACTTAAATATAGCAGACAGACCCGAAACAATGCCAAATTTTGGCATGTCACATGTAATGGTGTATGTTCAGTGTGGAAAAAGTTTGAACAATAATTGAGGAAGGAGCGGTCGCTTCACATGCAAACTGGTTTGTTTCAAATGTCTAGAAATGCATTTAATTGCTTAAATATAGCAAACGGATCCCCGAAAATGCAAAATTTTGACATGATACCTGTAATTGTGTGTATTGAGTTTGAAAAAAAAATTAAGGTCAACCGACAGAGCAGCTCTAGATTCACATGAAAACATAACACGTATCCCCTAGGAATATAGTCTCTTCCTCGGAGATGGTCCGGTTTGCAAGCAGTCTACGTGACAACTTTCGCGAAACATTGTCAATTTTTTACCACAACCTTTATGGGTGATATCATGACACCATACTAAGTTTCGTAATTTTCTGGCATCGTTTGAATTCTTTTTGAATTAAATGCCAACAACCACCATGTTGGTTCCTTGATCTCGGGCACCTGGTGTATGAGACTCCTTATTTTTCCTTACACAAGGACTAAACGTATACTAAACACCACTAATAAGATTTTTCAACCCATTCATTGCTATTTTTTAGTGTACCTGCTGTTCAAATTTGGATTATATCCATTAAATGCCTAGAAATGCATTTAATGGCTTAAATATAGCAAACGGACCCCGGAAAATGCCAAATTTTGACATGATACATGTAATGTTTTGTATTGAGTATGAAAAAAATTCAAGCCCAAACGGTAAAGCAGTGGTCGATTCACGTGCAAACCTAGCCCGTTTCCTCTCGAAACCTAGTTCTTTCCTCATAGATGGTTCGATTTGTAAGTAGTCTGCATGAAAACTTTTGCGAAACATTCTCAAATTTTCCCCGCAACCTATAGGGGTCATATCATGACACCATACCAAATTTCATGATTTTCGAGCTTCGATTGAATTTTTGAGAATTAAAATGCCAATAACCATCAAGTTGGTGCCCGAGTCTTATCCACCTGTTGTCCAGGACTCCTATTGTTTCCTTACATGAGGCTTAAACACTCTTACCACTCTGCGACTTTTCCATGATTGCCACATAGCACGTAACACAAGAAATTACTTACTCAGCAACTTTACCACTATTACCTCTTAGCACATAACCCAAAAAATTACTAATTTCTTGTGTTATGCACTAAGTGGTAAATATGGTAAAGTGGCGAAATGGCATCTTACCAGTGGCGGGCAAACTCTAGTGCCCGCCACTCATACTTGCGCAATCCGGCATGGCAAAAATGGCGTGCTCTGATTGGCCGAGGCGACCCTCCCACGGATTGCCATCCTGGTCGTCCATCCTGACCGTCCATTTTCTCTTCCTCCAATACATTTGCCTACCTAGCCTCCATCTCCTCTCTCTCTCTCTCTCTCTCTCTCTCTCTCTCTCTCTCTCTCTCTCTCTCTCTCTCTCTCCCCCCCCCCCCAAACTCCCTCTCTCTCCCGAACTCCTTTCAGATGCGACGGCAAGGAGCTGCGGCGGCGGCGGTCCGTATAGGCGAGCGGACTGAGGCAGAAGGGGCGGGGCGACGGATCCAACGTGGCTGCAGCGGATGGAGGAAAGAAAGGCGCCAGGCGACGGATCCAGCGGGCGCGTGACGGCGGCTCCGGCGGGGCTACGACGGATGAAGGGAAGAAGGGCATGAGGAGGCGGATCCAGCACGCGCGGCGTCGGATCCAGCGCGGCGGCAGA
This sequence comes from Elymus sibiricus, assembly GCA_039707655.1. NCBI lineage: Eukaryota > Viridiplantae > Streptophyta > Magnoliopsida > Poales > Poaceae > Elymus > Elymus sibiricus. The sequence goes on along the minus strand of CM077672.1, from coordinate 515,930,074 downwards.
TCCAGTGGGCACGTGCGGCGGCGGATCCAGCAGGCGTGCGGCGGCGGATCCAGCTAGGTGGCAGATCCAGCGGGTGCGGCGGCGTTGCCAACCAATGCGTCGCATGTGTGCATATCTGCCAGCTTCCCGAGCAGGGGCAGGGCTGCACCGTGGAGTGCCACCGCTGCGCCGCAGGGAGGTGCATATTTTTTTTAATTTGCAAAATCATACAAGTGCCGGGCGGGAAATAATTACCGCCACAAGTACATTTCCCTGCCAGTGGCGGGTCTTCTCCCACATAATAAGTCCAACCATTTTTTTCACCTTGGCTAATTTAAAAGATCCATATCTTTTAAATCATATATTCGTTTTTGAAACTTTTTTTATATTTGAACTCCTTGTGCCAAAACCTTTAAAATGAGATCAATCTTGGATATTTTTCAACCACGTTTAAATTCGAACGTATATTTCATATTTCAAAATAATCAGTTTCACAATGATACATTACAATTTCACTTTCTGTAGTTACTATTTCACAATTCAGAACCTACATTTCACTTTCCACTCGCTTGTTTCACAAAAATCACATCTATTTCAATTACACATTTATTTCACTCTTTTGAAATAATCTGTTTCACATTGATACATTATAATTTCACTTTCTTTGATTACTATTTCACAATTCAGAACCTACATTTCACATTTCACTGGCTTGTTTCACAAAATTTACATCTATTTCAATTGCACATTTTTAAATTAACATATTTCACTCTTTTAAAATAAACTGTTACTCATTTTCAAATAATCAGTTTCACAAGTTGACATTTCAGTTTCATATTTGGATTAAATAGGTTTCTAGTGAAATAGGTTGGTTTCACATATTTCTATTGAAATAGGTTTTTTTCACATTTTTCTAGTGAAATAGGTTTGTTTCACATATGTAATGTGAAACGTTGAAATTTAAATGTGTTTAAAATGTATCCAAGATTGGTGTAGTTCTAAAGGTCTTGGCGCCAGGAGTTCAAATATATAAATTATTTCTAAAACGAACTTATAGTTTAAATGATATGGACGATTTAATTTAGCAAAGGTGAAATAAAATGGTGGATTTATGTATGAGAGAAGAGAGGGAGTGGGCTGCCACATGCTGCCATGCCTGCCATATCAAGGACAATGGTGGGGACCACTAGCTGTATTTGATGATGTATATGTTCAGTATAGCAGGAAAATGAGAATAAAGTATTGACAGCGGCATGAATCTTGATGCACACACGGACGATGGATTGTTTGCCGGTATGTAACGTTACCGAGCAAAACGACTTTGCGTATAAATACCATCATTCTCCCACTAAAGTTGTGAGCAGCCAAGATAAGCTAGCGGCGAACACAGGAAAGCACGCACACGACCGTGCCAATGGTTGACACGGCCGCCGCCCCGCTCCTAAGAAGCCACAAAACCAGGCCGTCGATCGATGACACGATGGAGGCTTACATGGGTGCCACCGGCGCCGTGCAGCTTCTCAAGGCCGTCTTGCTGGCCTTCGCGTGGGCCTTGGACGCGCAGCAGGTGTTCATCTCGGTGTTCACCGACGCCGAGCCGCCGTGGCATTGCACTAGCGCCGACGCGTCCTCCTGCTCCGCGTCCGCGGCCTCACCGTGCGGGCTCCAGCCTGGCGCGTGGGCGTGGGACCGTCCGGCCGTAACGTCAGTGGTCTCGGAGTGGTCACTCGAGTGCGCCGGCCCGGCGCTGGTCTCCCTCCCGGCATCCTCGTTCTTCGCCGGCTGCCTCGCTGGTGGCTTCCTCCGATCACCACGCTCGCCGACTCGCTCCTGGGCCGCAGGAAGATGCTGCTCGCGTCCATTCTGTCCATGTCTGTCGCTGGCGTGGTCACCGCGTTCTCGCCGAACGTGTGGGCGTACGCAGCCCTGCGGTTCGTGTCCGGGTTTGGCAGGTCCATGGTTGGCACGTGCACGCTGGTCCTGACCACAGAGCTCGTCGGGAAGAGGTGGCGCGACACGGTGTGCGTGGCGGGGTTCTTCTGTTTCACCCTTGGGTTCCTGTCGCTCCCGGCGCTCGCGTACACGTTCCGGGAGGCGTCGTGGCGGAACATGTACCTGTGGACGTCCGTGCCGTCCTTCTGCTACTCCATCCTATTCTACTTGGTCGTCCAGGAGTCGCCGCGGTGGCTGCTGGTGCGCGGCAGGAAGCAGGACGCCATCGAGGCACTGCAGCAGATGCAGATCGGCGGCATTACATCGTCCAGCTTCTCCATGCTGCACGCCTGCACCATGAACGACGACGACGCGGGGGCGAGCACGAGTAGCGTGTTCGCCACGCTGCACTCCATGTGGGAGCGCGCGTGGGCGCTCCGGAGGCTGGCGGCGATCATGACGGCTAGCTTTGGCGTCGGCATGGTCTACTACGGCATGCCGCTCAACGTTGGCAACCTGGGCTCCAACCTCTATCTGAGCGTCATGTACAATGCGCTGGCCGAGCTGCCGTCGTCCGTCCTCTCGTGGCTCCTGATGGGCAGGATCAACCGTCGGAGCTCGGTGGTCGCGCTCACCGCGGCAGCGGGGCTGTGGAGCCTCGCGTGCGTCATCATCCCGCAGGGAACGGCGCGGATGGCCGCCGAGTTGGTCTCCTCCTTCGCGACGTGCACGGCGTTCAACGTCATACTGATGTACTCCATCGAGCTGTTCCCGACGTCCGTGCGTAACTCGGCGGTGGGGCTGGTCAGGCAGGCGCTGGTGCTGGGAGGCGTGGTGGCGCCCGTGCTCGTAGCGCTGGGCCGCCACAAGAGCTTCTTCTCCTTCGGCGTCTTCGGGCTCGTCATCAGCTGCTTCGGCATGTTCGCTGCCTGCCTGCCAGAGACGAGGGGAAAGGCTATGTCCGACACCATGGACGAGGAGGAGCACAAGGACGACACTCGCACCGTCCACGACCACGTGGACACTAGTACCCTACCGACCTTGACCTTGTGCAATTCCCTTAATTAATCTACTGTATATATCTTCTACTATTATATTATTTCTTCGCAATAGCTGTATGTTTGTAAGCTGGCTGATTTTTCAATTTTGGTTTGGGTAATTAAGTTGGATAAGTTAATGAAGCAACACGAGATCCTCGACCAGCACGACAAGCAGCTGAGGCTCGGCAACACTGCGTCAGGAAGGGGCACCGGAGGACCTCGACAGGGGTGAGGGGATGGAGGGCCGCATAACGCCGGCGAGATGAAGAGCCCCGCCACCAACACATGACGCCGGCGAGGTGAAGAGCCCGGCCACAACTTTCCCTAGAGCCGGCGCAGCCTTCGTCGGCGGCTCCTCTAGGGAGGCGAGACGAGGGGCCGCAGTCCGTTTTGTGCGGCTTTTTTGCCCCTACATATAGTGCACTTGTGTTAATTTGTGCCACCTTACATGCTTGTTCTCGGGATCCTAGTTTGTTTTTGTATAATATATTTGTATTGCTTATGCCTATGTCGTATTTCCATTAGGAGGTTCTTTTTTTTTTTGAAAAAACTAGAGCTTTATTCATTAGAAATAACCATTACATCGTTTAAGAGGATTGGTACAATTTTACTATTTGGCTCCTTGAACCAATAGAAATGAAAGGAAATCTAGCCAATCTGGTAAGTTCGTGAGCAACTTTATTTGCTTCTCTATTACAATGCTACAATGCTCGAATGTAGAAATAGAAAAATCACAAGCTAAATGAAAACAATCATCACAAACTAGAGTGAATTGCAAAAAAACCACCACATTTGAAGTTCAGTTCTGGAATTGCCACCACATTCCTTGAGCACCGCAAAAATCCACCACTTTCCTTACAAATTTTCTCAATAAACACTTATGTCTGGTTTGGGCTGAATTGTTCTAATTTCTGACATGTCAGGCCCATTGGCCCATCCACGCAGAGGTTGCTCCTGTCTTGCTCACACTCACGTGTGCGATTGACATATCAGACCAGCCTTGCTAGACATAGTTATCATGTTTGGTTAAAAATAAATGCTTTTTCGTGTCGTTTCTTACATGGGGTTTATCCATTGTTATTTATGCATGGGTGTGGTGCGACGTGTGATGGCGGGATAACTTTTTTGCTTCCTTATGGAGTGATCAGGGTTAGGACCTAGAAGTAGTCTCCTTGTGTAACTCCGGTTCCTGCATGTTTGCTTTGGCTACTGGCGTTAGAGCAGTAGTGCTTAGCATGCTGGTCTTGGTGTGGTCGTGTTTGATGCGATGGCTACGTGATTTGGATGGTGAGAAGTAGGCAAGCAACTCTTCTACGGAGACTCCATGATCCGGTTTATATATGTTCACATGCTAACAGAAAAAATAGAAATGGGTAACATTCCACTTTGTGCTGGATATGCATGTTTTTACAACTGCGAAGCATTGCCTGTCGCTGAGGAGGAAGGGAGGAAGAGACGGGAGCAGCTTCCCCTGCGCCGTTTCACACCCGGTTGCAAGTTAGGTTCAGAATTTGATCACGGCAGCAAGAAACCAAAGCAAACATATTGTAGATGTATTTAGAACAAGCTTCTTTAGAGATGCATGTTAGCGACACAATCCTATCCATGTAGGGTACTATCTTGCCAAGGATACTAGCTGCAAGCATATCTATTTGGACTGCTGACTGTACATCTTTGAAAATAGTGTAGCTATCCTGAATCATAAAACTTGTGTGTTGTTGCTTTGTGTAAATGTTTTGTTGCCTATTTGTGTCTTGAATAAAAGGGGTAAATGGAATCATGACATTGTTATGATCATGGGGGCATGTACATGAGCCTTTTGTGAATGACTGCACTTTAAGACCCAAAAATAGGTTACACACGACCATTAATTTCAGTAAAAAGGATATCTGCTGTGATGCCCCCGACACGACCGTGCACTAATCATACACGCAAATGCGCACGATCAAGCTCAGGGACTCACGGGAAGATATCACAACACAACTCTAGACACAAAATAAAATAATACAAGCTTTATATTACAAGCCAGGGGCCTCGAGGGCTCGAATACATAAGCTCGAGTTACACAAGAGTCAGCGGAAGCTTTAGTATCTGAGTACAGACATAATTTAGACAAGGTCGCCTTAAGAAGGCTGAGTAATACAACGACATCTACATCGAAAAGGCGCAGGCCTCCTGCCTGGGAGCTTTCTAACTACTCCTGGTGGTCGGTCTTCACGTAGTAGTAAGCTCCGTCGGGGTAGTAGTAGTCGTCGACGGGGTCAGCTGGCTCCGGGGGCTTCGTCATCTGATCGCAGCAATCGGGTACGGGGAAAAAGAGGTAGCAAAACAACCGTGAGTACTCATCCAAAGTACTCGCAAGACTTACATCAGATCTATGCTAAGTATGCATCGGTATCAAATGAAGGGCTGTATCTGTGGACTTTACTGCAGAATTGCCAGCACAGAGGGAAAGGCCTAGCCTATCGAAGACTAGCATCTTGCAGCGTCTTGCAGCATTAGAAGAGTGCAGATTAGTATCATATAATAAAGCAATAAGTATGTAGTAGCAAAGCCCAGAGATCCTTCCTCGACTCCCTGCAAGAAAGCGATCCCGGAGCTTACATATTAATTAAAGTAACATGTATCCAGTTTAAGTTGTAGTAGATCGGGATACAACACTGAGCGTCCTGTTACCGTGGACACGGCTATTCGAATAGATAACTTCCCTGCAGGGGTGCACTACTGTTACCCAACATGCTCGATTAACTCTGGCCGGACACACTTTTCTGGGTCATGCCCGTCCTCGGCTGATTAGAGCCGGGTTAGTGCTAGTGACCTGACGCGCGGGTCCCACCGGCGTTTAAACGCCGGCGCATGCTGGTGACTACAGAGGACGGCGGCGTCCGCGCGGAAACAGCGCTCCAGCGGCCATTCGAGGCGCGGAGAGGCGCGCTCGAGTGCGGGCGTTCGCGCACGTCCAGTGGAGCAGCAAGTTGGAGCTGGGGTGGCCGGAATCGCTGGCAACGACGGCGGCCGGGCGGCGGCAGTGGCGGTGCTCGACGGCTGGACGGCTACGGAGCTCTAAGGGAGGGGGTAAAGTAGGGGAGAAGGAAGAGCGGCTCACAACGGGGGTCGCCGGCAAGCTTGGGTGGCGCGGGGTGGTCCAGAGGTGTTGGCAACGGCGGCGCGATGCGGCGGCCGTGGCGGAGACGAAGAATGCGGGCGACGTCGCAGGGGCTTCCCGGCCTTGACCCAGAGGCGGGGACGAAGGAGACGAGGATGACGAGGCTCCTAGACAACGTCTCGAAGCTCGGGGAGCCTCCTGTGCGCGGTGACGACGGCGAGGCGGCGAGGGTTTCCCTCGGGCGCGCACAGAACGGCGGATCTGGGGGCGAGGGAGAGAGCTGTGAGGTGGAGCGGCGAGGGGGAGAGGCCAGGGGCTCGAGGGGAGAGGCCTTATCCCCTCGCCCACCTGCCCCGTCGCTGTGGCGAGCTGCGGCCGGCGCGGCGTGCTCGGCCATGGCCATGGCGACACGGAGGGGGAGCAGGTAAGGGACGGGGTAGTGGGCTGGGCCGGCCACTATTGACCTAAAGCCCAACAGCGCAGTGCATCTCTGCCCTTTCCATTTTTTTACTTTTCTGTTTTATATTTTCGTCTCTGTTTTGTATTTAGTTTAGCTAGTGAATGAATGTTTCTCAATATGAAACTTGGCACAAAAATACAGGGCAATATTCTGGGTCTGCACAAAAAGTTTGGGGCCATTTGGAAATGTTTTAATATTTTTAGAAATTAAAAAGGTCAAATAAATTGCTGCTGGTCAACTGTTTTGGTTGCTAGGGGAAATTTTGGAAATTCAAATAATGTTGGTTTTATTTTTATAATTGCTTTGGGAATTTTTGCAATATTATGAAAACTTTTGTTTTGCTGTTTGGATAATTATTATTTTGTCTTTCTTTTAAATTTTGAATTTGAAGTTGGAATATTTCTTAATTGTTTTTCTTAGGGTTTAATGATGATGACTTAGCATGACTAATTAGCATAACCACGGTTTAGTAATCTGGGGATGTCACATCTGCAACTTAATGACCGAAATATGATTGGTAAAAAACATTGCCTATAACGTTAAGCCTTTATTTGCAGATAACTTCAGGACTGAATTGGAATTTTGCATCATTTGGCGCAACGGGTCATCTACAATTACTTAGAAAGAGCGTATAATTAATCTAAACAAAGACATATCCAACTCCAGTCTCTACAAATTAATTATTTGCTTGCACCCTTTATTGACAATCATGTTTTATAGTTACTTAGAAAAGTATATACATCATTAATCCACTTCAGTTGGTCAATTCACTTTCATATTCTATGATTGCTGGACATATACCAACTCCTTTTTTTATCTTGTATGCTACTCGATCTACAAAATGTAACTTATTGCATCCTTTGAGAGAGTGGTGTTGCTTAGCAAGCTTGACTGCGGTATGCATTTTAGTTTGCTGATGAGGTATGCTACCATTTGACATTTGGGAATAAGCCTTACATATGAATAGGTGTTTTCCCTTTCTGATCTGCATAGAGATTGTGCTAGATAAAAGTCACTCCCGGCTAAGGATTCTTATTTGTCTTTGCCTCCAGGTCCACGGGACAAAATTGCTGAACGAGCGTGGCATCCTCAGATTTTCCTTCCCTATGGTGAGGTTATCCTTAGCCTTATTCCTATCTCTCTCTCAGTAGGTTTGCCATGTTACTTGTCTAAATTTAATTTATTTTTCTTTGTCTAAATTCTTTGCAAGTCGATGGAACCCACACTCTCTGCAAGTTTAGTTTGCCCTTTTCCTGCAAAGATTTGTACCACTGAGGCAAAAGAATACCCCTGATGTCATGTACGCTTCTTTGATAGCAGTTGGTAAATGCTTATAGCATAATTCGTAGGAGGAGACAGAGAACATCTGTCATTGAGATAGTGTTCTGTTATCAACATATGATTCATATAAAACTTCATGAATTGCAGGGTTATACTTCGACAATTTCATAAATATACTAAAAATTAAAACTTCCTATTTGTCAAGTAGGTTCTTTTTGAAAATTGACCGTTGAATGTAAATAAAATGCCCTCGATATGTTTTAGTTTCTGTAATCAGCGGCTACAATTTTCCTAGCTTTGTAATGCTAGGTTGTAGTTTGAGGTTTTCGCTACGGCTCTCATTTTTCGTGCTAGGGGTGCTATCTCAAGCTACTGAAATTTTAAAATTATGTTTTATTTCCACTACGATTAGGTATCATATTAGACCTGATCCACTGCCCCTTCATGCTCTAGAGTCAGACCAAGCACTCCATCGCCTCCTCCATAATTAGTGTCCTTACGTTCTCCAAATGTTATCTTTGTATCCAGCTCTTCTACATTGACGTGCCATTTTATTTCTACATATTGTTAACCAAATAAGGTTGTAGAAATATCACTCTATATACATTCCATGGTTTGTTCTCATGGTAGTTTATACATTTTTGTATGTTATCTATAGTGATGAATCTCAGGCTGAACCATTATACATGTATGAAGAAGGCAATCAATAGCAAGTTCTTGAAAAAGAAACGCTTATCATTCAGGTATATTTTATCTACATATTGAGACGAAAGATTTCAATATTAATATGTGATTAAATATTAGTACACAAGTAGGATTCTACAATTATACTTTAGTGATCTAAACGGTATTATGTTTCTTTATAGAGGGAGTACACGCTTGAGATATCATCCTACTATATATTGGTTTGCTATCGAGTGCATTTAGTTATTATTAGAACTACAATGGCTTCGTTTTAGGATCTAAGGGACATTTAACATTGTGATTTTTGATGGAAAGATAGTGTCATTTGTCCATGAATGCCAGAGAAAGCATAGATTGTTTGGGTTCCATCCTGTTTCGTGGTGAATTGTTGATTTTGCCTACATGATTCTATAGTTCTGGATGCTATGATACAGCAGCTTAGGCTTCCAAAGGCAGTTTACTCAACACGCAATGCGAGGAAGGTGGGCCTCGAGGCAACCGTTGAGTTCTATTCATCAGAATACCAATTAGAGAATGGGCTTGTAAAGAAATCAATTCCACCTATGTCTATGGAGAACTAGAAGAAGCTGAAGATTGACTTGCCACCAAGGCTCTTACATACATGGAAGCCTCTTACAACAAAGTACTACAAGACTTCAACTATGATAAGCTGGGCTTAGATGATGTGTTCTTTCTTAAAACCATTGTAAATAAGCTATCATGAACTGACCACATAACTTTCTTTTGGGCTATCATGCATGGTTTGAATGGTTTGAATGCTTGAAGCAATGTAGTATATAGCTCTATGTATGAACATCATACGTAAGTATCTATTTTCTTATGCGTGAAGGAGTTTATTACCAATCTCTAAACCACTCTTACTTACATGGTTTGAATGCTCGGCTCGCTCTCGCTTTTTGCGCCATGGGCGCAACGGGTCATCTAGTACCAATAAGTATTGGAGGGCTGTCCTGTTGGTCCGAGCTGCTGCAGAGGAGGTGCTCTACTACTTCTACATACCAATACATGCGGCCTTATTTTGGGCCTTTTTTTTTCAAGTGTTGCAAGCATACTGTGCCCAAATGGATTATACCATGCATTATCACTTTTTTCCTTTTGGTTTTCTTATTCATGCATTTCATGGTTGGCTGCACAACAGACTTGGAATGAATGAGTAGAACTTATTGGTTCTCTTGTCTGTTTCTACTACTTAACTTGAAAAAATATCTCTTCAAGCAGGCAATTTTTATTGTGCCATAACATCCAGCTGACATCCACATGACTTGGTCAACCATGCGTGCAGGCTTTACATCGTTGTTTGCAATGCGAATCTGGCAGAAGATAAATTTCACAATGTGAAGAAATGAGGCAGAGCTCAAGGAAGTGGCCAATTCATTGGGCTCTCAAGTACCTGTCAAGAATTACTTTTGTGATTCATAAAGGAATTACTTGTTAATGCGGCTATCAATTGTGTTGCAGTTGCAGATAGCGCACATCACCACACAAGGACAAGGGTGTGCTGTGCTGTCTCGGCTGCATCACCAATCCCTTCCTGCTGGTCAGCTGCTTCATGGTGCTTCAGGTGTAATTTTGCCATGATCAATAATGCCAAAATTATTCACTTTCAAACCAATGGCCGTGCAATTTTGCCATGCTGAATTAATTCCGTCTGGTTTCTTAGAGCAAAATGGCCACAGCCCCAGTTCCATACTATGAACGAAACAAGCAGGTTTTACATGGTTATTAGCAGCTCCAGTTTGAGTTTCGTATTCTGAAACTTTGCAAAATTGCGAAGATACTATCGGGTATGCTCTGTTGGCTCAGCTTCGCAAAATTGCAAAATTGCGAAGATACTATCGGATCATGGACGGGAACACTGCTGCCTACGTCGACGGCTCCGCTTCCGTCGCGCCGCCTGCACGGTTCATGCCCGGCCACAATGACCGCGAGGCCTGGCTGTCCACGTCGGTCCTGGACCTCACCTCGACCGGCGACGTCCACACGACAGGCTTCGGCGAGGAAGAGCAGGAGGTGGGCACGGACGTGGGCACGTCTCGTGTCCATGTGGGGCAGCTCCTTGTCTCATGTCCTACTCTTCCCCTCGTTGGAGACCCGTAGCTTCACTTTCCGGAGCTCACGACCATTGAGCTCGACGAACATGGGAAAACATGACGTGGAACACAGACACTTCCACGGCTGACGAAGATTTAGACTAGGTTAAAAAAAATATCATGTCCTTTGTGTAATGAAATATGTCAAAAATGTCATGAATTTGGTCCGGTTTAAACGAAAATCGTCCGGTTTGCATGAAATTTCTCCGGTTTGTTCAAATTCAATTTGAAATGTGTCCCAACGTTTGATGGATAGGTTGGATGGCCGGCTCGCGTATCCGTGTGCATGGACACGTCAGGCGTCCTTAGACGGATAGTGACTGATTTGAGGGGTCACAATTTTTTATTCACCGCAATCGAAAAATGAAAAATAGTCATTCTGACGCGGGGGGTTCACGCTACAGGCAACCTCGAAACAGGTGGCGGACAGGGTTGGCTCTGCTTCATGTTCTTTGTCGAAAATGAAATAAAAGGGTCCGAGAATGAGCCCCAAAAAAACAATTATGGTTCTGCTATATGCATGGTTGTGAAGGGGGCATATCAAGTTATTAGTATATTTGTCAAGCATGGCAAGTGTCAGTTAGTTTACATATTCGGTTGCATTTTACACTATTAATTAGTGCTGATCTGATCTGATCTACACACATAGAAACTTCTTTGGACTGAAGAAAAGAATGATGCCCAGTCCATTATGCTTGTGAAAAGTGGAGTATTTGAGCTCGAGCTCAAATGAGCCGCATGAACAGTAAAATCGAAAAAAATGATTTTTCTTTTAAAAAATTCTGATTTTTTTTGTAGTGAACTTTGACCAATGTTCTAACTGCTTGCAAATTTTTATCATGAGATCACATTCGAGGAAGGCATGACAAAAAAAAAAACAATGCTCTGAAAATGCTACTTTCGAAAGCATTTTGGAGCACTGATTTTGTTTTTTTTCACGCCTTCCACGAATGTGATCTCATGATGAAAATTTGCAAACACTTACAACATTTGTAAAAGTATACCACAAAAAAAATTCAGATTTTTTGAATTTTTTTTTATTTTTGTTCGAATTTACTGTTCATCCAAGCTCAAAAGGGTACTTTCGGTTTTCTTGCAACTTTGGTTCCATTGCTTTTCTCGATGTGACAGGCTTGAGCCCGCCAGATAGTCAGAGACACGCCAGCTCCTTCAGCTAGTATTTCTGTGAGGGTATCAGTGTGTACATAGCTTAATACAGTTCAAATGTAAACTAAGTAGGCCTGAAAATAGATTTAATTTTAGATAATATTTCAAATCAACAAACAATGACGGCACTACAGACATGCACGCACAATTGTTAGGGCCATCCTACTTGTTGGAAGAACAAAAAACAAGCTCAAAAATACGTCCGGGCCGCATTGAGAGAGAACAACAGCAATATTTTTGTCTGCCCGCGCTATATCACTATTACGTGCAGGTGTTCTTAGAATTTAGATTCATCAACACGCAGGAACACCAAAATCACCAGGCCGGGTTCAGCATGGCTCACAAATAGTACAAACCAATAACGGTTACATTCATTATTACAAGTTTACTGAAAACAAAAATGCACACGGTAGAACAAGTCTCTAAATACACATTATTCACTTCCATTTATTCGTACAACCCATATGATGGACTGACACTCGTCATAAGCTGATTTAGTGCAGCACTTGAGTTGGAGTTACCTTTTCCTGGCTAGCCTGCCCCAAGTGACAACTATAAACACATATGCTTTGTCATGAACCTTGTCAAAGAAGCGAAAATAACAAATCCTCCATACTTTCTTGAAGAGCAGAGCAACGAACACAACCCAGAGGCCGGCCACAGACCCTGACCCAAGTCCATAGTAAAAGAACAACATTGACTCCGAAGCTTCTTCACTTCTCTGTTGATGGTCAGGCTCTGGTGCATTATTGTTGGTTGAGCAATTTTTATGAAGGATAGGCCCACAAAGGCCAATGTTGCCATTGTATATGGATGGGTTCTCCGCGTAGAGAGTGTCAAGTTGACCTCCTGATGGTATTCTTCCTGCTAGATGATTATTGGAGAGGTCCAGAATGCTCAAGTACGTTAGATTTGATATGCTTGATGGGATTTCTCCTGAAATATTATTGTTCGAGATGTCAAGTGACTCCAATGCCTGCATGTCCCCAATCTTGTTAGGTAATCCTCCATTCAAATGATTCCCAGACAAGTTCAGATTTATCAATCCATCAAGAGACACTATTTCCTTTGGAATTTTCTCGAAATAGGCTTTCGCCCCGCTTTATAAATAAAGCAACGGTCCGTACAAGCATCACACATAAATCCAACCACACTGGTTAGCCGGGGCAGCGGCACACTCATGCCCAAGGAAAGTAAAAGAGAAATAGGAAAAAAGCCACCTAGTGGCGGCCGCCAGGCGGCCCTACGAAGAAGATAGTCGACGCGCCGTCGCCAGAAGCGCGTCCAGCATGCCGTCAAGCCGATCCCGATCTCGCTGCCTAGAGAGCGGGTGCCAGTGCTGCATAAAGGCTAAGAATTTGAAGAACGAGTCAGACGCCTGCCTCGGGAAGATCCGCTCAATAACCATCTTATTACGAGTCGTCCAGAGTGTCCACGACATCGCCGCAAAGATCAACCAAAATAAGCGGCGGCGTCTCCCAGTTTGGTTGGCCCTGGTCTGAAGGAATTCCGCTAGGTCCTGGGCCTCCCAGTCAGGCCCAAGAGCCTCGCGTATGAATGTCCAAAGGGCTCTCGCCGCCGTACATGTGAAAACGATGTGAGCCGCCGTTTCTGGCACCACGCATAAGGGGCACAGTCCATCCCCTGGACCATGCCGCTTACGCACCTCCGTCCCCGAAGGAATACGGTCTCGGAGAAGTTGCCACACAAAGATCTTGATCTTTAGTGGCAAGGGGGCCTTCCACAGAGGCGAGAGCCAGGGGATGATGGGCGCGCGACATAGCGCCAGGTATGCCGAGCTGACTGAAAATTCCCTAGACGGTGCGAGCCGCCAGGCCACGGTGTCCGAATGGTCCGGTAGCGCCTGTGGCAGGGCCTCGAGGAGGCGGTACCACTCAGCAGTTTCCACCAGGCCAAATGAGCGCCTGAACCGGACATCCCAATGTCCCAGGCGCATAGCCGCGGACACTAGAAGAGACGGATCTGTACAGATGGAGAACAATACCGGGAACCCCATCCTTAGCGGCTCGTCCCCAACCCATGGGTCTAGCCAGAACTGGGTTCCCTCCCCATTACCTATAGAGAAGGAAATGCCTAGTCTAATTTCCTCCTTGATCTTTTGAATCGCACGCCAGAACTGAGAGCCTCCGGGTCGGGAGCATGCGAGGAGCGGCTCGCCCCTTAGGTACTTTGCCTGAAGGAGCTGGAGCCATAGGCCTCCTTCGCCACGCAGGATCCGCCAGACCCAACGTAGCATGAGAGCGACGTTCATCCTACGGGATACCGTAATCCCGAGACCTCCGCGGTCCTTGGGCAAGCAGATATCTGCCCACTTGACCATGTGGTACTTCTGGCGGCCATCAGATGCCTGCCATAAGAACCTAGCGAGCTCCTTATCGAACGAGCTATGAACGCCCTCCGGAAGGATATACAGCCCCATCATATACATGGGGAGGCTCGCTAGGTTAGAACTAATGAGGACCGTTTTACTTCCCTTGGATGTAAAACGGCCTCGCCACGGCTCGGCCCGTGCAGCCACCCGGCCGACCAAAGGATCAAATCTACTCGACAAGATCTTCGAGTCAGCCAGGGGCATCCCCCAATACGTTGCCCAATCATTAAAAAAAGGCCGCCGTCGCCGGAACGGATGGGCCTTGGCCGAAGAAGACTGCCGCGCCCATGCCTCGAGGAGTCAGCATGAAGCGACCGCCGCACTACCCCTCCTCGGTTGTGTCGATGTCCAAGAAAGTGAAGGCGGCTGCTCCTGCGGTGGCCGCCGCTGCTCCAGACCCTCCTCCTCCTCCCCCCCCCGGCCACCGGTGGCAGTGGAGGACGAGCCGTCGACACCCGCGGTGACCGTCACTGGCGCCCACAACATGTTCGATGCTTTGTCCGAATGGTAAAAAAAAATCTTCGTTTTTCTTTCGATTGTGCTTATCATATTGAATGCAATTGATAGGTGATGTATTTTCTATGTTCAATTGTGTGCATGTAGTGTTGATGATGACACATTTTTACAATATACACATGTTGCAGATGAAGATTTTTTCTCTCAAGAATTTCCATCTCAAAAGTTTGAAACCTAATATGATGAGGAGAATCTTGACTTGGACGATGAGGGGTTTCTTGATGCTACTTCTAGGGGAAGAACCGAAAACTACACAAACAATGAAGACATATTGCTATGTACGGCTTGGAAGAAAATATCTCTTGATGCGGCCATCGGAAGCGAGCAACCAATAAACACATATTGGATGCGCATAAATGAGTTCTTCGATGCACGGAACACAAGTGGATATGAGTGATCGGCCACTTCTCTCCGCCACCGATGGTTCACAATATCCGCAGATTGTCAAAAGTGGTCGGGTTGCTTGAAAAATGTCGATCGCATTAACCCAAGTGGTTGCAACAATGACGACAAGGTGATTGTTTGCTCTCTCTCAATGATGCTTGCTCTCATTGTTGTATATAGATCATGCTTTCTCTTTCTTAAATGATGTTTGCTCTCAATTGTAGTATGCATATGTGACTAACTTTTGTTCTCAATTGTTGTTTGTAGCTCAGCCTTGCTCAAGGGATGTTTCGGAGTAGAGGGGAGAAAGGGGAGAAGAAGAAGAAAAGGAAGGCATTCACTTTGCATCATTGTTGAAGCGAGCTTGAAAATGAGGAGAAATGGAAGAACCGGGAGTTATTTGAAATTCTAAAGAAGAGGAAGAGCTTGGTTGGAGATGCCACACTAGTTGGGCATGATGATGATGATGATGCATCAAGTGGGGAGGAAAGGAAAAGGAGCCCCACTCCCAACTCGGTGGCTAAGTCGAAAAGGCCTGATGGAAGAAAATATGCCAAGGGAACAAAGGCCGGAGACAATGATCTTAAGGAATCATTTGAAGCCATCGTCAATGCAAGAAAGGAGTATGCCGAAGAAAAAAAGGCTTTTAAAGATGAAAGAAATGGAGGAGAGGGTGGCGGTTGAGCTACGCAAGGCGGCGGCTGAGGAGAAGAAGGCGGCGGCCGAGGAGAAGAGGGTGGCGGTTGAGGAGAGGCAGGCGGTGACCGAGGAGATGAAGGCTGCGGCCGAGCAGTGTAAGATGGAGCTTGAGGAGAGGAAGGCGGTGGCGGCGGAGCTCAAGGCAGCCGAGGAGAAAGAAGAAAAGTTTATGTTCATGGATACAAGTGGTCTCGACGCGAAGCAAAAGGCATATGTTGAGGTTTGTAAAGATCAAATGTTGGCGAGGAAGTCCATGAGCATGATGAGCATGGTGGGTGGTGGCATGGGTGGCGGCATGGGTGGTGCAATGGGTGGCGGCATGGGAGGAGGCATGCGAGGAGTCATGGGAGGATACATGGGTGGTTTGATGAGCATGATGGGAGGTGGCTTGGGTTCCATGGGAGGCAGCTATGGTGGTATGATGGGTGCCATGGGAGGTGGCTTTGGTGGTACAATGGGTGCCATGAGAGGTATGGGTGGCGGCATGGATGGTACAAAGCATGGCAATGAAGAAAAATAAGTCAATTTTGAGCACGAGGCCAATGTTGCAAGCCATGGTGAGGACAAAGAAAGCACAAGTGGCAATGGTGGAAAATAAAAGTTGAGAGGCTATGTTCTACGTATCTTTATGTTTACGTGCGCTTTTGTTTGAGTTGGTGATGCACTATGCTTGTGATTTGCATTTGAATTTGATATGAGGATTTGAAGTTGAATTTTATATGTTGTTGATTTATGTGTGTGGTGATCTTGCAAAGTTAAATTTAGCCATAATTCATATTTTGTTCAATACATATGTAATTGGGGACAACAAAATTGTGGTGCGGCTGCCCTATTTTAGGGCAGCTGTTGGAGCAGCTGTGCCCTATTTTGGTGCCCTATTATAGGACAGCTGTTGGAGATGGACATTTTTTGGTGCCCTAAAAATCACTTTTTGGTGCTCTAAATTTTACTCCAACCACTTTTTGGTGCCCTAAAATAGGCCAGCTATTGAAGATGCTCTTACGAAGCCAGCTGCAATGGCAGGGAAGAGGAGACCGTTGGGGAGAACCAGCCAACGTCGTGCTAGCTAGGGTTCCCCCAACATTTTTAACTAAACATGTCCAAAATACTTTAATACTTGTGGTTTGAGAACAACACAAACTAAGAAACATATAGTAATAATTCCTGGTTCAGTGCAAGCTGGAAGGATTTTTTTTTGCTGGACTAACATTTTTTGGGTTAACCAAGAACATATTTGTCTAGGGCACATCTAGATGTGACATAATTATTGCACATCTAAATGACTAAATGAAGCATAAAAATGAAAAGAAAAAGAAAAAAAATATATCCACACGAATCTCTACGTAAGATCAATGATATAGGACTTAGATGTGTAATACTTATGTCACATCTAGATGTGATTTAGCAAAACCGTTCCTTCAAAGTATGAACATATTTTGATAGAAGCACAAACGTATTTTGATTGAAGCATGCATGAACGCATTTTGAAAGTGGCGGCGGGGCTCTTCACCTCACCGGCGTCTGTCCCTCGTCCATCCCCTCACTCCCGTCGAGGTCCGTCGCGGCTGCTGCCCCTCCGGTCCTCGGGCGCTCCCTCCCGACGCGGTGCTGCACAGCCTCCGCTGCTTGTTGTGCTGGTCGAGGATCTCGTGTTGCTTAATTAACTTATGCAACTTGATTACACTTATTGAAAAATCAGACAGCTTACATCTAGCTATTGTGAAAAAATATAATATAGAAGATATAAAAAAAGGATAGATTAATTAAGGGAATTGCACAAGGTCAAGGTCGGTACTAGTGTCCACGTCGTGGTGGACGGTGCAAGTGTGGTCCTTGTGCTCCTCCTCGTCCATGGTGTCGGACATGGCCTTTCCCCTCGTCTCTGGCAGGCAGGCAGCGAACATGCCGAAGCAGCCGATGACGAGCCCGAAGACGCCGAAGGAGAAGAAGCTCTTGTGGCGGCCCAGCGCGACGAGCACGGGCGCCGCCACGCCTCCCAGCACCAGCGCCTGCCTGACCAGCCCCACCGCCGAGTTACGCACGGACGTCGGGAACAGCTCGATGGAGTACATCAGTATGACGTTGAACGCCGTGCACGTCGCAAAGAAGGAGAGCAACTCGGCGGCCATCCGCGCCGTGCCCTGCGGGATGATGACGCACGCGAGGCTCGACAGCCCCGCTGCCGCGGTGAGCGCGACCACCGAGCTCCGACGGTTGATCCTGCCCATCAGGAGCCACGAGAGGATGGACGACGGCAGCTCGGCCAGCGCATTGTACGTGACGCTCAGGTAGAGGTTGGAGCCCAGATTGCCAACGTTGAGCGGCATGCCGTAGTAGACCATGCCGACGCCGAAGCTGGCCGTCATGATCGCCGCCAGCCTCCGGAGCGCCCACGGGCGCTCCCACATGGAGTGCAGCGTGCTCGCCCCCGCGTCGTCGTCGTCGTTCATGGTGCAGGCGTGCAGCATTTAGAAGCTGGACGACGTGATGCTGCCGATCTGCATCTGCTGCAGCGTCTCGATGGCGTCCTGCTTCCTGCCGCGCACCAGCAGCCACCGCGGCGACTCCTGGACCACCAAGTAGAATAGGATGGAGTAGCAGAGGGACGGCACGGACGTCCACAGGTACATGTTCCGCCACGACGCCTCTCGGAACGTGTACGCGAGCGCCGGGAGCGACAGGAACCCGAGGGTGAAGCACAAGAACCCCGCCACGCACACCGTGTCGCGCCACCTCTTCCCTACGAGCTCCGTCGACAGGACCAGCGTGCACGTGCCAACCATGGACCTGCCGAATCCGGACACGAACCGCAGGGCGGCGTACGCCCACACGTTCGGCGAGAACGCGGTGACCACGCCAGCGACAGACATGGACAGAATGGACGCGAGCAGCATCTTCCTGCGGCCCAGGAGCGAGTCGGCGAGCGTGCTGAGGAGGAAGCCGCCGGCGAGGCAGCCGGCAAAGAACGAGGATGCCGGGAGGGAGACGAGCGCCGGGCCGGCGCACTCGAGTGACCACTCCGAGACCACCGAGGTTACGGCGGGACGGTCCCACGCCCACGCGCCAGGCGGGAGCGCGCAAGGGGAGGCCGCGGCCGCGGAGCAGGAGGACGCGCCGGCGCCCGTGCAGTGCCACGGCGGCTCGGCGTCGGTGAAGACAGAGATGAACACCTGCTGCGCGTCCAAGGCCCACGCGAAGGCCAGCAAGGCGGCCTTGAGAAGCTGTGCGGCGCCGGTGGCACCCATGTACGCCTCCATCGTGTCATCGATCGACGGCCTGGTTGTGTGGCTTGTTAGGAGCGGGGCGGCGGCCGTGTCAGCCATTGGCAGTGGCACGGCACGGTCGTGTGCGTGCTTTCCTCTTGTGTTCGCCGCCGCTAGCTCACAAGTTGAGTTTTTTTTTCTTTTTAAGGGAAAGCTCACAAGTTGAGTGGGAGAACGATGCCAGTGAGTGGCGGTATAGTTTTATACGGGCCGGATAGTGTACGTCAACGAAGCAGAGCCCGCCGGTGCTGGGACCAGATGCATGTCTCGTACGAAGAGTTGGTGAATGATGGTCCGTCATTCAACACCTCCTACCATTGTACGTCACCCATTCCAAAACACCACCAACCTCGCAGCCGCACTTACCAAAACACGTGCATCCGCACATACCAAATATAGACCAAATCAGCCATAGTTATCAAAACGCGCATAGCCATATACTCCCTCCGTCCCAAAATACTTGTCAGAGAAATGGATAAAAATGGATGTATCTAAAACTAAAATACGTCTAGATACATCCATTTCTCCGACAAGAGTGAGTATATACCTAATCAGTAAATAACACGTACATACCATAAAAAACACGCACATGCCAACACGCAACCGCACTTACCAAAACAAATGATCATTTCTACAAAGATCATTCCATAAAAGAACACGCACAACCATACATACCAAATCACTTGCCAAAACAACAATTAATCATTCCATACAAGACCACACACATACCAAATCAATGTAAAAGCGAACCAACCTGTGGTTGGATGGTTAGAGGGACTGTGGTATCCCCAGCCCACCAGGGTTCAAATCCTGGTGCTCGCATTTATTCCTGGAATTATTTCAGGATTTCCGGCGATGCGCATTCAGTGGGAGGAGATGTTCCCGTCGACGACGAGGTGCCTACGGTGACTTCGTAAATTTCAAGATGATATGCCGGCTCAGTCTCTCGGAGGTGCTCATAGGGGTAGGGTGTGCGTGTGTGCATTCATATGGGTGAGTGTATGCGCGTGTATATGAGCGCTTGCGTCTGTACTGTGTTCAAAAAAAAATCAATGTAAAAAAAAAATTGATGGTAACTCGCCCGGCTCACCCTCACAATGGTAGGCTGTCTCCCTGGTAAGTCCTTCCGACCTCGCCCTCCCCACGCTAGTGCTGAAGTTCTGGGTTTTTTCTCGATTTTTTCCCACACTCTACAACTAATGGCGCCAATTTCCTATTCCCTTGGTACGTTTGTTTCCTCCCCGGTTTTCTTAGTCTTGCCACAAGATCACGTAGCCTCAAGTTATGGTAAACAATCTGTTGCAGTTCTTCTTGTATGGCAAGAAATAGAACAAATAACTTGTTTACATGATTTTACTACTAACGTGTCTCTTTCCACGTATTAGTACTGACGTGCAATTATTGTAGCTCTTGTGTTTCCCATGTTTACCTGATCCCTTGCATTGATGTGGTGGATGTGGGCACGTGGCTAATAACAAAAGTTGTAGCGTGTCATGTTTGTTTCTTGTACTCCCACCGTTTCTAATTGTAAGATGTTTTAGATATTTCAATATGGACTACTTACGGATTAAAATGAGTGAATATACACACTAAAACACGTCTAGATGCATACGAATATGAGAAAATGAAGAAAAGCTAAAACATCTTATATTTAGGAACGGAGGGAGTATATATTTTGTTGCTCCGTAGCAAAGCGCGGGCATTTAGCTAGTGTACATCAGATGCGAACGGTGCGAACTGAGTTTAGCTCAGATGGTTAGGTTCCTTGTGGTAGAACCAGCCCACCAGGGTTCAAGTCATAGACTTGGCACCGGTGCTCGTATTTTCCTGGATTTATTTCAGGCTTTCCGGCGATGTTCGTTCAGTTGGAGGAGACGTTCCCGTCGACTACGAGGCGCCTGTGGTAGTGACTTCGTCAATCTCAAGATGTTGTGCCGGCTCAGTATCTTGAAGGTGCTCATAGGGGTAGGGTGGGCGTGCGTGCATTCATAGGGGTGAGTGTATGTGCGTGTGTATGAGCATCTGCGATTGTACTATGTTCAAAAAAAAATATGCACATTAGGTTGTAAGGGCATCTCCAACGTGGTGCCCCAAATCGGACGCACTATCCGTCCACGGACGCGTCCGCGGACACGGATACAGGAGCCGGCCATCCAACCGCATGCCCGAAACGTCCGCCTGCATTTCAAACAAAAATTGAATCAACATGACAAATTTCAAGCAAACCGAATGAATTTCATGTAAACCGGACTAAATTCATGAAAAGTTTGACATATTACATTAAACAAAAGGGGGCATGTCATTTTTGTTACATAGCAAAAGTTATCCTAGTCCAAATCTTTGCGGGCCATGGGCACGTCCGTGTCCCATGTCTTATTCTTCCTCGCCGGAGTCCGCCGCCTGGCTATGGACATCGCCGATCGAGGTGAGGTCCACTATCGACGTGAACGGGCCGGCCTCCTGGTCGTTGTGGCTTGGTGTGAACGGCGCGGAGCTGCCGACATTGGCAGCATTCCCGTCCCCGATCGCTTGCGCCGCCTCTGCGCCCGCCTCCGCCGCGATATGCTCAAACAGGACGTCGCACTCCGCCACCATGACACGCACTCGATGCCGCTCGCGGAGGATGGCGTGGTCGCTTCGCATGGATGTTTACAGCACCCGCTGCTCATCCACAAAGCCTGGATTCTTCGTGACCATGGCCGCAACGGCCTTCTCGTTCGCCTGCTCGCCGGCGATTTGTCCCTCCGCGAGTTGGTGCTGCTCGAGGAGTTGCAGGTTGTACCACTGCTCCTCCTGCATCATCCGGAATGCGGAGACCGGCGGCGCCGCCTGTTGCTCCGCTGCCACCTCCGCCTGCTGCAGGGTGAACCCAACAGCCGGCGCGGGCGCCTGCTCCTCCTTCGGATCTTCCATGTCCAACTCATCCGTGCTCTCCTCCTCTGGAGAGCTCGGAGGCTCTCTCGCCGTAATGTGTTGCGCGCGCCGGGCACGCCATCTGATATGGGGTTGCCCGATCTTCTCAGTGAGCCAGCGATGGTGGTGATGATGGTAGTAGATAAATAGCTTGGCGGTGATGAACTCTCCTCGTTCGATCCCTGATGCCAGTGCAACAGCTCTCGACCCTATGGATATTCACAACTCCACGCTCTTGCGCAACGTAGCCGTCGACCACGAAACGGTATAATTGCAATTCACTAATTCCCAATGGAACAGCAGATTACACTCAACTTGTAGTTCAAATCTCCAGATCGATTCGAATTGGAGATGCAATTTCAGATGAATGCTTGATAGCAAGTTCAACGAAACTAGGGTTTAATTTTAACGTGGTCTAATCCCTCCTATGCGCCTAGAGAGGTATTTAAGGGGTGAGGTGCGGCTGGCCTTGGGGCAGCCGACCTGGACCAGAACTCAACTTGGTTCGACCCAACTAATTAAGATACAAACTGACCCATGTTGGGTTCAGCCATATGGACACGCAGGCCCAGCACACTATGGCGCGCGGCAGGATATGTGGTGGCGTGCCAGGTACTCCTCACGTGGTGTTCTCCTTGCAAGCTTGAGCGCCGGCCTCCCTCTCCTCCCTCGCGCTCCCTTCTTGCTTGTACTCCACGTCTAGCTCCAAATGCTGCTTCTCCTCGCTCCCTTGTGCTATGCCTTCTTCTCCAATGAATCTGATCATACAAATATACAAAGACTTAGGCAGTAAACAATTCTCATTAAGAAAGTAATCAGATTCTATTAGGAGCAAATTCATCTGTTGTTCTATTAGCTTTTCACGGGCTCTTGTAATAGGTCCAATTCTGATTTCATCATTGGGCTTCTTCTTTGCAGCAATTGGTTGTTCAACATCATGAAGTGGAGATGGAACAATAGTAGGGATGTCCTCATCACCATCCGTCCACCAACTCCACCACCTCATGCCGGTGCCGCGGAGAGAGGCTCTTCCACCATCATTTGCGGGTCCCGGCCATTGTGTCGGAGGAGGAGGAGGAGAGGTAAGCGGCTGCGTCGGTGGCTCAGACTACCGGAGATGTGGCTCGGATGTGGTGCGGGTTGTGCCATGGACGGCCGTGTTTATATAGCGGGCCTCGCCGGGCAGGCCAAGCCGCGATTTCAAAGCGGGCGCTCGAAGTGGGTTTCTCAGCCACCGTGCCTGTTCAATGCCGGCAGGCGGACGGACGGGCAGCTGGCTTCAATGCGTTGGAAATCCATCCCGTCTCACTGTCGCTCTGAACCGGCATTGGACGCGGCGCGGAGAGCGAGCGGACGCGGCGCAGGCAACGCTCTCGGCTATCGTGCCACTTCAATGCTGCGCCTTCCGGATGGCATGCTGCAAACCGGTCGCGTCTGCTCTGGATGGGCATGAATGCGGTGTCCAAAGCGGAGGCACAGTTGGAGAGGACGCGCGACGATGAGTTTGGGTGGGACCGCATTGTCGGAGTCCTATGTGTCACGAGTCCGGACTCCCGCATATCTCCCCCAGCTTTGCATCTGGTTTGCAGGAATACGGACGTGCGGATGCGTTCGCGGACGTATGCGCCACTGCGTTGGATGGCAAAAACCGTCGGAACAGCTCGGTCCAAGCGTTTGCGGGCGATTTGCAGCATGACGTTGGAGATGCCCTAAGGGAGACATTGAGACACCCCTCACGCACATGTGAAATGTAGTCACGATATTAATTAGCATGTTAGTATTTTTTTCCGATAAAGGACACTTTTATTGAATCGATATATCAAGGTGATATAACTGCACTGAGCGAATGACTGACCTCTGCATAACGCGATGCACACAGCCAACACGTCTAACACAACCAGAAAGAAAATATAGTTTTACAACACAGATAAAAGAGTCTGGCCTAAGATGGAGCGTATACTATCCGAAGATTGCACTGGCATCCATGATGGGAGAAAACCTCCCTAGCCATATGCTCTAGCTGTGTAGACTCCATCAAAAAAAGGTCTCTGTCCTCTGGCCTTTGCAGGATGGACCAAGTACGAAGCCATTGCATACATGCATAAATAACCTGCACAGAAAATGAAACACATTTTTCGTTGAAAACCACATCATTCTTGGTAAGCCACAGAGCCCAACATAAGGCTGCCGCACCCCACAAGAATACATGCAGAAAATTGTTTGTCAATACCCCACAACCAATTGCTGAAAATATTACGCGCACTACGAGGGGATAAAGATTTGAATCTACTTGAAGTATGGCCCACACTGCACGAACAATCTTACAGTTAAAAAAATAGGTGTTTAATATACTCGTCATGTTGATAAAAGACACATGTCTTTTTATCTTGCCAATTGCGATGAGCCAGGTTATCTCTAGTCAAGGTCATACCTCTTTTTAGAAACCAGAGGAATATCTTCACTCGAAGAGGTATTTTGAGCTTCCACATTTTTTTTATCTGCAGTAACATCGTTGTGGGCAATTGCCTTATATAAGGACTTGACAGTAAACATACCATTCTGATACAAGTTCCATCGAAACTCATCAGGTTCGTTTGACAACTGGATGGGCTCCAGTCGGGTGAGCAATTCACTCCATGCTGCGAGGCGAGGCCCTAATAGGTCCCAATGGAAAGAAATATCAGGGTTTGCTTGGTCCAAGACCTATGCGAGTGTGACGAATTTATATCTAACAATCCGATACATGCTAAGGTATTCCACCATAAGTGGGGTGGCGCCCAACCAGGTATCCTCCCATAATATAGCCTGAGAACCATCCCTAACCAAAAAAGTTCCAAATTGGAAAAATAATTCCTTGGCCTTCATCATGCCATACCAAAAATGTGAATCATTGGGTTTCTAGTGGAGTTGAGAAATTGCTTTGGAACCCACGTACTTGTTATGAATGATTTCCTGCCACATGATAATCCCCAAGTGCAGGGAGTTATTATAGCACTTTCCAATATGGATGTGGAAGTATATCAGTGTCAATCCCCGTAGGATCTATAGGTTGGTTTCCTATTCTCTCAAGTTCCGTATGCCACTTATGCAACTATCCGTGCACTTAAAATTTACTTTCCCTAGACTCTCTACAACTAAGATATAAAGGTTTGAGGTGTAGAAACTAAGGTACTTAGCAAGAAAGGTTTAAGGAACTAACTAAAGTACTTATCAAAGATAGAAATAAAATGTTAGGGGCTGTAAATAAAAGATTTAGAATATCAAAAAGAGAGCTTGAGTGTGTGGTGGTTGTGATGAATTGTAACACCCCTGTAATTAAGCTACTGTTGCTCCCCTCTAATTAATGCCAAGTCATCATGTTTTGAATGCTAATGGCCACCTAGATCCAAATCAAATTCAAATTCCAATTTAAATATGCATGTCAAAAATTATTTCTTCAAACACTGCAACAAAAATGTTCGTAATATTACAAATAATCCCTAAGTAATTGTCTTAAGGAAAGCAACATCACCTATATTCCCAAAATGTCCCTAGGAATATTTATGGAGGACCAACAACACTAAATTAAACCATTTCAATGCTAACATAAATTTGATCATTTCCAAATGGCCTCAAACTCTGTGGACAGTTTCAAAATATTGTGTTTGAATTATGAGCCAAGTTTCATATACAACTAAATTCATTTAATATGGAAAAAAATAGAAAACAGAGTTGAAGAAACAGAAACAGAAATAGAAAAAGAAAAAAGAAAGAAAACTACTGCACTGCTGGGCTTCGATGTGCACAGGGATGGCCCAGCCCACCTCCATGCCGTCTTCCACCTCCCTCCTCCCCGTGTCAGCTCGCGCACGCGCAGAGCGCCGTCCCCGCCTCGGCTGGCCGACGCGTGCTGCCACAGGAGCTCCGGGAGGGGATAAGGTCGACGCCAGGGCACCCCCAGGCTAACCCTAGCCCCATTTGCCCCTCTCCCTTGCTCCTCTCCTTGATCTGGTCGACGCCTGAGCCGCCGTCGCCATGGCACTCTCCATCATCCTCGCACCCTAGGACCGTGTCCACCAGCTCCGCCGTCGACCGCTGCTTCGCCTACGCTGAAGAACTCGAGCCGGAGAGCCCCGCATCGCCGGATCCACAACCATCTTCGTCCTCTGCCCCACCGGCGATCTTCTTCGAATCCGATGCCATCTGCTGCTACTAGCCCTCGCTGAGCCTTTCTTGTGCTCCAGGGTGAGCTCCCGCACGAAAGCCCTCTGCTTGCGCTTCGATTCCGTCCCCGTAGCTTGCCTCGCCATTGTTGCCAAAGCTCATCGCCGCCGCCGCGTTTGCTGCTATCGCTGCCGTCCCTTTCATGGCCATCTGAGCACGCGAGCGTGCTCAGGCCATCCTAGTGGTGCGGTCGGTGCCCTTAGGTCACTCGCTCGCGTCGTGCATCGTCGATTCCGTGCTCGCCCGATTCCGGCCGCTGCTGCCGTCATTGCTCCGGCCAACTCCGGCCACTCCAGCACCTGCCGCTAGCACCATTCGACGCGCGGCGTTGCCCGTGTTCGAACGAGCCCTTCCGCCGACCAAATGGTCGCCGGAGGCGCAAACCCGAGCTCCGCTGCCATTTCTGTGGTCACCGCCGGCGCGCCACCGTGTTTAAATGCCGGTGGGTCGCTGCCAGGTGGGACCCCCGTGTCAGGAACGCCATTAGCACTAATTAACCCCACCATCTATCACTGACATGTGGGGCCCGTCACTGTAGCAATTAGTTGAATTTAAATAAAACCTGTTAATTAACTCTGTCACTAACATCAGGGCCCCACCTCACTAATTAGGTTAACTAGACTAATTTAAACACTGCTAAAAATGCCCAGTCACTGACCAGTGGGACCCACTGGTCAGGTTTGACCAGTCAGCCCCTCTGTTGACTGGGATGCAGACTCAACACCCTGGCCCCACTGTTAGCCTCACATGCACACTTCTAGGTACACTTCTGTGTACCCATAGCAATTTCCAATTTAATAATTTTCGAATTAAAATAAATACCGAAATTCTAGAAAATCAATAAAACTTTGGAAAATCATATAAAATAAACCGTAACTCAGATGAAAATAATTTATATATGAAAAACGATCAGAAAAATATAACGAATCCGAATATGTCATCTGCATACATGACAAACCTCTCCATCATGCTGAACACTGATGATTTGCTGCCAGATCAGCTGAATGAATAGTGCTTGGAGCTAGAAAAATATTCCACATATTTTCCCACTTCAATTAAAATGTGTAGTAATGCATTAGAGCACATAATCGTCACATTTTGCCATAACATGCATCTGTGTTGCATTTGTATGCCTATTATTTATTTGTTTCCCCCCTCCTCTGCTTTATCGGTAAACCCCAAGACTGCCATATTCCCTAAGTACGACTACATCCCCGACGATCAGGCCTTCTCAACAGAGCTTCCAGGCAAGCAACCCCCCCTTGATCACTCTGATATCGCCTATTCTTTCTCCCTACATTCTTGCATTAGTTATCGGTGCAGTTGTTGTATTATCGGTAGATCCTATTCTGATGCATAGCCTGTTTTTGTCATCGGTTATAAATGCCTTTACCTATAATCCTATCATGCTTAGTTTAGCTATGCTAGAGTTCCATCTGTTGGCCCTACACCCTTGTCTATTTGCCATGCTATATTACTGGGCCGTGATCCTTCTGGGCGATGATCACGGATATGCTTTATACTGCTACACTATACATGTTTATTTTAAAGTCGGGTCGGCTCAGAGGGCACCCGCGAGTGATTCACTGTGGTGGAACGACAGGGCAGGCGGAGACCATCCAGAGAGAGGTGGGCCTGGGCCCTGGTCGTCGTCCACGGGTACTTAACAATAACGCGCTAACGAGTTCAGGGTATTTGATCTGAGAATTGCCACTGGCATATACGCACTAACCGCCACGCGTGATTATGGTTATGGGACCCACGGCGTCGTCAGCTCCTCCCGACGGCTACCCAGATGTCACAGTTCAGAGATGTGGGCTTATTGTTGGGGTGAGCGGATACTGCCTGCTGCATAGTCAAAGGTGGGCTTGGTCCCCGACCAGTCGCGCAACGTGCTGGAGCGCTTAGGGGTGAGCGACCGAACATCACTTTTCGTGCTTAGGATGTAGACCGGCGGGTGACCTCTCTGGAGAGCCGAGGTAGGACTTTGGCATGTCGATCACTCTGAGGCCGGGTATTACCCAGAAAAGTGTGTCCGGACAGGGGTAATCGAGCGTGTTGGGTAATGTGGTGCACCCCTGCAGGGAAGAGAAACTATTCGAATAGACGTGTCCACGGTAACAGGACGACTTGGAAATGTATCCCGAGCTTCACAACTTAAACCGGATACTTGATAAAAGTCACCAAGATAATAGATAGGAATACCCGGTGATCACTTTCTCGCAGGGAGTCAAGGGAGGATCTCTGGGTATGGTGCTGCATTATGTATACATGTTGATGTTATATGCGCTCTTCTCTTCTCTTGCTGCAAGGTGCTGGTAGTCTTCATTATGTTGAGCTTCTCCCCCTTATTCTGGCATTTCTATAGTATAGTCTAAAGATATAGCCCCATTCCTTTGATACTGATGCATATGTAGAATAGATCTGACGTAAGTCTTGCGAGTACTTTGGATGAGTACTCATGGTCGCTTTGCTATTCCTTTTCTACAACCCGGTTGCTGCGTTCAGATGGTAGCTCCGTGGCGGCAGGTGATCCCGAGGATGGCGAGTACTACGTGGAGATCGACGCCGATGAGTAGTTCGGAGGTCCCAGGCAGGAGGCCTGCGCCTTTTGGGTTTAGTGTCGCTGTTATGCTCAGCATTCTTAAGGAAAAACTTGTTTAACTTGTCTGTACCCAGACTTAATTTGCTTTCTGACTGATGTATTATGAATCCTCATAACCCCGGTTTGTAATAAAAAAATTTATGTTTAATTTGTGTCGTAGAGTTGTGTTGTGATACTACAGTGGGGTCTTCGTTCGTGATCGTGCATGTTGCGTGTATGATTAGTGCACGATGATGAATGGGGGCGTCACATGAATATAGCAGGATCCAATGGGAGCAAGTGTTCATGGCAATTGGCTATTTTTGTATATTCATGGTTGATATTCTTATCTTGGGAACAAGTCTAATAATGACGCGAAGATGCATCTCAATGTCCACCTAGGCAATTACCCTTCATACAACTTTGAAAGTTATCTCACAACTTAAGCGATTACCCTTCATGTCCCTTGAAAGTTATTTCACCACCTAGCAGGCAAGGCACTACATTCTAAGATGGACTTTGTGCTTCCCTCAATAAGTGTGGTTTCTACGGAGGAGCCTAAGCTAATATGCTGCCAAACCATGGCCTCACATGTTCTTATAATTGTTCTCTTAGCAAGTATCCACAAGTACTAAGATTCACTAAGGTAAAAACCCAACTATAGCCATACCTTCCTCTAGGGTCCCCAATATTCCCCTATGTTATAACTCCTATATGTTTGTAATGGTAATTTCTGTCACTCTGGCCTCCGCAGGCATATTTATCACAACACATTGCAGTACCTTTAGTGTTCCCCCTACGTACGTGTGCACTCATACATAGACACAAAATATTGCATAGAAACCAACATATAAAAGTTCAACCAATCATTATATTATTTCACCAATGCCATGGAACAATTTACTACTCAAACATAGACATAAAGATGCGATAAAATCATGGGGAAATAATTCATAGCACAAGACATCAATATTTACCAATGGATTACAGAGGTTTATGGATGGAGAAGCCTCTGATCAAATGAAGAAGATGGTGGTGAAGACGACGGTGAAGTCGTTGGAGATGATGGCGGTGATGACGGTTGTTCCGGCAGTGTTCCGGCGCCGTCGAAAGGGAGGGGGAGATAGCCCCCTCCTTCTACTTCTTTCTTGGCCTTCCCCTTAGATGAGAGAAGGGTTTCCCCTGATTTTTGGTGGCCATGGCTGTGGAGGACGAGAGCCTCCCCTCAGATGGAATCTGACTTTTGAGGGAGGCTGTTGCTGGATGCTGAAATCTGAGTCCCGTCACCGTTTTGTAATTTCTTGGAGATCCGTAACTCCAAAAAATCTTAAATTTTTAGGGCGGTTCCACAACTTCGGGGGCAAGTTTGCGGCCAAAGGAGAGCTCCAGAACCTTCACCCAGTGGGTAGGTGCCCTGGCAATTTGGGCGTCTACAAGGGGCACCTAGGGCCCCTAGGCCTCTCCAGGTGTGGGGTCTAGGCCCCCTGGGTGTCCCTTTGTGCAAAACTTTGCAATCTCTTTTTTCTTATTTTTTTGGGGGTCAAAATAATTATTTTCCCTGAAATAGAAAAATACCAGAAAAGAGAAACCGGCACTGGGCACTTAATTAATAGGTTAGTCCAATAAAAGCTGATAAAAAGTGTACCCAAAGTATGTATAAATGATAATATAATGGCATGAAACATATAAAAATTATAGATACGTTGAAGACGTATCACCACACTCCATTCTCAGTGAGTAGTTTATATACCCATTTACTGAGAAGGGCAATGTTTTTAATCTCAAGATCTTGGATTCCAAGACCCTCTAACTTTTAGGCCACCATAACACATTCCACCTAGCTAGCCGATATTTTTTTGGTTGTTATCACACTGCCAGAAAAATATGGTTCTAAAGTAGTATATATATGTCCGGTGTCCACGTAAGCAACAAATCATGCATCAGGTAATCCTCTATGTACTACGGTGCTTGATAATCCCCAAGTGCAGGGAGTTATGGTAGCACTTTCCAATATGGATGTGGAGGTATATGAGTGTCGATACCCCGTAGGAGGTGAAGGTAGGTTGCCTAATATCTTCCGTATGCCACTTACGCAACAATCCTTGCACTTTAGTCTTTACTTTACCTAGACTCTCTAAAATATAAAGGTTTGAAGACTAGAAACTAAGGTACTTAGCAAGAAAGGTTTCAAGAAGGTGACTAGAGTACTTAACAAGACAAAAATAAATGTTAGGTGCTGGTCATAAAATATTTACAAGAACAAAAAGAGAGCTTGAGTGTGTGGTGGTTGTGATTAATGTAGCGGTATCCGGTGGGAGCGAATGTTCCCAGCAATTGCCTATTTTTTTCACATTCATGGTTGATTTTCCTATTTTGGGAACAAGTCTAATAGCGATGCAAAGAGTGTCTCAATGACCACCTAGGCAATTACCCTTCATTATAACGTGAAAGTTATCTCACAACTTAAGCGATTACCTTTCGTTTTCACATGAAAGTTATCTCGCCACCTAGCAGACAAGGCACTACATTGTAAGATGGACTTTGTGGTTCCCTCAATAAGTGTGGTTCTAGGAAGGAGCCTAATCTAGCACGCTGCTACACCGAGCCTGACACACACTTATAATTGTACCCTTAGCAGACATCCATGAATACTAAAGAGTTATTAAGGTAAAAACCAAACTATAGCCATAACTTCCTATATGGTCCCTTTTTCTCCCCTATGTTTTAACTCCTCTATGTTTGGAATAGTCAGTTATGTCACTCCATCCTCCGCACACAAATTTATCATAACACATTGCAGCCCCTTAAGTGTTCCCCCTATACACGTGTGCACTTGATACGTGCATTTTGCATCACAATTTCAGAGAATAAATACTCTACTTTTATGCTATTTCAATTGCCTTTGCAAGAATTTAATTGTGGTTTATCTGATAATGTAGAGAATTCATTATGCTTGGTTTATCTTATAATTTAATTGTGGTTTATCTTATATCCTGTTGGAATTGTGAAAGATGTAAATGTCTTAAGTGGTAGAACTAAATACCCTACTGATTTCTTTGTGCTTGGTTTGAAACAAGATAGCTTTTGTCCTATTGTGTTCAATAGACCTTTTTTACACACTGCTAGTGTTGTAGTTGTTTGTTTGAACAAAAAAGTTATTGTTAAATTTGTTGATGATCAAGTTGAATTCAATTTCTCTAGGTTTGCTAATCAACCAAATACTCTTGATAACAATATGAAAGATGATTTTGTACAAATTACTTCAATAGGCATTCCCCCAGCTGACCACTGGAGCAATTTTTGATATATCATGAAAGTCTTATTAATGACAATGAGAGAAAAGAAATTGATGAAACTTTTCACTTTCAACCACCACTCTTGAAAGTTAATATTCCACCTGATCCTTTGGGGAAGCTTCCACCTCCTCCAAAAGGGGAACCAGTGTTTGAATCAAAACCTCTATCGGAAATACTTAAATATACTTATCTCGATGAAAAGAAAGTCTATCCTGCTATTATCAATGCTAACATTTCAGGAGAAGAAGAAGCAAGATTATTGGAGGTGTTGAGAACACATAGGGCTGCTATTGGTTATACTTGGGATGAACTTAAGGGTATCAACCCAACTTTATGCACCCACAAGATCCACCTAGAACTGGATGCAAAGCCCATTGTTGATCATCTACGTCGTTTGAATCCTAAAATGAAAGAAGTGGTAAGAACTGAAATTCTTAAGCTTTTGGAAGCAGGTATTATCTATCCCATGTCCGACAGTAAGTGGGTAAGTCCCGTTCATTGTGTCCCTAAGAAGGAAGGCTTAACTATTGTACCTAATGAAAACAATGAACTTATTCCTCAAAGAACTGTTGTTGGTTATAAGATGTGCATTGATTATAGAAAATTGAATAAGGCTACTTGAAAAGATCAGTATCATTTGCCTTTTATTGATTAGAAAGGTTTTCTATGCATACACATATTTGTTATCTTGATGGTTATTGTGGTTTCTCTCAAATACCTGCCTCTCATGGGGACCAGAAGAAAACCACCTTTACTTCTCCTTTTGGAACTTATGCTTATATATGTATGCCTTTTGGTTTGTGAAATACACATGCTACATTTCAAAGATGCATGAGTGCCATATTTTTAGACTTTGTTGAACAAATTGTTGAGGTCTTCATGGACGATTTCTCCATCCATGGAACATCTTTCAATAATTGTTTGTACAACCTTGACAAAGTTTTGCAGAGGTGTGAAGAACATAACCTTGTCTTGAATTGGGAGAAGTGCCGCTTAATGGTGAACAAAGGTATTATTCTTGGACATAGAATTTCTGAAAGATGTATTGAGGTTGATAGAGCTAAGATTGAAGCCATAGAGAAATTGATGTATCCTAGGGACATAAGAGGTATTAGAAGTTTTCTTGGTCATCCTGGGTTCGATGATTGTGTAGTGGCTTTTGAAACATTAAAGAATGCTTTGGTCACTACACCTGTGATACAAACTCCTGACTGTAATTTACCTTTTGAAATTATGTGTGATGCTAGTGACTCTGCGGTGGGGCCTATTCTAGGACAAAGAGTTGGTAATCAAGCATAGTGTGATCTATATCTAATTCATCTTTATCTACTCTCTTATGAACTTCATGCAAGAGAGTGCTTTCAATTAAAGAATCATCATTAAGACTTGATAAAAAAGCAGTAATGAGGTTTTGAGCAATAGAGTTACTTTCATCTTCATTGGGAGGCATGCATGGGTAGCTAATTCATTCTTCCTCCACTGGTTCCATTGGTCTTTCACTTTCAAGAGTGGCACTTCCTTCATCAAAAGCATTAGTAGTAGCAGTGGGAACATCACAAGTATCAATTTATCATAGAGATACATCTTTTTGGTAAATTTATAGATAAAAATCAAAATGTTAATATTACTTAGTAGCAAAACAAACAAGTTCAAACGAGAATATTCAACCAAGTGCTATGCTCCCCGGCAACGGCTCCAGAAAAGATCTTGATAATCCCCAAGTGCAGGAAGTAATTATAGAACTTTTCAATATGGAGGTGAAAGTATATAAGTGTCGATACCTCATAGGACCTAAGGTAGGTTTCCTAATCTCTCAAGTTCCTTATGCCACTTACGCAACTATCCTTGCACTTTAATGTTTACTTTACCTAGACTCTCCAAAATAGAAAGGTTTGAAGATTGGAAACTAAGGTACTTAGAAAGAAAGGTTCCATGAAGGTGACTAGAGTACTTAACAAGACAAATAAATGATAGGTCCTGGTAATAAAAGATTCACCAGAACAAAAAGAGAGCTTGAGTATGTGGTGGATTGACGAATGTATCAGTATCCGATGGGAGAAAATGTTCCTAGCAATTGGCCATTTTTTTATATATTCATGGTTGATTTTCTTACTTTGTGAACAAGACTAATAGTGACACAAAGATGCTGATAACCCACAAGTGTAGTGGATCTATCATAGCCTTTTTGATTAGTAAGAGTATCGAACCCAACGAGGAGTAGAAGGAATAGGTTGATCGAAACTAGTACAAATTCACTGTAAAAGCTGCAAAGACAATTTGATGGTTTGTTTGACAGCAAGAGTAATTGCAAGAAATTAAATAGTAGAAAAAGGGCAATGGTGCAGTAAGTGGCCCAATCCTTAATTATGCTAAGGACAAGCCGGTGGTTTTACTTATAGGGATCAAGGCGTTCTCGAGGACACATAGGAATTTCACCAAGTTTCATTGAGTTACCATTCATTGTTTTGATAGTTTGTTGTGCGGTGGAACCTATGATAATGTGCTGTTCTTACTTGAACAAACAATATACTTATGATTATACCCTCTATGCAAGCATCCGCAAATACAAGAGAATAATTAAGATAACATCTAACCATAGCAATAAACTCTAGGGTTCTAATTGCCCCTCATGCAACAGTTCATAAACTTAGGGTATGGTAATTTTTGTCACTCCAGCCACCCGCCATAAACAAACTAATCACACAATGCTACCCTCTAGGCCCATGAAGGTGAAATGATATGCAGTCGATGTTCGCACATCACCACTAGAGAATTACATCACAACATAATATCAAAACATTGAACTAGATTCAACTTCACAAGATTAATAGCAACAAGGTTTATCCCATGTCCTCAAGAACATAACTAACTACTCACAACACATCATATGGATCATGATCAGTGGAGATGAATATATGAATAACAATCTGAACATATGAATCTTTCACCAATAAAACTTCTAAGCATCAACTACAAGGAGTAATCAACACCAGAAACTATACTCAGCAAAGGATCTGAGGTAAAAGTTCATAGATCAAAAAGTTGGGGCTGAGGGAGTTGATGGAGATGTCAGTGTTGATGAAGATGTTGATGGAGATGGTGATCCCAATAATGATCGAACTGTTGGTGATGATGATGGCTTCGAATTCCCCCCCCCAAGGGATGGATCTCCTGCAGAATCAGCCTGCCGGAGGGCAAAAGTGCTCCGCCTCGGTTCCGCCTTGCAGGGGCGGCGGAAAAATCTGAAAAAAAAAATCCCTACCACCATTTTAGGTCAGAGAAAAAATATAGGCAAAGAGGCATCGAGAGGCGGTGGCGAGGGGCTCCACGCGGCCCCACCACGCGGCCAGGGGGGCCCATGGACAGGCCGTGTGGAGGCCCTGTGGCCCCCCTCTAGCCCATCTTCTGGCTCCAGGCTTCTTTTCTTCCGAAAGAATTTCTGCAATCTTTCTGGAATTTTGGAGCTCCAAAAAATTGTTTTTTCTTCTGGTACATTTTTTGCCCTTTTTTCCTGCTGTCTGGTAATTTCCTGAGAATTTCCCTCTCCGTGTGTTTCATCCAAATTGAAGGGGAAAAGGGCATTCGAATTGAGCACTAATGTGAAAAATATCAATTATAAAAAGTAAATTATAATGAGAAATAGTGATGCAAAATGGACATATCAGCTCCCCAAGCTTAGACCTCGCTTGTCCCCAAGCAAAATCCGAGCTTAGTAAACATGACCACAGGTTTATGAAGTGAGGAGTCGATAATAAAGAATACGGAAATGACAGCATCACTATTTAATTTCATGATCAAACATTTTAAAAAGCAATCCCTTCTTACAAAACTTCTTATGAGGAGGTCATGACACCCTTTACATGCAAAAGTTTAACCCATAAAAGTTTCTTGATCATAATAAACCATGTCCTCAGTCATTAAACAATTGCATTCCTCTTATTCTTCCAGAAGGGTCTATGTCAGAGTTGTTTGATCAACAAATATCACATGCTCAACTATCTTTTAGTCTTTACATAATTAGCTACCACTCAGGTGCAAATTTTTAGAACAAAGATGTTTTAGCCGGACACACAGGAAGATTTGATGTTTAGCAAGTGCTTAGCTTCTCAACGTATTTATCTCAAGGATAATGTCAACAATAATGAATCAACATAATTATACACATCAATAGTTTATATGTTCATGGATATTTCTTCAGCATGTTATGTTTACTTTAAAAGATTATAAGGAAAATGAATTAACTCAACATAAAAGTAAATAGACAAGCCCTTCGCAAAGGGAAGTAGAGGTGGGCATGCGCTTTTTGGGGTTTTGGTTGCATAAGAGTTTACTAGAAAGGAACGTTATTTTATATTGCCCCCTATGACGGTGCCCATTTGCATTATTATTATGGTTTTACGCCCCATCACAAGTTTGTATAAAGCTTCAATTCCCATCCAATAAAAACTCACACTTAATTAAATGGCAACTTTAGTGCCTGCGCCGATGAGAACTTACTTGGAAGGTCTTTATCAACCCATAGGTAGGTATAGTGGACACTCTGGATTGAAACTGGGCTCAGGGTTTTTGGACGCACAAGCAGTATTTTTGCTCAGTACAGAATTTCAGGCTAGCAAAGGATGAAGCAAATCATGGATGTTGGAGGATCCATGATAGATAAATATAAATATGCATAACAATGCATTCATTAGGTTGCCATGTCTAGCCAAAACAGTTTGTTCAAGTTTTAAAATTTTCATTGATAGTTCACAATCATAAAAGATGTCCAAGATAATAGACTTGCATGTGATATCTCTCTTCCTTGTAGTAAGTTTCATGAAATTGCTTATGTGACCAATGCTTGTTTGTTAATTCTGAATAACTTTTATTTGTTATACCCAGCATGTAAAGTCATGACCTCCCACAAGATAATTCTATAAAAGTGAATTGCAGTGTTAGAATATATAATAATGAAAAAGCAAAAGGAAGTCTCATGCCATCTCTTTATTATATAACCTCACACCAACAGATACATTGATAATTGCTCTGAAGTAGCAGATAGAACATCTTGCAAGCCACTATACCAAACCATAACTTCTTTAAATCATGATATGACCTAAGGATCAGTCACAAAAAAAAGATATAACCTAAGGATCGAGATAAAAGCAAAACAAGAACGATGGAAAAGATACCGTGGAACCTCCCCCAAGCTTGGAACAAGCTAAGGAGTATGCCATTACCCATACACTCAGGCTTGATCCTTTGGTGGTGATGGAGGTATGTTGAAGTTGAGCCGCTTCAGGACACGATTTTGAATCTTCAATTTAGCGGTCTCCTCCCGAAGTTCCTTGACAAGATCACAAATCTCATCCGTTACCCGGTGTGCTTCGGCGAGGTTTGACGGTAGATCTTGACGAGGATGAGCTGGTGTAGCCTGCACAGGATTAGGAATAGGAGATTGAACAGTTATTGAGCCCACCGGAATCGGTTGGCTTGACTTGAGGGAGTTGACATGAGCATCTGTAGATTGGAGTAGAGGAGTCTCTTCTTCTTCAACCTCTGTGGCTACTTCCGTCGGTCCTCTCAGGTTGACGGTGAACTCTTCATTACTTGACAACCCTTCGCCGTCATGATAAAGGTTACCCTCATCATTCGACATGGTGATCCTCCCACGAACTCTGAAGTGATCCGTGATGAAGTTTCTCCATTGCTCTCCATACTTCTCCTCAAAATACTCCTGCTGCGCATCACGAGATTGCCATGCAACATACTTCTTGTTGCTCGATCCATGGGACGAAGACATGTTCTAGACCCTGGAAAACCCTGGCAAAAATAGCTCAAAGCAAAAATAGGACCAAAAAGTGTGATACGCGGATCAGAAAAATCTGAGAAATTTATAGAAAAAGTTTTACGTGCAAAGGAAGCTACCAGGCGAAAACAGAGCCGAGGTGGTGTCTAGGGCCTCCACGCACCCCCACCACATGGCCATGGGGTGGCCGGGTGGCCAGGCCACGTGGGGCCCATGGGCACCTCCTCGGCTGCCTCTTTTGCTCGATACTTTTTATTTCCTTTGAAACTTCCAACTATAATTTTTCCTAATTTTTCGGAGATCGTTTCCTTACCTGAACACATACCTATTCTTTTTCATGGTTCTAGAGTCTTTTGGAATTTATTTTCGATCAATTCATCTGAGGTTATTACCTGTATAATATCAGTTTCCGCCTTGAGGTGTTACCGGCGATATAATGTTTAAGTCTTTGACCATTAACCACCCTCGGTTTGGTCCCCTCGGCGTTGTTGATCTTGATAGCTCCAGACCGATAAACATCCTCCATAATGAACGGTCCTTCCCATTTGGAGAGAAGCTTACCTACAAAATATCTTAAACTAGACTTGTACAAAAGAACCTTATCGCCAATTTTAAATTCCCGTTTCTGAATTCTCCTCTCATGCCACATTTTATATTTTTCATTAAACATCTTAGCATTTACATAAGCTTCATTCCTCCATTCATCTAAAGCGCAGAAATCAAGCAACCTCTTTTCACCAGCATGTTTAAAATCATGATTAAGTTGCTTAACAGCCCAATAAGCTTTATGTTCTAACTCGAGAGGCAAATGACAAGCTTTACCACAAACCATCTTGTATAGTGACATTCCCATAGGATTTTTATAAGCAGTTCTATAAGCCCAAAATGCATCATTTAATTTATTAGGCCAACCTTTTCGCGATCTAATGATAGTCTTTTGCAAAATTAATTTAATTTCCCTATACTTAATTCAACTTGACCACTAGACTGGGGATGATAAGGTGATGCTACTATGTGGTTTACATCATACTTAGCAAGAACTTTTCTAAAAGCACCATGGATAGAATATGAACCACCATCAGTCATGAGGTATCTAGGAACTCCAAACCTTAGAAAGATAACATCTTTAAGCATTTTAATAGAAGTCTTATGATCAGCACTATTAGTTGGAATAGCTTCTACCCACTTAGTGACATAATCAACAGCAACTAGAATATGAGTGTTACCATGAGAAGTTGGAAAAGGTCCCATATAATCAAAACCCCAGACATCAAAAGCTTCTATAACAAGAGAATAATTCATAGGCATTTTCTGATGTCTACTAATATTACTAATTCTTTAACATTCATCACAAGAAAGAATAAACTTACGGGCATCCTTAAAAAGAGTTGGCTAATAAAAACCAGATTGTAATACCTTATGTGCAGTTCTGTCTCCAGCATGGTGTTCTCCATATGGACTAGAGTGACACTTTCTCAAAATTTCATCCTGCTCATGTTCAGGTATACAATGCCTAATAATAATATCTACTCCTTTCTTATATAGATGTGGATCATCCCAAAAGTAATGTCTCAAATCATAAATGAATTTTCTCTTTTGTTGATAAGTGAACTTAGGTGGAATATACTTAGCAACAATAAAATGTGCATAATCAGCAAACCAAGTATTACTATGCGAGGAAACATTAACAGCGGCCAGTTGCTCATCAGGAAAACTATCATTAACAGGAATAGGATCATTAGGTATGTTTTCCATCATAGATAAATTATCAGCCACTTCGTTATCAACTCCCTTTCTATTAACAATATGCAAATCAAATTCTTGTAAAAGTAAAACCCATCTAATAAGCCTAGGCTTAGCATCTTTATTTTCCATAAGATACTTAATAGCAGCATGATAAGTATGAATTGTAACTTTAGAATCAACAACATAAGATATGAAGTTATCAGAGGCAAAGACACCAGCTAAAACTTCTTTTTCAGTAGTGGCATAATTTCTTTGAGCATTACCTAAAGTTTTACTAGCATAATAAATAACATTCAATTTCTTGTTGGGGAACGTTGCATGGGAAACAAAAATTTTCCTACGCACACATAAGATCTATCCATGGTGATGAGCATCTACGAGAGGGAGAGTGAATCTACATACCCTTGTAGATCGCTAAGCGGAAGCGTTAATAAACGCGGTTGATGTAGTCGAACGTCTTCGCGATCCAAATCGCCGAGCGTCCCGCGATCCAATCACGATCCTTCCGATCTAGTGCCGAACGGACGGCACCTCCGCGTTCAACACACGTACGGCTTGATGACGCCTTCACCTCCTCGATCCAGCGAGCGATGATGAAGTAGTGGTTGAGTTCCAGCAGCACGACGGCGTGGTGATGGTGGTGAGGAACAATCTCTGCAGGGCTTCGCCAAGCACTACGGAGATTATGACGGAGGAACTAGAGGGCTAGGGTTGCCGGCACACGGCTTGGGAAATCCTGATGTGTCCCGTGTGCTAGCCCTGCCCCTCTATTTATATGTTGAGCCTTGGGGTCTAAACTTGGAGTAAAAGCCTCCTCTAGGTCGGTTTTGCCCGCACAAGGTCGGTTTGGCCCGCAGGGAAAGAGTCCAACTCGGATCCCTGCCGAACCGCGCACAGCCGCGCACAAGCGGTAGTACCGCTTCACACAAGCGGTAGTACCGCTTGGGCGGTAGTACCGCTTCACACAAGCGGTAGTACCGCTCGGGCGGTAGTACCGCTTCAACAAGCGGTAGTACCGCTTACGCGGCAGCAAAACTACTTTTGCACTTTCCAATACCTTGTGGGCTTTATCCCTTTGGCTCATATAAAGTGTTGCTGCACCCGAACACTTCGGTAAACATCCGGAACCCCTTCCGGTGAACTCCGGAACCCTTCCAGAGATCAAAACACTATTATCACATATATCAATCTTTACCTCCGGACTATTCCGGAGATCCTCGTCATGTCCGGGATCTTATCCGGGACTCCGAACAACTTTCGGTCACCAACATAATAACTCAATTATACTAATCGTCACCAAACGTTAAGTGTGTAGACCCTGCGGGTTCGAGAACTATGTAGACATGACCGAGACACCTCTACGGCCAATAACCAATAGCGGGACCTGGATGCCCATATTGGCTCCTACATATTCTACGAAGATCTTTATCGGTCGAACCTCTATGTCAAGGATTCAGTTAATCCCGTATGCTGTTCCCTTTGTTCTTCGGTATGTTACTTGCCCGAGATTCGATCGTCGGTATCACTATACCTAGTTCAATCTCGTTACCGGCAAGTCTCTTTACTCGTTCCGTAATACAAGATCTCGTGGCTAACACTTTTAGTCACATTGCTTGCAAGGCTCATTGTGATGTTGTATTACCGAGTGGGCCCTGAGATACCTCTCCGTCATACGGAGTAACAAATCCCAGTCTTGATCCATGCCAACCCAACAGACACCCTCGGAGATACCTGTAGAGCACCTTTATAGTCGCCCAGTTACGTTGCGACGTTTGATACACACAAGGTATTCCTCCGGTGTCAGTGAGTTGCATGATCTCATGGTCAAAGGAACAGATACTTGACATGCAGAAAACAATAGCAATAAACTGACACGATCAAATGCTACGTTTACAGTTTGGGTCTTGTCCATCACATCATTCTCCTAATGATGTGATCCCGTTATCAAATGACATCTCATGTCAATGGCTAGGAAACCTTAACCATCTTTGATCAACGAGCTAGTCAACTAGAGGCTTACTAGGGACACAGTGTTGTCTATGTACCCACACATGTATTTGAGTTTCCAATCAATACAATTATAGCATGGATAATAAACGATTATC
The DNA here is from genome assembly GCA_039707655.1 of Elymus sibiricus. Taxonomy (NCBI): domain Eukaryota; kingdom Viridiplantae; phylum Streptophyta; class Magnoliopsida; order Poales; family Poaceae; genus Elymus; species Elymus sibiricus. Next base: position 515,888,425 of record CM077672.1, on the reverse strand, counting down.
ATGAACAAGGAAATATAATAATAACCAATTTATTATTGCCTCTAGGGCATATTTCCAACAGTCTCCCACTTGCACTAGAGTCAATAATCTAGTTCACATCACTATGTGATTTACATTGTAATGAATCGAACACCCATGCAGTTCTGGTGTTGTTCATGTTTAGCCCTTGGAAGAGGTTTAGTCAACGGATCTGCAACATTTAGATCCGTGTGTACTTTGCAAATATTTATGTCGTCCTCCTTGATGTAATCGCGGATGGAATTGAAACGTCGCTTTATGTGTCTGGTCCTCTTGTGAAATCTTGGTTCCTTGGCTAGAGCAATGGCACCAGTATTATCACAAAACAGAGTCATTGGGTTAAGTGCACTAGGCACTACTCCAAGATCTGTCATGAACTCCTTCATCCAGACACCTTCCTTCGCCGCCTCCGAGGCAGCGATGTACTCCGCTTCGCATGTAGAATCAGCTACCACGCTTTGCTTGGAACTGCACCAGCTAACCGCACCCCCATTAAGAATAAATACGTATCCGGTTTGCGACTTAGAGTCATCCGGATCAGTGTCAAAGCTTGCATCGACGTAACCCTTTACGACGAGCTCTTGATCACCTCCATAAACGAGAAACATGTCCTTAGTCCTTTTCAGGTACTTCAGGATATTCTTGACCGCCGTCCAGTGTTCCATTCCTGGATCACTTTGAAACCTTCCGGCCATACTTATGGCAAGGCTGACATCGGGTCTTGTGCACAGCATTGCATACATGATAGAGCCTATGGCTGAAGCATAGGGGATGACACTCATCTTTTCTCTATCTTCTGCAGTCACTGGGCATTGAGTCTTACTCAACTTCACACCTTGCAAAACAGGCAAGAACCCCTTCTTGGACTGATCCATTTTGAACTTCTTCAAAATCTTATCAAGGTATGTGCTTTGTGAAAGTCCTATTAAGCGTCTCGATCTATCTCTATAGATCTTGATGCCTAATATGAAAGCAGCTTCTCCTAGGTCCTTCATTGAAAAACTCTTGTTCAAATATTCCTTTACGCTTTCCAGCATTTCTATATTGTTTCCAATCAGCAATATGTCATCCACATATAATATTAGAAACGCTATAGAGCTCCCACTCACTTTCTTGTAAATACAAGCTTCTCCGTAAACTTGTATAAACTCGAACGCTTTGATCACCTCATCAAAACGAAGATTCCAACTCCGAGATGCTTGCACCAGTCCATAAATGGATCGCTGGAGTTTGCAAACTTTGTCAGCATTCTCTGGATCGACAAAACCTTCTGGTTGCATCATATACAACTCTTCCTTAAGGTAACCGTTAAGGAACGCTGTTTTGACATCCATCTGCCAAATTTCATAATCGAAAAAGGCAGCTATTGCTAACATGATTCTGACGGACTTAAGCATCGCTACGGGTGAGAAGGTCTCATCGTAGTCAACTCCTTGAACTTGTGAAAAACCCTTTGCCACAAGTCGAGCTTTATAGACGGTGACATTACCGTCCGCGTCCGTCTTCCTCTTAAAGATCCATTTGTTCTGAATGGCCTTACGCCCTTCAGGTAATACTTCCAAAGTCCATACTTTGTTTTCATACATGGATCCCATCTCGGATTTCATGGCCTCTAACCACTTCTCGGAATCCGGGCCCATCATCGTTTCTCCATAGCTCGTAGGTTCATCGTTGTCTAACAACATGACCTCTAAGACAGGGTTGCCGTACCACTCGGGAGCAGTACGCGTCCTTGTCGACCTACGAGGTTCGATAGCAACTTGATCCAAAGCTTCATGATCATCATCATTAACTTCCTCTTTAGCTAATGTAGGCTCCACAGAAACAACTTTCTGCGCTGCGCTACTCTCAGGTTGAAGTAAAGGTTCAACAACCTCATCAAGTTCTATCTTCCTCCCACTCAATTCTTTCGAGAGAAACTCTTTCTCAAGAAATGTTCCGTTTTTAGCGACAAACACTTTGCCTTCGGATCTGAGGTAGAAGGTATACCCAACTGTCTCTTTTGGGTACCCTATGAAGACGCATTTCTCCGCTTTGGGTTCCAGCTTTTCAGGCTGAAGCTTTTTGACATAAGCATCACATCCCCAAACTTTAAGAAACGACAGTTTTGGCTTCTTGCCAAACCAAAGTTCATATGGCGTCGTCTCAACGGATTTCGATGGTGCCCTATTTAAAGTGAATGCAGCTGTCTCTAATGCATAACCCCAAAACGATAGTGGCAAATCGGCAAGAGACATCATAGATCGCACCATATCCAATAAGGTTCGATTACGACGTTCGGACACACCATTACGCTGTGGTGTTCCAGGCGGTGTTAATTGTGAAACAATTCCACACTGTCTTAAGTGACTGCCAAACTCATAACTCAGATATTCTCCCCCTCGATCAGATCGTAGGAATTTAATCTTCTTGTTACGATGATTCTCAACTTCACTCTGAAATTGTTTGAACTTTTCAAATGTTTCAGACTTGTGTTTCATTAAGTAAATATACCCATATCTACTTAAGTCATCAGTGAAGGTGAGAAAGTAACGATAACCACCGCGCGCCTCAATACTCATCGGACCGCACACATCAGTATGTATGATTTCCAATAAGTCACTTGCCCGTTCCATTATTCCAGAGAACGGCGTTTTAGTCATCTTGCCCATGAGGCATGGCTCACATGTGTCAAGTGATTCAAAATCAAGTGACTCCAAAAGTCCATCAGCATGGAGCTTCTTCATGCGTTTTACGCCAATATGACCTAAACGGCAGTGCCACAAGAAAGTGGTATTATCATTATCAATTCTATATCTTTTGGCATCAATGTTATGAACATGTGTATCATTACTATCGAGATTCAATAAGAATAAACCCCTCACATCGGGTGCATGACCATAAAAGATATTACTCATATAAATAGAACAACCATTATTCTCTGATTTAAATGAGTAACCGTCTCGCAATAAACAAGATCCAGATATAATGTTCATGCTTAACGCAGGCACCAAATAACACTTATTTAGGTTCATCACTAATCCCGACGGTAATCGAAGAGCGAGCGTGCCGACGGCGATCACATCAACCTTGGAACCATTTCCCACGCGCATCGTCACTTCGTCCTTTGCCAGCCTCCGTCTATTCCGCAGTTCCTGTTTTGAGTTGCAAATATGAGCAACCGCACCGGTATCAAATACCCAGGCACTACAACGAGAGTTGGTAAGGTACACATCAATAACATGTATATCATATATACCTTGTTTGTTGGCCGCCTTCTTGTCAGCCAAATACTTGGGGCAGTTCCGCTTCCAGTGTCCAGTTCCCTTGCAATGAAAACACACAGTTTCTGGTTTGGGTCCAGCCTTGGGTTTCTTCACGAGAGGAGCAACTGCTTTGCCACTCTGCTTGGAGTTACCCTTCTTACCCTTGCCATTTTTCTTGAAACTAGTGGTTTTATTGACCATCAACACTTGATGCTCCTTCTGAATTTCAGACTCAGCGGCTTTCAGCATCGCAAACAGCTCGGCGACTGACTTGTTCATCCCGTGCATGTTATAGTTCAACACGAAGCTCTTGTAGCTAGGTGGCAATGATTGAAGAACTCTGTCAGTGATAGCCTCTGGCGGAAGGGGCATCCCTAACTCAGCCAGACGGGTGGAGTACCCAGACATTCTGAGCACGTGATCACTGATAGACCCGTTCTCCTCCATCTTGCAAGCATAGAACTTATCGGAGATCTCATATCTCTCGATCCGGGCATTCTTCTGAAAGATAAACTTCAACTCCTGGAACATCTCATATGCTCCATGACGTTCAAAACGTCTTTGAAGTCCCGGTTCTAAGCCATACAACATTGCACATTGAACTATTGAGTAATCATCAGAACGAGCCTGCCAGGCGTTCACAACGTCTAGAGACTCAACTGGAGCGGGTGGATCACCAAGCGGTGCATCAAGGACATAAGCCTTCTGGGAAGCCGTAAGGATAATCCTTAGATTACGGGCCCAGTCCACAAAGTTACTTCCATCATCTTTCAACTTAGCTTTCTCTAGGAACGCATTAAAATTCAGGGGTGCTACTGCGCGAGCCATGATCTACAACATAAATATAGCAAAGACAACTTAGACTATTGTTCTTAGATAATGAGTTTAGTTAATCATATTTAAAAAAACTCCCACTCAAATTGACATCCCTCCGATCATTCGAGTGTAACATGATCCAAATCCACCAACTCAAGTCCGATCATCACGTGAGTTGAGGTGGTTTCAATGGTGAACATCTTCATGTTGATCATATCTACTATATGACTCATGTTCGACCTTTCGGTCTCTTGTGTTCCGAGGCCATGTCTGTACATGCTAGGCTCGTCAAGTTTAACCCGAGTGTTCCGCACGTGTAACATGGCTTACACCCGTTGTATGCGAACGTAGAGTCTATCACACCCGATCATCACGGCGTGTCTCGAAACGACGAACTTTCGCAACGGTGCACACTTGGGGAGAACACAATTTATCTTGAAATTTAAGTGAGGGATCACCTTATAATGCTACCGTCGTCCTAAGCAAAATAAGATGCATAAAAGGATTAACATCACATGCAAATCATAAGTGACATGATATGGCCATGAACTTGTGCTTTTGATCTCCATCTCCAAAGCACCGGCATGATCTCCATCGTCACCAGCATGACACCATGATCTCCATCATCTTGATCTCCATCAACGTGTCGCCATAAGGTTGTCGCGCCGACTGTTGCTTCCACGACTATAGCTAACGTTTAGCGATAAAGTAAAGCATTACATAGCGCTTAATGATTGACACGCAGGTCATACAATAATTAAAGACAACTCTATGGCTCCTGCCAGTTGCCGTACTCATCGACATGCAAGTCGTGATATTCTATACAAAACATGATCATCTCATACATCACATATATCTCATCATGTAATTGGCCATATCACATCACAACATACCCTGCAAAAACAAGTTAGACGTCCTCTAATTGTTGTTGCAAATTTTACGTGGCTGCTACGGGTATCTAGCAAGAACGATTCTTACCTACGCAAAACCACAACGTGGTGTAGTGATTGCTTTTTGATCTTCTAAAAGAACCCTCTTCATTGAACCGATTCAACTAAAGTGAGAGAGACAGACACCCGCCAGTCACCTTTATGCAACAAGTGCACGCAGCGGTGAAACCAGTCTCGCGTAAGCGTACGCGTAATGTCGGTCCGGGCCGCTTCATCTCACAATACCGCGGAATCAAGTATCAACTAGTAACGGCAAGCAATATGTATACACCCACGCCCACAACTCGTTTGTGTTCTACTCGAGATCTCATCTACGCATAGACCTAGCTCAGATGCCACTGTTGGGGAACGTTGCATGGGAAACAAAAATTTTCCTACGCACACATAAGATCTATCCATGGTGATGAGCATCTACGAGAGGGAGAGTGAATCTACATACCCTTGTAGATCGCTAAGCGGAAGCGTTAATAAACGCGGTTGATGTAGTCGAACGTCTTCGCGATCCAAATCGCCGAGCGTCCCGCGATCCAATCACGATCCTTCCGATCTAGTGCCGAACGGACGGCACCTCCGCGTTCAACACACGTACGGCTTGATGACGCCTTCACCTCCTCGATCCAGCGAGCGATGATGAAGTAGTGGTTGAGTTCCAGCAGCACGACGGCGTGGTGATGGTGGTGAGGAACAATCTCTGCAGGGCTTCGCCAAGCACTACGGAGATTATGACGGAGGAACTAGAGGGCTAGGGTTGCCGGCACACGGCTTGGGAAATCCTGATGTGTCCCGTGTGCTAGCCCTGCCCCTCTATTTATATGTTGAGCCTTGGGGTCTAAACTTGGAGTAAAAGCCTCCTCTAGGTCGGTTTTGCCCGCACAAGGTCGGTTTGGCCCGCAGGGAAAGAGTCCAACTCGGATCCCTGCCGAACCGCGCACAGCCGCGCACAAGCGGTAGTACCGCTTCACACAAGCGGTAGTACCGCTTGGGCGGTAGTACCGCTTCACACAAGCGGTAGTACCGCTCGGGCGGTAGTACCGCTTCAACAAGCGGTAGTACCGCTTACGCGGCAGCAAAACTACTTTTGCACTTTCCAATACCTTGTGGGCTTTATCCCTTTGGCTCATATAAAGTGTTGCTGCACCCGAACACTTCGGTAAACATCCGGAACCCCTTCCGGTGAACTCCGGAACCCTTCCAGAGATCAAAACACTATTATCACATATATCAATCTTTACCTCCGGACTATTCCGGAGATCCTCGTCATGTCCGGGATCTTATCCGGGACTCCGAACAACTTTCGGTCACCAACATAATAACTCAATTATACTAATCGTCACCAAACGTTAAGTGTGTAGACCCTGCGGGTTCGAGAACTATGTAGACATGACCGAGACACCTCTACGGCCAATAACCAATAGCGGGACCTGGATGCCCATATTGGCTCCTACATATTCTACGAAGATCTTTATCGGTCGAACCTCTATGTCAAGGATTCAGTTAATCCCGTATGCTGTTCCCTTTGTTCTTCGGTATGTTACTTGCCCGAGATTCGATCGTCGGTATCACTATACCTAGTTCAATCTCGTTACCGGCAAGTCTCTTTACTCGTTCCGTAATACAAGATCTCGTGGCTAACACTTTTAGTCACATTGCTTGCAAGGCTCATTGTGATGTTGTATTACCGAGTGGGCCCTGAGATACCTCTCCGTCATACGGAGTAACAAATCCCAGTCTTGATCCATGCCAACCCAACAGACACCCTCGGAGATACCTGTAGAGCACCTTTATAGTCGCCCAGTTACGTTGCGACGTTTGATACACACAAGGTATTCCTCCGGTGTCAGTGAGTTGCATGATCTCATGGTCAAAGGAACAGATACTTGACATGCAGAAAACAATAGCAATAAACTGACACGATCAAATGCTACGTTTACAGTTTGGGTCTTGTCCATCACATCATTCTCCTAATGATGTGATCCCGTTATCAAATGACATCTCATGTCAATGGCTAGGAAACCTTAACCATCTTTGATCAACGAGCTAGTCAACTAGAGGCTTACTAGGGACACAGTGTTGTCTATGTACCCACACATGTATTTGAGTTTCCAATCAATACAATTATAGCATGGATAATAAACGATTATCATGAACAAGGAAATATAATAATAACCAATTTATTATTGCCTCTAGGGCATATTTCCAACATTTCTTACCAACTCTTTGCCCAAGAACAGCACCAACAGCATAATCACAAGCATCACACGTAATTTTGAAAGACAAATTCCAATTAGGAGGTTGAACTATAGGAGCAGAAATTAAAGCTTTCTTAAGAATTTCAAAAGCTTCCTTACAATTATCATCAAAAAGAAAAGGAACATCCTTTTGCAAAAGATTAGTAAGATGCCTAGAAATCTTAGAAAAGTCTTTAATAAACTTTCTATAAAAACCAGCATGACCAAGAAAAATTCTTATACCTCTTATATCTGTAGGGTAAGGCATTTTCTCAATAGCCTCAACTTTAGCTCTATCAACTTCAATACCTCTTTCAGAAATTCTATTCCCAAGGACAATACCTTCATTTACCATAAAATGGCACTTCTCCCAATTCAAGACAAGGTGAGTTTCCTCACGTATCAGCAAAACCATGTTAAGATTGTGCAAGCAATCATTGAAAGAAGTTCCATAGACAGAGAAATCATCCATGAAGACTTCCATGATCTTCTCACAAAAATCATTAAAGATAGCAGTCATACATCTTTGAAAGGTAGCAGGTGCATTACATAACCCAAAAGGCATACGTCTATAAGCAAAAGTTCCAAAAGGACAAGTAAAAGTAGTTTTCTCTTGATCTTCAGGATGAACAACAATTTGAGAAAAACCAGAATAACCATGAAGATAGAAGAAGTGTGTATGCTTAGACAATCTTTCTAACATTTGATCAATAAAAGTTAAAGGGTAATGATCTTTCCTAGTAGCTTCATTTAACTTTCTGAAATCAATGCACATCCTATAACTAGTGATGATTCTTTGAGGGATGAGTTCATTTTTATCATTAGGAACAACAGTAATACCTCCCTTCTTAGGAACACAATGAACATGACTTACCATCTACTGTCAGATATAGCATAAATTATGCGAGCTTCTAGGAGTTTGAGAATTTCTTTCCTTAACACATCCTTCATCTTAGGATTTAAGCGATGTTGATGATCTATAACAGGTTTAGCATGGGGTTCCATAGGAATCCGGTGCATACAAAGAGTAGGACTATTGAATTTGAGATCATCCAAAGTATAATCAATCGCACTTTGATGTTTTCAGAGATCAACAAGTAATCTTTCTTCTTCATACACTGAAAGTTTAGCACTAATAATAATAGGATATATTTTCTTTTCACCCACATAAGCATATTTCAGTGTATCACGTAAAGGTTTAAGTTCAAACACAAGATCACCTTTAGGAGGCTCATGGTCCCCTAAAGTTTCAACAAGCAGATTATGTTTAAGCAGAGGTGGTTGCCTAAAGAAAGCTTCTTCTATTTCTTTTCTTTCCTACATATTAGATAACTTTTCATGCTCCAACAAATACTGTTCTAAGGGATCAGTAGGAGGAAGAGCAATTGCAGGAATTCTTTCTATATCATCTACACAAGGTAAATCTTTAGCATAGTGTTGTTTAGTGAACTTACAGAAATTAAAGGAAACGTCCTCTCCTCCAAACTTAAGATAAACCTTTTCTTTTTGGCAATCAACCATAGCACTACAAGTATTCAAGAAAGGTCTACCAAAGACAATGGGACAAAAGTTATCTTGATCAGTTCCAAGTATTAAGAAATTAGTGGGATACTTAGTCTTACACAACAGAACTTCAACATCTCTAACAATTATCACAGGTGAAATACTAGACCTATCTGCCAGCTTAATAGTCAAATCAATTCCTTCTATTGAGCACGGTGAAATATTCAACAATTTCTTGATAAAGAGAAAAAGGAATAGCACCTATACTAGGTCCAATATCACATAACCCATGATAACAATGAGTATCAATCTTAATAGAAATAACAGGCACACCAACAGCATTAGGAAGCCTTTTACGCCCATCCAGATCATCTATTAAGAGATCTTTAATCATAGCTATTTGAGATTGTATTTCAGTTTGATCATAAGGTGTATAAGATTTTTGTTCACTTTTATTAGCCACTATAGTTAACCAAAGAATGTTATTTAATCCTTACAGGAAACGGAGGTTTCTCTATGTAAACAGAGGGTAACACGGGATTAACAGTGTGAACTATAATTTCATCTTTAGCAAACATTTTCTTTAACAATATCTTTAAAAGGATCATGATATTTCTCCCACTTTTCTTTAGGAACATCAAAATGAGCAGCAAAACATTTACAAACATTGACAATTATATCATAATCAAGTCCATACTTAGCACTAAGTTCATTAAAAACAGAAGTTTCAGAAAAAGACTTAATGCAATCATATTCAAAGTTTATACCCGACTCTTTACCTTTGTCGATCTCCCAATCTTCGGTGTTGCGTGATATTATTTCAATAAGATCCCATTTATCATCAGTGTTTCTTTTACTAAAGCAGCCTCCAGAAGACATATCAAGTGTTTCTTTATCATGTTGAGGAAGTCTCGCATAGAAGTTTGTAAGAATCATCTCTTTCGAAAACCAGTGAGTAGGACATTTAAGCATCAATGATTTAAGCCTCCCCCAAGCTTTGCTCATACTCTCTCCGGAATGAGGCCAAACATTATAAAGATAATTCCTGTCTTCATGTACCTGTTGAGTGGGATGAAACTTGGAGATAAATCCAGAACATAGAACATCCCATTCATGAGATAGGGATTAGCTAGTAACGTAAACCATGATAAAGCATTGCCCTCCAAATATAGAGGGAATGTTTTCTTCATAACACCATCCTATGATAAACCTAAAAGCTTAAGGAGACCACATAATTCTATAATATACCGTAAGTGTTCTTCAGGAGGTGTATTGCCATCACCTGCATAGCGGTTAGCCCTCACATGTTCAAGAAAGCCAATAGGAATCTTATAGGGTTTTTCAGGAGGTGGAGGTTCTCTCCTAACCACTTGGGTGGCATAGGCGATCCCGCCTAACAAGTTATTAGCAGCAAGCATATCCATAGTGGACTAAAGTAGCAAACGTAAATAAAAAACAGCAAGCACACTAAAAGTTTTACTTACTAAGAGCACTACACTCCCCTGCAACGGCACCAGAAAAGAGCCTTGATAACCCACAAGTGTAGGGGATCTATCGTAGCCTTTTTGATAAGTAAGAGTGTCGAACCCTACAAGGAGTAGAAGAAATTGGTAGATGGAAACTATTAAGAATTCACTGTAAAAGCTGCAAAGACAATTTGATGGTTTGTTTGACAACAAGAGTAATTGCAAGAAACTAAATAGTAGCGAAAGTGCAACGGTGCAGCAAGTGGCCAAATCCTTAATTATGCTAAGGACAAGCCGATGGTTTTACTTATAGGGATCAAGGCGTTCTCGAGGACACACGGGAATTTTACCAAGTTACTTTCATCAAGTTTCATTGAGTTACCATTCATTGTTTTGATAGTTTGTTGTGCGGTGGAACCTATGATAATATGTTGTTCTTACTTGAACAAACAACATACTTATGATTATACCCCCTATGCAAGCATCCACAAATACAAGAGAATAATTAAGATAACATCTAACCATAGCAATAAACTCAAGGGTTCCAATTGCCCCTCATGCAACAGTTCATAAACTTTTGGTATGGTAATTTCTGTCACTCCAGCCACTCGCCATAAACAAACTAATCACACAATGCTCTCCTCTAGGCCCATGAATGTGAAGTGATATTCAATCGACGTTCGCACATCACCGCTAGAGAATTACATCACAACATAATATCAAAACATTGAACTAGATTCAATTTCACAAGATTAATAGCAACAAGGTTTATCCCATCTCCTCAAGAATGTAACCAACTACTCACAATACATCATATGGATCATGATCAGTTGAGATGAATATATGAATAATAATCTGAACATATGAATCTTTCACCAATAAAACTTCTAAGCATCAGCTACAAGGAGTAATCAACACCAGAAACTATACTCAAGAAAGGATCTGAGGTAAAAGTTCATAGATCAGAAAATTGGGATTGAGGGAGTTGATGGAGATGACGGTGTTGATGAAGATGTTGATGGAGATGATGATCCCAATGATGATCAGAGTGTTGGTGTGTAAGGGAACGCGACAGAAAACAAAAAAATTCTGCACTACGAACACGCCCAGGACCACTTAGAGGATGCATACAAGGTTTTGATCCGATCATTACCGACTCGTAGCGCAGTGGAAGTAGAGTCGATGAAAATCGTCGGTGTAGATCCCCGCAGCTAGGATTTTACAACCTCCCAACCACGAGGATGTTCTCCCTCGTCTGCCCCTCGGACAGTCCCTCGGACAACCCTTCGGGAGGCGGTCGGACAGTCCCTCGGACGGTGTCTCAGACAGCCCTTCAGGAGGACCCTCGAATAGCCCCTCGGGAAGAAGATCGAAACTACGACCTCTCTACGGGGTTGCACACATACGGTGTCAGCTATCCAGCAGGGCTTCGCCGTCCAGAACTAGTTCCCACCAGAACCCAGACAGCCTTTCGGTTCTACGAAACTATTTCATGTGAGGGAGAGAAGAAAGCTAGATAATGCATGGCATGTGTATGAGAGAGTTGAGTGAGTTCGGAGAGCACCTCTCCACCTCTATTTATAGTGTGAGGCAAGGGGTAGGGTGGCACATGGAAATACCAAAAAACCCATGACATGTGTCCTTCACAAGGGCAAAAGGAGAAGGCAAGTGGGGCTCAATGGAGGAGCCCTCCTTGGCCGGCCACATCTGTGCCCCCCCCCCCCAAAGGGGGTCCCACCACCCCATCACACCCCCTTGACTTTTGTTCAAAAAACTCCAAAGGAGTAGTTGTACCCTAATAGTGCTGCCACTATTCACACCACTATTCATTACCAAAATATTTTCATTGTCAGTTTAATCCGAAAAAATTCCCGAAGGTCCAGAACATTTCCGGCACCCCCTAAAATAATTTTGGACGCGTTCCGAAACACTTTCGAATGAAAACATTTCTCTAGAACGTTTCTGGTTTTCACACTGAAATTTTTCTGTCGTCTCCGAAACTTTTTCGTCGACTTTCTCTCTGGAACTTTTCCAGTGTCTCCGAAACTTTTCCGGTGATTTTCTCTCAGACTCCCTGTCTAGTATTTAGCAGATAGATGACCTTTAAGCGTGTGACCCTGTAGGTTCGGTGAAGTATAGACACGACCGGAACACTTTCCGATTGATGATCAATAGCGGAACCGTCGACATCCATATTGATCCCTATACCCACACGAATGACTATTCAAGTGAACCTGTAGTTGTCGTCTGCCATTCCCGTTGCTTCACGATATGTTACAAAACCCGAGGTGAGACTTATCGGCATCCTTGTGAATCAACAACTTGTCCACTATGCCAGTTACCTCATTACCGGTTTTGTTCTCTTTTCTCGTTCCCGCGTTCCGGCATCCCTGTGATCATATCACACTGTGTCTGGCCAGATGGTGATGGATACCGTAACACCGAGAGGGCCCCAAGAATATCTCTACATCGCCGGAGGAGCAAATCCCATTCTTGAGCTATCTAGTTCCTTGTCATACTTTTCCGTGAAAACGTAAGCCGCCGTAATAGCCACCCTGTTACAGATGACTCTTAACAAACCCCAAAGTTCACGAAGCAAGCATGAAGGAACTCGATACTCTCATGGTCCAAGGAATTATGCAAACGTTAACTTTCTCTGTGTTATTAACCATTAACTTGTGACGAATGTATCTCATAGCATAACATCAATTCGGGTCGATTCAACACAAGTGTTCTTCTAACATTGTGCCCTCAAAGTTGCTGGCATAGTCATGCCCATGATCAGGAAAACAGGACCATCATGCAGCACTTGAGCTAGTCTTAGAGGCATGACTAGGAATACATTTTTCCTGTTTATTATACCACACGTGCAAATGAGTTTCCCTCCGAGCCTCGTGGTTATTGTAGACTCGAGAATCATTGCAGTTATAGCATGGAACATAAACATCAATTACAAACTTGAAGATACAAAATAACTATTATTACTGCCTCTAGGGCATATCTCCTACATGGTGATGATGATGGCTTTGAATTCCCCCACCCGTAGGGATGGATCTCCCGCAGAATCAGCCTGCCGGAGGGCAAAAGTGCTCTGCCTCAGTTCCGCCTCACAGGGGCGGCAAAAAAATCCAAAAAACATCCCTGCCTCTGTTTTAGGTCAGAGGAAAAAATATAGGCAAAGGGGCGTTGAGAAGTGGTGGCCAGGGGCTACACACGGCCCCACCACGCGGCCAGGGGGGCGCGTGAACTGGCCTCGTGGAGTCCCTATGGCCCCCCTTTGTCCCATCTTCTGGCTCCGGGCTTCTTTTTTTCCAAAAGAATTTTTGGAATTTTTTTGGTATTTTTGGAGCTCCAGAAAATTGCTTTTTCTTCTTGTACATTTTTGGCCCTGTTTTCCTGCTGTCCGGTAATTTCCTGAGACTTTCCCTCTCCGTGTGTTTCATGCAAATTGAGGTGAAAAAGGTCATTAGAATAGAGCAATAATGTGAAAAATATCAATGAGAAATAGTGATGCAAAATGGACGTATCAGATGCGTTTCAATGCCCACCTAGGCAATTACCCTTCATTATAATGTGAAAGTTATCTCACAACTTAAGCGACTACCCTTCGTTGTTACATGAAAGTTATCTCGCCACCTGGCAGACAAGGCACTACATTGTAAGACGGACTTTGTGCTTCCCTCAATAAGTGTGGTTCTAGGGAGGAGCCTAATTTAGCACGCTGCTATGCCAAGCCTCACATGCACTTATAATTGTACCCTTAGCAGGCATTCGCGAATACTAAGGAGTAATTAAGGTAAAAACCAAACTATAACCATAACTTCATCTAGGGTCCCCTTTTCTCCTCTATGTTATAACTCCTCTATGATTGGAACGGTCATTTCTGTCACTCCGGCCTTCGCACGCAAATTTACCATAACACATTGCAATACCTTAAGTGTTCCCCCTTATGCACGTGTGCAGTCGTACACAAGACACAGAAGATTGCATAGGAACCAAAACATAAAAGTTCAACCAATCATCATATTATTTCACCAATGCCATGGAACAATTCACTACTCAAACATAAACATAAAGATGCAACAAATCATGGGGAAATAATTCTTATCCCAAGACATCATGTTTGCAAATGGATTACAGAGGATTATGGATGGAGAAGCCTATGGACAAAGGAGAATATGGTGGTGGAGACGTTGGTGAAGTCGTTGGAGATGATGGCGTTGACGACAGTTCCTCCGGCGGGATTCTGGTGCCGCCGGAAGGGAGGGGCAGAGAAAGCCCCCCTCCTTCTTATTCTTCCTTGGCCTTCCCCCCTAGGTGAGAGAAGGGTTTCCCCTCTGGTTTTTGCTTGCCATGGTTGTGGAGGATGAGAGCCGCCCCCGAGATTTTATCTGACGGCTGTTTCTGAATGCTGAAATCTGCCTCCCGTCACCGTTTTATCTTTTCGCTGAGATCCATAACTCCGAAAAATCTGAAAAGAAAATAGGGCGGTGGAATATCTTCGGGGGCAAGTTTGCGGCCAAACGAGGGCTCTATAAGCTTCCCCCAGTGCCTAGGCGCCCCCTAGGCGTCCCTGTAAGTAGGACGCCTAAAGGAGGCACCTAGGATCCCTGGGCCTCTCTCCAGGTGTGGGCCCCAGGCCCCCTAGGGGCTCTCTGGAGGAAAACTTCTCATCCTATTTTTTTTTGATTTTTTCGGGAGGTTAAAATACCCATTTTACCTTAAATACAAAAACAGCAAAAAAACATGAACCGACACTGGGCACTTATTTAATTGGTTAGTCCAATAAAAATGATAAAACACATGCCCAAAATATGTATAAATGATAAGATAATAGCATGAAACATACAAAAACTATAGATACATCGGAGACGTATCAGTGCTTTACTGTCATCATGTCAAATCCAGTTCTACGTATGTAGATCCATCAGCTGTAGTTAATGGGTATAATATTGCACTGATAACAACCTCAATGGGTTACGTTCTCGCATGGAACACCGGCGTTATCACACTGCAGATGCATACGTGCGTGTTATTAAGAAGTGACAAGTGTCAGACCAGCTTAGCCTAGATATATAGATTCCCACCCACATACCCAGGAGGCATTACCACAGCATCAACATAGACAGATTCATCCATCCACATAGTTGGCTCGTTTTGTTTTTAGGATTTCCATTCAATTTGTGTCCTTGTAGTAAATTAAATATCATAAATCATAGTAAGTGTTCAAATGCAATAAATCTCCAAATTAAATATTGTAAATTGTACACAAGTGTGAATAAAATCAGCGGTGTTCTGAAAATGATGTGGGGTCATCAATGACCACATAGCTTCCACAAACAATCGCCACTGAAATTAATTAATAATCGACTCTGGGTCGGAAGTAGTATATCATTATAGAATTCCTCATGATGACAAAACCTTATTGTGGGGCTATATATGTCATCATGTGATATATTAGTGGGATGCAGACGCAACAATTATTCATACTACATTAGAACTAGCAAGACATTAATATTCTTGTAAGGGTAATAACTAGTCTCAAGAGCATGATAGACCACGAAATTCTCTCGCATATCAACCTCTTGGTCCCATTTCGTAAGTGACATCGTTAAGTTACATTCCATGGTTGCCAAGTCAGCAAAATAGTCATCGCAAATATATGTGGATTCAGACTTATCATGGTATGTGCTAAGCTCTCACATCTAATAAAAGAATTAATGATATGAAGGTGCGTACAAAAGTCTCCACCATTTTTAAGGAAATAATGATCCGCGTATGGCATAATGCTTCTGCTTGCAAGTTCTATTTGAAAATGTCTACTACTACTCTCTCAACAAGATGATTTTAAGAACTAACAGACACAATAAGAGCATATTTCAGTACAAGAAATATTCATATCCATACTAATAATACAACACGCAAGTTGTTTAGGATACTTAACATCCAAAATTTAATTGAATTTCATAATTATCCGTCAACCTGCTGTGGACAATTTTTTTGAATCCCTTAGTCACTGATGTTATATCTATATTTAATGTCTCACAAATTAACTCTTCAGTTTCATTGGTATACATAAACTTGTTGTTCTTTGTGTTTAAAAAAATTGACAGCATATTTGTAACAAAAAAAATGTCTTGGATTTATTTAAAAGTGTGCAAAACTACAGAAACAAACGAATTGGTGCATGGGCTAAGTATAAGTATGGCAATTGTTTTTTCTCTTTCAAAAAATCAAAATTTATATTTTTAGACCCAAATTTCTGAAAATAATCGTACATGTGCATATAGATGTCTAGTATATGCGTACGAGTTTGCATCAATGTATATTTTTATATGTGGTGTACACACAAAAATGGGCTTA
Source organism: Elymus sibiricus (assembly GCA_039707655.1). Taxonomy (NCBI): domain Eukaryota; kingdom Viridiplantae; phylum Streptophyta; class Magnoliopsida; order Poales; family Poaceae; genus Elymus; species Elymus sibiricus. The sequence goes on along the minus strand of CM077672.1, from coordinate 515,871,836 downwards.
CTATATGTTGTTTTGGGGCCACAAATTTGTCATTTTTTGTGTGCGTTGCCTACAAAACAATATATTATTTAATAAAAAATTATAGATACATTGAAAACATCAATATGTATCCACAGAAAGAAATTTGAATTTTTTAGAAACCTGTAAATGTCTTCTTGGGATTTGTTAATACTCCGTGGAGCTAACCGAGGAGCCAAAATGACGCTCCAGCAAAATTACGGGCTTTTTTGCAGTTTTCTTGCAGATCAATGATGTTGAACGTAAGAAAATATTTCAAAATGACTGTATTTTATCAAGTTGAAAATATGTTACACGTGAGGATACACAAATTAATTAGCGGGATATCGACAACATCGCAGGGGTGTAGATGGAAGGAGGAGCAAATTAACACGTATATGTACACTGCCGACTAAAACAGCACGAGAATGTGTCCTCAGTCAGATGAAGCTGGTTTCGTATAGATTATGAAGGAGAAAATTAAGGAGGGCCTAGCTAGCGGGATCAGTCGGCCGGGAAGTCACTGTACAAATCAATTTCGAATTACTAGTGGTGTACGTTCATGCATGCATGGAGAGAGCCAGAGAGGTACGTAACGTAACGTACTAACGTGGCTGCCCGTGACTCCTAGGGGCTATGCAATAGCAATATAGGAGTACTACATACACATACGTGTACTGTTCATCCCAGCTGCGGGTCGTCGGTCGAAAATCGAAATCGCACTGCTAGGGCGTTCTCTAGCTAGCAAGCTAGTTAGCTATTTCCGACAAGGCATCCAACCGGATCGATCTGTGTGAGTGAGCTGCTTTCTTTCTTTTTCCACGCGTCGTCGTCGTACGTGTGCTTCGAGGAATGAGCGTCCGTCGACATGGACGCCCATCCAACAGCTAGGTAGCGGTAGCCGCCAGGGACTAGCTATGAAGAGAGAGATTGTCCGTGTCGACAAGAGGGGAGGACGATCGAGTACTGTGGCGGCAGCAGCAGGGCATGCATTTTATGCACTCACAGATACAAGTCCTGGGATACAAGGGGGTTTCGGTGAAGAGGAATGAAGGAATGACATGGATGCCAAGACCCAAGAGACATACTATATGCATGAAGAAAGACTAGTGCTTGATTGCTTCTTGCGCGAATGAAGGAATGCATGATGGAGAATAAGCTAGTACAGTACAGTATTGAGAAATGACAAGTTAGAAGAGGAGCCTAGCTAGCAACTATATGTGTGTGTATATGTGTATATATATATATATATAGAGTGAGACACATCCTGACATCCATCCAATCCAGGACACATCACATCGACATCCGCCAAACTTATTTTGTACGTACGTACTTCGACCTACCTACACAGTCAGATCCAAATACCATATGCTTCTAGTAATAGGTACCATACATACTCAGCAGCACCTAGCTAAGTGGATCCGGGCCCCACAAAACCTTCCAGAAAAACACACATCTGCGCGCGAGTTACAGCAAAGATTCCCGAACCACTGTATCCATCATTAATTTTTTTTTTTTGCGGGGATAAAACTTGTATTGCTCAGAAGAAAAGTTACAATCCTTATTACATTGTTCGATAGCCACAACAGGGACAGAGCCTAGCCAAACTACTGTACGACCCTCAATCCTACCGAAGTTTGACATAGTATGCAGTGGCGGATATACCGTAGGAGCAAGCAGGGGCGGCCGCCCCGGGTCTCCCGGCGTGGTGCAGGGTACCCTCCCTTGGTATCTAGCCTTTAGGGTGAGAAGTGGCCTTGCGGAGCAGCACCGCCATGGATGGATTCGTTTCTGCCTCTATTCGCTGGTCAAAGGGGTAAGAGGACTACAGGAGGAAGATAACCAAAGTGGGTTGGACTGGGCTTAAGTGGAAACTGAAAAGGCCCATTATTAAATCACTGCTTCTACTCAGTTGTACGTACAGAATTTCCCTAAAAAAGTTGTACGTGCAGAATTCCCCTTAAAAAAACTGTACGTAAGCTACACTACTGAAAAAAGGTTTATAGCTGGGCTCACATTAGTGGCAGACGCACTCTAGCGCCTGCCACTGGTAATCTTGGCAAATTACCGGTGGCGGGCGCAAAACCGCGCCCGTCACTGTTATTTGCTTACCAGTGGTGGGCGCCTGTTTGTGCCTGCCACTGGTAACAGCTGTCCAGATTTGCCGTGGGACAAATGTTACCAGTGGCGGGCACAAAACTGCGCCCGCCACTGGTACTCGATTTACCAGTGGCGGGCACATATTTGTGCTCACCACTGGTATTTTTTGGTCCCGCGGCAAATCTGTCCAAAAATACCAGTGGCGGGCGGCAATACGTACCCGCCACTGGTAACACCAAAATAGCAGTGGTGGGCACTGTTTTGTGCCCGCCCCTAGTAACACCAGAAGTACCAGTGGCGGGCGCTTTTTTTGTGCCGGCCACTGGTATTATTTTTCTGCCTTTTTTTTTGTAATGTTAGGGTTTTAGAGTTTTAGGTTTAGGCTTATGGGCCATTTTTTTTCTACATTAAAGGTACATCATTTAATGTTTCATGTAAGAGTTTGGCCCTTTTTACTGATAATTAACTATTTTTAGTACATTAAATAGATTTCTAGGTATTTAATGGAGGTAAATGCACTTAAAGACTTAAATATAGCAGATAGACCCGAAACAATGCCAAATTTTGGCATGTCACATGTAATGGTGTATGTTGAGTATGGAAAAAGTTTGAACACTAACCGAGGAAGGAGCAGTCGCTTCGCATTCAAACCGGACTGTTTCAAATGCCTAGAAATGCATTTAATATCTTAAATATAGAAAACGGACTTCGAAAAATGCCAAATTTTGACATGACACATGTAAAGGTGTCTATTGAGTGTGGAAAAAATTTCAAGGCTAACCGACAAAGCAGCACTTGATTCACATGCAAACCTGGCGCGTTCCCTCTCGAACCTAGTTTCTTCCCTGGTGATGGTCCAGTTTGTAAGCAGTCTACATGACAACTTTTATGAAACTTTCTCATTTTTTTTACCACAGCCTCTAGGGGTTATATCATGATAGCATGCCAAGTTTCGTGATTTTCGTGCGTCGTTTGAATTTTTTGAAATTAAAATGCCAATAATCACCATGTTGGTGCCCCGATCTTGGCCACCTGGTGTATGAGACTCCTATTTTTTCCTTACACGAGGACTACACGTATACTAAAGACCACTAATAAGATTTTTTAACCCATTTCTGGTATATATTTTATGTACCTGTAGTTCAAATTTGAATTATATCCATTAAATACTTGAAAATACACTTAATTGCTTAAATATAGCAAACGGATCCCGAAAAATACCAAAATTTGACATGATACATGTAATGGTGTGTATTGAGTGTGGAAAAAAAATTCAAGGTCAACCGACAAAGCAGCGCTCGATTCACATGCAAACGTGACCCGTTCCCTCTTGAAACCTAGTTTCTTTCTCGAGGATGGTCCGGTTTGTAAGCAGTCTACATGACAACTTTTGCGAAACGTTCTAAATTTTTTACCACAGCCTTTAGGGGTCATATCATGATACCATGCCAAGTTTCATGATTTTCGTGCTTTGTTTGAATTTTTCTCAATTAAAATGCCAATAACCACCATGTTGATGCCCCGATCTCGGGCACCTGCTGTATGGGACTCCTATTTTTTCCTTACATAAGGACTAAACATAGACTAAAGACCACTTATAAGATTTTTCAACCCATTCCTTGCGATTATATCACGTACCTCCAGTTCAAATTTGAATTATATCCATTAAATGCCCAGAAATGCATTTAATTGCTTAAATATAGCAAACGAATCCCGGAAAATGCCAAGTTTTGACATGATACATGTAATGGTGTGTATTGAGTGTGGAAAAGTTTCAAGCGGTTCTTCGAGAAACTCGACGGAAGTTTGAACAAAACCCTAACACCTTGACATTATATAAAAATAACAGTGGCAAGCCGTAGAAAAAACCTGCCACTGGTAACGTTAAACAGTGGCAGGGAAAATATTGCACCCGCCATTGGTGACGTTAACCTGTGGCGGGCCAGAAGTGACACCCGCCACTGGAAAAAAATTCGAACCCGCCAAAAAGCCCACCAAGGCCCGCCAAAATGAAAAGATAGAGCTAACCCTAGCAGGCTTGACGCCTGCCAGGCTTGACGCGACAGCCCCCGGAGTGAAGAAAACTTGCGGCTCGGAGTCTAGGCACTAGTAGAAAACAAGGCTTTCGTTCTAGCCGGATCGGAGCAATAGTCCTGGTCGCGTTACGAACCGGGACTAATGTGAGCATTAGTCCCGGTTTGAGCGGCTAGGACGCCGGACGGGGCTCAGCAGGCATCAGTCCTGGTTCGAATGGGACCTTTAGTCCCGGTTGCAGACACCAACCGGGACTAAAGGGGTTGCGGCAGGCGCGATACCCTTTAGTCCCGGTTGGTATCTCGAACCGGGAATAAAGGTCTGTCTTCAGTCCCGGTTTTAGACCCCAACCGGGACTAAAAATTTGCCTATATATATCCTCGCCCCTGCCCGCCCTCTCCTCTGTTTTTTCCTCACAGAAGGTGGGAGGTGTGTGCTAGTTTGTTTTCCCTTCCTATGCACAAGAGGTGCTCGATGAAATGCCTGAGAGCATGATGCCACTTGAGTTCACACAAAACAAACACGATATGAGGTGCCTGAGCCACACTTAAGCTTTCTCCTCTTTCTTTCCTCCTCGATCGAGGTTAGCAACTTTATCCATTCATCTGTCATTGATACAATGCATGTGTCGATGTACACTAACCGGGACTAATCGGGACTAAAGGTTTCCTGCATATATGTCATCGTGCTCGAGCCACACAATCCATTCTTCTTGTCTGTTCTTCCTCCAAGCTCGACCTCCAAGCTCCATTTTCCCCAAGATTTGTCTAGATTTGGAGGTGCACCAACTATCCAAGTGTTCTAAAAGGTTAGCAACTTTATCCTTTCATCTCTCATTGCTAGTTTAGCTCATTTCATGCTCTAGAAGTAGAGTGATTTGTGGGTTTTAGTGGAGGAGTGTATGTGGGAGTTTATTTGATTAGATGCAATTTGAGCTCAAATTAACTTCTTAGTTTGCACATGTGTAGGTGTGGTACTGTTAATTAGGTATATCAATTTTGTGGTTAGTGGTACTATTAATGAGTTAGTGTGTTAGCTAGTGTTACTATTAGCTAGTGTGTGTTAGTGTGTGCTAGGGTGTGTCTTAGTGGTATAGTATTAGTGTGTGTGTTAGTGTGTGCTCAAATTAACTTCTTAGTTTGCATATGTGTAGGTGTGGTTTAGGGTGCCGTCCCGTCCCCGTCCCCGTCCTCACCGCCGTCGATCGCCCGCGCCGATCTCGTCGCCGGCACCACCGTGGTGAGCCTCTTGTTCTTATCTTTTAAAAAAAATCTTACTTGTATGATTTAGAGAGTTACTTGTATAATTTTCTTACTTGTATTATTGTTTGTTATTATATAGTGCCATGGTTTTGATATCCGCCCCCGTCGGCTGTCGTCCGGTCTATGATTTGGATGTGGTATATTATCTTTTATAACTATTTGTTTCATTTAGTGTTTATGACAATTATGCCGACCAACTTGACATAGATATTTTTATCTAGGAGGTATGTGAACCGGAAATTCCAACCGACCCTCTTGTCGAGAGGTTAAATTTAGTTGAAAAAGAAAAGAATTATTTGAAAGAAAAATTGAAAAGAATTGAAGAAGAGAAGACGAAATTGGAGTTGCATGTTGCCGATGTCGTCGATCTACACAAAATCCAGATGGATGCAATGCGCTTGAAGATTAGAAAGATTAGAAAATATGCCATTGATAAAGAGGTTTGGTATCATTATGCTGTTGGATCAATTGTTACCTTAGTTGCGATTTTGATCGCATTTGTTGTTGCATTTAAATGTTTTACATAGTTGTATGTTAGTTTCAATGTATGTTTTAGATGCTCTAGATAGTTGTATGTTGTTTTATGAGAACTATGTATGAACTTTATGTATTTATTTTTGCAGTAATAACATTTGATCACTACTGTACTTTCGTTTTAATGTGATGAACTTGTATTAATTTGGTCATTTCTCTATTCATGATGTTCTGTAATGGTTTTTGATATACTTAATTATATAATGTAGATGAACCGGCAATGGATGTATGGTGACCGACGCACTGCCGAGTACATTACGGGCCTGCATAATTTTATCGGTCTGGCTCAGGAAAACAGTCTGAATGGTTTTATGTGTTGTCGATGTGTTGTCTGTCGGAATAAGAAGGATTACTCTTCCTCGAAAATCCTTCACACCCACCTGCTTCAGTCCGGTTTCATGCCCAGCTCTAATTGATGACCAAGCACGGAGAAAGAGGGGTTATGATGGAAGACAATGAAGAAGAAGAGGATGATGACAACTATCCTATGTTCCCTGAATACGGTGATACTGCAACGAGGGACGCTGAAGATCAAGAGGCACCAGATGTGCCCGCTGATGATCTTCGCCGGGCCATTGTTGATGCACAGAGAGAATGCAAAAGTGAAAAGGAGAATTTGAAGTTGGAGCGCATGTTAGAGGATCACAAAAAATTGTTGTACCCAAATTGCGAAGATGGCAACACAAAGCTCGGTACCACATTGGAATTGCTGCAATGGAAGGCAGAGAATGGTTTATCTGACAAGGGATTTGAGAAGTTACTGAAAATAATGAAGAAGAAGCTTTCAAAGGATAATGAATTGCCTGACAGTACGTACGAAGCAAAGAAGGTTCTCTGCCCTCTAGGATTCGAGGTCCAGAAGATACATGCATGCCCTAATGACTGCATCCTCTACCGCGGTGAGGAGTACGAGAATTTGAATGCATGCCCGGTATGCGGTGCATTGCGGTATAAGATCAGACGAGATGACCCTGGTGATGTTGAGGGTGAGCGCCCCAGGAAGAGGGTTCCTGCCAAGGTGATGTGGTATGCTCCTATAATACCACGGTTGAAACGTCTGTTCAGAAACAAAGAGCATGCCAAGTTGTTGCGATGGCACAAAGAAGACCGTAAGAAACACGCGATGTTGAGAGTACCCGCTGATGGGTCACAGTGGAGAAAAATCGAGAGAAAGTGGCCGGAGTTTGCAGATGACACAAATAACTTATGGTTTGGTATAAGTACAGATGGCATGAATCCTTTTGGGGAGCAGAGCAGCAGTCATAGCACCTGGCCTGTGACTCTATGTATCTATAACCTTCCTCCTTGGTTGTGCATGAAGCAGAAGTTCATTGTGATGCCAGTGCTCATCCAAGGCCCTAAGCAACCCGGCAATGACATTGATGTGTACCTAAGGCCATTAGTTGAAGAACTTTTACAGTTGTGGGATATAAAAGGTGTATGTGTGTGGGATGAGCACAAACAGGAGGAATTTGACCTACGAGCGTTGCTGTTTGTAACCATCAATGATTGGCCTGCTCTTAGTAACCTTTCAGGACAGACAAACAAGGGATACAATGCATGCACGCACTGTTTAGATGAGACTGAAAGTACATATTTGGATAAATGTAAGAAGAATGTGTACCCGGGACATCGTCGATTTCTTCCGATTAGGCATCCCTTAAGAAAGAAAGGCAAGCATTTCAAAGGTGAGGCAGATCACCGAAAGAAGCCTGGCCACCGTACTGGTGATGATATATTTGATATGGTCAAGGATTTAAAAGTAATCTTTGGAAAGGGTCCTGGCGGACAATCTGTTCCGAATGACGCTAACGGACACGCATCCATGTGGAAGAAGAAATCTATATTTTGGGAGCTACCCTATTGGAAAGTCCTAGAGGTCCGCTCTGCAATCGACGTGATGCACGTGATGAAGAATCTTTGCGTGAACCTGCTAGGCTTCTTGGGCATGTATGGGAAGACAAAAGATACACCAGAGGCACGGGAGGACCAGCAACGTATGAACGAAAAAGACGGCATGCATCCAAAGCAGTATCAAGGCACTGCCAGCTACGCTCTTACCAAAGCAGAGAAGGAAATCTTTTTTGAATGCCTGAGTAGTATCAAGGTCCCATCTGGCTTCTCGTCGAATATAAAGGGAATAATAAATATGGCAGAGAAAAAATTCCAAAACGTAAAGTCTCATGACTTCCACGTGATTATGACGCAATTGCTTCCAGTTGCATTGAGGGGGCTTCTGCCAAAAAATGTTCGATTAGCCATTGTGAAGCTATGTGCATTCCTCAATGCAATTTCTCAGAAGGTAATCGATCCAAAAATCCTACCAAGGTTACAGAATGATTTGGTCCAATGTCTTGTCAGTTTTGAGTTGGTGTTCCCACCATCCTTCTTCAATATTATGACGCACGTCCTAGTTCATATGGTCGAAGAGATTGCCATTCTGGGTCCTGTATTTCTACACAATATGTTCCCCTTTGAGAGGTTCATGGGAGTCTTAAAGAAATATGTTCATAATCGTGCTAGGCTAGAAGGAAGCATCTCCAAGGGCCATGAAACAGAGGAGGTTATTGAGTTTTGTGTTGACTTTATTCCTGACCTTAAGCCGATTGGTGTTCCTCAATCGCGGCATGAGGGGAGACTGAGTGGAAAAGGCACACTAGGAAAGAATTCAGTAATATGTAGGGACGGGCATTCTTTCACTCAAGCACACTCCGCCGCCTCCACCGCCTCAGCCGTCTCCGCCGCCTCAGCCGTCTCCGCCGCGTCAGCAGACTCCGCCGCCTCAGCCCCAGGTGGATAAGCGGAAGAGAACCGCCGCTCCGGCGGCTAGTACTACAACTGCGAAGAAATCCAGAGCAGGTACAAGGAACAACGTCAAGGAGGCTCCTGCCAAGTTACCATAGGAACTGACTGATGAGGAAACCAAGAAGGTCATGGATGCCGATGTGAAACACCAGCTTGCACCGAAACGGCCCGAGCCAAAGGAGAAAATAGATCCGACAAAAGCGAAGCACTTTCTGGAAAACCTTACACGACCACCGCCTTCACTGCCATCAAACTATGACCGCTCTATTATGAAGTCACATAAAGAACATGTGCAGCGGTCGGGAAGTAGTAGTGCAAGGGGGAAAACAATTCCCCAGCTCGGAGAACAGAAAAACCAATCGTGCCCCCCGCTCAACGTGTTTTCCGATATCGATTATGATCCGGAGGTAGCGGCCCATGATCTTGGTTTCACTCTTGCTCAATACTTAGGCCAGGTAGAGTTCCCCATGGCTGATTTAGCATACAGATACTAGCACGGGAAGCCTCTCGTCAGACCTGAGGAAGTCCGGCTTCTACCAACACAAATGCGAAGATTGCATGAGTGGTACATGGAAGCCTCAAAGGAAGGGAGCAACTGGCTCATGGTGGGAATTAGAGATGAGCATTACTTCAGTGGAAACGACGAGATAAACATTGAATTTGATGAATTATTTCAGTTATTCAATCAAGACGCCATCGAAAAATCTATCGTCAGTTGCCGTTGTCTGTAAGTATTATTTTTGTAATTAAGTCTCTAGCTCAGCTCGTTCATTGCATGTATAATTATCCTCACTATATTATGCAGAATGAAGATTCTCGAATGCAAAAGAGGACATATCTATGACATTGGGTTCATTAAACCAAATAACATACATGAATATACGGTAAAAAACAACGCCAAGGAAACAGAGGATAACTTGCTAAGGGCGTTAATTAAACAACAAACCAAAAGGGAAATACTATTTCCTTACAACTTCATGTGAGTGTTACTGTCTTGTACACATTCTGTTTCAATTACTCGATGTTAAGTGTAATTGATGAGTTATGCGTGCGCAGGTTCCACTTTATTCTGCTAGTCATTCAGGTTGATGAAGGAGTAGTACTTGTCATGGACTCGAAACGTAAAGACCCTAAGATGTGGGCGGACCTAAGTGAAATGCTCCAGAGGTAATTTCAATCATTATCGCACTATATCGGCAACTTTCGTTCATTTCCTGATATCAAGTAATTAATAACTCCTTTATTCATTTTCTTTGCCAGGCAGGGTTTGGAAACGGTTCACCAAGATGGTTAGGGGTGAATGGAAAGAGGAGCTGCAATTTCGACAACTCAATGTAAGTAGTACTAGCTAGGTCCGCGCATCTCTTTGATTCTCTTCTATACCATTATCATGCTTGATTATTATTTGGATTGAACTCCATTCTCGTAAAGTGCTTGAGGCAGGGAGACGGGAATAATTTATGTGGATACTACGTTTGCGAGTTCATTCGCCAGCCGACCTGTGAGAAGGGCAGAATTTTAGAACAACTTCGAGTATGTAAACAATATTCACAATTTTATTTTATTACCATCAATTGCGTTGAGTTCCATTCATATATTGACCCCCTTCTTTAAATTAGATCGAACGGATGCGGGACGATCTCCTACCAAAGGATCGCGTACGAGCAATTCAAGAGGAATTGGCGGGATTCTTACTTGAAGAGGTCATATCTAGAACCGGAGAATACCATCGGGAATTGGTAGGGAATTTTGGTAATTAGATATTAGGGATCGTAAGAGATATTATATTGTATATATGCATGAACGTGTATTATATGTAGTAGCGTCGAATATATATACGAAAACTTGTTGTTCGACCAAGCACGGAGAAAGAGGTCACTTCTCTATATTCATGATGATGTTGTGTAATGGTTCCTTCATTGCTATATGTAGTAGCGTCGAGTTGAATGGAAAACATAAAATAAAAATGAAAACCCTAAATGAAAAAGAATTGAATGGTAAACACAAAAAGAAAAGGGAAACACAAAATGAAACCCCTAAACCCTCCAAAACCCTAAACCCCTCCAAAACCCTCCAAAACCCTAAACCCCAGCGCTTGGCAGTGCCTGACGTGTGGCGGCCTTTAGTCCCGGTTGGTGTTACCAACCGGGACTAAGGGTCCTCCTGCCTGAGCGCTCCACAGCGGCCACGTGGAGCCCCTTTAGTCCCGGTTCGTAACACAACCGGGACTAAAAAGGGGGGCCTTTAGTCCCGATTTCTTAGTCCCGGTTGCCCAACCGGGACTAAAGGCCATTACGAACCGGGACTAATGTCCCTTTTTCTACTAGTGAGGGTGTCCACACCGTTCGGCTGCTGAGGAGTGATGAAGGGCGCCATTGGAGCTGAGGTTGCAGTGACCTGTGATTCAGGAACCGGAAGATGAGGGGATGTGAGCCCCGTGGTGGTTGATGGCATCGCAGTTGTGGTGGTTACTACCGGGACCTCTAGGCCTGCGGTAGCGTCTATCGGCTCTATCATCATGACTTACTGCAAGGAGATCTCCTATGGCGCGTGATCGTCCGAGGCCTCTTCAGGGGTTGGTTCGCTGTTGTCGGTTTCCATTGATGGTTCTGGCCCATTACTGGCCTCTACCTTCTCAGCTTCTGACCATGGGTTTGCTGAGAGGTCCTCATCGTTGTTACCTGGGATGGAGGTCGCGTCGTCGCCATTGTTCTCGTTGTCAGAAAATGAGATTAGGTCTGCCGTATTGATGCTGCAGCCGGAGATGGATTCATCGATGAAGCAGTCCTCCAGGGAGTGGTCAGCAAAACAATTGTCACAGACCATTGCGACTAGTTGTGAGGCTGGGGCGGGCTGGTGGAGATGTGTGAGGTCGGCGCAGCCCCTAGCCCCTGACGCCCAGACGGTGGGCGCCGGTGCTACTGGTGCCCCTCGTCCTCGGAGTCAGAGGCCGGGAATGAGTTGCCTAATGTATCTGACCAGTCATCGGCCTTCCTGCCAATCTGGTCGTGCTGGCGCTCGAAGATGGCCTACTGGAATGTGGCTCTGGCGTTCTGGAGCCCAAACGGGTATGAGGAACCCGAGGTTTGTGGCGAAGGTGCCATGGTTGTCGATGAGATGCCGCCGCGATCTGCTGGATCGGCGGCAAGCACATACGGAGGTCACCGTGGTTGTTGACGATGAAGGCCACATTGCCCACGTAGATCGTGCACATTGGGTGGGCCAGTGGGTTGATGTTGACCCGGCCCGCCCCGTCAGCGGTGAAGATGAGGGAGCCAAAGCTGAGGCTCTCCCCCGGCGAGAGGCCGCCGGAGGTTGGGGAAGATCCGATCTGAGATCGGTCTCCAGCTGACGCGGCCCGTGCCTGGCGCGCCAACTGACGGTGTAGAAAACCACCAGATCCCTCAGTAGGGGTCCAAGCGCCGCTAGAAGTCACAGATCGGAGGTCGCATGGGAGTTTTGCCCAAGTTCAGGCCTCCGGAGAGTAGTACCCTACATCCTGCTTGTGTTTGTTATTCATGGTGGAGGGATACCTCGTGCGAGGGGTTACAATGGTGTATGAGATTGCTACCGAGAGTAGGTCTATCTGAGAATAGATGGGAATGAGAGCCCTCTAGCCTCCCCTTATATACACGATGGAGGCTAGGGTTTTACAGAAGGAGAGATGCGATCTAGGTCGCCGCCGCCCATGACTTGGGAGGCAAGATGGTCGCCAGGCACTTATCCTCTTCTTCGGGCTCCCCTGTATCGCTGGGCCTTGTGGGCCCCCTGGCGGGCTAACGAGAGTAGGTCTATCTGAGAATAGATGGGAATGAGAGCCCTCTAGCCTCCCCTTATATACACGATGGAGGCTAGGGTTTTACAGAGGGAGAGATGCGATCTAGGTCGCCGCCGCCCTTGACTTGGGAGGCAAGATGGTCGCCAGGCGCTTATCCTCTTCTTCGGGCTCCCCTGTATCGCTGGGCCTTGTGGGCCCCCTGGCAGGCCTTCTGCCGGGCTCCCCTCGGTGAGCCACCCCCGGCGTATGACACCGTCAGTAGCCCCCAAGCGTGGCGGAGGTCGCCGGAGCTAGTCTTCGAGATCTCTGGCGGGCTCTTTCTTCGCAGTGTTCGCCTTTAAGATTTTTTCTTCAGGGTGACCGGCCTCCTGGAGCTTGAGCAGCCAATAGCATGCGGTACAGGGCTGCCAGGCTGCCCGCGTCAATGAGTTGTTCCTCGGAAGCCCAAGGGGAATCAAAGCTCGGCTCTGTGAGTCTTGAAGGGTCGCGCATGCGCACCGTCTTGTCTTGTCAATGCGGGTCAAGGGCCCGTCAGTTCTTCTTCGCCATGATGAGGACTCCTGGATTCCCATGCCCATGTCTCGAGAGGTGGTAATTGCAAAGATGGTGGGACACATGTCGCGCCGTGATGCCTAGATTTCCGGCATTTATGCAAGCGCTACCTCTGTTGATGTGCATGCTCCTGGCCCGTCAACGCATGCTAGTGGACATATCATCGCTTCCTCTAGCCATGCCGCTTCTTCTAGCCATGCTGTCGCTTCTGTTAGGGCATATTTCTCCCTTAGTGGTTTTGGTGATTGATGACAATGCGTTTTGCGGACTAACCATGTGCATTGAGTATTTCAGAGATTATATTAGATGGCATGAGACGGTTTATTTCCCCTCGGTGATTAAGAGAGAAGACGGTTATTTTCTGATGATTTCTTTTTCGGTGGCATTTGAGTCATAGGAAAACCGTACTATCAAGAGGGGGACCGTAGTGGAAAGGTTAGGGTGGAATCAACACGTACACATTTCATTTGCACCCTCTTTCCCTTCTCGGCAACGTGGAGTTTCTCCCTGTTTCTCTGCTTGGGATGTCCTAGTGGCACCTAAGCGGTTGTGCCGCACCTGGCAGCGGTACCGCTTGCTACTACCGCGGACCAGTACCGCGGCTACCACCGCTTAGGTTTGAGCTTTTGTTGCCCTCTCCATTTTCGCGGTGGTAGGGCGGTGGTATTGGGCGGTTGTACCGCGGGTGGAGGGCGGTAGTACCGCTTAGGGCGGTACTATTGCTCCTACCACCGCTGGTACTACCGCAACTCACTTTTGCCTCGGGTATCTCGTGTTTGGCTGCACGGCAGTTGAGCGGTTGTACTCCATGGTAGTACCGCTCCAAGTGGTAGTACCATCCTACCCGCCTCCACTACCGCAGCGCCACCGCGTTGTGCAATACGCAGCGGTAGTACCGCTCGTAGGGCCGGTAGTACCGCTCTGGCGAAACTACCGCACATGTGGCTGGCCCACTTGCACGCATCGGCTGGTACCACTGCGCTAAGCGGTAGTACCACTCCCTCGAGCGGTAGTACCGCGCGTGCACGTCTGCGGGAAGAAAACGGTTCGATTTGTCCCCCTACTATATAAATAGGTCATCATCCCCATGGAGACGCACCCCTCTCCTCTAAGCTCCATTGTTGCCTCTAAGCTCCATTTTCGCCCGATCTCCCTCCCTAGCCAACAAAACTTGTTGTTGCTGTAGGGTTTGCTTGAGAGGGCCCCGATCTACACTTCCACCAAGAGATATTTGATTCCCCCACTAATCCCTTACGGATCTTGTTACTCTTGAGTGTTTGGGCACCCTAGACGGAAGAGGTCACCTCAGAGCCACATTCCATTGTGGTGAAGCTCCGTGGTGGTGTTGGGAGCCTCCAATTCGGTTGTGGAGAGAGCCCCAACCTTGTTTGTAAAGGTCCGGTTGCCGCCTTCAAGGGCACCACTAGTGGAATCATGGCATCTTGCATTGTGCGAGGGCGTGAGGAGAATATGGTGGCCTTAGTGGCTTCTTGGGGAGCATTGTGCCTCCACATCGCTCCAACGGAGACGTACTTCCCCCTAAAGGGAAGGAACTTCGGTAACACATCCTCGTCTTCACTGACTCCACTTGTGGTTATCTCTTACCTTTACTTTGTGCAAGCTAATATTGTGTTTTACCCTTTGCTTGCTTGTGTTATTGTTGTTGTTAGCATCATATAGGTTGCTCACCTAGTTGCATATCTAGTCAACCTATTTGTTGCTAAACCTAATTTGTTTAAAAGTGCTAAAAATTGGTAGTTGCCTATTCCCCCCCCCCTAGTCAACCACATCGATCCTTTCAATTGGTATCAGAGCCTCGTCTCTTTTTAAGGGCTTAACCGCCTAGAGAGTATGGTTGACGATGGAGAAAGGGATGGGAGTTACTTGCGGCCGAGGCGGTGGCCACACTCACACGAGAGGATTTAAATGAAGCTATTGCTTCACTTAAAACCTCTATGACAACCGAGGTCAAATCCTTGTTTAAAGAATTCCTTGAGGGTCTCAAAACTTCTACCAAACCTTTGCAAGTGGCGAAACCCACTTCCTCGGGTTCGGATGCCAACTCCGGTGAGGGGGCTAATGGCGATAAAACTACTTTGCCTCAAGGAAATAATGGGTCGGGCACCCATGTCGCGGTTGCCCGTCCCCCGGTCTATGGAGGACCGGTTCCCTCACCTCATATTAATTCTCATGGGCCTCCTCCTAAGCTTGATTTGAATAACTTTCATGATTGGGTTTTTCGTATCAAGTCTCATTTGAATCACAGCTCAACACAACTTTGGAGAGTCATTGAGCAAGGCTTCTATCCTCATGATCCATACAACATGACTCCGAGAGAAGAAGTGGACAACCAACTAAACCATTCTGCTTTGTTCATTCTTCAAGCCGCTATGCCTCCGGAAGAGCTCTCTCACTTGCTGCCATTCACTCGAGCTAAGGATGCATGGGAGCAGATCATCTCATTATACAAGGGAAGCTCAAGCATTCAACCCTCCAACTTTGAGGTCATACTTGACGAGGCCGATGAGTTCGTGATGAAAGATGATGAAGATCCTCGTGTGCTTTACCGGAGGTTGACCACTCTTGCGGTCTCTCTCCGTGATCATGGGAGCAAGGACACGGATGACACTTGGGTCAAGCACAAGTTTCTCAAGGCCATCATGCCATTCAATAAAAGCATGTCCTCCGTGATCCGTCAATGGCCGGACTTCCACAAGTTGACTTCAAGCGAGGTGTTGGATGAGATTATTGCTATGAACATCTTGAACAAGACCGCCGACAATGCTCTTGCTCGTGTTCAACGGGCAAGGAAGCCCAACCTTGCTTTGAAGGCCAAGGCTATACCAGAAGAGGAAGAAGAGGATGAAGAAGAGGGTTGCCCCGAAGACACCAAATATGCTTACCACGAGCACATGGCTCTTGCGTCAAGGCAATTTTTGGGGCAACAAGAGGAACTCAAGGCCCAACTACTCCAAGAACAACTCAAGTGGCTCCAAGGGCAAGCAATGGGTTAGGACTTGCTACAATTGTGGCAATGTGAGTCACTTCATCGCGGATTGCCCCTACGAGAAGAGGGAAGACAATGGTGGCAAGCTCATACGCAGAGACAAGGCCATGTCCTTCCCCAACAAGAACAACTTCTCCAAGAAGGTGCCAAAAAAGGGGTTGGTGGCACAAGAAGAGTACAACTCCGATGATGATGATGATGATGATACAAGTGGTGATGGGATTGCAATGGCCTCCGTCGCCATTGCCACCTCTTCCCCAACATCGGTGTCCCTCTTTGACTCCCCCAACGATAACCTCATCCCCACATGCCTCATGGCAAAAGGTATCAACAAGGTAACCTCCAACATCAAAACTTCCATCATTACTAATCCTTCTTTGTTGGACTGTGTGGATGAAAATGTGGAGGTAAAGGAGGATGAGAACGAGTTTGACAAGTTCTTGGGTAAGCTTAAAGGTGAGACAAAGAAGCACTTTGTTGCTCTCTCGGAACAACTAGGTGAGGCCAATGATATCATTGAGTCTCACGAAGAGACCATAACTAAGATGGAAGGGCATAGTCATGACTATGCCGATGAGATTGCAGATCTTTCTATTGCTCTTGAGGAAGAGCGAGGTCTCCGTTTGGCTCTTGAGGAGTCACACAACTGTGATCTTGCTAAATTAAAGAAAGATCATGATCAAGCTAAAGTTCTTTCTCATGTGCTTAATTCTGAGAAGGTTGAACTTGGGGTTGGCCATGCTAGACTCAAGGAGGAGTTTGAGTTACTTGACAAGGCTCACAAGGCTTTGAAGAGTGCTCATGCTACTCTCAAGGAGTCTCGTGATCAACTCCAAGTGAAGCTAACCAAGGAGATAGCCACTTGCCCTCCTTTTGTGCTTATTGATAATGTCCATACTTCTAACCCTTGTTGTGAGCATGTTCATCTTGTGGAGGAGAATTCCAAGTTGAAAGAGCAACTTGAGAAGGGCCTTGTGACTTGCATACAAGGCGAGAAGAACCTCAATGACCTTTTGAGCAATCAAAAGGAAGTTGTGGCAAAGGAGGGACTTGGGTTTGCACCCAAGTCAAAGAAGAAGAAGAAAAGCAAGACCAAGCAACCTCTCCCTCTCAAGGAGGTATTTGTCAAGGAGGGAGAGGGTGCTCATGAGAAGAAGAAGAACAAAGTTGTGGGTGGTGATGTCAAGAAGGGCAAAACCACCCCTCCCAACAAGGCCGGCGACTTTAACCCTTCTTATGTTTTATGCCGTTCTAGTGATGGGCATGTTTATGCCAAATTTGTTGGTTCTTCTTATGAGTACATTGAATGGTCTATTTGGGTTCCGAAGACCCTTGTTGCTAACATCAAAGGACCCATTAAAAAATGGGTACCTAAATCCAAGCATTGATCTCTTGTAGGAGTTTGCTTCCGGTGGGGTGTCATGATTGCTCGATAGTGGAGCAACAAATCATATGACCGGGAGCAAGGACTTGGTGGTGGACGTGCAACCAGGCTCATCTATGCCCACCCATGTCCAATTCGGTGTTGCTTCAACATCTAAGTTATTGGGTCTTGGCAAGGTTGTCATTTCTCAAGATTTATCCATTGAGAAGGTCATGCTTATTGAGACCCTTGCATACAATTTACTTTCTGTTCGTCAACTTGCACTTATGGGTTTTGCCACTTTCTTTAATCTTGATACCGTGGCCCTTTTGTGGAGCAAGACTCTTAAAGTAGCCTTTGTTGGGCATGTCGAGAACGGTCTCTATGTGGTTAACTTTTCGGAGCGACCCACTAAGACCGCGACTTGCCTAATGGCTAAAGTTGACGTGGGGTGGCTTTGACATCGCCGTTTAGCCGACGTCAATATGAGATCTTTGCAAAGTCTCCTCAAAGGGAACCATGTTCGTGGACTAACCAATGTTAGTTTTGCCAAAGATCATGCTTGCAATGCTTGTATCGAAGGAAAGCTACATGAGATGGCTCACCAACCCACGACTATTATTTACTCGAAGAGGCCCTTGGAGCTCCTTGACATGGATCTCTTCGGTCCCCCATCATTTGATAGTCTTGGGGGAAGAAATTATTGCTTGGTGATTGTGGATGATTATTCAAGATACACATGGGTATATTTCTTCAAGAGGAAGAGCGAGAACCAACAAACCATCATCGACTTTGCAAATGAAGCTCAACATCAACATGAGGCATAGATATTGATGATTAGAAGCGACAACGGCACCGAGTTCAAGAACTACACCTTGGATAAGTTTCTTAGTGATGAGGGGATCAAGCACCAATACTCCGCACCTTATACCCCTCAAAAAAATGGTGTAGCGGAGAGGAAGAACCGGACGTTGATGGATGCGGCAAGGACCATGATGGCGGAATTCAAATCTCCGTACAACTTTTGGGCCGAAGCCATCAACACCGCATGTCATGCATCCAATCGGCTCTACCTCCGCAAAGGCTTGAACAAGACTCCATACGAGATACTTACCGGTAACAGGCCCAACCTCAAGTACTTCCGGGTGTTCGGTTGTAAGTGTTTCATCTCAAGAAAGGTGCTCATTTGTCTAAATTCGAAACTAGAGCTAAAGAGGGCATATTTGTTGGTTATGCTACAAACTCTCATGCTTACCCTATTCTCAACAAGTCCAATGGACTCATTGAGGAGACGTGTAATGTGGAGTTTGATGAAAATAACGGTTCCCATGTGGAGCAAAGTGGTCTTCGTGATGTAGGTGATGAAATTCCTCCCCAAGCCATAAGAAGAATGGGAGTTGGTCAAATCCTCCCCATTGAGGAACCCCTTGTGGCCGAAGGAGAAGCACAATAATGTTCTACGCAAGTGGAACCATCACCGACACTTGACCCACACGCTTCCGAAGAACAAAGTGAAGGCCCTCAATCAAGTGAACAAGATCAAGGGCAATATCAACCTCATGATAATGGTGGTGTTGCACCAAGTGATGCCCCAGATCAAATTCATGACTCTGAGCAAGCTCAAGATCAAGAGCAAGCTCAAGACGACGCTCAAGATGATCAAGATGGTGCTCCTCAAATTCCTATTGAAGAGCTATTGGAGCGTTGCGCCGCCAAGATTTCTTCCACGCTAAAATGCCAAGAACATGTCATGGAGAATGTGCTGGGAAGTCTACGAAAGGGGGTAACCACTCGTAAACAATTAACAAACTTTTGTGAGCATCGCGCGTTTGTTTCTTGTATTGAACCCCAAAAGGTACATGAGGCGCTCGAGGACTCGGATTGGCTAGAAGCCATGCATGATGAACTCAACAACTTCGAGCGCAACAAGGTGAGGCAATTGGTGCCAAGGCCAAGAGAGAACCATAATGTCATAGGGACCAAATGGATCTTCAAGAACAAGCAAGATAAAAATGGTGTTGTCATTCGAAACAAGGCAAGATTGGTAGCTCAAGGCTACTCCCAAGTCAGTATCGACTACGGTGAAACCTTTGCTCCCGTTGCTCGCCTTGAATCTATTCGCATGTTGCTTCCATATGCATCTCATCATTATTTTAAGTTGCAACAAATGGATGTGAAGAGTGCATTTCTTAATGGTCCTCTTAATGAGTTGGTATATGTCAAACAACCCCCGGGGTTTGAGGATCCCAAGTTCCCCAAACATCTATACAAGCTCGATAAGGCACTCTATGGCCTTAAACAAGCCCCATGTGCGTGGTATGAGCACCTTACCGAGTTGTTGCAAGATCGTGGGTTTGAAATTGGGAAAATCGATCCAACTCTTTTTACTAAGAGGGTGAAAGGGGATTTGTTCATATGCCAACTATATGTTGATGATATTATATTTGGTTCTCCTAATAAAGCTTTCAATGAAGAGTTTGCTGCACTAATGACGAAGGAGTTTGAGATGTCTATGATGGGAGAGTTGAAGTTCTTTCTTCGGTTCGAAGTCAAGCAACGAAGAGAAGGAACCTTCATCAACCAAGCCAAATATACCCAAGACATGCTCAAGAGATTCAAGTTGGAAGATGTCAAGCCGGCCAAGACTCCAATGCCAACTAAGTGCCAACTTGACATTGATCCCAATGGTAAAGCGGTGGATCAAAAGATATATCGCTCCATGATTGGATCCTTGCTTCACATTTATGCATCTAGGCCGGATATCATGTTCAGTGTGGGAATGTGTGCACGGTTTCAAGCCGCACCTAAGGAAAGTCACTTGGTGGCGGTCAAGCGAATCTTTTGATATTTGGCTTATTCCCCAAACTTTGGCTTATGGTACCCCAAAGGAGCAAGCTTTGATCTCATGGGATATTCGAACTCGGATTTGGCGGGAGATCGTGTGGATAGGAAGTCAACTTCTAGAGGGAGCCAATTCCTTCGTCGCTCTTTGGTGAGTTGGTCTTCGAAGAAGCAAAATTGTGTATCTCTCTCTACCACCGAGGCCGAGTATGTTGCCGCCGCTAGTTGTTGTGCACAATTGCTATGGACGAGGCAAACTTTAAAGGATTATGGTGTCACTTGTGAGAAAGTGCCTCTTATATGTGACAATGAAAGTGCGATCAAGATCTCCTACAAGACGAAGCATATTTAGATTCATCATCATTTCATCCGGGATCACATCAAGCGTGGAGAGATTGATCTTATATATGTCAACACTCATGAGCAACTAGCGGATATTTTCAAGAAGCCATTGGATGAAGCAAGATTTCGCGAGTTAAGGCATGAGCTAAGTATCATTGATCGGAGCAATGTGGCTTGAGACTAGGCACACCCCACCGCATTCATCATGTTATCTTGTTCTAGATGTAGGCATGGATTTAGGGGGAGTGTTGTTCTCTCAATGAACTCTTCCTCCCCCTATTATGCATAAATAAACCCAATATTTCACATTAGCCATTTTTGATGGCACTTGTGCTTCAAAGATGAGTTTTTGTCATGGGCCCAAGGTTAAAATATTCGCGGTGCCATACCAATTGACTCAAATATTGGTGGCTTCGGCCACCGCCCTCTCCTTGAGAGGTTTTGGTTCTCTTTGGGTTTGCTTCGTTTTTCTAGTCATTAGGTCTTTTTGTGTTTTGGTTCACTCCAAGTGTGCTCTTGTTTCGTTTGCTTTTTGACCTTGGAGTGCTCCTTCCCATCTGCGAGTTTCTTGTCTCCATCCCAAGCCATTTCACCTACAAACATCTCAGAATTGCATAAGCCACCTCTCCTAAATTCATCTTGGCAGTTTCCGTTGTGTGCACGCGGTACTACCGCTGTGCTTGGGCGGTACTACCGTTTTAAACGGCACTACCACTCCAGACAGCGGTACTACCGCTGGGGTGGGTACTACCGGCCTCCTCCCGTGCTAAGTACTCGGGCAGTACTACCGCCAGGCTCAGAATGGTACTACCGCTCCAAGCGGTACTACCGCCCTGGCCCGTGGTACTACCGCGTGGGGGTCTGCGGGAGGGGTAAGTGTGTGGGCATAGGGAGTTCCAAACTCCCGATACCCATTCACTCTCCCTCTCCCCACGACTCCTCCCCTGCAGGCGACTCCAACTGCTCTGGCCGTCGCCCCCGGCCCGCCGGCTCCGTGCCGTCTTCCATGATTCCGACCAGTGGGATCGTTCCCCACCCTCTCCTCGTGCCATGGACGCCGGTATTGCCCCTATTTTCCTCTCTTATGGTTCTCTCCTTTGAATCTAGGATTTTGGGCAATGCGAGTTGTGTTCATTGATTTTTGGCTAAATCGAAGCATGAGTAGGACGTGGAATGACTGCTAGATAGGGGATTTGAAGTTTTAGTGGAAGGATTTTGAATTTGGGGCTTCCAGTACTACCAGATCTAGCCGCGGTTGTGCGCCCGTTCTTCGGGCGGTACTACCGCTTGAAGCGGTACTACCGCAGCTCCACCGCGGTACTACCGCTTGAAGTCCCAACTTCAACATCCTCCCATTACAACTTTTCATCTCACTTTTTGACTCCATTTGGCTTATGCAATGTACTTACACCTGTTATTCCATCGTGCTTATTGTGTTTGGTCAGGTGGTAGTAGCTCCGCTTCTCATGCTGCCCTCCGCAAGAATCTAGAGCGTCAGACATCCAAGCTTTATCGTACCAGTGATGCAGGTGATGTGTCTGGTGCTCAGGCCAGGCAGAGGCCATCAACGAGCATGAAGTCAGTTGCCAGAAAGGAGAAGGCGAAGGTCAAGTCCATGTCTGGGATGCCTTCCAAGGAGTTCTGGGAGTTTCCTCAGTGCAATCACTATCGCCGTGATCAAGACCCGTCCTTGGTGAAGCGTCCCTTTTGGACTCATGAGCAGGCATCTATCTTTCGTGATGTGCTGAAGACGAAGAAGAATCTCTATGTGCCGACCAAGTCCATTGACATTGCTTACATGGAGAAGGATCCCGCGTACTTTAGTGAGGCTCTTGCTCTTTGCCATCAGTTTGATATCATCAAGATCATGCAGTTCAACAATGACTTCGACCCAGGGCTTGTGGCTCGATTCTTTGGCAAGGATATGGAGAGGACCATGACATGGATAACTCATGGGAATGTGCTACTTGTGAATACGTTGGGATTTCCCCCAAGAGGAAGGGTGATGTAGTGTAGTAGCAAAAATTATTTCCCTTAGTTAAGAACCAAGGTTTATCGAACCAGTAGGAGAACACACGAGCAACGGTCAACAGGAGCCTACAAACAAGAAGAGCAAATACTTGCACCCAACGCGGGCAAGAGAGTTGTCAATCCCCTTGTACTCGTTAATGACAAGGATCAAATCTGATAGTTGTAGATATATAAATTGCAAACTAAAATAAAAGTAAATAAATTACAGCAAGGTAAATAGGGTTTTAGTAATATGATTTGGATGGACCCGGGGGCCATAGCTTTCACTAGAGGCATCTCTCTCAAGAACAAAACATACGGCGGGTGAACGAATTACTGTTGGGCAATTGATAGAAAAGCGCATAGTTATGATGTTATTCCTGACATGATCATGTATATAGGCATTACGTCCATGACAAGTAGACCGACTCCTGCCTGCATCTACTACTATTACTCCACCAATCGACCGCTATCCAGCATGCATCTATGGTATTAAGTTCATGACAAACGGAGTAACGCTTTAAGCAAGATGACATAATGTAGACAAAGTAAAACCAACTAATATGACTGAACCCCATCATTTTACCCTTAGTAGCAGCAATACAAATACGTGTCTTGCTACCCTTTCTGTCACTGGGTGAGGACACCGCAAGATTGATCCTACTACTATGCACCACTTCCACCGAAGATCCACACATCAACTTGGCCAAAGATAATCCATAGATCGGAAAACATTACATAGCTATAATAATCATACATAATAGGGTTCAGAAATAACTCAATTACTTTCAATGAATAATCTGATCATAAACCCACAATTCATCGGATCCCAACAAACACACCGCAAAAGCTGATTACATCGGAACAATCTGATAGAACTCTGAAGAGCACATGGTATTGAAGATCAAAGAGAGAGAGAGAGCCATCTAGCTACTGTTATGGACCCATAGGTCCTGTGAGGAACTACTCACACATCATCGGAGAGGCAGCAAGGGTGATGAAGAGGCCCTCCGTGATCGATCCCCCTTCGGCAGAGTACCGGAAAAGGTCTCCAGATGGGATCGTGAAGAACAGAGGCTTGCTGCGGCGGAGAACTTGTTCCGTCTGAATATCTAAGTGTTTCTGAATATATTTGAATTTTTAGCGTTGGAATTAGGGGATCAGAGCCACAGGGGGCCCACAAGACATCAGGGCGCCCCCCCCCCCCGGAGGCGGGTCCTGTTGCCTTGTCACCTCCTCGTCTGGCTTCTGGTCCTCCTCCAAAGCTTCTAGGGTCCCTTCTGGTCCAGAAAAAATCACAAAAAAGTTTGGTAGCGTTTGAACTCTTATTAATAAGGATTTCCTGAAAAGCCAAAAACAAGCAGAAAACAGCAACTGGCACTAGGTTAATAGGTTAGTTCCCAAAAATGATATAAAATTGCATATAAAGTATATAGGATTGATAATATAATAGCATGAAAACATCAAAAATTATAGATACGTTGGAGACGTATCAGCATCCCCAAGCTTAATTCCTGCTCGTCCTCGAGTAGGTAAATGGTAAAAACAGAATTTTTGATGTTGAATGCTACCTAACATGTCTTTATCATGTAATCTCTTTGCGGTATGAATAACTGAGAAGCGATGATGTAATTGATATCAACATAATAATATCCATGAATGTTAGCAAATAATCATTACTCTTCAAAATAAACTATGCTTAACGAATGTTATCCCTACTCATTTAATTATGTAAGCATGGCATGACTCCGTCTTCCTCACATAAGTACAAATCGTTGAGCACCTCGGTGCCAAACCAAGCAATTGTATCATACTTTTTCACGCGCTTCAGCATTTTTAACTTCACTCAATATATGAGCGTGAGGCATGGACTTAGCACTACGGGTGGAATAGAATATGTTGGTAGAGGTTTATAAGGGAAGACAAAAACTGAAGAAAGTCTCGCATCAACTCGGCGGATCGTTAGGTAATGGAGAGGCCTAGCAATCGATATCAATGCGAGGAGTAGGGATTGCCATGCAACGATGCACTAGAGCTATAAGTGTATGAAAGCTCTCAACTGAAACTAAGTGGGTGTGCATCCAACTTGCTTGCTCATGAAGACCTCGGGCATTTGAGGAAGCCCATCATCGGAATATACAAGCCAAGTTCTATAATGTAAAAATTCCCACTAGTATATGAAAGTGACAAATCATGGAGACTCTCTATATGAAGAACATGGTGCTACTTTGAAGCACAAGTGTGGTAAAAGGATAGCAGCCTTGCCCCTTCTCTCTTTTTCTCTGATTTTTCTTTTTTTCTCTTCTTTTTTTCTCTTTTTTTTTCCTTTTTTCTTCTTCTTTTCTTTAGAACAATATCATGGACCTCATCCCCACTTTTGTAAGGACTCATTAGTCTCCATCATTCTTTACCTCACTGGGACATGCTACTTGTGAGCTGCGTTGGTTATTCCCCGAAGAGGAAGGGATGATGTAGTACAATAGAGATAAGTATTTCCCTCATTTATGAAACCAAGGTTATCAATCCAGTAGGAGAATCATGCAACACCTTGTTAACATCACCTGCACACAAAACAACAAATCCTCACACCCAACGCGAACAAGGGGTTGTCAATCCCTCGACGGTAAAGTGCAAGATTAAATTGTATGTGATAGATAGATAGATTAAACAAAAATACAAAATAAAATAAATAAAGGAAAATTGCAGCAAGTATTTTTAGGATTTTAGTAAATGATAAAGTAGACCCGGGGGCCATAGTTTTCACTAGAGGCTTCTCTCAAGAAAATAGCATACGATGGGTAAACAAATTACTGTTGGGCAATTGATAGTAAAGCAAATAATCATGACGATATCCAAGGCAATGATCATGTATATAGGCATCACATCCGAGACAAGTAGACCGACTCCTGCCTGCATCTACTACTATTACTCCACCCATCGACCGCTATCCAGCATGCATCTAGAGTATTAAGTTCATAAAGAACGGAGTAACGCCTTAAGCAAGATGACATGATGTAGACAAACTAAACTCACGTATGAATAAACCCCATCTTTTTACCCTTAATAGCAACGATACATATGTGTCATGTCCCTTTCTGTCACTGGGATTGAGCACCGCAAGATCGAACCCATTACAAAGCACCTCTTCCCATGGCAAGATAAATCAATCTAGTTGGCCGAACCAAATCAATAGATCGGAGAAAAAAATATGAAGCTACAATAATCATGCATAAAAGGGATTAGAGAAGACTCAAATAATATTCATGGATAATCTGATCATAAACTCACAATTCATCGGATCCCAACAAACACACCGCAAAAAAGTGATTACATCGGATAGAACTCCAAGAACATCAAGGAGATCATTGTATTGAAGATCAAATAGAGAGAAGAAGCCATCTAGCTACTAACTATGGACCCGAAGGTTTGTGGTAAACTACTCATGCATCATCGGAAGGGTAGGAAGGATGATGTAGAGCCCCTCCGTGATTGATTCCCCCTCCGGCGGAGTACCGGAAAAGGCCTCCAGATGGGATCTCTGGAACAGAAGCTTACGGCGGTGGAAAAAGTATTTTGTGGACTCTCCTGTTGGTTTCCTGATTTTAGAGAATTTATAGAGGTGGAATTAGGTCAAACGGAGCCTTGTGGGCCCCACGAGGTACCAGGACGTGCCACCCCCCTGGGGCGCGCCCTGGTGCCTCATGGGCCACTGCGTCATCTCTGGCCCTCTCCCAAAGCTTCTAGTGTCTCTTATGTCCAGAAATAAATCTCCAAAAAGTTTCGTGGCATTTGGACTTCGTTTGGTACTGATATTATGGAAAACCAAAAACAGGCAAAAAAAAACAGCAACTGGCACGAGGCACTAAGTTAATAGGTTAGTCCAAAAAAATGATATATAATTGCTGTAAATGTAAATAAAGACATCAAAGATTGATACTATAATAGCATGAAACAATAAAAAATTATAGATACATTGGAGACGTATCAGCATCCCCAAGCTTAATTCCTGCTCGTCCTCGAGCAGGTAAATGATAAAAACATAATTTTTGATGTGGAATGCTACCTATCATATTCATCATATATTGTTTTCTTTTGTGGCATGGACATTTGGACTTGAATGATTCAAAGCAATAGTCTATAATTTGACATGAAGATATAAATACTCAAGCATACTAACAAGCAACCATGTCTTTCAAAATATCAACGCTAAAGAAAGTTATCCCTAGCCCATTATGCTCAATCATTGATCCATTCATGAAACACACTCACATATTAGCTACATCCAATGCACAAGTATGACAATAGTGCTCTCTAGTTGGTGCTTTATAAGAGAAGATGGAGACTTAAAGTAAAAATAAAAATTGCGTAAAAGTAAATAGATAGGCCCTTTGTAGAGGGAAGCATTGATTTGTAGAGGTGCCAGAGGTCAAGGTTTAAATTAGAGAGATAAAATTGTTTTGAGAGGCATGCTTTTTCCTGTCAACGAAAACAACCGAGAATTCCCAATATTTTCCATGCTAGACACATCATAGGCGGTTCCCAAACAGAAAATAAAGTTTTGTTTCCTTTCCACCATTCTTTCACAATCCATGGCTAGCCGTATCCACGGGTGCCCTCCATACCATCACTTTCCAAGGAATTTATTGTTTAATATCATATTAATTTTTTTTGCATTTTGGGACTGGGCATCCCTATTACCTACCACTCTCTCGTGCAATGACAAGTGAATAAACAATCATCGTGAGAATAACACACCTAGCATGGAAAATATTGGCCACCCCCTATCGCTTCATGAGTAGTACGGGCACACAAAACGGAAAAATTATTATGAAAATTTAGAGTTGGCACATGCAAATTTACTTGGAACGGCAAGGTAATACCGCATTTAGGTAGGTATGGTGGACTCATTTGGCACAACTTTAGGTTTAAGGATTTGGATGCACAAGCAGCATTCCCGCTTAGTACAAATGAAGGCTAGCAAATAGATTGAGAAGCAACCAACCAAAAACGAAAACGGTCATAACCATGCATTGAACATAACTAACACCGAATAATGCACCATAAGTAGGATATAACTTCGTTGCATAACTATTGACTTAATGTGCATGCATAGGGAATCACAAACCTTAACACCAATATTCTTACTAAACCACAATTACTCACTAACATGACTCACATATTATCATCTCCATATCGCAAAACTATTGCAAGGAATCAAGCTTATCATATCCAATGATCTATATGAAAGTTTTTATTATATCCCTCTTGAATATTCATCACTTTGGGAACAAATTCATATCTTGTGCAAATTACCACTTCTATTATCAACTCTCAAAAAGATATAAGTGAAGCATGAGAGCACAAATATTTCTTCAAAATTTTAATCTTATCAACTCTCAAAAAGATATAAGTGAAGCATGAGAGTGCATGTAATTCTTCAAAATTTTAATCTTATCAACTCTCAAAAAGATATAAGTGAAGCATGAGAGTGCATGTATTTCTTCAAAATATAATAACCGCCATGCTCATAAAGATTTAAGTGAAGTACTAGAGCAACTGCCTAGCTCAAAAAATTTAAGTGAAGCACATAGAGCATTCTAACAAATCTTGATGATCATGTGGCTCTCTCAAATAAGTGTGTCCAGTAGAGATGATTGTGACAAACTAAAAAGCAAACAAAGCAAAGACTCATATAGTACACGATGCTCCAAGCAAAACGCATATCATGTGACGAATAAAAATATAGCTCCAAGTAAAATTACCGATAGTTGGTAGAATAAAGAGGGGATGCCTTCCAGGGCATCCCCAAGCTTAGTTACTTGAGTCTTCCTTGAATATTACCTTGGGGTGCCTCGGGCATCCCCAAGCTTAGGCTCTTGCTACTCGTTATTCCTTCATCCATCGTCATCTCACCCAAAACTTGAAAACTCCAATCACACAAAACTCAACAAAACCTTCGTGAGATCCGTTAGTATAACAAAGCAAATCACTACTTTAGGTACTGTTGCAAACCCATTCATATTTTATTTTTGCATTATACCTACTGTATTCTAACTTCTCCATGGCTTATACCCCCCGATACAATCCATAGTTCCATCAAAACAAGCAAAACAATGCATCAAAAACAGAATCTGTCAAAAACAGAACAGTCTGTAGAAATCTGAACATTGACTATACTTATGTAACTCCAAAAATTCTGAAAAATTAAAACAACGTGGGAAATTTGTATATCAATCATGTGTAAAAAATTCAGAATTTTTTGTCACTCCTGTGATTTTTAGAATTTTCTGGACTAGACGCAAAAGTTTCTGTTTTTGCACAGAATCAAAGCAACTATCATCCAAATCATCCCAAAGGCTTTACTTGGCACAAACACTAATTAAAACACAAAAACACAATCATAACAGTATCATAATTGTGTGCACATAAGAAAACATAAAAAAGATAACTATTGGGTTGTCTCCCAACAAGCTCTTTCTTTATAGCCATTAAGATAGGCTTGAAATTTTATTGATGCTCACAAGAAAGATAATAATTGAAACACAAAGAGAGCATCATGTAACATGTGAAAAACAAATTTAAGTATAACATACTTACTATGCATAGGCATTTTGTAAGCAAACAAATTATCAAGGCAAGCAAAACCTAGCATATGCAAGGAAGAAGAAAGAAACAATAGCGATCTCGACATAAAGAGAGGTAATTTAGTAACATGAAGATTTCTATAACCATATTTTCCTCTCTCATAAAAATTACATGTAGGATCATAATCAAATTCAACAATATATCTATCATATAAAATTTTCTCTTCATGATCCACATGCATAAAAGTTTTATAATCTTCGAAGATAGTGGGATTAACATCAACTAAAGTCATGACCTCTCCAAACCCACATTTATGAAAAATTTCATAAGATTGAACACTCTCTGAGTATGTGGGATTCTTTTTACCTAAAGTTGACACTCTTCCAAACCCACTTTCAATATTATTGCAAACATTATTATCAATAGCAGATTCATCATGAGGCTTAAATAAATTTCCAAGATCATAAGAAGCATTATCACCCCAATCATGATCATTGCAATAAGTAGTGGATATAACAATATCATCATCCCCAAGCTTGTAGTTTTGCATATTATTAGCACAATTGAAAGTAATAGAATTTATAATAACATCATTGCAATCATGCTTTTCATTGAAAGAGCTATCATGAATCACTTTATAAATTTCTTCTTTCAATACTTCATCACAATTTTCAAATTCATGATTTTCAAGCAAAACTTCATAGAGATAATCAAGTGCACTCAACTCACTAGCAATTGGTTCATCATAATTGGATCTTTTGAAAAGATTAGCAAGTGGATGAGGATCCATATCAATAGATTTTTAGCAAGCGAAGATGCAAGCAAATAGAAGACACATGGCACACAAGCAAAGATAGCAAACGAACAAAAAGGCAAACGGAAAATATTTTTGTATTTTTGTAAAACTTTTTTAGAAGTGGGGGAGATGAAAACGAGAGGCAAAGGCAAATAAATTAAATGCAAGGAGATGAGATTTTGAGCGTAGGTACTTGATAGATGTTGATGATGTCTCCCCGGCAACGGCGCCAGAAATTCTTCCTGCTACTTGTGAGCTGCGTTGGTTATTCCTCGAAGAGGAAGGGATGATGCAGTACAGTAGAGATAAGTATTTGCCTCATTTATGAAACCAAGGTTATCAATCCAGTAGGAGAATCACGCAACACCTCGTTAACAGCACCTGCACACAAAACAACAAATCCTCACACCCAACGCGAACAAGGGGTTGTCAATCCCTTGACGGTAAAGTGCAAGATTAAATTGTATGTGATAGATAGATAGATTAAAAAAATACAAAATAAAATAAATAAAGTAAAATTGCAGGAAGTATTTTTAGGGTTTTAGTAAATGATAAAGTAGACCCGGGGGCCATAGTTTTCACTAGAGGCTTCTCCCAAGAAAATAGCATACGCTGGGTAAACAAATTACTGTTGGGCAATTGATAGAAAAGCAAATAATCATAACGATATCCAAGGCAATGATCATGTATATAGGCATCACGTCCGAGACAAGTAGACCGACTCCTGCCTGCATCTACTACTATTACTCCAGCCATCGACCGCTATCCACCATTCATAAAGAACGGAGTAAGGCCTTAAGCAAGATATGACATGATATAGACAAAGTAAACTCATGTATGAATAAACCCCATCTTTTTACCCTTAATAGCAATGATACATATGTGTCATGTCCCTTTTTGTCACTTGGATTGAGCACCGCAAGATCGAACTCATTACAAAGCACCTCTTCCCATGGCAAGATAAATCAATCTAGTTGGCCAAACAAAATCAATAGATCGGAGAAGAAATACGAAGCTATAATAATCATGCATAAAAGAGATCAGAGAAGACTCAAATAATATTCATGGATAATCTGATCATAAACTCACAATTCATCGGATACCAACAAACACACCGCAAAAAGTGATTACATCGGATAGAACTCCAAGAACATCAAGGAGAACATTGTATTGAAGATAAAATAGAGAGAAGAAGCCATCTAGCTACTAACTATGGACCCAAAGGTCTGTGGTAAACTACTCACGCATCATCGGAAGGGCATCAAGGATGATGTAGAGCCCCTCCGTGATTGATTCCCCCTCCGGCGGAGTGCCGGAAAAGGACTCCAGATGGGATCTCTCTGGAACAGAAGCTTACGGCAGCGGAAAAAGTATTTCGTGGACTCTCCTGTTGGTTTCCCGATTTTAGAGAATTTATAGAGGTGGAACTAGGTCAAACGGAGCCTTGTGGGCCCCACGATGTACCAGGGCGCGCCACCCCCCGGGGCGCGCCCTGGTGCCTCGTGGGCCAGTGCTTCATCTTCTGGCCCTCTCCCGAAGGTTATAGTGTCTCTTATGTCCAAAAAAATCTCCAAAAAGTTTCGTGGCATTTGGACTTCGTTTGGTACTGATATTCTGGAAAACCAAAAACAGGCAAAAAACAGCAACTGGCACTGGGCACTAAGTTAATAGGTTAGTCCCGAAAAATGATATATAATTGTTGTAAATGTAAATAAAAACATCCAAGATTGATACTATAATAGCATGGAACAATAAAAAATTATAGATACGTTGGAGACGTATCAGGACAATGCTCTAATAATGATGATCATCACACTTCTTTTTACTTACAACTCGATATTACAACTCGATAGCTGAAACAATATGACTCTATATGAATGCCTCTGGCAGTGTACCAGGATGTGCAATGATCTAGCATAACATGTATTACAATGATGAATGGTGGATTTGCCACAAATATCATGTCAGCTCTATATGATCATGCAAAGCAATATGACGATGAGCACACAAGTCATGTGATGAAACGGTGGAGGTTGCATGGCAATATGTCTCGGAATGGCTATGGAAATGCCATGATAGGTAGGTATGGTGGCTGTTTTGAGGAAGATATAAGGAGGCTTATGTGTGATAGAGTGTATCATATCACGGGGTTGGATGCACCGGCGAAGTTTGCACCGACTCTCGATGTGAGAAAGGGCAATGCACGGTACCGAAGAGGCTAGCAATATGTGGATAGGTGGGAGTGCTGTGTTATTCCATGAACTCACATTAGTCATAAAGAACTCATATACTTATTGTAAAAGTGTTATTAGCCCTCAAAGCAAAGTATTCTCGCATGCCCCTAGGGAGGAGGTTGGGAGGAGTTAACCATCGCGCGCCCCCGATTTGACAGCACAAAGGATTTCGGTGAGGAATAAATATGCTCCAACATCCCCGTCATGCCATGACGGACACACTTAAATAAGTAGTCATAACAAGCTTTAAGACCATTATCTTTACTAACCAATGATTATGAACTAACACCCTTTCATATTACCACATCAATATAATTAACTCACACGCTTCTTATATTCATTGATCTCACATGAAAGTTTATATTATATCACTCTTATATACCTATCATTCTCGAACTAGTCATTATAACCCGTGCAAATTACCACTTCCTAACATCCTCAAAAAAAATTAAGTGAAGCATGAGAATGCAAAACAGTTCTATAAAATATGCCTACCGCCGTGCTCTAAAGATATAAGTGAAGCACATGAGCAACTGCCCGACTCAAAAGATATAAGTGAAGCACATAGAGTATTCTAATAAATCATGATGAATGTGTGTCTCTCTCAAAGGTGTGTTCAGAGAAGAATGATTGTGCATACCAGCAAGCAAAACTGAATATAATACACGACGCTACTAGCAAAACTCATATCATGTGATGAATAAAAATATAGGCTCAAGTAACATACCGATGAATTGTGGACGAAATAGGGGAAGCCATCCAGGGGCATCCCCAAGCTTAGACGCTTGAGTCTTCCTAGAATTTTACCTTGGGGTGCCTTGGGCATCCCAAAGCTTAGGCTCTTGCCACTCCTTATTCCTTCATCCATCGAAATCTCACCCAAAACTTGAAAACTTCAGCACACAAAACTCAACAGAAACTTCGTGAGATCCGTTAGTATAATCGGTAAACCATAAACTTAGGTACTGTTATAAACCAATTCACAATTGTTCTTGCATAATACCTACTATATTCTAACTTTCCCATGACTTATTATAAAAACAGAATCTGTCTAAAACAGAACAGTCTGTAATGATCTGAACTGGAACCATACTTCTGGAACCCAAAAAATTTCTGAAAAATTAGGACAACGTGGGAAATTTGTATCTCAATACTGTGTAAAAAATTCAGATCAAAATCATCAACTATCATCGAAATCATCCCAAAGGCTTTACTTGGCACAAACACTAATTAAAAGATAAAAACACAATCATTACAGAGGCAACAATTATGTTTTCAAGAATAAAAGTAAAGGATAACTATTGGGTTGTCTCCCAACAAGCTCTTTCTTTATAGCCATTAAGATAGGCTTAAAGATTTTAATGATGCTCACATAAAAGATAAGAATTGTAACGCAAAGAGAGCATCATAAAACATATGCAAACCACACTTAAGTCTAACCCTCTTCCTATGCATAGGAATTTTATAGGAAAACAAATTATCAAGACGAACAACATCTAGTATATGCAAATAGAAAAAATGAAGCATTAATAATTTCAACATCAAGAGATGTAATTGAGTAACATGAAAGTTTCTACAACCATATTTTCCTCTCTCATAATAATTTCACGTAGGATCATAATCAAATTCAAGAATATAGCTATCGTATAAAATATTATCTTCATGATCAACATGCATAAAAGTTTTATAATCTTCCAAGATAGTGGGATTAACATCAACTAAAGTCATGACCTCTCCAAACCCACTTTTATCAAAATTTTCATAAGATTGAACACTCTCCAAATATGTGGGATTCTTTTTACCTAAAGTTGATGCTCTTCCGAACCCACTTTTAATAGTTTTGCAAATATCATTATCAATAATATATTCATTATGAAGCTCGAATGAATTTTCGAGATCACAAGAAGCATCATAATTATCACACCAATCATTATCATTAGCACAATTGATATTCATAGCATTTATACTAATCCAATTGCAATCATGCTTTTCATTCAATAAATGTATCCCAATAGCATTTTATTTTATTACTTCTTCATTATTAGCTAGTGGTTTACAACATGTGGCATGTTTGAAAAGATTAGCAAGTGGATGAGGATCCGTATGTCTTTATTTTCTGATTTTGTGTGCAAACATGATTGTTGCAAGCAAATAAGGGCAAATCAAAAGTAAACAAGTAAATGATAGTTTTTATGAAGGAACCTTCACGTTGTTTGAATGCTCTCCCCGGCAACAACGCCAGAAATTCTTCTTGCTACTTGCGAATACATTGGGATTTCCCCAAAGAGGAAGGGTGATGTAGTGTAGTAGCGAAAAGTATTTCCCTCAGTTAAGAACCAAGGTTTATTGAACCAGTAGGAGAACACACGAGCAACGGTCAACAGGAGCCTACAAACAAGAAGAGCAAATACTTGCACCCAACGTGGGCAAGAGGGTTGTCAATCCCCTTGTACTCGTTAATGACAAGGATAATATCTGATAGTTGTAGATATATAAATTGCAAAATAAAATAAAAGTAAATAAATTACAGCAAGGTAAATAGGGTTTTAGTAATATGATTTGGATGGACCCGGGGGCCATAGCTTTCACTAGAGGCATCTCTCTCAAGAACGAAACATATGGTGGATGAACGAATTACTGTTGGGCAATTGATAGAAAAGCGCATAGTTATGATGTTATTCATAGCATGATCATGTATATAGGCATTACGTCCATGACAAGTAGACCGACTCCTGCCTGCGTCTACTACTATTACTCCACCAATAGACCGCTATCCAGCATGCATCTATGGTATTAAGTTCATGACAAACGGAGTAACGCTTTAAGCAAGATGACATAATGTAGACAAAGTAAAACCAACTAATATGATTGAACCCCATCGTTTTACCCTTAGTAGCAGCAATACAAATACGTGCCTCGCTACCCTTTCTGTCACTGGGTGAGGACACCGCAAGATTGAACCAAATACTACGCACCACTTCCACCGAAGATCTCCACATCAACTTGGCCAAAGATAATCCATAGATCGGAAAGCATTACATAGCTATCACAATCATACATAATAGGGTTCAGAAATAACTCAACTACTTTCAATGAATAATCTGATCATAAACCCACAATTCATTAGATCCCAACAAACACACCGCAAAAGCTGATTACATCGGAACAATCTGATAGAACTCCGAAGAGCACATGGTATTGAAGATCAAAGAGAGAGAGAGAGAGAGAGAGAGAGAGAGAGAGAGAGAGAGAGAGAGCCATCTAGCTACTGCTATGGACCCGTAGGTCCTATGAGGAACTACTCACACATCATTGGAGAGGCAGCAAGGGTGATGAAGAGGCCCTCCGTGATCGATCCCCCCTCTGGCAGAGTACCGGAAAAGGTCTCCAGATGGGATCGTGAAGAACAGAGGCTTGCGGCAGCGGAGAACTTGTTTCGTCTGGATATCTGAGGGTTTCCGAATATATGTGAATTTATAGCGTTGGAATTAGGTCGATCAGAGCCACAGGGGGCCCACAAGACATCAGGGCGCGCCCCCTGGGGGCGCTCCCCCTCGGGGCGCGCCCTGTTGCCTTGTCGCCTCCTCGTCTGGCTTCTGGTCCTCCTCCGAAGCTTCTACGGTCCTTTCTGGTCCAGAAAAAATCACAAAAAAGTTTGGTAGCATTTGGACTCTTTTTAATAGGGATTTCCTGAAAAGCCAAAAACAAGCAGAAAACAGCAACTAGCACTTGGCACTAGGTTAATAGGTTAGTTCCGAAAAATGATATAAAATTGCATATAAAGTATATAGGATTGATAATATAATAGCATGAAAACATCAAAAATTATAGATACATTGGAGACGTATCAGAAGGTTCTAACTGCAAAATGGAAGGAGTTCATGAACTTGCTTGACTATGGGGATAATGGCCCACTTGACCCACTTGGTCTCCACCCTCACCAGGCGGCACATGCTACTCACAAGTCCAAGCTGTACAAGTATATGCGTATCAGGAAGACGGCGAGGACAGAGATCCGAGAGTTGATTCCTTTCCTGCACATCATGCACCGCATCTTCAGGCAGACTCTTTTCCCTCGAGTGGGAGATCAGGGAGTGGTGCACTCATACCTTGTTGACATGCTGTTGATGTGCCAAAAGGAGAAGGGCAAGGATAGTGTGCTGGATGTTTCACATGTGATGTGGTCTGAGCTTACTTCTGCAGTGTATGACAGGAAGGTACCCATCTATGGCCCCTTTCTCTTCAAGCTGATCACTACTTCTTGGGTGGCTCAGGTTACAGATGAGCGCCTTGAGACTAGTGACCTTGTCAGTCATGGGACTATGCAGCTCGGGCAGAAGGAGAACTGGGGAGCTTTGCCAGAGGCACCAGAGATCAACATTCCAAGTGTAGACTCTGACGGTTCTGAGGAGCCTGACTATGTGCCACTCACAGAGCAGCCTACTTGGGCCGCTAAGCTCAAGAAGAAGGTGAAGAACCTCTTCTGCTTTCAGATAGATACTCAGAAGAAGATGTACAATGCACATGTGACGGAGAAGATTGCTAGACAGCATCAGATCACCATGATGAGGAAGCTTGACATCGCTGTGCAGAGTGGCTACGAGAAGAAGATCACCTCAGAGGAGTCCTGGATTGGGAAGAACAACAGGTGGATCGACTCCGACGACTCCAACGCCGCTACGTCTGCTTTTCGAGGTGCCAACGACGAGGATGATGATATCGTGGAGGAGCACCAGGAGGACATTGATAGCGACTCGGAGGAGTCCGTCGAGGAGGAGGCTGAGGACTCGGACTACCAACTCGGGCCATTTTAGTCCCTCTTTGCTTTTTTGGTGTCTCGATGCCAAAGGGGGAGAGAGGTTAGGACCATGGATTTGCTTTTGCTTTCTTAGGGGAGTTGACGAGTCACAAGCTTTCCTTTATTTGCCTCATGTTTTATGCTTGTGAACTCTTTATCTTAGTTTGCTTTGGTTTGGTGTGAGACTTGAGACTTCGTCATATGGTGTGAGACATATGCTACCTATGCTACCTTATTTATGTCTTAATGTGTGTGAGATTATGCTTATATTGTGCCCCATATATTCTTGCTCACATGGTTATTACTTGCAACCTTGCTTAGCTCTCATATTATGTTTGTTGCAAGTATTGCCTCGTCTATAAAATATAGGGGGAGTGTTGATCCTAGTGTGTGTGCTTTGCATTCCAAAAGCATATTCAGTTAGTGCACACATCTAGGGGGAGCCCGTCAAATTTTGTAGATTGTCGGGTTTGCATATTATTCTTTCTTATCCCTTGTGCAAATCCCGTGTTGTCATCAATCCACCAAAAAGGGGCTGATTGTTACGGCATATTTCTCCCTTAGTGGTTTTGGTGATTGATGACAATGCATTTTGCGGACTAACCGTGTGCATTGAGTATTTCAGAGATTATATTAGATGGCACGAGACGGTTTATTTCCCCTCGGTGATTAAGAGAGAAGATGGTTATTTTCCGACGATTTCTTTTTCGGTGGCATTTGAGTCATAGGAAAACCGTACTATTAAGAGGGGTTCCGCAGTGGAAAGGTTAGGGTGGAATCAACACGTACACATTTCATTTGCACCCTCTTTCCCTTGTCGGCAATGTGGAGTTCCTCCCTGTTTCTCTGCTTGGGATGTCCTGGTGGCACCTAAGCGGTTGTACCGCACCTGGCAGCGGTAGTACCGCTTCAGGCGGTACTACCGCAGTCCAGTACCGCGGCTACCACCGCTTAGGTTTGAGCTTCTGTTGCCCTCCCCGTTTTCACGGTGGTACGGCGGTGGTATTGGGCGGTTGTACTGCGGGTGGAGGGCGGTAGTACCGCTTAGGGCGGTACTGCAGCTCCTACCACCGCTGGTACTACCGCAGCTCACTTTTGCCTCTGGTATCTCGTGTTCGGCTGCACGGTAGTTGAGCGGTTGTAGTCCACGGTAGTACTGCTCCAAGCGGTAGTACCGTCCTACCCGCCTCTACTACCGCGACGCCACCGCGCTGTGCAATACACAGCGGTAGTACCGCTCATAGGATCGGTAGTACCGCTCTGGCGGAACTACCGTGCCTGTGGCTGGCCCACTTGCACGCGTCGGCCGGTACCGCTGCGCTAAGCGGTAGTACCGCGCGTGCGTGTCTGCGAGCAGAAAACGGTTCGATTTGTCCCCCCCCCACTATATAAAGAGGTCGTCGTCCTCACGGAGATGCACCTCTCTCCTCTAAGCTCCATTGTTGCCTCTAAGCTCCATTTTCGCCCGATCTCCCTCCCTAGCCAACAAAACTTGTTGTTGCTCTAGGGTTTGTTGAGAGGGCCCCGATCTACACTTCCACCAAGAGATATTTGATTCCCCCACTAATCCCTTGCGGATCTTGTTACTCTTGGGTGTTTGGGCACCCTAGATGGAAGAGGTCACCTCGGAGCCGCATTCCATTGTGGTGAAACTCCGTGGTGGTGTTGGGAGCCTCCAATTCGGTTGTGGAGAGAGCCCCAACCTTGTTTGTAAAGGTCCGGTTGCCGCCTTCAAGGGCACCACTAGTGCAATCACGACATCTTGCATTGTGTGAGGGCGTGAGGAGAATACGGTGGTCTTAGTGGCTTCTTGGGGAGCATTGTGCCTCTACACCGCTCCAACGGATACATACTTCCCCCTAAAGGGAAGGAACTTCGGTAACACATCCTCGTCTTCACCGACTCCACTTGTGGTTATCTCTTACCTTTACTTTGTGCAAGCTAATATTGTGTTTTACCCTTTGCTTGCTTGCTTGTGTTGTTGTTGTTGTTGTTAGCATCATATAGGTTGCTCACCTAGTTGCATATCTAGTCAGTCTATTTATTGCTAAACCTAATTTGTTTAAAAGTGCTAAAAATTGGTAGTTGCCTATTCCCCCCCCCCCCCTCTAGTCAACCTATCGAGCCTTTCAGCTTCCTCTAGCCATGCCGCCTCGTCGTCTGGCCATGTGGAGGAACCCGAGGAAGATGAGGATGATGAGGGTGACGCGGGTGATTAGGAGGAATACGACGAGGGAGATGGACCTCCAGTCATTCAGCCAACCCAGGAGAAAAGGGTATCTCGCCCACACAGTAATGTTTTGAGTCCAGAGCTTTTCCACAGATAGCGTCCTCGTCGCCGAACAACCAAATAAAAAGACAAGGGTCGCTCAAAGAAAAACCAGGATCGTGGAGCCAAGAGGGGTAGGAAGTGATATGGTCACTTGCTTCCTTTGTAGTATTCGTGCATGTTGAGCTTGGTGTTGAACTTCAGAACCTTTTATTTGCATGCTGAGTTTGGATATCTTGAACTATTTGGATATGTAAAACTATTTGCTATCTTTCATTTGGATATGTTGAACTATTTGTGATGAAAATGATGTGTGTGATGCTATATTATTGTGTGTAAATTTAGACAAAGCTATATTACTGTGTGATGAAAATAATTTGTTAAATATTGAAATTTTAGACTAAGATTACTTTGTTTTGCAAAGGGTACATGACCCTACCGCCAAGGTGCTCGAGGCAACAGAAGGTTTTGGCCATAGTTTAAAACCCTACCGCCGGAGCCCTTGGCGGTAGGGTTACACGCCCTACCGCCCAGAAAAAATGTCGCCAAGCAACAAAAGGTTGGGGGGGAGGGGAGGTTGGGGGTTAAACTCCTACCGCCAGGGTCGATGGCGGTAGGGTAACACTGCCTACCGCCGAGGACTATGGCGGTAGGGTACTTACCCACGTCAGCACGTGTTGACGGTTCCGTCTACGGTCGCCGTTACCCTACCGCCACGGTCTCTGGCGGTAGGCAGTTAAACCCTACCGCCAGGGACTACAGCGGTAGGCAAAAGGTTAGATCTCGAAATGATTTAAAAGTGGGGTCAGATCGTGCTTAAATTGGCAAAAAGGGTCAAAACAGTGATTTCGGCCGCCTCTCACATCTGCAACGGTAAAATGTAGCTCTACGGACGGTCACTGTCGATCCGGCCCCCCCTCTCCCCCCTGAACCATGCATGCATGTGATGTGAATGAGTCACCACGTGCGTTTTGAATTTCGGCCAAAAAAATGGATTTCGGCCGAATTTCGGCCATCTCTGCCTGGGGCGGAAAATATCTTTTGGCGAAAAAATAGATTTTGGTCAAATTTTAGCCAAATTCTTGTCAAATTTTGGTCAAATTTTGGCCGAAATTTTTGAAAATGGCCGAAATTCGGCCATCTCGGCCTGGGGCGAAAAATTTCACAAACCGAAAATCAAAACCGTGGTCACCACGGCCCGACTACACCACCTACCTACGTACTCCCAACTGGTGTACATATCTGTGTACGTACCTTCGCAGCTGCAGATCGATCGTATATTACAGATTAGATAGGACGTGGAGTGCCACCCATCCAGGAGGTCTGCCAAACTTAATTTCTACCAGGATCTACTGGCGGCGATGTCACGTGCAACCTTGGCGACTCAACATAGGAAACTGGCGACAACATCATGCCAAGCCTTGACAGCCTGACTGCCAAAACACCAAGATCGAGTGTTTAAGAACTGGAGAGGCTTGCACGATGTTGAAATATGTTGTATTCCTTATGTGTAGGAAGCTAGAGGTGCTGTAATCTTTGGTTCTGTTTGTGTAAGATACGACTCTATCTGATGTATAGTTTCCTTCGGAGCCACATCTAGATCACAAAAGAACCAATCTCCGGTAAACAGAATTCACTCTATGTAACACGTAAGAGTCCCTGCTGCCGAGATACCGCAAACTCTTCCACCAATTTAACATGGTATACAGAGCCTAGTCTCATCCAGCACATCTGATCATGACGTCTTCATCTTCTTCCTCTGTCCTCGCGGCGAACCCCTTTGGCCAGCAAGTCACGGAGCGCCTCACCAGGGACAACTTTCTCCTCTGGAAAGCCCAAGTCCTTCCTCAGATCAGAGGTGCCCGTATGTTCGGTTACCTTGACGAAACCACTGTCACTCCGCCAAAATAGATCGAGGTTCAAAAAGCTGATAAAAGCGTTACGGAGAAAATCTCCAACCCGCAGTTTGAGGTCTGGAATTTCCAGGATCAACAAGTGCTTGCCTGCAGGGTAACCGTAGACCAAAGGAGGCAGAGAAAATGAATTTTTGTTTTGCCTGAAATGCAAAACATAGGTGAAACTTTTTTTTTTTGCGGGTGAACATAGGTGAAACGTGCGTGGGCATTATCCCCCGAAACCATGTGGGCAAGCCGGTACTGTTGGCTGCTCTGAACATCCAGAAATGCTAGGACACTGAAGAAGGCGAAGCCAGGGCGTGTTTGATGGGGCTTCACTTACTGAGAGACGTCACCAATTATGCTAGAATCGGACAACACAGAGGTGCTCGGCATTGGCAAATGGCAACAGAAAGGGCCAGTTCTTGGGACGAAGCTGGCACATCTTTGGTTCGATGATTTTTATTTTTCAAAAGATTGGGAGAGGGGGCAACAAAGTGGCTCATGAGTTGGCTGCTTGGGTTCTCAGTTCTCACCGGTGTTTCATTGACAAATTACTTGTAATGGACAATGATGCTCTTGTTCAATGAAAGGTATCAACACTCTGAGCCACCCTTCATGAGAGTTTTCACCTCACTGAAGAAAAAAGCAGAGAATCTATCCATAAATCGATTCAGTTGATCCATAGATATTCATGCAAATCATTCTTCAGCGTATATATACGATCGTATATATACCAGAAACAGAACACCGCTTTTCAGATCAATACGTCCGATCCATGAATATCATTTTAACAGGAGGAAATTAAATGGCTGCAGAGATATAAAGATAAAGAAATCAAAGATGGAGATGGGAATACAAGATATTACAATGCTAAACTGAATGGGAGAAGGAGGAAAAATAGAATTATTTCCATGGAACAGGAAGAAGGGGTGATTGAAGGGGAGCAGGAGCTTATGAAATATATTACAAATTTCTACAAAAACTTATTTGGGTAGCCAGATTGCTCAAATATCTCACTAGGAGACCATGAACTTCCAAATATTTCTCAAGATGATGCTGAGGAATTGATCAAGCCTGTCTCTATGGAAGAAATTCATGATGTTGTTTATCAAATGGAGAAAAATAAAAGCCCTGGTCCTGATGGGTTTCCTGCAGACTTTTATCAGGAATTTTGGGATTTGGTCAAGTAGGATTTAAAAGATTTAATTGATGATTTTGTCTCTGGTAAACTTGATATTACCAGATTAAACTATGGGATCATCACTCTGGTCCCCATACCTCAGATGCCAAACAAATTCAAAAAATTAGGCCTATTTGTTTGTTAAATGTGAGTTTTAAGATCATCACTAAAGTACTGATGAACAGACTAAGTAAAATTGTCTCTCCTGTTATTTCTGCCACCCAAACAGCCTTTGTGAAGGGGAGGTACATTATGGAGGGGGTGGTGGTATTGCATGAAGCACTTAACTCAATCCACTTTGGGAAACAAAATGATGTGATGTTCAAAGTGGATTTTGAAAAAGCATATGATAAAATTAAATGGCCCTTTGTGATTAAAATGCTTAAGATGAAGGGCTTCCCTGATAAATGGTATGATTGGGTGATGATGACCATGAGAGGAGGACATGTAGGGGTGAAAGTCAATGATAGAATAGGACCTTATTTCAAAACTTTCAAAGGGCTGAGACAGGGGGATGCCCTGTCCCCTCTTTTATTTGATCTGGCTGCAGATGCTTTAGCTGTGATCATGAATAAGGCTAAGAAATTTGGTTATGTGAAAGGAGTGCTTAGTAATCAGGTGGATTTGGGTGTAAACATGCTTCAGTACGCTGATGACACTGTCTTCTTATTACAAGATGATATTGCTAGTGCAAAAAATTTAAAGTTCATTCTTTGTGCTTT
This sequence comes from Elymus sibiricus, assembly GCA_039707655.1. NCBI lineage: Eukaryota > Viridiplantae > Streptophyta > Magnoliopsida > Poales > Poaceae > Elymus > Elymus sibiricus. The sequence continues at coordinate 515,828,729 of CM077672.1, read as the reverse complement.
TGAACAAATGTCTGGACTCACTATTAATTTTCATAAGAGTGAGCTCCTCTTATTTTTAGAGGCTAATAATAAAAAAGACATATATTAAGAATTTTTTACATGTGAAATGGGGGAGTTACCTATGAAATACTTAGGCATGCCTGTTTCTGACATAAGAATTAGGAATAAACATTGGTCCTGTGTAGTTGATAAAATTGAGAAAAGATGTGGATGTTGGCAAGGCAAACTCCTGGGATCAATTGCTGGGAGGATTACTCTTGTGCAGTCTTGTTTGACCAATATCCCCTTATTTATGATGTCTTTCTATCCCATTCCCGTTGGTGTACTCAAGAAGGCTGATTTCTTTAGGGCCAGATTGGTATGGCAGGAGGATGAAGATAAGAAGAAATATCATTTAGTCAACTGGAAAACTTGCTGCAAACCTAGGGATATGGGGGGACTGGGGATTCTAAATTTAGAAATTATGAACACTGCTTTGTTGGCTAAATGGTTTTGGAAAATGGAAACTGAAAAGGGTTTGTGGCAAACAGTTCTTTTGAACAAGTATGTGATAGATGGTTGTTTATCTAGAGCAAAACCTAAAACAGGAGATTCTCAGTTTTGGGCAAGTATTCTAAAAGTGAAAGAAACATTCTATAAGATCTGTAAAAAGAAACTGGGGGATGGCAAGAATACTAGATTTTGGGAGGACACCTGGGTGGATGATAAGCCCTTGAAAGATGCCTACACCAGACTCTTTTTGCTTAATTTTGATCATAACATTACTGTTGCCGAGGCACTTGAAAAAGGGTGGCAAGGGTTCACATTTCGTAGAACTTTGCATGGTGTAACTCTAGAGTTGTGGAATAATCTTAAAATGAGATGTGAAGAGGTGGAAATGGGGAATGGCAAAGATCAAGTTGAATGGACCCTGACTGCTGATAAAAAATTCTCTGTAAAATCTTTGTATAGAAAACTAATTGAAGATGACTGTAACTTTCCTCAAAAATTCCTGTGGAAAGTTAAAGTCCCTGCAAAAATCAAAGTTTTCCTTTGGTTGTTGGCTAGAAAAAACATTTTAACAAAAGACAACTTGCTCAAGAGGGGTTGGCGAGGGAGCAAGCAATGTGTCTTTTGTGGGCAGGATGAGAGCATAGATCATTTATTTTTCAAATGTTCTGCTGCTGTGTTGATTTGGAATTTACTGAAATGGGCCTTTAGTCTGAATTCCATACCTGATTCCTTGAACACTTGTTTAGGGTTTTGGATCAAAAGTTTTCCTAAGGAATACAAAAAGCTTGTGCTTGTTGGTGTTGCTGCTGTTTTCTGGACTCTATGGAAGTGCAGAAACAGCATTATCTTTGAGAACAAAATATATAATGACCCATTGATTCTGATTAAGCTGATTTGCTACTGGATCGTGGGCTGGTCAATTTTGCAGATAAAGGAGGATCGAAAAGAGGCGCTGATGCTGGGGGCAAAGCTTCTCGAACATGTAGCAAGTGAAGTTTACAACGCGTCGCATGGTTGGAGATATGGGGTCCAAAGGTTAGGAGCTTGAAGATGGATAGAAGATGCGCCTTTCCCTTTGCTGGCTACTGTTCGCTGTGATGTTTGCAGTCCTGGTTTCATCCCTTTGTCTTTTGGGTGGTTTGTAATAAATTTACTTGTTCGCACTTTAAAATCTAGCTCGTTTCGTTGCCGTTTTGACTGTCTGGTGGCTCCGCTGGGGGCTTAGTCCAGCTTTTGGGTCAGTTCTGAGCGCTGGCCTCTCGATGTAATGGATGCTAGTTCCGTTGGGGTGCTGTAGTTTCCTTTTATGTTTTTTAGTTTGTAAGTAGATGAACCTTATGGTTTCTTTAATAGAAATCGGAGAGGGAGGCCCTTCTTATGTTCAAAAAAAAAAAACACCCGATCCACGGACTACGGAGTTAGTGTGTAGATTGTAATACAACCCAAAAGATTATACAGACTGCTTACAAACAACAACACAAGTGTACAGTGCATGTATATATGTCGTGCGCATGGATGTATGTACTAGAAATCAACAGACTAACAATTTTAATTAATACAAAACAAATCGTTTGCCTCATCAAAACAACTAAATACATACTCAAAGCACGACGACCTTATTCTTGCGGAATGGCGCCAACAGGGAGAAGGACCGAGAAGCTGCATTCATACAGTAAACAAGTACTCACGGTTATCTCATTTCGTTTTCGCCCAAATCAACGAGATATATACTGTTCAGGGACAAATTTCCCTGTGGAGTCATCTTGTGAAATGAGGTTTTTCAGCATCGAACCTGAACGAAACATGAAGCACGGTTAATTACAGCGATGAACGAGCGCTTGCACTGGTGCCGCGTCTTTAATCTCAGCTCAAATTAATTACCATCTCCCGCAGGGGCTTAATTATCTGTGCATACAGCAATACCTGGGATGACAAAAATTAGATAAAAGACGGCGGGAGCAGCGGCTGCTCCACTCGATCGAGAAGCTGGCACCAAAGCTAGCTAGAGATTATTTTCGGAGGTAATTAATAATATTCTTCATATTTGAGGATCAATTTATTCTGACTGAAATATGCATGAACGCATTTTCATGTCAGATTTGACGCAGAAAAAGGCACGCATTAACCAGGTTCCAATATTTATTTAGAAAAACAAGTAATAATCATATAAGAACCCACACACAGAGATTTATCTCCGACCAAAAGAGCAACTACGTACCACCTAACGGAATACGACATAAGGCTCAGGCAATTCCAGTATTATTCCATACCAAAAATACTAGGATCTGAGAGAGTAAGCATACCAGATAGTAGAAACAGAAGTGCACCGTATATAGTGGAAAAAATCATCTGAGATGGAGTACACTACTGGTGGTTGGATTGAATTTTCATAAAGACATGGAAGAACGAATAGCCACCTAACAGAAGATTAAATAAAACTGAAGATATAATTTCGTCATTTTGTTTGCTCAATTGCAAGAAGAAAACAGAGCATAGCAGCGTGCAGGATTCTAAATGGAACACACAAACAGAGATGGCTATCCTGCGGCCTGCTTCATGGAAATAAACCACCAGAACGAGCTCCGCGATGACGAAATTATGATATAGATGGTCTTTACATGCCTGATCTGTGATGAGAAGATATGCTCTTTTTTTTTCTTCTGCTGACTGTTGCTGCATTTGTAGTTTTTCCTCTTTTGGCTATGCTTGGCAACGTTTCAGAACACAAAACTGGACCAAAATAACTGCCCTCCACAAGGCTAGCTAGCTTCTCCCAATTCAGCACGGCAAAATTAGACGGCCATTGGAGAGTCAGCTGTTGCCTTCCGTTCTTTGGGCGCCCAGTTCAGCGTCCAGTCACCTGAAGCATCATGAAGCAACCGACCAGCAGGATCGGTGATGCCGCCGAGACAGCACAGCACACCCTTGTGTGGTGGTATTTTGCACGGGCAGGTCGAAGATGTGCGCTATCTGGAACTGGAAGACAAAGCAGTAATACATACATGAATCACGCAAAATACAATAGACAAACTACATACATGAATGAATGACGCGCTGCCAAAAAAGTGATTCGGTTGAAATTAATCACCTTACGGGATCAGAGCTGACGGGGAATATATATCTGGCGTTCCTCTCCTCAGGCACAAGAACCATGACATTTAATTCCTTTCTGAATCACAACAGTAAGTATCGACAGGAATTGGCCGCTTCCTCATTTCTTCGCATTAAGCCTGCACGCATGGTTGATCAAGTCATGTGGATGTCAGCTGGATATTATAGCACAATAGAAACAGAAAAAAAGTGCTAATGCAGCAGCTGCAACACTTGAAAAAGAAGGTTCCAGGCCGCCGTTTACCTCCTCTCCTCTGCAGCAGCTGGGATCAACTCCAGCACCGAACAAGTATGCAGTATGGACTATGGAGTAGAGCACGACACCACGATGTATGTAGCCACCAGGAGGAAAGATGGAGAGGTGGCTGGGCGACGATGGCCTCAGAGAACCCGCTCTGCATAAGAGACCAACAATTTTGTACAACAGCTTAGCTGAATTCATTACTGCAATCGTCGCAGACGCCGAGTGCCAAGAACACTCGGCAAAGTGCCTAAAACCCTTGGCAAAGCCTTTGCTGAGAGTTGTTCTCGGCAAAGCCCACCCGGCGTACACCTCTCAAGCAAACAGAAATTTGCCGAGAGCCGAAACACGGGCACTCGGCAAACTCTTTGCCGAGTGTCAAACAGTGCACCATGGCAAAATAAAGTGACTCACGGAGGCAGACGGAAACGGAGGTGTCTCTTTGCCGAGAGTGACACTCGGCAAAGACGGCCAGTAGGAAACAGACACGTGTCAGCCCTCTGACAGCCTGGTCCCCCAACATACGCCGCCGAGAGCCACTCTCGGCAAAGGTGGCCAATAGGAAACAGGCACGTGTCAGCCACCTGACAGCCTGGGTCCGCAACATACGCCGAGAGCCATCGTTTGCCGAGAGCCACTCTCGGTAAAGACAGCCAATAGGAAACATGCACGTGTCAGCCACCTGACAGCCTGGGCCCGCAACATACGCCGAGATCCATGTTTGCCGAGAGCCGCTCTCGGCAACGACGACCAATAGGAAACAGGCACGTGGCCGCCACCTGACAGGCCGAGTCTATGTTGTGCCGAGAGCCACTCTCGGCAAAACCTATCAGTCTCTTCAGGTTTGGCACCCTTTTCTGAGAGGGCTCTCGGTAAAGACATCAGGCTCTACTGGCTTGACACCCTTTTTCGAGAGTCCCCTCGGTAAAGATGGTATCTCCCGAGAGTGACTCTCGGCAAAGGTTTGTCCAGCAGTCTTTTTTGTTTGTTTTTTGTTTCATCCCTGCAACAAAACATATACAACAGCAGTATGTAGTGCATCCCACATAGAACATCTCACATATGAGCAGTATCTCACAAAAAAAGCAATAATTCTCAAGCACATCCCGCATAGAAGCAATAGTGCATAAAAGATGCAATATTTGTCAAGCACACTCGACTACCGCAAGTTCACAAGTCTCAAGAACACACAAGATGCAATAGTTCTCACGCACATACAAGGAAGAGTTTCAAACATCAACATAACATGAAGTTCACACGGTTTTGGAGATCGGAGTGGAAACATCTACATCAGATGGCGTCACTTGGTTTGCTTCCCCAACTCCGCCAACTTGAGGTCGAACTACCGGAACATTGTTCGATCCTTGTGATGGATTGAGCTGTAAGAATTTTGAGGCAATAAGATGAATGCATATGATAATGCCGAAAATGATGATAGAAATAGTTCGAACGGAACTCACAATGTTCCACTCTGGCGTCGCTGGCATCTCTGGCACTGGTTTGCCTTGCATAGAATAAAGATTGGCCACCATATGTTGTAAAGACTTCACTAGATCATCTTGTGCCTTCAGCTTAGCCCGGTCTTCATCTCGTTCTTTCCGGGTGTCATTCAGCCGGGTCTACAATATGGCAATGCAAATGTCATTCGTGTTGAAATGCAAACATGCAGGACCATGAAGGATCAATGAAGTAGCACTGACCTGAATTTCCTCAATAATGGCAACGATATGTGGTACGTGACGCTATATGGTAGGAGTAGAGCTAGTACTCGTAGCACGGAGCGTGCTGACACTCGGAAGGGAGGAGGTTATGACGGAATCGAGGTGAACCGCCATCCGGCCATTCAGTCTACCGTCTGCCGCGGCAATGGCCACAAGAGGGTCAAACGGCACCACGTGAGGATCAGCCTCGTGCCCGTACGTCTCCTTTAATTTTTTGGTGTAGTTCTCCCCATCTGACCGGGCTTTAGAGCTGATCCAGTCCCTCTCTGGGTGGAGAGGGTCCTTGTCCTTGTCGGGTTTGGTGCGTTTGTTGGTCCACGCTGAGAAGTAAGAGATATCCTCGCCAGTGTCTTCTTTCTGCAAAAGAAAGCAATCCAAGGATGTTGTTCAAGGGAATGCTCACAAATGAAAGAGAACATAATGAAAAGAAAAGGATTTTGTTTCCTACATGTTTGGAGACGACGCCTGGGATGGTGAGGTTGCCTTGACGGTGTCCTGGACAACCCACGTCAAGGAACGAGCAGAAACGAACGAAAGGTTCAAGCTGCTCGAGAAACAACTACAGGTAGAACATTCTCTAAACTAGAGGTAGAACATTCATTATATAGCGACATACAATGCTCACGTTACTCTACTCTTATAGGCTCTTATGCAATCTCAAGGCGGTGGAAATGATGCCCCTCCTCCTCCTCCTCCTCCTCCAGAAGCTTAACCCGATGAAATGATGCCCCTCCTCCTCCTCAAGGCGGCGTATGAAGATCTAAACTTCTATGTGATGTGCATGTGTTTTGCAAGTAGTGAACATCCATAAGTTAACTTGTGTGTGATGTGTACTGTATGAAACATTGGCCTATGTGAAGAGTTATGCTTATGTGAACTACTTTAAATTATGCCTATGTGTGTGATGTGTTGCTTATGTGAAACATTGGCCTATGTGAGTTATGCTTATGTGAACATTTTCTACACTGAATATATAGACAGAAAATGCACTAGTTGTTTTCAGTTGCATGGATTAGATAAGAAACAGATTCACAACAGAAGCAATGGGACATATTTCCGAGAGCCACACTCGGAAACACACTCTTTTCCGAGGGCACCTCTCGGAAAAGGGGTCGCCTGAGCACTTTAGCTACTGTAGTGCCACTCTTTTCCGAGGGCCCCTCTCGGAAAAGTGGTCACCTGAGCACTTTGACTATTCCAGTAGTGCCACTATTTACCGAGGGCGCTAACACTCGGTAAAGGTTCAACTGCCATGTGGGGCTCCTGGGCCCACAGGTCAGGTTTCAGTCAACGGACTTATACCGAGCGATATGAGGCAGCTCTCGGTAAAGATAGCGCACCATATAATTTTTTTTTAAAAAATTAACAAATAATATGAAAATTTTACTGATAACTGGGTCCAGCAGGATCACATGTCAGGTTTGAATGTTTCTGTTACATGTTTTTTACCGAGTGTTCCACGGCGGCGCTCGGTATCTGTAACAGAAAGTGACGGGGCCGTCAGTTGCGATGGGGCTTGCCATGTGGCTTCTCTTTGCCGTGAGGAGCTCTCGGCGTCTGCGACGTTTGCCGAACGTTGTTTGTTCGCCGTGGTTCCGTGTCAGCAACGTTAGCTAGTCGCCGTGAAGCCATAGTTGCCGAGTGTTCCTCTTGGCGTCTTTGCGTTTGCCGAGTGCCCGTGCTTTGGCGCTCGGCGAAGAGCCGAACACCCGGCGTATATGAAAATTCCAGTAGTGATTGGACTCTGGGGATGTGACCTTATGGCATAGCAACGGCATTACTAATCATTTCCGTCCCAGTCACCTGCAGCAACTGACCAGCAGGATTTGTGATGCCACCAAGACAGCACATCCTCGTGTTGTAGTATTTTGCACAGGCAAGCCAAAGATGTGCACTATCTGCAAGACAATAGCCGCATCAACTAGTATAGAAAGTAAAAGCAGTAACACACAGATAGAAAACATAGTACATGAAAAAAATGGTTGAGTTGAAATAAATCTTACGGGTCGTGGCCCCAGAGCTGACGGGGAAAGTACAGCAGTGGCTCCTCTCCTCGGGCAGAAGTAGAACCATGATGTCTAATTCCTTTCTGAATCACGACAGTAATTGTTGACAAGTACCAGTAGAGGAGAACAACATCAGTCAGCTACTTGAGAGCTGTTCCACCATCAAAATATGCTCCTTGGACTGCTTCCTTGAGCTCTGCCTCATTTCTTCGCATTAAGCCTGCACGCATGGTTGATTAAGTCAGCTGGATGTTATGGCACAATAGAAAGAAAAAAAAGTGCTAATGCAGCAGCTGCAACACTTGAAAAGGAAGGCTCCAGGCCGCCGCTTACCTCCTCTCCTCTACAGCAGCAGCTGGGATCAACTCCACCACAGAACAAGTATGCAATATGGCCTATGGAGTAGAGCACCACACCACGATGTATGTAGCCACCAGGAGGAAAGATGGAGAGGTGGCTGGGCTGGGCGACGATGGCCTCAGAGAACCAGCTCTGCATAAGAGACCAACAATTTTGTACAACAGCTTAGCTGAATTGGACTGTGGGGATCATGGAAATAAACATCAAGAACCTTTATAACTGTCATGGCTGCTCCCAGTGAATTTAGAAAGCAAGGGGCGCCGTCCATTGGAGAGTCACCTGAAGCATCATGACCAGGATCGGTGATGCTGAGCCAGCAGTCCAAAGTTGCATGTTCCTCTCTGGAAGACAGTAGCCACATTAGCAGGTATACAAGTAAGAGCAGTAACACAACAGAAAAATTACATACATGAACGAATGAAGCATCGCCCAAAACTGATCGAGTTAAAATTACTAGCCTTACGGGGCCGGGGCCTCAGAGCTGACCGGGTTCCTCTCCTTGGGCAGACTGAGTCACATCAGTAATTTTTTTTTTTTTTTGCGATGGAAATGTATACATCAGTAATTATTAACAAGCACTAGAATAGAACAACATTAGTCAGTCCGGACTTTATAGTGCTCTTCCACCATCAAAATATGCTCCTTGAGAAATCCCTGTGAGAGCTTGGTCTCAAGGAAACCACTCCTTGGAACTGGCTGTTTGCTTGAGCTCTGCCTCATTTCTTCGCATTGTGAAACTGATCTTGTGTGAGATTTGGCAAGACCGGAACAGCGATGTAAGCCTACACACATGGTTGACCAAGTCATGTGGATGTCAGCTGGATGTTATCGCGCAATGAAAAACTGCCTTCTTGAAGAGATGAATTTTCAAGTTAAGCAAGTAGTAGAAACAGAGAAGAGAACCAATAAGGCAAGTCTGTTGTGCAGCCAACCATGAAAGGCAATTCCCTTCTTGGATGCTAATTCAGTTTCTAAATGTTAACAAGATTAGCTACAACAAATGATGCATCTTCTAAGAAAACAACTATGTATGTTTCTGCCCTTGAAAACGTGCTAATGTGTGGTACATTTGGGCGCAGTAGGCTTGCAACACTTGAAAAAGAAGGCTCCAGGCCGCCTATCTCATCTCCTCTGCACCGAACGAGAATCGAGTATGGAGCAGAGCACCACGCCACCACGTATGTAGCCATGTTAGGGACTGGATGTATATAGGATTCGAACTACGCTCTCTGAAGTAGTAGCGAATTACAATTCATCGATTACCCGAATGGGGAATTGGTTCTAGCCAAGAACAAGGAAGGAAGAAGATAGGGTAGCCGCCGCCGTCCGTGCCGTGATCCTCTGGATGCCCTCTCTCGTCGCCTCGTCTCTGGTTCTTATCGTCTCGGCAGTTCCCGAACGGGCCTGGCCTGTTAGCTGGTCCAAGGGGCCAGCCCATGTACCTGACGATAGGAGGGCTCCTAACATCCCTCCCTTCTTGAAATGCGGCTTGCCCCCAAGCCGCTGACATGAAGAGCTCGCCAGGATCCCAGGGTGCTTGAAGGTCCTTGATCATGTCGGGGTCGCCGTGGTAGTTGTCGTGGTAGTAGCCACAGTCGAGGTGGACTTGAACGAGCTCGGAGAAGCGGTCAAGGTTGAAGTAGAAGTCGCTGCCATGGGGAACTTGGTCGAGGAAGCCAGTGCCGTCTCTGACATCCCTCCCTTCTTGAAGAGCTACTTGTACACCAGCTGATGACATGTAGAAGTTGTGTGTGACATAAAGTCCAATCACCAGGACTGAACGGCATGGCAAGCATCTTGTTGGCTGTTGTAGTCGGGACTTGCACATAAGAGCGGCATCAGAAAGTGGCATAGTTGCACCTGCAGCAAGGAATTCGTCCCATGGTTGCGCTCGTCGAGTCAATTCCAGCAACAGGAACACCGCCGGTCCCTCGGGGTCCCAAGACATGCCCATCTGGTAGGTGCCCAGGTCGAACTCCCATATACATATAGCAGAGTAGAGAGGAAAGAGGAAACACCTGCACTGAGCATCACCAATCTGTATGCTTGCATAGGTGCGAATCATCGACTGCTGCACTGAATCGTCTACATAGATACCACCAATATATAGACTGGCTGGGCTGGAGTTCACCATTCTCAAATATGCAAGAGGCAGTAGCTGATTGAAATAGAGCCCCAACTCCCAGTTCTGAAAAGTTGCCCACTCAAAGATGCTAACAACCGAAGCACAGACTTCATCCGATTTCGGATATGTTGTACTAGAACCAACTTCAAAGCAATCCCACAATTCATGATAAACCTTGGTTGTTAAAAGATACTGATACTCACAAGTTTCTGAAGCTTCAATGTTGGGCATCTGTAGTATCATCATTCTGAAATTGGTAGCCATTCCTATGCCTTCCAGTTGCTGCACCATATAGGAGGAATTAGATTGCACGACCTTGTAATTTACTTGCTTTGCATGTATTAATTCGGAACCCTTCTTTGCATGATCAGCCATATCTGTTACGCGATCCCATGGACCCAAAAACTGTTGTTGTGCACTTTGCAGTAACTTAAGGGGTCCTCCATCAGAATCAATTCACAGCCACAAATAGGTTGAACCACCAAACACACCAGAAAGACCAAGAGATTGCCATAATATCCAGAAATGTCCACTGAATACCGCTGCTCATCACCTGAATTCCAGTGTCGAGGAACAACACTGGATAAAAGTGCAGACTGCCTATGATGGAATTTTTCTTCTTGAGTCCCACCAGGCCACAACTTCTCAAAGAGCTCCTTGAATATTTCCACGGCCTGTACCATCCTCATACGCATTGGAGTAAGTGTCAGAACTTGTGTTCTCGAGTTTTTCCCTGATCGAGTGCTTAGGAATGTTGCGATGATAGGGAACTGAACTCCAATTCCTGAACCACCAGCTATTTGTTCAGATTCGCATTCTTTATCAAAATGTCCGCTCCCCTTAAATTCCCCTTGACACCAAATTTGCCAAAGCACCGAGATACTCATAATCTGTATTATCCCCATCATTTTTTCATTAATAGGAATGCCCCCAACAGCAGCATGCACCAGTACAGACCACTCTCTCGTGCTCCACAATTTCTCGAGACAAAAGCCACTAGCCAACTCACTGATGTGCACAGGAATAGTAATCTGATGCTCAATAAATTGCACAATTTGTAGTTCAGACCAAACCTGTACAGCTAAAGAATTGTCAGGTGGTAACAGAAACTGAAGATTATGCCGAAGGCAAGGCTTACTAGCAGTTGTTTTCCTCTCAGAACTGAGTGACCATGCAACTTTCCATTGGAATTGTTCAGAACAAATAGCGAAAATAGACGGAGTGTTGAATTTCGTTCTCTCTGTTCCGGCCTCACAACAATTTCTCGGCTCAATATAAAACAAGGAAGCGAGCTGCCCAGAAGGCCATGATTGTTGCTCAACCAAGGAGACCAGAAAAACTTGCAGGGGAGTGTGATGTAACAATTGTTGCATATTGTTCCTCATTCTTGGTTGATAGTCCGGTGGCCACCAATTATAGCTAGAGTCAGCAGCAACACAGCCATGAGCTATTCCCTGTAACAAAATACTACTATGCAAGTTCCAGGAAGATTATTGACCGGGGAGTATCCTTGCATTAGTCATCGGCAACACAACCATGAGCTGACCTGGGAGTATCCTGATGCCGTGTCCAAGTAAACTAAGCCACCGTCCCCATGTATTGGACACATGATCTCCAAGATGGAACCAATTCACAGAAAAGTAAATAGTAGTCAATCTCTTATGATGCACTTGGGTATTCAGAAGTGGATACTTCCTGAACATCCAAGGGAACTTGTTCTTCATCCTTGGTTGGTGATCAGGTGGCCACCACTCAGAGCTCAAATAACTATCAAAACTTCCATGAGGACTGCAATGGGACAAAACAACACCAACCTGAACAATCTGCACTTGGATAGGAGGCAGCCCTGATTGATGCGCAGTGTGTGCATTTGACTGCACCGGGTCGTTGCCGTCCACGATGTAACCTGTCGAACACCTCATGTGCGCCAACGCGTTTGACTGATGAACAACGGCAGGCAGCAGCGAGAGGTTCAAGATGGCAACCGAAGGCACCGATTCCGCTGGGCGTGTGACCAACGACATCAGGGACACATCGGCCATTGGAAGGATGGGCGTGGTGGTCGTCAAGGGAGAAACGACCTCGGCACTAGAGGGAGTGTTGGTGGCGATGGAGGCCGTTACCTGCACTGGAGCGAGCTGCTCGACTGCTTCGTGGATGGGGTCGACTATGGGCTCGAGGTGGACGGCGGTGGCGGCGTCATGGACCTCGTCGACGCTGTCGATGGTGTCGACCTGGGTCGAGCACTCCGTCGAACAGGTGACGGGCACCATCGCGATGCACACCAGGGACAGATCATGGACGAGCTCGAGGACCTCCGGGGCCTTGGCGGTGGAGGAGGAGACAGTGGTGGTGGCCGGGGTGACCGTGGCGTCAACTGCAAGCTCGGGACAGAAGTCCGAGGCGGCGGCATGGATCTCCTTGACAACGGCGGGCGGAGCGGTGATGATGCTGACGAAATTGTCGTCGCCGCTTGGGAGGGCCTGGCCGATGGGCGTGGGCGATTCCAGCGTCGTGGTCGCGAGGTCGGTGCTGGGCACGACCAGGGCTGATGATTTTGTAGCTGAGGAAGCAGCCGAGTCGAGTCGTGCGGTAGCAGCAACGAGCTCAGCTGTCATTTCCTCAATCCTGGTGATGAAGGACGCGAGATACCATATCGTCTGCTCCTTGGCGGACATGGCATCCCACTCCGGTGGTAAGACAGCGGGCATGGTGTCGTCGCCGGTGGAACGGAGGAATCAGGTGTGGAAGAAAAAATTGGGGAAAAATTGAGGGGTGGAAGGTTGGTAGCCTGGCTCTGAATACCAGATGTTAGGGACTGGATGTATATAGGATTCGAACTACGCTCTCTGAAGTAGTAGCGAATTACAATTCATCGATTACACGAATGTGGAATTGGTTCTAGCCAAGAACAAGGAAGGAAGAAGATAGGGTAGCCGCCGCCGTCCGTGCCGTGATCCTCTGGATGCCCTTTCTCGTCGCCTCATCTCTGGTTCTTATCGTCTCGGCAGTTCACGAACGGGCCAGGCCTGTTAGCTGGTCCAAGGGGCCAGCCCATGTACCTGACGATAGGAGGGCTCCTAACATCCCTCCCTTCTTGAAATGCGGCTTGCCCCCAAGCCGCTGACATGAAGAGCTCGCCAGGATCCCAGGGTGCTTGAAGGTCCTTGATCATGTCGGGGTCGCCGTGGTAGTTGTCGTGGTAGTAGCCACAGTCGAGGTGGACTTGAACGAGCTCGGAGAAGCGGTCAAGGTTGAAGTAGAAGTCGCTGCCATGGGGAACTTGGTCGAGGAAGCCAGTGCCGTCTCTGACATCCCTCCCTTCTTGAAGAGCTACTTGTACACCAGCTGATGACATGTAGAAGTTGTGTGTGACATAAAGTCCAATCACCAGGACTGAACGGCATGGCAAGCATCTTGTTGGCTGTTGTAGTCGGGACTTGCACATAAGAGCGGCAATAGAAAGTGGCATAGTTGCACCTGCAGCAAGGAATTCGTCCCATGGTTGCGCTCGTCGAGTCAATTCCAGCAACAGGAACACCGCCGGTCCCTCGGGGTCCCAAGACATGCCCATCTGGTAGGTGCCCAGGTCAAACTCCCATATACATATAGCAGAGCAGAGAGGAAAGAGGAAACACCTTCACTGAGCATCACCAATCTGTATGCTTGCATAGGTGCGAATCATCGACTGCTGCACTGAATCGTCTACATAGATACCACCAATATATAGACTGGCTGGGCTGGAGTTCACCATTCTCAAATATGCAAGAGGCAGTAGCTGATTGAAATAGAGCCCCAACTCCCAGTTCTGAAAAGTTTCCCACTCAAAGATGCTAACAACCGAAGCACAGACTTCATCCGATTTCGGATATGTTGTACTAGAACCAACTTCAAAGCAATCCCACAATTCATGATAAACCTTGGTTGTTAAAAGATACTGATACTCACAAGTTTCTGAAGCTTCAATGTTGGGCATCTGTAGTATCATCATTCTGAAATTGGTAGCCATTCCTATGCCTTCCAGTTGCTGCACCATATAGGAGGAATTAGATTGCATGACCTTGTAATTTACTTGCTTTGCATGTATTAATTCGGAACCCTTCTTTGCATGATCAGCCATATCTGTTACGCGGTCCCATGGACCCAAAAACTGTTGTTGTGCACTTTGCAGTAACTTAAGGGGTCCTCCATCAGAATCAATTCACAGCCACAAATAGGTTGAACCACCAAACACACCAGAAAGACCAAGAGATTGCCATAATATCCAGAAATGTCCACTGAATACCGCTGCTCATCACCTGAATTCCAGTGTCGAGGAACAACACTGGATAAAAGTGCAGACTGCCTATGATGGAATTTTTCTTCTTGAGTCCCACCAGGCCACAACTTCTCAAAGAGCTCCTTGAATATTTCCACGGCCTGTACCATCCTCATACGCATTGGAGTAAGTGTCAGAACTTGTGTTCTCGAGTTTTTCCCTGATCGAGTGCTTAGGAATGTTGCGATGATAGGGAACTGAACTCCAATTCTTGAACCACCAGCTATTTGTTCACATTCGCATTCTTTATCAAAATGTCCGCTCCCCTTAAATTCCCCTTGACACCAAATTTGCCAAAGCACCGAGATACTCATAATCTGTATTATCCCCATCATTTTATCATTAATAGGAATGCCCCCAACAGCAGCATGCACCAGTACAGACCACTCTCTCGTGCTCCACAATTTCTCGAGACAAAAGCCACTAGCCAACTCACTGATGTGCGCAGGAATAGTAATCTGATGCTCAATAAATTGCACAATTTGTAGTTCAGACCAAACCTGTATAGCTGAAGAATTGTCGGGTGGTAACAGAAACTGAAGATTATGCCGAAGGCAAGGCTTACTAGCAGTTGTTTTCCTCTCAGAACTGAGTGACCATGCAACTTTCCATTGGAATTGTTCAGAACAAATAGCGAAAATAGACGGAGTGTTGAATTTCGTTCTCTCTGTTCCGGCCTCACAACAATTTCTCAGCTCAATATAAAACAAGGAAGCGAGCTGCCCAGAAGGCCATGGTTGTTGCTCAACCAAGGAGACCAGAAAAACTTGCAGGGGAGTGTGATGTAACAATTGTTGCATATTGTTCCTCATTCTTGGTTGATGGTCCGGTGGCCACCAATTATAGCTAGAGTCAGCAGCAACACAGCCATGAGCTATTCCCTGTAACAAAATACTACTATGCAAGTTCCAGGAAGATTGTTGACCGGGGAGTATCCTTGCATTAGTCATCCGCAACACAACCATGAGCTGACCTGGGAGTACCCTGATGCCGTGTCCAAGTAAACTAAGCCACCGTCCCCATGTATTGGACACATGATCTCCAAGATGGAACCAATTCACAGAAAAGTAACTAGTAGTCAATCTCTTATGATGCACTTGGGTATTCAGAAGTGGATACTTCCTGAACATCCAAGGGAACTTGTTCTTCATCCTTGGTTGGTGATCAGGTGGCCACCACTCAGAGCTCAAATAACTATCAAAACTTCCATGAGGACTGCCATGGGACAGAACAACACCAACCTGAACAATCTGCACTTGGATAGGAGGCAGCCCTGATTGATGCGTAGTGTGTGTATTTGACTGCACCGGGTCGTTGCCGTCCACGATGTAACCTGTCGAACACCTCATGTGCGCCAGCGCGTTTGACTGATGAACAACGGCAGGCAGCAGCGAGAGGTTCAAGATGGCAACCGAAGGCACCGATTCCGCTGGGCGTGTGACCAACGACATCAAGGACACATCGGCCATTGGAAGGATGGGCGTGGTGGTCGTCACGGGAGAAACGACCTCGGCACTAGAGGGAGTGTTGGTGCCGATGGAGGCCGTTACCTGCACCGGAGCTAGCTGCTCGACTGCTTGGTGGATGGGGTCGACTATGGGCTCGAGGTGGACGGCGGTGGCGGCGTCATGGACCTCGTCGACACTGTCGATGGTGTCGACCTGGGTCGAGCACTCCGTCGAACAGGTGACGGGCACCATCGCGATGCACACCAGGGACAGATCATGGACGAGCTCGAGGACCTCCGGGGCCTTGGCGGTGGAGGAGGAGACAGTGGTGGCGGCCGGGGTGACCGTGGCGTCAACTGCAAGCTCGAGACAGAAGTCCGAGGTGGCGGCATGGATCTCCTTGACAACGGCGGGCAGAGCGGTGATGATGCCGACGAAATTGTCGTCGCCGCTTGAGAGGGCCTGGCCGATGGGCGTGGGCGAGTCCAGCGTCGTGGTCGCGAGGTCGGTGCTGGGCACGACCAGGGCTGATGATTTTGTAGCTGAGGAAGCAGCCGAGTCGAGTCGTGCGGTAGCAGCAACGAGCTCAGCTGTCATTTCCTCAATCCTGGTGATGAAGGATGCGAGATACCATATCGTCTGCTCCTTGGCGGACATGGCATCCCACTCCGGTGGTAAGACAGCGGGCATGGCATCGTCGCCGGTGGAACGGAGGAATCAGGTGTGGAAGAAAAAATTGGGGAAACATTGAGGGGTGGAAGGGTGGTAGCCTGGCTCTGAATACCAGATGTTAGGGACTGGATGTGTATAGGATTCGAACTACGCTCTCTGAAGTAGTAGCGAATTACAATTCATCGATTACACGAATGGGGAATTGGTTCTAGCCAAGAACAAGGAAGGAAGAAGATAGGGTAGCCGCCGCCGTCCGTGCCGTGATCCTCTGGATGCCCTCTCTCGTCGCCTCGTCTCTGGTTCTTATCGTCTCGGCAGTTCCCGAACGGGCCAGGCTTGTTAGCTGGTCCAAGGGGCCAGCCCATGTACCTGACGATAGGAGGGCTCCTAACAAGCCAGCAGCCAATGAGAGAAAATATGGATGGCCTCAGATGAATTCGACTGTGGGGATGTGAAAAATCTTGTGGGCATCCTCCCCTTGGCACCTCGCAATCAGACTTGGGCATCTAACAATTCTGAGTAACTTCAAAGCAGAGAGACTCTGTATGCTCTCAGGCAAACATGTCAGGTTGGAGCAATCGCCGATTGAAATTTCTTCTAGAGAAGCCAATAGTCCCAGCCATCCCGGTAATATCTCCAGGCCTTTCCAGTCTATCAACGACAGTGCTCTAAGAACGGTGAGGTTCTTCATGCTTTCAGGCAAACATGTCACATTGGGGCAATCACGGATTATAATTTCTTCTAGAGAAGCAAACTGTCCAAAACATTCCAGTAATATCTCCAGGCCTTTGCACTCTACCAACGTCAGTCTTCTAAAAGCGGTGAGGTTCTTTTTTTTTAGAAAAGGAGGTCACCCCCCGGCCTCTGCATCAAACTGATGCATACGGCCATATCATTAAAAAGAAAAAAGTGTAACAAAGTCTCCAAGTCTCCGAAAACAAGTGCTCACAAAGAGCTAAAAAATAAAGAAAGCGGGAAAGCCACAACCGGCGGTGTAAAGAGAGGACAGGAAACTAAACTCCTATCCTATTACATGACCGCCATCCAACCCGGTTGAAGATAGCCCGAGCTACCGTCTCCCACCGGATAGACCCAGTAACCATACGCTCCCTGGCATCCGTCGGAGTAAGTAGCGACCACATACGGATTAGTGAAGTGGCCCGAAAGATAACCTGCAAGAAATGAACATTTGTTGCTCTGTTAAAAACCATATCATTCCTGCAATTCCATATAGCCCATAATAAAGCACATACGCCTACACGGACGTGTCTCACTGTCTCTATCTCAACTCCACTTAGCCACGTCCCAAACAACGTGTTAATGCTACTAGGAGGAGCAATATTAAAGGCTACATGTATGGACCGCCATAAAACTTTGGCCATCGGACAAACGAGAAAGAGGTGTTTGATAGATTCGTCCTGGTCACAGAAGCTACATCTTCTAGATCCAATCCAGTTACGCTTGGCTAAGTTGTCCTTAGTAAGAATCACTTGCTTGTGGACAAACCACATGAATACTTTAATCCGTAAGGGTACTTTGACCTTCCAGATATGCAAAGATCGAGGGAGGGAAACCGAATTGATCAAATCCAAGTACATGGATTTCACTGAAAACACCCCATTCTTGGTTAGTTTCCAATGTAACTGATCTGGCTGTTGAGAAAGGTTAACATCCATCAACCGTCTCACAAGATGGAGCCACGCTTCCCAACGGTTTCCCGCTAGCGTCCTTCGGAATTGAATGTTTAGAGGGTTTGACTGTAATACTGTTGCAACGTATGCATCTCTACGCTGAACAATATTATAGAGAGAAGGATATTGTATAGCAAGAGGCGTCTCCCCTAGCCATGTATCCTCCCAGAATCTCATGGAATTACCATTACCAACGATAAACTTTGTCCTATTGAAAAAGGCTATTTTCACTCTCATTAGTCCTTTCCAAAAAGGCGAATTAGTTGGTCGGACTGTCACTTCTGCTAAGGTTTTCGAGTGAAGGTACTTATTACGAAGAATCTGGGCCCATGTGGCTTGGGTCTCTACAGATAACTTAAAAAGCCACTTGCTGAGTAAGCATCTGTTCTTCACCTCAAGATTTTCGATTCCAAGACCACCTTGATCTTTAGGCCTACAAATAACATCCCACCTAGCGAGTCGGTATTTCCGCTTTAACTCGTCACTCTACCAAAAGAAACGCGATCGATAGAAGTCCAATCTTTTTCGTACCCCTACTGGGATCTCAAAGAAGGATAGAAGAAACATTGGCATACTCGTGAGCACCGAATTAATGAGAATTAGTCGGCCTCCGTATGACATGAGCTTGCCCTTCCAGCAACTTAGTTTCTTTTCAAATCGATCTTCAATGCACTTCCACTCTTTATTAGAAAGCTTGCGATGGTGAATCGGTATGCCTAGGTATGTGAAAGGCAACGAGCCTATCTCACATCCAAACAGTTGCTTGTAAGCTTCTTGTTCATCTTTAGCTCTCCCAAAGCAAAACAATTCACTTTTATGGAAGTTAATCTTTAGCCCCGACAACTGTTCAAATAAGCATAACACAAGCTTCATATTTCTTGCTTTCGCCAAATCATGCTCCATGAAGATGATAGTATCATCAGCGTACTGTAGAATGGACAGTCCACCATCTACTAGATACGGAACAAGTCCACCTACATGGCCATTCTCTTTAGCTCTTCCTATCAGAATCGTCAACATGTCTACCACTATGTTGAAGAGGATAGGTGACATCGGGTCTCCCTGTCTTAAACCCTTGTGTGTCTGGAAATAGTGACCAATATCATCATTCACCTTTATCCCGACACTGCCTTCTTGCATGAAAGATTCTACCTGCTTTCTCCAGGATTGATCGAAACCTTTCATCCTTAAGGCTTGCTGAAGAAAAGGCCATTTAACCTTA
Source organism: Elymus sibiricus (assembly GCA_039707655.1). NCBI lineage: Eukaryota > Viridiplantae > Streptophyta > Magnoliopsida > Poales > Poaceae > Elymus > Elymus sibiricus. The sequence goes on along the minus strand of CM077672.1, from coordinate 515,809,322 downwards.
TCGTACGCTTTCTCAAAATCCACCTTAAAAACCACCCCATCTAGTTTTTTCTTGTGGATATCATGGAGCGATTCATGAAGGACCACAACCCCTTCAATGATGTTTCTGTCCGGCATAAAAGCTGATTGAGAGGGCTGCACCACACTGTGCGCAATCTGTGTCAGCCTATTCGTCCCTACCTTTGTAAAGATTTTAAAGCTGACATTAAGAAGACATATGGGTCGGAACTGCTCAATCTGAACCGCTTCTGACTTCTTAGGAAGTAAGGTTATCGTGCCAAAGTTTAAGTGAAATAACTGCAAATGCCCAGCGAACAGATTGTTGAACATCGGCAGCAGATCACCCTTAATAATATGCCAGCACCTTTTATAAAACTCAGCCGGAAAACCATCCGGTCCAGGAGCTTTATTATTCTTCATCTGTGAAATCGCCTCAAACACCTCTTTCTCCGAGAACGGGGCGGATAAGATCTCATTCTCATCCGCCGCAAGTTGAGGAACATCCTCAACCCGAGACTCATCTAAGGACACAAAACTCTCCTCAGGAGCCCCAAAAAGCTGCTTATAATAGTTCGTGATATATAATTTTAGGTTCTCCTGCCCTAAAATCGTCCCCTCATCCTGCTCTAGCTGAAAGATTCTTTTCTTGCGATGCTTGCCATTGGCTATCAAATGAAAGAATTGTGTGTTATCATCTCCTTGGACCACTTGTCGCACCTTAGCTCGAAGTGCCCACTTCAATTCTTCTTCACGTAACAATTCTTTCAATCTCAATTCCGCACTCACTTTAGCATCTAGTTCGCTAGAGTCTAAAATGGAGGACTCAGCCTTCACATCTAATGCATCTATAAGGTGAAGGAGTCTTTCCTTTTCGGCCTTATACACGCCAATCAAATGCTTGGCCCAACCACGCAAGAACTTTCGTAAATGCCTAATCTTATTCTGCCATCTTTCTACGTTCGATCTCCCTCCTGAATCTTTTGCCCACTCCTGTGCAACCAGATCCAAAAAACCTTCTCTCTCGAACCATGCTAGTTCAAAAGAAAAGATATTCTTATTCCCCACGTGTGTCGCCTCCCTAGAGTCAACAAGCAGTGGGGTATGGTCTGAGACCGATCGAGACATTGCCTGTACTGTCACCATAGGAAACTTCTGCTCCCAGTCCACACTGGTTAGTACGCGATCCAACTTCTCATATGTTGGATTTGGCAATGAATTGGCCCAAGTGTATTTTCTACCGGAAAGCTCTATCTCCCTGAGATCCAAGCTTTCGATAATAGTATTAAACATGAACGACCATCTGCCGTCGAAGTTATCATTGTTCTTTTCGTCTCGCCTTCTAATAATATTGAAATCACCCCCAACCAAAATTGGGAGTCTTTCATCACCGCACATCCGAACTAGGTCCGCCAAAAAATCTGGTTTTAACTCCGGTTGCACGGCTCCATACACTGCCACCAGTGCCCATTGGAAACCATCAACCTTAGACCTAACCCGAAATTTAACTGCAAAGTCCCCTAGAACAACGTTGCAAACCTCCAAGGTCTCGTACTTAACCCCAAGTAAAATCCCACCAGATCTTCCTCTTGGGGGTAAGCAATGCCAATCAAAATCGACTCCTCCCGTCAACGTACCAAGAAACTGAGAGGTAAAATTATCCCTACCAGTTTCAGAGAGGGCGATAAAATCTAACTTGTGTTCTATCAATGCATCCGCCAAGAACCTCCGTTTAGCCAAGTCCGTCAGACCTCTACTATTCCAAAAGATCCCTTTCATTTTTCATCATGAAATTTTTTAGCGGTCCTAATCCTAATATTTCTACGCACAGCAGAATCTGGGTAAATCTTCCGGTTCCACTTGCGCTTGGGCTGATTTTGCACATCAACTCGGTCCATACAACCAAGCTCAGTGGGCTCACGAGCCTGAGGGGTGTCATTAGTTGACCCTTCCAGAACCTCTAAACTCTCATCATCCTCAGACAATTCAGGAGAGGGTTCAAGGTCTTCACAAAGACTATGTAACACCCTAACACCCAAAGCATCAATTTCCGAATCATTCATAGGTTTAACAGCCGCTGGGTTTCTAAGTCTTTAACGGATTTAGCGATTTCCTTCCCATTACTACCTAGCGAAACTCCCAACTGGTTTGCATTATTCATAATCTCATCCTCAGAAAAATGCAAAATGGAGCTAGAAGTATTGACTGACATACCTGTAGTGACCTCAATGTCACGAAGCTTGGCTTGCCTCATGGCACGCCCCAGCTGCAGGTCGTCAACGTCAGGCTGAACCTGGAGATGGCTGCTCATCCGTCTGCCCTCAGACCTGGGATCCGGAATCCCTCCGAAGGCAACGATCTCGTCCGTCGAGGGTCCGCTCGGGGTAAGGCCTCCTGCCGTACTCCCAAGCAGCCCCAAATCCACCATACCAGTTGGGCTTTGGCCACCTGCCATTTGCCCAACCGGAGAAGAAACCGGCACCATTGTGGCCGCGCACGCCGGAGACACCCTCAGAGGCGAACACCCGGGCAAGGGCGATCCACGTCGTGTCACACGCGGACTACCAGCAGGGGTCCCGGACGGGGGCGACCCTACTGCGGGCACACACGCCGGAGAGACCCTCAGAGGCAAGACCTCGCGCGCCGGAGCACCCTGTGGTGTCATCCGCGGGCTACACGCAGCACCCCGCCCTCGAGGCCACAACCACACCCACCGAGGGCTCCACGAGAGATGGTGTCGAAGAAGAATCTCTCGGGCAGATAGGGCTGGACAGGGCAACCCGCCCAGTGTCCCCCTCCACATCCCCGGCAGAAAGTCGTCGAGGAGCAGGATATGAGGCCGGGGTCACCCCCCTCACATTCTCCATGGCCAGAGCAGGAACAGTAGGTGCAGCCAAAGGAGACAACGGTGGTGGCAGCTCCATCTCCACCGGATCAACAGTGTCAGCCCTGTGCCCCCACAATCGGCTGGGAGCCGACGCCGCCCCGAACGAACCAAAACGAAGAGTGTTCATTGGGGTCTTGGGAGACGCCGCCCCCTTTCCCCCAGAATCACCAGACCGCTGCGTCGGCTGGTCCCTCGACACATCAGCACCGCCCTGAGCCGAGCCATCCGCGCCCATATCGCGCGATCCGTGAGCATCATCCCCCTCCATCGTATCCATGTCCAAGGTCCCATCATCCAACTGAAAAAGCTCTGGACTCTCAAACTCGATCTCAAGGTCATACATCAGACCGGCATGGTACCACCTCACCGTATCTGGAACGAGCTCGACATCCAGGACGCTCACAAGTAACCGAGCCACGCCATTTGCGCATGTGAAGGGCATGTCCACCTTCTCCGTTTTACCTATGAGCGCCCCCAGACTCCAAGTGATCCGAGGACTCTGAAGGGGCTTTGGGGGAACCCCCATAAACCGAACCCAGATTTGAGGAAGCGCCTTTCCTTGAGGCACCTTTTGCGTCCAAGGAGCGAATTCCAAGATACAATTTGTACTTGCCACTTTGCACATACGAAACTTAAGGATCATAGTAAGATCTTCCAAGGATGGAAAATCTACTTTGTCAGTTTGACCCTCAAGCTTAACCAGCACCCACTGAAAATTTCCTGGAGCCAGTTCACTCAGCTGCTGCACAATCTGCGCCTCAGATAGCGTCCCATGTGTCACCTTAACGATACCCGTGAGCGAGGCCTCCGTCACGGGTGTTACTGTCGCAGCCTCAGGTGACTCAAAAAACATGAGATCAGCAGAACAAACACCATACATAGCGACCACAGGCATGGGCCCCATCAGCTCCGGGCACTCCCCGGACTCATGCTTGGGCTTCTGGCACGTGTCACATAGCTCTGCATGACACTCAGCCACGAAGTGACCCTTCACCCCGCAACGGTAACAAGTCATCTTCTCCTTCTTCCTTGCCCATTTGGCAGTGCGATCGCCGGTGGGCTTGTCAACAGCCTTACCAGGAGCCGGCGCCTTGGACTTAGCAGCCTCCACCTCCACTGAAGCAAGAGCATGGACTGTCTCCAAAGCTGCAGAACTCAGCTCCAGCGAAGCCACTTCCGTCGCCCCCCCGGAATGCACGTCGGGGTTCACGACACGCGGCTGGCGAGGGGGAGGTGGTCGCCTACCCCCTCCCCTACCACCACGGTTCCGTCCTCGGTACCGATTATTAGGGCCAGCTGCCCCCTCAACAAAACCGCCCGGAGGACCGTAGAAGCCGTCGCCTGCGACCTCACGGAAATCCGCTGGTGGCCCATAGAAACCATGGTCGAAACCTCCGTCTCCATGCCAAGCATAACCGCGGCCGCCACCCGAAGACGAGGAACCACGGTGCTGACCATCTCCGTAGGCATCGTACCCGTCGTCGCCCCAACGACCACGGGGCGGATTCCAGTCAGGATCGAAACCCGACGGCCACTGCCCAGCCCCACGCCCACGTCCCGCAGCCATAGCAGCCGCATCAACCGGCCCCTCGGGTGCCTGATAGCCTGGCCTAGGCCCCCCGCGACCAGCGGCCGCCGGCACGGTCCGAGTCGGGGCGGGTCGGGGAGGGCCACCACCCCGGGGAGGCGGCTGTGTCCCTCGAGCAGGCGGCGGACGCTTCAGCGGCGGCAGCGGCTGCTGCTGCGTCAGCGGCTGCTGAGGCGACGGCGGCTGCTGCGTCGGCGGCGCGCCCCGGCCGGCCATAACAGGAGCGAGCGGTGGAATCCGAGCAGCCCGACCTGGACGAGGCGTTGGAAAGCCAGGACGAGGTGCGTGTCTAACCCTAGCCGCGGTGGACTCCCGTACAAGAGCTCTCGTCGGATCGAGTACGTGAGTCCCCTGGAGGATATCATGCATGGGCTTGGCACGTTGGGCTGCACTCTAGGCCATATACCCAGTTCCTGGTGAGCCAACGTCCAGCGAGGCTACATATGGCCCAGCCTGGCCTAGTAGCAAATTCAAACGATCTCGCCTAGCCACCCGGATCTCAGCGACTCCGGCGACCGGCGGCGCCGGCGGCTGCACTGCCGCCCGACACTTCTTCTTCCTCCTTCTCTTAACAAGAGTCCAGTCATTCGGTAATATCTCCAGGCCTTTGCACTCTATCACCGCCAGTATTTTAAGAGTGGTGAGGTTCTTCATGCTTTCAGGCAAAGAAGTCAGGTTGGGGTAATCCTTGATTATAATTTCGTTTAGAGAAGTCAACTGTCCTAACCATTCCGGTAATATCTCCAGGCCTTTGCACTCTAGCAACCTCAGTATTTTAAGAGCGGTGAGGTCCTTCATGCTTTCAGGCAAAGATGTCAGATTGGGGCAATCTTGGATATGAAGGAGTTGTAGAGAATCGAGGTAGCCCAACCATACCGGGAGTGTATCCAGGTCCTTCAACAACCACAAACATAGTTCAATGAGAGAGGTGAAGCATCCCATGACCTCTGGCAAAGTCCTCAATCCACTGATGGAGCTTACCTGAAAACTCTCAAGGGTGGGAAAGTGTTGTAGTCTATCCCACTTGTCTTGAGAGAAACTACAGTCCATTAGAACCATCTCAAAAGGACGAATGGAAGACGAAAGCTTTCCAAATCCTCATTCTGGCAAAACTGTTGCGCTGTTGCTCAAAACCCAATCCATACTTCTTGGGGGATATGGTAGGAACTTCAACTTTGGGCAGTCCACTACTTCCAAACGATGCAAATTAGGGATTAGAAACTCTTCGTTTTCTTTACCTGACTCTGTTGTCCACCATTCCACCAAATTCTCCATCAACGTCAATCTCAGTACTCTTAGTTTCATACAAAATCTATCCTCTCCATAGAATTCCTTCCTGATTTTCCTAATGTTGGGAATGTTTTCCAGACCCAGACTTCTTAAATTTGGCAGTGCCCCGAATGGAGGAAGACATTCGCATGCTTCCAAACCATTAAGACTCAGTTCGCTGAGAAAAGGGAGGTAGGACGAGATGTGAAACATCCAGTTAGGGAAATCCTTGCTCGTGTGCCCAACTAGCCAAAAGTTTTCAAGAGTCCGAGGTATGAGCCTATCCAACACAGATTTACCTCCTTCATTTTCCCAGACAAGTTTTAGTACTTGAATATCTGATTTATCACGCAGTTTGACACTGTCTGCATCTTCTGGATTCCTGACACCCTGAAGGCCTCTAAGCATCAACTCTGAACACACTACTGGAATTTACAACTTTGCCGAGTGCCAGAAATACTCGGCGAAAGCCGTTTCCCACTCGGCGAAGCCTTTGCCGAATATTGTTCTCGGCCCAGGGTACTCGGCCCGAATCCTACCGGCAAAGCTGAGTTTGCCGAGAACCAGAACACGGGGACTCGGCAAAGTCTTTGCCGAGTGCTAAAACGGGGATTCGGCAAAAAAAAAGAGACTTGACGGGCCGGATGGAGACGGCAGGTGCCACGTGGCATAAAGTTTACCGAGTACTTGCCAAAGGAACTTGACAAACATGAAAGACCATGAGTCAGACACGTCGGCTCAATTATTTGCCGAGTTGCGGCCCACAAATCTCGGCAAACTACGAATTTGCCGAGTCTGTCATTTGCGGAGTGGCCCACTCGGCGATACAGTGCCCAGGCAAGCCCCAGAGGCCCCTGTTTGCCGAAATCCGTGACTTTACACTCGGCAAAGACATGAACCACGCTTTCAGAGAAGGACGCGTGGCTTTTTCGCCAAGTTGTGTTCTCGGCAAACTGGTTTACCGAGTAGCGTACTCGGCAAAGATGAAGTCATATTTTCTGTTTTATTTGTTTCTGCATCAGCCCTGAAACAAAAGACATATAAACAGCAAAATTTTGTCCACAGACAGTACCACATCATAGGCAATGCACAAGAATCATAACAAGTTCAATATTCTTCATCGAATTAACTAAAGCATCATAACAAGTCAAAGTTCTTCATCAAACTAACTAAAGCATCATTACAAGTCTCAAATAGTCACTAAAACCTCAATGTGACCCATTTGTCTTACATGGACCACACAAGCATCAAACTAATAAAGATCACAAGTAGGACAAAGAGATACTTCATCCACTTCCAGCCGGTCTGATTTCTCCCTACTTGAAGCAAATACATGGAGTAAGCATGCTCTGCCTCCTCTCTAGTATCATACCCTTTGTAGCAATTGTCTTTGTAACGATTGACTTGTTCATGGCATGCTTTTCATGAATCATAGACTCCTGGATGTCTACCTGAGTACACCACATACCACCTCATCTACAGAAGGGAGAATAACAAAATTTCAACACATAACAAAGCGTTAGAAAAACACATGCATGAAGACATATATAAGCAATATAAGGCTTCATGATTCATATACCAAAAGCATCAGAAGTTGTCATCCGAGTCCACATCATCATCTACATAAGTACACCATCCCTACATCATCGTCAAGCTATCAAACACACTACTACAAGAATGGAGCTCTACTCCGAGACATAGTCAGTGAAGCCTGTGATCGTGGAGTCGGAGGAGGTGGGCATATCCCCCACATTGGAGGAGCAAGCATCGTCTGGAATGATGTTGAGTGGCGGCCGAATGCTCTCCTTACGTGGCGGGCCCTCGCTCTCCTTAGTAGGTGGATTCTTCTTGGACAGATCCTGAAAATGCTTTAGTAGGATGAGCTGGGGGTGCGCCTTAAGGAGCTCATCGAAAGGGTCCTCACTGGCATGCTCCTCCTTGACCGCGAAATCGACCCTACCAGAAGTTGAGTCATCGTAGGAAGCCATAACCGCGAGATCGATCGGTGCTATCACCTTTTCAACACATGATGAAAAAATAATATAAGAATCAAGCATCAAAGAGTACTTCTATTCTATTCATCATGTGTTACCAAGTTATCACGGGATGAACTCGCCCAGATCGACCATCAATGTCAAAAGTTGATCTCACAACTCTCATCTCTTAGGTGGATGTATATATGGTGGACACTCTCTCACTGCTATTTCGACTTTCGGTGATGGTCGAGCTGGGTGAGCTCATCGTGCGTTACCAAGGCGGAACAAGAAGAGCTCACCCAGATCGCCCGTCAACGTCAAAAGTTGATCACAACTCTCATCTCTTACGTGGTTCTATATATGGTGGACACTCTCTCACTGCTATTCAACTTTCGGTGATGGTCAAGCTGGGCGAGCTCATCGTGTGTAACCAAGGTATCACAGGACGAACTCGCCCAGATTGACCGTCAACGTCAAAAGTCAATTTTTTTCCTTCGGGAACATCTCTTACAACTCTCACTGTTATTTCGACTTTCGGTGATGGTCGAGCTGGGCGAGCTCATCGTGCGTTACGAATGTATCATAAAAGAAGAGAGTCATCAAGTTATGAATTGCTATCTTCTTCCATCCCTGACATGCGAAGATTTGCACTTGCAATTCTTGTTCTTCCAAGATAGCTTGAGTGTGATACTTCTATCTTCACATGGAAAATGATTGAGAGCATAATCCTTGGGTATTTCTGATAGCTGAAGGATTATGCTCTCAAACACGTCCCATGTGAAAATACAAGTATCACACTTAAGCTGCCTGGGAGGAACAAGAATTGGAAGTGCAAATTGCATATTAGGCCATCCTTGAAGTCAAACATTCTGCATATCTGCCACAATGGGGGTTGCTCAGATGAAAGAAGAAAGCCATGCATAACTTGATGTCTTTCGATTTCTTTAGTAAAGAACCCGAAAGCTGTCAAGTTATGAACTTTTGTCTTCTTCCATCCCCGACATGCGAATATTTGCACTTGCAATTCTTGTTCTTCCGAGATAGCTTGAGTGTGATACTTCTATCTTCACATGGAAAATGATTGAGAGCAACAAGGAGTACTCCTTACTGCTTCAGCTATCAGATATAACTAGCTTAACAGTATCACCATCTCATTGTCCACTTTTTCCAATTAGGGAATACCCAAGGATTATGTTCTCAAACACGTCCCATATGAAGATACAAATATCACACTCAAACTGCCTAGCAAGAACAAGAATTGGAAGTGCAAATTGCATATCGGGCCATCCTTGAAGTCAAACATTCTGCATTCCTGTCACATTGGGGTTTGCCCAAGATGGAAGAAAAGACAGCCATTCCGAACATAATGACTTTTGAGTTCATTACTATCCTGCTCTCAAATTAGGGTGTAGGATAGTAAAGAACTTGAAAGCCATTATGTTGTGAATGATTCTCTTCTTCCATCGTAGAGAAACCACTATGTGTTAGGAATGAAGGATGATTGACTTCGACATTAAGCTCACGGCCGCTGCCTCCGCTCTCTCGGCCGCTGCACGAGAGACCGGCCGCCTATAACAACAGACCTAACCTAACATAACATCAAATTAATCCTAAAAACTAGTTTATTTGGCATGTGGGTTGACTTTCAGTCCGTCAAGGCTCCCTTCGACAACTTTTATCTCTCAAATGGTTGTATATATGGTGGACACACTCTCTCACATAACATCTCTCAAGTGTTTGTATATATGGGGACACCCCTTTACTGGTAGTTCGACTGTCGGTGACGGTCGTTTCACCACATCTCCTTCTGCGTTACCAAGGCCTTCGAGAAGGAGATGAGGAGGAACAATGTCGTGGTTTTGTCACGTCAGATGTCCTCGTGAAAGGACTAATCGTGAGGCCATTGCTGCTAGGTGGAAGCTTGGATGGGGTTGATCGGTAATGAGAAGACGCGAGTTTACCCAGGTTCGGCCCCTCACGGTGGAGGTAAAAAACCTACATCCTGCTTGATTGCTATTGATTGTGGTGGTCTCGATTACAAGGGCGCTATTTCGCTACCTCTATCTCGAGAGCTATCAAAACATCTGTCTCGAGACCTATCAAAACATCTGTCTCGAGACTTGTCTGTCTCAAAACCCGTCCTTCTGATGACCTAGGGACTCGCTTTATATAATAGCTGAGTCCTTGGGGTTACAAGAGATTCCGGGTTATACCCGTAGTCGGAGTCCTACTCTAAGTCCTCTAAGTCCTCCGTGTCTTCCAAGTTTGGGGTCTCCGTCTTGTACTTGGACTCCTTGGTGGAATTTCGTCTGAGTCCAGGTCCTGTACCAGGCCGGGTCAAGATTGTAGCCGGGTCAAGATTATAGCCGGGTCATGATTGTAGCCGGGTCAAGATTGTAGCCGGGTCAAGATGATAGCCGGGTCTAGTGTACCGGGGTCTAGATTGTAGCCGGGTCAAGATTGTAGCTGGGTCAAGATTGCAGCCAGGTCAACTTAACTCCAGAACTGACTTAACTCCAGAGATGACTTAATTCTAGAAATGACTTAACTCTAGAGATGACTTATCCTCAGAGCCGGGTCTAGCCGCAAGTAACTCCCCCGACAAACGACCTCCGACGACAACAGTCGGGATCCTTCCTTCGAGAAAAATCTCTCATCTCTCAAGTGAAAGCCACGTCAGACTGAAAGTCAACACACAAAGCAGATAACTAGTCTACTACTACAACAGTCATCACTTCAACACTACTACTACATAGATCACCATTAAACGACCAAATAGTTCAGCACTACTACATACATCATCACTTCAACACTACTACTACATAGATCATCACTACTACATAGTTCAACACCACTACTACATATAACAACAGGATTAATCGTCATCTGAGTCGATGAGCGGCGCATTCCTACTGGAAGAGTCTGCCTCCTCCTCATCATCGGAGGTGTCGAACACGCCATCCCTCTCCATCTCCTCGAAATCCGTATCGACTTGCTCGGAAATAATCCGATCTATCTCCTCGTCCTCCTTCTTCCTCCGCTCCTTCTCTTTGTTAGCGTAGAACAGAATCTCCTCCGCCACCAGATGGGGATTGGCCTCGGCGTAAGCCGCCATGGCCTCCTCATCCATCGCCCGTATCCGACGAGCCTTCTCCTCCGCACGGGAATAAATCCGGTAACGGGGGGCGACGAAGAACGCCGTCTTCGCATCTGGAATCTCAGGGAAGTTGAGATCAGACCTGCTCCGGCCGTGCATCCATGCCACTGCATCGTATGCGCGCGCGGCAAGCTCGGCGGTCTTGAAAGTGCCGAGCCACAGTCGATCACCCTTACAGGTGATCTCGGCAGCGTAGCGTTCCGATCGGAATCAAACGCCATGATACCTCCGAGGCGGCGACGGCGGACGTCGTGGCGGCATCGTCAAAAAACTATGTAATATACAAATAATTAACCTACTAATTAAACTATAAGTATACAACTACTAATTAAAACAACAGGTATACAACTAATATATACATACAAAAAAAATTTAGCACTAATAATTAAACTATAAACTAAAAAATTCTAATACAAATTTCTAATACAACTAATTATAACTATACAACTAATGAAACTAGTACCATAAACTAAAAATTTCTAATACAACTAATGAAAAAAAATGAAACATAAAAAAAACTCACCGGAGCGACGGCGAGGCGAGGGGGCGGGGCGGCGACGGCGACAGAGTGGGGCGGGGCGGCGACGGTGACGGAGGGGGCGTCGAACGGCGGCGACGGACGGGGGTGGGGCGGCGACGGCGACAGACGGGGCCGAGGCGGCGACGATCGGGACGGGGCGACGGACGGGGCCGAGGCGGCGACGGCGACGGTCAGGATGGGGCGACGGCGAGGCGACGGGGACGGGGGGGACGGCGTCGCTGGTAGGGGCGGGGCGGTGGCGGGCGGCTGGCGACGGAGGGGGCGGGGCGGTGGCGGGTGACGGAGGGGGCGGGGCAGTGGCGGATGGGGGGCGACGACGGAGGGGGTGGGGCGGGGGTGGGCGGGCAGGAGGGGGCGGGCGGGCGACGACGGCCCGGATGGGCGGGGCGGCGGGCGACGGGGGCGGCGCGTGAAGAAATGAGGCCAGATGTCGGGAATAAATATCAAACGCGCATGCATTTTCATTTTCCCGCCAAACCTTTGCCGAGATACCTTAGGAAAGATCTCGGCAAAGAGGCCAGATCTAGGTCAACTCACTTTTGTCGAGATCCCGCGGAATGGATCTCGGCAAATGTTGTTTTCCCAATAATTCTCCCAAATGAGTTATTATTTTTTCTCTAACATTATTTGTACGGGTTAAAACAACTACATACCAAATTCAATGTGTCTGACCCTATTCGCGCCGTTAAGACGACGTGCCCACCCGCGCCGCCCCCCCCCCCCCCCCCCGCTCGAGGCCAACGGAGGAACGGGCCCCGCACCCCCTTCACAAACCATACGCACCCCCGCTCGAACGCTAGATCCTTCGCCGGACAAGGTCCCGTCTGCACTAAGCATCCGTGAAGGCGTATCCGAAACGACCTCGGATTTTTACCACTCCCTCCAGGGGCCGTTGGAAGATGCCGCGCCAGGTCCCATCAATTTCCGGGCTCCCGTGATTTCCCGGTGATTTAAACGGCAGCAAGACGGGCGCCGGCGGCGCCCCCGTGCCCCCCGCGTCGGGCCCCGCACCCCCTTCACAAACTGGATGCTAGATCTTTCATGGTTGCGCTCCGATCTTGATTTGCTGCCCTAATAACCTTGGAAATGCATAAGCAAAAGGAGCACTCATGGGAAAACATAGATAACTTTAAAAAAGGTGGAATTACAAAGCTAGCAGTTACCCTTTTTGCCGAGTACCCAGCTCGGCAAATGCTTGCCAGCAGCTTCTTTTTGCCAAGATCCATGCCCCAGAGCTCGGTAAAGGCTGTGGGACATCACCAGAGCTTGACGCGTGGAAGTTTTCCCGAGTGCAGCTCTCGGCAAGTACCTTTTCCCGAGTGCTGTACTCGGCAAATATCATTTCAGTTGTTTTGTTTACTTCTGTTCCTACATGATCCCATTCAACAAAAATACATATATATATATATGCATGTAGTTATAGCAAACAGCACCACATCATAGGCAATGCACATACGTATGATAACACAAGTCAAAAGTATATGTTCCACAAGTTATTTAAATCTTCAAGTATTCAATCAAATTAACAAAAGCATCATAATTATTAACAAGTCACAACCATAACAGCAACTTCATGCGTATACCAGGGTGTCCACATGTTGGACCCCCAAATTAAGTCAACGACAACCATCATGTTCAAGTCGTTGCGCGCGCTGTTCCTTAGAGTGATTAGCACAGATTGTTACCACTGAATTTTGGAAGCCCTCAACGAGCAGATCGATATTGAACGATGATCCACTTGAAAAGTTTTCTGCGCACTCCGACATGCATACTTGGCACACCGTCATATCCTGTTTGACATGCATATTTGGCACACCACCATCAAGCACACATAAACACAACTAGCATTTATAAGAAATATTGTGACATGCATACTTGGCACACCATATCCTGTTAGAGAATATTTAATAGCAAGATAATTTGTAACAAGTGACAAGTAGCAATAGTAACAAAGAGTGCAGCAAGGTGGCCCAATCCTTTTTGTAGCAAAGGACAAGCCGGAACAATCTCTTATAGTAAGAAAAGCGTTCTCGAGGACACATGGGAATTTCATCTAGTCACTTTCATCATGTTTGTTTGATTCACATTCGCTACTTTGATAATTTGATATGTGGGTGGACCTGTGCTTGGGTGCTGCCCTTACTTGGACAAGCCTCCCACTTATGATTACCCCCTCTTGCAAGCATCCGCAACTACGAAAGAAGAATTAAGATAACTCTAACCATAGCATTAAACATATGGATCCAAATCAGCCCCTTACGGAGTAGCGCATAAACTAGGGTTTAAGCTTCTGTCACTCTAGCAACCCATCATCTAATTACTACTCCACAATGCATTCCCTTAGGCCCAAAGATGGTGAAGTGTCATGTAGTCGACGTTCACATAACACCACTAAGGGAATCAACAACATACATATCATCAAAATATCGAATGAATACCAAATTCACATGATTACTTATGACAAGACTTCTCCCATGTCCTCAAGAACAAAAGTAACTACTCACACATCATATTCATGTCCATGATCAGAGGGGTATCAAATAGCATATTGGATCTGAACATATATCTTCCACCAAATAAACCAACAAGCATCAACTACAAGATGTAATCAACACTACTAGCAACCCACAGGTACCAATCTGAGGTTTTGAGACAAAGATTGAATACAAGAGATGAACTAGGGTTTGAGATGAGATGGTGCTGGTGAAGATGTTGATGAATATTGGTCCTCCCACGATGAGAGGATCGTTGGTGATGTCGATGGTGACGATTTCCCCCTCCCGGAGGGAACTATCCCCGGCAGAATATCTCCGCCGGAGAGCAAAATTGCTCCTGCCAAAGTTCCGCCTCGAGACGGTGGCGCACCGTCCCAAAAGTCTTCTCCTCATTTTTTCTAGGGCAAATGGGCTTATATACCAGAAAATGGGGGCCAGAGGCTGGCCAGGGGCCCCACGAGCCACCAGGGCGTGCCTGGGGGGGTGGCGCGCCCTGGTGCCTCGTGGGCACCTGGGTGGCCTCCTCTGGTACTTCTTGATTCCAGTATTTTTTATTTATTCCAAAATAAATCTCCGTGAAATTTCAGCTCATTTGGAGATGTGCATAATAGGTATCTCTGACATAACTTTTTTAGGTCCAGAATTCCAGCTGCTGGCATTCTCCCTCCTTGTGTAAATCTTGCATATTAAGAGAGAAAAGGCATTAGAATTGCGCCACAAAGTGTTATATTGATCAAAAACATTATAAATAACAGTAGTAAAACATGATGCTAAATGGACGTATCATCAGATGATTCATAATCAAATGACTTCAAAATCCATTACTATGGAATTTCTCCATGCAGGTTTCTCCAATGTGACCAAATGCAGTGCCACACATATGTGGTATTCTTTTAGTCTCGTGACATTTAGCATCAGTGTTATGAATGTATTATATTATCATCAATATCCATAACATGCATCCCATCATTATGGAAGCATGGCCCTTATGTTATTCATAACTCCGAAAACAATTGTTCTCTTATGAACAACCTTCTTGCAACGGGCTAGAGTGTATAAAACTATAAAATAAATTATGAAAATAAATACAGGGATAATACGCTGATGAAAGGTACACTAACTTTTAGTATGTTCCCAGGGCGTATCTTAACCTCAGTACTGGCAAGTTGTTTAGGCCATAGTAGTTCTTGCATCGAGTTGCAACAGAATGCAATCGAACAGGTATTCTTGTGATCAACTTTTAATCACAATATCCAAGAATCAGCGATTAACAATTTAATCCTAATTCCCCAGAATTACATCTTTGACCAGCCTCCTATACATCTATAACTCAAATGCCATTCATATCTGAGCTGGTCCTTCCAGTCTCCTTTCTTATGCCTTTATACTTCTAACAGTTTTACTTTCAATATTTCTCCTACTCTCAGAAGAAGCACCCAGCTTTAAGAGTGGCGTCAGCCCCAGACTTCCTAGGCGTGTAAGTCTCACTTACACCCTTCAGACTTTTTATTTCTCTTTAAGTTGTTGTTTTATTCACCATCATCACATGACAAGCATTCTTCTGGATCCCATCCAATCAGTCTAATGTATAGTAAACACTTGACTAATACTTGCAAACAAACATTGCTTTGGATATCTCATATCTTTTAGCCTTTGTTTGTATCTGAAACAAATTTTCAGTTTCATGAATATCACATAACTATACCAAACTTTCGAAGTTCGGGTCTCATGGAAGCAAACATATTACACTTGACCATAACGGAATTCTAGATTTTGGATCGAAGGACGAGAGTCACATCATCCATAGCATTAGCGGGAGAATACCGAAAGGATGCAATAGGACAAAATCCTTCTCGGCACTCTTGAGGACAATCCTCACATTACGTTACCAATCATAAAGTTTTAAACAGATAATTTACAACTATCCAATTTTTAATAGGGAAGGTGGAAACGCGAGCCATTATTCTACAACTATTTTGCAAATTACACTTAGACAATGTTCACAAATAATTTTCACTAAGAATTAAATAAATTTAATTCTAAAGTGTGCTCCCACTCAAATCAATATCTCTCATAATTGATTGTAAGTGATTCAAGACCCGTATTTCAATTCAACGCCATTGAACGAGATGAACACTGATGGCATGAATTTCAATCGGTAGGCCAACTTGCCGATCACATCTCTATGTAACTCTTGTTCATCTTTCGATGCGTGTGTTCCGAGCTCAGGACAATCCTCCAGAACGTCAAGACAACCAAGTGATCTCGCTGCGAGGTCTCAACTCACCCGCCTTACACTTCTCTAATCATTCGTACCCATGGAGATCATGTGGTACCCCGAAAAGATACGTGCTGTGACGGTGCTATACTTGGGAGTACACTAACTATTTGATATTTTAAGTGAGAGATCACCCTAATAAAAGCGACTACCGCGCAATCAGGCAATTCATAATAGCATGATATGGTATAGCCCTTTCTGACGGAGAAGTATTTATTTTCTTAGTCTTCGGCTCTTGCGTCGGTGTCCACCTTTGCAAAGCTTGTCACCGCCTTGTGGATGGATCAAATAATATTGCTATCTCTATAGCTAATAAAATAAATGCATTACATCAAGGTTGACACGCAGGTCATTTAATGTGACAATCATATGGCTCCAACCATCATACCGAATCATGACACGCAGGTCATGTTAATTAATTTACATTATATGGTCATCTCATACATAATCAAATTAAATATGACAAAAACTATACCACATCTCATGCACATGCATCCTGCAAAACCAAATCAGACGCCTCTAATTGGTTCATACAAGATTTTATTTTACGTGGCTTCTATGGTTTCGAAACAAACCGAAGCTACCAACGTCCAACATCAAGTATGATTATTCAAGTCGCTAGATTAACTTTGCGGGCGTATGAAACACGAGATAAAAAATCTCGAGCCCCATACTAAACTTCGTCATACGCAAGAACCCCATGCAGATCATATCTGCATGCCCTTTAGTTTGCATAAATTCATCTTTCTTAACTATGGCGGAACCCAAAGAACTGAAGCACATCGTTGATCTATCAACCAGCATACTCAGGAGCAGCATAGAAGGATCGCAGATAGCCAGAACTTTGTACCAACATTCCATAATGCCGTCAAGATCAGAACTACGCAAATTCAAGGGAAGCAGCAAGAACATCAGGTAATAGATTTCCTCTACCACCCGCACAAATAATTTTCAGCAATAGATCTTATCTACTACAAAATTATATTGTATAATACCCATACGTCTCATGTATTCTAGATCGTAACTTGCATCTACGCATAGCACGGCTCATGATGCCACTGTAGGGAACGCAGCAGAAAACAAAAAAAATCCGAACTACGAGCGCCCAGGACCACTATGAAGATGCATACAAGGTTTTGATCTAATCATTACCAACTCGTAGCAGCAGCGGAATGAGAGTTGGTGAAGATCGGTGGTGCAGATCCCCGCGGCTAGGATTTTACAACCTCCCAACCGCGAGGATGTTCTCCCTCGGACAGCCCTTCGGGCAGGCACTCGAATAGAAGATCAAAACTACAATCTCTCTACCGGGTTGCACATATACGGTGTCAGCTATCCGACAGGGCTTCGCCATCTGAGACTAGGCGCTGCCGGAAACCAGGCAGCCTTTCGGCACTACGAAACTATTTCGTGGAGGGAGAGAGAGAAGGGAAGATCATTGCATGCCATTGTATGAGAACTCAAGAGAGAACTTGGATGGAAATGGAGAGCCCTCTCCACCTCTATTTATAGGGGAAGCAAGGGGTAGAGGCTTGGTGGAAAATACCAAAAAGCCCCCAGATATTCTCCCACTATTCATGAGATATTTTCCCTTAATAGTGTTTCTACTATTCATCCCACTATTCATGAGATATTTTCCCCTAATAGTGTTGCCACTATTCATCTCACTATTCATGAAATATTTTACCGCGACCGTTTTATCCCAAAAAATTCCCGAAGGTCCAGAACATTTCCGGCACCCCCTAAAATAATTCTGGACGCGTTCCGAAACATTTCTGGTAGGATGATTTTTTTCTCCGAAACACTTCTGGTTTTCTCTGTGAAACTTTTTTGTTGTCTCCGAAACTTTTTCGTCGACTTTCTCTCTGGAACTATTCCAGTGTCTCCGAAACTTTTCTGGTGACTTTCTCTCTGGAACTATTCTAGTGTCTCCGAAACTTTTTCGGTGAGTTTCTCTTTGACTTCTAACCTGGTATTCAACAAATATATGACCCTTAAGTGTGTGACCCTGTAGTTTTGGTGAAGTATAGACATGACCAAGACTCTTTCCGATCAATGATCAATAGCGGAACCATGGACATCCATATTGATCCCTATACCCACACGAATGAATATTCGAGTGAACCTTTAGTTACCGTATGTTGTTCCTGTTGCTTCATGATATGTGACAAAACCCAAGGTGAGGTTTATTGGCATCCCCGTGAATCAACAACTGGTTCACTATGCCAGTTACCTCGTTACCGGTTTTGTTCTCTTTTCTCTTTCCCGTGTTCCAGCATCCCTGTGATCAAATCACACTGTGTCTGGTCAGACGATGATGGATACCGTAACACCGAGAGGGCCCCAAGAATATTTCTCCATCGTTGGAGGAGCAACTCCCAATCTTGAGCTACCTAGTTCCTTGTCATACTTTTCCGTGAGCCCGTAAGCCGCCGTAATAGTCACCCTGTTACAGATGACGTTTAACAAACCCCAAAGTTCATGAAGCAAGTACGAAGGAACTCGATACTCTCATGGTCTAAGGAATTATGCAAATGCTTAACTTTCTTTGTGTTATAATCCATTAACTTGTGACGAATGTATCTCATAGCATAACATTAGTTTGGTCAATTCAACACAAGTGTTCTTCTAACATTGTGCCCTCAAAATTGCCGGCATAGTCATGCCCATGATCAGGAAAACAGAACCATCATGCAACACTTGAGCTAGTCTTAGAGGCGAGACTAGGAATATATTTATCCGTTTATTATTCCACACGTGCATATTAGTCTTCCTCCGAGCCTCGTGGTTATTGCAGACTCGAGAACCATAGCAGTTATAACACGGAATATAAACATAATTACGAACAAGGAAATAAATAATAAAATTTATTATTGCCTCTAGGGCATATTTCCTATAGATTTGATTTTCATCTTGAACCCCAGTCCACCAGAAATCATGAATGACTGCATTCATTTTAGCCAGAATTTTCTTGGAGAATAAAATATTAGACATATAATAGATCGGCAAGGAAGCAAACACAGATTTAATAAGAACAAGTCTGGCATCATGGGAAAGTTTATTAGCTTTATACCCACTAAATTTGCGTATGAACTTATCCAAAAGAAAGTTATAAGCATGAGATCTATTTCTGGCAGGCATAATAAGAGGGTGGCTTAAGTGGGTGGTAGCAGCAGTCATATCAACCACTCTAAAAATACCCTTAATAATGTCTCTTTGAGAATTAGTAACATTTTTGCTGAATAGAACAGAAGATTTAGCCCAGTTGGGGGTTTGTCCTGAAAGGGCACAGAAATATTGCAAAGTATTCGAGATAGTTATGGCTTCATGGTGAGTTGCATGGCCACATACTAATAAATCATCTGCAAACATTAGGGAGTAAATTGGAGGGCAATTTGCCCCGAGAGCCATACCTTGCAAATTTCTTTGATGAAGATCCTCCCGCAGGCCAGCAGCTAACTCATTGATGGCTATAACAAAGAGGTAAGGAGACAAAGGACAACCTTGTCTAATACCTCTAGTGGCTCTGAAATCACCATGCATATTTCCATTGATGCAAACTGAGAACTTAGCGTTGGAAATGCAAGCTTTTATAACATTAATAAAATGAGCAGTAAAACCTTGCTTTATAAGAGCATTAATCAGAAAATTCCATTCTAATCTATCAAAGGCTTTAGCAAGGTCTATCTTTAACATAAAAGCTTGTTGTTTCTAGGAGGAGAGACTAAAAGAGTGAGTAATTTCCTGAGCAATAATAATATTATTAGTAATTCTCCTGCCTTCAACAAAAGCTTGCTGGGCATCCAAAATTCTATTGGGAAGATGTGGTTTAATGCGATTAGCTAAAGATTTAGCAATAATCTTGTATATAACATTACAAAGACTTATTGGTCTAAAGTCTTGGGGTTGTATGGAAGGATTTTTCTTAGGAATTAAAGTGATACATGTATCATTAAGTTGAGGAGGCAAAGTACCATAATAATAGAAGTTTTGAACTAGTCTCGTAACATCATCACCAATCCAGTTCCAGGCAGCCTTGAAGAAAGACACATTTAGACCATCTGGCCCTGGGGACGCATCATTCCTCATGTTCTTGAGAATGTCCCAAATCTCCTCCTTTTGCGGAACTGAGTTTGTGTACTCATCATTGATTTGACCTGTATAATGAGCTTGGGTGTTCTTCAAATTAACATGGTCAGTAGACTTAAAAATATCTTTAAAGTAACGAACAAAGCAATCAGCAGTTTCTTCCTGGTCTAAAGTAGTCTGATCATTAGAGGTTTTTAAAGAAACAATTTTGTTTTTCCTATGTCTTTTGAGGACAGAGATATGAAAAAACTTGGTATTACGATCCCCTTTAGTATTACAGTGTTTTTTTGCTCTTTGCTTATAGAATTGAGTAAGTTTTGTCATAGTACCTTCATAGTCATTAATGAGCTGTTGTTCCTTACTATGATCCTGCATCTGAATAGGTTGCTCTTGAATTTCTGAAATCTGCTGCTCTATATCTTATAATTGTTGCTGAAGCGGGTTTTTCTTTTTGCTCCAAACCTTTAGAGTTTGAGCTAGATGCTTGCTTCTAGAAGGAAAAGATTGATCCCGTGATGTTCTCCAAGCTTCCATAGCTGTTTCCTGAAAATCTTCTTCTAGCAACCACCAATTCTGAAATTTAAAATGGTAAGTAGGCTTCTTGTATTTGGAATGTAAAACAGCAAGCACAGGAGCATGGTCACTAAGCTTAATTGGCAAATTATAATATTTGCATTGGGAAAAAGATGAGACCATTCATCATTAGCTAAGAACCTATCTAGCCTCTCATATAACGGTTTAGAGGAAAACCTCTTATTGGTCCAAGCATAGGCTGGACAATTATAACCCAAGTCAAAAAGACCACAATTTTTGAGATGAATGTGAAAAGAACACAAGCGAGCATAATTTTACTTCTTTCACAGGGGTACATGATATCATTAAGATCACCCATACAAAGCAAAGGTTTTCCCATATTTACATTGACAAAAGTGGAAACCTCATTCCAGATTTCAGAAGTTCTAGGGTCGGATCCCCATACATACACGCTAGGTTGAAGGCCTCATTAGTAGAGTCACTAGTAGAAAAAGGGCCATTTGTCCCGGTTCCAGAGGGCCATTTGTCCCGGTTCTGGAACCGGGACTAAAGGGTCGGGACTAATACCCAAAACCTTTAGTCCCGGTTTGCTTACGAACCGGGACCAAAGGCCCTCCACGTGGCGCTGCCTGGGGCGGGGGAGGGAGGACCTTTAGTCCCGGTTGGTGTTACCAACCGGGACTAAAGGTGGCCTTTATTCCCGGTTGGTAACACCAACCGGGACCAAAAGGCAGCCACGCGTCAGCAGCTCGCAGTCGCTGGGTTTTTTTTTTTATTTTGGAAGGGGGGTTTTTGGGGTTTTGGAGGGTTAATTTAGGGGCTCGGGCATTTCATCGAACACCTCATGTGCATAGGAGGTGAGCTAGAGCACCACAAAGCTCTCCCACGGCCGACCAAAAAAACAGAGCAGTGCACTGCTCTCCTCGCGAGGGTATATATAGGCCGACCATTGGTCCCAGTTTGTGGCTGGAACCGGGACTAAAGGACATCATTTGGTCCCGGTTCCAGCCACAAACCGGGACCAATGGTTGTGGGCCAGGAGCGAGGTCCATTGGTCCCAGTTCGTGTCAGGAACCGGGACCAAAGGGGTCAGACGAACCGGGACCAATGGCCCACGAGGCCCGGCCGGCGCCCTGGCCTCACGAACCGGGACCAATGCCCCCATTGGTCCCGGTTCGTGAGTGAACCGGGATTAATGGGCTTTTCAGGGCTAGACCAAAGCCCTGTTTTCTACTAGTGAGTTATTTACAAGAGAGGCCAGGATCAAACTCGAAGAAGCGTTAAAAACTGAGAGGTTGATGTCGCTGTCCTACAAAAGACACATCCCTCCAGACTGACCCTAAGGTGGAACTACATAGCTATTAGCAACATTAAACTGATTAGATATTTGAACTTTAGAAAATTCAGAAGACCTGGTTTCAGAAAGGAAAATTACCTTTGCATGAGTAGACTGAATTAAACGGGCAAGGTAAAGCATTTTATTGTTGTCGCGACTCCTGCTCACGCCTCGACAGTTCCATGATATTAGACTCATTGCGCTCGTGGTGCCTTGAAGGCTGGCGCCGCTGCCTTAGCTTCATCCAACTGAGCATTTTGCTGAACCCCTTCCATATAATCTGTCTCACCATCGCCCAGATTTCTGACTTCAGAAGTTTCTTCCATAGTAGCTTCATCATTGGCTGCAATAACATTGCTATGGTCGTCCAGGCCAAACTTGGGATTAATAGCAAGGTGAGCAGGCATCGTACCCCAATGTTGGTCATTCTGAGAAGTTGCACCCATATTGGCTGCAGCATTATTTTCCAGCCAGTCCTTGAGCTGCTCCGGATCCCGCATAGCTCGAATTTGTGCTAGAGAGCTTAAACCCCGACTGGAGGATATGTGCATAGCAGGAACAATCATAGAGTTGTTATTTGTGGTAGCACCAAATTGAGCAGCTATCTGTCTTGCCTGTTGCACAGCACTAGCAATGTGGCTGTTAAGGGCATCGCCCGACATGCTTTAGGTATTGACTTTATAACACTTGCTTCTAGTTTTCCTGACATCCCATCGAAAATCCTTAGGATGAGCTCTCCTTCTTTCCCCTGCTGCTTGGGTGCCCTGTCCTATGTGAGTGGCACCAAACAAGCTAACATCATGTTGAGCATGCTGAGAACATTGGAGGTGAAGGCCAGCATCCAAAACACTGACCTCATCTGAAGCATACCTAGAATGGGTGGTCCAAGGAACAACCGACCTATCAAGAGAATTAAGGTGCGACGAGGCTATCACAAAATATTGCGGCGAAGGTGGAGGTACAGACCTGAATCTTACTTTGCATTGCCCTTCGAACTCACATTGTTCTTCTTTCTGAACTGGATCAGCAACAACTTGTCTCTTCAGCCTGCGCTGAGAAATAGATGAATCTGAACTTTGTTGGTTCCTGACCATTGCTTGAGTGGACATGTCAACATGATGTGGGTTAAGAACTAGACTATGGAGAGACTTATTGATGTGATCTTGTCTGAGGGATTTTCCTTGATGACTATGAGGAATGGTCCGAAGGGGAGATTTATGGGAAGGAACCAGATTATGATTTTCATTGTGTGGAGGAGGCCCTAGAATACTAGGAACGGAAGAATGAGCCTCCAAGGGCCTAGAAGTGGAAGCATACAACTTATCATTGCCGTCATTTGAAACTTTTTGGCTTTCACCTTCCCTCCCTTTAATTAGTTTATGTCCTGAACTGCTATCTGACAATGTGAACTGAGACAATGACCTTGGGATTGATCCCCCAGATTTATCAACTTTCATGTATCATCTAAACTCCAAAGATAAGCCTCCCAAAATGTTTGATTGCTCTAAAGCAGTTTGGGGAATTTTAGAAGCCTGCGAGGTCCAGAGCCCTATATAAGAGAACGGAACTGAGGCTGTGCTTGATCCAATGCTGATGAGATGCTTAATTAATTTCATTCTGTTTGGGAAAAACTGAACTGTATGGAACATTAGACAACAGAAAGTACACATCCTTTTAATTTTTTCATAATGAAGATAGAAAATAATGTATTCCTGAGGGCCCACATAATATCTCACTTTATCCTTGACTGGAAGTCTGATATCCATCTTAGCATAGGCTGAAACATACTCAGTTGTGCTCTTTATCGATATATCAGGAGGTGGATGAATATCCGAAGGTTGCGCCACCGTATCTATTGTTAGAGAAATGAGCAACTGTATTCTCAGGAGGGCCAAGGGCCAGTACATATACATGTGTACAATGGGGATAAACCGAAAAGAGAGACTATACACATCTAACACATCTAACACCCCCCCTCAAACTCATGGTGGATCAACCACACTGAGTTTGGAGAGAAAGAACCCGTGTTGCGCTCGAGTTTGGGCCTTCGTGAAGAAGTCAGCCAATTGTAACTCAGAGGGCACATAGTGGAGAGCAAGAACCTGATCTTGTACTGCAACACGCACAAAGTGGGCATCCACACCGATGTGCTTGGTGAGCTCATGCTTCACCGGATCACGGGCAATACTGATAGCTCCGGTGCTGTCTGACAATAAGGGAGTCGATGTAGTAGCAGACACACCAAAGTCCTGAAGTAACCATCGTAACCAGATCACCTCAGCCGTCAACATAGCCATCGCCCGCAACTCAGCCTCTGTACTCGAGCGAGAAACTACAGTCTGTTTCTTTTCTTCCAGGCAATGAGAGAGCCGCCAAGAAAGACACAGTAAGCAGACAGCGAGCGTCGATCAGAAGGATCACTAGCCCACATAGCATCAGAGTAGGCCTGGAGCTGGAGAGAGCTGGAGCGGGGAAAGAAAAGGCGATGAGAGATCGTGCCACGAAGATATCGTAGAACACGGAGGAGGTGACTATAGTGGACAGAGGTGGGGGCTGAAACGAACTGACTGAGAATGTGAACAGGATAGGATATGTCAGGACGAGTAACAGCAAGATAGACTAAGCTCCCAACGAGGTGGCGATAGCGAGTGGGATTAGGAAGAGGATCACCATCAGACGCACGAAGCTGAACGTTGAGCTCCATAGGAGTCACAACAGTACGCTCATCACCAAGAGCGGCTCGAGCAAGAAGATCCTGAATATATTTTTCCTGGGAGATGAAGAAGCCATCAGAGGTCGAGGAAACCTCAATCCCAAGAAAATAGCGAAGAGGACCAAGATCAGACATCAGAAACTGGTCGCGAAGACGGGCCTTAACAAAGGCAATGTAATCAGAGTCGTCGCCAGTGATGATCATGTCATCAACATATACAAGGAGAAGAGTCCGACCACGAGAAGATGTGTGAATAAACAAAGCGGGATCATGATCACTGGGCGAGAAGCCCGCGGCAGTCACGACAGAGGCGAACCGCTCGAACCAGGCATGCGGGGCCTGTTTAAGACCATAGAGAGAGCGGCGAAGCCGGCAGACCATACCATCAGGGACAGAGTACCCTGGGGGTGGCTGCATATAAACCTCCTCACGCAACTCACCATTGAGAAAGGCGTTCTGAACGTCAAGCTGAGACACAGACCAATGACGAACAGAAGCAACAGCAAGGAGAGTGCGGACAGTGGTCATGTGGGCCACAGGAGCGAATGTCTCATCATAATCGCGTCCCTGTTCCTGCTGAAAACCACGAGCCACAAGACGAGCTTTGTAGCGCTCAAGAGAACCATCAGAGTGAGTCTTAATCTTATAGACCCACTTGCATGTGATGGGACAAACACCAGAAGGAAGGGAAACCAGATCCCACGTGCCAGAACGCTCAAGGGCAGCAATCTCCTGGGCCATCGCAAGCTGCCATTCAGGCTGAGTCAGGGCAGCCTGATAGGAAGTCGGCTCAGCAACAACAGAGAGGCCGTACTTGGTAGGAGAATAGCGATCAAGACGGGGTCGAGGTCGAGCACGGAGATTATGAACTGGTGGATGCGTGGAAGGAGAAATATCGGAAGTAGAGGGCACATCAGTAGGATCATCCTCAACATGAGAACGACGAGTGTAGTGGAAAGGAAAGGGGGAGTGAGGTCGAAAAATTGGAGAGGAGGGTGGAGAGGGAGATGACGAGGGAGAGGAGGAGGAGGGAGAAGATGGTGGTACCGGTGGTGTAGGAGGTGGAGGGATACTCACCGGGGGAGAGGGAAGAACAGGAGGCACCGAGGGAGATGTGTCGGGAAGGAGAAGGAAGGAAATATCTTCCACGGAAAAGCTCGAGGAGGTGGGACGCGGATAGTAAGAATGGGACTCATCAAAAGTCACATCACGCGAAATGCGAAGCCGGCGACCAACAGGATCCCAACACCGATAGCCCTTGTGCTCATCACTGTAGCCAAAGAAAACACACTCAACAGACTGAGCAGTCAACTTAGTTCGTTCTCGCGGAGCAAGAAGAACATAGCACACGCATCCAAACATACGAAGAGCGGAGTAGTCAGGAGGGCGACCAGAGAGACGCTCCATAGGAATACCACCCTGCAAGGCAGCCGATGGCTGAATGTTGATGAGGTGGGTGGATGCAGAAACGGCCTCAGCCCAAAAATGGGGTGGAAGAGAGGCGGCAATCATCATCGCCCGGGCCGTCTCAAGCAAATGGCGATGTTTGCGTTCAGCAACGCCATTCTGAGCATGGGCACCGGGGCAAGAGAATTGGGCAAGAGTACCCTGCTCCGAAAGAAATCCACGCAACATGTGAGAGATATACTCTCCAGCTGAGTCAGCACGAAAGATACGGACAGGCGTGGAAAATTGAGTGCGAACCATGGCAGCAAAACGCTTGTATATGGGGAGAACCTCACTGCGAGATTTCATACAATAAAGCCAAGTGTAGCGAGAGAAATCATCAATAAACAGAACATAGTAGCGATGACCCCCTTTCGAGTCGAAAGGAGCAGGACCCCATACATCAGAATGAACTAAGTCAAAAGGACGCTGAGATACAGACTCACTGGTAGGATAAGGTAACTGAGTCTGTTTGCCAAGCCTACAACCATCACAATGCAACGAAACATCACCAGAGACAGACCCTAAGACGCCTTGGTGAACTAATGAGGACAAGCGAGAGCCACAGATGTGACCAAGCCGATGATGCCACTGCTGGAAGGATGCAGAAGAGGAGGCAGCAAGAGCATGAGAGCTGGCGCATGTGGTAGCAGCGGAAGGAACACGAAGCCAGTCAACCTCCCAAAGGCCTTCAGACTCATGGCGCCGAGGGCCAGCACCAACCAGAGCCTGAGTGCGACGATCCTGAACGGAACAAGAGTCGACATCAAGAATGACGCGACAACCAGAATCAGTAAGTTGGGCAGCGGAAAAGAGATTCATGGGGAGACGAGGAACATGAGAAACACTAGGAACCGAAAAAGACGGAGTAGAAAGGATGCCACGACTAGCAACAGGAAGAGGTGTGCCATCGGCAGTGAGAACATTAAGAGGAAAATCAAGAGGTCGAAGAGAAGATAAAGCAGAAGAATCAGAAGACATATGAAAAGAAGCTCCAGAATCCAGAACCCACGAGGATGTACCTGACTGAGTAGGCTCCAACGGGGGCGGAGTGGTGGTGACAGTCACAGCGGCAACAGAACCCGTCGAGGGAGAACCAGAGGAAGCCAACATGCGCTTGAGCCGCATAATATCCTGGTCAGTGAGTGACGGAGTCGAGGAAGACGCACGAGTCCCACTAGAAGAAGAGCGCTTCAGGTCTTTCTGCTTCTTGTGACAATCAGACTCTGGGTGACCTGGCCTGTTGCAGTAGCCACAAAAGGTGTGCGAGCGCGGCTGACCCGCTCCTGAAGGAGGAGGGCGACCAGCCCCCCCTGGAGGTGTGGGCAGGAGCGGTGGAGCGGTGAGGCGAGCAGACGACACAGGAACTCTGGCAGCAAGAACTGTGGGAACCACAAGCAGACCAGCAGAACGAAGTCGGGTCTCCTCAGCACGAAGCTCTGCAAGCACCTCCGAAATAGGAACACGACCACGAGCAAGCAGGTGAGCACGCCGAGGCTCAAACTCTGGACGAAGGCGAGATAAAAACTCATGGAGGCGATGAAACTCCAAGTCTGACCGCACAGTCTGGCAACAACGGCAAGTACCACAAACAACTGTCATGAGAGAGTCAAGCTGGCGCCAGATGGCAGAGCTCTGTGAGTAGAACTCATCAACAGAAGAGTCACCCTGCTGAAGAGCGTGCTCCTGACGCAACACAGATAAGTAGAGAGCATCACCAGATGGCTGATATCGCTGACAAAGATAGGACCACATCACAGCAACAGGACCGAGACCCATGAACTCAGACGCAAACTGAGGTAAGACGCTCGCAGTGAGAACGGCAGCAGCTCGAGCATCATCGTTGCACCACTGAGTGTAAGCAGACAGATCATCCCGGTAAACAGAAAGAGCATCTGAGTAGGCGGATACCTGCTGATCATAACCATCAACCGCAGCATCGTCAAGGGCCTTGGCTGTATCCCGATCAGCCTGAGAAGCATCAGCAGCAAGAATAGGCGGCCCCGGCGGGGTAGGAGCCACGGGAGCAATAGGGCAAGGCGGACAGGGGACCTCGCCAGATAGAACGCCCCACAGGAGGAGACCGCGCATGTGGATACGCATGAAACCCACAAACTCAGCATAGTTGGTGCCATCGAAGATCACCGAGCGCCGAGGAACAGCAACGTATCCTGAAGAGGACATGAGGAGCTCTTTTTTTTTCTTTTTTTTTGACTTGCACGGTACTACCGTGCAAGTACCGCTCTACTACCGCTAGAGAACAACCAGAAACAGAAAGTTGCACGGAGGGAGATTCCCAAGCGGTACTCGCTGCGGCAGTACACAGCGGAAGTACCGCCTAAGCGGTACTACCGTGGTGCACAGCGGTAGTACCGCCTAAGCGGTACTGCCGTGGTGCGCTCGCACGCAGCAGTCGGGGGCGGCGGGGGACGAGGCCAGCCGCTGCGGGAGCAGCAGCGAGGCGGAGCAGGAACCCGATCGGATCGGCGGGCGCCCGATGCGGAATCGGGCAGGGGAGGCCGCGGCCGAGCAGGGCGCGGCCAGGCGCGGCCGCGCGCGGGACGGCGCGGGGCGGCGACAGGAGAGCGCGGCTGAGCCCGGGGAGGGGCGGCGCGGCCGAGCGCAGGCCGGGGCGGCGCGGCGCGGCGGCGGGGAAGGAGAGGGCCGGCGGCGAGGGAGGAGATGGCCGGCGGCGGGGCAGGCTACGCACGGAGCTGCGGCGTGCGGGAGAAGAACCTGGCAACTGATACCATGTTAGAGAAATGAGCAACTGTATTCTCAGGAGGGCCAAGGGCCAGTACATATACATGTGTACAATGGGGATAAACCGAAAAGAGAGACTATACACATCTAACACATCTAACATCTATAACATACTTCATAAGGTGAGGAACTCTAAATCTTTCAGGAACTCCATAAACTCTGATCGGCGCATAGATAGTGTTAAAGCTATATACATTCACATCTTTATTGGGGTTTCTTGGATTTACCCATTCCAACAACAGGTTATCTTTGTCCAAAGACCATGGCTGCCTTTTTATGACATGATCCAAAGCTTCCTCATTTCTAAAATACGCCTTATAAACCGCATGCTTAACTTGATCAATAACCCAGTAGCTCTTACCCCAAGCTGTGGGCATAGCTTCATTCAGCACTTGTAAAGGAATATTTCTTGGAGTACCACTTGAGCAACCAACCTTCATGATCAGCTGAAAAGGAGTGTTTTCTTCTGGCTTCTGAATTTCTTCTCCTTGATAACGTATCTTAGCTTCTTCCGGAATGGCAATTTGCAAATTCTGCATTATGGCAATGAGATCTAATTCAATCTGCTGAGCATAGCTAGAAGCACGAACAGGGGATTCCCTCTCTTCATCTTCTACTTGCTGATATTGTAACTCCGCTCTTGGGGATCGAGCAAATGAGACATGGCGCTGAATATTTGTACCTTCTTCTGCCTCTGACTGAGCGTGCACCAATATTTCCTGATCTGGACTCTGCTCCCTTATCCTATTCTCCGATCTAGATTGATTCCCCAAGGAGACCTTCGCCAGCATCTCCCCTGTTCTCTGCATAACCTTATCTCGCTGATGGCAAACCGCATCTACAGCATAAGAGTGAACCAGAGTAGATGGGATTATGGGAGGAATCGATGGATCTTTGTGTATATTTTCTGGTAGAGGATCTTGAGGGGGTGGATTGACATGGAGATCAGTGGGTTGAGGAGAATCCATGGGAGGAGAAGGGCGAGAAAGTGATAACGGGAGAGGAGATGAAGCGGACTAGCAGCTGGAGGAGCGCCGTCGACGAGGTCCTTCGACGGAGAGGACTAGAGAGGGAGTGGAGCATCTCGAGTCACCGTTTTGAGGGCAACTCTAGCAGATCCCGTAAAAGTGGTCAAACCTCTAAATTTGCAGTACAGATGCCGTAAAACGCACTGAATAGATCCCGTAAAACGGCCGACCCCGATTTTTTTTGCAAGTCCCCGTATATTATCCCCTACATACCTCAAATCTGCAGTTTTTGAGTCGTTTTGCAAGTCCCCGTATATTGAAACCGTAAACCGGTCAATGCCGGAGCAGGCGGCCTGGAGCTCGGCAGCGGCCGCCGGAGCCTCGCCGGAGCAGGCGGAGGAACTCGGCAGCGGCCGCCGGAGTAGGCGGACGGCCGGTGCGTCGCCGGAGCAGGTGGAGGAGCTCGGCAGCGGCTGCCGGATTTTTTTTTTTGCAGTACCTGCTCTGCCAAAGCCAATTTGGTACCGCAAAAACAGTGTACGCTGTCCCGTAAACTGATTTTACGGTACCGCAATATACGACATCTGCTGAGTTGCTCTGAGTTGGTGCATCTTTGTGTTATGCGGGCAGAGTCCATAGAAGTTTTGAGTAAAATAAGGACGATGCCACACAGCGCGCGCGACCCCCCCCCCCCCCCCCCCCCACACATGTGCCAAAAAGAGAAAGGTTCCACCCCTTGCGTTGCCAAGTCCCGCCAAAGAAACGAAAACAGAAAAAGGCAGCGATCCCTCCCCCTCACGTGCGTGATCCACCACCCACCACCAGAAAACCATACGCTCCTACCCCAGCCGCCATGTCCCAGCAGGGGGAGCTCCTTCTGCGGCAAAAAAACACAAAAAAAATAAGTGAAAAAATCAGGCAAAAATTCCAGAAGAACACAATTTTATCTGCAACTCTTTGTTGCGGATCAGGCAATAATCTGGAGAAACTTCGGCAAATAATTTGCCAGAACTGGGCAAATTTCTCCCCGTGAAAACACCAAGGTAAAAGGCCCTTCCTAATTTGTTGGCATGATTCGGTTAGTTCTATAGCTAGTGGAACTCCCCCTCCGTACCTCCCTGTGTGATATACTAGTTGCAAACATGTCTCTTGTACCATATGTTGCGAAACTTGTCTTGAATCTTGCACAAAATCTGCCCCTCCTGTTCTAGTCTCCCCCCTCCCCTTGTAGAACTGGATGCAAGAGAAGATGCTCGCTCTTGAATTGTATCTTGCCTATTGTCTTGCACTGGACTTATGCAACAAACAAAAGAGAAAGCATAGTTATTTGGTTGTATAAACACTGTTAATAATCTGGGTATAATAAACTGGACAAACTTGCCGACTGTTGTAGCACAATCTTGCCTATAAACACTGCAAGTTGTAAAGATAACTTGCCTAAATCTAGTGCTGTAAAAACTTTGCCTACTATGGTCACATGTTACATTACACTTTTACAGTGTTTTTGCCTGCTATGTAAAAAAAATGATGGATTAAAAGCCAACAGAATGCTGAACACAAAATGTTGAAGTTCAGAAAAATGCAGTATTTTGGCTGCTTTCCCTGCCACGGCCTCCTAAATAAGGTGTTCACCCATCTTGGTGTAGAAAAAATTGATATTAAGTTGCTTATGTGTGTTGGAGACATTTTTTACCTTCTTGATGTTGAGCATCCTCGCCCAATTGATGTCGTTGTGGTCGCTCTTTACCATTTTTGCCGTTAGTATCTTCCTGATGTTGAGTATGTCTTTTGACCCATACTCCAAGACGTATCTGCCGTCCCAGTTATCAATATTATAGAACATGTATATGCTGCAGTCATACCTGCATTTGGACACATTGAAAAAGCAAAAATGTCATACCTGCATTTCCCCTGTTCGTTACTGTGCCTCCAAAAAATAGTTACTATTTTATTGAGAAAAAGCTACTGTAAATCAAACTGAAAAGGGAAAATTGAAAAAGGTTTTCTTGCCCAAAAAGTTTGTGAGTGTGCTAGGCGATTTGCGCTTTTTTGGGAGTGAACATTTAGTTTCCCACCCCCCCCCCCCACCCCACCCCCTCGTTAGGCGACTTAGTGTTTCACCCACAAAAATGAAACGTCTACTCGTTAGTTCTTGGTTGAAGTGACTTAGGCGATTTACTTGGTTGGGGCTGCTCCGGAAATTTGGGAGCATGTAGTTTTTTTAGGCGACTTGATCGACGGGTGAGGCGACCTAGCATGCCGAAAAATAGGCGAGTTGGTTGGGCTGCTCCGACGATTTTGGGGGCTTGTAGTGTTTTTAGGCGACTTGATCGGCGGGTGAGGCGACCTAGCACACCGGAAATAGGCGAGTCGGTTGGGCTGCTCCGCCGACTTTGGAAGTGAGTAGTGCCTTAGGCGACTTGATCGACGGGTTAGGCAACCTAGCACACCGGGATAGGCGCGTTGGTTTTGCTGCTCCGGCGATTTTGAAAGTGAGTAGTGTTTTTGGGCGACTTCATCGACTGGTGAGGCGACCTAGCACACCGGGATAGGCACGTTGGTTGGGCTGCTCCAGCGATTTTGGAAGTGAGTAGTGTTTTTAGGCGACATGATCGACGGGTGAGGCGACCTAGCACACCGAGATAGGCGAGTTGGTTGGGCTGCTCCGGCGATTTTGGAAGTGAGTAGTGTTTTTAGGCGACTTGATCGACGGGTGAGGTGACCTAGCACACCGAGATAAGCGAGTTGGTTGGGCTGCTCCGGCTATTTTGGAGGCTTATGGTGTTTTTAGGCGACTTGCTTGGCGGGTGAGGCGACCTAGCACATCGGAATAGGCGAGTTGGTTGGGCTGCTCCGGCGATTTTGAAAGTGAGTAGTGTTTTTAGGCGACTTCATCGACGGGTGAGGCGACCTAGCACACCGGGATAGGCGAGTTGGTTGGGCTACTCCGGCGATTTTGGGGGCTTGTAGTGTTTTTAGGCGACTTGATCGGCGGGTGAGGCGACCTAGCACACCGGGATAGGCGAGTTAGTTGGGCTGCTATGTATTCTAAAAAAAAAAACTGATTCTGAAAAATGTGTGAGGTTGTCTGATTCTTGAAAAAAAAACTGAATAAATTCCCTAAATAAATAGTTAGCGGGGGTTTTGACTGATTCTCTGCCTAAGACATGTAAAAATGCTGCGGAAAAATAAGAGACCAAAAAAAATGTGTGGTCTGTACCTCGCCATCGTATTGATCTGGGAAGTCCTCCATCTTAAACCACTGTAGAACTTGCCTACAAAAAAATTCACTGAAAGATGTCAATCAAAAAACTTGCCCTCCAGTGCTGCTGGAGAAACTACTGCTACAAGTATGGTAAAAGCTTGCCCTCCAGTGCTGATATTTCTAAGACAAGTCAAGTAACAAGGTCGAGAAAGATCAGTTAATGTACCCTGAAAAAGCAATGTAATGTTCATGCAGAATTTTTTTTTTTTGAGGGATCACCGGGGGGGCAAGGCGCCCCACCTGAATTTTCATTTCTCAAGCCGCAAGCGGCGACAGTACACGAGGGAAACGAGTACAGGGAGTGTTTTAGCTGGTTATTACACCCAAAATGGAGAGCTAAGAGCAACAGCCTCAAGGAAGACTATACAGATATAGCTAGGAGGATTGGTTTCCAGTCCAGGAGCGAGCTCCTGTCGTTTGGTTTCAGACGAAGCGCCCATTCGGAGAGGTCTGCAGCCGCTGCTTTGACGAGGCGGGCCATGGAGGGGCACATGCCTTGGAAGACTACCTGGTGCCGGTTCTTTTTGAGGAGATTCGCTTTGGAGTGCACTCGATCCTGGGCAACTAGCCAGCCAAACAAACGCACCCTGTGTGGCGCCTTGGCACCCCAGACATGGGCTTGGACGGGGCACCGAGTCCCAGCAAA
Organism: Elymus sibiricus; assembly: GCA_039707655.1. Taxonomy (NCBI): domain Eukaryota; kingdom Viridiplantae; phylum Streptophyta; class Magnoliopsida; order Poales; family Poaceae; genus Elymus; species Elymus sibiricus. The sequence continues at coordinate 515,775,375 of CM077672.1, read as the reverse complement.
GGTCAGCAGCTTGTATACGGAGGATGTAAGAGCCTTCTGGTCAACGCAGCCTCGCAAGACGCGGTCATCCTCGCCACCATGAAGCGACGGGATTTCGGCAAGCATCAGCTCCAGCTCGCTCGAGGCGACTGAGGATAGCAGAAAACTGATTAATTTCCGTCTAGTGTTTGTGGGATACAACCTGAAAAATGTCTAAAATCGTATAGAAACCAGTATCTTCTATCTTTCATGTGAAGCTGAACTGATATGACTGAATTGATTTGGGTTTTCAAGTTCCAAAAAGTGGGAAATATGTAAAAACCAACTAAGCTTCATACTACACAGGCAGATTAGTCCAAAACAGCCATAAAATGAAAAACTACAGTTCTAATTGAAGCAGATTAGCAGCACTATCAGGGGAACTTGCCTACTCATGCTGGACAGTGTTTGTAAAACTTGCGTACTTACTGGAGAAAATATTGTGCATAAAAGGGCCTAACCCGCTGAACAAAACATGCCTACATTCCAGTGCTGTAAACCAAAAACTTGCCATCCAGTGCTGTGAGAAATGCCTGCCCTCCTGATCAAAAAAACTTGCCTGCTACTGGAGACACTAATACTGCACTAGACCATAAAGGCGCGCGTTGCCGCGCCCGTCCATTCTAAAGAAAAATAATAGAAATATCTGAGTAATTTGAACAGTTCAAATTACAGTGCTTCAAGTTCAGTACATAGAGAAAGATTTTTTGATTTTTGCTAGAATACACTTTTTATAACTGAGAGGCCACACCAAACGTTACACTCTCATATGCCAAATCCATCCTTGAGATAAAAGAATTTAAGGTCATCCTACTTATATTCTATTGCTTGGATACCTGCAGGAGAATAGTGATCCACACAGGGAGCAGGTACCATAGAAAGTCACTACAGGAAAATGATGTAGAACAAACTATGCACACATTTGCGTCAATAATATAATATCAGTAGTTTAGTGGCATTAGCAGGTGCTTTACTAATGAATGGGAGGATTTGGGGGGGGTTGAACATGACTCGCTGCAAAGAATCAAAATAGCGACATCATATCAGGATTAAGATAAAGGGTTAAATCTTAACCGCACCCCACCCCCCTCGTCATAGAAAGTGAGACAAGGCCGAACAAGTTACCTATCTGATCGGTGAAAATCAGTAAACAAGTTACCTTCACAAAACTAAAGAGATACTGTAATCTGCACCATCCTCATGGATCATGGTGTAGCAACCACCATTTCAGAAAAACACGCACGTACCCTTGATTAACTGAGAGGAAGCAGAAGGAAAAGGGGTTTCCACCACATGTGTTTGTCTCCCATAGTCAACACGCTGATGAGATTGGGATCCGGGCGGAAAGCTAAACGGCTGCCGCGACGGCGGCACACTGTCTCTCCATCACCGCCGCTTCCCCTGCAGCGAGCAACCTAATAACAAAGGAGGCCACCGGCAAAGCCAGCTGCTGCATGCAGCTGGGTGGGTCGATGTTATGTGGGCGGAGGATGGAAGATGGGAGGACAGACGATGGAGCAGACGTGGTAATCGGATCTAGGATTTTGGTACGGCGATGAGAGAAGTCTGCCGCCACCACCGTCGCCTATACGAGAAGTTGAGCTAGGCTTCACCCAAATCGGCAGCGAGCTGCACCTCCAGCCCACGCGCGCTTTTTTTTCCGAGATGGATACATCCGTGAATTTTTTTTTTGAGGGGTGCCAACACTTTTATTGATCTATAGTAGCATTGAGAGGAATACATGCTGGGTCATGAGGAGATAAAAGCCACAAATGGCGACCCTGATCAAGCAAAAGAGAGTGTTTGGCAAGATTGTGTGCATCACTATTTGATGCTCTACTTTCGAAAATAAAGCTACAATTATTAAAAGCGGAACTCCTTAGAGAGATTTCTTTGATGACTGATAAATAAGCTCCTCCAGTCCCTCCTTGTATATCAGCTACCACCTGCTTGCAGTCGCAAGCCACCACAAAATTCTGGAGGGATAGATCTTCGGCTAACGCCAGCGCCTCACGGCACGCGATTGCTTCCAGCACTGCCGGATCAACAACTCCTGGAATGACCAACGACGAGGAACCCATGTACTGACCATGCTGGTCTCTGCATACCGCTGCAGCAGCCCCTAGACCACTGGCTTGTGCGACACCACCATCCACCATTATCTTCATATGACCCAACGGAGGTGGTCGCCATGCAGAGCGAGAACCCTTTGCTTTCTTTACTTGCGGTTTACTCGCTGCAGTATTTGTCAGCACTTCGATACTATGGAGCTCCGCAATAAAATGCTGGACGAATGTGTGTGTCGCTAAAGGACTTTGGAAGATCTCCTCATGAATCGCCTTCCGTCTCGCTGTCCAAATCGCCCACAAAGTGACAGCCGCTTCGACAAACTGAGCGTGTGATAATGAGCTCTGTAACTGGAATAGCCAGTGTTTTGCAGTCGGTTCCACTGTATCGGCCATTACTTCAACAATCTTCTCATCAGCTAGAGCCCAAACACAGCGTGCCATCGAACACTCCAACAAGGAGTGTCTCCACGAGTCAATATTACCGCACAACTGGCAGTTGTCCACTATGCTCATATGTCTATGCTTCCTCACATCCTCGGTCGGCAAAGATTGCCTCGCTAATCTCCACATGAATGTTCTGATCTTCGAGGGGACTTAATTTGGTATTCCACAATGAGGTCCACCCCCTCTCATCATAAGTTTGATCTGAAACTGTCGCTCTTCCACTTAACAAACTTTCTCCTCTCCTCTTTGTCTCCCATAGCATTCTGTATGCTGTTTTTACTGAAAACAAACCCTTCTTCTCGAACTGCCACGACCAGAAGTCTGTCATCGATCTAGTACACAGTGGGATGTTTTGAATTCCTGCCACATCACATGGTACAAAAAACTGGTTCAGAACGTCAGCTCGCCATGTCACAGTAGATGGGTCGATAAGCTCTGCCACTAACGTTGGCGGGTTTTGACCGAGGCAGACTAGTGGTTTCATCGCATGGTCCCGCGGGATCCAATTCTGTGACCAAATTTGAGTAGAGTTCCCGTCTCCTATCTTCCTGATCAGTCCCAAAGCAAGAGCGTCCCTCCCTTCCAGCAGCGATCGCCACACCTGAGATGGGTGAGTCCCCAAGGTGGCATTAAGAATATCTCCTTCTGGAAAGTAGATAGCTTTGAGTAGTTTTGAATAAATTTGTGAATATTGTTTACGTACATCAAGTTTTTCTAATATTCTGCCCTTGTCACAGGTCCTCTGGCGCATGAACTCGCAGACGTAGTATCCACAGAAGTTATTCGCGGATCCCTGATGAGGGCACTTTACGAGAATAGAGTTCAATCAAAATAATAATCAAGCATGATAGTGGTATTGAAACTAGAATCAAAGAGATGCGCGGGCCTAGCTAGTACTACTTACAGGGAGCAATTCATATCACAGCTCCTTTTTCCAGGGACCCCTAACCGCCTCGGTGAACCTTGTCCAAACCCTGCCCGGCAAACAAAATGAATTAAAGAGTTATTAATTACTTGATATCAGGAAATGAACGATAGTTGCCGATATAGTGCGATAATGATTGAAATTACTTCTGGAGAATTTTTTGCAGGGGCGCCCACTTCGAAAGGTCTTGGTCTTTACGTAACGAGTCCATGACTTGTATTCGACTTTGGTCAAACTGTATGAGCAGAATAAAGTGGAAGCTGCACACATGTAGCTCATCAATTACACTTAACATCGATTAAGCGAAACAAAATGATGTGTATGTACAAGACAGTATATAACACTCACTTGAAGTTGTAAGGAAGTAGTATTTCTCTTTTGTTTTGTTGTTTGATAAACGCCCTTAGCAAGTAATCCTCTACATCCTTTTTGTTGTGTTGGACAGTAACTTCATGAACAATATTTGGGTTAACGAACCCAATGTCATAGATTTGGATTGGTCCTTTGTTGCATTCGAGGATCTTCTTTCTGCATAATATACATAATATACATATGGTGAGAATAATTATATACATGCAATAATGAACGAGCTGAGCTAGAGACTTAATTACAGAAATGATACTTACAAACAATACCAAGTGATGATAGTTTTGTTGATATCTTTTAGATTGTATAACTGGAATAATTCTGAAAATTCAATGTAAACCGACTCGTTTCCATTGAAGAAATGCTCATCTTTAACTCCTGCAGTGATATAGTTCTCCCCTCGCTCGCAGGCTTCCAAGTACCATTTATGCAATGCTCGCATCCTCGTTGGTAGATTCGGGAGCTCCTCAGGTCTGACGAGAGGCTTCCCGTGCTCGAATCTAAAGGCTACTACATCAGCCATTTCGGGTAACGGTATATGATCGGGTAAGTAATCACTAGGATTAGTACCGGGCGCTACCCCCTCCGGAACATCAGGGATATCGCTAGACACCATGAGCGGGGGGCACGATTGGTTCTCCTGCTCGCCCAGTTGGGGAATAATTGTTTTTTTCCCTTGATATGCATTACCGCTGCTTCCCGACCGCTTTTGTGGATCTGCAAATGACTTTACAATCTCACGGTCATAGTTTGATAGCAACTTAGGCGGTGGTTTTTCAAGGTTTTTCAGCGTACGCCTCGCTATTTCCGGATCAATTCTCTCCTTTGGAGGTGGACGTTTCGGTGCAAAATGGGCCTTCACTTCGGCCTTTGAGATTGCCTTGCTTTCCTCTTCAGACCTATCATATGGTCTCTGTGGAAGAGGCTTGAGGCTTGGACCATATTGAAACCTCTTCCCTCCTGTTGTTGTACTGCTAGCCGCCGGAGCGGCGGCGGCTCTCTTCCGCCGCTGTTGCTGAAGCGGCGGAGACGGCTGACGCGGCGGAGGAGGCGCAGTCCGCTGACGCGCTAGAGACGACTGAGGCAGCGGAGACGGCTGACGCCCAGGAGATGGCGGAGACGGCAGACGCACCGGAGATGGCTGAGTCTGCTGATGAGGGGCGTCCTCCGGCTCATGAGTATGCTGAGGCAGCGTGAAGTAAGGAAGCTTGATGTGTGACTTTCTCCATAGACAGGTAGTCCTTATGGCATTTTCCAGAGAACCCTCGCCTTCACCTGTAGGATGATCAAGCTGCAGGCTCCCAAATCCGGTCGTTATTTCATCCACCATGACAACAGCATAGCCATCTGGAATCGGAGCGCAATGGAAAGTTGCATTAGGTCGAGGATGGTGGACAGAGCCTTTCGCCGCCTCCAAGCTCAGGTTTCCGCAATCCGCCAACAGCACACAATGTTCATTCTTCGTGATACCATCCACGGGGTAGCGGCGAGCCGTGATATCAGGCTGAACGTGCTCCGTGGAAGCCACGCTGCTTCTCCGCTGAGATGGTGGGGTAGCTTCCAATGAAGGATCGTGCTGCTGAGATGGTGGGCCGAGGGCTCGCTGGCTAACTGATGCCGCCTCTAGTGCCGCTAATCTTTGTTCCATCTGCTGTAGTTTGCTTGCTTCCTCTTTCTTCTTTCGCCCTCGGCTTCTATAAGTGTCTCTGCTGTCGCGAAACCCATGCACCCACGGAACGGAGCCTGGTGTGACTCGTGTTCGTCTAGGGTGTTCAGGATTCCCGAGGGCCTTTGTCAGCACGTCATTCTCTTTGTCGGGATGGAACGTCCCTTCCTCCACTTCCTTGATTGCTTCCTCAATCTTTTTCATGGGTATTGCAAGTTTAGGATCCGCGTAAACAACCTCCCCTGTTTCTGGGTCCAAAGCTCCCCCATTCCCGAATACCCAAGTCCTTACCCGATCTGGCCAGTTCCGTGACACTGGTTCGACCCCTTTAGCAAGTAGGTCGTTCTCCATTTTTTCCCACTTAGGCTCGGCTTGGTTGTAGCCACCTGACCCCGTAACATGATGATACTCCTTCTTTGCAGCATTCAGCTTATTTTGCTGTGACGTTTTCCGCGCTTTCTCGGATTTCTTGTAGGCCACAAATGCGGGCCACTGATCTTTTATCTTCTCATATATACCGGTGAAATCTGGAGTCTTGTTTTGCTAGACAAACTATGTGTTCAAATTCTTCTTCCAGTTCTTGAATAGTTCTACCATCTTCTTTAGAGCGTACGCCTTGACCTTTGGCTCTATAACTGGTGGGGTTGTCGGATCCTCCTTTGGCGGTAGGATGAAATTTGTCAGCAGCTCACTCCAAAGATATTCTTTTTGTCTATCCTAGACAAAAGTAACTGAAGGGTTGTGCTTCTTCTTATTCCATTGCTCGATGGTGATCGGGATGCTATCCCTAACCAGTACTCCGCACTGATATGTAAAGGCGTGTTTGGTCCGCTTGGGAAGAATCGGTTCGCCAGCTGGAGAGATTACGTCGATCTTGTACCTTTCCTCCTTGTCCAACCTTTTCTTCGCGCCTCGTCTCCTTGTTGACGAAGTTTGGCTCATTCCGAAGGGCTAAAAGAAGAAAGAAGCGTTAATATATGTACATACAAAACAATTAATGCATCTAGTCAGCAGAGGCTCTGCATTAGTTAAGGCTCCCTTCATCGGAGCCGTCATGATCTTGTTCCTCCTCCATTCTTCCATCATCGGAGCCGTGATGATCTCCTTCCTCCTCCATTCCACCATCGTTGTCGTTGAGAAACGACAAGGCGTCCTCCTCCATTGGATTTTCTCCGGCGCGGATTATATTCTCCAACGCCTCTTCTTTTTCTAAGTCTCTGTGATCCATAGTTTCTGCAAATATTACAACATGGCAAAATACAAACCATGAGAGATGGATAGTGGCAAACATAGACCTATAACCAGAAAAAGGAATCATATGCATATGAGCAATGGATTAGTGGCAAACATCATGCAAAGTTCACAAGTTATTATCACTAATACATCTCTAATAGTATCATATATATAACATCACTAATACAACTAGAACCCTAGCGAACGACGGGTATCGGCGCGGGCGCTGGACACCCAAAGAGAAGGAACCATCACAGGATCATAGCTCCAGTGAGATCCCTGAAGAACCTGCCAGGTATTGTCGGACCTGGCCTCCAACGCAACCATGTAGCGACGGACGTGCTCGTCCTCCTCCCTGACACGGTGACGTACCACCTCCGCGGGGGACTCAAGCCTCCGCACCGTCACTGGCCCAAGCGACCGCCACCAAAGAAGCTCTGGGTCGACGACGGGCTGCCTCCTCACCAAGCTGCGCGCCCCGGAAGGTAGCCCCTCCCAGTCCCAGCCCGACGGAGCCCAGTCCCGGACATGGCCCCTCTGATCAAGCAGGCCTCCTCCGCCGAGTTGATACTAGGATGCATGACAGGCATCGTCGACGTCGAGAACAAATGCTTAATTATGAAAACAAATTTAATAAACACTTAGCAAAATTAACGTGCTTCTTCATGCAATTTTCATTTAACCATACTCATCATCTATCATCATCCATCATCATCATCATCATCATCATCTAACAATCATCATCTAACAATCATCATCATCATCATAATCTATCTATCATCTAACTATCTAACTATCATGAAAAAAAAACTGAAAAAAATCATCATCTATCATCATCATCAACATCATCATCATCATCTAACAATCATCAACATCATGAAAAAAAAACAGAAAAAAAATCATCATCATCATCATCATCTAACAATCATCATCATCAAACAATCATCATCATCATCATCATCTAACAATCATCATCATCATCATCTATATATCTATCATGAAAAAAAATGCAAAGTGTGGCGGCCGGGTCTCACCGGTGGGCGGGGCGAGGCAGTGCCGGGGCGAGGCACGCGGGCGGCGTCGGGGCTCGGGCCTGGATGCGGCGTGGGCGGCGTCGGGGCTCGGGGCCGGATGAGGCGCGGGCGGCGTCGACGTCGATGAGGACGGGCAGAGGAGGTGCGCGGGCGGCGTCGGGGCTCGTGGAGGAGGCGCGGGCGGCCGGCGTCGGGGGCGGCGACGACAAGGACGGGCTCGGGGGCGGCGGCGAGCTCCGGCAGCCTTGCGGTGTCGGGGCAGGGCGTCGGCGTCGGGGGAGAATGGGAGAGAATTTGCTAAGTCGTGCTTATATACAAAGGGCTTTAGTCCCGGTTGGTGGCTCCAACCGGGACTAAAGGCCCCCCTTTAGTCCCGGTTGGAGCCACCAACCGGGACTAAAGCTCCTTTTCAGCAGTCGAAAGGGCGGCCTGTGCAGCGGTTTATAAGCCCTGCCGCGGCATCCCTGTCGAGCTCCTCTCTAAAGCAGGCCTGTCTGGGCAAAACGAACCTGTCCTGCCCTGTGGGGCCTACTTTGCCATGCGGGCCTGCGTCCTGGCCCAACTAATAGTTGGGTGTCTAGTCGTACGCAGGCCGTGTCGGCCTAGTAAGCGGGCTTTTTTTAATTTATTTATTTTCCAGTTTTTTTTGTTTTCTGCTTTATTTATTTTCTATTGTTTCTGAGTTGTTTTTTGCTTTATTAGAGTTTTTGAGTGGATCTTTTTTGCTTTAGGTCACAAAAATTCTAAACTTTCTGTTAGTGCCAGTAGTTTTCAAATTTCAATAGTTTAAATTTGAATTATTTGAAATTTGTGTGAATCAATAGTTTGTGAATTACTTTACTTTAAAAATAGATTTTTGAGTGATTCTTTTTCCTGCTGTTTAATATTAGTGTGTTTTATCATTATATTCAATTTGGTTATTTTTAGGTTATTTTAAATGGTTTTTTTTGCTTTATTAGAGTTTTTGAGTGAATCTTTTTTGCTTTAGGTCACAAAAATTCTAATCTTTCTGTTAGTGCCAGTAGTTTTCAAATTTCAATAGTTTAAATTTGAATTATTTGAAATTTGTGTGAATCACTAGTTTGTGAATTACTTTACTTTAAAAATAGATTTTTGAGTGATTCTTTTTCCTGCTGTTTAATATTAGTGTGTTTTATCATTATATTCAATTTGGTTATTTTTTGGTTATTTTAAATGGGTGTTTTTTGCTTTATTAGAGTTTTTGAGTGAATCTTTTTTGCTTTAGGTCACAAAAATTCTAAACTTTCTGTTAGTGCCAGTAGTTTTCAAATTTCAATAGTTTAAATTTGAATTATTTGAAATTTAATATTAGTGTGTTTTATCATTATATTCAATTTGGTTATTTTTAGGTTATTTTAAATGGGTGTTTTATATAATTTTAAGTTTATAAAAGCTTTTTAGTTGATTCTTTTTGCTATTGAAGAATATTATAGTTTTGTTTTAGTTGATCATAACAAAATATTTTAATTGAGCCACCAACTGGGACTAAAGGCCTTGTCCTGGCGGTGGCTAAAATTTAGTCCCACCTCGCCAAGCGAGAGGGACTCGCAGCGGTTTATAAGCCCTGAGTGCATAGACGAAGAACGATGAAGGAGAGGCGCAATGCTCACCTGCACGTTGCTCAGCTTCAGGCCTTGAGGAAATGGTGTAGACTGCACGGAGCTATCTGTAGTTTCTCAAGGCCTGAAGCTAAGCAACGTGCAGGTGAGCATTGCGCCTCTCCTTCATTTTTAATAACTTATTTTAACTCCGGACATTTTCTGTGTTCATTATGCACCATTCAAAGGCACATCATCAATGTTCAACCCTTTTCTGCCTTCATTTGCTATTTTTCATGCATTTAATGATGCCTTTTGAGCTAAATGACCCTGAAATTAAAAAGCACTACAAATGAAGTCTGAAAAGGTTGAAACTTGGCATGGTATCATAATTTCACCCACATAGCAAGTGCTAAAAAGTTGAGAGGGCTACGGCAAAAACTAGATGCACTTCGTGTACAAACTGGACAATCTCTTTCGAAGTATCAGGGTTTCGGACGAAAACTCATCTATTACAAAGGGATTTCATTTTTAATAACTTATTTTAACTCCAGACTTTTTGTGTGTTCAATATGCACCATTCAAAGGAACATCATCAATTTTCAACCCTTTTCTGACTTCATTTGCTATTTTTCATGCATTTAATGATTTGTTTTGAGCTAAATGACCCTGAAATTGAAAAGCACTACAAATGAAGTTTGAAAAGGTTGAAACTTGGCATGGTATCATAATTTCACCCACATAGCAAGTGCTAAAAAGTTGAGAGGGTTACGGCAAAAACTGGATGCACTTCGTGTACAAACTGGACAATCTCTTTCGAAGTATCAGGGTTTCGGACGAATACTCATCTATTACAAAAGGGATTTCATTTGTCTTCACTTTTTCTTCGCGTGTGTCCCTTGCTTATTGCGCCGTAACCATGGATAATCTTCATTGTTTAACAGGATGCTTGGGTCAGCCTTCACTTTGAAGGGAGGAATTTCATGAAACTTTTCATAATCTGCAGACATGTCTGTCTTGTCCTCCACTCCCACGATGTTTGTTTTCCCTGAAAGAACTATGTTGCGCTTTGGCTCATCGTATGATGTATTCGCTTCCTTATCTTTTCTTTTTGATCTCGGTTTGGTAGACATGTCCTTCACATAGAAAACCTGCGCCACATCATTGGCTAGGACGAATGGTTCGTCTGTGTACCCAAGATTGTTCAGATCCACTGTTGTCATTCCGTACTGTGGGTCTACCTGTACCCCTCCTCCTGACCGATTGACCCATTTGCACTGAAACAAAGGGACCTTAAAATCATGTCCATAGTCAAGTTCCCATATGTCCACTATGTAACCATAATATGTGTCCTTTCCCCTGTTGGTTGCTACATCAAAGCGGACACCACTGTTTTGATTGGTGCTCTTTTGATCTTGGGCGATCGTGTAAAATGTATTCCCATTTATCTCGTACCCTTGGTAAGTCAATACAGTCGAAGATGGTGTCCTGGCCAACGAGTACAGCTCATCTCCAACAATGTTGTCACCCATGAGATGTGTTTGCAACCAACTGCCGAAAGTCCTGATGTGTTCACATGTAATCTAGTCGTCACACTGCTCCGGGTGTTTGGAGCGCAGAATATTCTTGTGTTCATTGACATACGGGGTCACCAAGGTAGAATTCTGTAGAACTGTGTAGTGTGCTTGAGCCCAAGAATACCCGTCCCTACATATTATTGAATCCGCTCCTAGCGTGCCTTTTCCAGCCAGTCTCCCCTCATACCGCGATTGAGGAAGACCAATCGGCTTAAGGTCAGGAATGAAGTCAACACAAAACCCAATGACCTCCTCTGTTTGCCGGCCCATGGAGATGCTTCCTTCTGGCCTAGCACGGTTACGAACATATTTCTTTAAGACTCCCATGAACCTCTCAAAGGGAAACATATTGTGTAGAAATACAAGACCCAGAATGGCAATCTCGTCGACTAGATGAACTAGGACGTGCGTCATGATATTGAAGAAGGATGGTGGGAACACCAGCTCAAAACTGACAAGACATTGCACCAAATCATTCTTTAACCTTGGTCGGATTTCTGGATCGATTACCTTCTGAGAGATTACATTGAGGAATGCACATAGCTTCACAATGGCTAGTCGAAAGTTTTCCGGTAGAAGCCCCCTCAATGCAACCGGAAGCAGTTGCGTCATAATCACGTGGCAGTCATGAGACTTTAGGTTCTGGAACTTTTTCTCTGCCATATTTATTATTCCCTTTATATTCGACGAGAAGCCAGACGGGGCCTTCATACTGAGCAGGCATTCAAAGAAGATTTCCTTCTCTTCTTTGGTAAGAGTGTAGCTGGCAGGACCTTCATACTGCTTTGGATGCATGCCGTCTTTTTCGTGCACACGTTGCTGGTCCTCCCGTGCCTCCGGTGTATCTTTTGTCTTCCCATACACGCCCAAGAAGCCTAGCAGGTTCACGCAAAGATTCTTCGTCACGTGCATCACGTCGATTGCAGAGCGGACCTCTAGATCTTTCCAATAGGGTAGGTCCCAAAATATAGATTTCTTCTTCCACATGGGTGCGCGTCCCTCAGCGTCATTCGGAACAGATTGTCCGCCAGGACCCTTTCCATAGATTACTTGTAAATCCTTGACCATATCAAGTATGGCATCACCAGTACGGAGGGCGGGCTTCTTCCGGTGATCTGCCTCACCTTTGAAATGCTTGCCTTTCTTTCTTAAGAGATGGTTGGTCGAAAGAAATTGACGATGTCCCAGGTACACATTCTTCCTGCATTTGTCCAAATATATACTTTCGGTATCATCTAAACAGTGCATGCATGCGTGGTATCCCTTGTTTGTCTGTCCTGAAAGGTTACTAAGAGCTGGCCAATCATTGATGGTTACAAACAGCAACGCATGTAGGTCAAATTCCTCCTGTTTGTGCTCATCCCACACACGTACACCTTTTCCATTCCACAGCTGTAAAAGTTCTTCAACTAATGGCCTTAGGTACACATCAATGTCGTTGCCGGGTTGCTTAGGGCCTTGGATGAGCACTGGCATCATAATGAACTTCCGCTTCATGCACAACCAAGGAGGAAGGTTATAGATACATAGAGTCACCGGCCAGGTGCTATGATTGCTGCTCTGCTCCCCAAAAGGATTAATGCCATCTGCACTTAAACCAAACCATACGTTCCTTGCGTCACCTGCAAAGTCCCCCCACCTTCTCTCGATTTTTCTCCACTGCGACCCGTCAGCGGGTGCTCTCAACTTCCCGTCTTTCTTACGGTCTTCCTTGTGCCATCGCATCAACTTGGCATGCTCTTTGTTTCTGAACAGACGTTTCAGCCGTGGTATTATAGGAGCATACCACATCACCTTGGCAGGAACCCTCTTCCTGGGGCGCTCGCCCTCAACATCACCAGGGTCATCTCGTCTGATCTTATACCGCAATGCATCGCATACCGGGCATTCGTTCAAATCCTCGTACTCACCGCGGTAGAGGATGCAGTCATTAGGGCATGCATGTATCTTCTGCACCTCCAATCCTAGAGGGCAGAGAACCTTCTTTGCTTCGTACATACTGTCGGGCAATTCGTTATCCTTTGGAAGCTTCTTCTTCATTATTTTCAGTAGCGTTCCAAATCCCTTGTCAGATACACCATTGTCTGCCTTCCATTGCAGCAATTCCAGTGTGGTACCGAGCTTTGTGTTGTCATCTTCGCAATTTGGGTACAACCGTTTTTTATGATCCTCTAACATGCGCTCAAACTTCAACTTCTCCCTTTCACTTTCGCATCCTCTCTGTGCATCAACAATGACCCGACGAAGATCATCATCGGGTACATCGTCTGGTGCCTCTTGATCTTCAGCTTCCCCCGTTGCAGTATCACCGTATTCAGGGGGATAGTTGTCATCATCCTCTTCTTCTTCGTTGTCTTCCATCATAACCCCTCTTTCTCCGTGCTTGGTCCAAACATTATAGTGTGGCATGAAACCCTTCTCAATCAGGTGGATGTGAAGGGTTCTCGAGTCAGAGTGAGACTTCGTATTCCCACAGACAGTACATGGACAATACATAAAACCATTCTGCTTGTTTGCCTCAGCCACTTCGAGAAAATTATGCATGCCATCAATGTACTCAGAGGTGCGTCGGTCACCGTACATCCATTGCTGGTTCATTTGCGTGCATTATATAATTAAGTGTATCAAAAACCATTACAGAACATCATGAATAGAGAAGTGACCAAATTAATACAAGTTCATCATCACATTAAAACCAAAATACAGTAGTGATCAAATGTTATTACTGAAAAAATAAATACATAAAGTTCATACATATATAGTTCTCATAGAACAACATATAGCTCTCTAGAGCATCTAATTAAAACATACATTGAAACTATGAAAAACATTTAAATGCAACAACAAATGCGATCATAATCGCAACTAAGGTAACAATTGATCCAACGGCATAATGATACCAAGCCTCATTATGAATGGCATATTTTCTAATCTTTCTAATCTTCAAGCGCATTACATCCATCTTGATCTTGTGATCATCGACGACATCGGCAACATGCAACTCCAATTCCATCTTCTCCTCAATTCTTTTCAATTTTTTCTTCAAGTAATTGTTTTCTTTTTCAACTAAATTTAACCTCTCGACAAGAGGGTCGGTTGGAATTTCCGGTTCACATACCTCCTAGATAAAAACATCTATGTCACGTTGGTCGGCATAATTGTCATAAACACTAAATGAAACAAATAGTAATAAAAGATAATATACCACATCCGAATCATAGACAGGACGAGGGCCGACGGGGGCGGATACCAAAGTAATGGCACTATATAATAACAAACAATAATAAAAGTAAGAAAATTATACAAGTATCTATCTAAATCATACAAGTAAGAATTTTTTTCTTTTAAAAAGAAGATAAGAACAAGAGGCTCACCACGGTGGTGCCGGAGACGAGATCGGCGCGGGCGATCGACGGCGGTGAGGACGGGGACGGGGACGGCACCCTACACATGTGCAGACTCTAAGAAGTTAATTTCAGCTCAAATTGTGCATCTAAATCAAAAGAACTCCCACATACACTCCTCCACTAAAACCCACAAACCACTCTACTTCTACAGCATTTGAAATAAGCTAAACTAGCAGTGAGAGATGAAACAATGAAGTTGCTAACCTTTTAGAACACTTGTGTAGTTGGTGCACCGCCAAACCTAGACAAATCTTGGGGAAAATGGAGCTTCGAGGTCGAGCTTGGAGAGGACAAAGCTTAAGTGTGGCTCGGGCATTTCATCAAACACCTCATGTGCATAGGAGGTGAGAACAGAGCAGCACAAAGCTCCCACCCTTCGACGGCCAAAAAACAGAGGGGATGGGGGGGGGGCTGGATATATATAGGCAAAACTTTAATCCCGGTTCGTGGCTAGAACCGGGACTAAAGGCCAACCTTTAGTCCTGGTTCCAGCCACCAACCGGGACTAAAGGGGATGCGCCAGGAGCGAGGCCCTTTAGTCCCGGTTCGTGTCTGGAACAGGGACTAAAGGTCCCTTTTGAACCGGGACTGATGCCTGCCGAGCCCTGACCGGCGCCCTAGCCGCTCGAACCGGGACTAATGCTCACATTAGTCCCGGTTCGTAATGCAACCGGGACTATTGTGTAGATCGGGCTGGGATCAAAGCTCTGTTTTCTAGTAGTAGGACTTCGGTCGAACTTGTAGCTGGAGCACGTAGGCAAAACTCATGCAAACCTCTCAGGTGCGCAAACGAGATATTGTTGTTAGACAATAGTATACCTATGATAATCAAGGAAGCAATGATGGGCTCTGACTCCGGAATTGGCTAAATGCCAAAATGATCCGAGATAATATCCATATAAATGTTTCAAGATTAGATCTTGATAAACCCTACGGAAGACTTAGAGTCTAACGAATATTAATGGAACTAAAAACGGATGCGGATAAAAGTATTTTATCCATAAAGCTTGACTTGTTGCAATAACAAATTCAAGGAGTTGACTACGATGAGATTGTCTCACCGTAGCGATGCTTAAAGTCGGTTCGGGTTATACTAGCAATTAATACATATTTCAATCATGAGATATGATAAATGGATGCCAAAAGGATTTCCATGAGATGGAAATACAACTAGGACTTGTATATGATACACTCCAAAGTGTTTTGTCGATCCAGATGATGCTAGTGGGTGTGCAAACTTCAGAGTTCCAGCAATGGACAGAAGAGAGCACGGTGGAGTTGGAATCTTTGTTTTGATTAAATAGTAAAAGAGTTTGATTTCATCAAGGATAGCGAAGATGCTTGTGTTTACAAGAAAGTAAGTGGGAGCATAATAATATTTCTAAAAACTTTGTGTGCATGACACATTGTTGATTGGAAATAATATACATTTCTTGACATGAATTAGCACTTCATTGAAAAATAGTTTTTCGATGAAGTGCTTGGGCTAGGAAGCCTCGGTATTAGCCATAATTATCTATGGAGATAGAATTGCCTAAATAGGGCTAAGCCAAAATACATATTAACAAGATGCTAAAATGGTTTAGTATGAGAACGCCAAGAAGTGTTTCTTACCGAAGTCACATGGAAAGAGTTTTAGCAAGACTCAGTGTCCTAACACACTGATGAGCAAAGTAGATGACTGAGATTCCACACACTTCTGTGTTTAGATTAATCATGTATTACATGGTATGTAAAACAACCAGATATGTCTAGTACTCCAAATTAGTTGCGAGTAAGTTACCAAAGTGATCAAGGTATTGATCATAGGACAACAGTGAAAAATGTCCTTATGTACTGGTGACATGTTTTCTCGCAAGCGGAGATTATGAAGAGTCCGTTGTATGCAGTTACATCGATACAGGCTCGTTGTAAGTAATTACATCGATGCAGTCTTCATCCGTACTCCAAGCGATTTGCGATTTAAATTAAGAGTTTTGTGTAATACATGAAATAGTTGCATAGTAAGTTGGAATTGTTCCAAACCGGTTATTGTGGCGAATTCTATAACAAATGGCTAAGTATGTTGTCACTTTAGAAGCGACAAAGAGGGTGTTGAATCATATAGTTCATTTATGAACTTGGTATGGTTTCAAGATGGCTTTGGTCAATGGAGCGCTATAGTACATAG
The DNA here is from genome assembly GCA_039707655.1 of Elymus sibiricus. Lineage (NCBI taxonomy): Eukaryota > Viridiplantae > Streptophyta > Magnoliopsida > Poales > Poaceae > Elymus > Elymus sibiricus. Next base: position 515,758,907 of record CM077672.1, on the reverse strand, counting down.
TGGCTCCATAGCTCAGTCTGAGGAATCAATGTTCGACCAGTGACTCAATCATATACAAAGCCAAGACCACACAAAATTATGAATTTTGTGAAAGCGTGAAAATGCGAGGATATGCAAAGATACACACAGACCTGAAGCTGTCAGATCCATTGGACGAAGACTATACCATGAGCGAAGCATATTTTACACCGGTATGCCATTGGTGTAAAGTGCATTAGCATTGACTAGATTATTGACTCTAGTGCAAGTGGGAGTCTGTAGGAAATATGCCCTAGAGGCAATAATAAATGTTATTATTTATTTCCTTGTTCGTAATTATGTTTATATTTCGTGCTATAACTGCTATGGTTCTCGAGTCTACAATACCAATGAGGCTCGGAGAAAGACTCATACGCACATGTAGAATAATAAACGGATAAATATATTCCTAGTCTCGCCTCATGATGGTTCTGTTTTTCTGATCATGGTCATGACTATGCTAGCAATTTTGAGGGCACAATGTTAGAAGAACACTTGTGTTGAATTGACCAAACTGATGTTATGCTATGAGATACATTCATCACAAGTTAATGGATTATAACACAAAGGAAGGTAAGTGTTTGCATAATTCCTTAGACCATGAGAGTATCGAGTTCCTTCGTACTTGCTTTGTGAACTTTGGGGTTTGTTAAACATCATCTGCAACAGGGTGACTATTACGGCGGCTTACGGGCTCACGGAAAAGTATGACAAGGAACTAGGTAGCTCAAGATTGGGATTTGCTCCTCCGACGATGGAGAGATATTCTTGGGGCCCTCTCAGTGTTACGGTATCCATCATCGTCGGGCCAGACACAGTGTGATTTGATCATAGGTATGCCGGAACACGGGAAAGAGAAAAGAGAACAAAACTGGTAACGAGGTAACTAGTATAGTGAACAAGTTGTTGATTCATGGGGATGCCGATAAATCTCACCTCGGGTTTTGTAACATATCATGAAGCAACAGGAACAACATACGGTAACTAAAGTTTCACTCGAATATTCATTCGTGTGGATATAGGGATCAGTATGGATGTCCACGGTTCCGCTATTGATCATTGATCGGAAAGAGTCCCAGTCATGTCTATACTTCACCGAACCTACAGGGTCACACACTTAAGGGTCATCTATCTGTTCATTACCAGGTTAGGAGTCAAAGAGAAAGTCACCGAAAAATTTCGGAGACACTGGAATAGTTCCAGAGAGAAATTCGACGAAAAAGTTTCGGAGACAACAGAAAATTTTCAGAGAGAAAACCGGAAGTGTTTCGGAGAAAAAAATCATCCTACCGGAAATGTTTCGTAAAGCGTCCAGAATTATTTTAGGGGGTACCGGAAATGTTCTGGACCTTCGGGAATTTTTTCGGATAAAACCGTCGCGGAAAAATATCTCATGAATAGTGGGATGAATAGTGGCAACACTATTAGGGGAAAATATCTCATGAATGGTGGGATGAATAGTAGAAACACTATTAAGGGAAAATATCTCATGAATAGTGGGAAAATATCTGGGGGCTTTTTGGTATTTTCTAGCAAGCCTCTACCCCTTGCTTCCCTTATAAATAGAGGTGGAGAGGGCTCTCCATTTCCATCCAAGTTCTCTCTTGAGTTCTCATACAATGGCATGCAATGATCCGCCCTTCTCTCTCTCCCTCCACGAAATAGTTTCGTAGTGCCGAAAGGCTGCTAGGTTTCCGGCAGCGCCTAGTCCTGGACAGCGAAGCCCTGTCGGATAGCTGACACCGTATGTGTGCAACCCGGTAGAGAGATTGTAGTTTTGATCTTCTGTTTGAGTGCCTGCCCGAAGGGCTGTCCGAGGGACCACCCGAAAGGCTGTGCGATGGAGAACATCCTCGCGGTTGGGAGGTTGTAGAATCCTAGCCGCGGGGATCGGCACCGCCGATCTTCACCAACTCTCCTTTCGCTGCTACTACGAGTTGGTAATGATCAGATCAAAAGCTTGTATGCATCTTCATAGTGATCCTGGGCGCGCTCGTAGTTCAGAATTTTTTTTTCTGCTGCGTTCCCTACAAAATCAAGCCTCTTTACCTCAATGCTTGGTCTGAGATATGCAAAGCCAAAAAAGAAGGAGGCTTAGGGATTCGTAATCTTGAAGTAGTTAATAAATCTTTGTTGGTGGTTAATGCAGCCTGGAAAATCATCACCACTCAAGACAGTACCATCTCTACAATCCTAAAATCCAAGTATTTTCCTAATACTTCTTTTTGGAGGGCTCCTACTAATGTTCCTAAATCTGCTTTTTGTACTTCTATTCTCAAGGTAAGAGAACCACTTATCAATGCTATTTCTGTTCAAATTCTAGAGGCAACTCTTGCATTTGGTCAACTCCCTGGTGCCCCTTTTGGAAGAACATTCATGATATTCTTATCATCCAGGATTCGAGTTATACTTATCCCTCTACTATTTCAAATCTTTGGATTCCTAATACTAGATCTTGGAATGTTCAGCTGCTTAGTAATCTATTTGGTGATGCCAACGTGAATATTATTTCTCGAATTCCAGTAGGGGTTGAAACAAATGATGATATGTTAATTTGGAAATTCACCCCTTCTGGAATTTGTACCTCTAAAAGTGCTTATCAAATCTTTAGCCCATCATTCTATGGTTTTAATGCTGATCATAATGTAACCCCTTCTTCCAGCCTTACAGATCAAGCCAAGAATATTATTAGGGCCATTTGGCTATGTAAAGAAATGCCACCTCGTGTGCAAGTTTTTGGCTGCAGACTTTTGAGAAAAGCTATCCCTACAGGTTGCAGCGCGGCTGCGAGATGAACTCACATAGACCACAGATGTTGCAGGTGTGGGATGAATGAAACTGACTTTCACTTGTTTTTTCTTGTCACTTTGTGCATGCAGTGTGGTTTGATTCTCCTCTAGGTCTGCATGTTGATGGCCTCATTCAACTGGGTATCCAGGAGGTGGAAGATGCAATCAATCACATGTTGATAACTTATAAAACTAACCACTCTGTTGGCATAATTTTCAATATTCTTTGGTCCATTTGGAAAGCAAGAAATAACCTGCTTTTCGACAGGAAACAATGCGCTCCATTGCAAGTTCTTTATGGAGCGAAGGCCCTTCTTAATGCCGAAGATGTACCTCAAACGCGAACAGAAGATACAAGAAATTCTACTCGAACTAGTCAAGCTATAAACATTACTTCTACCACCACCTCTTCTCTTGACAGATGTAGGATTACTAAAGGACCTAATATTTTTACAGATGCATCTTGGAAGGACACACTTGCTATATCCAACTCCTTCTCAGGTTTAAAGAGTAAAGCGGGCCTTGGAGTATTCATGCAATGGCGCAACGATGACAACAAGCGTGCCATCTTCATTAAGGCGACCTCCATGGCAGAGTCTCCCTTATAGGCTGAGGCACAAGCGTTGGAGTTGGCTGTGCAGGTTGCACAAGCATTGGAAATACAGGAGCCAAATTTCTTAACAGATAGTCAAGTCCTTGAAGAGGCGGCAGCAAAAAGAAACCCAGTTAAGTTCCCAGGGCATTCGAATATAAGATCTCATCTTCACCAGTTTGTTCATTTCACTCATGGAATTGATGCAAGAATCTTCAAGATTAAGAGAGAGAACAACAGGATTGCTCACAAGCAGGCTCATGATGCTTATAATCTCTTTGATGTGGGTACATGATTGTTTAGGTCTATGACATAATTCATCTAATTGCCCTGTAAAAGCTGCTCTCAGCTCTCTTAACGTGCATTCTTCCACATTGATGTTAATGACCTGTCTTTGAAGTTGGAATAAAAGTTTTAAATTGTCAAAAAAACACACAAAGATCCACCACTCCATAAGAGCAGACAATCCCCATCCTCCTATACGTTGCCCATGGGGTGAACCTTAGGGCACGTTTGTAGCCTGCACCACTTTTGCCTCCTTGTATTTGTGGCTGAGTTTAGCTTGGCTGATGCACTACATGGTGTTTAGTTTTATATATAGATTGGCTTCTATATAGTAACATTGTACCTTATGTGGTGAGCTTAAAATCTACCACCCTAACTAATGCTTTCATTGTATGTTACATACAATCACATCGATCACAGGATAAAACAACACCACAATGATGACGAACTGGACGAAGATTACGAAGTTCTTCACCCCCACACAACCCAATCTGACCTACACCCTTGCCTGCTTCAACAACGGTCTTCTGTTTCAAGACAAACTTCGAGTAATCATCCTCTGCCTCCTGCCTGTTCTTAAAACCTTTGTAGCAGCTGTCTTTTGTAAACGTGCACTTGTTCATGACATGTGTGCCATGAACTGTAGACTCCTAGAAACCTTCCTGAGTACACCACATACCACTTCATCTAGCATGAGAGAAGAGCAAAAATTAAACCAGCAGGCAAAGCAAATAGAACATATGCAACAGAAGCAACTTAGACATGCATGATCATATAACCAAAAGGCAACACAAGCTTGTCCTAATTACTATGGTCTCATCTTACCACCACATCCAAAAGAGGGTGTAATCCTACCACCGCAAGTTCACCATCACCATGAGGGGTTAGTATACTAGATGACCCGTTGATGTAGGATTGTAAGTAGGTCTAGAGGGGGGTGATTAGACTACTTGCCAATTTAAAAACTATCGTTTTCCCAATTTTAGTTCTTGGAAGATTTTAGCAATTCTAAACAAGTCTACAAACACTCTACACATGCAAGTCTAAACATAGGCAGCAGAAAGTAAAGACATTGCAAGTGATAGTAAATAGAGGAAAGGGTTGGAGATATGCAAATGCTATGGTGACTCAGAAGATTTTGACTCATGGTTTCGATAGGTGGTGCTATCGTACATCCATGTTGATGGCGGCTTCAATCACAAAGATAACGGTTGCGGATTCCATGGAGGAATCGAGTCCACGAAGGACTCCACCCACTTTTAAGAATTGTGTAATTGTGTCACCCTTCGAAATAGTGGGATCAATAATATCTAAAGTAGACCTCTTCAAACCCACTTTCAATGATAATTTCATTCATACTCTAAAAGATATAAGTGAAGTTCATAGAGCATTCTACAAATAGCATAAATATTGAGGGACTAGTATCCAAACTCAACAGATATAAGTGAAGCAAACGGAGCCTTCTTTAAATAGCCAAACTCAAAAGATTTAAGTGAAGCGAAAATAGAATTCTATAAAGCCATACTCAAGAGATATAAGTGAAGTGCATGGAGCATTCTATAAATCAACCAAGGACCATAAAAAAATCATCCCCAATCAGCATGGTGTACATTTATTGAAAAGAAAAAGAAAAATGACGCTCCAAGAATTTGCACATATCATGTGAACAAATAAAAACATAGGCTCAACCGAGACATACCGATAGTTGTTGAAAAAGATGAAGGGGATGCCGGGGCATCCCCAAGCTTGGAGCTTGAGACATCTTCAAATAATTTCTTGGGGATACCTCGGGCATCCCCAAGCTTGAGATCTTGCGTCTCTCCAACTTTCTCTCATATCGCTATCTCCCCTGAGTCTTAAAAACTCCATCCACACAAAACTTAACATAACTTATTAGAGGGGTTAGTATACATAAAAATAAATCACCTATCATGTACTGCCAAGACAAGATGCATAATTATTTTAAAATATTAGTTACCGTATACTATCATTTGCACAATTTATATCCCCCAATATAAGCCATGAATATTCAAGTATAAGCAGATAGCAAAACTATAACAGCAATCTGTCTAAACAGAACAGTCTGTAGCAATCGATTTTAAACGTATACTTCTGTAACTCCAAAAATTCTGAAAAATTAGGACGTACTAAATAATTTGTATGAAAATACTGTGTAAACATTTCAGAAATTTAGCATGTTCCAGGAAAAGATGAAAATTCAAATACTACAGCAAAAGTTTCTGTTTCTGCACAGCACACATCAAACATGCAATTTAAACATCCTAAAGGCAAACCTTGGCACTTTATTTTTATGGTACAGTGGTTTATACATGGGGATATTTATTTTTATGAGAAACTTCCATGAAAAGTTTTACATTATTTCCATGAGCATGAACACAGGTGTTCAAGGTCGACCCTCAGTTCTTCAACACATAACTTTCCAATCACTTCTCTTTTTTGAAAAACTTTTAGATTCCCCACTTTATTTTTTTTTGAAAAATTTATTAGCACACAAAAAGAAGAAATTATAATAGCACACAAAAATAAGGAAAAGACTCTCTAAAACTTCCGGGTTGTCTCCCAGGCAACGCTTTCTTTAAATCCATTAAGCTAGGCATAAAGGTGCAAGTAATTTTTTTTATTTTGCAAATTTTTTATTTATTTTTTCGTTAATGTTGACTATATTTAGTGATAAAAGCAAACAAGTATACACGAGAATATTCACCTTACGCTATTGCTCCCCGGTAACGGCGCCAGAAAAGAGCTTGATAATCCCCAAGGGCAAGGAATTGTCGTAGCACTTTCCAATGATAGAGCTGGTAAGTATGGAGTGTCGAACCCACAAGGAGCTAAAGGTAGATATGTATTCTCTCAGGTCCTATCTGCCACTGATACAACCCTACGTACACCGAATGTTTGCTTTATCTAAGAAATAAAACTAGAACAAATTTATGAGTGTGAGAGGATAGCTTTGCAAGATAACGAAGAACGTAAACATAAAAGATAGGTGCTGACTAAATAAAAATACAATATATTACAATGTAATACAAATAGTGAGTGTGGAAAAATGATGGTATGGTGTGCGGAATTGTCCCTAGGCAATCAGCTAAGTTACTAAACCGATCATCATCGTTGCATATTTATATGTGGGAGAGGCCGCTGTTAGCATAATATCCCTTACTTGGAACTTTATGCACTAATGATTGGAACTATTAGCAAGCATCCGCAACTACTAACAAGTTCATTAAGGTAAACCCAACCATAGCATTAAGATATATTGGTCCCCCTTCAATCCCATATGCATCAATTTCTACACTCAGTCTCGGAAATATCTGTCACTCCGGCCGGCCTATGCATAGTCCTATCAACATACTACTATCCCTAAGATGTGATCCACGTGTGTGCTCATATGGTGGGCACCAAAGGACAGCAACATAATAATCATGCAACTCAAACCAATCATAGCAATTCACCAATTAACCCATAGAATAACAATAATCTACTCAAACACAATAGCGACGACACAAATCATTGGATAATAATTCATAGCACCAAAACACCATGTTCAAGTAGGGGACTACAACGGGTTGCGAGAGAGTGGACCGCTGAAAAGAGGTGAGGAAGGTGATGAAGATGTTGGTGAAGACGACGATGTTGATAAAGACGATCGCCGCGAAGATGGTTCCCCCAGTGGCACTCCGGCACCACCGGGAGAGAGGGAGAGAGAGGCTCCCCCTCCGGCTTCTTCCTCCATGGCCTCCCCCCTAGATGGGGAGAGGTTCTCCCCTCTGCTCCTTAGCCACCATGGCTCCCAGAGGGGCGGAAGCCCCTCCGAGATTGGATCTCTTCTCTCCGTCTCTCTGTTTTTCGCTTCTGTTTTCTGGCCTCGCACCGTTTCTTAAATAGCCAGAGATTCGTAACTCCGATCGGGCTGAAATTTGAACACGATTTTTATCCATAAATTAGCTTTCTTGCGCCGGAAGGAGAGCTCCAACCAAATTAAGGGCTAGCCACATGGGCCCAGGGGGTGGCCGTGCCACCTGGCCGTGTGGGGCCCTCGGGCACCGTCTTGCGTTGATTCCTTCGCCCAAAAATCACATATATTCCATAAAAATCATATTAAATTGCCAGGGTATTTTGACCTTCTTAGATATTGATTTACTGCGAAACCAAAAACATGCAGAAAACAGGAATTGGCACTGGGCACTTGATTAATAAGTTAGTCCATAAAAATAATATAAAAGTGCACCAAAACCATATATAATTGATGTAAATATAGCATGAATACTTCATAAATTATAGATACGTTGGAGACATATCAACATCCCCAAGGTTAATCCCTGCTCGTCCTCGAGTAGGTAGATGTTAATAGAAATAATTTATGAAGTGTTAATGCTATAATAGAACAAACCTTTGATCACATAGGCAATGCTAATTCTAACAAGTAGCATCATTCCATTAAGTTCAACATATCATAAAGTAGTAGTGAAGTATCTCGCAATCTTTAAAGACTATATTTCAAGCAATCAATGAAGTAAAGATGACGACTAGGTACCCCAATTTGAAAATAACCATCATACTTATGCAATGCTCAACAAATTATAGATACGTTGGAGACGTATCAGCTTCCGGTTTACTTCTGCTGCCCCACCCTCCCATTCCTTGTCCACCCACCACACATCACAACATATACCCCTAAAGATCACATAATGTAGATCAAAACATTGATATTTGCAATACCTCAAGTTGGCAACCCAAAAATCTCCTCCCATGTTGCTTCCTTCACTGCACACACACCGAGCAGGTTTAATGAGATGCCCACACCTCTCAGCTCTCTTCTCCTCGGTGTTGTCGTAGTCCTGGTCGAACTCATATTGGTGAAAGCCATCGTCAAAATCTGGCAACGGATCTTTGCTCCCCTCCTAACGATCAAGAACGCAAACTTTAGCCCCCAAAACCGAACCAACTGGAGAAAAATGTGACAAAATGTTGAGCCTTAACTTGCACATTGCGGGCATAGTAAACAACCGATGTCACCTTCCAGGCGTCGTCGATGACGATGTTCATTCTCATCTTCCAACCGCTAACCACTGTGTGCACGCCAGATAGATGGAGATGACCGGCATGCGGGTTGCGCTCTATCCCCCGCCATTGTGACCAAGTCACCGTCGCGCACCGGATTCAAGCTCGCCGCAAATTTGGGGACTTCTGTCTAGCCAGGGATTTGGATTTTAAGAGAGCAATGAAAACACAATGGATATAAACTTCCAGGGTTTTTTTAGCAAGATTGCCACCGCCCCTGCCTCCCTCACGTGCACGGCGCGTGACCCTGCGTCCGAGTCAGCACGCTGATGTGGCACGTTTTTACCCCGCGTGGGGGGGGGGGGGGGGGGGGGGGTGTTGAGGTTTCGGACTAAAGTGATTCAAATCTTCAAGTTGTGTGCACCGATTTGACGAGGTTCAAGGCGACTGGTAGTGGATGGCATCTTGCAAATAAAGTAAACCTTTGCGGGAAATGACCATGCTCGATTCTGATGTCCTGAAGACATTAGGTTTTCTTGATCCAAAGTAAAGAAAAAGCATATGGCCCTTGGAATCTTAGTTTACAAATTCTTCCATGTTATCTCTTGTCGTCGTACGTCAAAGCGTTGATGGATGTGCTGTCACACACGTGAATCCTGGATTATTCTTCGGGTATACCGCCGGCATGTTGAACTGACAACGTTCACGTGCTGTCCTGGTTCGTGCATGAATCAATGTGATTAGAGGCACAGTTAATGTTATGTTGTGAGCCAAGTTCAACTATAAAGATAAATGCTAATTTCTGACGAGCGGAGCGGAGTTCCGGCCCATCGTCCGGAGGTTTGGGCCGGAGCAGAGCGAAGTCAGGGACGCCTCGGGGGGGGGGGGGGGGGGGGGGGTGCGGGGTTTGGGGTGGGGGGGGGTGGGGTTCGCCCCCCGCGGTACGGATCAGTATTGACCTAGGTCACCTCTACTATATATTCATTGTAAGCCGCCGCACGGAAAAAGTTGATCAACTGTAAATCCCCGGCGTTTGTAACCTCCCCCGATATAGTGAAGATTTGCTGGCTGGCGCCCGTGGTTTTTCCCCTTCATGTTGGAGAGGTTTTTCACGTTAAAATCTCGTGTCTCCTTGTGTTGATTTCGTTCTTCGTCGTTTGATTTGCCTGTCGTATCTCTAACAGTTAAAACCTTGAGGCATGACAACTAGTCCTATAGATAAACTCATTCACCTGATCGATGAATTTCTTAACATATAGGTACGATAACCAAGATTTGTCGATACGCGTGATAGCATAGGAGTACATGAAAAAAGGCAGTACTCTTACGTTGTTTCTTACAATATAAGAGCAACTTGTTAACCTGAAAAAAAGAGCAACTTGTTGTTCGTGATGCCTTGAGAAAACCATGGACCGGGACTAGTACTAATGACCTAGCGCACACAAAAATTAGCTCGATGGATTCCTCAATAAAAAAAACTTGATTGACACCGGGCCCTTAATGTATAAGGTACTACCTTTGTTCCTAAATGTAAGACGTTTTTGAATGTCTTACGTTTAGGAACAGAGGGTGTAACATTTACGTTGCTATGTTAGGTTAGCTAGCTTTTGAATACTAACCTGAATTGAATATGAAACGCCCCAAATGATACATGTTATATAGCTTATTCTAACTAAACATTTACAATAGGTCGTTCATACCGAAACAGGCTTTCGCCCCGCTTTATAAATAAAGCAACACCCGAAGAACTACATGGCCGAACAATACAAGATGGTGAGGTAGCCCTCTTGCAAAGCCGATCCTGAGATATCCGGCACACGCAGAACGCACGCGACTACGCTACCAGCACGAGCACCGGAAGAAGTAAACACCCCCAGGCTACGACCTAGCACGCCTAAGCTCCACGACAACGCCCCCAAGAGGGAGAACGGCGCAGAGCGTTGCTACTGCCGAGTCGACACCGGACAAAGGTCTTCACCCGGAGCCCTGACACGGAGAGAAGAACCACAACGGCATCTTCAAGAAGAGCGTGGCACCCACGGGTGTCGTCGGCGGCGGCGCCAAGGCACGGAGCTTTCGCTCGGCAACTCACCCGTGCCACAACGAAGCCGCCAGGGGAATGGCGACGATGTCAGATCTCCAGATTCGGGTCAGGACGCCGCCCCTCCGAGAGAGACGGCACGTCCGAGCTACCCGCCGCAATGCATCCCATTGCCCACACAACTCGGGAGGAGAGCCACCACCACCGCAATGTTGCCCGCCGAACAGATCCGGGGCCGCCGCCCCGGCATCCCTGTCGCGAGATATCGTACGCCGCTCACATCACAACGCACTCAACCACGGTAGGAAGAGCGATGGCACTCCATCTCCTAGACCGGCATCAGTCCCCGACTCTGGGTAGGCGCCTCCACTGTAGGAGGCACCCACACCTGCGTCCCCAGCAAATGCCCGGTGGACTGGGGGGGACACGACTCCGAGACTGCCGATGGCCGCCGGCGAGCCAGCCCCGAGCCCTTGGCCTGGCAAGCTCACACGACGCCATGTCCGTGGTCACCAGTGCCGATCCGCGCACCGACGCAAGGCTAACACAACCACCACCACCGAGCACCTTACCCGCGTGGGGAGCACAAGCACCACCCGTGAGCATATCCCGGGCCAAGCCCGACCTCACCTACCCGAAGCACAATCTCCGACCCACCCCGGGCCCCGATCTGGCCCGCCCGAGCGCGAACCCAAGATCTGAACCATCCCATCGGTACAAACCCTGGAGAAGGAAGCCGCCACCACCACCCCGCTCCGTCTGCAGAACTACAGCCGTCGCGCTGCCGCAGCTCACCCAGGCGCGCACCGCCACCCTGCCCAAGTGAGGCCCAGATGCCCAAGCAAGGCAGAGCCCCACCAATGCGAACAGCCACTGCCGCCAAGGGGCGGAGCAGCAGCCGCCGTCCAAAGCCACCGTGGCCCGCGCCGCCTGCCGCCAGAGGCCGCCGCAACCAGGCACGCCCGTCTCCCATGCAGCCAGCGGACCAGCAGCAGGCCAACTGACGAGGAGAGGCCGCCAGAACCGCCCGAAGCCACCAGAATTCGGATCTGGACACCGGCCGCCGCCACGGGACGTAGCCGCCACACATCGAGCAGTCGCCCCACCGCCGCCGCGCAGCCACTGCCACCACGCCGCCGCCATGAGCCACCGCCACCGCGCCGCCGGGCCCCACGTCCGCCCGACGCCTCTGCCCAGGGCGGTTGCCCCGCACCCACCGCCACCGAGGGGAGAGGGGAGAAGGTGCCCCGCCTCGAGCCACCGCGAGGGGCTTTGCCCTGGCGGCGCCGGCCGGCGCCGGCGGCGGGGGAAGGCGGGGAGGGGCGCTGGAGGGCGGATCTGGCGCCGCCGCCCGGGTCGCCCGCGGGGGGACGACTCTGGGTCTACGGATCGTTTCAAGTTCACAATAGGTCGTTCATATGTTGTACCTTGTACATTTTTCGATAAAGGAAATATATTAATATCAAGAAGATATCAATTACACCCGGCTTCTGCATCAATACGATTTCAAGAGCTACTTAAGATATCGAGAATGCACACAAGCAAATTATTACAAAAGAAGAAGAAAACCAAGATAACGGTTGCAAGAACAACACCACCAACCATCTATGAGGGCAACCTCAGGTAACATGATAGGGGCCCAACAAGGATGCCTCTAGAAAGGGAACGACACACGCAAGTTGCTGCCACATGACCCTTGTAGATCATATATGCACGCACATCAGAAATAGAAACAAAATGTAAAACAATGTTCCACGTCTTTCTCCAGGCATAATTGGCTCTGTATTACCTAATAATGTTTCGAGGAATACACACCAACAGGCAAAGATAAAACATAGCAAGCCAAGTTACGTGCTTATGTGTTCGAAGCCTTGATCAGTTGTTCTCGTGAGCAAAGAGCACTCCATGGAAGGACCCCGCTCGTTCTCAAGTCTGCAGTTCAGTGTGACCATAAGATCCTCTCCCACTGGCTCTTAACAAAAAAAAAAAGTCACTGGCAATAACAAACTGGACTTAAGAATCATACTCTTGTGTTTTTTTTTTAACAGCTAGGTCTGTTGGGCCTTTCGTCTAAAAAGAATATAGTACTTACTTTACATGTTCTTGGCTTTATGTTGCATGCCCTTGGCTTTATGTAAAAGAGTGGTTAGATCTGGATCTAGCTGTCCCAACCAATGGACAATACGGAATGACTTGATCGACACCATGACGAAGCACAAAATAAATGCATCTGGAGGTATATACGTTTCAAGGGAGGAGACCTGAAAAATGCATTCAGAGGTATGTTTCTTGTAACTTTTCTGAGACCGACCATCATACACGTGTTACTACTTAATTGTAGGATGTTGTAGTTGTTACAGTGTCCCCGTCTTTTATTGCAGAAATGATACAATGCTGGTAGCCTAACTCCTTATCTTCCATTTTATGTGGTTTTGCATAGAAAGCCCGGGCTTTGTTCTAATCTTTGTATAATATAGGGCACTACAAGTAGCTTGATGACATCTAGGGAAGTAAAGAGATCGATCCAGCAACTTGGAATCTTTGCAGGAAATGACCATGCTCCATCTTGTTGCCCTGCAAACACTATCTAATCCTGATTCAAACTAACGCATATGGTTCTTGGATTCTTAATTTATAAGTTCTTCGATGTTATCTCTTCTCCTCGTCAGCGCGGCAAGGTGGTTGTGCGTAGCTGACTGGGGTCGAGCGGTTGGAGGCTCCCTGCCGGTGTGCCGACGGCGGCTTTCGTCTTCACGGCAAGGCTCCGTGCGGTTCCAGCCAGCTGCGAGATCGGGGTGACGTGACTTCCGGTGAAAACCGCACCGACTGCGGTCATGGCGGACAATGGCGGCGTCTGTGACGTCGTTCCCTTCTTGAGGCATCATTGTTGCAGGTTGCGGTGCCACGCTCGGGATGCTCCGGGGGAAACCCTAGATCTAGGTCTCCTGGATCGGACGATGACAACATCTTCGGTGCCTCTTTCCCTCCTGGGGGCATCGTTTTGGGGCATCAGCTGGCTGGAGGAGATGAGTGGAGGAGCGGTGTTTCATCTATAGCAAGGCGGACGGCGGGTCTCGGCGGTGTGGCGCAGCGGAGTTTCGGCGACGGGTGCGTGTGGATGGACGCGTGCAGGAGGGTGGCACTGTCTGGCGCCGTGGTGGCGTCGACGACAGGCCTGGCAAGGTCGATGCGTTAGTACCTTTTCTGAAGATGGATTGGTGGAAGACAGCGGCGACGGCATATGAGTGCGTCGGACCGGTTTGTGCCCCAGACCCGGTATGTGGCTTGGTTGGGGCCTCCGGCTTTAGATGTTAGGCTTATGTGAGAGGTCTGGGTATTCGGCTCAGACTTTCTGCACCCCTTCATCAAGTGGATATGAGTATCGATAGATGTTGCCAAGATGGCGGTTTCAGACATATTGATGTATTACTTTATAAGGTCATTGTGAATAATTAATAAAATGGCTGCATGCATCTCCCAGATGCAGAGGCCGGGGGTCATCCTCCTTTTCCAAAAAAAAATCTCTTCTCCTCGTATGGTATGAGACGTTAATGCATGTATTGTCACACTCACATCAAAAGTAGAGACTTCATTAATTTTATGTCATTGCAGTCAATCGAGCCAATCAACATTTTGATCAATGTACAAGCTTATTGAATTTTGAGAGCCTTCACATGCTTTTCTGGTTCACGCAAGTTAACCTAGATGCATGGAAACTACTCCAGCATACATAAACTCATATTGTTCTTGGAATCTTAATTTACATGTTGTTCCATCTTATCTCTTGTCCGTTCGTGCCGTCCAAGCGTTGATGCATGTGCTATTCACGTGAATCCACAAGTGTTCTTTAGGCATGCAGCATAAAAAGGAGAAACTTTACTAGATTTATATGTCACCTCGGCCAATCAACATTTTGACCATTATTGTACAGTAAAGCTTTTTGAACTGACAGTGTTCACACGCGTTTCTGGTCCATGCATGAGCGTGATTAGGTGCATAGTTAACCAAGAGCATGGAAAGTAGCATATATATAACCTCATTCACTTAAGCGATAAAGCCAAGATGCATACTACCTCCGTCCGGGTTTATTAGTCCCCACTCTATTTTGGGTCAAACTTTGATCTTTGATTTAACTATCAAAAAATAAGTTATATACCGCAAAAAAAGTATCATTGGAAAGGGGGCAGGTGTTTTGGCTCTCGGGTGCATTTGCACCGGATGAACAGTAACCGAAAAAATAATAGTAAATGTTTTAAAAAAATTCTGAATTTTTTTTGTAGATGTTCGTGTTAGTGTCGCAAGCATGCTTGAAAATTTTCATGCAAAACGGAGCAGTGGTGTTTCGTTGGTGAAAAAAACAAAATTGGGTGTGACATTTTGGTGTAACAATTGATGTTCATTTTTTTTTGCACAGGCCAAAATGCTTAACCTTTTTGCCTAAAAATTTTCAGGTAGCATTTGGATGTGACAAAGAACACATAAATTTTTTTGGGGGATTTTTTAGACATTTCAAAATTCATTTTCCATAAGCAGGAGCACGTGCTCCCGGGAGCCGAATTGCATTTCTGCATTGGAAACCGCTTTCGAATACGAATCCAACAATATAAGTTTTGTGACATACAACTTATATTTTATTAGCTAAATCTACGGTCAAAATTTGGCACAAAATACGAAGGGGACCAATAAACCCAGATGGGGGTAGTACATGGCTAAAGATAGTTGTTTCTTACCATAAAAACTTGTTGTTTGAGATGCCTTAAGAAAACTGCAGGCCGGGACGAGTAGCCCTATGGCACACAAACAAAAATATATATGAATTCATACTGGCAAATAGCTTGATTAACATACCTTGCAAAAAATCGTGATTGACAAGTCTTTTTTTCTTTGATTGACAAGTCCTTCATGTTGAAGGTAACATGTAGATTGCCACACGTTATGTTTTGTTTTGGGTGCCATGTGTTATGTTAACTAGTTTTTGAATACTATGAACTAAGCCTGTGGTGAACATGAATTCCGACGTGATGTTACGAGATTCCTTAATTAAGAGTTTATTCCACCTTCTACGCTTTGTTTGCAGTTTTTTTCTTTCATCTTACTCAGTTTGCTTATTTGTGACACAAATTACCCCTATCTAAGGGTTCTGGCCACTTTTGACCAATAGTTGTCACAACAAACTGACGGGCTAATAGACCACAACTAAAAAATATACCGGATCTAGACCATAGATAAGACGACGTGGTCCACGCAAAAAAAAAGATAAAATGATGTGATACAAGAATTTTTTTTCTTTTAATTGTCAACATGCTACGAGATAAGAAAACAAGAAAGAACTAATCATTCATTCTTCTGGCTGGGTTACGTACCGATTAGAAGACCGACCTGATGGCGCCTTTTCGGGTAATTCATATTTGATGCATTCGGCGTTAAGTTGTCGAGGCTTCACACAGCCGATCGACCGAGTGAGAGACAGATGGGCCAGCCCATTAAGAAGCCTCGTGAATCCGATTTTAGAAACTTGCCATAAGGTTCTTGTCCAATTTTTGCCGGTTTTGGAAATTAGAACGTTCTGTCTGATCAAGTTTTTGATTTTTTTTCTTTTTACTAGTTTTATTGCTTTTTCTTTTCTTTCTTTTTAAAACTTGTTTGTAAATTTTAAAACTTGTTTGGAAATTTTAAAAAAGTTTGGTCATTTTAAAAAATGGTCGGAATTACAAAAAAGATTCGGATTTCAAAAAGTATTCCTGTTTTCAAAAACAAATTGGGATTTCAAAAAATATTCGTCTTTTCAAGAAATGTTTGCCATTTTTCAAAGAGTGTTCTTGTTTTTAAAAAATGTTTGGGAATTTCAAAAACATGTTTGTGTTTTAAAAAAAAAATCTGCAATTTAAAAAAAATGAATTTCAAAACATATTTGTGTTTTACAAAAAATATTCATTTTTAAAAAATTGTTCACAATTTAAAAAATGTTTGTGTTTTTCAAAAAATATCTTAAAAATGACCAAAAATAACCGCGGGCTTCAATGTCTGGCTACAGTGTTTCAAGCCCTTACAATGACACGGGGTTGCTACAGTGCCGCCGAGTCACTAGTGTACATGCAGGGAAAAAACGAAATAACTAGTTAAGGGACACCCCTTGCAAAGGTCACTCCCAACTTCTCAGACGCTGACAAGTGGCGCACTGCATTTGTGCCACTTGTCGCAATCGGGAGTTTTTCCTTTTTTTAGATTCGTTTATTCAAAACATTTTATCTCCCAAACCGAGCGTCCAAATCCCGAACCATTTTTACCATTCGATTTCTTACGTCGAGATCTTTGAAACTAGATCTCATGTTAATAGGTTTCGATGATCTTTTTTTTGACACGAAAAAACCGCAAAACCCAGAAGAAAAAACCGGAGCCGGAAGCACTTTTTTTTTTCCTTTTCGAGAGTCACAGTTGTGCTTCTCGTGGAAACAAAGATGTGCCTCCACGAGAAGCAAATCAGTGCTTCTCCTGAAAGCACAAAAAAAATCATGCAAAACATCACGATTTTTTCCCTTTCCGAGAGGCACAGCTGTGCTTCTCGTAGAAGTAAATCTGTGCCATCTATGCTTCTCATGGAAGCACACAAAAAATCGCGTAAAAAAAAATTTGTGATTTTTTTTCCTTGTCCGAGAGGCACAGCTATGCTTCTCGTGGAAGCAAATCTGTGCCTCCACGAGAAGCAAATCTGTGCTTCTCTCGTGGAAGGAAAAAAAATTAACACAACAAAATCACATTTTTTTTCCTTTTCCGAGGGGCACAGCTGTACTTCTCGTGGAAGCAAATCTATGCCTCCACGAGGAGCAAATCTGTGCTTCTCGTGGAGGCAAAAGAAATTCACACAAACAAAAAAAAATCCTGAATTTTTCTTTCTCTTTCCGAAAGGCACAACAGTGCTTCTCGTGGAAGCAAATATGTGCCTCCACGAGAAGCATAGATTTGCTTCTCGTGGATGCACAAAAAAAATCGCGATTTTTTTCCTTTCCGAGAGGTATAGCTGTGCTTCTAGCGGAAGCAAATCTGTCCTCCACGAAAAGCAAATCTGTGCTTCTTGTGGAAGCACACATTTCTTTTTTTTGGGCAAAAAAATAATCATCAATTTTTTTCTCCAAAACCTTGGGAAAACCAGGCAAAAATCGAAAAGCCAAAAAAAACCCATCTAAAACCCGAAAACGTGTATAGAAAAAAAAACGAAATCCGGTGGGAGCCACATGAAGATGTTGCATTCCCAGATCCTGTGCCAAAGATAATGCTTCCCTACACGCGACTGCTTCAACCGTAGACGGATCAACCATCCCCTGAATAACTAGAATCGAATAACCATGATAGTTCCCATCTCGGTCACGGCAAATGGTTGCTGCAGGACCAACATTATGATCGACAGACTCCCACATCTACATTGATTTTGATAGATCCCTCTGAAGGCGGAAGCCACTTTGCTTGTGCATCTCTTGTTGGTGTTATCGCGTGTGAGGATGTAGGAATATGAATTCGTTCTAGTTCTAAGATGAACCTTGTGACGAACAGGTGGGTAGATAGTGGGCTTTGGTTAATTCCCTAATATATTAGCTTCCTCCGTGCATACCAAATCGCCCATAAGGTGACCGACATGCGGGTCAATTCGTCATGGCTGAGTACGTCCATCATGGAGAAAAGCAAACTCTTCGCCGACAGCTCCGTCGTAGCGATCATATGCTCCATCAAGCTGTGATTCTTCTTTTGATGATGAGTCCAACAAGTTCGTGTTGCGTACGGTCGTCAATTGGGCTCTTTTCAGCCCACTCCTCTAGGCAGGCCTGAATTGGACCGACTGACCCGGACTCAACCGACCACGCTCCACGGAAAGGCCTACTCTTCACCCAACATTTGATTGATGAAGGGGGCGTACCGGAAATTAATTGGGAAAATCAGCCCATTAACTTTCGTTAGCTGATAAATCTTGCATGCTTCCATCTTGATCTGCATGCCTAGCTAGGTTTGTGTGTCGCTTGCTCGAATCAGTAATCATTCATTTATTTCCTCCCAATATTTTTGGGGAAATATAAGCATCTTTTGAAATGTTGTTTGTACATATATAATCTGATCTGATTGTCAAAACAGACAGATTCGTTCAGTTCCTTTGGATTGCACTGTCTGTGGTTCCCATGATCGTGCTAGCAACATGCGATTTGGCGGAGCAACAATCTGTTGAAGTCGGTCCATCATCTTAGTTTACAGGCAGTAAGATATCAACTAATATCTCTGAAAAAAAGGTAGATGTCATTTCAACATAAAGTTTGCTTTCAGGGAGATAAAATACATTTTTTATCTGGAAATACTGATAATTAAGTTTCTAATCACACAACAATACTATATACTTCCTCCGTAACTTAATATAAGACGTTTTTTGACATTGTCATAGTGTCAAAAAACGTCTTATATTAAGTTACAGAGGTAGTATGTTATATACAAAACATTTGATTACCCCATTATCTTTGATTGCATTTTAACCAGTCGACGGTAGCAAATTATGGGCATGCAACCTTCCAATTATGTACTATCTAATGTGAATATCATTTTATTAGACCAAACCAGAGGATTGCTTTAGTAACCAGCGAGTAGATAATGCTAATTCAGTTGAGGTTAAATCTATTAAGTGGTGCTTGGATCTCACATTGCCCAAAATAAAAAAATTGGTGTGTCCCTTGGGAGGCAGTACCACTGCATCTAGCAAAAGTTGGGTACCAAAGCACTTCACTTGCAGTCATACATCTCAAGAATTTTGGATGATGAAAGAATGTTCCAAGGCTGTTCATTGTTGATGAAGAATGTGAACGACCCCCTATCGGAGAAACACATGTAGCCGAGTGTTTGTCGGACGCCGATTGTATTTTTACGGGTACTCGGCTAATACACCGGTAAGCCGAGTACCACAAATAAAGCACACGGCATAAATAAGATTCTCGACATATAACGGACTAAGCCGAGAACTGATAATAAAACTCTTGGCTTAAAAGAAGCACACACTTATCGAGGAAAAAGCACTCGGCCTATAGACGAGCCATGGCATTGCGGCTGCCACGTGGCCATCCTCCGTGCACCTGACGTCTTCGTGACGGCGGGCCATGTAAGCTGAGTACTCCCTCCGTCCGGGTGTATAAGTCATCTTAGGAGTAGCACCATGACCTAGGTGGCTGTAGATTGGCTGAGGAGGAGCACCGTGGCCAGCTTAACTTCCAATCAGAGCGCTGCACAAAAGGAAGCAAAATCAGCATTTAATAGGATGTCTTTTCAGCTCTCCATGCAGGCCCACGTACGTGAGTACTCCGGCCGCGATCAACGCCCAGCATGCAAAACTGTCTTCAATATCCTGCCTAACCAACGCCCAGCCGCGATGCATGCATTGGTCGTTCTCGTGCGAGCGCCTCCTCTTCCTCCCCGCGCATCTTCTTCCTCGGCGCGCCTCCTCTGGCCGAAAATTTTCAGTCCAAATCTTCCTCCCGCGTATCCTTCTTCCTCCCCGCGCCTCCTTTAGCTCCAAATTTTTGGTTTTAGATCAACCGCGCGAAACTGTGAAATACATCTATAAATAGGTTACCCCATGGCTGCAACTTGTCACATTCATCTTCCTCCTCCCGTCAATGGTGACGTTCGATCTCAACGAGCCACCACCAGTAGATGAAGTAGTGGGGGATGGAGAGGATGGAGCAGGCCGTGGTGGAGAGGATGGAGGAAGCTGGCCGCCGCCACCAGAAGCGCTGGTGGTAGGTGCTCGAGCTCGAGGCACAGCAGATGCCGTCGTCCTAGGTGGTCGCCGGCCGCCACCTCTAGGCATGGCAGGCCGTCCGCGTGGCGGCTTCTTCTGTACCAGCGGTGATACGACGCCAGGGCTCCCACCGCTCGGCCTAGTTCGTCGTCCTCGCGCCGTCTATACTCCAAGCATCGGCGATGCAGCGTCGGACATGCCACCGTCCGGCCTCCTTGGACGAACCATGCCAAGCTTTACGATAGGCACGGCAGGAAGCGAGCCAGTCGTCCCCGTGCGCCGCGTTGGGCTGTCCCGTAGGCCTCGCGGCGGTTGTACCGGTGAGGCAGGATCCAGTCGTGGTGGCGGGAGCAATCAGGCACGAGGTGCAGCCCGTCCTCGGCGTCCTCGCGGTGGTGCATCGAGTGGATCGGCTACAGGCGGGAGCAGCGTTGCGGGTTCTCCTGCTGGACGTGACGACGGTGACGAACAAGTGTGAGGCGGCAACGTCGGCACGAACAATGTGCAAGCTCCAGCAAGGACATATGGCCGTAAGTAAATAAGCTGCCATGGCAGCGTTTTTGTACTCATGGCAATGATTATGTTTATGCAATACTCATGGAGTAACTTAGAACCATTGCCGTGAGTATGTGACTTAAAATTGCTGCCATGACATATTTTAGGACCTCCAAGGAGCAGTAGGGGTCGAGGTTCAAGAAAAGGCAGTGGCAGTGGGACTTCGCGCACCCCTGGTGTCGAAGAAAATGGCGTGGGCATTGGATACGCTGGTGGCTTCGATAGCAACTACACGTAAGTGCATTTGCATTACACATTCTAATTTATATTTGGTTCACTATGCACTAAACAGAAAGCTTTTATGTGTACAGCTTTGGAAACTTTCAATCTGCTCATGATGCTGGTGTCTTTGAGCACATGGACGCTTGCCCGCCTCTACCAGAGTTTCCACTAGCCCCAAAGAAGATACTGGACCTAAGTAAGTCATGCAACATATGACATGCAGCATGTCTTTGCAATGAAACATTTTCTTGTAAGCATGGATGAAATCTGATTGTCTATGCATCAGATAATATTTGTGAATAAAGACATATTTAATCTAATTTTTGCTATAGTCGGAAATATATTTTTAAGTCATTTGTCTTCTTGAATAGATGTACTTGCCAACAAAAAGAAAAGGAAATACTACGACGCCAACCAGAAGAGACACATCTATGCCATGATCTTGGCCAAGAGTGGTCTTGGTAGAAGGAAGAGGGGAGTAAGTAAAGAGGTTGCCCGTCTATGTGAATGTTCAGTGAGGGTTGTGCAAAGGATATGGAAGCAAGGGCGAGAAGGTGGTTCCGTTAACGCCGTCATCGATAGGAGAAAGCTAAAGTGTGGTAGGCAAAAAATTAAGCTCAACGCCGATGCCATGGAAGCTATACCACATGAAGAGCGTGTTGGAAATATGCCCTAGAGGCAATAATAAATTGGTTATTATTATATTTCCTTGTTCATGATAATCGTTT
Organism: Elymus sibiricus; assembly: GCA_039707655.1. Lineage (NCBI taxonomy): Eukaryota > Viridiplantae > Streptophyta > Magnoliopsida > Poales > Poaceae > Elymus > Elymus sibiricus. The sequence continues at coordinate 515,736,889 of CM077672.1, read as the reverse complement.
ATTATCCATGCTATAATTGTATTGATTGGAAACTCAAATACATGTGTGGGTACATAGACAACACTGTGTCCCTAGTAAGCCTCTAGTTGACTAGCTTGTTGATCAAAGATGGTTAAGGTTTCCTAGCCATGGACATGAGATGTCATTTGATAACGGGATCACATCATTAGGAGAATGATGTGATGGACAAGACCCAAACTGTAAACGTAGCATTTGATCGTGTCAGTTTATTGCTATTGTTTTCTGCATGTCAAGTATCTGTTCCTTTGACCATGAGATCATGCAACTCACTGACACCGGAGGAATACCTTGTGTGTATCAAACGTCGCAACGTAACTGGGTGACTATAAAGGTGCTCTACAGGTATCTCTGAGGGTGTCTGTTGGGTTGGCATGGATCAAGACTGGGATTTGTTACTCCGTGTGACGGAGAGGTATCTCAGGGCCCACTCGGTAATACAACATCACATTGAGCCTTGCAAGCAAAGTGACTAAAGAGTTAGTCACAGGATCTTGTATTACGGAACGAGTAAAGAGACTTGCCGGTAACGAGATTGAACTAGGTATAGAGATACCGACGATCGAATCTCGGGCAAGTAACATACCGAAGAACAAAGGGAACAGCATACGGGATTAACTGAATCCTTGACATAGAGGTTCGACCGATAAAGATCTTCGTAGAATATGTAGGAGCCAATATGGGCATCCAGGTCCCGCTATTGGTTATTGATCGTAGAGGTGTCTCGGTCATGTCTACATAGTTCTCGAACCCGCAGGGTCTACACACTTAACGTTTGGTGACGATTAGTATAATTGAGTTATTATGTTGGTGACCGAAAGTTGTTCGGAAGTCTCGGATAAAATCCCGGACATGACGAGGATCTCCGGAAGAGTCCGGAGGTAAAGATTGATATATGTGATAATAGTGTTTCGATCTCCGGAAGAGTTCCAGAGTTCACCGGAAGGGGTTCCGGATGTTTGCCGAAGTGTTCGGGTACAGCAACACATTATATGGGCCAAGGGATAAAAGCCCACGAGGTATTGGAAAGTGCAAAAAGTAGTTTTGCTGCCGCGTAAGCGGTACTACCGCTTGTGTGAAGCGGTACTACCGCCCGAGCGGTACTACCGCTTGTGTGAAGCGGTACTACCGCCCAAGCGGTACTACCGCTTGTGTGAAGCGGTACTACCGCTTGTGTGCGGCTGTGCACGATTCGGCAGGGGTCCGAGTTGGACTCTTTCCCTGCGGGCCAAACCGACCTTGTGCGGGCAAAACCGACCTGGAGGAGGCTTTTACTCCAAGTTTAGACCCCAAGGCTCAACATATAAATAGAGGGGCAGGGCTAGCACACGGGATACATCAGGATTTCCCAAGCCGTGTGCCGGCAACCCTAGCCCTCTAGTTCCTCCGTCATAATCTCCGTAGCGCTTGGCGAAGCCCTGCAGAGATTGTTCCTCACCACCATCACCACGCCGTCGTGCTGCTGGAACTCAACCACTACTTCACCATCGCTCGCTGGATCGAGGAGGTGAAGGCGTCATCAAGCCGTACGTGTGTTGAACGCGGAGGTGCCGTCCGTTCGGCGCTAGTTCGTGATTGGATCGAGGGACGACTTGCGATTTGGATCGCGGAGACGTTCGACTACATCAACCGCGTTTCTTAAACGCTTCCGCTTAGCGATCTACAAGGGTATGTAGATTCACTCTCCCTCTCGTAGATGCTCATCACCATGGATAGATCTTGTGTGTGCGTAGGAAAATTTTTGTTTCCCATGCAACGTTCCCCAACAGAGCGTACAACAATACGGTGCCTAGCTGCTGCACTTAACATGAAGAAGAGTACGGTGCATCGTAGGCTTAAAGAAAAAGAATTCCGTCGTCATACTAGTGACTTGAAGCCCGCTTTGAATGTAGACAATATGAAGGCTCGTGTGGAGTACTCTCTTATGCACCTTGAGCCATCAAGCTTGGCACATAAGCCTACTTTCAAGGCTGGGTACAATGTTGTCCATATAGATGAGAAATGGTTTTATCGGACCAACAAGGAACCAAACCCTCAGAGGCAAACAAAGAACAAAGGTCACATAGAGAAAATAATGTTCCTTGCAGCCATGGCTAGGCCTAGGTACAATAGTGCTGGTGAGTGCACATTCGACGGCAAGATAGGGGTATGGCCATATGTGGAATGGGTAGCGGCACAAAAGGAGAGTAAAAATAGGAAAAGGGGAACCATGGAACTGAAGCCCTCCACAAGTGTTGGTAAGATATCTCCATTCTATTATTGTCATGTTGTCAAAGAGTACGATCTTAGTAAGTTCATGTTTCCATCATTTGTTTGCTCTTTGTGTAGGCAAGGAAAAGAGCCGTGAATACCTAATTAAGTACGTTTTGCCGGCGATCAAGGAGAAGTGGCCAAGGGTATGTAGATTCACTCTCCCTCTCGTAGATGCTCATCACCATGGATAGATCTTGTGTGTGCGTAGGAAAATTTTTGTTTCCCATGCAACGTTCCCCAACAGAGCGTACAACGTTCCCCAACAGTGGCATCATGAGCCAGGTCTATGCGTAGATGAGATCTCGAGTAGAACACAAACGAGTTGTGGGCGTGGGTGTATACATATTGCTTGCCGTTACTAGTTGATATTTGATTCGGCGGTACTGTGAGATGAAGCGGCCCGGACCGACATTACGCGTACACTTACGCGAGACAGGTTCCTTCAACTAACATGTAACTTCGTTGCATAAAGATGGCTAGCGGGTGTCTGTCTCTCTCACTTTAGTTGAATCGATTTCAATGAAGAGGGTTCTTTTAGAAGATCAAAAAGCAATCACTACACCACGTTGTGGTTTTGCGTAGGTAAGAACGGTTCTTGCAAACCCGTAGCAGCCACGTAAAATTTGCAACAACAATTAGAGGACGTCTAACTTGTTTTTGCAGGGTATGATGTGATATGATATGGCCAATTACATGATGAGATATATGTGATGTATGAGATGATCATGTTTTGTATAGAATATCACGACTTGCATGTCGATGAGTACGGCAACTGGCAGGAGCCATAGAGTTGTCTTTAATTATTGTATGACCTGCGTGTCAATCATTAAGCGCTATGTAATGCTTTACTTTATCGCTAAACGTTAGCAATAGTCATGGAAGCAACAGTCGGCGCGACAACCTTATGGCGACACGTTGATGGAGATCAAGATGATGGAGATCATGGTGTCATGCCGGTGACGATGGAGATCATGCCGGTGCTTTGGAGATGGAGATCAAAAGCACAAGTTCATGGCCATATCATGTCACTTATGATTTGCATGTGATGTTAATCCTTTTATGCATCTTATTTTGCTTAGGACGACGGTAGCATTATAAGGTGATCCCTCACTTAAATTTCAAGATAAATTGTGTTCTCCCCGAGTGTGCACCGTTGCGAAAGTTCGTCGTTTCGAGACACGCCGTGATGATCGGGTGTGATAGACTCCACGTTCACATACAACGGGTGCAAGCCATGTTGCACACGCGGAACACTCGGGTTAAACTTGACGAGCCTAGCATGTACAGACATGGCCTCGGAACACAAGAGACCGAAAGGTCGAACATGAGTCATATAGTAGATATGATCAACATGAAGATGTTCACCATTGAAACCACCTCAACTCACGTGATGATCGGACTTGAGTTGGTGGATTTGGATCATGTTACACTCGAATGACCGGAGGGATGTCAATTTGAGTGGGAGTTTTTAAGTAATATGATTAACTAAACTCATTATCTAGAACAATAGTCTAAGTTGTCTTTGCTATATTTATGTTGTAGATCATGGCTCGCGCAGTAGCACCCCTGAATTTTAATGCGTTCCTAGAGAAAGCTAAGTTGAAAGATGATGGAAGTAACTTTGTGGACTGGGCCCGTAATCTAAGGATTATCCTTACGGCTTCCCAGAAGGCTTATGTCCTTGATGCACCGCTTGGTGATCCACCCGCTCCAGTTGAGTCTCTAGACGTTGTGAACGCCTGGCAGGCTCGTTCTGATGATTACTCAATAGTTCAATGTGCAATGTTGTATGGCTTAGAACCGGGACTTCAAAGACGTTTTGAACGTCATGGAGCATATGAGATGTTCCAGGAATTGAAGTTTATCTTTCAGAAGAATGCCCAGATCGAGAGATATGAGATCTCCGATAAGTTCTATGCTTGCAAGATGGAGGAGAACGGGTCTATCAGTGATCACGTGCTCAGAATGTCTGGGTACTCCACCCGTCTGGCTGAGTTAGGGATGCCCCTTCCGCCAGAGGCTATCACTGACAGAGTTCTTCAATCATTGCCACCTAGCTACAAGAGCTTCGTGTTGAACTATAACATGCACGGGATGAACAAGTCAGTTGCCGAGCTGTTTGCGATGCTGAAAGCCGCTGAGTCTGAAATTCAGAAGGAGCATCAAGTGTTGATGGTCAATAAAACCACTAGTTTCAAGAAAAATGGCAAGGGTAAGAAGGGTAACTCCAAGCAGAGTGGCAAAGCAGTTGCTCCTCTCGTGAAGAAACCCAAGGCTGGACCCAAACCAGAAACTGTGTGTTTTCATTGCAAGGGAACTGGACACTGGAAGCGGAATTGCCCCAAGTATTTGGCTGACAAGAAGGCGGCCAACAACAAACAAGGTATATATGATATACATGTTATTGATGTGTACCTTACCAACTCTCGTTGTAGTGCCTGGGTATTTGATACCGGTGCGGTTGCTCATATTTGCAACTCAAAACAGGAACTGCGGAATAGACGGAGGCTGGCAAAGGACGAAGTGACGATGCGCGTGGGAAATGGTTCCAAGGTTGATGTGATCGCCGTCGGCACGCTCGCTCTTCGATTACCGTCGGGATTAGTGATGAACCTAAATAAGTGTTATTTGGTGCCTGCGTTAAGCATGAACATTATATCTGGATCTTGTTTATTGCGAGACGGTTACTCATTTAAATCAGAGAATAATGGTTGTTCTATTTATATGAGTAATATCTTTTATGGTCATGCACCCGATGTGAGGGGTTTATTCTTATTGAATCTCGATAGTAATGATACACATGTTCATAACATTGATGCCAAAAGATGTAGAATTGATAATGATAATACCACTTTCTTGTGGCACTGCCGTTTAGGTCATATTGGCGTAAAACGCATGAAGAAGCTCCATGCTAATGGACTTTTGGAGTCACTTGATTTTGAATCACTTGACACATGTGAGCCATGCCTCATGGGCAAGATGACTAAAACGCCGTTCTCTGGAACAATGGAACGGGCAAGTGACTTATTGGAAATCATACATACTGATGTGTGCGGTCCGATGAGTATTGAGGCGCGCGGTGGTTATCGTTACTTTCTCACCTTCACTGATGACTTAAGTAGATATGGGTATATTTACTTAATGAAACACAAGTCTGAAACATTTGAAAAGTTCAAACAATTTCAGAGTGAAGTTGAGAATCATCGTAACAAGAAGATTAAATTCCTACGATCTGATCGAGGAGGAGAATATCTGAGTTATGAGTTTGGCAGTCACTTAAGACAGTGTGGAATTGTTTCACAATTAACACCGCCTGGAACACCACAGCGTAATGGTGTATCCGAACGTCGTAATCGAACCTTATTGGATATGGTGCGATCTATGATGTCTCTTGCCGATTTGCCACTATCGTTTTGGGGTTATGCATTAGAGACAGCTGCATTCACTTTAAATAGGGCACCATCAAAATCCGTTGAGACGACGCCATATGAACTTTGGTTTGGCAAGAAGCCAAAGCTGTCGTTTCTTAAAGTTTGGGGATGTGATGCTTATGTCAAAAAGCTTCAGCCTGAAAAGCTGGAACCCAAAGCGGAGAAATGCGTCTTCATAGGATACCCAAAAGAGACAGTTGGGTATGCCTTCTACCTCAGATCCGAAGGCAAAGTGTTTGTCGCTAAAAACGGAACATTTCTTGAGAAAGAGTTTCTCTCGAAAGAATTGAGTGGGAGGAAGATAGAACTTGATGAGGTTGTTGAACCTTTACTTCAACCTGAGAGTAGCGCAGCGCAGAAAGTTGTTTCTGTGGAGCCTACATTAGCTGAAGAGGAAGTTAATGATGATGATCATGAAGCTTTGGATCAAGTTGCTATCAAACCTCGTAGGTCGACAAGGACGCGTACTGCTCCCGAGTGGTACGGCAACCCTGTCTTAGACATCATGTTGTTAGACAACGATGAACCTACGAGCTATGGAGAAGCGATGATGAGCCCGGATTCCGAGAAGTGGTTAGAGGCCATGAAATCCGAGATGGGATCCATGTATGAAAACAAAGTATGGACTTTGGAAGTATTACCTGAAGGGCGTAAGGCCATTCAGAACAAATGGATCTTTAAGAGGAAGACGGACGCGGACGGCAATGTCACCGTCTATAAAGCTCGACTTGTGGCAAAGGGTTTTTCACAAGTTCAAGGAGTTGACTACGATGAGACCTTCTCACCCGTAGCAATGCTTAAGTCCGTCAGAATCATGTTAGCAATAGCTGCCTTTTTTGATTATGAAATTTGGCAGATGGATGTCAAAACAGCGTTCCTTAACGGTTTCCTTAAGGAAGAGTTGTATATGATGCAACCAGAAGGTTTTGTCGATCCAGAGAATGCTGACAAAGTTTGCAAACTCCAGCGATCCATTTATGGACTGGTGCAAGCATCTCGGAGTTGGAATCTTCGTTTTGATGAGGTCATCAAAGCGTTCGAGTTTATACAAGTTTACGGAGAAGCTTGTATTTACAAGAAAGTGAGTGGGAGCTCTATAGCGTTTCTAATATTATATGTGGATGACATATTGCTGATTGGAAACAATATAGAAATGCTGGAAAGCGTAAAGGAATATTTGAACAAGAGTTTTTCAATGAAGGACCTAGGAGAAGCTGCTTTCATATTAGGCATCAAGATCTATAGAGATAGATCGAGACGCTTAATAGGACTTTCACAAAGCACATACCTTGATAAGATTTTGAAGAAGTTCAAAATGGATCAGTCCAAGAAGGGGTTCTTGCCTGTTTTGCAAGGTGTGAAGTTGAGTAAGACTCAATGCCCAGTGACTGCAGAAGATAGAGAAAAGATGAGTGTCATCCCCTATGCTTCAGCCATAGGCTCTATCATGTATGCAATGCTGTGCACAAGACCCGATGTCAGCCTTGCCATAAGTATGGTCGGAAGGTTTCAAGGTGATCCAGGAATGGAACACTGGACGGCGGTCAAGAATATCCTGAAGTACCTGAAAATGACTAAGGACATGTTTCTCGTTTATGGAGGTGATCAAGAGCTCGTCGTAAAGGGTTACGTCGATGCAAGCTTTGACACTGATCCGGATGACTCTAAGTCGCAAACCGGATACGTATTTATTCTTAATGGGGGTGCGGTTAGCTGGTGCAGTTCCAAGCAAAGCGTGGTAGCAGATTCTACATGCGAAGCGGAGTACATCGCTGCCTCGGAGGCGGCGAAGGAAGGTGTCTGGATGAAGGAGTTCATGACAGATCTTGGAGTAGTGCCTAGTGCGCTTAACCCAATGACTCTGTTTTGTGATAACACTGGTGCCATTGCTCTAGCCAAGGAACCAAGATTTCACAAGAGGACCAGACACATAAAACGACGTTTCAATTCCATCCGCGATTACATCAAGGAGGACGACATAAATATTTGCAAAGTACACACGGATCTAAATGTTGCAGATCCGATGACTAAACCTCTTCCAAGGGCTAAACATGAACAACACCAGAACTGCATGGGTGTTCGATTCATTACAATGTAAATCACATAGTGATGTGAACTAGATTATTGACTCTAGTGCAAGTGGGAGACTGTTGGAAATATGCCCTAGAGGCAATAATAAATTGGTTATTATTATATTTCCTTGTTCATGATAATCGTTTATTATCCATGCTATAATTGTATTGATTGGAAACTCAAATACATGTGTGGGTACATAGACAACACTGTGTCCCTAGTAAGCCTCTAGTTGACTAGCTTGTTGATCAAAGATGGTTAAGGTTTCCTAGCCATGGACATGAGATGTCATTTGATAACGGGATCACATCATTAGGAGAATGATGTGATGGACAAGACCCAAACTGTAAACGTAGCATTTGATCGTGTCAGTTTATTGCTATTGTTTTCTGCATGTCAAGTATCTGTTCCTTTGACCATGAGATCATGCAACTCACTGACACCGGAGGAATACCTTGTGTGTATCAAACGTCGCAACGTAACTGGGTGACTATAAAGGTGCTCTACAGGTATCTCTGAGGGTGTCTGTTGGGTTGGCATGGATCAAGACTGGGATTTGTTACTCCGTGTGACGGAGAGGTATCTCAGGGCCCACTCGGTAATACAACATCACATTGAGCCTTGCAAGCAAAGTGACTAAAGAGTTAGTCACAGGATCTTGTATTACGGAACGAGTAAAGAGACTTGCCGGTAACGAGATTGAACTAGGTATAGAGATACCGACGATCGAATCTCGGGCAAGTAACATACCGAAGAACAAAGGGAACAGCATACGGGATTAACTGAATCCTTGACATAGAGGTTCGACCGATAAAGATCTTCGTAGAATATGTAGGAGCCAATATGGGCATCCAGGTCCCGCTATTGGTTATTGATCGTAGAGGTGTCTCGGTCATGTCTACATAGTTCTCGAACCCGCAGGGTCTACACACTTAACGTTTGGTGACGATTAGTATAATTGAGTTATTATGTTGGTGACCGAAAGTTGTTCGGAAGTCTCGGATAAAATCCCGGACATGACGAGGATCTCCGGAAGAGTCCGGAGGTAAAGATTGATATATGTGATAATAGTGTTTCGATCTCCGGAAGAGTTCCAGAGTTCACCGGAAGGGGTTCCGGATGTTTGCCGAAGTGTTCGGGTACAGCAACACTTTATATGGGCCAAGGGATAAAAGCCCACGAGGTATTGGAAAGTGCAAAAAGTAGTTTTGCTGCCGCGTAAGCGGTACTACCGCTTGTGTGAAGCGGTACTACCGCCCGAGCGGTACTACCGCTTGTGTGAAGCGGTACTACCGCCCAAGCGGTACTACCGCTTGTGTGAAGCGGTACTACCGCTTGTGTGCGGCTGTGCACGATTCGGCAGGGGTCCGAGTTGGACTCTTTCCCTGCGGGCCAAACCGACCTTGTGCGGGCAAAACCGACCTGGAGGAGGCTTTTACTCCAAGTTTAGACCCCAAGGCTCAACATATAAATAGAGGGGCAGGGCTAGCACACGGGATACATCAGGATTTCCCAAGCCGTGTGCCGGCAACCCTAGCCCTCTAGTTCCTCCGTCATAATCTCCGTAGCGCTTGGCGAAGCCCTGCAGAGATTGTTCCTCACCACCATCACCACGCCGTCGTGCTGCTGGAACTCAACCACTACTTCACCATCGCTCGCTGGATCGAGGAGGTGAAGGCGTCATCAAGCCGTACGTGTGTTGAACGCGGAGGTGCCGTCCGTTCGGCGCTAGTTCGTGATTGGATCGAGGGACGACTTGCGATTTGGATCGCGGAGACGTTCGACTACATCAACCGCGTTTCTTAAACGCTTCCGCTTAGCGATCTACAAGGGTATGTAGATTCACTCTCCCTCTCGTAGATGCTCATCACCATGGATAGATCTTGTGTGTGCGTAGGAAAATTTTTGTTTCCCATGCAACGTTCCCCAACAGAGCGTACAACAATACGGTGCCTAGCTGCTGCACTTAACATGAAGAAGAGTACGGTGCATCGTAGGCTTAAAGAAAAAGAATTCCGTCGTCATACTAGTGACTTGAAGCCCGCTTTCAATGTAGACAATATGAAGGCTCGTGTGGAGTACTCTCTTATGCACCTTGAGCCATCAAGCTTGGCACATAAGCCTACTTTCAAGGCTGGGTACAATGTTGTCCATATAGATGAGAAATGGTTTTATCGGACCAACAAGGAACCAAACCCTCAGAGGCAAACAAAGAACAAAGGTCACATAGAGAAAATAATGTTCCTTGCAGCCATGGCTAGGCCTAGGTACAATAGTGCTGGTGAGTGCACATTCGACGGCAAGATAGGGGTATGGCCATATGTGGAATGGGTAGCGGCACAAAAGGAGAGTAAAAATAGGAAAAGGGGAACCATGGAACTGAAGCCCTCCACAAGTGTTGGTAAGATATCTCCATTCTATTATTGTCATGTTGTCAAAGAGTACGATCTTATTAAGTTCATGTTTCCATCATTTGTTTGCTCTTTGTGTAGGCAAGGAAAAGAGCCGTGAATACCTAATTAAGTACGTTTTGCCGGCGATCAAGGAGAAGTGGCCAGAAGAAGACCGTTGGAATACAATTTTTATTCAACAAGACAATGCGAAGACACATGTTGATGTGGATGACCCCTACGTTCTTCGTGAAGCGAGAAGAGGTGGTTGGGACATTAGGATGATTTTTCAACCACCTAATTCGCCTGACACCAATGGTTTGGATCTTGGTTGGTTTAACTCTATTCAAGCCATGTTTCAACGAAAAATGCCGAAGGACCTCCCAGATATTGTGAAGAAGGTGGAAGAATCTCTTGAAGAATATCCACATCAACGTCTAAACAGAATTTTCTTAAGCCATCAAGCTTGTATGAGAGAGATAATCAAACATAAAGGGTCCATTCACTATGCGTTGCCCCATTTGAAGAAGCAGTCACTTGAGGCGACGGGAGACCTTCCAATCAGATTGGATATCGATCTAGAGTACGTGGAAGCTGCGAGAGAGTTCTTGGCCACTCCATGAAAAATTTATGTGATTGTAATGCATCATGTGAGGACATGCTTTTTAGTCTTATGTCAAAAAAACTTGTAATGCATGAGGTTGTAATGAAACTTTATCATGGCATTTTATATTTCGTATGGAACATCACTCTTGTTAGTTTTATGAAAATTTGTATAACTGAACAATAGAGTCTGATTTATATTCTAGTTCTCGTCAACACAATGAAACTAACAACCATTGTTACTGCATGCCACTCTTCCTTCTCGACATAAAATGATAACTTACAACCATATTTTCAATGCAAATTCATACACCGAAAAATATAAGCGAGCAATTCATCTTCCTTCTTGACATACTTACTCTACGAAGTCATCCTTCGGTGGCTTGATCGAACCATCCATGTTGAAGTACTCGGAGCTATCCAAGTGAAGCACAGTTTTTTTCCTCCATGGCGCCCATCTTCTTCTCCATGGCGCCCATCTGCTGCTGGACGCCCTCCTCGTCCATGCCTCTCTTCCTTGCCTTCACGATCTGATCCTTCATGGCGCCCATCTTCTTCTCCATGGCGCCCATCTTCTCCTCCATGGCGCCCTTCACCTTGCTGCAAGTCTTCTCCATGGCGCCCGCATCCTCCCTCATCTCCATGGATCCAATCTGGAAACCTTCTCCTTCCATGGCCAACAGCCTGCTTTTTCTCTCCTACCCCGTTTTTCCTTCTGCCATGGCTTATAAAGGATGGGAAGAACAGCATGCACGGCATGCAGATTTCGTTTCACACTAGAGAGGAGGTAAAACGGGAGGAGAGGGGTTTCCACGGGGGGAGAACGAGGCAGCGGAGGGAATCGAGGAGCAAACAGAACGCTCGTGAATGAGGCTGGGAGGGGAACGAGGAGAATTTAATGTTACACGCCTAAACGTTTTGGGAAAATCTGGTTTTCGTAAGATGACTTATACACCCGGACGGAAGGAGTACCCACTAACGGCGTATTTGGCTTATATTTTCCTTTTTCTTTTTTTAAAATGCTCGCCCATTCGCTTTCCTGTAAGCTGAGTGTGCGAAAATAAGCACTTGGCTTAATTTCGCGCCCGCACACCCCCTCGTCTCCCCGCAGTTAAATAATTGTCCGGGCACAGCCGAGGCCGCACTAGCTATTGCACCTCACCCCTGCGCTGCCCCTGCCCGAGCTTGCCGCCGGCCGGCAGCCCCATCCCGATCTGCGCCGCCGGCAACCAACGTGGTCCGACACCGTCGCCGGGGCTACACCGTGCACCCACACGTCGACACCGTCGCTGGGGCTGCACCGCCACCTGGACGCCAACGCCGGTCTCCACCCTGACCTCGACGCTGTCGCCAGTCTCCATATCCCCACCTCGACGACGTTGCTGAGGTGCACCACCACATTGACGCCGGCCCCCACATCGACGCCCACTCCAACCTTGATGCCGACGTTGCCGGGCTCCACCCCCACGTCTACACCGCCGTCGTGGGGCTCCACCACCTACGCTACCATCGTCGGGCTCCACCACCTACACCACCGTCACTGGGGCGGCACCATGCACACGCATGTCGACGCCGTCGCGGGGGCTGCACCACCACCTTGACGCCAACGTCGGTCTCCACACTGACCTCGATGCCGTCGCCAAGGTGCACCACCACATTGACGCCGGCCCCCACATCGACGCCCACCCCAACCTCAATGCCGACGTCGCCGGGCTCTACCCCCATCGCTACATCGCCGTCGCGGGGCTCCACCACCTATGCTATCGTCGCCGGGCTCCACCACCTACGCCACCGTCGACGGGGCTGCACCGTCCGCCCGCACGTCGACGCCGTCTCCGGGGCTGCACCACCACCTCGACGCCAACGCTGGTCTCCACCCTGACCTCGATGCCGTCGCCAGTCTCCATATCCCCACCTCGATGCCGTCGCTGAGGTGCACCACCACATTGACGCCGGCCCCCACATCGACGTCCACCCCAACCTCGATTACGACGTGTACCCAGGCTCCACCCCCATCTCTACACCGCCATCGTGGGGCTCCACAACCTACGATACCGTCGCCGGGCTCCACCACCTACACCGTCGTCGCCAGGCTCCACCCCCTTGACGCTAGCCTCCCACAACCCGAGGTGAGACCCCTTTAATTTCCACCTCTTAATTTCCTTTTTTTATTTAGGACCATTTTTAATTGTACATATATATGAAAATTTCATATGGATATATATGATTGATGATGTATATATGGATCCTAGCTAAGTTAATATGATATGGAAATGTATATGTATGGGCGATTGGATGCTATGGATATATATGCATGGATCCTAGCTAGTTAATTAGGTTTTTAGGGTTATTTTTTTTATTAAATTTGACATGGGGATTGGATGATATGGTAGATATGGATGATGAATGTTATTGTAGATATGGATGGATGACATGATAGTATATATGTATAAATGATATATATACGGATAATGGATGATATATGAATGTTTTTTCTTTTTCCATTTTTATTTTCTTCATGGATGATAGCATTTTAATTTGTATAGATAGATGTTGATTTGTAGTAGAGATTTAGCAATATTGATAAAACATAAAACAAAAGGAAAGAGAAAGAAAATGAAAGAGATTAAGAAGAGAGAAGTCCACATTTCAACCCCGAACTGACCACACGGTTTAATTTACAAACCTGAACTCCGAAAAAGGTCGAAATACACCCTCAACTAGGGCTGCAAATGAGTCGAGTTTGAGCGAGTTGGACTCGGCTCAGCTCAACTTATACTAAAATTCGAGCGAGCTTAAACAAGGTGAAGCTCAAGGTCGAGTTGTAGAAAGTGGCTCGTGTTTAGCATGTAACGATCTAGAGTCGATCTCGAGCTAGTTTCAAGCTAAATAAGATATATTTTTAATAATCTAAGTCAATTTTTCTAACAAGATAGGCCACACACAACATAAGAAACCACTATAAATATTATTCCAATCAAAACGATTATAATATAAATCATTTCAAGGTATTTTGACTTATTCTCTATCAACTGAAGGTAAGTAATTAATAGACTGATACTTAATAGCAAGAGAAGAAAACAAAGGTGTGCCTGCTCTTAAACCTTGGCCAAAAACAATATGATATTTAACACACGGCTGACCATGTAGGATGCCCTAAATTTTCTAAATGCTTAGGTAAGCTTCCATGTTTGCTAGAAGACAAAATAGAAAAAGTTCATACACAACATAAATGGTAACAAATTATCCTATTTCCTTTTAATACATATCAATATTATTTAATATTATATCTAGCTATCGGGCTAAAATTGAGTGAGCAAGTGTTGTCTCAAGATCAACTCGTTTCTCGATCGAGCTACATAAAATGCTCATACTCAGTTCATATATTTTCGAGTCGATCTTGAGTCAAGCCAAAATCGAGTCGATCTCGAGCGACTCACGAGCGCCGAGCTTTTTTTGCAGCCCTACCCCCAACTATCCTCGAGGTTCAGAGCTAAACACTGGTCTTGGTTTTGGGTCGGTCAACCAGTTTTGACCGGAGTCAATGCTGACCTGGCACTGACAACTCAGCAGACACAACTAAAAAAAGCCACTCCTCTCTCTTTGTCTCTCATTCCCGACCCCGACCCCGAGCACAGACAGCAGCCGCCACGGCCTGTCCCGACCCCGCGTGTCGTCTGGACCGCGTCGACCACCGGTCGCCAGCGAGTGTCACCCAACCGTCGCCTCCTTCTTCTCCTCTCCTCCTCCACCCGCTCTCCTGCGCACCTCCACGCTCTCTCCCTTGCACGAACCGGCGCTGCTGCCGCCGGAGGCTGCTTTCTCTGCTGGCGCCAGTCACAGCGCCGACCGTCTCCAGCTTCTCGCGCGCCCCCACGCCTCCCTGCAACCCGAGTCGTCGCCTTGCACGACTACTCGCCGGTGCTTGCTGTTGCCGTCACCCAGCACGCCTCCGGTAGGCGGCGCTGCAGCTACCTCGCTGGGAGATGACGACCCTGGCAGCCCTTCTTTCCCTTCTCTGAGCAGCCCTGCAACACACACCCTCTCTCCTTTCCCCTGGCCCATGCCGCTTGGGGAGTGAGGAGCGGCGGCGGAGGAGCAGGGGCAGGGACGGGCGCGCGGGGCTCTGGTGCGTCTTATCGGGGTTCGAGAGCGGCGGCATGCTCTGATCGGGTGTGCATGCTCTGCGGACGTACTCTGTATAGTACTACGTCCCGATCGAAAACGAGAAAAAAGGCCTCTTTTCAGTTATTAGAGCATCTACAACCGGACCATCCATATCCGCCCCAAACGTCCGGGCGGGCTGCCCGGTCACTGTCCGGACCAAAAAATGCCACCCAACCGTGCGCCCTTTATCCGGCCCAAACGCCCGGACTGACCGGCAACCCCCCTATCCAGCCCATATTTGGGGCGGATATGGGGACGACCGGACTCGTCCGCCACATCTGATCTGGCCCACTGTGGCCCACCCGACCCCACATAAATTGAAACCTATCCGCACTCCGGACGAAACCCTAGCCGCATTCCACTCCACTCCACTCCACTCCGGTCCACTCCCCTCCGCCCACAAGCTCCCGTCCGGCGATCTCTCACCTTCTCCGGTATGGCGGGCAGCAGATCCGAGTCTTACACCTCTCGATCCGTTGAACCGGAGCTCGTCTAATGCGGCCCCGAGGAGGTGATGGCCATCCGCCTTGCGCTCGGCCGCTCCCGAGAGGAGTCCGCCCGACGGCAGCGCTCGGACTCCATCCGGCCCCAGGGCATTCGCCGCTGCCTCATCGGAGGCGGTGCGGTCTGTCTGGCGTCCGAACGCCGTGGCGGATCCGCAACGGCTTCGTTGGCCCGCCGAGGCGGAGGTGGACAGCCGCGTAACGTCTGACGCAAATATGGCGCGGCATGCCCGCCGTGCGAGGCAGCGGGCGCGGGAGGCCGTGGCAGCCCTCACGGCAGACGCCAGCGAGGCGGAGTCGCACTCTCCGGCGCCGCGTATGTTGCCCGGCAACCCCTGGCGCCGCAGCCGTGTTGTGGTTGACGTGGCCGGCTCCGACCACGACGGATCCATCATCGACCTCACATCCATCGGCGACATGCAGGGCACGGGCTCCAACGAGGAAGAGTAGGCCATGGGAGACGGCGGTGCCACGAGTCCCGTGAGCCGGTCCATTTCCCATGTCCTACTCTATCTCGCCAGCGACCGCACCTTCACTCCGAGGGGCTCAGCCGGCCGCCAGACATGGACAGGGCCGGAACGACACGGACGGTCGCCGGCGCAAATTTAGATTAGTTTTACGTTGCATGTAATTGTATGGATTTGATTATTCGAAAAAGAGGTATCCGGTTGTGGGAACAATTTTTTGTGTGCTGTCCGGTCAGTGTCCGCGGACGCGACCGGGCGCGTCCGCGGGCGTTTGGTGGGCGAATTTTGAGAGTTGTGGTTGTAGATGCTCTTATCCATCTCCTAATTTATTGCCTGAAAAGTCGATTCTTATGCATGTAATCTTCACATCTCAAACAGGAATGAGCGATTTATGCTCAGGCTCACCGATGAAGCAGACGCATTTTGGTGCTTTGAGAGACTGATGCGTATACTGGTACACAGCACTTCTCCATCAGTCTTCAGCGTGGCTAGCTTGTCTCTTTTAGTTTTTCACATTCGCCAAACTGAGAGGTTTTTCACATGTGATCATAGAGACTGATTGTCTGGAGTTTGTTTCACTCTGGAACACTCGCCACAAGTCACGTTCAATTGTGGCTCCTATCTTGGTTGAAATTTGAGAGCTAGCTAGGGAGTTTACCCTTTTTGATATTCAGCATGTATTCAGGGCAGCAAACATTCCGGCTCATCTTTGTGCGAAGCGTGCTTGCACTTTGAATGTGACCGAAAGCTGGCTTGAGGAAACACCAAGCTTTCTAGGGGCTGTTTGGATGGGAGCCATCACCTGCCCTGCCAATATATTGGCGTTGACCGAGGCGTCGCTGCTTGTTTGGATGCCGACCAAAATTTTGGCACGCCAGCAGGCTTCAGCCGTTCTTCTCTACCTTTTGCGCCAAACCACGGGCGGAACGAGGGCGGCCGAATCGGCCGCCAATTATTTGGCGCGCCCCTGACGCCAATGATTTGGCGGGGCGGGGCAGGGCAAAAACCAAACAGCCCCCTAGTGACCAGCTTATTGGCTGATTGTCGTAGGAATGCTTTCTCTTAAATAAAGCTCTCTGAATTGTCCGAAAAAAAGAAAAAAGAAAAAAAAACTTGTCTCTTCTAGTTTCACTTAATGTTATCTATCTGTGATTTTTAAAGCGAGGGAATTTCAGACGCACACAACAATCTGTTGGGGTTGAGAACCAGCATCAGCACCTCGCCTCCATCATTCAGGTGCTGGACCCAAAGTTACATGACCACCTAGGTATGTATGTAATCAAGACTCCCGATATGGCAATGAATCAGCATGGATATCCATGCCATGTTAATTACACTGTTTTTTTTCGATAAAGGGTGAATTTTATTTACTCAAAATGAAGCATCAAACGGATACAAATATAGTGAGCATACACCAAGCCTCTACATAGCTAGCATGCACACAGTCAACACAAACGCACACACCAAAACACGCCGGCAAAGAGCAAAGTCATACAAGACCAAAGCTATGCCTAAGCGAGAAAAAAAATCCCTAAGCGATCAAAACAGCGATCGACAATCTACAACAATGACCATATCCGCACCAACCATCTTTTGACAACACAAGGACAACGAGGTTCTTCAACAGCAACACCTTCAGGAAGGGAAAGATGCTCAAGCGTCGTCGTCATCGGATCCAACCAGCAGAGGCCGGATTCTAGGTTTTCACCCTGAAGAACAAGTCTGAGCATATGCAAGCAATGCCTTCAACAAGGTAACGACACAAAAATATCGTCATTGCCAGGTATAACCTACTCAGGTCGGACCTAGGGTTTTCACCCCAGAGCTCGAGACTGGGTACTCGAGAAGCACCACCAAATTGAAGTCAATCATGTGTCGTCGCCACCACTTTTCCGTGATCCCATCAGCTACGTACATTGGGCTAGAAATCCCACCACCGCCGCTGCACCATCATACCCTCTACGTCAAGTCATCATCCATAGATTGCATTATACTGTCAAAGGCAACCTGATGTCTCTCAAAGTCTTCCGGCTGCATCCCGCAACCTCGCCAGTATGAGCGGTTGTCTGGTGTCACCAGTCACCATGGTCAGATCTGAAGAAGAAACCCTTCCAAATCATCTGACCGAGACGTTCGCCAATCTGACCGCCGACGAGGGAGGCAGTGCGCCATGGAGCAAGGGGAGCCACGCGAGAGGGCACTCCCTGTTGCGATCTGAGCCGGCGTCGCGAGGCAGGGAACCGCTGCACCAGGACCACGAGATCGGCGCGGACGATCGACGGCGGTGAGGACGGGGACGGGGACGGGACGGCACCCTACACATGTGCAAACTAAGAAGTTAATTTGAGCTCAAATTGTGCATCTAAATCAAATAAACTCCCACATACACTCCTGCACTAAAACCCACAAACCACTCTACTTCTAGAGCATATGAAATGAGCTAAACTAGCAGCCAGAGATGAAAGGATGAAGTTGCTAACCTTTTAGAACACTTGGATAGTTGGTGCACCGCCAATCTAGACAAATCTTGGGGGAAATGGAGCTTGGAGGTCGAGCTTGGAGGAAGAACAGAGGAGAAAGCTTAAGTGTGGCTCGGGCATTTCATCGAACACCTCGTGTGCATAAGAAGTGAGAACAGAGTAGCGCACACCCCCCCCCACCTTCTACGGCCAAAAAACAGAGGAGAGGGCGGGCCGGGGCGAGGATATATATAGGCATCTTTTTAGCCCCGGTTGGTGTCTAGAACCGGGACTGAAGACTAACCTTTAGTCCCGGTTGGAGACACCCACCGGGACTAAAGGGGTTGCGCCAGGAGCGAGGCCCTTTAGTCCCGGTTGGTGTCTCCAACAGGGACTAAAGGTCCCAGTCGAACCGGGACTGATGCCTGCCGAGGCCCGGCCGGCGTCCACTAGTAGAAAACGGACCTTTTGTCCGCAGCTTTAGTCCCGGTCGGGTTTTGAACCGGCACTAATGTGACCATTAGTCCCGGTTCGGGACGGGCATCATTAGTCGCGGTTCGTTCCGGACCTTTAGTCCCGGTTCGTAACACGAACCGGGACTAATGTGGTGGTGGCAGGCTGGTGTCAGCTGGGGCCCCCACGAGCCCCTTTAGTCCCGGTTGGTATCACCAACCGGGACTACAGGCCCCCCCTTTAGTCCCGGTTCATAACACGAACCAGGACTAAAGGGTGGTGGCAGGCTGGTGTCAGCTGGGGCCCCCACGAGCCCCTTTAGTCCCGGTTGGTATCACCAACCGGGACTAAAGGCCCCCCCCTTTATTCCCGGTTGGAGATACCAACCGGGACTAAAGATCCCCTATATGAATTCGGCCAGCCCGATCACAGTACTCCTCCCTTTTTTTCCCCCTTCTTCCCCTCCTTTGTTCTTCCTCTTCCTCGAGCTCATCCTCCATTTTTGTCAAAATTTGTCAAGATTTGGAGGCACCCCATCCATCCAAGTGTTCACAAAGGTTAGCAACTTTGTCCTTTCATCTCTCATTGCTAGATTAGCTCTTGCAATGCTCTATAAGTATAGTGATTTGTGGGTTTTAGTTTGGGAGTATTTATATGTGGTAGTTCATTTGATTTATATGCAATTTGAGCTCAAATTAACTTCTTACTTTGCATGTGTAGGTGTGGTTTACTTAGTGCCTTCCCGTCCCCGTCCTAACCACCGTCGATCGCCCGCACCGTCCCGTCGCCGTCACCACACCTTGGTGAGCCTCTTTTTCGTTCTTATCCTTTTTATAAAAAAAAATCTTATTTGTATGATTTAGATAGTTAATTGTATAATTTTCTTACATGTATGATTGTTTGTTATACATAGTGCCATGACTTTGATATCCGTCCCCGTCGGCCCTCGTCCGGTTTATGATTCGGATGTGGTATATATATTCTCTTTTATAACTATTTGTTGCATTTCGCGTTTATGACAATTATGCCCATCAAGTTGACATAGATATTTTTATCTAGGAGGTATGTGAACCGGAAATTGCAACCGACATAGATATTCTTGTCAAGAAGTTAAATTTAGTTGAAAAAGAAAACGAGTATTTGAAAGAAAAATTGAAAAGAGTTGAAGAAGAGAAGATGAAACTGGAGTTGTATGTTGCCGATGTCGTCGATGATCAGAAGATCAAGATGGATGCAATGCGCTTGAAGATTAGAAAATTTAAAAAATATGCCATTGATAGTGAGGCTTGGTATCACTATGCTGTTGGATCAATTGTTACCTTAGTTGCGATCTTGATCGCATTTGTTGTTGCATTTAAATGCTTTAGCTAGAGAGTTTGTATGTTGCTTTATGAGAACAAGTGTGTATGAACTTTATGTATGAACTTGTATTAATTTGGTCTTTTCGGTGTTGTGTAATGAAGATGAGCCGGCAATGGATGTACGATGACCGATGCTCTCCCCAGTTCATTAATGGCGTGCATACTTTTCTGGTTGCGGCTGAGGCAAACAAGCGGGCGGATGGTTTTATGTATTGTCCATGTGCTGGCTGTAAGAATGATCGAAATTACTCTAACTCAAGAACCATTCACGTCCACCTGTTTGAGTCCGGTTTCATGTCCGGCTATAACTGTTGGACCAAGCACGGAGAAAGAGGGGTCCTAATGGAAGAGAATTAAGAAGAAGAGGATGACGACAGCTATCCTGGCCATGGGTTCCATGAATACGATGGTACAACAATGGGGGAAGAAGCTGAGCCGGCAATGCAGGAAGGAGCTGAAGAAGAGGCATCAGATGAGCCCGCTGATGATCTTGGTCGGGCCATTGCCGATGCAAATAGAAACTGTGCAAGTGAAAAGGAGAAGCTGAAGTTGCAGCGCATGTTAGAGGATCACAAGAAATTGTTGTACCCAAATTGCGAAGATGACAAGAAAAAGCTGGGTACCACACTGGAATTGCTGCAATGGAAGGCAGAGAATGGTGTACCTGACAAGGCATTTGAAAAGTTGCTGAAAATAATGAAGAATAAGCTACCAAAGGACAACGAATTGCCCGACAGTACGTACGAAGCAAAGAAGGCCGTCTGCCCTCTAGGATTAGAGGTGCAGAAGATACATGCATGCCCTAATGACTGCATCCTCTACCGCGGTGAGTACGAGGATTTGAATGCATGCCCGGTATGCTGTGCATTGCGCTATAAGATCGGCCACGATGACCCTGGTGATGTTGCGGGCGAGCGCCCCAGGAAGAAGATTCCTGCCAAGGTGATGTGGTATGCTCCTATAATACCATGGTTGAAACGTTTGTTCCAAAACAAAGAGCATGCCAAGTTGATGCGATGGCACAAAGATGACCGTAAGAAAGACGGGAAGTTGAGAGTACCCGCTGACGGATCACAGTGGAGAAAAATCGAGAGAAAGTGGAAGGACTTTGCAGATGACGGAAGGAACGTATGGTTTGGTTTAAGTGCAGATGGCATCAATCCTTTTGGGGAGCAGAGTAGCAATCATAGCACCTGGCATGTGACTCTATATATCTATAACCTTCCTCCTTGGTTGTGCATGAAGCGGAAGTTCATTATGATGCCAGTGCTCATCCAAGGTCCCAAGCAACCCGGCAACGACATTGATGTGTACCTAAGGCCATTAGTCGAAGAACTTTTAGAGCTGTGGAATGGAAAAGGTGTACGTGCGTGGGATGAGCACAAACAGCAGGAATTTGACCTGCGAGCGTTGCTGTTTGTAACCATCAATGATTGGCCTGCTCTCAGTAACCTTTCAGGACAGACAAACAAGGGATACCACGCATGCACACACTGTTTAGATGATACCGACAGTATATATTTGGATAAATGTAAGAAGAATGTGTACCTGGGGCATCGTCGATTTCTTCAGAGCAGGCATCCCGTAAGAAAGAAAGGCAAGCATTTCAAAGGTGAGGCAGATCCCCGGAAGAAGCCTCGCCACCGTACTGGTGATGATATACTTGATATGGTCAAGGATTTAAAAGTAATCTTTGGAAAGGGTCCTGGCGGACAATCTGTTCCGAATGACGCTGACGGACGCGCACCCATGTGGAAGAAGAAATCTATATTTTGGGACCTACCCTATTGGAAAGACCTAGAGGTCCGCTCTGCAATCGACGTGATGCACGTGACGAAGAATCTTTGCGTGAACCTGCTAAGCTTCTTGGGCGTGTATGGGAAGACAAAAGATACACCGGAGGCACGGGAGGACCAGCAACGTATGCACGGAGAAGACGGCATGGATCCAAAGCAGTTTCAGGGTCATGCCAGCTACGCTCTTACCAAAGAAGAGAAGGAAATCTTCTTCGAATGCCTGCTCAGTATGAAGGTCCCGTATGGCTTCTCGTCGAATATAAAGGGAATAATAAATATGGCAGAGAAAAAGTTCCAGAACCTAAAGTCTCATGACTGCCACGTGATTATGACGCAACTGCTTCCGGTTGCATTGAGGGGGCTTCTACCGGAAAACGTTCGATTAGCCATTGTGAAGCTATGTGCATTCCTCAATGCAATCTCTCAGAAGGTAATCGATCCAGAAATCTTACCAAGGTTAGAGAATGATTTGGTGCAATGTCTTATCAGTTTCGAGTTGGTGTTCCCACCATCCTTCTTCAATATCATGACGCACGTCCTAGTTCACCTAGTCGAGGAGATTGCCATTCTGGGTCCTGTATTTCTACACAATATGTTCCCCTTTGAGAGGTTCATGGGATTCTTAAAGAAATATGTTCGTAATCGTGCTAGGCCAGAAGGAAGCATCTCCAAGGGCCATGAAACAGAGGAGGTCATTGAGTTTTGTGTTGACTTTATTCCTGACATTAAGCCGATTGGTGTTCCTGAATCGCGGCATGAGGGCAGACTGGGTGGAAAAGGCACGCTAGGAAAGAATTCAGTAATATGCCGGGACGGGCATTCTTTGGCGCAAGCACACTACACAGTTCTACAAAGTTCCGCCTTGGTGGCTCCGTATATCGAGCAACACAAGAATATTTTACGCTCCAAACACCCGGAGCAGTCTGACGACTGGATTACACATGAACAAACTGTGACTTTCGCCGGTTGGTTGCAGACACGTCTCATGCATGACGACACTGTTGCAGATGACCTGTACTTGCTGTTCAAGTTACCATCTTCGACTATATTGACTTTCAAAGGGTACGAGATAAATGGGAATACATTTTACACGATCGCCCAAGATAAAAAGAGCGCCAACCAAAACAGTGGTGTCCGCTTTGATGCAGCAAACACCAATAGGCCAAAGGACACATATTATGGTTACATAGAGGAGATATGGGAACTTCACTATGGACTTGGTTTGAAGGTCCCTTTGTTTGGGTGCAAATGGGTCAATCTGAGAGGAGGCGGGGTAAAGGAAGACCCGCAGTATGGAATGACAACAGTGGATCTCAACAATCTTGGGTACGCAGACGAACCATTCGTCCTAGCCAATGATGTGGCGCAGGTTTTCTATGTGAAGGACATGTCTACCAAGCCGAGAAAAAGAAAAGATAAGGAAGCGAATACATCATACGATGAGTCAAAGCGCCACATAGTTCTTTCAGGGAAAAGAAACATCGTGGGAGTGGAGGACAAGACAGACATGTCAGAAGATTATGAAAAGTTTCATGAAATTGCTCCCTTCACAGTGAATGTTGCCCCGAGCATCAAGTTAAACGATGAAGATTGTCCATGGTTACGGCACAAAGGGACACAGGCGAAGAAAAAGTTTTATATCCAAAGATCCCACTCTGGGATGTGACCGGCTTCTCTAGTTAGTTTCCGGACTTATATATCTGGAAAGTCCCACTTCGGACAAACCGGAGGGAATCTTTGTAATAGAACTCCGACTTATGTGTTTTGGCATTTGAAACGCGAAGAAATATTATGTCCAAAGCCACGTCATCAATTTTCAACCCTTTCTGACTTCATTTGCTATTTTTCATGCATTTACTGATTTTTTTGAGCTAAATGACCCTGAAATTGAAAAGCACTACAAATCACAATCAGAAAAGGTTGAAAGTTGGCATGGTATCATCATTTCACCCACATATCATGTGCTAAAAAGTTGAGACGGTTACGGCAAAAACTGGATGCACTTCGTGTACAAAATGGACAATCTCTTTCGAAGTATCACGCTTTCGGACGAAAACTCGTCTGTTACAAAGGCATTTCATTTTTTTAAATAACCTAAGAATTACCAAATTGAATACAATGATAAAACACACTAATATTAAACAGCAGAAAAAAGAATCACTGAAAAATCTTTTTTTAAAATAAAGTTATTCACAAACTAGTGATTCACACAAATTTCAAATAATTCAAATTTGAAAACTACTGGCACTAACAGAAAGTTTATAATTTTTTTTACCTAAAGCAAAAAGATTCACTCAGAAACTCTAAATAAAGCAAAAAACAACCAAGAAACAAAAGAAAATAAATATAGAAGAAAACAAAAAAAACTGAAAAGTAAAAAAAAAAAGCCCGCCTACTGGGCCGCCACGGCCTGCATACGACTAGACACCCACTAGTTGGGCCAGGATGCAGGCCCGCAAGGCCCAGTATGGCCCACAGGGCAGGAAAGAACGGTAGGCCTTATAGGCCTGCTTTAGAGAGGAGCTCGAATGAGCTACCGCGCCGGGGTTTATAAACCAGTGCGAGCGCCCTTCGCTGGGCGAGGTGGGACTAAACATCCACCACACTGCGCCGTGCCAGGAACAGGCCTTTAGTCGCGGTTGGAGACACCAACCGCGACTAAAGGGTGGCCTTTAGTCACGGTTGGAGCCACCAACCGCGACTAAAGGTGAATTTCATCCAATCCAAGCGGCGGGAAGCGAGACCTTTAGTCGCGGTTGGTGGCTCCAACCGCGACTAAAGGTGGCCTTTAGTCGCGGTTGGAGCCACCAACCGCGACTAAAGGCTCTCATATAACTCCACTTACGAAAAATTCACCATCCTCTCCATTCTCTCGACGCCAAACACAGACGACGCCGCCAGGCTGCTGCGCGCCGCCGCCTGCCCCGATCGACGCCGTCGCCGCCCCCGACGCCGGCCGCCCGTCCCTCCTCGTCGACCCCTACTCCGGACGCGCTCTTCCTCGCCGATCCCCGACGGCGCCGCCGGCCCGCGCGCGCGCGCCCGCTCCTCATTGCGCCGCCTGCCCCGACGCCGTCGCTGCCCCCGATTCGCCTCGCCTCGCCTCGCCGTCGCCCCGCTGTGAGCTCAGTTCCTCCCTCTCCCCCCGCTCCCTCGCCCCCTGCCGCCATGGCCGGCCGCCCGTCCCCGAGCCCGTCCCCGAGCCCCGCCCCCCCCCCCCACACACACACATGCATGAACACACACACATTTTCTATTTAGATGTTTTATTTGTTTTTCACTAGTATATATGTATGTATGAATGCATGTTAGATGGATATAATTAGTGTTTAATTAGTATAGATTTTGTTTATATAATGTTGTTTTTCTGTTTTTTAATGGATGTATAGAAGTATGCTTAATTAGTGTTTCTTTTTCTGTTTTTTAATTTTTTATACTTTTAGTTATAGAAATGTTAGATGAATGTTTTTTAGTTTTTTATACTTTTAGTTATAGCTAGATAAATGTTAGATATAAAAACTTTTTATATAATTTTGACATTTGATCCAATGTATAGCAATTAGTATTTGCAAAAGTTGCATATTTTAATGTTGTATTTGCAATAGATTTTCTTAGTCCTTTAAGGGATTAATTATCAGGAATGCCCCCATTATGGATGTGCACAAGTTGATCCAATTTCTTTCTGATCTCATGCATCTACCTTTCGGATCTCTGAATACTAAATTGTTTTATCTTTCTTCTGGATTAGTTAAATAAAAGCTATGGACAATACCGGCAGAGAAGGAGAAGAAGCCGTGTTCGACATCATACGCTCCACGAGCCCAGATGATCATGATGACGGCTCGCAATATCTGAACCCTTCGGGTGAGGGTAAGATGTTTGATGAAGACGAACGAATAGATGAAGGTGACGACAACGATGTTGACGAAGAAAATGTTCTTCAAATAGCAATGACCGGCGAGGTATATTTAATATATAAGCCATCCGGTGATCATTACATGTCTTAATTGATTTGCATGTATTAACGAATCGATCTTTCTTCTTTTAGGCCTCCGGATCGAGCAAATCTTGTAGAAGCGACAGGGTAGTTCGAGGCCTGGCCAAAAAGTTGGACAAAGGCGTAAAGTTCAACATCGATTCCATCAAAACATCAACTGGCGAACCGCTTGAACCTAAGAAAAATGCGACCACGTTCAAGAATCAATGCGGAGTTATTGTCAGGGACCAAATCCCGATCTCCGTTCAAGAATGGAGAAAGCCAGCAAAGGGAGATCGAGCAGGAGTTACTTTTGTCGACGAAAGAGCAAAAGATGTGCTTTGGACTACGCTTATGGAACATTTCACCCTACCAGATAATTTGACAGATGTAGATCTGAAGAAAGTCAGAAACTATGCTCTTAAAAAGATGGCGATCGCATTCAACACCTTCAAGAAAAATGCATGGGCTAAGTACGTCAAATCAAAAAAGAAGACTCCAGAATTCACGGGAGCACTAGTGAAGGCAAAAGATCACTGGGACGCTTTCGTGAAGTTCAAGGAATCGGAAGAAGCTAAGGAACTGTCGAGGAAAAACAAGATTAATGCTGCGAAAAAGAAGTGGCACCATCGTCTGGGGCCAGGTGGCTACCAGGTGGCCCTGCCTAAGTGGCATCAATCTGAGCAAGAGATGATTAGTAAACGGGTCAGTCCAGTTACATTGACATGGCCCCCCAGGTGCAGGACATGGTTTTATGCGCATGGGGGGAAGTTGGACCCAGAGACAGGGCTGGTTATGGTGAAGGCAAGTCTTAAAGAAGCGACAGACGAAAGACTTATTGCAATAGAAGAAGCTCGATCGGGGGTGTTCACGCCCAACAGAGATAACGACGAGCTTACGCGCGCCCTGAAGAATCCTGAACACCCGGGAAGAACACGAGGCAAAGGCGTTGTTCCGTGGTATGAGGGGTTTGCGGATTGGAATGACGACTATAGAAGTCGTGCAAGAAAGAAGAAGCATGAGGAGCAGAAGAAGAAGGAGGAAGCACTCCGCCTTGAAGGCCTAATATCCTCGCACCTGGAGTTGGAACGATTTGTCAGGCGACAGTAGGAGCAGATCGACTCACTCAGCCAGGAAAGGGCGTCTCAGCGGCAGCATGAGCAGATCGATCCAGCATTGGATAGCACCGTCCCATCTATGCCGAGAAGCAGCGTGGGTTCCGCCCCGGCCGATATCGATAATGCACTGCTAGCTAGCTACCCTGTGGATGATATCAAAGACAGGACTAACTGTGAGCTACACATGAAAGTGAAGAACTTATCCATGAAGGTGGCGGACGGCTATGCTTTAGCAAATCCCCCTGAAGCAACCTTCCATTGCAATCCCATTTCAGCTGGCTATGCTCGTGTCGGGGTTGATGAAGTGATGTCAGGATATCACGATCTACAACTTGACATTCTTGGAGGTGACGAGGAGAGAACACTGGGAGAGGCCATACATCGTATCATTCTATGGAAAAAGGATTGCATCGTCTTTCCAAGGCCACCGACTCCTCCTTCTCCATGTCCTCCGCCGCTTCAGTCGACTCCTCCTCCTCCAAGTCCGGCACCGCGTCAGCCGACTCCTCCTCCAAGTCCTCCGCCGCTTCAGTCGACTCCTCCTCCTCCAAGTCCGGCACCGCATCAGCCGACTCCTCCTCCAAGTCCGGCACGGCGTCAGCCAACTCCTCCTCCTCCAAGTCCGGCACCGCGTCAACCGACTCCTCCTCCAAGTCCGGCACGGCGTCAGCCAACTCCTCCTCCTCCAAGTCAGCCGACTCAGCGTGCTCCGCCTAAGCAACAGCGGAAGAGAGAGGCCGCAGCTACGACGGCTAGCGGTGCAACAGACAAGAAATTCAAACATGGTCCAAGCTGCCTCAAGCCTCTTCTGAAGTTGTCTTACCACCTGACTCAGGAGGAACTCGACGATGCATGTGATGCCCAATTGAAGGCCCATTTTGCACCGAAACCGCCCGCGCCGCCAAAGGAGAAAGTACCTGAGCATGTATCACAACACTTTATTGATATGGCTCGACCGGCTGACAATCAGAAGGACTCCGACTATGTGCGGTCTATCAAGAAGTCATATTCTGCAGGGCAAAAGGAGTCGAGCTCGAGCTCGAGCCAAGCAGTTGGCAAAAAAAGCGGGAAAACTGTTCCCCAGCTGGGAGAACAAGCAGTGCAATCGATCCCCCCGCTCATTGTACAAACACATGTGAGTACCGCCAATCGGCCGGCAATAACCGACGATCTTAGAAGGCAGGCTAAAGAGGCCGGTGTCACTGTTGAACAACTCCTAGGCCTTGAGGAAATCCCCGGGATTACAGAGGAGGAAGTAAAATACCAATATGTCCGTGGCAAACCTCTGGTCAAGCCTGACGATGTCAAGCTTCTACCAACGAGAATGTACAATTTGCATACGTGGTACATGCAAAAAATAGCAAATACCAATGAAGAGTCCCTCATGGTGAAAGTCAAGCCAGAGCATTACTTCCATGGAAAAGATGTGTGGATTGATTTTTCAGAGTTGTTTCAGTTATTCCAACAAGACGCACTAGACAAATCTATCGTCAGTTGCTATTGTCTGTAAGTGATTTCTTTCTGTAATTTAAGTCTCTAGCTAGCTAGCTAGATGTGCTCGTTCATTAACTGTAATTATCCTCACTATATTCTTTTCTGTGGTATTATGCAGAATGAAGATGTATGAAATGAAAAAAACTAGACGCTATGGAGTTGGGTTCATTGACCCAAATACGATTAATCAGGCGATATGGGAAGATCAATATTCGAGAGAAGACACAGAGAGATTCCTGCTAGAGTTTTTGAAGCAACTAAACACCCAACCAAAAATACTACTTCCTTACAACTTCGGGTGAGTGTTACTATATCTTGTACTACAAATTCTATTTTTTGCTTACTAGATGTTAATAAGTGTAGTTGATGAGTTATGCACATGCCCGCTTATTTATAAAAAACGTGTGCGCATGCAGTTTCCACTGGATCTTGTTAATCATTGAAGTTGACAAGGGAAAAGTTGAAGTACTGGACTCACTATATAAGGATCCATCCGAATACGCAACCGTGAAGGGGATGTTCGACTGGTAATTTCAATCATTATCGCACTATGTCTGCCTCTTTACTTCATTTCCTGATATCAACTAGTTAATAACTCCTTTATTCATTTTCTTTGCCGGCGGGCAGGGCTTGGAAAAAGTTCATCAAAGAGGTCCCCGGCCAATGGAAACAACAGCTGAAATGGGTGCGACCCAAGGTAATTAAGTAGTACTAGCTAGCTACGTCCGTGTATCTCTTTAATTCTAGTTTCAATACCATTATCATGCTTGATTAATTATTACCTGATTGAATTTTATTCTCGTAAAGTGCATGAGGCAGGAGAAGGGGAATAGTTTATGCGCATACTACGTTTGCGAGAATATTCGCATGATCACGTCTGAAAGGAGCATAGATGAAAAAACTCTTTGGGTACGTTTGCCAGAACACTATCCATAATTTTTTTATCATGATCTAGCTAATATATATACACACAACTAATATATTCATCTTGATCTCCTGATTATAGATGATAGAGATGCGGGGCCAGCTCCTACCAACGGCTCGCGTACGAGCAATTCAAGACGAAATAGCTGGATTTCTGGTCGACCAGGTCATAGATCCCAAAGGAGAATACCATTACAAGATCAAGCAGTAATGCCCTGCATATCTAATGATCCGCAAATTGTAGGAGAAATTGTATATAACAAATTGTATATATATATGTATGTGAATGGTCGTCATACGAGAAATTCGATTTATATATATATGCACAACGTGTACAGTATGTAGTAGCGTAATATATGTTTGAAATGAAAAATATTTAAATGGAAAACACAAAATTAAAAGGAAAAATAAACCAAAATTAAAAGAATTAAATACTTTTAGTCCCGGTTGGTGTTACCAACCGGGACTAAAGGCTCCACCTTTAGTCCCGGTTGGTAACACCAACCGGGACTAAAGGTCCCCCAGCGCACGGCCCCGGCAGGCGCCACGTGGTGGGCCTTTAGTGCCGGGCCGTGACGAACCGGGACTAAAGGGGGGGGGCCTTTAGTCCCCCCCCTTTAGTGCCGGTTGTAGAACCGGCACTAAAGGGCCTTACAAACCGGGATTAAAGGCCCGTTTTCCACTACTGGTCCTAGCCGCTCGAACCGGGACTGATGCTCACATTAGTCCCGGTTCGTAACATGACCGGGACTATTGGTCTGATCTGGCCAGAACCAAAGCCCTGTTTTCTACTAGTGCTTGGAAGGGATCGTCCCCAGGCGGTGGCTGCAAGGCCACGACCAGAACCGGGAAAGCCAGCCAGGCCACGGCCTCCATGCCTAGGGACAGGTGACGGTGTCCCGGATTAGGGGGTGCACACCATGTCGGCCCGCCATTCTTGGGCCGACCCGAGGACCCACCGACAAATGGAGAATGGGTCATGCATACCGTGGTCCTCGGCACACTTAAGATGGAATCATCCGAAGACTTAGCGTACACTTCAAGGCATGTTTAAATGATCGGCATTTTAAACCTAGGTGTAGCCGACATACTTGTAACCCTAGATACCCCTGGCACCTATGTAAGCCGATGGGTTTTAGTCCATAGGGGGAGGAAGAAGGTTTTTGGAGAGATTATAACTCATTCATACGATCTCGAGGTAGATCATCTTGTACTTTGTACCCCATCCACAATCAATATAATACACGCAAGACGTAGGGTTTTACCTTTTCGAGAGGGCCCGGACCTAGGTAAAATTGTGTCCCTGTTACTTCTTGTTACCATCTTGCCAAGATCACCAGCTCGGGACCACCTACCGGAGATCCGCCGGTTTTAGCACCGACATTGGTGGCCCATGCAGGTCCCGCTGCGTGGTCACAAAGGCTCGATGGCTCATCTTCGGATCAACAACGGCATTGGCTATGGGAATACCTTTGTCCCCGGCCAGCTCTTCGCTTTCAGCAGCATCGTGCTGCACGCCGACTCGACTGGTCACCTCGGCCAGATCGAGAACTTTTCCCCCAGCCAAACCATCAGGTTTGGGAATCTGGAGTATGCCACGGACTCACGTGGCGAACTCGCCTTTTCGGGTTGGGTGTCAAGCCAGCCCGAAGATCTAGCAAACACCACCGTCCCAGCGCCAGATTTAATCTTGGAACAGGACCGTGGATCAATCTGTACCTCAGATCTGGCCTCGAGCTCG
The DNA here is from genome assembly GCA_039707655.1 of Elymus sibiricus. Taxonomy (NCBI): domain Eukaryota; kingdom Viridiplantae; phylum Streptophyta; class Magnoliopsida; order Poales; family Poaceae; genus Elymus; species Elymus sibiricus. Next base: position 515,705,662 of record CM077672.1, on the reverse strand, counting down.
GATCCGAACATCGCACTGCTGGATCAGGCATCAAGCCCAACAAGCAAAGATCCCGAGGCTACGTCAGGTGGCACCTCGGGCAATCTCCAGGTGAGCCCCGCCTACTATCAAAAGGTGGGCGAGGCCGACCTCTCATCCCTGAAAGAGATATTAGATCGGATTCAGAACCTCGGAATCTCGAACGACCAGACCCCGGTCTACGATCGGATCGGAGACAAATGCGGAGGAGCGGAAATTTTTGTCCCACTCTCCACCCACCTAGTCGCTACAGTCGAGGATTTAACCGACGTACTAGACTATGTCTCCGAAGAGGCCATCGACATGGATGAAGATGCCGACGACATGTCATATACCACATCACCCCTAGCCGCCTCTAACACCGGCAAGTGGGCGGCTAACTCCACCTACGATGTCTACATGGTAGACACCCCTAAGGGGGATGAAGGAGATAAAGAGCCCCCAAGCGCCGACATAGAAGATGCCATGGTAAAGGCGCAGGCAACGGGGACACCGGCAATGATGCCACCGATAACGGCGGCGCCACCGACAATGGCAATACTCCAGACGGTGCCAAGGACCAAAACACAGGCGGTAATGCCGGCGATGGAAATATTGATGGCGCCATGTCAAACGGGGATGATAATGACCCTGATGATGATAACTACTATCTGAAGTCCAAGGAGGACGTAAGCCTTGGACCCGATGAATTTTGTTGTGGAACGCGACAGAAAACAAAAAAATTCGGTACAGCGAGCACGCCCAGGATCACTATGGAGACTGCATACAGGGTTTGATCTGATCCGTACCGACTCAAAGCGCAGCGGAAGAAGAATCGGAGTAGATCGTCGGTGCAGATCCCTGCAGCTAGGATTTATAACCTCCCAACCGCAAGGATGTACTCCCTCGCCGGACAGCCCTTCGGGAGGCGGTCGGACAGTCCCTCGGACGATGTCACGGACAGCCCTTCGGGAGGACCTTCGAAACTCGAACCGAAACTCGGACAGCCCTTCGGTAGGACACTCGAACAGCCCCTCGGGCAAAAGATTAGAACTATGACCTCTCTACGGGGTTGCACACATACGGTGTCAGCTATCCGGCAGGGGTCGCCGTCCAAAACTAGTTCCTGCCGGAACCCAGACAGCCTTTTGGTTCTACGAAACTATTTCGCTGGGAGGGAGAGAGAAGCCAGACAGGTCAAATGGCATGTGTATGAGAGCAAGGATGAGCATTTGGGGCTGCCCCCTCACCTCTATTTATAGGATAGCCAAGGGGTAAAGATGGTATTCAAAAATACCAAAAGTGCCCCCACTTTATGCCTTTACTAACAAGAATAAAGCAAAAAGGGGTGCCAGGTGGAGCTCCAAGGAGCTCCACCTCCCTTGGCCGGCCACACTTGGGGCCCCCCCATGAGGGGGCTTCCTTGGCTCCCAAGTCCTTCTAGAAGGCTTTTGGAAAATATCCCAAAAGGTGCTTTCCAAAAAATATCCAAAAAGCACTTTCACTATTCACGAAGACATTTTTCTGCGTCCGATAAAACCCAAATTATTTCTGTGTGCCTAGAATAATTCTATCACCCACCAAAACAATTTTGAACGCATTCCGAAACAATTTCGGAACAATGTTTCTTCAGCGAAAAGCAACCAAAGCGGTTCCGGCTGCTCCGGAACATTTCCGGTTTTTGTCCCGGAAAATTCCCAAAAGTTTCCAGAACACTTCTGGCATCCTCCAAGAATTTCCAGGCATGTGCCAGAACCAATTTGACTTAATGGAATACCCTGAAACAACTTTTCAGTTTCACTGGAACTATTCCGGTGTTCTCTCCGGAACGTTTCCGTTTCGTCCGAAACTTTTTCGGTGATTTTCTCTCAGACTCCCCGTCTAGTATTCAGCAGATAGATGACCCTTAAGCGTGTGACCCTATAGGTTCGGTGAAGTATAGACATGACGCGGAACACTTTCCGATCAATGATCAACATCGGAGCCGTGGACACCCATATTGACCCCTATACCCACACGAATGAATATTCGAGTGAACCTCCAGTTGCCGTGTGCTATTCCTGTTGCTTCACGATATATTACAAATACCCGAGGTGAGATTTATTGCATCCCCGTGGATCAACAACTTGTCCACTATGCAAGTTACCTCGTTACCGGTTTTGTTCTCTTTACTCGTTTCCATGTTCCGGCATCCCAGTGATCAAATCACAATGTGTCTGGCCAGACGATGATGGATACCGTAACACCAAGAGGGCCCGAGAATATCTCTCCATCGTCGGAGGAGCAAATCCCAATCTTGCGCTATCTCGTTACTTGCCATACTTTTCCGTGAACCCGTAAGCCGCCGTAATAGCCACCCATTTACGGATGACGTTTAACAAACCCCAAAGTTCACGAAGAAAGTACGAAGGAACTCGATACCCTCATGGTCTAAGGAATTATGCAAACATTAACTATCTCTGTGTTATTAACCATTAACTTGTGACGAATGAATCTCATAGCATAACATCAATTCGGGTCGATTCAACACAAGTGTTCTACCAACATTGTGCCCTCAAAATTGCCGGCATTGACATGCCCATGATCAGGAAAACAGGATCATCATGCAATACTTGAGCCAGTCTTAGAGGCAAGACTAGGAATACATTTTACCGTTTATTATACCACACGTGCACATGAGTTTCCCTCCGAGCCTCGTGGTTATTGTAGACTCGAGAATCATTGCAGTTATAGCATGGAACATAAACATTCATTACAAACTCGGAGATACAAAGTAACTATTATTACTGCCTCTAGGGCATATCTCCTACAGACTCCCACTTGCACTAGAGTCATAATCTAGTTACATGGCTTCCCTAACACCAATGGCAACCGGTGCTGCTCATGCTTTGCTCGTGGTAGAGGCTTTGTCATCGGGTCTGACACGTTCAGATCCGTGTGAACTTTGCGTACTTTCACTAAACCCGCGTCGACATGATGTCGAATGAGTTTATATTTGCGTTCAATATGTCTTGTCTTATGGTGCGAACTTGGCTCCCTTGCTTGAGCCACGGCGCCACTATTATCACAATAGATCTCCACCGGGTCCAGAGCACTTGGAACTACACCAAGGTCTTCAAGAAATTGATTGATCCATACCGCCTCCTTGGAGGCTTCTGAAGTAGCAACATATTCCGCCTCCGTCGTAGAATCCGCTACAGTCTTTTGTTTGGAACTTTTCCAATCAACTGCGCCGCCGTTCAATATGAAAACATAGCCTGATTAAGATTTGAAGTCATCTGGGTCAGTCATGAAGCCTGCATCAGTGTAACCATTTACAATGAGCTCTTCATCACCTCCGTACACAAGGAGTAAATCCTTGGTACTTCTGAGGTACTTAAGAATACCCTTGACTGCGGCCCAGTGTTCCAATCCTGGATCACTTTGGTACCGGCTGCTAACACTTAGCGCATAGGAAACGTCCGGTCTTGTACATAGCATGGCATACATAATAGAACCAACTGCCGAGGCATATGGAACATCATTCATTTGTACTCGCTCATCGAGATTCCGAGGACACTAATTCTTGCAAAGCACTGTGCCAGGTGACATGGGGAGTAGGCCTTTCTTGGAGTTCTCCATGTTGAACCTTTTCAACACCTTGTCAATGTACGTGCTTTGGCTAAGCGCTATTAGGCGTCTTGATCTATCTCTATAGATCCTGATGCCCAATACATAAGCCGCTTCGCCTAAGTCTTTCATTGAAAAACTCTTCTTCAATGAGTCTTTTATTTCGTTAAGAAAATTCACATCATTTCCAATCAACAATATGTCATCCACATACATCATTTCCAATCAACAATACATACTCCCACTAAACTTCTTGTAAACACAAGATTCTTCGTCATTCCTGATGAAGCCGAACTCTTTGACTACTTCATCAAAACGAATGTTCCAGCTCCTTGATGCTTGCTTCAGACCATAAATGGCTTTCTGAAGCTTGCATACCTTTCCAGCATTCTTAGGATTGACAAAACCTTCTGGCTGTATCATGTATACAACCTCTTTGAGGTTTCCATTTAGGAAAGCCATTTTGACATCCATCTGCCATATTTCACAATCGAAATAAGCAACAATTGCTAGTAATATCCGAACAGACCTAAGCATAGCTACGGGCGAGAAAGTCTTGTCTTAGTCCACTCCTGGAACTTGCGTGAACCCTTTCGCGACAAGTCTTGCTTTGTGGATAGTAATGTTACCATCCGCGTCCGTCTTTCTTTTGAAAATCCATTTACAACCGATGGGTTTTACGCCATCTGGAAGTTCTTCCAAGTTCCAAACTTGGTTTTCGTACATGGATTCCATCTCGGATTTCATGGCCTTGTGCCATTCCTTTGAGCTGGGCCCCGCCATTGCTTCCTTGTAGTGCGCAGGTTCATCGTCTTCAAGAATGAAGATTTCGTTATGAAACCACTCAGGTGGCTGGATAGCCCTACCTGATCTGCGCGGTTCAGTTACAACATGGTCTGAAGTTTCCGCATGATATGCGACAACTTCGGGCTCGGTTGTAGGGATAATTAGCGGAATTTCTTCTGGTTCCTTAGCCATATCAACGGTTGCCGAAGATTCAATTATTTTGCGAGAAACTCTTTCTCGAGAAAGACTCCATTTTTAGGGACAAACACTTTGCACTCGGAGGGTTGGTAGAAAGAATACCCAAGTGTTTCCTTGGGATAACCTACAAAGTAACATTTGTCTGATCTGGGATCGAGTTTGCTTGGTTGTAAACGTTTTACATAAGCTTTACAACCCCAGACTTTGAGATGTGACAAATTGGGTTTCTTCCCATTCCATAACTCATATGGTGTGGTCTCAACAGACTTAGACGGTGCTCTGTTTAATGTGTGACCTGCAGTGAGTAGTGCGTGACCCCAAAAAGATATCGGTAGATCTGTAAGAGACATCATCGACCTTACCATGTCTAACAGGGTTCGGTTACGTCTTTCCGACACTCCGTTTCGCTGTGGAGTTCCGGGAGGCGTAAGCTTTGAAACGATTCCACGATCACTCAGATGTTGGCCAAACTCACGACTAAGGTATTCGCCCCCGCGATCAGACCGCAGAAACTTAATCTTTTTGTCACGATGATTTTCTACCTCATTCTGAAATTCTTTGAACTTTTCAAAGGTTTCCGACTTATGCTTCATTAAGTAGATATAGCCATACCGACTTAAATCATCAGTAAAAGTCACGAAGTAGAAATACCCACCCCGTGTGGCTGTGTTCATTGGACCACATACATCACTATGTATTATTTCCAATAATTCACCCGCACGTTCAGGAGGACCCGTGAACGGCGTCTTGGTCATTTTCCCCATCAAGCAAGCTTCACATGTGTCAAATGATTCAAAATCAAAGAACGGTAAAACTCCATCTTTATGGAGTCTTTGCATGCATTTCTTTCCGATGTGGCCAAGGCGACAGTGCCACATGAAAGTGGTGGTGGTATCAGCCTTCTTAACGCGTTTAGCATTCACGTTAAAGACATCATCACATTCAAGATTTAGAATGAAAAGGCCCCCAACAATGGGTGCAAATCCATAAAACATATCCTTACAATAAAGTGAACAACCATTGTTCTCAGACTTGTACGAATACCCATCGTGTACTAAACATGATCCGGAGATAATGTTTCTACACAATAGTGGAACAAAATAACATTTATTCAGTTCTAAGATAAATCCCGAAGGGAGACGTAGAGGCATAATGCCGACGGCTTGAGCGGCGATCCCAGCGCCGTTCCCGACGCGTATCACGACTTCATTCTTTGCTAGCTTGCGCACCTTCTGAAGTCCCTGTATCGAGTTGCAAATGTGAGCAAGCGATCCGGTATCAAATACCCAAGACTTAGAATTTTCGCTAGCAAGCAAAACGTCAATGACATTAACTTGTATAACAATTATACCTTTTCCGGTTTTCCCGGACATCTTATCTTCCAGATACTTCTTGCAGTTTCTCTTCCAGTGTCCTGTGCCCTTGCAGTAGAAGCACTCAGTTTCATTCTTGGCTCCGCCCTTAGAGTTGCTTTGGGAGCCGGTCTTACCGGTGCCCTTGCCCTTCTTTGGCTTGCCTTTCTTTTTGAAACTGGAGGTTTTATTCACAAGCAACACTTGCTTGCGATTTTTCCGCAGTCCTCCTTCCGTAGTTTTTAGCATGGCGAGCACCTCTTCTGGTGTCTTCTCCATCCCACTCATGTTGTAGTTCATGATAAAACCATCGTAAGACGGGGGGAGTGAAGAAAGCAGCATGTCCATCATATGGTTATGTGGAAGTGGATACTCCAGGGTTTTAAGCCTTTCAGCATAGCCAATCATTTTGACTACGTGTTCGCCAATTGAACTACCCTCAGCCATCTTGCATTCCATCAAGGCCTTCATGACATCAAATCATTCAGACCTTGCGGTTTCCTTGTACAGGGCATCCAAATCCCAGATCATATCTCGGGGTTTATGGAATTCAAAACGTTTTTGAAGCCCTGCACTCATGCAAGCTAGCACGAGGCACTGCACTAAGTTGTGATCATCATCCTTAGTGGCCCAGACATTTTGCTCATCTTCCGGGGCATCAGCCGCCGGTTTAGCTGGAAGAGCATTTTCAAGCACATACATTTTCTTAGCGCTCCTGAGGACTATCCTCAGGTTACGGACCCAGTCCGCATAGTTGTTTCCAGTCGCAGCTAACTTCCCTTTCTCTAACATCGGGCCTAAGTTGAACGCGGTGTTGCGAGCCATTTGATCTACAACGGAAAACACAAGTTTCACTTAGACTTTGTTCATAATGATTTTGGCACTAGTGAATAAACAATTTTATTCTAAAGTGCGCTCCCACTCAAATCAATATCTCTCAAAATTGATTATGAGCAATTCAAAATCCACATTTAAATTCAACGCCATTGATGTGGACATCACTGATGACGAGAATTATAATCGGTAGGCAAACTTGCCGATCACATCTCTATGTGACTTTTGTTCATCTTTCGATGGATGTGTTCCGAGCTCAGGACTATCCTGCCTGAACGTCAAAGACAACCAAGTGATCTTGCTGCGAGGTCTGACCTCACCCACCTCATTCCTCTCAATTCGTTCGTACCCATGTGGACATGGAGCACCCCAAAAAGATACGAATTTCAGACGGTGCTACACTTGGATGAACACTAACTACTTTGATATTTTTAAGTGAGAGATCACCCTAATAAAAAGCGACTACCGCGCAATCAAGAAGGGTGCATCATAAGGGATAAACATCTCAGGCAATTCATAATAGCATGATATGGTATAGCCCTTTCTGATGGAGAAGTCAAGTTTTTCTTCGTCTTCGGCATTTGCATCGGTGTTCACCTTCGCGAAGATTGCCACCACCTTGTTGATGCACCAGATAATATTGCTATCTCTATAGCTAATAAAATTAGGTGCATTACTTAAGGTTGACACGCAGGTCATTAAAGTGACAATCATATGGCTCCAGCCATCATGCCGAATCATGACACGCAGGTCATGTTAACAAATTTACATCATATAGTCATCTCATACATAATCGAATTAATATGAGCTTTGCTATACCACATCACATGCACATCTTGCAAAACCAAGTTAGACGCCTCTAATCGGTTTATGCAAAATTTTATTTTACGTGGCTTCTAAGGTTTTGACTTAAACCGCAGCTACCAACGTATTATCATCAAGTATGATTATTCAAGTCGCTAGATTAACATCTCGGGGTGTATGAAACACGAGATAATTAAATCTCGAGCCCCATACTAAACTTCGTCATACGCATGACCCCCGTGCACATCATATCTGCAATGCCCTATCATCTGCGAATTTCATCTTTCTTTTGACTATGGCGGAACCCAAAGAACTGTTAGCACTTCGTTGATCAACTAGGATCGCGGATTGCCAGAACTTTGTGAAATTGCAGCATGCTGTCTCGAGATCAGAAATACGCAAATTCTAGGGAAGCAACAAGAACATCGGGTAACAGATTTAATTTGTCACCCGCATAAATAATTTTCAGCAATAGATCTTATCTACTCCAAAATTATATTATGCAATACCCATACATCTCCATGTATTCTAGATCGTAAGCTGCATCTACGCATAGCACGGCTCATGATGCCACTGTTGTGGAACGCGACAGAAAACAAAAAATTTCGGTACAGCGAGCACGCCCAGGATCACTATGGAGACTGCATACAGGGTTTGATCTGATCCGTACCGACTCGAAGCGCAGCGGAAGAAGAGTCGGAGTAGATCGTCGGTGCAGATCCCTGCAGCTAGGATTTACAACCTCCCAACCGCAAGGATGTACTCCCTCGCCGAACAGTCCTTCTGGAGGCGGTCGGACAGTCCCTCGGACGATGTCACGGACAGCCCTTCGGGAGGACCTTCGAAACTCGAACCGAAACTCGGATAGCCCTTCGGGAGGACACTCGAAGAGCCCCTCGGGCAAAAGATCAGAACTATGACCTCTCTACGGGGTTGCACACATACGGTGTCAGCTATCCGGCAGGGCTTCGCCATCCAGGACTAGTTCCTGCCGGAACCCAGACAGCCTTTTGGCTCTACGAAACTATTTCGCTGGGAGGGAGAGAGAAGCCAGACAAGTCAAATGGCATGTGTATGAGAGCACGGATGAGCATTTGGGGCTCCCCCCTCACCTCTATTTATAGGATAGCCAGGGGGTAAAGATGGTATTCAAAAATACCAAAAGTGCCCCCACTTTATGCCTTCACTAAAAAGAATAAACAAAAAGGGGTGCCATGTGGAGCTCCAAGGAGCTCCACCTCCCTTGGCTGGCCACACTTGGGGGCCCCCCCATATAGGGGCTTCCTTGGCTCCCAAGTCCTTCTAGAAGGCTTTTGGAAAATATCCCAAAAGGTGCTTTCCAAAAAATATCCAAAAAGCACTTTCACTATTCATGAAGACATTTTTCTGCGTCCGATAAAACCCAAATTATTTCTGTGTGCCTAGAATAATTCTAGCACCCACCAAAACAATTTTGAATGCATTCCGAAATAATTTCGGAACAATGTTTCTTCAGCGAAAAGCAACCAAAGCGGTTCCGGCTGCTCCGGCTGCTCCGGAACATTTCCGGTTTTTGTCCCGGAAAATTCCCAGAAGTTTCCAGAGCACTTCTGGCATCCTCCAAGAATTTCCAGGCGTGTGCCAGAACCAATTTGACTTAATGGAATACCCTGAAACAACTTTTCAGTTTCACCGGAACTATTCCGGTGTTCTCTCCGGAACGTTTCCGTTTCGTCCGAAACTTTTTCGGTGATTTTCTCTCAGACTCCCCGTCTAGTATTCAGCAGATAGATGACCCTTAAGCATGTGACCCTATAGGTTCGGTGAAGTATAGTCATGACCCGGAACACTTTCCGATCAATGATCAACATCGGAGTCGTGGACACCCATATTGACCCCTATACCCACACGAATGAATATTCGAGTGAACCTCCAGTTGCCGTGTGCTATTCCTGTTGCTTCACGATATATTAAAAATACCCGAGGTGAGATTTATTGCATCCCCGTGGATCAACAACTTGTCCACTATGCAAGTTACCTCGTTACCGGTTTTGTTCTCTTTACTCGTTTCCATGTTCCGGCATCCCAGTGATCAAATCACAATGTGTCTGGCCAGACGATGATGGATACCGTAACACCGAGAGGGCCCGAGAATATCTCTCCATCGTCGGAGGAGCAAATCCCAATCTTGAGCTATCTCGTTACTTGCCATACTTTTCCGTGAACCCGTAAGCCGCCGTAATAGCCACCCATTTACGGATGACGTTTAACAAACCCCAAAGTTCACGAAGCAAGTACGAAGGAACTCGATACCCTCATGGTCTAAGGAATTATGCAAACATTAACTATCTCTGTGTTATTAACCATTAACTTGTGACGAATGAATCTCATAGCATAACATCAATTCGGGTCGATTCAACACAAGTGTTCTACCAACATTGTGCCCTCAAAATTGCCGGCATTGACATGCCCATGATCAGTAAAACAGGATCATCATGCAATACTTGAGCCAGTCTTAGAGGCAAGACTAGGAATACATTTTACCGTTTATTATACCACACGTGCACATGAGTTTCCCTCCGAGCCTCATGGTTATTGTAGACTCGAGAATCATTGCAGTTATAGCATGGAACATAAACATTCATTACAAACTCGGAGATACAAAGTAACTGTTGTTACTGCCTCTAGGGCATATCTCCTACAAATTTGAAATCCCCGAGGAACCCCTTGAGGATCCTCGGCTCCAGGCTTTCCGCCGGCAGTTGATCAGTACTGCCAAGAGCATGAAGCAAAACTCCCAACAGCTTCGTGCCGAACAGGACAGGCTCAACAATAAATGGATCGAGGTCCACAACGCTGAACAAGAAATCGAGGATAGCCTCACAGGGAATAACAAGTATTACCCTCGAAGAAGGCTGCTCCCAGAGTATTACCCTGACCGCCCTCCTCGGGGCCGAGATAGGCCAGCAGGTGGATATCCTAATCCCCCCGAAATACCTCGCCACTATGGCAAAGATCCACTCCCGCCGCTGAAACCTTATGATCTGCGGAAGAAGTTGGCATCAATACCAGCCGCCCATACACGATCCATTTACCGGTCCAGGGAGCACCAACCTATGGACAGGCGGGATACCTGGCTTGGTTAGCCAAGAATGGCATAATATGTGATTATACACGTGATCGGACCGTGACGACATATGACGTCCCTCATGCTAGAGCTCGGGTCCAAGGAGCTGCTCACCCCATGTGCTTTACAGGCAAGGTCATGCGGCACCAGTTCCCAGAAGGGTTTAAACCCATCAACATTGAGCAATATGACGGAACTACGGACCCCGCTGTATGGATTGAGGATTTCCTCATGCACATCCACATGGCCCGAGGTGATGACCTCCATGCCATTAAATACTTACCGTTAAAGCTCAAAGGATCGGCACGGCATTGGCACAACAGCTTGCCTGAGAACTCCATTGGTAATTGTGTAGGGGAACGCCACAGAAAACAAAAAAATTCGGTACTGCGAGCATGCCCAGGATCACTGTGGAGATGCATACAAGGTTTTTGATCTGATCATTACAGACTCGTAGCGCCACGGGAGTAGAGTCGATGAAGATCGGCGGTGCAGATCCCCGCAGCTAGGATTTACAACCTCCCAACCGTGAGGATGTTCTCCCTCGTCTGCTCCTCGGACAGCCCTTCGGGAGGCAGTCGGACAGTCCCTCGGATAGTGTCACGGACAGCCCTTCGATAGGCACTCACAGAATCGCGGACTAAGATCGAACCTATGATCTCTCTACGGGGTTGCATACATACGGTGTCAGCTATCTGGCAGGGCTTCGCCGTCCAGAACTAGTTCCCACCGGAACCCAGACAGCCTTTCGGCTCTACGAAACTATTTTGTGGAAGGGAGAGAGTGCGCTGGAAAATCTATGGCATGTGTATGAGAGACTTGGAGTGAGTGTGGAGAGTGCCTCTCCACCTCTATTTATAGGAAAACCCAAGGGGTAGGGTGGCACATGAAAAACCCAAAATGCCCATGCAAATGTCACACATGAAGGGCATAATGGGGAGGCAAAGGAGCTCCATGGAGGAGCATCCTTGGCCGGCCACCCCCTAGTGGGACCCCCCCAAAAGGGATTCCTTAGTCCCTAAGTCTTTCCTTCTAGAAGCTTGACAAAAGCCCAAAAAGGTCGCTTTCCAAAAAGTAACCCAAAAAGCACTTTCACTATTCATGAAGACATTTTTTTCGCGACCGTTAAATCCGAAAATATTTTTGTAGGCCTAGAACATTTCCAGTACCCACTATAATAATTCTGGATGCATTCCGAAACATTTCCGGATCAATGTTTTTCTTCAGCAAAAAGCAACCACAGCGGTTCCGGCTGCTCCGGAACATTTCCAGTTTTTTCTCCAGAAAAATCCCAGAAGTTCCCAGAACAATTCTGGTACCTCCAAAATGTTCCAGGCGCGTGCCGAAACCTATTTGGCTTAATGGTTTACTCCGAAACAACTTTTCAGTTTTACCGGAACTTTTCCGGTGTTCTCTCCAGAACTTTTCCGTTGTCTCCGAAACTTTTCCGTTGACATTCTCTCAGTCTCCCTGTCTAGTATTCAACAGATAGATGACCCTTAAGCGTGTGACCTAGTAGGTTCGGTGAAGTATAGACATGACCGGGACACTTTCCAATCAATGATCAATAGCGGAATCGTGGACACCCATATTGATCCCTATACCCACACGGATGAATATTCGAGTGAACCTCTAGTTGCCGTGTGCTATTCCTGTTGCTTCGCGATATGTTACAAACACCCGAGGTGAGACTTATCGGCATCCCCGTGGATCAACAACTTGTCCACTATGCCAGTTACCTCGTTACCTCGTTTCCGCGTTCCGGCATCCCTGTGCTCAAATCACATTGTGTCTGGCCAGACGATCATGGATACCGTAACACCGAGAGGGCCCTAAGAATATCTCTCCATCGTCGGAGGAGCAAATCCCAATCTTGAGCTATCAAGTTACTTGTCATACTTTTCCGTGAACCCGTAAGCAGCCGTAATAGCCACCCTGTTACAGATGACGTTTAACAAACCCCAAAGTTCACGAAGCAAGTACGAAGGAACTCGATACTCTCATGGTCTAAGGAATTATGCAAATGTTAACTTTCTCTGTGTTATTAACCATTTACTTGTGACGAAGGTATCTCATAGCATAACATCAATTCGGGTCGATTCAACACAAGTGCTCTTCTAACAATGTGCCCTCAAAGTTTGCTAGCATAGTCATGCCCATGATCAGGAAAACAGGATCATCATGCAACACTTGACCTAGTCTTAGAGGCATGACTAGGAATACAATTTTCTGTTTATTATACCACACGTGCACATGAGTTTCCCTCCAAGCCTCGTGGTTATTGTAGACTCCAGAATCATTGCAGTTATAGCATGGAACATAAACATTCATTACAAACGTGGAGATACAAAATAACCATTACTTATTGCCTCTAGGGCATATCTCCTACAGACTCCCACTTGCACTAGAGTCAACAATCTAGTTACATGGCTTCCCTAACACCAATGGTTATCCGGTGTTGCTCATGCTTTGCTCGTGGTAGAGGCTTTGTCATCGGGTCTGACACGTTCAGATCCGTGTGAACTTTGTGTACTTTCACTAAACCCTCTTCAACATGATATTGAATGAGTTTATATTTGCGTTCAATATGTCTTGTCTTATGGTGCGAACTTGGCTCCCTTGCGTGAGCCATGGCGCCACTATTGTCACAATAGATTTGCACCGGGTCCAGAGCACTTGGAACCACACCAAGGTCTTCAAGAAATTGCTTGATCCAGACCGCCTCCTTGGAGGCTTCTGAAGCTGCAACATACTCCGCCTCCATCGTAGAATCCGCCACAGTCTTTTGTTTGGAACTTTTCCAATCAACTGCGCCACCGTTCAATATGAAAACATGGCCTGATTGAGATTTGAAGTCATCTGGGTCAGTCATGAAGCCTGCATCAGTGTAACCACTTATAATGAGCTCTTCATCACCTCCGTACAGAAGGAGTAAATCCTTGGTCCTTCTGAGGTACTTAAGAATAGTTTTGACTGTAGCCCAGTGTTCCAATCCTGGATCACTTTGGTACCTACTGCTAACACTTAGTGCATAGGAAACATCCGGTCTTGTACATAGAATGGCATACATAATAGAACCAACTACCGAAGCATATGGAACATCATTCATTTGTGCTCACTCATCGAGAGTCCGAGGACACTGATTCTTGCAAAGCACTGTGCCAGGTGACATGGGGAGTAGGCCTTTCTTGGAGTTCTCCATGTTGAACCTTTTCAACACCTTGTCAATGTACGTGCTTTGGCTAAGCGCTATCAGGCGTTTTGATCTATCCCTATAGATCCTGATTCCCAATACATATGCCGCTTCACCTAAGTCCTTCATTGAAAAACTCTTCTTCAATGAGTCTTTTGTTTCGCTAAGAAAATTCACGTCATTTCCAATCAACAATATGTCACCCACATACAAGATTAGAAAAACTTTTGCGCTCCCACTAAACTTCTTGTAAACACAAGATTCTTCGTCATTCCTGATGAAGCCAAACTCTTTGACTAATTCATCAAAACGAATGTTCCAGCTCCTTGATGCTTGCTTCAGACCATAAATGGCCCTCTGAAGCTTGCATACCTTTCCAACATCCTTAGGAACGACAAAACCTTCTGGCTGTATCATGTATACATCCTCTTTGAGGTTTCCATTTAGGAAAGCCATTTTGACATCCATCTGCCATATTTCATTATCGAAATAAGCAGCAATTGCTAGTAATATCCGAACAGACTTAAGCATAGCTACGGGCGAGAAAGTCTCGTCGTAGTCCACTCCTGGAACTTGGGTGAACCCTTTCGCGACAAGTCTAGCTTTATGGATAGTAATATTACCATCCGTGTCTGTCTTTTTTTTGAAAATCCATTTACAACCAATGGGCTTTACGCCTTCTAGAAGTTCCTCCAAGCTCCAAACTTGGTTTTCGTACATGGATTCCATTTTGGATTTTATGGCTTTGTGCCATTCCCTTGAGCTAGGCCCTGCCATCGCTTCCTTGTAGTGCGCAGGTTCATCGTCTTCAAGTATGAAGATTTCATTATGAAACCACTCAGGTGGCTCGATGGCCCTACCTGATCTGCGCGGTTCAGATACAAACTTGTCAGAAGTTTCCGCATCACATGCGACAACTTCCGGCTCGTTTGTAGGGATATTTTACGGAATTACTTCTGGTTCCTTAGCCATATCAACGGTCGCCGAAGATTCACTAATCTCATTAAGTTGTACTGTCCTCCCACTTAATTCTTTTACGAGAAACTCTTTCTCAGGAAAAACACCATACCTTGCAACAAACACTTTGTTATCGGATGGGTGGTAGAAAGAATACCCAACTGTTTCCTTGGGATAACCTACAAAGTAACATTTGTCTGATCTGGGATCGAGTTTGCTTGGTCATAAACGTTTTACATAAGCTTCACAACCTCAAATTTTGAGATGCGACAAAGTGGGTTTCTTCCCATGCCATAACTCGTATGGTGTCATCTCAACAGACTTAGACGGTGCTCTGTTTAATGTGTGAGCGGCAGTGAGTAGTGCGTGACCCCAAAAAGATAATGGCAGATCTGTAAGAGACATCATCGACCTTACCATGTCTAGCAGGGTTCTGTTACGTCTTTCTGACACTCTGTTTCGTTGTGCAGTTCCGGGAGGCGTAAGCTGTGAAACGATTCCCAGGTCACTCAGATGTTGGCTAAACTCATGACTAAGAAATTCTCCTCCGCGATCTGATCATAGAAACTTAATCCTTTTGTTATGATGATTTTCTACCTCATTATAAAACTCTTTGAACTTTTCAAAGGGTTCTGACTTATGCTTCATCAAGTAGATATATCCATACCTACTTAAATCGTCAGTAAAAGTCACGAAGTAGAAATACCCACCACGTGCGATTGTGCTCATTGGACCACATACATCACTATGTATTATTTCCAACAATTCACTCGCCCGTTCAGGATGACCCGTGAACGGCGTCTTGGTCATTTTCCCCATCAAACAAGCTTCACATGTGTCAAATGATTCGAAATGAAAAGACGGTAAAACTCCATCTTTGTGGAGTCTTTGCATGTGTTTCTTTCCAATGTGGCCAAGACGACAATGCCACAAGTAAGTGGGGGTGGTATTAGCCTTCTTAAGGCATTTAGCATTCACGTTAAAGACATCATTTCCATATTCAAGATTTAGTATGAAAAGGCCCCCAACAATGGGTGCAAATCCATAAAACATATCCTTACAATAAAGTGAACAACCATTGTTCTCAGACTTGTAAGAGTACCCATCGTGTACTAAACATGATCCACACAATGCCAGAACAAAATAACAGTTACTTAGTTCTAAGGTAAATTCTGAAGGGAGACGTAGAGGCATAACGCCGACGGCTTGAGCGGCGATCACATCACCGTTCCTGACGCGCATCACGACTTCATTCTTTGCCAGCTTGCGGACCTTCTGAAACCCCTGTATCGAGTTGCAAATGTGAGCAACCGATCCGGTATCAAATACCCAAGACTTAGAATTTTCGCTAGAAAGCAAAACGTCAATGACATTAACATGTGTAACATTTATACCTTTCTTCTTTTCTGCCAGGTACTTCTTGCAGTTCCTCTTCTAGTGTCACTACTGGAATCTGGCATTTTGCCATCTGTCCCCTCTTTGCCGTCTGCCAGCTGACGGCAAATAGGCTCTTTGCCGTCTGCTTTGGCAAAGCAGACGGCAAAGAACCAGCTGATGGTAAAGAGGGTCTTTGGCAGACGACAAAGAACCAGCTGACGGCAAAGAACCAGCTGACGGCAAAGAGGCCAATGGCAGACGGCAAAGAGCCTGGTGGGCCCCCTGTGGCATGGCGTTGGCTAGGGCACCTTCTTTGCTATCTGCCACCTCTTTGCCGTCTGCTAGCAGACGGCAAAGAAGGGCTAGGCAGATGGCAAAGAGGTGAGGGTGGGGCCCACAGGGTCACGGAGCTGGCTAGCTAACGGCAAAGAGTTCTTTGCCGTCTGCCAGCAGACGGCAAAGAGGGGGGTTACCTTAACGGCTGTGCACCCCGCCCGAAACCCCCACTCCCGCGCGCCTCTCTCTCTCTCTCTCTCTCTCATCCGCCGCCGCCGCCCCGTCGCCGCCCCCTCCCTGCCACCCCGCCCCGTCGCCGCCCCTCCCTGCCACCCCGCCCCGTCGCCGCTCCTCCCTGCCTCCCCGTCGCCGCCCCGCCGCCCCCGAAGCCCGGCCCGGCCGCCCCGGCCCCGCCTCTGGTGAGCTCCCCCTCCTGCCCCTCTATTTTGTTTTGTTTTTTTTTAGTTTTTTTTTCTGTTTTTGCAGTAAGAAAATTAGATGTTTAGGTAAATAGATGTTTAGATGTTTAGGTAAATAGATGTTTAGGTAAATAGAAAAAAAGGAAAAGAAGAAAAAATAAGAAGAAGAAGAAGAAGAAAAAGAAGAGGAGGAGGAGGAGAAGAAAAAAAAGAAGAAGAAGAAGAAGAAGAAGAAGAAGAAGAAAAGAGGAGAGGAGGAGAAGAAGAAGAGGAAAAAGGAAAGGAAGAAGAAGAAGAAGAGGAGGAGGAGAAGAAAAAAGAAGAAGAAGAAGAAGAAGAAGAAGAAGAAGAAGAAGAAGAAGAAGAAGAAAGAGGAGAGGAGGAGAAGAAGAAGAGGAAAAAGGAAAGGAAGAAGAAGAAGACGAAGAAGAAGAAGAAGAGAAGAAGAAGAAGAAGAAGAAGAAGAAGAAGAAGAAGAAAAGGAAGAAAAGGAAGAAGAGGAACAAGAAGAAAAGGAAAAAGAGAAAGAAAAAAAGACCCCGACACCACGACACCCCGACACCCCGACCCGACAGCACGACACCCCGACACGACACCCCAACACCCCGACACCCCGACAGCTCGACACGACACCTCGACACCCCGACACAACGACACGACACCCTGACACCTCGACACCCCGACACCCCGACACCAAGACACGACACCCCGACACCCCGACCCGACACTCTGAAACCACGACACCCCGACACCCTGACCCGACACCCCGTCATATATTTGTGAATTATGAGTTAGGTCATATATTTTCTGATTTTGTAATGAAAAACATCATATATATTTGTGTTGAACGGGTGGATTTAAATGTGCAGTTGTTTCGTCGCTGCGAGGGTCTGGTGTTCGACAACCTCCCCGTGCGTTCGACGAGCTCCACCCCTACGTTCGTAGGTGAGCACAAATGACATCTCCTCCTCCCCCCTTCATTTGCTCTGTTCCGGTCTTCGTGCCGATGAAACTTGCTAGCTATAGGTGTCTTCAATCATCAGTATGCGTGACCACTATGCGTCTCCCATTCGAAAGGGTTACATCTATAAATATGCATGCATTTGCATATTTATAACCGTGATTCTTTCGAATTATCCAACGTTATCCATGGACAGCCCGAGTATGTGTAGATTGGGTTCGTTTTCCCATATGCTCTGCTCCGGATCCGATGCAGAATTTCGTCAGTGCCTCCCTGTTGTTCTCCGGGTACACATCCTCTCTGCTTATTGTCGAGACGTGTATCAGGAGAACAGCGGGGAGGTGCTGCCGAAATTTTTCGTCGGATCAGGAGCAGAGCATGGGAAAACGAACCCAATCTACACATACTCGGGTGGGATTAGGACCTATCTTTACCTATTAGCGTCTAGGTTGCGTGGATGTAATAAAACTGACAAACTCCATTAACTGATGAATATGGTTTGCTGAATTATGTATATATTTCTTGTATGTCCAGTAGCTAGGCAAGATGAGTGATCGTTTGTGGATGTACACCGGTCACACTAGTCAGAAAGACATGACCGATGAATGGTTAACAAAAACCAAGGGGTTTGTGAGAGCCGCATTTGCAAATGGCCAGAGAAAAACCTGGTGCCCCTGTGTCCGGTGCGACAACTATCATAAGAGGACAGAGCTTGAAATGAGTAAACACCTGCAGAAGTGGGGTTTTACGCCTGCTTATACGGTCTGGACATTTCATGGTGAGTCTGCCCAACCTGCCAGAGCTGAGGTGGGCCGTCGTCGCACCGACGAGCATGGTACCGGGATCGAAGACATGGTGGAAGACTTTGATGATGCTCGTGATTTGTACGATGAGATGGAGGAATCTGCAAAGGCCTTCAATGATATGTTGGAGTCTTCAAAACGTCCTCTCCACGAGCACACTGAGCTTTGTCAGCTGGATGCCATCGCACAAGTAATGGCTCTCAAGGCTCAATTCAACTTGGGCAGAGAATGCTACGACGCGATGATGACACTATTTGGACGCTTTCTACCCAAAGGCCATGTAATGCCTGCAAACCTGTACCAGTCGGACAAAATCCTCCGTGTACTTAAGATGCCCTATGAGAAGATAGATGCCTGTGAGAATGGATGTGCCTTATTTAGGCTTGAGTATGCGGACTTGAACTATTGTCCCATTTGCATGTCTTCCAGGTATGTTGTGGTAGACAACGGTATGGGTGAGAAGAGTAAGACAAAAATCCCAGTTAATGTTCTTCGGTATATGCCAATCATACCAAGACTTCAATGTCTTTTCATGGTCGAAGAGACGGCCAGATAGATGACATGGCACAAATTGGGCAAAAGAACCGAACTAGATGAAAATGGGAATCAGATGTTGGTACACACATCGGACGCTTTTGCGTGGAAGCACTTCGATGCAATACATCATGATAAAGCGGCAGATCCAAGGCATCCTCGAGTCGCCATCAGCACGGATGGGTTCAATGTGTTTGGTATGATGGCAGCCCAATACAGTTGTTGGCCTGTATTTGTCATTCCACTCAATCTCCCCCCCGGACAGATTATGCAAAGAAAGAACATTTTCCTGACGTTGATAATTCCGGGGCCCAACTATCCGGGGAAGAGTATGAATGTGTACATGCAGCCGCTTAAGGATGAATTGCAAGAAGCTTGGGATAATGGGATCAAAACATACGATGCCGCTACAAAAAAAAACTTCCTAATGCATGTGTGGTACATGTACTCGATGCATGACTTGCCGGCGTATGCGCTATTCGTTGGCTGGTGTGTGCATGGAAGGTTCCCGTGCCCCACATGCAAGGCAGCTCTTGAGTTTCATTGGCTGGATGCGGGTCGCCAGTATTCGTGCTTCGACTTGCATAGACAGTTCCTGGATCCTCGCCATAAGTTCAGAAAAGACAAGAAGAAATTCATCAAAGGTAGAGTTGTCAAAAACTCTGCACCACCTGCGTTGACAGGCCAACAGACCCTGGATCAGTTAAACGCTCTCGAGCCGGATCCAGAGCGTCCAGGCTATTTAAAGGGGTATAATTCGGAACATGCCTGGACTCACAAGACATGCTTGTGGGATCTGCCTTACTTCACAGACCTCCTTTGCCCACACAACATCGACGTGATGCACACTGAAAAGAATGTTGCCGATGCCCTCTTTGGTACATTGTTCGGCATAGAGGGGAAGTCAAAGGATAATCCTAAGGCTAGAGTCGATCAGGAGGCTCTATGTGATAGACCGTTACAAAACATGCGACAACCAAAAGGAAAGCAGAACTGGACGAAGCCAAAGGCATGGTTCAATCTTGGAAGGCCAGATATGAGGGAAATTATCCTGTGGGTGAAAAAGGAGTTGATGTTCCCCGATGGGTATGCAGCGAATCTAAAGAGGGGAGCGAGTCTTGAAAAATTGAAAATATTTGGTCTCAAGAGTCATGATTGGCACATATGGCTTGAGCGGGTAATGCCGGTGATGTTGCGTGGCTTTGTCCCTGAGGATGAATGGCTAGTACTGGCAGAGCTGAGCTATTTCTTCCATGTTCTTTGTGCGAAAGAACTATCGCCTGGCTTGCTAGATGAAATGGAACAGTTGGCGCCGGAGTTGATCTGCAAGTTAGAGAAGATCTTCCCACCGGGCTTCTTTAATCCAATGCAGCATTTGATTTTGCATCTCCCGACTGAGGCACGATTGGGGGGGCCCTTGCAAAATCGTTGGTGCTACGCAACTGAGAGGATGCAGAAGACGCTTCGAGCAAAATGTAAAAATAAACGTAGAATTGAAGCATCGATGGCCGAGGCATTCATTACTGAGGAGGCGGCAAACTTCGTGACAGCACACTACGAAGCCAAAAATCGTCATTTGCATAATCGGAAGCCTCGGTACAATGCTGGCGACCCTCAAAAGGGTGGATCCAACCTCAGCCTATTCAAAGGGAAGCTCGCACGAGCCGGTGCTTCTAATTCCTAACAGAAGTGCAGCCGTACATCGAGTAAGTTCTCGGTACATTATTTCGCAACTTCTAATTCCTTTGAACTGCTCTTATTCCCGGATATTTGATACACTCGATACGTCGCCAAATTCTCGTATGGAGCGGTGATCCAAAAGGATTCCGTCGAAGAGTATGAGCTTCTAGCAAAGCATGGAGGCGGCTATCCCGGTTTCATCTCTTGGTTCAAACAAACGGTAATTTCCATTAGACCATTTCATTTCTTCATCTAAATTGCGGCTAATGCAATAATCCTTTCGTATTAAACTTGTAGGCTAATTCAGAGTCTATGGACGCCGAATTGAGACAAGTCGCTAATGGTTTTGACTATAAGGTCTGTTCATTTGACAAATACGACATCAACGGGTATCGCTTTCGTACCTATGGCAAAGAGCTATCTATGGCCGACCGAAAGTCTACAAATTGTTGTGTCTCTGCTATCGGCGAAGGAGATACCGAGTATTATGGAAGAGTTGAAGCAATTTATGAACTTCTATTCTATGGTGCAAACCCACCGAACGTCGTAGTCTTCAAATGTTTTTGGTTCCAGCCGAAGGAGACTAGAAGGACTCAAGAACATATAGGGCTAGTCGAAATCAAACAAAGCACCCATTTGGATGTTCCCGATGTCTATATTACGGCTCAACAGGCAACCCAAGTTTTCTATCTACCGTGGGCCTGTCAAAGTGATCCAAATCTCAATGGTTGGGATGTCATTTATGAAGTGCCGCCACATGTTAGACCACCTCCCCCCAATGAAGAGGATTATGAACCTCACATTAACCCAGACACATATGAAGGAGAATTCTTCTAAGAAACACGTCTTTCCAAAAAACGTTTCAAGAACCGCTCTACTTCACCCCAGAACATTGAAGTAGACAGCGATAGTGAATCCGACTTCACCCCTGAGCCGGAACAAGAAGAGACGGAACAAGAAGAGGTTACTGCTGCGGATGACCTGTCAATGCTTGACCGATTACGTAAAGAAGGCCTTCCACATGTTGATGCATTTATTGATGATGACGATGAGCACGTCATTACTGATAGTGATGATGATGATGCATTTATTGACCCCCGAGCATATATAGACTATGAAGATTAATATTAGTTCATGTTAGGTATTCAATTATTATTATGTACATATATATTATTAATTAGTTCATGTTAGGTATTCCATTTTTTATTATGTTCATGATGATGATACACATAAATTATATACATATTATTATTCATGTCAGGTATTCAATTTTTTTATGTTGTACTAATTTCGTTTACTCTTTGTCATTGCAGGTGTTCACAGATGGTGGCCGCGGGTCCAGAGCGCTGCGAGGCTCCTTCCTCGGCGCGTGGTGGGAGGGGTGCTTCCATTCCACCCCAGCACCTCCGGAGAGCGTTGCATCTCATTATGCAGACACCACCGGCGGGCGCTTCTTCTTCGGCCGGGAGAGGTCGGGGAAGAAGAGGGGTACTAGAGGTGGTCGTGGCGGTGGGAGAGGTAGGAAGGCTGCTACGCCTTCCTCGCCGCCACCCCCAGCTGATTCACCCGACCATAGGACTGCTCCATCTGAGGTGGACCCGTCTCGGACTCCGGTCCACGAGCCTCGGTCCGACGAGCCTCGGGTCGCCGAGCCTTCACCCCATGAGACTCCGGTCCACGAGCCTCGGGCCGCCGAGCCTTCGCCCCACGAGATTCCGGTCCCAGAGGCTTCATCCCACGAGACTCTGCAGCAGAGCACGGATCAGGCTACGTCGCAGTCGACCCGATGGGGGGACTGGCCGCCGGAGGCGAGTGGCCATGCTGATGGTGGCGAGGATCGCTTTTCGGATGATAGCTATAGCGAGGGTGAGCTGGTTGAGGGGGGCAACGTCTACCAGCTTGGTGGTACAAAGCTCCCGCCCGTGCCAGTGACCCGCGAGCAGAGGTGGTTGATTGCGCCTAATGGGGAGAAGTAAGTGCATTTACTCTTTTTTAACCTTTTGCCTTCACGTTTCTTCAAAATCTAATGCGTTGTCCTTGTCATACTGCAGGGGTTGGATACACGGCCCTGGTATCCACAAGCCCAACTTCGTCCTTGGTGTGCTTTGCCGGCAGAACTTCCCGGGGTGGGTCATGTTGCCCGGTGAGAGTCAGGTTCGATAGCTCGGACTGAGCTGGGAGCTGTACTTGGCTGCCCCGGCCCCACTGCAGGAAAGGATCGACGGTGTCTTGTGCCGCACGAGGGCCGAGATGGTGATCCTGACATTTTGGGTAATTTCTCCTTTACAGAATTAAAAATCAACAGTACCAAGTTATTTTACTAATCAGTGTTGTCTTGTTTGATTGCAGACCTTCTACAGGTGTCTTGAGGGAGAGGAGGAGGCCGTGGCTATGGTTATCGAAGCCGAGTGCAGGCACCTACTTCAGAACTTACGACACGAGGCTCGGGTGCAGGCTGTTCGAGACTACTACACCTCGACTGGTATTAAGAGGTCCAAGACGAAGTGCCGTGGCAAGTTTCTGAGTAAGGAGAAGTACATGAAGGTAAATACCTATTCTTAAGGCCTTGTACTTAGTTTCCTTAATTTGATTCGTAGGCGTAGCGCTGAAATTTCTCTTGACTAACTTAGGTGCCCCCGAGATGGTGTGCGAATAGGATGGACTGTTGGGAGGCGTTGGTGGATGAGTGGTGCTCTCCCCAATGGCTAGCCGCCCACAACAATGCCAAGGAGCGGCGTGCCAAAATGGTTGATGTGCCACACCATCAAGGGAGCGCCAACCTATATGAGTACGGGAATAACTGGGTATGTGGTTTGCTTCATGATTCATGCAATTTCATTCTTCATGCTAGTTTGAGCCCTTAACTAATACTTTGTTCCTCTCTTTTAGGCGCGACACAACAAGACGGAGGTGCCAGAGGTGTTCGACCTCTATGCCATGGCCCATACTGCAAAGTACAAGAAGGCCAAGGCATTCTCTGAGTCTGACCTTGATCATCCAGAGAGCTTCACCAACATCTCCTCCCACAACAAGCTCATGAGGTACAGAGATGAGGGGAAGGCGAGGAAAGGGGAGGACTTTAACCCGAGCCGGCAACCTCTTGATCCAGAGCTGGTGATGATATCTGGTGGCAGGAGGCCCCATGGCTCGATAGCCATTGGGGATGGACTGATACGTTATCCTACCACTCTCCCGGAGATCAAGAAGCGCCAGACGAGCTCCGATCCTGAGATAAGGCCTCGTCCACGGCCAATGGAGCTCCAAATCGAGGTTAGTTATACAGACTCAGATACCTTTCCTCCATTACATTGTGTGTGCGGCCGTCGATGATTACAATGCTAACGAGGAGTGGTGTTGCAGGCTGCTCTTGAGAAAGAGAGAGCGAAGACCCAGGAGCTTCTGGCGGAGGCAAAGAGGCAGGCGGCGGAGAGGGAGAGGGAGTTGGAGGAGAGGACTGCTACGCTGTTGGAGGAGGAGAGGAACCGGAACGACGCATCTCACCGGGCCTTATACGAGCTCTACGTGGTAAGTTTCTTCTGCATATTAGCCAAATCATGCATGTAATGTTCGTTTCATTACTAACTAATATGACTGTCTCGTGAAAACCAAATGTGCGGACCATGTGCCAGAGCAACGGTCAGACCCCTCCGCCGATGCCAGTCATTGCTCCGGCGGGCACGGTGAGTTTCATTTGAATGGTCATTAGTTACTAGTCTTCACATTTGAGTTGCATCATGCTAACGAGACATTGCAAATGATCTTTGGTGCAACGTAACTCCTGACAAGCATCGACCGATCCTTCTGTGTCTGCCACTGGCGCAACCGGTCCTTCACCTCCGTGATGACGGTACGTTTTCCCTAGTGTTTTGCTTAACAAATGCATACTTAGCTTAAGAAATGACCTATTTAGCTCCAAAATGTCATATAGTTAGCTTATTTTCCTCGAAAATGACATAATAACCTTACTTAGCTCCAAAATGACCTATTTTACCTAGGCTAGCTCAATAATGACCTATACTTAGCTTAATTAGTTTATTTATGACATAATTAGCTTACTTAGGTCAAAAATGGCATAATAACCTTGGTTTAGCTCCAAAATATCATATACTTAGCTTATTTTCCTCAAAAATTACATAATAACCTTACTTAGCTCCAAAATGACCTATTTTACCTAGGATAGCTCTCAAATGACCTACACTTAGCATTTTTTCCTCCAAAATGACTTAATATGCTTAGTTAGCTCAAAAATGGCATAACTACCTAGGCTAGCTCAAAAATGACCTATACTTAGCTTCGCTAGTTCATTTATGACATAATTAGCTTACTTAGGTCAAAAATGGCATAATAACCTTGGTTTAGCTCCAAAATGTCATATACTTAGCTTATTTTCCTCGAAAATGACTTAATATGCTTAGTTAGCTCAAAAATGGCATAATTACCTAGGTTTGCTCAATAACGACCTATACTTAGCTTATTTAGTTCATTTATGACATACTTAGCATACTTAGGTCAAAAATGGCATAATAACATTGGTTACCTCCAAAATGTCATATACTTAGCTTATTTTCCTCGACAATGACATAATAACCTTACTTAGCTCCAAAATGACCTATTTACCTAGGTTAGCTCTAAAATGACACAAGTAAGCAATAAGAAGAAGAAAAAGAAGAGGAGAAAAAGAAAGAGAAGAAAAATTCTTCTTCTTCTTCTTCTTCTTCTTTTTCTTCTTCTTCTTCTTCTTCTAGTCTTCTTCTTCTTCTTCTACTTCTTCTTCTTCTAGTCTTCTTCTTCTAACTTTCTTCTTTCCCATTTTGCAGATTTGCTTCAGATCACGGAAGCTTGCGTTGATGGAGTCTACTCTTCTCCTTGTCCTTCCTTTTTGTTTTGATTTTGTAGGATGAACAATGTGAAACTTGCTACCTATATATGTATGTATGGATGAAACCATTGTATATGGACTTTTTGCTTAATTGTTGGATATGTTGGCTATATATATGTTGGATATGGACTTTTGATTTGGTATATATATGTCTTGGATGATCATATCCATATGGCAGGGATATGTATGCTTGTTGAAAGTATTTTCAAATGAATATATATATATATATATATATATATATATATATGTGAAATTGATTGAATTTAAGAAAAAACAGAATTAACAGGGGCAATACAGGCACTTTGCCGTCCGACAGCGGACGGCAAAGCTGCCACGTGGCAGCTACCTGTGCAACCTGGGGGGCACCTGGGCTGGCCTATTTGGTCACTTTGCCGTCTGCCAGCAGACGGCGAAGGCTGGTGTCCATCGCCGTCTGCTGGCAGACGGCAAAGGGCATGCATTGGCCCCAGCTGACGTCAGCTGGCAGACGGCAAAGTACGCCGTTAGCCACCTAATGGGCCTAACCCTATCCCTCTGTCGTCTAAGGCATTTGCCGTCTGCTTGCTTAGTATGGCTGAAGGCAAACTTCTTTGCCGTCCGCTTTATTTAAGCAGACGGCAAAGCAGCCCTCTGCCGTAGTTCATTCAGCCGGACGTGGGGCCGTCTGCTGGCTGACGGCAAAGGGCTTTGCCGTCCGCCAGACATTCCTTTGCCGTCTGCCATGGCAGACGGCAAAGTGCCTGATTCCTGTAGTGTGTCCGGTGCCCTTGCAGTTCATTCTTGGCTCCGCCCTTAGAGTTGCTTTGGGAGCCGGTCTTACCGGCGCCCTTGCCCTTCTTGGACTTGCCTTTCTCGCGCCCTTGCCCTTCTTGGACTTGCCTTTCTTTTTGAAACTGGCGGTATTATTCACAAGCAACACTTGCTTGCGATTTTTCCGCAGTCCTCCTTCCACAGTTTTCAGCATAGCCAATCATATTGACCACATGTGCGCCAACTGAACTGCCCTCAGCCATTTTGCACTCCATCATGATCTTTGTTATATCATAACGTTCAGACCGTGCATTTTGCTTGTATAGAGCATCCAATTCCCGGATCATATCACGGGCGTTATGGTATTCAAAACATTTTTGAAGCTCTGAACTCATACAAGCTAGCATGAGGCACTGCACTAAGTTGCAATCATCATCCTTAGTGGCCCAGACATTTTGTTCATCTTCCGGGGCAGTTGCCGCCGGTTTATCTGGAAGGGGTGTTTCAAGCACATACATTTTCTTAGCGCTCCTGAGGATAATCCTTAGGGCACGGACCCAGTCCGCATAGTTGTTTCTGATTGCAGCTAACTTCTCTTTCTCTAACATCGGGGCTAAAGTGAACAGTGCGTTGTGAGCCATTTGATCTACAACGGTAAACACAAGTTTCACTTAGACTTTGTCCATAATAAATTTGCACTAGAGAATAAATGATTTTATTCTAAGGTGTGCTCCCACTCAAATCAATATCTCTCATAATTGATTGTGAGTGATTCAAGATCCGCATTTCAATTCAACGCCATTGATGGGAACATCACTGATGACGGGAATTTCAATCGGTAGGCCAACTTGCCGATCACATCTCTATGTGATTCTTGTTCATCTTTCGATGGGCGTGTTCCGAGCTCAGGACTTTCCTGCCTCAACGTCAAGACAACCAAGTGATCTTGCTGCGAGGTCTCAACTCACCCGCCTCACACTTCTCTAATTGTTCGTACTCATGGAAACATGACGTACCCCGAAAAGATAGGTGCCGTGACGGTGCTATACTTGGGAGAACACTAACTACTTGATATTTTAAGTGAGAGATCACCCTAATAAAAAGAGACTACCGCGCAATCAAAAAGGGTGCATCAAAGGGATAAACATCCCAGGCAATTTATTCATAATAGCATGGCATGGTATAGCCCTTTCTGACGGAGAAGTCTTTCATTTCGTCGTCTTCGGCATTTGCGTCGGTGTTCACCTTCGCGAAGATTGCCACTGATGTCTACTACACAACTTATTCTTGTACACTCATGTTGGGCCTCCAAGTGCAGAGTTTTGTAGGACAGTAGCAATTTTCCCTCAAGTGGATGACCAAAGGTTTATCAATCCGTGGGAGGCGTAGGTTGAAGATGGTATCTCTCAGACAACCCTGCAACCAAATAGAAGAAATCTCTTGTGTCCCCAACACACCCAATACAATGGTAAATTGTATAGGTGCACTAGTTCGGCGAAGAGATGGTGATAAAAGTGTAGTATGGATAGTAGATATAGGTTTTTGTAATCTGAAAATAGAAAAACAGCAAGGTAGCAAGTAACAAAAGTGAGCACAAACGGTATTGCAATGCTTAAAAACAAGGCCTAGAGTTCATACTTTTACTAGTGCAATCTCTCAACAATGCTAACATAATTGGATCATATAACCATCCCTCATTGTGCAACAAAGAATCACTCCCAAGTTCCTATCAGCTGAGAACATAAGATAGAAATTGTTTGTAGGGTATGAAACCACCTTAAAGATATCCTTTCCGCTCGATCTATTGAGCTATTTCTATAGGTGTCACAAACAACCCTAGAGTTCGTACTAAAATAACACCATATGATACATATCAACCAACTCTAATGTCACCTAGATACTGTAATGTCACCACAAGTATCCATGAGTTGATTATACGATATGCATCAAACAACTTCATAATCATAATATTCAATCCACACTAAGGACACCAAGGAGCACCCCAAAGTTTCTATCGGAGAAAAGATAATGAAAATGTGCATCAACCCATATGCCTAGATTACCCCAATGTCACCGCGGGAATCCGCGAGTTGAGTGCCAAAACATATATCAAGTGAATCAATATAATACCCCATTGTCACCACGGGTATTCATATGTAAGACATACATCAAGTGTTCTCAAATCTGAAATATTCAATCCGACAATAACGAAACCTCAAAGGGAAAAGATTCGATTCATCACAACAAGGATAGAGAGGGAAGAAACACCATATGATCCAACTATATTAACAAAGCTCGCGGTACATCAAGATCATGCCAAATCAAGAACGCGAGAGAGAGAGATAAAACACATAGCTACTGGTACAAACCCTCAGCCCCGAGGGTGAACTACTCCCTCCTCGTCATGGAGACCGCCGGGATGATGAAGATGGCCTCCGGTGATGATTCCCCACTCCGGCAAGGTGCCGGAAAAGGGTTGTAGATTAGATCGTGGAGGTACAGAGGTTTGCGGCGGCGTAAAAACTCATCTAGGTTAACTTTCGGGGGTTTCTGAATATATAGGATTTTCAGTGTGGGAATCACGCAAAGAGGTGCCACAGGGGGGCCACGTGGCACCAGGGCACACCTGGGGGGGCAGGCGCGCCCAGGTGGCTCGTGGGGCCCCTGCGGCTCTTCTGCTGCTCCTCCGAAGCTTCCTGGGTCTGTTTCCTTCCAGAAAAAATCGTCAAAAAGTTTCGCTGCATTTCGACTTCATTTGATATGGATTTTCTGTCAAACCAAAAACAAGCAGAAAACAGCAACTGGCACTGGGCACTAGGTCAATATGTTAGTCCATAAAAATCATATAATACCCATATAAAAGTGCACCAAAATCATACAAAACTATAATAAACATGGCAAGAATACTTCATAAATTATAGATACGTTAGAGACGTATCAGCATCCCCAAGCTTAATTCCTGCTCGTCCTCGAGTAGGTAACTGATAAAAGAAATAATTTATGATGTGTGAATGCTAGCATAGTGCATAAGTTTGATCAATGATAATTTAAATCACCTTTTGTAGCATCAATACATATCATAATCAGTAGCTCATCTCATGAAACTTCTCATGATCAAGTAGCAAGCTATTCACATGTTCAAAGTATAGGCCATAAACTTTCTTGAAAACTAACAAACTATGTTCTCAGTCATCAAACAATTGCAATTCATCTTATTTTCAGGAAGGGTCTATGTAAGAGCTTTGATCTAGCAAATTCCACATACTCAACTATCATTTAGTCTTCCATGATTGCTGACAATCAAAGCATATTTTTAGAACAAACCGTTTCAGTCAAACACATAGGAAGATAGGGGCTTAATGTTTTGCCTCCCAACTTATTTATCTCATGGATAATGTCAACAATAATAACTCATGATCACCTATATTCAACTGGATATATGTGCCTGGATCTTTCCCCACCACATAATGCTTGTCAACTAAAGAATAAATAGAGCGGAATAGGGATGAACATTAATAACTGTTGCATAAAGGTAAATATAGAAAAGTAAAAGATAGGCCTTTCGCAGAGGGAAGTAGAGGTTGTCATGCGCTTTTTGTTGTTGGATGCACAAGCCCTTAATGCAAAGGAACGTCACGTTATATTGCCCCTTGTGATAGCAACCTTTATTATGCAGTCCGTCGGTTTTATTTCTATACCATCACAAGTTCGTACAACGCTTATTTTCCCTTACAATAAAAGATCATACATATTTTAGGAACAATTTTTATTGCTTTTTGCACCGATGACAACTTACTTGAAGGATCTTATTCAATCCATAGGTAGATATGGTGGACACTCATGGCACGAAACTGGGTTTAAGGGTTTTTGGATGCACAAGTAGTATCTCTACTTAGTACGAATTTTTGGCTAGCAAAAGATCCTAAGCAAGCACCACATGTTAGAGGATCCATGACAATATAACTTCTATGTGAATATAAACAAACATAACTCATTACGTTGTCTTCTTTGTCCAACATCAACTACTTGATCAAGCTTGAAAATAATTAATGGAGGCTCACAATCATAGAAGATGTCCAAGATAGTATATTTATATGTGAAATTTCTCTTCCTTCAAAATTCTTTCATGAATTGCTCAAGTGACCAATGCTATGTTTGTTAACTTTCAATAAATTTTACCACTTATACTTCTTGTATGTGAAGTCACTACTCCCCAAGAGACAAGCATATGAAGCATATAAATTTCAACTTTATGATATTCAATTCATTTCAACAATTTACTCATAGGATATAAGTGAAGAACAAGAGTAAATGACAAACTACTCCAAAAAGATATAAGTGAAGACCAAATGAGTAGTTAAGTAAATAGGTAGCTATGTGAGGACTCTCTATCATTTGAAAATTTCAGATCTTATTATTTTATTCAAACAGCAAGAAAAAAAATTACATTCCAAGAATATCACATATCATGTGAAGAAGCAAAAACTTAGGCTCAACCAAAACTGACCGATAATTGTTGATGAAGAAAGGTGGGATGCCTACCGGGGCATCCCCAAGCTTGGATGCTTGAGACTTCTTGGAATAATAACTTGGGACGCCTTGGGCATCCCCAAGCTTGAGCTCTTGTGTCTCCTTAATTCCTCTCATATCACGGTTTCATTAAATCTTAAAAACTTCATCCACACAAAACTCAACAAGATCTCATGAGATAAGTTAGTATAAATCAACTCAAAACCTTGACATTCTCTACTGTAACAAGTCACTAAAATTATAATTAAACATTGCATACTAAATGCCTCTGCATATTTAATACTCCTATCCACAAATAGAAACATTAAACAAGCAACATATGCAAACAATGCAACTATAACCGAAATCTTCCAAAACAGAATAGTCTGTAAAGGGGGATTTAAAATTCATACTTCCCTAACTCCAAAAATTCTGAAAAATTACCACGTGACAGAGAACTCATGTATGTTTACTGTGTAAAAATTTCAGATTTTTATCATGTTCTGATTATTCAGGAATATTCTGGATATAACAGAAAACTTTCTGTTTTCAAACAGCAACACATAAACTTGCAAACTGAGCATGGTAAGGCTATAATTAGCATTTTATTGAAATAAAAGATACAAAACATGATTATACATAAAATAAAGCAAATCTCAACAAAAGAAAATGATGCTCCAAGCAAAACTCATATTATGTGATGAATAAAAATATAGCTCCAAGTGAGGTTACCGATAGTGTTGAAGACGAAAGAGGGGATGCCTTCCGGGGCATCCCCAAGCTTAGTTGCTTGGGTATTACTTGAATATTACCTTGGGGTGCCTTGTTCATCCCTAATATTAGGGTCTTGCCACTCCTTATTCTCCACATATCAATATCTCACCCAAAACTTGAAAACTTCAATCACACAAAACTTAACGGAACTTGTGAGATAGGTTAGTATGATAAAAATAAATCATCCAACTTAGGTACTGTCAAGACAAGATTCATAATTGTTCTCACATAATGCCTACTGTAGTCTATCATTTCCACAAGTTATATCTCATAATATAAGCTATGGAAACACTAAAACAAGCAAACTATGCACCGAAAACAGAATCTGTCAAAAACAGAACAGTGTGTAGTGAGCGATTTAAAACCCATATTTATGTACCTCCAAAAATTCTGAAAAATTAGTAAAACGTAAACAATTTTTCACCCAATGCTATGTAAAAATTTCAGAATTTTCCCATGCTCCAGTACAGAATAGAAATTCCAGCACTGGACGCAAAAGTTTCTGTTTTTGCACAGAATCGAATCAACAAGTATCCACACTATCCCAAAGGCTTTACTTGGCACATTATTGAAAGAAAACATATAAAACATGATTACCAAAGTAGCTTAATCATGTGAACACAAAAAAACAGTACGGTTAAATGTTGGATTGTCTCCCAACAAGCGCTTTTCTTTAATGCCTTTTTAGCTAGGCATGATGATTTCAATGATGCTTGCATAAAAGTAAAGAATTGAAACACAAAGAGAACATCATGAATCATATGACAAGCACATTTAAGCCTAACCCACTTCATATGCATAGGGATTTTGTGAGCAAACAATTTATGGGAGCAAGAATCAACTAGCATAGGAAGGCAAAACAAGTATAACTTTGAAACTTTCAACACATAGAGAGAAAACTTGATATTATTGCAACACCTGCAAGCATATGTTCCTCTCTCATAATAATTTTAAGTAGAATCATGAATGAATTCAACAATATAAATTTCACATAGAGCATTCTTATCATGATCCACAAGCATAGAAAATTCATTACTCTCCACATAAGCAAATTTCTTCTCATTCATAATAGTGGGAGCAACCTCAACAAAATAACTATCATGAGATACTTGATTGGCATAATCCAATTGAAAATTAAAATCATGATGACAAGTTTCATGGTCATCATTATTCTTTATAGCATACATGTCATCACAATAATCATCATAGATAGCAACTTTGTTGTCATAATCAATTGAAACCTCTTCCTAAATAGTGGAATCTTCATTAAATAAAGTTGTGACCTCTCCAAATCCACTTTTATCAATATAATCATCATAAATAGTAGGTATGCTATCATCATAATTAATTTTCTCATCAAAACTTGGGGGACTAAAAATATCATCTTCATCAAATATAGCATCCCCAAGCTTATGGCTTTTCATATCACTCGCATCATGGATATTCAAAGAATTCATACTAGCAACATTGCAATCATGCTCATCATTCATGGATTTTATACCAAACATTTTATTGAATTCTTCTTCTATCAATTGAGCACAATTTTCTGATCCATCATTTTCAAGAAAGACATGATAAAGACGAATAATATGAGGCAACCTCAATTCCATTTTTCTTTGTAGTTTTCTTTTATAAGCCAAACTAGTGATAAACAAGAAACTAAAAGATTCAATTGCAAGATCTAAAGATATACCTTCAAGCACTCACCTCCCCAGCAACGGCGCCAGAAAAGAGCTTGATGTCTACTACACAACTTATTCTTGTAGACTCGTGTTGGGCCTCCAAGCGCAGAGTTTTGTAGGACAGTAGCAACTTTCCCTCAAGTGGATGACCTATGGTTTATCAATCCGTGGGAGGCGTAGGTTGAAGATGGTATCTCTCAAACAACCCGGCAACCAAATACAAGAAATCTCTTGTGTCCCCAACACACCCAATACAATGGTAAATTGTATAGGTGCACTAGTTCGGCGAAGAGATGGTGATAAAAGTGTAGTATGGATAGTAGATATAGGTTTTTGTAATCTGAAAATATAAAAACAGCAAGGTAGCAAGCACCAAAAGTGAGGACAAACGGTATTGCAATGCTTAAAAACAAGGCCTAGAATTCATACTTTCACTAGTGCAATCTCTCAACAATGCTAACATAATTGGATCATATAACCATCCCTCAATGTGCAATAAAGAATCACTCCCAAGTTCCTATCAGCGGAGAACATAAGATAGAAATTGTTTGTAGGGTACGAAACCACCTCAAAGTTATCCTTTTCGCTCGATCTATTGAGCTATTCGTATAGGTCTCATTAACAGCCCTAGAGTTCGTACTAAAATAACACCATATGATACACATCAACCAACTGTAATGTGACTTAGATACTCCAATGTCACCACAAGTATCAGTGAGTTGATTATACGATATGCATCAACCAACTTCATAATCATAATATTCAATCTACACAAAGGACTCCAAGGAGCTCCCCAAAGTTTCTATAGGAGAAAAGATAATGAAAACGTGCATCAACCCATATGCATAGATTACCCCAATGTCACCGCGGGAATCCGCGAGTTGAGTGCCAAAACATATATCAAGTGAATCAATATAATACCCCATTGTCACCACGGGTATTCATATGCAAGACATACATCAAGTGTTCTCAAATCTGAAATATTCAATCCGACAATAACGAAACCTCAAAGGGAAAAGATTCGATTCATCACAACAAGGATAGAGAGGCAAGAAACACCATATGATCCAACTATATTAACAAAGGTCGCGGTACATCAAGATCGTGCCAAATCAAGAACGCGAGAGAGAGAGAGAGATAAAACATATAGCTACTGGTACAAACTCTCAGCCCCGAGGGTGAACTACTCCCTCCTCATCATGGAGACTGCCGGGATGATGAAGATGGCCTCCGGTGATGATTCCCCCCTCCGGCAGGGTGCCGGAAAAGGGCTGTAGATTAGATCGTGGAGGTACAATGGTTTGCGGCAGCGTAAAAAATCATCTAGGTTAACTTTCGGGGTTTTCTGAATATATAGGATTTTTCAGCGTTGGAATAACGCAAAGAGGTGCCACAGGGGGCCCATGAGGCACCAGGGCGCGCCTGAGGGGGGCCAGGCGCGCCCAGGTGGTTCGTGGGGCCCCTGTGGCTCTTCTGCTGCTCCTCCGAAGCTTCCTAGGTCTGTTTCCTTCCAGAAAAAATCATCAAAAAGTTTCGCTGCATTTGGACTTCATTTGATATGGATTTTCTATAAAACCAAAAACAAGCAGAAAACAACAACTGGCACTGGGCACTAGGTCAATATGTTAGTCCATAAAAATCATATAAAACCCATATAAAAGTGCACCAAAATCATACAAAACTATAATAAACATGGCATGAATACTTCATAAATTATAGATACGTTGGAGACGTATCAGCCACCACCTTGTCGATGCACCAGATAATATTGCTATCTCTACAGCTAATAAAAATAGTGCATTACATAAGGTTGGCACGCAGGTC
This sequence comes from Elymus sibiricus, assembly GCA_039707655.1. Taxonomy (NCBI): domain Eukaryota; kingdom Viridiplantae; phylum Streptophyta; class Magnoliopsida; order Poales; family Poaceae; genus Elymus; species Elymus sibiricus. Next base: position 515,670,358 of record CM077672.1, on the reverse strand, counting down.
ATTAAAGTGACAATCATATGGATCCAGCCAACATGCCGAATCATGACACGCAGGTCATGTTAATTAATTTTACATCATATAGTCATCTCATACATAATTAAATTAATATGAGAACTGCTATACCACATCACATGCTCTATTCATCCTGCAAAACCAAGTTAGACACCTCTAATCGGTTTATGCAAAATTTTATTTTACGTGGCTTCTAAGGTTTTGACTTAAACCGCAGCTACCAATGTTTATCATCAAGTATGATTATTCAAGTTGCTAGATTAACTTTGCGGGGCGTATGAAACACGAGATAATAAAATCTCGAGCCCCATACTGAACTTTGTCATACGCAAGAACCCCGTGCAGATCATATCTGCATTGCCCTTTAGTCTGCGAAACATCCATCTTTCTTAAGTATGGTAGAACCCAAAGACACTGAAGCACTTGTTTTATCTATCAACCAGCATACTCGGGAGCAGCATGGAAGGATCGCGGATTGCTAGAACTTTGTCAGATTCTACCATGCTATCAAGATCAGGACTACGCAAATTCAAGGGAAGCAACAGGAACATCGGGTAACAGATTTCATCCGCTACCCGCATAAATAATTTTCAGCAATAGATCTCATCTACTACAAAATTATACTATGCAATACCCATTCATCTCATGTATTCTAGATTGTAACCTGCATCTATGCATAGCACGGCTCATGATGCCACTGTAGGGGAACGCGACAGAAAACAAAAAAATTCGGTACTGCGAGCACGCCCAGGATCACTATGGAGATGCATACAAGGTTTTTGATCTGATCATTACCAACTCGTAGCGCAGCGGGAGTAGAGTCGATGAAGATTGGCGGTGCAGATCCCCGCAGCTAGGATTTACAACCTCCCAACCGCGAGGATGTTCTCCCTCATCTGCTCCTCGGACAGTCCTTCGGGAGGCAGTCGGACAGTCCCTCGGACAGTGTCATGGACAGCCCTTCGGGAGGCACTCACAGAATCTCGGACTAAGATCGAACCTACGATCTCCCTACGGGGTTGCACACATACGGTGTCAGCTATCCGGCAGGGCTTCATCATCCAGAACTAGTTCCCACCGGAACCCACACAGCCTTTTGGCTCTATGAAACTTTTTCGTGGGAGGGAGAGAGAGAGCCAGAAAATCTATGGCATGTGTATGAAAGACTTGGAGTGAGTGTGGAGAGTACCTCTCCACCTCTATTTATAAGAAAACCCAAGGGGTAGGGTGGCACATGAAAAACCCAAAATGCCCATGCAAATGTCACACATGAAGGGCATAATGGGGAGGCAAAGGAGCTCCATAGAGGAGCATCCTTGGCCGGCCACCCCCTAGTGGGACCCCCCCAAAAGGGGTTCCTTAGTCCCTAAGTCTTTCCTTCTAGAAGCTTGACAAAAGCCCTAAAAGGTGGCTTTCCAAAAAGTAACCCAAAGGCACTTTCACTATTCATGAAGACATTTTTTTCGCGACCGTTAAATCCGAAAATATTTCTGTAGGCCTAGAACATTTCCAGTACCCACTAAAATAATTCTGGACGCGTTCCGAAACATTTCCGGATCAATGTTTTTCTTCAGCGAAAAGCAACCACAGCGGTTCCGGCTGCTTAGGAACATTTCCGGTTTTTTCTCCAGAAAAATCCCAGAAGTTCCCAGAACAATTCTAGTACCTCCAAAATGTTCCAGGCACATGCTGGAAACTATTTGGCTTAATGGTTTACTCCGAAAAAACTTTTTGGTTTCACCAGAACTTTTCCGTGTTCTCTCCAGAATTTTTCCGTTGTCTCCGAAACTTTTCCGTTGACATTCTCTCAGTCTCCCTGTCTAGTATTCAGCAGATAGATGACCCTTAAGCGTGTGACCCAGTAGGTTCGGTGAAGTATAGACATGACCGGAACACTTTCCAATCAATGATCAATAGCAGAACCGTGGACACCCATATTGATCCCTATACCCACACGAATGAATATTCAAGTGAACCTCTAGTTGCCGTGTGCTATTCCTGTTGCTTCGCGATATGTTACAAACACCCGAGGTGAGACTAATTGGCATCCCCGTGGATCAACAACTTGTCCACTATGCCAGTTACCTCGTTACCAGTTTTGTTCTCTTATCTCGTTTCCGCGTTCCGGCATCCCTGTGATCAAATCACATTGTGTCTGGCCAGACGATCATGGATACCATAACACCGAGAGGGCCCTAAGAATATCTCTCCATCGTCGGAGGAGCAAATCTCAATCTTGAGCTATCAAGTTACTTGTCATACTTTTCCGTGTACCCGTAAGCAGCCGTAATAGCCACCCTGTTACAGATGACGTTTAACAAACCCCAAAGTTCACGAAGCAAGTACGAAGGAACTCGATACTCTCATGGTCTAAGGAATTATGCAAACGTTAACTTTCTCTGTGTTATTAATCATTTACTTGTGAGTAAGGTATCTCATAGCATAACATCAATTCAGGTCAATTCAACACAAGTGTTCTTCTAACAATGTGCCCTCAAAGTTTGCTGGCATAGTCATGCCCATGATCAGGAAAACAGAATCATCATGCAACACTTGAGCTAGTCTTAGAGGCATGACTAGGAATACAATTTTCCGTTTATTATACCACACGTGCACATGAGTTTCCCTCCGAGCCTCGTGGTTATTGTAGACTCGAGAATCATTGCAGCTATAGCATGGAACATAAACATTCATTACAAACATGGAGATACATAATAACCATTGTTTATTGCCTCTAGGGCGTATCTCCTACAAATTGGGAGGACCTCGAAGATGCCTTCCGAGCAAATTTCCAGGGCACTTATGTCCGAGCCCCGGATGCTGATGACCTCAGTCATATTGTGCAGTGAGACGTCTCCAACGTATCTATAATTTTTGATTGTTTAATGCTATTATATTATCAATCTTAGATACTTTATATGCAATTTTATATCATTTTTTGGGACAAACCTATTAACTCAGTGCCCAGTGCCAGTTGCTGTTTTCTGCTTGTTTTTGGTTTTACAGAAAATCCTTACCAAACGGAGTCCAAACGCGACGAAACTTTTTGATGATTTTTTCCTGGACCAGAGACACCCTAGAAGCTTCGGGGGAGGACCAGAAGACCTGCGAGGAGACGACAAGGCCCCACGTGGCTCCTTCTGACCTAATTCCAACGCTATAAATTCCCAAATATTCCAAAACCCCCAAGAGAGGTCCCAAAACAATTCTTCCACTGCCGCAAGCCTCTGTTCTTCCGTGATCCCTTCTGGAGGCCTTTTTCGGTACTCTGCCGGAGGGGGAATTGATCACGGAGGGCTTCTACATCAACCTTGCTGCCTCTCCGATGATGTGTGAGTAGTCTACCACAGACCTACAGGTCCATAGTGATTAGCTAGATGGCTTCTTCTTTCTCTCCGATCTTCAATGCAATGTTCTCCTTGATCTCCTTGGAGAACTATCCGATGTAATCTTCTTTTGCGGTGTGTTTGTTCGGATCCGATGAATTGTGGGTTTATGATCAGATTATTCATTGAAAGTAATTGAGTCAATTCTGAACTTTATTATGCATGATTGTTATAGCTTTGTATTTCTCTCCGATTTATCCATTTGCTTTGGCCAACTAGATTGATTTATCTTCAGTGGGAGAGGTGCTTTGTAGTGGGTTCAATCTTGCGGTGTCCTCATCTCGTGACAGAAGGGGTAGCGAGGCACGTATTTGTATTGCTGCCATTAAGGGTAAAATGACGGGGTTTAATCATATTGCTTGGTTTTATTCTGTCTACATTGTGCACAAGTACCTGCATATATACATAAGATAAAGGGCCACGGCCAAGGTTCATTACATCAAACTACACCCCCAGTGGATGGAACTACAAGCAACTAACTATGATCGTTCACAGCAAAAAGACAGATAATACGGCTGCCTAGGCCTTCGGTTAGTCGGTCTCGGGGGCTGCTGCCTCGGGGTCAATCTCGGGGGCTGCCGCCTCGGGGTCCGCTGAGGTGGCGACGTCCGCCTCGTCAGTCGGCGGCACCGGGTAGTCCCCCCCGCTGCTGGAGCCGGTCTCCTCTTCCATCTCCTCTTCACCGTTAAAGGCCAGGCCGAGGGTGTCCTCCGGCAGCTCCGTCCCGTCTTCCGCGCGGTCCTTGACAAACACGTCGAGGTCGGCGTAGGACGCAAGGGCGCTGGCGCGGGGGGTGATGGCATCCATAAGCGGCTCCAGGTCCGCCTCGGCCCATCGAGTGGCCAGTTGGTCCAGCTCCAAGCCGGGGTACCATGACATCACGAAGCCCAACGCCATCTGGGCACCGGCACGGGCCGAGGAAGCCTTCCACGCCTCCAGGCGCTCCGGGGCCGCCTCGAGCCACCTGGCAATCCGGATGGTGATCTCGGGCATAACTTCGCCGGGCCAGAGAACCTGCGCCAACTTCAAGCCAGCTGCCCGGAACCGGCCGAAAAAGTTGCCGAGCAGCGGGACCCTGACGTCAGCGGCAAGGGCGATCTCCTCCACATCCCAGGCGGCGTCATTCTCGATGACGTGGCCCTGGCCCCTTCGGTATTGGAGATGCTCCACCACGGCCGCCTCGGCCACACGTTGAAGACCAGGGAAAGTCTCTGGAAGAAATCAAAAGAAAACAAGTCAAGGCGCCGGCCCGGGCACAGCAGCCGGCGACCGGCCAAGGCCAAAAATAAAGCTTACTAGCAAAGAGCCCCTCCATCTGCCGCACCTCCTACATCATCCGCTCCTCCTTCGCCGCCCACGCCGTCGCCTGCACCTCCGCTTCGGCCACCACCTCACGGCGCTCCTCCACCAGCTTTTCGAGCTTTGCACGGTGGTCGGCCACTAGCCGGTCCTTCTCCGTGGCCAGCCGGTCGCGCTCCTCGGTGGCTCAGCGGCGCTGAAGCTCGCGCTCGCCGAGTTGCCACTCGGCTTCATCCAGCTGGCCTTGCAAGCGTGCGGTGGTGGCTGCAAAAAAGTTCAGGGCGGCCATCAGCAGCCAGATGAAGAAAAGACAAAAGCCTAAGAAGGTTCAACCCGTCTGCTCCGCAGCCGGCCCAAACCTCGAGGGCTACACCCAGTGGGTGCGCTGGCACGCCCCCACTGGAAGATAGCAAGAACACACACCTTTGGCATGGTGCAGCTCCGACTCCATGGCCGCGAGCTAGGCCTTGCTGTCCCTATACTTGCTCACGAGCACGTTGTGCGACGCTACCCGCTGGCCGTGGAGAGCCTGCAAGAGAAGAAACCAAGCAAAAGTCAGAAAAGTGTTTGAGAAGGATTGACCCGCCTGCTGCACAGCCGGTGGGCCCAGTGGGTGCGCTGGCGCGCCCCCACTGGAAGGCGACCGAGCCGGTCAAACAAGAAAAGCAAGAAAAGCAAAAACGCGAAGAGCGAGCAACTTACCGCAACCGACTGCTCTAGCTGAAGCAGCTTGGCTAGCGCCCCGTGGGCGAAGTCCTGCAGCTGGCCGTGGTGGTCGGCAAACTGCGTTCGCACCGCGTCCACCGCGGAGGACAAGACGCCCAAGGCCGCCCCGCTGGAGCCCTCGCTCATGGCCACCCAGTCCCGCTGCAGCCGAGGGGTGGAGCCGGCGCTGGTCCCGCTGCTTGCTGGCCTCGGCTCGGGTATGCACCCGGGGTCCCGCGCACCCGGCCTTTAGAGCATCAAGGTGCAGGGGTTCTCCGGCGCGGTCTCCATGCTAGGCGGTGGCACCTCTCCTTCTGGTGTGGTGGTCGCGGCCCGGCCGCCGACCTCTCGTTCCGGGCCACGGCGTCCTCCTGTGCCTTGACGACGGTGTCCGCCTGCTCCTTGGCAGCGGCCTCCTTCCGCGCCTCCTCCGCACGCCCTTCCTCCTCCTGGCGGTCCTGGTCGGCCGGGTCAGTCGGCCGGCTCTCTCCCGTGCCAGCCGTGCCCCCCAGCACTGATGGGGCGGTGGTCTTGGTGGTGTCCTTCGGGGCTCTGGACGGCAAGACCCAGATAAGAAACGAAGAAAAAGAGCAAAGCAAGAAAGAACCAGCAAATCGAGTACGAAAGATTAACTTACCACGAGCTCAACGGGATGGCCGGCTTGGTCCGCCTAGCCGCCTGCTTCGGAGCCGGGTGACGCCACTCGAACACTCGGGCCGCAGGCCGGACCTTCTTCGCGGCCTGCCACCCTCCGGCCGGTGCCGTCTCCACCGGGCGCTTCTCGCTTGGCCACGCCAAGGTCGCCGGCTCCTCCACCGACTTCTTCCCGTGCGGCCGCGTGTTGGCCGCCTGCTCCCCAGCCGGGAGGATCTCCCCCGTCCTCCGCAGCCACCTCTGGGGCGCAGGTGCAGGGCCAACCGGTGCGGTTGGTGGCTCGACGTCGCCCTCGCCGGCGACGTCCTCCATGTCATCGTCCCCGCCGGCTCCGGAGTCCTCGACCTCCGGCTTGGCCTCCTCCCGGTCCACCTCGCCCTCCCCGTCGGAGGCCTCCTAGTCCGGCATCAAATCGGCCTGGGGGTTCGGCCCGTCATGAGTCGCCTGGCTCGGGAACCACTGCAGCCGGCCCAGCGGGTCAGGCCGAAAGAAAAGGGAAGAAAGCGCGAAAAATGGGGTCCAAGGACTCATCGCCGGCGTGGGAGCCGGCTCCTTGCCGAAGTGCTAATCCGCCTCTCCGAGTTTGGCGGTGGAGATGTTGTTGACGTGGCGGGGGATCTCGACCGGCGTCAGCTCCTTTGACGACATCCGGCTGCGGTCGAGCCGGCCGCTCATATCACAGATTTGGTGCGGCCGGCGTTGCAGCGGCAGCACCCGGCGGCCGATGAAGGCCGCAATGAGATCCATGGCAATGAGCCCCTCCCCGGCAAGCATCTCCTAGAGCCGGCTGCATATCTTCACGATCTTCCCAGACGGCTGCCTGGGGTTGTGGCCCCAGTTCCGCTTCTTCGCCGGCGAAACATTGGTGAAGGGGGGCAGGTTGATGCGGTCGGCAGTCGGATCAACGTTCTTCACATAGAAGAATGACTTCTGCCATTTCTTGGCCGACTCCTTGAGTGGGAGCTTGGGGAACCCGCCGGTCGACCGGCCATACACCACAGCCGCCCCGCAGGCGGACATGACGCCGGACCCCGTCGTCTGCTGCTTGAGGTAGAAGAGCTGGCTCCAGAGCTCGATGTACGGCCAGATGCCGATGTAACCCTCGCAGAACGCCATGAAGGAGGAGAGCTGCAAGATGCAGCTGGCACCATGGTGGTGCGGTTGCAGGCTAACGAAGGTGAGGAACCTGCGGAAAAAGTCGCTGGTGGGGAGGCCAAATCCACGAGCGAAGTGCATGAGGAAGACGACTACTTCACCGTCCCGCGGCGCCAACACGACCTCCGCGCCGGGTGCGCGTGCCTCCACCTCGTCCGCCGGCGGCAGCCTCCGCGAGCGGCGGAGGTACGTGATGTCTTCGTCGCTCATGTCGGAGCCCTCCCAAGAACCCTTGGGTTGCGCCATTGTCGAGTCCGACAGGGGCGCGAGCACGGCGGCAGAGTGGTGAGAGCTGAAGAGGATCCCCAGCGAGTCACCGGCGCGGTGCAGCGGTGGCTCGTGCGAGCGGCGCCGCGGCGGAGCACTGCATGCAGGCGTGAGTTGGAGAAGAGAGAGGTGTTGAAGACGAAGTGCAGGGGAGGGGGCAAAGTGTAGAGTGCCTTGGCCTCTCCCCCTTCCCTCCATTTAAGCCCGTGGCAGGACGTGGGAGAGTGGGGTCGTTTGCGCCCACAATCTCCACTCCCCCGGAATACACGGGCGCATTTATGCCACGGGGAAGCCCAACCGTTGGGCTCGGCCGCAGTAGATCCCGCACGCGGGCCGAGGCCGCGGCCTGGTAGGCCCGGTCTGCGGCGGCGTCCCGTCGCGTGGGTGGCCTGGGATGCTTCGGCCCGCCACTGGGCTGCACGTGGCACGCCCTGGCCTGCGGTGGGTGCGAATCGCCACGCCGGCCGGGCGCATGCCGGCCGGGCCATTCGGCTTCTTCTCCGGCTGGGCACCGCGTGGGCCGGCCTCTAGTTGCCAGCGCCCATGGTGTCGGGCCGGCCTCTGGCTGGGAGGCTCTCCTCAGCCGGCCTCAAGCATCTCGAGATCTGCTGTTTCCTCTAAGGGGGAAAGCTGCAGAGGCACTCCGTCTCGGGCCGTAGGGCCTCAACAGCTTCGGGGACTATTGTCGGGGGGATGACCCCCGGGTAGGCTCGGGAGAACGAGACGCATTTTCAAAACATCGGGGCGGCCAAGGCCCCTCAGTTCGGCTGGCCCTCCAGCCGTCTCACTAAGCAGTACGCCGGCTGGGCACGGAGCCACGCCCGGGCCGGCTGGCCCTTCAGCCGGCTCCACCCGCTAGAGGCCGGCTGGGCACGCCCCTCAGGCCGGGCCGGCTAGCCGCAGCCAGCAGCCGGCGGGGTCAGCGCCCGTCAAATCCAGCCATACGACAAGACACCCACCATGTCGCGAGGAGCGTGGCTACAGCACTGTCAGGACCGCCGACCGAAGCGACCAACTCCCGGATGGCCCAGCACTGCAGAAGTGTCACGCCGACCGCCCTCTTACGCGCTACAGTGACGAGCAGCCGGCGGGCCCTGCGGCCAACAAGAGCCGCCAGCCGACGGGCCCCACGACCAACAGGAACCCACAGCCGGCAGGCCCCGCATGGAGCCAGAGTCACTAATAGCAGGGCCCCGCCCCTCTTATTCTATCATTTGTAACCTGGGAGGTCAGGCTATAAGACCTCCCAGGAGCCCCCGAGAGGGTGGTCGGCTCATTCACACACCACACACACATACACATGCAAGAGGAGATGGAGAACTAGCCCCTTCTTCCTCCTTGCACCAAACAGCTCCAGGAGCACCATTGTAACCTCATGATCTTCTTAGCGATCCTTACAGGACGTAGGGGTGTTACCTCCATCGGAGGGCCCTGGGTACGTGTTGTAGGGTGGAGACCCTAAGGGAAGATCTTTTCACACTTGGACGGGGAAAAGGGCAAATTGAGAGAAGAACACAAGAACAAACACTCAATCAACAAGATCCAATCACACATGTGCTAGATCCACAGACACATAAAGGGATACAAGGGTCCAAATCCAACACAAGGAGGTAAAGAGGGTAATTAGTTCATCCCAATCCTTGAAGGAGTTGAGGTCTTGATGATCCTATGATGGGGCTCCTTCCCTAGAATGGGTCTTGAATCCACTAGGGGATCTTCTCCTAGGAGGTCTTGATCTCCATGGGAGAGGGTAGATGAGCAAAGCTATCTCCAGATCATGTCATGTACTTTGCTACCCCTAACAAATGACCTAGGTACGAAATATATAGGTAGCTGGAGGTGGGGGACGAATGGAGGGGCGAAACAGGCAATCCACGGCCAGCCTCCTGTAGGGCCCGTGCGCACGGGCTAAGTGGACCCCGTGGGCACGGGGGTCCCGTGTGCACGGTACATGCCCATGCGCACGGGGTAGACAGCAGCTCCAGCGAGGGCCCGTGTGCACGGGGTCCAAGGGGCCCGTGCGCACGGGGGTCCCGTGTGCACGGGGTGCTGTAGGCCCGTGCGCACAGGGTGTCTAGAGAGTTTCTGGATAGGCCGTGCGCACGGGGTCCGGGAGGGCCGTGCGCACGGGGTCTTCTTATCAGTGCTTCTTCTTCCTGCTGCTGGACTCCGTCTTCCGTGCGGTCTTTCGTGTCCTTCTCCTTGTACTTGGTGGGCTCCTTGGCTCCTTGGTTGGGTCCTTCCTCGTACCTAATGACGCATAACATTCCATGGTGAGGTAGGACCCAAGTTCCATGCATATCTATGTGTAAGTTGTATAGGATTGAGTTCACCTCGTTCTCGATGGCACGTGTGCGAGCTCTTGTCATAGGTCCACTTGGTGCTTGGTGAATTGGTGAGGTATCCATGGGGATGACCGAAGGATGCTCCGCATCATCTCGCCCCCACCTTGGGAAAGATCCGCCCTCGGATCAATATCTTCATCATCATGGAAGCGGTAGTCGTGGGCGGACTTGTAGTTGGACGGAGTGGAAGTCATAGCGCAATCCAAGTACTCCAAGGTGTCGCCGGAATGGTATACATGTAAAAAGAGCAAACACAAAGGACACTTGGAAATAGAATGGTTAGCGCACACAAGGTGTCCATCAAGTAAGCATGAGTTCGTCCGACAAGATTGTTTGTGACAAGGCACATCACTACTAGAAAAACGGCTATAGCTAATATGGGCATTAATGGCGCACCATGTATGTGGTGCGCCACCGCTATATAGCAGTGGCGCACCAGATATGGGTGCGCCATTAATGACCATATTACTAATGGCGCACATTGCATGTCGTGCGCCACTACTAAGTTTGTCCTGGCCCTACACCCCTCCCCAGACTTAGCAGTGGCGCACCAGGGGAAAGTGCGCCATTGCTATTTTTTGTTACTAATGGCGCACCCCTAAAGAGTGCGCCATTGCTAGCAAATATGTATGGCGCACCAGCAGAGGTGCGCCATTGCTATCTGTATGTATGGCGCACCCCTCCCAGTGCGCCATTGCTAGCGCCCCTCCCATTGCTAAGTACCTATTCCCACCCATGCCTCGTCTCCCACCCACCCCAATCCCATCCCTCCCCTCGTCTCCCGCATCGCCGCCGCCACCAACCACCCACCACCTCACCCTTCCCAAGCCTCGCCGCCGGCGGCCTCTCCACCTCCTCTCCGCTCCCCTTCCACCTCAGGCGGAGCCCCCCACCCATCCATCTCTCTCTCCCACGACCACTCTCTCTCTCCCGGGACACATCTTTGCCGCCACAGATGCCGGACGATTCTGGCGACTCTTGCCACCGCGCAGCACAGCACGAGGTCGCCTCGCTCCGGTGGGTCTTTTCCCCCGGCGGGATTCGCCGCTCCCGGCCTCTAACGCTCACCCGCAGCCCTCCCCGTGGCTAGGGTTTTGGGGGGGGGGGGCGGCGCACCAGTACAACCAGCTCCTCCATCTGCTCGCCTCCGCCGACCGCGCCTCGTTACCGCGCCGCCCCTGGAGCCCGCCAGCCGACGGCCTCCCCGCGACCAGATCCGTGCGCCGCCGCCTGTCCCCGGGGTAACGAGGCTGAAACTGGAGTGTGTGTGTATTGAAACTAAAACTGAATCTGGTAAATTGTAGTCGATCTGCTTGTTTGTGTGTTGAGCTGCATGTGAGCTGTTTCCGCTGGGAATTCTGACAGATGCTTGGAACATGTGCAGGATGACTATGCTGCCGAGGACGATGAGTACGAGGAGAAGCTCAAGAAGGAAACGTTTGCACTCTACTTCTTAGCAACGTGAGCTCTCTCCCTTTTGAACCACGGTGTGCCCCGCGAGCTCTCGCAGTTTTGGTTCATAGATTGCAGCTGAATTGCGCACGCGAGCTCTTGAAGTTCTGGTTCATAGATTGCAGCTGAATTGCGCACGTGAGCTCTCACAGTTTTGGTTCGTAGATTGCAGCTGAATTGTATACGCCTGGATTTTCATGTTAACTAAATCTAAACCAGGATTATACATGCCCAAGAGCTGATATTTCTTTTTGGAAATTCCTTAAACAAGTCATTGTTTTTTTTATAGTGATAAAGAAGTAACACAGTTTACTTACTCCTGTAGAAGCTGTACATTATGCTAATAGCTGACTGTAACAGTTTGATATATCTGTAGCCTGATTTTTATAATTGGTTGGATGATCTCTGTTCAAAACACACGTTTATTTTAGCTCTTTTGGTTCATTTTTTATGTAGAACTATTAGTTGTTTTTGGTACTTTAGTATTTTGCTTTCCTTTGTACTGGTATATTATTTTCTCTAGACAAGATGAATGATGGATACCCATTTTTTGTGTGCTTTGTCGCAGCATCATGTATCTAGATGGCAACACTTGATCAGCTGTTGCAGGCTTGTGGCTTCATCTTGACTTGATTAGCTAAGCACTCAGATGCTCTACTTTATGGTAGCAAGTTTCAGGTGAGCATAGGTGAGAACAATACTGTAATATGCTTGAGACTTGATCCGGACCATATTAACTATTGCCGGTGATGCTATTATCTACTCTGAATGGCTGATGAATCTATACCTTCCATACCATGTTTAATTCCAGTGTGTAGCTTACTTCTATTGAAACTGAAACTGGAGTGTGTGTGTGTATTGAAACTAAAATTGAAACTGCTCCATTGCTGTAATGTTAGCAATTGCATCTTGTTAGCAATTGAGTATTTGAAGATCTGTGTTCCTGGGGTAGTGTTGTGCTGTATCAGAATTTCATCTTTTAATTTTAATTAACTGAAACTGTTCTTTTAATTTAAATTAGATGAACCTTTTCTTTTAATTTAAATTAGATCAACCTTTTTCTTTTAATTTAAATTAACTGAAACTGTTCTTTTAATTTAAATTAACTAAAACTATTCTTTTAATTTAAATTAAAAGAACCTTTTCTTTTAATTTAAATTAACTGAAACTGTTCTTTTAATTTAAATTAAAAGAACCTTTTCTCTTAATTTGAATTAGATGAAACTGTTCTTTTACTACTGCTATCCTAATGAGCTTTTTTATATTTTCTTGGATAAAACTAGATTGGTATAGCATCTTATGCATTGGAAGAACAAACAATGTGTATGTTATGCTGCATAATATTGGCAACCTATAATTTGTATGTATTTTAATGTACTAGCCTTCTGTTAAAGCATATCCACTTCCAACTTTCATCGGTTATAAATAGTTTGTTTGTCTTTCTGTTTATTTTATTACACTTTGCAGGGATAAAGTGAAGAAAAAGAAGAAAAGATTACTAGAATATTAGTTTTAGGATTTTCTTTTATTTCCTTGCAATTTTCCTTTTATTGGATACTTGTAAAGACATTGTAATATTCTTACTATAATAAAAAATATGATTCTATTTCATTTTTTGTTTTTAAATTATTTTTCCTTATAGGTTGTTACAATTTGTTACAATTTTTCCTCATTTTTCCTTATAAATTAATATTCTTACTATAATAAAAAATATGATTCTATTTTGTTACAATTTGTATTTTTTTTTGTTTTCCAAATACATTACTAGTGGCGCATTTCAGCCCTTATTAGTGGCGCACCTTCCTTTATTACTAGTGGCGCACCTATAAGGCTATTAGTGGCGCACCTGGACGGAATACCAGTGGAGCACCTAAGGGTTAGTAGTGGCGCACCTGTAGAAATAGTAGTGGCGCACCTGTAGCAATAGTAATGGCGCACCACATGGTGCGCCACTAGTATTTGGAATAGTTATGGCGCACTAGAGGTGCGCCATTACTATTTATTACTAGTGGCGTGTTAATAGTGGCGCACCTATAGTGCGCCATTAATAGCCAAAATAGGTGCGCCACTAACAGGGATTTTTCTAGTAGTGCATGGAGCTTAGCCAAATGATATAGAATGATATGTAAACCATACATGGGATCAAAATCATTCATTGTGCACACGAATGTGTGGTAATTGTCATGGTGCACAAAGCTACAAATCCTACCATTGTGCAAAATGATGTCATAGAGGGAAGGTTTATCAAGAACATGAACATGGCAATTGGTGATCAAAATGATTATGTTATCATGCAATTGATGGTGGGCAATGTGAACATTATGTATGAATATGCCATCAATGTAGATCACAACAAATTTGCTAAGAAAGTGCACAAGCTCATATATCATGGATGACATGGAAATATAAGATGCAACAAGGCAATCATAATGTGAGTCAATCCATGCATAAGATGAATACTTGTCATGGGTGTGGTGTGTCCGACTAGCATGCTCATCAACAAATGTGGAGGTGTTGGTGCAATATGGAAAAAGTTTCGTGGCATACCATTGCTCGATGTCGTGGTATGGGTGGTGGTCCGGTGGTGCATCCACTAAGTCCGAGCGCTCCTCAACGTGAAAGTCCATAGGGCCCATCTCCAATGTCGGTCCTCCATCCAATATGTGTATCATGAAGACAAAAAGGAGCAAACAACAATGAAAGGATGGGCCATTCGATATGCGTATGTGAGGGTTGCTCAAAAGGGAGGAGTGCACCTTTACGAGTTTCTCAAAAATGTTGGTGTTGCGCATCGTGTACTTCGTCGCATGACCAATATGTCTCATGATGGCACCGTCTTGTGAATCCTTCAAAACGAAAGAACATAACAAACACTCGGAAAAACAAATGAGGTTAGCGTGAATGCAAAACCTATCATTCGTGTGGTGAGATACCCAACAAGTGTCATCATCATTCTTATCATAAGAAGGAGCAAGATAATGTGGCATGGTATGGAAGCATATGATGCGAGTACAACCAAAGACATTAAGCTCAATCAAACAAGTATGCTTCACAAGTGAGATGTCCAAGTCTCCAAGATCAATAAGCATAGCATGTTTGCACTCACTACAAGTGGATATGAGAGATGCAACTAACGGAGACAAGGGACAATGATCATGATAAATCATGTGAGAGGCAAGAACATATATGCCATCAACCCAATGAAACGAGCAAGTATGAATCATGGGTGATGCAACAAATCAAGCAATCATAGTGATCAAGTTATGCAAGCTAGTAGTGCCAAGATGCAACATACTAGAGGTCATCATAGAAATCATGTCATGTGTGTAAATAGTAGGCATACATAATGCACATTACATAGCACAAGGATGAGAAAAAGATATGAGTAAAGTATCATCATTATGTTGGCAAGAAGTCCTATGTAAATAGCAAAGGAACATCATGACTCTCCCAACACAAGAATCAACAATAGCATGGGGCACATGGTCAGCATGGCAATAGCAACAAGGATCTCTACCAAGCATGCAAGTACATATAGAAATAGTAGAATGGTGAATCATGAGTAAATGCAAGCAAGGGTCACAATTGCATGGCAAAGGCATAGAAGGAGGCATATCATGCAAAGTGAACACGGTAAAATGAGCATAAGGTGACAAGTGGTAAATAGCCCATAGCCGTGTGAGAGCCAAGTGAAAGTAATGCGCGAAGTCCTTGCGCGAGGTAAATGGTCGGATAAGTATTCCAAGCAATCCCAAAGCATCGTTGCTCTGAAGAGCTCATTTCATCAACTCATGGGATTGAGAAGTTGACAAGTATTCGTGAGTACCTACACAAAACAAAGACAAAGGGAAAATTGTGTGCGAGTGGTATATGTACACATCATCCATTATGATGCGCACGTGCTTGTGTTGGTTAGCACAAAATATCCAATGCTCAAATAAATTATATGCATGATATAGAAACATGTCATCCATCATGATTGGTTTGTTGTTATGTATAGCATAATGGAGACTCAAGGTGTGTAATGCATCACTTGAAACATCTAGAGCATTGTTATTCATGATATGCGGATGGTGCACACAATGGATGTAATCATGCGATCTACAATCATTTTCATGGCATGGCATAGTAGATGAATTGCACAAATTGCTCAAGGGAAGCATAGCAATATATGTTGGAAATATGCCCTAGAGGCAATAATAAATTGGTTATTATCATATTTCCTTGTTCATGATAATCGTTTATTATCCATGATGTAATTGTATTGATTGGAAACTCAAATACATGTGTGGGTACATAGACAACACTGTGTCCCTAGTAAGCCTCTAGTTAACTAGCTCGTTGATCAAAGATGGTGAAGGTTTCCTAGCCATAGACATGAGATGTCATTTGATAACGGAATCACATCATTAGGAGAATGATGTGATGGACAAGACCCAAACTATAAACGTAGCATATGATCGTGTCAGTTTATTGCTATTGTTTTCTGCATGTCAAGTATCTGTTCCTATGACCATGAGATCATGCAACTCACTGACACCGGAGGAATACCTTGTGTGTATCAAACGTCGCAACGTAACTGGGTGACTATAAAGGTGCTCTACAGGTATCTCCGAGGGTGTCTGTTGGGTTGGCATGGATCAAGACTGGGATTTGTTACTCCGTGTGACGGAGAGGTATCTCAGGGCCCACTCGGTAATACAACATCACAATGAGCCTTGCAAGCAATGTGACTAAAGTGTTAGCCACGAGATCTTGTATTACGGAACGAGTAAAGAGACTTGCCGGTAACGAGATTGAACTAGGTATAGAGATACCGACGATCGAATCTCGGGCAAGTAACATACCGAAGAACAAAGGGAACAACATACGGGATTAATTGAATCCTTGACATAGAGGTTCGACCGATATAGATCTTCGTAGAATATGTAGGAACCAATATGGGCATCCAGGTCCCGCTATTGGTTATTGGCCGTAGAGGTGTCTCGGTCATGTCTACATAGTTCTCGAACCCGCAGGGTCTGCACACTTAAGGTTCGGTGACGTTTCGATAGAATTGAGTTATGTATGATTGGTGACCGAAGGTTGTTCGGAGTCCCTGATGAGATCCCGGACATCACGAGGAGCTCTGGAATGGTCCGGAGGTAAAGATTGATATATAGGAAGTCCCGTTTTGGCCACCGGAAAAGTTTCGGGTATTTCCGGTAGTGTACCGGGAGTACCGGAGGGCCATCGGGAGGGGCCACCCACGCCGGGAGGCCACATGGGCCTGAGGGGGGTTGCACCAGCCCTTAGTGGGCTGGGCAAACCAGCCCTACAAGGCCCATGCGGCTAGGAATAAGTGGGAAAGGAAAAACCCCAAAGAAGAGGGAAGGGAGACCAAATATGGAAGGTGTCCTATTTGGACTAGGATTGAAGTGGAGGAGTCCACCTCCTCCACCTCCAATTTCGGCCAGCCCTTGAGGGTTTGAGGCTGCCTCCTCCCCTCCCTCCCTCCTATATATACTAGAGGATTTAGAGGAGAATAATAACCCTAATTGCCACGTGCTCCCTCTACTTCATCTAGATCGGTTTCTCCTCTAGTCTAGTTTCAGCGGTGCTTAGGCGAAGCCCTGCCGGAATTGTTCCACCACCATAGCCGCCGCGCCGTCGCGCCGCCGGAGAACTCTTCTACCTCTCCGCTCTCTCTCTTGCTGGATCAAGGAGGCGGAGATCGTCATCGAGCTGTACGTGTGCTGAACGCGGAGGTGCCGTCCGTTCGGCGCTAGATCGGAAGGACCGTGATCAGGATCGCGAGACGATTCATGATTTGATCGCGGGACGGATCGTGATGGGATCGTGGGACGGATCGAGATTGGATCGCGAGATGGATCGTGATGAGATCGCGGGACACTCGGCGATTTGGATCGCGAAGACGTTCGACTACATCAACCGCGTTTCTTAACGCTTCCGCTTAGCGATCTACAAGGGTATGTAGATTCACTCTCCCTCTCGTAGATGCTCATCACCATGGATAGATCTTGTGTGTGCATAGGAAAATTTTTGTTTCCCATGCAACGTTCCCCAACAGTGGCATCTGAGCTAGGTCTATGCGTAGATGAGATCTTGAGTAGAACACAAAGGAGTTTGTGGGCGTTGATATTCAGATTGCTTCCCTCCTTAGTCTTTTCTTGATTCAGCGGTATTGTGGGATGAAGCGGCTCGGACCAACCTTACTCGTCCACGTACGAGAGACCGGTTCCATCGACTGACATGTAACTTTGTTGCATAAGATGGCTAGCGGGTGTCTGTCTCTCCCACTTTAGTTGAATCGGATTCGACAAAGGCGGTCCTTGTAGAAGGTGAAATAGCAACTTTTATATCACCGTTGTGGTTTTTGCGTAGGTAAGAATCGTTCTTGCTAGATACCCGTAGCAGCCACGTAAAACATGCAACAACAATTAGAGGACGTCTAACTTGTTTTTGCAGGGTATGTTGTGATGTGATATGGCCAATTACATGATGAGATATATGTGATGTATGAGATGATCATGTGTTGTATAGAATATCACGACTTGCATATCGATGAGTACGGCAACTGGCAGGAGCCATAGAGTTGTCTTTAATTATTGTATGACCTGCGTGTCAATCATTAAGCGCTATGTAATGCTTTACTTTATCGCTAAACGTTAGCAATAGTCGTGGAAGCAACAGTCGGCGCGACAACCTCATGGCGACACGTTGATGGAGATCAAGATGATGGAGATCATGGTGTCATGCCGGTGACGATGGAGATCATGCCGGTGCTTTGGAGATGGAGATCAAAAGCACGAGTTCATGGCCATATCATGTCACTTATGATTTGCATGTGATGTTAATCCTTTTATGCATCTTATTTTGCTTAGGACGACGGTAGCATTATAAGGTGATCCCTCACTTAAATTTCAAGATAAATTGTGTTCTCCCCGAGTGTGCACCGTTGCGAAAGTTCGTCGTTTCGAGACACGCCGTGATGATCGGGTGTGATAGACTCTACGTTCACATACAACGGGTGTAAGCCATGTTGCACGTGCGGAACACTCGGGTTAAACTTGACGAGCCTAGCATGTACAGACATGGCCTCGGAACACAAGATACCGAAAGGTCGAACATGAGTCATATAGTAGATATGATCAACATGAAGATGTTCACCATTGAAATCACCTCAACTCACGTGATGATCGGACTTGAGTTGGTGGATTTGGATCATGTGACATTCGAATGACCGGAGGGATGCCAATTTGAGTGGGAGTTTTTAAGTAATATGATTAACTAAACTCATTATCATGAACATAGTCAAAGTGTCTTTGCAAATTATGTTGTAGATTACTAGATCGCGATGTAGCTCCCTTGAATTTTTATATGTTCCTAGAGAAATAGATTTGAAAGATGATGGTAGCAATAATGCGGACTGGGTCCGTGATCTGAGGATTGTCCTCAAATTGCTGCACACAAGGCTTATGTCCTTAATGCACCGCTCGGTGCACCACCCCCTCTAGCGTCGTCTGTAGATGTTGTGAACATCTGACAGGCACGTTCCGATGACTACTTAATAGTTCAGTGCGTCATGCATTACGGCTTAGAATTGAGGCTCCAAAACGTTTTGAACGTCACGGAACATATGAGATGTTTTAAGAGCTGAAATTGGGATCTCAGACTCGTGCCCATGTTGAGAGGTATGAGACCTCCAACAAGATTCTTTGCCTGCAAGATGATGGAGAATAGCTCACTCGTTGAGCATGTGCTCAAATTGTTTGAGTGCTACAATTACTTGAATCGAGTGGGAGTTGATCTTCCAGATAAGATAGTGATTGATATAGCTCTCCAAGTCACTGTCACTAAGCTACTAGAGCTTCGTGATGAACTATAAAAGGCCAGAGATGGAAATAATGATCCCTGAGCTGTTCGCAATGTTTGACACCGCGAAGGTAGAAATCAAGAAGGAAGCATCAAGTGTTGATGGTTAGTGAAACCACTAGTCTCGAGAAGGGCAAGGGCAAGGAGGGATACTTCATGGATGGCAAGCCAGTTGCTGCTCCAGTGAAGAAACCCAAGGTTGAACCCAAACCCGAGACTAAGTGCTTCTATTATGAGGAGAACGGTCGCTGAAGTGGAACAACCCTAGATACTTGGTAGATAAGAAGGTTAGCAACGTCGACAGAAGTATATTTGATATACGTGTTATTGATGTGTACCTTACTAGTACTCCTAGTAGCACCTGGGTATTAGATACCGGTTCGGTTGCTAAATGTTAGTAACTCGAAATTAAAGCTACGGAATAAACGGAAGCTAGCTAAGGGTGAGGTGACGATGAGTGTTGGAAGTGTTTCCAAGGTTGATGTGATCACCATCGCACGCTCTCTCTACCTTCAGGATTAGTGATGAACCTAAATAAATGTTATTTGGTGTTTGCGTTAAGCATGAACGTGATTAGATCATGTTTATTGCAATACGGTTATTCATTTAAAAAGAAATAATGGTTATTCTGTTTACATGAATAATACCTTCAATGGTCATACACCCAATAAGAGTGGTTTATTGAATCTTGATCGTAGTGATACACATGTTCATAATATTGATGCCAAAAGATACAAAGTTAATAATGATAGTACCACATACTTGTGGCACTGCCGCTAAATGTCATATTGGTGTAAAACGCATGAAGAAACTCCATGCTGGTGGATCTTTGGACTCATTCGATTTCGAATCGGTTGAGACATGCGGACCATGCCTCATGGGCAAGATGACTAAAACCCCGTTTTCCGGTATGATGGAGCGGGCAATTGACTTATTGGAAATGATACATATTGATGTATGCGGTCCAGTGAGTATTGTAGTGTGCGGTGGATATCGTTATTTTCTTATCTTCACTGATGATTTGAGTAAATATGGGTATATTTACTTAATGAAACACAAGTCTGAAACGTTTGAAAAGTTCAAACAAAATCAGAGTGAAGTTTGAGATCATCGTGACAAGAAGATAAAATGTCTGCGATATGATCGTGGAGGTGAATATCTGCGTTACGAGTTTGGTATACAACTTAAGACAATGTGGAAGTTGTTTCACAACTCACGCCACCTGGAACACCATAGTGTGATGGTGTGTCCGAACGTCATAGTCATACTCTATTGGATATGGTGCGAACTATGATGTCTCTTATCGATTTACCACTATCGTTATTAGAGACAACCACATTCACTTTAATTGGGACACCATAAGTTCGTTGAGATGACACCGTATGAATTTTGGTTTGGCGGAAACCTAAGTTGTCGTTTCTTAATGTTTGGGGCTGTGACGCTTATGTGAAAAAGGGTTTTTACCTAATGAGCTCGAACCCAAAGCGGACAAATGCATCTTCATAGAATACCCTAACGTAACAGTTGGGTGAACCTTCTATCTCAGATCCAAGCACAAAGTGTTTGTTGCTAAAACGGGTCCTTTCTCGAGAATGAGTTTCTTTCGAAAGATTGGGTGGGAGGAAGATAGAACTTGATGAGGTTGTTGAACCTTTGTTTCAACCAGAGAGTAGCGCAGCGCAGAAAGTTGTTTCTGTGGAGCCTATGATTAGTTGAAGCGGAAGTTAATGATGATGATCATGAAGCTTCGGATCAAGTTACTATCAAACCTCGTAGGTCGACAAGGACGCGTACTGCTCCTGAGTGGTACGGCAACCCTGTCTTAGAGGTCATGTTGTTGGACAACGACGACCCTACGAGCTATGGAGAAGCGATGTTGGGCCCGGATTCCAAGAAATGGTTAGAGGCCATGAAATCCGAGATGGGATCCATGTAAGAAAACAAAGTATGGGCTTTGGAAGTATTACCTGAAGGGCGTAAGGCCATTCAGAACAAATGGATTTTTAAGAGGAAGACGGACGCGGACGGTTATGTCACCGTCTATAAAGCTCGACTTGTGGCAAAGGGTTTATCACAAGTTCAAGGAGTTGACTACGATGAGACTTTCTCACCCGTAGCGATGCTAAAGTCTATTGGAATTATGTTAGCAGTTGCTGCATTTTTCGATTATGAAATCTGGCAGATGGATGTCAAAACATTGTTTCCTTAACGGTATCCGTGAGGAAAGGTTGTATGTGATACAACCGGAAGGTTTTGTCAGTCCTAAGGATGCTAAAATATATGCAAACTCCAGCGATCCTTCTATGGACTGGAACAAGCATCTCAGAGTTGGAATATATGCTTTGATGAGGTGATCAAAGTTTTTGAGTCTATACAAAGTTTATGAGAAACTTGTATTTACAATAAAGTGAGTGGGAGCACTATAGAATTTCTGATAAGTATATGTGGTTGACATATTGTTGATCGGAAATGATGTAGAATTTCTGGAAAGCATAAAGGGTCGTTTGAAAGGAGTTTTTCAAAGGAATACCTAGAATGAAGCTACTTAAATATTGGGCATCAAAGATCTATCGAGATAGATCAAGATGTCTGATAAGACTTTCAATGAGTACATACCTTGACAAGATTTTGAAAGAGTTCAAAATGGATCAGTCAAAGAAAGAGTTCTTGCCTAATTTGTAAGGTGTGGAGTTGAGTGAGACTCAAAGCTTGACCACGGCAGAAGAAAGAGAAAGGACGAAGGTCGTCCCCTATGCCTTATCCATAGGCTCTGTATAGTATGCCAAGCTGTGTACCGCACCTAGTGTGTGCCTTGCCATGAGTCTGTCAAGGGGTACAAGAGTGTTCCAGGAGTGGATCACTGGACAGCGGTCAAAATTATCCTTAGTAACTAGAGGACTAAGGAAATATTTCTCGATTATGGAGGTGATGAAGAGTTCGTCGTAAAGGGTTACGTCGATGCAAGCTTTGACACCTATCCAGACAACTCTGAATAGTAGTCAGGATACATATAGTGGAGCAGCCATTTGGAATAGCTCCAAGTGGAGTGTGGTAGAAGTGTCTACAGTATGACATAGAGATTTGCAAAGTACACACGGATCTGAATGTCGCAGACCCGTTGACTAAAGACCTCTCTCACATGCAAAGCATGATCTGATCGAACCCAAGAACTCATTGGGTGTTAGATTCATAACAATGTAAATCACATGGTGATGTGAACTAGATTATTGTCTCTAGTGCAAGTGGGAGACTGTTGGAAATATGCCCTAGAGGCAATAATAAATTGGTTATTATCATATTTCCTTGTTCATGATAATCGTTTATTATCCATGCTGTAATTGTATTGATTGGAAGCTCAAATACATGTGTGGGTACATAGACAACACTGTGCCCCTAGTAAGCCTCTAGTTAACTAGCTCGTTGATCAAAGATGGTGAAGGTTTCCTAGCCATAGACATGAGATGTCATTTGATAACGGAATCACATCATTAGGAAAATGATGTGATGGACAAGACCCAAACTATAAACGTAGCATATGATCGTGTCAGTTTATTGCTATTGTTTTCTGCATGTCAAGTATCTGTTCCTATGACCATGAGATCATGCAACTCACTGACACCGGAGGAATACCTTGTGTGTATCAAATGTCGCAACGTAACTGGGTGACTATAAAGGTGCTCTACAGGTATCTCCGAGGGTGTCTGTTGGGTTGGCATGGATCAAGACTGGGATTTGTTACTCCGTGTGACGGAGAGGTATCTCAGGGCCCACTCGGTAATACAACATCACAATGAGCCTTGCAAGCAATGTGACTAAAGTGTTAGCCATGAGATCTTGTATTACGGAACGAGTAAAGAGACTTGCCGGTAACGAGATTGAACTAGGTATAGAGATACCGACGATCGAATCTCGGGCAAGTAACATACCGAAGAACAAAGGGAACAACATACGGGATTAATTGAATCCTTGACATAGAGGTTCGACCGATATAGATCTTCATAGAATATGTAGGAACCAATATGGGCATCCAGGTCCCGCTATTGGTTATTGGCCGTAGAGGTGTCTCGGTCATGTCTACATAGTTCTCGAACCCGCAGGGTCTGCACACTTAAGGTTCGGTGACGTTTCGGTAGAATTGAGTTATGTATGATTGGTGACCGAAGGTTGTTCGGAGTCCCGGATGAGATCCCGGACATCACGAGGAGCTCCGGAATGGTCCGGAGGTAAAGATTGATATATAGGAAGTCCCGTTTTGGCCACCGGAAAAGTTTCGGGTATTTCCGGTAGTGTACCGGGAGTACCGGAGGGCCATCGGGAGGGGCCACCCACGCTGGGAGGCCACATGGGCCTGAGGGGGGTTGCACCAGCCCTTAGTGGGCTGGGCAAACTAGCCCTACAAGGCCCATGCGGCTAGGAATAAGTGGGAAAGGAAAAACCCCAAAGAAGAGGGAAGGGAGACCAAATATGGAAGGTGTCCTATTTGGACTAGGATTGAAGTGGAGGAGTCCACCTCCTCCACCTCCAATTTCGGCCAGCCCTTGAGGGTTTGAGGCTGCCTCCTCCCCTCCCTCCCTCCTATATATACTAGAGGATTTAGAGGAGAATAATAACCCTAATTGCCACGTGCTCCCTCTACTTCATCTAGATCGGTTTCTCCTCTAGCCTAGTTTCAGCGGTGCTTAGGCGAAGCCCTGCCGGAATTGTTCCACCACCATAGCCGCCGCGCCGTCGCGCCGCCGGAGAACTCTTCTACCTCTCCGCTCTCTCTCTTGCTGGATCAAGGAGGCGGAGATCATCATCGAGCTGTACGTGTGCCGAACGCGAAGGTGCCGTCCGTTCGGCGCTAGATCGGAAGGACCATGATCAGGATCGCGAGATGATTCATGATTTGATCGCGGGACAGATCGTGATGGGATCGTGGGACGGATCGAGATTGGATCGCGAGATGGATCGTGATGAGATCGCGGGACACTCGGCGATTTGGATCGCGAAGACGTTCGACTACATCAACCGCGTTTCTTAACGCTTCCGCTTAGCGATCTACAAGGGTATGTAGATTCACTCTCCCTCTCGTAGATGCTCATCACCATGGATAGATCTTGTGTGTGCGTAGGAAATTTTTTGTTTCCCATGCAACGTTCCCCAACAATATCATCGCAAGAGAAACAAATACCAATAACCATGATCTTGTCATCTATGCCATTAGTGCAAATGGGATTGATTTTAACTGGATATGCATAGTTACTACGGTGAGTTTGTAATGATGCAATATGGGAAATCTCACTCATAGCATATGACAAGTTTAATGGATTGTCAAACATGACGTGACCAATAGAATTTTCACAAGATATCCTATGGAGCATAGCATCACAACTAGGTAATTCGACATGCTCATCATCATATTCATCATAAATGGGTGGCATATCTAAGCATGTAGAAGACATAGTATGTGGTGAATCCATAGGGTGATCAACATCATGCAAGCAATTGATGTCAAGATGTTCCACTAGTGGGACAAGCGAAGCACCTTCACCTATGTTACCTTTGGAGCTCCACTCATGTGGTGTAGGTGAGGTGGCAAAAATCGAAGCGTGATCAACATTGTCGTCTTGATGGAACCATGTGGGGGGTGCATCATCGTTCACAATGGCCATCGTATTGCCCATTGGAGGTATGTACTCGTTGAGGATTGGCACTTCGTCTTGTAGGAGATCTAGCACCAAAGAAAACACACTTGGAGTAGAGGGTAAGTCGTTAGAAATCCTAGTGGCCTCACATGCCCTGTCAACTACCTCACTCACTAAGTGTTGTGGCTCACTCACTCTCGGTAAGATGCTCTCACTCATATGGTTGGTCGAGTCACTCAAATGGTGGTGATGTCTCTCAACCTCACATAGGATGGGTGGCATGTTCTCGTGTGTGGGGCTAGTGGTGGTCACACTCATCCTCTCATAGGAAATGCACTCAATGTCACATATGGTGGAGTCACTCATCTCACTCATGTGGTGGTGGCTCTCCTCACATGGCAATTGGGTCATCTCGTCATATGTGGGTGTCGGAGAGATGTAGGTGCAAGCGTCTCCATACTCAACTTCTTTCGACGCCTCGGTTGTGGGAGTAGTCCCATGGTCAACCTCCTCATCCATAACGCCTCCAAAGATGAATGCCATAGGATGTGGCAAATCATCGCTCTCCTCCGAGACTAAAGAGAGGGTCTCATGTGCGGTCTCATAGCTTGACTCCGAGTAGGAGTCCCATGTGGGCGTCGTCTTCATGTTGTCGAAGAGGTTCGGGCTCGTCGGTGTGGTCGAAGGGGAAGACCCATGCTCGATCGTCTTGTCGCCGTCTTGTAGGAGGCCCATGTGATGTGGCACCTCGTTGCTCGTCTCCATGACCGAAGGGAATTTCCCATGCTCGGCCATCTTCCTTGAGGGGCTTCCGAAGATGGAAAGGTCACCCTCGTTTGTACTTGGTTGCCTTGGACTTGGCGCCGAGGCTTCTGCTTGGTGGCGCTCGTCTCGCGGTCTTCTCGTAGCTTGATGTAGAGCTTGTTGGAACTTGTTGGTGTTCGCATCGTGAGTGTCTTTGTGTTGATGGTGACTTTTCCATGCTTGACCTTGATGTCGATGTTGTGCGATGTCTTGAAGATGAGGACGTGGTCGAAGTGCGCTTGCGTCGGTTGGGCGCTTCAAAGATGTGCTACTTGGTCGCCGCCGCCTTGAAGATGACGAAGGGGAAGAAGACTTGTAGTTGACCAACACGTGTCGGATGTCATCCATATGTGCGTCCAACTTGTTGTCGATGTAGTCTCTTTTCCGCGCTTCGGAGTTTCGTATGTCGTTGGCGAGGTTTTCGATGCGCTCTCGCAAGGTATGTTGTGCACCTTGCGTTTGTCGTTGTAGTCCGTAGCGGGTCATTTTGGTGTTGTAGTTGTTCGCGCCGTCATTGTCGTCGAAGACCGGAGATGATGTGCTTGGCCTATCCATCACAAGACTCGAGCAAATGTGAGTTTAAGAAAGGGAAGAACTAGACCAAATGTACCTTTCCAATGTTGCAGATGGATCATTGATCACCCAATATGGTATTATGGAAATAGCACAATTGGTACCGGATCTTGTCAATTCTCACACCTACACAATAAAGCTTATGGAGTAGCTTGGTGAGGATAGTGGCACAACATTTTATGCAATTGTTAGCAAGAGTCAATAATGTTGAAAAAGATTCACAAATTCGCAAGTAAAACAAGTAGACCAATAGCAATGAATGGCACACGGAAACACACACACGGATAGATAGATGGGGTTGTGCAACCAAGGAATGAGCTCAAAATGTGATATCCACGGAAAATGCTCGTGTTGCACAACTCTAGAGATACGCTAGCACGATTGCACTATTGGGCGTGATACGAACTTGTGCACAACCTATAGAAATAAAACGTGTCGACTTCTATCCCAAGTATGCTATGTATGTATGGTTCCCGGTGTCTCGCACACAATGATCCAAGATGATCAATGATGGTATATGATATGCTATTGCTATGATGCTATGGCTATTGCTCACAAGCTCTTTGCTTTTTCTTTTTCTCTTTGCTTAAAAACTTTTTTTTTCTCTATGGCCACTATGCGAAATGCTCAAACCAATATAGCAATTTTGTATATGCGGGAACAATTGATGACACAAGAGATGATACGATGATATATGCACGCAATGATTGCTATGCGGAACGTGTATCACTAAAGTGCACAAGTAGCGTTGCCCGGCAATACTCAACGGCTAGTCTCGGGGGTTAACAATGCAATGGCAAGGAGAATGTACAAAGATGTCGTCGAGGTTACCGTCCGTGGTGAAGTTGAGTGGCGGTGATGTCGATGTCGAACCATTCCTAGTTAGCCGAAACACCCTAGGAAACAGAAAAACCGCGAACTCAAAATCTCAAACGGCAAATGTCAAATGGTGGTAGCAGAGTGCGGTGATGGTTCGGAAGTTGGCAATGCGGAAGTGGAGTTGAAGTCACCGTCCCTAAGTAGCCGAAACACCTTAGGAGACACAAACCACAACTCAAACTACCTCAAATGCAACGGGGGAACAAAATGCGTTATGTTGCGGAAGTCGGTGGTGCTATTGCGGAAGTTATGGTGGAAGGCCTAGCCAAAGATGCCAAAGTTCCAAAAATTTGATGTAGTCAAATGGTGTGGGAAACTATCTAGATGGATGGTGGATGTCAATAGCTACTCAACGAGCTAAAGAACTCCGAAATCGGACTCCGGGTGTAAAAGTTATGGCCGAAATGGTGAAGGAGCGGTGGCTGGGCTGGGGGGTCGTGCGCACGGGGGTAGGAGCCTGTGGGCACGGGGTCTCCTGCGCATGGTACAAGGCCGTGTGCACGGGGTGTCCAGAGACTTGTCGGGGGCCCGTGGGCACGTGGTCTGGGGCCCGTGTGCACGGGGGTGGCGGAATTTCGCGATTTGAAGCTCGGATTTGAAGAAAAATTGGGTGGATTTCGTGGTGGGGAATGGGGTGGAAGGTTGGGGGAAGTTAGATCCACTTGAAACACTTCGAATCCATGGATCAAAATCAACAAAACATCATCAAACCAACAAATCACAAAAAAATTAGTATGACTATTTTTGGTGGGGATTTTTGAAATTGGACAAAAACAAGCAAAATTAGGCTAGAAAGTGGGGGGTAGGGACTCCAAGATGTTAATCAACCTAAGCTCGGATCCAAGATGTTGTAGGGTGGAGACCCTAAGGGAAGATCTTTTCACACTTGGAGGGGGAAAAGGGCAAATTGAGAGAAGAACACAAGAACAAACGCTCAATCAACAAGATCCAATCACACATGTGCTAGATCCACATACACATAAAGGGATAGAAGGGTCCAAATTCAACGCAAGAAGGTAAAGAGGGTAACTAGTTCATCCCAATCCTTGAAGGAGTTGAGGTCTTGATGATCCTATGATGGGGATCCTTCCTAGAAGGGGTCTTGAATCCACTAGGGGATCTTCTCCTAGGAGGTCTTGATCTCCATGGGAGAGGGTAGATGAGCAAAGCTATCTCTAGATCATGTCATGTACTTTGCTACCCCTAACAAATGACCTAGGTACGAAATATATAGGTAGCTGGAGGTGGGGGACGAGTGGAGGGGCGAAACAGGCAATCCACGGCCAGCCTCCTGTAGGGCCCGTGCGCACGGGCTAAGTGGACCCCGTGGGCACGGGGGTCCCGTGTGCACGGTACATGCCCATGCGCACGGGGTAGACAGCAGCTCCAGCGAGGGCCCGTGTGCACGGGGTCCAAGGGGCCTGTGCGCACGGGGGTCCCGTGTGCACGGGGTGCTGTAGGCCCATGCGCACAGGGTGTCCAGAGAGTTTCTGGATAGGCCGTGCGCACGGGGTCCGGGAGGGCCGTGCGCACGGGGTCTTCTGATCAGTGCTTCTTCTTCCTGCTGCTGGACTCCGTCTTCCGTGCGGCCTTTCGTGTCCTTCTCCTTGTACTTGGTGGGCTCCTTGGCTCCTTGGTTGGGTCCTTCCTCGTACCTAATGACGCATAACATTCCATGGTGAGGTAGGACCCAAGTTCCATGCATATATATGTGGAAGTCGTATAGGATTGAGTTCACCTCGTTCTCGATGGCACGTGTGCGAGCTCTTGTCATAGGTCCACTTGGTGCTTGGTGAATTGGTGAGGTATCCATGGGGATGACCGAAGGATGCTCCACATCAGTACGTCTCTGTGTCCTCAGTACTCGTGCTCAATCCTGCATCCGGACACCGTCGGCGTCCATCGGCCACAACCACTCGAGATAAGCCATCCCATGGCATCTGCCGTGCCAAAACCACGACATTTGCCGTGATGCTGCTTAGATAATTGCCAGGCTAAAGGAAAAATGGAAAATTTGCCACACATGTCCATGAATTGCCATCCCACAGCAGGTAGACTTGTAATGCTGCATCAGAGAATTGCCATGCTATATGGAAAGAAATTTGCCTACCTGTTCAGGAATTGCCATGCTACATCAGAGGAAACCGTTGGAAATTGCCATGATCTAGATACAGAATTTGCCATCCGGATGTGATTCTGAGGGATGTTAAGGGATAAGACGGGGTCGCGTCGTTCGCTCAGATTTCCTTGGGGAGCGAACATTTAGTGTCGTACGCTGAGTTGTTTGCTCAGAGAAGTGCATGAGAGCGAACAGTGATTGCCACGTGGATCGCTTTGATATTCGCACACGAAAATTAGACGTACCAGAGAGCGTTCCCCAGGAAAACCACTCAAAAAAAGTCAGATCAATGGCATTTCCGTAAATCTTTGCCATCGCATTTGGTGGTGCCCTTCACTTTCACGGAATCAGGTTCCGTCGACACGGCAACAGCACGGCAGAGAGGGGTCGTCAGTGTGCTAGCTTTTACCTTTTTTTTCTTTCTACTTTTAACTGCATATATACATGGATGGATGTGAAAGCAGTGCAGGTACAGGTGGCCGGCTGAAAGGAAACACGAGTAGCTCTTCCATGCGAAACCAGCATAATGATCTGATCTGACCGAGGGCATTTTAATCAGATTAGTGCTGTTTTAGTCGGCAGCGTACGTGTTAATTTGGTCCTTTCCATCTACACTACACCCCTGCATGCAAAGTCGATCGATTCCGCTATTTGTCGCAAGTATGGGATCAGGAAATAAATTCACCCATCAATGAAATCTTTTCGACGGCTTAGTTCAAAACTATCTCACCAACTTGTACTTTTAATAGTACACAATAATGGTACTTCAACTAACATAATTTAACCATGAAAATACGGTTATTCTGACATATTTATTTTTACGTTCAAAATCGTTGATGTGGAAGAAAACTACAAAAGCTTATAGTTTTGAACTCTTTTAGAGAAATCAATGCATGCTTTTTACTAGAAAAATATCTTGTCAAAAAACATTTTTTTAAGCGCGTAGAACAACAATTTTATGCATAGTAATTAATGAAATTGAAGAATCAATTTATGAGAAAATAAATAAATATAACATAAGTGACTAAGAAGCCCTCCTTTTTTAACTGGAGGGAGTATTATGATTTCAGTACTACTCTCGACTGGGGTATAGTATTAATCGATTTCAGTGGCGATCATATGTGTAAGCTGTGGGTCAAAGTGACCCCACGTCATTTTTTAAACATCACTAATTTTATTCGTACTTGTGTAAAGTTTTATGACATTTTAGAGACACAAAATTTATGCATTTTAACTCTTTTTTGCTTGAAAAAGTTTAGGACTACTGTAACTCATGCTCTGTTTAAGTATGTTATTATGTAGATCTAACGATTGTGATATGCTTTACGTACGGTTATGTAGATCTAATGGTTGTGATCTATTTAGGTACGCTTATGTAGATCTAACGGTTGTGATCTGCTTATGTATGATTATGAAGATCTAACGGTTGTGATTTGTTTAATTAATACTGGTCCCCTAGATCAAGAGCAGGATGTTTTGATTTTTTTGTTAGAATTTCTAGCATATTTCTCTCTTTTTCATCTGTATTGAGCTTTTAGCATATAACTAATAAATGCTTACGTGCAATGCACGTTGATATTATGAAGGAAATTAATTGCACGTTGATATTGGGTAGGATATCAATTACGCCTTAATTATCTAATTAGCATAGACGTTGATATTTGATAATACGCTAAACCTGTTGAGCGCTCACCATTGAAGCAATCTAGGTCGTTGGATTGACATGGTTTGATGGTCAAGATTAATTGGATCGGCCCCTTTGGGTCTTTTTATATTGGTATAGATAGATAGACATGCACAATGCGTACGGGATCGATCCAAAACAAAAATGTGCTAATCAATTTATTTGGTCGGTATTTCGTTGTTTTTGCTACTTCAGTATCTAGCTTGGGTCATACTATATTGGATCAAAATCCATAAAGTCTTAAACACACATATGCTCTGCCACTTGCGTTAACTGTAACACACAAGACAATATTCTGGAAGCCAGCCTCATCACCCTTATATAGTTCATACTGCATGATTGCCCCGCTGCTACCGCGACAGTATTCAATCATCGTTGTCTCTCTCTTGTCGACAATTAATACATTCGTCTTGAGGACACGGCCAATGAATGAAAGTAGTGTATATAGTAGCACTAAGAAATCCCTCTAATCAAAACTTTGTGCATCTTAGTTTTGTCCTACCTCAAACTTTATAAACTTTGACCAAGTTAAAAAAGAGATAATACTAAATCAAAATCATTACATCCATCGTCAAATATATTTTCATTTTTATTCGACTTTTTTAGCGCTTGTGGATCCTCTGGCTCCATGTCGACGACTTGCCTGTTGGCACCTGCTGGCACATTTGAGGCCTTTCCTCCAAGCACACATACGGCGATTGCGAAAATGATGTACATGGTGGTGGAAAAGGAGAGCAGCTCATAGTTGGATTCATTCTCAGGAATAGCATGAGAAGAACGTTGCATGGCCAGTCGGCCAAAAAAGACGGCCGTTGGTGCACAAAAAAAAAAGTTGGACGGATATACATATAATCCCTTCTTTTCAAAATATAAGGCGCGCTTGAATTTTTCTGGTCTTCAACGCACAACTCTGACTACGATTTCACTTACAGTAGGTCTAAAAAATTAGTATAAAGATATATTTAAAAAAATATTTTACAAGACAAATACAATGATACCATATATACATGTCCACTCTATATAATTTATTATATATTAGTGATCAAAGTCGTGCATTAAAGGCCGTACAAAATCAAGCACGCCTTACATTTTAGGGAAGAGGGAGTAGTAGTATATAGCAAATCATCCATTGATGCGCTCGGCCGGCCACCTATCGCTGCACTGTATTCACATTCATCTGTCGATCCATCCATCCACTTAAAAGCAAATCCATGCAGTTAAAAGCAAATCTATCCAGTTAAAAGCAACGTCAAATTTATTAGTGCTACTGTTTTAGTCGGCAGGCAGTGTACGTGCTTAATTACGTGTTTGGTCCATAATTTCCGTCTACACCCCTCCAATGTCGATCGACCCCGCTATCTGTATACCCTTGCCAGCCAAACACAAAATTACCACTTCCTTTCGTCTTGTTGTACTCATCTTCATATCATTAATTACTCCTATTTGATTAGATGTGAGTGCTTAGCACATATCATGATGTGCTGAATCCACATATATTGCCGACTTCGCAACCATGGAATATAACTTGACGAGGCCACTTACGAAATGGGATCAAAAGGTCTTGATATGCGAGAGAATTCGTGGTTATGCTTTGGAGACTAGCTATGTTGAGTTCGGGTAACTTTTATATGTGGCGTCCAATATGTGAGGTGTTCACTTTCACGCAGACTGTGATCGGTGTGTGATGGCATTGAACGGATATTCCGGAAATTAGGAGCGCAAACTAGAGTAAAGGAGTAACTTAATTTTGCTCGAGAGTTGACTGTGAAGAAGACGAGAAGGGACTACAGTTGCAGGTGGACTCACGTGGAGTCTGGGAGTAGCAGCGGTGCTCACGGTATAATCTCAAGTCCAATGTACATGGAGGTTCGATGCATAGATTAATCCAAAGTGGTGGAGAATATTTGCCAAGGTGGAGTTTGTTGGAATTGTGTCGAATATTTTGTACAAGGAAGGTTATAGTTGGACTTGGAGTCGTACGGTGTGTAGACAGCGTATGGTGTAGTGTCCTAGTAGGACTGTTGTATCCTAGGCCTCTTATATAATGAGGGGGTACACACACGATGTAACCTATGCCAACATAATAACACACAGGCACGCAGGGGGAGCCGGCGGAATGTGCCGGCGCCCGGGTGGCCGGTGTGCGGTATTGTGACGGTGTCATGGGGAGGAGCGCCCATAGTCAGGCCCCGGGGATGTAGCCATATCGGTGAATCTCGTTAACAAATCTCGGTGTCGTGTCTCGTGTGATTGCTTGGTCCTCAGATGATCAACTATGCGCCTCGGATTATTATAACAACATTCACAGTAATAGTTGGGCTTGCTTGAGACCCTTGTACCAAACAATGCACATTAATAGTATTTCTGGAAGTTTCTAGACGGGAACGGGGCAGCCGCTGGGAAGAGCTGGGGACAAGGCAGAGCCGTGAGCCAGGGACGGGGCAGAGATGCCATGATCTACCGGCGTCGAGTGGTGACGGCCTCCCAACCCTATAGCCGCGTGTGAGCAGGAGGTACATGAGCACCATCGATAGGGGAGGCCACGGGGGGGACAACGATCGGGGCTGGAGCAATGTTTTAAATAGCGGGCTATGGCAGATAGCGGCGGGCCTCGAAATAAGCTATAGCGGAGCTATAGTGGGCTATAGCAGGCTATAGCGGGTCATTTGTACATGAAACCATTTAGCGGCACCTTGCTGAAAAGGCTATAGCAAGGCTATAGCGGGGCTATAGCGGGCTATTTAAAACTATGGGCTGGAGGTCAGGGAGGCGGCAGTGAAAGGAGGCGGAGACGCTCCTCTCACGGGTCAGGTCGAACAAGCGACCACTCTAACCGGCCGGACCGGGAGGGAGGGAGGGCATAAATATCACTAGCAGGCAGAAGGCGCGGCGGCACGCCGCGCCGCTGGCTCAGCCCGCGCGTGTGTGTCTGTTGTTTTTTATTTTATTAAAGTAAGAGAAGGGGTGGCGGGTATTGAGGTCGAGCTGGTTGCGAAGATACCAAGAAGTCCAATTCTGGATCATTTTGATGCATGCAGAATTATAATGTTTAGTACTACAAAACATAGGTTCCAAAAGCTGCTCTGTGCTACCTAAATATACACAACACTGATTGGGAGCTCTCCCCTTTTAGATAGCAGAAACCAATGCCTGAATATGTGCCATCTCAGAGCAGCAGATGCTGATTATGTGGCTTAGTTCAACATTTGTAGTAAGCTACAGACTCCACATGGACTGACAGACAACTGGCCGAAAACAATGTTGTACTTAACTTGGCATTTTCCTAATTAAATAGAAGTAAAACAAATTAATTAGGAAGTTCACATCAAGATTTCATGATCCATTGCAATGGTCATCTTTGTGTAAAAAACATAAGTTGTGCCCAAGGACCAAAGGCCTCTTTAGAACAGATGCCCTTTTTAGTGTATACATCGGTACTCTTGTCAACATCTCTGCTTCGTTTCCGTTAGTATCATTCCATCTCTGCTCCATGAGAGAGTTAAGAGAGGCAACAACTCCTGAGTATGAACCAAATTGATATATATTAAAAAATGATGCTACTCCAAAAGATCTATCTACTGCCTGCTCAATATGGACTTTTTCCTTTGAGATCCTTACAACAACAAAATGTTGACTGTACTTCTGTCAATATATTAACATTTTGCCAACATGCAAAGTATAGCTTGGTCAGGAGCTAATTCTTCAGTCATAATCTGACATCTATACAGTCTATGCTTCAAGCGACAAACTACATACAAAAGAATCATACCATGGTACAGAAGGAGTAGTAGCCGTGAATGTATGATATCGAACACCTTTGACCCTTCTCCATTTCTCCATAGTCACATTAATATTATATCTGGTGGCAACGTTTATGATCGGTACAATTCGACAACCACTATAAATCTGTAAGCCACATCCGTGTCGCCTGCACATAATAGAACATCATAAGCATGAAGATGCCATATCTGTCGTATGGTCACTGCACTCCTTCAGATTCATCTCTAAATGTTGGATTTGGATGTAGAATACAGCGGTATGTATAAGAAATGAGATTCATAATAAAACAATTCTACTGTTTTTGTTAATTAAAGCAATTCCACTCTTACGAAGGAAGCAACGATTTAGAAACTACACATTTCATAAATAGATAGACTTTAGCCACGCAATATGTACACGCATACTGATTGATATGTCAGAGTTGCTTTTATTATTACAACTAAGAGAGCGGCAATCCAAAAGGAAGACAGGGTGAAAGTCTCATA
Organism: Elymus sibiricus; assembly: GCA_039707655.1. Classification (NCBI taxonomy): domain Eukaryota; kingdom Viridiplantae; phylum Streptophyta; class Magnoliopsida; order Poales; family Poaceae; genus Elymus; species Elymus sibiricus. The sequence continues at coordinate 515,635,257 of CM077672.1, read as the reverse complement.
GAGTTTACTGTGGCACGTCTAGCTATTGACAAAACTAAGACTTGGGCATCTTGTTTCTCACTAAGATCTGTTTCACAGTGTTCATGGCAGCAGGGGCGGGCCCAGGATTTGGAGAGTGTGTATTCAAAATTTCAAAGACTATTTTTCCAAAGCTTAAAGCCTTGTTTTTGCCATGTATAACCAAATATATCACCATAATTCATGTGGAAAATTGCAAATTCTCATGCCTAAACAATTCATAATTCACTGCAAAGTAATTTCAAATTTAGATATACTATGAAATAGAAAGCCAAGTAGCCAAATTAACTTACTGTTGTATGCACACATTATTGTTGGTGTCAGACGAGGCTTGCACAGCCGGCCTACAGGGCAACACGGAAGAAGAAGGTGACGCGTCGACACCTACAACGATACATAAATTTAACACAGCTAAGTTAAGATTCGACACAAGAAAGCAAGCCCGATTTTGACATCAGATGATTATAATGTATTAAGATACACGAACGCATCGAATTATGTACCAGACCTTGTATGACTGAACCTGCGGCTTTGCCATCGAATTATCTACACGAACGCATCGAATTATCTACCAGACCGAGCGAGCCTTCGATGCGGCAATGCCCACTGCTGTCGACTGCAGAGATGGATATGGATTAAAGATGGATCGAGACAACGAGAGCCAACGGATGGCTGCCGTCGGATGCCTGGGTTGCGCCGGCCACCTGCATGTGCCGCCGTGCGCGCGTGCGATCAGGCGATGGCGATCAGCCCAGTCGCCATGGCCATGCCCTACCGCTTGTGCAAACATAATTGGGGATGGGAGGCGTCTGTTTGTTTCTTGTGCGATATGTTTTTTAACGAAGGGCTATGCTATCGATGGGTCTGTGGCTCGTGCGTGCAGGCCCTGCGTGCTGCAGCGATTTGGGCCACTTGGGCCATGTCGGGGTGGTAAGGGCGACAATAGAGGTGGGCTAGTCTTCATTTTTTGGTTGAAATCCTTAGCTAGCCTGTTTTCCTGTATCTTTTTCGTTTTTCCCCATACATACACATGGTATACATTATATATACATGGTTTCTTGGCAAAAATAATGGGTATTCAACTGAATACCCATGAATTGAAGTGGGCCCGCCCCTGCATGGCGGTACATCTAGTATATAGAACTATTTAAAAGGTTAAGACTTGGACACATCTTGTTCCACATTGAGATCTTCATTGAATGTCATTACTGCTGAGAAACTGAGAATCTGCGCTATCAAAATACCTCGAAGCCGGCGTTGCATATCACTGACACAGAATATTGAATTCAGGCTAAGCAAGTAAATACCGAAAAATCATTTACAGAATCAGCTTAAGTTGGAGATCTATTGCATAATGTGGACTGAGAATTTGCTCCACAATAGAAAATCCCTGTAGGTGCAGAGGCGGGTTTAACAGAATTAACACACAATCCACACTACTATTTGCCTGAACACGTCATAGGAGCAATGCCCAAACGCTAGAACCGTTAAACGATCATCATTCGGAAGATATGCCAAATAGTACTACTGAACCTCCCACACATGAATCATCTGATTTGGTTGGCGGCAAAGGTAGTGACACAATATCTAGCTTTAGCAATCTTTTTTCAGTTGAATCAAGCTGAAGCTACAGTAATCAAAACTAATAGTTAGCCAAAATAGAGTACAAATGCAAGGGCAACTTACAGTGAGCAAAGCTGATATAATTAACACTGCTAGCCACCAAAGGGGATAAAAAATGATTGCTACCTAAAACCCTTGTCAGAATAATGTAGATTGACATAGAGAAGCCGATATAGAATGATCTGCTTGGCTACAGTTTCAGATGCATGAAACAACACCTCCACCGTACCAGTGCAAGGTTTAGGCATACTCACAGGATTGACCATGTAATTTTGACCAAGCTATAGGCTTTTCGGTTTTCACATAACCTGTTGGTTGCTATGTATACTAATTCCTACAGGAGAAGTATAGAAAATAATGCTTTAGGGTGGGAATTTATTTACCTTGGTTTGGAGATCTAGTCAGCAAGTGATCGTGGTTCGATGCTACAGCCAGAGGTGAACCGACAGCCCATCTGCACCGCGTGTGAAGAACATAACATAAATATATCCCCGATCTCCATATTTCCGTGCGTTCCTAGAAATAGTTATACAAGGGGAAAGCATGGTAAGCAGAATGCTTGTTCTAATCGTTGCATCATGTATACATTTTTTTCCAGCAAATATTTCTTACCTCCACAAATGATGAACATACGGGGTTGCTAGATTTGAAGTTTTCATGAAACAAACTTCCTAATTGCCAGTGTTGCCAGAGAGGCCCTACAGCTAGTTCTCGAGCCTGTCAAAATTTCGAAGTGACAATTTAGGCCCGCAGCTGTCCGCCCGTCCGCACCAGCCACCACCGTCGCTGGAGTTCTAGTCGTAGCCGTGCCACGGCGCCCTGGACAGCGCCGCGCCTCCACGTGCAGCTGCCACCCCGCGTCAGTAGCTCCACGAGGAAGGGAGAAATTGGCCCGAGCGGGGCGAGCGAGATGCGTTTTTTCAGGGCCGGTCCTTCTCTTTGTTTACGCAACATTAATCTGACGTGAAGACTAAAAGTGTCAGCTCCTGTACTAGCTAGTCGTTGGACATGCTGTTGGTAAGGCTGAAAGTGTCATTTGTTGCAACTTGCCAATCAAAACAAGTGGAAAAAATAGCGCCGCTAATAGCACGCTATAGCGTTTTGAGCAATGTCTTGCTAAATAAATCAGTGTATAATGTCTCACGCTATAGCGTGATATAGCACGCTAATAGTGTATTTTAAGGGCGGCGCTATTCTGTTATAGCACGCTACTTTTTTCACTGGTCAAAACCATCTAATTAACTCGGAAAGAAGAGAAATGATCGACTTTGCCCATGCATAAAACCATGAAAACTACATGTACGCAATATTACTTTACTTGGGTTGCTGTTAGCTAGCATGTGAGGCCTCCGACATGGTAGCTCCTGTAGATAGCGCGCTCTGGTTCTGGCAGGCTGCATGGCCACATACAAGAAGCTAGGTAGCGATTACTTTCTTGTCGTGGTGAAATTAACTAAATCTTGTGTTTAACTCGATGGTAACACGCATGTCGTTTGCTACGATTTTAACAGGCGGGATAGATGGATGAGTGGGCGAGTGCAGTTGATCCGAGGAGCCAAGCTGGCCCACATCAATTAATCAAGGCGGCCCCCCAAGTGGGTAGGCATGCTTACTAACCCTAGTTTTCTACTCCCAGAGGTAGTACATGATATCAAAGCAACCTCTCCCAAAACACATCTAGCTTCGTTCATGGCGTCGTCGTCCTCCTCCTCCCCCCCTCATGGCGTCTCTCCATCATCCGGTTGCAGAGAAGCTAACGAGGGACAACTACCTCGTCTGGAGGGCGCAAATCTTGTCGGCGGTGCATGGAGAGCAGTTGACCGGACATCTCAATGGCACGAAGGTGATGCCACCGGAAACCATCACTGTTACCAAGGCCGATAAGTCGGAGGAGAAAGTTGCAAATCCGGCGTACGGCGCTTGGGTTTCCCAGGACCAACAGGTTCTCGGGTACTTGTTATCATCGCTGTCTCGGGATGTTCTGATCCAAGTAGCGTTGATGGACACGCTTCCTAACCCTAGTTTTCTACAGCTAGATCCTCCTACTGACAGAGTTATGTCTAGCTCATGGTTACTGTTTGTATTCGCATCAGCAATCGTACAACTGTTGGTTTTCGCCAAGGATCGATCACATCAAAATATGAGAACACACACAACACAATCGGAAATCCTTTGACCAAAGGCACCTGCCGTGCCTTCTTTTCTTCTTTATATTGACACAATCCATGGTATACAATCTTGCAAGTTACTACCTCCGTTCCAAATTATAAAATGTTTTGGATATTTCAATATGGACTATATACGGACTGAAATGAGTGAATAAACACACTAAAATATGTATATATACATCCGATTCAGAAAAAAGTTAGAACATATTATAATTTGAAACGGAGGGTACTCCCTCTGTAAAGTAATATAAGATATTTTAGATCACTACTTTATAGTGATCTAAAAGATCTTATATTAGTTTACAGAGGGAGTATATGCGTATACCTATATAGCTGAACGACCTAGCTACTAGACCTACTGCTACTCGTACGTGACCTCCTAGCTAAGCTAGTACGAGACGGACACAAACTAGAACTCACCTAACCTAACCATATGAATTAACTAGCTAGTAAAGACATGATACGACAATCAGGCCAGAGTCGGAGCCGGACAGGAGGCGTCTCCTCTCCTCCAAAAAAAAGCTAGGGTTTTTGCATCTCGCCGGCGCCGGCGCCGGTCCGCCTCGTCTCCGGTGGCCCTAGGGCCATGGGGACGTGGTGGATCCTGGTAAGGGCCGGCGAGAGGGCTCCGTTTTTAGTCGTTCCTTTGAGTTTTGTTAGGGTGTGTCCTGCTCAGGAAGGCGAGACGGCGGCGGCTCCCTGAAGATGGAATAAAGGTCTCTCCGCCTAGCCCCCGTTCCGGTGGTGCGTCTAGCATCGTTGGTGGGCGTGTGGAGATGTGTCTCCGGCGGATCTATCTTTGGTGGATTTGCTCGGATCTAGTCGTTGTTCGTCTACGTTCATGTGTTTTCGGGTTGGATCCTTTCGATCTACGTTATTCTTCATCGGCGGCGGTTGCTGTTCTGGTGCGCTGGTCCTATGGGGCCTTATCACGACGACTTCCCGACTGTCTACTACAACAAGTTGTGCCCGACTCCGGCGGTGGAGGGGCGATGATGGCGACGCGACTTCGGCTCGCTTCAATGCTTGTAGTCGTCGCTAGGTGGTCTACGGATCTGGATGTAATTTTTATTATTTATGGTGTTCGTTGTACTGCCATGATTGAAGATGAATAGATTGAAAGTTTTTCGCAAAAAAAAAAAAAAAAAAAGATACGACAATCAGACACTGCCAACACAACTCCTGACCCGACCGATATGACAAGGAAAAGGATCAAATTCAGCCGACTGATGCGATAATTGCATCAGCCGTGTGCGAGGCCGTCAGATTGCGACGTGAGTAACCGTCGGATTCAAGGAGGGTGGCTAAGCGGCCGCATGCATGTGTCTGGTCCCCCGCTACCACCCAGTAGTACACATAGTACTAGTTTGCTTTTTTTTCCAACTCGGTAGCTCATTGGTTGGCATGCTGCCATATACAGTAAACGTGTTAATGTTTAGGAGAGAGATGTTTGCTACCACGGACCTGTGAGGCCTTGTTCTGCATGATTTCTTTTCTTCCTTTCCCCGCGCAGGCGCCACCCGTTGAGCTACTTGCGATGGTTTAATTTCTTGAAGTGTTCCTACTTTCAAAAGGGGATTTGTTGCATAGGTAAATGTCAAAAAATCACTTGGTTGTTCCACACCGCAGCAACCATCGAGCGGTCATTGCTGCAAGCAAGGAAAGCGACACTACAAGATCGGTCGTTGCCGTTGCATGCGGGCGCGCAACACTGCAAGGTCAGCCGCCCGTTGTTGCAAGCTGGAAGCATGCGGATGCAAGACCGAACGTCGTCGTTGCTAACCGACCATCGTTCTTTTTTACTACTACAAAACCAGACCTCTATGTTAAAAAGCCGGTCAGGCGAATGTTGTAAAGACGATCGACGATATTGCATGTCGGGGGCTTTAATGTTGCAAGGCCGGTCGGCAATGCTACAAGACGGAGAAGCAACGGTCGGTAATATTGCAAACCGGACGCGCGACGTTGCAAGGCCGGTCGGCAATGCTGCAAGACCGGACGCGTGATGTTGTAAGGCCGGTCGGTAAAATGTTGCGAGACCGGACGCACGATGTTGCAAGGCCGGCCGTCAATGCTGCAAGACCGAACGTGTGACGTTACAAGGCTGGTCGGCAATGCTGCAAGACCGGACGCGTGACGTTGCAAGGCCAGTCGGCAAATGCTGGGAGACAGAACGCGCGACGTTGCAAGGCCGGTCGACAAATGCTGTAAGACCGAAAGCGCGTGACGTTGCAAGGTCGTCCGGCAATGCTGCAAGACCGGACGCACGACGTTGCAAGGCCAGTCAGCAAATGTTGCGAGACCGAACGCACGACGTTGCAAGACGGGTCGACAATGTTGTAAGACCGGAAGCGCGTGACATTGCAAGGCCGGCCGGCAATGCTGCAAGACCGGACGCACGACGTTGCAAGGCCAGTCGGTAAATGCTGCGAGACCGAACGCGCGACGTTGCACGGCCGGTCGACAATGTTGTAAGACCAGAAGCGTGTTGCTACAAGAAAGGATGCGTGTCACTACAAGGCTGGATGTGCGATGTTGCAAGACCGGACGCACGGCGTTGCAACGGCGGTGGACAAATGCTGCGAGACCGGGCGCGTGACATTGCAAGGCCGGTCGACAATGCCGCAAGATCAAGATCGCCTCACTACAAGACCAGATACGTGTCGCTACAAGGCTAGATGTGCGACGTTGCAAGACCGGTTGGCTATGTTGCAAGGCCAGATGAGCGGCGTTGCAAGCAGGACGAGCAACACGACAAGGCCGACTGTCACTATTTTTTTCCGCTACAGGGGGCCGAACCGCCATGTTGAAAAGCTAAACCACCGCAGCTGCAAAGTAGACTTCACTATTGCAACGAGGTTCTTCTTCGACAGCAATTGTAGTTCAAACCCAATGGCGTCGGCGCCAGGGTACAATCATATATAATTTGGTTGCAAGACCAGATTAATCCAACGGTCATGGCTGCTTGCATTGTCATTTCATAATATGTGTTGCGATCATTTGTCAATTTATATGTTGTGATCGAAGGAAAATATTTGTTGTGTAGGCAAATATAACGCTGCCTATTTTCTACCATGTCGACGACACCGGTAAGCTCGTGCAGCCCGACGGTGTAAGCATGAATGGGTTTCTACCTGACTGGAAGTGGGTACCTACTAATCCATGTAGGGTTGCTGCAAGCCTACAACAATATCGGAGTAACTAGCTAGCTTAGAGCATCTCTAACCGATCCCCAATAAAGCACACCTAACCGATCCCTCAAAAGCTTTAGAGGAGGATAATTTATCCTCCTCGCGCCTCTCGATTCCTAAATATACTCGGCCGCAGCCGCGAGGAGGATAATTTTTTTCACTCCGAAGAGGCGCTGGGAGGCAGGGCAGCAGCCGGGTCGGACTTGCCGCGCCACCCGGGGTCGCCACGACGGCCATGGACGCGCACGGCCGCCTCCGGCGTGCTCTCCGGCCACGGGCGCTAGTTCAGGCACCGCGGCGGCGTCCGTGCCGTCGATGTGCGGCGGCGGGCAGGGATACCTCTTCTCCAGGCCGAACAACGGCCACGGCCAGAAATGACCTCCGCCACGGCCACGGCTCGCGCGGTAGCTGCCGCCACGGCCGGCGTCGGCGCCGCCGCCGCCCGCAATGACCTCCGCCTGCTCCTCGGCGTCATGGGCGCAGGGCGCGGCCGACGCCAACCAGAGCTAGCGGGTGCTCGCGCTCCATAGCCAACCTGCGGGAGAAGGTCGTGGCGCCGGCGCCGGCGCGGTTCGGGAGCTCGCGCTCCATAGCCAACCTGCGAGACGAGGCCGGCTGCACGCCGTGCACTAGGAGCAGTCCATGGCCGTGGTGGCTCGCGCGCCCGGCTGCAGCCGCGGGTACGTTCAGTCCGCGGCCGTAGTGGCTCGCACGCCCCGCTGTGGCCTGCGTCGGCGGCCGTGGCCTGCGTCGGTGGCTCGCGCACCAGGCGACAGCCGCAGGTACGAGCAGTCCGCGGCCGTGGTTGCTGACCTCGCTGCCGGGCTCCTACCGGCTGCTGCAGCGTCTTGTGCGTGTGCGGCTGCGTGCGTGTGCTCTGTGCGTGTGCGTGCACGAGGCACTAGCTAGCGTGCTCTGTGCGTCCTTCTTGCCGGTGCATGGCTTGCTGTGCATGGGTGTTTTTTTTTTTTTTTGCTAGCTGTGTGTGTGCTTTCCATAGTTGGTGCTAGCTGCTACTGCTTGGTGCTGCCGTTGTTCTTTCCGGCCATCGCCGTCGCACCGCAGCTGAACATGTGCGTGTGCAAGGCCTCCGCCGCTTGCACGAGGCCAAACTGTCCAGGGCGCTGGAGTCCTGCAAGATGGCGGTGCCGAGCGTGGGCGGCAAGGGCGCCGCGCTGGAGGCAAGCATTTGGCGGCAAGGGCACCCCGGCATCACCCCGTCGTGTTCTGCACGCCCGACGTGCTTTCCAGTGTCGTCGGCGTGGTCCCCGTGGTCGCCGCTCGCCACGGAGGCGCATAGCAAGTGTTCGATGAAATGTATGAGCCAAATGTAAGTTTTACTCCGTTAAGTTTAGCGGATCAGTTAGAAACGACATTTTTTTAGAGGAGCAAAAATCCTCCGCTAAAAGATAGTTGGCCGTATCCTCCTCTAAATTATAGGAATCGGTTAGAGATCCTCTTATGTGGAGTTGATGCACTAACATACGTTAACTCAGTCATGTGGACCAGCCACGATACACACGTGATGTGTGAAAACGGTGCGGCGTCGTTGCCTCGGCACCCAAGCAAATACAAAACCGAGCGGGCTGATCAGGTGAATCATATGGCTGACAAAGCAGCTCATGGATCGATCGGATGGCTAGCCAGCCGGCTGACGCCTAGCGTCCGCTGTATGACAAAGTCCTGATTATTCGGAAATTGCTTTTGGAGGCCGAGCTCATGGAGGCCTCCAAATGCAAAATTCAAAATTCATGAAAATTCGGAAATACGTTGAAATGAGGGCTGTGCAAAAAAGACAAATCTGAGGCTTTTTAACACATGATACTATTCATCTTTTCAGACCATGAATTTGTCTTTTTTGTATAGGTCACATTTCAACGTATTTCATTCTGAAATTTTACACACATACGCCTCACATCCTTGTTTACTTGTACAAATTTTTTCAGATTTTTTTGAAACTAAAAATTTCGAATTTTGAATTTTTCAAAAAATCAGCCTCCATGGAGGCCGAGAGCCAAAACGCCATTCTCCTGATTATTCCCTAACAACAACCTGTGGTCACTAGATCTCCTTGCTTCCTGTTTGTTTGTTGTACCAGCTCCATCATATATTCACAGTCATACATTTATTACAAGCAACCAAGCTAGGCTACGAATGCTATGCTCTCAGTCTCATTATACAGTGGGAGACGGTGCAGTGAAGTGCATTGCCCATAAACACACGGCGAAATTTGGGCTCTGTCTTCCTTCCTGTTAACATGCTGTCCGGTGGCGGATCGATCTATCTATTTATCTATCTATGACGACAGTGACACTCCTCCTCCTCCTTTTCGAAAAAAAAAGTGACACTCCTCCTTTGTGCCAGAGGATGTCTGAAGCAGCGAAGCATGCGTCCCAGATCCATGGCTGCCTATTGTTGGTTCAGGATGCCAACAATCAATCATGTCTCTGATTGTGAGGGCACGGTACACGACGACGGTGACGTGTTGTGGTACTCCGTGGGGATGTCGCTGGCGACCTTGACGGCGTCGAGGGAGACTCCGGCGAGGCCCCGGCGTGTGAAACCGACGGAGTAGAGCCCCGACTCGCCTTTCCACCCCTCCGGGAACTCCACCTTCGGGTACCCCTCCCCGCTGAAGAAGTCACTTCCCTGCGCCACAACACATACATTCAATCTTGTTACTCCCTGAGTGAGTAATTTAATTATTATCCCCGGCCTTGTGCTTCTTGTCGCTGTCAGTGTCAGCTCACTCATTCTCAGTTTATGACCACTCATTATCATCTGCACTTAACTAATCACAATTTTGTTACTAATAATACTACCAAGATACGTCATTTGTGCTAAGGTAGCTAGCTACGTTACGATCAGAATAATTACTGTAAGTAGTGGGGCTACACACCTTAAGCCACTGTGGGACGTTGCTATGGTAACCGGTGGCGAGGATGACGGCGTCTGCGGCCAAGAAACGTCCGTCCACCAGCTCAGCGCCGCCAGCCTCCAGCCGCCTCACGCCGGGCACCACGGCGATCTCCCCAGCGCGGATCTTGGCCAGGGCGCCGATGTCCAGCACGGGCGTCCTGCCCTTGGTGTTCTTGAGCTCGAGCGGGCCGCCGGCGGCCGGCCGGCGGAGGCCGAGCCTGGGCAGATCGTTGCCGAGGAAGAGGCCGGCGAGGAGGACGAGGATGTTGTCCACCAGCCAGAGCGGCAGGAAGCGGAGCAGGAAGACGGCGACGGAGAAGGTGGCGACGCCGAACATCTCTCGCGGGAGCACGTGCACAGAGTCGCGCACCACCATGAAGGGCCGCGCGCCGTGGCCGCAGAGGTCCACGCACACCTCCATGCCGGAGTTGCCGCAGCCGACGACGAGCACGCGCTTACCCTTGTACGGCTCGCCCGACTTGTACTCGGATACGTGGGTCACCGGGCCCTCGAAGGAGCCGGCGCCGTCGAGCTCCGGGATGATCCGCTCCGCGTTCTCGCCCGTGGCCACCACCAGCCACCGCCCGATGTACTCCGTCTCCGTCTCGGTCGAGGGATCGGAGGGAGAATTAGAAGAGGGGTCGGATGAGGATGCTCGAATCCGCCAGAGGCAGGCGGCGTGGTCGAAGCGGGCGGAGACGACAGACTGGCGGAAGCGGGGCTGGACGTGGAAGGCGGCGGCGTAGGACTGGAGGTAGGCGACGAACTGGTGCTTGGTGGGGTAGTCCGGGTAGTGGGCCGGGAAGGGCATGCCGGGGAGCTGGCAGAAGTGCTTGGGGAGGTGGAGGCGGAGGTGGTCGTACGTGCGGCGCTGCCAGAGGGAGGCGATGCAGTCCTCGCGGTCGAGCACGACGGACGGCACACCGCGGGAGTGGAGGCACGCCGCCGTCGACAGCCCCGCCGGCCCCGCGCCCACGATGATGGGGCCGTTGACCCACATCGTGCGCGCCATATGTGTAAATATGATCCGAGCAAGGGTTCCAGTGGCGGGAGCGAACGAATTGAATCAAAATAGATCGATGGAGAAGGAGGAGAGTGGAGTGAGGAGGGAAGAAGGGCAGGGAGGCTGGAGTCCGTTTAACATCTCCAGCAGGCGCGCAACGCGCGGCGCGCTAAAAACCAGTTTACAGCGCGGCCGCAGCCCTTTTTTACGCGTCGCGGAGCGCTGGCTTCAGAGGCCGCTGCAAAAAACAGCGCGCGCCCCACTCCAGCAGGCGCGCAAAACTGCAACGCGCGCGAGCAGCCGGCGATTGCAACATGCTCACATTTTGAAGATAATTTCAAACATCAACAAGACATAGCATAGTTTAGAATCATCCAACCAAGTTCAAAATCACCCAACCAAGTTCATGACATAATAAAAAAGTTGACACAAACAAATGGCACATCAACAATCATGCTCAATTTTCGTCCTCCTCTTTCTCCGATTCTTCATCATCATCCGAAGACGTATCTTCCTCCCCCTCTTCATTGTTTCGCGCCGCATCATCATGGGGAGCTCGGAAGGGGTTGGCATCATCATGCGAAGGTATGTGAGGAGGCACACCGGAAGACATGCGTCCACCCAAGTCATCCGGAGGTGCTCCCATGCCTCCCATGAGAGACGCAAAACTCATCCCTCCCATGGTAGCTCCGAAGCCACCCATGCCGCCCATGGTAGCTCCGAAGCCACCCATGCCGCCCATGCCACCCATGCCTCCCATAGTAGCTCCCATGCCTCCCATGGCCATGGCTCTTTTTTGGACCAAGACTTCTTCACGGGCAAGATTGACGTACTCCTTTTGCTTGTCATCGAGGGTAGATGTGTCCGTGAAGAACAAATACTTCTCCCATTCCAACAATCTAGATCGCTCCTCCATGGATAATTTCTTTTCCTCCAATGCCACCTTCCTCTCCTCCGCCGCCACCCTCCTCTCCTCCGCCGCCAACCTCCTCTCCTCGGCCGCCGCATCTTGGGTCCTTGCCATCATCCTCACCCCGTTCGCTTCTTTTCTTGCCTTGACAATCGCTTCCATAGCATTCTTCAAATCATCATCTCCTCTCTTCTTCTTCTTTTCTCTTGCATCGGTCTTGCCTCCACTTGGTCTTTTTGGCTTGGAGTAGGCAATCGAGTTTGGAGTAGGGCTTCTCTTGCCGTCATCACTTGATGCCTCCTCATCATCATCATCTAAATCAATAGCTCCCTTTCGTTTGTTGCTCTCCTCATCGATACTTTCACGGGGCTTCCATTCCTCATCATCCTTCAATACTTCATAGCAATGGGCCAAGGTAAATGGCTTCCCTTTCTTGATCTTCCCTTTCTTGGTCTTCTTCTCCTCTCCATGAAATAGGTTTTGTGCAATAGTGAGCTACAATGAAAAGAAAGCACTTGAAACAACAAAGAAGAAGCATCAACATGGAAGAATCATGGAAGAAATGGCACTTGCCCTATCTCTATCATTAGTGCCACTTGGGTTTAACGTGTCAACCGACTTAAGTGCGCTCGCCCAATTTTGACAATCTTTGTTGATTGTCGACCACCGGGAGCGAAGAGATCTTTCCGTGCGGTAAATTCCACTTTTGTTGTGCAAATCAAAGTGCTCCTTCATCCGGTTCCAATATGCATCTCTACTTTGGTCCCCTCCAACGGCGGGATCCCTAGACACTTGCAACCAAGTATTGCATAGCAAGATGTCTTCTTCCGTGGAGTAGTTGCCCGATCTTCCTTTCGGTGCATCGACGATACCCTCACCATCCTCGTCCACCTTAAACTCATGATCATCCAAATGCACATCATTGGTTTGAGACCAATGAGAATTGTTGGAGCCAGCACCCATAGTTGACATATATGTATCATCATTGCAACTACAAAGTACATACAACAAAACAAATAAGCTATCCATATGTATCCTTTCAAAAAACAACAACAAAAAAAAGTGGGTGAAATTTTACCTTGTGGGCATTTCGTCGAACACGTTGTGCGCATCGGCCGCCGGCGGAACAAGCGAGCTCGCCGGCGCTTCGGTCGCCGCCGCAGCCGGCGCTCGCCCTGCAAGTCGCTTCTTCGGCCGCCTAGAGGAGCCGTCCGCCTTCTTCTTCTTCTTCTTCTTCGCGGACGCCTTGCCCGCCTTCGCCACCCCCGCATTTGGGAGCTTCGAGAGAGGGGCACATGGCTTCACGGCGGGCGCCAGCGCGCCGCCACCCGCCGCCGAGGTCGTCCGTGGCGCCATGAAAAGCCTGCGCGCGAGACCGGCGGTTGGAGGAGCACCGGCGGAGGCGACGCCAAAGCTCACCGCGCTAGGGTTTGCGCCGGCGGCGGCGGCGGCAGCGGCGGCGGAGGGGTCGCGAGTGTAGCATGGGGTGAGGGGGACGTCGGCGCGGCCGTCCATCGGGCAAAGTCACCGGCGGCGGCGCGGGTGGGGCGCAAAGCGGCGCGGCGGGAGAGGGCGTGGAGCGGGCGCTCGAGTGTGCAGCGCGCGGGAGCGGGCGCTCAAAATAAGCGGCGCGCGATGCCGTTTCGCCCCGCGCGCTGAACCATTTATGCCGCGCGCGTGGTTTTTGCGCCTCCGCTGGAGCGCGCGGGGTGGGTTGCGCGTGCAAAAAACGCGTTTTTTTTCAGCGCGGCGCTTATTTGACGCGGCTGTTGGAGATGCTCTAAATAGGGAAGGAGCGCGCGCCGATCGACCGGTGCATTCACATTTACGTCAGAGGAGAGGAGGAGCACCTTTTACTCTGTTCGGTACAAAGGAATTTCAGAGGAATTGTGAAGGTTTATTTTCCTATGGATATCTTTCCTTCGGGGGCGTTCGGTACAAAGGAACAGCAGCATCGATTCCTCCAGAAACGTTCCCTGTCCTCCAATTTTCACGGGAACTGATACATGCGCTCGGACCTCATTTTTCGCGTAGGCCCGAGGCAAAAAGGTGCGGCCCTGTGACTGCAGGATTTGATGCGTTTGATCGTACTGGCGGGGTGGACCTGGTTTAGGTCATGCAACGACACAAAGCAAAAAAAAGTGGTGGTGCATGTGGTCTGTGTTTACATGTGACAATGATTCACCAAGAGGGGCCGGTTGCCCTTAATTTTTTAATCCGGCCGTTAGTTTATTCTATCCTACGCTGGCTTCCTTCGTTCCGAACAACACTAGTTGAACTTTTTCCATAGATTTCATGCCTGTAGGTTTTCACTTTGGCCTTAATCCTATTCCTACACAGTTTTCTATTCCTTTGTGTTGCATACCTACGTTCCGAACAGGGCCTTTACTACATGTGTAGGTACATATATCTATATCCCTTGAGCTTCTCCTCTCTATCGACTGACATGCATGCATGCAAGTAGGATTTGGATCAGCTAAAGTGTAGTGTAGAGTACTTGCAGTTACAGTAATTTGGTTTGATGTACTGATCCATATAGCTAGCTGGATGGAATTGATAGATATCTGGAAGGAAGTAATTAATTAATTAATCTAGCTTCAATGAACTAACTAACAAATACGGATGGATGCCTGCTTACGGCGCATATGCTGGCTGGCCGCCTTCCACTAACTAGTTTATTACGGTGTACGAATCACCACCATGCATCATCGTGATTTAAATTAAATATTCTACATGGAGCTCGGCCGTACGAGCTTTGTGCAAGGAAAATACACATTAATTAATTGTGCATCTTTTTTGGAAAGTTGCTTTAATTAGTTTGTCTGTTTGTATCGAGCTGCTCTCCCCACATTGCAAGTTTGGTATTACTAATTGTAGGGTGGATGGCAAAAAACTAACTTATTGTCGGAGCTGATACGCTCGCGAGCTCGATCCGTCCATCGTGTATTATTTAGTTATAATTCTACTTAACTATCGAGCTTCGTGAGGTGAGTGAGTGCTCACTAATTAAACCCCACTAAAGAAAGTTCAACCTGCTGCGCGTACATATATTAATTAGGGTCAACTGAGCATCATGAACTTCGGACAGTTCTCCAACTGATATGCCACTCTGCCCTTTCGAGCTATTACTGGGAAGGGTCCAATGAATCTAAGAGCAAGCTTTCCATGGAAATGGAACCTTTTCAAGCCTTTGAGTGGGTTACTCAAAGATAAGCATAATCTCCAGGCTCAAAACTCACTTCGTGGTGCTTGCTATCATAGTAGCCCTTCCGACGGGATTGTGCTGCTCGCAGCCAGTCCTAAATCACTTTTACTTGCCTTTTGGCCTCGAGCATTAAATTTGTGCCAAAGATACGACTATCTCCAGTCTGGGATCAATTGAGAGGGGTGTGACATTTATGCTCGTACAATGCCTCAAATGGTGACATCTTGAAACTAGCTTGATAACTGTTGTTGTAAGAAAATTCCGCATATGGCAAGCTATCTTCCCACTTGGTGTCATAAGTCAGTGCACAAGACCTAAGCATATCTTCTAATATCTGGTTTACTCTCTCGGTTTGTCCATCTATCTGTGGATGGTAAGTAGTGCTATGCTTTAGTTCAGTCCACAAGGCTTGATGAAGACGCAGCCAAAACGCTGAGGTAAACAGTGATCCTTGGTATGATGCAATGGACTTTGGTACCCCATGAAGGCTAACAATCCTGGACATATAAAGACGGGCAAGCTGGTCTGCTCGATAGGTGGTCTTGACTAGAATAAAGTGAGCCACCTTAGTGAGTCTATCCACGATGACCCATATGGAGTCGTGACCTCTAGCTGATTTGGGTAACCCGATGATGAAGTCCATGCGCACATCATCCCATTTCCATTGCAGAACTGCAAAGGTTGGAGTAATCCGGGTGGCTTTTGATGTTCAACCTTGATTTTGTTGCATACATCGTAGAAAGAAATGTAATATGCAATGTCCCTTCTCATACCTTTCCACCAAAATATTTCCTTCAAGTCGTGGTACATCTTGGTACCTCCGGGGTCGATGGAGTACGGGGACTCATGCGCCTCTCGAAGTATTTGCTGTTTTAGCTTGGCTTGGTTGGGTACACATAGCCGAGTTCCAAACCATATATGTTATCATGTTTATCATAGCAAGTACGGGGATCTACTATTGCTATGACTTTGCTATGCTTAATGCCTATTACTGGGGCCCGATAATATGATCTCAGAGCTGAACCATATATGTTATCATGTTTATGTGTTTGAGTTATACTTGCAAGTTGTATGCAACTATTATAGTCTCAACCGGCGACATCGAGGGTGACAGACCGGGATATCAATGGGGAGGGCTGTAATTTGAGGATTTCATGTATTCATAAAGTGTTAATGTGTTGGTCCGGTTGTCTCGCCAAAGGATACCTTAATTACCCTTAGTTTCAATTGTGAGCCCGGGGACATGGGACGGTACGACAATAGATGTTGGGCAAGTTTTTGTTTTTTGTAATAAGGACGTTCAACTACATACGGAATACATGCCTACAAAGTAAGAGAATTTGAGCTGGGAATTATATATCAAGTTATTTGCACTATGTTATGATTGATGTCATCCATGCAACGTCCCAATATCCATCCCCATGCCTACGTTTTCTATAACTATTTGCTCTCTTTAATACTTTGTACTTGGCCATTGCTAGATATTTACTGCTCTCATTTACTTTTCTGCAACCTACAACAACCAAATCACACTATGGCAGAACGGCCTAGCAGTGGCGGGCGCAAAAAGTCCGTCAGTGGTGGGCGAGGCTGTCAGGGGTGCCCGCCACTGACATCCCGCCACTGCTAATAGGTCATCAGTGGCGGTCACAGTGCCCGCCACTGGCAAAGGCCTAACAGTGGCAGGCACTGTCTTGCACCCGCCACTAACTTTGAGCATCACAAATGGCGGATGATGATTCGCACCCGCCACTAGCCAGTAGATGTACGTGTGGCAGGCATTTTCTCCCGCCCGCCACTGGTATGTACTCCTGGCTGCAATGAAAACGCTGCCGCGGCAGCGTAGATTGCTGCCACGACAGTGGAAGCTGATGCAAATAGCAAACAATTATCGGTAAATTGGATGGCATCAGAAATAAAACTAACGATAGTAACTTATAACAAAGAACGAGAAGTACATTAACAATAAACGAGTAACAAACAATACACGAGTCATCATATTTAGTGCCGGTCTAGTTAAACAACATAATAGGCCAAATATGTATTGTCATGCATGCAAAATATAGGTAGCCCGCCGGTCTTGCTGGTTTCATTCTCCTCTATAGTGACTGCTTCAATAAGCTTTGCCTCTCTCGTTCGTTCGGCTCGGTGTAATTATAGAATACCCCGGGCGATGAGCGGACCTCCTTGTTTATGATTGTCGCGAACGTGGCTTGGATGCGTTTGAGCTCTATGCCCGCTTCGGATGGCGTGTTTTGTAGTTCTTGACCCCATTTGACGATTTGTTCATGCAACCAGAACGTTTTCGCCGATCGTATGAAGTCTTCGATGTGAAGGCAGACGTAGAGGCCACACGTCATAGTAAGAGCCGGTTGTTGCCTGCAACATATAGTGTCCATTTTGAAGCAGACTATTTTCCGGGTTCCATTGCTTTTATAGTGCATCTCGACCATGTGGCCTCCGGTCAGACTCCAATCAATGATACATTCATCTAGAAGGTCCTTCAGGAGCGACCAGTCTTTTCCCGTGCTCTTCATGGAATCCATCAAGTAACAATACGACCTTTGCGGTCGTAGCACTATGAGAACCCAATGGTTCCTACACAAACATGTGAAACATACCGCGAATATGACAAAGTTTAGAAGTTTGGGACGTGAAAACATATATCAAGGAAAAAGTTACAAAAGCATAAACCAGACAAGCACCTACTTGGGTCGGAAGGGCATGAGGAGGAAGTTTTTCAGCTTGTTTTTTTGCATGAAATGCAGAAGGTAGTTTTTCAGGCACTTCCTAGCTGTCTCATCTTTTAGGTTCTCCTTGTTCATGAGTTAAGGGTCGGCTATGACGACATCGAAAACCTTGTTGTGTCTGGCCTCTGTGGCTTGAAAATGCGCTCATAGCCTGATTAGGCAAGTTTTGAGATTATAGAACATGAACAGATAGTAGATCTCTTTGAAATCCACATATATTTTATCCGCGTCGAACTCTTCATAGAAACCATAACCCTTTGGCACCTTCGCCGTGTAATGTGTTGGGTTAATGATGGCTCCTGCCTTACGATTGGCTACCTCTGAATCTATGATGTTGTCATGCAGAATCTTCATCTCAATCCTGAGTTGTTCGTACACATCGTTTGATACCATTTTTTGACCCAGGATATAGAGAGGGGTTGTTGGGTGGTTAGCACATTGTTCGTATGCCAAGGAATTCTTCGCCGATCCCTTCCGTGGCAGTGCTTTATCATTTACACTGGTGCTTTTATTCTTTGCCTTGCTATTCACTTTCACATTCTTCCGCTGCGTCCTATTTTTCACCGGTTCGACGGAGGCGGGCGGACAGGACATCGCGGATTGGGCCACCATCTTTTTTAGTGTTGTTGGAGTAATCTTCGGTTTTTTGGAAGGTTGCGTCTGGGATGGGCTGGCGGCATCTCCTCATCCTCTGGATTATAAGTAACTGTGGTATTGGCAAAAAAGAGGTCTTCTGGTTGATAATTAGGATTTTGTGATTCTTCAAGCATGTGATCATCCAACACATCCTTAGGCGATACGGGGTGGCAAAGACCCATAGGAGATCGTCCAGGTGGCGGTCCAATGCCGGGGATGTTCGGAGATGGTGTTCTGTTTGGTGAGGGCTTGTCAAAGATGACATCATACGCCGGCCACTTGAGGTAACCCAGAAAGCAATCTGCAAGTGCCCGGTGTCGGAGTCAAATCCGGCGGATCTCGGGTAGGGGGTCCCGAGCTGGTGGTCTTAGCTAGATGGTAACAGGGCAAAGAGGAACACAGTGTTTTACCCAGGTTCAGGCCCCCTCGAAGAGGTAAAATCCTACGTCCCACTTTTATTATATTGATTGTGATGGAGTACAGAGTACAGGATGATCTACCTCGAGATCGTATGTTAATGAATCTTCCCCCACGGTCTAAACCCCTCGGCTTATATAGGCACCGGGGGTGTTGGAAATATGCCCTAGAGGCAATAATAAATTGGTTATTATTATATTTCCTTGTTCATGATAATTGTTTATTATCCATGCTATAATTGCATTGATTGGAAACTCAAGTACATGTGTGGATACATAGACACCACTGTGTCCCTAGTATGTCTCTAGTTAACTAGCTCGTTGATCAAAAGATGGTGAAGGTTTCCTAGCCATGGACATGAGATGTCATTTGATAACGGGATCACATCATTAGGAGAATGATGTGATGGACAAGACCCAAACTATAAACGTAGCATTTGATCGTGTCAGTTTATTGCTATTGTTTTCTGCATGTCAAGTATCTGTTCCTATGACCATGAGATCATGCAACTCACTGACACCGGAGGAATACCTTGTGTGTATCAAACGTCGCAACGTAACTGGGTGACTATAAAGATGCTCTACAGGTATCTCCGAGGGTGTCTGTTGGGTTGGCATGGATCAAGACTGGGATTTGTTACTCCGTGTGACGGAGAGGTATCTCAGGGCCCACTCGGTAATACAACATCACAATGAGCCTTGCAAGCAATGTGACTAAAGTGTTAGCGACGAGATCTTGTATTACGGAATGAGTAAAGAGACTTGCCAGTAACGAGATTGAACTAGGTATAGAGATACCGACGATCAAATCTCGGGCAAGTAACATACCGAAGAACAAAGGGAACAACATACGGGATTAATTGAATCCTTGACATAGAGGTTCGACTGATATAGATCTTCGTAGAATATGTTGGAACCAATATGGGCATCCAGGTCCCGCTATTGGTTATTGGCCGTAGAGGTGTCTCGGTCATGTCTACATAGTTCTCGAACCCGCAGGGTCTGCACACTTAAGGTTCGGTGACGTTTCAGTAGATTTGAGTTATGCATGTTGGTGACCGAAGGTTGTTCGGAGTCCCGGATGAGATCACAGACATCACGAGGAGCTCCGGAATGGTCCGGAGGTAAAGATTGATATATAGGAAGTCCGGTTTTGGCCACCGGAAAAGTTTCGGGTATTTCCGGTAGTGTACCGGGAGTGCCGGAGGGCCATCGGGAGGGGCCACCCACGCCGGGAGGCCACATGGGCCTAAAGGGAGTTGCACCAGCCCTTAGTGGGCTGGGCAAGCCAGCCCTATAAGGCCCATGCGGCTGGAATTAAGTGGGAAGGAAAAACCCCAAAGAATAGGGAAGGGGAAACAAATAAGGAAGGAGTCCTAATTGGACAAGAAAAGTGGAGGAGTCCACCTCCTCCTCCCTGGTTCGGCCGCACCTAGGGTGGAAACCCTAGGGCGCCAGCCCCCTCCCCCTCCCTCCTATATATACTAGAGGAGAGAGAGGGCCAAACACCCTAAGCCACGGTGCAGCCCTCTCTCCCCCCGTCTATACGGTTTTCCTCAAATCTGTTTTTGTCGGTGCTTAGGCGAAGCCCTGTCGGAACAGCTCCACCACCACCCCCACTACGCCGTTGTGCTGGCGGAGAACTCGTCTATCTCTTCGCTCTCTCTTGCTGGATCAAGAAGGCGGAGATCGTCATCAAGCTGTACGTGTGCTGAACGCGGAGGTGCCGTCCGTTCGGTACTTGATCGGGACGGATCGTGATTGGATCGCGGGACGCTCGGTGATTTGGATCACGAAGACGTTCGACTACATCAACCGCGTTTCTTAACGCTTCCCGCTTAGCGATCTACAAGGGTATGTAGATTCACTCTCCCTCTCGTAGATGCTCATCACCATGGATAGATCTTGTGTGTGCGTAGGAAATTTTTTGTTTCCCATGCAACGTTCCCCAACAGTGGCATCTGAGCTAGGTCTATGCGTAGATGAGATCTCGAGTAGAACACAAAGGAGTTTGTGGGCGTTGATATTCAGATTGCTTCCCTCCTTAGTCTTTTCTTGATTCAGCGGTATTGTGGGATGAAGCGGCTCGGACCAACCTTACTCGTCCACGTACGAGAGACCGGTTCCATCGACTGACATGTAACTTTGTTGCATAAGATGGCTGGCGGGTGTCTGTCTCTCCCACTTTAGTTGAATCGGATTCGACAGAGGCGGTCCTTGTAGAAGGTGAAATAGCAACTTTTATATTACCGTTGTGGTTTTTGCGTAGGTAAGAATCGTTCTTGCTAGATACCCATAGCAGCCACGTAAAACATGCAACAACAATTAGAGGACGTCTAACTTGTTTTTGCAGGGTATGTTGTGATGTGATATGGCCAATTACATGATGAGATATATGTGATGTATGAGATGATCATGTGTTGTATAGAATATCACGACTTGCATATCGATGAGTACGGCAACTGGCAGGAGCCATAGAGTTGTCTTTAATTATTGTATGACCTGCGTGTCAATCATTAAGCGCTATGTAATGCTTTACTTTATCGCTAAACGTTAGCAATAGTCGTGGAAGCAACAATCGGCGCGACAACCTCATGGCGACACGTTGATGGAGATCAAGATGATGGTGATCATGGTGTCATGCCGGTGACGATGGAGATCATGCCGGTGCTTTGGAGATGGAGATCAAAAGCACGAGTTCATGGCCATATCATGTCACTTATGATTTGCATGTGATGTTAATCCTTTTATGCATCTTATTTTGCTTAGGACGACGGTAGCATTATAAGGTGATCCCTCACTTAAATTTCAAGATAAATTGTGTTCTCCCCGAGTGTGCACCGTTGAGAAAATTCGTCGTTTCGAGACACGCCGTGATGATCGGGTGTGATCGACTCTACGTTCACATACAACGGGTGTAAGCCATGTTGCACGTGCAGAACACTCGGGTTAAACTTGACGAGCCTAGCATGTACAGACATGGCCTCGGAACACAAGAGACCGAAAGGTCGAACATGAGTCATATAGTAGATATGATCAACATGAAGATGTTCACCATTGAAACCACCTCAACTCACGTGATGATCGGACTTGAGTTGGTGGATTTGGATCATGTGACACTCGAATGACCGGAGGGATGTCAATTTGAGTGGGAGTTTTTTAAGTAATATGATTAACTAAACTCATTATCTTGAACAATAGTCTAAGTTGTCTTTTCTATATTTATGTTGTAGATCATGGCTCGCGCAGTAGCACCCCTGAATTTTAATGCGTTCCTAGAGAAAGCTAAGTTGAAAGATGATGGAAGTAACTTTGTGGACTGGGCCCGTAATCTAAGGATTATCCTTACGGCTTCCCAGAAGGCTTATGTCCTTGATGCACCGCTTGGTGATCCACCCGCTCCAGTTGAGTCTCTAGACGTTGTGAACGCCTGGCAGGCTCGTTCTGATGATTACTCAATAGTTCAATGTGCAATGTTGTATGGCTTAGAACCGGGACTTCAAAGACGTTTTGAACGTCATGGAGCATATGAGATGTTCCAGGAGTTGAAGTTTATCTTTCAGAAGAATGCCCGGATCGAGAGGTATGAGACCTCCGATAAGTTCTATGCTTGCAAGATGGAAGAGAACGGGTCTGTTAGTGATCACATACTCAGAATGTCTGGGTACTCCACCCGTCTGGCTGAATTGGGGATGCCCCTTCCGCCAGAGGCTATCACTGATAGAGTTCTTCAATCATTGCCACCTAGCTACAAGAGCTTCGTGTTGAACTATAACATGCACGGGATGAACAAGTCAGTCGCCGAGCTGTTTGCGATGCTGAAAGTCGCTGAGTCTGAAATTCAGAAGGAGCATCAAGTGTTGATGGTCAATAAAACCACTAGTTTCAAGAAAAATGGCAAGGGTAAGAAGGGTAACTCCAAGAAGAGTGGCAAAGCAGTTGCTCCTCCCGTGAAGAAACCCAAGGCTGGACCCAAACCAGAAACTGTGTGTTTTCATTGCAAGGGAACTGGACACTGGAAGCGGAACTGCCCCAAGTATTTGGCTGACAAGAAGGCGGCCAACAACAAACAAGGTATATATGATATACATGTTATTGATGTGTACCTTACCAACTCTCGTTGTAGTGCCTGGGTATTTGATACCGGTGCGGTTGCTCACATTTGCAACTCTAAACAGGAACTGCGGAATAGACGGAGGCTGGCAAAGGACGAAGTGACGATGCGCGTGGGAAATGGTTCCAAGGTTGATGTGATCGCCGTCGGCACGCTCGCTCTTCGATTACCATCGGGATTAGTGATGAACCTGAATAAATGTTATTTGGTGCCTGCGTTAAGCATGAACATTATATCTGGATCTTGTTTATTGCGAGACGGTTACTCGTTTAAATCAGAGAATAATGGTTGTTCTATTTATATGAGTAATATCTTTTATGGTCATGCACCCGATGTGAGGGGTTTATTCTTATTGAATCTCGATAGTAATGATACACATATTTATAACATTGATGCCAAAAGATGTAGAATTGATAATGATAAAACCACTTTCTTGTGGCATTGCCGTTTAGGTCATATTGGCGTAAAACGCATGAGGAAGCTCCATGCTGATGGACTTTTGGAATCACTTGATTTTGAATCACTTGACACATGTGAGCCATGCCTCATGGGCAAGATGACTAAAACGCCGTTCTCTGGAACAATGGAACGGGCAAGTGACTTGTTGGAAATCATACATACTGATGTGTGCGGTCCGATGAGCATTGAAGCGCGCGGTGGTTATCGTTACTTTCTCACCTTCACTGATGACTTAAGTAGATATGGGTATATTTACTTAATGAAACACAAGTCTGAAACGTTTGAAAAGTTCAAACAATTTCAGAGTGAAGTTGAGAATCATCGTAACAAGAAGATTAAATTCCTACGATCTGATCGAGGAGGAGAATATCTGAGTTATGAGTTTGGCAGTCACTTAAGACAATGTGGAATTGTTTCACAACTGACACCGCCTAGAACACCACAGCGTAATGGTGTGTCCGAACGTCGTAATCGAACCTTATTGGATATGGTGCGATCTATGATGTCTCTTTCCGATTTGCCACTATCGTTTTGGGGTTATGCATTAGAGACAGCTGCATTCACTTTAAATAGGGCACCATCGAAATCCGTTGAGACGACGCCATATGAACTTTGGTTTGGTAAGAAGCCAAAGCTGTCGTTTCTTAAAGTTTGGGGATGTGATGCTTATGTCAAAAAGCTTCAGCCTGAAAAGCTGGAACCCAAAGCGGAGAAATGCGTCTTCATAGGATATCCAAAAGAGACAGTTGGATATACCTTCTACCTCAGATCCGAAGGCAAAGTGTTTGTCGCTAAAAACGGAACATTTCTTGAGAAAGAGTTTCTCTCGAAAGAACTGAGTGGGAGGAAGATAGAACTTGATGAGGTTGTTGAACCTTTACTTCAACCTGAGAGTAGCACAGTACAGAAAGATGTTTCTGTAGAGCCTGCATCAGTTGAAGAGGAAGTTAATGATGATGATCATGAACCTTCGAATCAAGTTGCTATCGAACCTCGTAGGTCGACAAGGACGCGTACTGCTCCTGAGTGGTACGGCAACCCTGTCTTAGAAGTCATGTTGTTAGACAACGATGAACCTACGAGCTATGGAGAAGCGATGATGGGCCTGGATTCCAAGAAGTGGTTAGAGGCCATGAAATCCGAGATGGGATCCATGTATGAAAACAAAGTATGGACTTTGGAAGTATTACCTGAAGGGCGTAAGGCCATTCAGAACAAATGGATCTTTAAGAGGAAGACGGACGTGGACGGTAATGTCACCGTCTATAAAGCTCGACTTGTGGCAAAGGGTTTTTCACAAGTTCAACGAGTTGACTACGATGAGACCTTCTCACCCGTAGCGATGCTTAAGTCCGTCAGAATCATGTTAGCAATAGCTGCCTTTTTCGATTATGAAATTTGGCAGATGGATGTCAAAACAGCGTTCCTTAACGGTTTCCTTAAGGAAGAGTTGCATATGATGCAACCAGAAGGTTTTGTCGATCCAGAGAATGCTGACAAAGTTTGCAAACTCCAGCGATCCATTTATGGACTGGTGCAAGCATCTCGGAGTTGGAATCTTCTCTTTGATGAGGTGATCAAAGCGTTCGAGTTTATACAAGTTTACGGAGAAGCTTGTATTTACTAGAAAGTGAGTGGGAGCTCTATAGCGTTTCTAATATTATATGTAGATGACATATTGCTGATTGGAAACAATATAGAAATGTTGGAAGGCGTGAAGGAATATTTGAACAAGAGTTTTTCAATGAAGGACCTAGGAGAAGCTGCTTTCATATTAGGCATCAAGATCTATAGAGATAGATCAAGACGCTTGATAGGACTTTCACAAAGCACATACCTTGATAAGATTTTGAAAAAGTTCAAAATGGATCAGTCCAAGAAGGGGTTCTTGCCTGTTTTGCAAGGTGTGAAGTTGAGTAAGACTCAATGCCCAGTGACTGCAGAAGATAGAGAAAAGATGAGTGTCGTCCCCTATGCTTCAGCCATAGGCTCTATCATGTATGCAATGCTGTGCACAAGACCCGATGTCAGCCTTGCCATAAGTATGGTCGGAAGGTTTCAAAGTGATCCAGGAATGGAACACTGGACGGCGGTCAAGAATATCCTAAAGTACCTCAAAAGGACTAAGGACATGTTTCTCGTTTATGGAGGTGATCAAGAGCTCGTTGTAAAGGGTTACGTCGATGCAAGCTTTGACACTGATCCGGATGACTCTAAGTCACAAACCGGATACGTATTTATTCTTAATGGGGGTGCGGTTAGCTGGTGCAGTTCCAAGCAAAGCGTGGTAGCTGATTCTACATGCGAAGCGGAGTACATCGCTGCCTCGGAGGCGGCGAAGGAAGGTGTCTGGATGAAGGAGTTCATGACAGATCTTGGAGTAGTGCCTAGTGCGCTTAACCCAATGACTCTGTTTTGTGATAATACTGGTGCCATTGCTCTGGCCAAGGAACCAAGATTTCACAAGAGGACCAGAGACATAAAGCGACGTTTCAATTCCATCCGCGATTACATCAAGGAGGACGACATAAATATTTGCAAAGTACACACAGATCTGAATGTTGCAGATCCGATGACTAAACCTCTTCCAAGGGCTAAACATGAACAACACCAGAACTGCATGGGTGTTCGATTCATTACAATGTAAATCACATAGTGATGTGAGCTAGATTATTGACTCTAGTGCAAGTAGGAGACTGTTGGAAATATGCCCTAGAGGCAATAATAAATTGGTTATTATTATATTTCCTTGTTCATGATAATTGTTTATTATCCATGCTATAATTGTATTGATTGGAAACTCAAGTACATGTGTGGATACATAGACAACACTGTGTCCCTAGTATGCCTCTAGTTAACTAGCTCATTGATCAAAAGATGGTGAAGGTTTCCTAGCCATGGACATGAGATGTCATTTGATAACGGGATCACATCATTAGAAGAATGATGTGATGGACAAGACCCAAACTATAAACGTAGCATTTGATCGTGTCAGTTTATTGCTATTGTTTTCTGCATGTCAAGTATCTGTTCCTATGACCATGAGATCATGCAACTCACTGACACCGGAGGAATACCTTGTGTGTATCAAACGTCGCAACGTAACTGGGTGACTATAAAGATGCTCTACAGGTATCTCCGAGGATGTCTGTTGGGTTGGCATGGATCAAGACTGGGATTTGTTACTCCGTGTGACGGAGAGGTATCTCAGGGCCCACTCGGTAATACAACATCACAATGAGCCTTGCAAGCAATGTGACTAAAGTGTTAGCCACGAGATCTTGTATTACGGAACGAGTAAAGAGACTTGCCAGTAACGAGATTGAACTAGGTATAGAGATACCGACGATCGAATCTCGGGCAAGTAACATACCGAAGAACAAAGGGAACAGCATACGGGATTAATTGAATCCTTGACATAGAGGTTCGACCGATATAGATCTTCGTAGAATATGTAGGAACCAATATGGGCATCCAGGTCCCGCTATTGGTTATTGGCCGTAGAGGTGTCTCGGTCATGTCTACATAGTTCTCGAACCCGCAGGGTCTGCACACTTAAGGTTCGGTGACGTTTCGGTAGATTTGAGTTATGCATGTTGGTGACCGAAGGTTGTTCGGAGTCCCGGATGAGATCACGGACATCACGAGGAGCTCCGGAATGGTCCGGAGGTAAAGATTGATATATAGGAAGTACGGTTTTGGCCACCGGAAAAGTTTCGGGTATTTCCGGTAGTGTACCGGGAGTGCCGGAGGGCCATCGGGAGGGGCCACCCACGCCGGGAGGCCACATGGGCCTAAAGGGACTTGCACCAGCCCTTAGTGGGCTGGGCAAGCCAGCCCTATAAGGCCCATGCGGCTGGAATTAAGTGGGAAGGAAAAACCCCAAAGAAAAGGGAAGGGGAAACAAATAAGGAAGGAGTCCTAATTGGACAAGAAAAGTGGAGGAGTCCACCTCCTCCTCCCTGGTTCGGCCGCACCTAGGGTGGAAACCCTAGGGCGCCAGCCCCCTCCCCCTCCCTCCTATATATACTAGAGGGGAGAGAGGGCCAAACACCCTAAGCCACGGTGCAGCCCTCTCTCCCCCCGTCTATACGGTTTTCCTCAAATCTGTTTTTGTCGGTGCTTAGGCGAAGCCCTGTCGGAACAGCTCCACCACCACCCCCACTACGCCGTTGTGCTGGCGGAGAACTCGTCTATCTCTTCGCTCTCTCTTGCTGGATCAAGAAGGCAGAGATCGTCATCAAGCTGTACGTGTGCTGAACGCGGAGGTGCCGTCCGTTCGGTACTTGATCGGGACGGATCGTGATTGGATCGCGGGACGCTCGGTGATTTGGATCACGAAGACGTTCGACTACATCAACCGCGTTTCTTAACGCTTCCCGCTTAGCGATCTACAAGGGTATGTAGATTCACTCTCCCTCTCGTAGATGCTCATCACCATGGATAGATCTTGTGTGTGCGTAGGAAATTTTTTGTTTCCCATGCAACGTTCCCCAACAGGGGGTACCTAGGGTTACATGTAGGTCGGTTACATTAAGAGATAAACATGCCAATGATTTGAATGTGTCTTGGAGTATGCGCCAAGTCTTCGGAGGATTCCATCTTGAGTGCACCGTGGGGCGTGGCAAATGTGGCCCACTCGTCAGTCATCTGGGGGTCTTCGGCCCAGCGCATGAGTGGGGTCCGACGTGGTTAGTACCCCCTAGTCCAGGATACCGTCACCTAGGGCTCCTCGTCCTCTTCAAAAATATTTTATTGCAGGGTCAACCGCCCGTATGTTGGGAGCACCCTAAGAAAAGAGACTCTCATCATGCTCTCATCTAAGTTGTAGTTGTGCAAGACATTTCCTGGAAGGACTCGACCCTTTGCAACCTCCTTCAACTCATTGTTCACACGTGCGAGGAGAGTGCAAGGAATTTGTTCCTGCGACGATGTTGGTGACCCGCCATGACCCTTGATGACATTAGAGACTGAGGGGCTGCTGCTCCTTGTGGGAGCGTTGGGCAGCGGCATATGGGTCGCCGTCATCTGCGGCCACCAACTAAGTACCGACATTTGTCGTTCCCTTCGACTCAATCTGAGCTCTAATCTTTGTGACAATGTCAGGTAATATTTCATCAAACTTTTGCTGGACTAAGTAATTGAGTTTCTCATCCTCCCTTCTTTTCTTTTCCTCCCTAGTCAACTTCGGCTTGGGGGGATAGTAGTTGTCCCAGAAAGAAGCGCTGGCGACGAGTTTACGGCCTCTTGTGGGGTCTCTCTTCCTTTGGAGGTTGAAATGAATTGGGTTGGATGCCCACCTTTGGCCATCCGTCGTGTCCTGAGAGCTTGGTGGATTTTGGGTAAAAAGTGCCTGCAATATTTACTAATACCGTTTAGAAATAGCTTCAAAACATATATGATGTAAACTGGTTCTAGAGGCTAAATACCGCTGTTTCGGCCGCCTTTGCCGCTTCAGGGTCTTTGTAGCAGTACAGTCTGGTCTTTTCATCATACGTTGCGAGGGATCTAAAAACATTCTTGGTACACGGCTCCAAGATATTCCTGAAGGGCGTGAGTTCACCTTGTAAAGCAAACTTGGTTTCGTGCTTATCCTAGATCGCCTCCTTCCCTTCATAACCACGGGTGCCGAGATTATGGTCCCCAACCATTTGGCTCCGGAGCTTCTTATACTTGTTTTTGTCCTCTTGGTATGCTTCGGTGTCTCGGTAAGCAAGGAACACCTCCCATTCCTCCCTAGGGTTACATGTAGGTCGGTTACATTAAGAGATAAACATGCCGATGGTTTGTACATGTCTTAGAGTATGCGCCAAGTCTTCGGAGGATTCCATCTTGAGTGCGCCGTGGGGAGTGGCGAACGTGCCCCACTCGTTGGTCATCTAGGGGTATTCGGCCCAGCCCATGATTAGGGTCCAACGTGGTTAGTACCCCCTAGGCCAGGACACCATCAGTAGCCCCAGAACCGGTCTTCAAGTTGGGGATGCTCCTCGGTTCTTCCGAACTGTTCTCCATCTTCGGTCGATGGTCTTGAAAGCTGGTTCAACAAATCTTCTCATCTCCGATCTCATGGATCGCCAAGGTGTATCCGAAGAGTTCACATGTCGGGCATCCGAGGAGCCCCTTTAAGTTATCAGCCTTTATAAAATGCTTTGTTATTTTCACACCACACCTCGGGTAAAGAATTTTCCCGTGCAGCAGTGTCTTCTTGCAGCCGAGCTCCAACGCCGGACTGCATCCGAGGAGTCATAGACCACCTCGGTGTTGAAAAAAGTTGAAGGAGTTTAGCCGAGCTTAACGCCAGAAAAGTCTCCTGTGCAGCTAGCCACTCGCAGCTGAGCTCCAACGCCGGACTGCTACCGAGGTGGTGAACCACCTCGGTCTTGGGCTGATTTTTCGCGGAATTTTTTTCGATCGGTGCAATTTTTCCTCTACCGAGATGTATAACTAGTAGCCCTCAAGGTGTGTGCCGGCTCAAAGTCTGGTATGCTCCTGAAGGATAGCATAAAACCGCTGATCCCAATAGCCCCCGAGATTCAGGTGTAGGGGACGCAGCAGAAAACAAAAAAAATTGGTACTACGAGCATGCCCAGGAACACTATGAAGATGCATACAAGGTTTGATCTGATCATTACCAACTCGTAGTAGCAGCGGAAGGAGAGTCGGTGAAGATCGGCGGTGCTGATCCCCGCAGCTAGGATTTTATAACCTCCCAACCGCGAGGGTGTTCTCCCTCGGACAACCCTTCGGGCGGTCACTCGGATAGCCCTCCGGGAGGTTCTCGGAGAGAAACTCGGACGATCACACGACAGCCCTCCGGGAGACTCTCAGACAGAAACTCGGACAACCCCCCGAGAGGCTCTCGGACAGAAACTCGGACGGTCACTCGGACAGCCCTTCGGGAGGCACTCTCGAACTATGATCGAAACTATGACCTCTCTACCGGGCTGCACACATACGGTGTCAGCTATCCGACAGGGCTTCGCCATCCAGGACTAGGTGCTTCCGGAAACCAGGCAGCCTTTCGGCACTATGAAACTATTTCGTGGAGGGGGAGAAAGAAAGGCAGATCATGCATTCCATTCTATGAGAACTCAAGAGAGAACTTGGATAAAAATGGAGAGCCCTCTCCACCTCTATTTATAGGGTGAGATGATATGGTAAAAAAACCAAAATGCCCTTAATAGTGTTTCCACTATTCTTAATAGTGTTTGCACTATTCTTACTAGTGTTTTCACTATTCTTGAGATATTTTCCCTTAATAGTGTTCCCAGTATTCTTAATAGTGTTTCCACTATTCTTGAGATAATTTCCCGCGACCGTTTTATCCGAAAAAATTCCTGAAGGTTCAGAACATTTCCGGCACCCCCTAATATAATTCTGGACGCGTTCCGAAACATTTCCGGTAGGATGAGTTTTCTCTCCGAAACATTTCCGGTAACTCCAAAACACATCAGTTTTTCTCTCTGAAACTTTTTCGTCATCTCCGAAACTTTTCGTCGACTTTCTCTCTGGAACTATTCCAGTGTCTCCGAAACTTTTCCGATGACTTTTCTCTCTGACTCCTAGCCTGGTATTCAACAGATAGATGACCCTTAAGTGTGTGACCCTGTAGTTTCGGTGAAGTATAGACATGACCGGAACACTTTCCGATCAATGATCAATAGCGGAGCCGTGGACATCGATATTGACCCCTATACCCACACGAATAAATATTCGAGCGAACCTTTAGTTACCGAATGCTGTTCCTGTTGCTTCATGATATGTTACAAAAACCCGAGGTGAGATTTATCGGCATCCCCGTGAATCAACAACTTATTCACTATGCCAGTTACCTCTTTACCGGTTTTACTCTCTTTTCTCGTTCCCGTGTTCCCGCATCCCTATGATCAAATCAAACTATGTCTGGCCAGACAATGATGGATACCATAACACCGAGAGGGCCCAAAGAATATCTCTCCATCGTCGGAGGAGCAAATCCCAATCTGGAGCTACCTAGGTCCTTGTCATACTTTTCCATGAACCCGTAAGCCGCCGTAATAGCCACCCTGTTACAGATGACGTTTAACAAACCCCAAAGTTCATGAAGCACGTACGAAGGAACTTGATACTCTCATGGTCTAAGGAATTATGTAGGTGCCTAACTTTCTTTGTGTTATAATCCATTAACTTGTGACGAATGTATCTCATAGCATAAAATCAATTTGGTCAATTCAACACAAGTGTTCTTCTAACATTGTGGCCTCAAAGTTGCCAGCATAGTCATGCCCATGATCAGGAAAACAGAACCATCATGCAACACTTGAGCTAGTCTTAGAGGCGAGACTAGGAATATATTTATCTGTTTATTATTCCACACGTGCTTATGAGTCTTCCTCCAAGCCTCGTGGTTATTGTAGACTCGAGAACCATAGCAGTTATAGCACGGAATATAAACATAATTACAAACATGGAAATAAATAATAACATTTATTATTGCCTCTAGGGCATATCTCCTACAGACTCCCACTTGCACTAGTGTCAATAATCTAGTCAATGCTAATGCACTTTACACCTATGGCATACCGGTGTAAAAAATGCTTCGCTTGTGGTATAGTCTTTGTCCAACAGATCTGATAACTTTAGGTCCGTGTATATCTTTTCATATCCTCGCGTTTTCACGCTTTCACAAAATTCATATTTTGTGTGGACTTGGCTTTGTATATATGTGAATCACTGGTCGAACCTTGATTCCTCAGACTGAGCTATGGAGCAACTATCTACAATAGTGTTGCATTGACCAAAGCCTTCTTGGGACCATACTAAGTTCATGAATGAACTATATGATTCAACATCTTCTTTGTCGCTTCTAAAGCGGCAACATACTTAGCCTTCGTTATAGAATTCACCACAGTAACCTGTTTGGAACAATTCCAACTTACTGTGCCACCATATTGTGTATTACACAAAACCCATAATTTAAATCAAAAAGCGCTTGGAGCTTTGATGAAGACTGTATCGATGTAACTTTTTACAACGAGCACTTCATAATCTCTGCTTGCGAGAAAACATGTCATTAGTGCTACTTTAGTACTCAACAACATTTTTCACTGTTGTCCTATGATCAGCAATTTGATCACTTTGGTATCTTACTCACAAATAGTTTGGAGTACTGGACATATCTGGTTGATTTACATACCATGGAATACATGATTAATCCAAACACAAAACTGTGTGAAATCTCCATCAAGTATTTTGCTCATCAGTGTTTTAGGACACCGAGTCTTGCTAAAACTCTTTTGATGTGACCTCGGCAAGAATCACTCCTTGGTGTTCTCATGCTAAACCGTTGTTAGCATTTTGTCAATATGTATTTTGGCTTAGCCCTATTAGGCAATTCTAAGTCCATAGATAATTATTCCTAATACCGAGGCTTCCTAGCCCAAGCACTTCATCGAAAAACTATTTTTCAATGAAGTCTTAATTCGTGTCAAGAAATTTATATTATTTCCAATCAAAAATGTGTCAAGCACACAAAGTTTTTAGAAATATTATTATGCTCCCACTTACTTTCTTGTAAACACAAGCATCTTGTCGGTGCATAAAAACATGGGTATTTTATACCCTGACTTATGCACAAACAGTAGCAGCCTCCTTGCCGGCCAGGGCTTGTCGGAAACCACCAAGACCAAGATTCAAGACCCAGTTGCAGAAGCTACTAGGGAGTAGTTCAAGACACAGCACCAACAAGCACTCAACTAATAATGAAGACGAAGACATTCTTTGCCGGCAAGCTCCGGACCGGCAAGACGAAGGCCCGACAAGCTTCCGCCAGCGCTCCACCTCACCGGGCAGCTAGTCGCTAATCAGTGAGGTGTCGACCGCGCAGGCTGGTTGGTGAGGTTTGTCGGGCACGTGTCAGCACGCGGGGAGAAGATTTACCTTTAATGACACCCATCCAGGAGGCGTGTCAGGATAATACGAGGTAGCTGGGCGAGCGGTCCAGGAACCTTGCCGGGGCTGCCTCTCCACATGACACCTGACGGTGCATTTAATGCCTTTGTCCTAAACTGGCAGAGTTAGGTATGATAGCACTGTTTGCTATCTAATCAGCATGTAATTACTGTTTTGCAACTGTGGTAACCCCTTGAGCTATAAAAGGAGGGCCAAGGCAACAGTTAGAGGGATTCTGACCCTTTTTCAAACACCAGCACGTCTCGCGTAGCAGGTCTCCCCACACCTTGCCGGGAGAAGCGCTCCTTGTACTAGTGCTATCATACAACCAATACACCAAAAGCAGGAGTAGGGTTTTACGCTTCTCAGCGGCCCGAACCTGGGTAAATCCCTTGCACCTTCCATTGATTCTGCTCATTGTGCACGCCAATCTCCCCTGCCGAACCACAAAGGGGCTGCATGGCCCCATAGATGGTCGTACCCATGACATCTTTGGCGCGCCAGGTAGGGGGAATCGCTTGCGCGAACCTGGGTAAATCCCTTGCGCCTTCCATTGATTCTGCTCTTTGTGCACGCGGATCTCCCCTGCCGAACCACAAAGGGGCTGCATGGCCCCATAGATGGTCATACCCATGACATCTTTGGTGCGCCAGGTAGGGGGAATCGCTTGCGTGAACCTGAGTCAGGAGATTGCACGTCATCTTCATCAACTTCACCACCATCCTCCTCGTCGTTGATGGCCCCCAAGAAGAAGGGCATCACGATGACGGCCCCTTCGCACGCGTCCGTGGGTGGAGCAGGTGGCACGGCCAATGCGGGCGGTGCGGATACCGCAGTTGGCACGACCAGCGCCGGCGGCGCGGTCGCCCTGCCCACCGTGGTCGGCTCTGGAGACGAGTGCGCTGGAGGCGGTTGACTTCCTTGACCCTCTGGCGAGCGAAGCCGAGACGGCGCAGGCGGAGCGGACGGACGACCTCCTCCTCCTCCTCGCGGCGCCGATGAACGCGGCCACCGGAGCAGCAATGCCCGGACCGGCGTGAGCCAAGATCCCGCCGCGGCGACGTCCAAGGATGCTGCTTCAGGATAGATGCCGCGCCCCTCCCACAACGGGCGCGGTACGGCTCCGAGCGGCGCCAACAACTCCAGACAACGGGGACCTCATGGCAAAGCTCCTGTTGATCAAATCTGAGATCCTCAGGCATCGCTTCCGCCACATCGACCTGCTGCTGGTCATGCGCCACGGCAGCAAGACCGCGATGGCCCTCTTGCTGGCTCTGCCAGGAGTAGAGCGACGTCGCGCTCTTCGTTTCCGGAAATGCCAGCCACAGCAGCAAAAGCAATGGCACAAGCCCAGATGCTGCTAAATTTCCCTCCGGCGGCAGAGAAGATGGATGAGTGGAGAGCCATCATCCAAAGCTTGATCGGGTTCACCGAGGCCAGAAATCGCAACTAGCGGAGCCCTCACGGCGTCCGCAAACAGCGCCAGTAGCTCCAACTGGTGGCCGCGTTGACGGTGCTGCGCTAACGGTGCAATCACCTCAGCGGCAATAGTCTCAACAGCAGCAATGCCAACAGCCGCGGCAAGCTCAACAATCCTTCGAGCCCGACGAGATGTCGATGGCCTCTTCGGATCCGCAGGTGCGGCAAGACCAGCGGCAAGTGCAGCGAGACAGGCGGGAAGAAGACGCCCGCACCACCATCGAACGGCGCCGGGAGGCGCGCCGCCAATCCGACGCGCGCAACGGCCCCATCGCTAATGAGCCTGCGCCAGGGGTTGGCGGATATCTACCTTACGAGGTTGGGTGTCCTGCCTTCACCCGTGAGCTACGGCAAGTCCGATGGCCGTCCGTCCGGGCCTTCAAGCCAGAAGTACCAGAAAAGTACGACGGCAAGCTGAACCCGGCAGAATTTCTCGGCATCTACACGATTGCCGTGCAAGTTGCCGGAGGAAGAGATGAGAAAATCCTCGCCAACTACTTTCCGTTGGTACTGAAACCCAACGTGAGATCTTGGCTAATGAACTTGCCAGAGAACTCCATTTCTTCGTGGTCAGATCTTTGTAATGAGTTTGTTGGAGCCTTTACCGGTGGCCACAAAGCCCCTGGACAGCCCAACGACCTGCAGGTGATCCCGCAAAGAGATGGAGAAACCTTGCGCAAGTACATCCAGAGGTTCAGCCGTGTGCACCATAACATTCCAGATGTACACCCCGCAGCCGTCATTGCCGCCTTTGACACGAATGTGCGCAATCAGAGGATGCGGGAGAAGATGAACGTCAAACTGCCCAAAACCGTCAACGAGCTCTATACGTTGGCGGACAAATGCGCGCGCGCTGAGGAAGGAAGAAGGCTTCCCGGGGAAGAAGCTGGTGCCGAGGTGGATTCCGAGGATGACAACGCGGCCACCCCGAGGAAGAAGGGCCGAAAGCGCAACAGGAAGCGCAAGGGAAAAACTGTTATGGCCGTCGAGGGCTCCGGCAACTCCGAGTCCGCCAAGAAGGCCAAGACAGAGAACTCCGGCAAGGAGGCAGCTGTATGCGCCGCTTGCCAGGAGGCGGCGGCAAACGAGAAGGCCGGCAAATCTGATGGGCCGTACTGCAAGATTCACCGCACCAAGGGCCATGATCTTCAAGAGTGCCGACAAGTCGAGCACCTTGTTGAGAAACAGAAGGCTGAATATGAGAAACGCGACAAAGAGAAGGGCCAAGATGGTGCCGGTGGGTCTGGCAAAAAGGGCCGTGGTGGTCGAGGAGGCCGTCACAGCAAGGCCAAGCAGCAGAAAGAGAAACCTGCTAGAGGCTGCGAAAAAAAAGAATAAGATGATGGGAGTAAAGAAGAAGAGGACGACGGAGAGTCCAGTGAACAGGAATTCCACAAGGCAACCGAAGCCATGTGTGTTGACGGAGGCGCATCTTTGCACTCCTCTCACCGCCAACTTAAACAGTGGGCACGTGAAGTCAATGCGGCAGAACCGGCAATGGGCTCTCAAAAACCACTCAAGTGGTCTCACACGCCTATCATTTTCGATGCCGAGGACCACCCTGATCGCACAACCGCGGCCGGGTGTTTGCCGTTGTTGGTTTCACCGACAATACGCAACCTCCAGGTCACGAAAATGTTAGTTGATGGTGGGGCTGGCCTGAACTTGATTTCTCTAGAGGTAATCAAGAGGCTGCAGATTCCCGACGAGGAGCTCGAGAAGACAGGTACTTTTCAAGGAGTGAACCCGGGAAGAAGCCAGCCCAAGGGAAAAATCACGTTACCGGTGACATTTGGCAGGGAATTGAACTACCGAACAGAAAAGATCGTGTTTGATGTTGTCAAAATCCCCTTGCCATATAATGGAATTCTTGGCCGCCCGGCCTTGGCAAAATTCATGGCAGGATCTCACTATGCTTACAACACATTGAAGATGCCAGGGCCGATGGGTGTCATCATCAACTCCGACAAGAAAGATGCGGTCATTTGCGTCGATAAGATGTACAGAGACGTGGTTGCAGCAGAGGCCGCCAAGGCACCCGCTCCCGCCAAGAAGAAAGAAAACAGGAAGTTCGGCAAGACCTCTAGCAAGGATTCCGGGAAGCGCACCTCTTCGGAGTGCTGCGCACTTGTTGAAGACTTGCCGGAGTGCTCCGCCGGTAAGAAGCCCAGAGCCACTGCACCGGCAACCAAAAAGGTGCCGACGAGGGAGGACGACACTGACGATACCTTCACCATTAGTGCCACCCTTGACAACAAATAGGAAAGCGCGCTCATTGCCTTCCTGCGGGCGAATGTCGATGCGTTTGCATGGCGACTATCTGACATCCCCGGTGTTCCCAGGTAGGTAATTGAGCACCACCTTGCTGTGTGTACCCATGCTCGGCCCGTCAAGCAAAAAGTCTGGAAGCATGCTTTGGAGCGGTAACAATTCATTGCCGAAGAAATCAAGAAACTTGAAGCAGCAGGCTTGGTCAGAGGTGTACTACATCCCACTTGGTTGGCGAAAGCAGTGGCGGTGCACAAGGCAAATGGAAAGTGGAGACTTTGTATTGATTACACTGATATTAACAAAGCTTGTCCAAAGGATCCTCTCCCCTTACCGCGCATCGATCAAATTGTGGACTCCACTTCCGGCTGCGATTTACTCTCCTTCCTTGATGCATATTCTGGATACCATCAAATATTCATGGCAAGGGAGGATGAGGAGAAAACCACATTCATTACTCCATGTGGCATGTACTGCTTCGTGCGTATGCCTTTCGGATTGAAGAGTGCTGGGTCGACATTTGCAAGAGCAGTCCAGATTGGTTTTGAGCCCCAGCTGCACAGGAATGTGGAAGCGTACATGGATGATATAGTGGTCAAGACCAAGGACAAGTCTACTCTCTTTCAAGATTTAGAAGAGACATTTGCAAATTTGCGCAAAATCAATCTAAAGCTCAATCCCGAGAAGTGTGTGTTTGGCGTTCCATCCGGTAAGCTTCTCGGATTATTTGTATCTCAACGAGGAATTGAAGCAAATCCCGACAAGATCAAAGCGATTGAGCAGATTCAAGCACCAAAAAGTGTCAAAGATGTGCGGCGTCTTGCCGGCTGTGTTGCTGGCATGAGTAGGTTCATTTCAAGATCCGCCGAGCGCGCCCTGCCGTTTTTCAAGATTTTGAAAAAGGCAGGTCCGATGAAATGGACTCCGGAAGCGGAGGCCGCGCTGCAGGACTTGTAAGGATTCCTCTCCTCCACGCCAACACTAGTTGCGCCTAGGCCGCAAGAGTCGTTGCTGCTATACGTAGCGGCAACAAATCAAGTGGCTAGTGCTGCATTAGTGGCGCAGAGGGAAGTCGATGACAACGAAGCAGCCGCGGCAAGCCCATCTAGCGACAACCCGGAATTTTCTCCGGCAAAACCTGGTGCTGACAAGCCAGAAACAGTGCAAGCAAATGGAAAGAATCAACAAATAGTGCCGAAGAAGAAAATGGTGCAGCGGCCCGTCTATTTTGTTAGTTCCCTTCTCTAGGGGGCTAGATCAAGATACTCTGGGGGCGCAGAAATTGCTTTTCGGCCTTCTTATGGCCTCGAGAAAGCTGCGTCATTACTTCCAAGCACACGAGATCACCGTCATCACTCGTTTTCCGTTGCAACGCATCTTGAGAAATCCAGAGGCGACCGGCTGGATCATGTACTTTGACGGTGCCTTCTCGCTGCAAGGCGCCGGTGCCAGAGTGCTGCTTGTCGCACCCACCGGAGAACACCTCAAGTATGTGGTTCAAATACACTTTCCCAGGGAGCAAGCTACAAACAACACTACTGAGTACGAAGGACTCCTTGCTGGTCTTAGGATCGCAGTGGACCTTGGAATCAAAAAATTGATCATCCGCGGTGACTCACAACTTGTTGTGAAGCAAGTAAACAAGGATTACCAGAGCCCATTGATGGTGGCGTACGTGATGGAAGTAAGGAAATTGGAAGAACACTTTGACGGGTTGCAAACAGAGCACATCCCTCGTGCGGAAAACAGCATTGCTGATCACCTGTCAAAGTGTGCCGCGCAAAAGCTACCTGTGGAACCAGGAACTTTTGTGCTGCATTTGAATCAACCCACAATCACTCCATGAATATAGGCCGATAAGAGGAGGAAGTTGAACATCGGCAAACACTTTCCGACAGAGCTCCCACGAGCCGCCAGCGAAAAGGTTACCGGGAACAACGACACGGTCGTCGGTGAGCAGCGTCTTAGCGCAGAACCTCAGGTTCTTGCCGCAGGGGAAAGCGCTCCTGCAGCCGAAGAAGCGCCTTTAGTCCTTGTCGTCGAGCCGCAGGCTCCAGCATGGGCACAGCAGATAGTTCGTTTTCTTCAAACAGGAGAACTTCCCAATGAGCAAGAAGAAGTTGAGAAAGTAGCCCGTCAGTCAAGTATGTATCAGTTTGTGGATAGCATTCTATACAGAAAGCGACCAAACGGTGTGAAATTGAAATGTATTTGCCGGGAAGATGGACTGAGGCTGTTGGCAGAGATACATGGAGGCATATGTGGCTCTCACATAGGATCAAGGGCACTTGCCGGCAAGACTTTCCGGCAAGGCTTCTATTGGCCCACTGCCCTCCAGGATGCGACTGAGCTAGTAACCAAGTGTGAAGCATGACAGTTCCATTCAAAGAACGTACATCAGCCAGCTCAAGCTCTTCAAACAATCCCTCTCTCCTGGCCCTTTTCGGTCTGGGGGCTCGATATCTTGGGCCCTTTCCCTTGTGCTGCCGGGGGCTTTGAGTTCTTGTACATCGCCATTGACAAGTTCACAAAGTGGCCTGAAGTGGAGCCAGTGAAGAAGGTGATAGCACAATCAGCCGTCAAGTTCTTCAAAGGATTAGTTTGCCGTTTTGGGGTTCCTAACAGAATCATCACCGACAACGGCACACAATTCACGAGCCACACCTTCACGCAGTATATCCAAGACCTTGGCAGCAAAATCTGTTTTGCATCTGTCGCTCACCCGAGAAGCAACGGCCAAGCGGAAAGGATGAATGCTGAAGTGCTGCGTGGCCTCAAGACAAGAACCTTTGACAGGCTACGCAAATGTGGAAGGCGCTGGATTGATGAGTTGCCGGCGGTTCTTTGGTCACTCAGGACGACACCAAATCGAGCTACCGGCCAAACACCCTTCTCCCTAATTTATGGTGCAGAAGCGGTGCTCCCCACCGAACTCATATACGGGTCACCTCGAGTGCTCGCCTACGATGAAGCTGAGCAAGAGCAGCTGTGGCAAGACGATGCAATGCTCCTTGAGGAAGATCGTCTTCGGGCAGCTGTGCGAGCTGCACGCTACCAGCAAGCCTTGCGCCGCTATCATAGCCGCAAAGTGCATGCTCGAAGCCTTGAGGAAGGTGACCTTGTTCTTCGGCACGTTCAGTCCGCCAAGAAATCAAACAAGTTGACGCCGAAGTGGGAAGGCCCTTATCGGGTAGTACGAGTCACCAGACCTGGCGCAGTCCGTCTAGAGACCGAAGATGGCACCCCAGTGCAGAACTCATGGAATATTGAGCATCTTCGCAAGTTCTACCCGTAAGGCGCGGTTACCGGACGCTCCCGGCAACCCCTTTTGTACAAGCTTTGTCGGCAGGACTTGTAACCCTTTGTACAAAGCCAGGCGCAGAACCTGTGCATAACAAAGCTAAGTGTTTCGCAACTCTTCATACATATTCATTTATATATGGATGCATGTGATGTTGTGTTTACACTTTAGTTTGTATGAAATGGATAATGAACCGTCAAGGTCCCCAGACCGCTCTTTTCTCTTCTTTCTTTTTCTTAAAAGGACAGAAGAATCCCTCGCGTGCAAGTTTCTTGGGGGGAGTGGAGATAGGGTACCGTTCTAACGACGTTCAAGTGATCGTTTCGTACGATAACGGCGCAAGTACGATAACGGCGCAAG
The DNA here is from genome assembly GCA_039707655.1 of Elymus sibiricus. Lineage (NCBI taxonomy): Eukaryota > Viridiplantae > Streptophyta > Magnoliopsida > Poales > Poaceae > Elymus > Elymus sibiricus. The sequence continues at coordinate 515,594,507 of CM077672.1, read as the reverse complement.
GAAAAGCTAAGTTGGAAAACTTTGAAATTTTTTCCTTGTTACATTTTGTGACTCCCCTTGAACGGTTCTGCGTTTGTATGAAAAACCTGCATGCGGGGGAATCTTGTCGCGATCAGTTCGCGCTCTAGCTTTGCCTCGAGTCCGCTCGGCAAGCTCAGCAGCTGCGTTCTGGCCCGGCAAGTTACCTTGCCGGCAGCGGCACTTCCAGCAGGCTGCTAAGGACCTGTCCTCGAAGCGCTCGCGGCAAGTGCGCGCACCGGCAAGTTTCCTAACAGCGTAGGGGGCACGATCATACAAAGGCAAAATAAAACAAGGGGAAACAGCACACATTCACTTAAGCCCGGCAAACATTAGATATTCATTAAACAGATACTCGATTACATTTTATTGGCCCTTTTCCCAGGGTTTATCTCGAGTGTAAGAAGTGCAAAAGGGGCGCCTAGGCGAGGCCCGGCTTGTTCCCGGAAGTCCAGATGATGGTGCTACCGGCGATCAGCCAGACTCTTCGTCGTCATCTTCGATCTTCGCACCGGGAACACCGTCGTCATCGCCGTCATCATCGTCATCCTCAGCATCGCTGGAGGAAGCGGTGTCGCTGGCGCTGGAACTTTCCACGCAGCACTCCAAGCGAGCACCCGAAGCCTCGAAGAACTTCACGACGAGCGTATCCGGCCCGTCCAACCTGAAGAGAAGAAGATGCCCTTTCCCTAGGCAACGGGCATGGACGAAGGACTTCCACCCGCGCGTGAGATACATGAGGCCATTGTTGGAGGTCTCAACGGTAACCCAGACCGGGCCGTTGCAGCAACCGTCCACACGCAGCCAGAAGTCACGTAGGTGGCGGCCTTCCATCTCCCTGGCAAAAGGACGACGAAGCCGCAGCCAGCTCCACGGCCGTTCGCACAGTTCCACGACGAATTCTTCCGCCGTGTCCTCCGTATGGCCTTCTGTTAGGGGAGGAAGAGCCGAAGTCAAAGCAGCGAGCACCTCGCCATGACTGCCTCGACCACGAGCACCACGCCTTCCACGACCACGAGCCGCGGCCCTCCCTTGAGCGCTAGAGCCAGCCTCCGCGGCCGCGGCCGAGGCATGAGCATGGAGCCGAGGAGAAGCTCTTGCCGCAGCGGCAGAGGCACGGCCACGTCCTCGTCCCCTCGCCATGCCGTCGACAGATGCGGAGGAAGAAGATAAGAGAAAGAGGCGACGGTTTTCTGAAATCTGAGGCAGAAGGAGATGAATGAGCATCACACCCCGCGGCCCCCTCTTTATAGGGGGGAGTGCGGGGAGCTGGCTCTTCACCATCTATGAGCGGCTGCCCACAATCACCAATCCTGCGCCCTGCGCCTCTGGATGGGCGCATTACTCCAGCAACTGCCCACGTTCGCCAATCCCGCACCCTGCGTCCCCGGCCGGGCGCATCACTCCAGCAACCGCCCTTTTCCACCAATCCGCTGCCTTGCATGCATGCAGACGCGCGTGATGAGGGGGAGGGGGGCAGAAGAAATAGGAATCATGGCATGAATGGCAGTTATTCCTTGCCACGCATTACCATGCACCTATTCAAGCCCGTTTAATGGCAAGGGTTGCCGGAAAATGACCAAGAGCACACTCAAGGCCAGATTAATGAAGAAGCAAAGAAGATCTCAGAAGAGTTGATAACCATCATGACCAAAAACTACAGCGGCAGTTTTCCCGCCACGTGTCTGGGCATTGTTTGGGCCTAGCCCAATGACGCTTTGGACGCGCGTATGGCCCAGGCCCGGGGGCTCCTGTCGGTGTATAAAAACATGGGTATTTTATACCCTGACTTATGCACAGATAGTAGCAGCCTCCTTGCCGGCCAGGGCTTGCCGGAAACCACCAAGACCAAGATTCGAGACCCAGTTGCAGAAGCTACTGCGGAGGAGTTCAAGACACATCACCAACAAGCACTCAACTAATAACAAAGACGAAGACATTCTTTGCCTGCAAGCTCCGGACCGGCAAGACGAAGGCCCGGCAAGCTTCCGCCAGCTCGTCAGCGCTCCACCTCACCGGGCAGCTAGTCGCTAATCAGTGAGGTGTCGACCGCGCAGGCTGGTTGGTGAGGTTTGTCGGGCACGTGTCGGCACGCGGGGAGAAGATTTACCTTTAATGACACCCGTCCGGGAGGCGTGTCAGGATAATACGAGGTAGCTGGGCGAGCGGTTCAGGAACCTTGCCGGTGCTGCCTCTCCACATGACACCCGATGGTGCATTTAATGCCTTTGTCCTAAACTGGCAGAGTTAGGTATGATATCACTGTTTGCTATCTAATAAACATGTAATTACTGTTTTGCCACTGTGGTAACCCCTTGAGCTATAAAAGGAGGGCCAAGGCAACAGTTAGAGGGATTCGGACCCTTTTTCAAACACCAGCACGTCTCGCGTAGCAGCTCTCCCCACACTATGCCGGGAGAAGCGCTCGTTGTACTGGTGCTCTCAGACAACTAATACACCAAAAGCAGGAGTAGGGTTTTACGCTTCTCAGCGGCCTGAACATGGGTAAATCCCTTGCGCCTTCCATTGATTCTGCTCTTTGTGCACGCCGATCTCCCTGGCCGAACCACAAAGGGGCTAAATGGCCCCATAGATGATCGTACCCATGACACAACTCCATTATGCTTGCTTCTGTCCATTACTGGACCTCTGAAGTTTGCACATTCACTAGCATCCTCTGGATCGACAAAATACTTTGGACTGTATCACATATATGTCCTTAGTTGTATTTCCATCTCATGGAAACCTTTTGGCATCCATCTATCATATCTCATAATTGAAATACGTATTTAATTGCTAGTTCAACCCGAACCAACTTTAAGCATCGCTAGGCAAGACAATCTCGTCATAATCAACTCCTTGAATTTGTTATTGCAACAAGTTGAGCTTTATGGATAAAACAATTTTATCCGCATCTGTTGATAGTTCCATCAATATTCGTTTGACTCTAAATCTTCTGGAGGGTTTATCAAGATCTAATCTTGAATCATTTTTATGGATACTATCTCGGACTATTTTGGCATTTAGCCAATTTCGGAGTCAGGGCCCATCATTGCTTCCTTGTGAATCGTACGTATACTGTTGTCTAACAACAATATCTCGTAAGCACACCTTAGAGGTTTGCACAAGTTTTTCCTACATGGTTCCGCTGCAAGTTCGACCGAAGTCCATACATCTCATGTAGCAGCTTCCGTATCAGTCACAATAGGAAACTCTGGAATTACTTCCAAGGTTTCTTTCCTTTGACCTGATAACGAAGATATTGTTATCTTGTCGAGTTGTACTGCCCTCCCACTCACTCTTTTGCAAGAAACATTTTCTTCAAAATCATACCGCTCTTTGTGGCAAACTTTTGCCTCGGTATAGTGATGGAGGAATAGCCAATAATTTGGGATAACCTACAAAGTAGCACTTTGTCTGATTTGGAATAGGTTTGTAAAACACTTTACACAAGCCCCATATTCCAAATGTTAAGAAAAGAGATAACATGGTTGGGCGTACCAGACCATGGCGTGATTTCGACATATCTGATGGCGCTATTTTCAGTGTAAAAGCTGCAGTCTCTAAAGCATCTTTGATCTTACATCTTTGATCTTACCATGTCATATTGCTACTTGTGAGCTGCGTTGGGTTTTCCCCGAAGAGGAGGGGATGATGCAATACAGTAGAGATAAGTATTTCCCTCAGTTATGAAACCAAGGTTATCAATCCAGTAGGAGAATCACGCAACAACTCATTAGCAGTACCTGCACACAAAACAACAAATCCTCGCACCCAACGTGAACAAGGGGTTGTCAATCCTTTGGCGGTTAATTGCAAGATTAAATTGTATGGTGATAGCTAGATAGATCGAACAAAAATACAAAATAAAATAAATAAACTAAAATTGCAGCAAGGTATTTTTTAGGGTTTTAGTATATTATAAAGGTAGACCCGGGGGCCATAGTTTTCACTAGAGGCTTCTCTCTTGAAAATAGCATACGGTGGGTAAACAAATTACTGTTGGGAAATTGATAGAAAAGCAAATAATCATGACGATATCCAAGGAAATGATCATGTATATAGGCATCACGTCCGAGACAAGTAGACCGACTCCTGCCTGCATCTACTACTATTACTCCACACATCGACCGCTATCCAGCATGCATCTAGAGTATTAAGTTCATAAAGAACGGAGTAACGCCTTAAGCAAGATGACATGATGTAGACAAAGTAAACTCACACATGAATAAACCCCATCCTTTTTTCCTTAATAGCAACGATACAATACGTGTCATGTCCCTTTTTGTCACTGGGATTGAGCACCGCAAGATCGAACCCATTACAAAGCACCTCTCCCATTGCAAGATAAATCAATCTAGTTGGCCAAACCAAATCAATAGATCAGAGAGAAATACGAAGCTATGACAATCATGCATAAAAGAGTTCAGAGAAGACTCAAATAATATTCATGGATAATCTGATCATAAACTCACAATTCATCGGATCCCAACAAACACACCACAAAAAGTGATTACATCGGATAGAACTCCAAGAACATCAAGGGGAACATTGTATTGAAGCCATCTAGCTACTAACTATGGACCCGAAGGTCTGTGGTAAACTACTCACGCATCATCGGAAGGGCAGCAAGGATGATGTAGAGCCCCTCGGTGATCGATTCCCCCTCCGGCAGAGTGCCAGAAAAGGCCTCTAGATGGGATCTCTCGAGAACAGAGACTTGCGGCGGCGGAAAAAGTATTTCGTGGACTCCTCTGTTGGTTTCCCGATTTTAGAGAATTTATAGAGGTGGAATTAGGTCAAACGGAGCAGAGGTGGGCCCACGAGGCACCAGGGCGCGCCACCCCCCCGGGGCGCGCCCTGGTGGCTCGTGGCCACCTCCTCTGGCTTCTGGCCCTCTCCCGAAGCTTCTAGTGACTCTTATGTCCAGAAAAAAATCTCCAATAAGTTTCGTGGCATTTGGACTTCATTTGGTACTGATATTCTGGAAAACCAAAAACAGGCAAAAAACATCTACTGGCACTAAACACTAAGTTAATAGGTTAGTCCCAAAAAATGATATATAATTGCTTGTAAATGTATATAAAACATCCAAGATTGATACTATAATAGCATGGAACAATCAAAAATTATAGATACGTTGGAGACGTATCAAGCATCCCCAAGCTTAATTCCTGCTCGTCCTCGAGTAGGTAAATGATAAAAACAGAATTTTTGATGTGGAATGCTACCTATCATATTCATCATATACTCTTTTCTTTTGTGCATGGACATTTGGACTTGAATGATTCAAAGCAATAGTCTATAGTTTGACATGAAGACATAAATACTCAAGCATACTAACAAGCAACCATGTCTTTCAAAATATCAATGCTAAAGAAAGTTATCCCTATCCCATTATGCTCAATCATTGATCCATTCATGAAACACACTCAATATTAGCTACACCCAATGCACAAGTATGACAACAGTGCTCTCTAGTTGGTGCTTTGTAAGAGAAGATGGAGACTCAAAATAAAAATAAAAATTGCATAAAAGTAAATAGATAGGCCCTTCGCAGAGGGAAGGATAGATTTGCAGAGGTGCCAGAGTTCAAGGTTTAAATTAGAGAGATAAAATTATTTTGACAGGCATGCTTTTCCTGTCAACGAAAACGACCGAGAATTCCCAATATCTTTCATGCTAGACACATTATAGGCGGTTCCCAAACAGAAAATAAAGTTTATTTCCTTTCCACCATTCTTTCACAATCCATGGCTAGCCGTATCCATGGGTTCACTCCATACCATCACTTTCCAAGGAATTTATTATTATCATAATATTATCATTGTATTTTTTTTTTGCATTTCGGGACTGGGCATCCCTATTACCTTGCCACTTTCTCATGCAATGAAAAGTGAATAAACACTCATCATGAGAATAACACACCTAGCATGGAAAATATTGGCCACCCCCTGTCGCTTCATGAGCGGTACGGGCACACAAAACAGAAAATTATTTTTGAAAAATTAGAGTTGGCACATGCAAATTTACTTGGAACGGCATGGAAATACCGCATATAGGTAGGTATGGTGGACTCATTTGGCACAACTTTGAGTTTAAGGAGTTGGATGCACAAGCAGCATTCCCGCTTAGTGCAAATGAAGGCTAGCAAATAGATTGAGAAGTGACCAACCAAAAAGCGAAAACAGTCATAAACAAGCATTGAACATAACTAACACTGAATAATGCACCATAAGTAGGATATAATTTCGTTGCATAACTATTGACTTTACGTGCATGCATAGGGACTCACAAACCTTAACACCAATATTCTTACTAAACCACAATTACTCACTAACATGACTCACATATTATCACCTCCATATTGCAAAACTATTGCAAGGAATCAAACTTATCATATCCAATGATCTATATGAAAGTTTTTATTATATCCCTCTTGAATATTCATCACTTTGGGACCAAATTCATATCTTGTGCAAATTACCATTACTATTATCAACTCTCAAAAAGATATAAGTGAAGCATGAGAGTGCAAATATTTATTCAAAATTTAATATTATCAACTCTCAAAATAATATAAGTGAAGCATGAGAGTGCAAATATTTCTTCAAAATGTAATCACCGCCGTGCTCAAAGAGATATAAGTGAAGCACTAGAGCAACTGCCTAGCTCAAAAGATTTAAGTGAAGCACATAGAGTATTCTAACAAATCATGATAACGTGTGGCTCTCTCAAATAAGTGTGTTCAGCAAAGATGATTGTGACAAACTAAAAAAAACAGTGACTCATATAATACATGACGCTCCAAGCAAAACTCATGATATGTGACGAATAAAAATATAGCTCCAAGTAAAATTACCGATAGTAGGTAGAAGAAAGAGGGGATGCCCCTTAAGGCATCCCGAAGCTTAGTTGCTTGGGAGTCCTTGAATATTACCTTGGGGTGCCTTGGGCATCCCAAGCTTAGGCTCTGGCCACTCCTTATTCCTTCATCCATCGTGATCTCACCCAAAACTTGAAAACTTCAATCACACAAAACTCAACAAAACCTTCGTGAGATCCGTTTAGTATAACAAACAAATCTTTAACTTTAAGTACTGTAGTAAATTGATTCATATTTAATATTTTCATAATGCTACTGTACTCCAACTTCTCCATGACTCATACCCCCCGATACGATCCATAGATTCATCAAAATAAGCAAACTATGCAACAAAAACAGAATCTGTCTAAAATAGAACAGTCTGTAAGGATCTATTTAAAATCTATACTTCTGTAACTCCAAAAATTCTGAAAACTTAGGAAAACATGGGAAATTCATATACCAATACTTTCTAAAAAATTCAGATTTTTCTGATGCTACAGTACAGAACCAAAATTCCAGCACTGGACGCAAAACTTTCTATTTTCCAAACAGCATCAATTATACTATCTTCCAAATCATCCCAAAGGCTTTACTTGGCACAAACACTAATTAAAACATAAAAACACAATCATAACAGTAGCATAATTGTGTAAACACACAAGAACAGAAATGAAAATCAAAAATTTATTTTATTCATTGGGTTGCCTCCCAACAAGCGCTATTGTTTTATGCCCCTAGCTAGGCATAATGCATAGTTTCAAGTGTTGTCATCCTTCAAATTAATTCCATAAGTGGCCCTCATAATGGATTCATAGGGTGCTTTAATTATTTTCCTAGGAAAGTGTTCCATCCCTTTCTTTAGTGGAAATTGAAATTTTATATTCCCTTCTTTCATGTCAATAACGGCACCTATGGTTCGTAAGAACGGTCTACCAAGTATTATGGGGCAAGACGGATTGCAATCAATATCAAGTACAATAAAATTAACGGGCACATAGTTCCTATTTGCAAGAATAAGAACATCATTAATTCTACCCAAAGGCTTTTTAATAGTAGAATCCGCCAAGTGCAAATTAAGAGAACATTTATCTATATTGGTAAAACCTAACACATCATATAGAGATTTTGGAATTGTGGAAACGCTAGCACCCAAATCACATAAAGCATTCCACTCATAATTTTTAATTTTAACTTTAATGGTTGGTTCCCATTCATCATATAATTTTCTAGGAATTGAAATTTCTAGTTCTATCTTTTCTTCTAACACTTACATCATCGCTTCTACGATGTGTTTAGTAAAAGCCTTATTTTGTTCATAAGCGTTGGGTGAATTTAGCATGGATTGTAACAAAGAAATACATTCAATCAAAGAACAACTATCATAATTAAAGTCTTTTAATCCAAGAGAGTGGGCACATCACTAGTTAAAGTTTTTACCTCTCCAAACCCACTTTTATCAATTTTTTTATCAAGATTTTCACCCTCCGAATTATGGGAACGCCTTCTAGCTAAAGTTGACTCTTCTTCAGTCCCCTTTTCCTCAAGTTTTATATTGCTAAACAAGGAATCAATGGATGAAACACCAATCATTTTAATATCTTCATCATTACTACGATAGAAACTGGGAGGAATCGCTTTTTCTAAGAATTCTCGTTTAGCTCTTAGCATAGCGGTTCTTCTCTTACTCTCATCCATGGAGACATATGAAGCTTTAATTGATTCATTAATATCAATTTTGGGTGGAAAAATTTTAGTCTTAAGATTTTCCACATCATGAATAATTCTATCAATGCTCCTAGACATATCATCAAGTTTACTCAATTTTTCTTCTATCGTAGTGTTGAAAATGTTTTGAGCATTAATAAATTCTTTAATATTACTTTCAACATCAGAGGGCATCCTATTATTATTATTATAAGAATTCCCATAGTGATTGCCACAATTATTAGAGGAATTTCCAGGAAACGGCCTAGGATTAAAATTACCTCTATAAGCATTACTATTAAAATTGTTTCGCGAGACAAAATTCACATCTACGGGATCTTTATTTTGCTCAATCAAGGTGGATAAATGCACATCATTAGGATCAACAGGAGTGTTTTTCCTAGTAACCAATTTCATAAGCGCATCAACTTTATCACTCAAAGTACTAATTTCTTCAACAGAATTCACTTTTTTACTAGTAGGAGCTCTTTCAGTATGTCATTGTGAATAATTTGCCATAATAGTATCAAGCAATTTAGTAGCTTATCCCAATGTAATCTCCATAAAAGTACCACCCGCGGCGGAATCTAAAAGATTTCTAGAAAGAAAATTTAATCCCACCTAATTTTTTTGTATGATCATCCACAAATTTAAACCGTGAGTAGGGCAATTTCTTATCATTAATTTCATCCTTTCCCAAGATTGGGCAACATGTTCATGATCAATTTGCTTGAAATTCATAATTTGATTTCTAAGGGAAATAATTTTCGCGGGAGGAAGATACTTGGTAATAAAAGCATCTTTACACCTATCCCAAGAATCGATACTCTTTCGTGGCAAAGATGAAAACCAAAATTTTGCACGATCCTGCAATGAGAACGGGAATAATTTTAATTTAACAATATCATTGTCCACATCTTTTTTCTTTTGCATATCACACAATTCTACCAAAGTGTTAAGATGGGATGCAGCATCTTCATTAGGACTACCAAAAAATTGTTCTTTCATAACAAGATTTAACAAAGCGGCATTAATATCACAAGTCTCCGCACTAGCGGCGGGAGGAGCAATCGGAGTACTAATAAAATCATTATTATTAGTATTGGAAATATCACATAATTTTGTATTTTCTTGAGACATCGTGGCTACGCAAACAAGATAACAAGCAAGCAAAGAAGCAAACAAGAAAAAGGCAAACGGAAAATATGCTTGTATTTTTGTAGATACTTTTTTAGAAGTGGGCGAGATGAAAACGAGATGCAAAGGCAAATAAAATAAATGCGAGGAAATGAAAGTTTATGCGTAGGTACTTGATAGATGTTGATGATGTCTCCCCGGCAACGGCGCCAGAAATTCTTCCTGCTACTTGTGAGCTGCGTTGGGTTTTCCCCTAAGTGGAGGGGATGATGCAGTACAGTAGAGATAAGTATTTCCCTTAGTAATGAAACCAAGGTTATCAATCTAGTAGGAGAATCACGTAACAACTCGTTAGCAGTACCTGCACACAGAACAACAAATCCTCGCACCCAACGCGAACAAGGGGTTGTCAATCCCTTGGCGGTTAATTGCAAGATTAAATTGTATGGTGATAGATAGATAGATAGAACAAAAATACAAAATAAAATAAATTAAGTAAAATTGCAGCAAGGTATTTTTTTAGGGCTTTAGTATATGATAAAGGTAGACCCGGGGGCCATAGTTTTCACTAGAGGCTTCTCTCTTGAAAATAGCATACGGTGGGTAAACAAATTATTGTTGGGCAATTGATAGAAAAGCAAATAATCATGATGATATCCAAGGCAATGATCATGTGTATAGGCATCACGTTCAAGACAAGTAGACCGACTCCTGCCTGCATCTACTACTATTACTCCACACATCGACCGCTATCCAGCATGCATCTAGAGTATTAAGTTCATAAAGAACGGAGTAGCGCCTTAAGCAAGATGACATGATGTAGACAAAGTAAACTCACGCATGAATAAACCCCATCTTTTTATCCTTAATAGCAACGATACTATACGTGTCATGTCCCTTTCTGTCACTGGGATTGAGCACCGCAAGATCGAACCCATTACAAAGCACCTCTCCCACTGCAAGATAAATCAATCTAGTTGGCCAAACCAAATCAATAGATCGGAGAGAAATATGAAGCTGTAACAATCATGCATAAAAGAGTTCAGAGAAGACTCAAATAATATTCATGGATAATATGATCATAAACTCACAATTCATCGGATCCCAACAAACACACCGCAAAAAGTGATTACATCGGATAGAACTCCAAGAACATCAAGGAGAACATTGTATTGAAGATCAAATAGAGAGAAGAAGCCATCTAGCTACTAACTATGGACCCGAAGGTCTGTGGTAAACTACTCATGCATCATCGGAAGGGCAGCAAGGATGATGTAGAGCCCCTCCGTGATCGATTCCCCCTCCGGCAGAGTGCCGGAAAAGGCCTCCAGATGGGATCTCTCGAGAACAGAGACTTGCGGCGGTGGAAAAAGTATTTCATGGACTCCTCTATTGGTTTCCCGATTTTAGAGAATTTATAGAGGTGGAATTAGGTCAAACGGAGCAGAGGTGGGCCCACGAGGCACCAGGGCGCGCCACCCCCCCTGGGGCGCGCCCTGGTGGCTCGTGGCCACGTCCTCTAGCTTCTGGCCCTCTCCCGAAGCTTCTAGTGTCTCTTATGTCCAGAAAAAAATCTCGAAAAATTTTCGTGGCAATTGGACTTCATTTGGTACTGATATTCTGGAAAACCAAAAACAGGCAAAAACAGCAACTGGCACTGGGCACTAAGTTAATAGGTTAGTCCCAAAAAATGATATATAATTGCTTGTAAATGTATATAAAACATCCAAGATTGATACTATAATAGCATGGAACAATCAAAAATTATAGATACGCTGGAGACGTATCACATATATGGTTTGATTACATCTTCTCGGTCATCCCACTAACAGTGGTGTTTCGGGAGTATAAGTTATGAAACTCTTTTCACAACTCATCAGACATTCGCTAAACTTGTAACTCAAATATTCCTCTCCGCAATCTAATTGCAGAAACATAATTTTTCTTGTTATAATAGTTTTTACTTCATTCTGAAAACCTTTTGAACTATTTCAAAGGATTCAGACTTATGTCTCATTAAGGAAATATTCACATATCTACTTGAGTCATATCTGAAGATAGACAAATCCACTGCCAGCAACAACATTTATTGGACAACACACATCAACATGCATGATTATCAATAAGTTTGTTGCTCGTTCCTTATGGCATGTGAACAGTATTTTAGTCATTCTACTTCTGGACGAAAATCGCAAGTGTCAGATGATTCATAATCAAATGACTTCAAAATCCATCATTATGGAATTTCTCCATGCGGGTTTCTCCAATGTGACCAAATGCAGTGCCACACATATGTGGTATTCTTTTCAGTCTTGCGACATTTAGCGTCAGTGTTATGGATGTATTATATTATCATCAATATTCATAACATACCTCCCATTCATAATGGAAATATGGCCCTTATGTTATTCATAACACTGAACAGCAATTGTTCTTTTATGAACAACCTTCTTGCAACAAACATTATGCGATGGGCTAGAGTGTATAAAACTACAAAAGAAATTAATGAAAATAAATGCAGAGGTAATACGCTGATGGAAAGTGTAGTAACTTTTACTATGTTCCGAGCGTCTATCTCAACCTCATTTCCAACTAGTCCTTTAGGCCATGGTAGTTCTTGTATCGAGTTGAAACAGAATGCAATCAAACGGGATCCCTGTGATCAACTTTTAATCACAATATCTAAGAATCATATTTTTGACCAGCTTTCTATACATCTATAACTCGTATGACATTCATACATGAGCTGGACATTCCAGTCTTCTTTCTTTTAGCCTTTATTCTTCTAATAGTTTTATTTTCAATATTTCTCCTACTCTCAGAAGAATCACCCAACTTTAAGAGTGGCGTCAGCTCCGGACTTCCTAGGCGTGTAAGTTTCACTTACACCCTTTGGACTTTTCCTTTCTCTTTAAGTTGATGTTTTATTCACCATAATCACATGAAAGGCGTTCTTCTGGATCCCATGTTATCAGTCTAATGCATAGTAAACACTTCACTAATACTTGCAAACAAACATTGCTTTGGATATCTCATATCTTTTATCCTTTGTTTGTATCTGAAACTAATTTTCAGTTCCATGAATAGTGCATAACTATCCCAAGCTATCGAAGTTTGGGTCTCATGGAAGCAAACATATTGCACTTGACCGTAATGGAATTCTAGCTTTTGGATCGAAGGACGAGAGTCATATCATCCATAGCATTAGCGGGAGAATACCGAAAGCATGCGATAGGATAATGTCCTTCTCGGCACTCTTGAGGACAATCCTAACATTACGTTACCAATCGTAAAGTTTTAACCAGATAAATAATAGCTATTCAATTTTAATAAGGAAGGTGGAAATGCGAGCCAGTATTCTATAACTATTATGCAAATTTCACTGAGACCATGTTCATAATTAATTACACTGAGAATTAAAAATTTTAATTCTTAAGTGCGCTCCCACTCAAATCAATATCTCTTATAATTGATTGTGAGTGATCCAAGACCCGTATTGCAATTCAACTCCATTGATGTGGACATCACTAATGACGAGAATTACAATCGGTAGGCCAACTTGCCGTTCACATCACTATGTGACTCTTGTTCATCTTTCGATGGGCGTGTTCCGAGCTCAGGACGTTCAAGCCAAAACGTCAAGACAACCAAGTGATCTCGCTGCGAGGTCAGACCATCACCCGCCTCATACCTCTAAATTTGTTCGTACCCATGTGGACATGGCGCACCCCGAAAAGATACGTATTTCAGACGGTGCTACACTTGGGAGAACACTAACTACTTGATATTTTAAGTGAGAGATCACCCTAATAAAAGTGACTACCGCGCAATCAAAAGGGTGCAGCAAAAGGGATAAATATCTCAGGCAATTCATAGTATCATGATATGGTATAGCCCTTTCTGATGGAGAAGTCTTTAATTTCTTCATCTTCAGCTTGTGCATCAGTGTCCACCTTCGCAAACTTGTCACCGCCTTGTGGATGCATCAAATAATATTGCTCTCTCTATAGCTAATAAAATAAATGCATTACATCAAGGTTGACACGCGGGTCATTTAAAGTGAAAATCATATGGCTCCAGCTATCATGCCGAATCATGACACGCAGGTCATGTTAATTAATTTACATCATATGGTCATCTCATACATAATCAAATTAAATATGACGAAGACTATACCACATCTCATGCACATGCATGCTGCAAAACCAAGTCAGACGCCTCTAATCGGTTTATACAAGATTTTATTTTATGTGGCTTCTAAGGTTTTAATCCAAACCGTAGCTACCAACGTTCATCATCAAGTATGATTATTCAAGTCGCTAGATTAACTTTGCGGGGCATTTGAAACACGATATAAAAAACCTCGAGCCCCATACTGAACTTTGTCATACGCAAGTACCCCGTGCAGATCATATCTGCATTGCCATTTAATCTGTGAAACATTCATATTTCTCAACTATGGCGAAACCCAAAGAACTAAAGCTTTTCGTTGATCTATCAACTAGCATACTCAGGGGCAGCATGGAAGGATCGCGGAGAGCCAGAACTTTGTACCAAAATTCCACCATGCCGTTATGATCAGAACTATGCAAATTCCAGGGAAGCAACAAGAACATCGGGTAATAGATTTCATCCACTACCCGCACAAATAGTTTTCAGCAATAGATCTCATCTACTATAAAATTATATTGTGCAATACCCATATATCTCATGTATTCTAGATTGTAACCAGCATCTACGCATAGCACGGCTCATGATGCCACTTTAGGGGACGCAACAGAAAACAAAAAATTTCGGTACTACAAGCATGCCCGGGAACACTATGAAGATGCATACAAGTTTTGATCTGATCATTACCAACTCGTAGTAGCAGCGGAAGGAGAGTCGGTGAAGATCGGCAGTGCTGATCCCCGCAGCTAGGATTTTATAACCTCCCAACCGCGAGGGTGTTCTCCCTCGGACAATCCTTCGGGCGGTCACTCGGATAGTCCTCCGAGAGGTTCTCGGACAGAAACTCGGACGGTCACACGACAGCCCTCCGGGAGACTCTCAGACAGAAACTCGGACGGCCACTCGGACAGCCCTCCGAGAGGCTCTCGGATAGAAACTCGGACGGTCACTCGGACAGCCCTTCGGGAGGCACTCTCGAACTAAGATCGAAACTATGACCTCTCTACCGGGCTGCACAAATACGGTGTCAGCTATCCGACAGGGCTTCGCCGTCAAGGACTAGGCGTTGCCGGAAACCAGGCAGCCTTTCGGCACTACGAAACTATTTCGTGGAGGGGGAGAAAGAAAGGCAGATCATGCATGCCATTCTATGAGAACTCAAGAGAGAACTTGGATGAAAATGGAGAGCCCTCTCCACCTCTATTTATAGGGTGAGATGCTATGGTAAAAAAACCAAAATGCCCTTAATAGTGTTTCCACTATTCTTAATAGTGTTTCCACAATTCTTATTAGTGTTTCCACTATTCTTACCAGTGTTTTCACTATTCTTGAGATATTTTCCCTTAATAGTGTTCCCAGTATTGTTAATAGTGTTTCCACTATTCTTGAGATAATTTCCTGCGACTGTTTTATCCGAAAAAATTCCTGAAGGTTCAGAACATTTCCGGCACCCCCTAATATAATTCTGGACGCGTTCAGAAACATTTCCGGTAGGATGATTTTTCTCTCCGAAACATTTCCGGTAACTCCAAAACACATCCGTTTTTCTCTCTGAAACTTTTTCATCATCTCCGAAACTTTTCGTCGACTTTCTCTCTGGAACTATTCCAGTGTCTCCGAAACTTTTCCGGTGACTTTTCTCTCTGACTCTTAGCCTGGTATTCAACAGATACATGACCCTTAAGTGTGTGACCCTATAGTTTCGGTGAAGTATAGACATGACCGGAACACTTTCCGATCAATGATCAATAGCGGAACCGTGGACATCGATATTGACCCCTATACCCACACGAATAAATATTCGAGCGAACCTTTAGTTACCGAATGATGTTCCTGTTGCTTCATGATATGTTACAAAAACCCGAGGTGAGATTTATCGGCATCCCCGTGAATCAACAACTTATTCACTATGCCAGTTACCTCTTTACCGGTTTTGCTCTCTTTTCTCATTCCCGTGTTCCCGTATCCCTATGATCAAATCACACTGTGTCTAGCCAGACAATGATGGATACCATAACACCGAGAGGGCCCAAAGAATATATCTCCATCGTCGGAGGAGCAAATCCCAATCTGGAGCTACCTAGTTCCTTGTCATACTTTTCCATGAACCCGTAAGCCGCCGTAATAGCCACCCTGTTACAGATGACGTTTAACAAACCCCAAAGTTCATGAAGCAAGTACGAAGGAACTTGATACTCTCATGGTCTAAGGAATTATGTAGATGCCTAACTTTCTTTGTGTTATAATCCATTAACTTGTGACGAATGTATCTCATAGCATAAAATCAATTTGGTCAATTCAACACAAGTGTTCTTCTAACATTGTGGCCTCAAAGTTGCCAGCATAGTCATGCCCATGATCAGGAAAACAGAACCATCATGCAACACTTGAGCTGGTCTTAGAGGCGAGATTAGGAATATATTTATCCGTTTATTATTCCACACGTGCTTATGAGTCTTCCTCCAAGCCTCGTGGTAATTGTAGACTCGAGAACCATAGCAGTTATAGCACGGAATATAAACATAATTACAAACATGGAAATAAATAATAACATTTATTAGTGCCTCTAGGGCATATCTGACCATTACCAACTCGTAGCAGCAGCGGAAGGAGAGTTGGTGAAGATTGGCGGTGCAGATCCCCGTATCTAGGATTTTACAATCTCCCAACCGCGAGGATGTTGTCCCTCGGACAGCCCTTCGGGCGGTCACTCGGACTGCCCTCCGGGAGGTTCTCGGACAGAAACTCAGACGGTCACATGGACAACCCTCTGGGAGACTCTCGGACAGAACCTCGGACGGTCACTCGAACAGCCCTCCAGGAGGCTCTCGGACAGAAACTCAGATGGTCACTCGGACAGCCCTTCGGGAGGCACTCTCGAACTAAGATCGAAACTACGACCTCTCTACCAGGTTGCACACATACGGTGTCAACTATCCGACCGGGCTTCGCCGTCCAGGACTAGGCGCTACCGGAAACCAGGCAGCCTTTCAGCACTACGAAACTATTTCGTGGATGGGGAGAAAGAAAGACAGATCATGCATGCCATTGTATGAGAACTCAAGAGAGAACTTGGATGAAAATGGAGAGCCCTCTCCACCTCTATTTATAGGGTGAGATGTTATGGTGAAAATACCAAAATGACCTTAATAGTGTTTCCACTATTCTTAATAGTGTTTCCACTATTCTTGAGATATTTTCCATTAATAGTGTTCCCACTAGTCTTAATAGTGTTTCCACTATTCATGAGATAATTTCCCGCGACCGTTTTATCTGAAAAAATTCCTGAAGGTTCAGAACATTTCCGGCACCCCCTAAAATAATTCTAGACACATTCTGAAACATTTCCGGAAGGATGATTTTTCTCTCCGAAACATTTCCGGTAACTCCAAAACACTTCCGTTTTTCTCTCTGAAACTTTTTCGTCGACTTTCTCTCTAGAACTATTCCAGTGTCTCTGAAACTTTTCCGATAATGCTTCTCTCTAACTCCTAACCTGGTATTCAACAGATAGATGACCCTTAAGGGTGTGACCCTGTAGGTTCGGTAAAGTATAGACTTGACCGGAACACTTTCCGATCAATGATCAATAGCGGAACCGTGGACATCCATATTGACCCCTATACCCACACGAATAAATATTCGAGCGAACCTTTAGTTACCAAATGTTGTTCCTCTTGCTTCATGATATGTTACAAAAACCCGAGGAGAGATTTATCGGTAGCCCCGTGAATCAACAACTTGTTCACTATGCCAGTTACCTCGTTGCCGGTTTTGCTCTCTTTTTTCGTTCCCGTGTTCCGGCATCCCTGTGATCAAATCACACTGTGTCTGGCCAGACAATGATGGATACCATAACACCGAGAGGGCCCAAAGAATATGTCTCCATCGTCGGAGGAGCAAATCCTTGTCATAGTTTTCCATGAACCCGTAAGCCGCCGTAATAGCCACCCTGTTACAGATGACGTTTAACAAACCCCAAATTTCATGAAGCAAGTACGAAGGAACTCAGATACTCTCATGGTTTAAGGAATTATGCAAATGCCTAACTTCCTTTGTGTTATAATCCATTAACTTGTGACGAATGTATCTCATAGCATAACATCAATTTGGTCAATTCAACACAAGTGTTCTTCTAACATTGTGCCCTCAAAGTTGCTGGCATAGTCATGCCCATGATAAGGAAAACAGAACCATCATGCAACACTTGAGCTAGTCTTAGAGGCAAGAGTAGGAATATATTTATCCGTTTATTATTCCACACGTGCATATGAGTCTTCCTCCAAGCCTCGTGGTTATTGTAGACTCGAGAACCATAGCAGTTATAGCACGGAATATGAACATAATTACGAACATGGAAGTAAATAATAACATTTGTTATTGCCTCTAGGGTACATCACCTACATCAGGTTGATTCGCGAAATCGGCCTAAGGATCAAATCCTTGCTCGACAGCATACTTTAGGAACAGAAATGCGGTGTGCAGTAGCCCCCGAGACTCAGGTCGGGTGCGGTCGACCGACGTGAGGATCGTAATCTCCTCGGAAACCATATTGCACTTTTAATTTTTCTGCATTGAATCGTCAATGCAGTAGCTCCTGAGACTTGGGTCGGGTAACATGTCCGACCTTAGGATCTTATCTCCTTGGGAACTGGTTCAGCCTCGTTTTTTGTTTCGCCATCGCTGAGGTGCAGCTCGGCAGGGAAGATGCCGAGCTGCAGGTCGGAAAAGATCTTTCCCGAGCTGAATATTCACGCAGTACACCTCGGCCAGGAGGATGTCCTGCCTCCTGAAAGAAAAACATACAATAGATTGAAGCTTGGAAAACCAAAAAACTTGTGTAAAAACTTTGCGTTAGAATTAAATGAAGTTTTTTGGTGCCAAGCAAAATTGGTCTTAAAATTAATTTGTGGTTCCGTCGTGCTTTAACATGATACGTCCGATGTCCAGGCTTCGAGTGGGCCAGCCTTCAGCTTCAACCTCCTTGCCCCGAAGGTGCATACAGAGTGCTTCTCAAGCCAGTTATCTAAGTAAACTCGAGCAGCATATAGAGAAGCCAGGCAGTCGGCTATTTGACCGTAACTCGAGCCGAAAAAGGAGTAGCAGAAAAAGACTTTGCAACGACTAAGAAGAAAGCACTTAATATAAAACGACACATATAAATTTAAGAGCCCTAAATTAACTTGGGTAAAGGAAGTGTTTTAGAATGACGTTTTTAACAAACAACTTTTTCTGTTTTACAGAAACATAATGCTTGACCAAGCTAGCCAAAAATTGAAAATTGAAATTTTTTGAGCATGAAAGCAACTTAGGTGGTTAATGTGCTCGGTGTTGATAATGCGGTCCGGGCTTGTGGCGGGACGAAGACGCCCGTCGGTCTCTGACAGATCCGACATGGTGTGTAGTCCTCGGCCTGGCCGAGGTCCCGTCCCCCAAGCCAGTCCTATGTGGTAGAGCGAAGAGCTTGGCTCAACGAAGTGGCGACACAGCACGGCCGATGTGCCGAGGCGAAGTCCCCGGTCCAGCCGAGGTGACTTAGCAGGTCGGCGCGTTGACGCTGGAGCCCCCGGAGTATGTTGATGAAGCGATGGCAAAGCCCCCGGTCTAGCCGATGTGATGGTGCAGGTCGGCATGGTGGACGTCGGCTTGATGAAGCGACGGCGCAGCGACGCTGATGCAGGCTGGAATTTGTGACGTGGTCGATGCCGGCTTGATGAAGTGATGGTGCGGCGATGCCAGCGCGCCCGGCCCGCACAATCTGTGGGGCCATGATGTGGTCTTGGCGATGCCGAACTCCCGGTTGGCTAATCCGAGCTGGTGATGCGACGTGGTTGACGTCGGCTTGACAATGCGACAGCCTGGCTGGCACATGTCGGTATCCGTGGAGCAAGGAGGTCGGACCGGTTTGACACCGGTGCGACGGTGAAGAGCACCTCGGAAAAGGCTCAAAATTGTAGGCACATGTTTGAGATCGAAACACAATACCTTAAAAAAATTCCTCCAAAAAAGGAAGTCTGATATCCCCTTCATGAAAAACATGAACTCGGGTCGGATTCGTTTTCGTGCGGAAAACAGATTTGAGAATTGATGCAATCCTCGGACTCGTCCTAGAGTTTGAACCGTCGGATCGAGCTGAAATTTTGAGGGGTTGTTCACAAGGAAATTCCACAGCATATGAACAGTTGGATCTTTCAAAGGATGTCCGAGCTGGCCGCTGGACTCCTCCTCCCAAACTTGTGCGGATTTCCACCTAGATTCGTCAGAGCCTCAGTATATCGGTGATTGTCAGAGATTCCTCCATCGGAACGTGATAAAATTTTACGGGGTCATTGTGGACTCAATTCCACACAATTCCACTGAAGCGATCGTCAAAGCGACGCTCGAGTAGGTGGGGACTTCCAAAACGAGTCGACTGTCTAGAAAATTCTGTACGGACGCGCGAGGGCATTGTTGACGTTGAGCCCCCGAGCTCCATGGACGATTTTTTCATGATCTCGGTTGAGATCGAAATTGATGTTGATGAAGACACCCACCGATCTCTCACAGATCCGACATGAGCATAGTACTCGGCCTGGCCGAGGTGACCAGCCGAGTTGGCGACGAAGATCCATTCCGGCGCATAGACCGCGTCGGAGCCGATCTAAATTCCCATCGCACCGCGGCGACTACCAGAGGGACCTGTATGGGCCACCAATGTCGTAGTTGAATTCGGCGGATCTCGGGTAGGGGGTCCCAAGCTGGTGGTCTTAGCTAGATGGTAATAGCACAAAGAGGAACATAGTGTTTTACCCAGGCTCAGGCCCTCTCGAAGAGGTAAAACCCTATGTCCTGCTTCTATTATATTGATTGTGATGGAGTACAGAGTACAGGATGATCTTCCTCGTGATCGTATGTTAATGAATCTTCCCCTATGGTCTAAACCCCTCGGCTTATATAGTCACCGGGGGTACCTAGGGTTACATGTAGGTTGGTTACATTAAGAGATAAATATGCCGATGATTTGAATGTGTCTTGGAGTATGCGCCAAGTCTTCGGAGGATTCCATCTTGAGTGCGCCTTGGGGCATGGCGAAAGTGGCCCACTCGTCGGTCATCTGGGGGTCTTCGGCCCAGCCCATGATTGGGGTCCGACGTGGTTAGTACCCCCTAGTCTAGGACACCGTCACCTGGGGCTCCTCGTCCTCTTCAAAAAAAATTTGTTGCAGGGTCAACCGCCCGTATGTTGGGAGCACCCTAAGCAAAGAGACTCTCGTCATGCTCTCATCTAAGTTGCAGTTGCGCAAGACATTTTGTATCACCCCGATTTTTGGCCCTTTCTTTTTCTTTTGGATTTCTTCGAATTTTTATTTGGAGTTCTTTTTCCGTGGCTATGTGGTCTTCAAACCTGGGAAAATCTTCTCTCCTGCCACTTCCTAGTGGCTTGTCATTCTCAAATCTATCCCTAGGCCATGTCATTTCCCTCTTAGCCCAACCCCAATATTTATTTCTTGGGAATATTCCTTTTTTCTATTAAAGGAATAACCCTGTTTGCTTTAGGTTGTGAAGCAACCTATATTTTTGTCATTCCAAAATTACCCACAAAATTCTCATAAATTCTTTGGATCATATATTCCACAAATATGCCAAAACCCATCCTCGCCTAGTTCAAAAATAATTCAGGAATATTCATTTCCTATTCTGTCCAGTATGGCACTTTGTGAAGGAAGTGCTATTTATTTTTTCTTGATTGCCCTCAATTTTTTTTTGCATTCTCTCATATCCAAATTATTGCCACATGCCAAAATTCAGCTTCATTTTCCTAGTAAATCTTCCTCAGCAAATTCCCAAAGTTTCTGACCAGAGAGAAGCTTTGTGAAGGAAGTACCAGCTAGGCTTATCCAAATAAGTTGAAATTTTGGTAGATCATTCATATGATCAAGTAATGACACGCCACCAAATTTCATCTCCATCCAACAAACTATGTGAGCACACCTTCAAATCTTGGTTTCTGGTCACAATTTTAGTTTGTGAAGCAACTATATTTTATATCGCTTCTAAAATTCTGAAATTAATACAGGACCTAAATATCCCTATATCCATTGAGAATGCCAAAATTCACATCATTTTGTCAAGCCATTTTGCCCACAAAATTCCCCCAAGTTTCTGCCTAGTGTGGACCATTGTGAAGGAAGCACCATTTATACTTATCCAAATGGGATGAATTTTTTATGGTACCTCCATATGCCCAAATAATCATCCTACATCAAATTTCAGAGAAATACAACACTCCATGTGAGTGCTACTTCCTGATCTAGCTTTTGGACCAGATTTGACAGTTGTAAAGCAGCTATGTTAAATTCTGGTCCAAATTTCTTCAAAATCCACAGGACTGTAGTCCTTCCTACCCTAAACCCTTGAGACATCCTGGTTAGCTCTTATCCCCTCTCATTTGATAACTATTTCATGCCTAAGTTTGCAACAGCAAACTTTCTCTGATCACTCCCATCAGCCTACAGTTTATTTCTTCGAGCTATCACCTCAGGGACGACCCACTTTGAAAGGACTACACGCTAGACATCCTGTTGCTGGACCTAAAGTCCCGCATGCCTCTGTTCACGCGGTGACCACGCGGAGAGCGCATGCACTGCAGGCAGAAAGCGTGCTCTGAGCTTCGGGGCCCTCGGCCGCTGCCCAATTGTCGTCCTCGCGACACCGCACCTTGTCCACTGCACTGCTCGAGCTCTCCTGCGTCCACGTGTACCCTCTGGACCCCTCTCCCCTTCCTCTTTCCTCTCCGGCAAGCCATGCCGCCGCGGGATGCCCGTGGCCATCGTCGCCTTGCCCTTGTCTTCTTCCTCCCCGTAGCATCTCAGCACCGAATGAACCCCCCTAGACCAATCTCACCCTCCGCGCGTGCGCGCGCGCACGCGGTCGCGCCAGAGGCATCGTCCGCGCGTCCGCGGCGGCTTCCGGCCACGGCATCTCTGGCCCGGCTATATAAGCCATCCCCGGAGTCCCTCGAGCACACCAGCCTCCTCACCACTCCTCTAGCAGCCTCCCCAGCCACTCCACCGAGCCCGAGGCACTCCCCTGCTCTCCAATGGCCGCCATGGCCGCCGCTCGGCTCTACCCCAATTCGAGCAATGCGAGGCCCCATTCTCCCTCTACCCTTCCCCAAAGCTCTTCCCTAGCCTCGGCGAACGTCCCCATGGCCTCACCCTCTCCTCCCCGTGGCCATAGTGCTCTGTTCCTCGTCACCCGCATCGGCCGTCCACCGCGGCCGAAGTCCCGCTCGCTACGGCGCTCCCCGGAGAGAGTGAAGCCTCGGGATGGGTGCGGCCTGGCCTCCTGAGCTCGTGGGTAGGTCGCACGCCACGGGGGATGGCCGAAGTCACCGGCTATCGCCGTCGAGCGCCGCCTCTCCCTCGGTCGAGCACGGGCGCGTGGGGTTGAAGACGCTGACATGGCCGGCGGACCCCACCTCCCCACGGACCCACCGGTCAGCCGCACAAAGAGTTGAGTTCGGGCCCGCGGGATTTTAAGTGGAGGCGTATTTCAGAGAAGTACGTCTTCGTTAACTGAAAGCGTATTCTGGTTCTCCTTCGGCCAGGAATACATTTTCCAGAAGCGAAAACATATTTTCAAAAATCCGCTTTCTCTTTTTCAGCCGCCGGCCGAAACAATTATTTAGCGGACGTTCGTCTGTTAAGGCCAGAAATGAATATTTTTTTTTAATTTTCTGCCTAACGAACGAACGGCCGTATCTCGGCAACCGTAACTCCGATTCAGGTGATTCCAAAGCCCACGATCTCAGTTCGTCAAGCCCATTTCGATGGTATCATTTTCATAAGGTTGTCACACTGTGAAAATGACCATTTTGCCCTTGCCCTTAAAACAGCTCCGTCGGGAGGGAAACTTTTCCGGCGATTCTTTTCGCGAGTTCATCGCACCTCTCCCCGATGAATCCATCAACCCCAGGCAAGCCACAACAACCACTTGCATGATGGCATTGCAGTAGCCATGGTTTTCACTTGAATAATTAAATAATTGTTTGCTCATCTAATTATTTTGTGAATAATTTATGCTCGTGAATCCATGTCCATGCTTATGCTTTCTTCTTGTGTATATGTGATTCTTCTCCTTTCATAGTGTTATTGTTATTATTGCCATGCTAACTTCTTGCTATCATTTCCGATGCTAGTAATAATGTTATGCTCACATGAGTAGTTAGGGTTTGATATAAAAGTCTTGTAATATGCATGATGATCGCTATGCCCTGCTCAGTTGCATCTAGTAGATTAAATGATTTATTGTTGTTCATGCTATGATCCATATGTTGAATGGTTATGTTTCCCATCCATGCTCATGTTGATATCATGCTCATTTACATTACCATTTCATTATGTTGTTGTGACTCAGCTCATCACCATTCAAGTTAAACCTAACATTAATCGAACTTGAACAAATCTGTTGGCTGAGTCATGGTGCCACCAAATCGAGCTCACCAGTGCAACCACACTTGCCTGGATGGGGAGGCCCTAATGCGGTCTATTGCCATGCCTCTCACCGGTGCCTCCTACTAGGGAAGGTTATGGGTGTGCGCTACCCTGATCAAGTAGGCGGCCATAAGCTTTGAGTACCCAAGTTTTATGGTACCGAGGTCCCCGTTTGGGATGATGTTTATGTTTGGCCACGACGGTGGCAGCCACAGAGGTGGCGGATGTCACGAGTTGGCATCGGGGTCACCCAGGACATAGCCCAAAGGGGAGTTTGTCGGAGTGGCCGGGAGAGTGTCATGCAATAGATTGGTTTTGTCGGAATGTCGTTGGTCCACCTGAATGGGAGCACGAGGCCATGAGTTCCGTGGTGTGGGTACAGTGTACTAACCTCTGCAGAGTGTATAATCTATCGATACCCGCGTCCTTGGTCATGGACACAGTTCGTAGTAGGTCACACTATGGGTCAATAGAAATAATAATCTGAATAATAACAACCCCGGTTCGATGAGAAAAGAAGTTGGTTGATCTTTATGTGGCCATGCGATGATCACAGGTAGAGATCAAGCTTCGTGTGGTCATGTGATGATCACGATGGTATAGTTGATACCGAGCTTGGTTGATCCTGAGGTGATCGTGTGATGATCACAATGGTAAGTTTGTGGTTACGAGATAACCTCCGAGCAGAGTAAGTTGGTCCACGAGACCTTAAACGTTGACCCCCTTGCATGCTAGTGCTAGTATCATCATGTTCATATCATGAAGTTTATGTACCTGCCATGCTCATGTTGTTCTAGTATTATGTTCATCATTGATGATTAACCTGTAATTGCCATGCTGTTGTTTGTCTTGATTGCTTTGGTTGCTGTGAGCTTCCGAGTACATTCAAAGTACTCACCTGGCGTGTCATGCCAGATTGCAGGTGATGCCGTGATTGCTTGTTTCTCGAGGATCCCGAGGTTGCGCTCTAGGATGTGTCCCAGCCAGAGTCCCTGCGGAGTGGAGTTCATCACTGTCACAGTTGTTCCGCTGCTAGAATTTATTCCGCTATGAGTTGTTCCGCTGCTAGCATAGAACCATCTGAGCAAGCGTAGCGTCGCCATGCCTTTGTAACCTTTGTGCCTTCAGAACCCTTGTACCCCGATTATTTGTAATAAAGAGCTGATTTGTTCTATGCCAAGCGGTGCCATATTCCAGAAGACTTGATCTCTGGGCTAGAATACGGGGTCTTCCGGTCTCTCTGCGCCGGGGTGCCACACATTTCCTGGAAGGACTCATCCCTTTGCAACCTCCTTCAACTTGTTGTTCACACGTGCGAGGAGAGTGGAAGGAATTTGTTCCTGTGATGATGTTGGTGACCCGCCATGACCCTTGATGACACTAGAGACTGAGGGGCTGCTGCTCCTTGTGGGAGCGTTGGGCGGCGGCATATGGGTCGCCGTCATCTGCGGCACCACCAACTAGGTACCGACATTTGTCATTCCCTTCGACTCAATCTGAGCTCTAATCTTTGTGACAATGTCAGGTAATATTTCATCAAACTTTTGCTGGACTAAGTAATTGAGTTTCTCATCCTCCCTTCTTTTCTTTTCCTCCCTAGTCAGCTTCGGCTTGGGCGGATAGTAGTCGTCCCACAAAGAAGCGCCGGCGCCAAGTTTGTGGCCTCTTGTGGGGTCTCTCTTCCTTTGGAGGGCGAAATGAATTGGGTCGGATGCCCACCTTTGGCCATCCGTCGTGTCCTGGGAGCTTGGTGGATATTGGGTAAAAAGTGCCTGTAATATTCACTAATACCGTTTAGAAATAGCTTCAAAACATATATGATGTAAACTGGTTCTAGAGGCTAATTACTGCTCTTTCTGCCGCCTTCGCCACCTCAAGGTCTTTGTAGTAGTGCAGTATGGTCTTTTCATCATACGTCGCGAGGGATCTAAAAAAATTCTTGGTACACGGCTCCAGGATATTACTGAAGGGTGTGGGTTCACCTTGTAAAGCAAACTTGGTGTCGTGCTTATCCCAAATCACCTCCTTCCCTTCATAACCACGGGTGCCGAGATTGTGATCCCCAACCATTTGGCTCCGGAGCTTCTTATACTTCTTTTTGTCCTCTTGGTATGCTTCGGTGTCTCGGTAAGCATGGAACACCTCCCATTCCTCATCGCTAGTCGTAGGATATAGCTTTTTGATATGCTCTAAATCATTTCCCTCGTCCAGTAGGTTGTTTGCATGATATCTATTATTACTCAAGGCACGAGGTGAACGTGCGCATGGCATTTTTTTCTGCGCGCTCCATGTCTTCGTCGCTGAACTTGAAAATATTTCTCATCTTTCCTAACAGCAGGTTGGCCCAGTGCTTGTTGTTAGGGCCCCTTATGAATTTCAGGTTGATGCTACAGTTTTCATGGATGATGGCAGCTGGGATGTTACCCCATTTCATTGCGTGTTTTTAGGACTCATGGGGTTTCCCACCCTTGCTAATTAGTTTTATTATGTTCATTGTGTTAGGCACCTTGTTCTGTGACCTGGGCTTCCGCGGCTCTTTTGCTGGCTCAGCGTCTGCACCATTCCCGTCTTCTTCCTCTTCAACACCATTTGACTCTTCTTCCCCATTTTGCCCTTCTTCATCACCTCCGCCGGTCTCTTCTCCGAGATCAGCATAATCATCCTGGGATGAGTACTCGGTGCATGACGCATTACGAGGATCCTCCTGATGGGAAGGCACCCGCTCATCATTAGACCGTGTCCACTCCAAAGATGTGGCCATGGTCTCTCCTACCATCTTTTAACTAAAAATTAAATGATTGTATAAGTAATTGACCATTTAATTGATTAAACAAACAATAAAATTCATAAAAAACTCGGCATGACCTTTGCTAAAAATGGGACATATTGAGTGCCAGAAATTTGACGAAACAGAATTGAATCAACATTTCGTCAAAACGTTGGCTCTCATTTGTATTCCCTGAGAACGAATGCAATAAAGCGTGAGCAAATTCATCGCGCGCGATCAACCAAATGCGCCATCTCAATCACCATCACCATCACGAGCACGAGCAATGAATTAGTATCAATTCTATTATGTAAAAGGAGGAGCTCACCGAGATGGTTTTGTAGCGGCCGGTGTGTGGCGGAGCTCGTGGTGGGGGTAGGGTGGCGCCGTCTGAGGGCCGCGGCGTGTCGGTGGAGGGGTGCGTCGCCGGTGGAGTGATGTCTACTACACAACTTATTCTTGTAGACTCGTGTTGGGCCTCCAAGCGCAGAGTTTTGTAGGACAACAGCAATTTTCCCTCAAGTGGATGACCTAAGGTTTATCAATCCATGGGAGGCTTAGGTTGAAGATGGTATCTCTCAAACAACCCTGCAACCAAATACAAGAAATCTCTTGTGTCCCCAACACACCCAATACAATGGTAAATTGTATAGGTGCACTAGTTCGGCGAAGAGATGGTGATAAAAGTGTAGTATGGATAGTAGATATAGGTTTTTGTAATCTGAAAATATAAAAACAGCAAGGTAGCAGAAAGTAAACGGGCATAAAAACGGTATTGCAATGCTTAGAAACAAGGCCTAGGGTTCATACTTTCACTAGTGCGATCTCCCAAAATTGTTGACATAGTTGAATCATATGTAAATCCCTCACGTGCGACAAAGAGTTCACTCCAAATTCACAAATAGCGGAGAACAAACGAAGAAATTGTTGTAGGGTACGAAACCACCTCAAAGTTATCCTTCCCGATCAAGCTTATGAGCCATCCCCATTAATTGTCACGAACAGCCCTAGAGTTCGTACTAGAATAACACCTTAAGATACACATCAACCAAAACCCTAATGTCACCTAGGCACTCCAATGTCTCCACGAGTACCCACGGGTTTGATTATACGATATGCATCACACAATCTCAGATTCATCTATTCAAACCAACACAAAGAACTTCAAAGAGTGCCCCAAAGTTTCTACCGAAAAGTCAAGACGAAAACGTGTGCCAACCCTTATGCATAAATCCCCAAGGTCATGGAACCCGCAAGTTGATCACCAAAACATACATCAAGTGACTCAGGTGAATATCCCATTGTCACCATAGATATCCATATGCAAGACATACATCAAGTGTTCTCAAATCCATAAAGACTCAATCCGATAAGAAAACTTCAAAGGGAAAACTCAATTCATCACAAGAAGATAGAGAGGGGAGAACTCCATATGATTCATCTATATCAACAAAGCTCGCGATACATCAAGATCGTGCCATCTCAAGAACACGAGAGAGAGAAATCAAACACATAGCTACTGGTACAAACCCTCAGCCCCGAGGGTGAACTACTCCCTCCTCGTCATGGAGACCGCCGAGATGATGAAGATGGCCTCCGGTGATGCCTTCCCCCCACCGGCAGGGTGCCGGAAAAGGGCTGTAGATGGGATCTCTCTGGTACAGAGGCTTGTGGCGGCGTAAAAACCCATCTAGGTTAACTTTCGGGGTTTCTGAATATATATGATTTTTTGGCGTTGGAATCACGCGAAGAAGGGCCACAGGGGGCCCATGAGGCACCAGGGCGTGCCTGGGGGGGGGTGGCGCGCCCTGGTGGCTTGTGGAGCCCCTGTGGGTCTTCTGGCCTCCTCCCGAAGCTTCTAGTATTTATCTTGGCCAATAAAAAATCTCCAAAAAGTTTCGTGGCATTTGGACTTCGTTTGGTATTGATTTTCTGTAAAACAAAAACGGGGCAAAAAACAACAACTGGCACTGGGCACTAGGTCAATATGTTAGTCCATGAAAATCATATAAAAGCCATATAAAAGTGCACCAAAACCATACAAAACTATAATAAACATGGCATGAATACTTCATAAATTATAGATACGTTGGAGACGTATCATGGAGGAGCCGCCGCTCGCGCCGCTGGAGGCCGGGGCACATCGGTGGAGAGGCCGCAGCGCCGGTGGAGAGGCCATGGCGTCTGTGGAGGGGTGCGGCGCCGGTGGAGAGGCCGCAGTGCCGGTGGAGACCGGGGCACGTCGGTGGTTGAGTTCCGTGGCCTGCCGGTGGAGAGCGGCTGGGGAAGGGGCGGTGGAGCGTGGGTGGGGTCGCCGGCGGTGTAGCGTGGGCGGGGGCGGTGGTGGTGGAGAGGGGGGATTTCATGCGCGGTTTTGTTTGAGTGAGGAGAGGTGTGGATAGAGCTCTGTTTCAGCGCCGCCGCTCACAAAAATTTCGCTAAGTTCCCACTCCGGTGGATTGAAAAACATTATCTGTGGTGGGTGAGGTATGCCGCCCGCCACACATGTTGCATAGCAGTGGCGGGTGATTTCGAGGGCCCGCCAGAGATAACTCAAATCAGTGGCGGGTGTTCTTTAGCGCTGGCCACTGGTGTTTTGTTTTTGATTTTTTGTTATTTTTGAAGGTTTATCATTTTACGTTTATATTTATGGTCTAACTTATTTATGACATTGAATATACACTGTTTCAGGTATCATGTTTAAGTTTTGGATGTTTTTGAGCTAATTAACTATAGTTAATGCATTAAATGAATTTTTAGCTACTTAATGTGGGTAATTGTATATGATTTTAAACAAGGTGTAAATGTAGTCTGAAAATGATGAAACTTGGTGTGGTGTCATTTTATGACCACTAGATGCTACAATAAAACAGTTAGAGGGTTATGAACTAATTGTGTTGTACTTCGCTTAGAAACTGACTAGTGTCTAAGTAAGTCTTAGAGTTTCGAAGGGAAAGTTTGAGTTTAGAAGGTGAACTCTTATTTTGCTGCTTCAGTTGGCCTTGAAACTTTTTGTATGTTTATTTCACACGGTTATAAGTTTCATGTAATCATTTCAGACCTTTTTAAGCTATTTTGCGATAATTAATATGCATTCACTGAGTTCTGGTACACGATGATCGATCTCTTAATATTTCATCATTAATTTAGTCTAAGATACAAAATAAGCTTCATGCATACTTTTCATCTTTAATTTAGTCTAAAATACAAAATAAGCTTCATGCATACATGTCACTCATGGACGGTCTTCAGAACGGTTTTCTTGCTCCTCTTCCTGGTATGTACTATTGTCTTCTTGTGGCCCCGTCTTAACCATGGTGCAATGCAGTCATCGAGCAATGTTGATCTTCTTCTTCTGTGGACATATTTCATGTTCATATCTTCTTCCATCGGGTCATTGAATTGGTCAAAGTGCTCCTCGTCAGCAACTTCGTCCAGTCCAACGATACTCCTCTTCCCTCTCCGATAGACCACACGGCTGGGCCTAATCGGGTCGGTTATGTAGAAGCATTGGGACACAGTGCTCGCCATTACCCATGGCTCATTTAGGTAGCCGATTGCTTGCACGTTCACTGACTCATTTGGTGATGGTATAAACATGATAGTGAACTAGTCATCTTCAAGTTGTATTTGTTTCGCCCATCTGACACGGAACATAGGGAATGTCCCCACATCCGCATAATTAAGTTCCCAAATCTCTTTGATCCTGCTGTAGTGCATGTTCTTTACTTTACCGGTGAAGGCCTGTTGCGTCACCCCTGAGTTCTTGTACACACCTTTCAGCTTGTCTCTATCCTCCATATAGAATGTGTATCCGTTGATATCATATGCTTGGTATGTCGTGACATTCATCGAGGAACCCGCCGCCAAGGAAAACAACGTCGTTGCTTTGTCATCATCTCCCATCAATGGATTAGCTTGCATGTATGCCTTGAACCAAGACGCAAAATCTCTGTTGTGATCTTTCGTCAGTTGATCGTCGGACTTGTTTATCCCGCGTAGCCTGTACTATCTTTTCAAGTCTGCCATGTGCTTCCTCGCATATGGGGTGACCACCTTAATGTGTTGTAACGCCACTGTGTGCGTTCTGGTGAAGTCGGGCTCTCGGTTGGGAAGGTCCACTCTCACATGCAAATCCTTTCTCCTTTTCTTGTGACCTACGCCTTCCAGCCTGCCAATGTGCTTATTCTGGGGCATGCCTATAGGTTTCTCGACTTTCAGGTAGTCTGTGCAAAACGAGATTACCTCCACGGTTATAAATCCCTGAACGATGCTTCCATTCGAATGGGACCTGTTATGAACGTATTGCTTGAGTATCCCATTTAACCTTTTATACGGGAATATGTTGTGGAGGAACACCGGGCCATGTCTACAATGTCCCCGACAACGTGGACCAGTTGATGTACTATGATGTCAAAGAATGAGGGCCGGTAGTACATCTCAAGCTCACATAGTATGACAATGATCTCTTCCTGTAGTCTGTTGCAACGCTCCTGACTGATCGATTTATGAGAGATGACATCAAAAAAGTTACACAGGTCAAGAATTGTCTTCCTGACATGCGGTTCCATTATCCCTCTAATTGCAACTAGAAGTATCTGTTGGGGAACGTTGCATGGGAAACAAAAATTTTCCTACGCACACATAAGATCTATCCATGGTGATGAGCATCTACGAGAGGGAGAGTGAATCTACATACCCTTGTAGATCGCTAAGCGGAAGCGTTAATAAACGCGGTTGATGTAGTCGAACGTCTTCGCGATCCAAATCGCCGAGCGTCCCGCGATCCAATCACGATCCTTCCGATCTAGTGCCGAACGGACGGCACCTCCGCGTTCAACACACGTACGGCTTGATGACGCCTTCACCTCCTCGATCCAGCGAGCGATGGTGAAGTAGTGGTTGAGTTCCAGCAGCACGACGGCGTGGTGATGGTGGTGAGGAACAATCTCTGCAGGGCTTCGCCAAGCACTACGGAGATTATGACGGAGGAACTAGAGGGCTAGGGTTGCCGGCACACGGCTTGGGAAATCCTGATGTGTCCCGTGTGCTAGCCCTGCCCCTCTATTTATATGTTGAGCCTTGGGGTCTAAACTTGGAGTAAAAGCCTCCTCCGGGTCGGTTTTGCCCGCACAAGGTCGGTTTGGCCCGCAGGGAAAGAGTCCAACTCGGATCCCTACCGAACCGTGCACAGCCGCGCACAAGCGGTAGTACCGCTTCACACAAGCGGTAGTACCGCGTGGGCGGTAGTACCGCTTCACACAAGCGGTAGTACCGCTCCGGCGGTAGTACCCCTTCACACAAGCGGTAGTACCGCTTACGCGGCAGCAAAACTACTTTTGCACTTTCCAATACCTTGTGGGCTTTATCCCTTTGGCTCATATAAAGTGTTGCTGCACCCGAACACTTCGGTAAACATCCGGAACCCCTTCCGGTGAACTTCGGAACCCTTCCAGAGATCAAAACACTATTATCACATATATCAATCTTTACCTCCGGACTATTCCGGAGATCCTCGTCATGTCCGGGATCTTATCCGGGACTCCGAACAACTTTCGGTCACCAACATAATAACTCAATTATACTAATCGTCACCAAACGTTAAGTGTGTAGACCCTGCGGGTTCGAGAACTATGTAGACATGACCGAGACACCTCTACGGCCAATAACCAATAGCGGGACCTGGATGCCCATATTGGCTCCTACATATTCTACGAAGATCTTTATCGGTCGAACCTCTATGTCAAGGATTCAGTTAATCCCGTATGCTGTTCCCTTTGTTCTTCGGTATGTTACTTGCCCGAGATTCGATCGTCGGTATCACTATACCTAGTTCAATCTCGTTACCGGCAAGTCTCTTTACTCGTTCCGTAATACAAGATCTCGTGGCTAACACTTTTAGTCACATTGCTTGCAAGGCTCATTGTGATGTTGTATTACCGAGTGGGCCCTGAGATACCTCTCCGTCATACGGAGTAACAAATCCCAGTCTTGATCCATGCCAACCCAACAGACACCCTCGGAGATACCTGTAGAGCACCTTTATAGTCACCCAGTTACGTTGCGACGTTTGATACACACAAGGTATTCCTCCGGTGTTAGTGAGTTGCATGATCTCATGGTCAAAGGAACAGATACTTGACATGCAGAAAACAATAGCAATAAACTGACACGATCAAATGCTACGTTTACAGTTTGGGTCTTGTCCATCACATCATTCTCCTAATGATGTGATCCCGTTATCAAATGACATCTCATGTCAATGGCTAGGAAACCTTAACCATCTTTGATCAACGAGCTAGTCAACTAGAGGCTTACTAGGGACACAGTGTTGTCTATGTACCCACACATGTATTTGAGTTTCCAATCAATACAATTATAGCATGGATAATAAACGATTATCATGAACAAGGAAATATAATAATAACCAATTTATTATTGCCTCTAGGGCATATTTCCAACAGTCTCCCACTTGCACTAGAGTCAATAATCTAGTTCACATCACTATGTGATTTACATTGTAATGAATCGAACACCCATGCAGTTCTGGTGTTGTTCATGTTTAGCCCTTGGAAGAGGTTTAGTCATCGGATCTGCAACATTTAGATCCGTGTGTACTTTGCAAATATTTATGTCGTCCTCCTTGATGTAATCGCGGATGGAATTGAAACGTCGCTTTATGTGTCTGGTCCTCTTGTGAAATCTTGGTTCCTTGGCTAGAGCAATGGCACCAGTGTTATCACAAAACAGAGTCATTGGGTCAAGTGCACTAGGCACTACTCCAAGATCTGTCATGAACTCCTTCATCCAGACACCTTCCTTCGCCGCCTCCGAGGCAGCGATGTACTCCGCTTCGCATGTAGAATCAGCTACCACGCTTTGCTTGGAACTGCACCAGCTAACCGCACCCCCATTAAGAATAAATACGTATCCGGTTTGCGACTTAGAGTCATCCGGATCAGTGTCAAAGCTTGCATCGACGTAACCCTTTACGACGAGCTCTTGATCACCTCCATAAACGAGAAACATGTCCTTAGTCCTTTTCAGGTACTTCAGGATATTCTTGACCGCCGTCCAGTGTTCCATTCCTGGATCACTTTGAAACCTTCCGACCATACTTATGGCAAGGCTGACATCGGGTCTTGTGCACAGCATTGCATACATGATAGAGCCTATGGCCGAAGCATAGGGGATGACACTCATCTTTTCTCTATCTTCTGCAGTCACTGGGCATTGAGTCTTACTCAACTTCACACCTTGCAAAACAGGCAAGAACCCCTTCTTGGACTGATCCATTTTGAACTTCTTCAAAATCTTATCAAGGTATGTGCTTTGTGAAAGTCCTATTAAGCGTCTTGATCTATCTCTATAGATCTTGATGCCTAATATGAAAGCAGCTTCTCCTAGGTCCTTCATTGAAAAACTCTTGTTCAAATATTCCTTTACGCTTTCCAGCATTTCTATATTGTTTCCAATCAGCAATATGTCATCCACATATAATATTAGAAACGCTATAGAGCTCCCACTCACTTTCTTGTAAATACAAGCTTCTCCGTAAACTTGTATAAACTCGAACGCTTTGATCACCTCATCAAAACGAAGATTCCAACTCCGAGATGCTTGCACCAGTCCATAAATGGATCGCTGGAGTTTGCAAACTTTGTCAGCATTCTCTGGATCGACAAAACCTTCTGGTTGCATCATATACAACTCTTCCTTAAGGAAACCGTTAAGGAACGCTGTTTTGACATCCATCTGCCAAATTTCATAATCGAAAAAGGCAGCTATTGCTAACATGATTCTGACGGACTTAAGCATCGCTACGGGTGAGAAGGTCTCATCGTAGTCAACTCCTTGAACTTGTGAAAAACCCTTTGCCACAAGTCGAGCTTTATAGACGGTGACATTACCGTCCGCGTCCGTCTTCCTCTTAAAGATCCATTTGTTCTGAATGGCCTTACGCCCTTCAGGTAATACTTCCAAAGTCCATACTTTGTTTTCATACATGGATCCCATCTCGGATTTCATGGCCTCTAACCACTTCTCGGAATCCGGGCCCATCATCGCTTCTCCATAGCTCGTAGGTTCATCGTTGTCTAACAACATGACCTCTAAGACAGGGTTGCCGTACCACTCGGGAGCAGTACGCGTCCTTGTCGACCTACGAGGTTCGATAGCAACTTGATCCAAAGCTTCATGATCATCATCATTAACTTCCTCTTCAGCTAATGTAGGCTCCACAGAAACAACTTTCTGCGCTGCGCTACTCTCAGGTTGAAGTAAAGGTTCAACAACCTCATCAAGTTCTATCTTCCTCCCACTCAATTCTTTCGAGAGAAACTCTTTCTCAAGAAATGTTCCGTTTTTAGCGACAAACACTTTGCCTTCGGATCTGAGGTAGAAGGTATAACCAACTGTCTCTTTTGGGTATCCTATGAAGACGCATTTCTCCGCTTTGGGTTCCAGCTTTTCAGGCTGAAGCTTTTTGACATAAGCATCACATCCCCAAACTTTAAGAAACGACAGCTTTGGCTTCTTGTCAAACCAAAGTTCATATGGCGTCGTCTCAACGGATTTCGATGGTGCCCTATTTAAAGTGAATGCAGCTGTCTCTAATGCATAACCCCAAAACGATAGTGGCAAATCGGCAAGAGACATCATAGATCGCACCATATCCAATAAGGTTCGATTACGACGTTCGGACACACCATTACGCTGTGGTGTTCCAGGCGGTGTTAATTGTGAAACAATTCCACACTGTCTTAAGTGACTGCCAAACTCATAACTCAGATATTCTCCTCCTCGATCAGATCGTAGGAATTTAATCTTCTTGTTACGATGATTCTCAACTTCACTCTGAAATTGTTTGAACTTTTCAAATGTTTCAGACTTGTGTTTCATTAAGTAAATATACCCATATCTACTTAAGTCATCAGTGAAGGTGAGAAAGTAACGATAACCACCGCGCGCCTCAATACTCATCGGACCGCACACATCAGTATGTATGATTTCCAATAAGTCACTTGCCCGTTCCATTGTTCCAGAGAACGGCGTTTTAGTCATCTTGCCCATGAGGCATGGCTCACATGTGTCAAGTGATTCAAAATCAAGTGACTCCAAAAGTCCATCAGCATGGAGCTTCCTCATGCGTTTTACGCCAATATGACCTAAACGGCAGTGCCACAAGAAAGTGGTATTATCATTATCAATTCTACATCTTTTGGCATCAATGTTATGAACATGTGTATCATTACTATCGAGATTCAATAAGAATAAACCCCTCACATCGGGTGCATGACCATAAAAGATATTACTCATATAAATAGAACAACCATTATTCTCTGATTTAAATGAGTAACCGTCTCGCAATAAACAAGATCCAGATATAATGTTCATGCTTAACGCAGGCACCAAATAACACTTATTTAGGTTCATCACTAATCCCGACGGTAATCGAAGAGCGAGCGTGCCGACGGCGATCACATCAACCTTGGAACCATTTCCCACGCGCATCGTCACTTCGTCCTTTGCCAGCCTCCGTCTATTCCGCAGTTCCTGTTTTGAGTTGCAAATATGAGCAACCGCACCGGTATCAAATACCCAGGCACTACAACGAGAGTTGGTAAGGTACACATCAATAACATGTATATCATATATACCTTGTTTGTTGTTGGCCGCCTTCTTGTCAGCCAAATACTTGGGGCAATTCCGCTTCCAGTGTCCAGTTCCCTTGCAATGAAAACACACAGTTTCTGGTTTGGGTCCAGCCTTGTGTTTCTTCACGAGAGGAGCAACTGCTTTGCCACTCTGCTTGGAGTTACCCTTCTTACCCTTGCCATTTTTCTTGAAACTAGTGGTTTTATTGACCATCAACACTTGATGCTCCTTCTGAATTTCAGACTCAGCGGCTTTCAGCATCGCAAACAGCTCGGCGACTGACTTGTTCATCCCGTGCATGTTATAGTTCAACACGAAGCTCTTGTAGCTAGGTGGCAATGATTGAAGAACTCTGTCAGTGATAGCCTCTGGCGGAAGGGGCATCCCTAACTCAGCCAGACGGGTGGAGTACCCAGACATTCTGAGCACGTGATCACTGATAGACCCGTTCTCCTCCATCTTGCAAGCATAGAACTTATCGGAGATCTCATATCTCTCGATCCGGGCATTCTTCTGAAAGATAAACTTCAACTCCTGGAACATCTCATATGCTCCATGACGTTCAAAACGTCTTTGAAGTCCCGGTTCTAAGCCATACAACATTGCACATTGAACTATTGAGTAATCATCAGAACGAGCCTGCCAGGCGTTCACAACGTTTAGAGACTCAACTGGAGCGGGTGGATCACCAAGCGGTGCATCAAGGACATAAGCCTTCTGGGAAGTCGTAAGGATAATCCTTAGATTACGGGCCCAGTCCACAAAGTTACTTCCATCATCTTTCAACTTAGCTTTCTCTAGGAACGCATTAAAATTCAGGGGTGCTACTGCGCGAGCCATGATCTACAACATAAATAATGCAAAGACAACTTAGACTATTGTTCTTAGATAATGAGTTTAGTTAATCATATTACTTAAAAACTCCCACTCAAATTGACATCCCTCCGATCATTCGAGTGTAACATGATCCAAATCCACCAACTCAAGTCCGATCATCACGTGAGTTGAGGTGGTTTCAATGGTGAACATCTTCATGTTGATCATATCTACTATATGACTCATGTTCGACCTTTCGGTCTCTTGTGTTCCGAGGCCATGTCTGTACATGCTAGGCTCGTCAAGTTTAACCCGAGTGTTCCGCACGTGTAACATGGCTTACACCCGTTGTATGCGAACGTAGAGTCTATCACACCCGATCATCACGGCGTGTCTCGAAACGACGAACTTTCGCAACGGTGCACACTTGGGGAGAACACAATTTATCTTGAAATTTAAGTGAGGGATCACCTTATAATGCTACCGTCGTCCTAAGCAAAATAAGATGCATAAAAGGATTAACATCACATGAAAATCATAAGTGACATGATATGGCCATGAACTTGTGCTTTTGATCTCCATCTCCAAAGCACCGGCATGATCTCCATCGTCACCGGCATAACACCATGATCTCCATCATCTTGATCTCCATCAACGTGTCGCCATAAGGTTGTCGCGCCGACTGTTGCTTCCACGACTATTGCTAACGTTTAGCGATAAAGTAAAGCATTACATAGCGCTTAATGATTGACACGCAGGTCATACAATAATTAAAGACAACTCTATGGCTCCTGCCAGTTGCCGTACTCATCGACATGCAAGTCGTGATATTCTATACAACACATGATCATCTCATACATCACATATATCTCATCATGTAATTGGCCATATCACATCACAACATACCCTGCAAAAACAAGTTAGACGTCCTCTAATTGTTGTTGCAAATTTTACGTGGCTGCTACGGGTTTGCAAGAACCGTTCTTACCTACGCAAAACCACAACGTGGTGTAGTGATTGCTTTTTGATCTTCTAAAAGAACCCTCTTCATTGAACCGATTCAACTAAAGTGAGAGAGACAGACACCCGCCAGTCACCTTTATGCAACAAGTGCACGCAGCGGTAAAACCAGTCTCGCGTAAGCGTACGCGTAATGTCGGTCCGGGCCGCTTCATCTCACAATGCCGCTGAATCAAGTATCAACTAGTAACGGCAAGCAATATGTATACACCCACGCCCACAACTCGTTTGTGTTCTACTCGAGATCTCATCTACGCATAGACCTAGCTCATGATGCCACTGTTGGGGAACGTTGCATGGGAAACAAAAATTTTCCTACGCACACATAAGATCTATCCATGGTGATGAGCATCTACGAGAGGGAGAGTGAATCTACATACCCTTGTAGATCGCTAAGCGGAAGCGTTAATAAACGCGGTTGATGTAGTCGAACGTCTTCGCGATCCAAATCGCCGAGCGTCCCGCGATCCAATCACGATCCTTCCGATCTAGTGCCGAACGGACGGCACCTCCGCGTTCAACACACGTACGGCTTGATGACGCCTTCACCTCCTCGATCCAGCGAGCGATGGTGAAGTAGTGGTTGAGTTCCAGCAGCACGACGGCGTGGTGATGGTGGTGAGGAACAATCTCTGCAGGGCTTCGCCAAGCACTACGGAGATTATGACGGAGGAACTAGAGGGCTAGGGTTGCCGGCACACGGCTTGGGAAATCCTGATGTGTCCCGTGTGCTAGCCCTGCCCCTCTATTTATATGTTGAGCCTTGGGGTCTAAACTTGGAGTAAAAGCCTCCTCCGGGTCGGTTTTGCCCGCACAAGGTCGGTTTGGCCCGCAGGGAAAGAGTCCAACTCGGATCCCTGCCGAACCGTGCACAGCCGCGCACAAGCGGTAGTACCGCTTCACACAAGCGGTAGTACCGCTTGGGCGGTAGTACCGCTTCACACAAGCGGTAGTACCGCTCCGGCGGTAGTACCGCTTCACCAAGCGGTAGTACCGCTTACGCGGCAGCAAAACTACTTTTGCACTTTCCAATACCTTGTGGGCTTTATCCCTTTGGCTCATATAAAGTGTTGCTGCACCCGAACACTTCGGTAAACATCCGGAACCCCTTCCGGTGAACTTCGGAACCCTTCCAGAGATCAAAACACTATTATCACATATATCAATCTTTACCTCCGGACTATTCCGGAGATCCTCGTCATGTCCGGGATCTTATCCGGGACTCCGAACAACTTTCGGTCACCAACATAATAACTCAATTATACTAATCGTCACCAAACGTTAAGTGTGTAGACCCTGCGGGTTCGAGAACTATGTAGACATGACCGAGACACCTCTACGGCCAATAACCAATAGCGGGACCTGGATGCCCATATTGGCTCCTACATATTCTACGAAGATCTTTATCGGTCGAACCTCTATGTCAAGGATTCAGTTAATCCCGTATGCTGTTCCCTTTGTTCTTCGGTATGTTACTTGCCCGAGATTCGATCGTCGGTATCACTATACCTAGTTCAATCTCGTTACCGGCAAGTCTCTTTACTCGTTCCGTAATACAAGATCTCGTGGCTAACACTTTTAGTCACATTGCTTGCAAGGCTCATTGTGATGTTGTATTACCGAGTGGGCCCTGAGATACCTCTCCGTCATACGGAGTAACAAATCCCAGTCTTGATCCATGCCAACCCAACAGACACCCTCGGAGATACCTGTAGAGCACCTTTATAGTCACCCAGTTACGTTGCGACGTTTGATACACACAAGGTATTCCTCCGGTGTTAGTGAGTTGCATGATCTCATGGTCAAAGGAACAGATACTTGACATGCAGAAAACAATAGCAATAAACTGACACGATCAAATGCTACGTTTACAGTTTGGGTCTTGTCCATCACATCATTCTCCTAATGATGTGATCCCGTTATCAAATGACATCTCATGTCAATGGCTAGGAAACCTTAACCATCTTTGATCAACGAGCTAGTCAACTAGAGGCTTACTAGGGACACAGTGTTGTCTATGTACCCACACATGTATTTGAGTTTCCAATCAATACAATTATAGCATGGATAATAAACGATTATCATGAACAAGGAAATATAATAATAACCAATTTATTATTGCCTCTAGGGCATATTTCCAACAGTATCCGTGTGATCATCACGTGACAGTCATGCGACTTCATCCCGGATAAAGTTTTCTTGTCACGTGACAAATATCTATCTGTGTGATAATCACGTGATAGTCATGCGACTTCATCCCGGATAAAGTTTTCTTGTTACATGACAAATATCTATGTATGTTCGATGAGTGCCTGGAACAAACTCCGACATTGACAAGGCAGGTGAATATTTTATCAAGCTCCCCTGGAGACAGACTGTAGCAAGCCGGGGGGGGGCGGGGGGTGACACCTTTTTCTGAACCTTCCCAACGACGCTATCTTCCACGTCAGCCCACAAACCCTTCCTAATTTTGAGGGCGTCTAAGTTTTTTCTTGAGCTCCCCGTATCTTTTGTCTTGCCTGGTATGTTCAGAAGGGTACCAAGCAAACTCTCACAAACATTCTTCGCGATATGCATGACATCGATACGGTGGAGCGTGGAGAGAAACTTCCAGTATTCCAAGTCCAAGAATGGACTACACGTTTTCCATACTTTTAAGAGTGGCTCGACTCTCTTCCACTTCTTTCGAGGCTTAGGACACTCTTCCCAGTTGTCCAACATCTCTTTTTATTTTTTCTCCACTCCTCTTACATGATTATCTCGTTTTTCTTTTGTGTTGTCGAACAATTCTTCTTTTTGTCTCCATTCATCATTTTTTTCAGCCATCTTCGATGCCCCATGTACACAGTTTTATGAGACGCTTTCAGATAGAGATAATGGGTTTCCTCCATACACCTAACACATGCACAGTTACCATGCCAAACCTAGCCCAAATTATACCCGTATGCGGGACAGTCTTGCACGGTCGTGAGTAGCGCACCTCTCATATTGAAATATTCGCCTTTTGAAGTGTCCCATGTCTGCACCCCTTCCTTTGACCATAATATGTCTAGCTCCTCCTTGAATAGCTGCAGATATACGTTCAGATCACTCCCCGGTTGGGTCGGCCCTTGAATTAGCATGACCATGTGTAGATACTTCCGCTTCATGCAGACCCACGGGGGGAGGTTGTAGATGCATACAACCACGGGCCAGGTGCTGTGCATGCTGCTTTGGTTGACAAAGGGATTCAGACCGTCCACACTATAGCCTAGCCTAACATTCCTGTCAACTCCTTTGAAATGGGGGAATTGGTCGTCGAGTGCTTGCCACTGGTGACCATCTGCAACGTGTCTCAGCACTCCATCATCTTTGTTCATCCTTTTGCCGTGCCAATGTATAAGATTTGCCTGCTTCTTGTTTGCGTACAAACGCTTCAAGCAGGGAATGATTGGAAAGTACCATACAACATTTTGAGGAGTACCGTTAGCCGGTCTGCTCTCACCATCGTCGTTTGCTCGACTGTTATTTCCCCACTTGAATCGGGGTGTTTTGCATGTTGGACACCTTGTTAGCTTAGCGTGCTCGTTCCGATAAATGATGCCGTCATATTTGCACGCGTGGAATTTTATCAGATCCATATCAAGAGGGCATAATACCTTCTTCACCTCATAGATACTTTTAGGCAGCACATTCCCATCAGGAAGAACATCATGTAGAAACTTCAAGTTCAAATCGAGGGATGTGTCCATGCTATTGGTTTTTGCCTTGATGTCCAAAAGATCCATCGTGACACTTAGGCGGGTGTGTTCCGGCTTGCAACCCACGTACAATGGAGTTGTCGAGTCTTTCTCAAGATTCGCTAGTTTGGCAGCCTCTCTATGAGCCCCTATCTCGGTGGTTGTCTC
The DNA here is from genome assembly GCA_039707655.1 of Elymus sibiricus. Classification (NCBI taxonomy): domain Eukaryota; kingdom Viridiplantae; phylum Streptophyta; class Magnoliopsida; order Poales; family Poaceae; genus Elymus; species Elymus sibiricus. The sequence continues at coordinate 515,551,989 of CM077672.1, read as the reverse complement.
TTTCACAATCAACTCTTGCATATAAGGGTCGTGCACCATTCCGGCCAACTTGCCCCCGATGCTTGTCGTGTTCACTTCGGCCTCCTCATGTTCGTCGGACACTTCACCCGAGTCATCCTCTTCATCACCATCGGACTTTTCATCATGTCCGGCTTCTTGGTCCACCATCCATTCTTCTTCTGCGTCATGTCCTGCTTCTTCATCTGACATCCCATCATCCTCCTCACTATGACTTGTCCATCTTGTATAACTAGGCATGAAACCATTCGACAACAAGTGCCTATGCAACGTGTCAGAGTCGTCTGTGTACAGAATATCATTCTCGCAAACAACACGCGGACAACATATTTTCTCGGCACCCCTTTGTTTCATATCTTCCACCGCAACCTCTAAGAACTCCATCAAACATTGAACAAAATTATTGGACGCCCGTGGTACGGAGTTATACATCCAACTTCGATCCATCCTTCGATCGCCACCTACAACATATATACATAACAGAATCGATTAGTATGTTCTAAAAAGATTCAAAATTGAAAATTTTTGCATGCCCTTTGCTAAAAATGGGACATATTGAGTGCCACAAACACGATGAAACGAAAATGAATCAACATTTCGTCGAGATTTGGCACTCATTTGTTCCCTGGAAAAGAAGGCAACAAAGCGCGTGATCAACCAAATGTTGCCTCGGCTACATGTCCGTCGCGACACCACACAACCAAATATGTATGCTCATACAATATCTACTCTAATTAATGTGTATCTTTGAAAAAGCATTCTCACCGAAATGTATATCTCCGATGTCATACGGTGCATGCGATCGGAGGGCCTAGCTAGCAAATTATCAATTATGAAGGGGGTTGGTGGTGGTTGGGGGTGTTGAATTTGGTGGGCCTAGCTAGTTTGGAAGATAGAGTGTGGTGGGTGACTTATTTAATTAATTAAGGGGTTAATTAAGGTGGAGGAGAGAGGGGGGAGTGGCTCTAACAATGGAAAAATGGGTCCCATATAAGGTGGTGGAGGTGAGAGTGTGGTTAAGATGGAAAAATGGTGGGAGAGGAGTAGGAGGGAGAAGGAGAGGATCTTGGAGAGGAAGAAGATTGGGGATGAGGGAAGCTACTGTACCAGCCCTCCCCACCTATTGCGATCTCAGCAATGGCGGGTGCGGTAAGGAACCCGCGACTGCTAACTGCTGTCAACTTTGCCCCGCGCGGGAAAACTTCTTGTGGCGGGCGGAAAAAATACCCGCCACTGCTGTGCCAAATACATGTGGCAGGCGGCGAAAACGTGCCCGCCACTGAAGCATTTTGTCCACTGCTAAAATGGTAGGAATTTACCAGCAATTCCTGTGGCGGGCGGGTTTTTTACCCGCCACTGTTGTCTGGCGGAAATACCTGTGGCAGGTACCAAACACTGCCCACCACTAATGTGACCCCACCTATAATCCTTTTCCCAGTAGTGTCACTTCAGTTTCATTGCTACTAATAAATTCTCTCGAGTAATTACTTGTTTCAGGTGTGGTTGAATTGACACCTCAACTTCCAATGTCTTATCAATATTCTTTCGCTCACACCGTGTCTAATATAAATTAGGGTTATAATACTTCCCAATGAAGACTGTTGCGATCCCTTGCACTTGGGGATATCACCCACACATACAAATGCAAGATGAACGAGTTGATTACCCTCCGTCCCCAGCAATGGTGCATGACTCGTCCTCCTCCTGCCTCGGCGTCCTCGACACCACCACCATTCTCCCTCCCGTTCACCTTTCTCGACCTGCAATGGATCTATTCCCCATCTGTCGAGCACATCTTCTTCTATCGACTCATCTCCCCTGACACCAGTACCGACCTCATCTCCAACCTCAATGCTCACTGCATCTTCTTCCCGCTCGCTAGCCACCTCTGTGTCACCACAGTCACCGGCATGTTGAACGTAGTTGCCACTGCATTGGGCTCCTCTTGTAGACCGTTGCTCGATTCAGCCACCACTGCCGACTTCCGGTACTCACCATACATCTTCTCCTCGTCGGAGCCACCGTGTTCCCCGGTCGCTGTCACCGAAAGAACCTCTCCATCTTGACCACAACCAGCATGACTGCAGTCCCACAGAACACCGCTCGCTCCAACTGTTACCGCATGACTCGCTCGCCACCGCGCGCACACACACACACACAACACAGACACGCCGGATGGCAGCGGCCCAAAACAATCATGCCAGCCAAGACCCCACAGACGAAATGAAAATGGTAAAACCAAAACATTGCAGCAGAGAGGCGGAAAGACGAATAAACATGAAAGCCGAAGCATGGAAAACAAAGCAAATAACATGCAAACAAAAAACATAGCACAAGTACAACCACATTCACCGTTGTTTTTGTCTCTAGATGCAATGGCCGGCGGCCTTGCCACCCGTGACCAAAAACAGCAGCGAACGAACGGCGCGGGGGGGGGGGGGGGGGGGGTGATGTGGAACAGAGTGACGAACCGACTGCGACACACCCTGGACCCCTATAAATGGCACGTGAGGGCAGCAGCACCCGGCAGGCTACCACGTGATGCATACACATCAACACACTGCCCTACATGTGGGCACGCAGGTGATTTTCCACCAACCAGCGCAAAGTGGTCGCGCTCGCGTTGGCACCATCGAGAAATTGTCATCCGCCGTGGCCGCCACACATTGCACCGGTGGCGGTGATGGCACATGGCGTCCCCCGCAGCCACCACCATGCCACTGCCGTCGGCAGCATGAAGAGACCCCACCCCCCCGTGCATCGAGGGCCTACATAGTAGCACCAGGGCATGGGGCCGCCTCACGGCCCACCCGCGGAGTCTCGTGTATGGCCTGTAGCCAACGGCGATGCGATCATCTACCATTACATGTTGAGTTGTACATGTATTATATGTGTGTAACGTGTGTGTTGTAACTTACCGAGTCCAACTCCTGGAATATAGGATCTCCATAGCGCGTGCGTGAGTCCTGGAGTCTGTTACTCCATATATGTAAACCGCTGTACAATCTAATCAATGCCAGATTTACTCTTTAACTTTACAATGGTTCAACGAAATTCGCTCCTACACTGGCTTTTCTGAACTGGTTGAGAGTACGGTGGTTGTCCTCCCACGCGATCTCCAATGGGCGGTGCACCTCGTATCGGATTTGTGAGCGCCGGTGCTGTTGGTCTACCGCCGTGGCAAACTCCTCCGGTGAGTGGGGTCCCGACGCCTCTTCCTCTTCGATGAGCGAGGACGGTGCCTGGATTCTAGGGCATCTCGAGAAGGTGAGGTAATTGGTGAGGGATCTCAATTTTTTTTCCCTGTCACGTTGCGTTGGTGGGTGGGTTGCAGGGTGGAGCGCGTGAGGCACACCGTCACGACATGCAGATTGAGGAGAAGAGGGAGAGGGATCGCCATGGCACTGGTGAGGGATTGGCCATTAATTCCAAGCCGAGACGCTCTGCTACATCTACTTCCCACATCCCCTCGATTTTCAACGCTGACTCTTCCTCTCCCCCCAACCCACGAACTCCACCACACCCAGGGTTCCATGGTGGACTAGAGGTTGAGGATCGAGAGGCGGATGGTGGAGATCACCAGCGGCGATGACCTGAAGATGGCTCGCTTGTAGGAGATTGTCTCCTGGTTTGCAGAAGAGAAGGACATGAGGGCGGCGGCGGGCGCGGTTTTCAGGAGGCTCACCGAAGCGGAAGATCTCCGCCTCTCCCCTTCGGTGATGCCCGTGGGATCGCTTAGGGCTCGGCTATGGGCAATGGTGACATTGGAGTCAAACAATCCAAAGCAGGCGCTCAAGTGGAATGCGTTCCGCTCGCGCCGCCGTGCACCTCCCGGGCCATCGGAGGCGGTGGTGGGTGCTGTGATGGCGCTCCCCGCGCTTGTGAGGCGGTGGTGGAGGCAAACGGGGGAACTGCGGCGGTGTCGATCGTCATCGAGGAAGAGCAGGTGGAGGTTGCGGCTAAGCCTGAATGGAAGAAGAAGGCCAAGGAGATCCTCTACACTCCTCGGAGGTCGCCGCAGTTCCCCCGTCATTCGCCGCGTCTCCGCAGCCTCACTCGCTCCGCTGCGGCAGAGTAGGATCCTCTCTGGCTGGCAACCGCTTTTGGTTGCTGGCCGGAGAGGATTCTGATGAGGAGGCTGGGGCCTCATCGGAGATCAGAGGTAAATTTGGTTCCCCTTCTAAGTATTTGCACTCTCCTTTGCAATATGGTACCGAGGGAGTTGCTGGTAGAAAAGGGAAATTGAGAAATAGAAGTAAAATTCTGAAAGAGTTTTTGCCACACATATCACTGGATTCAGTTGAATGTTGTGAAGATGAAAAGCTGACAGATTATGATAAATCAAATCATATGAAGAAGTGTGTGAAAGATAATGTGATAAGTTGGGAAATTATGAAAGATATAATGAACGAGGCCAATTTTTCGGTGATCCCTGAATTTTGTTCAGAGGATTCGCTTGATTTTGGGGAAATTGCTGTGGAGAGCTGTAGTGTTAAAATTAAAAGGGAAAATTCTGATAAGATCCCTCAAATTGGAAACTCTGTAGATGATTTCTTCTTGGGTGATATTGCAACCTTATCTAGGTTGGATAGGGTGAATATATTAGATGTTGAGGGGCCAAGAGTAAGAGTTGCAGAGGCGTATTCTGTGAATAAGCTTTCTAAGGCCTTTGGACATATTAATAGCCTCCCATTTCCTTGCTCAGGGTGGGAGGACCACTCTTTCGGGGAGCTAGCTTTCCCTGGGCGCCGCCGTGTCGGGAGAGAGACACCATGGAAGGGAATTTTGGTCGATTTTGTGGGGCTGGTATGTTCAACAGTGGGGGTAGAGATAACTTCCAGTATCGGAGGAAGTAAGATGTGGGGGATAGATTCAAAAACTCATATCAAAGAGAGGACAAGAGAGATTATGATTTCAGATCTAGAGATCCTCATAGAGGGCAGATCGCACGGGATGCTAGGGGCTCCAATTCTCAGGATGGTGAAGGTGATGGTGGTTCCTTGATCCAGGAGCAGACTAAGAAGGTGAGTGGAGGAACTTGTCAAGAAGAGGGGATTGGGGGATCTGGGGTGTCCAGTGTCACCAACCCAGCCCATGATCTATTTCAACAGCAGCAGTGGTTTGGGGCTCAGCTTGCTCAGAGCAGTCAGCAGAATTGTGGCCTTGGGTTGCCCAGTTCGTCCTCTAATCTGCTGTAACGTGTTGGTAAGGGGTTTGAGATGGATAAAGGTAAGAACCCTGGTCCTCCTGTGTGTGGAAACATGTCTGGCAGGCAAAATAGATTTGGAAATGATGGTGGAGTGACGTCTTCAAATGCTGGAAATGCCAATAAATTCAATAACAAATCGACTCAGGATGGTGGTAAAGGTGGAAGCAACTTTAGGCCTACTTGCAACAAGTGTAAAGATACTAGGCATTTGACTAAAGATTGTAAGCTTGGCAACTGCATATATGTGGGAAAAACTATCATATTATAGAGGAGTGTGCATGTGTAACACCCTGCTTTTCGCTCCTCGATTTTTCCCTTCGCGGGATTTGGCTCCCGTCTTTTTCTTCGATGTTATGGGATTTTCTCTTGCCTTTGGGTATATGAAGATGGTCACTTAGCCTTGCCTCTCATATCCAACCAGATATTCTCTCTAGTCCAACCCTGTCACCCAAAATTTATTCCCAGGATTTTGCCTCTGAAACCCTATCTCTCGAGTTACCGGAAGGGAAACCCTAATTCCTTCCGTTACAAAGGAACCCCAATTTCCTTTGATATTTTGCCTCCCAAACTTTTCCCATAGACTCTCCCATATATATAAACCCTGGATATGCAAAAATATTGCCAAGTCATTTGCAATATTTTTCATTTAAAATTAATTCCTTTTTCTGCTGTTTAAAGGAATTAAATCCAGAAAAATATCTATCCATCTCCAAAGTTCATGAAAACTTGTGTAGATATTCTTTGTGATCATATTGAGCTCTCATAAAAATATTGGCCATAATTAAATAAGGGAAATTGCATTTTCCTATTTAAAGCCAATATTGCATTTTGGGCACTTTCCAAAGGAACTACCATTTTGGTAGCCAGGAAAAATCCCAAATAATTTGTGGAGCTTCTACTATCCATATATTCGACATTTGCATCAAGAACTCAAGTTCCATAGTTCAATTTTTGAGTACATCATCCAGTTCTATTTTCTGGACTTATTTTAAGGTTGTGAAGCAACTATATTTTATATTGCTCCATGATTCTTGAAATGAATCCAGGACCTCAAATTCCCTATATGATGTGAGCATGCAAAAATTCACATCATTCTATCTAGCCAATTTCTCCCAAAAATTCCATCTAGTTTCTGTCCAGCAGGAAGCTCTGTGAAGGAAATACTTTCATAGGGCATCCAAATGAGCTGAAATTTTGCCAGCACCTCCATACTTCCAAATCATCACCCTACACAAAAATTCAGCTCATTTCACCATGCCAGATGAGCACAACATCAAAATCCAGTTTCTGGACCAAATGTTGCATTGTGAAGGAAGTATATGCAAAACTGGTCCAAATGGCTTCAAATTTTGCAAGCACCTACTCCTTCCTACTGCATTTCAGTGTGGCAATAGCTCAGCTCCATTTACCAAGTAATTTCACCTCAGCAATGTCCCCAAGATTCTGTCCAGAAGGTGTTCTGGATCCTTCTGACCAATCTAGATCTCTCTCAATCTCTCCAGTGACAAATCTTATCCAAATAAGCAGCGAGGGACCTATTTGGCAAGGTGCGACAAGCAGACACGCGCCAGGGCGTGCCATGGCCGTGGTGACCATGCCACGGACACGGCCAAATGGGCGCTCTATGCGCTGGCAACGCCTGACCGCGTCGGGCAGGCCATCTCAGGCTGCCCTGGCTTGTCCCCGCGTGTCGACTGCCTTCCCCACCGTCCACGCGCCCTCTCCAGCCCCTTCTCCTGTCCAGAGTCTTCCTCGCCGCACCGGGACAAGCGCCGCCGTACGCCACTGTTTGTCCTCTGTCACCGTCGTATCCGGCGGAGCCAAGGCCTCCCGAAGCCCAGCTGGCCTCCACTGCTCGCCCGTGCCGCTCCCCGACGCCGCGCGCCAGCCAGAGCTGTCGCCTCCGAGCTCCAGGGCCGCGGCCAGCTCTTTCCGCGGCATCCTTATCGGCTCCTCGCCATCCGGCTATAAATAGCCGCTCCCGGGCCTCTCGGAGCACTCACACAGCCTCTCCTCTCCCTCTAGTTCACATCCACACTCTCGCCCAGCCGAACCCCTCGCCGGAGCGCCGCAATTTGGCCATGGCCGCCGCCCACGGCCACCCCTGCAGCCCCGCATCCAGCCCTCCCCGGCGTCCATGGAGCTGCCCACGGGACGCGCCACTCGCCGCATACCACTCCCGCCACCTTGCCCAGCCGTTTCCCCCACCCAAGCTCCCCCACCGACCGGGGCTTGCCGCCTACTGTTGCCGCACGCCGCGGCAACCCCAGCCTTCCCCATGACCCAAGCCGCTCACCCCTCAGTGCGGTGCCCTCCGGCGGTCCCAGCCATGCAGTCGGCCGACCCAGACACTCGCCGGAGCGCCGGAATGCTGCCGGAAGCCGCGCCCCTGTTCGGCATCGGGGAGAGGCAGGGAGGAGGAGGAAGAAGAGCAGGGAGGAGAGAGAAGGAAGCGTGGGGCCCAGCCGTCAGCGACCGGGAGCCACCACGTCGGATTAAGTGAAAGTGTATTCCTCGGAATACGTTTTCCGCAAATGAAAACGGCTCCGGTCGCGGCTTCGAGCCGGAATACGCTTTCCCGCGGCAGAAGCGTATTTTCTAGAAAAGGCGTTTTCAGCCCAGTCCCGTCGGCCGAACCGGTTAATTAGTGGATGTTCACCCGTTAAGGCCCCAAAACGAACAGTTTCTGTTTGTTTGTCTGCTTAACGAACGAATGACCATTTCTCCGCGACCGTAACTACGATTGAGGTAAATCCAACGCCCACGTTTTCAGTTCGTCGAGCCCGTTCCGATGGTATCATTTTCATAATGTTCTCACACTATGAAAATGACCATTTCGCCCTTGCCCTTCAATCAGCCCCCTTCGAGAGGGGAACTTTTCCGGCAAATCTTTCCGCGAGCTGATCGCACTTCTCCCGGAGTATTCCTTCACCCCCAGGCAAGCCGACCATCTGATATATGCCCTAAAGCATTACTCTGTGTTATTCTTGCGTGCTTAAATTAATATGCTTATGCTTGTGTGCATAGTGGTAAGCTGTATGTGACTCTGATGAACCCTTGCTTGCTTTTCTTTGGTGATGGCACCACGCCTGTGCTCTGAGCTGCTTCCGGCCGTTCGGGGTGGATGCCGACTTTATGTTTCTCTTTTCAACAGCTGGCCCGTGTTCTGAGCTGCTTTTCGGCCGTCTCGGGCAGCTGTTGAATTTCTTTCTGTAGCGGTGACCCTATGCTCTGAGCTGTTCTTCGGCCGTCTTAGGGAACCGCTGCATTCTTTTTATCAACACCGTCTCATGCTCTGAGCTGCTTTTCAGCCGCCTTGAGTCAGGGTTGAGTTATTCCAGTAACGTCCCAAATCTGAGTTCTAAAGACCGTTCTGGTGGCTACTGGTTTATATGCCGGTTTTATGCAAGGGTTCAGATGGTCAGCTAGAACTTGTAAAGTGGTAACTTGCCATTTAAACATTGTTTCACTAGTGACTCATATGTGACATAATGTGGAGATAGGTTGTTATGTTTTCATCATGTACTATTGCGGTTAGTGCAATGTTAAAGAATGTGACTTAATTATAACAACCTCCTCCACCGGCTAGATCGAGTCATAGTGCCACTGAACCGAGCTCATCAGTGCAGCCACACTTGTCTTTATGGGAAGGCCCTAACTTGGTGTATTGTCTTGCCTCTTGTCGGTACCTCCAAAGAGGGAAGGTTATGCGCGCGTGCTACCCTGAGCCGGTAGGCGGCAATAATCTGGTGAGCCCGGTTTGGTTATTGAGCTTAGGTCCCCGTTTGGGACAGTTTAGTTTGGCCACGACGGTGGCAGGTGTCAGGAGTGACACAGGGGCCACCCAGGACATGACCCGGGAAGGGTATGATTGTCGGTGGGACCGTAAGAGTGCCAGACAATAGACAAGTTCTGTTGGAGCAGCACCGGTCCACCCGAATGGGAGCATGAGGCCGAGAGCTCCATAGTGTAGGTAAAGTGCGCAACCTCTATAGAGTGTAAATCTATTCGAATAGCCGCGTCCTCGGTCATGGGACACAGTTCGTACTAGGTCACACTATTTGGTCTGTGTCGAGTCTGGAGGAATGAATCATATGATGTTGCTAATAATGAACCAGATAAAGGTAAGCTTTGTCAGACTTGCAGCAAAGATGCATGGACATCGGATGATGTCAGGAACTTGAGAGGTTGGCCATGGATGGCTATGATGGAGACGGTCGTATGACCGAAGAATCTGAATTGGATTTGGATCGGATTATGAGAACATTTGGATATGAACTCCTTACTCGATATGCTTTATCCTCGTCATGTTGTTTTTACTTCAGTAGTAACATAGCTAGATAATCCTGCTATGACATGATAATTAATAATGCTAGATGGTTAAACCATAATAATTAATATTGCTATAAGAATTGATACATGCTTGAATGCCATGGATTGCTTTGCTTGGTGTATATGTTGGTTTGGTTTGCTTGCGAGTACATTCAAAAGTACTCAGCGGCCTTCAATGTGGCCAGGTTCACCTAAGGATCCAACATCCACTAGCGAGGAGCCGGAGTGTTCGCGGGCTAGAAGAGTAACCCAGTCAGATCCTTGTGGATTGGAGCCACACCAAGACCATGCTGCCTTAGATAGAGCTTTTCCGCTGCCATCACCTTTGTAAAATATCATGTAAGACTTATATATCCTTTAATAGAAATGCCCGTGTTCATGATACTTGTTGTAAACGCGCATGCCAGAGTGATTTCCTGGGCTAGCGTGTGCGCCGACCGTCTTGCTACAGTGGTATTCAGACGGGGCGCCACAGCATGGCTCAAGCAGATGAAGCATGTTCCCAAATTTGTTGGATATGCGACAAGAGGCTTGGGGGTGCTGTTAGTGAAGAATTCAAAAGATGTGTTGAACATTGAGCCGCCAAATCCAATGGCAGTTATCAAAATCAAATCTGGTGAGATCAATGAGACTCAGTTCTTGGAAGGGTTCAATTATATGTTCAACTGGAATTGGCAATGGAGGTGTAAGAAGCATGGCAAGGATGGATATTTGATGAGATTCCCTAGCAAAAGCAGGTTGGTGGAGCTAGCTAACTTTGGTGACTTCAATTTGCTGGGGACTGGGGCTGTAATTAATGTTAAGAACTGGACTTTTGACAGTCAAGCTGTTGGCAAGCTACATACTGTGTTGGTTAAATTTGGAAAAGTAGCAGAATGCTTTATACCTTTTTTTGGGATGTGTGAGGTTGCTGCTATTGTGGGCTCTGTTTTAGAAATTGATATGGAAACTATAAATCTAGAGAAGGTCAGAGCAAAAGTAGGATTGAGCGATTTTGATAAAATCTCTGCTTTCACTCAAGTCACTAACAAGGATTTGATGATATTTAGAGTCTCTGCTGAACTGGAATCAGTTGTAGAGCATGGGTGGTACACTGATTTCAAAAGACAAAATATAGATGAAGGAGAACAGGAAGGTCTCTGGGGTGATATGAGAAAGAAACATAAAGGAAATATGTCTGGGAGTGGCAATAACAAGGAAGTGATCTCTCTGGGGAGCCTGAGTTTGAGTCAGTTTGAGGAGATAAAAAAAAAGAAGTGAGGAACTGTTGAAAGCACAAAATGATCATATTTCTAATCTTGCAGGCAGGAAAAAAGTGGAGGCTGATATGGTGGCTGTAATGAACAAAATTCAAATGCTGGAGGAAGAGAAAGCTAGACAAATGGCTCTAAAATTAGTTGAAGAAAAAAGAATCATGGAACTTGAGGGAGAAAGGAAAAACTTGGTGGATATGGTCAACAAGCAGCAGGAGTTAATCACTCAATGTATGATGAAGATTGAACAATAGGAAGCTAGAGAGCAAGAGATTGAGGATTTAGCTGAGGAAGACTTACATGCTAACAATAGTCAGAATATCAATGATGAGAATGGAGCTTATGTGGAACCTGTGGATTACAATGCTAGTCAAGATTCGGTGGAGTCATTGAATACTAAACTGGGAATTAAACATGGTGCTGATCCTAACAAGGAGTCTGATAAGGATGGTGGGGGGCCTACTAGAAGATGTGACAGATTGGTTGATAAGCGAGATGCTAAAATGGAATACCTGGCCATAGAAAGGGCTGCTGAGAAAAATAACTATGGTAATCCTTCTGACCTTGTTCCTTCTGACCCATCTTTATTTAATATGGCTAGTGTGGTAGGGATTGATCTTGGGTGTTCCATTGCCATGAATCTAGACCTGATTGCCAACATGGAGTAGGCTAGAAAGGATTTTTATCATCAACACATTGTTAATAAAAATACAGAAAATGAACCTTGCTCCCCAAATCCCATTGATATTGGTGATGCAGAGATTGGTGAACTGTGCTCTGAGGATGATCACTCTGATGCTGAAACTGAGATGGATTATTATGATCATTTGAAAAATATTTTTTCAAGTGGTAGAAGAAAGGGGTGTGGCTCACCAGTTATCAACTGTGTGAAGCACACTATCTCTGTTGGGGGCCTTAAAAACGTAAGAAGGAAAAAAGATAACTAAATGATAGGAATATTTTGGAATGTTAGAGGTATTGGACAAGATATTAAGAAAAGATTTGTTAGAGAGATGATTATGGATAAGAAATTAAATTTTGTGGGACTTCAGAAAACTATTAAACCTGAGTTCTCAAAAAATGTACTTCATAATCTTTGTGGGGGGAAGAAACTTCGTCTGGAATCGGTCCTAGCCTAGAGGGAGATCTGGGGGGATTCTAGTGGGAGTTAATACTGATGTGTTTGATGTTGAACATGTGGAAAAAGGTGTCTATTTTGTTAGGCTACTTTTGTTTGACAAGATAGCCAAATTCCATTGGAATCTTGTGACAGTTTATGGTGATGCTCAAAATGATGGTAAAGCTACTTATCAAGCTGAACTATCTAGAATGTATCAAGACAATCCTTTGCCATGTGTGGTTGGTGGGAATTTTAACATAATTAGGAACAGTTCTGAAAAAACAAGCCCTCTGGTACTGATCATTGGAGCTTTGTGTTTAATGCTATTATTGAACATGCTGGGCTCATAGAATTACCTCTGAATGGAAGAAATTTTACTTGGGTTAATAACCTTGCTGATCCAACTTATGAGAAGTTAGATAGGGTTTTGATTTGTCCTGATTGGGAAGAGAAATATCCTTTGGCTATGGTCCAAGCTCTTGAAAGGGAGGTTTCTGATCATACTCCCCTTATTTTGGACATTGGGACACATAGTATATCAGTACCCATTTTCAGATTTGAGAACTCTTGGATGCCAAGAGAAGGATTTAGAGAATTTGTGACTGAAATTTGGAATACCCCTTTTGAAGGATCTAATATTGATAGGTGGCAGAAGAAGATGGGGGTGTTAAGACAAAAGATTAGAGGATGCAATTTAAATGCCAATGCTTTATATAGAAAAAATAAAAAGGATATACTAGGCAAACTTGACATTTTAGATAAAAATGCAGAGATTCATGGTCCTACTGCTCATGATAGAAATGAGCAGAAAGAGCTTAGAAGTCAGTTAAATAACTTGCTTAAGCAAGAGGAAATAAAATGGCTCCAAAGATATAAGGATAAAGAGATCAGAAAAGGGGATTGTAATACTAGATATTATCATGCTAAAGCAAATGGGAGGAGGAGGAAGAATAGGATTATCACAACAGGAGTCAGTTACTTTGCCGTCTGCCATAGCAGACGACAAAGGTCCAGGCCACGGACGGCAAACATCTTTGTCGTCTACTAGCTGACGGCCCCACTTTCAGCACTGAAAGTCACGGTAAACAGCTTCTTTGCCGTCTGTAGAACTTCAATGGACGTCAAAGACGTTTACCGTCCTCCTTCCTGGCTAAGCTGATGACAAAGGTTCTAGACGGCAAAGTATAGCTATTAGCCCCGTTAGGTGGCTAACGGCAGACTTTGCCGTCTACCTGCGGATGGCAAACAAACACTTGCCTTTGCGTCTGCCCAGTGACGTCAGCAAGCCTGTGGCTGCCCGTCACTCCTGCTTTGTCTTTGCCGTCTGCCAGCTGACGGCAGAATGACCAAATGGGTCAAACATGGTGCTCCCAGGTAGCACAGGTTGCTGCCACGTGGCACCTTTGCCGTCCGCCTATGGACGGCAAAGGTCTTTGCCGTCCGCTGGCGGACGACAAAGTGGCTGTACTGCCTCTTTTTTGTCTGTTTTCTATTATTTCCCTGCATTTTCACAACACATATATGATATATATATAGTTTCAAGCTGAAGCATAGGCCATGTATTCCAACAATCCAACATCATCGTGAAATATTGAACAAGAGAACACATAGGCTATTAAAAGAACCAATACATACATAGTTTCACACTGTTCATCCATATATAGATACATAGTTTCACATTGTTCATCAATACAAATCAAAACAAAAACTAAACACTAGCAGTCCATCAATGCCAGCTTCCAAGAAGTGAATCAAATTAGCAAAATGGGAATAAGAAAGTTAGAAGAAGAAGAAGAAGAAGAAGAAAAAGAAGAAGACTAGAAGAAGAAGAAGAAGAAGAAGAAGAAAGAGAAGAGAAATAAGAAGAAAGAAAGAAGAAGAAAGAAGAAGAATAAGAATAAGAAGGAGTAGAAGATGGAGAAAAAGAAAGAAGAGATAAAGGAAGAAAGAGATATCCTTTTCCTTCTCATTCTTCTTCTTTTATTCTTTCTTTTTCTTCTCTTTCTTCTTCTATTCTTTCTTTTTCTCCTCTTCCTTGTTTTTCTTCTTCTTATTCCTTATTTGTGTCATTTTAGAGCTAACTTAGGTAATTATGCCATTTTAGAGCTAGCTAAGCTTATTATGTCATTTTGGAGGAAAATAAGGTAAGTATAGGTCATTATTGAGCTAACTTAGGTAATTATGCCATTTTTGAGCTAACTAAGCTTATTATGTCAATTTGGAGGAAAATAAGGTAAGTATAGGTCATTTTTGTGCTAACTTAGGTAATTATGCCATTTTTGAGCTAACTTAGGTAAGTATAGGTCATTATTGAGCTAACTTAGCTTATTATGTCATATTGGAGGAAAATAAGCTAAGTATATGACATTTATGAGCTAACCAAGGTTATTATGCCATTTTTGACCTAACTAAGCTAATTATGTCATAAATGAACTAAATAAGCTAATTATGTCATTTTGGAGGATAATTAGCTAAGTATGTCTTTTTTGGGGAAAATAAGCTAAGTATGTGGCATATTAGGGCTAACTAGCATGTACGAAGCTAAGTATGCATTTGTTAAGAAAAACACTAGAGAAAACTTACCGTCGTCGTCATCACGGAGGTCAAGCACCGGGGTTGCTCTGGCAGTCACCTGGAGAAGGTTGCCCTGGAGAAGGGGTGTGTGATGCGGCTCGGGAGTTATGCTGCACCATAAAAAAATTGAATACCTGACATGAATAATAATATGTATATAAACTAATAATAGTCTGGAGTAGTGACCAAATTAATACAAGTTCATCACATTAAAACCAAAGAAGAGTAGTGACCAAATGTTATTACTGCAAAAATATATACATAAAGTTCATACATACTTCTCATAAAACAACATACAACTATCTAAAACATTTAAATGCAACAACAAATGCGATCAAAATCACAACTAAGGTAATAATTGATCCAACGGCATAACGATACCAAGCCTCTTTATTAATGGTATATTTTCTAATCTTTCTAATCTTCAAGCGCATTGCATCCATCTTGATCTTGTGATCATCGACGACATCGGCAACATACAACTCCAATTTCATCTTATCTTCTTCAATTCTTTTCAATTTTTCTTTCAAATAATATTTTTCTTGTTCAACTAAATTTAACTTCTCGACAAGAGGGTCGGTTGCAATTTCCGGTTCACATACCTCCTAGATAAGAATAGCTATGTCAACTTGATGGGCATAATTGTCATAAACACGAAATGAAACAAATAGTTATAAAAGATAATATACCACATCCGAATCATAAACCGGACAAGGGCCGACGGGGACGGATATCAAAACCATGGCACTATATATAACAAACAATCATACAAGTAAGAAAATTATACAAGTAACTATCTAAATCATACAAATAAGATTTTTTTTTACAAAAAGGATAAGAACAAGAGGCTCACCAAGGTGGTGCCGGCGACGGGAAACATCTTTGCCGTCTGCTGGCTGACGGCCCCACTTTCAATACTGAAAGTCACGGTAAACAGTTTCTTTGCCGTCTGTAGAACTTCAACGGACGGCAAAGACGTTTACCGTCCTCCTTCCTGGCTAAGCTGACGACAAATGTTCTGGACGACAAAGTATAGCTGTTAGCCCCGTTAGGTGGCTAACGGCAGACTTTGCCGTCTGCCTGCGGATGGCAAACAAACACTTGCCTTTGCCGTCTGCCCAGTGACGTCAGCAGGCCTGTGGCTGCCCGTCACTCCTGCTTTGTCTTTGCCATCTGCCAGCTGACGGCAGAATGACCAAATGGGTCAGACATGGTGCTCCCAGGTTGCACAGGTTGCTGCCACGTGGCAACTTTGCCGTCCGCCTACGGACAGCAAAGGTCTTTGCCGTCCGCTGGCGGACGGCAAAGTGGCTGTACTGCCTCTTTTTTGTCTGTTTTCTGTTATTTCCCTGCATTTTCACAACACATATATGATATATATAGTTTCAAGCTGAAGCATAGGCCATGTATTCCAACAATCCAACATCATCATGAAATATTGAACAAGAGAACACTTAGGCTATTAAAAGAACCAATACATACATAGTTTCACACTGTTCATCCATTTATAGATACATAGTTTCACATTGTTCATCAATACAAATCAAAACAAAAACTAAACACTAGCAGTCCATCAATGCCAGCTTCCATGAAGTGAATCAAATCAGCAAAATGGGAATAAGAAAGTTAGAAGAAGAAGAAGAAGAAGAAGAAGAAGAAGAAGAAGAAAAAGAAGAAGACTAGAAGAAGAAGAAGAAGAAGAAGAAGAAGAAGAAGAAGAAGAAGAAAGAGAAGAGAAATAAGAAGAAAGAAAGAAGAAGAAAGAAGAAGAAGAAGAATAAGAAGGAGTAGAAGATGGAGAAAAAGAAAGAAGAGATAAAGGAAGAAAGAGATATCCTTTTCCTTCTCATTCTTCTTCTTTTATTCTTTCTTTTTCTACTCTTTCTTCTTCTATTCTTTCTTTTTCTCCTCTTCCTTGTTTTTCTTCTTCTTATTCCTTATTTGTGTCATTTTAGAGCTAACTTAGGTAATTATGCCATTTTAGAGCTAACTAAGCTTATTATGTCATTTTGGAGGAAAATAAGGTAAGTATAGGTCATTATTGAGCTAACTTAGGTAATGATGCCATTTTTGAGCTAACTAAGCTTATTATGTCAATTTGGAGGAAAATAAGGTAAGTATAGGTCATTTTTCTGCTAACTTAGGTAATTATGCCATTTTTGAGCTAACTTAGGTAAGTATAGGTCATTATTGAGCTAACTTAGCTTATTATATCATATTGGAGGAAAATAAGCTAAGTATATGACATTTATGAGCTAACCAAGGTTATTATGCCATTTTTGACCTAACTAAGCTAATTATGTCAGAAATGAACTAAATAAGCTAATTATGTCATTTTGGAGGATAATTAGCTAAGTATGTCTTTTTTGGGGGAAATAAGCTAAGTATGTGGCATATTAGGGCTAACTAGCATGTACGAAGCTAAGTATGCATTTGTTAAGAAAAACACTAGAGAAAACTTACCGTCGTCGTCATCACGGAGGTCAAGCACCGGGGTTGCTCTGGCAGTCACCTGGAGAAGGTTGCCCTGGAGAAGGGGTGTGTGATGCGGCTCGGGAGTTATGCTGCACCATACAAAAATTGAATACCTGACATGAATAATAATATGTATATAAACTAATAATAGTCTGGAGTAGTGACCAAATTAATACAAGTTCATCACATTAAAACCAAAGTAGAGTAGTGACCTAATGTTATTACTGCAAAAATATATACATAAAGTTCATACATACTTCTCATAAAACAACATACAACTATCTAAAGCATTTAAATGCAACAACAAATGTGATCAAAATCGCAACTAAGGTAATAACTGATCCAACGGCATAATGATACCAAGCCTCTTTATTAATGGCATATTTTCTAATCTTTCTAATCTTCAAGCGCATTGCATCCATCTTGATCTTGTGATCATCGACGACATCGGCAACATACAACTCCAATTTCATCTTATCTTCTTCAATTTTTCTTTCAAATAATCGTTTTCTTTTTCAACTAAATTTAATTTCTCGACAAGAGGGTCGGTTGCAATTTCCGGTTCACATACCTCCTAGATAAAAATAGCTATGTCAACTTGATGGGCATAATTGTCATAAACACGAAATGAAACAAATAGTTATAAAAGATAATATACCACATCCGAATCATAAACCGGACAAGGGCCGACGGGGACGGATATCAAAACCATGGCACTATATATAACAAACAATCATACAAGTAAGAAAATTATTCAAGTAACTATCTAAATCATACAAATAAGATTTTTTTTTACAAAAAGGATAAGAACAAGAGGCTCACCAAGGTGGTGCCGGCGACGGGAAACATCTTTGCCGTCTGCTGGCTGACGGCCCCACTTTCAGCACTGAAAGTCACGGTAAACAGCTTCTTTGCCGTCTGTAGAACTTCAACGGACGGCAAAGACGTTTACTGTCCTCCTTCCTGGCTAAGCTGACGGGCAAAGGTTCTGGACGGCAAAGTATAGCTGATTTTTTCAGAGCTAGATTAGTTTGGCAAGCTGGTAAATTGGAAAACCTGTTGTATGCCAAAACAACATGGAGGTTTGGGAATTCTAAATTTAGAGTTGCTTAATAAGGCGCTTCTTGCCAAATGGTTCTAGAAATTAGAGAATGAAACTGGGCTTTGGCAAGAGATCTAATTAAACAAATATGTTAAGGGAAAATGTATCTATGGGATTAAACCCAAAGTAGGGGACTCACACTTCTGGTCTAGCTTGCTGAAGGTTAAAAATCTTTTCTATCAACATGTAAAAACAAAGATTGGGGATGGCAAGAACACTAGATTCTGGGAGGATTGGTGGGTTGGGAGCAAACCCCTTAAGGATGCATACCCTGGCCTTTTTTTCACAAGTTTTGATCATAATATCTCGGTTGCTGAGGCTATTGAAAAAGGATGGCATAATTTTTCTTTTAGAAGAACTTTGTTTGGAGAATCCCTTGAACTTTGGAATAGTTTAAAAGAGAGATGTGAAGAAGTTATAATGCATGGGGGTAGGGATAAACCGATGTGGATGTTGACTGCTGACAGGAAATTCTTTGTCAGGTCTCTCTACTTGTTCCTTGTTAAAATTGACTGTGGTTTTCCACAGAAATTTCTTTGCAAAATTAAAATCCCTACTAAAATTAAAGTTTTTGTGTGGCTGATGAATAGGAAAAGCATCCTAACTAGAGATAACCTTCTGAAAAGAGGTTGGAAGGGAAAAAAATATTGTGTGTTCTGTGGGCAAGATAAGAGCATTGATCACTTATTCTTTTCATGCTCTGCTGCTAAACTAATTTGGAGTCTGTTAAGATGTGCCTTTGATTTAACTATAATTCCTTCTGGATTGGATGATTGCTTTGGCAGGTGGATCAAAGCATTTTCGAAGAATGAGAAGAAACTTGTTCTTGTTGGCACTTCGGCTTTCTTTTGGTCCATCTGGAAATGTAGAAATGATGTAATTTTTAATCGGAAGAAATTTTATGATCCGATGGTGCTTGTGAAACTAATGTGTAATTGGATCATTGATTGGTCCATTTTGCAGATAAAGGGCCCAGGGGAAAAAATGCTGATACTGGGAGCAAAACTCATCGAGCGAGTAGCAAATGAAGTTTATCGAGCTTCACAGGGGTGGCGTCCAGGAGTCCCTAGACTTGGTGGCTAAGTTGATGATGGATAGGTGCTTCAGGGCTGCTCTGTTTGCTCTCCGCTGGAGTGGTAGCTTTTGGTCTGGATGTCTTAGTAGCAGCTGTGTCGATGGTTTGATGTTGGCCCATGCTATCCGGGTCTGTAATAGAACTGGATAGTGCTATGTTTAGTTGTTCTTCATCTTGTCTTTTAGTTTCGTTGGTAGACGCTGGATGATGTAAAAGACCAAATGGTTTCATTAAATCGGAGAGGGCGGCCTCTCTTTTGCTCAAAAGAAAACTGTAGCTTGCAGCGCACGGGGACCACCCGCAGGCTCACATCGGCGCCATGCGTCACAAGATGAATGGAGCTTTTTTTTTTTTTTTTCGAGGGTCAGATGAATGGAGCTAGTGGGGCCAGAATTGAGGAGAGAAAGATATATCTACGCAGGGGCGGATCTACATACAGCATTCGCCCCCACTCCATTTTCAGGCCCACTTATACTAGGATCCGTAGTATGCAACATTGGCCCCACGCAGCCCCTGAAGTGTATCCCCTCTGATTTTTCTGGCTATGTAAAGCCAGTGTACGAGAAACAAGAGAACTCAGCCAACTAACATGGGCCTGGTCACACACAAGCTAGGGGAAGAGGCACATACATAGGCACACAGCTACGATCTGGCTCACAAGATACGAATCGTCGGGGGCTCGAACCGACGAGATCTTTGTTCAGAAAAAGAAAACGCATGACTACACGAGACATAAGACAGAGACGCGATCACGCAACTCGCCGCCTCCGCCCTGACCATGCGCGACGCGCCCTCGGGGCAATCACCGTCGCCCTCCGCCGTGCACGCCGGCCGGCTGGCCGGCCAGCCGACTTGCCGTCCTTGGAACTTGGAAGATCGGTGGCTCGCTGCTGCAGTGTTGATACGACATCAAGGTAAGCCCTAGGTTGATCTAGTCTTGCTTCATGTAATAATTTTATATAAAATAAGTTTGAGTATGTTTTTTTTTGCAGGAAATATAAGTTTGAGTATGTGAGAGCGGAATAAAATCTATAAGAATTTTCTGCATTCATGTATGATAATTTATTTAATGTTTTAACTTTTTGACATTGTTGGACAAAATCCCCAAATCCCAATGAGGTCATAGTTGAACGCTTTATGGGATGAAAGATCGTTGTGCGATGAAAGAAAATGTAATATGCTCAAGCTTTTTCTTATTTATTAATGTGTTACATTCTCCCTTTATTTTAACATTTTTTTCTTACAGCCTGTAGAGTAGAAATTTTATTCAAGAACTCTATTTTGCAGTTTAGCAACAACATACTGATATATCCCATGCCATTTCGTCTAAAATGGTTAGTTTAATTTGATTTTTGCAATGAACCGTCATAATTTTGTGTGCTGAAATTATCTTATAAGAAATTATAATATTTTGCATCTAGTCACTATACCTATTCTTGTGTGGTCAGTTTTTGTAAATGATCTATCCAAAAGCTCCTACGCATCTCCCCGAAAAAAAATCTACACATATTTGTCCCTCTCATTTTTCATCCGGGCTCCGCTCCTGTATATACGGTCTTTTATATAGTAGGTATAAGTTGCACACTTTGTTTTTCTGCAACATAGGTTACGAAAATATGCAACTCCATCAATTTCATTGATAGTAAATCACATTGCACTAATGAGTATGATTTTATATTTCAGCCTCTGCTAAGTTAATTGTTTTTTAATAAAATTATTTTTTACTACTTTTATTTTTATTTTTTGTGGAGTATGGCATGTGTTTTATTTTTCGAGAGACTGTGTGTGTGTCTTTATGGAGTAGTCAAGATGGAGACTGATAATTTCATTTATTTTTTCCTTTCTTTTCTTTATATTAATTAGTTCTTTTTTTTACAGTCTAAGAACAAACCTTATCGATATAACAATCCCAGGTAAAAGAAAGTGCATACAGACCAAATAGCGATAGGAAATTTTATAACACGTCCTTGTGACTTGAGAAATAAATTAATTTGTACAGTTTCTCCTCCTTTTTTTAGTTACGGTCCCAAAATAAATTTGATCTTATAGTATAGTAGTTTCTATGTAGATTTTAGGACATTTTTCCTTTTTTTGTACATGCATGCTCTCATGTGACTCAAATCCAAATATACGAAACGAAGGCACTAATCCAAATCAAACTTCTATGACCACTAGAAAGCCCAGTAGATGACAGCCCAGTTTCGCAGGAGTCCTCCTATTCAACGCTTAGTGGGACGAATTGCCCCTATAAAGCCTATATGGGCTGGCACTGGCTCGGCCCCAGACAGCTTAGTATTTTTTATTTTTTTATTTCGAAAGAAATGTTTTTATTTAATATATTTAAAATTTTATTACAAAAGCAGTTTAAAAATTTAAAAATTATGAAAATAAAAATATTCATGTATCTCAATAAAAAAATGTTCGCATGTTCAAACAAAATGTTCATCTCACATTTAAAAAATGCTCATGCTTACAAAAAAATTCATGTGCCAAAAAAGTTTATATATTTATAAAAAGTGTTCATGCACGACTAGAAAAATATGTTTGTATATTGCTAGGAAAAATGTTCGCGTATTTACGCCAAAAAAATAAACATAAATAAATAAGGATAATAAAATAAAAAATCAAACAAAAGGAAAGTTAAAAAATAAAAAAGGGAGAGAAAAATGGTAGGGAAAAATAATAAAAAAAAGAAAAAAAAAAGAAAACAGAAAAAATTGGAACGGGATAGCCCAGTACAGCGCTGGGGCGTGCGTTATAGGCGCAAAACGTTGCATTGAGCGTAGAATTGGAATTTCCCAGAACCAGACTTCAGCACGCAAAAATAATTACACTAAAAAAAGCATGCGAAAACTAATTGCACAGTTAGACCAATCATGCACAGAGTATTACTCCCTCCGTCCCACAATATAAGTCGTTTTTGCAAGTTGTTTTAAAAATTATGGACGGAGGGAGTACATATCTTGGTGTTATGTAATTCACCGATGAAAGAAAGAATTTTGGACGACTTAGGTGAGCATATATGAGTAAGGAAACGCCCCCGCGCCGCTCTCTCTAGGGCGACACGGGCGGCTCCCGAAAACCTAGTCACCGGTCTTGCCCCTCGGCTGTTAGCGAGCTTGCCGCCGCCGGGCGAAGCCCACACAGCGGATGACGGTGATGGGGTCTGCTCTGCTTGCTTCGCGGTGGTTGGAGATGGTCTCGTGCGAGGAGGGGTCGGTCTCAGGGTGTGCGGTGGGGCGTCATGCCTAGGTAGCACGGTACGGCGGCGTGCCTTGCCGCGTGTGGCGGTGGTTGGAGGAGCTTCCCGGTGAGGGCATCGCGGATATGAGCTTTTGGCTCCAGGTCGGCCTTGAAGAGCAGATCCGGGCCGACGGCTCGGCGCGTGCTGCGGCGGCCGTTCTGGTGTAGTGCGGAGGAGGAGGAGGCAAAACATGTGTGAGGCGGCACTGGCAAGCGCATCTAGACGGCGCTGATGGCCACAAAGTGTAGCTAGGAGGGGCGATGTGTGCGGCTTGGTGCCTTGGATCTGGGCGCGTGGTGCGCTCTTTGAGGCTGCCTGTGCGGCATGGCGTCCGGAGGTGGTTGGAGCCACAGTGAAGGTGGTGGAGCCTCGGCGGCCATGGCGCGGTGGTGTGGCAGGTGGGGACGGTGGATGGGACCTCTGTTTCGGCACGTGATGATGTGTCGGGCCTCCATTTCAGCCGTGAGGTTGGAGGGTTGGTGAGGTCTCGCGCTTGAGATTGCCGGACTTGGCGGCCGACGTGGTTCGGTGGGAGTGGCGATGTGAGGCTTCAGGCGAAGGCCTTGTGCTGGCTTGTCAGCACCGATGACGACGACGCTTTAGGGCGGCACCTTCCTCCTTGGAAGTGTTGTCGTGAAACTAACACATCTCATCCACCCCAGGTGCGCTCCGGGTGAAAGACTCAGATCCTTCGGACCGGACGACAACGGTGTCACCAATGTCGTTACCTCCTTGGGGGTGTCGTCTTGGAGCCGTTGATCCAGCGTTGGTTATTTGATGTCTCGGTTGGAGTGCGGTTGGTCGGTATAAGGTCCATGGGTGTGTGTGGTGGTGGCGGAGGAAGTGCTCTGTATCTCCGTGCCAAGCTATCTTTTTTGGTCCACCCTATACCATTGGTTAACCTCCTCTCAGGGATGTTCGTGGTGGCGGTGAGGTCTCGATGATCGATGTCCTTTGATGGTCTTTGAGGTTCTCGTTGCCTTGCATAGTGCTCAGGTTCGCTCATTTAGTGTTGGTGGTCGAAGGGAGGCCAAGAGGAGGTGCAGTAGTCATCTCGGTGGAACAATGCACTTTGGCGATGTCAGCGGCTCTCAGTGTCGCGAGATGGGCTCGGCGGTGGGATGCCCTTCGACGGTGACTACGACTCTCCTAGTTCTGCAAGGTGAAGAATGATTGCTGGGCAAGCGGGTGACTTTTTCTCTCCGTATTCTCGAGGTTCATCTCGAATGATCCAACAAAACTCATTCCTACTCTTCTTGGTCTGGTCTAGTGGTGATGGGTGCTACTGCTATGTACAAGGCTGGGGCTGCTTGACATAGCTCGCTTCCGGTTCTCTCTCTCTCTGTTTCCCGGTTCTATCTTGTGTGTGTCACGTGATACGTCGTGTAGCCGTTGCGTTTGTATCTGGTTACTTGATTTTAATGAAAATGGTTCTGGCCGGCTATTGCCCGCCATAGTTGCCTTAAAAAAAGAAAACGAAATGATTTTGCACAAATAAGACGTACGCACTCGATCACATATATATAGCTAGGGATCCCAAATCCGATGGATTACACATGCATAAACATAAGCTTGACTGAGATCAAATCAAGTTCATCTCCAGATTTGAGAAATTATTCCTAAGAGTTCCACACGATGGAATCGAAAAGGAAAAGTTCTGAACGTCTATGGCATAAGGGGAATAGCAAATTCCTAGTGATTGGTGCAAATTCTAAATGTTCCTAAGAGGAATAACTGAAGCGAGCCTCGAATAAAAGCTGTAAGACAACTCCTCACAGGAGGAAGACTGCAAGAGGACAAGCAGAGTACGCACAGGTTTGGGCTGAGATGCCCCCGCGTCATCGCCGGTATACTCCATGTGCTTCTGCACCTCTTCCCTTGCAAGCTCACCACGATTGGTCGTTTCCTTCACATTAGCAGACGCACTGTGAAAGTCTTGCCGAGACACCCCGCTCTCTTTGAGGAAATCTTCAATTTCAGTCTCTTGGCATTTAGTCTCCTGGAGCTTTTCCTTGGCTTGAGTTAGTGAAGCTTTCATGTCTGCAATCTTCTTCTCTTGCTGTCCTCTAGCAGCTACGAGAGCCTCAAGCTTCAACTTGGCAGTTGCCTCAAGGCCCTCAAGTTCCACTACAGATGCAGGGATGGCCTCCAGAATTGCAGCGGCCTCCTTTAATGCGTCCTCAAGTCAGGCTTTATGAGCAGCCATGCCCTCAACATCAAAAGGAGGTTGTATATTACTGTTGAGAAGTTCTTTCAGGTCTCTGAGTGCTTCCACCATCTTCGCCATCCCTTAACGGATTTGGGTAGAAAATAATTTTTCCCAACGCGCCAAAACTTTGTTCACCCTTTCAGCAAACATAGGTTTGTCGAGTACCGTGGCGCTAGCAAGATCTTGGAGGAGTTGCAGGTTTTGTTTGGCATACAAAAAGAAGTCCCGCTGCGACTCATCGGTGATATCCGAGGCTCTCAGAATGATGCCCGACATCCCGTCATACTTGTCAGGAGCAGGACCAAAAGATTGGATGTTGATGTAAGCCTCGATAGACTTAAGGGCCTCAACACGGAGCTTGATTTCAGAGCTTAATTTTGCCACAATCTCCTTGCTTGTAGCAGCATTCCAAGCATTGATCTCTGCACATGAGCACAATGCAGTTTTATTCCTATTCATGCATAATCAGTATTAGTAAACAAAAAAGGAAAGATAGTGTAAGACACTTATGTTTTGATCTGGATGTACGCCCTCTCTTGGGCTTGCTACCATCTCCCCCATCTTGAGCATCGGAATTTTTCCGTTTGTTTGTACTCACCTTGGGCTCAGTAGGCTTCCTAGCCCGGCTCTTACGCTCGCCATCATGTGCGACTGTGGTTAATGGCACATCCTTGCCAACCATCTCAAGGTCAATACCTGCAGCCTCCGCATCACAATCAACAAGGTCGACAATTGGTACTTCTTGTGCGGCATCTTCAGTACTTAAAACAACCGGCTCCTCTTCCTTGGAGTTCATGCCGGTAGAGCAATCGCCAGCCTCCACAGAGCTGTCGAATGGGGGCAAATCTGAAATCTCAGATGATATGTTGGAAGTAAAAGAAAAGTGTGTGAGCAAAGGGTACAAAACTGAAAAGCTGAAGCATGCAAAGAAAAACTTATTCCTATTTCAGCCATGTTTCTGCCCTTTTCCTCGTCAGTGGGAGATGCTATTCCAACACAGAATTTGTTTGCATCCCTTAGAAAACCAAGATATGCTTTACACCAACTCATATATCCAATCGAGCATGCCGGGACTCGCCCACGAACCTGCGCCACAAATGTGTGCCCGTCGGGTAGCCAGTATGCAAGAAGGTGGCGACATAGCAATTCAGTCGTCTCGCCCATATTTCCTTCAAAGTGATCAGCGCGAAGGAGCCCATCCATATTCCTGGCATAGCTTGGTCACAATTAAACATCCGAGCAAAACGCTGGGGGCAGTACACTTGGTTGTTGTGAATCTGGCAAGGGCGATGAGATATGCCACCCACACTGCTGCTCACCAATAGATCAACTTCAGAAATCCTGAGTTGCCTTTTATTCTTGGGCGCATATCGCTGATACACTATGTGGTTTGGTGCATCTTCAGGGAAGTGAATCATTAACCTCCCAAGAAAATCTAGATGCATCAGACGATGTTGCTGCACATCCATGTCGAGAAAGAGACGGTGTGCATCCTCTAAAGTAATGTCCATCTCTGATGCTTTCCAAATTCAGATATAAAAGGTGGGAACTTTGTAACTGAAGTAATAATGGTCGGTTCAGTTGGCATAGCCCTCCAGTGGCATGCAAACCAACCCATGATAAAATGAGTGGGCAGAGATAGCCGACATTTGCTCTTGATCTCGTACCTCTGCGTACAAATGCTTGAACGACATCCAAGCTTTCATATAAATATGCCATGCTGGCCACGCCAATGGCTCTCCTCACACCACTTGCAATGCTTGCTGATGCCATAAAAAATTCAGGACATATGATAGCCCCCATACCAACCGGAACACAATAAGAGCATAGCCATGCTGCAACAAAGGCTGCACGAAGATGTGTTCTTGAATAGTGGGCATTAAATTGCATCACTTGATCTGAAAAATACAGACAAAGAAGCATCGACTTATTACGGTGTTGAGTCATACGGAAGTTCAAGCGCTCAAACAATGGGTCATCAACATCTGCATAGAAGCTTGATGGCAAAGATATCTTGGGGCTATTCTCCACTTGAGCAGCATCAGAGAGAAAATAATCAATCCATTCGGTAAGAGTGACAAGACCATCCCCACTTTGGTCTATTTCCATCGCACTCTTCCGAATGACGGCATATGCTGAAAAAAGGACAGCCGCCACTTCATCCTTGAAACACGAGTCAGGGACATACTCATCATAGACACGCCCTGAGATTGGGATGCCCATTGAGTCTTGCAGTGTTAAGAGCAAGAAACCCATCTCGCCTTGACTCATCACCAATGTGTGCCCCTCTGAGTTCCAAAACGTGATGAAAGCTTGAATTAGGGGCCACTTCAATGGGACCTAATACAAGGACCCCAAAACCCCGCGGAGAATTCCAGCACATCCCAAAAAACTATTGTCAAGCTTGGAGACAAATAAGGTGTTGAGTTATGTGTTGTACAAGAGCTGGTCTTCCTCTCCTAGATTATAGGATCTAGTGCGTGCGTGGGTGAGGGCCTCCTGTATATGTTCAGCCTTTCTGTTGTGACCAACACAGTGAATACAACTCAATTATCTAACTTGGTACCCAAGCTAGGTCTTCCCCATGGACGACACCCATGGCGCCGCCGGCGCTGCCACTCTCCCTGCTGTCTCCTCCCAAACCTTGCCGGCTGTTCTCTCTACCACCTCTGGCTCCCTAACCCAAATTGTGCCTCCTCTTACTGCTCACCCAACCTCCCATCATATTCTTCACTCCCACTGTCTACAACACCAATATCCACTCCTACATCGACTTCAAACTGGACCATGCCGCGAACAACTACAATCGGGGGTGCACGCTCTTCCGGTTCGTCCTCGCCCACTGCGATGCTCTCGACCACATCGACGAGGAAGCTGGTGCCGACGTCAACAATCCCCAGTGGCACATGGCCGACATCAAGATTTTGCTGTGGATTGCTTCCTCTCAACTAGGAAGATGTTGGGCCCCCAAGTGCAAGGGTTTGTAGCAAGCTGGAATTTCCCTTAAGTGACCTCAAGATTTATCGAACCAACAGGAGCTTAGTAACACAGTCAATGTTCAGCACCTACACACAGATACAAAACTACGTTGGCCCCCAACGAAACTAGCGAGATTGTCAATCTCGCTAGCTTTGCTAGTTACAAGGATTAAAAGCTCTTCATTTTGCAAACCTGCCCAATAGCACATAAAAGAGCATGCTCCTAGGTACAAAATTAGGCATAAAAGAGCATGCCGAATAGCATATGAACTTAGCACGAGATCTAACAAGCCTTCTTACAAAACATGCTCTATTACGTAGCTTTCAAATAGCCCAACAAATCGCAGCCAAACTCACAATTTGCAGGTTTCTACTCCTACGTACAAAATTAGGGATCCACCAAAAGTATTGGGAAAAGAAGCCAGGCATGTCCCTGGTGCCAATGCATCTGCTCACAATGCTCCACACATATTTGGCCGGAGAGCAATGGAAAAATATATGGTGAATAGTCTCAGGATCTGGACAGAAGCGACACAAAGGGTCAGCTGTCCATTTCCTTTTTATCATGTTGTCGTTTGTGGCAATTGTATTGTGCACTAGTGCAGAAAAGCCTAGCTATGGCGTGGCAAAAACGCCGTTGCTGGCGTGGACACCCGACGCCACCAATATGGCGCCACTGTTAAAAAATAGTGGTGGCGTTGGAGCCCACGTCAGCAGTATTATATATACCTATGGCGTTGGATATGTCTGCACGACAGCAGTGTCCTATCTATAGCTGGCGTTTAATATATTTCAATGCCACAAATAAGATGAAACTTTAGAGGGTTGTATTTTCCGCACGCCATTTCCTAGTTTGATAGCCGCGGAAAAACGCTGCCACGGCAGCGCCATGTTTTTTATTATCAATATATATAGAGGGACATTTTGCATGCCACAATCAGGAAACTGGTAACGTTAATTAAAAGACATCGACGACAATTATGTAACGGAGTACTTAATTAAGATAGCTAGACAAGTTTTGAAGTACGTTAAGACAGAACGAGAATGTAGCTGATCGAGGGTACTGTAGAGAACGACAGTAGCATATAGCTAGCTGCCACTCTCCCTATTACAATATCTGATCGTAATAAGGATCATTTACATACTTCTTCACCGGATCTGCAAGAGAGACCGGACCGTCAGCATCGAGACCCTGCTGCTTAATGCGAGTTTGTATCTCCTTTGGGCCGGTAGGTTCGCCGCCGTTGAAAACCCTGGTATGGTCGATGACATCCTTGTTGAGGATGGTTGCAAACTTCACCTAGATGTGTCTGAAGTCATCTCTGTGATCTCCCTGGTAAGTTTCCACCATTTTCTTCCCCCATGCGATGATGTCAGAATGCCTCCCTCCCGTATGTACTGCTCCATGTGGTGGACGACGTAGTAGGCGTCTGACTCACTGTTTTCCGGTTGCTGCAGGCAACAGAAGTCGGTTTTGTGGCCGAAGCGTACCGCTTTAAATTTGTCAAACTTGTGATATCCCTCTCTAATTATTCCTTCGCGGGTGGTATACTCGACGAGTGCTTCATCCAGAACCTTCTTGATGCCTCTGTAGTCTTTCTTGACTTTCCTCGTCGAATCCAAGAAATAAGTATCGGCGAACTTCGGGGTAATAACGATGAGGACACAATGTTCTCTGCGCAAAAAGTTGAAAAGACCAATTATCATCGAGTTTACATTTCTACGTGCAAGCATAACGGAATTGTATGAAAGTATACTGGCTAGCGAATGACTTACTTGGGAAAGTAGGGCATGAAAAGGCAATCTTTGTCCATGTTGGCAATCATGAAGTCTAGCGAATGACTTACTTGGGAAAGTAGGGCATGAAAAGGCAATCTTTGTCCATGTTGGCAATCATGAAGTCTACCAGATACCACTTCATAGCTTGACGGCGATAAGGGACACTGAGAGTTGGCCTCGTGCATGAGATAGGGGTCCGCTACCACGACATCCTTGTTGAGCTCGCATTTGGCAATGTAGGTGCTGTTGATTGCCCATAGGCGGACTATGGAACCACCGAGCTTGAGTAGGTGGAACAGGTTGAAGATGTCATCGAATGGCACATAGAATTTGTCCGCGAGGAAATCATCGCACAAACCAAGATTCGGTGGCACCATCACTGAAAAAACAGGGCGAAATCAACCTCCGTGCGAAAATGCGTACTTCTCCCTACAGAGATTTGTGTCATGCAGAAGCCTCAATTCGGTCGGCAGAAGATCGTTGAGCGCCTTCGGAAGGATGGGTTCACCCGGGGAATGGTAACTCCGCCATGCAACACGACGAACCTCTTTATTATTCTGAACCGGTTGGCTGGCAGTGCCCTTCTTACTTGGTCACCTTCTCTTCTTGCCTGTGTGGTTAGGCTGGCTGGCTATATTGTCCGGCAACGGTTTTGCGACCGTCACATTGAGTGTGTTTGGACTCAGCAATGCTCCCCTGGCTGGTGGCACTTGGGTGTCTGGTGGCGTGAAGTCGTCGTTGAACAGACTCTTCTGGCAAGGAACAACACGTTCTCATTTAGAGGGAGGCATAGAGAATGCTTCGACAAGATCAGGAGGCATTGGTCCATCAAGATTGATGGGAGCTGATTTCTAATATTCATCAATCAAGAAGTATCGATTGACAAGATCATCATTAACCGTTACTTGTTGGTCCTCACACACATCCACATCGTTGTTATGACCTTCGGGTTGACTCTAACCCAAAAGAGATGGTCCTCGTAGACTAGTGTTGCCATTGTTCATCAGCTACGAGGTTGTTCGGATTGGGACGTTTCCCAGCCGAATTTGATTCTTCGACCACTGCATTGGCCAACCAGGGCATTGTCCAAGGGTCAGCTGGCTATCCGCCCCCAGAGGTTGTATCGGAGGATGAATATCTTCGTAACCCGGTGAGATAGCAGACAACTCAACTCTAAACACCCCGCCAGGCATCTGCACTCCATACATGATGGTATCTTTGGGGCGAATGATCGAACCGATTGCAACTTTAACAAGCTCACCATTCACATAGGCTAAGAGACTGCACGGACTATCTTCCGTAAGAGCGTTGAGAGCAGCCGTTGGCGACGGGTTGATGGTGTCCTGGACTAGGGGGTACTCACCATGTCGTCTCCTAGCCAGGAGGGCCGGGCCGAGGACCCCCATGGCTGTTCCGTCCTGGGCCACTTCGGGCAGCCTATGACTCATCGGAGGAAGATTCCACAAGACTTGGCATACAAGACGAGGACTCCTCTCCACCGACGTAGCCGACTAGGACTCCTGTTATCCTAGGCCTCCAGTATATTATATAAGCTGAGGCTAGGCTAGTCGATAGATCATCCTAGATATATGAGATTCATACACACATACGATCTCGAGGTAGATCAACCTGTACTTTGTACCCTATACATAATCAATACACCAAAGCAGGACGTAGGGTTTACCTCTTCGAGAGGGTCCGAACCTGGGTAAACACCGTGTCTCTCCTTCGTCTTGTTACCATCATGCTAAGATCACCTCTTCGGGACCCCCTACCCGAGATCTGCTGGATTCAACCCCGTCATTGGTGGCGCATGCAGGTCCCTGCTGGTAGTCGCTGCGGTGCGATGGGAATTCAGATCGGCTCCGGTGCGATCTACGCGCCGGAACGGAACTTCATCGTCGATGTCGGCATCTTCGTCGTCGGCTCGTCTGGTCACCTCGGCTGGGCCGAGGACTACGCTCCATGTCGTATCGTCAAGATCGGACGGCTGTCTTCATCAACATCAAACTTCGATCTCAACCGAGATCATGGAAAAATTTGTCCATGGAGCTCGGGGGCTCAACGTCAACATTACCCTCGCGCGTCCGTGCAGAATTTTCTGGATAGCGGATTCGTTTTCGCTGTCCCTATCTCCTCGAGCGTCACTTTGACGATTGCTTTAGTGGAATTGTGCGGAATTGAGTCTACAACGACCCTGTAAAATTTCATCGCGTTCCGATGGAGGAATCTCCGGCAATCGCCGATATATCGAGGCCCTGACGAATCTTGACGGAATTCAGCGCGAGCTTGGGGCGAGGCATGCTGCGGCAAGTTCAGACATCCGTTGGAAGATCCAACCGTTAATCTACTGCAGAATTGCTATTTCGACAATCTCTCAAAATTTCAGCTCGATTTGACGGTTCAAACTCCGCCAACCGCCCGAGGAGTGCATTAATTTTCGGATCTGTTTTCTGCGCGAAAACGAATCCGACCCGAGTTCATCTTTTTCATGAACGGGATATCTGACTTCCCTTTTTGGAGGAAATTTTTTGTAAGGTATTGTGTTTTGATCTCAAACATGTGCCTACAATTTTGAGCCTTTTCTGAGGTGCTCTTCACCGTCGCACCGGTGTTAAACCGTCCGACCTCGTTGCTCCATGGATGCCGACCTGCGCTAGACGGGTCATCGCTTCTTCGAGCCGACGTCAACCACATCGGATTATCACCTCGGCCAGCCGATCAACAGTTCGGCATCGCGAAGGCCAAATCATCACCAAGACCACATCCTCGCCCTTTGGATTGCGCAGATCGGGCGCGCCGGCATCGCCACTCCTTCACTTCATCAAGCCGATATCAACCGCGTCACAAATTTGACCTACGTCGGTATCGCCGCGCCGTCGCTTTGTCAAGCCGACGTCCATCACGCTGACCTGCTCCGTCACCTCGGCTGGCTTGGGGGCTCTACATCATCTCAACCGACTTGCCCCGTCACCTCGGCTGGCTTGGGGGCTTCGGTGCGATCGCTTCATCAACCTGCTTCGAGGGCTCCGGCGTCACCCCACCGACCTGCCTCATCACGACAGCTAGACCAGGGGTTTCGCCTCGCCAAGACAACCGTGTCGTGTCGTCACTTCATCGAGCCGAGCTCCTCGCTGGGTCACATTGGGACCGGCTTGGGGGCTGGGACCTCGGCCAGGCAGGGGACTACGCACCATGTCGGATCTGTCAGAGATCGATGGGCGTCTTCATCCCGCCATAAGCCCGGAGCGCGTCATCAACGCCGAGCACATTAACCAGCTAAGTTGCTTTCACGCTAATTTTTTTAAAATTTTTAATTTTTGTCTAGCTCGATCAAGCATTATATTTGTGTAAAACAAAAAAAACTGTTTGTTAAAAACTTTGTTCTAAAACACTTTCTTTATCCAAGTTAACTGGGGCTCTTAAATTTACAATTTTGCTAATTTTCATCCGACTGAAAACAATTCATTTTTAGTCGGATTTCCTCTCCGTCCGATCTTTGCATGAAGATTCGCGCTCTGTCGGGGGTTACTCGGTGGTTTTTATTTGTTGGGCTCGCACTAGAGCGGTTTTCTCCGCCCGTTAACCCGTGTGATTGTTGTGTCGCTGTCTCCCCCTTTAATTTTTTATTTTCGCTAGCCGCTTGCGCTCCACTGTTCAAGCGGAGACTTCGAAAGCGGGAGAGAGAGGCTGCGGCGATTCATGGCAATTTCAAGTCGAAGCTCCCCTTGTTCCTTGCCTGAAGCATTTTTTTTTCGGGGGATCATTGGTGATTCTACGTGCTCCCCCCAAGCTGTTGGTTGTTGTTGTTGTTCCCCTCCCCTCCCCCCTTCAATTTCTTTGTCATTTTTCTGTAGATCTGGGTGGATGCGCCTGTTGATTTGATGAGGAGCTCTCATCTTCCGATACTAGGGTTGCAGCTATCTTGTTTACCTGTGGTTTATTAGTGGTGGATTGGTCCCCTCGAGCTGCTAGTGTGGTGTTTGCGCATGCGTTCGTTTTTAGATTCTGGAGTTGGTACATGCGGCTGCTGTTGTGCATTTTGGGTACATGATTTAGATGTTTTCCTGCCACTGCATTGTTGCCCCGAATGATCAGTTTGATTTGGTTTTGGGGTCTGTTCTAGGGGATACAAATCGTAACTTGCAGTAATGGATAGACACAAGTTACAGTAGGGGGTTCTATCCATTACACTGAATCATGTTTGTGTTGTAACTTATATAGGGGGTTAGTGTAATGGATAGACACCGGAAGGTTGGCAGAAACGACATTCATGTTGAATCTTTTGACGGCAGTGTTGATTCAGTATGAATTTCAGGTTGTATATATTGTTGTTGTGTATCCCACCCCCCTGAACTGTAATCTGTTTCATCGTGTTCATGTAAGATGTGAGCCTGTGAAATGTAATTATGGAGTGGTCTACATTATTTCAGTTTTTGCTGCCATCTCAAGTTTTCTAGCCTGTTAATATTCTACTTTTTTTACTGTTTATACGCTAATGTAATTTGTCTGGTTCATGCTTGTATGTTAGGTTATACCAATTTTCCAGCATGCTCTTCTAGTCTAGTCATTTTCTCTTTCTTTTTAAATTGAGCTTATGTACCAATTTTAAGTTATTGTACTGTTTCGGGCTACAAATTTGGTAGCTATATCTTCTCTATTTTACTTCATGTTGCTTTTTACTGTTTTGTGGCTGATTTTTTTTCTGCCCCACGATGCGTAATCGTATAAACCATTTTGTTTACACTCTTCAAACCTTTTTCATTTGGGTGTACCATTTTCTGTACTACTTTCTCATGGGTCCTTTTTTCCTTTGTGTGTGTGTTGTAACCTATATAGGGTGTTAGTGTAATAATGGCTAGACTCCGGAATGTTGGGGAGAAACGCATTCTTGTTGAATCTCTGACTGCAGTGTTGATTTTGCAGGAAAACCTTTTGTGCCTAACGATTTTGCTGAAGATGATTCATACCAAATGTCACAGGTACTTTAATTTTGTGTTAAAGTGATGTTGTTGATGTTATAGCCAATCCCCCCGAAAGCATTCTTTTTAGTAGTGTTTCTTCTCTCCATTTTCTTTTTCATTAAGGAATGCATCTTCTTCATCTTGCAGGTATGGCTCCAGTCCCTGCATGCTTGCTTTCACCTTCTTGAAGCTGAAATTTTGGAAAAATGAAAGCATTCAGCACTGTTTCTGGCAAGTCTACTATAATATTTTCTGAATTACAATGTATTTCTGAACCATTTGCAGTGTCAACAAAGATGTAATTCCCAAGCTAGGATACAGTAATTCTTTCAATCATAGCTATACATTTGGTACAATGTATTTCTGAACCATAGTTATAGTGCATTGTCTGCATTTTTGTAGTGTAAACAACATTGTAATCCCCAAGCAAGGTTACTGTAATTTTCAAGTTTCCTCTTCAAGGTTTACTGTGTTTTTCTCTATTTACAAGAAAGGTCACAAAAAATTTGAACTACAGGTCACATTAATTTGAGAGGCCCCCGCGTCGCTCCGCACGGGCGACATGGGCGGCGACCCAAACCACCACCGACCGCCGCTTCCGCCGTCGTCTTCCCCCCTCGCCGCCGCCGGGATGCGCCGCCGGGCAAAGCCCGTGTGGCAGCGGCGGCGGCGGGGCTTCTTCTCCAGGGCGCGGGTGGACCGTGGCTGGCTCGTGCGGCGCCGGCGCACGGTCGTCGCGAGCTCTGCGCCGGCGGGCTGGAGCTCCTCTCCTCCGGCGGGGGCGGCGGATCCGGGGCCCTCGTGCCCGGATCTGGTGGTGTGCAGGCGTGGCCGGCCTGCAGCGGCGGCCCTGGCGCCGTGGGGTGATGGCTCGGCGGGGCGCGTCTGGCGTCGGCTGCGGGCGGCGCGGGCCATGGCGCGGCCGGTTCGTGGCAGCTGGGGGCGACGTGCGTGCGCGCGGAGGCGCCTTGGAGCGGCGCGAAGGCGCCCGACGAGGCGGGGCGCCGGTGCTGGATGGCGTGGGGCGGCTCGGATCTGGCCGAGGCCGAGGGGTGCACTGCCTCCGCGCTGGGGGCGGCCTGGCTGCGCCCGTCGAGGCGGGGCGCCGGTGCTGGATGGCGTGGGGCGGCTCGGATCTGGCGGGGCGAGGTGGCGTGTTGGCGGCTGGCGATGGAGTTTATGCTGCACGGCGGTCTCGGCTCCGATGGCCCTGTGATGCGGTGGTGGAGGGGTTTGAGCGGCCTGTACGGCGCTCGAGCGGCGGCTTCGGCCGCGAGGGGCGCGGCCGGTGGGTGTCTGCGCGGCCTGGCATCGCGTGGACGTTCCTGGGGTGCGCGGATCGGAGGCCCACGGCGACGAGGAAGTGCGCTCCGGCGGCGTGTGCTGCGGATCTGGTCTCCGGCCGTCGGTGGTCTCCGCGAGGTGCGGTTGGCTGCGGCGGATCTTGGTGCTTCTTCGTCGATGGGCGGCTTCGATGGTGGTGGTGTTTAGTGGGCTTGCCGTCGCCAATGCGGGATGATGTGCGGCTGAGGTGGTGTGGAGCGGGGTGAAAACCATGTCTTGGCCTCGTGCCGGGACCAGCGATGGCGGCGGCTGTGGCCGTCGTTGACCTTCATGGAGGCATCGTTGATTTGTTCTCCCACCCCTCCTGCGCGGATCTGGCCATTTCGGCCTCTCCGGGGGAAACCTTGATCAGTGATCGGACGATGGCGGCGCCTTGGTGTCGTAATCCCTCTTGGGGGCTTCGTCTTGGGAGCTTGGCTTCGGCGAGCGGGACCGGTGGATGGCGGTTGGCGGCGGGTGTGGCGTCCAGGCTTCTGTGGCAACGATGATGGTGGGAGCGACGTCGTCGACGCGGCAATGGTTGCGGTAGTCGGCTCTTCTTCGGCGTGTCCACGGTTTTGCCTCGGTTTGTTTGTTGCTAAGGAGTCGAAGCTGCGGCGGCGGGGCCCTGTGGTATACGATGACTGGCTGCAGGTTTTCCGTTCGGCGATCTCCCGTGGCGCCAGCCGTGCCTGGTTTTGTCCTTCTGAGTTCTCCGTCAGAGTCAGAGTTGCGTCGTCTGGCCGCAGGTGGTTGAGATTTTGGCATAGATCTTCATGCAGCTTCACGTGTCCTCTACGGAGTGGGTTGAGTCGACGATCGCCTATGGCGGAGTCGGAGTCGTTTGCTCAGAGTGTAGGGATGGCGATGTCGCCTCTAGGGGAGAAGTGATGACGATGACGCCTGCGTGCTGTCTCGCCGAGACCCTCTTTGGAGTGGTGTGCGTGGGCTTTTTTATGTGTGCCGCTCAACGGTTGTAACGGTTTTCGCCCGGTTTTCCATAATTAACTGGGCAATCTGGTTTTCGCTCGGTTTTCCCTAATTAACTGAGCAACTCTTTTCTTCTTAATGAATGCAGGATAACTGTCATTTCGAAAAAAAAAAAATTTGACCATTTTACTGTGCCAAAGATTCTGAACTGTAGTCTTGTTCCTAGCCTTTTTGTTTGAGCAGACAATGCATTGTAAATAGAGAAAAACATGTTTTAAATGGGGATGGTTACAAAAACTAATTATAGGGGGTGGTTTTAGCTGCGTCGCTCTCTTTTTGTTTGTGTGGGCCTATTGGATCGTAAATGGGGCGGTTGACAAACCCGATACTGGTTTTTTGGGGGGCGCCTGCTAGGCGTCATCCGGTTGATAACCGAGAAAAATCATCCGTCTTGCTAGCCCTAAGATCCACGGGAATCAGACCCCTCAGATTAATCACGCGGAGTGCTGAAGCCTAGGCTTTCACACACATCACGTGGGCGCTGGGGACCACAAGGCTGGTTAAACACGTCGTTGGTCGATGCACCCTTGCAGCATCTCCATGGACCCAGCCAGCTAGTACTAAAACTGGTACGTGTGGTCAACGTATAAAGCCTTCCATTCCGTTCAGCTAGTGATCGTCGACTAGTATCCATGGAAGATCACCTAGCTCTTGCGGTCATATTTGACACTCTGGAAGGGCCGATCACCTAGCTCTTGCGGTCATATTTGACACTCTGGAAGTCAAACGACAGACTGTCGCCATTGCAGCGACACGAGCTGCTGCAAAAACCAACGACAGAGTCGCTGTTGCGCGCGAGGGCAGACGCATTACAAGCCCAGACGACCATGTTGTGGGGGTGGTTTGGCTGTTGCGGGCGTCAGCTTGAGGCCGATAGCAGCGCGGCAACGCTGGACGGTGGTCTCTGTGACGACGGGCCGACTGCTTCGATGACCGCGCTGATGCTACGAGGCATGTTGCGACGGCGGCCCGACAGATTCGACGACCGAGGTGATGCTACGAGGCGTGCTGCGACGGCGGCCCGACTACTTCGACGACCGCGGTGATGCTACGTGTTGCGATGGCAGCCTGACTGCTTCGACGACCAAGGTGATGCTACGAGGCATGCTGCGACTGCGGCGCGACTGCTTCGACGACCGTAGAGATGCTACGAGATGTGATGCGACGGCAGCTCGGCTGCTTCAATGATGTTGCAACGACATGTTTCGATGGGCGTGTCTATGTAGCAATGACGTTCTTCGAACGATCGCGGTGTGCTTCGACGACATGTGTCGACAGACGAGGTGATGCAAGAACGGCAGACTGGCTGCTTCGATGATGTTGCGACAGCGTGCTTCGATGGCCGCGGTGGGTGCTTCGACGGTCACGGTTGGTGCTTCGGCAGCCGTGGCGGCTGTGTGCTTCGAAAGGCCACGGCGATGCTGCGACGGCGTGCTTCGACAACCACGGCGATGCTGTGACGGAGGTCCGGTTGCTTCGACGATACTTCAACGGCGTGCTTCTCACGGTCCGGCGGCTCTGATGCTGCTGCGATGGCATGCTTCGACGGCCATGGCGGCGGCGAAGATGTTAAGGGGGCAAGCATGCTTCGACGAACCTATAGGAAGTGTTTTGCATGCAGCGGGCACCACCGGTGTCGTCGCACGTCCCGCTTGCAGCAACGACGAGCATCTAGCGTCCGTGCTTGCAACAACGGGCGTCGCGTCTTGTAGCAATGGTGACCGGCCCTTGCAGCGTTGCACATCCCGCTTGCAGCAACGACGAGCATCTAGCGTCCGGGCTTGCAGCAACGGGCGTCGCATCTTGTAGCAATGGTGATCGGCCCTTGCAGCGTCGCACGTCCCGCGTGCAGCAACGACGAGCATCTAGCCTCCAGGCTTGCAGCAACGGGCGTCGCGTCTTGTAGCAATGGTGACCGGCCCTTGCAGCGTTGCACATCCCGCTTGCAGCAACGACGAGCATCTAGCGTCCGGGCTTGCAGCAACGGGCGTCGCATCTTGTAGCAATGGTGATCGACCCTTGCAGCATCGCACGTCCCGCGTGCAGCAACGACGAGCATCTAGCGTCCAGGCTTGCAGCAACGGGCGTCGCGTCTTGTAGCAATGGTGACCGGCCCTTGCAGCGTCGCACGTCCCGCGTGCAGCGTCGTGTGTCGTGTCTTGTAGCAATGGTGACCGTCCCTTGCAGCATCGCGCCCCCCTCTTGCAGCAACGATGGACATCGAGCATCCCGGCTTGCATCGTCGTGCGTCGCGTCTTGTAGCAATGGTGACCGGCCCTTGCATCATCACGTGTCCCGCTTGCAGCAATGACAGGCATCGAGTGTCCCGGTTTGCACCGTCATGTGTCGTGTGTTGCAGCAACGGTGACAGGGCCTTGCAACGCCGTGCGTCCCGTTTGCAGTATAGTCTACGAAAACATCTTACATTTTAAGACGGAGGAGGCAGTAGCCAGTAATAGCTAGCGCATGACATCAATTCACTAGCCTGTGACACCGTAGTAGTAAAAAAATGAAACTATTATAATAGACTAGCTAGTTTTTTTTTTCTTCAGCGGTAATAGACTAGCTAGCTAGCTATGCCAAGCAACCATGTACGTGAAAAGGCAGACAAACCTGAGCACGCTGTCCGCCGCGAGACAGCCGAATCAATCTCGGGCGATCGGACGGTGCACCGCGCGGCTTAAGCGTGCGTTAAATCAGCCGGATGAATTGTACACTTTTCCTTTTTGGGGTATAGAACAAACATGTTGACATCGGACAGAACAAGGACAGGTGTCATGCTTTGATTGCTTTGAAAATCTGGCTGAGAGCAAATTGGTTTCCAGTCGAATGTAAAACAGACAGTCACTAAATTTATGTGTGCCGTTTTATGATAAGTGTTTTCCTCTTTGTCGTTGCAAAGTCTTTTTCTACTACTTCTTTTTCGGCTCAAGTTACGGTTAAATTGCCGACAAGCTTGGCTTCTCTATATGACCACTCGAGTTTAGAACTGGCCTGAGAAGCACTCTGCCTTTGAGATAAGGAGGTTGAAGCTGAAGGCTGGCCCACTCGAAGCCTGGATATTGGACATATCATGTTAAAGCACGACGGAAGCACAAATTAATTTTAAGACCAATTTTGGATTGGCACCAAAAAACTTGATTTAATTCTAACGTAAAATTTTTACGCAAGTTTTTTGGTTTTCCAAGCATTAATCTATTGTATGTTTTTCTTTCAGGAGGCAGAACATCCTTTAGCCGAGGTGTACTGCGTGATTATTCTGCTCGGGAAAGATCTTTTTCGACCCGCAGTTCGGCATCTTCCCTGCCGAGCTGCACCTCGGCGTTGGAGAAACACACATGACAGCTGAACTAGTTCCCGAGGAGATGTGATCCTAGGGTCGGCCATGTTGCCCAACCCAAGTCTCGGGAGCTACTGCATTGACGATTCAATGCAGAAAATTTAAGTGCAATGCAGTTTTCGAAGAGATTACGATCCTCAGGTCGGTCAGCCGCACCCGACCTGAGTCTCGGGGGCTATTGCACACCATGCTTTTCCTAAAGTATGCTGCCGAGCAAGGACTTGATCCTCAGGCCGATTTCGCGAATCGACTTGAGTCTCAGGGGCTATTGGGATTAGCGGTTTTATGCTATCCTTCAGGTGCATACTGGATTTTGAGCCTGCACACACCTTGAGGGCTACTGGCTATACATCTCGGCAAAGAATAAATTGCACCAATCGGAAAAAATTCCGCGAAAAATCAGCCTGAAACTGAGGTGGTGCACCACTTCAGAAGTAGTCCGGCATGGAGGTCGGCTGCGAGTGGCTGGCTACATAGGAGACTTTTCTAGCGTGAAGCTCAGCTAAGCTCCTTCAACTCTTTCAAGACCGAGGTGGTCTGTGCGGATGCAGTCCGGCATTGGAGCTCGGCTGCAAGAAGACACCGCTGCACGGGAAAATTCTTTACCCGAGGTGTGGTGTGAAAATAACAAGGCATTTTATAAAGGCCGAGAACTTAAAGGGGCTCCTCGGATGCTCGACATGTGAACTCTTCGGATACACCTCAGCGATCCTCGAGATCAGAGATGAGAAGATTTGTTGAACCAGCTTTCAAGATCGACAACCAAAGAAAATGAGCAGTTCGGAAGAACCGAGGAGCGTCCCCGACTTGAAGACTGGTTCAGGGGCTACTGATGGTGTCCTGGACTAGGGGGTACTCACCATGTCGTCTCCCGGCCAGGAGGGCCGGGCCGAGGACCCCCATGGCGGTTCCGTCATGGGCCACTTCGGGCATCCCATGACTCACTCGAGGAAGATTCCACAAGACTTGGCATACAAGACGAGGACTCCTCTCCACCGACGTAGCCGACTAGGCCTCCAGTACATTATATAAGCTGAGGCTAGGCTAGTCGATAGATCATCTTTGATCATCCTAGAGATATGAGATTCACACACACATACGATCTCGAGGTAGATCAACCTGTACTTTGTACCCCATCCATAATCAGTACACCAAAGCAGGATGTAGGGTTTTACGTCTTCGAGAGGGCCCGAACCTAGGTAAACACCGTGTCTCTCCTTCGTCCTGTTACCATCATGCTAAGATCACCTGTTCGGGACCCCCTACCCGAGATCTGCCAGATTCAACTCCGTCACGGGTTGTCAACGAAAGAGAGAGAAGGGCTGCTATCCTTGGGCGATGGTTGGATGACAATGTTTCTTAGTTCATTGTTTTTGATCCATTCCTTCACGCTCTCGATTATTGAAGGCACCATGGCTTGGGCATGGGCTTGGCTTTGGGTGTTGATGCATTCTTCGATGTCGACTGTGGCTGCGGCTGCGTTAGCGGCTATGGCTTTCATTATTTTCTGCTCGATACTAAGCTTGTTAGCTTTCCTTCTCTGCCGTTGCAGCTCGTGGTCTTCGGCATAATGATGGTCCCATTTGGCACCGCATCCTGCGCCGTTCACACAGCCACCCGCGGGCGGATTTAATGGGTCCTTCCCGAGAGTCATGTTGATTAACCGGTTAAGAGGAGTGTTCCACATGGCCGTGGACCATTGCGAGCTTTGAGGTTCCGCACGCTGCCTTTCCTTTGATAGTAACATGAATCATTAAGAAACGGTACATACTACGTACTTATGTAGAAATAGGAGAAACTTAAGCATGCCGGTTTAATTATATACCAATTCTTCCTCAAGTTTCCTCGTTTGGTGATCCGCGGAAAATGTCCCCGACTTCTCATCATAATGGTACCGGGCCCTGACGTAGTTATATTCGAGTGGGTCTTTGAATTGCTCGAAGTGGTTTGGGAGGCCCTTTGCTGCAAGTATAGCGTCCTGCTTGGCCCACACGAGCTTCTTCCCAACGAAACCACGGCTTCCGAGGGTGTGGTTACTTAATGTCTTTGATCGCATGACCCTTCCCCATGACGACTGGGTCTCCACAACAGGGTTCTTCTGGTTTTGCATCTTGAAAATGTTCCAGTCATCTTCACTAATCGTAGGCCACTTCTCGTGGACCTCGGAGAAATCTTTGAGAAGCCACTCCTCTTTTCTTGCGGCGGATTTCCAAGCACTCAAATTCTTGGAGAACTTATGGATTGCACGGTTGTTTACCTGATTCTTTGTATAAAATAGGTTGTTGTACTCATCAGGAAACTTGAATCTTGCGTGCACCCTTCTTAGGAGGTGTTGTCGCAGAATATCTTTGTCAATATCCCTTAGATTGGTCTCATTGATGCTGCAGACTTCTCGAAGGATGACACCTAGGGCACTGCCGTAGTGAGCCGAGGCCATCCGCGGACTAACAGGCTCACCAGTGGAGTTAACTTGAGTGACCATAAGCCTGTCAGCCGATAGTATTTCGGCTCCTAGGCTTCCGCTTCTTCTTGGATTTTGGAGCATCATCCTCCTCCTCAGCAGAATACTCGTCTGTATCCTCTTCAGCAGCACTATTGCCCTTATTAGGATTACTGTCCTCACCAGGAATATCTCTGTAACCATTGCCTCTCACATAGCACTAATCCGGATTTGTCTCATCCAGAATATGATCATACTCGCTTTGTCCCTGCGCGTCCGTATATGCCCCTTCGCCGTTGCCCGAATGTATCGAAGAAGAGCCCACGTCGCCGTCTCGTTTGGACATCTACAAACAAATAGGACATATACTTAATTCATACAAAATTTTGGCATGACCTTTGCTAAAAATAGGACATATTGGTTGCCAGAAATTTGACGAAACAGAAATTAATCAACGTTTCGCCAAAACATTGGCAACACTATACATTCCCTGCAAAAAGATACATATATATAGCGCAAAACAATTCGCGAGCAACACAAAAAATGTGTGCATCCAAAATTCTACTCCATCCATCACACCAACAATTAAAACTACAAAATTTCAACCACATTTCATCACATCAATCTCCAAAACAACTCACAATGTTACAAATACAACTAATTTACTCCAAAATATAGCAATGTATAGCAATTATAACAAATATGTCTATGAACTTTAAAAAGAAAAGTAAAAGAGGGATCTCACTTACTGATGAAATCGAGGTGGTTAGCGCCGGGCCAGGAGGGGGACGCTGAACGCGAGCCCGCCGGAGCAGCCGGAGGTGAGGTCGAGCTGGTTGGGGCCAGCGGCGCGACAGGGCAAGGTCACCACGAATCGACGATCGGGGCTACGGCTCGAGCATCGTGACGGTGGGGGGGGGGAGGAGCTCGACGGGGGCGTCGGCGTCGCGGGATGATCCGGAGTCGCCGGCAGTAGCGCGGGGTCAGGGAGGTCGAGGGCGGTGGCGGCGGCGCGAGAAGAGGAGTGGGAGGGCGCGAAATTAAAATTTGGGCGTGTACATTTGCCCCAAAACGGCTAAGTCAATGGATGAAATACCTATGGCGTTGCTGACGTCACCAACGCCATAGGTATTGTTAGCTATGGCGTTGGTGATGTCGGCAACGCCATAGATAATTTTTCTTCAATCAGTGCAATTCTATTTGTGACGGTCGATACAAATGCTGAATAATAAAATACGCGAGAGGATTTATTACATCAATACTAAAAAACGGTCGATACAAATGTTGAATAATAAAAGATACGTAAAATCAACTATGGCGACGTCGTTTCACAATTCTCTCGACGAAAGTTTCTTTTTTGTGTGTGCGGGGGCTCTCGATGGAAGTTTCTGTCTCAGACAACGAACTTCTGCTTCTTTTCGTGCATCCTTTTTTTGTTTTGAACGTCATCTTCTTCTGGATAGACCGCAGATTGGTCAAAGTCTTCCTTCTTGGCTAGTTCTTCATCACTCCATCCTTTCGGCTCTTTGTCCAAAAGGTTTCTCGCTTCTTGAACCTCCGCACGGCCTTCTTGTCCGTCCAGATGATCTTCATGTTCGGCATCAGACTCGCTCTTCCGGCCTCCTTCCGGCTCATCATCAAGACGGTATCTCGCTTCCTCATATTGGGCAGCCATGAACTCATCCATATTTCTCGTAGACCTTGTTCATCATGCCCAGAAAATTTGTATATGCATCGAAGAATTCCAGAATATGCTTGGAAATTTGTATCAACATACCAGAGTTTTGTTGTTGCTCTCGGCACCTTCACCTTCTTGCAATATGTCTTCTGTGGGTAATAAATGATTCTTGAGTCCATTGAGAAGAACTCAAGATTCACCCCACTGACTGAAATAATCCCTGTGTCGAGGACCGAATAATTTGCTCCGGCAAACTCCCATGGCTATAGTCTGGCTTTGTCTGTTGCACACCGGGTCTACTTCTGACCCAGTCCTTCATTCTTGGCAGCTCTGGGGTTGCTGTTCTGAATATCTTGTGGTTAACTTGAATCATCTGAGTTTGGACTATTGGGTAGTATCCAAGTTGTATGTTGATCTTCTTGACAGCACTTGCGGATGGATCCAGTCGGAGCGAAAGAACGGAACCGACAAAAGAAGCAAAACCGCGAAAAACCAAAAAGCAAATAAAGCTCAAATTTTGCGGACCTTACGCATGTGGCCGAAGATTCACTAGTATAACTAATATAGCGCACTCGATGCACCTCTAAGGATTTAGAAGCAAAACCACACAATGCTCCTGGTAGCGATTGGTGTCAAGCTCCTACTACTTCCTTAGGGGACATCAAACTCGACGCACGATCATAGCCAAAGTGGCTTAGTCAACGATCCAAGGGTTGTCGGGGAAAGATGGAATTTATAGGCGTTTCCCAAGGGAAACTAGATTTGAGAAGAGAAATGCCATGGCTAGCAAGCAGGGTAGGGGTATCTGGTTTTCCTAGGGGTTCAGGGCTCACGGGTCGTTGCCTGGTGCGAACATTTCACACCGGAGGCAAAGAC
Source organism: Elymus sibiricus (assembly GCA_039707655.1). Taxonomy (NCBI): domain Eukaryota; kingdom Viridiplantae; phylum Streptophyta; class Magnoliopsida; order Poales; family Poaceae; genus Elymus; species Elymus sibiricus. The sequence goes on along the minus strand of CM077672.1, from coordinate 515,507,010 downwards.
CACGAGAGTTGGGGTTTGATGGAGCCAAAAGCCTAGGGGTTTTCCTTATGATCAATAGTAGCCGTGCCATTCTGGCAAAGATGGCTGAAATCCATCTGGGCTTTCTACTGATCAAGAGGCACTGAAATCTGGCTAGGGTAACCTACGGCCAGTCTGGCTCTGATACCATCCGTTTTGGCGCCCCGCCTGAATACCACTGTAGTCAGACGATCGCCGCACATACCAGCCCAGGAAAATCACTCTGGCATGCGCTTTTACAACAAGTATCATGAACACAAGCTTTTCTATTAATGGGTATATAAGTCTTACATGATATATTACAAGGGTGATGGCAGCGTAGAAGCTCTATCTAAGGCAGCAAGGTCTTGGTGCGGCTCCACTCCACAGGGATCTGACTGGGTTACTCTTCTAGCCGGCGAACGCTCCGGCTCCTCGCTAGAGGGCGTCGAATCCTTAGGTGAACCTGGCCACATTGAAGGCTGCTGAGTACTTTTGAATGTACTCGCAAGCAAACCAAACCAACATATACACCAAGCAAAGCAATCCCTGGCATTCAAGCATGTACTTATTATCTTAACAGTATTAACTATCAGGTTATGGCATGATTATCTAGCAAGATTAATCATCTAGCAGTATTAATCGTTATGTCATAGCAGGATTATCTAGCATGATAATTACTGAAGTAAATGCAGTAAAGTAAAGCATATCAAGTAAATAATTCATACTCCGAGTATTCTCACGATCCAAGTCCGATCCAAACTTTGCGGTCATTCAACCGCTCATCTCATAGCCATCACATGGCTAGCAATCATACCTCTGACATCATCTGATGTCCATGCATCTGTACTACAAGTTTGACAAATCATACCTTACTCTGGTTCAGTCTTAACAATAACATTATATAGTTTGTTCCTCCAGACTCGACACAGACCAAATAGGGGCCTATACGAACTGTCCATGACCGAGGACACGGCTATTCGAATAGATTTACACTCTGCAGAGGTTGCACACTTTACCCACACCATGGAGCTGCTGGCCTCGTGATCCCATTCGGGTGGACCGGTGCTGCTCCAACGAAACCTGCCTGACCCGTGACTCCTCCATCGTACCACCGACAATCATACCTTCCCAGGGTCATGTCCTGAGTGGCCCCTATGTCACCCCGTGACACCTGCCACCGTCGTGGCCAAACAAACTGTCCCAAACGGGGACGTGAGCACATAACCATAAACTGGGCTCACAGGATTATCGCCGCCTACCGGGCCAGGGTAGCACGCACGCATAATCCTCCCTATTTGGTGGTACCAATGAAAGAGCACGTGGTCAGACCAAGTCAAGGCCGTCCCATACCGGCAAATGTGGCTGCACGGATAAGTCCGAATAGGTGGCACTATGACTCGATCCAGTCGACGGAGGAGGTTGTTGTCATAATGTCATATTCATTTATCTTAGCAACAATAACGATAATCCAAGATGTAAACTAGTATATCAACATAACAACCTATCTCCACATTGCCATCTACGAGTCACTAGTGCGATAATATGATGAGCATTAGCAAGTATTGCAAGTAGTAATACAAACTATCAGGAGTTTACTTAATTCTAACACAGGCATATTAATTAAACACGCAAGAATAACACAGAGCAATGCTTTAGGGCATATATCAGATGGTCGGCTTGCCTGGGGGTCGAGGAATACTCTGGGAGGAAGTGCGATCGCCTTGCGGAAGAATTCGCCGGAAAGGATTCTCTCTCGGAGGGCTGAATGAAGGGCAGGGGCAAAATGGTCATTTTCACAGTGTGAACACATTATGAAAATGATACCATCGGAACGGGCTCGACGAACTGAAGACGTGGGCGTTGGATTCACCTAAATCGGAGTTACGGTCGCGAAGTTGTGAGCGTTCGTTCGTTAAGTGGTAAAATGAATAAAAACTATTCATTTTAGCCGCTAACCAGTGAACGTTCACAGAATAGTGGCTTCGGCCGGCGGCTGAGGAACGAAAGCGCATTTTCAGAAATGTGCTTTCAGCGAACAGAAAGCGTAGCGCCTGGAGTGCGCTTCCACTTATTTGCGCGGGCCCGATGACTCGGTCACTTGCAAGCGGGCCCCACCGGCATCTCCTCTCTCCTCCCTCTCTCTTCTTCCTCTGGACAGCATGGGGGCAGGCCGGTCGCCGCGATTCTGGCCGCCGGAGTGCTCGGGAAGGCCGGCCAAGGGGCGGAATGGATGAGGCGCTCGACGGAGAGCCCGCCGGTACCCGTGGCGGTGGCGGGGATGCTTTGAGGTGGCCGGACGGTGCCGGCGTCAGCGTCTCCAGCGGCGGCGGCTTCGGGTGCCGGCGGAATCAGTGATTCCGGCCACAATCCGAGCAATGGAGGGGTGGGGAAGGATCAGCAGAGCACCAGGGGCTCGATGGTGCCCTCGGGAGGTGGTGGGAGAGGCCGGAGTGAGTGGGAGGAGAAGAAGGCCGAGTGGCGGCCATGGCGGCTACAGGAGGCGAGGAGCGGCTCCGGCGATGGATTCGGCCGGGCAGCAGCATGGTTGGGGTCGCCGGAGATCACCGCGTCCAGTGGTGGGTGGCTTGGGCCGTGGGGAGGGCGGGGGTCGTGGCGGCGCGCGATGGCAGTGAGCGGCCACTCCGGTCGATTGGAGGGCTCCGGCGAGGAACTCGACCGGGCGAGGAGGTGGGAGTGATCTGGAGGGGAAGGGAAGGGGGCTGGCGAGCTCGAGGGACTCGGGAGCGGCCTATTTATAGGCGGGGAGCTCGCCGGATAAGCTCAGCCGCCGTGGCTGGCTGGATGCGGGCGTCGGGGAGCGGCCGACCTGACGAGGGGCAGTTCGACGCGATGCTACGGCGAGGAAACGGCCAAGGAGAGAGGAAGACGACGGCGGTCACGGGCGGACAGAACCTTGGCGGCGATCGCCGTGGCGTGCAGAGGAAGAAAGAGGAGGGGAGAAGCTGCGGGAGAGGGGCGCGTGGACGTCGCGAACCCACTAGACATGGCCGGACAAGTCGGGGACGGCTGGAGCTGGCTGGCCAACGAGAACAGTGCCGTAGAGCACCATTTTGGCCTGCTGTCCACGCGGTCACCACGTGCACTACAAGCCCTGGCACTCTCCTGCCTGTCCAACCTTGTCAAACAGCTCCCTCACTGCTCAAATAGATGAGGTTGGTCACTGGATGGACCAGGATGGCTCTAGAGTGATCGAAAGGATCCAGAACAGTTTCTGGTCAGAATCTTGGGGAGGAAGCTGTGGTCACACAGAGGTGCCAATGAGCTAGAAAATTGTCACAGAGAAATGTGGTAGGAAGGACTAGGTTCTGGCAAAATTTGAAGCAATTTGGACCTCATTTGCATATACTTCCTTCACAAAGCATAATCTGGTCCAGAAACTTGACCTTGAAGCTGCACTCATATGGCTTGGTAGAATGAGCTGAATTTTTGTGGAGAGTGATTATTTGGAGATATGAAGGTGTTGAAAAAATTTCAGCTCAATTGGAAGTGCCATAGTGGTACTTCCTTCACAGAGCTTGAATCTGGACAGAAACTAGATGAATTTTTTGGGAGAAATTGGCCAGATGAAATGATGTGAATTTTTTTCATACTCACGTCATATATGGAATTTGAGGTCCTGGATTAATTTGAGAATTTTTGAATCAATATAAAATATAGTTGCTTCACAACCCCAAAATAAATCCACAAACAAGAATTGGATGATGCTCTCAAAATTTAATCTGTGGAACTTGGCATCTTGATGGAAATGATGAAGATATGGATAGGAGAAGCTCCACAAATTATTTGGGATTTTTCCTGGCTACCAAAATGGTAGTTCCTTTGGAAAGTGCCCAAAATGCAATATTGGCTTTAAATAGGAAAAAGGCAATTTCCCTTATTTAATTATTGCCAATATTTTTATGAGAGCTCAATATGATCACAAAGAATATCTCCACAAGTTTTCATGAACTTTGGAGATGGATAGATATTTTCCTGGATTTAATTCCTTTAACTACCAGAAAAAGGAATTAATTTTAAATGAAAAATATTGCAAATGACTTGGCAATATTTTTGCATATCCAGGGCTTATGGATGTGGGATGACCACTGGGAAAAGTTTGGGAGGCAAAAGATCGAAGGAAATTGGAGTTCCTTTGTAACGGAAGGAATTAGGGTTTTCCTTCCGGTAGATCGGAGAGTAGGGTTTCGGCGACAAAATCCTGAGAAAAATCTTGGGTGGCAAGGTTGGTCTGGAGAGAGTCTTGGGTTGGATAGGAGATGCAAGGCTAAATGACCATCTTCATATACCCAAAGGCAAGAGAAAATCCAATAACACCGTAAAAAAGACGGGAGTCAAATCCCGCGAAGGAAAAAAACAAGGAGCGAAAACCAGGGTGTCACAAACCTACCACCCTTAAGAAAATCTCGTCCTCGAGATTTCTGGGCTTACCTCCCGGTGAAGGGGGCTTACCTGTGTGCGACTTGGATCCATCAGCTATCTTGTCTTCATTTGTTTACTGACCTTTTAGCTGCCTCTTTTGATGGCTCGGGTGCTGTCTTTTTCAGACGGCTGTATTGAATCCTTCTCTTTCCTATCAGGAAAAACCTTTGTGCTGGTAGTTTGTTGGCTGGGGTTGGTGGGTAGCTCAGAGTATCGACAAATAATCTGGTTTCCATGTCCTGGGACTAGCCGCTTCGGGTTTTATTGCGATACTTCGTACACTGACTGCCAAGGGCGAGACATTCTTTCCGGGTACCGGACTCACGTGCTCGTATGACCTCGAGTGACTTGGGATGGCTTGCTTTCAGTCTGACTGTGGGTTCTATACGGATGCTTTCTTCCTGTCTCTTGCATTCTGACTTCGTTCTCAGGAGGTTCCCAGCTGAAATGTCGGGCATGAACACAAAGTAATCATAGACGGTAATCTCTGAGGTGGCTCTGCCATATGTAGCCTATGTGGTCCTTGCTATGACCACTGAGCTGACATAATATGGCTACCATCCGGTGTATCTTTCGGAGCATAGCCTCTTATCTTGGTTGATGGCCCATATTCACGATGACATGCTGGCTGCATTGTTGTGGCCGTATATGCAAGAGTCTGACAAGGATTGGCAATATCGCCTTGTCTGTGGAGCTTTACTTCATTGACCGTCGTGGAGATTGTTTATTCAAGACTTCCTTTTTCTTGGGGGTTCCTTTTTGGGAAACTTGTCATGACCTACCATCATGGCTCCTTGGTCATATCCCAGCTTGTTGGGCTTGCATTCACAATTTACTCTTGCATATCTCGTAGGGATTGTTGTGTTCACATCCTTCTTTGAAGTATGGGGCCGACGTTTCTCTTGAGCACAGTCATTCCCGTGTACGAGTGGCTCGCATGAACTGATCCACTGGACTGCATGCTCACAACATATGCGGAGGTAGGATAGACCCTTTCATATCCACTGAGTTCTGAGGCGGATGTGTGTCCAAACTGGCTCGTGCTTCTGACAAGACTGTCGCGGGCATGATGCCGTGTCGAAGAAGGCTGAATTCCTTGCGCTCGAAGCTTCTGCCAAGGTAGCGTGCTGAAGAAGGCTGGATATCGTACCTCAGAAGTTTCCTCTCAGGTTGCTTACTGGGGAAGGTCAGGTGCCTTATGCTGGAAGCTTTTCGGGGTAGCATGCTGAGGAAGATGGGAGTGCCGTACCCCAGAAGATTTTCTCACCCAGTGGTGTAGCGAGAAAGATTGGGGAGTGATGCGTCGTGAGCTCCTTCCGATAGCTTGCGGAGGAAGGCTGGGTCGCTTATACTAGAAGCCTTTCTTTGTGATATGCAGTCGGACTTGTGGCCGGTTCTGGCTTCCTTCCGAAGTATCCGTAATTTACCCATAGAGGAGCCAAAACTTGGTACGGGCCATACCTTGTCTGAAGATACTTGTCCTTCTGCTGGTCTGATCATTGTTGCTATAGAGGTTGCACAACTGAAGCAGACTTCATGTTGGCCATTAGTCCGAAATACCTTTTGCATTCGAACCAAGTGTTGCCGGTAGTGAGCAGTTGACAGATAATTCCATTCGGTTTAGCTGAGCTTCCAGGTGTTTGGAATCCTCATTGATTTTGCGCAGCCATGAACTCATCCATATTTCTCGCAGACCTTGTTCATCATGCCCAGAAAATTTGTATATGCATCGAAAAATTCCAGAATATGCTTGGAAATTTGTATCAACATACCAGAGTTTTGTTGTTGCTCTCGGCACCTTCACCTTCTTGCAATATGTCTTCTGTGGGTAATAAATGATTCTTGAGTCCATTGAGAAGAACTCAAGATTCACCCCACTGACTGAAATAATCCCTGTGTCGAGGACCGAATAATTTGCTCCTTAGATGTAATCTATTCTGCGGCAAACTCCCATGGCTATAGTCTGGCTTTGTCTGTTGCACACCGGGTCTACTTCTGACCCAGTCCTTCATTCTTGGCAGCTCTGGGGTTGCTGTTCTGAATATCTTGTGGTTAACTTGAATCATCTGAGTTTGGACTATTGGGTAGTATCCAAGTTGTATGTTGATCTTCTTGACAGCACTTGCGGATGGATCCAGTCGGAGCGAAAGAACGGAACCGACAAAAGAAGCAAAACTGCGAAAAACCAAAAACCAAATAAAGCTCAAATTTTGCGGACCTTACGCATGTGGCCGAAGATTCACTAGTATAACTAATATAGCGCACTCGATGCACCTCTAAGGATTTAGAAGCAAAACCACACAATGCTCCTGGTAGCGATTGGTGTCAAGCTCCTACTACTTCCTTAGGGGACATCAAACTCGACGCACGACCATAGCCAAAGTGGCTTAGTCAACGATCCTAGGGTTGTCGGGGAAAGATGGAATTTATAGGCGTTTCCCAAGGGAAACTAGATTTGAGAAGAGAAATGCCATGGCTAGCAAGCAGGGTAGGGGTATCTGGTTTTCCTAGGGGTTCGGGGCTCACGGGTCGTTGCCTGGTGCGAACATTTCACACCGGAGGCAAAGACCACGAGAGTTGGGGTTTGATGGAGCCAAAAGCCTAGGGGTTTTCCTTATGATCAATAGTAGCCGTGCCATTCTGGCAAAGATGGCTGAAATCCATCTGGGCTTTCTACTGATCAAGAGGCACTGAAATCTGGCTAGGGTAACCTACGGTCAGCCTGGCTCTGATACCATCCGTTGTGGCGCCCCGCCTGAATACCACTGTAGTCAGACGATCGCCGCACATACCAGCCCAGGAAAATCACTCTGGCATGCGCTTTTACAACAAGTATCATGAACACAAGCTTTTCTATTAATGGGTATATAAGTCTTACATGATATATTACAAGGGTGATGGCAGCGGAGAAGCTCTATCTAAGGCAGCAAGGTCTTGGTGCGGCTCCACTCCACAGGGATCTGACTGGGTTACTCTTCTAGCCGGCGAACGCTCCGGCTCCTCGCTAGAGGGCGTCGAATCCTTAGGTGAACCTGGCCACATTGAAGGCCGCTGAGTACTTTTGAATGTACTCGCAAGCAAACCAAACCAACATATACACCAAGCAAAGCAATCCGTGGCATTCAAGCATGTACTTATGATCTTAACAGTATTAACTATCAGGTTATGGCATGATTATCTAGCAAGATTAATCATCTAGCAATATTAATCGTTATGTCATAGCAGGATTATCTAGCATGATAATTACTGAAGTAAATGCAGTAAAGTAAAGCATATCAAGTAAATAATTCATACTCCGAGTATTCTCACGATCCAAGTCCGATCCAAACTTTGCGGTCATTCAACCGCACATCTCATAGCCATCACATGGCTAGCAATCATACCTCTGACATCATCTGATGTCCATGCATCTGTACTACAAGTTTGACAAATCATACCTTACTCTGGTTCAGTCTTAACAATAACATTATATAGTTTGTTCCTCTAGACTCGACACAGACCAAATAGGGGCCTATACGAACTGTCCATGACCGAGGACGCGGCTATTCGAATAGATTTACACTCTGCAGAGGTTGCGCACTTTACCCACACCATGGAGCTGCTGGCCTCGTGATCTCATTCGGGTGGACCGGTGCTGGTCCAACGAAACCTGCCTGACCCGTGACTCCTCCATCGTACCACCGACAATCATACCTTCCCAGGGTCATGTCCTGGGTGGCCCCTGTGTCACCCCGTGACACCTGCCACCGTCGTGGCCAAACAAACTGTCCCAAACGGGGACGTGAGCACATAACCATAAACTGGGCTCACAGGATTATCGCCGCCTACCGGGCCAGGGTAGCACGCACGCATAATCCTCCCTATTTGGTGGTACCAATGAAAGAGCACGTGGTCAGACCAAGTGAAGGCCGTCCCATACCGGCAAATGTGGCTGCACGGATAAGTCCGAATAGGTGGCACTATGACTCGATCCAGTCGACGGAGGAGGTTGTTGTCATAATATCAAATTCATTTATCTTAGCAACAATAACGATAATCCAAGATGTAAACTAGTATATCAACATAACAACCTATCTCCACATTGCCATCTACGAGTCACTAGTGCGATAATATGATGAGCATTAGCAAGTATTGCAAGTAGTAATACAAACTATCAGGAGTTTACTTAATTCTAACACAGGCATATTAATTAAACACGCAAGAATAACACAGAGCAATGCTTTAGGGCATATATCAGATGGTCGGCTTTCCTGGGGGTCGAGGAATACTCTGGGAAGAAGTGCGATCGCCTTGCGGAAGAATTCGCCGGAAAGGATTCTCTCTCGGAGGGCTGAATGAAGGGCAGGGGCAAAATGGTCATTTTCACAGTGTGGACACATTATGAAAATGATACCATCGGAACGGGCTCGATGAACTGAAGACGTGGGCGTTGGATTCACCAGAATCGGAGTTACGGTCGCGAAGTTGTGAGCATTCGTTCGTTAAGTGGTAAAATGAATAAAAACTATTCATTTTAGCCGCTAACCAGTGAACGTTCACAGCATAGTGGCTTTGGCCGGCGGCTGAGGAACGAAAGCGCATTTTTAGAAATGCGCTTTCAACAAACAGAAAGCGTAGTGCCTAGAGTGCGCTTCCACTTATTTGCGCGGGCCCGATGACTCGGTCACTTGCAAGCGGGCCCCACCGACATGTCCTCTCTCCTCCCTCTCTCTTCTTCCTCTGGACAGCACGGGGGCGGGCCGGTCGCCGTGATTCTGGCCGCCAGAGTGCTCGGGAAGGCCGGCCAAGGGGCGGAATGGATGAGGCGCTCGACGGAGAGCCCGCCGGTACCCGTGGCGGTGGCGGGGATGCTTTGAGGTGGCCGGACGGCGCCGACGTCAGCGTCTCCAGCGGCGGCGGCTTCGGGTGCCGACGGAATCAGTGATTCCGGCCGCAATCCCAGCAATGGAGGGGTGGGGAAGGATTAGCAGAGCACCAGGGGCTCGATGGTGCCCTCGGGAGGTGGTGGGAGAGGCCGGAGTGAGTGGGAGGAGAAGAAGGCCGAGTGGCGGCCATGGCGGCTACAGGAGGCGAGGAGCGGCTCCAGCGATGGATTCGGCCGGGCAGCAGTATGGTTGGGGTCGCCGGAGATCACCGCGTCCAGTGGTGGGTGGCTTGGGCCGTGGGGAGGGCTGGGGTCGTGGCGGCGCGCGATGGCAGTGAGTGGCCACTCCGGTCGATTGGAGGGCTCCGGCAAGGAACTCGACCGGGCGAGGAGGTGGGAGTGATCCGGAGGGGAAGGGAAGGGGGCTGGCAAGCTCGAGGGACTCGAGAGCGGCCTATTTATAGGCGGGGAGATCGCCGGATAAGCTCGGCCGCCATGGCTGGCTTATCCGCGCACTGGAGCTTGGGGGTGGCGTGGCTGGCTGGATGCGGGCGTCGGGGAGCGGCCGACCTGACGAGGGGCAGCTCGACGTGACGCTACGGCGAGGAAACGGCCAAGGGGAGAGGAAGACGACGGCGGTCACGGGCGGACAGAACCTTGGCGGCGATCGCCGTGGCATGCAGAGGAAGAAAGAGGAGGGGAGAAGCTACGGGAGAGGGGCGCGTGGACGTCGCGAACCCACTAGACATGGCCGGACAAGTCGGGGACGGCCGGAGCTGGCTGTCCAACGAGAACAGTGCCGCAGAGCACCATTTTGGCCTGCTGTCCACGAGGTCACCACGTGCACTACAAGCTCTGGCACTCTCCTGCCTGTCAAACCTTGTCAAACAGCTCCCTCACTGCTCAAATAGATGAGGTTGGTCACTGGATGGACCAGGATAGCTCTTGAGTGATCGAAAGGATCCAGAACAGTTTCTGGTCAGAATCTTGGGGAGGAAGCTGTGGTCAAACAGAGGTGCCAATGAGCTAGAAAAGTTGTCACAGAGAAATGTGGTAGGAAGGACTAGGTTCTGGCAAAATTTGAAGCAATTTGGACCTCATTTGCATATACTTCCTTCACAAAGCATAATCTGGTCCAGAAACTTGACCTTGAAGCTGCACTCATATGGCTTGGTGGAATGAGCTGAATTTTTCTGGAGAGTGATTATTTGGAGATATGAAGGTGCTGGAAAAATTTCAGCTCAATTGGAAATGCCAAAGTGGTACTTCCTTCACAGAGCTTGAATCTGGACAGAAACTAGATGGAATTTTTGGGAGAAATTGGCTAGATGAAATGATGTGAATTTTTTTCATACTCACATCATATATGGAATTTGAGGTCCTGGATTAATTTGAGAATTTTTGAAGCAATATAAAATATAGTTGCTTCACAACCCCAAAATAAATCCAGAAAAAAGAATTGGATGATGCTCTCAAAATTTGATCTGTGGAACTTGGGATCTTGATGGAAATGATGAAGATATGGATAGGAGAAGCTCCACAAATTATTTGGGATTTTTCCTGCCTACCAAAATGGTAGCTCCTTTGGAAAGTGCCCAAAATGCAATATTGGCTTTAAATAGGAAAAGGCAATTTCCCTTATTTAATTATTGCCAATATTTTTATGAGAGCTCAATATGATCACAAAGAATATCTCCACAAGTTTTCATGAACTTTGGAGATGGATAGATATTTTCCTGGATTTAATTCCTTTAACTGGAAGAAAAAGGAATTAATTTTAAATGAAAAATATTGCAAATGACTTGGCAATATTTTTGCATATCCAGGGCTTATGGATGTGGGATGACCACTGGGAAAAGTTTGGGAGGCAAAAGATCGAAGGAAATTGGAGTTCCTTTGTAACGGAAGGAATTAGGGTTTTCCTTCCGGTAGATCGGAGAGTAGGGTTTCGGCCACAAAATCCTGAGAAAAATCTTGGGTGGCAAGGTTGGTCTGGAGAGAGTCTCGGGTTGGATAGGAGAGGCAAGGCTAAATGACCATCTTCATATACCCAAAGGCAAGAGAAAATCCAATAACACCGAAAAAAAGACGGGAGTCAAATCCCGCGAAGGAAAAAAAACAAGGAGCGAAAACCAGGGTGTCACATAAAAAGGATAGTAGTGTGCTCCCTCTCTCGTTATCTCTCTTTTTTTTGTGGCCTCCATGGCTCTTTTTTCTTACTTTTTTTGTGGCCTCCGTGGCTCGTTTTTTTTTTCAACCTCAACAGGTAGGGGCAACACTCTATAATGAAGATCAATACAATAACTGTACTCATAACTCAACTAATAATAACAACGATACAAAAACATCTACTGAATGCCTCTGGCAGTGTACCAGTATGTGCAATAATCTAGCATAGTAAAGACATAAAAAATGGACAAGCCATGTAGGAATCGAGAGGTAATGGAAAGGACAAATAGGGGGCCCATGCGGCCCCACCACGCGTCCCCCTGGCACGTGGGGGGGTGGGCGCGTGGGGCCCCTGGACAGCCTCCTGGCCTATGTCGGTGCTCCCCGGGTCCTTCTAGATGTAAAACTTCTGTGGATTTTTTCCTGGATTTTTTTGAGCCCGATAAAATTGATTTTCTTGAAAAACCAAAAACATACAGAAAACAGCAACTCGCACTGGGCACTGGATTAATAGGTTAGTCCAGAAAAATAATAAAAAATGATATAAATTGATGCCAAAAGTATGCTAAATTAATATAAACATGGCATGAAACAATCAAAAATTATAGATACGTCTGAGACGTATCAATCCCTAGGAGGCTTGGGAGTGAAGAGAGGGGGGTTAAGAGTGGAAGGTACCTTTACTCCTTTGCCATGAGCCATGAGGAGGAGTGATGTCTACTACGCAACTTTATTCTTGTAGACTCGTGTTGGGCCTCCAAGTGCAGAGTTTTGTAGGATAGTAGCAAATTTCCCTAAAGTGGATGACCCAAGGTTTATCAATCCGTGGGAGGCATAGGATGAAGATGGCCTCTCTCAAACCACCCTGCAATCAAATACAAGAAATCTCTTGTGTCCCCAACACACCCAATACAATGGTAAATTGTATAGGTGCACTAGTTCGGCAAAGAGATGGTGATACAAGTGTAGTATGGATAGTAGATATAGGTTTTTGTAATCTGAAAATATAAAAACAGCAAGGTAACAAGTAGAAAAAGTGGGCACAAACGGTATTGCAATGCTTGAAAACAAGGCCTAGGGTTCATACTTTCACTAGTGCAATCTCTCAACAGTGCTAACATAATTGAATCATATAACAATCCCTCACTGTGCGATAAAGAATCACTCCAAAGTTCCTATTAGCGGAGAACATAAGATGAAATTGTTGTAGGGTATGAAACCACCTCAAAGTTATCCTTTCCGATCAATCTATTGAGCCGTCCCTATAAATGTCACAAACAGCCCTAGAGTTCGTACTAAAATAACACCATATGATACGCATCAAGCAACTCTAATGTCACCTAGATACTCCAATGTCACCACAAGTATCCGTGAGTTGATTATTCGATATGCATCAAACAACTTCAGATTCATAATATTCAATCCACACAAAGAACTTCAAAGAGTACCCCAAAGTTTCTATCGGAGAAAGGAAGATGAAAACATGTACCAACCCATATGCCTAGACTCCCCAAGGTCACGGGAATCCGCGAGTTAATTACCAAAACATACATCAAGTGACTCAATAGAATACCCCATTGTCACCACGGATATCCACATGCAAGACATACATCAAGTGTTCTCAAATCCAAAATATTCAATCCGACAATAATGTAACCTCAAAGGGAAAGATTCAATTCATCACAAGAAGATAGAGAGGTAAGAAACACCATATGATCCAACTGTATTAACAAAGCTCGCGGTACATCAAGATCATGCCAAATCAAGAACACAAGAGAGAGAGAGAGAGATCGAACACATAGCTACTAGTACATACCCTCAGCCCGGGGGTGAACTACTCACACATCACCATGAGAACGGAGGAGAAGTTGGTGGTGATGGTGATGGAGGAGATGTCCCTGGCGGCGTTCCGGCACCACCGGAGGAGAGGGGCAGGGAGCCCCTCCTTCTTCTCCTTTCTTGGCTCTCCGGGGAGAGAGGGAGCTCTCCCCTAGATTGGATCTCTCTGTTGTCTTCTGTTTCTTCGCTCCTGTTTTCTGGCCGAAAACCGTTTCTTATATTCCCGGAGATCCGTAACTCCGATTGGGCTGAAATTTTGAGGGGATTTTTCTCCGGATATTCTCTTTCTTGCGGCGAAAGAAGGGCATCAACCGACCTACGAGGTGCCCACAAGCCACCTGGGCGCGGCCAGGGGGGTAGGCCGCACCCTGGTGCCTTGTGGGGCCCTCGAGCACCGTCTTCCATTGATTCTTCCTCCCAAAAATCACATATATTCCAAAATAAATCTCCGTAAATGTTTATCGCGTTTGGACTTCGTTTGGTATGGTATTTCTGCGAAACAAAAAACATGCAAAAAACAGGAACTGGCATTGGGCACTGGATCAATAAGTTAGTCCATAAAAATAATATAAAAGTGCACCAAAACCATATAAAATTATTGTAAACATGGCATGAATACTTCATAAATTATAGATTCGTTGGAGATGTATCAGCATCCCCAAACTTAATTCCTGCTCGTCGTCGAGTAGGTAAATGATAAAAGAAATAATTTATGAAGTGTGAATGCTAGCATAGTGCATAAGTTTGATCAATGATAATATCAATCACTTTTCCTAGCATCATAACAGCAACTTTTTCTCATTAAACTCATCATGATAAAGTAGCAATCAATTCACATGTTATGGTTCAAGCAATGCATTCTGTTGAAACTTAACAACCTATGTTCTTAGTCAACAAACAATTTCAATGCATCTTATCTTTCAACAAAGTCTAAGTAAAATCTCCACATACTCAATTATCATATAGTCTTCTATGATTGCTAATACTCAGAGCATATTTTTAGAACAAATAGCATCCATCGAACACAGAGAAAGATAGGGGCTTAATGTTTCGCCTCCCAACTTATTTATCATAGAGATAATTGTCAACAATAATAACTCATGATCAAATATATTTGAATGGCCATATGTGCCTGGATCTTTCCCCACCACATGATGCTTGCCAACTAGAGAATAGGTTGGAATAAGAAGTTGACTCAACAAAAATAAATAACATGAAAGTAAATAGCATAAAAGTAAATAGAATGTCCCTTCGCAGAGGGAAGCAGGGATTTGTAGAGGTGCCAAAGCTCATTGCTTAAATCAGAGATGAATACATTTTGAGAGGTGTACTTTTCCTGTCAACGTCACGACCGAGAGTTCTCAATATCTTCCATGCTAAACACATTATCGGTGGTTCCCAAGCGGAAAAGTAAAGTTTACTCCCCCTCAACCATTCAAACACAAGCCATGGCTAGTCGAATCCTCGGGTGCCCTTCATACAATCAACTTTCCGGGGGAGTTTGTTTCATTATATATTTTTTTGATTACAGGACTGGGCATCCCAATTACCAGCCTCTCTCGTGCATTGACAAGTGAATAAACACCCATCGTGAGAATAACCCGCTTAGCGTGGAAGATACTGACCACCCCCTGCCGCTCCATGAGCGGTACGGGCACACAAAACAGATGCTTATTTGAATGATTAGAGGTGGCACATGCAAATTTACTTGGAACGGCGGAGTAATACCGTATATAGGTAGGTATGGTGGACACTCATGGAAGAAACTTGGCTCAAGGATTTTGGATGCACAAGCAGTATTCCCGCTTAGTACAGAAATTTTGGCTAGCAAAAGATTCTAAACAAGCACCACATGTTGGAGGATCCATAACAATATAACTTCTATACAAATATACCCAAACATAACTCATTACGTTGTCTTCCTTGTCCAACTTCAACTAATTTGCACAAGTTATAAAATAATTAATGGGTACTCACAATCATAAAAGATGTCCAAGATAATATATTTATATGTGAAAGTTCTCTTCCATATACTATCTTTCATGAATTGCTTGTATGACCAATATTATGATTGTCAAATTTCAATAGATTTTACTTTCTAAACCCAATGTGAAATATTACTAAGCATATGGAACATATATAATTTCAGATTTATGATATTCAATTCATTCAACAATTCACTCATAGGATATAAGTGAAGCACAAGCGTGAATGACATACTACTCCAAAAGATATAAGTGAAGATCAATGAGTAGTTAAATAATTAAGTAGCTATGTGAGGACTCTCTCTCATTTAAAAATTTCAGATCTAAGTACTTTATTCAAACAGCAAGCAAAATGAAAATAAAAGGACACACCAAGGATAGCAAACATCATGTGAACAAGTAAAAACTTAGGCTCAATCGAGACAAACCGATAGTTGTTGATGAAGAAAGGTGGGATGCCTACCAGGGCATCCCCAAGCTTAGAGGCTTGAGACTTGTTGGAATATTAACTTGGGGTGGCTTGGGCATCCCCAAGCTTGAGCTCTTGTGTCTCCTTAATTCCTCCCATATCACGGTTTCCCTAATTCTTATAAACTTCATCCACACAAAACTCAACAAGAACTCGTGAGATAAATTAGTATAAATCAATGCAAAACCTTATCATTCTCTACTGTAAAAAATTACTAAAATTATAATTAAACATTGCATACTAAATGCCTCTGCGTATTTAATACTCCTATTCTCAAATAGAACTATTAAACAAGCAAACATATGCAAACAATGCAAATATAACAGCAATCTGTCTAAACAGGACAGTCTGTAAAGGATGAAGAAGGATCCATACTTATTTAACTCAATTTTTTTTTTTTTGAAAATTTACCACACTGTAGAGAATTTATAATAGCTTACTGTGTAAAAATTTCAAGATTTTATCATGTTCTGACTATTCAGGAATATTCAAGACATAACAGCAAACTTTCTGTTTTCAAACAGCAACATATAGACTTGCAAATTGAGCATGGTAAAGGCTACACTTGTCACTTTTATTGAAATGAAAGATACAAAACCTTATTCTAAATAACAGCAAGCAAATCTCAACAAAAATAAAATGACGCTCCAAGCAAAACACATATCATGTGACGAATAAAAATATAGCTCCAAGTAAGGTTACCGATAATGTTGAAGACGAAAGAGGGGATGCCTTCCGGGGCATCCCCAAGCTTAGTTTCTTGGGTCTTCCTTGAATATTACCTTGGGGTGCCTTGGGCATACCCAAACTTAGGGCCTTGCCACTCCTTATTCTCCTCATATCGATATCTCATCCAAAACTTGAAAACTTCAATCACACAAAACTTAACGGAACTTCGTGAGATAGGTTAGTATGATAATGGATAAATCATTCACTTTGGTACTGTCAAGACAAGATTCATAGTTGTTCCCACATAACACCTACTGTATTATATCATTTCCACAATTTATATTGACCAATATAAGCCATAGAAAGTATAAAACACGCAAACTATGAATTGAAAACAGAATCTGTCAAAAAGAGAACAGTCTGTAATGATCTGAACAAACACCATACTTCTGCAACTCCAAAAATTCTGAAAAATTAGGACAACGTAGGAAATTTGTATATAAATCATGTGTAAAAATTTCATAAGGTTTTTACTCCTAGTAAATTATAGGAATTTCTGCACTGGACGCAAAAGTTTCTGTTTTTGCAAAGAATCAAGTCAACTTTCATCCACACTATCCCAAAGGCTTTACTTGGCACTTTATTGAAACAAAAGCTATAAAACATGAATACTACAGTATATTAATCATGTTAAAACACAAAATAGTAGGTAGAAGTATTGGGTTGTCTCCCAACAAGCGCTTTTCTTGAATGCCCTTTTAGCTAGGCATGATGATTTCAATGATGCTCGCATAAAGGTAATGAATTGAAATATAACTAGAGTATCATGAAGCATATGACTAGCACATTTAAGCCTAACCCAATTCCTATGCATAGGGATTTTGTGAGCAAACAATTTGTGGGAGCAAGAATCAACTAGCATAGGAAGGCAAAACAAGTATAACTTCAAAACTTTCAACACATAGAGATGAAACTTGATATTATTGAAACACCTACAAGCATATGTTCCTCTCTCATAATGATTTTCAGTAGCATCATGAATGAATTCAACAATATAACTATGACATAAAGCATTCTTTTCATGATCCACAAGCATAGAAAATTTATCACTCTGCATATAAGCAAATTTCTTCTCATTCATAATAGTGGGAGTATCATATGAAACTTGAATACTAAAAATTGTTTCCACATTAAAAGAGTAATGTTCAGTAAAAGGGTATTCATAATTATGACAAGTTTTATAATAATAATCATCACTACTTTTGAGAACATAAGTATCATCACAATAATCATCATAAGTAGCAACTTTGTTCTCATCATCAATTGAAAACTCTTCCGAAATAGTGGAATCATCATTAAATAAAGTCATGACCTCTCCAAATCCACTTTTATCATTATAATAAGATTGAACACCCTCCAAAATAGTGGGATAATTATTACCTAAAGTTGACACTCTTCCAAACCCACTTTCATTATTATTGCAATCGTCATAGATAGGAGGCATGCTATCATCATAACAAATTTGCTCATCAAAAGTAGGGGGAATAAAAAGATCATCCTCATTAAGCATAACATCCCCAACCTTAGGATAAACATTATTTGCAACAAATAAATTCTCAAACATGTCATCCCAATCAAACATAGCATCCCCAAGCTTATGGGTTTGCATATCATTAGCATCATCACTATTATCATCAATAGTATAAATAGCACCAATAGTATAACAATTATGATCATCATAATTTCCCAAGTTGGTGCCAAAAAGATTTTCAAGATTATAAGAAGTATCATTATCTTCCAAATCATTATTATCACAACAAGTACTAGGCATAACGAAATCATCATCAAGTGTATCATCTTCCACAATTATTTTTGATTCATTCTCATGAGGCACAACAATAACAGGAGCAACATTATTTGGGAGAGATACCTTTTTAGCTTTACTTTTCCTTCTTTTCTTATCCTTCTTCTTCACCACATTATGTGTGGGTTCAATCAATTTTTCCGAGCTCCTTATTGAAGATATTGGTTGGATAGGAAGCTCCTCCTCGTCACCTATTTCAGCACGAGAGAGAATACGAGGGAAAGTGGAAATCTTTACCCTTCCATTAGTATTTCTTTTATATTCTATTGGTTTACCCATCTTTCTATAATTAGCTATATAAGCATTCTCATTGCAATTTACCACACAAAACATATAGATTTCCTGTAGATTACATTCTGTATGGCTCGTGAATATGAATGCTTCAAACCAACTATTTTTATGTGACAATTCTTCACACCCCAAAAATAGATAGAGTTCATTATAAAGTTCAAGGGTGATCAAGTTATTACAATATTTTGCCACGATTCGATTATGAAAAAGTATGCATTGGAAATTAAGATGACCAACCCTATTACAAAGTTCACAAGTAATGGAATGAAGAGAGCATAATTTTTGTAGCAAATTCATCTCTCACTTTAAGCCACCAATTGGTTTTATCATGTTTATGATTCTTACAAAATCTATCATCCCTATAAGTCATGTCTTCACAAATTTTATGCACTCCACAAAAATTGACATGCTTATAAGAAATCTTTTTATCATGACTAGTGCAATCATCATTAGTATTATGGATATTCAAAGAATTCATACTAACAACATTGCAACCATGATTATCATTCAAAGGACTCACATTAAACATTTTTTAAAATTCTTCCTCTAGCAATTGAGTATAATTATCGGAATCCTTATTTTCAAGAAAGACATCATAAAGGTAAAGCATGTGAGGCAATCTCAATTCCATTTTTTTTGTAGTTTTCCTTTTTTTAAACCAAACTAGTGAATAAACAAGAAACTAAAAGATTCAATTGCAAGATCTAAAGATATAGCTTCAAGCACTCACGTCCCCGGCAACAGCGCCAGAAAAGAGCATGATGTCTACTACGCAACTTTATTATTGTAGACTCGTGTTGGGCATCCAAGCGCAGAGTTTTGTAGGACAGTAGCAAATTTCCCTCAAGTGGATGACCTAAGGTTTATCAATCCGTGGGAGGCATGTTGGGGAACGTTGCATGGGAAACAAAAATTTTCCTACGCACACACAAGATCTATCCATGGTGATGAGCATCTACGAGAGGGAGAGTGAATCTACATACCCTTGTAGATCGCTAAGCGGAAGCGTTTAAGAAACGCGGTTGATGTAGTCGAACGTCTCCGCGATCCAAATCGCAAGTCGTCCCTCGATCCGATCACGAACTAGCGCCGAACGGACGGCACCTCCGCGTTCAACACACGTACGGCTTGATGACGCCTTCACCTCCTCGATCCAGCGAGCGATGGTGAAGTAGTGGTTGAGTTCCAGCAGCACGACGGCGTGGTGATGGTGGTGAGGAACAATCTCAGCAGGGCTTCGCCAAGCGCTACGGAGATTATGACGGAGGAACTAGAGGGTTAGGGTTGCCGCACACGGCTTGGGGAAATCTTAATGTGTCCCGTGTGCTAGCCCTGCCCCTCTATTTATATGTTGAGCCTTGGGGTCTAAACTTGGAGTAAAAGCCTCCTCCAGGTCGGTTTTGCCCGCACAAGGTCGGTTTGGCCCGCAGGGAAAGAGTCCAACTCGGATCCCTGCCGAACCGTGCACAGCCGCGCACAAGCGGTAGTACCGCTTCACACAAGCGGTAGTACCGCTTGGGCGGTAGTACCGCTTCACACAAGCGGTAGTACCGCTCGGGCGGTAGTACCGCTTCACCAAGCGGTAGTACCGCTTACGCGGCAGCAAAACTACTTTTGCACTTTCCAATACCTCGTGGGCTTTATCCCTTTGGCCCATATAAAGTGTTGCTGCACCCGAATACTTCGGTAAACATCCGGAACCCCTTCCGGTGAATTCCGGAACCCTTCCGGAGATCAAAACACTATTATCACATATATCAATCTTTACCTCCGGACTATTCCGGAGATCCTCGTCATGTCCGGGATCTTATCCGGGACTCCGAACAACTTTCGGTCACCAACAAAATAACTCAACTATACTAATCGTCACCAAACGTTAAGTGTGTAGACCCTGCGGGTTCGAGAACTATGTAGACATGACCGAGACACCTCTACGGCCAATAACCAATAGCGGGACCTGGATGCCCATATTGGCTCCTACATATTCTACGAAGATCTTTTATCGGTCGAACCTCTATGTCAAGGATTCAGTTAATCCCGTATGCTGTTCCCTTTGTTCTTCGGTATGTTACTTGCCCGAGATTCGATCGTCGGTATCTCTATACCTAGTTCAATCTCGTTACCGGCAAGTCTCTTTACTCGTTCCGTAATACAAGATCTCGTGGCTAACACTTTAGTCACATTGCTTGCAAGGCTCATTGTGATGTTGTATTACCGAGTGGGCCCTGAGATACCTCTCCGTCATACGGAGTAACAAATCCCAGTCTTGATCCATGACAACCCAACAGACACCCTCGGAGATACCTGTAGAGCACCTTTATAGTCACCCAGTTACGTTGCGACGTTTGATACACACAAGGTACTCCTCCGATGTCAGGGAGTTGCATGATCTCATGGTCATAGGAACAGATACTTGACATGCAGAAAACAATAGCAATAAACTGACACGATCATATGCTACGTTCATAGTTTGGGTCTTGTCCATCACATCATTCTCCTAATGATGTGATCCCGTTATCAAATGACATCTCATGTCAATGGCTAGGAAACCTTAACCATCTTTGATCAACGAGCTAGTCAACTAGAGGCTTACTAGGGACACAGTGTTGTTTATGTACCCACACATGTATTTGAGTTTCCAATCAATACAATTATAGCATGGATAATAAAAGATTATCATGAACAAGGAAATATAATAATAACCAATTTATTATTGCCTCTAGGGCATATTTCCAACAGTCTCCCACTTGCACTAGAGTCAATAATCTAGTTCACATCACTATGTGATTTACATTGTAATGAATCGAACACCCATGCAGTTATGGTGTTGTTCATGTTTAGCCCTTGGAAGAGGTTTAGTCATCGGATCTGCAACATTCAGATCCGTGTGTACTTTGCAAATATTTATGTCGTCCTCCTTGATGTAATCGCGGATGGAATTGAAGCGTCGCTTTATGTGTCTGGTCCTCTTGTGAAATCTTGGTTCTTTTGCTAGAGCAATGGCACCAGTGTTATCACAAAACAGAGTCATTGGGTTAAGCGCACTAGGCACTACTCCAAGATCTGTCATGAACTCCTTCATCCAGACACCTTCCTTCGCCGCCTCCGAGGCTGCGATGTACTCCGCTTCGCATGTAGAATCAGCTACCACGCTTTGCTTGGAACTGCACCAGCTAACCGCACCCCCATTAAGAATAAACACGTATCCGGTTTGAGACTTAGAGTCATCCGGATCAGTGTCAAAGCTTGCATCGATGTAACCCTTTACGACGAGCTCTTGATCACCTCCATAAACGAGAAACATATCCTTAGTCCTTTTCAGGTACTTCAGGATATTCTTGACCGCCGTCCAGTGTTCCATTCCTGGATCACTTTGAAACCTTCCGACCATACTTATGGCAAGGCTGACATCGGGTCTTGTGCACAGCATTGCATACATGATAGAGCCTATGGCCGAAGCATAGGGGATGACACTCATCTTTTCTCTATCTTCTGTAGTCACTGGGCATTGAGTCTTACTCAACTTCACACCTTGCAATACAGGCAAGAACCCCTTCTTGGACTGATCCATTTTGAACTTCTTCAAAACTTTGTCAAGGTATGTGCTTTGTGAAAGTCCTATTAAGCGTCTCGATCTATCTCTATAGATCTTGATGCCTAATATGAAAGCAGCTTCTCCTAGGTCCTTCATTGAAAAACTCTTGTTCAAATATTCCTTCACGCTTTCCAGCATTTCTATATTGTTTCCAATCAGTAATATGTCATCCACATATAATATTAGAAACGCTATAGAGCTCCCACTCACTTTCTTGTAAATACAAGCTTCTCCGTAAACTTGTATAAACTAGAACGCTTTGATCACCTCATCAAAACGAAGATTCCAACTCCGAGATGCTTGCACCAGTCCATAAATGGATCGCTGGAGTTTGCAAACTTTGTCAGCATTCTCTGGATCGACAAAACCTTCTGGTTGCATCATATACAACTCTTCCTTAAGGTAACCGTTAAGGAACGCTGTTTTGACATCCATCTGCCAAATTTCATAATCGAAAAAGGCAGCTATTGCTAACATGATTCTGACGGACTTAAGCATCGCTACGGGTGAGAAGGTCTCATCGTAGTCAACTCCTTGAACTTGTGAAAAACCCTTTGCCACAAGTCGAGCTTTATAGACGGTGACATTACCGTCCGCGTCCGTCTTCCTCTTAAAGATCCATTTGTTC
The DNA here is from genome assembly GCA_039707655.1 of Elymus sibiricus. Classification (NCBI taxonomy): domain Eukaryota; kingdom Viridiplantae; phylum Streptophyta; class Magnoliopsida; order Poales; family Poaceae; genus Elymus; species Elymus sibiricus. Next base: position 515,484,197 of record CM077672.1, on the reverse strand, counting down.
TGAATGGCCTTACGCCCTTCAGGTCATACTTCCAAAGTCCATACTTTGTTTTCATACATGGATCCCATCTCGGATTTCATGGCCTCTAACCACTTCTCGGAATCCGGGCCCATCATCGCTTCTCCATAGCTCGTAGGTTCATCGTTGTCTAACAACATGACCTCTAAGACAGGGTTGCCGTACCACTCGGGAGCAGTACGCGTCCTTGTCGACCTACGAGGTTTGATAGCAACTTGATCCAAAGCTTCATGATCATCATCATTAACTTCCTCTTCAGCTAATGTAGGCTCCACAGAAACAACTTTCTGCACTGCGCTACTCTCAGGTTGAAGTAAAGGTTCAACAACCTCATCAAGTTCTATCTTCCTCCCACTCAATCCTTTCGAGAGAAACTCTTTCTCAAGAAATGTTCCGTTTTTAGCGACAAACACTTTGCCTTCGGATCTGAGATAGAAGGTATACCCAACTGTCTCTTTTGGGTATCCTATGAAGACGCATTTCTCCGCTTTGGGTTCCAGCTTTTCAGGCTGAAGCTTTTTGACATAAGCATCACATCCCCAAATTTTAAGAAACGACAGCTTTGGCTTCTTGCCAAACCAAAGTTCATATGGCGTCGTCTCAACGGATTTCGATGGTGCCCTATTTAAAGTGAATGCAGCTGTCTCTAATGCATAACCCCAAAACGATAGTGGCAAATCGGCAAGAGACATCATAGATCGCACCATATCCAATAAGGTTCGATTACGACGTTCGGACACACCATTACGCTGTGGTGTTCCAGGCGGTGTCAATTGTGAAACAATTCCACACTGTCTTAAGTGACTGCCAAACTCATAACTCAGATATTCTCCTCCTCGATCAGATCGTAGGAATTTAATCTTCTTGTTACGATGATTCTCAACTTCACTCTGAAATTGTTTGAACTTTTCAAATGTTTCAGACTTATGTTTCATTAAGTAAATATACCCATATCTACTTAAGTCATCAGTGAAGGTGAGAAAGTAACGATAACCACCGCGCGCCTCAATACTCATCGGACCACACACATCAGTATGTATGATTTCCAATAAGTCATTTGCCCGTTCCATTGTTCCAGAGAACGGCGTTTTAGTCATCTTGCCCATGAGGCATGGCTCACATGTGTCAAGTGATTCAAAATCAAGTGACTCCAAAAGTCCATCAGCATGGAGCTTCTTCATGCGTTTTACGCCAATATGACCTAAACGGCAGTGCCACAAGAAAGTGGTATTATTATTATCAATTCTACATCTTTTGGCATCAATGTTATGAACATGTGTATCATTACTATCGAGATTCAATAAGAATAAACCGCTCACATTGGGTGCATGACCATAAAAGATATTACTCATATAAATAGAACAACCATTATTCTCTGATTTAAATGAGTAACCGTCTCGCAATAAACAAGATCCAGATATAATGTTCATGCTTAACGCAGGCACCAAATAACACTTATTTAGGTTCATCACTAATCCCGACGGTAATCGAAGAGCGAGCGTGCCGACGGCGATCACATCAACCTTGGAACCATTTCCCACGCGCATCGTCACTTCGTCCTTTGCCAGCCTCCGTCTATTCCGCAGTTCCTGTTTAGAGTTGCAAATATGAGCAACCGCACCGGTATCAAATACCCAGGCACTACAACGAGGGTTGGTAAGGTACACATCAATAACATGTATATCATATATACCTTGTTTGTTGTTGGCCGCCTTCTTGTCAGCCAAATACTTGGGGCAGTTCCGCTTCCAGTGTCCAGTTCCCTTGCAATGAAAACACACAGTTTCTGGTTTGGGTCCAGCCTTGGGTTTCTTCACGAGAGGAGCAACTGTTTTGCCACTCTTCTTGGAGTTACCCTTCTTACCCTTGCCATTTTTCTTGAAACTAGTGGTTTTATTGACCATCAACACTTGATGCTCCTTCTGAATTTCAGACTCAGCGGCTTTCAGCATCGCAAACAGCTCGGCGACTGACTTGTTCATCCCGTGCATGTTATAGTTCAACACGAAGCTCTTGTAGCTAGGTGGCAATGATTGAAGAACTCTGTCAGTGATAGCCTCTGGCGGAAGGGGCATCCCTAACTCAGCCAGACGGGTGGAGTACCCAGACATTCTGAGCACGTGATCACTGATAGACCCGTTCTCCTCCATCTTGCAAGCATAGAACTTATCGGAGATCTCATATCTCTCGATCCGGGCATTCTTCTGAAAGATAAACTTCAACTCCTGGAACATCTCATATGCTCCATGACGTTCAAAACGTCTTTGAAGTCCCGGTTCTAAGCCATACAACATTGCACATTGAACTATTGAGTAATCATCAGAACGAGCCTGCCAGGCGTTCACAACGTCTAGAGACTCAACTGGAGCGGGTGGATCACCAAGCGGTGCATCAAGGACATAAGCCTTCTGGGAAGCCGTAAGGATAATCCTTAGATTACGGGCCCAGTCCACAAAGTTACTTCCATCATCTTTCAACTTAGCTTTCTCTAGGAACGCATTAAAATTCAGGGGTGCTACTGCGCGAGCCATGATCTACAACATAAATATAGCAAAGACAACTTAGACTATTGTTCTAGATAATGAGTTTAGTTAATCATATTACTTAAAAACTCCCACTCAAATTGACATCCCTCCGGTCATTCGAGTGTAACATGATCCAAATCCACCAACTCAAGTCCTATCATCACGTGAGTTGAGGTGGTTTTCAATGGTGAACATCTTCATGTTGATCATATCTACTATATGACTCATGTTCGACCTTTCGGTCTCTTGTGTTCCGAGGCCATGTCTGTACATGCTAGGCTCGTCAAGTTTAACCCGAGTGTTCCGCGTGTGAAACATGGCTTGCACCCGTTGTATGTGAACGTGGAGTCTATCACACCCGATCATCACGGCGTGTCTCGAAACGACGAACTTTCGCAACGGTGCACACTCGGGGAGAACACAATTTATCTTGAAATTTAAGTGAGGGATCACCTTATAATGCTACCGTCGTCCTAAGCAAAATAAGATGCATAAAAGGATTAACATCACATGCAAATCATAAGTGACATGATATGGCCATGAACTTGTGCTTTTGATCTCCATCTCCAAAGCACCGGCATGATCTCCATCGTCACTGGCATGACACCATGATCTCCATCATCTTGATCTCCATCAACGTGTCGCCATAAGGTTGTCGCGCCGACTGTTGCTTCCACGACTATTGCTAACGTTTAGCGATAAAGTAAAGCATTACATAGCACTTAGTGATTGACACGCAAGTCATACAATAATTAAAGACAACTCTATGGCTCCTGCCAGTTGCCGTACTCATCGACATGCAAGTCGTGATATTCTATACAACACATGATCATCTCATACATCACATATATCTCATCATGTAATTGGCCATATCACATCACAACATACCCTGCAAAAACAAGTTAGACGTCCTCTAATTGTTGTTGCAAATTTTACGTGGCTGCTACGGGTTTGCAAGAACCGTTCTTACCTACGCAAAACCACAACGTGGTGTAGTGATTGCTTTTTGATCTTCTAAAAGAACCCTCTTCATTGAAATTGATTCAACTAAAGTGAGAGAGACAGACACCCGCTAGCCATCTTTATGCAACGAAGTTACATGTCAGTTGAAGGAACCTGTCTCGCGTAAGTGTACGCGTAATGTCGGTCCGGGCCGCTTCATCTCACAGTACCGCCAAATCAAATATCAACTAGTAACGGCAAGCAATATGTATACACCCACGCCCACAACTCGTTTGTGTTCTACTCGAGATCTCATCTACGCATAGACCTAGCTCTGATACCACTGTTGGGGAACGTTGCATGGGAAACAAAAAATTTCCTACGCGCACACAAGATCTATCCATGGTGATGAGCATCTACGAGAGGGAGAGTGAATCTACATACCCTTGTAGATCGCTAAGCGGAAGCGTTTAAGAAACGCGGTTGATGTAGTCGAACGTCTCCGCGATCCAAATCGCAAGTCGTCCCTCGATCCGATCACGAACTAGCGCCGAACGGACGGCACCTCCACGTTCAACACACATACGGCTTGATGACGCCTTCACCTCCTCGATCCAGCGAGCAATGGTGAAGTAGTGGTTGAGTTCCAGCAGCACGACGGCGTGGTGATGGTGGTGAGGAACAATCTCAGCAGGGCTTCGCCAAGCGCTACGGAGATTATGACGAAGGAACTAGAGGGTTAGGGTTGCCGCACACGGCTTGGGGAAATCTTAATGTGTCCCGTGTGCTAGCCCTGCCCCTCTATTTATATGTTGAGCCTTGGGGTCTAAACTTGGAGTAAAAGCCTCCTCCAGGTCGGTTTTGCCCGCACAAGGTCGGTTTGGCCCGCAGGGAAAGAGTCCAACTCGGATCCCTGCCGAACCGTGCACAGCCGCGCACAAGCGGTAGTACCGCTTCACACAAGCGGTAGTACCGCTTGGGCGGTAGTACCGCTTCACACAAGCGGTAGTACCGCTCGGGCGGTAGTACCGCTTCACCAAGCGGTAGTACCGCTTACGCGGCAGCAAAACTACTTTTGCACTTTCCAATACCTCGTGGGCTTTATCCCTTTGGCCCATATAAAGTGTTGCTGCACCCGAACACTTCGGTAAACATCCGGAACCCCTTCCGGTGAATTCCGGAACCCTTCCGGAGATCAAAACACTATTATCACATATATCAATCTTTACCTCCGGACTATTCCGGAGATCCTCGTCATGTCCGGGATCTTATCCGGGACTCCGAACAACTTTCGGTCACCAACAAAATAACTCAACTATACTAATCGTCACCAAACGTTAAGTGTGTAGACCCTGCGGGTTCGAGAACTATGTAGACATGACCGAGACACCTCTACGGCCAATAACCAATAGCGGGACCTGGATGCCCATATTGGCTCCTACATATTCTACGAAGATCTTTTATCGGTCGAACCTCTATGTCAAGGATTCAGTTAATCCCGTATGCTGTTCCCTTTGTTCTTCGGTATGTTACTTGCCCGAGATTCGATCGTCGGTATCTCTATACCTAGTTCAATCTCGTTACCGGCAAGTCTCTTTACTCGTTCCGTAATACAAGATCTCGTGGCTAACACTTTAGTCACATTGCTTGCAAGGCTCATTGTGATGTTGTATCACCGAGTGGGCCCTGAGATACCTCTCCGTCATACGGAGTAACAAATCCCAGTCTTGATCCATGCCAACCCAACAGACACCCTCGGAGATACCTGTAGAGCACCTTTATAGTCACCCAGTTACGTTGCGACGTTTGATACACACAAGGTACTCCTCCGATGTCAGGGAGTTGCATGATCTCATGGTCATAGGAACAGATACTTGACATGCAGAAAACAATAGCAATAAACTGACACGATCATATGCTACGTTCGTAGTTTGGGTCTTGTCCATCACATCATTCTCCTAATGATGTGATCCCGTTATCAAATGACATCTCATGTCAATGGCTAGGAAACCTTAACCATCTTTGATCAACGAGCTAGTCAACTAGAGGCTTACTAGGGACACAGTGTTGTTTATGTACCCACACATGTATTTGAGTTTCCAATCAATACAATTATAGCATGGATAATAAAAGATTATCATGAACAAGGAAATATAATAATAACCAATTTATTATTGCCTCTAGGGCATATTTCCAACAGTCTCCCACTTGCACTAGAGTCAATAATCTAGTTCACATCACTATGTGATTTACATTGTAATGAATCGAACACCCATGCAGTTCTGGTGTTGTTCATGTTTAGCCCTTGGAAGAGGTTTAGTCATCGGATCTGCAACATTCAGATCCGTGTGTACTTTGCAAATATTTATGTCGTCCTCCTTGATGTAATCGCGGATGGAATTGAAGCGTCGCTTTATGTGTCTGGTCCTCTTGTGAAATCTTGGTTCTTTTGCTAGAGCAATGGCACCAGTGTTATCACAAAACAGAGTCATTGGGTTAAGCGCACTAGGCACTACTCCAAGATCTGTCATGAACTCCTTCATCCAGACACCTTCCTTCGCCGCCTCCGAGGCTGCGATGTACTCCGCTTCGCATGTAGAATCAGCTACCACGCTTTGCTTGGAACTGCACCAGCTAACCGCACCCCCATTAAGAATAAACACGTATCCGGTTTGAGACTTAGAGTCATCCGGATCAGTGTCAAAGCTTGCATCGATGTAACCCTTTACGACGAGCTCTTGATCACCTCCATAAACGAGAAACATATCCTTAGTCCTTTTCAGGTACTTCAGGATATTCTTGACCGCCGTCCAGTGTTCCATTCCTGGATCACTTTGAAACCTTCCGACCATACTTATGGCAAGGCTGACATCGGGTCTTGTGCACAGCATTGCATACATGATAGAGCCTATGGCCGAAGCATAGGGGATGACACTCATCTTTTCTCTATCTTCTGTAGTCACTGGGCATTGAGTCTTACTCAACTTCACACCTTGCAATACAGGCAAGAACCCCTTCTTGGACTGATCCATTTTGAACTTCTTCAAAACTTTGTCAAGGTATGTGCTTTGTGAAAGTCCTATTAAGCGTCTCGATCTATCTCTATAGATCTTGATGCCTAATATGAAAGCAGCTTCTCCTAGGTCCTTCATTGAAAAACTCTTGTTCAAATATTCCTTCACGCTTTCCAGCATTTCTATATTGTTTCCAATCAGTAATATGTCATCCACATATAATATTAGAAACGCTATAGAGCTCCCACTCACTTTCTTGTAAATACAAGCTTCTCCGTACATACCCTGAACCCGGGGGTGAACTACTCACACATTACCAAGAGAATGGAGGAGAAGTTGGTGGTGATGGTGAAGGAGGAGATGTCCCCGACGGCGTTCCGGCGCCACCGGAAGGAGAGGGGCAGGGAGCCCCTCCTTCTTGTTCTTTCTTGGCTCTCCGGGGAGAGAGGGAGCTCTCCCCTAGATTGGATCTCTCTGTTGTCTTCTGTTTCTTCGCTCCTGTTTTTTGGCCGAAAACCATTTCTTATATTCCCGGAGATCCGTAACTCCGATTGGGATGAAATTTTGAGGGGATTTTTCTCCGGATATTCTCTTTCTTGCGGCGAAAGAAGGGCATCAACCGACCTACGAGATGCCCACAAGCCACCTGGGCGCGGCCAGGGGGTAGGCCGTGCCCTGGTGCCTTGTGGGGCCCTCGAGCACCGTCTTGCGTTGATTCTTCCTCCCAAAATCACATATATTCCAAAATAAATCTCCGTAAATTTTTATCACGTTTGGACTTCGTTTGGTATGGTATTTCTGCGAAACAAAAAACATGCAAAAAACAGGAACTGGCACTGGGCACTGGATCAATAAGTTAGTCCATAAAAATAATATAAAAGTGCACCAAAACCATATAAAATTATTGTAAACATGGCATGAATACTTCATAAATTATAGATACGTTGGAGACATATCAAGGAGTCGTCATCCTCATCTTCCTTGACCTCCATGGCCATTAGGCACTTGTGGGAGTGACCCTTGTAGTCTTTCACATAGTCATACTTGATGACCTTGCCATCCTTGACGAGCTTCAATTGGGCAACACCTGCAACACCCACAATGTCATCGGGGTCGGAGTCATCTTGAGCAATGAGTCCCTTCCCGGCCTTCTTCTTGAGCTTGGCATTTTTTGGATTTGGCAACTTCTTGGCAAATTTCTTGTCCTTCTTTGGGAATCTTGGACGGTCTTCCCTCTTCTCAAATGGGCAATTGTTGGTGAAGTGCCCATTCTCATCAAAATTGTAACATGTCCTCACTTTCTTCTTTTGGAAAAACTTGCCATTGTTCTTGAAACCACCACCACCATATTTCTTGACGAAGAGCGCAAGATCTTCATTGAATTGATCATGGGTAGGCTCTTCATCGAAACCATCTTCATCTTCTTCTTCTTCTTCTTCTTCATACTCTTCATTACTTGATTCTTCAACACGGACATGCTTGGCCTTCAAAGCAAGATTTGGCCTCGTCAACCCTCTAGTCATTGCAATGGTGTTCTTCCCATTTTGGATGTAATCCTCATGGGTGACAAAAGTGGAAATGACATCCTCAGGAGTCAATGTAGGAAAATTACTTTGATGTCGAATGTGAAACACCGTATCTCCATGATGGGTAGCAAGAGCTCTTAACACCGTATCCCCATAAGGAATCTATTTGTTATAGTGAATCAATCATTCTTCTTGTCACACTCAAATCTTTGAAGCTTGACAACAAGAGCATTGAGATGCTAGAGAAGATCTTGGGTCTTCTCTTTAGGGTTCATCACAAAGAAATGCATCTCATTCTTGGCCATTTCATACTTGGATAGTTGAAGCTTGGTAGTGCCGGCATTCACGATGATCAACTTGTCCCACAACTCCTTTGTGGACACGATATGAAGGTAATGTGAGACCTTGTCTTTGGAAAAACCTTTTCGGATCATAGTGTGCTACTTGTCAATGCGTTGGGATTTTCCTGAAGAGGAAGGGTGAAGTAATATAGTAGTGAAAAGTATTTCCCTCAGTTAAGAACTAAGGTTTATCGAACCAATAGGAGAACACACCAAGCAACGGTCAACAACACCTACACACAAAAGAGCAAATACTTGCACCCAACGTGGGCAAGAGGGTTGTCAATCCCCTTGTACTCGTTAATTTCAAGGATTAAATCTGATAGTTGTAGATATATAAATTGCAAAATAAAATAAGAGGAAATAAATTGCAGCAAGGAAACTAGGGTTTTAGTAATATGGTTTGGATGGACCCGGGGGCCATAGCTTTCACTAGAGGCATCTCTCTCCAGAACGAAACATACGGTGGGTAGATAAATTACTATTGGGCAATTGATAGAAAAGCGCATAGTTATGATGTTATTCATGGCATGATCATGTATATAGGCATTACGTCCATGACAAGTAGACCAACTGCTACCTGCACCTACTACTATTACTCCACCAATCGACCGCTATCCAGCGTGCATCTATGGTATTAAGTTCATGACAAACAGAGTAATGCTTTAAGCAAGATGTCATAATATAGATAGAATAAAACCAAGCAATATGATTAAACCCCATAGTTTTTCCCTTAGTAGCAACAATACAAATACGTGCGTCGCTACCCTTTCTGTCACTGGGAGAGGACACCGCAAGATTGAACCTACTACTATGCACCACTTCCACTGAAGATCTACTCATCAACTTGGCCAAAGATAACTCATAGATCGGAAAGCATTACATAGCTATAACAATCACACACAATAAAGTTCAGAAATAACTCAATTACTTTCAATGAATAATCTGATCATAAACCCACAATTCATCGGATCCCAACAAACACACTGCAAAAGAAGATTACATCGGAACAATCGGATAGAACTCCGAAGAGAACATTGTATTGAAGATCAAAGAGAGAGAGAGAGAGAGAGAGAGAGAGAGAGAGAGAGCCATCTAGCTACTACTATGGACCCGTAGGTCCTGTGAGGAACTGCTCACACATCATCGGAGAGGCAGCAAGGGTGATCAAGAGGCCCTCCGTGATCGATCCCCCCTCCGGCAGAGTACCAGAAAAGGCCTCCAGATGGGATCGTGAAAGAACAGAGGCTTGTGGCAACGAAGAACTTGTTTCATCTTGTCCCTTGGGGGTTTCTAAATATTTGTGAATTTATAGAGTTGGAATTAGGTCAATCGGAGCCACAGGGGCCCACAAGACAACTGGCCGCGCCCTACCCCCGTGGGCGCGCCCAGTTGCCTTGCCACCTCCTCGTCTGGCTTCTGGTCCTCCCCCAAAGCTTCTAGGGTCCCCTCTGGTCCAGAAAATATCACAAAAAAGTTTCATAGCATTTGGACTCCATTTGATAGGGATTTCCTGAAAAACCAAAAACAAGCAAAAAACAACAACTGGCACTTGGCACTAGGTTAATAGGTTAGTTCCCAAAAATGATATAAAATTGCATATGAAGCATATAAGATTGATAATATAATAGCATGAAAACATCAAAAATTATAGATACGTTGGAGACATATCAGCATCCCCAAGCTTAATTCCTGCTCGTCCTCAAGGAGGTAAATGATAAAAACAGAATTTTTGATGTTGAATGCTACCTAACATGTCTTTATCATGTAATCTCTTTTTGGTATGAATAATTGAGAAATGATGAAGTAATTGATATCAACATAATAATATCCATGAATACTAGTAAATAATCATTACCCTTCAAAATAAACGATGCTTAACGAATGTTATCCCTACTCATTGAATTATGTAAGCATGGCATGACTCCATCTTCCTCACATAAGTACAAATCGTTGAGCACCCCGATGCCAAACCAAGCAATTGTATCATACTTTTTCACGCACTTCAGCATTTTTAACTTCACTCAATATATGAGCGTGAGGCATGGACTTAGCACTACAGGTGGAATAGAATATGTTGGTAGAGGTTTATAAGGGAAGACAAAAACTGAAGAAAGTCTCGCATCTACTCGATGGATCGTTAGGTAATGGAGAGGCCTAGCAATTGATATCAATGCGAGGAGTAGGGATTGCCATGCAACGGATACACTAGAGCTATAAGTGTATGAAAGCTCACAACTGAAACTAAGTGGGTGTGCATCCAACTTGCTTGCTCATGAAGACCTCGGGCATTTGAGGAAGCCCATCATCGGAATATACAAGCCAAGTTCTATAATGTAAAAATTCCCACTAGTATATGAAAGTGACAAATCATGGAGACTCTCTATATGAAGAACATGGTGCTACTTCGAAGCACAAGTGTGGTAAAACGATAGTAGCATTGCCCCTTCTCTCTTTTTCTCTCATTTTTTAATTTTTTTAATTTTTTTATTTTCTCTCTTTTTTTAAGAACAATATCATGAACCTCATCCCTATTTTTGTAAGGACTCATTAGTCTCCATCATTCTTTACCTCACTGGGACAATGCTCAAATAATGATGATCATCACACTTTTATTTACTTACAACTCGATAAACTGAAATAATATGACTCTATATGAATGCCTCTGGCAGTGTACCAGGATGTGCAATGATCTAGCATAACATGTATTACAATGATGAATGGTGGCTTTGCCACAAATATCATGTCAGCTCTATATGATCATGCAAAGCAATATGACGATGAACACACAAGTCATGTGGATAGTAACCATGGAAGTTGCATGGCAATATATCTCGGAATGGCTATGGAAATGCCATAATAGGTAGGTATGGTGGCTGTTTTGAGGAAGGATATAACAAGGCTTATGTGTGATAGAGCGTATCATATCACGGGGTTGGATGCACCGGCGAAGTTTGCACCGACTCTTGATGTGAGAAAGGGCAATGCACGGTACCAGAGAGGCTAGCAATATATGGATAGGTGGGAGTGCTGTATTAGTCCATGAACTCACATTAGTCATAAAGAACTCATATACTTATTGTGAAAGTGTTATTAGCCCTCGAAGCAAAGTATTCCCGCATGACCCTAGGGAGGAGGTTGGGAGGAGTTAACCATCGCGCGCCCCCGATTTGACAACACAAAGGATTTCGGTGAGGAATAAATATGCTCCAACATCCCCGTCATGCCATGACGGACACTTAAATAAGTAATCATAACAAGCTTTAATACCATTATTTTTACTAACTAATGATTATGAACTAATACCCTTTCATATTACTACATCAATATAATTAACCCACACGTTTCTTATATTCATTGATCTCACATGAAAGTTTTTATTATATCACTCTTATATACCTATCATTCTTGAACTAGTCATTATAACCCGTGCAAATTACCACTTCCTAACATTGTCAAAAAGATTTAAGTGAAGCATGAGAATGCAAAACATTTCTATAAAATATGCCTACCACCGTGCTCTAAAGATATAAGTGAAGCACATGAGCAACTGCCCGACTCAAAAGATATAAGTGAAGCACATAGAGCATTCTAACAAACATGATGAATATGTGTCTCGCTCAAAAGGTGTGTTCAGAGAACAATGATTGTGGAAACCAGAAAGCAAAACTAAATATAATACACGACGCTCCAAGCAAAACTCATATGATGTGATGAATAAAAATATAGCCTCAAGTAACATACCGATGAATTGTGGACGAAAGAGGGGATGCCATCCCAGGGCATCCCCAAGCTTAGATGCTTGAGTCTTCCTAGAATATTGCCTTGGGGTGCCTTGGACATCCCCAAGCTTAGGCTCTTGCCGCTCCTTCTTCCTTCTTCCATCGAAATCTCACCCAAAACTTGAAAACTTCAGCACACAAAACTCAACAGAAACTTCATGAGATCCGTTATTATAATCGGTAAACCATAAACTTAGGTACTGTTATAAACCAATTCACAATTGTTCTTGGATAATACCTACTGTATTCGAACTTCTCCATGACTTATACCCCCCGATATAATCCATAGTTTCATCAAAATAAGCACACTATGCAATAAAAACAGAATCTGTCTAAAACAGAACAGTCTGTAATGATCTGAACTAAAACCATACTTCTGGAACTCAAACAATTCTGAAAAAATAGGAAAACTTGGGAAATTTGTATCTCAATACTGTGTAAAAATTTCAGATCAAAACCATTTCCCAGTAATTTTTAGTAATTCCTGAGCTGAGCACAAAAGTTTCTGTTTTCAAACAGCATCAATTCAACTATCATCCAAATCACACCAAAGGCTTTACTTGGCACAAACACTACTTAAAGGAGAAAAACACAATCATTACAGAAGCAACAATCATGTTTGCACACCAAAACAGAAGAAAAATAATACGGTAAAGATAAATATTGGGTTGCCTCCCAACAAGCGCTATTGTTTTACGCCCCTAGCTAGGCATAATGCATAATTTCAAGTTTTATCATCCTTTGATTCCATCATGCCCTTGTAAATGATGTCATCATAAGTGCTTCTCATGAATTCTATTTTTTCAGAAAAGTATTTTCTATTAAGAGAACTCAAATAATGGAATGGGCTATCCTTGGTTACTTTAATGTCATTCGGATCGAACTTTTGAGGGATAGGATCATCGAGGGACCTTTCATAAGTAACCGCGAATTCATCTTCTATGGGGATTCTAACATTTTCAAAACATTCATCATCAAACCCTTGTTGATTACTTCTAACAATCCAAGCATATTGGTGATTGGTGTTATTAAATAAATGCTGGATTAAGGACAGGTTTGGAACTTTCTTTTTAGCATTCTCATCAAAGGCATGAACATCTTGTGACATGTATCTTCGCATAAAATCTTGATCATAAAGAATTTCATCTATCAAAGGGTACTCATAATTCATGTCATAGTGATCAAAGATTTCCCTAGCTTCCCAAACTATGTAATCAAATTCACTCATGAGGATAAGGGTGGCAATCTTTTTAGCTCTAGGATCATGGATATCGGGAAGCTCAAAAAACAATCTTTGTATAGTGGGATGAGTACGCATGAATCTTCTTTCAAGTTTGATAATAAGTGCAGAGATAGCATGAGCATAACTATTGGTTCTTTTAAGAATAGGTATGTCATTACATGCCAAAGCTCCTGTGCATGTAAAAAATTCTTGGATAACACTCTTCCCTATAATGTTTTCACTCCCTGTAAGAAGAGTTTTAGTGTCTAAAATTATGGGGGGCTCTTTCTTATGAGGTTTATTATCAAGATCAGGCAACTTAGGCTCTTCCTCATAAGCTTGGCTAGCATTCTCCTTACTAGCATATTTTACTATTATAAACTCAGACATGATAGCAACTTCAAGCAATCAGGCAAAATAAAATATTTTTGTGTTTTTGATTTTTTTTTTGGAAACTAGCAAAAGAAAATAAAGGCAAGTAAAAAATAAACAAGTAAATGATAGTTTGTATGAAGAAACCTTCACGTTCTTTGAATGCTCTCCCCGGCAACGGCACCAGAAATTATTCTTGCTACTTGTGAATGCGTTGGGATTTCCCCGAAGAGGAAGGGTGAAGTAATATAGTAGCGAAAAGTATTTCCCTCAGTTAAAAACCAAGGTTTATCGAACCAATAGGAGAACAAACCAAGCAATGGTCAACAATACCTACACACAAAAGAGCAAATACTTGCACCCAACGCGGGCAAGAGGGTTGTCAATCCCCTTGTACTCGTTAATTGCAAGGATTAAATCTGATAGTTGTAGATATATAAATTGAAAAATAAAATTAGAGGAAATAATTTGCAGAAAGGAAACTAGAGTTTTAGTAATATGGTTTGGATGGACCCGGGGGGCATAGCTTTCACTAGAGGCATCTCTCTCCAGAACGAAACATACGGGGGGTAGACAAATTACTATTGGGCAATTGATAGAAAAGCGCATAGTTATGATGTTATTCATGGCATGATCATGTATATAGGAATTACGTATGTGACAAGTATACCGACTCCTGCCTGCATCTACTACTATTACTCCACCAATCGACCACTATCCAGCATGCATCTATGGTATTAAGTTCATGACAAACAGAGTAACACTTTAAGCAAGATGACATAATGTGGACAAAATAAAACCAAGCAATATGATTAAACCCCGTCATTTTCCCCTTAGTAGCAACAATACAAATATGTGCCTCGCTACCCTTTCTGTCACTGGGTGAGGACACCGCAAGATTGAACCTACTACTATGCACCACTTCCACTGAAGATCTACTCATCAACTTGGCCAAAGATAACTCATAGATCGGAAAGCATTACATAACTATAACAATCACACATAATAAAGTTCAGAAATAACTCAATTACTTTCAATGAATAATCTGATCAGAAACCCATAATTCATCGGATCCCAACAAACACACCGCAAAAGAAGATTACATTGGAACAATCGGATAGAACTCCGAAGAGAACATTGTATTGAAGATCAAAGAGAGAGAGAGAGAGCCATCTAGCTACTGCTATGGACCCATAGGTCCTGTGAGGAACTACTCACACATCATCGGAGAGGCAGCAAGAGTGATGAAGAGGCCCTCCGTGATCGATTCCCCCTCCGGTAGAGTACCGGAAAAGGCCTCCAGATGGGATCACGGAAGAACAGAGGCTTGCGGCGATGGAGAACTTGTTTCATCTTGTCCCTTGGGGGTTTCTGAATATTTTTGAATTTACAGAGTCGGAATTAGGTCAATCAGAGCCACAGGGGGCCCACAAGACAACTGGGTGCGCCCTAGCCCCTGGGCACGCCCAGTTGCCTTGCCGCCTCCTTGTCTGGCTTCTGGTCCTCCCCCGAATCTTCTAGGGTCCCTTCTGGTCTAGAAAAAATCACAAAAAAGTTTCGTAGCGTTTGGACTCCATTTGATAGGGATTTCCTGAAAAGCCAAAAAGAAGCAGGAAACAGCAACTGGCACTTGGCACTAGGTTAATAGGTTAGTTCCCAAAAATGATATAAAATTGCATATGAAGCATATAAGATTGATAATATAATAGCATGAAAACATCAAAAATTATAGATACGTTGGAGATGTATCATAGTGCAAGGGGAGGAATTGAGTTGATCTTCGATTGCTTCATGTGGAATCAAGTTGTTGGGGTCAACGGGGTTGAAGCCATTGACCACAATCTTCCAAAGATCCACCGAAGTGCTATGAATATGATCTTGCATAGTGAAATTCCAAAATGAGAATTGTTTGCCATCAAAGACGGGGTGGGGGCCTTGGTAATGCATGATAGGTTCATGACGAAGTGCTTTGGGGGTACTCCCAACCAACTTGAGTATGGTTAGGAGGTAAAGGTAAAGCAATGGGAGGAGGATCGGTAGGATTAGTTTCCGGTAGTGTTTCCACCACGACGGGAGTGAGGGAACACTACTAGGAACACCCAAAGCTCTTCCTTCTGCTAACTTGAGTGAAAGCATGCGCTCCATATTTTAGGTGTGTGTATCCAACAACCTATCGAGGTCTGCGACAGAGTATAAGTTTTCCCCTCCATTGGATATACCGGTTTCTAAGTCGATAACCTCCACGAGACCCTAGGGTTGTTCCCCTTCTTTGGCCATCCTTCTCTAGGGTGGTTAAGCCATGTGAAAGAGTCCAAAGCTCTGATACCAATTAAAAGGATCGAGATGGACCTAGAAGGTGGTGAATAGGTTATCTACAAATTTTGCTATGATTATTAGCAAGTTAGGCTTTGCAAAATATGAAATGTGAGCCTAACAATTCTAAGGTGACATAAAAAATCATATATGATGCATGCAAGGTCAAGGGACCAAAGTAAATAACACAAGTAAATGGGCTAGGGTTAGGGATAACCGAAGACTGCAGAGATGAAGATGTATCCCGATGTTCACTCCATTGGATGGGAGCTAATCTCTTTTGGAGAGGTGGGAGTCCCATAAAGGAACAACCAACACCACAAAGGCTCACATTCTTCTCCTTGAGATATCACCACAAAGGCTATTCCCAACCACTAGTGGTAGACCTTGAGGCAACCTCCAAACCTTCACAAACGACCGGGCAAATCATAAGTTGATTCCTCATCGGGGACTCCTACCGTCTAGGAGTCTTCAACCTCCATGAGTAACAAGCCAAATGATGAACTTAAAGGGAACTCAATTTCCTTTGGTGAGAATGTAGATCTGGGGCTCCTCTTTCTTTTCCCTCAAATGATGGATGTGTTTTGATGGAGGGATGTGGAGGGGTTCAAGGTTTAGAGCATGAGAAAATGGAGTATGAGAGAGAAATAGGCTTAGCTCGAGTGGCGAAAGAAGATTACCCTTGGGAAGGAGTGGGCCTTTATATAGCCCACTTCAAAATCTGCCCATTAGGGTTATTTTCTACAGCCCAGAAGCTATCCTGGAAGTTTTGGCAGAGGTTTCAGACTTCCCGGATTTAGGGACATGTTCCGGTGTGGGTTCTGGAAATAGCTTGAGCTCCTGGAAGCTACTAGCCATTTCCGAAACTCATCCCGCAAGCCAGTTTGGATTCTGGACCAGCCTGGAAGTTCCTAAGCAGGTTCTAGAGTGGGTTCTGGAAAAACCCATTGCTTCTGTTAAGCCACTGGATATTCCAGGAATACATTCCGGAAGCAACCCTGGATTCTGGATGCCCCGGAAAGTCACCTCCGAAGTTCCAGAGGACATTCCAGGCCACATAAAAACCAGCCTCAGAGAGTAAATAAAAGTGGAATCCTCACGAGTCTTTTTGGTGGCACTCAAATGGAACTTGGGATGTGTTTGGCTGTATGTAGGTAAAAGAGTTACCACTCCAAGTTCATCACTGTGACCCCTCTTAATACTGCGACTATCCTATGACTCAAAATCAAATGAAAACGATGCTTAATTTAAATACACCATCTTTGTTCTCTCTTTAGTAATGGGGGGGGGGTCACCAAACACCTTTGCTTGCAACCTTTTGGGCTAACACACCTTTCATACACTTGGCAAACAAGGTTAGTCCTTAATTCATATGTCATTTACACCAAAACCCACTTAGGGTGATAAATGCACTTTCAGAAACTCCATGTGTTCTTGCATATAGGGAGACACTGGCTGCATGTGTTGCTAGCAGTAAAATGAGCCCGATCATGGCCAATCGAAGTTGGAGATTTAAAATTTCTTTCGAGAAACTTCAAATCCCTCAGAACACAGCAGCGGAAAGTAAACAAAATAGATAGAAGTCTACGAAGGAAAACAACCGAAGGACATCAGAGGCAGATACCGAACATAAATCACATCGCTGAAACTTAACCGAAGATAAACTATCGAAGATAAAGTGGGGTTAAGAAGTGACCAGTGATGCTCGATGGCGACAAGGTATTTGTTCGACCAGTTCACTCTTCTGCAAAAGTGCTACCTCTGGTTGGAGGGACTTGTGATTTAACACAGAAGATAAACTCTCTTCGTCCTATTCTCCTCGACAACTAGTTCCTCAACTGGTGCCGATCACTCAGGGTAGATACTTGAGGTGATCTCCATAACCTTCACAGACTTCTTCTTTGTGAACCACAATTACTCTTGGTCACTGAAGAACTTGACACCTAACCGTCTAGAGAGTTGGTAGCTCTCAAGAGTAATAGGTGGAGCGTACTAGACTTAGATTCCAGTGATGCTAAACCACTATCTAATTTTTTGTCTTTGGGGTTTTTCTCTCGGTGGATTTTAAACTCAAATCTTTCGCGAGAGAGGGTGCTCACACAATCTAGTCGAAATCACACTGAGCAGCCAACGATTCACGTTGGAGTGGGGTGGCTATTTATAGCCGCGGTCTTCCCGAGGGGGAAAAGACCATTTTGGACATGACAACTAGCCAATGACCGACCGACACGTTGCCAACGGCCAGATTTCAAACGCAACCGGCAACTTTACTTGAGGAACAAGTAAGCTGACTCCTCGGTCCGAATCAAATCTCACAGCGAAGAAGAACTGCATCTCTGGCTGGCGTGTATTATTTCAGAACACAAAGAGATTTCTCTCAACTCACATAGGTTTTGGTTTAGCTTTAGAGAAACATAAGTTTTGAACACTATACCCCTCTTAATAGTACGGTGGTCCTATGACTCAAGAAAGAGAAAATGAACTACGAAAGAAAACTACATCTTCTCTCCGTCTTCATTCTTCTCGGCCGCAGTCAATTACTTCCAACCACGTGTCGGTGTATAAAACATGGGTATTTTATACCCTGACTTATGCACAGATAGTAGCAGCCTCCTTGTCGGCCAGGCTTTGCCGGGAACTGCCAAGACCAAGATTCAAGGCCCGATTACAGAAGCTAGAGACAAAACACCAACAAACACTCAGCTAGTACCGAAGATGAAGACACTCCCTGTCGGCAAGGCTAAAGCGGCAAGGCGAAGACCCGGCAAGCTCCGTACCAGCAAGCTTCTGCCAGTCCCCCAGCGCTCCACCTCACCGCACAGATATTCACTAATGGATGAGGTGTCAACCATGCAGGCTGGTTGGTGAGGCTTGTCGAGCACGTGTCAGCACGCTGGGACAGGACTTGCCTCTAACGACACCCGTCTAGGGGGTGTGTCAGAATAATACGAGGTAGCTGGGCGAGCAGTGCAGAAACCTTGCCGGGACTACCTCTCCACATGACACCTAACGGTGCATTTAATGCCTTTGTTCTGAACTGGCAGAGTTAGGTATGATAGCACTGTTTGCTATCTAATCGACATGTAATTACTGTTTTGCCATTGTGGTAACCCCTTTAGCTATAAAAGGAGGGCCAAGGCAACAGTGAGAGGGATTCGGACCCCTTTTCAAACACTTGCACGTCTGGCGTAGCAGCACTCTCCGCACCTTGCCGGGAGAAGCGCTCCTTGTACTTGTGCTTTCATACAACCAATACACCAAAAGCAGGAGTAGGGTTTTACGCTTCTCAGCGGCCCAAACCTGGGTAAATCCCTTGTGTTTTCCATTTATCATGCTCTTTGTGCATGTTGATCCCCCCTGCCGAACCACAAGGGGCTGGATGGCCCCATTGATGGTCTTTCCACCAGGACATCTTTGGCGTGACAGGTAGGGGGACTCGCTTGCGCGAACCTTGATCAGTGGATTGCGCGTCTTCTTCATCATCATCATCAACTTCCTCATCGTCCTCCTCGTCGTTGATGGCGCCCAAGAAGAAGGGCATCACAATGACGGCCACCCCGCACGCATCCGCCGGCGGCGCAGGCGGCGCGGCCAATGCGGGCGGTGCGAATACCGCGGTTGGCACTACCAGCGCAGGCGGCATGGTCGCCACGCTCGCCGCGGTCGGCGCAGGAGACAAGTGTGCTGGAGGTAGTCGACCTCCTCGATCCTCTGGTGAACAGAGCCACGACGGCGCGGGCGGAGCGGACGGACGTCCTCCTCCTCCTAGCCGCGCCGACGAACGTAGCCACCGGAGCGGCAGTGCCCGGGCCGGCGTGAGCCAAGATCCCGCCGCAGCGACGTCCAAGGATGCAGCCTCGGGACAGATGCCGCGCCCCTCACACAACGGGCGCGGAACAGCCCCGAGCGGCGCCAACGACTCCGGGCAGCGGCGACCTCATGGCAAGACTCATGTTGATCAAATCCCAGATCCTCAGGCACCGCCTCCGCCACGGCGACCCGCTGCTGATCATGTGTCGCGGTAGCAAGACCGCGTTGGCACTCCTGCTGGCTCTGCCAGGACTAGAGCGACGTCACGCTCTTCGCTTCTGGCCATGCCAGCCACAGCGGCAGAAGCAATGGTGCGAGCCCAGATGCTGCTGAACTTCCCTCCAGCAGCAGAGAAGATGGTTGAGTGGAGAGCCACCATCCAAAGCTTGATTGGGTTCGCCAAGGTCAGTAAATCACAGCAAGCGGAGCCCTCACGGCGTCCGCAAACAGCACCAGCTGCTCCAGCTGGTGGCCGCATTGACAGTACTACGCTAACGGTGCAATCACCTCAGCGGCAACAGTCTCAACAGCAGCAACGCCAACAACCGCAGCAGGCACGACGATCTTTCGAGCCTGACGAAGTGTCGATGGCCTCTTCAGATCCGTGAGCACGGCAAGACCAGCGGCAAGTGCTGCGAGACAGGCGGGCAGAAGACGCCCACACCACCATCAAACGGCGCCGGGAGGCGCGCCGTTAATTCGACGCGCGCAACGGCCCCATCGTTGATGAGCCTGCACCAGGGGTTGGCGGATATCTACCTTACGAGGTTGAGTGTCCCGCCTTCACCCGTGAGCTGTGGCAAGTCCGATGGCCATCCGTCCGAGCCTTCAAGCCAGAAGTACCAGAAAAGTACGACGGCAAGCTGAACCCGGCAGAGTTTCTGGGCATCTACACGATTGCCGTACAAGCTGCCGGGGGAAGAGATGAGAAAATCCTCGCCAATTACTTTCCGTTGGTACTGAAGCCCAACGTGAGATCTTGGCTGATGAACTTGCCGGAGAACTCCATTTCTTCGTGGTCAGATCTCTGCGATGAGTTTGTTGGTGCCTTTACCGGAGGCCACAAGGCCCCCGGGCAGCCCAGTGACCTACAGGTGATCCCGCAAAGAGATGGTGAAACTTTGCGCAAGTATATCCAGAGATTCAGCCGTGTACACCGCAATATCCCAGATGTGCACCCCGCAGCCGTGATTGCCGCCTTTCACACGAATGTGTGCAATCGAAGGATGCGGGAGAAAATGAACGTCAAGCTGCCCAAGACCGTCAACGAGCTCTATACGTTGGCGGATAAGTGTGCACGTGCTGAGGAAGGAAGGAGGCTTCCCGGGGAGGACGCTGGTGCCGAGGTAGATTCTCAGGACGATGATGTTGCCACCCCGAGGAAGAAAGGCCGAAAGCATAACAGAAAGCGCAAGGGCAAAACTGTTATGGCTGTCGAAGGCTCCGGCAACTCTGAGTCCGCCAAGAAAGCCAAGACTGAAAACTCCGGCAAGGAGGCTGCTGCATGCGCCGCTTGCCAGGAGGCGGCGGCAAACGAGAAGGCCGGCAAGTCAGATGGACCATACTGCAAGATTCACCATACCAAAGGCCACGATCTCCAAGAGTGTCGGCAAGTCGAGCACCTTGTTGAGAAGCAGAAAGTTGAATATGAAAAGCGCGACAAGGAGAAGGGTCAAGATGGTACTGGTGGATCCGGCAAAAAGGGCCGTGGTGGTCGAGGAGGCCGCCGCGGCAAGGCCAAGCAGCAGAAAAGGGAAGCCGGCTAGAGGCCGAGACAAGAAAGAAGAAGATGATGGAAGTGACGAAGAGGACAATGATGAGACCAGCAAACAAGAATTCCAGAGGGCAACTGACGCCATGTGCATTGACAGAGGGGCATCCTTGTACTCCTCTCACCGCCAACTTCAGTAGTGGGCGCGTGAGGTTAATGCGGCAGAACCGGCAATAGGCGCTCAAAAACCACTCAAATGGTCACACATGCCTATCATTTTTGATGTTGAGGGCCACCCTGAACGCGTGACTGAGGTCGGGTGTTTGCCGTTGTTGGTTTCAACGACAATTCGAAACCTCCCAGTAACAAAGATGTTAGTTGACGGTGGGGCTGGTCTGAATCTGATCTCTCCAGAAGTTATCAAGTGGCTGCAGATCCCCGATGAGGAACTCGAGAAAACGGGCACGTTTCAAGGAGTAAACCCCGGAAGAAGCCAGCCCAAGGGAAAGATCACATTACCAGTGACGTTTGGCGGGGAACTGAACTACAGGACGGAAAAGATTGTGTTTGACGTTGTCAAGATCCCCTTGCCGTACAACGGAATTCTTGGCCGCCCAGCCCTGGCAAAATTCATGGCAGCATCTCACTATGCTTACAACACATTGAAGATGCCAGGGCCGATGGGTGTCATTTCCATCAACTCCGACAAGAAGGATGCAGTCATTTGCGTCTACAAGATGTACAGAGATGCGGTTGCAGCAGAGGCCGCTAAGGCGCCAACTCCCGCCAAGAAGAAGGAAAAGAAGAAGTCCGGCAAGACCTCTAGCAAGGATTCCGGGAAGCACACCTCTTCGGAGTGCTGCGCGCCTGTTGAAGACTTGCCGGAGTTCTCTGCCGGTAAGAAATCCAAAGCTGCTTCACCGGCAACAAAAAAGGTGCCGGCGAGGAAGGATGGCACTGATGGTACCTTCACCATCAGTGCTGCCCTTGACAGCAAATAGGAAAGCACGCTCGTTACCTTCCTACGGGCGAATGTCGATGTGTTTGCATGGCGACCATCTGACATCCCCGACGTTCCCGGGAAGGTAATTGAACACCACCTTGCTGTCTGTCCCCATGCCCGGCCCATCAAGCAAAAAGTCCAAAAGCAAGCGTTGGAGCGACAACAGTTCATTGCCGAAGAAATCAAGAAGCTCGAAGCAGCAGGATTGGTTAGAGGTGTACTACATCCAACTTGGTTGGCAAATCCAGTTGTGGTGCGCAAAGCAAACGGAAAGTGGAGACTTTGTATTGACTACACTGATATTAATGAAGCATGTCCAAAGGATCCTTTCCCTTTGCCGCGCATTGATCAAATTGTAGACTCTACTTCTGTCTGTGATTTGCTCTCCTTCCTTGATGCATACTCTGGATGCCATCAGATATTCATGGCCAAGGAGGATGAGGAGAAGACCGCATTCATTACTCCATGTGGCACGTACTGCTTCGTGCGTATGCCTTTTGGATTAAAGAGCGCCGGTTCAACATTTGCAAGAGCAGTCCAGATTGGTTTTGAGCCCCAACTGCACAGGAATGTGGAAACATACATGGATGATATAGTAGTCAAGACCAAGGACAAATCTACCCTCATTCAAGACTTGGAAGAGACGTTTGCCAACTTGCGCAAAATCAATTTAAAGCTCAATCCTGAGAAGTGTGTGTTTGGTGTTCCATCCAGCAAGCTTCTCGGATTCTTTGTATCTCAACGAGGAATCGAAGCAAATCCCGACAAGATCAAAGTGATTGAGCAGATTCAAGCACCAAAAAGCGTCAAAGATGTGCGGCGTCTTGCCGGCTATGTTGCTGCCTTGAGTAGGTTCATTTCAAGATCCGCTGAGCGCACCCTGCCATTTTTCAAGATTTTGAAAAAGGCAGGTCCAATGAAATGGACTCCTGAAGCGGAGGCCGCACTACAGGACTTGAAAAGATACCTCTCCTTCGCGCCAACACTAGTTGCACCTAGACCACAAGAGCCATTGCTGCTATACGTAGCAGCAATGAATCAAGTGGCTAGTGCTGCATTAGTGGCACAGAGGGAACTCGATGACGAGGAAGCAGCCACGGCAAGCCTGTCCAGCGATAAACCGGAATCTTCTCCGGCAAGATCTGGTGTCGACAAGCCAAAGGTAGCACAAGCAAGTGAAATTGAACAACAAGAGATGCCAAAGAAGAAGGTGGTGCAGCGACCCATGTATTTTGTTAGTTCCCTTCTGCAGGGGGCTAGATCAAGATACTCTGGAGTGTAGAAGCTGCTTTTCGGCCTCCTTATGGCATCGAGGAAGCTGCGTCTCTACTTCCAAGCACACGAGATCACCTTCGTCACCCGTTTTCCGTTGCAACGCATCCTGAGAAATCCGAAAGCAACTGGCAGGATAGTGGAGTGGGCGTTGGAATTGTCAAACTTTGCACTCAAGTTTGAAAGCACTTCAACCATTCAGAGCAGGGCCTTGGCGGAGTTCATCGCCGAATGGACACCAACGCAAGACAAAGAAAATCAAGAAACAGCTCTCCCCGGCAAAGAGACAGCCAAAGAATGGATCATGTACTTTGACGGTGCTTTCTTGCTGCAAGGCGCCGGTGCCGGAGTGCTGCTTGTTGCACCCACCGGAGAGCATCTCAAGTACGTGGTTCAAATGCACTTTCCCAGGGAGCATCTCAAGTACGTGGTACAAACAACACTGGTGAGTACGAAGGACTCCTTGACGGTCTTAGGATCGCAGTAGACCTTGGAATCAAAAACTTGATCATCCATGGTGACTCGCAGCTTGTTGTGAAGCAAGTAAACAAGGATTACCACACCCGTTGATGGAAGCGTATGTGGAAGAAGTGAGGAAATTGGAAGAACACTTTGACGGTTTGCAAACAGAGCACGTCCCTCGTGCGGAAAACAGCATTGCTGATAGCCTGTCAAAGTGTGCCGCTCAAACGCTTCCCGTGGAACCGGGAACTTTTGTGCTCCATTTGAATCAACCAACAGTCACTCCATCAACGCAGGCCAATAAGAGAAGGAAGTTGAATACCGGCAAGTATTTTCCGGCAGAGCTCCCGGAAGCCGCCGGCAAGGATGTTGCCGGGAACAACGACACGGTCGCCGGTGAGCAGCCGCTTAGCGCAGAATCCCAGGTTCTTGTCGCAGAAGCAAGCGCTCCCGTGGCCGAAGAGATGCATTTAGTCCTTGTCGTCGAGTCGCTGGCTCCGGCATGGGCACAGCAGATAGTCTATTTCCTTCAAACAGAGGAACTTCCCGATGAGCAAGAAGAAGCTAAGAAAGTAGCCCGTCTGTCAAGTATGTATCAGTTTGTGGATAGCATTCTATACAGAAAGCGACCAAACGGTGTGAAATTGAACTGTATTTGCCGGGAGGAAGGACAGAAGCTGTTGGTGGAGATACACGGAGGCAT
This sequence comes from Elymus sibiricus, assembly GCA_039707655.1. Lineage (NCBI taxonomy): Eukaryota > Viridiplantae > Streptophyta > Magnoliopsida > Poales > Poaceae > Elymus > Elymus sibiricus. The sequence goes on along the minus strand of CM077672.1, from coordinate 515,459,181 downwards.
ATGTGGCTCTCACATAGGATCAAGGGCACTTGCCGGCAAAGCTTTCCGGCAAGGCTTCTATTGGCCCACTGCCCTCTAGGATGCGACTAAGCTAGTAACCAAGTGTGAAGCATGCCAGTTCCATTCGAAGAACATACATCAGCCAGCTCAAGCTCTCCAAACAATCCCCCTCTCCTGGCCCTTTTCGATCTGGGGGCTCGATATCTTGGGCCCCTTCCCCCGTGCTGCCGGGGGCTTTGAGTTCTTGTACGTCACCATCGACAAGTTCACAAAGTGGCCTGAAGTGGAGCCAGTGAGAAAGGTGACAGCGCAATCAGCCGTCAAGTTCTTCAAAGGATTAGTTTGCCATTTTGAGGTTCCTAACAAAATCATCACTGATAACGGCACGCAATTCACGAGCCGCACCTTCATGCAGTATATCCAAGACCTTGGCTGCAAAATCTGTTTTGCGTCTGTTGCACACCCGAGAAGCAACGGCCAGGCGGAAAGGATGAATGCTGAAGTGCTGGCTGGCCTCAAGACAAGAACCTTTGACAAGCTGCGCAAGTGTGGTAGGCGCTGGATTGATGAGTTGCCGGCGGTTCTTTGGTCACTCAGAACGACACCAAATCGAGCTACCGGCCTAACGCCCTTCTCCCTAATCTACGGTGCAGAAGCGGTGCTCCCCACGGAACTCATATACGGGTCACCTCGAGTGCTTGCTTACGATGAAGTTGAGAAAGAGCAGTTGCGGCAAGATGACGCAACGCTCCTTGAGGAAGATCGTCTTCGGGCGGCTGTGTGAGCTGCACGCTACCAGCGAGCTTTGCGCCGCTACCATAGCCGCAAAGTGCATGCCCGAAGCCTTGAGGAAGGCGACCTTGTTCTTCGGCGTGTTCAGTCCGCCAAGGGATCAAACAAGTTGGCGCCGAAGTGGGAAGGCCCTTACCGGGTAGTACAAGTCACCAGACCTGGCGCAGTCCGTCTGGAGACCGAAGATGGCACCCCAGTGCAGAAATCATGGAATATTGAGCATCTTCTCAAATTCTACCCGTGAGGCGTAGTTGCCGGGCCTCCCAGCAACCCCCTTTTGTACAAGCTTTGTCGGCGAGACATGTAACCCTTTGTACAAAGCCAGGCGCAGATCCTGTGCATAATAAAGCTAAGTGTTTTCACAACTCCTCGTACATATTCATTTATATGTGAATGCATGTAATGTTGTGATTTACACTTCAGTTTGTATGGAACGACTGATGGACCATCAAGGTTCCCAAACAACTCTTTCCTCTTCTTTCTTCTTCTTAAAAGGACAGAAGGATCCCTCGCGTGCAAGTTTCCCGGGGGGAGTGGATGGGGTACCATTTTAATGACGTTCGAGTGATCATTTCATGCAACGAGAGGGAAAAGATAAGTTGAAAAACTTTGGAAATTTTTCCTTGTTACATTCGCGATTTCCCTTGAACGATTCTGTGGTTTGTATGAAAAATCTGCACGCGAAAGGAACCTTGTCGTGATCGGTCTGTGCTCTAGCTTGCCTCGAGTCCGCTCGGCAAGCTTAGCAGCTACATCCTGACCCGGCAAGTTGCCTTGCCGGCAGCGGCACTTCCAGCAGGCTGCTAAGGACCCGTTCCTCAAAGCGCTCGCGGCGAGTGTGCGCACCGGCAAGTTTCCAAACAAGCGTAGGGAACACGATCATACAAAGGCAAAATAAAACAAGGGAAACATCATACATTTGTCTAAACCCGACAACGACAGATATTCATTGAAAAGGTACTCGATTACATTTTCGTTAGCCCTTTGCCAGGGTTTATCTCGAGTGCAAGGAGGGTACAAGGGGCGCCTAGGCGGAGTCCGACTAGTTCCCGAAAGGCCAGATGATGGTGCTGCCGGCGATCAGCCAGACTCTTCGCCATCATCTTCGATCTTCATGCCCGGAGAGCCATCGTCATCATCGTCATCCTCAGCAGCGCTGGAGGAAGCGGTGTCGCTGTCGCTCGAGCTCTCCGCGCAACACTCCAAACGAGCGCCTGAAGCCCCAAAGAACTTCACGACTAGCGTGTCTGGTCCATCCAGCCTGAAGTGAAGGAGGTGCCCTTGCCCCAAGCAACGGGCACAGGCGAAGGATTTCCACTCGCGCGTGAGGTACATGATACCATTGTTGGAAGTCTCAACGGTCACCCAGACCGGGCCTTTGCAACAACCGTCCACGTGCAGCCATAAGCCGTGCAGACGGCGGCCTTCCATCTCCCTAGCGAAAGGGTGAGGAAGCCGCAGCCAGCTCTGCAGCTGGTCACGCAGCTCCAGGACGAACTCTTGCGCCGTATCCTCCGTGTGGCCTTCTGCCGGCGGAGGAGGGGCCGAAGACAGAGCGGCAAGCGCCCGGCCATGGTCGCCCCGACCACGGGTGCCGCGTCGTCCACGACCACGAGCAGCGGCCCTCCCTTGAGCACTGGAGCCAGCCTCCGCAGCTGCAGCCGAAGCATGAGCTTGGAGCCGAGGAGAAGCTCTCACCGTGGTGGCGGAGACACGACCGCGACCTCTCCCCCTTGCCATGCCGTCGTCAGATGTGGAGGAGGAAGATGAGGGAAAGAGGTGACGGTTGCTGAGGATCAAGGCGGAAGGAGATGAGCGAGCATCACATCCCGCAGTCCCCTCTTTATAGGAGGAGTGCGGGAGGCCGGCTCCTCGCCGTCTACGGGCAGCCACCCACGTTCGCCAATCCCGCGCCCTGCGCTCTTGGCCAGGCGCATTACTCCAGCAACCGCCCATGATCACCAATCCCGCACCCTACGCCCCCTGGCCCAGCGCATCACTCCAACGGCCGCCCTTCTCCACCAATCCGCTGCCTTGCATGCATGCAAGTGCGCGTGATGGAGGGGTGCAGAAAAAGGAGGAGTAAAGACAGACTTGGCAGTTGTCCTTTGCCACGCGTGGCCGCGTGCCGGTACAGTTTGAACCCACGACGCTCCACCAATGAGCATGCCAAGCGGCCGCCCGTTCGATGGCAAGGGTTGCCGGAAGGCAACCGAGAACACACCCGAATTCAGATTAATGAGGAAGCAAAGAAGATCTTAAAAAAGAGAGAGAGAGAGGATAACCATCATGACGAAAAACTACAGCGGCAGTTTTCCCGCCGCATGTCTGTGCATTTTTGGGCCTAGCCCAACGACGCTTCGGATGCGCATATGGCCCAAGCCCGGGGGCTCCCGTCGGTGTATAAAACATGGGTATTTTATACCCTAACTTATGCACAGACAGTAGCAGCCTCCTTGCCGGCCAGGCCTTGCCGGGAACCGCCAAGACCAAGATTCAAGGCCCGATTATAGAAGCTCGAGACAAAACACCAATAAACACTCAGCTAGTACCGAAGATGAAGACACTCCCTGCCGGCTAGGCTAAACCGGCAAGGCGAAGACCCGGCAAGCTCAGTACCGGCAAGCTTCTGCCAGTCCCCCAGCGCTCCACCTCACCGCACAAATGTTCACTAATGGATGAGGTGTCGACCGCGTAAGCTGGTTGGTGAGGCTTGTCGAGCACGTTTCAGCACACTGAGACAGGACTTGCCTCTAACGACACCCGTCCAGGGGGAGTGTCAGAATAATACGAGGTAGCTGGGCGAGCAGTGCAGAAACCTTGCCGGGACTACCTCTCCACATGACACCTAACGGTGCATTTAATGCCTTTGTCCTGAACTGGCAGAGTTAGGTATGATAGCACTGTTTGCTATCTAATCGACATGTAATTACTGTTTTGCCATTGTGGTAACCCCTTTAGCTATAAAAGGAGGGCCAAGGCAACAGTGAGAGGGATTCGGACCCCTTTTCAAACACTTGCACGTCTTGCATAGCAGTACTCTCCGCACCTTGCCGGGAGAAGCGCTCCTTGTACTTGTGCTTTCATACAACCAATACACCAAAAGCAGGAGTAGGGTTTTACGCTTCTCAGCAGCCCGAACCTGGGTAAATCCCTTGCGTTTTCCATTGATCATGCTCTTTGTGCGTGTTGATCCCCCTGCCAAACCACAAGGGGCTGGATGGCCCCATAGATGGTCGTTCCACCACAACACCAGGCACCGAAGCAATTGCTTCACATCAGCAATTTTTGGGGGTCAACTTCTTCACGCATAATCTTTGATGATAATCTTCACTGCAGCACAGGTGATTATCTTCGGAGTTTGTACCAAACTCCTCTCAACTCCAGGTGTCGGTTCTAAATCCGGCATATCTCGTAGTAGGGGTCCTAAGCTAGGCGTCTTGGAGCGATGGTAACATGGACACAGGATTTTACCCAGGTTCGGGCTCTCTCGAAGAGATAATACCCTACGTCCTGCTTTTGATTGTATTCATATGGGGTGTAGTACAGAGTACATGTATCTACCATGAGATTGTTCAAATGAATATGAGATGTTCTATTGACTAGCCTGGCCTCGGTTTATATATGCACCGGAGGCCTAGGGTTTAGAAGAGTCCTAGGCTTGGGCGCCAAGTCTTGTGGAGTCTTCCTTGTATTCCTCATGGACTGCCCGAAGTGGCCCATGAGTGAACCGCCATGGGGGTCCTCGGCCCGATCCACCTGGTCGGGAGATGACCTGATGAGTACCCCCTCGTCCCGGACACCATCAGTAGCCCCCTGAACCGGTCTTCAAGTTGGGGACGCTCCTCGGTTCTTCCGAACTGTTCTTCATCTTCGGTCACCGGTCTTGAAAGCTGGTTCAACAAATATTCGCATCTCCAATCTTGAGGATCGCCGAGGTGTATCCGAAGAGTTCACACGTCGGGCATCCGAGGAGCCCCTTTAGGTTCTTGGCCTTTATCAATGCCGTGTCATTTTTTATGCCACACCTCAGGTTCGAAGTTTTTTCCGTGCAGCGGTGTCCTCTTGCATCCAGGCTCCAATGTCGGACTGCATCCGAGGTGTCTTTTGCAGCCGAGCTCCAACGCCGGTCTGCATCCGAGGTACATTTTACCTGCCGAGCTCCAACGCTGGTCTGTATCCGAGCTCCAGCGCCGGACTGCATCCGAGGTGTCTTCTTGCAGCCGGGCTCCAACATCGGACTGCATCTGAGGAGGCATAGAGTACCTCGTCTTTGAAAAAGTTTGCAGGAGGTTATCCGACCTTAACGCCGAAAAAGTTCTCTATGGAGCCAGCCACTCGCAGCCGAGCTTTATGCCGGACTGCTTTCGAGGTGGTGCACCACCTCGGTCTTGGGCTAATTTTTTGCGGAATTTATTTCCGATCGGCGCAATTTATTTACTGCCGAGATGTATAGCTAGTTGCCCTCAAGGTGTGTGTGTCGGCCTAAAATTCGAGATGCACCTGAAGGAAAACATAAAACCGCTGATCCCAGTAGCCCCTGAGGATCAACTCCTAGCTCGGCGGCATACATAGGAATGAAAACGCGGTGTGCATAGTCCTCGAGACTCAGGTTGGGTGCGGCCGACCAACCTGAGGATCGTAATCTCCTCGGAAACTGTTTTGCACTTTGTAAATTGTCTGCATTGAATAGGCATTGCAGTAGCCCCCGAGACACTGGTCGGGTGGCAACACCAGATCAGGGGATCGATGTAACCCGTTAATGGCATTTACGTGAGAAGCGTGAAGCCCAGTAGCCCCCGAGCCTTAATTTGGGCAAGGGTGGCCGAATTAAGGATCGATATCCGGAGTAAATTGACTTTAGTCATAATTTATGTGTAATGATTCTATGTATCCAAGTACTTTACATCATTAATGCTCGGATCCGTATTGTACAAAACTTTGTTGACTGACCATCGGCTTCAACCTCCTCGGCCAGTAGCCGAGGAGTGTTTGTCCTACTTTATAAAGCCTTTATAAGGGCAAAGATTTACGGCAAACAAGGCAATCCGGCCATATGCTTTTATAAACAAAGGTACACGGAGAGATATGTTATATTACTATTTAATGTAAGAAACATTTTCTGGGAAAAAATAGTTCCTTTATAAGTTCCTTTTCCCAGGTTGTCATGTTGACCATGATCATGAAACCTCACCTCCGATCAATGTGGGAGACAAATATTGAGGATTTAGTTTGGGGAAAGTTCCCAAACTCTGTGGTCTTAATGAACCGAAATTTTCACTTCTGTCGTTGCCGACCAATTATATTCTTAAGATAGCAAGCTTTCGGCTTCACCCAGTCTGAGGTACTAACCCGGATGACCCGGTAGTAACAATCGCAGAGGTGCTCCCTTTACCCCCTAGCCGAACAATCGGGAACGTAGGGTGTAAACACAGGAGCCAGGCAACCCAGCTTGGCCAAAATCTTAAGTCAAATTGATGCATATTTATGGCTTTATAACGATAATTACGGAAGGCAGCACTCGTATATTGAATACAAATGCTTTTATGCTATATGCTATTTTGACTCCTTTGTGACCGATTATCATTTGAGAGTGGCCCATCGTTGGTTTCTCCCCCTTTGTAGATGCTACGCAGGGTGTTTCCGCAGTAACAAGACAACCCTTAGCCGACGTCTCGGTGCCCGGAGGCGGTTGTGTTAGTGGAAACGAGGCAAACAGATATCCAGGCTTTATAACTTTCACTTAGTCATAGGAGCTTAAAGTTGGGAGGCCAGTTACTAGCCCCCAGTTAGTGTTCGGCGTCAGCCGAGGTCAAGCCATTAACACTTCGGCCAATTTTATGAAAGGCCCACAGGGTAACCTCTGTCGATCTTTAGTTTGACACAGTCATCAGATCGCTGACCAGTTTGCGCTCATTGTGACAGTCAGTTTTCGGCTTTCTCCACTGAGGTTCTTAACCAGTTAAATTAGAAGTACAATCGCAGGGGTTCTCCCTTTGCACACCTAGCCAAACAAAGCGGAACGTAGGAGGCAAGCACAGGAGCCGGGCAACCCAACTATTGACCGAAGACACAATTCGAAACTGATGCATATAAAGCAATATCCGAGAACGTTTTGCCGAGGACTCCTCGGAGTACCTTGGCTTTTGGTGGGTTCGGCTCTAGTCGCCGGCCCCAGTTGATATTGCCGATGCTTTAAAGGCATCCGACGTTGTACTGCGAGAGTTATGCTGGAGACACACAGTATCCCCCGAGACTCTGGTTGGGTGCGGCCGACCAACCTGAGGATCGATTCTCCTCGGGAACTAGTCCAGATGTCATGTGCGTTTCGCCAACGCCGAGGTGTAGGTTGGCAGGAAAGATGCCGAGCTGCAGGTCGGAAAAGATCTCCCGAGCTGAAATATTGCGCAGGGCACCTCGGTCATGAGGATGTCTCGCCTCCTGAAAGAAAAACATACAAATAGCTTAAAAGTGCCATAAGCTCGAAAAGCCAAAAAACTTATGTAAAAAACTTGACGTCCGAACTAAATCAAGTTTTTTGGTGCCAGTCCAAAAATTAGTCTTAAAATTAGTTTGTGCTTCCGTCGTGCTTTAACATGACACATCCGATCTCAAGACTTCAAGCGGGTCAGCCTTCGGCTTCAACCTCCTAATCCCGAAGGCAGAGTGCTTTTCAGGTCAGTTTAGCGAACCAAACTCGAGCGGCTTTAGAGAGAAACCAGGCTATCCGGCTATTGACAACACACTTGTGTCGAGAAAGGAGTGGTAGAAAAAGACTTAGCAACGACTTAGAAGAAAACACCTATTATAAAACGGCTCATATAAATTTAAGAGCCCCTAGTTAACATGGGAAAAAGAAGTGGTTTTTAACGAACCTCGTTTTTAACAAACTGATTTTAATATAATACTTGGTCAAACCGAACAAAAAAAATTAAGAATTTATAAAATTTAAGCATGAAAGCGACTTAGCTGGTTAATGTGCTCGGCGTTGATGACGTGGTGTGGGCTTGTGGCGGGACGAAGACGCATAGTCCTCAGCTTGATCGAGGTCCCAGACCCCAAGCCCGAGGTGGCCGAGCAAGGAGCTCGGCAGTCCGAAGTAGCGGCACAGTACGGTCGATGTCGTGAGGCGAAGCCCCCGGTCCAGGCGAGCTGACGAAGCTGATCGGTTGGTGACGCCGAAGTCTCCAGAGTAGGTTGATGAAGAGATGGCGAAGCCCCCGGTCTAGCCGAGGTGTCGGAGCAGGTCGGTATGGTGACATTGCAACCCCCATGCCAGCCGAGGTGTCGAAGCATGTCGGCGAGGTGGACGTCGGCTCGAAGAAGCAACGGTGCGGCGATGCCGACGCAGATCGAAACTTTGTGACGCGCTCAATGCTAGCTTGAGAAGTGACCGCGCGGCGATGCTGGCGTGCCCGACCCGTGCAATCCGTAAGGTGACGATGTTATCTTGATGATCATTAGGGAGAGCGATGCCGAACTCTTGGTCGGCTCGCCGAGGTGATGATCCGAGGTGGTTGTCGTCGGCTCGATGAAGCTACGGCGCAGTCGATGCTGGCGCAGGTCGGCAGCCATGGAGCAACGTGGCCAGGCTGGTTTGACACCGGCCCGATGACGAAGATCGCCTCGGAAAAGATTTAAAATTTGCAGGCACGTGCTTGAAAACAAAACACAATACCCTATAAAAAATTCCCTTCAAAAAGGATGTCCGATAATCTGTTCATGAAAAAGATGAACTCGGGCCGGATTCGTTTTCGTGCAGAAAACAGATCCGAAAATTGATGCACTCATCGGACGCTTCCCGGAATTTGAACGGTCGGATCGAGCTGAAATTTTGAGGGGTGGTAGATATGGGAATTCTGCAGCCGATGAACGGTTAGATTTCCCAAAGGACGTCCGAGCTGACTGCTGGACTCCTCGCCCTAAACTCGTCCAGATTCCCGTCCAGATTCGACAGGGCTCCTGTATATCGGAGATTGCCGGAGATTCCTCCATCGGAACGCGACGAAATTTTGCAGGGTTGTTCTAGACTCAATTCCGCACAATTCCACCAAAGCAATCGTCAACGAGACGCTCGAGGAGACGAGGACGGCGAACACGAATCCGCTGTCCAGAAAAAACTGCATTATCGCGCGAGGGCAAAGTTGACGTTGAGCCCCCGAGCACCATGGACGATTTTTCCATGATCCCGGATGAGATCGGAGTTGATGATGACGAAGACATCCGTCCAATCTTGATGATCCAAAGTGGAGCGTACTCCTCGGCCTAGCCGAGGTGACCAGTCGAGCCGGCGACGAAGATGCCGACGTTGACGACGTAGCTCGGTTCCGACGCGTAGATCGTGGTGGAGCCGATCTGAATTCCCATCGCACCGCGGCGAGTACCCAGCAGGCTCTCAATGAAAGCACCAATGTCGGTTCTAAATCCGGCATATCTCGTAGTAGGGGTCCTAAGCTAGGCGTCTTGGAGCGATGGTAACATGGACACATGATTTTACTCAGGTTCGGGCTCTCTCGAAGAGATAATACCCTACGTTCTCCTTTTGATTGTATTCATATGGGGTGTAGTACAGAGTACATGTATCTACCACGAGATTGTTCTAATGAATATGAGATGTTCTATTGACTAGCCTGGCCTCGGTTTATATATGCACCGGAGGCCTAGGGTTTAGAAGAGTCCTAGGCTTGGGCGCCAAGTCTTGTGGAGTCTTTCTTGTATTCCTCATGGACTACCCGAATTGGCCCATGAGTGAACCGCCATGGGGGTCCTCGGCCCGATCCACCTGGTCGGGAGACGACCTGATGAGTACCCCCTCGTCCCGGACACCATCACCAGGGACCTATAATCTTTGTGTGCACTAGCAAACACATTAGTCCCCCACTGTATTTGACAACAATCTCCAAAACACAAGGAGGCAAATTATTGCACCAACAATCTCCCCCTTTTTGGTTGATTGTTGACAAAACAGATAATCATCAAAGTAAGGATAGATATATAAGGTGTAGCGTGCGAGAAGTAACTAGTGTCGGATATCTCGAAGTTAAAATGGACTCCCCCTAAATGTATGCATAGATAGAAATATTTGAAGTCCAATATCCTGCATTTGTTAGAATAGGCTTGATGGAGAGACATTTCATATCTTCGAAGATAGTGGATTGCACTGAAAGATAATAACCCATGAATAATATAGTGCAACCAATCATAACTTCTGATAATAATACCACCTACAAAATAGATTCTTGAGAAACATATATCATGCAGCAGGGGGGTTATTAAATATTACAGACCAGAAGTTCACGAGAAAGTTTTACAACACGATAAGAATCAAATCAAAGAGCAAGTGTTGTAAACTCGAGATAAAACTCAGCAACAAAAGACAAGCAAATCTATGAGAACTCAATGTCTTCTCCCCCCTTTCGTCAACAGGTGTCAAAAAGTTACCGAAGAACATGAGTTACTCAGGCAGAGCAGAAGAATCCGAAGCATTTCCCGAGGTGTCTTCGCCAGAACCGCTGGGCGTATTTGACATTTCTTCTTCGGAAGTGACGGGAACCTCTTCATCTTCTTCCTCTTCTTCTTCCGTTTCGCTCTCTTCTTCGACAGGAACAATAGGCTGCGGCGGAGCAGACGTTGATGGTACATCAGGTGCTACATTTTGTTTGACTGGTGGCACTTAATTCTGTTTGGCAGTTTTAACAGTGGGTGAGGTTGCTTCTGAATAGACGAGTAGCTTTTGAAGTGAGAGCTGGAGCAAATCTGTCGATGGAGGGCGTGTAGGAAGTGGTGGTCTGCTGCACTGCTGAAGATCTTCAACCTTGAACCCAACATCAATGTAATCATATATCTACTTGAGATCTTCATGAGTGAGTTTCTTTTCGAAGAAGAACTTCCGAAGCAACTTCCAGAGACGCTTCTTATTTTCATCGGTGATCAGATGAAGCAGTCAAGTATGATTGTGAAGAGAATTTAATTTTGCCGCCAAATGCTCTTTCTCTTTGTGGTCTTCGGTCATATGCTTCAAAAGCAATTGTTGTGTGCGCAGACTGATTTCCATCTGAGAAGGAGGTTGAGTCTTGATGGTTGTTTCTCGGTGAGGAAGCTGCGGGCCATCAAATGTTCAGGTATTCTTTTGGGGGCTGTCAACAGGAGCCTTGCCCGAAGAAATATCATGCATAACTTGCACGGTATCCCGAACAGGTGGAATGAAGCTTTTGTGGCTTTCCTTCGCTAGATAAATCATGCGCATGCAGTGATCAATCACCTTTTGAATCCAGGGTGCAAAAACTTTGAAGCTTTGCGGGGACTGAGCAGAATCAGATAATATATGAAGAAACATGTCTTCGATGTCAAAAATAAATCCACCCGCAATTGCATCAATAGCGTTCCGCAGAACTCCATTGATCGTGCCGCCTTGGGTTATGCCAGCCAAGGGGCAAATGGTGTATGTGAGCAGATGAAAGATAGTTTGGTGGTGGAAGATCAAGTTTTCCTGACGCGGAGAGCCCATGTAGTCACCAACTTTCTTGGGATCCATGGTGAAGTGAAATTCTTCAGGAGTAACTTCATCGACGTGATGCACACGAATTTCCTTCCCATTGTTCTCGAACCGAGGAAAATTGAACTGATGCACGAAATCCATGGCTAAACATTTAATCTACCATCCTTCAGTCATCCACTCCATTACCCATGTGGTGCAGTCGTCTTCATTTCCAGAAATGTATAAGGTGGCATAGAACTGAAGAATGCACTCACGGTTCCAAGGATGCTGGAACTCAAAAACTTTGGTCAGCTAAAAATCATTGAGCTCTTGAAGGATTGGCTAAAAGCATTCTATACTTCTCATCAGTGGGACATCAAGATATTCATGAGGAAATATCCGACGGCTGTTGTATAGCACATGAGTGTAATAGATGACTTGTTCACGGGTCCAGAAGCAACTGGATTCAGAAGTGCGAGGTCCATCATATGGATTGGTCTTGAAATATGCCATCTTCTTCCGATGAACATTTCTGTTAAATAGTGGTCCTCTGGCACCAGCACCATCTGAGAAAACTGGTAGACACTCTCTGGGATAGGGGTATTGCAATTCTTCTTCGACAGACAGAAATTCCTCCCCATAAACCACATAGCCAATGTTTCGCTCAGGCTGAATTGGCTGGGACTGGGTAGGAGGAATTCTTTCAAAAGGACCAGCTCCATCATTTGGTGGGGTAGACAAGGTTGCAACAGGCATGTGTACTTCTTCGGTGGAAGGCACTTCAGCCATTTCGTGATTTCCCTTCAGAGTAGTTTTGGCCTCAAATGTCGGTGGCATTAGGGCCTTTTCTTTCTTAGCTTGCTGGGCTTCATATTCCTTGCCTTCAGGCACATGGACCTGGGATTCTTTCTCAGCTCGAGCGGATTGCTCAACGCCATTCTGCTCAGTGGATTTCTCGATAATCATCAGAGAAGGAGACACATGAGTCTCAATCTTGTCAGCAGTAGTTGTTCGGTAACTAGAGGATCTGAAACACTTGATGTAGAAGGTAATTCTTGTTGTTGAGCACTTGGCTTAGATTGATGGATTTCACCTTCTTCGGTCACTGACTTGGACGGAGGAGGGGAATCATGCTTGACGGGGGAATCCACACACACACATCATCAGATGGCTGTGGCAGAGCAATATCTTCGGCAACCTTAGTTGGTTCCGGGACAAGATTTGTATCGACTGGCTCCTTATGCACAGAGGATTCGGGAGCCACGTCCTGGAGTTGTTCCTTGACAACAAGTTCAGCAGTGTTTTCTATCGGTGGAGGCGGCACATAGTTCTTTGTAATAGCCCAAGTGTAATGCATGCCATGTAACTTCCATTTTGCAATACCATGTTGGGAATGCCATGACCAATTGTTGGTGCTTTGTCATATTTTGTTTTCTTGCGTCATGTTCATCTTGGTCATATGCATTGTGCCATTTATGTTGTTACCATGCTCATTTTGCTTTGGTGGTGTTGCATGATCCCTTGTGCTGCTTGTTACTTTCTTTTGCTTGGCATCCCATCTATTCCATGCCATCAAGTCCATATGCAAACCTTTCTCTCTTCTTCTTCTTTTCAATTAAATTTCATGTGGCATTTTTCTTGTCTTGAAAAAAGTTCCAAATTTCCCTATAAATCCTACTCCATGCCTAGAACCTCTCTGCCAAGTTTCAGCTCATTTGGAAATGTTTTGATTGCATTCAAAAATGCTTCAAGTTTGAATTTAATTCAAACTTGGAATAGTCTTCTTCCTCTAAAAATGCGCAATTCATTTTATAAATATGTGCATAAATTCAGGGTCATGAGGATATTTTCATATCTCTCATACTCCTTCCCAAACCCCCAGGACATTTCTGCTTCTGTTTTCTATTTGAAGAAATGTTTTAAAAAGAAGCAGAAGGCCCCAGCGCAGCTCCTGGGCTTGATCCACCCAGTCGGCCCAGCAGCAGCAGGCCGCAGCCCAGCCACCTGCCCCGCACACCTCTCCCTCCTTTTCTCACCCACGCCCGCGCGTACCCCCGCTAGCCTCCTGCCGCGTGGCAAGGCTGGGCCCGCCTGGCAGCCAGTGGCTACAGGGCACCCGTGCCCCTGCTTTTCGTCCACGTCGCGCCGTCGCCATGGGGACCGCGAGCCGAGCGCGTCGCCGCTGTGACCCGTTGCCCCGGCCCTCTTTAAAGCCCCCCTCCCTGTCCAGAGATCCCCTAGGGTTCCTCTCTTCCTTCTGCCGCCGCCGCCAGGTGAGGAGACCCACCAGATCCGTCGCACCCTTCGTGCCCCGAGCGCATCTGAGAGCGCATCCATGGCGCCGCCATGAACCCCGTCATCCTCTGCCTCTCCGACCCTGTCCGGCAAGTTCCCCGACGTCTTCTACGACCCCTCCGTCCACTACCTTCTCGCGGGACTCCAAGATTCACGGCTTCTTCCTCTTCTTCCACACCGGTCGCCATAGGTGTCCGATCGCCGGCGTGAACCACTCCGTCCACTACTCGCCGAGCGGAGCTCACCTCCGAGCTCCTGGTGAGTACGCGTTTCTCCCCATCCCTTTTTCCCCATAGATTGCACGCCCTAGCGTCGTTTGCCATGCATGCCCGAACGCGACGCCGTCGGACCTCGTCTCCGGCGAGGACCCCGACCTCATTCGGTAGTTTTAGCGTGTCCGTCGTGTTCTTCTCCACGCGTAGGTTCGATTTTCCCTTTTATTTGCCGCATTTAGCTGCCGCGTCTTCGTGAGTGAGCACGTCGCCGCCGCCCCTGTCACCTCGCCGCCGGCGACGTTTCCGTCGTCGTCTGGTGTCGTGCGTGTCACGCGTGAGTGCGGGATCTTCCCGAGCTTCGATCCAGCGTGTACGCCGTGGCGTTTGGCCACCGGAGTCCCTCCGACGGGCCTCGTCCGTCTCTGCCTCACCACCGGCTTACTCTGTTTTCCCTCTGCTTCACCCGTCGCCGCAGCCGCTGACCTGTGGGTCCGGTCAGAGTTAAGTCAAGAGGGGCTGAACCCCTCTTCTGTCAGGCGCCGTGAGCCAGCCCAGCTGGTCCTACCCAGCCTTCTCTAACCCGAAGACGCGGGTTCGATTCCGCACGAGCGCAAGGGAAAACCCCCCATTTTTGCTCCGCCTTTGACACTTACATGTGGGCCCTCGTGGGACCCACCTGTCATCCTCCTCAACCCTCCTCTTTTTCTTTTATTTATTCTTTATCATTTTCGAAATTCCACATCTGGAAATTGCCCACTTTCGACTTCCGGCAATGTCCAGATCGGGCCATTTCATTTCTGGCAATTTCCCTTTTCTGTCATTTTCCTTTTCAGGCAGTATTTTGCAATTGCATCTGTGGTCATATTTCATACATGAACATGTGCGTATTATATATAAAAATGGGGTAGAAAAATCCAAATAATCCAATTCTGGCATTAAAACTGTCATTTGAGCAAGTTTGGTTGCATGTCATCCTAACAGAATGTTGCATTTTGTCATTTTTTGTGTGAATTAATGCAAGCACCATATGATGAAACTTTGTACATGACTTTGGAGCATTTTCATGCCATCTTGCTGCTGGTATTTTTTTCATGCCATGATAAACATGATTATACACTGTTTCAAGCTTCCAAACATGCTATGATAATGTTGTTGTTGTCACTTGCTAAAATATTGCCAAGTTTGAAACTGCGTGTTATAAAACTTTGCATATTGCCTTGATGAATGCCACCAATCCATAGCTCATATGGCCATGCTCATTAAACATGTTTTGTTCTATCTCAACAGCACTTTCATGCCTTGTCATTTGATACTATGTAAAACTTCTGTAGCATGTCCAAATCTTGCTCTAAAATTGTCATGTTGTTATAACAGATTCCTGTTAACAGAAAGTTGCATATTGTGAGCTCAATGTTGACTAATTCATGCATCCTATGAATTTGTTCCGATGTAATAAAATGAACATTGCCATGTCTACTGTATCTGCATATCAATTTTGTGCACATTAAGTTCCTGTAGCATGTTGTAATGTTGCTTGCAATGTGGCATGTTGCTGTTTGTGGCAGATTGCATAGTGTTTTTGTCTTGCTCACCTTTCGAGTTCTATGCATCCGTTTGCCATGATCTTTATATCCATTTCAACTAAAATTTCCCATTCTTTACAGTGGCATGCTTGGAATGCCAAGAACATGCGCATATCAATTTCGTCTTCCTGGTTATCACCGATTCCTTCTCGATATCGTTTCTTCCGTTCCGGTAGATCCGTAACTCCGATTGAGACGTTCTTTATATGCATTTGTGGTAGAATTGGATGTAGATTATGATTATTGGCATGTCATACATCACATTTATCACCATAAATATATTCTGTCCAGATTGCATATTTCACTAAAATGAGCATGAAGCAATTGCTTGAATCACTCCTTGGTGGTTCAAGGCTTCATTTAACATTGCCATAAGTTGATGCCATGTTAACAACATTTAAAATTTCATGCATGCATCTTGCTTGTTGCATAAACGCCATGTTTGTTTGTTCATTCAGATTGTTGTTCTTTTCCGGTTTATCTTTGGGGTAGAACCGGGAGACGCTACCGAGTTTGAGGAACCTGTTGAGAACGTGTTAGAGGAGCAGAGTTACTTTCCCACTGAAGAGATACCAGGCAAGATGATCATTCCTTGGATATCACTATTATCTTTGCTTTGCTAGTTGTCTCGTTTCTATCGCTATGTCTCGCTACCTACCACCTGTTTGTCAGCCTCCCAACTGCCATGATACAGCCTCTAACATCCACTACCCAGCAAACTGTTGTTTGGCTATGTTACCGCTTGCTCAGCCCTCTTATA
This sequence comes from Elymus sibiricus, assembly GCA_039707655.1. Lineage (NCBI taxonomy): Eukaryota > Viridiplantae > Streptophyta > Magnoliopsida > Poales > Poaceae > Elymus > Elymus sibiricus. Next base: position 515,443,059 of record CM077672.1, on the reverse strand, counting down.
GCGTTGCTAGCTACAGGTGCAGTGCAGGTTGTTCCATGTTGGGACATGGATATCATGGGATATCACAATATCTCTTATTTAATTAATGCATCTATATACTTGGTTGTGTGTGGGAGGCTCGGCTTTTTGCCTGGTGTTTTGTTCCACTCATGCTGCCTTAGTTTCCGTTATACTGGTGTTATGTTCCTTGATTTACGTTCCTTACACGGTTCGGGTTTATGGGCCCCCCTTGACATTTCGCTTTGAATAAAACTCTTCCAGCAAGACCCAACTTTGGTTTTAAATTTGCCTAATAACAACTAAAACTGCATAGGGAGTAATTAACCCGCGGATAATTAATCAATAACCTGGGCCAGTGCTCCTCATGAGTGTTGGTCCAAACTAGAGCAGCTTGCGGCGCCGCCCGGGGCAACTCGGGACTTGGTCGTTGTAACCATAGCTCATCCGTTGTGGCCTGATTTCGAGATACGCGCGGCTCCAATCGGGGTGTCGGCACGTCGGGAGGTCTTGCTGGTTTTGTTTTACCATTGTCAAAATGTCTTGTGCACCGGGATTCCGACGATGCTTTGGGCTATCCCGATGTTGAGGTTTTTCCATCGCTGATTGTGGTAGCTTGTGATGGGCTAAGTTGGGACACCCCTGCAGGGTTATATCTTTCAGAAAGCCGTGCCCGCGGTTATGGGCGACTTGGAGATTTATAATATCTGGTTGTAGTGAACTTGACACTAAATCTAATTAAAATACACCAACTGTGTGCGTAACCGTGATCGTCTCTTTTCGAGGGAGTTCGGGAAGAGAACATAGTGGGGTTATGTATGAACCGTAAGTAGGTGTTTAGGATCACTTCTTGATCATATTAATTTGTGCCCATTTATGCGTAGAACACTCATCTTATTCTTGTACTCGTAAGTTAGCCAGATATAAAATGCTTAGTGCTGCTGCAACCTCCCCACTTAACCATGCCATACCCATTAAGCTTTGATAGTCTTGATATCCTGGAATGAGATTGTTGAGTCCTCGTGGCTCACAGATTATTACAACAACAGCTGCAGCTACCGATACAGATACAGGTGATGATACTGAGCTCCAGTGGGAGTATGACGAGGACCGTGGCCGGATGTACGTGTCATTTCCGGACGATCAGTAGATGTTCCTAGTCGGGCCGATCATGGGCTAGTAGCAGGGTGGTTGTGATCTTTTCGTTTGATTTCGTCCGTAGCCGGACCCTGCTCTTCTATTTGGATGGTTGTATGAATGTTGAATATTTATGTTGTGGCAATTGTGGCGAGTGTAAGCCTTTATCTGGTATTCTCATCTATTCAGTACATGGTTTGTGTAATGATATCCACCTTGCTACACGTTCGTTATGCGATTGTGCCCCAATCACGAGTTCATCACATGATCGGGATATAACCGCATCGTGGGCGTTACAAGTTGGTATCAGAGCCATCCTGACGTTAGGAGCCTTTGCTTGATCGTATCCTTGGCCGTGTCGAGTCTAGAAAGAAAAAACTATTTTGAGTCTAGTTATATATCGGAGAGTAGGAATTCTTTTTACTCCTTATCCCCTTCGTCACTCTGGTGAGGAATTGTGACGTAGGTGTTTTGATTCTACTACTCTTCCCACTCAAAAAATTTAGGATCACGCGGGTATTTTTGGAATCGTTGCGATGTCGGTGTGACAGAATTATGTTCTTGGTGCCTCCTGACAGTATGGATTGGACCCGGGGAGTTGAGCTCCAAGGTTTTCTTGTCACATTCGCTATCGTTTCAGTTCCTGAATACCAGAGGACGCCGACATCGAGAACGCTTCTATACTGTTTGTGGTGAGAGGAGTTTGGCGCCACCCAGTACTGCGGAGAGCGATCAGATGTACTACCACGGCTAGTATAGTTGTTGTTTTTCGAAGGTCTGAGGTACACGAGTTTCCGAGGTTTCTTGGTTATGTGTTGATGCAGGCGGTACATTTGGAGCGTAGTATCATGATAGGAGTTGTGTGAGGATTTTTGCTCCTTGTACTCGTTGGACCGGATTGCATAACCCGAAAATTTCGGGAGTTCCTAGGTGGGAATTCAAGTAGTTACTTGGGCTATCTTTCCGACAAATGCATGATATGAGATTGGGGTTCGATATCTAGTGGTTCGTTTGTACATGGTCATTTTTACAGTGGGTCTCGTTGTGTCTTAAAGAGTCCTTGTAGCTTTGCTACGACTCGGGGACACTTCGTAGTCACTGTACGATCGAGCCCGTGTGAGCCTCACCACGAAAATTTCGGACGAAATCTCTATCATATGTTTGTTTCTAGCTCGTTACCTTGTTTGCTAATTCTTACGTGATTCCAAGTGGCTTCTCAATCAATTGATGTATCATCTTACCTCCAGAATGCATTCGTTCAAATTTTTCTGTTCGGATGCTAATTGTGTAGACTTTATGTTGCACCTATCTAGCCTTTGATTCAGCTTTGCAATTATTCAATGGTGGTTCTAACAGTTGTCATCTTCTCCAGGATGGCTCCCGCAACTCGTCAGAATCCGAACCGAGAAGGCAAGGAAGAACGCCCACCCTCCCCACCTCCACCTCCGGAGGCATGGCGAGCTTTGATGGCGGCCACCAATGCCAATACTCAGATGTTGCTCCAGCTAATGCAAGGTTATCAGACGAACCAAGCTAATCAAGGCCAGGGCAACTTCAACAATCAGCCTCAATTAGCAACACTGAACCAGTTTCTCAGCAAGCAGCCCAAGACTTTCAGCTTCTGTGTCGAGCCTCTTGATGCTGACGATTGGCTCGTTGACATCAACAAGCACTTTGAGAGTAGCAATGTCCGTCCTGAGGACTATGTCAAGTTCGCAACCTTCCAACTCAAGAATCAGGCAGCAGATTGGTGGCAGCAGTACAAGGACTCCAGAGCGGGTCGTGTGGTCACCTGGACCGATTTCTACCGTGATTTCCGAGCTCACCATATTCCAGCAAGTGTCACTGAGACCATGCACGAGAAGTTCTGCAATCTCAAGCAAGGAAGCATGTCCGTCTACCAGTATAACACTTAGTTCCAGAATCTCGCTCGATATGCCAAGCAGGATGTTCCCGATGAGAAGAGCAAGATTTACCAGTTCAGGGGTGGTCTCAGAGAGGACCTTCAGCTCGCTCTCATTCTCTCCGAGCCAGCTGAGTTTGACCAGTTCTACAACATGGAGCTCAAGCAAGAAGCCGCTCAGATCAAGTTCGAAGCTTCTAAGAAGAGACTCAGAGATGCAGTTCACTCTTCTTCCTCTTCGCAAGTGGTTGCTAAGCAACAGAAGTTCTGGCTCCCGCCTCCTCCTCAGTTCCGTCCGGCTTTCCAGCAGAAGCAGTTTGGTGGTCGTGGTTCTTCCCACCCACCCAACCCAGTGCACTAGCAGAGACCTCAGGCTCCTAGGATAGGCGGTCCTTCTCCCCGCCCACTTTCAGAGATCACTTGTCACAAGTGTGGTCAAAAAGGTCACTATGCAACTAAGTGCACTCAAAGGCGCCTTCCGCCTCCTCCTCCAGTCAGGCCTCCAAGCAACGCAATGGTCAGGCACAATCTCAAGTCAGCAAGAGTGAACATGATGAACTCAGCTCAAGCAGAGGAGTCTTCTGAAGTGATCATGGGTACTCTCTCAGTTAACTCTATTCCTGCTAAAGCGTTGTTTGATTCCGGTGCATCGCAATGTTTCATTTCAAGACCTTTTGTCTCCAAGCATGAATTGCCTATAGAGTTATTGCAAGATCCTTTTCGTGTGGTTTCTCCGGGCATGCGTATGAGCTCTCATATAATAGTTCCTGACGTTGGCATCAAGATGGGAGATTATTCTTTTCTGGTTTCTCCGATTGTTCTCGGCAATTCTGATATTGATCTTATTCTCGGAATGAATTGGCTCTCTAAGCACAAGGCTTTTCTTGATTGTGCGGCCAAGGAGATTCAATTGACTCATTCTTCTGAAGAGGTGATTATCTTCGGTGCTCGTGATAATACCGTTCGGCTATTCTCCCTTAATGAGAAAGGTGAAATTTCTGCAATATCTCAAGTTCCAGTGGTCTGTGAATATGAGGATGTATTTCCAGAAGAATTGCCAGGAATGCCTCCTCACCGGCCAGTTGAGTTTGTGATTGAACTCGAGCCCGGGACAGAACCCGTCTGCAAACGTCCTTATAAACTTGGGCCTGAAGAGCTGAAGGAGTTGAAAAAACAGCTCGATGAACAAGAGCATCTGGGTCTGATCAGACCAAGTTCATCTCCTTGGGGATGTGGTGTTCTCTTCGTCAAGAAAAAGGATGGCACGGAAAGTGTTTGCGTCAATTACTGCCCCTTGAATAAGAAGACGATCAAAAATAAATATCCCCTTCCCAATATCAATGAGTTATTCGAGCAACTCAAAGGTGCCAAGGTGTTCTCCAAGCTCGATCTTCATATGGGGTACCACCAAATCCGAATTCGTGAAGAAGACATTCCGTAAACAGCTTTCAGGACAAGCTTTGGCTCTTATGAGTACACAGTGATGTCTTTCGGTCTTGCAAATGGCCCTCCAACTTTCTCCCACATGATGAACTTTGTATTCAATCCATACAATGATGAGTTCGTCCTGGTTTATCTTGATGACATCCTGGTTTTCTCCAAGTCCAAGGAAGAGCATGCAAAGCATCTGCACTTAGTGCTTGATAAGCTCAGGGAGCATCGTTTCTATGCAAAATTCTTGAAGTGTGAATTCTGGCTCGATGAGGTACTCTACCTTGGTCACGTTATCTCTGCCAAGGGCATTTCAGTAAATCCTGAAAAGGTTGAAGCAATTGTCAAGTGGCAGCCTCCTCAGAATGTCAAGCAAATTCGAAGCTTTCTCGGGCTTGCAAGTTATTACAGAAGGTTCGTGGAGAACTTGTCCATGATTGCCAAGCCTTTGTCAAACCTTCTCCAAAAGAATGTCAAGTATGCTTGGACTCCAGAGTGTGATGTTGCGTTCAAGTTTCATCGTGATGACTGAAGCAGGGGTCTTGTGAAGCTTAATCTTCAGCTTGACTAGAGGAGGAGCAAGCTTCGTCAAATCTGGCAGCGTGGTTTCTGAAGTGATATTGACATATTCACTGACTGCAGCTTCAACTTCCTCAATAGGACATGGAGGATCATCATCATCCGAAGAACATTCAAGATCAGTGGCTTCAGCGCACTCTTTCTTCTTCTTGTGGCCAGACTCTTTTTCTTCGAGGAGCTGGAGCTGTTCTTGTCATATTTTCGCTTTGAGCGGCCCTCATCGAGACCCAAAGCCTTGCATTTTTCCAAGTCTTGCTGGGTTATCCTGACATTTTCTTTTTCTCGAGCCTCTTCTTTCAATTTTCTTTCGTCTCGTTTCTCCGCATTCTTGATACGCTTAGTCAGTTCCTAAGGATAATCAACCGGTCGCTTGAGAGACGATTCATGTGCATTCGGAGGAGGAGCTGGATGCTCATTGGCATCATTCTTCTTGAGAAGCCAAATAGCATGACAGTCACCCCAAGGTGGAGTGAAAGCAAAGTTCTTGGCGTACCGTGGATGAACCGATTCATAGTGGAACCATTTGGTTACCCAGTAGCGTCGAATCTTTTGATGCCTCCTGCGCTTCTGCCCACTTGTTTCACCAGAAACTGTTCTATATCAGTCATGAGACATAAGCTCCATTGAGTTCGTATACGGCTTTCGACCGCCTCTCCTTTTCTTCGGAGGATTTCCATCAGCACCCTTTTCAGCAGGCTCTTTAGCTCTTTTTCGCTTCAACTTGGAAGGGCCTACCGTTGGGCCCTGAGCTTTTGATTCATTGACTGTTCCCAATACAGTATCCTCACTTCTGTCATTCTATCCAGCAGGCTTAGCAGAATCTTCAACTGAATCCATAACCCTGTGAATATAGATAGATGCGAGGGAAAAAATAGGGATAGTATTATGAGTGTGCACAGAGAAATTTGTCGAAGAAAATCATTTTTTTTCCAAGAAGTTAGACTTAGACTTTGAATTAAGTTTCGGTCAAAGGAAATATCATAGGTTTCATGCTAGTGCATCTGAAGACAAATTCACTAATATGAAAACTATCTATTTCGAGCTATCGAGACAGAATACAAACCCTAGATCTAAAACGAGATGTGAGGAAAAACTACAAACCGCATCCAACAATTTAACCTAAAGTTTGTTGATCTGTAAAATACAGTAAAATCCTAGGAAATTACTGCGGACGAACAGGAGCGAGAACGAACGGAAGCTCAAGTTTGACACTGCACATACCCTAACTCGGTGACGAGCAGCAGCTACGGCGGCGAGGTGAAGGGGATGGACCGCGACAACGATGGAGGAGCTACAGTGGATTCGAGGGTTTTGGTGGAGGAGGACTAATGGAGGCACCGAGAGAATTGGGGCAGTGGTGGGCGTACATATACGCGAGAAGGAATAACCGCTCCCATCAGATCAGATCTGACGGTTTCCATTCGTGGACTTTTAGGATACAACGGTTCAGATAAGACGGCGGTTGTACGAGAGCACGTGGCAACCGCAATGAGACGTGGTCCTAACTTGAGCGGGAAACCCAAATTTCGGACGGCTTTCGCCGAAAATGATTATTTGTTGGAGCGAATTCTTTCTCGTAGCCAAGGATGCCAGATAAAGAATCACCCCTGATGAAGTTGTACACTCATAATGGACCAGAATAGATTGGATAAGATAGAATATAATGGTAGGGTCCAAAACATTTCACTCAGATGAAAAACACCTGAAAGAGAACTATGAGTGAAATACATAGTGGACAGAATCCAAGCAACGAATAAAAACAATCCTAGAAATCGAAACAACAAAGATCGAAAAGAAATATCTCACAAAATCGAATCCATATAAAAGGGTGGCGTAACCCACCGTATAAGAACTATGTGACCCCAAGCGTCGCACAATTTTTTGTGGCACTCGGCTAGTCGAGTTCTTCGTTAATGTATTCACTCTCCGAAAGAAAATTTCACTTTGCCAAAATTTTCAAACTCTTCGAGTGTTGTGCACCCATTCCTTCTAAGATGTGGAAGTGTTGGCATGGGTGTCGCGTCCTGCCTACTGCACGTTTGCGGAATCTAGGATATTTAGCTCACACCATAACACGCAAATTCTTTTCTCATCGAGAGGCTTGGTGAAGATATCAGCAAGATTCTTCTCGGTCTTGACATGACTGATAATAATATCCTCTCGAAGAACATGGTCCCAAAGAAAATGATGACTGGTATCAATATGCTTGGTGCGAGAGTGCTGCACTGGATTGTGTGCAATTTTGATGGCACTCTCATTATCACAGAGCAGAGGAATATTTTTGAACTTGATGCCATAATCCTTCAGTGTCTGCTTCATCCACAATAATTGAGAGCAATAGGCACTAGTAGCAATATATTCGGCCTCAGCCATAGAAAGTGAGACACAGTTCTGCTTTCTCGAAGACCAACAAACCAAAGATCTACCGAGGAAATGACATGTCCCTGAAGTAGATTTCCTGTCAACACGGTCACCTGCATAATCTGAATCTGAATATCCAATGAGATCAAACTGTGCTCCCTTAGGATACCATAAACCTAAGGTGGGGGTGTGAGCCAAAGCCAAATATCTTGGAATACGCTTGACCACAAGATGATGCGATTCTTTCGGTGCAGCTTGAAAATGTGCACACATGCAAACACTCAACATAATATCAGGTCTGGAAGCACATAAGTAAAGCAAAGAACCAATCATCGAACGATAAGCTTTTTGATCAAAATCTTTACCGTACACATCTGCATCCAGAAGACCATTTGTAGGCATGGGAGTTTTGAGTCCTTTGCAATCTTGCATTTTGAACTTCTTCAGACAGACCTTTAGATATTTTTCTTGAGAGAAAAAATTCCCATTATCCTACTGACGGATTTGTAACCCGAGAAAGAACTTGAGTTCACCAATCATAGACATCTTATATTTTTCGAACATCATTCTCCCAAATTCAACAATGCAAGCATTGTTAGTACAACCGAAGATAATATCATCCACATATATTTGGCACACGAAAAGATCACCATTGTAAGAGCATGTGAATAGAGTGGAATCAGTGGAACCAGGCTTGAACCCTTTGTAAAGTAGGAAAACCTTTAGTGTATCATACCAAGCCCGAGGAGCTTGCTTAAGCCCATACAGAACCTTTTTCAACCTGTACACTTTGTTAGGATACTGAGGATGTTCAAAGCCAGGTCGCTACCTAACATAAACTTCTTCCTCAATCTTACCATTGAGAAAGGCACTTTTCACATCCATTTGATACAGAAAGATATCATTGTAATTTGCGTATGAGAGAAGAATACGAATTGCCTCAAGGCGAGCAATAGGTGCATAAGTTTCACCAAAATCAATACCTTCTACCTGGGTATAGCCTTGAGCCACACGACGGGCTTTATTTCTTACCACAAGACCATTCTCATTCTGTTTGTTGTGGAAGATCCATTTAGTGCCGATAATATTATGCTTCTTAGGATTCGGTCGATCGACCAATTCCCAGACATCATTTATTTCAAACTGCACTAATTCTTCTTGCATAGCATTCATCCAATCAGGATCAGTCATTGCCGCATCATATTTTGTCGGTTCTGAAATAGAGACAAATGAGAAACTTCCACAAAAGTTAGCCTAACGAGTGCGTGAACGAGTTGAAGGACCTGGACCTGGATTGTTTATATCATCGAGAATTAAATTAGCGTCCACTCGATTTGCCACTCGTCGGAGAGGAGGATTTGCATTCGGCTGAGCATTATTGTTGTTCTCAGCATTTGCATTAGGATTGGCATTATCATCGCCATTTGCATTATCATCAGGATTGCCATTTTCTTCGGCATTGCCATTTTCTTCGGCATTGCCATTGTTTTCGGCATTGCTATTTTCTTTGGCATTACCATTATTCTCGGCATTTTGATTTTTGTTGGCATTGGCATTTTCATCGGCATCAACTTGATGAGTTCTTCTTCGATAATCACCAGCATCATCATCAAAAGAGTCTGGAGCATTTGTTTCGACTGGTCTGACATCTCCAATAGCCATTTGTTGAATTGCTTTAGAAATCGGAGGTTCATCTATCACATTTGGCAGGTGCTCCTTTTGGGAGCCGTTAGATTCATCAAACCGCACATTTACCGTTTCCATAACTTTCCCGTGGTGAGAGTTATAGACTCGATAAGTATGCGAGTTTGAGCCATAACTGAAAAGAAAACCTTCATGTGCTTTGGGTGCAAATTTAGAACTATGATTCATATCACGAATATAGCATGGTGCACCAAAAACACACAGATAAGAAACATTTGGTTTCCTACCAGTAATAAGCTCATATGAAGTTTTCTTAAGGAACTTGTGAAGATAAACACGAATCACAATATGACAATCAGTATTAATTGCATCAGCCCAGAAGCAAATAGGAGTTTTGTACTCACTGAGCGTTGTTCTTGCCATTTCAATGAGAGTTCTATTCTTTTGTTCTACAACTCCATTTTGGTGGGGAGTGTAGGCAGCAGAAAATTCATGAGTAATACCATTATCATCGAGAAAATCCTCAATATGAGTATTTTTGAACTCAGTGCCATTATCACTTCTGCGTCCTTGATAGTCACATCATATTCATTCTGAGCCTTCTTGGCGAATCTCTTGAAAACATCTTGAGTTACTGATTTATCTTCGAGAAAGAATACCCAAGTGTATCGAGAGAAATCATCAACGATAACTAGACCATAATGGCTGCCGCCGAAACTTGAATAGTTCTGTGGCCCGAAAAGATCCATATGAAGAATTTCTAGAGGCCTTGTCGTAGTCATGATAGTTTTTGATGAATGATGCTTCTTGGCCAATTTCCCGGCCTCACAAGCACCGCAGAGACGATCCTTATCAAATTTTACATCGGGAATGCCTCTAAGATGATTTTTCTTCACTAGAGTCTGCAGATTCCTCATACCTGCATGACCTAGTCTTCGGTGCCACAGCCAGCCCTCTGTAGCTTTTGCAAGCAAGCAGGTTTGGACCGTGGGACCCTTAGAGAAATCCACAATATATAAATCACCTTTTCTAAATCCCTCAAAGACGAAGGAATTGTCAGTGGCCATGAAGACAATGCATTTGGTTATCGAAAATAAAACTAGCATGCCTAGATCACATAGCTTGCCAACAGACATAAGATTGAATCCAAGGGACTGAACAAGCATAACATTGTCAATATTCTTGTCCTTGGATATTGCAACTTTGCCTAGCCCAATTACCTTTCCTTTGTTGTTGTCGCCGAAAGTAATGTACTTCTGAGAATAAATAGTTAAGTTGGGGTCGACAAACAATGACTTGTCTCCGGTCATATGACTAGTGCATCCACTATCCATGATCCATTCAGTACACCCAGAGACATAGTCCTTCTCCTTCGAAGATTTTGGCATGAAGCAGAATGTGGGAACCTCTTCATCACTTGAGTTGTTGTCGAAGAAATTCGACGCAGGGGTAGATGCGCACGCGATGCCGGCCATGACTGAGTCCGATTCTTCTTCGGACTCTTCTTCTTCATCGGAGTCAGAGACTTCTTCTTCGGAGTCCATTTCCTTCCCGATGTAGGCCTTGGCCTTGTGAGAGCCCTTTCTTCAGTTGGAAGTAGACCTTGCAGGAGTTCTCGAAGAAGATCTTGAGGTGGAATTGGAGGAGGAGTATCCTTCTTCTTGAAGAACTTCTTGGTCTTCTTCTCATCATCTGAATTGTAGTTCTTGCTCTTGCCCTTGACATGCTTGCTACTGCCCGAGCCAAATCTTCCACTGGCTCAAATTTCAGCTTCCTAGAGTGGACAGCCAGAAATGAAGTGTTCAGGCTTCCTGCATTTGAAGCAGGTGTTGTCTCCCGAAGGTTTTGTCGAGGACTTGGAGTTTCTTCGGTTGCTTGAATTGCTTGAGCCTTTCTTCTGGAACTGATTTTTCTTTCAGAAGTGCTGGAAGCGTTTTGTTATCAGCGCGAGATCCTTGCTTATACTTTCAGGGTCGTCAGATTCTTCATCGGCATTGTCTTCCGAGGAAGATTCAGCCACAGCTTTGAGTGCGTGACTCTTTCGGTAACTAAAGTTGTAAAGATCCCTCTTTTTCTCTTCTTGTTCCTCGTGAGTGTTCAACCTCTCCATGATATCGGCAGAGTCGAGTAACTTGAAATCTGCTCTCTCCTTTATCATCAGGACTAGTGTATCGAAGGAACTGTCCAGCGATCTGAGCAACTTCTTCACAACTTCATGATCAGTGATGTCGTTGGCCCCAAGGCCCTGCAGCTCATTTGCTATATCACTTAGTCGATCGAAGGTTTGCTGACAGCTCTCATTCCCTAGCCTCTTGAAGCGGTTAAATTTTGCACAAAGTGTATCGATTCGAGCTTCCTTCTGTGTGGACACACCCTCATTAATCTTTTCAAGGATGTCCCAGATTTCTTTTGCAGTTTCCAATACTTGGTACCGAAGGAATTGCGCCTGAGACAGATGGCCACATATTTCATCCTTTGCTTGGGCATCCATTTGAACGAGTCTTTTCTCCCATGGACTAAGATATCCTGGAGAATCGATCATGTAGCCGTGTTGAACAACATGCCACATGTCATCGTCGATAGCTCTAAGACGAATCTTCATCTTCTCCTTCCAGAAGGGATAGTCCGTCCCATCGAAGATTGGAATCTTCAGGTTCAACTTGTAGCTCACTGAAGACATACTTAAACTCCAAGGTTGTTAGACCTTAATAAGCAGAGACAAGGAGTACCTTGCTCTGGTACCAATTGTAGGAACAAAGTATGTCTACTAGAGAGGGGGTGAATGAGAGATTTAAAATTTCTTTCGAGAAACTTCAAATCCCTCAGAACACAGCAGCGAAAAGTAAACAGAACAAATACAAGTCTACAAAGGAAAACTACCGAAGGACATCAGAGGCAGATACCGAACATAAATCACATGGCTGAAACTTAACCGAAGATAAACTATCGAAGATAAAGCGGGGTTAAGAAGTGACCAGTGATGCTCGATGGAGACAAGGTTTTTGTTCGACCAGTTCACTCTTCTGCAAAAGAGCTACCTCTGGTTGGAGGGACTTGTGATTTAACATAGAAGATAAACTCTCTTCGTCCTATTCTCCTCGACAACTAGTTCATCAACTAGTGCCGATCATTCGGGGTAGATACTTGAGGTGATCTCCATAACCTTCATAGACTTCTTCTTTGTGAACCACAATTACTCTTGGTCACTGAAGAACTTGACACCTAACCGTCTAGAGAGTTGGCAGCTCTCAAGAGTAATAGGCGGAGCGTAGTAGACATAGATTCCAGTGATGCTAAACCACTATCTAATTTTTTGGCTTTGGGGTTTTTCTCTCGGTGGATTTTAAACTCAAATCTTTCGGGAGAGAGGGTGCTCACCCAATCTTGTCAAAATCACACTGAGCAGCCAACGATTCACGTTGGAGTGGGGTGGCTATTTATAGTCGCGGTCTTCCCGAGGGGGAAAAGACCATTTTGGACATGACAACTAGCCAATGACCGACCGACACGTTGCCAACGGTCGGATTTCAAACGCACCTGGCAACTTTACTTGAGTAACAAGTAAGCTGACTCCTCGGTCCGAATCAAATCTCACAACAAAGAAGAACTACGTTTCTGGCTGGCGAGTATTGTTTCAGAACAGAAAGAGATTTCTCTCAACTCACATAGGTTTTGGTTTAGCTTTAGAGAAACATAAGTTTCGAACACTATACCCCTCTTAATAGTACGGTGGTCCTATGACTCAAGAAAGAGAAAATGAACTATGAAAGAAAACTACGTCTTCTCTCCGTCTTCATTCTTCTCGGCAGCAGTCAATTACTTCAGACCACACACCGAAGCAATTGCTTCACGTCAGCAATTTTTGGGGGTCAACTTCTTCACGCATAATCTTCGATGATAATCTTCACTGCAGCGCAGGTGATTATCTTCGGAGTTTGTACCAAACTCCTCTCAACTCCAGGGACCTATAATCTCTGTGTGCACTAGCAAACACATTAGTCCCTCACTATTTTTGACAACAATCTCCAAAACACAAGGAGGCAATTTATTGCAATACCTCTTCGGTCGCATAGCCTTCAACGATGTTGCCCTTTGGGTGTGCTCGATTCCTAACATAGTGCTTTAGAATTCCCATGAAGTGTTCAAATGTGTACATGTTGTGCAGGAACACGGGATCACATATCTTTATCCCATGCACAATGTGAACAATGAGATGGACCATGATATCAAAGAATGACGGAAGAAATATCATCTCCAGATTGCATAGACTTTTCACTAGATCTGCTTTCATCTAGCACATTAGGATCGATCACCTTCTGAGAAATGGTGTTAAAAAACCACACAACTTCATTAGAGTTTGACGGACATTAGGTGGCAAGATATTCCTGATTGTGACTGGGAGCGTCTGTGTCATTAGAACATGGCAATCGTGAGACTTCATGACGATTTATTTTTTATCTTCCATGGAAACAATTCTCTTCTTGTTGGTAGCGTACCCTATTGGAAATGTCATGCCATACAGACATCCACAAAATTTTGTCGATTCTTGTTTGGATAGAGTATACCCAGCTAGAGGAAGTTATGTCTTTTCATTCGCATTTACCTGTGGTGCCAACTTTGCTCGGATCCCCATATCTAACACGTCAAGCAGGGGTTCAGGCCGTCTTTTATTTTGTCAAGTATGTTCAGCAACATCTCTAGTATGCTATCGCACACATTCTTCTCTACTTGCATCACATCGATACACTATTGGACTTCGAGATTCTCCCAGTAAGGTAAGTCCCAGAATATCGATCTCTTCTTCCAGATGACCTTCTTGACAGGCTCTTTGACATTGATACTTTTCCTATTACCTTTTCCCTTTCCTTTGCCTTTGCCTCTACCTTGGCATTTGAACTTTCCTTTTCCAAGCACAACTTTCAGGTTCTTAACCTGACCATAGAGCTCGGTGCCACTTAAAACCTTATGAGTTGAATCTTTCTCAGCAGTTCCATAAAAAATCTCTCTCATCTTGGGATATTGGTGATTCTTTTGCAGAAACCTATGGAGATGCATGTATACCATTTTCTTGGAATGCTTCAACCATCTACTTGATGTATTAACTAGATATTGAATACACGCATTGGCCCCTTAATAGTCTGGCCCGTCGTGTTCCCGTACACTTGGTAATCATTGATGGTTATGAACAACATGAAATGTAGGGTGAAATTTTACTTGAAGTGCGCATCCCATTCGTGTACACCTTCAATCCAAAGAAGTTTCAGATCTTCCACCAATGGTGCAAAGTAGTCATCAATTGCGTTACCAGTTTGTTTCAGGCCCTGGATAAGCATCGCCATCATGATATACTTTTGCTTCATACACAACCATGGAGGTAGGTTGTACATTCAGAGATTCACGGGCCACGTGCTATGTTGGCTACTCATGTTGCCGAATGGATTCATTCCATCGGTGCTCAGTGTAAACCTTACATTTCTAGATTCTTTCCCGAAAGGATCATGATATTTCTTATCAATATTTCTCCTCTGTACATAATCTGCATGGTGTCTCAACATTTCATCATTCGTGCACTCCTCTGCGTGCCAACGCATCAGTTTTGCATGCGTTGGGTTCACATATATGGGCTTCAAACAAGGAATGATAGGCAGGTACCACACAACCTTTACGGGAACATCCTTTCTCTCTTGCTTCTATACTTACAATTATTCACGTTAGGTTCCATGTCATCTTCACTGTCATCAACGGTACCACCATCATTTTTCTTAGCCTTGAATCTAGGAGCTCTGCACACCGGACATTCATGTAACTTCTCATACTCTTTATGGTACACGATACAATCATTTTCACATGCATCTATTCTATGTACTTCCATTCCCAATCAGCACACAACCTGCTTAGCTCTATAGGTATTTTTTGGCATCTGGTTTCCCTCTGGAAGAAAGTCCTCTAGAAAAGTTAGCAGGACAGTTACACTCTTGTCGGACCAACCGTATTTTGATTTCATCCGCAACAATTCTAGCATAGTTGCCAATTTTGTGTATCGCTTCTTACAGTGTGGGTACATAGGTTTCTTTGCGTCTTCCAGCAAAGAAACATATTTATTATACTTCCATTCATCCTTAAGTTCGCAATCCCGCAACATCCGACTCATGTTGTTTTCTTCATGCACTACGTCATCCGCCGTCACATCATCTTCTGACTCACGGACCTCATGCATCAACGGAAATACAGTGGTCGTGTCAACATCATGCATGCCGTTGACCCTGTCTACGTTTGCGTGGCCTTCGTCCGTACTATGCTCTTCGCCATGATGAGTTCAACATTCATATCCCAACATGAATCCCCTCTTGATCAAGTGTGTCCGAATCTGTGTAGTGTTAGTGAAGCTCATTAAATTCCTGCAATCAAAGCATGGGCAAAAGACCCACTTGTATTTTCTGTTCAATCTATCATGTTTGACTTTTTCAATGAATGCCGACACACCATCGATTTAGTGGTCTTTCGCACGGTTCACGTTGTACATCCACCGTCAGTCTATCTACAATAAAACACACGTAAATAACTAACATTATCATTAATACCGTATGCACGTCATAATAATTAAATAATAAAGCACGGTGTAGATCCACCCTTGGTCCATCTACAATAAAAGACACATAAATAACTAACTTTATCATTAATACCATATACACATCATAATTAAATAAGAAACACACATTTGATTATCCTCACTAAATTTGTCCTAAAGGTTCTAGAAAAAGGCAACAACCCAACCCATCTCCAAGTGGTTCCAACCAATGAATACACGCAAATAAATTCTGGCTATTGGGGTGGGGAAATACCCCTTGGCTCTCGGATGCATATGCACCTGATATAGGAAAACAAATTAGTAATTACAAAAAAAGTCAAGAAAAATTCAAACCTTTTTGGGAACAAATTTGACCATATTTTGTACCCATGTAAAAAAATTGACCAAAAAAACCTCCCGTTGACTTCTGTGCAAAAAAAACAAAATTTCAAGGATAAAAAGTGTGAATAGTAACTTGTATTTTCAACCGACTCGAATGTCTTGTTATTGCAGCCGGTTATTTCTTTACAGTCTGTTTTCTGATTAAAACCACCATAGGTGACAATTAAGCCTGTCGGTTGCGAACTATACTGCAAAAACCGACTCTGTCGGGCGAGTGGAATACTAGGATTTGTACTAGTGCAAGTACACAACCGATTCATGCTGGAGTTAACCTTGTTGTAAGGTCTAGTTCATGTTTATTTGTGTTGGCGTGGCATTAAGTTGTAGTAGCCGGCTAAGTAAGTATTAATAACATGGGCTGCGTCATGGCGCGGGCGGATCGGCAGCCGGAAAAGCACAGAGATAGAGTCTGCGGTGGCGGCGGCGTGAGCGCACATGGCGTCAAGGCATTGCGCCACCATGTAGAATAAGGCATGCGCCATCTGCAGGGGTGGAGCTACAGTGTTGGGCCGGGGTCAATTGACCCCGATGACCTCGGCCCAAACCCTGTTACATACATACAGCCCATGAAAACAAATGACACAGTGGAAAAAATGACCCCAGTCCAAAAAGGGAGAGTCCCTAGCTGACGCTCGCTAGCGTCAAAAGGACGAGCTTTCGCGCAGGCACGATCTGCATGGGCCGGCCCATTGGATGGCGTCATGACGAAGCCGGTACTAAAAATAAATAAAAGAAAAACAACGCTCTATAGAGGATACGAACTCGTAATCTGTCAAGAGCGAGTCAGCAATCTACACCAGTTGAGCTACTATGTGTTGGTGGTTAGTAGGCCGCGCAAAAGTTTATGAACTTAACGCGTTGGCAGATCCAGAAAAAATAAAAAAATTCCGACCATTGAACATTTTTGTAAAAATACGACGGACAATTTAAATACACATTGAACTTTTTTGATATATGCTGAACATTTTATTAAATATACATTATTATTTTTTGTAAATATACGATGAACATTTTTTAACTACATATTGAACATTTTTGTGATATAAGATGAATAATATTTAAATACACATTGAACATTTTTGTGATATATGATGAACAATTTTTAAATACACATTGAACATTTTTGTAATATACGCTGAACAATTTTTGAATTGTCATTTTTTTTTAAAAAAACTGATTTTTTTAAGCCATGAACAATTTTTGAAATTATGAACTACATTTGGAATTCTGAACATTCTTTAAAACAAAGGATAAAAATAAAAACTAAAAAGTATAAAAGAAAAAAAGGAAAAAAAGGAAAAATAAAAGAAATATAAAAAAGAAACAGAAACAGAAAAGTAAAAAAGACAACAGGAAAACCCAGAAAACCAGTACAAGAAAAAAAAAAGAAAAAACCGGTTGAGGGAATCCTCTAGAAGGTTCCCAAAACCGGTTTCCAGGCAGTGCTTCAACGCTCGCAGTGGGCCGGCCCGTTTCACGTTGCTCGCCTCGCGCGCTTCAGCGAAAGGGCATCAGTCGGACGCACGCGAGCGTCAAATAGGGTTCGCCCAAAAAGGCCCCAATAGCCTCACGTGAGCTAGAACTGCATGTGTCCAAAAGGCCGGTGGGCAGCAGGCAGCCCAAGCAGCTTGCAGGCGGCAGGCCCACTGGCCACTAGATCGATCTCGAGCGCGTAAAGAAAAACAATTGATCGATCGATCGCTCGTTCGGCTTCACGCCCTCTTGTAGCCCCTTCTTTCTTTCTTCGCGTGTCGCCCCGGCTCCTCTGTTTGCCTCAACCGCCGCCGCCTGGCCGCTCCCAATCTCCAATCCTCTTTCAAGATTCGTTCAGGATATTCCATCCGTAAGTAGACTAAAGCCGATTTATTCGTCTAATTGCTATTCTTCTATTATCTAAAATTCATATTCTTCTATTATCTTAGGGTTTGTTTGACGTGTTGATTTTTTTCCTTATAATTGCTTTAAGGTCTGGGTGGGTAATCTAATTACGTAGATTACACAATCTAGACTAGGCCTCAATTCACATCCCGTCATAATGTCAGGTAAGCTAGCAAGAAGGATTTGTAGCCTCTTCGTACTATACTTTCTCTATGTTAGTACTAACTATCTCTTGTTATTTGCTAATTTTAATTTACAGGTAGTAAGAATATAATGAAGCGTTTTATGAATTTGAAAAGAAAATCACCACCATCCAGAACCAATGATCCTGATCATGATGTGATAGATTACTTATTGAAGATGAAAGATCGTAGAGGTCAAGAAAAATAGAGAGGTAACTACTTTTGTAATCGGAGCTTATTTTGTTATGATGCATTGGTAACTATGATTTCTTATTTATGTGATGTTACTAAAAAATATTATAGACATGATACTTAATACGAGCTACACATTTTTTACCCATATATTATTGCTACTTTGTTTTTAGGGGATACATTAGTGCTACTTGTTCGTGTTGACCCTGGCGATGTTTTATCCTGGCTTCGCCCCTGCCGTCTTGTCCTGGGTGAAGCTCGCGTTGCCCTTGATGGCGTCCCACTGTGACGCCCCCGACTTAATCGTGCACTAATCATACACGCAATGCACACGATCAAGCCTAGGGACTCACTTGAAGAAATCACAACACAACTCTAAACACAAAATAAAATAATACAAGCTTTATATTACAAGTCAGGAGCCTCGAGGGCTCGAATACATAAGCTTGAGATCAAGCGTTAGCGGAAGCAACAACAGTATCTGAGTACAGACACAAAGTTAAACAAATCTGCCTTAAGAAGGTGAAAACAAACAACGGCTCTGATCGAAAGAGGCAAGGCCTCCTGCCTGGGAGCCTCCTAACTACTCCTGGTCGTCGGCGGTCTCCACGTAGTAGTAGGCTCCTCCAGAGGGGTAGTAGTAGTCGTCGACTGGGACGGCTGACTCCGGGGCTCCGTCATCTGGTCGCAGCATCCGGGTATGGGGGAAAAAGGGAAGCAAAGCAACCGTGAGTACTCATCCAAAGTACTCAGCAAGACTTACATCAGAACTAGTCTAAATATGCAACATTTTCAAAGAAGGCTGTATATTTGGACTGGACTGCAGAAATGCCAGAATAGATAGAAAAGCCCAGCCTATCGAAGACTAGCATCTTCAGCGGTCTTGCAGCATAAGAAGAGTGCAGATTAGTACATAATCAAAGTAGCAAGCATGTTGTAGCAAAGCCTAGAGATCCTTCCTCGACTCCCAGCGAGAAAGCGATCCCGGAGCTTCCAATTAATTAAAAGTATCCAGTTCAAGTAGTAGTAGATCGGGATACAACACTGAGCGTCCTGTTACCGTGGACACGGCTATTCGAATAGATAACTTCCCTGCAGGGGTGCACTACTGTTACCCAACACGCTCGATTAACTCTGGCCGGACACACTTTTCTGGGTCATGCCCGGCCTCGGCTGATCGACACACCGCAGCCCTACCTAGAGCTCAGCAGAGAGGTCCCCGCCGGTCTACATCCTAAGTGCTCAGGGGTCTTGGGCCATCGCCCTGTGCACTCCGGGTCGTTATGTGCAGGGTGGATACTTATATAAAGCACCAACTCGACCTGGATGGCACGATCCGACCCGGCCACAATGCTGAACTGGACGTCTGACAGAGCTTTCGGCTGATACATACGGCACCGAGGGCCCCATACACCATTATCCCGCGTGGTGGTAGTGCGTATATCGCCAGCGGCCAACTCAGATCAAATACCCAAATCCGTTAGCGAATTATTGGGAGCTCGCTGTGACGATCAGTACTCCTGTCGTCCCGTCTTGAGGAAGTGCAACAAGGGTCAGGCCCATCCCTCTCTAGGGCGGTCTCTACCTGCCCGGCCGCGCCTCGTAATTATCTCGCGGGCACCCTCCAGGTCAACCCGTCTTCCCAGGAGACTGTCGGGAACTCAGGTCCACCTCTACCGGGGTGGTACCGCCTATCCCTTCAGTCCCGCAATAACAGTACAAGGGGCAATAGTTAAATGTAACCGTGTGTCCGTAACATCAAGAGGGTAATCCGATGAATCACCCTCGATGGATTTCCACTCGATGCTACCGTCAAGGTGAACCCGGAGGAATCACCCTTGATGGATTCACACTTGAGGGGTTGCACGACAGAAGCTTCATCGGAGGTGGTGGAAGAGGATCACCCCTGCATCCCACAACCGACTAGCTACACCACAAAGGCATATCAGGAGTGGGATAAGAGGTATCACCCTCGGCACTCGAGGATAACTCTGTGGAGTCGAACAACTTAGGGGGTGTGCAGTGATGTGCTGGTCTCAGCCCGTCGATCACATCGACAGGGGCACAGGTAACTAAGCGGGGCAACTAGAACGGGAAGAGGGGCCACAGATGGTTTATCAATCCACCTATACTAAGTAGTTCGGATAGCAGGCAGGTATCAATAACATTTACAAAAACAGGCTATGCATCAGAATTAGGATCAATCAGTAGTAGTAGCAGATTCTAATGCAAGCAGGAGGAAGAAAGAATAGGTGATATAGGCATGCTCAAGGGGGGTTTGCTTGCCTGGTTGCTCTGCGGCAAAAGAGGGGTCGTCGACGGAGTAGCAGTCCTCGGGGGCAACGTCGGTCTCGATGTCTAACGGAGGAGAAGAGGGGGAAGAAACAATAAATAAAAGCAAACAATAGCAATACGATGCATGGCATGGCAAAATGCAGCGTTAGAGGTGACCTAATGCAACGTTACACGCATCAGACGAAGCGGGAAAATATCCGGGATATTTTCCCGGCGTTTAGGCCGGTTTCGGTATATTGAACCGGAGGGGAAGGTTCCATGTTCAGATAGTTAGGAGTGATGGTCAAGAATTTTAACCACATATTCGGATTCGTCTCGTTTTTCTGATCAACTTTCATCTAGAAAGTTTTTCGATCCGAGCTACGGTTTATTTTCTATGAATTTTCAAAGATTTAAACAGTTTTCTGGAATTTCTGGAATTATTTTAATTATTTAAATTCGAATTATCCGAAACAGTAGTATGTGACGTCAGCATAACGTCATGATGACGTCAGCAGTCAACAGACCAGCTGACCAGTCAAACCTGACCAGTGGGTCCCACTAGTCAGTGACTGTTTTAATTAAACAGGGTTTATTTTATCTAATTAAGTTAATTAGCAGGTGGGATCCAGTAGTCAGTGACTAATTAGTGATTAAGTTAATTAATAAATTAATTAACATTTTATTTATTTATAAAATCATTTTATTTAGGCAGGGCCCGCATGTCAGTGGCTGGGTTGCCCAGTCAGCACAGTTGACTGGGTCAACCCAGTCAACCGGACCCACGAGCCCACATGTCAGCCACACAGGGGCAGCCACGTGGCGCCACGTCGGACGCCGGCCACCGGAGTTGCTCCGGCGAGCCAAACGCGGCGGCGCGCGTTGGGAGGGGTTCGGGTTTCGCGCACAGGGGGTTTCCGGGGCCGTGGCTTGGTGCGTTCGACGCGGCTCGACGTCGCGCGTCGAATGACGGTGGTGGCTGGCCGTGAGGTGGCCGGAGTGGAGTGCTACGACGTCGCCGGCGGCGGTGGCGTTCGGGTGGTGCCCGGGTTAGCTGCTGCGGCGTGCAAACGGGCGAGGCAAGGCGCTGGGGATGCACTATGCGGTGCGGCGAGCTCGATGGGCACTAGCCCGGGGCCATTTGGTCGCCGGAAGCATGCCGGCGACGAGCCCGAGCGGCGTCTGGTACGGCCATGGACGGAGCGGCGGCTACGGCGCGGGGAAGAGCACGGGGAGAGAGGGAGAGGGAGGCGGAGCTCACAGGGAGCCTGTAGAGGTGCAAGGCGTGCTCGGGGACGGCTCAACGGCGGCAAATCGAGGCGGCGATCACCGGCATCCGAAGGTTGAAGACGAGGTCGTGGTGGTCGACGTAGGGGCTCCCGGCTTCGATTGAGCGATGCAGAAGACGTAGCCGAGGCCGGCGAGGCGATCTGATGCGGCGGCGGGGCGAGTGGGGCTCGGTGGCCGCGAGGGTTCACGGCGGCGAGGCCATGGCGGCGTCGGGCGGTTGCGGGATCGGGCGAGAGAGGACGCGAGGGGGGAAATGGGGGCTAGGGTTCGACGATGGGGTCGACGGCGACCATATCCGGCTCGGGGACACGGCGGATGGGCGACGCGTGCGGCATCGGTGGCGAGAGCGAGCGCGCGGCCGACACGCATAGGAGAGAGGGAGAGAGGTAGGGGACGAGCGCGGTGGTGGGCTGGGCCGCACTATTTGACTTAGGCCCAGCCGCACAGTAGTGTTAGGCCTTTTCTTATTTCTTCTTTTCTGTTTTCTGTATTCTTTTCTGTTTTGTAAAATGTTTGGCCACCATTTCATTTTTATAAAATATGAGAATTAGCCATAATATTACAGTGCAATTTTCTAGCTCTGCCATAAAAAGGTTTGGAGTCAAATTGATTTCATTTGAATTTTTATTAAATAAAATGGGATTAAATATTGCTGTTTGGTACTATTTCATGATGTTAGAGTCTTTTAAATAATTCAATTAATGTTGATTTTATTTTTATAATTTCCTTGGGAATATTTGCAATATTATGAACTATTTAGTTCCTGGATTTGAACAACTTTTAAGTTCACTTTAAATTTGAATCTCAATTTAAATTGGAATTTGAAATGAGATATGATCCAAATGATGATCAAGCACTGTTAAGCATGGTGACTTGACATTATCAAAAGGTGATCACTGTAGCTTAATTACATGGGGTGTTACACCCACACACTTTGGGCCTGCATGTTTACCTTCGTGATCAACGCCCACTCGATGTAGTTCGTCACCGTAGATGACGGTGCTGTTGGCCTCCCGCACGATGCGCTCCTGCACCACCACCTCGTGGCATCCGCGCCGCGTCGGGCTTCGCTCACGGCATATCGGCGAGGTGGAGTTCTCATGGCGCCGCAGCTAGTGTGACGAAGTGCGTGAACCGGCCAAGGCTCTGGGACCAAATGTTGGAGATGGCCAGGAGACACACACGCTTTGGCACCACGCACACACTCTGCCTTTTCTATATTTCTTCTCAGTTAAGCAAATAAACTGGATTACATATGCTTAAATAGCCAGACCAACACAGCTAACACGCTCCCACTAACCCACTACCTAGCATGCACACACGCCCACACTTGTGCATGTCACACACCCCCACTACCTAGCATGCACACACACCCGGTGAAGCCGCACAGATCGGCTTGATCTAATAAGTGATCTAAGTAACACATGTATACAATACATGCAAACATCTCCTGGCTCGCGCACTCGCCTCTGTGCTGCTGATAAACATTAGCACCTAACTCACTATTAATGCAAGTCTACGGCAACAATGCCATGCAATACAAAATAGAGAAAAGTATGTTTTTGGTCCCTCAAGTTTTCAAAAAGTATAGACTTGGTCCCTCAAGATTTTTTGGTATACATTTGGTCCCTCAAGTCTCAAAACCAGATAAGTTTGGTCCTAAACCAGATTTTAAGCACGTTGACCGGGTTTGACCGCCACAAAACCACCGGATGAACAGTAAATTCGAAAATTAAAAAAAAACATCAAAAAAATCTGAATTTTTTGGGGGTCCAATATGCTTACATGCGCAAGGTGCGACCAAATTTTTGTGGTCTTTCGACACTCGGGGAGCTCGTGGCAAAAAAAAAACAAAAATATCTGTCCGATGAATAGTAAATTCGAAAAAAATCAAAAAAATATTCAAAAAATTCTGAAATTTTTTTGGGTCCAATATGCTTACATGCGCAAGGTGCGACCAAAATTCTGTCATGAAATGACATCGGACGGGCTCTAGCAAAAAAAACACAAATCGTGGCTATTTTTTTGCGAGCGAAAATTTATTTATTTTGCCACGAGCACGTCGAGTGTCAAAAGAACACCAAATTTTGGTCACTCCTTGCGCATGTAAGCATATTAGACCACAAAAAATTTCAGTTTTTTTTGATTTTTTTTTTGAATGTACTGTTCATCGGACGTAGATATTTTGCCACGAGCTCCTCGTGTGTCGAAAGACCATGAATTTTTGGTCGCACCTTGTGCATGTAAGCATATTGGTCCCCAAAAAAATTCAGATTTTTTGAAGTTTTTTGATTTTTTTTTGAATTTACTGTTCATCAAATGGTTTTGTGGCAGTCAAATCCGGTCAACGGGCTCAAAATTTGGTTTAGGACCTAACTTATCCGGTTTTGAGACTTGAGGAACCAAATGTATACCAAAAAATTTTGAGGGACCAAGTCTATACTTTTTTTTGAGAACTCGAGGGACCAAAAACATACTTTTCTCTACAAAATAAACATGGGACTAGAACCATACAACATGGTTAACTCCAACAGTGAGTCGATCCGGCCAGCCGGCTAGCGTGAGATGTCCGGCCTGGGCGGCGAGCAGGCCATGGTGTCCACGGACGACTCCCAGTCCCAGCTGAGCTTCATGCCTCCGCCGTCGTGGTGCACCGGCACGTACTCCTCCAGCAGGGCGTGCCGCGTGCGCGCCGCGGCGATGATTTGCCGCGCAGCCAGGTGATGACCTCGAGCAGCTCCTCAAGCGTCCCGTAGCCGCCGGGGAGCGCCACGAAGGCGTCGGCGCGGCGGGCCATCTCGGCCTTGCGCTGGTGCATCCCCGACACCGCCTTCACCTCCTCGCCGCCGGGCGTCTCGCCGATCAGCTCCAGCGGGAGCACCGACCGGGGCACCACGCCCGTCACGCGCCCGCCTCCGCCGTGCACCGCGCGGGACACCAGGCCCATGAGACCCATGCCGCCGCCGCCGTACACGAGGTCGATGCCCTGCTCCACCAGCTGCTGCCCCAGCTTCACGGCGGCAAGCTGGTACGCCGCCTTCCTCCCCGGGCTGCTCCCGCAGAACACACATATCCGCCTGAACCGCGGCCCCGCCTTCTTGTTGCTGTTGCTCGCCGGCGCCGGCTTTGGCATAGCCAGCGCCGCCGTCATTGACGTCGGAGCCTCCTTCTCCGTGTCACCATACATCGCCTCGACCGATCGTCTGGTAGAATCTAGGTAGTTTGTAGCTGAGCTTGGCCGGAAGGGAAGGGAAGCAAAAGGTAGCTAAGGTGCGCTGCGTATAAATACCCCCTGAGGAATGAATGCATATCGTGCGTGAAATATCTTGTCTAGCTTGGTATCAGATTCTTCCCGATCCTCTCTCTCGCTTCCGCCATGAACCGCCTGCTGCGCCGTTCTCGCTCGGCCGATCTCGACTCGCCCAGCTCCGACGGCCAACCCCTCCTCACCCCGTCCGCGGTCCGCCCCTCGCCTGCGTCTCGGGGCAAGGTACCTGCCGCCGGCGCACCTGCAGGCTCGTCTTCCTCCCCGGCCGCTGGACTCCAGTCTCCCCGGCCGGATGCCTCCACGATAGAGCTTTTTTACGGTACCCTATACTGCTTGGGTGAGGGGACCAGTATCGCCGCCATGCTCTAGCTGACCTTGCTGCCGCCTGTGGCATACTGCGACCCGACGTGTTTGTCTACCTTGGCGTCATGTCCTGATTTCTCCATCTGCCGCCCACAACCCCATCACATACATACGTGGACCAAGACAGAGTGACCACGGCTCCTTGAGCGCGCTCATCCGTCCTGCCCGGGCGCCATGACCGCGACGACGAACTTCTGTACACAGCAAGCCTCCGCGCGGACGAACTTGTGTACACACCAAGTTGTTTTGTTGCCACTGTTGTGAACCAGAAAAAAACGCGAGCAGTGTGAGGTATGCTCGGCCATGGGAGGGGCGCAGACCAACGCCTAATGGCCGTGGGACCTATTGGAGAAGAAGTGCACGGTCTAGGCTGAGGCGTACGCCATGGTGTCGAGCGCCGGATCCATGCACGGGAAGGAACGGGATTCAGGCTTGTGAGGAAGGGAAGGTGGGCGGCAGAATGAAGAGGAGGCACAGTGATTGCCGCCGGAACTCTGCGAGCGTCGGTGGACGAGAACAACGGCTGGAGACAGGTTGAACTGTAGAACATTTATACTGGTGGTCGAGAACACTGACCGGTGCTACCTATACTGGCGCCATGCTGTTGGCCTGATTGCAGCGGTACAGATCAGTCATGGCTGTTGGATTTCGTTGAAGGACGGTCTACGTTCACTCCTGGGTACCATAAAAGAGCTCCCACGATATGCATGCGCTGTTGAGGGCGCCTGAGGATCCGGTCGTGGCTGGTTCAGCCACCTGGGCACGTACGTGACGGCGCGTTCCAACACCCCCCCCCCCCCCCCCGCAGCCAAAACGCGGGGTTCCCGGACGTTGAGGCTGGAGCGGAACTCGCCAAAGATGGACGTCGGGAGCCCTTTGGTGAAGATGTCGGCGAACTGTGAGCTGGTGGGAACATGCTGGACACGGACTTCGCCGAGAGCAACACGCTCCCGAACGAAGTGAAGATCGATCTCCACGTGCTTCGTCCGCTGATGTTGGACCGGATTGCTCGACATGTACATGGCGCTCACGTTGTCGCAGTAAACCACCGTGGCACGCGCCGGTGGCAGGTGAAGTTCGCCAAGAAGTTGGCGCAGCCAGGCGGACTCAGCGACGGCATTGGCGACCGCCCGGTACTCGGCCTCGGCGCTCGATCGGGACACGGTGTTCTGCCGCTTCGAGGACCATGTGAGAAGGTTAGGCCCAAGGAAGACGCAGTGCCCGGATGTAGACCTGCGGGTATCCGGGCAGCCCGCCCAATCAGCGTCTGAGTAGGCAACCAAGTCGTGCGCGGAGGAGCGGTGGATCTGTAGGCCAAGGTGCGTGGTGCCTCGCAGGTAACGCAAGATGCGTTTGACAAGCAGAAAGAGTGAGGTACTGGAGCGCGCCCGCAAGACTGCGATAGAGCGAGGGGTCGCGAAAGAGCGGTCCGTTGTCGGCGGGGAGCTTCGCGAGCGTGTCGACGGGCGTGGCGAGCGGCTTGCAGTTGAGCATGCCGGCACGGTTGAGAATCTCAAGAGCATATTGCTCCTGTGAGAGGAAGAGCCTGGCGGGGGTGGTGACGACGTTGATGTCGAGGAAGTGATGAAGAGCACCGAGATCTATCATCGAGAACTCAGCGTGGAGTGCCCGTATCACACCGCGAAGACAGGCATCGGAGCTGGCGGTGAGGATGATGTCGTCGACGTAGAGGAGCAGGTATGCCATGTCATGTCCACGGTGGAGGATGAACAACGAGGAGTCCGAACGGGAGGCGACGAACCCAAGGGTGCGCAAGTACGCGGTGAACCGCGAGAACCACGCGCGGGGTGCCTGCTTGAGACCGTAGAGGGAGCGGTTGAGGCGGCAAACGTGAGCAGGCTTGCTGGCGTCGACGAACCCAGAGGGCTGGTGGCTGTAGACGGTCTCGACAAGGTGGCCGTGGAGGAAGGCGTTCTTCACGTCAAGTTGGTGAATGGGCCAAGACTTGCCGGCGGCGATGCTCAGGACGGTCCGGATCGTAGCCGGTTTGACCACGGGACTAAACGTCTCGCCGTAGTCAACACCGGCTTGCTGAGTGAAGCCACGGAGGACCCAGCGAGCCTTGTACCGGGCGAGCGAGCCGTCAGCGTTGAACTTGTGACGGAAAATCCACTTCCCCGTGACGACGTTAGCACCTGCAGGACGAGACACCAAACACCAAGTATCATTCCGCATCAGTGCATCGTACTCCTTGAGCATCGCGTTGTGCCAGTTCGGATCTTTGAGGGCGGCGCGGTAAGAGGAGGGAATTGGGCTGATGGTGGTGCTGTCGACATGGAGGGAAAGGTGTTGTTTAGGCTGACAGAAACCGGACTTGCCGCGCGTGCGCATGGAATGGGCATTGGTGGTTGGAGCGATGGCGACGGCTCGCGCTGGGAGAGGAGGCACCGGAGGAGACGGGGCACGTCCGCGCGTGGGCGAGGGCAACGGTTGCATGGCGCTGCATGGGGAGGGCGAGGCGCGATTGGTGGCTGGGCTGGCGCTGCATGGAGGAGTGGGGCCAGAGGAATGGGGTGGTGTGCGGTTTGCTGGTGGAGCGGGCCCGGGCGCTGCATGCGGGGTGCGGGGCAATCCAACCAGGCGGGCGGTGCGTGCGCTGCATGGAGTGGCCGGGCGCGGCGGAGAGCACGGAGAGGATAGGGTGGGGCCACCTGGGGCGGCAGCGGTGCCCGATCCGAGGCGGGAGGATCCCGCGGGGATCGTGGACGAGGTAGGTGGGGCGCGGGGTGCGGGAAGGAGAGATCGCCCCGGAGTTTCTGCGGTCGATGGGTGGCGTGCGGTGGAGGTAACGGTGGCAGAAACGTAGGGGAACTGGGCTTCGTCGAAGGTGACGTGACGGGAAATGAGAACACAGCGAGTTTGGAGGTCCAGGCACCGGTACCCCTTGTGCTCGAGGGCATAGCCTAGGAAGACACAGCGGGTTGATCGGGGGGCAAGTTTGTGGGGGGTCGTAGCGTAGAGGTTGGGGAAGCATAGACACCCAAAGATTTTGAGGTGATCATACGTGGGGTGGTGGCCTAGGAGACGGAAGTGGGGGGTCTGGTTGTGGATTGAGGAGGAGGGACGTCGGTTGAGAACATGGGTGGCGACATGGAGAGTCTCGACCCAGAACTCCGGAGGCATGTGAGCGTGGAGCAGCATGGGACGGATGATATCATTGGTTGTGCGAAGAAGCCGCTCAGCCTTGCCGTTTTGCGGCGAGGTATGGGGGCAGGAGAGGCGGAAAGAGACGCCGAGGCGGGAGAAGAGGTCGCGAAGCGGTGTGGTGAGGAACTCCCCGCCGTTGTCGCACTGCAGAGAAGAGGATATCTTCTGCAAGACTGCAAGCATAGCATGTGTCGCTTTAGAAATCCACTGTTTATTCACATTTTGTTTTTGTTTCGGTTTCTGAGATAGCCTTCCTGTTCTGGGCCTTGCAATGTCCCTTGTTAGTTGTAACCATCCCTGTAAATTACTGCAACAGCAGTAGAGGAGTTGCAAGAAATATGTAGACCCCCTCAAATGCTAAAGAAGATTTTTTTGTTCCTTAATGTTGCATATGGAGCTTTCCTTTGTCCCTTGCCTTTGCGAAAATATTGATGGAAATATTGTTTGTTCCAATCAGTTTATGGCACCCTCTCAACTTGAGTACACGAACCCAAACCACATAGATTTGCAAGGAATCAGTTTGCGATAATTAATGAAATCCAGTGACTTTACCGGAAAACCATTCCATTAAAGCCTTTGTTAGATACTTACTACACTCTACAAAAAGATGGTCAATGGAATCATTTTTTCTATTCGCGTGATGCAAGGAGAAACTCGGAGTTGTACCTGTTGGTGGCGGAGGTGTTTACGCCGAATGCGGGCGTTCTGTCGGGCGACACGGAGGACACCATCGGAAGAAGCTGTGTGGCCAGTCTTGTACGGCAGCGTCAACATGGCGATGAAAGCCGGCGTGGACATGCGGCCTGCCTCTGCCATGCAAAGAAGCGATGGAATTCTGCGAGTGCTTTCCGGCATGAGCGACGTGCTCAAGCAACCTAGTGCAAAGCTGGCTCAAAAACCTTGGAGCCGATCAATTGGATCCGGCGAGAATCGCACGCACAGAGAGCAAAGCAGGTGGATCAATTCTTTCGGCTGGAAATCACAAGCTGACGCACGCAATAATTATGATGCCTGCAGCACACAAAATCAAACTAAGCAAGTAACAAAGTAAGAATCCCTACTCGTTGCAGCCCGTCCTTTTTTTTCTTCCTTTTTTCTTCCTTTTTTTCTTCCTGCAGCACGCAATAATTATGGTGCCATATTTTTTCTTCCTTTTTTTTACTAAGGATATAGAACGGTTATTTCTCTAACAGGAAAAAGTTTTTTCTTCACGTACGGGCATTGGTGGGTATTTTTTTTTAGTGGGGAAAGAGTATTGGCTCGATCCAGTGGTCGCCGTTATTTTACATAACAAATTAAGGGTTGGATGTTTTGGATTTTTGTGAAATTTTCCACCATATTTTTTCGGAAACGATAACTGCCGAACGTGCCACGTTCGGTGCTCTTGTCCCGAACACCTTTTCTACCGTCAGTTGGAAAGCACGCATCTAAAAGCAACTGAGTATGCCACGTCAGCTTTTAGCAGCGTTCGGGATAGGGTCGACCCGACCCGAACAAACCAGCGAACTACTCCAACCTCCCGAGTCTCGACCTGGATCTTCCCCACCCTTCTCCACTCTCTGTCCTCATCTCTCATCCACTTCAAGATGGAGAGCAGCGCGTCTCGGCGAGCTCGCAGGTGAGCTCCACAGCGGCGGCGCAAGGCTCCAGTGAGGGAGGGAGAGAGAGAGAGAGAGAGGAATGGAGGGAGGAGGAGGAGAAGAGGTGTGGCGCAAGGCTGCGGTGGCCGGCCGGCCGGCGACCGGCGGGACGCAGGAGCACATCAGCAGCAGGCATCATCGCCTCCCCAAGCTCTGCTTCTTCTCCACCTCTACCTTGCCCGCAACGACGGCGCCGCCAGGAACGACGCGCTCCCCTCGTCCCCATCGTCCTCGTCTAGATCCAGTGGCGGGGTGCTGAAGCGATTCACCGGCGGTGGGGGCGGCGGAGCTCGACCAGGAGGTGGACGAGGTCGTGCGTCCCGCGGCCAATCTGCTCGTTGCCGGGGACGTTGCCGTCTTCATGCGCTGCGCCATCGTGGAGCTGTTCTCGGGGGAGGCGGAGGGAGAGGCCACGGAGGGAGGCGGAGGTCGACGATGAGCCGCCACGCCTCACCGTCGGCATGAAGCGGAGGTCAACTAGGAGGCGGAGGGCAACCAGGAGGTGGACGGGGGACCATGCGCGTCGTGCTCACCTACAGCGCCGGCGTCGAGACTGAGTCACCGCCGGCGACGCCTACAGCCTCCACTCGCATCAAGCCTCCTTCCTCACCACCAGGGTCGCCGGCGCCGAGAATGAGTCATCCGGCAGCGACAAGGCACAACCTGACCCACCCCTCCCGCAGCGACATCAGGTTAGCTAGCTAGTCCACTGCGCTAGTACATTTGTCTTTTTTCAGTAGTTGATCGTTTCAGTACTTTTGTGCTTTTTCCTAGCTAGATTGATTAGTTAGCTTGTTGTTTGATCCCCATGGATACGATCCAGCAGGTCTGTAGGGCCAAAAATGCAGTCGAGGGGTGATTTTGCAGCCATGGCAAATTTTTTAGTGGATTTTGCCATGAGAATGCATTGGACAGTGGCTGGCGAAAATGCAGTGGACAGGGGACAGTGTATATAGGCCTGTTTATAGATAACATGAAAATAAGTTGAAAATGTTTTGTAGCTTTTGGTCCATGGCAATTTTAATTCAAAAAAAGATCTACATCATGGCATTTTTGACCCTACAGCATGCTTGCATCACATAAGTATCCATAAATCATTACATCAAAATGATCACAATTTCTTACATTTTTTGAAACATGGTTTCATGATCATGACATATTTTGCCATGGGCAAGTCATTATTAATTAAGAGATCATTTGCCATGGCAAATTATCATCAATTGACATGGCAAACTTGCAATCTCTTGATACCTATCATCTTTCTTTTTAGTAAATAGTTGCCATGGCAATTTTTGATATGGCTCGAGGTGCCGTCGCGGGAAGAGAGACGGAGCGCCGCCTGCTCGCCTGCGCTAACGCGGCTGGCTTCGGGGCCGCCTCTCTACTCATGGCCCTCGCGCGCTGCGGCGAGCACCAGGCCGCCGCGCTCCGGGTGAACGCAGCCACCGACGAGCACATTACCGAAGGTATATCGCCATAGTTTCCCCTCTGCCACCACCCGCCATCCCCCACAACGTCGGAGTACTTCCATCTACTCGCCTCCATTTCCCCTTTCCCTTGTTTTCTGTCTCAAACGCAAATCATTCGTGTAGTTGATACTTGCAAAGTTCATGGCAATTTTCATCTCTGCCCTTGTTCATAAACAGTAGCAAATTTATACTGTATAAGGCTCTATACACCAAAATTCATGTGATTTGCCGTGGCACCTTTTTATTTAAAAACATGGCAAATTTGCCATGGCAACATAAGATTTTCAGAAACATGGCAAAGTTTATAGATGTTCAAAAACATGGCAAACTTGCCATGTCAACTTAATATGTTAAAAAACATGGCAAACTTGCCATGGCAAATTAAGATGTTCAAAAAATATGGCAAATTAATATGTTCAAAAACATGGCAAACTTGCCATGGCAAAATTTACTTATACATACAAGTCAAATTATTTATTTTAGTCTATCATGGCAAATTCACCTTCATTGACATGGCAAATTCACCTTCATTGACATGGCAAATTTAGCTATATTGCCATGTCAAATTTTACCTTTTATTGCCATGGCAATTTTTATGTTTTCTTTATACTGTTTTATTGCAATGGCAAATTTAGTTTTATTGCCATGGCAAAATTATGTATACTGACATGGCAAATTTTGTTTTATTGCCATGGCAAAATTATCTATACTGGCATGGCAAATTTAGTTTTCATACATGTCAAAATTTTACTTGGTCCATCATGGCAAAGTTTTATAGATGTTCAAAAACATGGCAAACTTGCCATGTCAACTTAATATGTTCAAAAACATTACAAACTTGCCATGGCAAATTAAGATGTTCAAAAAACATGGCAAATTAATATGTTCAAGAACATGGCAAACTTGCCATGGCAAACTTAAGATCTTCAAAGACATGACAAACTTCTTTTAATTAAGTTGTTCAAAAACATGGCAACGTTCCTTAATTAAGATGTTCAAAAACATGGCAAACTTGCCATGGCAACTTAAGATGTTCAAAAACACGGCAACATAAGATTGTTCAAAAACATGGCAAACTTGCTATGGCAACTAAAATTAGTATTTTTTGTAGATGTATTTTCTGCCATGGCAACTAAAAGCATTTTTTGCCATGGTTTGTTGTGTCTTTTTTGCCATGTCCATCCGAAGAATGTTTTGCCATGACAATTACAAATTAGTTTGAGAACACGGCAAGTTTTGATCTTTCAAATTTGTTTTGCCCATGGCAAAAAGTTTTTGATCCTTTGTAATCTGTTTTGCCACGGTGATTACATGTACGATATCACTACAACTTAAGATGTTTTCTCCATTTTTCAAATTTTTCTATGTGTCTACAGAAACATTTTTTCGCCATATGTTTTTTTCATATGTTACCATGATGGAAACTTTCGTAGTGTAAAGTTCATATATTTTGCCATCTTGTATATATATATATATATATATATATATATATATATATATATATATATATATATATATATATATATATATATATAAACTTCATGGCAACTTTTTCGTAGTGTAAACTTCGTAGTGGTGGCAACTTAAGATTATTTATTTTAGTCAAATTATTTATTTTAGTCTTTCATGGAAAATTAAACTTACTTTTCTATTTTTCCATGGCAATTTCACCTTCATTGACATGGCAAATTTAGGTATATTACCATGTCAAATTTTACCTTTTATTGCCATGGCAATTTTTATGTTTTCTTTATACTTTTTTATTGCAATGGCAAATTTAGTTTTATTGCCATGGCAAAATTATCTATACTGGCATGGCAAAATTTGTTTTATTGCCATGGCAAAATTATCTATACTGGTATGGCAAATTTAGTTTTCATACATGTCAAAATTTTAATTGGTCCATCATGGCAAATTATTGTTTTTCTTTTGTCATGCCAAATTTAACTTGCGTGGACCACGGACATTTTTTTAATTGTTAACCTTGGCAAAGTTGTTGTCATTTTTTTCGTAGCACAGTAAAAAGTGGGCATTTTATTTGTCACAGCAAAAAATGGCAATTTTACCTTTACTGACATGTCAAATTTACCTACAACGCACTAGCAAATTCTTTTTTACCTCTTGTTTTGCTATGATTTTTTTACTTTTAAATTTTCCATGGCAATTTTTGCTATTTTTTGCCATGCCAAAATTATTAATATTGCCATGGCAATTTATAACATTTACATACATGTCAACATAATCGTCAATGGCAATTTTAATCAACCTTTTTTTCCACCACCATGTATGTACATATGAAAATTGCCATGACTTTTTCTTTTGGATAATTGCAAAAAAATAAATCTTTTTTACCCATGGCAATTTCTGCTTTTTAGAGTTGATGGCATTTTTTCATAGCACAGCAAAAAACTGGGCTTTTACTTGTCACATGAAAAAAATAAATCTTTTTTACCCTTGGTTTTCCTATAAATAGGAGGTGAGTGGGCTGCCATCTGATGATCCTTTTGCTCTCATACACATGCTATGCTTTGCTAGCTCTCTCTCTCCCTCCCACGAAAAGAGTTTTTCGTAGAGCCGAAAGGCTGTCTGGGTTCCGGCAGGAACTAGTTCTGGACGGCGAAGCCCTGCCGGATAGATGACACCATATGTGTGCAACCCCGTAGAGAGGTCGTAGTTTCGATCTTTTGCCCGAGGGGCTGTTCGTGTGTCCTCCCGAAGGGCTGTCCGAGTTTCCGTTCGAGTTTCGAGGGTCCTCCCGAAGGGCTGTCCGTGACATCGTCCGAGGGACTGTCCGACCGCCTCCCGAAGGGCTGTCCGACGAGGGAGTACATCCTCGCGGTTGGGAGGTTGTAAAATGCTAGTTGCGGGGATCTGCACCAACGATCTCCACTGACTCTTCTTCCGCTGCGCTACGAGTCGGTACGGATCAGATCAAACCTTGTATGCAATCTCCATAGTGATCCTGGGCGTGCTCGCTATACCGAAATTTTTTGTTTTCTGTCGCGTTCCCCAACAGGAGGTCCCCAGACCGAACGTCAGGTAGATATCGACGTCCTATTTTTTTTTGTTAGCCCGTCAATTACTTTTAGTATATAATAGATAGATGCTGGGACGCCATCGATGTAGTCGTCATTCCCGTGGTTCACGTTGTACATCCACTGGCGATCCATCTACAATACAACACATGTAAGTAACTAACTTTATCATTAATATCATATACACATCATAATTAAATAATAAACGCACATTTTATTATCCTCACTAAAATTGCCCTAAAGTTCTAAAAAAATGGCAACAACCCAACCCATCTCCAAGTGGTTCCAACCAATGAATACATGCAACAAATTATGGCCGTTGGGCCACATTTATACTACTGTACACCTTTTTAGCATTTATATTGTAAATGCTAAGATAGGCACCCCCTATGGTCAAAATCTACATCCGCCACTGTTCTACACTACCAACTACCTGAGGTCAATGCCCAGTCACTACACGGACTATAATAAAAAAAATCCAGTCGGTTGGAATGGGGAAACCACGTGAGGGCAGGCTATAATCGGTTATTATGAAACAACCAACTGCAACTAAAACATTATCCAAGTCGGTTGGAAATGTCAATGGACTGAGGATTTTAGCTCAGTAGGTTCCTATTTTCAACCGACTCGAATGTCATATTTTAGCTCAGTCTGTTTTCTGTTTCCTTTAGGTGACGTTTAAGCCTGTGGGTTGCGAACTATACTGCCAAAACAGACTGTCGGGCCACTGGAATACTAGGATTCGTACTAGTGCAAGTACACAACCGATTCGGCAGCCGGAAAAGCACAGAGATGGAGTGTGCGGCGGCGGCGACGTGAGCGGATCAGCAAGCCAGTAGTTGAGTGCAAGTGTGTATGCGTTCTTGGAATTAGTCATCTGTGTTAGTTTGCCGAGCTAGTGCATGTGGAGAGATGTGGCCTACATGCACAAGCATTAGTCTGGTCAGGTTGTGTTAGTATGAGAGCTGCATGCATGCATTGAGGAGCTGCATGAGTGTTAAAACGTGTGTGTTTATCTATGGATCTTGGGCAAAGCCAACAATTCGGTGATTGTTTCCAAGTCCGAACCGAAAGACAATCACATCGTGATTAATGCTAACGCTGACGAGCGCCACGCCGCAGATGGCATTGAGGCATTGCGCCGCCATGTAGAGTAAGGCACGTGCCATCCTGTCGTGGGTGAAGCTCGCGTTTCCCTCGATGGCGTCCCACACGCCTTGGACCTGCATGCATTGAGGTTAAAACAAGCGTGTGTTATCTATGGATCGTGGGCAAATTAAAGCCAACAATCCCGCACGATGCGTTCGTGCACCACCACCTCCCGGCAGCCGCGCGCGCCACGTTGGGCTGCGCTCACAGCGTATCGGCCAGGTGGAATTCTCATGGCGCCGCGGCAAGCGTGACGGAGTGCGTGA
Source organism: Elymus sibiricus (assembly GCA_039707655.1). NCBI lineage: Eukaryota > Viridiplantae > Streptophyta > Magnoliopsida > Poales > Poaceae > Elymus > Elymus sibiricus. The sequence continues at coordinate 515,406,863 of CM077672.1, read as the reverse complement.
ACCGGCCAAGGCTCTGAGACCAAATGTTGGAGATGGCAAGGAGACACACAAGCTCAAGGTAGAAGAAGAGACACACGCTTTGGCACCACGCACACACACTGTGCCTTTTCTGTATTTCTTCTCACTTAAGCAAATAAACTGGATTACATAGGCTTGAATAGCCAGACCAACACAGCTAACACGCTCCCACTAACCCACTACCTAGCATGCACACACGCCCACACTTCTGCATGCATGTCACACACCCGGTGAAGCCGCACAGATCGGCTTGATCTAATAAGTGATCTAAGTAACACATGTATACATGCAAACATCTCCTGGCTCGCCGATCTGCTCGCTCGCGCACTCACCTCTGTGCTGTTGATCCGGCCGCTACGCACCAGCTCACTACTAATGCAAGTCTACAGCAACAATGCCATGCAATACAAAATAAACATGAGACTAGAACCATACAGCAAGGTTAACTCCAACGGTGAGTCGATCCGGCCGGCCGGCTAGCGTCAGATGTCCGGCCTGGGCGGCGAGCAGGCCATGGTGTCCACGGACGACTCCCAGTCCCAGCTGAGCTTCATACCTCCGCCATCGTGGTGCGCGGGCACGTACTCCTCCAGCGCGGCGAGCAGCTCGCTGGGCGTGCACGCGGCGATGATGATTTGCCGCGCGGCCAGCGCGATGAACCCCTCCTCCACCGCCCGGTCGATGAAGGCCAGCAGCGAGTCGTAGTACCCCTCCACGTTCAGCACACCGACCGGCTTGTCGTGGATGCCGAGCTGCGCCCAGGTGATGACCTCGAGCAGCTCCTCCAGTGTCCCGTAGCCGCCGGGGAGCGCCACGAAGGCGTCGGCGCGGCGGGCCATCTCGGCCTTGCGCTGGTGCATCCCCGACATCGCCTTCACCTCCTCGCCGCCGGGCGTCTCGCCGATCAGCTCCCGCGGGAGCACCGACCGGGGTACCACGACCGTCACGCGGCCGCCTCCGCCGTGCACCGCGCGGGACACCAGGCCCATGAGACCCACGCCGCCGCCGCCGTACACGAGGTCGATGCCCCGTTCCACCAGCTGCTGCCCCAGCTGCACGGCGGCAAGCTGGTACGCCGCCTTCCTCCCCGGGCTGCTCCCGCAGAACACGCACACCCGCCTGAACCGCGACCCCGCCTTCTTGTTGCTGTTGCTCGCCGGCGCCGGTTTTCGCATAGCCAGCGCCGCCGTCATTGACGTCGGTGCCTCCTTCTCCGTGTCCCTATACATCGCCTCGACCGATCGTCTGGTAGAATCTAGGTAGTTTGTAGCTGAGCTTGGCCGGAAGGGAAGGGAAGCAAAAGGTAGCTATGGTGCGCTGCGTATATATAGGCTGGTCCTGCTTGGTCGTCTTCCTCCAAGCTGCTTGGATGGATGGAGATGTGATGTGATTGAGGTGACTAATTAAGCTGTCTTGTCAATCTCCTCTCTTGTCTCTCTCCGCCTTCTTCTCCCTTCGATCACTACCGGAATAAGGGCAGTTGCCGACGGCATTTTGTCGGGGCCGTCGGCAAAAGAAGACGTATGCCGACGGCCTGTGGAAAGCCGTCGACATAGAAAAGCCGTCGGCACAGCCAGATATATGCTGACGGCAACCGTAGGCATACAAAGGCCGTCGGCATATCTTTGCACCTATGCCGACGGCATTGCCCTAGGCATAGCCTTCGGCCAGGAACCTCCCGAACTGCCACGTGGCAGTACTACTGAATCTGACTTATCTAATTTATTTTCATTTTTAGGTTGAAATCAGACTTATCTAAACTTAAACATACACAAATTATATATCGATTTGGGGTAGAATTTTCCATAGATTATGAATATCCAGTTTGTTTTTCTTTTTGAGTATGTTATAACTGTGACCTCATGTACTTTTGCATATAGATCCTTATACTTTGTTAAAATCATAAGTAATTGATACTTGCATCGATTTGACAAATTTAATATGGTTTGTTATCAAAATCTTGTAAAGATTCTGTTGCTATACTTTGTTTTCAAATTTGAACAAACTTAAATCATGTTTGCTTCAGATTTACAGAAAACACCCTCTTGTTTGACTATTTTGTATATTTTTCATTCCTTGGCCAAACGAGACAAATTTTATATGTACATCCATCAGATTGTTTCTACGAGTGCGGTGGTGGGTGCAAACACCCGGCACGCAGCTCCGGAGTGTGAACCCCTTCACGGACGGCGCTGCCACCGGCGCTTGGAGGGGGGAAACGGCCGCGTCGGGCCGACACGGAGGGGATCCTGTGGTGGGTTGGGCCCGGACCTTGTTCCGGAGTGTTCCCATGGGCTGACCTATCACAACCAGGTGGAGAAGTCTATTGGTCAAACCCTGTCCGGCGAAAGTCAAAGGCGTAGATCTACGGGTCAACTGTTCCAGGGTTAGGCCTGCCGGGGGCCTTGGGGGGATAGCAATGCCACCAGAGCATCGCGACGGGTCCTCACACGTGTTTTAACATGCGGTGGCATGTCTGAAGAGTCAAGACGCGTCTCCGGGGTGTGGCCCCCCTCACGGACGGCGATGACACCGGAGTGACGTCCTGCGGTTTTGGTGCTGCGTGAATATTCCTGAACACCCGGAGGGTGATAAAATCATGAGTTTTTTACACAGTGGAGACACATATGATATAGGATGTGTAGTCATTTTTCATAATTTTTTGAGATGCAGAAGTAAGTGGAAAAATTCCTCTTTCCGGATTGTTCCTCGCATGTCTACGGGTGTGGTCGGGGGCCTTCGTGGGGTAGCTATGCCACAAAATCTTGCGCTAGGCCCTCATACATGTCTGGAAGTGCGGTGGCGGGTGCAAACACCCGGCACGCGGCTCCGGAGTGTGACCCCCTTCACGCACGGCGCTGCCGCCGGCGCTTGGAGGGAGGAAACGGCCGCGTCGGGCCGACACGGAGGGGATCCTCCGGTGGGTTGGGCCCGGACCTTGTTCCGGAGTGTTCCCATGGGCTGACCTATCACAACCAGGTGGAGAAGTATATTGGTCAAACCCCGTCCGGCGAAAGTCAAAGGCGTAGATCTACGGGTCAACAGGTCCAGGGTTAGGCCTGCCGGGGGCCTTGGGGGGGGGGGGGTAGCAATGCCACCAGAGCATCGCGACGGGTCCTCACACGTGTTTTAACATGCGGTGGCTTGTCTGAAGAGTCAAGACGCGTCTCCGGGGTGTGGCCCCCCTCACGGACGGCGATGACACCGGAGTGACGTCCTGCGGTTTTGGTGCTGCGTGAATATTCCTGAACACCCGGAGGGTGATAAAATCATGAGTTTTTTACACGGTGGAGACACATATGATATAGGATGTGTAGTCATTTTTCATAATTTTTTGAGATGCAGAAGTAAGTGGAAAAATTCCTCTTTCCGGATTGTTCCTCGCATGTCTATGGGTGTGGTCGGGGGCCTTCGTGGGGTAGCTATGCCACAGAATCTTGCGCTGGGCCCTCATACATGTCTGGAAGTGCGGTGGCGGGTGCAAACACCCGGCACGCGGCTCCGGAGTGTGACCCCCTTCACGCACGGCGCTGCCGCCGGCGCTTGGAGGGAGGAAACGGCCGCGTCGGGCCGACACGGAGGGGATCCTCTGGTGGGTTGGGCCCAGACCTTGTTCCGGAGTGTTCCCATGGGCTGACCTATCACAACCAGGTGGAGAAGTATATTGGTCAAACCCCGTCCGGCGAAAGTCAAAGGCGTAGATCTATGAGTCAACAGGTCCAGGGTTAGGCCTGCCGGGGGCCTTGGGGGGGTAGCAATGCCACCAGAGCATCGCGACGGGTCCTCACACGTGTTTTAACATGCGGTGGCATGTCTGAAGAGTCAAGACGCGTCTCCGGGGTGTGGCCCCCCTCACGGACAGCGATGACACCGGAGTGACGTCCTGCGGTTTTGGTGCTGCGTGAATATTCCTGAACACCCGGAGGGTGATAAAATCATGAGTTTTTTACACGGTGGAGACACATATGATATAGGATGTGTAGTCATTTTTCATAATTTTTTGAGATGCAGAAGTAAGTGGAAAAATTCCTCTTTCCGGATTGTTCCTCGCATGTCTATGGGTGTGGTCGGGGGCCTTCGTGGGGTAGCTATGCCACAGAATCTTGCGCTGGGCCCTCATACATGTCTGGAAGTGCGGTGGCGGGCGCAAACACCCGGCACGCGGCTCCGGAGTGTGACCCCCTTCACGCACGGCGCTGCCGCCGGCGCTTGGAGGGAGGAAACGGCCGCGTCGGGCCGACACGGAGGGGATCCTCTGGTGGATTGGCCCCGGACCTTGTTCCGGAGTGTTCCCATGGGCTGACCTATCACAACCAGGTGGAGAAGTATACTGGTCAAACCCCGTCCGGCGAAAGTCAAAGGCGTAGATCTATGGGTCAACAGGTCCAGGGTTAGGCCTGCCGGGGGCCTTGGGGGGGTAGCAATGCCACCAGAGCATCGCGACGGGTCCTCACACGTGTTTTAACATGCGGTGGCATGTCTGAAGAGTCAAGACGCGTCTCCGGGGTGTGGCCCCCCTCACGGACGGCGATGACACCGGAGTGACGTCCTGCGGTTTTGGTGCTGCGTGAATATTCCTGAACACCCGGAGGGTGATAAAATCATGAGTTTTTTACATGGTGGAGACTCATGTGATATAGGATGTGTAGTCATTTTTCATAATTTTTTGAGATGCAGAAGTAAGTGGAAAAATTCCTCTTTCCGGATTGTTCCTCGCATGTCTACGGGTGTGGCCGGGGGCCTTCGTGGGGTAACTATGCCACAGAATCTTGCGCTGGGCCCTCATCCATGTCTGGAAGTGCGGTGGCGGGTGCAAACACCCAGCATGCGGCTCCGGAGTGTGACCCCCTTCACGGACGGCGCCGCCGCCGGCGCTTGGAGGGGGGAAATGTGGCACCCCGGCTCAGAGAACCGGTTTACCAGTGTTTCCAGCCCAGAGATCATGTCTCTGGAAACACACAACAACTTGGAACAGAACAGAACTGATCTTTATTAAAATATCTCGAGTACAAGCTCATAATTTACATCGATAGCGAGGCCGGAAGCACTGCAGGTGCTGAGAACAATATCTACATTATTTATGGAACATAGCAGGGCCTCGATACTACTGGGTAGTCTACGGTGTTGCGGAACATAGCGCGGGAAACTCCATCCACAGGGACACTGCTGTGGACACGGCCTAGTTAGCGTAGCACGAACCTTCGGGACCTCCGTCCTCGGCTTCTCCTGCATCTGGCATGATACGCCAGGTGAGTACTTGGAATGTACTCGCAAGCTCATGGCAACCAAAACAATGCAGCAAACAATAGCATGGCAATTAACAGATTAAAAGATTAGGTTGCTCACTTACTGGTACCCAGTACCAACTTACTCTCATCTGGGTTGTCCCACAACCCTCGGAATGCTCACAATCCACAGAGCACTTCCGAACATAAGACAAGTTCTTCCGTCATTATTATCATTATGGTTGACCATCCTAGAGAGGCCTAAACGGACTGTCCAATACCGTGGACGCGGCTATTCGAATAGGTTTTACCCTCTGCAGAGGTTGCACACTTTACCCACACCATGGAGTACCTGGCCTCGTGATCCCATTCGGGTGGACCGGTGGTGCTCCAACGAAACCTGCCTGACCCGTGACCCCTCTATCATACCACCGACAATCATACCCTCCTAGGGTCATGTCCTGGGTGGCCCTTGTGTCACCCCGTGACACCTGCCACTGTCGTGGCCACTAACTGTCCCAAACGGGGACGCCGGCAAAATAACTCAACTGGGCTCACATGATTATCGTCGTCTACCTGATCAGGGCAGCACGCACGCATAACCCTCCCTAGTTTGGTGGTACTGATAAAAGAGCACAAAGCTAGACCAAGTCAAGGCCGTCCCATACCGGCAAATGTGGCTGCACGGAAAAGTCCGGGTAGGTGGCTCTTGATCAACCAACTAAGTTTAGTGTTGTCAAGAATTTAACCAGAGTGAATATTTATCAGGAATAATTTAATATGGCAGTAGCTAAGCAATTAAATAATTTACTAGGAATTTAGCACATATTGAAATAATGCATGAAATTCAATTAAATAACCAACACTATTGAAATGCTTCATGCAATGGATGACATGGCTTGCCTTGCGCTGTTGGGATGTTCACAAACTCCTGGGCTTCAAATCCAAAGTTATTTCCCTCTGAAAATATTTTTAAAATGCAATAGAAAATGTCACATGCTACTGTTTTGCTCACCAGAAATTCTGTGAACAAGGGAAAAATACCAAATTTGGCCAGAAAATAAAGGAGCTCAAGACAAACCAGATGCAAAAAGAATCAATTGATTTGGACTTATGGTTTAAAAGTTATGGCTGGTCAAATTTCTGGTCAAAATCTGGAATTAAACAGAAAATAGAAAAATCCTCAGGGGACCACGTCGAAGGCGTAAAGTGGAGGGGCGCCTCCACTTACCGCTTCGGCGTGTCGCTGACTGGCGGGCACCAGCCATCAGATTTAAAAGGGGGAGGGAGGGAACAGAGAGAGGCGGGACTCCGGCGACGCTCGCCGGCGATACAGACGGCGGCGAGGTCGGGAGAGAGAGGGAATGGATCGAGCACTCCGAGATGAACACGCACGTACCCGTGGCTTCGCGAGAGATGGCCGGACGGCGTCGTCCCCTTCCTCTCCGGCGGCGGTGGCGCTCGGGTGTCGTCGGAGACGGTGGTTCCGGCAGCGATTCGACTCGGGAAGAGCTCAGGCGAGGTCAGTGGAGTGAGCTGAGCTCGATGGTGGAGTTGGTTAAGCTCGGGGAAGAGTAGAACGGCGGGGAGGCAGAGCTCGGGTGGCGGTGGTGCTCCGGCGAGATTCGAGGCCAGAGGGCCTCTCGGCCGTGGCTCGGTTTCGGGGAGGTCGAATAAGAGGTGGAGGAGGTGGATGAGGAGCTCGGGAGAGGCCGGGGAGGGCTATATATAGCAGGGGGAGGAGCTCGGGCGAGCTCTCTGGAAACGGCGAGATCGGGACACGTCGCCGGCGATGGTATGCCACGCTGACTGGCTGCTTGCGGGCGACGCGATGGGAGAGGGCAGGAGGAGTAAATGCGGCTGCGGCGGCTAGCGGGGGAAGAAGACACGCCGCATAGCCACTGTGCCCGCACGGGCGGCACAGTGCGCGGGTGCCATGGCGGCCGGCGAGGGCTTCTCCGGCGAGGGGAAGGATCCAGGGTGGCCAGGTGGAGGAAGGAGAAGATGTCGGCGCACGGAGACAAGCTACGGCAGCGCGAGGCAGGCGGACGCGACGCATCAGGCACGGGCGCGATGCAGAGCGCGCAGTGGCATGCCATTGTCGTGCTCACCACGGGTATGGATGTCTAGAGGCCTCGCGAGCCTGGCATTTCTTGTCTAGCACGTCGACCCTCAATCCCTTAGTCCACTTGTGCCTCTGGTTCGACTAGATTCACTCTGAGGTGAAGTGTAGCTTCAGCTACAGTTTCTGACAGGAAACTTGAGAGGGATCTAGAGAAGAGCTGAGCTGGAGATGGAGCCAATGGAGATGTCTGGAGTGATCTATGTTGGAAGGACTCCAATCTGGCCAAGTTTGAAAGGATTTCATCAAGAATTGAATATAGTTCATGTACAAGTGATGTACTGAACCAGAAACAGAGATGAGCTTGATGCACTCATCTGGTTGATCTTCTGGAGTTGAATTTTGTTGTGGCAGGTTTATTTGGCGAGGAGAAGATGCCACAAAAATTTCAGCTCAATTGTATACCTCTAGCTGGTACTTCCTTCACAGAGGTTCCAACTGAACAGAAACTTGGCAGAATATTGGTGATGAAAATTTGTACTGGACAAGATGATATTTTTGGATATTGTGGAAAGATAGGTTCCCTAAAAGCTCAGGGAATTTTCTGGGAATTAACTGAGTAGGGAAAATATGAGCTCCTTCACAAATGGCCAGTACTGTCCAGAGAGCAATTGGAGTTTTCTGGACTAAACTTTGTACTGGACCATGAAATGTTTTTGAAGATTCTGGGAGTAGATGATGACAAGAAGGTCTGGGATTAATTTGGGATTTTTATGATCACCAGAACTATAGGTTGCTTTGTAACCCATAGTGATGACAGATTTTCCCAAAGAAAGAAAATGAATAATTGGGAAGGATAAAGAATTGGAAATTAATCTAGAGGGTGAGTGACAAGTTTTTGGCAAGATACTGAGGGCTTTGGATCACTGAGAGGAATTTATAAGTCCAAAGCCAACTGAAAAGGTTCAAAATCCATCCAAATTGCAAATAAAGCCAGAAAGATTTCGAAAAGAAAAAGTTGCCAAAAACCAGGGTGTCACACGAAACGGCCGCGTCGGGCCGACACGGAGGGGATCCTGTGGTGGGTTGGGCCCGGACCTTGTTCCGGAGTGTTCCCATGGGCTGACCTATCACAACCAAGTGGAGAAGTCTATTGGTCAAACCCCGTCCGGCGAAAGTCAAAGGCGTAGATCTACGGGTCAACTGGTCCAGGGTTAGGCCTGCCGGGGGCCTTCGGGGTTAGCAATGCCACCAGAGCATCGCGACGGGTCCTCACACGTGTCTTAACATGCGGTGGCATGTCTGAAGAGTCAAGACGCGTCTCCGGGGTGTGGCCCCCCTCACGGACGGCGATGACATCGGAGTGACCTCCTGCGGTTTTGGTGCTGCGTGAATATTTCTGAACACCCGGAGGGTGATAAAATCATGAGTTTTTTACACGGTGGAGACACATGTGATATAGGATGTGTAGTCATTTTTCATAATTTTTGAGATGCAGAAGTAAGTGGAAAAATTCCTCTTTCCGGATTGTTCCTCGCATGTCTACGGGTGTGGTCGGGGGCCTTCGTGGGGTAGCTATGCCACAGAATCTTGCGTGGGCCCTCATACATGTCTGGACTTGCGGTGGCGGGTGCAAACACCCGACACGCGGCTCCGGAGTGTGACCCCCTTCACGGACGGCGCTACCGCCGGCGCTTGGAGGGGGGAAACCGCCGCGTTGGGCCGACACGGAGGGGATCCTATGGTGGGTTGGGCCCGGACCTTGTTCCGGAGTGTTACCATGGGCTGACCTATCACAACCAGGTGGAGAGGTCTATTGGTCAAACCCCGTCCGGCGAAAGTCAAGGGCGTAGATCTACGGGTCAACTGGTCCAGGGTTAGGCCTGCCGGGGGCCTTGGGGGGTAGCAATGCCACCAGAGCATCGCGACGGGTCCTCACACGTGTCTTAACATGTGGTGGCATGTCTGAAGAGTCAAGACGCGTCTCCGGGGTGTGGCCCCCCTCACGGACGGCGATGACACCGGAGTGACGTCCTGCGGTTTTGGTGCTGCGTGAATATTCCTGAACACCCGGAGGGTGATAAAATCATGAGTTTTTTGCACGGTGGAGACACATGGGATATAGGATGTGTAGTCATTTTTCATAATTTTTTGAGATGCAGAAGTAAGTGAAAAAATTCCTCTTTCCGGATTGTTCCTCGCAAGTCTACGGGTGTGGTCGGGGGCCTTCGTGGGGTAGCTAAACCACGTCTGGAAGTGTGGTGGCAGGTGCAAGCACCCGGCACGCGGCTCCGTAGTGTGATCCCCCTCACGGACGTCGCTGCCGCCATCGCACGGAGGGGGGAAACGGCCACGTCGGGCAGACACGGAGCAGAGGGAATCTTGTGGTGTGTTGTGCCCGGACGTGGCCGTTTCCCCCCTCCGTGCGATAATACACATTTAAATTAATCAAATTTTAATTTAGGAAAAAAAATAAAAAAAATAATACATAGCTATGCCGACGGCAAAGCCGTCGGCATAGCTATGCCCCGGATGCCACGGATCGATGACGTGGCACGGCTCGAGCTATGCCGACGGCTAAGCCGTCGGCATAGCCCGCTTATCCACTCGCGGTGCTCTCCCTACCGCTCATTCCCCTCCCTCCCCATCTCTCTCTCCCGCGACCCCTACCCGTGCCGCCGCCACCCTCTCCGCCCCCTCGTCGCGCCGCCGCCGCCAGCTCGTCGCGCCGCTGCCACCACCCTCTCCGCCACCTCACGCGACCGCCACCCCCGTCCGCCCTGCCACCTCGCGCCGCCGCAACCTCGTCACGCCGCCGCCACCTCGTCGCGCAGCCGCCACCACCCTCTCCACCACCTCATGCGACCGGCACCCCCGTCTGCCCTGCCACCTCGCGGGCCCGTGTCGGCGCCGCCCGACCCCGACGCCCCCATGCAGCCGGCCGAAGCAGTCCTCCGTGGCACCTCCTCCGACCCCCATCCCGCCGGCCCCTGAGGTTCTCTGCTCCGCCAGCTCCGACCGCCCTCCCTGCGGTCCACTGCCGTCCTCCGCCGGCCCCGACGACCCCATCCAGCCGGCCGCTGCTGTCCTTGGACCTCTGCCTCGGTGAGCCCCTTTTCTTCTCTGTACATGGAAGAGTGGATGGATTGATGGATGTAGATGATTTGCTTGTTCTTCTCTGTACATGGAACAATGGATGGATAAATGGATGTAGATGATTTGCTTGATTGATGCATATTAGTTTATTTGTAGATGGATGGATGAATGGTGCAAGTATGCTACAAATTATTGGTTCTCTGAATGCTCTATGCTACTGTGTGTATGTAGATGATTTGTTAATTTTTTTTGCTAGTGTGATTACTCAATGCTACTTGTGAGTGGTTCTGTTTTGCTACTGCTATGTGCTAATTGATAGACATTGTAGATGGAGATTGATAGACATTGCTCAATTCCAGTTCAGGGACATTACAGACATGTACTAGTGTATGCAATTTCATAGTTTGACATCCAAACATGATTCCGTATTGAAACCTCAGGACGATTCCGTGAGCCAATTCAATATGCACCCAAACAACCGAATTTGTATTCATGTCCATTACATTTTCCTGGCTGAACTTGTTGTTAAATAGCCACGTTATTTGTCATGTTGATTCATAAGAAGCAATTCGAGACACTTAGTTTCTAAAATAGTTAATGAAGCTTTATTTTGCAATTTGAGATGTTATTAAATAGCTATGTGAGATGTGCTCCAAAATTGGGATATGATGAGTGGTTACTTCATCATGATCATCTTGCTAAAAAAAATTGAAGAACAAACTTTCACACTTGGTGGAACTTACAGGATTTGTGGTGTTGCATCTCCGTGGAGTGATCGTCGACGTTGGAGCTGTTGGTCCACGATCGTCCCTCCGCTGATCGACTACATCCTCTACATCCGAGAGGTGAGCTACAATTCCATCTCCTCCTCCGCTTTTTTTTCATGTCACTAGATTTCACTTTCATGTCAAGTCGCGTAACCTAGGCGTCTCCCGTCCGAAAGGGTTGCATCGATAAATATGCATTCAATTGCATATTTATCACCGTAACTCATTCGGATTGTCCAGCGTTTTCCACGGACAGCCCGAAGATGTGTAGATTGGGTACGTTCTCCATGCTCTACCCCATTCCGAGACAACATTTTGGCAGCCCCTCCCCGTTGTTCTCCGGATGCACATTATCTCGGGTTTTTGCCGGGACGTGTATCTGGAGAACAGCGGGGAGGTGCTGCCAAAATTTTGTCTCGGAATGTGGTAGAGCAAGGAGAACGTACTCAATCTACACATCCTCGGGTGGGATTAGGACCCATCTTTACCTATTAGAGATGTAGGTGGATTCAATGTCGTTTCTCGTCAACCCGGTAGAAAATAAAACATTGATGTGATTAATTTAAATGAATTCTTAATTTTGGTGTGTGCCTCCCAATAAAGCAGAGATGGCAGATAATCAATGGATGTACATTGGTTTTTTCCGTCGGAATCAAGTAACAACAGAGTGGGCCGAGAGAACCGATGTGTTTTTGAAGGAGATATTCCGTCGTCCAATGAGAATGGTGGCAGAATGCCCCTGTGCCAAATGTAAGAGACGTATCCGTAGAGATCAGGAGGAGATGACTTTGCACCTTCGCACGAATGGATTTATGCCAAACTTTAACATGCCGATAAACTTTGCCCAACGGGACCGTGGTAGAGAGGAGGTGATATGACAACGCATCGCTGGTCATGAGGACGATGGGGTTAGAGACATGCTAGATGATGTCTGTGCTGCACAGACGGCAACTGCGACACTTTCAATGAATGAACCGGAGGAGCCGGAGGAAAACGCAAAGGCCTTCCTGGATATCTTGGCCTCGTCAAAGAAACCTCTTTATGAGGGTGCCAAGCTCTCTCAGCTGGATGCCATCTCGCAACTGATGGCAGTTAAGGCGGAGTACGGCTGTACCCGAGGTTGCTTCGAAGCATTTCTGGGAGTATGGGCTAACAGCCTCCCTGAGGGCCATGAACTGCCGAAAAGAATGTATGCTACGAAGAAAATCATGAAGGCGCTCTCTATGGATTATGAGAAAATACATGTTTGTCCAAAGAATTGCCTTTTGTTTAGGCACGAGTATGCGAATGACAACTACTGTAGGAAGTGCCGTTCCTCTCGGTATATTGAGGTGCTCGATGAGCAGGGTGAGAAGAAGCAGCTAGCCATCCCTGCAAAGGTTCTTCGGTATCTCCATTTCATAGAAAGACTGCAGCGCCTTTTCATCAGCGAGGAGTCTGCCAAAATGATGAAGTGGCACAAGGAAGGGAAAAGGTACCATGCAGATAAAATCGTACATCCATCAGAAGGTGAAGCATGGAAGTCATTCGACACAGAATACCCTGAGGAAGCAGCCGAGGCTGGGAATGTCAGAATTGCTATATCAGGTGATGGGTTCAATCCATATGGTATGTCGTCTAATCCATACAGCTGCTGGCCCGTGTTTCTTATTCCGCTGAATCTCCCTCCCGGCGCCATAATGCAACGCAAGACCATGTTCCTGTCGCTGAGAATTCCGGGGCCTGAATATCCGGGGAAGAATTTGAGTGTGTTTATGCAGCCGTTGGTGGATGATTTGCACCATTCTTGGTACTTCCCGAGGTTGACATACGATCGACATCTACCGAAAAATTTCTTGATGAAAGTTTGGCTGCAGTATTGCATGCATGACTTTCCCGGCTATGCCCTATTCTGCGGATGGTGTACAAGTGGGAAGATGCCATGCCCAGTGTGCATGCAGGCCTTGCGTTTCATTTGGCTGAAGAAGGGTGGCAAGTATGTTGCCTTTGACCTGCATCGACAGTTCCTCCCTCCAGACCATCCTGACAGGGAAGCCAAGAAGAACTTCACGAAAGGCCTAGTTGTCCATGAAGTAAACGAGATTCCAACGTTTTCGGGTGCGGATGTGCTTGCTCAGCTGAAATCTCTTGAGCCTGCCGGCGAAGGGAAAGGCAAAGGCAAAGCCGAAGCCAAAGCCAAAGCCAAAGGAACAGGCGAAGGCGAGGGCGAGGGGAAAGGGAAAGGCAAAGGAAAAGCCAAAGGTTTTGAAGGATATGGTGAGACGCACAACTGGACTCACATTACCCCCTTCACGCAGCTTCCCTATTTCAAGGACCTCAAACTTCCATATAACATCGATGTGATGCACACCGAAAAGAATGTCGCAGAGGCCCTTTTTCGCACGATCCTCAACATTCCTGATAAGACAAAGGATAACGTTGATGCTAGAGTCGATCAACAGAATATTTGTGATAGGCCACGTCTGAACATGCGGCCTCCCACAGGCGGTCGAAAATCTTGGTTCAAGCCAGATGCTGACTTCGTCCTTAAAAAGGATGATAAGATGGAGGCATTCAAGTGGCTGAAACACGTCGTGAAGTTCACTGATGGTTATGCATCGAATATAAGTAAGGGAGTCAATCTTTTAACGGGCAAAGTCACCGGGCTCAAGAGTCATGACTATCATGTATGGATTAAGCGGATTTTGCCGGTGATGGTTCGAGGCTATGTCCCCGAGCGTGTCTGGCGTGTGCTTGCGGAGCTAAGCCATTCTTCCGCACGCTTTGTGCTAAAGAAGTATGTCCCAAGATGATAAAAGAATTGCATAAGAAGGCGCCAGAGTTGATATGCAAGCTAGAGAAGATCTTTCCGCCCGGCTTCTTTACTCCGATGACACATCTCATTTTGCACCTCGCGAACGAGGTATTGTTGGGGGGCCCTGTGCAGAATCGTTGCAGTACGGCCCTGAGAGATAGAACAAGCATCTTCGACACAAATGTGGAAACAAAGCTAAGATTGAAGCTTCCATAGCTGAGGCAGTTATCCTAGATGAGGTGGCAGATCTCAGGATAGCGTACTATCCAGACCACGTTCCCACTCTGCATAATAAGGTGTCTCGATACAATACAGAAGAGCCCAAGTATAAACCCAAGATCCCTCTATTCAGCGGGCAAGGTGGCAGGGCTGGATGCTCGAAACCTTATATCATGCCACGGCATGAGTGGGAGGATGTCATGTTCTATGTCTTGCACAACATCAAGAAAGTTGAGGATGAGTGGATGAGGTAATACCATTGCACCATTCTTTTAGTCAATTCATTATGTTCACTTTGCCTCGGTCTAATACCGCTTTTCTTCTTTTAGTCGATTCTTTGATGAAGAGTGGACGGGAATGATGCCTCGTACTGAAGCGGAGGCACTTACTCTTCTTCGAAAGGGTGCCGATGGAAGGAAAAAATTTGTTGCTTGGTTCATGGAGAAAGTAAATTTTCACACTTCCCTATTACCTAGTGCACCCAACATTTATTAGTTATCGAAACTAATGCACCCTACAATTTCAATTAAACTTGTAGGGAAAAGATCCGAACACATCAATGGATGAAGAATTGAGATGGGTTTCCATGGGTTTTAACAGTCGGGATCATGACATGCAAAAAGTATGACGTGAATGGTTATCGCTTCCATACAGAGGAGCACCAGAACAGTCGGCCTGATCCCAAAACTATAAATACTAGAGTCTTCATCGAAGGAGATAATAAAGTAGAGTACTATGGAAGGGTAGGAAAAATATACGAGCTTACATTCAACCGCGGGCGCGAAACCCTAAGTCTCGTTGTGTTCAAATGCCGATGGTTCGACCCCAATAAGGGTCTGAGACATACGCCTTCCGTTGGTTTAGTCGAAGTTAAACCATCAACCGTCTATGCCGGAGCTGATCTCTTTATTGTGGCAACCCAGGCCACACAAGTTTATTATCTGCCCTACCCATGCCAGAAAGAGTATCTAAAGGGTTGGGAAGTTGTGTTCAAGGTGTCGCCACATGGTAAGCTACCGGACCCGAACGATGATGATTACTACAACATAAACCCCATGACATACGAGGGAGTGTTCTTTCAAGAGCAACATGATGATGTGGTCCGAAACAAGGACGATGATGACTTGGGTTATGTTGATGTGGACCCAAACGATGACGATGCACGGAATGATGGTGAGGCAATTGTGATTCAAAGAGACATAATTATGCTTGAGAAGTTAAATGAAGACGCTGACGACAAGGGAGAGCCTCCACCTCCGTCAGACAACGAAGACGATATGCGTGATAGTGATGATGAGACCGGTCGACAATTAGATTACAATAGTGATGATTCATATGGGTTCTAGGAAATGTAAGTTTTTTGTATGGTTTATTAATATGCTTCCTTCCTTTGCCAAAATATATATATATATATATAGCATGCTTATACATTGCATATTTTGTTAATGTTCTTTTCTGTATGCTTAATGTGCTTTTTTGTTATTAATGTGCTTTTTTGTATGCATATTTATTTGTTATCCTTACTAGCTGTTTATTCTCTTCTCAATGCAGGTTTGCTAATCATGGGCAAGTCCAGCGGCGCGGGTTTCCTAAGCAAATTAAAAGGAGGTCTTAGTCGGAGTGGACGACCCCGTCAGCCTCCCACCCGACAACTTGAGGATGACACCTCACAGGGAGGTCGAGGGGTTGGGGGAAGAGCCCCTAGAAGAGGAGGGGGTGGTGGGAGAGCCCCTAGAGGAGGAGGAGATGGGTCGAGATGCGGTCCGGTCAAGAAACTGCGGTCTGTGTACGACATAGGGGGGTCGTCTTCGACGCCCTCCTATACTGAGGCACCCTCTGAGTCTGAGGAGGTTCGCGAGGAGGAGGAGGACGAGGAGGGTGAGGAGGAGTTCGTTCAGGAGGAGGAGGAGGAGGGCGAGGAGGAGGGTGGTGGAGGGGGGGGGGGGTTCTGGAGGGGAGGGTGGTGGCGAGGTGTGGGGTAACTTGCCGCCGGGTGATCCGAAGGGGTGGCTGCGTGGTGTTGCAGAACTACCTACACCTCCTGCTACCGAGGAGAAGAAGTGGCTCATTGAACCCGCGGGGACAGAGTAAGTGCCTCTCAATCATAGTTTGAACACATACTAACATTTTCATTGTACACATGCTAATTTTTTGTTTCTTTTGCAGCAATTGGAAAGTTCTTGGAGAGGGCCGTAAACCGAACGGCATTATCACTATCCTGTTGAAGGATTTTTGGCCGGGCCTATTCTGCCCGCGGCCAGACAGGGACCCGGAGCTGCGGGTTTTGGCCACGAGCTGGGACCACTACGAGGCTGCCAGCCTCGCGGAGTACGGGACGGCCGCTAAGGCCGTGATCAGTACATTTTGGGTAACTTCTCTTCAGAATCACTCGTCTTGAGTTTCATTCATACTTTATCATCGAGTCACTTAACTCATGCGTTGTTTCATTCTGGTTTTATGCATGATTGTAGCAATTCTATAAGGTTCTTGAGGAGCACAAGGCCAGAGCCGACGTGGTCTTGGTGGCGGCTGCGAGGAAGAAAACTCGCCAGATTCAGTACGAGGTGCGCTGGGTTGCCATCTCGCACTACTACCACAACTACCTTGGTCAAAAGATGACCAAGAAAGAAGCGCAGAAGCAGCGGCTTACCTTGAGCAGGGAGCAGTACATGATGGTAAGTATTACAGACTTTTCATTCCGACGTATAAACAGTCAATTTCATTGTTTTGTGATGATATGTCATGCTTCCATTATTTAGGTTATTCCTACTTGGTGCTACAGAAAGGATGACGGATGGGCGAGTTTGGTGGATAGGTGGCTCGGTGAGGATGAAGAGTTTGCTGCCAAGAGCACAAAGAACCGGGCTAATCGTGGAACCGACGAAACACACGGCCAAGGAAACAGGAACCACTGGGGCTACAAGGCCATCCAGGTTTACCAGGATACATTCTTTTTTTTCTTTTTACCGTCATGTTCTTATGTATGGCTAACTTCTGTTTGACGTTGCAGGAGGGCAAGTTGAAGAAGCCGCTCTCAGACATGGAGTCGTGGAAGCTGGGCCGTGCGCGGAGTAAGCGCAAGGACGGCATGAGCGAGTATTACGGCAATACCGAGAAGAACCTGGAGTCCTGCTCGGAGTGGTTTACGAGGTTAAATCCTGGTTCGGATGTTGCTGACCCCATCCTGTCTTAGACCGACGAGACGGCGGTGGTGGCCATCCAGCCGAAGTATCATGGCCGCTACCCGTGCCTCGATGGCGTGATCACTCCTTCTGTCTCCTACACACGGCTTCGAGGTACCAACCCGAGCCCGAGCGGCAGTACGGGCCGTTCGCATCCTAGCTTAGCCAGCCAGCATGCTGTAAGTATTTCCCCCCTTATCTTCTTTTTTTCTCACTTTCTCACTTTATTTTTAGCATTGCCCACTTACAAACAACCTAAATTTTGTAGGCATATAAGGCCTTTGTCGAGCTTAAGCATGTCGAGGTGCGGGAGTACTTGCAACGAGTAAAGGCAAACGAGGATTACAACCGTCTGATGATGGCGGTTAGTTTTGCCCACTTAGAACCAACCTAAATTTTGCACTTTCATTTCTTCTGACCTTCGTGTTTGCTTGGTTAACTAACAACTAGGCTATGTGGTCGTCTATGCAAAACCGCACGGATCCACCACCAATGGGACCCGCACCACCACCTTCTGGAGAACCCCCACACGTGCCCACGTTCGATGAATGGGTGGCACTAGGCAGTGGGACTCCGGTTAGTACATTGCCTAACTATTCACCAACTAGTTCTCGTTGATTCAACACTATCCTATTTACCCTTACAATCTCTTTTCAAATATGTAGGGAACCGGTGGATCATTTCGTGGCTCGACTCCTGGTTCAGAGAGCCCAGCCACTCCGGTCTGGCTAGGTGGTGCTGGTCTTGGCGGTGCTGGCGGCGATGATCCTAATCTTCGCTACATGATGATGTTTTCCATGTTTTGCTATGCTTTCATGTTCCATACTTCTTCCTAGTGTTCTTTAGATGACGATGATGATGTCCATGTCTCGTACTCATGTTTATGAAGTTTCGACGATGATGATGATGATGATCTTGAGATGATGATGATCTAGAGATGATGATGATCTTTCATATTATCTAGATGAGGTTTTGGACATTGAATATATTTGAATTGTGCTGTGAATTTTGCTGTGAATTGTGCTGTGAATTTGAATTGTAAATGCAAAAACAGAGCAGCTCTAAAAAAACAGAGGAGAACTATGCCTACGGCATTGCCGTCGGCATAGCCACGACCAGGATATCCCAGCGATTGCCACGTGGCATGTATATGCCGACGGCCTAACCGTCAGCATAGATATAAATCTATGCCGACGGTTAGGCCGTCGGCATAGGACACTGCCTGAAGGCTGGGTAAGGCGACACGTGGCGCAGCTAAGCCGACGGCAAGGCCGTCGGCTTAGCTGCGCCACGTGTTCTCATTTTATTGGTGCCGCCAGGTCACGGCGTCGTCAGTGCCCGTCCGGCGGATTTTTTTGCCGACGGGGTTTCTATGCCGACGGACGTACGGATGCCGTCGGCATAGACGGCTATGCCGACGGCACTTCTATGCCGACGGTCTGACAAGACTATGCCGTCGAGATCGACGCCGACGGGGATATGCCGACGGCAGCCGTCGGCATAGGGGTATGCCGACGGTAAAAGGCCTATGCTGACGGCATTAGGCCGTCGGCATAGAGATTAATTCCGGTAGTGGTTTTGTAGTATTGGTATTTGATTAATCTTCTTGATTAATTAATTAATCATTTCTGCTGTTCATTACACTACTAGGAAATAGGTAGAGTCTTAACAGTAGCGTGGGGTAGTGGGCCGGCGCTACTGCTACTTTGCAGCAGCGCGGTGCCTTAACCAGCGGTACAGGTAAGCCTATAGCAGTAGCGCGGGCATGCCAACCGGCGCTGCTAACAAGTGTTGGAAATATGCCAACCGGCGCTGCTAACCGGCGCTGCTAACAAGCGTTTTATGATTACGAAATGGACGTCAAAACGGCATTCCTTAATGGATTCCTTAAGGAAGAATTGTATATGATGCAGCCGGAAGGTTTTGTTGATCCTAAAGGTGCTAACAAAGTATGCAAGCTCCAGCGATCCATCTATGGACTGGTGCAAGCATCTCGGAGCTGGAATACTCGCTTTGATGAAGTGATCAAAGCGTTTGGGTTTATACAAACTTATGGAGAAGCTTGTATTTACAAGAAAGTGAGTGGGAGCTCTGTGGCATTTCTCATATTATATGTAGATGACATATTGTTGATGGGAAATGACATAGAATTTCTGGAAAGCATAAAGGGTTATTTGAACAAAAGTTTTTCGATGAAGGATCTCGGAGAAGCTGCTTACATATTAGGCATCAAGATCTATAGGGATAGATCAAGACGCCTCATTGGACTTTCACAAAGCACATACCTTGACAAGATTTTGAAGAAGTTCAAAATGGATCAGTCAAAGAAAGGGTTCTTGCCTGTATTGCAAGGTATGAGATTGAGTAAGACTCAATGCCCGACCACGGCAGAAGATAAAGAGAAGATGAGTGTCATCCCCTATGCTTCAGCCATAGGCTCTATTATGTATGCCATGGTGTGTACCAGACCTGATGTGTGCCTCGCTATTAGCTTGGTGGGAAGGTACCAAAGTGATCCAGGAGTAGATCACTGGACAGCGGTCAAGAATATCCTGAAGTACCTGAAAAGGACTAAGGAATAATTTCTCGGGAATAGAGGTGATAAAGAGTTCGTCGTAAAGGGTTACGTCGATGCAAGCTTTAAACACCGATCCGGAAGACTATGAGTCTCAGACCGGATACGTAAAGTGGGACAGTCATTTTTGGAGTAGCTCCAAGCAGAGTGTGGTAGCAGCATCTACATATGACATAGAGATTTGCCAAGAACACACGGATCTGAATATTGCAGACCTGTTGACTAAAACCTCTCTCACAAGCAAAACATGATCAGCCCTAGAACTGATTGGATGTTAATTACAAGGAGATGTAAACTAGATTATTGACTCTAGTGCAAGTGGGAGACTGTTGGAAATATGCCCTAGAGGCAATTAATAAAGTGTTTATTATCATATTTCTCCGTTCATGATAATGGTTTATTATTCATGCTAGAATTGTATTGACCGGAAACTAAATACATGTGTGGATAATAGACAAATACTATGTCCCTAGTATGCCTCTACTAGACTAGCTCGTTGATCAAAAGATGGTCAAGGTTTCCTGACCATGGACATGAGTTGTCATTTGATAACGGGATCACATCATTAGGAGAATGATGTGATGGACATGACCCAACCGTCAGCATAGCATATGATCGTTCAGTTTAATGCTATTGCTTTCACTATGTCAAATACACGTTCCTCTGACCATGAGATCATGCAACTCCCGGATACCGTAGGAATACTTTGGGTGTATCAAACGTCACAACGTAACTGGGTGATTATAAAGGTGCACTACAGGTATCTCCGAAAGTGTTTGTTGTGTTGGCATGGATCAAGATTGAGATTTGTCACTCCGACTATCAGAGAGGTATCTCTGGGCCCTCTCGGTAATACAGCATCACAGAAGCCTTGCAAGCACCGTGACTAAAGAGTTAGTTGCAAGATGATGTATTACGGAACGAGTAAAGAGACTTGCCGGTAACGAGATTGAACTAGGTATTGGATACCGACGATCGAATCTCGGGCAAGTAACATACCGCCGGACAAATTCATGCTCCGTTCCCCAACAGTGGCATCCGAGCCAGGTCTATGCGTAGATGTGATTTGCACGAGTAGAACACAAGTGAGTTGTGGGCGTGGGTGTAAACATATTGCTTGCCGTTACTAGTTGATACTTGATTCGGCGGTATTGTGAGATGAAGCGGCCCGTACCGACATTACGCGTACGCTTACGCGAGACAGGTTTCACCGCTAAGTGCACTCGTTGCATAAAGGTGACTGGCGGGTGTCTGTCTCTCTCACTTTAGTTGAATCGGTTTCAATGAAGAGGGTTCTTTTAGAAGATCAAAAAGCAATCACTACACCACGTTGTGGTTTTGCGTAGGTAAGAACGGTTCTTGCAAACCCGTAGCAGCCACGTAAAACTTGCAACTACAAAGTAGAGGACGTCTAACTTGTTTTTGCAGGGTATGCTGGTGATGTGATATGGCCAAGACATGATGTGATATAAGTTGTTGTATGAGATGATCATGTTTTGTAAATTATCAGGCAACCGGCAGGAGCCTTATGGCTGTCTCTTTATTGTATGCAATGCCAACACTATGTAATTGCTTTACTTTACCGCTATGAGTTAGCAGTAGTAGTAGTAATAGCAATAATTGGCGAGACGACCACGACGCTATGATGGAGATCAACGTGTCACGACGCTACGATGGAGATCAAGGTGTCACGACGCTACGACGGACATCAAGGTGTCAACCCGGTGACGATGGAGATCATGACGGTGCTTTGCTGATGGAGATCAAAAGCACAAGACAATGATGGCCATATCATGTCACATATATTGAATTGCATGTGATGTTAATCCTTTTATGCATCTTATTTTGCTTAGGACGACGGTAGCATTATAAGATGATCCCTTCACTAAATTTCAAGATAAGTGTTCTCCCCTAGTATGCACCGTTGCGAAGGTTCGACGCTTCTAAGCACCACGTGATGATCGGGTGTGATGGATTCTTTCGTTCGCATACAACGGGTGTAAGCCAGTTTTACACACGCAGAATACTTGGGTTAAACTTGACGAGCCTAGCATGTACAGACATGGCCTCGGAACACAAGAGACCGAAAGGTCGAACATGAGTCATATAGTAGATATGATCAACATGAAAGATGTTCACCATTGATAACTAATCCACCTCACGTGATGATCGGACGTGGTTTAGTTGATGTGGATCATGTTACACTTAGACAACTTGAGGGATGTTAATCTAAGTGGGAGTTCTTAAGTAATTTGATTAATTGAACTTCAATTATCATGAACATAGTCTAAATAATCTTTGCAATTTTATGTTGTAGATCAATAGACCGCGCTGTAGTTCCCCTGTTTTTATTATGTTCCTAGAGAAAACGAAGTTGAAAGTTGATGGAAGCAACTATGCGGACTAGGTCCGTGATCTGAGGATTGTCCTCACTGCTGCACAGAAGGCTTATGTCCTTAATGCACCGCTCAGTGAAATACCCCTACGGCTTCGTCTGAGGACGTTATGAACGTCCGACAGACAAGAAAAGATGACTACTCGATAGTTCAGTGCGCCATACTTTACGGCTTAGAACCAGAGCTCCAAATATGTTTTGAGCAACACGGAGCATATGAGATGTTCGAAGAGCTGAAAATTTGTTTTTCAAGCTCACACCCGGGTCGAGAGGTATGCCACCTTCGACAAGTTCTATAGCTACAAGATGGAGGAGAACAGCTCCGTTAGTGAGCATGTACTCAGAATGTCTGAGTACTTCAAACACTTGAATCAAGTGGGAGTTAGACTTCCGAATAAAGTGGTGATTTATAGAGTTCTCCAGTCACTATCACTAAGCTACTGGATCTTCGTGATGAACTATAAACATGCAAGGGATAGAAGATCCTTAAGCTATTCGCGATGCTACAATCTGCGGATGTAGAAATAAAAAAAGGGAGCATCAAGTGTTGATGGTTAATAAGACCACTAGTTTCAAGAAGGGCAAGGGAAAGAAAAGGGAACTTCAAGAAGAACGGTAAAACAGTTGCCGCTCACGCGAAGAAACCCAAGGCTTGTTGACACCAGATTTTGGCATGGTCAAAAACATAATTAAGAAGGCCTCAAATGGAAAAGTGCTCAAGGTGAGAAAGTTCCGTATCATCGAAAGGAGAAACTTTGATATTTGAGCCATAGCCATCCGATCTCATCTCTAAGGCCGAAGTTGTGTTTGAAGTGTATGCAGAACACTATTCGGCTGATTACGCCCCCAAGACGGCCTTATATGAGAAAAGTTTCTACACGGATTGTCTTTGTCTCGTCGAATCGGTCGATTTTGATATAAAAATCGTCTCAATCCGAGTTCGTGTGCAAACGTTACGTCCGTTACAAGATTGCTGATACAGCAGAGAACGGTACTACCGCTCCAATAAGCGGTACTACCGCTCCTACTACCGCGTCTACTACCGCTTACGAAAAAGTTTCTGACATCCCGAAACCCTAAGCGGTACTAGAGCGGTACTACCGCCCAGAACGGTACTACCGTGCCCAGAACGGTACTACCGCTTGCCTATAGCCGCACAGACTCGGGCAGATCGAAAAAGTCCGAGTTTGGCTGCGTTTTTTGACCCTTTGGAAGGAAATCTGGGTCCGTGTCCTGTACGGGAAGTCCAACCCCCTCTTAAATAGAAGAGGTGATGGCCGATTGAAAAAACACACAATCGAACAAACACATGTACATCTTTTTACCCTACTTTTATCCCTCTCCCTTGTATCTTTCTTCTCGTTCTTCGTTCGTTCTTCGTGAAGGAGGGCCGCGATCCACGAGGCTCCAGGGGCGTTCAGGACGACTTGGAGCAGCCAATCGTCATCGGGTACTCTGACGGGGTCCCTCCCGAGTAACCGGGGCGTCTGGTGTCAAAAGCGCCGGCCGGATTGTCTTGCGTATCGCGCTTCCGGCAGGCCTCCCACGGTGCGAGCTGCGGAGCATCTCCCTCGGCGCCGCGGGTACGCGTGACGCGTTCGTGTGTCAACACACTTTTTGGCGACTCCGCTGGGGACGAAGCTTTGAACGGTCTCCGGCCCGTTCTTGCTACGAAGAGATCGTCATCTAGGGTTTGCAATCTACAAAGGTAATATGAATACTCAATCCCCTCATGTAGATGCAAATAATTCATATGGTGTTACTAGATCGTTCAATGAGTATGCTCTATCGGCCAACCCTAGTTTTGTCAATTATACATCTAATTATGTGCAAGGGCCAATTCAAAGTAATTTACAAGCTTCAACTTCTTATGATACTAGTAACATACACCATATGTATTCCAACTCTCATGCATCGGCAACCCCAGAAATCCATATGCCGATGAACAACATGATGAGTTCGGTTAATCAAGTTGAAACACCTCATGTTGGAACTTTCAATAATATGCAAAAAAGTGTTTCACCTTTTTATTCATCGGCACCTAACTTGCAATATGTTAATTCAAACATGCCGATGGATAGGAGAATTGGCCACGCTGCTACTAGCTATTCGGCCAGTTACTCTCAACCATCATATGCTACACCTCATGTTAGTAGTTTTTCAGCACCATACACAACTGTAGATGTTCATAATTCGGCTTCACACCTTCATGGTCATAGCCGAATAAGTGATAGATTTGCCGGAGCATACATGCCTTCATCAAATATTGTAGCATATAATGCATCCTCTACACAATTGCAAAATTTCGGCAACACCTCATTGCCGAAAGAATCTAAAGATATTATGGAACAATCCCTTCCAGAAGCTCAAGTGGCCGCGTTAAAGAGGCTAGCCCAAAATAAAAGGATTAGTGCTCTTTGCCTTGAACAATATGAAAAGGGTTTGTTTCCTGATTATAATGCAATAAAAGCTAGAGTTTTGCAAGAAGATGAATCATTGCCAATTGATAGACTATGCGAGGAAAAATATAGTTCTACACCAATGCATATGTCTTCACCTACTGCTGCAGCATGCTATATACCTCCTAAACAATTGCAAAGTTTCGGCAACACTCATGTTTCATTGCCGAAAGAGTCTAGATGCATTGGGGGGCAATCTTACCAGGAGTGGTCTGAGATTGAGAAAAAGATTAAAGCCAATTTTGCTGCTCGTCGTTTGGAGCAAAGAGAAAAAGAATTGGCTCAAAGAAAAGAAGCCTTGCCAATTGATGTCATTGATGAAAATAATGATGATTCGAAGAGTGAAAGTTCTTCGGCTGAAAAAGCTGAATCAACTAGTATGTATTCCGAATCCATCAAATCCAAAGAGGCAAGCACCATTGAGAAAGGGCATGGCAAGCACAAAACAGCGGTGCTTGATTCTTCTGAAGTTGAGGGAACCTATTTCCTGCCCTACGAGTTCCGTGCCAAGGAAATTGATGAGCATCAAGAACAAAGTAATATGCCCGAACAAAGTTTGGTTAATGATGAACATCAAGAACACAAGCGTGCAGCTGAGCAAAGTTCACCTAAAGATCATTCGAGTGATGAAGCACGGAATCAAGGAAAAGACGAGGATAAAGCGTTGGAGAGTCATTCAAAAGTGGATCAAAGTATTATTCAAGTGTTACAACCATCATACTCTCCCAAAGTGTATGAAGAGGTATGTCTACCAAGTGATTTACCTATTTTTAGATTTGGTCACAACTTTATTGTTGATGCATCTATTGGAAAAATTATCATAAATACTTTTGAAAGACCAATGAAGAAGGGCGATTTACTTGTTAGCAACAAAATTGTTATAAAGCATATCGGTCAACCCATTGCACCATTTATAGAGACCGATAAAGATTTACTATCGCAGTCAAAGTACTTCCCATTGTCTTATTTAAAGTTTATATATGCATGGGTAGCTTTGCTTATTTCATACTTGGCTTGCATTTGGTCTCAAATGAGACATATATGTTATAACAGTTTTGATTTCAGAAACATAAAGCCAAGGTTTGAATCTTTTGAGAAAACCGATGCTATTGCAATATCTTATCCAAAGTCATCGGAGATAGAGTGCGAGACACAATGCATAGCCGAATGGGGTGCCAAATCTGAACCATTCGTTTGCTTAACTCCAAAGCCGTTCTCACAGCAAGATCGGCTAGAAAATAAAAGGTTTACCTTCAATTCAAACATGTGTGATCAGATTTTTGATTTGTTGCTGAAGAATGATTATATTAGAATTCTTGATCACCGTGTAAAGCCATCTATCCAAGGACGAATGTATTGTAGGTTGCATCATTCGTTCAAACATAATTTTGAGGATTGCAATATGTTTCGTCAAATAGTCAAATCGGCCATTGATAAAGGACGATTGAGATTTGTTGAAACACCAAGAGATGACCAGTCTATTCCGATTGGTCCTGATGGCAAACGGTTTTTGAATCGGCTGCTTCAAGCCGATCCATTTGAAGACAAGGAGGTAAAAACTGCAAGTGATGAGATCAAGCTTTCAAGTACAAAAATTATTCATGAGCACAATGATGATATTCTTGAAGGCAATGGTTCTATCAAAGTTATGGTGAAAACGCCAAGCACTTGGGGGCAACAAGAAAATCCAAAGATCGATGCAAGTCAAGCCAAAGGAGATAAAAGCCGCAATAAGCGTAAAGGTAAAAAGCCGAAAGTCACTTTCGTGCAGCTATTGGAAAAATACCAGAAGATAAGTGAAGAGAAAAGTGCTTATCGGCCAACTAATGCAAAAGCATCAAGATCATCCCCTAGGCGCAAATCCAAGGATTGGTATTGTCAAGAAGAGAATTTCAATGCAACATATTCATGTCCTTATTTTGGGCCACCAATGCCAATGCCGTGGATGCCTCCCTATGCCCACTTAAATCCATATCCATCGTGGGACGGGTATGATACAAGGGCATATTCTCCATCTTATTATAAACCATCTCACCAATATTATGCAGCTCCAAGAAGACCAACGTTCAGTGAGCAGTCATATGTTCAAGACCGTTTCAATAAAAATGAATCGGTCCGGAGCTCAAGAAAGAAGAAAGAGGTGGTCAAGCAAGTATATCGAGTCAAAAAAGATGGTCGTAAGTGTGCTACTTCAGATTTGATCTCAAATATCAAAGAGCCAATTAAAGTGTTGACATTGGCTACAAAAGGCAAAGAAGAGAAGCAAATAAATATTCAAGATCAAAGTGCCAAATCTGAACAAAAGAAGATGAGGGTGCACAAGGCTAGAAAAGAGTTGCCATTGGTTGAAATAGAATCACAACCGAGATGCCCACTCGGTTTATCGTATTGGCAAGAGAAGAAATTGCAAAAGCTTAGTGCACGAGAACTTGAGAATAAGAATATGGCATGGGTTCCCAAGAAAAGCAGTCAGACAGAAAATGATGTGCAAGCTTCTATTGTAACAAGTACAACAAAAGTGAAGAAGGAGAAAGAATCTCATAAGAAATTAAGCCGAAGGTTTTCATCCACAAAAAATAATCTTCGGTTAGCACATCATTCATATTCTTCAACCATGCCATTGATACCTTTACCATGGAATTCATCCCCAAGTATGATTGGTTACCCTCCATGGGCTTATTTTGATCCATGGATGCAATACGATTTCTTACATCATGAAAGGGTATTACCAAATCACTATACATTTGATTAGTAATATTTTTGTTGCTCATTCAAATGGCCGAAATATTTGACGTGTTATTTCGTTTGTTTATTTCGGCTATACATGCTTTGGTGGATGAATTCTACATGTCACTTATGGTAATGGCCGATATTTAATTATCGTCCTAAGAGTCTATGTAAATATGGCCGATATGTAACTATCGCCCTAAGAATAAATGGCCGATGGAGTGTTGACATCGTCCTTAGAACAAGCCTAATGCACATTATTTTTCGGCACACAAGTTTTGCCGAAAAACAGGGGGGCATGTGTTGACACCAGATTTTGGCATGGTCAAAAACATAATTAAGAAGGCCTCAAATGGAAAAGTGCTCAAGGTGAGAAAGTTCCGTATCATCGAAAGGAGAAACTTTGATATTTGAGCCATAGCCATCCGATCTCATCTCTAAGGCCGAAGTTGTGTTTGAAGTGTATGCAGAACACTATTCGACTGATTACGCCCCTAAGACGGCCTTATATGAGAAACGTTTCTACACGGATTGTCTTTGTCTCGTCGAATCGGTCGATTTTGATATAAAAATCGTCTCAATCCGAGTTCGTATGCAAAAGTTACGGCCGTTACAAGATTGCTGATACAGTAGAGAACGGTACTACCGCTTCAATAAGCGGTACTACCGCTCCTACTACCGCGTCTACTACCGCTTACGAAAAAGTTTCTGGCATCCCGAGACCCTAAGCGGTACTAGAGCGGTACTAGAGCGGTACTACCACCCAGAACGGTACTACCGTGCCCAGAACGGTACTACCGCTTGCCTATAGCCGCACAGACTCGGGCAGATCGAAAAAGTCCGAGTTTGGCTGCGTTTTTTGACCCTTTGGAAGGAAATCTGGGTCCGTGTCCTGTACGGGAAGTCCAACCCCCTCTTAAATAGAAGAGGTGATGGCCGATTGAAAAAACACACAATCGAACAAACACATCTAAGTCTTTTTACCCTACTTTTATCCCTCTCCCTTGTATCTTTCTTCTCGTTCTTCGTTCGTTCTTCGTGAAGGAGGGCCGATATCCACGAGGCTCCAGGGGCGTTCAGGACGACTTGGAGCAGCCAATCGTCATCGGGTACTCTGACGGGGTCCCTCCCGAGTAACCGGGGCGTCTGGTGTCAAAAGCGCCGGCCGGATTGTCTTGCGTATCGCGCTTCCGGCAGGCCTCCCACGGTGCGAGCTGCGGAGCATCTCCCTCGGCGCCGCGGGTACGCGTGACGCGTTCGTGTGTCAACAAGGCTGAACCAAACCCGAGACTTAGTGCTCCCATTGCAAAGGGAAATGTCACAAGGAGCGGAACTTCCCCAAAGTAACTGGCAGATAATAAGACTGGCAATGTCAACAAAGATATTTGATATACATGTTATTGATGTGTACCTTACTAGTACTCGTAGAAGCACCTGGGTATTTGATACTTGTTCAGTTGCTTGCAACTTGAAACATGGAGCTTCGGAATAAACGAGGGCTAGCTAAAGAACGAGGTGACGATGTGCATTGGAAGTGTCTCCAAGGTTGATGTGATCACCATCGCCACGCTCTCTCTACCTTCAGGATTAGTGATGAACCTAAATAATTGTTATTTGGTGCTTGCGTTAAGCATGAACATTATATCTGATAGTGTTTATTGCAAGACCGTTATTCAATTTCAGAGAATAATTGTTATTCTATTTGGATAATATCATTGATGATCATGCACTTAAAATGAAAGGTTTATTGAATCTTGATCGTAGTAATACATATGTTCATAACACGAATGCCAAAAGATAATGATAGTACCACATATTTGTGGCACTGCCGCTTAGGTCATATCAGTGTTAAACACATGAAGAAACTCCATGCAGATGGGTTTTTGGAATCTCTTGATTATGAATCATTTGAGACATGTGAACCATGCCTCATGGGCAAGATGACTAAGACTCCGTTCTCCGGAACAATGGAGCGAGCAACAGACTTGTTGGAAATAATACATACCGATGTATGCGGTCTGATGAGTGTTGAGGCGCGCGGTGGATATCGTTATGTTCTCACGTTCACAGATGATTTGAGTAGATATGGCTATGTCTACTTGATGAAGCATAAATCTGAAACATTTGAAAAGTTCAAAGAATTTCAGAGTGAAGTAGAGAACCATCGTAACAAGAAAATAAAGTTCTTACGATCTGATCGTGGAGGAGAATATTTGAGTTACGAGTTTGGCAATCACTTAAAACAATGTGGAATTGTTTCACAGCTCACGCCACCTGGAACACCACAGCGTAATGGTGTGTCCGAACGTCGTAATCGTACTCTATTAGATTGGTGCGTTCTATGATGTCTCTTACCGATTTGCCACTATCATTTTGGGGTTATGCATTAGAGACAGCTGCATTCACTTTAAACAGGGCACCGTCTAAATCCGTTGAGACGACACCGTATGAACTGTGGTTTGGTAAGAAACCTAAGCTGTCGTTTCTGAAAGTTTGGGGATGCGATGCTTATGTCAAAAGGCTTCAGCCAGATAAGCTCGAACCCAAAGCGGATAAGTGCGTCTTCATAGGATACCCAAAGGAGACCGTTGGGTACACCTTCTACCACAGATCCGAAGGCAAAGTATTCGTTGCTAAGAATGGATCCTTTCTAGAGAAGGAGTTTCTCTTGAAAGAAGTGAGTGGGAGGAAAGTAGAACTTGATGAGGTAATTGTACCTCCTCTGGATAGTAGTACGCCACAGAAAGAAATTTCTGTGACACCAACACAAACCAGAGAAGAAGATAATGATGATGATCATGAAACTTCGGAGCAAGTTGCTACTGAACCTCGAAGGTCAACCAGGACACGTTCCGCACCAGAGTGGTACGGAAATCCAGTCTTGGAGGTTATGTTGTTAGACAACGGTGAACTATGAAAAAGCTATGGCGAGCCCGGATTCCGAGAAATGGCTTGAGGCCATGAAATCCGAGATAGGATCCATGTATGAGAACAAAGTGTGGACTTTGGTAGACTTGCCCGATGAACGGCGAGCTATTGAAAATAAATGGATCTTTAAGAAGAAGACGGACGCTGATGGTATTATCACCGTCTATAAAGCTCGACTTGTTGCTAAAGGTTATCGATAAGTTCAAGGAGTTGACTACGATGAGACTTTCTCACCCGTAGCGATGCTAAAGTCTGTCAGAATTATGTTAGCAATTGCCGCGTTTTATGATTACGAAATCTGGCAAATGGACGTCAAAACGGCATTCCTTAATGGATTCCTTAAGGAAGAATTGTATATGATGCAGCCGGAAGGTTTTGTCGATCCTAAAGGCGCTAACAAAGTATGCAAGCTCCAGCGATCCATCTATGGACTGGTGCAAGCATCTCGGAGCTGGAATACTCGCTTTGATGAAGTGATCAAAGCGTTTGGGTTTATACAAACTTATGGAGAAGCTTGTATTTACAAGAAAGTGAGTGGGAGCTCTGTGGCATTTCTCATATTATATGTAGATGACATATTGTTGATGGGAAATGACATAGAATTTCTGGAAAGCATAAAGGGTTATTTGAACAAAAGTTTTTCGATGAAGGATCTCGGAGAAGCTGCTTACATATTAGGCATCAAGATCTATAGGGATAGATCAAGACGCCTCATTGGACTTTCACAAAGCACATACCTTGACAAGATTTTGAAGAAGTTCAAAATGGATCAGTCAAAGAAAGGGTTCTTGCCTGTATTGCAAGGTATGAGATTGAGTAAGACTCAATGCCCGACCACGGCAGAAGATAAAGAGAAGATGAGTGTCATCCCCTATGCTTCAGCCATAGGCTCTATTATGTATGCCATGTTGTGTACCAGACCTGATGTGTGCCTCGCTATTAGCTTGGTGGGAAGGTACCAAAGTGATCCAGGAGTAGATCACTGGACAGCGGTCAAGAATATCCTGAAGTACCTGAAAAGGACTAAGGAAGAATTTCTCGGGAATAGAGGTGATAAAGAGTTCGTCGTAAAGGGTTACGTCGATGCAAGCTTTAAACACCGATCCGGAAGACTATGAGTCTCAAACCGGATACGTAAAGTGGGACAGTCGTTTTTGGAGTAGCTCCAAGCAGAGTGTGGTAGCAGCATCTACATATGACATAGAGATTTGCCAAGAACACACGGATCTGAATATTGCAGACCCGTTGACTAAAACCTCTCTCACAAGCAAAACATGATCAGCCCTAGAACTGATTGGATGTTAATTACAAGGAGATGTAAACTAGATTATTGACTCTAGTGCAAGTGGGAGACTGCTGGAAATATGCCCTAGAGGCAATTAATAAAGTGTTTATTATCATATTTCTCCGTTCATGATAATGGTTTATTATTCATGCTAGAATTGTATTGACCGGAAACTAAATACATGTGTGGATAATAGACAAATACTATGTCCCTAGTATGCCTCTACTAGACTAGCTCGTTGATCAAAAGATGGTCAAGGTTTCCTGACCATGGACATGAGTTGTCATTTGATAACGGGATCACATCATTAGGAGAATGATGTGATGGACATGACCCAACCGTCAGCATAGCATATGATCGTTCAGTTTAATGCTATTGCTTTCACTATGTCAAATACACGTTCCTCTGACCATGAGATCATGCAACTCCCGGATACCGTAGGAATACTTTGGGTGTATCAAACGTCACAACGTAACTGGGTGATTATAAAGGTGCACTACAGGTATCTCCGAAAGTGTTTGTTGTGTTGGCATGGATCAAGATTGAGATTTGTCACTCCGACTATCGGAGAGGTATCTCTGGGCCCTCTCGGTAATACAGCATCACAGAAGCCTTGCAAGCACCGTGACTAAAGAGTTAGTTGCAAGATGATGTATTACGGAACGAGTAAAGAGACTTGCCGGTAACGAGATTGAACTAGGTATTGGATACCGACGATCGAATCTCGGGCAAGTAACATACCGCCGGACAAAGGGAACAACGTATGTTGTCATATGAGGTTCACCGATAAAGATCTTCGTGGAATATGTAGGAAC
Organism: Elymus sibiricus; assembly: GCA_039707655.1. Taxonomy (NCBI): domain Eukaryota; kingdom Viridiplantae; phylum Streptophyta; class Magnoliopsida; order Poales; family Poaceae; genus Elymus; species Elymus sibiricus. The sequence goes on along the minus strand of CM077672.1, from coordinate 515,374,316 downwards.
CAATATGAGCATCCAGGTCCCGCTGTTGGTTATTGACCAGAGAGTTGTCTCGGTCATGTCTACATCATTCCCGAACCCGTAGGGTCCGCACACTTAAGGTTCGATGACGATATAGTATTATATGAGTTATGTGATTGGTGACCGAATGTTGTTCGGAGTCCCGGATGAGATCACGGACATGACGAGGAGTCTCGGAATGTCCGAGAGGTAAAGATTCATATATTGGAAGGCTATATTCGGACGTCGGAAAGGTTCCGAGTGATTCGGGTATTTTTCGGAGTACCGGGGAGTTACGGGAATTCACCGGGAGAAGTAATGGGCCTTATTGGGCCATACGGGAAAAGGAGAGGCAGGCCACGTGAGGAGGCGCGCGCCCCCCCTTGCCCAAACCGAATTGGACTAGGGGAGGGGGCGCAGCCCCCTCTTTCCTTTCCCTCTCCCTTCCCCCTTTCCTACTCCGTATGGGAGGTGGAATCCTACTAGGACTAAGGAGTCCTAGTAAGCCTCCTCCCTCCCTCCTTTATATACGGAGGAGGGGCACCCCTTGGAGACACACAATTGTCCCATAGCCGTGTGCGGTGCCCCGATCTCTGTTTTCCACCTCGGTCATATTTTCGGAGAGCTTAGGCGAAGCCCTGCCGGAATCACTTCACCGTCACCGTCGCCACGCCGTCGTGCTGACGGAACTCATCTACTACCTCGACGTCTTGCTGGATCAAGAAGGCGAGGAACGTCACCGAGCTGCACGTGTGTAGAACTCGGAGGTGCCGTACGTTCGGTACTCGATCGATGGAGCTCGAATGATTGTTCGACTACATCAACCGCGTTGTGAGACGCTTCCGCTAACGGTCTACGAGGGTACGTAGACACACTCTCCCCTCTCGTAGCGATGCATCTCCATGGATAGATCTTGCGTGAGCGTAAGAATTTTTTGAAATTCATGCTCCGTTCCCCAACAACAAGTGGTCCCCACCATACCCACCGAGCCTGCCTATAGTAGCAGCGCTGCCCATAAAACCCACGCTACTGCTAAACAGATAGTAGTAGCGCGCATGTGGTCTACTAAATTACAAATCTAATGATCAAAGATCTGGCGTATGAGCTCTTTTTAGACATGGTTATGTCGTTTTGACGGATAGGATCTGTTTAAGTAGGGAATGTAGATCTAAAGGATGCGATCTATTTAGGTACGTTCATGTAGATCTAATGATTATGAACTATTTAAATACAATTATGAAGATCTGACGGATGCGATCTATTTAGGTACGATTTTGTATATCTAATGATTATGAACTATTTAAATACAATTATGAAGATCTGATGGATGCGATCTATTTAGGTATGATTTTGTATATCTAATGGGTACCATCTATTTAGGTGCGGTTATGTAGATCTAATGGATACGATCTGTTTCGGTGCGGTTATGTAGATCTAATGGTTATGATTTCTTTAGTACAATTATGAAGATCTAGCGGATGCAGTCTATTTAGGTACGATTATGTAGATCTAACGAGTACGGTCTGTTTTGGTATAGTCATGTGGATCTAACGGATGTGATCTATGAAATTACAAATCCAACGATCTAAGTAATTTTGATGATGCGGATCAGTGTGGTGTCTCAAAAAAAAATCCTATTGTGCTTTTAGTATATATAAGGGAAACTCCAATGCCGTGCACCAAATCCTCACTAAACGTCTGGACCGCGCGGTCCAGACACCTTTTACCATCCAACGTCGTGCATCAAATGCATCCAAATACGTTCGGACGTCTGAAATCCCAAAAACCGGAAGCAAAGCTAGGATAGGTTTGCGGGCGTCCGGACCTCTGCCACATACGCGTCCGACACCTAGGGCCCAGACAAAACCTTCTCTCCCTCGTTCCGCTCCAACCGACACTTCGCTCTCGGCGCCGCATTCATGCCGGTCCAGAGCAGACGTGGCCGGTCACTACCGCATGCCGTCGGAATGGCACGGCAGTCACACCGGTGCGGTGGTCGAGAAACCTGCTCCAGCCAACCGCTCGCTCTCCTCGCCGCGTTAATGCCAGTTTAGAGCGGACGTGACCGGACGGGGTGACGGGATGGCTTCCTACCACATTCAAGCTGGCTGGCCGTCCGTTCGCCTGCCCGGCATTCACGTCGGTGCGGCGAACGAGAGGTCAAACTCCGGGCTAATGCATTCAAGCCGTCGCTCTGGCTGCCCGGGCGCCCGCTATTTAAATGGCCGGACACGGCACAAAGCCTACCACCTCCGAGCCCCATCTCACTCTGTCCGAGCCGCCGGCGCACCGCCCCTCCCCTCCTCCTTTGTTCACCGCCATCGCAATGGCTGGGACACGCCGTGGGTGGTGGAACAGCGTGCGGCGCGGCGCCGCCACGAAATCGCGGCCGAGGTGCACAACTGGGAAGCCCGGCGCGCGGCCCGCATTTTGGCTAGACAGCCTCCGAGGAGAGCTCGGATGAGGAGGTCACCACGAAGGAGGAGGTGTCCGACGAGGAGCAACCGCCCGCGTCGGTGGCCGGGTTCACCCTCACGTAGGCGGAGGCGCACTACAACCGCGTCCAGGTGGAGGCGGAGCAGCCGCCGCTGGTGTCCGCATTCCGGATGCTGCCGGAGGAGCAACGGTACAGCCCACAGCTTCTCGAGCAGCACCAGCTGGCGGAGGAGCAGATCGCCGGAGAGCAGGTGAACGAGGAGGCCGTAGCGGCCATGCTCGTGGACAATCCGTGCTTTGTGGATGAGCAGCGGGCGCTGTACGATTCCGTGCGCATCGCCTGCACCATCGGCCGCGATCAGTGGCAGCTCCACGTCATGGAGGCGGAGCGCGACCGCCTCTTCGATGAGATCGAGGTGAAGGCGGACGCAGAGGCGGCGCAGGTGGTGGCAGACGGGAGCGCTGCTACCGTCGGCATACACGTCGTTCGCGCCAGGCCGCAATGACCACGAGGCCGGACCGTCCGGTTCGATCGTCGACCTCACCTTCACCGGCGTCGTTGACGGCCAGGTGGACTCCGACAAGGAGTAGGACGTGGGACACGGACGTGCCTACGTCCGCGAAGACTAGACTTGGATCGGTTGCTTTTGTTATGTAAAAAAATCCTAATATTAATGAAATTGCCTTGTCCGCTTTTATTTGGTGCACCGGGTTGGATGGCCGGCTCCCCGAAAGCTGTCCGCGGACACGTCCGACGTATTCGTGGATATTTGGTGTGTCCGATTTGAGGTACAGCTTTGGAGTTGCCCTAATAGAATATATTAGATAGAAGATTTTAACTGCACTGACGGGTAGCTGGGCGGGTGGGTGGGTGGTGGATGGATGGTGACGCGCGCGTGTGAATCAAGTGCAGCTATATATAGGCGACTGCAGGTGAAAAGAAAACTCGGTACAGTTCACAATCTGAATTAAGCGCATATATGCACGTACCTTGGCCATATGCCTCTTTGGCTAGCTTCCCGTACGTGTTGTCAGTCTCCTGTACGTGGTTGATTGCTAGTAATTGGTTGGCGCCCGCGTGAATGAAGGAATGAATGATGGATGGATGATCGATGATGCGTGCATGATTGGTTTTGTATCGATCATATATAGCCAGATCTCTGGTATGGCAGAGAGATGTCGAGCGCACATCGAACGTTAAATTATCTATGATCAGGACCCCCACAAACAAGACATCCAGAAAACACACATCTGCTCGAGAGTTACAGCAAATAAGAGTCTGATCACTGCCATTGCCACAAACAAAGCATCCATCAATTATTGTTCACTCATCACTCTCATCATTCATTCACTTCACTAGCCTAGGGGCCTGGCTTGCCGCGCGCCACCTGGTTTCTTAGCCTCCTGTCTATTGAGTATTCTGTGCAACACTGACACTATGATGGTTAAGGCGAAATCTGTAGGAGGTAGCTGGTCTTAAGGCAATCATTGATGCATATATATTTCAGTATAAGTGAGACGACCTGCACCTCATAATTAAGGTAGAAGCAAAAGCATTAATTGGTGAACGATATCCCACACGACAACATAGGCCGGCCTGGGAGAGCGCTTCCTGTAGACCACATGAAACGTCAAGGAGCCTACTAAGAACAGAGTGATTGGGCTCAGGTTGATGAAATGTGTAAGAAAATTTGACTAACAATGAGTATCATATCAGTTTATACCATTAGTTGTCCAGATGACCTCCCTCTATAAGAAAGAGGACGCGGCTTACTTGGGGATTATGATTCTGGTCCTTTGTGATGTTTTAGTACATGCCAACTATCACCGTGGCAGCAAAGGCATGATGAAATTGGTAATATAGTATCATTCGTGAAATCATTTGTGGTGCTAAAATAGTAATTCCATATCCATGATTACCATGCAATTAGAGTCCACATTATAGAATATTTTGGCAAGGAAAAGAATATATTAAGCTATCAAATTTACAAATGATTCAGCGTACATAATGAAGCTAAAACATGATATATGTATTCACATCAAGAAATATCTTGTCATGGCTTTCCTCCTTGATCAGGCCCTAACCCGATTAATAGTGCATACACAAGAATATCTAATTCTTCAGTTCTAGATTTCACTGATGTAGTCTAAAAGAAAGACTATGAACTGCACACACTTGCCTTCATCCCAAACAAATCAAAACCAGTTTATGATACAGATAGCAGGATCAAAAGCAAAAATGATAATCGGAAGATTTGTAGGATTACATGTAGTAAACTCACGTTCTCTATGTACTGCCAGGCTGTTGGACCAAATTTAGCAATCTCAGTGGCACCTTGGTTAATTTTCAATACCCTGCAAAAAAAAAAAAAAAAAAAATCTTCAGTAGATAACAACAAATCTGGGAACAAAAAGAGGGAACACACACTAAAGCAAAGATATACCTTCGACACAAATGCCTTAAGAAAGCTTTAAGAAAGCAGATGGCGACCATACCCTTCCCAGACCACTGGCTAGGACAACCATAGCTAACGGCGTCATTCACCTATTCCAAATGCTACTATTTGATTGCAGCATTCGGATCAAAACATAAATAAAGCAAGATGAGTACAGAAGTACTCGAAGACTTACATCAGAGTAGTAATAGATGCACAAGGTATCAAAAGGGGCTATATGTGGACTATTTGAGCAGAAAGCTAGTTTTATCCAATCTACACGATACTTTAAGTATAGGCGGAACGACTATTGAGTATTTTGTGACAAGATGAGGTAGCGTGACTTTAAGTACCATCTAATCTGAACTCACCACAGTAATACACTACCAGGGATCCTCCCTCGACTCACCCACGAGGAAGCAATCCAAGACACTCACACTTATCTTAACAATTTCAAGGTAACCGTTATAGTTCTCTATGATCAAGTACGGATCTCCAAGTAGTCACTTAACTGCGGACACAACTATTCGAATAGATTTAACCCTGCAGGGGTGTAATGCTACACACATGTCGATCGTTTCTTAATGCCACTAGTAGTAGCACACTGCACGGTGTATGCCGGCAGAGGGTGATCGACCACGACACTTACCTTACACTCGACTCTAGTCTAGGGAGTCACTCACATGGGTCTGGCCGTAATCACGGGTCCGGCCGGTTCTACGATACGGACCCAAGTGTTGTATGAATGGCGCAAGCCCACCCCGTAGGATGGTGTACGGTTCACAACCATGCTACATCTTAACAAGCAAATCCACAGAAAACTGAGGTGCGAGTCCTGGACCGGTCTAAGGTAAGTTAGTAGGCCGAGAGGGGTCAGTGAGCCCAACATGTGGTAGTACGCTCAGTCTTGGATCAAAGATACGAGAACTCAAGGCCTAAGAGCGGCGTAAATGAGACAACTCACCATGTTCTCCAACATGGCCTCTCATTGTGGCCTTTCATCATGTTCATCCTGATTACTGCCAGTAATCTTACCACATCCCACTATTCATGTTCACTACCAACTGTGATTCATCAAACCCGTTCATTGGATCAAGACTAAATCTCTAATACGTATGGCTAAGCATAGCACAATAAGTAGGGCTAAAAAGTGGCTAAAACTCAAGCAACACTAGTCATGCTAGGATTGTAAGTATCAAGGGTAGAGGGTTATAATGATCAGACCATGCAAAGGAATAGGCTTAGCAGCTACCTATCGATAACGTAGAAGTTGAACGAATGCAGTTATAGTGGTGGAGGCACGAATGTACACTACAACAAATACGATCAATTATGACTCCCCATTTTGGTTGTTGATTCGTCATTGTTGTCGTTTATTGACCTTTTTTGACCAAATTCAGAAGGTCAACAGTTGGCCGTCAAGAACGAACAAACATGACCTTTTCTGGAATTTTGGTCGTGGCCGCCCATGACCAAAATTTTGGTCGTAAAATCTACGACCAAAATTATGGTCATTACTATTGAGCTAGAACACGTAGGATCTAATGTGGCCGAGCCAACGTGGCAATGTCCACGTGGCACATGCGATGACATGGCAAAAATGATGACATGGATGCCATATAGGATTGGTCCAAATCAGTTGTTTTAATGGGCTGAGCCCAATAATTCAGCCCATTTTCAGTTTTCTTTTGGGCCACAACTATGGGCCACGCCGAACAAATCAGCCTGTTAATGTTAGTTCTTGGGCTGAGGCAATGTGCAACCCATTTATTCAATCCATCATTAATTGGGCCAGCCCTTTTCTCTTTCCAACAAAAACATATTAGGCCTCGAAACGGTCCAGCCCACTCACGAATTTAGTAGTTTCGGTCCAGCCCTTATTCAAGGGAAATCAACAACATTTCATTGGAAGCCCAGGAGTATATAATGATAATAATAATAATATAACTCTCAAAATAACACAACAGTATCATCACACCACAGGATCTCAAAATAACACAGCAGAATGAACAAACAGCACAGGATTTCATCAACTTTGTCCCAGCAGTACCACACAGCCAATCCCAGGTCCATATTGTAGTTCAGTCAAATGAACTCATCAACCCAGCATCAAAATTCCCAGGTGCAAACAACCCAGCATCAAAATTCCCAAAGCCAACAATCGAAAACACCATACTAAGCTATTTTACCTTCGAATAGATCCATAAGGCGAGCAAATCTGGAATCACTTGCTTCAGCCCAAGCATCGGTGGCCTCAACTCTTTTCAGTAACAACTGATACTCTACGGCGCGTGCAGCTTGGGCCTCCTTTGATTTCTTCTTGACCTCAACAAGCTCCTCTCGCATCAACTCAGACGCTTGCATCTCCTTCTCGAACCTTTACTCTAGTTCTTGTACATGAGCATCCAAAGCAGATGCAGATCTGTTGAATTTCTTCTTGGATCTTGACTCAAGGCCAACAGTTTGAAGGAATGTGCTGTAGGGACATTCTTTAGTGAGAATGTCAGCAACAATAGCAGCAGCACTCTTTGGTTCTCCACCTTCTTGTACCTCTTGTTCCATAGCACTTTCCATGTCAGCCTGACATTTAAAGAAAGATGTACACATGAGCAGAGTACTATGTCCATCAATATATTGCAGTTGGTTCTGAATGACTAGGAAACTTTATAAGCAAACTATTCAAGAATAGATGTCCTAGTAGCAGCAATTTAAGAAGCTAACATCATAATACTAATACAACACCTGACATTTTGAAAGAAAGATGGGAAAATCTATACTACACACGACGCACAGCCGCGTCTCGTGCGGCGGCTGCCACGCGGGGCTAGCTACAGCGCGGTGCACTGTTTGCTCAATACGGACTAGCAGTGATTGCTACATGTGCTGGACATCACATGCTTTTGTATATATCTCTGGAACAGAATGTTGAGTAAATAATAATCCAGTCTACATGCTACTAATTAACTAGTAGTTATTTGAAAACTTTGTTGCAGGCAAGTAGAATAAATCATCCTTGGCAATTACATTTTTTTGCAAGTTACTGTTAGCTACATGAAATAAGCATGGCACCAGGTTTACTAAATAGGTAAGCATGCACAACAAACCATTGTTGAAATTTAAATTGGGCAACTACGTGCACCTCTGTTTAGCTTAAATGGGTACATGGAGCAAAGAAGAACGTACTACGTTTCAGGAGCGCATATGTTGTTTCTTTAGTATAGTATACAATATCAATGAACGAAGGACAACATCTGCATGTTATAAACAGAACAGTTAGGAACAAAATAAAAACAGAATATTCTGCATTTGGTGCGAAAATGGTTAGAGCGGAGAGGAGCTTCAGCAACAGAGCAAACCGAATCGAACATAGATTGACATTTGCAGATGGATATTTTTGTTTGACTGATTACTGCTGCTACCTTTAATTTTGAGGACTACATATTCTGAATCTACTAGTACTAGATACCAACCGATCTTCTGAGGAAAATTAAGCTGAGTTATACTAGTAGTGATGGTGCTTAATTGCCACTGTTCAGGTCAATGGTAGATGCAGGCAGGTAATTAACTTTATATACTTCAATATCTTAGGTATTAGCTAGCCTGCTCTCATGGTGGTTTTCAAAAAACCACTCCGTCAGATTGATCACTCAAGGACTCTTGCTAGCATGAACTACCAAAATTGTTCAAAAATAGAACAGTTCACATGAGAGCAAGAAAATTCCAAAGTAGCACACATGAGTACACCTAGAAAGCCAAATGCACACGTAGGTTGCTTCCAAGGTAGCAGCCTGAGAAGTTGTTCAATTCTCAAATTATAGGAATGAGAAGAAAAGATCTAGCTTACATGCTGCCTCAAGTGTGTCTTTTATCATGGTCTGAATCAAACACACGAACATGGTTACATGGATGAGTAGAGAAGGGAAACGGTTCACCTGTACCGGAAGCGGCCCAGTGTCTGTGGATGCGTCGCAAACACGGCGAGGTCCTGTACATGATGATGCAAACAAAGTGGTGCCAATTTATGGCACGATTACACAAGTCAATAACTGAATCCCCAAGTGTATTTACATATGTTGCAGCAAACAAGAGTGATATCATTTTTTCTTTTTGGTTCAGCTTGTCATTCAGTTACGCGTCCATGTGTGGCAGGAATGCAAAGTGCAGGTAGCAGCAATGTACAGCTAGCTAGAGTAGGAGTAGGAGGAGCAAAACCAACCTTTTTTTTGCTGGATTTTGAGGCGTTGGAGGTTGCATCTCAGATTCTCCTCCAGAATAGCAGAGAGGAAGCTTCACCAACATAGCAAAACCAATGACATAACTTGCTTCTCCAAATTGCCATTGGCCTTCACCACACACTCATACTTGTCCTGCAAATAATGTCATCATGAGTTCAACATCAGCCATCCACCTGCCTTTCAAATTAGTAACCATCAGAACAAAGATACAACAAAATAATAAGTTGTTAGGAGCAAATTAGAAACCATCGTCCATTGACTCGTTGATGTCGTCCATCCCTGCTGTAGTATGTGAAGGGATTACTAAGAGCTAGACTGGAGCAGAGCATGTTCATCCTAGGCATAGAAATTGTACCACATGGACGGAGTCAAATCACTGGCGGAAGTGCCAAAATCGTGAAGAAATCAAGCAATTGTCATAATTAAATTAATTTCCAGTTGCAGTTATTTTATGATCTGATAAATTGGTGGTTGTTTTCATCCCAACACAAGCAAAAGAGAAGGTTCAGAGAAGAAACCAAACCTCCTTGTTGTTCTGGAGGCTGGCTCGCGTCTCAGGTTGCTTCTCTAACACCCACCTCCCGCAGCAAGATCCATGGGTGTCCTGCAGCACAGCGAAACACGACGAATCAGAGCAACGTACACTGCGATCAGTGTTCATCCATGGCTGCCAGATCAGATCGAATCAAATCGAGAGAGAAGGGGAAGGGGAAGGGGAGGGTTACCTTGAGGATCGAACCGAATCAGCGCCGTCACCTTCCTGGTAGCCGGAGACCCGTGCGGCGTGTAGCGCCGGCACTGCAAACCCTAGGCAGGCCACGCGCACGCCACGGTCTGGCCTGCTCGACGGAGCGCCGCGCATCGATGCACGCACGCACGCGCCGGCTAGCAAGCAAGCCGCAACGCCATGGTCGCTGGGCGCCGACGCCGGGGCTGGGGGAGAAGGTGGCAGGGGCGGACATGACATGCGCTGGCTCTGTCGATCTGAATCGGGGGAGAGGGAGGTAGAGGAAAGGGGATCGACAGCATCAAAGGGCAAAGTCGCCAGGGACGGGGAGCTCGGGGCGGCTCGGGTGCGGCGCGAGGGAAGGAGGGCGCCGCCGCCGGGGACGGGAGGCTAGGGTTTGGATGAGGGGGATGAGAGTGAGAGGCGATGATCCGGGAGGGGGATGAGAGGGACGAGGGGTGAGAGCGGCAGGGGGCCGAGGGTTGCCATTGGATCCAAGAGTATCCGACAATATTGACGCATGATCCGCGTAAGATGCCCATCGACCAATCAAAACACAGTACATGCTTTGAAGACGTTATGACCATCAAAATTGGTCGTAATCGAGTAAAAATAAGGTGTTAAATCATGTCAGCTATTTTATGATCTGGAAAATTTAAAAAAATATAGAAAACCTTCGCATTGTGCCACAAAATGTGGCTAGTTTTCAGGCAAAAATAACAAACTTGGAACAAAACAAATATCTTTAAAAAAATTCTCTGAAATGAGTTCTTTTGGCACAAAAAATCATTTTCTATTTTCGGAGAGTCAAAAATGGTATTTTTTGGGAACAACCTACCAAATATTTGTTGCAAAATTGGAAAACTCCATTTTTCAAAAATATTAGACCACATTTTATAGAAAATTAACCAAATAGTTGTGCGTGAAAAGGTTTTGATCCATCTCTCATCAAAAAGACAAATTTCCGCTGGTTCAGTAGGAACTAGGTCAAATTTGAAGTACAGTTGCTTCATAGTTTGCTTGTTATTTTTTATAAAAATAATTTTATGTACAAATTTCATTAGAGATCCAAAAAAATTCAAGATTCAACCGCTAGCTAGGAACGTTCATGCCCATCGTTTTGAGCACATTTTGAAATGGGCATAAGAAATTCAAAAAATGGAAAACCTCCACATTGTGTCATTATGTGTGACTTAGTTTCCAGTAAAAATAGCAAACTTGGAAGACGGCAAATATTTCAAAAAGTGTTCTCAGAAATGAGGTATCTTGTGTGAAGATTCCTAGCTTTCAAGCCAAACGACCAATGTTATGGCCAAATTCATGGCATAGTTTGTCCAAATAATCTCACATTGTGCACAAATGTGCATCCTGGAATGGCGAACAATGTTGCCAAAGGGAGTTTTCATTCTCTTTGCATCATTTTTCATTTTCCGAGTCCAAAAAATGGGGCTTTTTGTGAAGAAAGTACCAAATATTTGTTGCAAAACAGCACCACTCCATTTTTCAAAAATATTAGACCACATTTTATGGACAATTAACCAAATGGTTGTGTGTGAAAAGGTTTCGATCCACCTCTCGTCAAAAAGACAATTTTTTGTCGGTTCAGTAGGAACTAGGTCAAATTTGAACTATAGTTGTTTCATAGTTTGCACGTTATTTTTAATAAAAATAATTTATAGGTACAAAAGTAGTCATTTCATCAGAAATACAACAAAAAGTTTTCAAGATTCAACCAGTAGCTAGGAACGGTCATGCCCGCCGTTTTGATCGCATTTTGAAATGGGCGTAAGAAATTCAAAAAATAATAAAAAATTAAAAAAACTCCGCATTATGTCATTATATGTGACCTAGTTTCCAGTAAAAGTAACAAACTTGGAATATGGCAAATATTTCAAAAAATTGTTGTAAGAAATGAGGTATCATGTGTGAAGATTCCTAGCTTTCAAGCCAAACGACCAATGTTATGCCCAAATTCATGGCATAGTTTGTCCAAATGATCTCACATTGTGCACAAGTGTGCATCCTGGAATGGCAAACAATGTTGCCAAAGAGAGTTTTAATTCTCTTTGCACAAAAAGTTCATTTTCATTTTTCGAGTCCGAAAAACGGGGTTTTTTGTGAAGAAACTACCAACTATTTGGTGCAAAACAGCACCACTTCATTTTTCAAAAATATTAGACCACATTTTATGGATAATTAACCAAATGGTTGTGTGTGAAAAGGTTCCGATCCACCTCTCATCAAAAAGACAATTTTTTGCCGGTTCAGTAGGAAGTAGATCAAATTTGAACTATAGCTGCTTCATAGTTTGCTCGTTATTTTTTATAAAAGTAATTTATAGGTACAATTGACCAAATGGTTTCATGTAAAATGCTTTAGATCCACCTCTTATCAAAAAGGCCAATTTTCGCCGATTCAGTAGGAACTAGGACAAATTTGAACTATAACTGCTTCATAGTTTGCTCTTTATTTTTTCCAAAAATCATTTCTAGATACACAAGTAGTCATTTCATCAGAGATCGAACAAAAGTTTTGCAAAATTCCACCCCTAACTACGAACGGTCATGCCTGCCGTTTTGACCGTATTTCCAGGTAGTTTTTATTTTTCCTATTCTTACGATTTTCTATTTTTTTAACTGGTTTCGAGATATTTATATAATGAAAAAGCTTTTTTAGAGAGATGAAATGAAAAAAAAAATGTTCATTGAATTCAAAAAGTGTTCATCATATTTTGAAAAAATTTCATGATTTTTTTTAAATGTTCATCGAATTAAAAAATGTTCTTGAATACAAAAAAGTCATCAAATTAATAATTTTTCATTGAATATACAGAATTTATGAACACTTTTCTGAGTTCGTGATTATTGTTTTGCATTAATGAACATTTTTTGAAATTCTAATATTTTTTGAAATCATGAACTTTTTTTTAAAGAAGCAAAAAAAAATAGAAAAGAAAACTAAAAACTAAAAACTAAAAATAAATGAAAAAAGAGGGAGCCCCGCCCTGTGCCGGCCCAAGTTCGAGCGTGAGGGAGCGGGTCCGCGCAGCACGCGGAATAGGCCAAGGCCCACTCTACTCGGCACACGAAAACATTAAAAGAAAAAAATGGAGATGGTAACGAGGCCCAAGCCTAGTCGGACAGACACTTTAAGGAGGATTGTCACGCTGTTGTATATCAGAAACAGCCAACTATATATCAATTGTATAAGTCATTTTATTTGTGTAGAATATTACCAAGATTTAAAAAAAAAGAATAGTACTGACATGGTAAAATATATATTATTACAAGAATGGGTGAATATATTTTTTCAGAAAGTTTTGAAAATACACAACGAAATAACATTGTCTTATATGTTATGCTAAATACACAACAAAATATTGGATGGACACGCATGGAAGCATCTCGAAGCATGGTAGCTAGTACATTGTTTAGGAACATGTCAAATATTTATTTTTTTGTTCTAAACTAAAATATGTAAGATATTCACCAAAAGTAATATTGGGAAGATAGACAAAAATGAACGAGGAAAAAAGGCCAAAAAACTACATCTTCCTTTGCACATAATTAACATATTCACCGACAATTGATACATATTACAACAATGTGTTCACTAAAGTCTATTAATTCTTCCATGAGATACACCTATTAATATTGGCTAATCATTTCTATATGATGAATTAGCTACCATGCTTACAACAATTTGTTCACTAAAGTCAACCCGCTAGTTTTTTTTAATATGTCAACATTTTTTTTAAAACAGTAACATTTTCTAAAATTTGCCAAAAAAATTAAAAAACACAAACAATTTTTGAAAACAGAAACATTTATTGAATATGAGAACATTTTTTTAAAAATATTCACATTTTTTAATTGCATTAACGAATTTTTAAAATGTGAACATATTTGAAATTTTGAAAATAAAATCGAAAATTAGAACATTATTTAAAATTTCGAACAAAGAATTGAATTCTTGAACATTTTTTTAAAAAAATAAACATGAAAAGAAAAGAAGAAAAAAATAAAAGGAAATCGAAAAACTATAGAGCCAGCAAAAAAAGAAAAAGAAAAAAGAAAGGGAAAGAGAAAGAAACAGAAAAAAATACGAAAATGGGTCGGCCCAGTCAGGGGCGCCCCTGTGCAACGCGACGACCCAGGTTAAAACATGAGCGGACAAATAGAATCGCTCATATTTCCTACCACAAAGGTGCTTGTGTGGTGTGGTGGCGTTGGGCTCCTACAGGGACGATGATGGCGTGGGTTCGAATCCCCCCTACGGCAAAATTGATGAGGTGGCCCCCCTCCTCTAAGGTCGGTGGTGAGTTCATTGGTGGGCCCTACGTGTCAGGTCCGTTGGTGGCCCCGCATGTCAGTTTGGTGGGTCCTACCTGTCAGGTCCATGGTGGGAACTGCATGTCAGTTTGGTGGGGCCTTAGGTCAATATGTGGGTCCTACCCGTCAGTGGTAGATTCAATCCTAGTGCTATCCGGACACGTAAGCCGAAATTGACACATGGATATGACATTAGACCTGGGCATCTCCGGGCCGGGCCGGGTTTCGGGCCGAGTTTTTAAAAGCCCGACCTCAAAATCCCAGGCCCGGCCCGGCCCGCAGCCCGGGAAAAAGGCTATTTTGTCTATTAAAAAGAATAAAATACCTAATTTCGGGGCTATATATTACTATATTTCGTATATTATATTAAAAAATAGGTTTGCCCGGGCTTTTCCCGGGCTTCGGGCCGGGCTCGGGCGGGAAAAGTGAGGCCCGAGCCCGGCCCGGACGTCGGGCTTCGGGCCGGGCTTCTGGGGCCGGGCTGCCCATGCCCTGGTTTATATGACACATAAGCAAAAATTGACACACAGACATGACACATAGGCAAAATTGATGAGGTGGCGCCCAGTCATATCAATACATTCACATTTACAACGTCATGACCATTTAGATTGGTCGTAATCAGTGAGAAATAAGGCCGTCGACCACTGTTGTCTGCTTTATGACCATTTTGTGTAAGGCAATTACGACCTTTCTGACTAAAATGGTCGTTATTGTTTAGGGTTTGGACCCTCCCAAACAGTTTACAACCAATTGGTTCGAAATGGTCGTAGATTTATGACCAATTTACCCACGGTCACTAAGAGAAGGTCACAAATTGACATATTTCTTGTAGTGGTAAGTTTCAAAATAATGGGATTCAACATGATCAAGATTGGTTATGCTTGCCTGTTATCAGTGCTTTGGCACTGCTCAACTCTTGCTCGTTGCTCACGTCATCTCTGGATCCTATCATGAAGAAGTAAAACACTGGAAAAGCAACCGAGGCATGACATTTACTACTACGGCAAAACATCAGCATGATCATGATATGCAATGCATGACATGGCAAAGGTTGTTCAAAATTGACCTAATGCAACTTAAACCAAGTTAATTGGGATTGAAATGCACTAGTTATAGCATTTCAAAGCATTTGCACTATTATTTAAAAGGCCAATAATGTTGTTTTACCTAAACGTTCATTTTTAGTGGCTTTGTCATGAATGAAAATAACATGATCATAAAGGTAATATTTTTCTGAACATTTTGATATATTATATGTATTTTTTGTAATTCATATGAATTAGTTATGAATTTCTAAAGTTTAAATGCTTTTCTAGAAATTCCTAAATCAGTTCTGATTTTCCCAAAATGCCCGAAAAACATTTGTTACCGACAGCTACTCTAGCCATAGTGTATGACATATGGCTCCAGAGTCAAACTCTACCCAGTCAGCAATGACTGGTCTAACTAGATGCTAGGCCGCACATGTCAGTGTCTCTAAATTTAATTAACCAATGTATTAAGCAGGGGGTCCCACGTGTCAGTGGCTAGATAGGGAGGTGGGTTAGGGCTCAGTGGGTAATTAGCTTAAGCTAATTACCTGACAGGCATGGCCCACATGGCAATGGCTCATTCCGGCGAGCTCGTCGCCAGCGACCAAAGCGCACGGCGGAATCTGCTCAGGAGGCCACGGGGGCGGCCGTTGAGGGAACCAGGGGATAGAACTTGCTCGCCCCGCATCCAGGGGAGCAAGCTTAAGGACACGGGATAGCCGGGAAGATCACCGGCAAGAGCTTGCGGTGGAGCAGGGCGGCATCGTTAGGTGGTAGGAGGCTACAGAGGGAGAGAGAGAGAGCTCGGGGAGGGTAGGAGGAGAATGAGGAGCTCACCATGAGCTCGAAGGAGAGGTCTAGTAGGCCAAAGCGGCTTTGGAACGATGCCATCGACGACGACAGCGATTGCCAGAGCACGATGCTTGCAGGAGAGGTGCTCGGGGATGCAGGGCTCGAGGAGGACGTCTCTGGAGGGAAGCGTCGAAGCTCGCTGGTGCTATGAATGGGGCACCGGTGATTCAGACCATACCGGGCCAATTCCTTCGGTGGCGAGATGAAGCTGACTGAGGCTAACTCGAAAGACAAGGTCTCGGGGCTTGGGAGGGCACCGGCTGCGTAAACGAAGAATAGCAGCCATGGTGGACGCTCTGGACGCGGAGCTGCAGAGAGAGAGAGAGAGAGAGAGAGAGAGAGAGCTGGGGAAGAGAGCAAGAACGGTAAGGGGGCGAATGGACAGGGCGCGGTATAGCGGTCTCATCGGGGTCCTTATCCAGGCGATAGGGACAAATACGCCGACAGGAATCGCGATGGCGACGGATTGCCGATGACTTTCAATGTCGATTCCGTCGTCGTCTTAGCACAAATCTCAGCGCCGTGAACGACGGCGGACTCGTCGGATCTCAGAGGTGAAGTACATTAGGCTGGCGTCCGGTTCGGCGGCAAGCAAGAGGTGGCAGCGGCGGCGGTGCATGTTCGACACGGAGGTGCTCGCGTTGGCGCGAGGTTGAAGACGAGCGTGCCCCGGGTGGGCTGGTGCTACTGGCTGCACAGTGCTGGGCCACACTGTTGGGCTCGGCCCAAAGAGGTAAGAGAGAGAGTTTTTACTGTCTTGTTTAAATGTTTGAAACAGCTTTTTAAATTTGTTGGAGCATTCAAACTTAACAAAAATCTGTTGCAAATTTTTATGAGGCTTCCATGGATTATTCCAAACCCAAATAAAATACTTGTAATATTTATTTTGCTTATATTTTTATTTCGAAGAATATAAGCCAATTAAATTAAAATGGAGATTTGAACTATAAATGTGTTATTTGCCTCTTCAACCATCCTTGAAAATTTATAAAGTTAAGATAAATTTTCCAGGATTCCTGAAGGAGATATATAAATGCATTTGATTTTGTGGAGCATTTTAAAGCAATTTTTGGAGGTTTTGAATTATTCTCAATTTCACAATTAAATAAATGATGCAATGCAATGCTCATGATGCACAATCAACTCCTATTTCTATTTACTAAACTGGGGCTGTGACAATCTCGTCCACCCTAGCCTCGATGGTTGCCTCGGCTACCTCATGGAAGGGATCTGTGCAGGGCAAGAAGCATCTATACCAATATAAAAAGACCCAGTGGGGCAGATCCAACCGATCTCGGTCATCCATCTGCGTTAATCCAACATTCCTTATTGTTCTACTGGTGAGCGACTAAACATGTTTAGCGCTAAACACGATTAGCGCTAATCAATCCTTTCTCTCTCTGGTGATCCCCTTCCTTACGTACCCTTTCACACGAAAGGAAATTGCCATACAAGGGAACCGCCGCACCTTCAGGATGCCGCCCCATCGCGTCCAGCCGCCACACCTTCACGACCCCGCCCCCATCAGACGCCACCACCACCGCCTCGACCCCCGCAGCTTCAAGGACGCCGCCCCACACATCTCCGTTCCGCCCCCACCCATCGTGTGGCCTCGGCCGTCGGGGACGCCGCTTAGACCGCCTGGCCGGCCGGCACCGTCGGGTCGTCAGGGACGCCGCCTGGACCTCCTGCCCGTCCGTTGCCGTCGGCCCGTCAAGGAGACGCCGCCTGGACCGCCTGGCCTAGGTCGTCAGCGCCGCCATCAGAAAATGGGCCGCCGTCAAACACGCAGCCGCCGGGCCAGAGGTTTTTCATCTCTGCTTTCTTTCTTTCTTTCTTTCTTCCGGAGATTGATTCACGTTTCACTGAACAGAGAAGCAGCCCTGTATGCACTTGATAAAACTGAACCGAGATCAGTCTTGATAAAACTGAACCAAAAGCAGCCCCGTATGCACACATTCAGCACTTATTAAGCTTCATTACCAGCATAATTATCAGGCTTGATAAAACTGAACCAAAAGCAGCCATGTATGCACACATTCACCAGTTATTCAGCTTCATTACCATCGTAATTAGCATTGCTTCAATTTTGCTAACCGTTGATCATTTTATACTAATTCCACCTTCATTACCAACCTGATTTGCATTGCTTCAATTTTTCTCATCATATATTATACCGATTTCACTAATTGTGTACACACATCAAGTAGATGGAAAATAGTCATACAGGTGCTTCCCCGTCACGATCAGGGAATTGTTCCCAGTTTACAGAACTTATAAACAAGTCCCCAGCAGGAAATGGAAGTCACGCCGATGAGAATCTGCAGGATATAGAACTGCAGGGCAATCAATCATGGTATGCACGAATGTCTGATGATAAGAAGGCGGAATGCCTCGAACCGTCATCAGGCACGCACCGAAAAGAAGGCTGCAACTCTTATTATTGCAATACACCATTTCCTGTCCGTGTTGACAAGAACAATTATATAGGGAATTTCATAGGGAACGAGATAAAAATGTGTCCTCTGATGACAAATCATACTGCAAACTGAAGTTTACTTTTATTTGTACGTGCGGAGAAGTTTTGCAATTCTTTTGAGAACAAGATTAACACTTGGCTGGATTATGTAATACACGTTATTATCTTGCCCACAATGACATGCATGCTTAGCCAAGTTTATATGGTATGCATGCTTAACTATTTTTTTGTGACTACTATCACATCTTGGTTCTCAATTCTTCTATCTGATATATGTGTAGGGTCTAGCCCGTTGACACAAGCATTTTCTATCCTGGTTCCATCTCCCACAGGTATAGATGCACATCCTTGTTCCTGGAGACCAGCTCATAAATTGTTCTTCAGTTATGTCTTCTACGTATATAAATGTACATTCTTGTCCGTGTCTTTGTTTTTGCTTGTGAAATTGTACACCGGAACGAAAAATTGTCCGAAGCAAGTTTTGTGTTTTGGCCAGCAAATTTTTTATTCTTTTTTCTATCTCACCATGCTATTATTCTTGCATTTTAGTATGTTTTTTTACTTCACCCATACTTTTCCCGTTGCATTGCCAGTTGTGGATGACGTGTTCAAGAACTCACATGGCTCAAACACTGGTATGCTCGCATAATCAATATATTACAAAATAAATTATCAAAAGCACACTAACTGATTTCTTATTTCATATTTTATAATGTGTTAATTGTAGATATTGCTGGTGTAGTCATGTACGTGGGCCCAGTTAACCAAGACACGGATTCCCCACTAGGCTTGAGGGAAGTAGCAGTCATCGACGCTGGCATGCGAATTATCTTCCTACACATTTTCGAAGAACTAGCTGAACACCATTGGAATGAACTTCTTTCTGCTGAAGCAAATGTTGGCTTAACCATGGCAGCCTCTATGGAGGTTGATCAACTATCCAGTAAGTTTTTTCTTAAGAAGTCTTGTACCATTTTATTAGTGCCATGTTATTACTAACTTGAGAGTTGATAACAGAAACTCTTCTTAGCATGGGGGCATCATCTTTATGCATACATTACTCCTCAACTTGCCATAATTTTAATTTTCTTAAAGGTCAGTATCTGTTATATTTATTATTTTACAAAATTCTCCAAAAACTAGACTAATTGTACGCTTATCATTTTCTATAGGTGTGCATCATCAAGTTCTTAATGACTTGTATTTCCGTGATGCTGTCAAGAATGACGTTCTTCTTAGGAAGTATGCTCGCAAACGAGACGACATGGACAGCTCACTTGTCCCCAAGAAAATCGGGACTGAAATAGACTTTCGCTCTGGTCAATCTCCCCCTGTGAAGAACATTTTCAATTATGCAAAGGGTGGTGAGCGTCCACCAATCAACATCAACAAGATGGATCAATTGGACTAGGCATAAAGGTCCCAAATAAATAAGAAGTTTGAAACTTAAAAATTTCAAGCACTTGCATTCCTAGCCTTTTTCTTTCAGTTGTAAACCTTTTTTTTTGCATATGGCTACACGTGCGTTGCACGTGCATGCTTACTAGTATAAGAAGGATGAAGGATACCCAGACAAGAGTATAGAAAGGCCAAGAGGTTACTGTGCCCGTCCTGACAAGGGTCAAACCCCACCTTGTAAACCCATGCGGGTACAGCCCACTCCTTAAGTGGGGCAGGCCGCTATCGGACAATGTCACCGATGACGTGTACTTTCCTTCAGCTGCCTATTCCTCAAATCCTTGATGGCACCCTTCACCTCGGGGACAAAGTGGCAACCACCAGGAGGCATAGTCCAGTTCTCTATCCTAGAAGGCCGGGCATTAGTAAATGCGAGGCAAATCACAAAGTTGCAATAATTTCCTGTGACCGGTCCGTTTGCTATATTTACTAATAAACTTAGAAACAAACAAATAAATAAAAGATGATGAAAATAAGAAATAGAAGAAAGAAAAGGAAAGGAAAGGAAAGAAAGCACCCCCACCATAGTGTCCTGTGACCAAGAGTTGAACAGGGCCGTCCACGGGCCTGTGCAGGCTGTGCGACCGCACAGGGCCCCCAAATTCCAGGGGCCCCAGATTTTGGGCCTCTTTTCTTTATTCGTTAGCAGCTAGCGGAGAACTGGGCTTCGTCGCTCTCCCTAATTGGGCCTGGACGCCTGGTCACTCTAGTTCCGATCGATCGACGATAGGCCTGACCGAGGAGTCCAAGAGTACAACAGAAGGGCACAAAGATTTGAGGATTCTTGATTCAACTCGCTTCTCTCGTTGCGTTGTATCGATTGGCGTTCATGGGTGGAGTTTTTAGTTGTGTTGCAGCCCCTGCAGGGGAAGCGAACGAAGGTAATGCCATAGATGGACGATCGTGCAGGTTCAATTGGATATGCATGTGGTGTGTGCATTTTTTTACTTCTTGTTCCTCAACGGGATGGGGACTTGAAAATGAAGCAATCACGTTGCTTCTATCTCCGACAGATTGAATCATCAAGACTCCATCTTGTACAACTGCTTGTTCTCGTGAGCCATGAATTTTACCCTAAACGATCTAGTAAGTAGGTTGTTACTCGATGCAATTTAGTAATTGTTTGATTGTTTCAGTAATGGGTCACTTTTTTGTTTAGTACTACCCTCATCAATATTTGATATACTTCTAAATACTGTACCAAATAATACATGCTACTCCTATTTAAAGATATATACTTAAGTGGGAGTAAGGTTTAGTTACATTGATTATTTAGTATATGACCTTAGGCCCCATTTTGCATCCCGCACAGGGGCCCCGAATTCCTGGAGACGGCCCTGGAGTTGAACCACTTCATCCTGCAGAATGAGGAGAGGCTGTTCCAATACAGCTATCCCAGGCCAATTCATGGCATACTGGGCAAGTCCTCCATGCTGGTGGTGCTAGGGGACGGCCACAAGAGGCTCAGGAACCTTGCCGTTGCTGCTCTAGCACTGCTCTACCTTGGTGACACTCAGAAGATTGCACTGCACATATATAGTTGGATCATGGCATGGCAAAGGCAGCAATATCACCTTCTCCGAGGAGGCAAGAAGGGTTGGTTACCCAGTGCATGCACTAATCCGTGAAACATGGAGGAAAAACTCTGCAATGCTACCTATAGTTGCATCATCATGCTGTTACTTGCTGATGCATGGATATTTAAAAGTTGGGGCAGGGGGGAAACCCCTTTCTTTCAAAAAAATAGAAAAGGAAAATAGAAGAAATAATATACAATGAAAAGAACAAAGAAAAGAAAAGAAAAGAAAATAGTAGAAAGAAAAGGCTATGAAAAGAAAAAATATAGCAAAATTGGAGAAATAAAAGGAAAGAAAAGACAATAAAAGGAATAAATAAAAGAGGAATAGAATATATAAAAAGTGTCCCGAGTACCATTTTCCGGTACTCGGCATACATTTAGGCCATTAAAAAAAGAAAATAAATTTGTTTGCCGAGCACCTAATGGGTGGCACTCGGCATACTACCCCCACCATAACGGCTCCGTCACCTGCGGCTGGAGGGGACACGTGGCAAACACAGTTTTTCACGTAGCACCTTTTGTATGACGAGCGCCTGCTGCATGCCAACTGTATTTTTTGCTATTCTTGACAGAGTATGCCCTGTACCGTGTATTTTCTGTATTTCTCAGTGGTTTTTTTTTTTAGACTAGAGTGTGTTTTCTCAGTGGTAGTACTCGGCGGAGTGGGCTGTGTGCCGAGTACCCGTGGAAAAACACTTGACACACAGCCCAACACAAGGCAAACACAGTTTTTCCCGTAGTGGGCCCACGCCGCAGCGAGGCGGTCGTTCAGCTTGCTCGGTCGCAAAACGCAAGGACCCTAGAGAGAGCACAACCCACCTGCGCGAGGCTGAGCTGCGCAGTTGCCAGGACGCTTCCTCCCGGCCATCCACCGCGTCCGTATGCCCCCTATATATATCTCTATCCGTGTTCAAAAAAAATAAAATAATAACACTTGACTCGATAACGGCAGCGGCAGCCAGCTCGCGAGGTAGAACCGTAGAACCATGCAGGCGCAGTCTCGTCTCGGCGTCAACGGCGGTGCCGGCGGCTTTGGCTCGGCGGCGGTCGACGAGGCGGCGGTGACGGAGCTGATGCGCGGGCACGAGCTGACGGCGCAGCTGCAGGCGGAGGCGCTGCGCGGGCAGGGCCAGGCCGAGGCCACCACCGCATCCATCCTGCGGGAGATGCCCCGCGCCTTCACCGTCTGCATCTCCACCATGGGTGGCTCCGCCCCGGCCGCGGCCGCATCACCCGACGCCACCGTTGCGGCCCGAGCTAATAAAGATGACGGCATCCCGAGAAAGTGAGTCGTCCAGCTAGCTGCTACTACATGCCTACAGTAGACGAAACAAGTCGATCTGATTTGTGGATTGCATTGGTTTTTGTTCAACAGAAGGTCAGTGACATCCTCGCCGCACTCCGATGGGCACCAGTGGAGGAAGTACGGCCAGAAGAAGATCATGGGGACAAGCTTCCCAAGGTCTAATATATTAATTTCTCTCTCGGTTCCTATAGTCTATCTTATCTTATCCCAAGAAATAATAAATGGATTAGTGATTAAATAAGTTGCCATGTCGCTCTAAGAGTAAAACAAGAGATTCGGATTTCGGATGGCACGCAACCAACGGTGTTAATTCTTAATTCTTACTCCTAGTACTTGTGTACGTGTACACGCAGGTGCTACTACCGATGCCGTTATCACCGCGAGAGCCGCTGCCCGGCCACCAAGCAGGTGCAGCAGCAGCACGGCGACGGTGACCCGACGATGTACCTCGTCACCTACGTCCACGAGCACACGTGCCACCACACGGCGCCGGCCGAGCCCGAGGCGGCGGCGGCACGTAGCGCCTTGACAGACTTCTCCGCCGGGCTGTCGAGGCAGCAGCGGGGCTGCGTCAGCGACATCGTCCTAGACCGCGGCGCCAAGGAGGAGCTCGAGCACCAGGCGCTCGTCTCGTCCCTCGCCTGCGTGTTGCAGGGCCGCCTGTGCTACTCCGGGGACGGCACGCCGGAAGAATCGTCCTCGCAGGGTTGCACCGGCGACGGCGCGTCTGCATCTGCTGTTTCGCTCGATGCATCTGACGTGGGGCTAGATGTCATGGACTACGAGGTGACGGACACGGTGTATTTCGGTACATCCTCAACGTATGGGCTACGTGACGACGGCATGCTGGTGTGAGTGGGGGCGATCATGTCCATATAGTATGTACTCCCTTCGTTCCAAAATATTTGATGTTCTAAGTTTGTCCTAAGTCAAACTTCTTTAAGTTTAGCCAATTTTATAGAAAAAATTATAATATCTACAACATCAAATATATATAATATGAAAATATATGTTACGATGAATCAAATGAAGCTAATTTGGTGTTATAGATGTTTATATATTTTTCTACAAACTTGGTCAAACTTAAAAAAGTTTGACCTAGGACAAACCTAGAACTTCAAATATTTTGGAACGGAGGAACTAGATTGAGTTTCGAGAGTCTACATGAGATGCGCGAGCGCAGCGGTTTTATCATGGGTGTTTACGACGACGACACGACAAGTCCGCCTACTTAATTAGCTATGTTTGATGTAACGGACGGGCCATATACAGGTCACTCCGTATATACGGTATTGTAAGACTGTTCTAATACATTTTTTTTTTTGAAAAGGAGGATGTATCCCCGGCCTCTGCATCTGGACGATGCATGCAGCCATTTTTATTAATTATTCATAAAGACTTTATAGAGTAATACATCAGTACGCCTGAAGCCACCATCCTGACAACACGTGTTGCTACTCCTATCCCCTTGATAAAGGGGTGCCAAATGTCCGAGCCTAATACCAAACAGACATTGCACCAAAGCCTAACATCTAAAGCCGGATGCCCCAGCCTAGCCACATACCGAGACTGGGCCACACACCGGTCCGGCGCATTCATAGTGGGCACCACCGCGCATCCTGCAAGGCCCGACATCACCGTCTTCCATCGATCCATCTTCAGAGCAGAAACTGACGCATCGACCGTGCCAGGTCTCTCTGCCATCGACGCCACGACGAC
The DNA here is from genome assembly GCA_039707655.1 of Elymus sibiricus. Lineage (NCBI taxonomy): Eukaryota > Viridiplantae > Streptophyta > Magnoliopsida > Poales > Poaceae > Elymus > Elymus sibiricus. The sequence goes on along the minus strand of CM077672.1, from coordinate 515,349,728 downwards.
GCCAGACATCGTCGTCCTCCTGCGCGAGTCCATCCTCGCACATCGGACGCCGAATCTGCACTGCGCCACGCCGTCGAGATCCGTCTCCATCAATGTGTAGGATGAAGCACCGCTCCACCAAAGATGCGGTCCACTGGTCCCTCGAGACCGTGCACACCTCCAAGAATGACGCCCCCAAGGGGGAAACGACATAAGAACGCCGCCATCTTCCGATCTACTGATCTAGGGTTTCCCCCGGAGGTATCAGATAGTGGTCTAGAACTTCTCCACGACGATGCCTCCAAGAAGGGAACGATACCGAAGAGCGCCGCCATCGCCGGCCTTGGCATCTAGCCGAGACCAGGTTTTCACCCAGATCTGTTCGAAGAACTCCATCCAGCTTCTTGTGCACGAATCACCGCCATCGCCGGCCTTGGCATCTAGCCGAGACCAGGTTTTCACCCAGATCTGTTCGAAGAACTCCATCCAGCTTCTTGTGCACGAATCGCCGCCTTCTATGCCGGGGACCGGACCAAAAGGATCCAGCCGCCGCCGCCTGACCGGCCGCGTTTAACTAAATCTTACGGTGTGCGTTTCTCTAGTCAATTTTTGATCAAGCCGGCCGGAGCTTTCAACCTGATTTCCCGATTTTTGTTTTCTCCCCTTATTTCCTCTTCCATATATGATCCTTAGAGGTATATATTTTCATTTTATCAAAGGGTCTTCCTCCCTACTGCATGCAGTGAACACTTTATTAGAGTATATATTCCTTTTCTTTTCCTCCTGTTTTAGTCTTTTAACTGGATTTTCTCTCTTGGTATTTTCTATTTTTTTATCTTCTATAATTTTATTTGCAGTGTGGACTGAGCAAAAGAATGCAGTAGATTCCAAATAAAAAAATGTGGTAGACTCAGACCAAAACTGCAGTTGACTCATTCCAAAAGTACAGTTGATAGCTAAAAAACCTAGTATACTCTGCTAAAAATGCAATAAACTCTGCGCCAAAATGCAGTGGACAGTCTACAAATGCAACACACTCCAAAAAGTGCAGTATACATTAGTGTTAAATCACAGTAGTAGTCAGTGTAAAAATGCTATGGAAACTAGTGTAAAATGTAATAGATGAAAAAATCCTGGTCGAAACATATCCAATCAGGATACAGTTTTGAATATCTGGTCGAAACAAAGACAATGGTGAAAACGGATTTCGATTTGCATGTTCAGTTTGGGAGCAGCGACTTTTTTAAGTTTTGAAGTAACTTTTTAAAAATCTGCCACCATCTATTTTGGAAGCTAGGTCTTTCCAACCAATAAACCTAGTGTGCGAAAGTGTGACATAAAAATCTGAAACATAGTAAAGTCTGAACACACGAAGTAGAGAAGTACTCGCTCCGGACGGATATGTAAGGCGAGAGGGCCATAGCTCCACGATCAAGACCGAAATTAACTCTCCCGGTCTAAATTTTCCTCGGTGAAAGTGGCCAACAGGCGCGCGGCCGCAGCCAAAATATATTAAAAAGTTAGCGTCCACTGGTTAGTAAAATGGTTATGCAATCTTTTCTCTCTTGTCGTATGTGGGATTTTCCGGCATGGGTGTGTTTGTAAGGTCCTGTGAATCTTAATACATGGCCTTAGGCCTTTTCATAAAAAAAAAAAAAGATAACGCACTGATGGAGCTGGGAATAAAATATAGAGAGAGAGGCAAGGCAATACAATAATTAGAGAAATTAGGCGAGACTATTTTCCAGATGTTGGGGGCCGGGAGACCGAAGATCCGTTTTGTGATCACCTAAATCACTTGCAAAGTTGGAATGTGATATCTATGATGGGGAGGTCGATCGGAGGTAATAGTATATATCTTTATGGATGTTAACGACAGTACTACACACGTAGCCAGCGGACACATTATTTTCCACTGTCCGTCCTCCGATGATTGCGACCATTGCTTTAGGCTTTAGCCAATCGGAGTTTGACCCACGGAATTTGCTTATAGTGATAGTTGGACGTATAGACCAAAAGCTTATCTGCTGTTTCGACGTCACGCGTAAGTGTTCATCGCTTGCCGTCCGATGGTGTGGTCCGCGAATCGCGTGGCGCGAGAGAGCTCTCCCCGGCCCGCTTGTGATAAGCATTTCATTGATCCTCCGCTAAAACATCTTCATACGCGCTTCCGTTTTTTGACCAACAACTCTGATGACGATCTGTCTGTGCGACAGACAGATAAATAGTACTACATGGACCGTCCCGCAAAAAAACAAAAAAAGTACATTAAGTGAGTCAATGGAGGTCATATCCACGTCGCATCAGCTTTAATTTGATCAGCACACATGGCGGGTTAACAACTGCCACCCAGGTGACCACTGTCCTTCTGTTATGCATGCATTATGGTAATCCTAGTGAGGAAATTTAAAAGCATTACAACAACCATATTTTCCTCTCTGATAATAATTACATGTAGCATCATGAACAAATTGAATAATATAGTTATCACCTAAAATATTCTTATCATAAACCTCATGCATAGAAGTAGCACCGCAATAATTTTCTAAATATTGACTATTATTACAAGCAATAGGAAGATAGCATGTATCCTTAATAAGCAAAACATCATCAAGCATGTAATCATCCATATTATTAGCAATTTCTTCCAAAAGGTTGTTCTCATCAATAGTATAGCATGAATTATAGTCATCAATAAATGCATCATTACTCTCTTAATTGGTCTCAAAAAGATTTTCAATATCATAGGAGGGTTCATAATTGTCTTCCAAATCATTATTGTTACCACAAGTAATAGGTGTATCATAAACATCATCCTCATTAGTGGCAATAGAAATAGTTTAATCCATAATAGCAATATTTTCATCAAGCATATCATTATTTAGAGTAGTATCATCCAAGACAAATTCTTCACCTAAACTTTTGGATGCCCATTTATCATAAGAAGGAACAAAGAATTCTTCTTTATCAAAAATTTCATCTTCAAATTCATCACTTGATTCATAAAGTTTATCATATCTATTCCCATCACAAATAATATCAATGAAACTCACATTAATATTCTCATCTTTCTTTCTTTCATCATGACAAGATATTGGTTCTAAGCTTTCAAAGTAATCATTAAAAATATCAAGAGTTTTCATGATAAGCACTTCTAGGACCCAAGTATACTAGATAAACAAGATAGCAAGATAACAAGATAAATATTTCAGCAGTTTTTTATTTTTATAGACTAAGATAACAACTAAATAAATAAAAGATAATGCAACTAAGTAAGATAGATAACAAGAAGATAAACTTTACTTATATTAGCACCTAAAAAAGAAGATGATACTCAATTACCTCCCAGGCAATGGTGCCAGAAAACTGGCAAGTTGACGGGAGTGTGATTGTGATTTTACCATGATATAAGTCCCCGGTAACGACACATGAAAACTGCTTGATGACTACAACTCCTATTGTTGGTAACCAAGGGCTGGGGCCCCATGTGCAAGGGTTTGTAGCAAGCGGCAATTTTTTTCCTTAAGTGGATGACCTAAGGTTATCAATCCGTGAGAGGTAACGGCAAGGAATCTCCTTCCCGGGCAGCATTGAAACAAATAAAGAAACCTTCTTGTATCCATAACAATTCTAGTGTGGGTGTCAATCACCCTAGTCTTCTTAGTTGCCACAAGATATGAGTAAATAATGATAGATAAAGTATTTTTGCATTTTTTAAATAATTAATAACTGAAATAAAACATCAAGTAAAGTATTTTTTGAGTGTTCTCTTATGTGGGAAATTGGACTGGGATTCATAGGTTCACTAGTAGCATCTCTCCTAAACATGGTGGCACATAAAAATAAGCATATGCATGTGAATTGATCAATCCAAAAAATATAGATAGTCATACAAATGGTTGAGATAAATTCATAAAGGCAGTAGATCCGTAAATCTAAGAGACCAAAATCCATTGTATCAATTGGCTAATACTCCACTTAAAGTGCCTGAAACCCTCGCAACACCTAAGAATTAAGTACAAACTATAGAACATGATGACATACTGTTGAAAACATAACCACCCGTAGCTACTTACATAATCTTTTTACCCTTAGTGAGGCAAACCCGTCAAAGCATTTTTACCTTTTTTGTCACTAGGCATACTTCGCAAATAGTGGCCTGCTCCATCTAATGCACACCATTCTAACTATTGTCCTTTCATCTAAACTGGCAAGGATAGACTAATTGATCGGAGATCCAATATACATCTATAAATAAACCATACAACCATGATAACAACACATAAGGGAATTACTCATCGCTTAACAAAAGATCCACCACAGGAATTACATAAAGATGATCATAATCATGTTCGGCATCTCATATGATCTATTCTAGAAGGGGTGCCCCCTGCTCGGAGGTCTCCAGTGGCCAACACCTCTAGCCAGCTACTAACCAAACCATATTCTCTGGGACTAAGGCAAGAACGTTTATCATTCAGCGAGGCCGAAGATCTAGGCATGCAGTACCCCATGTTGATAGAGCAGCCCATCAAGTCTGTGGATCCGCCTAAGCAAACTGAAAGGCACTCAAAGGCATTAAATGACCCAACCAAGTAGGGTATGTCTCCTTCCACATTTCATACAGCGGTGCACAATGCGATGGGGCCAGTGCCATACCTACCGAGGGCATAGCTCCAATCAGTGATTAGGACCTTCGCAAATAAAAAGAGAAAAACCCAATGAGCCGGCACCTCGAGTAACAAATCTACATCTTTATCGAATGATAGGGCTGGTAAGGCCTTATCCTTTCCTTGTGTCACAAATGTGTTAATGTATAGCCATCGACTTTTGTGTGTCCTAATTGAAACCATCGGTTTTTTTTAGTATACAAACATGTATACCATATCATTGGGAGGGCATGTAAAGCCATCACATCCGCATAATTCCATAAAGAATCATACGGGGATATTACCGAAATATCATCTAGGAGTATCAACAAAAATATATTATTCAAGCACACACGATGCAATGTTGTCGGCATAAGTATGATACATTTATATCATACTAAACAATTTAAGGAAATCTGAAAGATGAACATGTAGGCGAGAAAATGCGCAAAAGTGTGGGCAGAAGGCTTGAGGTTTGAGAAACGGAGGAAGTTGCATAGAAGAATGGTGTGTAATGGCATGATTGCATAGCATCATGTGGGAAGCACTTCATCCATAGGTGCCTAGATGGCATCAACACAGACCACTAAAAAACCGTATCCATGCTTCGTGGATATATGAGAAGCCGACGACATGATTTTTTGCACAGTGGAGCCATGCGAGTTATGAAGTCGCTAAAGCATGAAAATATCATTCATGTACTATATCATATGTTATAATTACATGAGGTTTGCAAAAAAATAAATACAAATGCATGTATCAAAATATGTGATTTAAAAAACTATTACTTGATTTAAATTTCATATAATGTATAAATAGCCTCCATGTCAGCAATAATACCTCAATAATTTACAAAACTCATTAAAAACAAATATAATTTCTTGGAGAGGAGAATTTCACAATAATATTTAGTAGAGGAAACGTGTGCCATCAAACATGGAATAGTGCAAAGTATGAAACGTTTCAAGTACTAGGACGTAACACACAATGAAAATCTAAAAAGCAAAAGAAAAAGATACAACCTACATGATGCGTTACATCAAGCTACACAAGGCAAACAGACAAGCAAGTAAAGCTAGGGATAGGGACAACCAAAAGTGATAGAGACAAAGACGTAATCCGAAGTTCACACTCTTGGGTGAGTGCTAATCTCCGTTGCACAGGTGGGGAACAACGAATGCTACCACGACAATGAATGTCTCACCTAAATCTCCGAGAACCTTGGTCAACAAATGCCTAAGTTCCCTCTCACTAGGGGTAGCTCTTGGGGCAAGCTCCTAACCCTCACAAATGAGCCTGGGGAACAACCACACAATTTGGACAGTCCCAGGAAACACCAACCATCTAGGGTTCCCCACAAACCCAAGAGTAAAAAATTCACGAAGGATGTCATGAGGAATCGACGAACTCTAGTTTTGCTTTGGTGGAATATTATATCGGGATCTCCTCATGCTCGCCCTAAAAGGATAGGTGGAATGGAGGGCTAGGAAGGGAGATCTCAAGCTTTTTAGGTGTAGAACAATGGTGGAGAGAGTGTTGGAGTCGGCCGCTTCCTCGTGGGGAAGAATGTGCCTTTATATAGGTCCCACTTAATTCTGCCCATTATGCATGGTTCCGAGAAAGCTTGGAGGGCCCGAGCCACCTCAGAGGGCCTGAGGGGTCGGAGGATCCGGGGGCCCTCCAAGGTACATTCGAGCGGAAACAGAAGGTTGTACTTCCGATTGGAGGCGTCTTGGAGGCTACTCGGAAGCTCCGAGATGCTTCGGATTACTCGAGGTTAAGCAAAGGCAAACCTGCTTAGCTCAGAGGCCGCTCGGAGGGTCTGAGGCACTTCCGAACCAAACTAGAGAGCTGACTCAGTCATATTAAGGGGGCTCTCTCTCACTTGGGATGTGGGTGTTTTGGCTTGGCCTTTGGTTTGTCAATTCCAACATCTTGATCAATGGTGTATCCCCTCTTTATAGTATGGCATACCTACGACTCAAAACAAGAAATCGTCGATAGAAAATTGATGTGCTCTATTCTTTTATCCTTATTGCTTAGGGGGTCACTGGCCAACTTTATGTTTCATTTCGAAAAGGCGTGTGTCCTTAAGCACTCAAAACATAGTTAGTCATCTAAACATAATGCCATTAACACCAAAACCATCATTAGGGGCTAGATGTCATTTCAATCTCCCCCTTTTTGGTGGTTGATGACAATATGCTTGATACATCCATTTTGCATCATTATTTCTTGCTATAATTTATCCTATTTCAATGATATATTTCACATTATGATGCAATTCTAATGCCTTTTCTCTATTAAAATGCAAGTTATACAAAGAGAGGGGGATTACCAGCAGCTGGAATTCTGGACCAAAAATAGCAACAGAAGAAAAAGCAATTCTCCAAAGCTCAAAACGGAGCGTGGATTTTTGGAGAATTATTTTGGAATATATGAAGATTTATGGAGTAAAGAGGGGCCAGAGGGGACCCACCAGGCAGCCACACGGCCTGGTGGCGCGCCCTACCCCCTTAGGCACGCCACCTGCTCGTGTGGTGCCCTGTTGGCTCTCCTCCCGATGCCCTTTGGCCATAAAATCTTATTTTCCCTAGAAAAAATCATAGAAAAACATCGGGACTTTCCGCCGCTGTCTGCGAGGCGGAACTTGGGCGGAGCACTTTTGCTCTCCGACGGAGCGATTCTGCCGGGGAAACTTCCCTCCGGGAGGGGGAAATCGAAGCTTTCATCATCACCAACACTCCGTTCATCGTGGGGATCATCGTCTTCATCAAAATCTTCACCAGCACCATCTCATCTCCAAACCCTACTTCATCTCTTGTGTTCAATCTTTGTATCAAACCTCAAATTGGTACCTGGGGGTGCTAGTAGTGTTGATTACACCTTGCAGTTGATGCTTGTTGGTTTAATTGGTGGAAGATTGCTATGTTCAGATTGTTAATCATATATTTATACCCACTGATTATGATCAATATGATGAGTTATGAGTAGTTTAATTATTTCTTGAGGACATGGGAGAAGTCTTGTTACTAGTAATCATGTGAAGTTGATTCCTGTTCAATATTTAGATATTCTGTTGTGTTGTTCTTCCTCTAGTGGTGTTATGTGAACGTAGACTACATGACACTTCACCATCTTTGGGCCTAGGGGAAGGCATTGTGGAATTAGTTAGTAGATGATGGGTTGCGGGAGTGATAGAAACCTAAGCCCCAGTTTAGGAATTATTCCATCAAGGGCTGTTTTGGATCCAACTGTTTAATGCTATGGTTAGATTTATCTTAATTACTTCTCTTGTAGTTGCGGATGCTTGCATGGAGAGTATAATCATAAGTAGGTATTTCTTCAAGTTAGGACAGTACCTTAGCTCCGATGCACCCACATAACACTTATCAAGGCAATGTACGTTAACTCAATGAATCGTGGTGAAAGTAACTTGGCGATATTCCCGTGTGTCCTCAAGAGCATTTTAATCACTATAAGAAGTACCACCGGCTTGTCCTTAGCACAATTAAGGATTGGGCCACTTGCGGCACCTTGCTACTATTGTTACTTGCTACCTTGTTACAAATTATCTTGCTATCAAACTATCTAACAACACTTGTAGTGAAACCTTGCTGAAAACTGCCTATCAATTCCTTCTGCTCCTCGTTGGGTTCGACACTCTTACTTATCGAAAGGGCTATGATTGATACCCTATAGCTGTGGGTCATCAAGACTCTTTTATGGTGCCATTGCCGGGGAGTGTAGCGCTCTTGGTAAGTGGAATTTGGTAAGGAAACTTTTATCGTATGTGCTGATTTTTATTTACACTTCTTACTATGGAAGATAATCCTTTGAGAGGCTTGTTTGGGATGTCCTCACCACATGCACAAGTGGTAAGAGTGGATCCCCCACCTACTGAAAATATTTTTTATGAAATTCCTCTTCGTATTCTGGAAACATTGCGTGCTAATCCTTATGTAGGAGATGGAACAATACATCGCGATATGTACTTGCTTTTTATAGATGAACTTTGTGGATTATTTAAGCTTGCAGGTCTATCGAGGGATGAAGTTAAGAAGAAGTTATTCCCTTTATCTTTGAAACAAAAATCATTGGCATGGTTTAGGCTATTGGATAATTCTCACTCATGGGACTGGAATCAATTGAAGTTGGAGTTCCATAATAAATTTTACCCTATGCATCTGGTTCACCGTGATCAGAATTATATCTATAATTTTTGGCCCCAATCATGAGCTCACGAGAGATATTATTGTTCATAATTTTTATGCTAGGCTTTCTCTTCATGATAAAGAAATGCTTGATTCTTCTTCTGCGGGTTCTTTCTCAAGTAGAAAAATTGAATTTAAATGGGATCTTATTGAAAAAATTAAATGCAACGCTGAATATTGGGAAGTCGACAAAGGTAAATAGTCAGGTATACATTTTGAATACGATTGTGTTAAGTCTTTTGTTGAAACAGATGTTTCATGAGCTTAGTGCAAAATATGGACTTGATTCTGATATAGTTGTTAATTTCTGTAAATCTTTTGCTGCCCATGTTAATCTCCCTAAGGAGAAATGGGTTAAGTATCATGAACCCATTAAAGATATTTATAAGGAACCTATCATTGCTAATACTGAAATTCAAGCTTATGCTGTTAATCCAGTTGTGCCTACTGCTTATATTGAAAAGCCTTCTTTTCCTGTTAGAATTAAGGAGCACTCTAAGGCTACAACTGTGGTTCATCAAAATAATATTTAAGCACCTAAACATTCTGAATAAATTAAAGTAGAACCTTCAATAGCCATGGTTAAAGATCTTTTGGTTGAAAATATTGATGGGCATGTTATCTATTTCTATGATGATGATGCTAGAATTGCTAAACTAATTAAAAAACCAAAGGATAAAAATGTTAGAGTTCTTGGCATGCCCGTTGTTTCTATTAAGATTGGAGATCATTGTTATCATGGTTTGTGTGATATTGGTGCTAGTATAAGTGCTATTCCTTCCTCTCTCTATCAAGAAGTAATGCATGATATTTCACCTATTGAGATAGAAGAGATTGATGTTACTATTAAGCTTGCAAATAGGGATACCATTTCACCGCTTGGGATTGTTAGAGATGTTGAAGTCTTGTGTGGTAAGATCAAATATCCTACTGATTTCTTAGTGCTTGGATCTGAACAAGATAATTTTTGTCCCATAATATTTGGTGGACCTCTCTTCAATATTGTTGGAGCTGAAATTGATTGTGTTAAACAGAAAATTAAAGTTATGTTTGGTGATGAATCACATGAATTTAATTTTTCCAAGTTCACCAAACAACATCATGCTAAAGATTTACCTAGTGAATATTTAATTATTGGTCTTGCTTCTATTGTCGTACCTCCTACTAATCCTTTACAGCAATATTTGTTAGATCATGAGAATGATATGAATATGAAGGAAAGAAATGAGATAGATGAAATTTTCTTTAGGCAAGAACCTATTCTTAAACATAATTTGCCTGTTGAAATTTTGGGAGATCCTCCACCCCCTAAGGGTGATCCTGTGTTTGAATTGAAGAAACTCCCCGATACACTAAATATGCTTATCTAGATGAAAAGAAAATATATCCTATTATTATCAATTCTAACCTTTCAGTGCAGGAAGAAAAGAGATTGTTGAGTACTCTAAGGAGACATCGTGCCGCAATTGGATATACTCTGGATGATCTTAAGGGTATTAGCCCAAGCATGTGTCAACATAAAATTCATATGGAGCCCGATGCTAAACCTGTTGTTGATCATCAACGCCACTTAAATCCCAAGATGAAGGAAGTGGTAAGAAATGAAATATTAAAGCTTCTGGAAGCATGTATAATTTATCCTATAGCTGATAGTAGATGGGTAAGTCTTGTTCATTGTGTCCCGAAGAAAGGAGGCATTACTGTTGTTCCTAATGATAAAAATGAACTTATCCCGCAAAGAGTTGTCACTAGTTACAGATTTCAGAAAATTAAATAAGGCTACTAGAAAAGATCATTATCCTCTGCCTTTCATTAATCAAATGTTAGATTATTTAAGCACACACATTTTTGCTTTCTAGATGGCTATTCTGGTTTTTCTCAAATACCTATCTCTCCTGAGGATCAGGAGAAAACTACTTTTGCTTGTCCTTTTGGAACTTTTGCTTATAGATGTTTGCCATTTGGTTTATGCAATTCACTTGCTACTTTTCAAAGATGTATGATTGCTGTAGTTTCTGATTTTAGCGCAAAAATTGTTGAAGTTTTCATGGACGATTTCTCCGTCTATGGGACTTCTTTTGATCACTGCTTGAACAATCTTAACAAAGTTTTGCAGAGATGTGAGGAAACTAGTCTTGTCTTGAATTGGGAGAAGTGCCACTTCATGGTAAACGAAGATATAGTCCTTGGTCATAAAATTTCTGAGAGAGGCATCGAGGTAGATAACGCTAAAGTGGATGCCATTGAGAAAATGCCATGTCCCAAAGATATCAAAGGTATAAGAAGTTTTCTTGGTCATGCTGGTTTCTATAGAAGGTTTATGAAGGACTTCTCTAAAATTTCTAGGCCTCTTACTAATCTTTTGCAAAAAGATGTTCCTTTTGTTTTTTATGACGATTGTGTAGAAGCCTTTGAAATTCTTAATAAAGCTCTGACTTCCGCTCCTATTGTTCAACCATCGGATTGGAATATACCCTTTGAAATTATGTGTGATGCTAGTGATTATGCTGTAGGGGCTGTCCTTGGTCAAAGGGTCGATAAGAAATTAAATGTTATTCATTATGCTAGTAAGACTCTGGACAGTGCCCAGAAAAGTTATGCTACTACTGAGAAAGAATTTTTGGTAGTTGTGTTTGTTTGTGATAAGTTTAGACCATATATTATTGATTCTAAAGTAACTATTCACACCGATCATGTTGCTATTAAATATCTTATGGATAAGAAAGATGGTAAGCCTAGGTTGATTAGGTGGGTTCTTTTATTACAAGAGTTTGATTTGCATATTGTTGATAGAAAGGGAGCTGAAAATCCTGTAGCTGATAATTTGTCTAGGATGGAAAATATTCTTGATGCCCAATTCCTGTTAATGATAGTTTTCCTGATAAGTAATTAGGTGTTATTAATACTTCCTCTTGTGATAATCCTTGGTATGCTTATTATGCAAATTACATTATTACTAAATATATACCACCTAACTTTACATACCAACAAAAGAAAAAATTCTTCTTCGACTTGAGACATTACTTTTGGGATGACCCACATCTATATAAAGAAGGAGTAGATGGTATTATTAGACATTGTATACCTAAGCATGAATAGGAACAAATTCTAAGGAAGTGTCACTCCAATCCATATGGAGGACGCCATGCTGGAGACCGTACTGCACACAAGGTATTGCAATCTGGTTTTTATTGGCCTACTCTCTTCAAGGATGCTCATAAGTTTATCCTTTCTTGTGATGAATGTCAAAGAGTTGGAAATATTGGTAGACGTCAGGAGATGCCTATGAACTATTCACTTGTTATTGAACCATTTGATGTTTGGGGTTTTGATTATATGGGACCTTTTCCTTCCCTGCATGGTTACACTCATATCTTAGTTGCTGTTGATTATGTCACTAAGTGGGTAGAAGCTATTCCAACTAGAAGTGTTAATCATAAGATTTCTATTAAAATGCTTAAAGAGGCTATCTTTCTGAGGTTTGGACTCCCTAGATATTTAATGACTAATGGTGGTTCACATTTTATTCATGGTGCTTTCAGAAAAGTTTTAGCTAAATATGATGTAAACCATAGAGTAGCATCACCTTATCATCCTCAGTCTAGTGGGCAAGTTGAATTAACTAATAGAGAAATTAAATTAATGTTGCAAAAGACTGTTAATAGATCTAGAAAGAATTGGTCTAAGAAATTAGATGATGCACTCTGGGCATATAGAACTGCTTATAAAAATCCTATGGGAATGTCCCCGTATAAAATGGTTTATGGAAAAGCATGACATTTACCTCTTGAGTTAGCACATAAAGCCTATTGGGCTATTGAAGAGCTTAACTATGATTTCAAACTTGCTGGAGAAAAGAGGTTATTTGATATGAGTTCTCTAAATGAATGGAGAACTGAAGCTTATGAAAATGCCAAGTTGTTAAAAGAAAAAGTTAAAAGATGGCATGATAAAAGAATTCAGAAATGAGAATTTAACATTGGTGATAAAGTTCTTTTGCACAAGTCTCATTTCAGACATTTTGCAGGCAAACTTATTTCCAAATGGGAAGGTCCATATATCATTGAATATGTTTACCGTTCTGGAGCTATCAAGATAAATAATGCTGAACAAGATAAACCGAAGGTAGTTAATGGGCAAAGACTTAAACATTATATTGCAGGTATCCCCATTAACATTGATTCGGACATTATTCAAGTAATTACACTAGAAGAATACATAGATGAAACTTTCCGGAAGATTTCAGAATCCTGAACAAGGAATAGGTACGTGGTACAGTAAGTAAACTGACTCCGAAAATTATATCTATCAATTTTTGAATAAATAAGTATTTTAGGAAAAAAGAAGTATCCGAGGTCGTGCTCGAGGGCCCCTAATGGGCAAGGAGCGCGCCTACCCCCTGGGCGCACCACCTGTTCATGTGGGGCCCTCGTGCACCTTCCTGACTCCGTCTTTCGCCTATATGCTTGTCCTGCATGATAAAAATTCCTATAAAATCCCCAGGATGTTCTGATCTGTGTATCACAAGTTTTCCTCCTGTTTTCATTTTGAGTTGTTTTTTATCAGGATTTTGAGCTTTAGTTCGTCATGGATCCCCAAAAACTTCAAGCCAAGAATCGTATTGTTTGGAAGGCTCCTAGTAAATGTCCCATGAATGAGGTTTACTATGGGTGGTCATTAGATGAGGAGATCACCACCAACCTTTGGGAGCCAACTAAAGAAGCTTGTAGCGAGGATGAGGAAGATGAAGAAGATGTTCCTCTACCTCTACCAGAGGACATGGATGACATCGAGTTAAAGAAGTCAAGTCTTCCCATCTCGGTGGGAGCTATTAATATTCAGAATAATTTTTCTCATCGTGTGCTAGAATATATACTCCCAACTCCATACATTGATCTCCCTCCGGCAGCTATTGAAGCATTAAGGGCTGCAGATGAGATGTGTGCTGAGAACAAGATGCTCACGCAAAAGGTCATCACACTTGAGGAGCAGAACCGTATCCTTTGCGGGATCGTCACAAAAAGGATTTCACCATCTCCATCACCAAAGATGGAAAATTGATTACTTGGGTATGGGCACCACCCTTGGCTTGTTCCAAGCTTGAGGGAGGTTCCCGGTATCGTATCATTACCATTATTATCTATTAGCCTTAATCATTAGTTATATCATGGTTTAGGAAAAATTTTAGTATGAAATAGTTTGCAATGTGTGCTATCGTTCCTTCGTGTTTTCGTTATATCCGTTGGTGAGAGTATCTATAATAAAGAATAGTATGAGTACTGTGTTTGCTTTTTTGTTATTATGTATCTTAGCATTGCAATTCAATTTCATATGCTTATCTCATGAAAAGTAGTGGCTTCACCATGGTTTTAGGAATAAAATCTATTGGAATTTAACAAACATAGCATTGGTCATTGGAATAATTCCTGAAAGATTAGTACAAAGAAGAGAGATTTCACATGCAAATATACTATCTTGGACATCTTTTGTGATGGTGAATCCTCATTGAATATTTTGACACTTGATCAAATAGTTGATGTTGGACAAGGAAGACAACGTAATAAGTTATGTTTGTGTATATTTGCATAGAAATTATATTGTCATGGATCCTCCAACATGCGGTGTTTGTTTATAATCTTTGCTAGCCAATTACTTCTGCACTAAGTAGAAATACTACTTGTGCATCCAAAACCCATAAACCCAGTTTCTTTCCTAAGAGTCAACTATAACTACCAATGGATTGAGTAAGATCCTTCAAGTAAGTTGTCATCAGTGCATGCAATAAAAAATTGCTTTAAATATGTATGATATTTTATTGGGGGGGAAATAAGCTTGGTACGAACTTGTGATGGTGGAGTAATAAAAGCGACAGACTGCTAAATAAAGGCTACTATCACAAGGGGCAATATTAAAGTGATGTTTATTTTTTTAAATACTCAGACATCCAACGCTAAAAAGTGCATGACAACCCCTTCTTCCCTCTGCGAAGGGCCTATATTTTACTTTTTCTGTCAACTTTATTTTCATTGTTGAGTCAACTTCTTCTTTATTCCAACCTCAAATATTCTCCACTTGGCAAACATTGTATGTTGGGGAAAGATCCAGGCACATATATCCAGTTGAATATATATGATCATGAGTTATTATTTTTGACAATTATCCCTGAGATAAGTGAGTTGGGAGGTGAAACACTAAACCCCCCATCTTCCTTTGTGTCTGATGGAAACAATTTGCTCTAAAAATATGCTCTTGAGTGCCAGCAATCATTAGAAGAATATATGATAGTTGAGGATGTGAAGTTTCCTAAACAAAAGCTCTTACATAGAGTCTTCTAGAAAATAAGATGAATTGTAATTGCTTGACGGCTAAAAACTTAGTTTGTTGGGTTTCAAGAGAATTTATTATCTACACCTTAACATGTGGATGGATTGTTACTTGATCATGAGAAATTTTATGAGAAAGAGTTGTTGTTTATGATATATAATGATGATTAGTAAATATGATGATGTCATGTCCGTATTCTTTGTTATCAACACCACTCTCAATAAACTTGTGGTCATGTTTACTGAGCTCGGTATTCGCTTGGGGACAAGTGGAGTCTAAGCTTGGGGGAGCTGATACGTCCATTTTGCATCATTATTTCTTACTATAATTTATCCTATTTCAATGATATATTTCAAATTATGATGCAATTCTAATGCCTTTTATCTCTTAAAATGCAAGTTATACAAAGAGAGGGGGATTACCGGCAGTTGGAATTCTGGACCTAAAATAGTAACGGAAGAAAAAGCAATTCTCTGAAGGTCAAAACAAAGCGTGGATTTTTGGAGAATTATTTTGGAATATATGAAGATTTATGGAGCAATGAGGGGCCAGAGGGGACCCACCAGGCAGCCAAACGGCCTGGTGGCACGCCCTACCCCTGGGCGCGCCACCTGCCTATGTGGTGCCCTGGTTGTCGCGACCCGGTCCCTGAAGGGGGCCCGAATCTCTGCGCTTACTGTGTCAGTCCCTGGATCAATAGCTGACACGCACAGTCGACGATGAAATACCGAGAATACATCATGTGCCAAGTATTACATCCCACATCCAGTGCTTTACAATACACACCTGCTTAGCTCATAGGCTAGCTTGCAATAAAATCATGCAGCGGAGATGTCATTCTAGTCTTGTGGCGTCCATGCACTAACAGGCAGAAGTTGAGTATAGCGTCGTAAGCCTACCCCGTACCTTCCACTCAATACGGTAAACCTGCAACATGATACGTTGCAGCCACAAGGGTCAATACATTGAATGTATTGGAAAGTTTCACCAATGTTTGGCTTGTTGGAAAAGTAAACATGCAAAGTGGTGCGGCTGGTTTTCTTTTGCGCGAAATTAGTTTTCCTACCTTTGTAATAGTGGTCTATTCTAATAATAGGACAGATTGTATCTCGTGACCATCCGTAATATAGCATTTGACCATGTGGGTTCCCGTATCACGCGGTAGCCCCAACCTTCCCAGATGATGCTGCTGGTATCACGCCAGGAACCTGAGTTGATCCACACTCCCCTTGGTTCAGCCCGTTGATTTTAGATGGGAGAGGTGATGAGATCAATCTGACAATTCTCGGATGAGTTGCTCAAAGTTGTCCATAACCGGGGACACGGCTAATCATGATCAGTTTTATACACTCTGCAGAGGTTTGTGTACTTTACCCATGATTCCCGATCACACCCTTAAACCACTAAACTTCACTTGTAAAGTAGCCAGGTAGACCAAGCCGAGACTTTTGGGAAGCAGTAGCCCTCTCAGACACGGCTGACCCAGTCCAACCTACATGCAAGATCTACATCTGCTAGTCAGCCCAGGAGGGTTTCCCACAAATTACTTGGTCCAGACAGAGCCCATATTGTCTCACGGTTACACATGGAAGCTACTCAACTTTGAACTCGTACAATCCCTTTGAGCCTGGGCGGTCGCCCACAAAACACACGGCCACCAAAGCAATACTGAAGCACCACCCAGATCATTCATTAATTAAGTAGTAGTTAAGTAGTCAACCATGCAGTTGTATGGTGGAATAATACAGGTGTTTCCCAATCCACGATATAGCAGCTAAGCAACTACTCGTTGGTTACAAGTGATGGTGTCCTGGACTAGGGGGTACTCACCACATCGTCTCCCGACTAGGTGGGTTGAGCCGAGGACCCCCATGGCGGTTCACTAACGGGCCACTTTGGACAGCCCATGACCCCATATGAATACAATCAAAAGCAGGACGTAGGGTATTATCTCTTCGAGAGAGCCCGAACCTGGATAAAATCCTGTGTCCGTGTTACCATCGCTCCAAGACGCCTAGCTTAGGACCCCTACTACGAAATATGCCGGATTTAGAACCGACATTGGTGTTTTCATTGAGAGACTGTTGGGTAGTCGCCGCGGTGCGATGGGAATTCAGATCGGCTCCATCGCGATCTACACGTCGGAACCGAGCAACATCGTTAGCGTCGGCATCTTCGTCGCCGGCCCGACTGGTCACCTTGGCTGGACCGAGGACTAGGCTTCTCTTCGGATCGTAAAGATCGGATGGATGTCTTCGTCATCATCAACTCCGATCTCATCCGGGATCATGGAAAAATCGTCCATGGTGCTCGGGGGGTCAATGTCAACATTGCTCTCGCGCGATCATGCAGTTTTTTCTGGACAGCGGGTTCGTGTTCGCCATCCCCATCTTCACCGTCGCACCGATATCAAACCGGCGCGACCATGTTGCTCCACGACTGCCGACCTGCGCCCGCATCGACTGCGCCGTCACTCCATCGAGCCGACGACAACCACCTCGGATCTTCACCTCGGCAAGCCGACCAAGAGTTTGGCATCGTGGAGGACAAATAATCATCAAGACAAGATCGTTGCCCCACGGATTGCACGGGTCGGGCGCGCCGGCATCGCCACGCGGTCACTTCTTAAGCCGACATTGACCGTGTCACAAAGTTCCGACCTGCGTGGGCATCGCCGCGCTGTGGTTTCTTCAAGCCAAGGTCCACCACGCTGACCTGCTTCGACACCTCGGCTGGCATGGGGGCTTCAACGTCACCTTACCGACCTGCTCCATCACCTCGGCTAGATCGGGGGCTTCGCCACTACTTCATCAACCGTGCTGCATCGCCACTTCCTCAAGCCGAGCTCTTCGTTCGGGCACCTTGGAATCGGCTTGGGGGCTGGGACCTCGCCAACCGAGGACTACGCGCCGGATCTGTCAGAGATCAATGGGCGTCTTCGTCCCGCCACGAGCTCGGCCCACGTCATCAACGCCGAGCACATTAACCAGCTAGTCGCTTTCATGCTCAACTTTTTCAATTTTTAATTTTTGTCCGGTTCGACAAGCATTATATTTGTGTTAGACAAAAACTCTGTTTGTTAAAAACACTCCTTTTACCCATGTTAACTGGGGGCTCTTAAATTTATACGAGCCGTTTTATAATAAATATTTTTTTCTTCTAAGTCGTTGCAAAGTCTTTTTCTAACATTCCTTTTTCAACTCGAGTGTATGGTCAATAGCCGGATAGCCTAGTTTCTCTCTAAAGCCGCTCGAGTTTAGTTCGCTAATTGGCCTCTGAGAAGCACTGCGCTTTCGGGATATGGTGGTTGAAGCCGAAGGCTGACCTACTTGAAGTTTAGAGATGTGTTATGTTAAAGCACGACGGAAGGAAAAATTTATTTTAAGACCAATTTTTGGATTGGCACCAAAAAACATGATTTAGTTTGGACGTCAAGTTTTTACATAAGTTTTTTGGCTTTTCGAGCTTATGGCACTTTTAAGCTATTTGTATGTTTTTCTTTCAGGAGGCGGGACATCCTCATGACCGAGGTGCCCTGCGTAATAATTCAGCTCGGGAGATCTTTTCCGACCCGAAGCTCGGCATCTTTCCTGCCGACCTACACCTCGGCGTTGGCGAAATGCCCATGACATCTGAACTAGTTCCCGAGGAGATTCGATCCTCAGGTTGGTCGGCCGCACCCAACCCGAGTCTCGGGGGATACTGTGTGTCTCCAGCATAACTCTCGCAGTACAATATCGGATGCCTTTAAAGCATTGGCAATATCAACGGGGGGCTGCGACTAGAGCCGAACCCACCAAAAGCCAAGGTACTCCGAGGAGTCCTCGCCAAAACGTTCTCGGATATTACTTTATATGCATCCGTTTCGAATTGTGTCTTCGGTCAATAGTTGGGTTGCCCGGCTCCTGTGCTTGCCTCCTACGTTCCGCTTTGTTCGTCTAGGTGTACAAAGGCAGAACCACAGTGATTGTACTTCCGATTCAACTGGTCAAGTACCGCAGTGGAGAAAGCCGAAAACTGACTGTCACAATGAGCGCAAACTGGTCAGCGATCCAATCACTGTGTCAAACTATAGTGTTGACACATGAACACGTCATGTGTACCCTCGACGCCGGGGGTGATGCACCGCAGCTCACATCGAAGGAGACCCGACCGACAGCGCGATACGCAGGACAGTCGGCGGGCGCTTTTGAGACCCGAAACCCCGCGCACCCGGGAGGGACCCCGTCAGGGATTGCGGCGGCTATGGGCTGCCCTAGGTCGATTCGCTCGCCCCTAGAGCCTCGAGATTCGCAGCTCTCAAACACGAAGAACTGCGAAGAACGAGAAAGATAAACGATGGAGAGATAAAACGTAGACTGAAAAGCAAAGTTGACCGTTTTGACGTTACGAACAACTTTCATGTTGGACACTTTTCCATCCGAGGCTATCTAGATGTCCATATAGGCCAATCTTTACCTTCTGGTTGAATCACTCGGATTTGGAGTCCTCCCGTCGGTCGAGTGAAATTTCTCACTCGGACAGCAATTTTCCACTCGGAATTTTCCACTCGGACAGCAGTTTTCCACTTGACAGCGCAATTTTCCATTCGGAAGACAAATGTTTAGCCGGACTTTATGTCACTCGGATTCTTTGACCGAAGTGTCACCCGAACGTTAACTTTTTCACTCAGTCGGCAATCTTTCACTCGGAAGAATTTCACTCGGATGGTAATATTCCACTCGGAAGGATTTCACTCGGAAGAATTTCACTCGGATGGAAGTATTCCACTCGGAAGGATTTCACTCGGAAGAATTTCACTCGGATTGCCAAACAAGTGTTCTAGTCGGTCTTCATGTCACTCCGACTCATTGACCGAAGTTTCACTCGGACGGAAACTTCTCACTCGGTCATCAAGCCTTCATTCGAATAGCTATATTTTCACTCGGATGATAAGCTTTTCACTCGGAGTTCCCGAATGAAAACACAGCCTGAACTTGTTTCGCCTCTGCAGGTTGCATACGACCTCGGATCTGGACGATTTATATAAAATCGACCGATTTGACGGGACGAAACTTTTCTGTGTTGAAGGTTTTTCGATTCAAGGCTGTCTTGAGGGCCTAATGGCTCGCGCGACCCATCAGACACCATCCAGGTGGGTGTCTGGTCCCTCGCGCCACACTTTTGCTCAGGGTTGGTCCGCAGTGTTTTGCCTCTAACTTTTCCATACGAACTCGGATTGAGATGATTTATATATCAAAATCAATTAGCTCGACGAGACGAAGACAATCCATGTAGAGCATTCCTTCATCCGAGGTTGTCTTGGAGGAGTAATCGACCAAAAAGCACTCAGAACACCTAAACACGACAATCCGAGTGTAACTTTGGCCCTTGATATGATGCCGAATGGTGATGGCCTAAACATCAAAGTTGTTTCACTCGGCAATGTGAACTTTATCATATAAAAAACCTTTTCATTTGATTCCATCTTTACTGTATTTTGCCTCGTGCCAAAATCAGGTGTCAACACATGCCACCCTATTTTTCGGCAAAGCTTGCATGCCGAAAAATAATTTGCACCATGTTTGTTCTAAGGACGATGTCAACACTCCATCGGCCATCTATATTTCTCAGGGCGATAATTATGTATCAGCCATGTTTATGCTAAGGGCGATAATCATATATCGGCCATTGCCTAATTAGGCTTCTTGCCACACACTCGGATGATACTTCTTCAGATATCTGCCATTGAGAGCTCGAGGTAATAATACTCCTTGTATGGATTCCACCAAATATGAATTTCCAGGAACTATTCTTGCAATCCTAAAAGGACCTTCCCAGTTTGGAGACCACTTCCCGAATTTTCTATCTCTAGAACCAATCGGTAGAATCACTTTCCACACCAGATCGCCAACTTGAAAATTCTTCAACTTGACCTTTTTATTGTAAGCTCTTGCTACCCTCAACTTGTCCCTCTCTATGGCCTTTAATGCAGCGAAACGTTTATCGGCAACCTCATCAATATTGTCCATCATCAAGTCATAAAAGTCCACTGCCGATAAATCATTTTGTTTGGCTATTCTCAAAGCATTCAAATTCACTTCTACTGGTAAAACAACCTCTTGACCGTATACTAGCTCATACGGAGTTACCTTTGTAGCACCATGCCTTGAGATTCTATGTGCCCATAAAGCTTCAGACAACAACTCATGCCATTTCCTTGGATTATCTTCAATCTTCTTCTTGATGAGCTTGATCAATATTTTGTTGCTAGACTCAGCTTGTCCATTAGCTTGGGCATAATACGGAGATGAATTGAGCAACTTTATGTTATATGATTCGGCGAATTCTCTAACTTGATGTGACATGAAAGATGAACCTTGATCTGTAGTCAATGTCTGAGGAATGCCGAATCTATGAATAATGTGCTCGGTTATGAATTGAATTACCTCCGTATGTGTCATGTTCTTGAGAGGTACTGCTTCAGACCATTTAGTGAAATAATCGGTTGCCACCAACACAAATCGATGCCCCTTTGAAGAAGATGGATGAATTTGTCCAATGAAGTCTAAACCCCATCCTCTAAAAGGCCACGGCTTGATAATAGGATGTAACATAGCAGCAGGAGCCAACTGAATATCACCAAATTTTTGACAAGCTTCACACCCTTTATAATACCTGAAGCAATCATTGATCATAGTCGGCCAATAAAATCCAGCACGTCGTAAGAGCCATTTCATTTTGGGTGCCGACTGATGAGTACCACAAATGCGTTCATGTACCTCTCCCATAGCAACTCTTGCTTGGTCCTCGTCCAAACACTTCAAAATAACATCTTCAACCGTTCGGCGATAAAGACCATCATCTCTCAATGTATATTTGAAAGCTATACGCCGAACTGCTCTGTCCACCCTTTCACTCGGATCACGCAAGTAATCAATAATGGGCTTCCTCCAGTCATGATTTTCACCTGCACTAGATTTTTTGTTAGTGGCCGAATCAGTGGGCTCTGGTTCGGCCTCTCCCATATTAGCAAGACAAGACATCGGCCTCTGAGAAATATGAAACATGCCATGATCAACATGATAGCCGGATGCTTGTTGTGCCAACTCATTTGCTCTCCAATTGTCATGTCTAGATATATGAGCAATGCTAAAATAATCCAAAGTAGAAATCGTATCTAGACACTTATCAAGATAAACATTAAGTGATTCGTCTAAACATTGAAAAACTTTGGACACGTGCTGCACTACTAATAACGAATCACCAAAAGCCTCAATATGTGTAGCACCTACAGCGAGCAACATCTCTAAACCGAATAACAACGCTTCATATTCGGCTTGATTATTTGTGCAAAAATATTCCAGTCGGCATGAGGCTTCAAAAACAGCACCATGAGGAGATATATAAACAACACCAACACCTTGGCCATTGCTACAAACTGAACCATCAAAATATAATCTCCATGGTACTAATGAAACAAGGTTCATATCAACATCATGTTTGTCATTAATCCGATGTTCAACAATGAAATTAGCAACAATTTGGCCTTTCATGGATTTTAGAGATTCATAAGCCAAATCATACTCAATTAAAGCGTAAGCCCACTTGCCAATTCTACCACTAAGAATTGGCCTATGCAACATGTACTTAATGACATCGGTTTGACAAGCTACTATGTAGGCACTTGGCACTAGGTAATGTCTCAGTTTTGTGCAAGCATAATATAAACAAAGGCATAATTTTTCAATAAATGTATACCTTGTCTCTGCGTCCAATAAGCGTCGACTCAAATATGTAATAGCATGTTCTTTTCCTTCGGTTTCTTGAGTTAAAACAGCACCAATAACACCTTCCTCCGCTGCAATATAAAGCCTAAAGGGCTCTTTGTGCTTGGGTGCTTTCATCACCGGAGGAGTGCACAAATAATTGTTGATCATGTCGAATGCTTCCTGCTACTTTGCCCCCCAAGTAAAATCAGCATCATTCTTTAACCGAAGGATAGGAGTGAATGCATCAACCTTCCCTGACAAATTAGCTATGAACCTTCTCAAATAATTGACCTTGCCACGGAATTTTTGCATATCTCTCTTGCATGTTGGAGCCTCCACCTTTTGTATAGCTCTTATCTTTTTGGGACCAATTTCTACACCATTCTCATGAATAATGAAACCCAAAAACTTTCCAGCCGACACGCCGAATGCACACTTTAAAGGATTCATCTTCAATCCGTATTTTTTCATTCTTTCAAAAGCTAAATGCAAATCGGCCAGGT
Organism: Elymus sibiricus; assembly: GCA_039707655.1. Classification (NCBI taxonomy): domain Eukaryota; kingdom Viridiplantae; phylum Streptophyta; class Magnoliopsida; order Poales; family Poaceae; genus Elymus; species Elymus sibiricus. Next base: position 515,326,308 of record CM077672.1, on the reverse strand, counting down.
TAGACTTGAAAGCATCCGATTTGACAACAATATCATCAATATAGACTTCAAGTATAATGCCGAGTAAATCATGGAAAATTAAATTCATAGCCCTTTGATATGTGGCACCAGCATTTTTTAATCCGAATGTCATCACTGTCCACTCGAATAAACCAAGGAAACCAGGGCAACGAAAGGCTGTCTTGGACATGTCCTCTTCGGCCATAAAAATTTGATTGTAACCCGCATTACCATCAAGAAAACTAATGACCTTATGTCCAGAAGCATCATTAATAAGCATGTCGGCTATTGGCATGGGATACTCATCTTTGGGTGTAGCTCTATTCAAATCTCTGAAATCAATGCACACCCTCAACTTGCCGGAGTCTTTCTTCTCCACTGGCACAATGTTAGAGATCCACTCGGGATACCTGCAAGGCCGAATGAAATTAGCTTTGAGTAACCGACCGATCTCCTCCTTGATCCGGTCATATGTTTTTGGATTAAATTTTCTGGCCGATTGCTTGTAAGTTCTAAAACCGGCCTTTATAGGCAACCGATGCTCCACTAGCTCTCGGCTTAAACCTGGCATCTCATGATATTCCCATGCAAGGCAACAAACATATTCTTTCAATAGCTCGATCAACTTAGCCTTATGATCGGCTCTTAAATTCTTGTTTACAAATGTCGGTGGAGTGACTGAACCATCTCCTATATCTACCTCCTCTAATGGATCGGCCGACGTAAAACCTTGTCCTAATTTATCTATGTCATCCAACTCCTCTATAGATTCATACATATCGTTCCCGCTGGACTGATATTTTTCAAGACGTTTCTGTAATCACTCGGAATTAGAATCCCTTCAAACACATCATACCTTGGGGCCGATTGCCACCAATCGGCTTTAAAGAGACGGGCACGAAGCCATTCCTCGTTGCGCTGAGAAAATCAAACTCTGAGAGATCGCGTCACGTCAAGAAAGTAGCATTGGGGTGTTGCCAATCCACTGATGCATCGGCCAAAGCAACACAAGACGAATTATCCGCATGAATGACTTCCACCTCATCATCAACCCACTGGATCAAAAACTGGTGCATAGTAGATGGCACGCACTGGTTTGCATGAACCCAATCACGGCCTAGTATGACGTTGTAGTTACCTTGCACCTCGGCGACAAAGAATGCAGTGGCCAAAGTTTTGCTTCCGACTGTGAGCTCCACATACATCACACCTTTGGCTTCAGTTTTCTCTTTGCCTTCAAACCCATTAAGCACCATATTGGTCTTGATTAATTCTTCATCAGGCAAACCCAATTTCTTGAAGACCGAATAGGGCATAAGATTCACCACAGCACCACCATCAACCAGCATCCGAGTGAGTGGTGATCCGTTGATATGACCTCTGAGGTACAATGGTTTCAAGTGCGTCACTGGTTCTTTTGGCTTTTCGAATATTGCATTTTTGGGGCCAAAATCCAGCTGAGCCACTTCCCCTTCTTCAGCTACAGCGCGGAATTTAGCGGGTAAGTAATACACCATATTGATATCCATACCTTCATGAACCGGTGTAGACTCATAGTCCAACAGATCGTCTTCCTCCTCGTGTGCGTCCACCGAATCTGAAATCTGTCCGAGTGAAGAGGATGCAATAGGTGATGTGGACGATGTAATAAGGGCTGCATCGTCCTCCTTTGGTGGCATTGATGCTGTTCTGATAGATGTAGAAGCTGCTGCATCTTGTATTGGTTTAGGCTTCCACACTTGCTTTGCTGGTACCATGGGTCGAGTGACATTGAAAAACTTGTCCCTTTGCCTCTCGGCCTCTTGTTCTGCCATCTCTTGACTCCTCAACCTCTGCAGTTTCCTCTTCTGTGTCTTTGTTAGTCCTAGAGGACACCACCTTGGCTGAGTGTATTTAGGATCTCTGGGCTTCACTCGGCTGGTACTTGCTTCATGATCATTAGCCGAGTGCTTTGGCGCGATAACAAGTATCGGCTCAGTCGGATTGCTATGCACAGTCGGCTGCTGTGTGGTGAATGTTTCGGTGCCCAAAATGAGTGAGTCGGCATTGATATTTTGCTTGCCTTTTCCTGACTCAACTGCTGTAACACTTGGCAACTTGACACGCCACTCTTGTTGACTTTTCTGACTTATGAAATTTGCACTCGGGCGCACCTTTTTATTCGGATGGAATCCACTCGACCTCTCACCTGAGTGAAACCCACTCGGCCGCATTCTCACACTCGGATAGTTTCCACTCGGCTGCATATTTTGACCAACCGAGTGATGAACACCAATGTTCAGTCGGTTTTCATACGAGCATCTAAGTCGATCCCAAACAGGTTGTCGTTGTTCTTGTGGAAACAGCACCCTTGATCCAGTCGGTTTTGCATACCGACTAAACATATCAGCTGATGGTGATCTTGGCCGCTTCAGATATAATGACCGATTGGAGCTAGAATCGGTTGATGGGGATATGTACCTAGGGTAGGGTCATAGGCCTGACCTACATGCCCTACCTAAAGACACTACCCCAGAAAGCTTAAGAGCTACAAGGAAGTCTCCGACTGAAATCACCAAGACATACAAGTCACTCGACAGCAAACACTCGGAGGTACCTTTCACTCGATGCTTACCTTTCACTCGGAAGGACCAGAAGACAGTCGACCACAGAAGCCCAGAAGTCACTCCAGGGAGGCTAACGGGCAGGCATTCATCAAGACCATTAATAGCATTTATGTTGTACGTTACCAGTAACGTACATCTTTATAACCACGATCTGACCCCTAAATGCCGGTCACTTATGAGGGGCAGCGCACTCTATATAAGCCACCCCTCCCCTCTGGCATATGGGTTGGTTGGTTCGCACACCCTGTAGCGATACTCCAATTACACTCGACAAAGAGCTCCCGAGCACCTGAGACGTAGGGCTATTACCTCCACGAGAGGGGCCTGAACTCATACATCTGTGTGTACACCCTCGCCGTAGCTAGGACTCTGCCCTCTCCTTACGTACCCCTACCTTCTACTGTCAGACTCGCTCCCACGACAGTTGGCGCCCACCGTGGGGCAGGCGTCTAAGCGACTTCCGGCGAGGTTGCATTTGTTTTCCTTCGTCATGTCATCCGGCGGTGATTTGTTCCTGGGCCGCGAGATCCGTCTCGGAGCGCTCACCTTCATCGCCGACGATTCGGCATGGCTCCGGGAAGCGCCTCTGGACGTTGAGGCGCTCCCGAGTCGTGGGGCGACGCACTTTTGCGCAAGCTCCTGCGGTGTTCTTCTCCTTCAGCCGTCGACTCCGTACGTGTCGGCCCTCCATGCTGTTCATCGTCGCAAACGATCCGGTCATTCGCGGCTACATCGTTGGGTGCGACATGCGGCGGCCCGCCAGGCTTCGTTCCCGCAGATTGCGGCCATCGAGCCCGTCGAGTCACTTTTCGGCGTGTTCAACTCGGCGTCAGATCGGTCTGGTGTTCCCTCCGAGTGCGAGAGCTGCGATCCTGCGGCTGAAGTTTTTATGGCTGGCTCTCATCAGAGTCCCCCGCCTGGTTTCAGCCGCGCCAGACGCGAGATTGGTGGAACGTCGAATGAACAGCAGCACCGGGATGAGGATGTTCTCCGTACTCCCATCGTCGGCACGACTGCTGAGGCCCAGGCCATGGAGGCGACTCGCCTTCGACTCAAAGAGATGCATAAGGCACTCGACGAGCGTGTTCGACAGCGTCCGCCGCGTCCCAATCGACATCAGCGACAGTTGTTTCCGAGTGGATCGCGGAATAACGTCGAGGTATTCTGTACTCCAGTGTTGAATGTTGCGGCTGCTGCTAGGATTGCGGATTCCATACAGCCATCACGGTCGGAAGCTGGTAGAGGTTTGCAACAGATCAGAATGCTACTCGAAGCAGCGCAGCAGCAGAATGTGGCTGTTTCTCAGTCGCGAAACAGATTACATGGCAATTCACCCAGGGCGGAAACAGTTCAATCGGCCCACAGTCCTGGGTCGCCCCTGCGCCACAGAGGCGGAGACTTCCGGGAAGATCGGTAGAGAGATCAGGGGCGAGATCAGTTTGCTCCCCGTTATCACCGCGATGACCGCCGTCGAGTGCTTTCTCCTCCGCGGAGTGGTTCTTATATGCCCCGGCACAATGATGATAGGATCCCGTTCGGTGATGAGAGGAATCCTGGATTTGACGCAAGGGATGTCCTCGCTCAAAGACGGGTCGACAGAGGCAGAGCCCACAGAGATGGTTATAACGGAGACTATCCGAGTGGAAGTGGAGCTGTTGTGTCTGGTCCCGAGTGTTTTAGCAGAGCCATTCGCTCTGCAGAGATTCCCCCCAACTTCAGGTTGGCGGCTGGAATTGGCAAGTTTTCTGGCGAGACGAAGCCCGAGACATGGTTAGATGATTACCGAGTGGCCGTGCAGATTGGTGGAGGAAACAACAACATAGCCATGAAGCATTTGTCCCTGATGTTAGATGGTTCGGCCAGAGCTTGGTTGAATCGTTTGGCTCCCTCTAGCATCTATTGCTGGGAGGACTTGGCCCGAGTGTTTATCAGAACCTTTGAGGGCACCTGTAAACGTCCGGCTGGTTTGATTGATTTGCAGCACTGTGTTCAGAAACCCAATGAGACCTTGCGAGAGTACATTCAGCGCTGGTCCACCCTGCATCATACGGTGGAGAATGTTTCCGAACACCAGGCTGTTTGTGCTTTCAAGGCTGGTGTTAGATACAGAGAGCTCTATCTGAAATTTGGTCGCACTGGTGATATTTCTCTGAGCAAAATGATGGAGATTCCCACTCGGTACGCCAATGGGGAAGAAGAGGACCGCCTCCGAAGCGGTAAAGGAAAAGCAGTCGACAATGAGATGCAGGCGGAAATTCCAATCGGAAGCAGAAGCGCAAGGCTGATCCCCCCGCTCCGGCAGAAGCGGCCGCTCTGGCGGCTCAGGCCAAAAATAAAGGAAAGTCCAAAGCTAAGTTCACCCCCAAGAAGTCAAAGAATCAGTCAGGTACAGATGTTATGGATTTAACGTGTGCAATCCACACGAGGAGAGATGAAGAGGGCAATTTAATATTGCCAAAGCATACCACCCGACAATGCCGTTTGCTGATCGAACAGTTCAAAGAGAGCCAGTCGAGTGAAAAAGACCCTGAAAAGGGAGATGAAGAAGATAAAGAAGAGTTTCCTGAGATCAATGCCACTCTGTTGATTTTTGCTGATGTTGAGAGCAAGAGTCGACTGAAAGTTATCAACAGGGAGGTTAACATGGCGGTTCCCTCTACCCCTACATATCTCAAGTGGTCTCAGACTGCTATCACGTTTGATCAGTCAGATCACCCTGTGCATATTGCTACCCCGGGGCGGCAAGCGCTGGTGGTGGACCCAGTTGTGGGGGGCACTCGACTCCGCAAGTTTTTGATGGACGGTGGAAGTGGTCTGAACATCCTATATGCAGATACCCTCAAGGGGATGGGCATTCCGATGTCCCGACTCAGTGAAAGAAACATGCAGTTACATGGCGTCATCCCTGGGAAAATAGCCCGTTCACTCGGTCAAATAGCGTTGGATGTTGTGTTTGGTGACAATAAGCATTTTCGCAAGGAAAAATTGACATTTGAAGTGGTGGACTTCCAGAGTGCATACCATGCCATCCTTGGTCGTCCGGCTTATGCCCGTTTCATGGCCCGTCCATGTTACGTGTATCTCAAGCTGAAGATGCCCGGACCCAAGGGTGTGATCACAGTCACTGGCAATCGACAGAGGGCTGAGGAGTGCCTTCAGCAGGGCTCCAAGATCGCCGATCATCAGATGGCCATGGTCGAATTGGAAGAATACAATAAAAACGCTGATCCTTCCGACCTGTTGCGCGCTAAGAAGCCCGCTTCTGAGTCAGCTTTTCAGTCGGCAGGAGAAGTGAAGAAAGTGAACATTCACCCGACAGATCCTACAGCTGCCCTGACCAACATCTCGACGACACTCGACAGCAAATAGGAAGTCGAGCTCATCTAGTTCCTCCGTGAGAACTGGGACATCTTTGCATGGAAGCCTGCTGACATGCCTGGTGTACCCAGGGAACTGGCTGAGCATCGGTTGAGAGTTGACTCGAAGGCCAAGCCTGTGAAGGAGCATTTGCGTCGGTCGGCAACGGAGAAGCGAAAAGCAATCGGCGAGGAGGTGGCTCGTCTCTTGGCGGCTAAGTTCATACGTGAGATTTACCACTCCGAGTGGTTATCGAACGTCGTTGTGGTCCCTAAGAAGGACAAGTCACTCCGCATGTGTATTGATTTCAAACATATCAATCGGGTCTGCCCGAAAGATCATTTTCCACTCCCCCGCATTGATCAGATTGTCGACTCAACTGCGGGGTGTGAGCGTCTATCTTTTCTGGATGCTTACTCTAGCTACCATCAGATCCGTCTGTTTGGTCCAGATGAAATAAAGACAGCCTTCGTCACCCCTTTCGGGTGTTTCTGTTATATCACCATGCCTTTTGGTTTGAAGAACGCCCACGCTACTTTCATGCGCATGATTCAAAAATGTTTACTCGATCAGATTCCTCGGAATGTTGAAGCCTACATGGATGACATTGTCGTCAAGTCTCGCAAAGGTTCCGACCTGTTGTCTGACTTAGCTGAAACATTCGCCAATCTGAGGAGATATGATATCAAGCTAAATCCGACTAAGTGCACTTTCGGTGTTCCTGGTGGCAAATTACTCGGTTTTCTCATTTCTGAAAAGGGAATCGACTTTAATCCTGAAAAGATCGGTGCCATCACCCGAATGAAAAGCCCTGAGCGTGTGCACGATGTCCAGAAGCTCACAGGTTGCTTGGCAGCATTGAGTCGATTCATTTCTCGTCTCGGTGAAAAGGCATTGCCTTTATACCGACTGATGAAGAAGTCTGATACATTCGAGTGGACTTCTGAAGCTGAAGCAGCATTTGTCGAGCTCAAAGCTCTGCTATCCACCCAGCCGGTGCTTGCTGCTCCGCACAGTAAGGAGCCATTGCTATTATACATAGCGGCTACTAATTAGGTCGTCAGTACAGTTCTCACTGTCGAGAGGGAAGAGGAAGGTAAAGCTTACAAAGTCCAGCGTCCTGTTTATTACGTCTATGAAGTGTTGACTCCTTCAAAGCAAAGATATCCACATTACCAGAAGCTTGTGTACGGTATATATCTGTCAGCTAAGAAGGTGGCACATTATTTTCAAGATCACTCAATTTCAGTCGTCAGTGATGCTCCATTGTCTGAAATTCTCCACAATCGAGATGCGTCTGGTCGAGTGGCCAAATGGGCTATTGAGCTCCTCTATTTTGACATCAAGTTTGAAGCAAAGAAAGCAATCAAGTCTCAAGCCCTCGCTGATTTCTTGGCCGAGTGGACTGAACAGCAGCAACCGATCCAAGTTTACTCGGCACACTGGACCATGTTCTTTGATGGCTCGAAGATGCTGAATGGGTCTGGTGCTGGCGTAGTACTGGTGTCTCCAAAAGGCGACAAACTCAGATATGTCTTGCAGATTCACTTTGATTCCTCCAACAATGAAGCTGAATATGAAGCACTCTTGTATGGGTTGCGTATGGCCATCTCACTCGGCGTCCGGCGCCTGATGGTATATGGCGACTCTGATTTGGTGGTCAATCAAGTGATGAAAGAGTGGGATGTCAGGAACCCCGCTATGACAGGATACTGCAATGCAGTAAGGAAACTTGAGAAGAAATTCGAAGGCTTGGAACTCCATCATGTTCCCCAAGTGAAGAATCAAGCAGCTGATGAGCTGGCAAAGATTGGATCCACTCGGAAACCTGTCCCCAGCAATGTATTTCTCGAGCACCTTCATTCTCCTTCGGTACAGGAAGATCCTTTCACTGAAGAGCCCTCGCAAGCAAAGAGCGCCTCAGATCCGACTGAAGTCGACGTCCCAGCAGTTATTGATTTGGTTATGGAGGTTTTAGTAATCATCCCCGACTGGACTGTTCCTTATATTGCGTATATTCTGAGGCAAGAACTCCCAGATGATGAAGATGAAGCTCGACAGATAGTCCGCAGATCCAAGGCATTTACTGTTATGGATGGACAACTCTACAGAGAAAGTGTGACTGGCGTGATTCAGCGGTGTATTTCTCCTGATGAAGGTCAACTGATTTTGGAGGAGATCCACTCGGGAACTTGTGGTCATCATGCGTCCTCTAGGACAATTGTTGCCAAAGCCTACCGTGCGGGTTTCTTTTGGCCCCGCGCCAATGAGATGGCCAAAGATATAGTCGATCACTGCGAAGGATGCCAGTTTTATTAGAACCTGTCACACAAACCTGCGTCTGCCTTAAAAACTATTCCACTCGTCTGGCCGTTTGCTGTATGGGGCTTGGATATGGTTGGACCCCTTAGAACAAGCCAGAGTGGATTCACTCACTTACTGGTTGCAGTCGACAAATTCACTAAGTGGATTGAAGCTAAACCCATCAAGAAGCTGAACGCCCGCACTGCTATGAAGTTCATGAAAGAAATAACCTTCCGGTATGGAGTCCCCCACAGTATCATTACAGACAATGGCTCTAACTTTGACTCGGAAGAGTTCAGACACTTTTGCTCCTCTCAAGGCACTCGGGTGGACTACGCATCCGTTGCGCACCCCCAGTCTAACGGTCAAGCTGAGCGAGCGAATGGCCTTATCCTCCAAGGACTGAAGCCTTGGCTCATGCGAGATCTTGATCATGCTGCTGGAGCTTGGGTCACTGAATTGCCGTCTGTCCTGTGGGGCTTGAGGACGACTCCTAACCGGTCGACTGGTAGCACTCCTTTCTTCCTTGTGTATGGAGCTGAAGCCGTTCTGCCAAGTGACGTCCTTCACAATTCCCCCCAAGTGGATCTATTCTCTGAAGACGAAGCTGAGCAAGCAAGACAAGATGGTGTGGATCTCCTAGAGGAAGAACGACAGATGGCCCTGATCCGGTCGACTGTATATCAACAAGACCTTCGCCGCTTCCACGCGAGACACGTCAAAAGCCGTTCATTCCACGAAGGTGATCTGGTGCTCCGAGTGGATCAGCAGCGGCCCCACAAGTTGGCCCCAGCGTGGGAAGGCCCATTCGTCGTCACCAAGGTGCTGAACAACGGGGCGTACCATCTTTTCAACTTGAAGAAGAATATTGATGAGCCACGCGCCTGGAACGCGGATTTGCTTCGACGCTTTTATACTTGACAACTGAGTTGTTTTGATGTAATAAGAGTGCTCCAGACGATGTCGTTTGTTAAGTTATGACTTCCGCAGTCTATTGTCGATTCCGATCGCACAATTTCACACTCGGAGACTTAGCCGCGAACCAGTCTTCGCCTAAGTTCAAAAACTTCTCCGAGTGAAGAGCAACCCTATCTCTCGGGGGCTTAGCTGCGAATCCGTTTCGCCTAAGTAAAAAACCCTTCCGAGTGTATAACATTCAATACACTCGGAGACTTAGCCGCGAACCAGTCTTCGCCTAAGTTCAAAAACTTCTCCGAGTGAAGAGCAACCCTCTCTCTCGGGGGCTTAGCTGCGAATCCGTTTCGCCTAAGTAAAAAACCCTTCCGAGTGTATAACATTCAATACACTCGGAGACTTAGCCGCGAACCAGTCTTCGCCTAAGTTCAAAAACTTCTCCGAGTGAAGAGCAACCCTCTCTCTCGGGTGCTTAGCTACGAATCCGTTTCGCCAAAGTAAAAAACCCTTCCGAGGGTATAACATTCAATACACTCGGAGACTTAGCCGCGAACCAGTCTTCGCCTAAGTTCAAAAACATCTCCGAGTGAAGAGCAACCCTCTCTCTCGGGGGCTTAGCTGCGAATCCGTTTCGCCTAAGTCAAAAACCCTTCCGAGTGTATAACATTCAATACACTCGGAGACTTAGCCGCGAACCAGTCTTCGCCTAAGTTCAAAAACTTCTCCGAGTGAAGAGCAACCCTCTCTCTCGGGGGCTTAGCTACGAATTCGTTTCGCCTAAGTAAAAAACCCTTCCGAGTGTATAACATTCAATACACTCGGAGACTTAGCCACGAACCAGTCTTCGCCTAGGTTCAAAAACTTCTCCGAGTGAAGAGCAACCCTCTCTCTCGGGGGCTTAGCTGCGAATCCGTTTCGCCTAAGTAAAAAACCCTTCCGAGTGTATAACATTCAATACACTCGGAGACTTAGCCGCGAACCAGTCTTCGCCTAAGTTCAAAAACTTCTCCGAGTGAAGAGCAACCCTCTCTCTCGGGGGCTTAGCTGCGAATCCGTTTCGCCTAAGTAAAAAACCCTTCCGAGTGTATAACATTCAATACACTCGGAGACTTAGCCGCGAACCAGTCTTCGCCTAAGTTCAAAAACTTCTCCGAGTGAAGAGCAACCCTCTCTCTCGGGGGCTTAGCTGCGAATCCGTTTCGCCTAAGTAAAAAACCCTTCCGAGTGTATAACATTCAATACACTCGGAGACTTAGCCGCGAACCAGTCTTCGCCTAAGTTCAAAAACTTCTCCGAGTGAAGAGCAACCCTCTCTCTCGGGGGCTTAGCTGCGAATCCGTTTCGCCTAAGTAAAAAACCCTTCCGAGTGTATAACATTCAATACACTCGGAGACTTAGCCGCGAACCAGTCTTCGCCTAAGTTCAAAAACTTCTCCGAGTGAAGAGCAACCCTCTCTCTCGGGGGCTTAGCTGCGAATCCGTTTCGCCTATGTAAAAAACCCTTCCGAGTGTATAACATTCAATACACTCGGAGACTTAGCCGCGAACCAGTCTTCGCCTAAGTTCAAAAACTTCTCCGAGTGAAGAGCAACCCTCTCTCTCGGGGGCTTAGCTGCGAATCCGTTTCGCCTAAGTAAAAACCCCTTCCGAGTGTATAACAATCAATACACTCGGAGACTTTGCCGTGAACCAGTCTTCGCCTAAGTTCAAAAACTTCTCCGAGTGAAGAGCAACCCTCTCTCTCGGGGGCTTAGCTGCGAATCCGTTTCGCCTAAGTAAAAAACCCTTCCGAGTGTATAACATTCAATACCCTCGGAGACTTAGACGCGAACCAGTCTTCGCCTAAGTTCAAAATCTTCTCCGAGTGAAGAGCAACCCTCTCTCTCGGGGGCTTAGCTGCGAATCCGTTTCGCCTAAGTAAAAAACCCTTCCGAGTGTATAACATTCAATACACTCGGAGACTTAGCCGCGAACCAGTCTTCGCCTAAGTTCAAAAACTTCTCCGAGTGAAGAGCAACCCTCTCTCTCGGGGGCTTAGCTGCGAATCCGTTTCGCCTAAGTAAAAAACCCTTCCGAGTGTATAACATTCAATACACTCGGAGACTTAGCCGCGAACCAGTCTTCGCCTAAGTTCAAAAACTTCTCCGAGTGAAGAGCAACCCTCTCTCTCGGGGGCTTAGCTACGAATTCGTTTCGCCTAAGTAAAAAACCCTTCCGAGTGTATAACATTCAATACACTCGGAGACTTAGCCACGAACCAGTCTTCGCCTAGGTTCAAAAACTTCTCCGAGTGAAGAGCAACCCTCTCTCTCGGGGGCTTAGCTGCGAATCCGTTTCGCCTAAGTAAAAAACCCTTCCGAGTGTATAACATTCAATACACTCGGAGACTTAGCCGCGAACCAGTCTTCGCCTAAGTTCAAAAACTTCTCCGAGTGAAGAGCAACCCTCTCTCTCGGGGGCTTAGCTGCGAATCCGTTTCGCCTAAGTAAAAAACCCTTCCGAGTGTATAACATTCAATACACTCGGAGACTTAGCCGCGAACCAGTCTTCGCCTAAGTTCAAAAACTTCTCCGAGTGAAGAGCAACCCTCTCTCTCGGGGGCTTAGCTGCGAATCCGTTTCGCCTAAGTAAAAAACCCTTCCGAGTGTATAACATTCAATACACTCGGAGACTTAGCCGCGAACCAGTCTTCGCCTAAGTTCAAAAACTTCTCCGAGTGAAGAGCAACCCTCTCTCTCGGGGGCTTAGCTGCGAATCCGTTTCGCCTAAGTAAAAAACCCTTCCGAGTGTATAACATTCAATACACTCGGAGACTTAGCCGCGAACCAGTCTTCGCCTAAGTTCAAAAACTTCTCCGAGTGAAGAGCAACCCTCTCTCTCGGGGGCTTAGCTGCGAATCCGTTTCGCCTATGTAAAAAACCCTTCCGAGTGTATAACATTCAATACACTCGGAGACTTAGCCGCGAACCAGTCTTCGCCTAAGTTCAAAAACTTCTCCGAGTGAAGAGCAACCCTCTCTCTCGGGGGCTTAGCTGCGAATCCGTTTCGCCTAAGTAAAAAACCCTTCCGAGTGTATAACAATCAATACACTCGGAGACTTTGCCGTGAACCAGTCTTCGCCTAAGTTCAAAAACTTCTCCGAGTGAAGAGCAACCCTCTCTCTCGGGGGCTTAGCTGCGAATCCGTTTCGCCTAAGTAAAAAACCCTTCCGAGTGTATAACATTCAATACCCTCGGAGACTTAGACGCGAACCAGTCTTCGCCTAAGTTCAAAATCTTCTCCGAGTGAAGAGCAACCCTATCTCTCGGGGGCTTAGCTGCGAATCCGTTTCGCCTAAGTAAAAAACCCTTCCGAGTGTATAACATTCAATACACTCGGAGACTTAGCCGTGAACCAGTCTTTGCCTAAGTTCAAAAACTTCTCCGAGTGAAGAGCAACCCTCTCTCTCGGGGGCTTAGCTGCGAATCCGTTTCGCCTAAGTAAAAAACCCTTCCGAGTGTATAACATTCAATACACTCGGAGACTTAGCCGCGAACCAGTCTTCGCCTAAGTTCAAAAACTTCTCCGAGTGAAGAGCAACCCTCTCTCTCGGGTGCTTAGCTACGAATCCGTTTCGCCAAAGTAAAAAACCCTTCCGAGGGTATAACATTCAATACACTCGGAGACTTAGCCGCGAACCAGTCTTCGCCTAAGTTCAAAAACATCTCCGAGTGAAGAGCAACCCTCTCTCTCGGGGGCTTAGCTGCGAATCCGTTTCGCCTAAGTCAAAAACCCTTCCGAGTGTATAACATTCAATACACTCGGAGACTTAGCCGCGAACCAGTCTTCGCCTAAGTTCAAAAACTTCTCCGAGTGAAGAGCAACCCTCTCTCTCGGGGGCTTAGCTACGAATTCGTTTCGCCTAAGTAAAAAACCCTTCCGAGTGTATAACATTCAATACACTCGGAGACTTAGCCACGAACCAGTCTTCGCCTAGGTTCAAAAACTTCTCCGAGTGAAGAGCAACCCTCTCTCTCGGGGGCTTAGCTGCGAATCCGTTTCGCCTAAGTAAAAAACCCTTCCGAGTGTATAACATTCAATACACTCGGAGACTTAGCCGCGAACCAGTCTTCGCCTAAGTTCAAAAACTTCTCCGAGTGAAGAGCAACCCTCTCTCTCGGGGGCTTAGCTGCGAATCCGTTTCGCCTAAGTAAAAAACCCTTCCGAGTGTATAACATTCAATACACTCGGAGACTTAGCCGCGAACCAGTCTTCGCCTAAGTTCAAAAACTTCTCCGAGTGAAGAGCAACCCTCTCTCTCGGGGGCTTAGCTGCGAATCCGTTTCGCCTAAGTAAAAAACCCTTCCGAGTGTATAACATTCAATACACTCGGAGACTTAGCCGCGAACCAGTCTTCGCCTAAGTTCAAAAACTTCTCCGAGTGAAGAGCAACCCTCTCTCTCGGGGGCTTAGCTGCGAATCCGTTTCGCCTAAGTAAAAAACCCTTCCGAGTGTATAACATTCAATACACTCGGAGACTTAGCCGCGAACCAGTCTTCGCCTAAGTTCAAAAACTTCTCCGAGTGAAGAGCAACCCTCTCTCTCGGGGGCTTAGCTGCGAATCCGTTTCGCCTATGTAAAAAACCCTTCCGAGTGTATAACATTCAATACACTCGGAGACTTAGCCGCGAACCAGTCTTCGCCTAAGTTCAAAAACTTCTCCGAGTGAAGAGCAACCCTCTCTCTCGGGGGCTTAGCTGCGAATCCGTTTCGCCTAAGTAAAAAACCCTTCCGAGTGTATAACAATCAATACACTCGGAGACTTTGCCGTGAACCAGTCTTCGCCTAAGTTCAAAAACTTCTCCGAGTGAAGAGCAACCCTCTCTCTCGGGGGCTTAGCTGCGAATCCGTTTCGCCTAAGTAAAAAACCCTTCCGAGTGTATAACATTCAATACCCTCGGAGACTTAGACGCGAACCAGTCTTCGCCTAAGTTCAAAATCTTCTACGAGTGAAGAGCAACCCTCTCTCTCGGGGGCTTAGCTGCGAATCCGTTTCGCCTAAGTAAAAAACCCTTCCGAGTGTATAACATTCAATACACTCGGAGACTTAGCCGCGAACCAGTCTTCGCCTAAGTTCAAAAACTTCTCCGAGTGAAGAGCAACCCTCTCTCTCGGGGGCTTAGCTGCGAATCCGTTTCGCCTAAGTAAAAAACCCTTCCGAGTGTATAACATTCAATACACTCGGAGACTTAGCCGCGAACCAGTCTTCGCCTAAGTTCAAAAACTTCTCCGAGTGAAGAGCAACCCTCTCTCTCGGGGGCTTAGCTGCGAATCCGTTTCGCCTAAGTAAAAAACCCTTCCGAGTGTATAACATTCAATACACTCGGAGACTTAGCCGCGAACCAGTCTTCGCCTAAGTTCAAAAACTTCTCCGAGTGAAGAGCAACCCTCTCTCTCGGGGGCTTAGCTGCGAATCCGTTTCGCCTATGTAAAAAACCCTTCCGAGTGTATAACATTCAATACACTCGGAGACTTAGCCGCGAACCAGTCTTCGCCTAAGTTCAAAAACTTCTCCGAGTGAAGAGCAACCCTCTCTCTCGGGGGCTTAGCTGCGAATCCGTTTCGCCTAAGTAAAAAACCCTTCCGAGTGTATAACAATCAATACACTCGGAGACTTTGCCGTGAACCAGTCTTCGCCTAAGTTCAAAAACTTCTCCGAGTGAAGAGCAACCCTCTCTCTCGGGGGCTTAGCTGCGAATCCGTTTCGCCTAAGTAAAAAACCCTTCCGAGTGTATAACATTCAATACCCTCGGAGACTTAGACGCGAACCAGTCTTCGCCTAAGTTCAAAATCTTCTACGAGTGAAGAGCAACCCTCTCTCTCGGGGGCTTAGCTGCGAATCCGTTTCGCCTAAGTAAAAAACCCTTCCGAGTGTATAACATTCAATACACTCGGAGACTTAGCCGCGAACCAGTCTTCGCCTAAGTTCAAAAACTTCTCCGAGTGAAGAGCAACCCTCTCTCTCGGGGGCTTAGCTGCGAATCCGTTTCGCCTAAGTAAAAAACCCTTCCGAGTGTATAACATTCAATACACTCGGAGACTTAGCCGCGAACCAGTCTTCGCCTAAGTTCAAAAACTTCTCCGAGTGAAGAGCAACCCTCTCTCTCGGGGGCTTAGCTACGAATTCGTTTCGCCTAAGTAAAAAACCCTTCCGAGTGTATAACATTCAATACACTCGGAGACTTAGCCACGAACCAGTCTTCGCCTAGGTTCAAAAACTTCTCCGAGTGAAGAGCAACCCTCTCTCTCGGGGGCTTAGCTGCGAATCCGTTTCGCCTAAGTAAAAAACCCTTCCGAGTGTATAACATTCAATACACTCGGAGACTTAGCCGCGAACCAGTCTTCGCCTAAGTTCAAAAACTTCTCCGAGTGAAGAGCAACCCTCTTTCTCGGGGGCTTAGCTGCGAATCCGTTTCGCCTAAGTAAAAAACCCTTCCGAGTGTATAACATTCAATACACTCGGAGACTTAGCCGCGAACCAGTCTTCGCCTAAGTTCAAAAACTTCTCCGAGTGAAGAGCAACCCTCTCTCTCGGGGGCTTAGCTGCGAATCCGTTTCGCCTAAGTAAAAAACCCTTCCGAGTGTATAACATTCAATACACTCGGAGACTTAGCCGCGAACCAGTCTTCGCCTAAGTTCAAAAACTTCTCCGAGTGAAGAGCAACCCTCTCTCTCGGGGGCTTAGCTGCGAATCCGTTTCGCCTAAGTAAAAAACCCTTCCGAGTGTATAACATTCAATACACTCGGAGACTTAGCCGCGAACCAGTCTTCGCCTAAGTTCAAAAACTTCTCCGAGTGAAGAGCAACCCTCTCTCTCGGGGGCTTAGCTGCGAATCCGTTTCGCCTATGTAAAAAACCCTTCCGAGTGTATAACATTCAATACACTCGGAGACTTAGCCGCGAACCAGTCTTCGCCTAAGTTCAAAAACTTCTCCGAGTGAAGAGCAACCCTCTCTCTCGGGGGCTTAGCTGCGAATCCGTTTCGCCTAAGTAAAAAACCCTTCCGAGTGTATAACAATCAATACACTCGGAGACTTTGCCGTGAACCAGTCTTCGCCTAAGTTCAAAAACTTCTCCGAGTGAAGAGCAACCCTCTCTCTCGGGGGCTTAGCTGCGAATCCGTTTCGCCTAAGTAAAAAACCCTTCCGAGTGTATAACATTCAATACCCTCGGAGACTTAGACGCGAACCAGTCTTCGCCTAAGTTCAAAATCTTCTCCGAGTGAAGAGCAACCCTCTCTCTCGGGGGCTTAGCTGCGAATCCGTTTCGCCTAAGTAAAAAACCCTTCCGAGTGTATAACATTCAATACACTCGGAGACTTAGCCGTGAACCAGTCTTTGCCTAAGTTCAAAAACTTCTCCGAGTGAAGAGCAACCCTCTCTCTCGGGGGCTTAGCTGCGAATCCGTTTCGCCTAAGTAAAAAACCCTTCCGAGTGTATAACATTCAATACACTCGGAGACTTAGCCGCGAACCAGTCTTCGCCTAAGTTCAAAAACTTCTCCGAGTGAAGAGCAACCCTCTCTCTCGGGGGCTTAGCTGCGAATCTGTTTCGCCTAAGTAAAAAACCCTTCCGAGTGTATAACATTCAATACACTCGGAGACTTAGCCGTGAACCAGTCTTCGCCTAAGTTCAAAAACTTCTCCGAGTGAAGAGCAACCCTCTCTCTCGGGGGCTTAGCTGCGAATCCGTTTCGCCTAAGTAAAAAACCCTTCCGAGTGTATAACATTCAATACACTCGGAGACTTAGCCGCGAACCAGTCTTCGCCTAAGTTCAAAAACTTCTCCGAGTGAAGAGCAACCCTCTCTCTCGGGGGCTTAGCTGCGAATCCGTTTCGCCTAAGTAAAAAACCCTTCCGAGTGTATAACATTCAATACACTCGGAGACTTAGCCGCGAACCAGTCTTCGCCTAAGTTCAAAAACTTCTCCGAGTGAAGAGCAACCCTCTCTCTCGGAGGCTTAGCTGCGAATCCATTTCGCCTAAGTGAAAAACCCTTCCGAGTGTATAACATTCAATACACTCGGAGACTTAGCCGCGAACCAGTCTTCGCCTAAGTTCAAAAACTTCTCCGAGTGAAGAGCAACCCTCTCTCTCGGGGGCTTAGCTGCGAATCCGTTTCGCCTAAGTAAAAAACCCTTCCGAGTGTATAACAATCAATACACTCGAAGACTTTGCCGTGAACCAGTCTTCGCCTAAGTTCAAAAACTTCTCCGAGTGAAGAGCAACCCTCTCTCTCGGGGGCTTAGCTGCGAATCCGTTTCGCCTAAGTAAAAAACCCTTCCGAGTGTATAACATTCAATACACTCGGAGACTTAGCCGCGAACCAGTCTTCGCCTAAGTTCAAAATCTTCTCCGAGTGAAGAGCAACCCTCTCTCTCGGGGGCTTAGCTGCGAATCCGTTTCGCCTAAGTAAAAAACCCTTCCGAGTGTATAACATTCAATACACTCGGAGACTTAGCCGCGAACCAGTCTTCGCCTAAGTTCAAAAACTTCTCCGAGTGAAGAGCAACCCTCTCTCTCGGGGGCTTAGCTGCGAATCCGTTTCGCCTAAGTAAAAAACCCTTCCGAGTGTATAACATTCAATACACTCGGAGACTTAGCCGCGAACCAGTCTTCGCCTAAGTTCAAAAGCTTCTCCGAGTGAAGAGCAACCCTCTCTCTCGGGGGCTTAGCTGCGAATCTGTTTCGCCTAAGTAAAAAACCCTTCCGAGTGTATAACATTCAATACACTCGGAGACTTAGCCGTGAACCAGTCTTCGCCTAAGTTCAAAAACTTCTCCGAGTGAAGAGCAACCCTCTCTCTCGGGGGCTTAGCTGCGAATCCGTTTCGCCTAAGTAAAAAACCCTTCCGAGTGTATAACATTCAATACACTCGGAGACTTAGCCGCGAACCAGTCTTCGCCTAAGTTCAAAAACTTCTCCGAGTGAAGAGCAACCCTCTCTCTCGGGGGCTTAGCTGCGAATCCGTTTCGCCTAAGTAAAAAACCCTTCCGAGTGTATAACATTCAATACACTCGGAGACTTAGCCGCGAACCAGTCTTCGCCTAAGTTCAAAAACTTCTCCGAGTGAAAAACTACCCTCTCTCTCAGAGACTTAGCTGCGAATCCGTTTCGCCTATGTTAAAAACCCTTCCGAGCGTATACCATTCAATACACTCGGAGACTTAGCCGCGAACCAGTCTTCGCCTAAGTTCAAAAACTTCTCCGAGTGAAGAGCAACCCTCTCTCTCGGGGGCTTAGCTGCGAATCCGTTTCGCCTAAGTAAAAAACCCTTCCGAGTGTATAACATTCAATACACTCGGAGACTTAGCCGTGAACCAGTCTTCGCCTAAGTTCAAAAACTTCTCCGAGTGAAGAGCAACCCTCTCTCTCGGGGGCTTAGCTGCGAATCCGTTTCGCCTAAGTAAAAAACCCTTCCGAGGGTATAACATTCAATACACTCGGAGACTTAGCCGCGAACCAGTCTTCGCCTAAGTTCAAAAACTTCTCCGAGTGAAGAGCAACCCTCTCTCTCGGGGGCTTAGCTGCGAATCCGTTTCGCCAAAGTAAAAAACCCTTCCGAGGGTATAACATTCAATACACTCGGAGACTTAGCCGCGAACCAGTCTTCGCCTAAGTTCAAAAACATCTCCGAGTGAAGAGCAACCCTCTCTCTCGGGGGCTTAGCTGCGAATCCGTTTCGCCTAAGTAAAAAACCCTTCCGAGTGTATAACATTCAATACACTCGGAGACTTAGCCGCGAACCAGTCTTCGCCTAAGTTCAAAAACTTCTCCGAGTGAAGAGCAACCCTCTCTCTCGGGGGCTTAGCTACGAATTCGTTTCGCCTAAGTAAAAAACCCTTCCGAGTGTATAATATTCAATACACTCGGAGACTTAGCCACGAACCAGTCTTCGCCTAGGTTCAAAAACTTCTCCGAGTGAAGAGCAACCCTCTCTCTCGGGTGCTTAGCTGCGAATCCGTTTCGCCTAAGTAAAAAACCCTTCCGAGTGTATAACATTCAATACACTCGGAGACTTAGCCGCGAACCAGTCTTCGCCTAAGTTCAAAAACTTCTCCGAGTGAAGAGCAACCCTCTCTCTCGGGGGCTTAGCTGCGAATCCGTTTCGCCTAAGTAAAAAACCCTTCCGAGTGTATAACATTCAATACACTCGGAGACTTAGCCGCGAACCAGTCTTCGCCTAAGTTCAAAAACTTCTCCGAGTGAAGAGCAACCCTCTCTCTCGGGGGCTTAGCTGCGAATCCGTTTCGCCTAAGTAAAAAACCCTTCCGAGTGTATAACATTCAATACACTCGGAGACTTAGCCGCGAACCAGTCTTCGCCTAAGTTCAAAAACTTCTCCGAGTGAAGAGCAACCCTCTCTCTCGGGGGCTTAGCTGCGAATCCGTTTCGCCTAAGTAAAAAACCCTTCCGAGTGTATAACATTCAATACACTCGGAGACTTAGCCGCGAACCAGTCTTCGCCTAAGTTCAAAAACTTCTCCGAGTGAAGAGCAACCCTCTCTCTCGGGGGCTTAGCTGCGAATCCGTTTCGCCTAAGTAAAAAACCCTTCCGAGTGTATGACATTCAATACACTGGGAGACTTAGCCGCGATCCAGTCTTCGCCTAAATTCAAAAACTTCTCCGAGTGAAGAGCAACCCTCTCTCTCGGGGGCTTAGCTGCGAATCCGTTTCGCCTAAGTAAAAAACCCTTCCGAGTGTATAGCATTCAATACACTCGGAGACTTAGCCGCGAACCAGTCTTCGCCTAAGTTCAAAAACTTCTCCGAGTGAAGACTAACCCTCTCTCTCGGAGGCTTAGCTGCGAATCCATTTCGCCTAAGTGAAAAACCCTTCCGAGTGTATAACATTCAATACACTCGGAGACTTAGCTGCGAACCAGTCTTCGCCTAAGTTCAGAAAACTTCTCCGAGTGAAGAGCAATCCTCTTACTCGGGGGCTTAGCTGTGAACCAGTTTTCACCTAAGTTAAAAAATACTGCTGAGTGTAAGGTATTCCTAACACTCGGAACTTAGCTGCGAACCAGTCTTTGCCTAAGTCCTAAATGCAACCAAACAAAATGTCGGAAAGCAAAATGCGAGTAAGACTAGAATCTCTAGCGCAGCAAAAACTTGTTCGCGCAAAGGGAAGTCCTCAGGCTTAAGGCCTGAAAGAAGTTTTAATCGGTTACACCATCACTCGGCATACCGAGGCAAATAAGGTTTTAACTGAAAGCAACATACTTCTTCAAGCTCCGGTAGGGCTTGAAGGCTCGACAAAAGTATCCATGTCAATTCCGTCGGCGATCCGAGTGGCTGCTTCGATGAAAGTCTCCATGAAATCTTCAAACTGCAGTTTCTTTGTGTTGATCACTCGGAGAGCCTTCAGTTTGTCCTCCCTGGCCTCCTTGCAATGAACCCTGACGAGTGAAAGTGCCACATCAGCACCACAACGAGCAGCGGATTTCTTCCACGCCTGCACTCGACTGGGAATTTCGTTGAGGCGAGTCATCATAGACTCGAGGTCAGTCTGGGGAGAATCTTCAGGCCACAACTCCTTGTCGACCTTCTCGAATGCAGCCTTCAGCCGAGTGACATATTCTTGGACACTCTTAAGACGAGCTTCGAGTCGAAACATATCCATGGCCACGGCGTCTCCGACGAGTGACTCCGCGGGATCCAGATTGGGCTCGATTTCTTCGGTTTCCTTCTCAAAGTCTTGACAGAATTCTGCGTGAAGAGAAAGAGAAAAGGTGATCACAATGCCGTTCTGAGGAAATCAAAGAAATTCATTCGACAGAAGAAAGTCACCTTCAAGCATGTTGAACATTTTCTTCGCAAAGTCTCCTAAGTGTTTTTCCAGAGCACTCTTTCCCTTGGTATGCACTCCAAGTTTCTTGATCCAGTCGGATCGTTCCTGCTTGAGTTTGGCGTTCTCTTCTTCCAGTTTACTGGCTGCAGCAAGTTTCTTCTCAGCGGCTTCAGTTTTCTCCTTCGCTTCCTTCTGAGCATCAGCAAGTGATTTGTCCTTGTCCTCGAGCGCCTTCTTCATGGTATCTAAAGAAATAACATTGTTGAGTCGCGCTCGGAGACGACGGTTCTCGTCACGTACGTCTGTTCGAGTGGATTCACTCGGTTCAAAGGATGGAAGATGAAAGTGATAATGCAATTGATCGACAAAGATTACCTCCAAATGTCTTCAGTTCGGTCTGTGCACGGTCGAGGTTGTTGTTCGTCAGCTCCAGATCCAGCAGAAGTCGATTCTTTTCCTTCTCCAGCTCGACGTATTTGGTCCCGAGCCCACAGGCTTTCTGAAATCTGCAAAGAAGGGGCTCAGTCGACATGGATATTTCTCTACTTTCGAGTGGAACAGTACAAGTGCAGTCGACTGAAAGGCGGCCCGCCGCTCCACCCCACAACCCTATGCAGCGTCATATCATGGTTGATGGAAATGATGTCCATGAAACCTGCAGAATGGTTCTTAAGACTACTGCCCATCGTCAAAGATCGACAGTAGTCTCGGGGACTACACCCAGTGGGTGCACTCAGCGTGCCCCACTGGATACAAAAACACTCGACCAGGTCTGACCTGTCAGAGTATAAAAGAAGCAAGCAAGCGAAATTGTTTCTATCAGACCCCCGCCGATGCACGCAATCGACGGCGGTCTCGGGGACTACACCCAGTGGGTGCACTCAACGTGCCCCCACTGGACCCGAGATTACCTGATCTACTTGCGAGGAAAACACCCAGTGGGTGTAAAATAAAGATGGACAGGAATTCAATCGGAATTGAACTTACAATAGCACTTACTCGGACGTTGGCTTGAAGCGCTGAGCTGGCATCATAGGCTAACTTGCTGGCTTCATATGCCTCCTTTGTTCGCAGCATCATCTGCCCAGCCTGAATCATAGCTTCCTTGGCAGCTCCAGTTTGGTCCTCCGGGACGTGATACAAAGGGTATGCGGGCGTCGAATGAGTTGGTGCTGTAACTGAGGCAGCAGGTGGTGCTTCAAGTTGTCCAATAGGTGCTGAAGCCACCAGAATTGAAGTGGCTGGCGGAGCACTCGACAGCGGGGCCACAAGGGCTGGAGGCGTCGCAGCAGTCGACCCATGGGGCGTCTGTCCTGATGATGTTCTCCGAGTGTGTACGTGTGGAGCTTCCAGAGGCACAGCTTCTTCTTGCGTTCCTCGCTGCAGCTCCTCGTCATCTTCCAGTTCGATGACTTCGTCAGCTATCAATCGGCAATTTTAATCAAGCCATCCGACGATTATTCTTCAAAAAACAGAGTAGAGTGTGGGTTTATTGTACCTCGTTGGGAGGTGGCCACATCAGGAGTGTCCACTTCCATATGGTCCCCATCATTTCGCTGGGGCGACGTCACAGAGGTAGCAGCTCTGGCAGATAAACTCCACTCGGTCAGCAGAGACATGAAGTGCCACAATCACAATTGCGGGAAATAAACACTTACGTTGAGACAACAGGCACAGCAATCTTGATGCGAGGCAGGGCCTTCCGAGGTTTTGGCGCGTCCGGCCTGAGTTGTTTCGCAACTTTTTTAGTCGACCCCGGTGTTGCGGTGCGGTCGCGTTTTGGGTTCCTTGTGCTCGACGCCACAGTTTTTCTCGGGGCAACCTCTGGGTCTTCCTGATGCTTGGTGCGACGCCCAGGGCGCAGAGGGACCTGAGCTTCCACCTCGCCTTCCTCCAGGTCGTCATCGCTGCTCTCGCGGTCCTTGGCATAATCGCCGTCTGCGCTGTCATCTACGCTCCCTTCTTCTTCGTCAGACTGTTCTCCGTTTGGCACGGGCGAGTACATGTTTGTAAATTCCTGCAAGATACAAGCTTCAAAGTCAGTCGACTGAAGATCCAGTTACTCGACAGATATTAAAATAATCGACGGAGGTATAACTCACAAGATTCTTTGGTGGGTTCAAAGCAGAAAAGGGCGGAATTCGCTTCGCTCCCTCGGGATTGTCACAGGCTCCGGTGATGCTCCTGAGCCACTGGGAGACGGTCTCGTCGGAAACTTCTTCAGGATGAGTCCGAGTGGTATCCTCAGGGCCCGAGTAATGCCACATGGTGTGATCCCGGGCCTGGAGAGGCTGGATCCGTCGACTGAGAAACGTTTCAAGGAGATCCAAGCCAGTCACTCCGACGCGGATGAGATCAGATACAGCGTTCACTAGGATCCCTACCTGGATTTTCTCTACCTTTGTCACGTACAGTGGTTTGGGGGTGGTAGGTCGATCCAAGGTGAAAGGAGGAAGTCCAGTCGACATATTTGGTGATGCAACGTCCTTGCAATAGAACCATGTCGACTGCCAACCCCGGACAGAGTCAGGAAAGGTCATAGATGGGAATGCACTCCTACCTCTCTTTTGGATCCCTAAGCCACCACACAGTTGGATTACGTGGGTTTTGCTATCGCTAGGATTGGCTTTCTTGACAGATTGGGATCTAACAGAGAATATGTGTTTAAACAAACCCCAATGCGGAGGACAGCCCAGGAAGCATTCGCACAAAGTTATGAAACAGGAAAGATAAGCAATCGCATTCGGAGGAAAATGGTGGAGCTGCGCCCCGAAATAGTTCAGGAAACTGCGGATGAACGGGTGGGGTGGCATGGAGAAACCTCATTCGATGTGAGTGAGAAGCAGAACTCGCTCGCCGTCGCGTGGCTCCGGTTCGGTCTCCCCCTTCGGCAATCTCCAGGACTCCGCAGCTATCAACCCGTCAACGACAAGATTTTGCACATCCTCTGCCGTGACCGTCGATTGGAGGAAATCCCCCTGGATCCACCCCGGCGGCACCGTCGACCGGGCGCCCGACGGCTTCTTTGCCTTGGCTCCTCCCTTCTTGGCGCGCTCGAGCTTCTCCGTCTTGCCCTTCGTCATGGCGGCGGCGGTTGTCGAAGCGGAGTTGAGCGGAGGAAGAGGAGGAGAAGAGCAGATTTGGGAGAAGAATCCTGTACCAAGCACCGGCGTCGTCGCCCCTTATATTCGCCCGTGTGGGTCACTGACCTGCGGGCCCGTCAGATCTCTGGGTATCCCGAATCCAGAGAAGGCACGGTACGTGGCGATTTTGTGGGTGCGGCAATCGAGGCGTCAGACCCTCACTTGCCTTTGCGGTTGCGTCATCCCCGCTCGGCGCGCATTTATCCAATTTTCGAATCCCGTAAAATCCGGACCCGACGGAGCGAACCGTCACATCAGAAGACTCTGCAGACAACTCGAACCTGATTTCGAGCTCAGTTTCACTCGGACCTGATTTCGAGCTCAGTTTCACTCGGATATATTTCAAGACAGAATCGATCAGGGCGAACGATAAAAGGTTCCAATCGACGCAGATTTCTAAGAAGCCTCAAAGTGCACTCGGAATTTTTGTGTCTTGTCAGAACCTGCATTGACACTTTTTACACTCGAACCCCGATCCATTCGGGGGCTAATGATGGGGATATGTACCTAGGGTAGGGTCATAGGCCTGACCTACATGCCCTACCTAAAGACACTACCCCAGAAAGCTTAAGAGCTACAAGGAAGTCTCCGACTGAAATCACCAAGACATACAAGTCACTCGACAGCAAACACTCAGAGGTACCTTTCACTCGACGCTTACCTTTCACTCGGAAGGACCAGAAGACAGTCGACCACAGAAGCCCAGAAGTCACCCCAGGGAGGCTAACGGGCAGGCATTCATCAAGACCATTAATAGCATTTATGTTGTACGTTACCAGTAACGTACATCTTTATAACCACGATCTGACCCCTAAATGCCGGTCACTTATGAGGGGCAGCACACTCTATATAAGCCACCCCTCCCCTCTGGCATATGGGTTGGTTGGTTCGCACACCCTGTAGCGATACTCCAATTACACTCGACAAAGAGCTCCCGAGCACCTGAGACGTAGGGCTATTACCTCCACGAGAGGGGCCTGAACTCATACATCTGTGTGTACACCCTCGCCGTAGCTAGGACTCTGCCCTCTCCTTACGTACCCCTACCTTCTACTGTCAGACTCGCTCCCACGACACCGGTCGACTGATTTGCATATTTGGTCAGCAACATGTCAAAAGTTGGCTTGATTCGCTTGGGTTGTACCTTAGCTTCATTCCTCTTCCACTTGCCAACTTCTGGACTCTTGGGCTTAACAAATTTAACACGAGTGTCTTGCTGCACCTGTGGTTGCCCCCCGAGTGCAGGATTCTTGATGGTGATCTTGATCACTTCCTTGCCATCGGGTTGCTTGTCAAACACAACCTGTCTCCCCAAGACCTTGCTGTCCTCCTTGCTTTTCCTGGGTTCACCTATGACAACATTGGACTTATTAGCAGATTCGGCCACCTCCGGCCGAATGAGTAACTTTTCCCCCTCCAAATCCAGAGTGTTCATTGGGAAGGGCTGCTTATCAACTTGCATCTCAGAAAAGTTCAATCGTCCGTCATTAACGGCCGATTGTATCTGTCGTCGGAAAACATTGCAATCGTTAGTAGCATGAGAAAAAGAATTATGATACTTGCAATAAGCACGCCGTTTTAGCTCTTCAAACGGCGGTAAAGTATGAGATATCCGAATGATCTTAGCTTGCAGCAAAGCATCAAATATTTTGTCACATTTAGCAATGTTAAAAGTAAACTTCATCTCTTCGTCACGATTCTTATGAATCGGTTTCAGATCATTGCAAGTAAATGGTTTGGCCTTAGATGGCCAAACAAATTCAGCAGCATACATATCACCCTCATCGTCCGACTGATCACTACCATACTCAACCATATTCATCTTAGGACGATCAGTTTTATATCTATGCACTTTTTGAATCTTTGCTTCGGCTTTCCTGAGCCAAAGCTCTTTGCAAGACTTGGTTGATACTTAAGAACTCATAGCCTTCTAGCTTTTCTCTAATGTGAGTTTTCAAACCACTAAGCACAAGGTCAGCCAAGTCTCTCTCGGTTATCACCAAACTATAGCACCGGTTCTTTGTATCTCTAAATCTCTTGACGTAATCGGAGACCGATTCATCATTTTTCTGCTTAACCGATGTAAGATGTGACAACTTAAGTTCACTGTCGCCGCTATAAAAGTGATCATGAAATTTTTGCTCTAGCTGCGACCATACCCGAATGGAACCATGTGGTAAAGAAGAGAACCATGAAAATGCAGTACCAGTTAATGACAAAGGAAACAAACGCACTTTCAATTCATTCAGCGAGCCTGCCTCACCCAATTGTGCTAAGTATTGACTAACATGCTCCCATGTAGTTTTTGTGCCCTCTCCAGTAAACTTAACAAAATCTGGAATCTTATATCCCGGAGGGCACTGGACAGCGTCAAAATACTCGGGGTACGGTTTTTGGTAAATCCGATTCCGAGGTAACTCAACTCCAAAATTCTCTCGAAGCATCTTAGCCATCTCTTCTCTAAAATTAGCTAGGGCATCGTCTGTAGTAGACGATGAAGCTTGCTGCATTGGCATAGGTGGAGTAGGATTACTAGCAGTAGGCAGGAATTGTGGCAGGTAGGCCGAACCATAGTTCGGCTGTGGTCGAGTGTTTGCACCTATAGGTAAAGCTTGGTTCGGCGTTGCCACCGAACTTGGCATGCTCATGATGGGATTAGCAGGTGCAGCCACGATCTGATTGGTGTGGGTAGGATAATAATTCATCGGCATGGGAGGTGCCGATGAAAGGGGTAAAGACATATTAGGGTTTTCTACACTAGCAGCCACACCAATATTACCACTAGATGATTGAGGCATATTTTTCTGAGCATTGGTATTTTCTATGAAAGTTTGATAGACCAAATTATTACCATCAGCAATACGACGCTCAATCTCAGCCCACTGCTCAGGAGAAAAGGTAGTACTTACAGAGGGCTTAACCTGCTTGGCTTGAAGAGGAGGGAACTTGATCTCTTCAATCGGAGTGATGTTGCCTTGACGATCCTTCTTGAATTTTGCAAGGAACTCCTGCAAATCCTTCTCTTCGCGTGCCTTCTTGTACTCCTCATAAGCTTGGCGATGGTCAGACGATATTTCATCAAGACCAGGCTTAATGATGTTATCGGCGTCTATCTCACTCGGCTTGGGAAGATCAGACATGGTGGATGATGATGACGATTGATCTTCTGTCCCCAGCGGAGTCGCCAAACAAGTGTGTTGACACACGAACACGTCACGTGTACCCTCGACGCCGGGGGTGATGCACCGCAGCTCACGTCGAAGGAGACCCGACCGACAACGCGATACGCAGGACAGTCGGCGGGCGCTTTTGAGACTCGAAACCCCGCGCACCCGGGAGGGACCCCGTCAGGGATTGCGGCGGCTATGGGCTGCCCTAGGTCAATTCGCTCGCCCCTAGAGCCTCGAGATTCGCAGCTCTCAAACACGAAGAACAGCGAAGAACGAGAAAGATAAACGATGGAGAGATAAAACGTAGACTGAAAAGTAGTATATTGATTTGTTCGATTGTGTGTTGTTCAATCGGCCGTCACCCCCAACATATATAAGAGGCGGCTGGACTTCCCGTACAAGTAAAGGATTCATCTAGGCTTTCCTTACAAGAAAATTACATTGAATCACGCCCTAGAGTCCTAGTTCCAGTCTCACCCGGATTCATCCCGAATCTGGCCCAATCCTCTGTCTTTCTCCTTGCGGGGCCCGCGGAATCTGCATATGACCTCCGATGGAGACGGTTCAAATACCAATCTTGTGCGTCTCGACGAGGCCAACAATCCGTATGTTGATCACTTTTCCAAATAAGGCCATCTTGAATACTCCATGAGGTCATCTTTAACTTTGAACCGGACTCAGTCACGTAGCGGACTGGACCATCGAGTGTTGTAGCATCTCTGCAGGCCTTATACTATCTCAGATGACAATGACCTTAAAAGCAAAGTTGAACGTTTCGACGTTACGAACAACTTTCATGTTGGACACTTTTCCATCCGAGGATATCTAGATGACCATATAGGCCAATCTTTACCTTCTGGTTGAATCACTCGGATTTGGAGTCCTCCCGTCAGTCGAGTGAAATTTCTCACTCGGACAGCAATTTTCCACTCGGAATTTTCCACTCGGACAGCAGTTTTCCACTTGACAGCGCAATTTTCCATTCGGAAGACAAATGTTTAGCTGGACTTTATGTCACTCGGATTCTTTGACCGAAGTGTCACTGTCGTGGGAACGAGTCTGACAGCAGAAGGTAGGGGTACGTAAGGAGAGGGCAGAGTCCTAGCTACGGCGAGGGTGGACACACAGATGTATGAGTTCAGGCCCCTCTCATGAAGGTAATAGCCCTACGTCTCAGGTGCTCGGGAGCTCTTTGTCGAGTGTAATTGGTGTATCGCTACAGGGGGTGCGAACCAACCAATCCACCAACCAACCCTTATGCCAGAGGGGAGGGGCGGCTTATATAGAGTGCGCTGCCCCTCATAAGTGACCGGCGTTTAAGGGTCAGGTCGTGGTTATAAAGATGTACGTTACTGGTAACGTACAACATAAATGCTATTAATGGTCTCGATGAATGCCTGCCCGTTAGCCTCCCTGGGGTGACTTCCGGGCTTCTGTGGTCGACTGTATTCTGGTTCTTCCGAGTGAATTGTAAGCGCCGAGTGAAAGGTACCTCCGAGTGTATATTGTCAAGTGACTTGTATGACTTGGTGATTTCAGTCGGAGACTTCCTTGTAGCTCTTAAGCTTTCTGGGGTAGTGTCCTTAGGTAGGGTGTGTAGGTCAGGCCTATGACCCTACCCTAGGTACATATCCCCATCATTAGCCCCCGAATGGATCGGGGTTCGAGTGTAAAAAGTGTCAAAGCAGGTTCTGACAAGACACAAAAATTCCGAGTGCATTTTGAGGCTTCTTAGAAATCTGCGTCGATTCGAACCTTTATCGTTCGCCCTGATCGATTCTGTCTTGAAGTATATCCGAGTGAAACTGAGATCGAAATCAGGTCCGAGTGAAACTGAGCTCGAAATCAGGTTCGAGTTGTCTGCAAAGTCTTCTGATGTGACGGTTCGCTCCGTCGGGTCCGGATTTTACGGGATTCGAAAATTGGATAAACGCGCGCCGAGCGGGGATGACGCAACCGCAAAGGCAAGCGAGGGCACGACGCCTCGATTACTGTGCCGCCAAAATCGCCACGTACTGTGCCTCCTCTGAATTCGGGGTACCCAGAGATCTGACGGGCCCGCAGGTCAGTGACCCACACGGGTGGATATAAGGGGCGACGACGCCGGTGCTGGTACAGTATTCTTCCCCCAAATCTGCTCTTCTCCTCCCCTTCCCTGCTCAGCTCCGCTCTGACGACCGCCGCCGTCATGACGAAGTGCAAGACGGAGAAGCTCGAGCGCGCCAAGAAGGGAGGAGCCAAGGCGAAGAAGCCATCGGGCGCCCGGTCGACGGTGCCGCCGGGGTGGATCCATGGGGATTTCCTCCAATCGACGGTCAAGGCGGAGGATGTGCAAAATCTCGTCGTTGACGGGTTGATAGCTGCGGAGTCCTGGAAATTGCCGAAGGGGGAGACCGAACCAGAGCCATGCGACGGCGAGCGAGTTCTGCTCCTCACTCACATCGAACGAGGTTTCTCCATGCCACCCCACCCGTTCATCCGCAGTTTCCTGAACTATTTCGGGGCGCAACTCCACCATTTTCCTCCGAATGCGATTGCCTATCTTTCCTGTTTCATAACCCTGTGCGAATGCTTCCTGGGCTGTCCTCCGCATTGGGGTTTGTTTAAACATATATTCTCTATTAGATCTCAATCCGTCAAGAAAGCCAATCCCAGTGATAGCAAAACCAATGTAATCCAACTGTGTGGTGGCTTAGGAATCCAAAAGAGAGGTAGGAGTGCATTTCCCTCTATGACCTTTCCTGATTCTGTCCGGGGTTGGCAGTCGACATGGTTCTATTGCAAGGATGTTGCATCACCAAATATGTCGACTGGACTTCCTCCTTTCACCTTGGATCGACCTACCACTCCCAAACCACTGTACGTGACAAAGGTAGAGAAAATCCAGGTAGGGATCCTAGTGAACGCTGTATCTGATCTCATCCGCGGCGGAGTGACTGGCTTGGATCTCCTTGAAACGTTTCTCAGTCGACGGATCCAGCCTCTCCAGGCCCGGGATCACACCATGTGGCATTACTCGGGCCCTGAGGATACCACTCGGACTCATCCTGAAGAAGTTTCCGACGAGACCGTCTCCCAGTGGCTCAGGAGCATCACCGGAGCCTGTGACAATCCCGATGGAGCGAAGCGAATTCCGCCCTTTTCTGCTTTGAACCCTCCAAAGAATCTTGTGAGTTATACCTCCGTCGATTATTTTAATATCTGTCGAGTAACTGGATCCTCAGCAGACTGACTTTGAAGCTTGTATCTTGCAGAAATTTACAAACATGTACTCGCCCATGCCAAACGGAGAACAGTCTGACGAAGAAGAAGGGAGCGTAGATGACAGCGCAGACGGCGATTATGCCAACGACAGCGAGAGCAGCGATGACGACCTGGAGGAAGGCGAGGTGGAAGCTCAGGTCCCTCTGCGTCCTGGGCGTCGCACCAAGCATCAGGAAGACCCAGAGGTTGCCCCGAGCAAAACTGTGGCGTCGAGCACAAGGAACCCAAAACGCGACCGCACCGCAACACCGGGGTCGAGTGAAAAAACTGCGAAACAACTCAAGCCGGACGCGCCAAAACCTCGGAAGGCCCTGCCTCGCATCAAGATTGCTGTGCCTGTTGCCTCAACGTAAGTGTTTATTTCCCGCAATTGTGATTGTGGCACTTCATGTCTCTGCTGACCGAGTGGAGTTTATCCGCCAGGGCTGCTACCTCTGTGACGTCGCCCCAGCGAAATGATGGGGACCATATGGAAGTGGATACTCCTGATGCGCCACCTCCCAATGAGGTATAACAAACCCACACTCTGCTCTGTTTTTTGAAGAATAATCGTCGAGTGTCTTGATTAAAATTGCCGATTGATAGCTGACGAAGTCATCGAACTGGAAGATGACGAGGAGCTGCAGCGAGGAACTCAAGATCAAGCTATGCCTCTGGAGGCTCCACACGTACACACTTGGAGAACATCGTCAGGACAGACGCCCCATGAGCCGACTGCTGCGACGCCTCCAGCCCTTGTGGTCCCGCTGTCGAGTGCTCCGCCAGCCACTTCAATTCTGGTGGCTTCAGCATCTATTGGACAACCTGAAGCACCACCTGCTGCCTCAGTTACAGCACTAACTCATTCGACGCCCGCATACCCTTTGTATCACGTCCCGGAGGACCAAACTGGAGCTGCCAAGGAAGCTATGATTCAGGCTGGGCAGATGATGCTGCGAACAAAGGAGGCGTATGAAGCCAGCAAGTTAGCCTATGATGCCAGCTCAGCGCTTCAAGCCAACGTCCGAGTAAGTGCTATTGTAAGTTCATTTCCGATTGAATTCTTGTCCATCTTGATTTTACACCCACTGGGTGTTTTCTTCGCAAGTATATCAGGTAGTCTCTGGTCCAGTGGGGGCACGCTGAGTGCACCCACTGGGTGTAGTCCCCGAGACCGCCGTCGAGTGCGTGCATCGGCGGGGGTCTGATAGAAACAATGTTCGCTTGCTTGCTTCTTTTATACTCTGACAGGCCGGACCTGGTCGAGTGTTTTTGTATCCAGTGGGGGCACGCTGAGTGCACCCACTGGGTGTAGTCCCCGAGACTACTGTCGATCGTTGACGATGGGCAATAGTCTTAAAAACCATTCTGCAGGTTTCATAGACATCATTTCCGTCAACCATGATATGACGCTGTATAGGGTTGTGGGGTGCAGCGGCGGGCCGCCTTTCAGTCGACTGCACTTGTACTTTTCCACTCGGAAGTAGAGAAATATCCATGTCGACTGAGCCCCTTCTTTGCTGATTCCAGAAAGCCTGTGGGCTCGGGACCAAGTACGTCGAGCTGGAGAAGGAAAAGAATCGACTTCTGCTTGGTCTGGAGCTGACGAACAACAACCTGGACCGTGCACAGACCGAACTGAAGACTTTTGGAGGTAATCTTTGTCGATCAATTGCATTATCACTTTCATCTTCCATCCTTTGAACCGAGTGAATCCACTCGAACAGACGTACGTGATGAGAACCGTCGTCTCCGAGCGCGACTCAACAATGTTATTTCTTTAGATACCATGAAGAAGGCGCTCGAGGACAAGGACAAATCACTTGCTGATGCTCAGAAGGAAGCGAAGGAAAAAACCGAAGCTGTTGAGAAGAAACTTGCTGCAGCCAGTAAACTGGAAGAAGAGAACGCCAAACTCAAGCAGGAACGATCCGACTGGATCAAGAAACTTGAAGTGCAGACCAAGGGAAAGAGTGCTCTGGAAAAACACTTAGGAGACTTTGCGAAGAAAATGTTCAACATGCTTGAAGGTGAGTTTCTTCTGTCGAATGAATTTCTTTGATTTCCTCAGAACGGCATTGTGATCACCTTTTCTCTTTCTCTTCACGCAGAATTCTGTCAAGACTTTGAGAAGGAAACCGAAGAAATCGAGCCCAATCTGGACCCCACGGAGTCACTCGTCGGAGACGCCGTGGCCATGGATATGCTTCGACTCAAAGCTCGTCTTAAGAGTGTCCAAGGGTATGTCACTCGGCCGAAGACTGCATTCGAGAAGGTCGACAAGGAGTTGTGGCCTGAAGATTCTCTCCAGACTGACCTCGAGTCTATGATGACTTGCCTCAATGAAATTCCCAGTCGAGTGCAGGCGTGGAAGAAATCCGCTGCTCGTTGTGGTGCTGATGTGGCACTTTCACTCGTCAGGGTTCATTGCAAGGAGGCCAGGGAGGACAAACTGAAGGCTCTCCGAGTGCTCAACACAAAGAAACTGCAGTTTGAAGATTTCATGGAGACTTTCATCGAAGCAGCCACTCGGATCGCCGACGGAATTGACCTGGATACTTTTGTCGAGCCTTCAAGCCCTACCGGAGCTTGAAGAAGTATGTTGCTTTCAGTTAAAACTTTATTTGCCTCGGTATGCCGAGTGGTGGTGTAACCGATTAAAACTTCTTTCAGGCCTTAAGCCTGAGAACTTCCCTATGCGCGAACAAATTTTTGCTGCGCTAGAGATTCTAGTCTTACTCGCATTTTGCTTTCCGACATTTTGCTTGGTTGAATTTAGGACTTAGGCGAAGACTGGTTCGCAGCTAAGCTCCGAGTGTTAAGAATACCTTACACTCGGCAGGATTTTTTAACTTAGGTGAAAACTGGTTCACAGCTAAGCCCCCGAGTGAGAGGAATGCTCTTCACTCGGAGAATTTTTCTGAACTTAGGCGAAGACTGGATCGCGGCTAAGTCTCCGAGTGTATTGAATGTTATACGCTCGGAAGGGTTTTTCACTTAGGCGAAACGGATTCGCAGCTAAGCCCCCGAGAGAGAGGGTTGCTCTTCACTCGGAGAAGTTTTTGAACTTAGGCGAAGACTGGTTCGCGGCTAAGTCTCCGAGTGTATTGAATGGTATACGCTCGGAAGGGTTTTTAACTTAGGTGAAACGGATTCGGAGCTAAGCCTCCGAGCAAGAGGGTAGCTCTTCACTCGGAGAAGTTTTTGAACTTAGGCGAAGACTGGTTCGCGGCTAAGTCTCCGAGTGTATTGAATGTTATACGCTCGGAAGGGTTTTTCACTTAGGCGAAACGGATTCGCAGCTAAGCCCCCGAGAGAGAGGGTTGCTCTTCACTCGGAGAAGTTTTTGAACTTAGGCGAAGACTGGTTCACGGCTAAGTCTCCGAGTGTATTGAATGGTATACGCTCGGAAGGGTTTTTAACTTAGGCGAAACGGATTTGCAGCTAAGCCTCCGAGAGAGAGGGTTGCTCTTCACTCGGAGAAGTTTTTGAACTTAGGCAAAGACTAGTTCGCGGCTAAGTCTCCGAGTGTATTGAATGGTATACGCTCGGAAGGGTTTTTAACTTAGGCGAAACGGATTCGCAGCTAAGCCTCCGAGCAAGAGGGTTGCTCTTCACTCAGAGAAGTTTTTGAACTTAGGCGAAGACTGGTTCGCGGCTAAGTCTCCGAGTGTATTGAATGTTATACGCTAGGAAGGGTTTTTAACTTAGGCAAAACGGATTCGCAGCTAAGCCTCCGAGCAAGAGGGTTACTCTTCACTCGGAGAAGTTTTTGAACTTAGGCGAAGACTGGTTCGCGGCTAAGTCTCCGAGTGTATCGAATGTTATACACTCGGAAGGGTTTTTTACTTAGGCGAAACGGATTCGCAGCTAAGCCCCCGAGAGAGAGGGTTGCTCTTCACTCGGAGAAGTTTTTGAACTTAGGCGAAGACTGGTTCGCGGCTAAGTCTCCGAGTGTATTGAATGGTATACGCTCGGAAGGGTTTTTAACTTAGGCGAAACGGATTCGCAGCTAAGTCTCCGAGAGAGGGGGTAGTTTTTCACTCGGAGAAGTTTTTGAACTTAGGCGAAGACTGGTTCGCGGCTAAGTCTCCGAGTGTATTGAATGTTATACACTCGGAAGGGTTTTTTACTTAGGCGAAACGGATTCGCAGCTAAGCCCCCGAGAGAGAGGGTTGCTCTTCACTCGGAGAAGTTTTTGAACTTAGGCGAAGACTGGTTCGCGGCTAAGTCTCCGAGTGTATTGAATGCTATGCACTCGGAATGGTTTTTTACTTAGGCGAAACGGATTCGCAGCTAAGCCCCCGAGAGAGAGGGTTGCTCTTCACTCGGAGAAGTTTTTGAACTTAGGCGAAGACTGGTTCGCGGCTAAGTCTCCGAGTGTATCGAATGTTATACACTCGGAAGGGTTTTTTACTTAGGCGAAACGGAGTCGCAGCTAAGCCCCCGAGAGAGAGGGTTGCTCTTCACTCGGAGAAGTCTTTGAATGTGAAATTGTGCGATCGGAATCGACAATAGACTGCGGAAGTCATAACTTAACAAACGACATCGCCTGGAGCACTCTTATTACATCAAAACAACTCAGTCGTCAAGTATAAAAGCGTCGAAGCAAATCCGCGTTCCAGGCGCGTGGCTCATCAATATTCTTCTTCAAGTTGAAAAGATGGTACGCCCCGTTGTTCAGCACCTTGGTGACGACGAATGGGCCTTCCCACGCTGGGGCCAACTTGTGGGGCCGCTGCTGATCCACTCGGAGCACCAGATCACCTTCGTGGAATGAACGGCTTTTGACGTGTCTCGCATGGAAGCGACGAAGGTCTTGTTGATATACAGTCGACCGGATCAGGGCCATCTCTCGTTCTTCCTCTAGGAGGTCCACACCATCTTGTCTAGCTTGCTCAGCTTCGTCTTCAGAGTATAGATCCACTTGGGGGGAATTGTGAAGGACGTCACTTGGAAGAACGGCTTCAGCTCCATACACAAGGAAGAAAGGAGTGCGTCCAGTTGACCGGTTAGGAGTCGTCCTCAAGCCCCACAGAACGGACGGCAATTCAGTGACCCAAGCTCCAGCAGCATGATCAAGATCTCGCATGCGCCGAGGCTTCAGTCCTTGGAGGATAAGGCCATTCGCTCGCTCAGCCTGACCATTAGACTGGGGGTGCGCAACGGATGCGTAGTCCACCCGAGTGCCTTGAGAGGAGCAAAAGTGCCTGAACTCTTTCGAGTCAAAGTTAGAGCCATTGTCTGTAATGATACTGTGGGGGACTCCATACCGGAAGGTTATTTCTTTCATGAATTTGATAGCAGTGCGGGCGTTCAGCTTCTTGATGGGTTTAGCTTCAATCCACTTAGTGAACTTGTCGACAGCAACCAGTAGGTGAGTGAATCCACTCTGGCCTGTTCTAAGGGGTCCAACCATATCCAAGCCCCATACAGCAAACGGCCAGACGAGTGGAATAGTCTTCAAGGCAGACGCAGGTTTGTGTGACAGGTTCGAATAAAACTGGCATCCTTCGCAGTGATCGACTATATCTTTGGCCATCTCATTGGCGCGTGGCCAAAAGAAATCCGCTTGGTAGGCTTTGGCAACAATTGTCCTAGAGGACGCATGATGACCACAAGTTCCCGAGTGAATCTCCTCCAAAATCAGTCGACCTTCTTCAGGAGAAATACACCGCTGAATCACGCCAGTCACGTCCATCCATAACAGTAAATGCCTTGGATCTGCGGACTATCTGTCGAGCTTCATCTTCATCATCTGGGAGTTCTTGCCTCAGAATATACGCAATATAAGGAACAGTCCATTCGGGGATGATCACTTAAACCTCCATAACCAAATCAACAACTGCTGGGATGTCGACTTCAGTCGGATCTGAGGCGCTCTTTGCTTGCGAGGGCTCTTCAGTGAAAGGATCTTCCTGTACCGAAGGAGAATGAAGGTGCTCGAGAAATACATTGCTGGGGACAGATTTCCGAGTGGATCCAATCACTAGTAGAAAACGGACCTTTTGTCCGCAGCTTTAGTCCCGGTCGGGTTTTGAACCGGCACTAATGTGACCATTAGTCCCGGTTCAGGACGGGCATCATTAGTCGCGGTTCGTTCCGGACCTTTAGTCCCGGTTCGTAACACGAACCGGGACTAATGTGGTGGTGGCAGGATGGTGTCAGGTGGGGCCCCCACGAGCCCCTTTAGTCCCGGTTGGTATCACCAACCGGGAGTACAGGGCCCCCCTTTAGTCCCGGTTCGTAACACGAACCGGGACTAAAGGGTGGGGGCAGGCTGGTGTCAGCTGGGGCCCCCACGAGCCCCTTTAGTCCCGGTTGGTATCACCAACCGGGACTAAAGGCCCCCCCTTTAGTCCTGGTTGGAGATACCAACCGGGACTAAAGATCCCCTATATGAATTCGGCCAGCCCGATCACAGTACTCCTCCCTTTTTCCCCCTTCTTCCCCTCCTTTGTTCTTCCCTCTTCCTCGAGCTCATCCTCCATTTTTGCCAAAATTTGTCAAGATTTGGAGGCACCCCATCCATCCAAGTGTTCACAAAGGTTAGCAACTTTGTCCTTTCATCTCTCATTGCTAGATTAGCTCTTGCAATGCTCTATAAGTATAGTGATTTGTGGGTTTTAGTTTGGGAGTATTTATATGTGGTAGTAGTTCATTTGATTTATATGCAATTTGAGCTCAAATTAACTTCTTACTTTGCATGTGTAGGTGTGGTTTACTTAGTGCCTTCCCGTCCCCGTCCTAACCACCGTCGATCGCCCGCACCGTCCCGTCGCCGTCACCACACCTTGGTGAGCCTCTTGTTCGTTCTTATCCTTTTTATAAAAAAAAATCTTATTTGTATGATTTAGATAGTTAATTGTATAATTTTCTTACATGTATGATTGTTTGTTATACATAGTGCCATGACTTTGATATCCGTCCCCGTCGGCCCTCGTCCGGTTTATGATTCGGATCTGGTATATATATTCTCTTTTATAACTATTTGTTGCATTTCGCGTTTATGACAATTATGCCCATCAAGTTGACATAGATATTTTTATCTAGGAGGTATGTGAACCGGAAATTGCAACCGACATAGATATTCTTGTCAAGAAGTTAAATTTAGTTGAAAAAGAAAACGAGTATTTGAAAGAAAAATTGAAAAGAGTTGAAGAAGAGAAGATGAAACTGGAGTTGTATGTTGCCGATGTCGTCGATGATCACAAGATC
This sequence comes from Elymus sibiricus, assembly GCA_039707655.1. Lineage (NCBI taxonomy): Eukaryota > Viridiplantae > Streptophyta > Magnoliopsida > Poales > Poaceae > Elymus > Elymus sibiricus. The sequence goes on along the minus strand of CM077672.1, from coordinate 515,288,521 downwards.
AAGATGGATGCAATGCGCTTGAAGATTAGAAAATTTAAAAAATATGCCATTGATAGTGAGGCTTGGTATCACTATGCTGTTGGATCAATTGTTACCTTAGTTGCGATCTTGATCGCATATGTTGTTGCATTTAAATGCTTTAGCTAGAGAGTTTGTATGTTGCTTTATGAGAACAAGTGTGTATGAACTTTATGTATGAACTTGTATTAATTTGGTCTTTTCGGTGTTGTGTAATGAAGATGAGCCGGCAATGGATGTACGATGACCGATGCTCTCCCCAGTTCATTAATGGCGTGCATACTTTTCTGGTTGCGGCTGAGGCAAACAAGCGGGCGGATGGTTTTATGTATTGTCCATGTGCTGGCTGTAAGAATGATCGAAATTACTCTAACTCAAGAACCATTCACGTCCACCTGTTTGAGTCCGGTTTCATGTCCGGCTATAACTGTTGGACCAAGCACGGAGAAAGAGGGGTCCTAATGGAAGAGAATGAAGAAGAAGAGGATGACGACAGCTATCCTGGCCATGGGTTCCATGAATACGATGGTACAACAATGGGGGAAGAAGCTGAGCCGGCAATGCAGGAAGGAGCTGAAGAAGAGGCATCAGATGAGCCCGCTGATGATCTTGGTCGGGCCATTGCCGATGCAAATAGAAACTGTGCAAGTGAAAAGGAGAAGCTGAAGTTGCAGCGCATGTTAGAGGATCACAAGAAATTGTTGTACCCAAATTGCGAAGATGACAAGAAAAAGCTGGGTACCACACTGGAATTGCTGCAATGGAAGGCAGAGAATGGTGTACCTGACAAGGCATTTGAAAAGTTGCTGAAAATAATGAAGAATAAGCTACCAAAGGACAACGAATTGCCCGACAGTACGTACGAAGCAAAGAAGGCCGTCTGCCCTCTAGGATTACAGGTGCAGAAGATACATGCATGCCCTAATGACTGCATCCTCTACCGCGTTGAGTACGAGGATTTGAATGCATGCCCGGTATGCTGTGCATTGCGCTATAAGATCGGCCACGATGACCCTGGTGATGTTGCGGGCGAGCGCCCCAGGAAGAAGATTCCTGCCAAGGTGATGTGGTATGCTCCTATAATACCACGGTTGAAACGTTTGTTCCAAAACAAAGAGCATGCCAAGTTGATGCGATGGCACAAAGATGACCGTAAGAAAGACGGGAAGTTGAGAGTACCCGCTGACGGATCACAGTGGAGAAAAATCGAGAGAAAGTGGAAGGACTTTGCAGATGACGGAAGGAATGTATGGTTTGGTTTAAGTGCAGATGGCATCAATCCTTTTGGGGAGCACTGCAGCAATCATAGCACCTGGCCTGTGACTCTATGTATCTATAACCTTCCTCCTTGGTTGTGCATGAAGCGGAAGTTCATTATGATGCCAATGCTCATCCAAGGCCCCAAGCAACCCGGCAACGACATTGATGTGTACCTAAGGCCATTAGTCGAAGAACTTTTAGAGCTGTGGAATGGAAAAGGTGTACGTGCGTGGGATGAGCACAAACAACAGGAATTTGACCTGCGAGCGTTGCTGTTTGTAACCATCAATGATTGGCCTGCTCTCAGTAACCTTTCAGGACAGACAAACAAGGGATACCACGCATGCACGCACTGTTTAGATGATACCGACAGTATATATTTGGATAAATGTAAGAAGAATGTGTACCTGGGGCATCGTCGATTTCTTCAGAGCAGGCATCCCGTAAGAAAGAAAGGCAAGCATTTCAAAGGTGAGGCAGATCACCGGAAGAAGCCTCGCCACCGTACTGGTGATGATATACTTGATATGGTCAAGGATTTAAAAGTAATCTTTGGAAAGGGTCCTGGCGGACAATCTGTTCCGAATGACGCTGACGGACGCGCACCCATGTGGAAGAAGAAATCTATATTTTGGGACCTACCCTATTGGAAAGACCTAGAGGTCCGCTCTGCAATCGATGTGATGCAAGTGACGAAGAATCTTTGCGTGAACCTGCTAAGCTTCTTGGGCGTGTATGGGAAGACAAAAGATACACCGGAGGCACGGGAGGACCAGCAACGTATGCACGGAGAAGACGGCATGGATCCAAAGCAGTTTCAGGGTCATGCCAGCTACGCTCTTACCAAAGAAGAGAAGGAAATCTTCTTCGAATGCCTGCTCAGTATGAAGGTCCCGTCTGGCTTCTCGTCGAATATAAAGGGAATAATAAATATGGTAGAGAAAAAGTTCCAGAACCTAAAGTCTCATGACTGCCACGTGATTATGACGCAACTGCTTCCGGTTGCATTGAGGGGACTTCTACCGGAAAACGCTCGATTAGCCATTGTGAAGCTATGTGCATTCCTCAATGCAATCTCTCAGAAGGTAATCGATCCAGAAATCTTACCAAGGTTAGAGAATGATTTGGTGCAATGTCTTGTCAGTTTCGAGTTGGTGTTCCCACCATCCTTCTTCAATATCATGACGCACGTCCTAGTTCACCTAGTCGAGGAGATTGCCATTCTGGGTCCTGTATTTCTACACAATATGTTCCCCTTTGAGAGGTTCATGGGAGTCTTAAAGAAATATGTTCGTAATCGTGCTAGGCCAGAAGGAAACATCTCCAAGGGCCATGAAACAGAGGAGGTCATTGAGTTTTGTGTTGACTTTATTCCTGACATTAAGCCGATTGGTGTTCCTGAATCGCGGCATGAGGGCAGACTGGGTGGAAAAGGCACGCTAGGAAAGAATTCAGTAATATGCCGGGACGGGCATTCTTTGGCGCAAGCACACTACACAGTTCTACAAAGTTCCGCCTTGGTGGCTCCGTATATCGAGCAACACAAGAATATTCTACGCTCCAAACACCCGGAGCAGTCTGACGACTGGATTACACATGAACAAACTGTGACTTTCGCCGGTTGGTTGCAGACACGTCTCATGCATGACGACACTATTGCAGATGACCTGTACTTGCTGTCCAAGTTACCATCTTCGACTATATTGACTTTCAAAGGGTACGAGATAAATGGGAATACATTTTACACGATCGCCCAAGATAAAAAGAGCGCCAACCAAAACAGTGGTGTCCGCTTTGATGCAGCAAACACCAATAGGCCAAAGGACACATATTATGGTTACATAGAGGAGATATGGGAACTTGACTATGGACTTGGTTTGAAGGTCCCTTTGTTTTGGTGCAAATGGGTCAATCTGAGAGGAGGCGGGGTAAAGGAAGACCCGCAGTATGGAATGACAACAGTGGATCTCAACAATCTTGGGTACGCAGACGAACCATTCGTCCTAGCCAATGATGTGGTGCAGGTTTTCTATGTGAAGGACATGTCTACCAAGCAGAGAAAAAGAAAAGATAAGGAAGCGAATACATCATACGATGAGCCAAAGCGCCACATAGTTCTTTCAGGGAAAAGAAACATCGTGGGAGTGGAGGACAAGACAGACATGTCAGAAGATTATGAAAAGTTTCATGAAATTGCTCCCTTCACAGTGAATGTTGACCCGAGCATCAAGTTAAATGATGAAGATTGTCCATGGTTACGGCACAAAGGGACACACGCGAAGAAAAAGTTTTATATCCAAAGATCCCACTCTGGGATGTGACCGGCTTCTCTAGTTAGTTTACGAACTTATATATCTGGAAAGTCCCACTTCGGACAAACCGGAGGGAATCTTTGTAATAGAACTCCGACTTATGTGTTTTGGCATTTGAAACGCAAAGAAATATTATGTCCAAAGCCACGTCATCAATTTTCAACCCTTTCTGACTTCATTTGCTATTTTTCATGCATTTACTGATTTTTTTGAGCTAAATGACCCTGAAATTGAAAAGCACTACCAATCACAATCAGAAAAGGTTGAAAGTTGGCATGGTATCATCATTTCACCCACATAGCATGTGCTAAAAAGTTGAGAGGGTTACGGCAAAAACTGGATGCACTTCGTGTACAAAATGGACAATCTCTTTCGAAGTATCACGCTTTCGGACGAAAACTCGCTGTTACAAAGGCATTTCATTTTTTTTAAATAACCTAAGAATTACCAAATTGAATATAATGATAAAACACACTAATATTAAATAGCAGAAAAAAGAATCACTGAAAAATCTTTTTTTAAAATAAAGTTATTCACAAACTAGTGATTCACACAAATTTCAAATAATTCAAATTTGAAAACTACTGGCACTAACAGAAAGTTTATAATTTTTTTGACCTAAAGCAAAAAGATTCACTCAGAAACTCTAAATAAAGCAAAAAACAACCAAGAAACAAAAGAAAATAAATATAGAAGAAAACAAAAAAAAAACTGAAAAGTAAAAAAAAAGCCCGCCTACTGGGCCGCCACGGCCTGCATACGACTAGACACCCACTAGTTGGGCCAGGATGCAGGCCCGCAAGGCCCAGTATGGCCCACAGGGCAGGAAAGAACGGTAGGCCTTGTAGGCCTGCTTTAGAGAGGAGCTCGAATGAGCTACCGCGCCGGGGTTTATAAACCAGTGCGAGCGCCCTTCGCTGGGCGAGGTGGGACTAAACATCCACCACACTGCGCCGTGCCAGGAACAGGCCTTTAGTCGCGGTTGGAGCCACCAACCGTGACTAAAGGGGGGCCTTTAGTCGCGGTTGGAGCCACCAACCGCGACTAAAGGTGAATTTCATCCAGTCCAAGCGGCGGGAAGCGAGACCTTTAGTCGCGGTTGGTGGCTCCAACGGCGACTAAAGGTGGCCTTTAGTCGCGGTTGGAGCCACCAACCGCGACTAAACGCTCTCATATATATAACTCCACTTACGATCCTATCCATTCTCTCGACGCCAAACACAGACGACGCCGCCAGGCTGCTGCGCGCCGCCGCCTGCCCCGATCGACGCCGTCCGCCCGTCCCTCCTCGTCGACCCCTACTCCGGACGCGCCCTTCCTCGCCGATCCCCGAAGGCGCCGCCGGCCCGCGCGCGCGCGCCCGCTCCTCGCTGCGCCGCCTGCCCCGACGCCGTCGCTGCCCCCGATTCGCCTCGCCTCGCCGTCGCCCCGCTGTGAGCTCAGTTCCTCCCTCTCCCCCCCCCTCCCTCGCCCCCTGCCGCGCGCCATGGCCGCCCGTCCGGCCCCGAGCCCCCCCCACACACACACATGCATGAACACACACACACACACACATTTTCTATTTAGATGTTTTAGTTGTTTTTCACTAGTATATATGTATGTATGAATGCATGTTAGATGGATATAATTAGTGTTTAATTAGTATAGATTTTTTTTATATAATGTTTCTTTTTCTGTTTTTTAATGGATGTATAGAAGTATGCTTAATTAGTGTTTCTTTTTCTGTTTTTTAATTTTTTATACTTTTAGTTATAGAAATGTTAGATGAATGTTTTTTAGTTTTTTATACTTTTAGTTATAGCTAGATAAATGTTAGATATAAAAACGTTGAGGAATTTTGACATTTGATCCAATGTATAGCAATTAGAATTTGCAAAAGTTGCATATTTTAATGTTGTATTTGCAATAGATTTTCTTAGTCCTTTAAGGGATTAAATATCAGGAATGCCCCCATTATGGATGTGCACAAGTTGATCCAATTTCTTTCTGATCTCATGCATCTACCTTTCGGATCTCTGAATACTAAATTGTTTTATCTTTCTTCTGGATTAGTTAAATAAAAGCTATGGACAATACCGGCAGAGAAGGAGAAGAGGCTGTGTTCGACATCATACGCTCCACGAGCCCAGATGATCATGATGACGGCTCGCAATATCTGAACCCTTCGGGTGAGGGTATGATGTTTGATGAAGACGAACGAATAGATGAAGGTGACGACAACGATGTTGACGAACAAAATGTTCTTCAAATAACAATGACCGGCGAGGTATATTTAATATATAAGCCATCCGGTGATCATTACATGTCTTAATTGATTTGTATGTATTAACGAATCGATCTTTCTTCTTTTAGGCCTTCGGATCGAGCAAATCTTGTACAAGCGACAGGGTAGTTCGAGGCCCAGCCAAAAAGTTGGACAAAGGCGTAAAGTTCAACATCGATTCCATCAAAACATCAACTAGCGAACCGCTTGAACCTAAGAAAAATGCGACCACGTTCAAGAATCAATGCGGAGTTATTGTCAGGGACCAAATCCCGATCTCCGTTCAAGAATGGAGAAAGCCAGCAAAGGGAGATCGAGCAGGAGTTACTTTTGTCGACGAAAGAGCAAAAGATGTGCTTTGGACTACGCTCATGGAACATTTCACCCTACCAGATAATTTGACAGATGCAGATCTGAAGAAAGTCAGAAACTATGCTCTTAAAAAGATGGCGATCGCATTCAACACCTTCAAGAAAAATGCATGGGCTAAGTACATCAAATCAAAAAAGAAGACTCCAGAATTCACGGGAGCACTGGTGAAGGCAAAAGATCACTGGGACGCTTTCGTGAAGTTCAAGGAATCGGAAGAAGCTAAGGAACTGTCGAGGAAAAACAAGATTAATGCTGCGAAAAAGAAGTGGCACCATCGTCTGGGGCCAGCTGGCTACCAGGTGGCCCTGCCTAAGTGGCATCAATCTGAGCAAGAGATGATTAGTAAACGGGTCAGTCCAGTTACATTGACATGGCCCCCCAGGTGCAGGACATGGTTTTATGCGCATGGGGGGATGTTGGACCCAGAGACAGGGCTGGTTATGGTGAAGGCAAGTCTTAAAGAAGCGACTGACGAAATACTTATTGCAATAGAAGAAGCTCGATCGGGGGTGTTCACGCCCAACAGAGATAACGACGAGCTTACGCGCGCCCTGAAGAATCCTGAACACCCGGGAAGAACACGAGGCAAAGGCGTTGTTCCGTGGTATGAGAGGTTTGCGGATTGGAACGACGACTATAGAAGCCGTGCGAGAAAGAAGAAGCATGAGGAGCAGAAGAAGAAGGAGGAAGCACTCCGCCTTGAAGGCCTAATATCCTCGCACCTGGAGTTGGAACGATTTGTCAGGCGACAGCAGGAGCAGATCGACTCACTCAGCCAGGAAAGGGCGTCTCAGCGGCAGCATGAGCAGATCGATCCAGCATTGGATAGCACCGTCCCATCTATGCCGAGAAGCAGCGTGGGTTCCGCCCCGGCCGATATCGATAATGCACTGCTAGCTAGCTACCCTGTGGATGATATCAAAGACAGGACTAACTGTGAGCTACACATGAAAGTGAAGAACTTATCCATGAAGGTGGCGGGCGGCTATGCTTTAGCAAATCCCCCTGAAGCAACCTTCCATTGCAATCCCATTCCAACTGGCTATGCTCGTGTCGGGGTTGATGAAGTGATGTCAGCATATCACGAGCTACAACTTGACATTCTTGGAGGTGACGAGGAGAGAACACTGGGAGAGGCCATACATCGTATCATTCTATGGAAAAAGGATTGCATCGTCTTTCCAAGGCCACCGACTCCTCCTCCTCCAAGTCCGCCGCCGCGTCAGTCGACTCCTCCTCCTCCAAGTCCGGCACCGCGTCAGCCGACTCCTCCTCCAAGTCCGCCGCCGCGTCAGTCGACTCCTCCTCCTCCAAGTCCGGCACCGCGTCAGTCAACTCCTCCCCCAAGTCCGGCACGGCGTCAGCCAAGTCCTCCTCCTCCAAGTCCTCCGCCGTTTCAGTCGACTCCTCCTCCTCCAAGTCTGGCACCGCGTCAGCCGACTCCTCCTCCAAGTCCGGCACGGCGTCAGCCAACTCCTCCTCCTCCAAGTCAGCCGACTCAGCGTGCTCCGCCTAAGCAACAGCGGAAGAGAGAGGCCGTAGCTACGACGGCTAGCGGTACAACAAGCAAGAAATTCAAATATGGTCCAGACCTCAAGCCTCTTCCGAAGTTGTCTTACCACCTGACTCAGGAGGAACTCGACGATGCATGTGATGCCCAATTGAAGGCCCATTTTGCACCGAAACCACCCGCGCCGCCAAAGGAGAAAGTACCTGAGCATGTATCACAACACTTTATTGATATGGCTCGACCGGCTGACAATCAGAAGGACTCCGACTATGTGCGGTCTATCAAGAAGTCATATTCTGCAGGGCAAAAGGAGTCGAGCTCGAGCTCGAGCCAAGCAGTTGGCAAAAAAAGCGGGAAAACTGTTCCCCAGCTGGGAGAACAAGCAGTGCAATCGATCCCCCGCTCATTGTACAAACACATGTGAGTACCGCCGATCGGCCGGCAATAACCGACGATCTTAGAAGGCAGGCTAAAGAGGCCGGTGTCACTGTTGAACAACTCCTAGGCCTTGAGGAAATCCCCGGGATTACAGAGGAGGAAGTAAAATACCAATATGTCCATGGCAAACCTCTGGTCAAGCCTGACGAAGTCAAGCTTCTACCAACGAGAATGTACGAGTTGCATACGTGGTACATGCAAAAAACAGCAAATACCAATGAAGAGTCCCTCATGGTGAAAGTCAGGAAAAGGCATTACTTCCATAAAAAAGACGTGTGGATTCATTATTCAGAGTTGCTTCAGTTATTCAATCAAGACGCACTCGACAAATCTATCGTCAGTTGCTATTGTCTGTAAGTGATTTCTTTCTGTAATTTAAGTCTCTAGCTAGCTAGCTAGATGTGCTCTCGTTCATTAACTGTAATTATCCTCACTATATTCTTTTCTGTGGTATTATGCAGAATGAAGATGTATGAAATGAAAAAAACTAGACGCTATGGAGTTGGGTTCATTGACCCAAATACGATTAATCAGGCAATATGGGAAGATCAATATTCGAGAGAAGACACAGAGAGATTCCTGCTAGAGTTTTTGAAGCAACTAAACACCCAACCAAAAATACTACTTCCTTACAACTTCGGGTGAGTGTTACTATATCTTGTACTACAAATTCTATTTTTTGCTTACTAGATGTTAATAAGTGTAGTTGATGAGTTATGCACATGCCCGCTTATTTATAAAAAACGTGTGCGCATGCAGTTTCCACTGGATCTTGTTAATCATTGAAGTTGACAAGGGAAAAGTTGAAGTACTGGACTCACTATATAAGGATCCATCCGAATACGTAACCGTGAAGGGGATGTTCGACAGGTAATTTCAATCATTATCGCACTATGTCTGCCTCTTTACTTCATTTCCTGATATCAACTAGTTAATAACTCCTTTATTCATTTTCTTTGCCGGCAGGCAGGGCTTGGAAAAAGTTCATCGAAGAGGTCCCCGGCCAATGGAAACAACAGCTGAAATGGGTGCGACCCAAGGTAATTAAGTAGTACTAGCTAGCTACGTCCGTGTATCTCTTTAATTCTAGTTTCAATACCATTATCATGCTTGATTAATTATTACCTGATTGAATTTTATTCTCGTAAAGTGCATGAGGCAAGAGAAGGGGAATAGTTTATGCGCATACTACATTTGCGAGAATATTCGCATGATCACGTCTGAAAGGAGCATAGATGAAAAAACTCTTTGGGTACGTTTGCCAGAACACTATCCATAATTTTTTTATCATGATCTTGCTAATATATATACACACAACTAATATATTCATCTTGATCTCCTGATTATAGATGATAGAGATGCGGGGCCAGCTCCTACCAACGGCTCGCGTACGAGCAATTCAAGAGGAAATAGCTGGATTTCTGGTCGACCAGGTCATAGATCCCAAAGGAGAATACCATTACAAGATCAAGCAGTAATGCCCTGCATATGTAATGATCCGCAAATTGTAGGAGAAATTGTATATACCAAATTGTATATATATATGTATGTGAATGGTCGTCGTACGAGAAATTCGATTTATATATATATGCACAACGTGTACAGTATGTAGTAGCGTAATATATGTTTGAAATGAAAAATAATTAAATGGAAAACACAAAATTAAAAGGAAAAATAAACCAAAATTAAAAGAATTAAATACTTTTAGTCCCGGTTGGTGTTACCAACCGGGACTAAAGGCTCCACCTTTAGTCCCGGTTGGTAACACCAACCGGGACTAAAGGTCCCCCAGCGAACGGCCCCGGCAGGCGCCACGTGGTGGGCCTTTAGTGCCGGGCCGTGACGAACGGGGACTAAAGGGGGGGGGCCTTTAGTCCCCCCCTTTAGTGCCGGTTGTAGAACCGGCACTAAAGGGCCTTACAAACCGGGATTAAAGGGCCGTTTTCTACTAGTGAATCTTTGCCAGCTCATCAGCTGCTTGATTCTTCACTCGAGGAACATGATGGAGTTCTAAGCCTTCGAATTTCTTCTCAAGTTTCCTTACTGCATTGCAGTATCCTGTCATAGCGGGGTTCCTGACATCCCACTCTTTCATCACTTGATTGACCACCAAATCAGAATCGCCATATACCATCAGGCGCCGGACGCCGAGTGAAATGGCCATACGCAACCCATACAAAAGTGCTTCATATTCAGCTTCATTGTTGGAGGAATCAAAGTGAATCTGCAAGACATATCTGAGTTTGTCGCCTTTTGGGGACACCAGTACTACGCCAGCACCAGACCCATTCAGCATCTTCGAGCCATCAAAGAACATGGTCCAGTGTGCCGAGTAAACTTGGATCGGTTGCTGCTGTTCAGTCCACTCGGCCAAGAAATCAGCGAGGGCTTGAGACTTGATTGCTTTCTTTGCTTCAAACTTGATGTCAAAATAGAGGAGCTCAATAGCCCATTTGGCCACTCGACCAGACGCATCTCGATTGTGGAGAATTTCAGACAATGGAGCATCACTGACGACTGAAATTGAGTGATCTTGAAAATAATGTGCCACCTTCTTAGCTGACAGATATATACCGTACACAAGCTTCTGGTAATGTGGATACCTTTGCTTTGAAGGAGTCAACACTTCAGAGACGTAATAAACAGGACGCTGGACTTTGTAAGCTTTGCCTTCCTCTTCCCTCTCGACAGTGAGAACTGTACTGACGACCTGATTAGTAGCCGCTATGTACAATAGCAATGGCTCCTTACTGCGCGGAGCAGCAAGCACCGGCTGGGTGGAAAGCAGAGCTTTGAGCTCGACAAACGCTGCTTCAGCTTCAGAAGTCCACTCGAATGTATCAGACTTCTTCATCAGTCGGTATAAAGGCAATGCCTTTTCACCGAGACGAGAAATGAATTGACTCAATGCTGCCAAGCAACCTGTGAGCTTCTGGACATCGTGCACATGCTCAGGGCTTTTCATTCGGGTGATGGCACCGATCTTTTCAGGATTAACGTCGATTCCCTATTCAGCAACGAGAAAACCGAGTAATTTGGCACCAGGAACACCGAAAGTGCACTTAGTCGGATTTAGCTTGATATCATATCTCCTCAGATTGGCGAATGTTTCAGCCAAGTCAGACAACAGGTCGGAACCTTTGCGAGACTTGACGACAATGTCATCCATGTAGGCTTCAACATTCCGAGGAATCTGATCGAGTAAACATTTTTGAATCATGTGCATGAAAGTAGCGCCGGCGTTCTTCAAACCAAAAGGCATGGTGATATAACAGAAACACCCGAAAGGGGTGACGAAGGCTGTCTTTATTTCATCCGGACCAAACAAACGGATCTGATGGTAGCCGGAGTAAGCATCCAGGAAAGATAGACGCTCACACCCCGCAGTTGAGTCTACAATCTGATAAATGCGGGGGAGTGGAAAATGATCTTTCGGGCAGACCCGATTGATATGTTTGAAGTCAATACACATGCGGAGTGACTTGTCCTTCTTAGGGACCATAACGACGTTCGATAACCACTCGGAGTGGTAAATCTCACGTATGAACTTAGCCGCCAAGAGACGAGCCACCTCCTCACCGATTGCCTTCCGCTTCTCTGCTGCCGACCGACGCAAGTGCTCTTTCACAGGCCTGGCCTTCGGATCGACTCTCAGTCGGTGCTCAGCCAGTTCCCTGGGTACACCCGGCATGTCAGCAGGCTTCCATGCGAAGATGTCCCAGTTCTCACGGAGGAACTGGATGAGCTCGGCTTCCTATTTGCTGTCGAGTGTCGTCGAAATGTTGGTCGGGGCAGCAGTTGGATCTGTCGGGTGAATGTTCACTTTCTTCACTTCTCCTGCCGACTGAAAAGCTGACTCAGAAGCGGGCTTCTTAGCGCGCAACAGGTCGGAAGGATCAGCGTTTTTCTTGTATTCTTCCAATTCGACCATGGCCATCTGATGATCGGCGATCTTGGAGCCCTGCTGAAGGCACTCCTCAGCCCTCTGTCGATTGCCAATGACTGTGATCACACCCTTGGGTCCGGGCATCTTCAGCTTGAGATACACGTAACATGGACGGGCCATGAAACGGGCATAAGCCGGACGACCAAGGATGGCGTGGTATGCACTCTAGAAGTCCACCACTTCAAATGTCAATCTTTCCTTGCGAAAATGCTTATGGTCACCAAATACAACATCCAACGCTATTTGACCGAGTGAACGGGCCTTTTTCCCAGGGATGACACCATGGAACTGCATGTTGCTTTCACTGAGTCGGGACATCGGAATGCCCATCCCCTTGAGGGTATCTGCATATAGGATGTTCAGACCGCTTCCACCGTCCATCAAAACCTTGCGGAGTCGAGTGCCCCCCACAACTGGGTCCACCACCAGCGCTTGCCGCCCGGGGGTAGCAATATGCACAGGGTGATCTGACTGATCAAACGTGATAGCAGTCTGAGACCACTTGAGATATGTGGGGGTAGAGGGAACCGCCATGTTAACCTCCCTGTTGATAACTTTCAGTCGACTCTTGCTCTCAACATCAGCAAAAATCAACAGAGTGGCATTGATCTCAGGAAACTCTTCTTTATCTTCTTCATCTCCCTTTTCAGGGTCTTTTTCACTCGACTGGCTCTCTTTAAACTGTTCGATCAGCAAACGGCACTGTCGGGTGGTATGCTTTGGCAATATTAAATTACCCTCGTCATCTTTCCTCGTGTGGATTGTACACGGTAAATCCATAACATCTGTACCCGACTGATTCTTTGACTTCTTGGGGGTGAACTTAGCTTTGGACTTTCCTTTATTTTTGGCCTGAGCCGCCAGAGCGGCCGCTTCTGCCGGAGTGGGGGGATCAGCCTTGCGCTTCTGCTTCCGATTGGAATTTCCGCCTGCATCATTGTCAACTGCTTTTCCTTTATCGCTTCGGAGGCGGTCCTCTTCTTCCCCATTGGCGTACCGAGTAGCAATCTCCATCATCTTTCTCAGAGAAATATCACCAGTGCGACCAAATTTCAGATAGAGCTCTCTGTATCTAACACCAGCCTTGAACGCACAAACAGCCTGGTGTTCGGAAACATTCTCCACCGTGTGATGCAGGGTGGACCAGCGCTGAATGTAGTCTCGCAAGGTCTCATTGGGTTTCTGAACACAGTGCTGCAAATCAATCAAACCAGCCGGACGTTTACAGGTGCCCTCAAAGGTTCTGATAAACACTCGGGCCAAGTCCTCCCAGCAATAGATGCTAGAGGGAGCCAAACGATTCAACCAAGCTCTGGCCGAACCATCTAACATCAGGGACAAATGCTTCATGGCCATGTTGTCGTTTCCTCCACCAATCTGCACGGCCACTCGGTAATCATCTAACCATATCTCGGGCTTCGTCTCGCTAGAAAACTTGCCAATTCCAGCCGCCAACCTGAAGTTGGGGGGAATCTCTGCAGAGCGAGTGGCTCTGCTAAAACACTCGGGACCAGACACAACAGCTCCACCTCCACTCGGATAGTCTCTGTTGTAACCATCTCTGTGGGCTCTGCCTCTGTCGACCCGTCTTTGAGCGAGGACATCCCTTGCGTCAAATCTAGGATTCCGCTCATCACCGAACGAGCGCCTATCATCATTGTGCCGGGGCACATAGGAACCACTCCGCGGAGGAGAAAGCACTCGACGGCGGTCATCGCGGTGATAATGGGGAGCAAACTGATCTCGCCCCTGATCTCTGTACCGATCTTCCCGGAAGTCTCCGCCTCTGTGGCGCAGGGGCGACCCAGGACTGTGGGCCGATTGAACTGTTTCCGCCCTGGGTGAATTGCTATGTAATCTGTTCTGCGACTGAGAAACAGCCGCATTCTACTGCTGCGCTACTTCGAGCAGCGTTCTGATCTGTTGCAAACCTCTACCAGCTTCCGACCGTGATGGCTGTATAGAATCTGCAATCCTAGCAGCAGCTGCAACATTCAACACTGGAGTACGGAATACCTCGACGTTATTCCGTGATCCACTCGGAAACAACTGTCGCTGATGTCGATTGGGACGCGGCGGACGCTGTCGAGCACGCTCGTCGAGTGCCTTCTGCATCTCTTTGAGTCGAAGGCGAGTCGCCTCCATGGCCTGGGCCTCAGCAGTCGTGCCGACGATGGGAGTACGGAGAACATCCTCATCCCGGTGCTGCTGTTCATTCGACGTTCCACCAATCTCGCGCCTGGCGTGGCTGAAGCCAGGCGGCGGACTCTGATGAGAGCCAGCCATAAAAACCTCAGCCGCAGAATCGCAGCTCTCGCACTCAGATGGAACGCCAGACCGATCTGACGCCGAGTCGGACACGCCGAAAAGCGACTCGACGGGCTCGATGGCCTGACGGGCCGCCGCATGTCGCACCCAACGCTATAGCCGCGAACGACCGGATTGCTTGCGGCGATGAACAGCATGGAGGGCCGACACATACGGAGTCGACGGCTGAAGGAGAAGAACACCGCAGGAGCTTGCGCAAAAGTGCGTCGCCCCGCGACTCGGGAGCGCCTCAACGTCCAGAGGCGCCTCCCGGAGCCATGCCGAATCGTCGGCGATGAAGGCGAGCGCTCCGAGACGGATCTCGCGGCCCAGGAACAAATCACCGCCGGATGACATGACGAAGAAAAACAAATGCAACCTCGCCGGAAGTCGCTTAGACGCCTGCCCCACGGTGGGCGCCAACTGTCGTGGGAACGAGTCTGACAGTAGAAGGTAGGGGTACGTAAGGAGAGGGCAGAGTCCTAGCTACGGCGAGGGTGTACACACAGATGTATGAGTTCAGGCCCCTCTCGTGGAGGTAATAGCCCTACGTCTCAGGTGCTCGGGAGCTCTTTGTCGAGTGTAATTGGAGTATCGCTACAGAGGGTGCGAACCAACCAATCCACCAACCAACCCTTATGCCAGAGGGGAGGGGCGGCTTATATAGAGTGCACTGCCCCTCATAAGTGACCGGCGTTTAAGGGTCAGGTCGTGGTTATAAAGATGTACGTTACTGGTAACGTACAACATAAATGCTATTAATGGTCTTGATGAATGCCTGCCCGTTAGCCTCCCTGGGGTGACTTCTGGGCTTCTGTGGTCGACTGTATTCTGGTTCTTCCGAGTGAAAGGTAAGCGCCGAGTGAAAGGTACCTCCGAGTGTATATTGTCGAGTGAGTTGTATGACTTGGTGATTTCAGTCGGAGACTTCCTTGTAGCTCTTAAGCTTTCTGGGGTAGTGTCCTTAGGTAGGGTGTGTAGGTCAGGCCTATGACCCTACCCTAGGTACATATCCCCATCAGTCACCCGAACGTTAACTTTTTCACTCAGTCGGCAATCTTTCACTCAGAAGAATTTCACTCGGATGACAATATTCCACTCGGAAGGATTTCACTCGGAAGAATTTCACTCGGATGGTAATATTCCAATCGGAAGGATTTCACTCGGAAGAATTTCACTCGGATGGCAGTATTCCACTCGGAAGGATTTCACTCGGAAGAATTTCACTCGGATTGCCAGACAAGTGTTCAAGTCGGTCTTCATGTCACTCCGACTCATTGACCGAAGTTTCACTCGGACGGAAACTTCTCACTCGGTCATCAAGCCTTCATTCGAATAGCTATATTTTCACTCGGATGATAAGCTTTTCACTCGGAGTTCCCGAATGAAAACACAGCCTGAACTTGTTTCGCCTCTGCAGGTTGCATACGACCTCGGATCTGGACGATTTATATAAAATCGACCGATTTGACGAGACGAAACTTTTCTGTGTTGAAGGTTTTTCGATTCAAGGCTCTCTTGAGGGCCTAATGGCTCGCGCGACCCATCAGACACCATCCAGGTGGGTGTCTGGTCCCTCGCGCCACACTTTTGCTCAGGGTTGGTCCGCAGTGTTTTGCCTCTAACTTTTCCATACGAACTCGGATTGAGATGATTTATGTATCAAAATCAATTAGCTCGACGAGACGAAGACAATCCATGTAGAGCATTCCTTCATCCGAGGTTGTCTTGGAGGAGTAATCGACCAAAAAGCACTCAGAACACCTAAACACGACAATCCGAGTGTAACTTTGGCCCTTGATATGATGCCGAATGGTGATGGCCTAAACATCAAAGTTGTTTCACTCGGCAATGTGAACTTTATCATTTAAAAAACCTTTTCATTTGATTCCATCTTTACTGTATTTTGCATCGTGCCAAAATCAGGTGTCAACATATAGATCGATAGAGGTTACCCCGTGGGCCCTTCATAAAATTGGCTGAAGTGTTAATGGCTTGACCTCGGCTAACGCCGAACACTAACCGGGGGCTAGTAACTGGCCTCCCAACTTTAAGCTCCTATGACTAAGTGAAAGTTATAAAACCTGGATTTCTGATTGCCTCGTTTCCGCTAACACAACTGCCTCCGGGCATTGCGACGTCGACTAAGGGTTGTCTTGTTACTACGGAAACACCCTGCGTAGCATCTACAAAGGGATAGAGGCCGACGATGGGCCACTCTCAAATGATAAACGGTCACAAAATAGTTAAAATAGCATATAGCATAAAAGCGTTTGTATTCAATATACGAGTGTTGCCTTCCGTAATCATCGTTATAAAGCCATAAATATGCATCAATTTGACTTAAGATTTTAGCCACGCTGGGTTGCCTGGCTCCCGTGCTTACCCCTTACGTTCCCGATTGTTCTGCTAGGGGGTAAAGGGAGCACCTCTGTGATTGTTACTTCCGGGTCATCCGGGCTAGTACCTCAGACTGGGTGAAGGCGAAAGCTAGCCATCTTAAGAATATATTTGGTCGGCAATGACGGAAGTGAAAATTTTGGTTCATTAAAGACCACAGAGTTCGGGAACTTTTCCCAAACTAAATCCTCAATATTTTCCTCCCACATTGATCGGAGTTGAGGTTTCACGATCATGGTCAACATGATAGCCTGGAAAAAGGAACTTATAAAGGAACTATTTTTCCCAGAAGATGTTTCTTACGTTAAATAGTAATATAACATATCTCTCCGCATACCTTTGTTTATAAAACCGTATGGCCGGATTGCCTTGTTTTCCGTAAATCTTTGCCCTTATAAAGGCTTTATAAAGTAGGAAAACACTCCTTGGCTACTGGCCGAGGAGGTTGAAGCCGATGGTTGGTCAACAAAGTTTTGTACAATGCGGATCCGAGCATTAATGATGTAAAGTACTTGGATACATAGAATCATTACACATAAATTGTGATTAAAGTCAATTTACTCTGGATATCGATCCTTAATTTGGCCACCCTTGCCTAAATTAAGGCTCGGGGGCTACTGGGCTTCGCGCTTCTCAATTAAAAGCAATTAAAGAGGTACATCGATCCCCTGATCTGGTGTTGCCACCCGACCAGTGGCTCGGGGGCTACTACATTGCCTATTCAATGCAGTCAATTTAAAAAGTGCAAAATAGTTTTCGAGGAGATTATGATGCTCGGGTTGGTCGGCCGCACACAACCTGAGTCTCGAGGACTATGCACACCGGGTTTCCATTCCTAAGTATGCTGCAAAGCTAGGAGTTGATCCTCAGGCCGATTTCGTGAATCGACCTGAGTCTCAGGGGCTACTGGGTCAGCGGTTTTATGTTTTCCTTCAGGTGCATCTCGGATTTTTGGCCGACACACACCTTGAGGGCTACTGGCTATATATCTCGGCAGAGAATAAATTGCACCAGTTGAAAAAAAAAATTCGCAAAAAATCAGCCCAAGTCCGAGGTGGTGCACCACCTCGGAAGCAGTTCGCCATAAAGCTCGGCTGCGAGTGGCTGGCTCCATACAGAACTTTTTCGGCGTTAAGCTCGGATAACCTCCTTCAAACTCCTTCAAAGACGAGGTACTCTATGCCTCGTCGGATGCAGTCCGGCGTTAGAGCTCGGCTGCAAAGAGGACACCGCCGCACTGGAAACACTTCGAACCCGAGGTGTGGCGTAAAAAAAAACAAGGCATTGATAAAGGCCAAGAACTTAAAGGACTCCTCGGATACCCGACATATGAACTCTTCGGATACACCTCAGCGATCCTCAAGATCGGAGATGGGAAGATTTGTTAAACCAGTTTTCAAGACCGACAACCGAAGACGAAGAGCAGTTTGGAAGAACCGAGGAGCATCCCCAACTTGAAGACCGGTTCAGGGGGTGACTGACGGTGTCCTGGACTAGGGGGTACTCACCACATCATCTCCCGACCAGGTGGGTTGAGCCGAGGACCCCCATGGCGGTTCACTAATGGGCCACTTCGGGCAGCCCATGACGCATACAAGGAAGACTCTACAAGACTCGGTGCACAAGCCGAAGACTCTCCTAAACCCTAGGCCTCCGGTACATTATATAAACCGAGGCCAGGCTAGTCAATAGATGATCTGAGATTCATTAGAATGATCTCGTGGTAGATACATGTACTCTGTACTACACCCCATATGAATACAATCAAAAGCAGGACGTAGGGTATTATCTCTTCAAGAGAGCCCGAACCTGGATAAAATCCTATGTCCATGTTACCATCACTCCATGACGCCTAGCTTAGGACCCCTACTACGAGATATGCCGGATTTATAACCGACAACAATGTCAGGGTATAAAGGACCTATATCATTCTACTGGGTTCTGTCAAGCATGAAGTAAAATCCTATAGTGGATTTCCTAGTTGGAAACAACTACAATGCATGAAAACATAGGATATGATCAAAGGTTCCACTTGCCTGCATTGACGATTCTTCAATCTCACAATCTTGATCACGTTACTCTTCGCTCTCCGTACAATCTATCGTAAGTAAAGAGCAGTCATAAACAACCATACAATACAATCAAACATACAACAAGTGTTGTGTATCGTGTCGGTGTCATTGTGCTGTGAGATCTTGTGTCAGGGTTAACTCATAAGAGTTTGGGAAACAACATAGTGGTTGTCATTGGAACACATGTGACTTAAGGGTTCACATGCAAGTATCAAATAAGGGTTCATCACATAAGAAGTATGTGACGTCAAGTTGTGGTTGTCACATTCTGGAAAGGAATGTTGACAACAGAGTCATGATCTATGAAACTTGGATAGCCAAGTTCATGTTCAAGTTTGAATGACAATTAAAACTTGTTGACCTTGCATATGCTTGAATACACTAAGGTCTGAAAATGATGACTTGGTCTGGCTTCCTATTCAAGTTGGGTTTGGATTAGGGTTCATCTCACTTGAATTCAATTTGAATGAATTCAGAATTTGATGTGGTTCTACTAGGTCAAATTAGATTGTGAATGATTTAGTAATCAACTAAGTTGGTTCAATAATTCAAATGCTTTCCCTAAAGTCAAATATAAATCCAGTTGATCACCAATTTCATTACTCAATTTTTTTCCACTAAAGTCAAGTACCAATCCAATGTGGTTGCTAAGGTTTATTCATTTGATCTTTAGTTTAAACCAAGGTAAATTATGAATCCAATTGATTCACCGAAGTGCAAATAGTTTCAAAGTTTATTTAAATTAATTTGAGATCATCTTTCCCTAAAGTCAAATATTAACTCCAAACATTATTTGCTAGGTTTAATTCATTTTATTAAACCATATTGCATTTATTTCATTTTAAATAAACCTAGGGTATCATGGTTATATTCAAACTAGGTTTGAATTAAATTCAAATGTCATTTGAATTACCTAAAGCCAAATAATAATCCCAAAATAATTGCTAAGTTCATTTATAGTTTCCGAACTCATTTGTATCAAAATTGTTTCATTAACCAATTTTTATTTCACAGTTAAACCTAATTAGGTTTAATTCTTATTTGAATTCCGGACTATATTGTATTCTGTTTAAAATATATTTTTAAATTATACAAAAATTAACTAAAGTGTTCTGAGATGAAAGTATATTTCACTAGGTTCAATTTGCAACAAGAATCATTTAATTTGGATTTATTATGTGCAAGTTATGCCAAATTTGAGTTTGAATTCATTCTGTTTGAATTTGAATTTTAAATTATTCAAATATGAAATGTTTCTGGACAGGGTGAAACTAGATTTCATAAGGATCATTTTGCAAAAAGAAGCACCTAATTTGGACTTGCAGATAATTAGTTATGATGGTTTTAGTTTCAGGGACTTTTCTGCAAAAGTGCCAATTCAATTTAATTTAACAGAGTTGTTTCGGATAAGGCTGGACATGTGGCGTGCTGTGGTTGGCTGAGAGGTGTCCGCTGCGGGCTCTAAACGGCGAACGGCCGCATCTTAGAGGATAACGGTTGGGCAATTAAAAGAATTTAGCCGATCTAATCTAGTGCGTCTGCGTGAGATCGAACGGCTGAGAGAGAGAGAGGGGCTAGGAAGTTGCATAGAAGAATGGTGTGTAATGGCATGATTGCATAGCATCATGTGGGCAGTGCTTCTCTCCATAGGTGCCTAGATGGCATCAACACAGACCACTAAAAAACCGTATCCATGCTTCGTGGATATATGAGAAGCCGACGACATGATTTTTTGGACAGTGGAGCCATGCGAGTTATGAAGTCGCTAAAGCATGAAAATATCATTCATGTACTATATCATATGTTATAATTACATGAGGTTTGCAAAAAAAATATACAAATGCATGTATCAAAATATGTGATTTAAAAAACTATTACTTGATTTAAATTTCATATAATGTATAAATAGCCTCCATGTCAGCAATAATACCTCAATAATTTACAAAACTCATTAAAAACAAATATAATTTCTTGGAGAGGAGAATTTCACAATAATATTTAGTATAGGAAACGTGTTCCATCAAACATGGAATAGTGCAAAGTATGAAACGTTTCAAGTACTAGGACGTAACACACAATGAAAATCTAAAAAGCAAAAGAAAAAGATACAACCTACATGATGCGTTACATCAAGCTACACAAGGCAAACAGACAAGCAAGTAAAGCTAGGGATAGGGACAACCAAAAGTGATAGAGACGAAGACGTAATCCGAAGTTCACACTCTTGGGTGAGTGCTAATCTCCGTTGCACAGGTGGGGAACAACGAATGCTACCACGACAATGAATGTCTCACCTAAATCTCCGAGAACCTTGGTCAACAAATGCCTAAGTTCCCTCTCACTAGGGGTAGCTCTTGGGGCAAGCTCCTAACCCTCACAAATGAGCCTGGGGAACAACCACACAATTTGGACAGTTCCAGGAAACACCAACCATCTAGGGTTCCCCACAAACCCAAGAGTAAAAAATTCATGAAGGATGTCATGAGGAATCGACGAACTCTAGTTTTCCTTTGGTGGAATATTATATCGGGATCTCCTCATGCTCACCCTAAAAGGATAGGTGGAATGGAGGGCTAGGAAGGGAGATCTCAAGCTTTTTTGGTGTAGAACAATGGTGGAGAGAGTGTTGGAGTCGGCCGCTTCCTCGTGGGGAAGAATGTGCCTTTATATAGGTCCCACTTAATTGTGCCCATTATGCATGGTTCCGAGAAAGCTCGGAGGGCCCGAGCCACCTCAGAGGGCCTGAGGGGTCGGAGGATCCGGGGGCCCTCCAAGGTACATTCGAGCGGAAACAGAAGGTTCTACTTCCGATTGGAGGCGTCTTGGAGGCTACTCGGAAGCTCCGAGATGCTTCGGATTACTCGAGGTTAAGCAAAGGCAAACCTGCTTAGCGCAGAGGCTGCTCGGAGGGTCTGAGGCACTTCCGAACCAAACCAGAGAGCTGACTCAGTCATATTAAGGGGGCTCTCTCTCACTTGGGATGTGGGTGTTTTGGCTTGGCCTTTGGTTTGTCAATTCCAACATCTTGATCAATGGTGTATCCCCTCTTTATAGTATGGCATACCTACGACTCAAAACAAGAAATCGTCGATAGAAAATTGATGTGCTCTCTTCTTTTATCCTTATTGCTTAGGGGGTCACTGGCCAACTTTATGTTTCATTTCGAAAAGGCGTGTGTCCTTAAGCACTCAAAACATAGTTAGTCATCTAAACATAATGCCATTAACACCAAAACCATCATTAGGGGCTAGATGTCATTTCAATCTCCCCCTTTTTGGTGGTTGATGACAATATGCTTGATACATCCATTTTGCATCATTATTTCTTGCTATAATTTATCCTATTTCAATGATATATTTCACATTATGATGCAATTCTAATGCCTTTTCTCTATTAAAATGCAAGTTATACAAAGAGAGGGGGATTACCAGCAGCTGGAATTCTGGACCAAAAATAGCAACAGAGGAAAAAGCAATTCTCCAAAGCTCAAAACGAAGCGTGGATTTTTGGAGAATTATTTTGGAATATATGAAGATTTATGGAGTAAAGAGGGGCCAGAGGGGACCCACCAGGCAGCCACACGGCCTGGTGGCGCGCCCTACCCCCTTAGGCACGCCACCTGCTCGTGTGGTGCCCTGGTGGCTCTCCTCCCGATGCCCTTTGGCCATAAATTCTTATTTTCCCTAGAAAAAATCACAGAAAAACATCGGGACTTTCCGCCGCCGTCTGCGAGGCGGAAGTTGGGCGGAGCACTTTTGCTCTCCGACGGAGCGATTCTGCCGGGGAAACTTCCCTCCGGGAGGGGGAAATCGAAGCTTTCATCATCACCAACACTCCGTTCATCGTGGGGATCATCGTCTTCATCAAACTCTTTACCAGCACCATCTCATCTCCAAACCCTACTTCATCTCTTGTGTTCAATCTTTGTATCAAACCTCAAATTGGTACCTGGGGGTGCTAGTAGTGTTGATTACACCTTGCAGTTGATGCTTGTTGGTTTAATTGGTGGAAGATTGCTATGTTCAGATTGTTAATCATATATTTATACCCACTGATCATGATCAATATGATGAGTTATGAGTAGTTTAATTATTTCTTGAGGACATGGGAGAAGTCTTGTTACTAGTAATCATGTGAAGTTGATTCCTGTTCAATATTTAGATATTCTGTTGTGTTGTTCTTCCTCTAGTGGTGTTATGTGAACGTCGACTACATGACACTTCACCATCTTTGGGCCTAGGGGAAGGCATTGTGGAATTAGTTAGTAGATGATGGGTTGCGGGAGTGATAGAAACCTAAGCCCCAGTTTAGGAATTATTCCATCAAGGGTTGTTTTGGATCCAACTGTTTAATGCTATGGTTAGATTTATCTTAATTACTTCTCTTGTAGTTGCGGATGCTTGCATGGAGAGTATAATCATAAGTAGGTATTTCTTCAAGTTAGGACAGTACCTTAGCTCCGATGCACCCACATAACATTTATCAAGGCAATGTACGTTAACTCAATGAATCGTGGTGAAAGTAACTTGGCGATATTCCCGTGTGTCCTCAAGAGCATTTTAATCACTATAAGAAGTACCACCGGCTTGTCCTTAGCACAATTAAGGATTGGGCCACTTGCGGCACCTTGCTACTATTGTTACTTGCTACCTTGTTACAAATTATCTTGCTATCAAACTATCTAACAACACTTGTAGTGAAACCTTGCTGAAAACTGCCTATCAATTCCTTCTGCTCCTCGTTGGGTTCGACACTCTTACTTATCGAAAGGGCTATGATTGATCCCCTATAGCTGTGGGTCATCAAGACTCTTTTATGGTGCCATTGCCGGGGAGTGTAGCGCTCTTGGTAAGTGGAATTTGGTAAGGAAACTTTTATCGTATGTGCTGATTTTTATTTACACTTCTTACTATGGAAGATAATCCTTTGAGAGGCTTGTTTGGGATGTCCTCACCACATGCACAAGTGGTAAGAGTGGATCCCCCACCTACTGAAAATATTTTTTATGAAATTCCTCTTCGTATTCTGGAAACATTGCATGCTAATCCTTATGTAGGAGATGGAACAATACATCGCGATATGTACTTGCTTTTTATAGATGAACTTTGTGGATTATTTAAGCTTGCAGGTCTATCGAGGGATGAAGTTAAGAAGAAGTTATTCCCTTTATCTTTGAAACAAAAATCATTGGCATGGTTTAGGCTATTGGATAATTCTCACTCATGGGACTGGAATCAATTGAAGCTGGAGTTCCATAATAAATTTTACCCTATGCATCTGGTTCACCGTGATCAGAATTATATCTATAATTTTTGGCCCCAATCATGAGCTCACGAGAGATATTATTGTTCATAATTTTTATGATAGGCTTTCTCTTCATGATAAAGAAATGCTTGATTCTTCTTCTGCGGGTTCTTTCTCAAGTAGAAAAATTGAATTTAAATGGGATCTTATTGAAAAAATTAAATGCAACGCTGAATATTGGGAAGTCGACAAAGGTAAATAGTCAGGTATAAATTTTGAATACGATTGTGTTAAGTCTTTTGTTGAAACAGATGTTTCATGAGCTTAGTGCAAAATATGGACTTGATTCTGATATAGTTGTTAATTTCTGTAAATCTTTTGCTGCCCATGTTAATCTCCCTAAGGAGAAATGGGTTAAGTATCATGAACCCATTAAAGATATTTATAAGGAACCTATCATTGCTAATACTGAAATTCAAGCTTATGCTGTTAATCCAGTTGTGCCTACTGCTTATATTGAAAAGCCTTCTTTTCCTGTTAGAATTAAGGAGCACTCTAAGGCTACAACTGTGGTTCATCAAAATAATATTTAAGCACCTAAACATTCTGAATAAATTAAAGTAGAACCTTCAATAGCCATGGTTAAAGATCTTTTGGTTGAAAATATTGATGGGCATGTTATCTATTTCTATGATGATGATGCTAGAATTGCTAAACTAATTAAAAAACCAAAGGATAAAAATGTTAGAGTTCTTGGCATGCCCGTTGTTTCTATTAAGATTGGAGATCATTGTTATCATGGTTTGTGTGATATTGGTGCTAGTATAAGTGCTATTCCTTCCTCTCTCTATCAAGAAGTAATGCATGATATTTCACCTATTGAGATAGAAGAGATTGATGTTACTATTAAGCTTGCAAATAGGGATACCATTTCACCGCTTGGGATTGTTAGAGATGTTGAAGTCTTGTGTGGTAAGATCAAATATCCTACTGATTTCTTAGTGCTTGGATCTGAACAAGATAATTTTTGTCCCATAATATTTGGTGGACCTCTCTTCAATATTGTTGGAGCCGAAATTGATTGTGTTAAACAGAAAATTAAAGTTATGTTTGGTGATGAATCACATGAATTTAATTTTTCCAAGTTCACCAAACAACATCATGCTAAAGATTTACCTAGTGAATATTTAATTATTGGTCTTGCTTCTATTGTCGTACCTCCTACTAATCCTTTACAGCAATATTTATTAGATGATGAGAATGATATGAATATGAAGGAAAGAAATGAGATAGATGAAATTTTCTTTAGGCAAGAACCTATTCTTAAACATAATTTGCCTGTTGAAATTTTGGGAGATCCTCCACCCCCTAAGGGTGATCCTGTGTTTGAATTGAAGAAACTCCCCGATACACTAAATATGCTTATCTAGATGAAAAGAAAATATATCCTATTATTATCAATTCTAACCTTTCAGTGCAGGAAGAAAAGAGATTGTTGAGTACTCTAAGGAGACATCGTGCCGCAATTGGATATACTCTGGATGATCTTAAGGGTATTAGCCCAAGCATGTGTCAACATAAAATTCATATGGAGCCCGATGCTAAACCTGTTGTTGATCATCAACGCCACTTAAATCCCAAGATGAAGGAAGTGGTAAGAAATGAAATATTAAAGCTTCTGGAAGCATGTATAATTTATCCTATAGCTGATAGTAGATGGGTAAGTCTTGTTCATTGTGTCCCGAAGAAAGGAGGCATTACTGTTGTTCCTAATGATAAAAATGAACTTATCCCGCAAAGAGTTGTCACTAGTTACAGATTTCAGAAAATTAAATAAGGCTACTAGAAAAGATCATTATCCTCTGCCTTTCATTAATCAAATGTTAGATTATTTAAGCACACACATTTTTGCTTTCTAGATGGCTATTCTGGTTTTTCTCAAATACCTATCTCTCCTGAGGATCAGGAGAAAACTACTTTTGCTTGTCCTTTTGGAACTTTTGCTTATAGATGTTTGCCATTTGGTTTATGCAATTCACTTGCTACTTTTCAAAGATGTATGATTGCTGTAGTTTCTGATTTTAGCGCAAAAATTGTTGAAGTTTTCATGGACGATTTCTCCGTCTATGGGACTTCTTTTGATCATTGCTTGAACAATCTTAACAAAGTTTTGCAGAGATGTGAGGAAACTAGTCTTGTCTTGAATTGGGAGAAGTGCCACTTCATGGTAAACGAAGATATAGTCCTTGGTCATAAAATTTCTGAGAGAGGCATCGAGGTAGATAACGCTAAAGTGGATGCCATTGAGAAAATGCCATGTCCCAAAGATATCAAAGGTATAAGAAGTTTTCTTGGTCATGCTGGTTTCTATAGAAGGTTTATGAAGGACTTCTCTAAAATTTCTAGGCCTCTTACTAATCTTTTGCAAAAAGATGTTCCTTTTGTTTTTTATGACGATTGTGTAGAAGCCTTTGAAATTCTTAATAAAGCTCTGACTTCCGCTCCTATTGTTCAACCATCGGATTGGAATATACCCTTTGAAATTATGTGTGATGCTAGTGATTATGCTGTAGGGGCTGTCCTTGGTCAAAGGGTCGATAAGAAATTAAATGTTATTCATTATGCTAGTAAGACTCTGGACAGTGCCCAGAAAAGTTATGCTACTACTGAGAAAGAATTTTTGGTAGTTGTGTTTGTTTGTGATAAGTTTAGACCATATATTATTGATTCTAAAGTAACTATTCACACCGATCATGTTGCTATTAAATATCTTATGGATAAGAAAGATGGTAAGCCTAGGTTGATTAGGTGGGTTCTTTTATTACAAGAGTTTGATTTGCATATTGTTGATAGAAAGGGAGCTGAAAATCCTGTAGCTGATAATTTGTCTAGGATGGAAAATATTCTTGATGCCCAATTCCTGTTAATGATAGTTTTCCTGATAAGTAATTAGGTGTTATTAATACTTCCTCTTGTGATAATCCTTGGTATGCTTATTATGCAAATTACATTATTACTAAATATATACCACCTAACTTTACATACCAACAAAAGAAAAAATTCTTCTTCGACTTGAGACATTACTTTTGGGATGACCCACATCTATATAAAGAAGGAGTAGATGGTATTATTAGACATTGTATACCTAAGCATGAATAGGAACAAATTCTAAGGAAGTGTCACTCCAATCCATATGGAGGACGCCATGCTGGAGACCGTACTGCACACAAGGTATTGCAATCTGGTTTTTATTGGCCTACTCTCTTCAAGGATGCTCATAAGTTTATCCTTTCTTGTGATGAATGTCAAAGAGTTGGAAATATTGGTAGACGTCAGGAGATGCCTATGAACTATTCACTTGTTATTGAACCATTTGATGTTTGGGGTTTTGATTATATGGGACCTTTTCCTTCCCTGCATGGTTACACTCATATCTTAGTTGCTGTTGATTATGTCACTAAGTGGGTAGAAGCTATTCCAACTAGAAGTGTTAATCATAAGATTTCTATTAAAATGCTTAAAGAGGCTATCTTTCTGAGGTTTGGACTCCCTAGATATTTAATGACTAATGGTGGTTCACATTTTATTCATGGTGCTTTCAGAAAAGTTTTAGCTAAATATGATGTAAACCATAGAGTAGCATCACCTTATCATCCTCAGTCTAGTGGGCAAGTTGAATTAACTAATAGAGAAATTAAATTAATGTTGCAAAAGACTGTTAATAGATCTAGAAAGAATTGGTCTAAGAAATTAGATGATGCACTCTGGGCATATAGAACTGCTTATAAAAATCCTATGGGAATGTCCCCGTCTAAAATGGTTTATGGAAAAGCATGACATTTACCTCTTGAGTTAGCACATAAAGCCTATTGGGCTATTGAAGAGCTTAACTATGATTTCAAACTTGCTGGAGAAAAGAGGTTATTTGATATGAGTTCTCTAAATGAATGGAGAACTGAAGCTTATGAAAATGCCAAGTTGTTAAAAGAAAAAGTTAAAAGATGGCATGATAAAAGAATTCAGAAATGAGAATTTAACATTGGTGATAAAGTTATTTTGCACAAGTCTCATTTCAGACATTTTGCAGGCAAACTTATTTCCAAATGGGAAGGTCCATATATCATTGAATATGTTTACCGTTCTGGAGCTATCAAGATAAATAATGCTGAACAAGATAAACCGAAGGTAGTTAATGGGCAAAGACTTAAACATTATATTGCAGGTATCCCCATTAACATTGATTCGGACATTATTCAAGTAATTACACTAGAAGAATACATAGATGAAACTTTCCGGAAGATTTCAGAATCCTGAACAAGGAATAGGTACGTGGTACAGTAAGTAAACTGACTCCGAAAATTATATCTATCAATTTTTGAATAAATAAGTATTTTAGGAAAAAAGAAGTATCCGAGGTCGTGCTCGAGGGCCCCTAATGGGCAAGGAGCGCGCCTACCCCCTGGGCGCACCACCTGTTCATGTGGGGCCCTCGTGCACCTTCCTGACTCCGTCTTTCGCCTATATGCTTGTCCTGCATGATAAAAATTCCTATAAAATCCCCAGGATGTTCTGATCTGTGTATCACAAGTTTTCCTCCTGTTTTCATTTCGAGTTGTTTTTTATCAGGATTTTGAGCTTTAGTTCGTCATGGATCCCCAAAAACTTCAAGCCAAGAATCGTATTGTTTGGAAGGCTCCTAGTAAATGTCCCATGAATGAGGTTTACTATGGGTGGTCATTAGATGAGGAGATCACCACCAACCTTTGGGAGCCAACTAAAGAAGCTTGTAGCGAGGATGAGGAAGATGAAGAAGATGTTCCTCTACCTCTACCAGAGGACATGGATGACATCGAGTTAAAGAAGTCAAGTCTTCCCATCTCGGTGGGAGCTATTAATATTCAGAATAATTTTTCTCATCGTGTGCTAGAATATATACTCCCAACTCCATACATTGATCTCCCTCCGGCAGCTATTGAAGCATTAAGGGCTGCAGATGAGATGTGTGCTGAGAACAAGATGCTCACGCAAAAGGTCATCACACTTGAGGAGCAGAACCGTATCCTTTGCGGGATCGTCACAAAAAGGATTTCACCATCTCCATCACCAAAGATGGAAAATTGATTACTTGGGTATGGGCACCACCCTTGGCTTGTTCCAAGCTTGAGGGAGGTTCCCGGTATCGTATCATTACCATTATTATCTATTAGCCTTAATCATTAGTTATATCATGGTTTAGGAAAAGTTTTAGTATGAAATAGTTTGCAATGTGTGCTATCGTTCCTTCGTGTTTTCGTTATATCCGTTGGTGAGAGTATCTATAATAAAGAATAGTATGAGTACTGTGTTTGCTTTTTTGTTATTATGTATCTTAGCATTGCAATTCAATTTCATATGCTTATCTCATGAAAAGTAGTGGCTTCACCATGGTTTTAGGAATAAAATCTATTGGAATTTAACAAACATAGCATTGGTCATTGGAATAATTCCTGAAAGATTAGTACAAAGAAGAGAGATTTCACATGCAAATATACTATCTTGGACATCTTTTGTGATGGTGAATCCTCATTGAATATTTTGACACTTGATCAAATAGTTGATGTTGGACAAGGAAGACAACGTAATAAGTTATGTTTGTGTATATTTGCATAGAAATTATATTGTCATGGATCCTCCAACATGCGGTGTTTGTTTATAATCTTTGCTAGCCAATTACTTCTGCACTAAGTAGAAATACTACTTGTGCATCCAAAACCCATAAACCCAGTTTCTTTCCTAAGAGTCAACTATAACTACCAATGGATTGAGTAAGATCCTTCAAGTAAGTTGTCATCAGTGCATGCAATAAAAAATTGCTTTAAATATGTATGATATTTTATTGGGGGGGAAATAAGCTTGGTACGAACTTGTGATGGTGGAGTAATAAAAGCGACAGACTGCTAAATAAAGGCTACTATCACAAGGGGCAATATTAAAGTGATGTTTATTTTTTTAAATACTCAGACATCCAACGCTAAAAAGTGCATGACAACCCCTTCTTCCCTCTGCGAAGGGCCTATATTTTACTTTTTCTGTCAACTTTATTTTCATTGTTGAGTCAACTTCTTCTTTATTCCAACCTCAAATATTCTCCACTTGGCAAACATTGTATGTTGGGGAAAGATCCAGGCACATATATCCAGTTGAATATATATGATCATGAGTTATTATTTTTGACAATTATCCCTGAGATAAGTGAGTTGGGAGGTGAAACACTAAACCCCCCATCTTCCTTTGTGTCTGATGGAAACAATTTGCTCTAAAAATATGCTCTTGAGTGCCAGCAATCATTAGAAGAATATATGATAGTTGAGGATGTGAAGTTTCCTAAACAAAAGCTCTTACATAGAGTCTTCTAGAAAATAAGATGAATTGTAATTGCTTGACGGCTAAAAACTTAGTTTGTTGGGTTTCAAGAGAATTTATTATCTACACCTTAACATGTGGATGGATTGTTACTTGATCATGAGAAATTTTATGAGAAAGAGTTGTTGTTTATGATATATAATGATGATTAGTAAATATGATGATGTCATGTCCGTATTCTTTGTTATCAACACCACTCTCAATAAACTTGTGGTCATGTTTACTGAGCTCGGTATTCGCTTGGGGACAAGTGGAGTCTAAGCTTGGGGGAGCTGATACGTCCATTTTGCATCATTATTTCTTACTATAATTTATCCTATTTCAATGATATATTTCAAATTATGATGCAATTCTAATGCCTTTTATCTCTTAAAATGCAAGTTATACAAAGAGAGGGGGATTACCGGCAGTTGGAATTCTGGACCTAAAATAGTAACGGAAGAAAAAGCAATTCTCTGAAGGTCAAAACAAAGCGTGGATTTTTGGAGAATTATTTTGGAATATATGAAGATTTATGGAGCAATGAGGGGCCAGAGGGGACCCACCAGGCAGCCAAACGGCCTGGTGGCACGCCCTACCCCTGGGAGCGCCACCTGCCTATGTGGTGCCCTGGTTGTCGCGACCCGGTCCCTGAAGGGGGCCCGAATCTCTGCGCTTACTGTGTCAGTCCCTGGATCAATAGCTGACACGCACAGTCGACGATGAAATACCGAGAATACATCATGTGCCAAGTATTACATCCCACATCCAGTGCTTTACAATACACACCTGCTTAGCTCATAGGCTAGCTTGCAATAAAATCATGCAGCGGAGATGTCATTCTAGTCTTGTGGCGTCCATGCACTAACAGGCAGAAGTTGAGTATAGCGTCGTAAGCCTACCCCGTACCTTCCACTCAATACGGTAAACCTGCAACATGATACGTTGCAGCCACAAGGGTCAATACATTGAATGTATTGGAAAGTTTCACCAATGTTTGGCTTGTTGGAAAAGTAAACATGCAAAGTGGTGCGGCTGGTTTTCTTTTGCGCGAAATTAGTTTTCCTACCTTTGTAATAGTGGTCTATTCTAATAATAGGACAGATTGTATCTCGTGACCATCCGTAATATAGCATTTGACCATGTGGGTTCCCGTATCACGCGGTAGCCCCAACCTTCCCAGATGATGCTGCTGGTATCATGCCAGGAACCTGAGTTGATCCACACTCCCCTTGGTTCAGCCCGTTGATTTTAGATGGGAGAGGTGATGAGATCAATCTGACAATTCTCGGATGAGTTGCTCAAAGTTGTCCATAACCGGGGACACGGCTAATCATGATCAGTTTTATACACTCTGCAGAGGTTTGTGTACTTTACCCATGATTCCCGATCACACCCTTAAACCACTAAACTTCACTTGTAAAGTAGCCAGGTAGACCAAGCCGAGACTTTTGGGAAGCAGTAGCCCTCTCAGACACGGCTGACCCAGTCCAACCTACATGCAAGATCTACATCTGCTAGTCAGCCCAGGAGGGTTTCCCACAAATTACTTGGTCCAGACAGAGCCCATATTGTCTCACGGTTACACATGGAAGCTACTCAACTTTGAACTCGTACAATCCCTTTGAGCCTGGGCGGTCGCCCACAAAACACACGGCCACCAAAGCAATACTGAAGCACCACCCAGATCATTCATTAATTAAGTAGTAGTTAAGTAGTCAACCATGCAGTTGTATGGTGGAATAATACAGGTGTTTCCCAATCCACGATATAGCAGCTAAGCAACTACTCGTTGGTTACAAGTGATGGTGTCCTGGACTAGGGGGTACTCACCACATCGTCTCCCGACTAGGTGGGTTGAGCCGAGGACCCCCATGGCGGTTCACTAACGGGCCACTTTGGGCAGCCCATGACCCCATATAAATACAATCAAAAGCAGGACGTAGGGTATTATCTCTTCGAGAGAGCCCGAACCTGGATAAAATCCTGTGTCCGTGTTACCATCGCTCCAAGACGCCTAGCTTAGGACCCCTACTACGAAATATGCCGGATTTAGAACCGACATTGGTGTTTTCATTGAGAGACTGTTGGGTAGTCGCCGCGGTGCGATGGGAATTCAGATCGGCTCCATCGCGATCTACACGTCGGAACCGAGCAACATCGTTAGCGTCGGCATCTTCGTCGCCGGCCCGACTGGTCACCTTGGCTGGACCGAGGACTAGGCTTCTCTTCGGATCGTAAAGATCGGATGGATGTCTTCGTCATCATCAACTCCGATCTCATCCGGGATCATGGAAAAATCGTCCATGGTGCTCGGGGGGTCAATGTCAACATTGCTCTCGCGCGATCATGCAGTTTTTTCTGGACAGCGGGTTCGTGTTCGCCATCCCCATCTTCACCGTCGCACCGATATCAAACCGGCGCGACCATGTTGCTCCACGACTGCCGACCTGCGCCCGCATCGACTGCGCCGTCACTCCATCGAGCCGACGACAACCACCTCGGATCTTCACCTCGGCAAGCCGACCAAGAGTTTGGCATCGTGGAGGACAAATAATCATCAAGACAAGATCGTTGCCCCACGGATTGCACGGGTCGGGCGCACCGGCATCGCCACGCGGTCACTTCTTAAGCCGACATTGACCGTGTCACAAAGTTCCGACCTGCGTGGGCATCGCCGCGCTGTGGCTTCTTCAAGCCAAGGTCCACCACGCTGACCTGCTTCGACACCTCGGCTGGCATGGGGGCTTCAACGTCACCTTACCGACCTGCTCCATCACCTCGGCTAGATCGGGGGCTTCGCCACTACTTCATCAACCGTGCTGCATCGCCACTTCCTCAAGCCGAGCTCTTCGTTCGGGCACCTTGGAATCGGCTTGGGGGCTGGGACCTCGCCAACCGAGGACTACGCGCCGGATCTGTCAGAGATCAATGGGCGTCTTCGTCCCGCCACGAGCTCGGCCCACGTCATCAACGCCGAGCACATTAACCAGCTAGTCGCTTTCATGCTCAACTTTTTCAATTTTTAATTTTTGTCCGGTTCGACAAGCATTATATTTGTGTTAGACAAAAACTCTGTTTGTTAAAAACACTCCTTTTACCCATGTTAACTGGGGGCTCTTAAATTTATACGAGCCGTTTTATAATAAATATTTTTTTCTTCTAAGTCGTTGCAAAGTCTTTTTCTAACATTCCTTTTTCAACTCGAGTGTATGGTCAATAGCCGGATAGCCTAGTTTCTCTCTAAAGCCGCTCGAGTTTAGTTCGCTAATTGGCCTCTGAGAAGCACTGCGCTTTCGGGATATGGTGGTTGAAGCCGAAGGCTGACCTACTTGAAGTTTAGAGATGTGTTATGTTAAAGCACGACGGAAGGAAAAATTTATTTTAAGACCAATTTTCGGATTGGCACCAAAAAACATGATTTAGTTCGGACGTCAAGTTTTTACATAAGTTTTTTGGCTTTTCGAGCTTATGGCACTTTTAAGCTATTTGTATGTTTTTCTTTCAGGAGGCGGGACATCCTCATGACCGAGGTGCCCTGCGTAATAATTCAGCTCGGGAGATCTTTTCCGACCCGAAGCTCGGCATCTTTCCTGCCGACCTACACCTCGGCGTTGGCGAAACGCCCATGACATCTGAACTAGTTCCCGAGGAGATTCGATCCTCAGGTTGGTCGGCCGCACCCAACCCGAGTCTCGGGGGATACTGTGTGTCTCTAGCATAACTCTCGCAGTACAATATCGGATGCCTTTAAAGCATTGGCAATATCAACGGGGGGCTGCGACTAGAGCCGAACCCACCAAAAGCCAAGGTACTCCGAGGAGTCCTCGCCAAAACGTTCTCGGATATTGCTTTATATGCATCCGTTTCGAATTGTGTCTTCGGTCAATAGTTGGGTTGCCCGGCTCCTGTGCTTGCCTCCTACGTTCCGCTTTGTTCGTCTAGGTGTACAAAGGCAGAACCACAGTGATTGTACTTCCGATTCAACTGGTCAAGTACCGCAGTGGAGAAAGCCGAAAACTGACTGTCACAATGAGCGCAAACTGGTCAGCGATCCAATCACTGTGTCAAACTATAGTGTTGACACATGAACACGTCATGTGTACCCTCGACGCCGGGGGTGATGCACCGCAGCTCACATCGAAGGAGACCCGACCGACAGCGCGATACGCAGGACAGTCGGCGGGCGCTTTTGAGACCCGAAACCCCGCGCACCCGGGAGGGACCCCGTCAGGGATTGCGGCGGCTATGGGCTGCCCTAGGTCGATTCGCTCGCCCCTAGAGCCTCGAGATTCGCAGCTCTCAAACACGAAGAACAGCGAAGAACGAGAAAGATAAACGATGGAGAGATAAAACGTAGACTGAAAAGCAAAGTTGACCGTTTTGACGTTACGAACAACTTTCATGTTGGACACTTTTCCATCCGAGGCTATCTAGATGTCCATATAGGCCAATCTTTACCTTCTGGTTGAATCACTCGGATTTGGAGTCCTCCCGTCGGTCGAGTGAAATTTCTCACTCGGACAGCAATTTTCCACTCGGAATTTTCCACTCGGACAGCAGTTTTCCACTTGACAGTGCAATTTTCCATTCGGAAGACAAATGTTTAGCCGGACTTTATGTCACTCGGATTCTTTGACCGAAGTGTCACCCGAACGTTAACTTTTTCACTCAGTCGGCAATCTTTCACTCGGAAGAATTTCACTCGGATGGTAATATTCCACTCGGAAGGATTTCACTCGGAAGAATTTCACTCGGATGGCAGTATTCCACTCGGAAGGATTTCACTCGGAAGAATTTCACTCGGATTGCCAGACAAGTGTTCTAGTCGGTCTTCATGTCACTCCGACTCATTGACCGAAGTTTCACTCGGACGGAAACTTCTCACTCGGTCATCAAGCCTTCATTCGAATAGCTATATTTTCACTCGGATGATAAGCTTTTCACTCGGAGTTCCCGAATGAAAACACAGCCTGAACTTGTTTCGCCTCTGCAGGTTGCATACGACCTCGGATCTGGACGATTTATATAAAATCGACCGATTTGACGAGACGAAACTTTTCTGTGTTGAAGGTTTTTCGATTCAAGGCTCTCTTGAGGGCCTAATGGCTCGCGCGACCCATCAGACACCATCCAGGTGGGTGTCTGGTCCCTCGCGCCACACTTTTGCTCAGGGTTGGTCCGCAGTGTTTTGCCTCTAACTTTTCCATACGAACTCGGATTGAGATGATTTATATATCAAAATCAATTAGCTCGACGAGACGAAGACAATCCATGTAGAGCATTCCTTCATCCGAGGTTGTCTTGGAGGAGTAATCGACCAAAAAGCACTCAGAACACCTAAACACGACAATCCGAGTGTAACTTTGGCCCTTGATATGATGCCGAATGGTGATGGCCTAAACATCAAAGTTGTTTCACTCGGCAATGTGAACTTTATCATATAAAAAACCTTTTCATTTGATTCCATCTTTACTGTATTTTGCCTCGTGCCAAAATCAGGTGTCAACACATGCCCCCCTATTTTTCGGCAAAGCTTGCATGCCGAAAAATAATTTGCACCATGTTTGTTCTAAGGACGATGTCAACACTCCATCGGCCATCTATATTTCTCAGGGCGATAATTATGTATCAGCCATGTTTATGCTAAGGGCGATAATCATATATCGGCCATTGCCTAATTAGGCTTCTTGCCACACACTCGGATGATACTTCTTCAGATATCTGCCATTGAGAGCTCGAGGTAATAATACTCCTTGTATGGATTCCACCAAATATGAATTTCCAGGAACTATTCTTGCAATCCTAAAAGGACCTTCCCAGTTTGGAGACCACTTCCCGAATTTTCTATCTCTAGAACCAATCGGTAGAATCACTTTCCACACCAGATCGCCAACTTGAAAATTCTTCAACTTGACCTTTTTATTGTAAGCTCTTGCTACCCTCAACTTGTCCCTCTCTATGGCCTTTAATGCAGCGAAACGTTTATCGGCAACCTCATCAATATTGTCCATCATCAAGTCATAAAAGTCCACTGCCGATAAATCATTTTGTTTGGCTATTCTCAAAGCATTCAAATTCACTTCTACTGGTAAAACAGCCTCTTGACCGTATACTAGCTCATACGGAGTTACCTTTGTAGCACCATGCCTTGAGATTCTATGTGCCCATAAAGCTTCAGACAACAACTCATGCCATTTCCTTGGATTATCTTCAATCTTCTTCTTGATGAGCTTGATCAATATTTTGTTGCTAGACTCAGCTTGTCCATTAGCTTGGGCATAATACGGAGATGAATTGAGCAACTTTATGTTATATGATTCGGCGAATTCTCTAACTTGATGTGACATGAAAGATGAACCTTGATCTGTAGTCAATGTCTGAGGAATGCCGAATCTATGAATAATGTGCTCGGTTATGAATTGAATTACCTCCGTATGTGTCATGTTCTTGAGAGGTACTGCTTCAGACCATTTAGTGAAATAATCGGTTGCCACCAACACCAATCGATGCCCCTTTGAAGAAGATGGATGAATTTGTCCAATGAAGTCTAAACCCCATCCTCTAAAAGGCCACGGCTTGATAATAGGATGTAACATAGCAGCAGGAGCCAACTGAATATCACCAAATTTTTGACAAGCTTCACACCCTTTATAATACCTGAAGCAATCATTGATCATAGTCGGCCAATAAAATCCAGCACGTCGTAAGAGCCATTTCATTTTGGGTGCCGACTGATGAGTACCACAAATGCGTTCATGTACCTCTCCCATAGCAACTCTTGCTTGGTCCTCGTCCAAACACTTCAAAATAACATCTTCAACCGTTCGGCGATAAAGACCATCATCTCTCAATGTATATTTGAAAGCTATACGCCGAACTGCTCTGTCCACCCTTTCACTCGGATCACGCAAGTAATCAATAATGGGCTTCCTCCAGTCATGATTTTCACCTGCACTAGATTTTTTGTTAGTGGCCGAATCAGTGGGCTCTGGTTCGGCCTCTCCCATATTAGCAAGACAAGACATCGGCCTCTGAGAAATATGAAACATGCCATGATCAACATGATAGCCGGATGCTTGTTGTGCCAACTCATTTGCTCTCCAATTGTCATGTCTAGATATATGAGCAATGCTAAAATAATCCAAAGTAGAAATCGTATCTAGACACTTATCAAGATAAACATTAAGTGATTCGTCTAAACATTGAAAAACTTTGGACACGTGCTGCACTACTAATAACGAATCACCAAAAGCCTCAATATGTGTAGCACCTACAGCGAGCAACATCTCTAAACCGAATAACAACGCTTCATATTCGGCTTGATTATTTGTGCAAAAATATTCCAGTCGGCATGAGGCTTCAAAAACAGCACCATGAGGAGATATATAAACAACACCAACACCTTGGCCATTGCTACAAACTGAACCATCAAAATATAATCTCCATGGTACTAATGAAACAAGGTTCATATCAACATCATGTTTGTCATTAATCCGATGTTCAACAATGAAATTAGCAACAATTTGGCCTTTCATGGATTTTAGAGATTCATAAGCCAAATCATACTCAATTAAAGCGTAAGCCCACTTGCCAATTCTACCACTAAGAATTGGCCTATGCAACATGTACTTAATGACATCGGTTTGACAAGCTACTATGTAGGCACTTGGCACTAGGTAATGTCTCAGTTTTGTGCAAGCATAATATAAACAAAGGCATAATTTTTCAATAAATGTATACCTTGTCTCTGCGTCCAATAAGCGTCGACTCAAATATGTAATAGCATGTTCTTTTCCTTCGGTTTCTTGAGTTAAAACAGCACCAATAACACCTTCCTCCGCTGCAATATAAAGCCTAAAGGGCTCTTTGTGCTTGGGTGCTTTCATCACCGGAGGAGTGCACAAATAATTCTTGATCATGTCGAATGCTTCCTGCTACTTTGCCCCCCAAGTAAAATCAGCATCATTCTTTAACCGAAGGATAGGAGTGAATGCATCAACCTTCCCTGACAAATTAGCTATGAACCTTCTCAAATAATTGACCTTGCCACGGAATTTTTGCATATCTCTCTTGCATGTTGGAGCCTCCACCTTTTGTATAGCTCTTATCTTTTTGGGACCAATTTCTACACCATTCTCATGAATAATGAAACCCAAAAACTTTCCAGCCGACACGCCGAATGCACACTTTAAAGGATTCATCTTCAATCCGTATTTTTTCATTCTTTCAAAAGCTAAATGCAAATCGGCCAGGTTAGACTTGAAAGCATCCGATTTGACAACAATATCATCAATATAGACTTCAAGTATAATGCCGAGTAAATCATGGAAAATTAAATTCATAGCCCTTTGATATGTGGCACCAGCATTTTTTAATCCAAATGTCATCACTGTCCACTCGAATAAACCAAGGAAACCAGGGCAACGAAAGGCTGTCTTGGACATGTCCTCTTCGGCCATAAAAATTTGATTGTAACCCGCATTACCATCAAGAAAACTAATGACCTTATGTCCAGAAGCATCATTAATAAGCATGTCGGCTATTGGCATGGGATACTCATCTTTGGGTGTAGCTCTATTCAAATCTCTGAAATCAATGCACACCCTCAACTTGCCGGAGTCTTTCTTCTCCACTGGCACAATGTTAGAGATCCACTCGGGATACCTGCAAGGCCGAATGAAATTAGCTTTGAGTAACCGACCGATCTCCTCCTTGATCCGGTCATATGTTTTTGGATTAAATTTTCTGGCCGATTGCTTGTAAGTTCTAAAACCGGCCTTTATAGGCAACCGATGCTCCACTAGCTCTCGGCTTAAACCTGGCATCTCATGATATTCCCATGCAAGGCAACAAACATATTCTTTCAATAGCTCGATCAACTTAGCCTTATGATCGGCTCTTAAATTCTTGTTTACAAATGTCGGTGGAGTGACTGAACCATCTCCTATATCTACCTCCTCTAATGGATCGGCCGACGTAAAACCTTGTCCTAATTTATCTATGTCATCCAACTCCTCTATAGATTCATACATATCGTTCCCGCTGGACCGATATTTTTCAAGACGTTTCTGTAACCACTCGGAATTAGAATCCCTTCAAACACATCATACCTTGGGGCCGATTGCCACCAATCGGCTTTAAAGAGACGGGCACGAAGCCATTCCTCGTTGCGCTGAGAAAATCAAACTCTGAGAGATCGCGTCACGTCAAGAAAGTAGCATTGGGGTGTTGCCAATCCACTGATGCATCGGCCAAAGCAACACAAGACGAATTATCCGCATGAATGACTTCCACCTCATCATCAACCCACTGGATCAAAAACTGGTGCATAGTAGATGGCACGCACTGGTTTGCATGAACCCAATCACGGCCTAGTATGACGTTGTAGTTACCTTGCACCTCGGCGACAAAGAATGCAGTGGCCAAAGTTTTGCTTCCGACTGTGAGCTCCACATACATCACACCTTTGGCTTCAGTTTT
Organism: Elymus sibiricus; assembly: GCA_039707655.1. NCBI lineage: Eukaryota > Viridiplantae > Streptophyta > Magnoliopsida > Poales > Poaceae > Elymus > Elymus sibiricus. The sequence goes on along the minus strand of CM077672.1, from coordinate 515,248,515 downwards.
CTCTTTGCCTTCAAACCCATTAAGCACCATATTGGTCTTGATTAATTCTTCATCAGGCAAACCCAATTTCTTGAAGACCGAATAGGGCATAAGATTCACCACAGCACCACCATCAACCAGCATCCGAGTGAGTGGTGATCCGTTGATATGACCTCTGAGGTACAATGGTTTCAAGTGCGTCACTGGTTCTTTTGGGTTTTCGAATATTGCATTTTTGGGGCCAAAATCCAGCTGAGCCACTTCCCCTTCTTCAGCTACAGCGCGGAATTCAGCGGGTAAGTAATACACCATATTGATATCCATACCTTCATGAACCGGTGTAGACTCATAGTCCAACAGATCGTCTTCCTCCTCGTGTGCGTCCACCGAATCTGAAATCTGTCCGAGTGAAGAGGATGCAATAGGTGATGTGGACGATGTAATAAGGGCTGCATCGTCCTCCTTTGGTGGCATTGATGCTGTTCTGATAGATGTAGAAGCTGCTGCATCTTGTATTGGTTTAGGCTTCCACACTTGCTTTGCTGGTACCATGGGTCGAGTGACATTGAAAAACTTGTCCCTTTGCCTCTCGGCCTCTTGTTCTGCCATCTCTTGACTCCTCAACCTCTGCAGTTTCCTCTTCTGTGTCTTTGTTAGTCCTAGAGGACACCACCTTGGCTGAGTGTATTTAGGATCTCTGGGCTTCACTCGGCTGGTACTTGCTTCATGATCATTAGCCGAGTGCTTTGGCGTGATAACAAGTATCGGCTCAGTCGGATTGCTATGCACAGTCGGCTGCTGTGTGGTGAATGTTTCGGTGCCCAAAATGAGTGAGTCGGCATTGATATTTTGCTTGCCTTTTCCTGACTCAACTGCTGTAACACTTGGCAACTTGACACGCCACTCTTGTTGACTTTTCTGACTTATGAAATTTGCACTCGGGCGCACCTTTTTATTCGGATGGAATCCACTCGACCTCTCACCTGAGTGAAACCCACTCGGCCGCATTCTCACACTCGGATAGTTTCCACTCGGCTGCATATTTTGACCAACCGAGTGATGAACACCAATGTTCAGTCGGTTTTCATACGAGCATCTAAGTCGATCCCAAACAGGTTGTCGTTGTTCTTGTGGAAACAGCACCCTTGATCCAGTCGGTTTTGCATACCGACTAAACATATCAGCTGATGGTGATCTTGGCCGCTTCAGATATAATGACCGATTGGAGCTAGAATCGGTTGATGGGGATATGTACCTAGGGTAGGGTCATAGGCCTGACCTACATGCCCTACCTAAAGACACTACCCTAGAAAGCTTAAGAGCTACAAGGAAGTCTCCGACTGAAATCACCAAGACATACAAGTCACTCGACAGCAAACACTCGGAGGTACCTTTCACTCGACGCTTACCTTTCACTCGGAAGGACCAGAAGACAGTCGACCACAGAAGCCCAGAAGTCACTCCAGGGAGGCTAACGGGCAGGCATTCATCAAGACCATTAATAGCATTTATGTTGTACGTTACCAGTAACGTACATCTTTATAACCACGATCTGACCCCTAAATGCCGGTCACTTATGAGGGGCAGCGCACTCTATATAAGCCACCCCTCCCCTCTGGCATATGGGTTGGTTGGTTCGCACACCCTGTAGCGATACTCCAATTACACTCGACAAAGAGCTCCCGAGCACCTGAGACGTAGGGCTATTACCTCCACGAGAGGGGCCTGAACTCATACATCTGTGTGTACACCCTCGCCGTAGCTAGGACTCTGCCCTCTCCTTACGTACCCCTACCTTCTACTGTCAGACTCGCTCCCACGACAGTTGGCGCCCACCGTGGGGCAGGCGTCTAAGCGACTTCCGGCGAGGTTGCATTTGTTTTCCTTCGTCATGTCATCCGGCGGTGATTTGTTCCTGGGCCGCGAGATCCGTCTCGGAGCGCTCACCTTCATCGCCGACGATTCGGCATGGCTTCGGGAAGCGCCTCTGGACGTTGAGGCGCTCCCGAGTCGTGGGGCGACGCACTTTTGCGCAAGCTCCTGCGGTGTTCTTCTCCTTCAGCCGTCGACTCCGTACGTGTCGGCCCTCCATGCTGTTCATCGTCGCAAACGATCCGGTCATTCGCGGCTACAGCGTTGGGTGCGACATGCGGCGGCCCGCCAGGCTTCGTTCCCGCAGATTGCGGCCATCGAGCCCGTCGAGTCACTTTTCGGCGTGTTCAACTCGGCGTCAGATCGGTCTGGTGTTCCCTCCGAGTGCGAGAGCTGCGATCCTGCGGCTGAAGTTTTTATGGCTGGCTCTCATCAGAGTCCCCCGCCTGGTTTCAGCCGCGCCAGACGCGAGATTGGTGGAACGTCGAATGAACAGCAGCACCGGGATGAGGATGTTCTCCGTACTCCCATCGTCGGCACGACTGCTGAGGCCCAGGCCATGGAGGCGACTCGCCTTCGACTCAAAGAGATGCATAAGGCACTCGACGAGCGTGTTCGACAGCGTCCGCCGCGTCCCAATCGACATCAGCGACAGTTGTTTCCGAGTGGATCGCGGAATAACGTCGAGGTATTCTGTACTCCAGTGTTGAATGTTGCGGCTGCTGCTAGGATTGCGGATTCCATACAGCCATCACGGTCGGAAGCTGGTAGAGGTTTGCAACAGATCAGAATGCTACTCGAAGCAGCGCAGCAGCAGAATGTGGCTGTTTCTCAGTCGCGAAACAGATTACATGGCAATTCACCCAGGGCGGAAACAGTTCAATCGGCCCACAGTCCTGGGTCGCCCCTGCGCCACAGAGGCGGAGACTTCCGGGAAGATCGGTAGAGAGATCAGGGGCGAGATCAGTTTTCTCCCCGTTATCACCGCGATGACCGCCGTCGAGTGCTTTCTCCTCCGCGGAGTGGTTCTTATATGCCCCGGCACAATGATGATAGGATCCCGTTCGGTGATGAGAGGAATCCTGGATTTGACGCAAGGGATGTCCTCGCTCAAAGACGGGTCGACAGAGGCAGAGCCCACAGAGATGGTTATAACGGAGACTATCCGAGTGGAAGTGGAGCTGTTGTGTCTGGTCCCGAGTGTTTTAGCAGAGCCATTCGCTCTGCAGAGATTCCCCCCAACTTCAGGTTGGCGGCTGGAATTGGCAAGTTTTCTGGCGAGACGAAGCCCGAGACATGGTTAGATGATTACCGAGTGGCCGTGCAGATTGGTGGAGGAAACGACAACATAGCCATGAAGCATTTGTCCCTGATGTTAGATGGTTCGGCCAGAGCTTGGTTGAATCGTTTGGCTCCCTCTAGCATCTATTGCTGGGAGGACTTGGCCCGAGTGTTTATCAGAACCTTTGAGGGCACCTGTAAACGTCCGGCTGGTTTGATTGATTTGCAGCACTGTGTTCAGAAACCCAATGAGACCTTGCGAGAGTACATTCAGCGCTGGTCCACCCTGCATCATACGGTGGAGAATGTTTCCGAACACCAGGCTGTTTGTGCTTTCAAGGCTGGTGTTAGATACAGAGAGCTCTATCTGAAATTTGGTCGCACTGGTGATATTTCTCTGAGCAAAATGATGGAGATTCCCACTCGGTACGCCAATGGGGAAGAAGAGGACCGCCTCCGAAGCGGTAAAGGAAAAGCAGTCGACAATGAGATGCAGGCGGAAATTCCAATCGGAAGCAGAAGCGCAAGGCTGATCCCCCCGCTCCGGCAGAAGCGGCCGCTCTGGCGGCTCAGGCCAAAAATAAAGGAAAGTCCAAAGCTAAGTTCACCCCCAAGAAGTCAAAGAATCAGTCAGGTACAGATGTTATGGATTTAACGTGTGCAATCCACACGAGGAGAGATGAAGAGGGCAATTTAATATTGCCAAAGCATACCACCCGACAATGCCGTTTGCTGATCGAACAGTTCAAAGAGAGCCAGTCGAGTGAAAAAGACCCTGAAAAGGGAGATGAAGAAGATAAAGAAGAGTTTCCTGAGATCAATGCCACTCTGTTGATTTTTGCTGATGTTGAGAGCAAGAGTCGACTGAAAGTTATCAACAGGGAGGTTAACATGGCGGTTCCCTCTACCCCTACATATCTCAAGTGGTCTCAGACTGCTATCACGTTTGATCAGTCAGATCACCCTGTGCATATTGCTACCCCGGGGCGGCAAGCGCTGGTGGTGGACCCAGTTGTGGGGGGCACTCGACTCCGCAAGGTTTTGATGCACGGTGGAAGTGGTCTGAACATCCTATATGCAGATACCCTCAAGGGGATGGGCATTCCGATGTCCCGACTCAGTGAAAGCAACATGCAGTTACATGGCGTCATCCCTGGGAAAATAGCCCGTTCACTCGGTCAAATAGCGTTGGATGTTGTGTTTGGTGACAATAAGCATTTTCGCAAGGAAAAATTGACATTTGAAGTGGTGGACTTCCAGAGTGCATACCATGCCATCCTTGGTCGTCCGGCTTATGCCCGTTTCATGGCCCGTCCATGTTACGTGTATCTCAAGCTGAAGATGCCCGGACCCAAGGGTGTGATCACAGTCACTGGCAATCGACAGAGGGCTGAGGAGTGCCTTCAGCAGGGCTCCAAGATCGCCGATCATCAGATGGCCATGGTCGAATTGGAAGAATACAATAAAAACGCTGATCCTTCCGACCTGTTGCGCGCTAAGAAGCCCGCTTCTGAGTCAGCTTTTCAGTCGGCAGGAGAAGTGAAGAAAGTGAACATTCACCCGACAGATCCTACAGCTGCCCCGACCAACATCTCGACGACACTCGACAGCAAATAGGAAGTCGAGCTCATCTAGTTCCTCCGTGAGAACTGGGACATCTTTGCATGGAAGCCTGCTGACATGCCTGGTGTACCCAGGGAACTGGCTGAGCATCGGTTGAGAGTTGACTCGAAGGCCAAGCCTGTGAAGGAGCATTTGCGTCGGTCGGCAACGGAGAAGCGAAAAGCAATCGGCGAGGAGGTGGCTCGTCTCTTGGCGGCTAAGTTCATACGTGAGATTTACCACTCCGAGTGGTTATCGAACGTCGTTGTGGTCCCTAAGAAGGACAAGTCACTCCGCATGTGTATTGATTTCAAACATATCAATCGGGTCTGCCCGAAAGATCATTTTCCACTCCCCCGCATTGATCAGATTGTCGACTCAACTGCGGGGTGTGAGCGTCTATCTTTTCTGGATGCTTACTCTAGCTACCATCAGATCCGTCTGTTTGGTCCAGATGAAATAAAGACAGCCTTCGTCACCCCTTTCGGGTGTTTCTGTTATATCACCATGCCTTTTGGTTTGAAGAACGCCCGCGCTACTTTCATGCGCATGATTCAAAAATGTTTACTCGATCAGATTCCTCGGAATGTTGAAGCCTACATGGATGACATTGTCGTCAAGTCTCGCAAAGGTTCCGACCTGTTGTCTGACTTAGCTGAAACATTCGCCAATCTGAGGAGATATGATATCAAGCTAAATCCGACTAAGTGCACTTTCGGTGTTCCTGGTGGCAAATTACTCGGTTTTCTCATTTCTGAAAAGGGAATCGACTTTAATCCTGAAAAGATCGGTGCCATCACCCGAATGAAAAGCCCTGAGCGTGTGCACGATGTCCAGAAGCTCACAGGTTGCTTGGCAGCATTGAGTCGATTCATTTCTCGTCTCGGTGGAAAGGCATTGCCTTTATACCGACTGATGAAGAAGTCTGATACATTCGAGTGGACTTCTGAAGCTGAAGCAGCATTTGTCGAGCTCAAAGCTCTGCTATCCACCCAGCCGGTGCTTGCTGCTCCGCACAGTAAGGAGCCATTGCTATTATACATAGCGGCTACTAATTAGGTCGTCAGTACAGTTCTCACTGTCGAGAGGGAAGAGGAAGGTAAAGCTTACAAAGTCCAGCGTCCTGTTTATTACGTCTATGAAGTGTTGACTCCTTCAAAGCAAAGATATCCACATTACCAGAAGCTTGTGTACGGTATATATCTGTCAGCTAAGAAGGTGGCACATTATTTTCAAGATCACTCAATTTCAGTCGTCAGTGATGCTCCATTGTCTGAAATTCTCCACAATCGAGATGCGTCTGGTCGAGTGGCCAAATGGGCTATTGAGCTCCTCTATTTTGACATCAAGTTTGAAGCAAAGAAAGCAATCAAGTCTCAAGCCCTCGCTGATTTCTTGGCCGAGTGGACTGAACAGCAGCAACCGATCCAAGTTTACTCGGCACACTGGACCATGTTCTTTGATGGCTCGAAGATGCTGAATGGGTCTGGTGCTGGCGTAGTACTGGTGTCTCCAAAAGGCGACAAACTCAGATATGTCTTGCAGATTCACTTTGATTCCTCCAACAATGAAGCTGAATATGAAGCACTCTTGTATGGGTTGCGTATGGCCATCTCACTCGGCGTCCGGCGCCTGATGGTATATGGCGACTCTGATTTGGTGGTCAATCAAGTGATGAAAGAGTGGGATGTCAGGAACCCCGCTATGACAGGATACTGCAATGCAGTAAGGAAACTTGAGAAGAAATTCGAAGGCTTGGAACTCCATCATGTTCCCCAAGTGAAGAATCAAGCAGCTGATGAGCTGGCAAAGATTGGATCCACTCGGAAACCTGTCCCCAGCAATGTATTTCTCGAGCACCTTCATTCTCCTTCGGTACAGGAAGATCCTTTCACTGAAGAGCCCTCGCAAGCAAAGAGCGCCTCAGATCCGACTGAAGTCGACGTCCCAGCAGTTATTGATTTGGTTATGGAGGTTTTAGTAATCATCCCCGACTGGACTGTTCCTTATATTGCGTATATTCTGAGGCAAGAACTCCCAGATGATGAAGATGAAGCTCGACAGATAGTCCGCAGATCCAAGGCATTTACTGTTATGGATGGACAACTCTACAGAGAAAGTGTGACTGGCGTGATTCAGCGGTGTATTTCTCCTGATGAAGGTCAACTGATTTTGGAGGAGATCCACTCGGGAACTTGTGGTCATCATGCGTCCTCTAGGACAATTGTTGCCAAAGCCTACCGAGCGGGTTTCTTTTGGCCCCGCGCCAATGAGATGGCCAAAGATATAGTCGATCACTGCGAAGGATGCCAGTTTTATTAGAACCTGTCACACAAACCTGCGTCTGCCTTAAAAACTATTCCACTCGTCTGGCCGTTTGCTGTATGGGGCTTGGATATGGTTGGACCCCTTAGAACAAGCCAGAGTGGATTCACTCACTTACTGGTTGCAGTCGACAAATTCACTAAGTGGATTGAAGCTAAACCCATCAAGAAGCTGAACGCCCGCACTGCTATGAAGTTCATGAAAGAAATAACCTTCCGGTATGGAGTCCCCCACAGTATCATTACAGACAATGGCTCTAACTTTGACTCGGAAGAGTTCAGACACTTTTGCTCCTCTCAAGGCACTCGGGTGGACTACGCATCCGTTGCGCACCCCCAGTCTAACGGTCAAGCTGAGCGAGCGAATGGCCTTATCCTCCAAGGACTGAAGCCTTGGCTCATGCGAGATCTTGATCATGCTGCTGGAGCTTGGGTCACTGAATTGCCGTCTGTCCTGTGGGGCTTGAGGACGACTCCTAACCGGTCGACTGGTAGCACTCCTTTCTTCCTTGTGTATGGAGCTGAAGCCGTTCTGCCAAGTGACGTCCTTCACAATTCCCCCCAAGTGGATCTATTCTCTGAAGACGAAGCTGAGCAAGCAAGACAAGATGGTGTGGATCTCCTAGAGGAAGAACGACAGATGGCCCTGATCCGGTCGACTGTATATCAACAAGACCTTCGCCGCTTCCACGCGAGACACGTCAAAAGCCGTTCATTCCACGAAGGTGATCTGGTGCTCCGAGTGGATCAGCAGCGGCCCCACAAGTTGGCCCCAGCGTGGGAAGGCCCATTTGTCGTCACCAAGGTGCTGAACAACGGGGCGTACCATCTTTTCAACTTGAAGAAGAATATTGATGAGCCACGCGCCTGGAACGCGGATTTGCTTCGACGCTTTTATACTTGACAACTGAGTTGTTTTGATGTAATAAGAGTGCTCCAGACGATGTCGTTTGTTAAGTTATGACTTCCGCAGTCTATTGTCGATTCCGATCGCACAATTTCACACTCGGAGACTTAGCCGCGAACCAGTCTTCGCCTAAGTTCAAAAACTTCTCTGAGTGAAGAGCAACCCTATCGCTCGGGGGCTTAGCTGCGAATCCGTTTCGCCTAAGTAAAAAACCCTTCCGAGTGTATAACATTCAATACACTCGGAGACTTAGCCGCGAACCAGTCTTCGCCTAAGTTCAAAAACTTCTCCGAGTGAAGAGCAACCCTCTCTCTCGGGGGCTTAGCTGCGAATCCGTTTCGCCTAAGTAAAAAACCCTTCCGAGTGTATAACATTCAATACACTCGGAGACTTAGCCGCGAACCAGTCTTCGCCTAAGTTCAAAAACTTCTCCGAGTGAAGAGCAACCCTCTCTCTCGGGGGCTTAGCTGCGAATCCGTTTCGCCAAAGTAAAAAACCCTTCCGAGGGTATAACATTCTATACACTCGGAGACTTAGCCGCGAACCAGTCTTCGCCTAAGTTCAAAAACATCTCCGAGTGAAGAGCAACCCTCTCTCTCGGGGGCTTAGCTGCGAATCCGTTTCGCCTAAGTAAAAAACCCTTCCGAGTGTATAACATTCAATACACTCGGAGACTTAGCCGCGAACCAGTCTTCGCCTAAGTTCAAAAACTTCTCCGAGTGAAGAGCAACCCTCTCTCTCGGGGGCTTAGCTACGAATTCGTTTCGCCTAAGTAAAAAACCCTTCCGAGTGTATAACATTCAATACACTCGGAGACTTAGCCACGAACCAGTCTTCGCCTAGGTTCAAAAACTTCTCCGAGTGAAGAGCAACCCTCTCTCTCGGGGGCTTAGCTGCGAATCCGTTTCGCCTAAGTAAAAAACCCTTCCGAGTGTATAACATTCAATACACTCGGAGACTTAGCCGCGAACCAGTCTTCGCCTAAGTTCAAAAACTTCTCCGAGTGAAGAGCAGCCCTCTCTCTCGGGGGCTTAGCTGCGAATCCGTTTCGCCTAAGTAAAAAACCCTTCCGAGTGTATAACATTCAATACACTCGGAGACTTAGCCGCGAACCAGTCTTCGCCTAAGTTCAAAAACTTCTCCGAGTGAAGAGCAACCCTCTCTCTCGGGGGCTTAGCTGCGAATCCGTTTCGCCTAAGTAAAAAACCTTCCGAGTGTATAACATTCAATACACTCGGAGACTTAGCCGCGAACCAGTCTTCGCCTAAGTTCAATAACTTCTCCGAGTGAAGAGCAACCCTCTCTCTCGGGGGCTTAGCTGCGAATCCGTTTCGCCTAAGTAAAAAACCCTTCCGAGTGTATAACATTCAATACACTCGGAGACTTAGCCGCGAACCAGTCTTCGCCTAAGTTCAAAAACTTCTCCGAGTGAAGAGCAACCCTCTCTCTCGGGGGCTTAGCTGCGAATCCGTTTCGCCTAAGTAAAAAACCCTTCCGAGTGTATAACATTCAATACACTCGGAGACTTAGCCGCGAACCAGTCTTCGCCTAAGTTCAAAAACTTCTCCGAGTGAAGAGCAACCCTCTCTCGCGGGGGCTTAGCTGCGAATCCGTTTCGCCTAAGTAAAAAACCCTTCCGAGTGTATAACAATCAATACACTCGGAGACTTTGCCGTGAACCAGTCTTCGCCTAAGTTCAAAAACTTCTCCGAGTGAAGAGCAACCCTCTCTCTCGGGGGCTTAGCTGCGAATCCGTTTCGCCTAAGTAAAAAACCCTTCCGAGTGTATAACATTCAATACACTCGGAGACTTAGCCGCGAACCAGTCTTCGCCTAAGTTCAAAATCTTCTCCGAGTGAAGAGCAACCCTCTCTCTCGGGGGCTTAGCTGCGAATCCGTTTCGCCTAAGTAAAAAACCCTTCCGAGTGTATAACATTCAATACACTCGGAGACTTAGCCGTGAACCAGTCTTCGCCTAAGTTCAAAAACTTCTCCGAGTGAAGAGCAACCCTCTCTCTCGGGGGCTTAGCTGCGAATCCGTTTCGCCTAAGTAAAAAACCCTTCCGAGTGTATAACATTCAATACACTCGGAGACTTAGCCGCGAACCAGTCTTCGCCTAAGTTCAAAAACTTCTCCGAGTGAAGAGCAACCCTCTCTCTCGGGGGCTTAGCTGCGAATCTGTTTCGCCTAAGTAAAAAACCCTTCCGAGTGTATAACATTCAATACACTCGGAGACTTAGCCGTGAACCAGTCTTCGCCTAAGTTCAAAAACTTCTCCGAGTGAAGAGCAACCCTCTCTCTCGGGGGCTTAGCTGCGAATCCGTTTCGCCTAAGTAAAAAACCCTTCCGAGTGTATAACATTCAATACACTCGGAGACTTAGCCGCGAACCAGTCTTCGCCTAAGTTCAAAAACTTCTCCGAGTGAAGAGCAACCCTCTCTCTCGGGGGCTTAGCTGCGAATCCGTTTCGCCTAAGTAAAAAACACTTCCGAGTGTATAACATTCAATACACTCGGAGACTTAGCCGCGAACCAGTCTTCGCCTAAGTTCAAAAACTTCTCCGAGTGAAGAGCAACCCTCTCTCTCGGGGGCTTAGCTGCGAATCCGTTTCGCCTAAGTAAAAAACCCTTCCGAGTGTATAACATTCAATACACTCGGAGACTTAGCTGCGAACCAGTCTTCGCCTAAGTTCAAAAACTTCTCCGAGTGAAGAGCAACCCTCTCTCTCGGGGGCTTAGCTGCGAATCCGTTTCGCCTAAGTAAAAAACCCTTCCGAGTGTATAACAATCAATACACTCGGAGACTTTGCCGTGAACCAGTCTTCGCCTAAGTTCAAAAACTTCTCCGAGTGAAGAGCAACCCTCTCTCTCGGGGGCTTAGCTGCGAATCCGTTTCGCCTAAGTAAAAAACCCTTCCGAGTGTATAACATTCAATACACTCGGAGACTTAGCCGCGAACCAGTCTTCGCCTAAGTTCAAAATCTTCTCCGAGTGAAGAGCAACCCTCTCTCTCGGGGGCTTAGCTGCGAATCCGTTTCGCCTAAGTAAAAAACCCTTCCGAGTGTATAACATTCAATACACTCGGAGACTTAGCCGTGAACCAGTCTTCGCCTAAGTTCAAAAACTTCTCCGAGTGAAGAGCAACCCTCTCTCTCGGGGGCTTAGCTGCGAATCCGTTTCGCCTAAGTAAAAAACCCTTCCGAGTGTATAACATTCAATACACTCGGAGACTTAGCCGCGAACCAGTCTTCGCCTAAGTTCAAAAACTTCTCCGAGTGAAGAGCAACCCTCTCTCTCGGGGGCTTAGCTGCGAATCTGTTTCGCCTAAGTAAAAAACCCTTCCGAGTGTATAACATTCAATACACTCGGAGACTTAGCCGTGAACCAGTCTTCGCCTAAGTTCAAAAACTTCTCCGAGTGAAGAGCAACCCTCTCTCTCGGGGGCTTAGCTGCGAATCCGTTTCGCCTAAGTAAAAAACCCTTCCGAGTGTATAACATTCAATACACTCGGAGACTTAGCCGCGAACCAGTCTTCGCCTAAGTTCAAAAACTTCTCCGAGTGAAGAGCAACCCTCTCTCTCGGAGGCTTAGCTGCGAATCCATTTCGCCTAAGTGAAAAACCCTTCCGAGTGTATAACATTCAATACACTCGGAGACTTAGCCGCGAACCAGTCTTCGCCTAAGTTCAAAAACTTCTCCGAGTGAAGAGCAACCCTCTCTCTCGGGGGCTTAGCTGCGAATCCGTTTCGCCTAAGTAAAAAACCCTTCCGAGTGTATAACAATCAATACACTCGGAGACTTTGCCGCGAACCAGTCTTCGCCTAAGTTCAAAAACTTCTCCGAGTGAAGAGCAACCCTCTCTCTCGGGGGCTTAGCTGCGAATCCGTTTCGCCTAAGTAAAAAACCCTTCCGAGTGTATAACATTCAATACACTCGGAGACTTAGCCGCGAACCAGTCTTCGCCTAAGTTCAAAATCTTCTCCGAGTGAAGAGCAACCCTCTCTCTCGGGGGCTTAGCTGCGAATCCGTTTCGCCTAAGTAAAAAACCCTTCCGAGTGTATAACATTCAATACACTCGGAGACTTAGCCGCGAACCAGTCTTCGCCTAAGTTCAAAAACTTCTCCGAGTGAAGAGCAACCCTCTCTCTCGGGGGCTTAGCTGCGAATCCGTTTCGCCTAAGTAAAAAACCCTTCCGAGTGTATAACATTCAATACACTCGGAGTCTTAGCCACGAACCAGTCTTCGCCTAAGTTCAAAAACTTCTCCGAGTTAAGAGCAACCCTCTCTCTCGGGGGCTTAGCTGCGAATCTGTTTCGCCTAAGTAAAAAACCCTTCCGAGTGTATAACATTCAATACACTCGGAGACTTAGCCGTGAACCAGTCTTCGCCTAAGTTCAAAAACTTCTCCGAGTGAAGAGCAACCCTCTCTCTCGGGGGCTTAGCTGCGAATCCGTTTCGCCTAAGTAAAAAACCCTTCCGAGTGTATAACATTCAATACACTCGGAGACTTAGCCGCGAACCAGTCTTCGCCTAAGTTCAAAAACTTCTCCGAGTGAAGAGCAACCCTCTCTCTCGGGGGCTTAGCTGCGAATCCGTTTCGCCTAAGTAAAAAACCCTTCCGAGTGTATAACATTCAATACACTCGGAGACTTAGCCGCGAACCAGTCTTCGCCTAAGTTCAAAAACTTCTCCGAGTGAAAAACTACCCTCTCTCTCGGAGACTTAGCTGCGAATCCGTTTCGCCTAAGTTAAAAACCCTTCCGAGCGTATACCATTCAATACACTCGGAGACTTAGCCGCGAACCAGTCTTCGCCTAAGTTCAAAAACATCTCCGAGTGAAGAGCAACCCTCTCTCTCGGGGGCTTAGCTGCGAATCCGTTTCGCCTAAGTAAAAAACCCTTCCGAGTGTATAACATTCAATACACTCGGAGACTTAGCCGCGAACCAGTCTTCGCCTAAGTTCAAAAACTTCTCCGAGTGAAGAGCAACCCTCTCTCTCGGGGGCTTAGCTACGAATTCGTTTCGCCTAAGTAAAAAACCCTTCCGAGTGTATAACATTCAATACACTCGGAGACTTAGCCACGAACCAGTCTTCGCCTAGGTTCAAAAACTTCTCCGAGTGAAGAGCAACCCTCTCTCTCGGGGGCTTAGCTGCGAATCCGTTTCGCCTAAGTAAAAAACCCTTCCGAGTGTATAACATTCAATACACTCGGAGACTTAGCCGCGAACCAGTCTTCGCCTAAGTTCAAAAACTTCTCCGAGTGAAGAGCAACCCTCTCTCTCGGGGGCTTAGCTGCGAATCCGTTTCGCCTAAGTAAAAAACCCTTCCGAGTGTATAACATTCAATACACTCGGAGACTTAGCCGCGAACCAGTCTTCGCCTAAGTTCAAAAACTTCTCCGAGTGAAGAGCAACCCTCTCTCTCGGGGGCTTAGCTGCGAATCCGTTTCGCCTAAGTAAAAAACCTTCCGAGTGTATAACATTCAATACACTCGGAGACTTAGCCGCGAACCAGTCTTCGCCTAAGTTCAAAAACTTCTCCGAGTGAAGAGCAACCCTCTCTCTCGGGGGCTTAGCTGCGAATCCGGTTCGCCTAAGTAAAAAACCCTTCCGAGTGTATAACATTCAATACACTCGGAGACTTAGCCGCGAACCAGTCTTCGCCTAAGTTCAAAAACTTCTCCGAGTGAAGAGCAACCCTCTCTCTCGGGGGCTTAGCTGCGAATCCGTTTCGCCTAAGTAAAAAACCCTTCCGAGTGTATAACATTCAATACACTCGGAGACTTAGCCGCGAACCAGTCTTCGCCTAAGTTCAAAAACTTCTCCGAGTGAAGAGCAACCCTCTCTCTCGGGGGCTTAGCTGCGAATCCGTTTCGCCTAAGTAAAAAACCCTTCCGAGTGTATAACAATCAATACACTCGGAGACTTTGCCGTGAACCAGTCTTCGCCTAAGTTCAAAAACTTCTCCGAGTGAAGAGCAACCCTCTCTCTCGGGGGCTTAGCTGCGAATCCGTTTCGCCTAAGTAAAAAACCCTTCCGAGTGTATAACATTCAATACACTCGGAGACTTAGCCGCGAACCAGTCTTCGCCTAAGTTCAAAATCTTCTCCGAGTGAAGAGCAACCCTCTCTCTCGGGGGCTTAGCTGCGAATCCGTTTCGCCTAAGTAAAAAACCCTTCCGAGTGTATAACATTCAATACACTCGGAGACTTAGCCGTGAACCAGTCTTCGCCTAAGTTCAAAAACTTCTCCGAGTGAAGAGCAACCCTCTCTCTCGGGGGCTTAGCTGCGAATCCGTTTCGCCTAAGTAAAAAACCCTTCCGAGTGTATAACATTCAATACACTCGGAGACTTAGCCGCGAACCAGTCTTCGCCTAAGTTCAAAAACTTCTCCGAGTGAAGAGCAACCCTCTCTCTCGGGGGCTTAGCTGCGAATCTGTTTCGCCTAAGTAAAAAACCCTTCCGAGTGTATAACATTCAATACACTCGGAGACTTAGCCGTGAACCAGTCTTCGCCTAAGTTCAAAAACTTCTCCGAGTGAAGAGCAACCCTCTCTCTCGGGGGCTTAGCTGCGAATCCGTTTCGCCTAAGTAAAAAACCCTTCCGAGTGTATAACATTCAATACACTCGGAGACTTAGCCGCGAACCAGTCTTCGCCTAAGTTCAAAAACTTCTCCGAGTGAAGAGCAACCCTCTCTCTCGGGGGCTTAGCTGCGAATCCGTTTCGCCTAAGTAAAAAACCCTTCCGAGTGTATAACAATCAATACACTCGGAGACTTTGCCGTGAACCAGTCTTCGCCTAAGTTCAAAAACTTCTCCGAGTGAAGAGCAACCCTCTCTCTCGGGGGCTTAGCTGCGAATCCGTTTCGCCTAAGTAAAAAACCCTTCCGAGTGTATAACATTCAATACACTCGGAGACTTAGCCGCGAACCAGTCTTCGCCTAAGTTCAAAAACTTCTCCGAGTGAAGAGCAACCCTCTCTCTCGGGGGCTTAGCTGCGAATCCGTTTCGCCTAAGTAAAAAACCCTTCCGAGTGTATAACAATCAATACACTCGGAGACTTTGCCGTGAACCAGTCTTCGCCTAAGTTCAAAAACTTCTCCGAGTGAAGAGCAACCCTCTCTCTCGGGGGCTTAGCTGCGAATCCGTTTCGCCTAAGTAAAAAACCCTTCCGAGTGTATAACAATCAATACACTCGGAGACTTAGCCGCGAACCAGTCTTCGCCTAAGTTCAAAAACTTCTCCGAGTGAAGAGCAACCCTCTCTCTCGGGGGCTTAGCTGCGAATCCGTTTCGCCTAAGTAAAAAACCCTTCCGAGTGTATAACATTCAATACACTCGGAGACTTAGCCGCGAACCAGTCTTCGCCTAAGTTCAAAAACTTCTCCGAGTGAAGAGCAACCCTCTCTCTCGGGGGCTTAGCTGCGAATCCGTTTCGCCTAAGTAAAAAACCCTTCCGAGTGTATAACATTCAATACACTCGGAGACTTAGCCGCGAACCAGTCTTCGCCTAAGTTCAAAAACTTCTCCGAGTGAAGAGCAACCCTCTCTCTCGGGGGCTTAGCTGCGAATCCGTTTCGCCTAAGTAAAAAACCCTTCCGAGTGTATAACATTCAATACACTCGGAGACTTAGCCGCGAACCAGTCTTCGCCTAAGTTCAAAAACTTCTCCGAGTGAAGAGCAACCCTCTCTCTCGGGGGCTTAGCTGCGAATCCGTTTCGCCTAAGTAAAAAACCCTTCCGAGTGTATAACAATCAATACACTCGGAGACTTTGCCGTGAACCAGTCTTCGCCTAAGTTCAAAAACTTCTCCGAGTGAAGAGCAACCCTCTCTCTCGGGGGCTTAGCTGCGAATCCGTTTCGCCTAAGTAAAAAACCCTTCCGAGTGTATAACATTCAATACACTCGGAGACTTAGCCGCGAACCAGTCTTCGCCTAAGTTCAAAATCTTCTCCGAGTGAAGAGCAACCCTCTCTCTCGGGGGCTTAGCTGCAAATCCGTTTCGCCTAAGTAAAAAACCCTTCCGAGTGTATAACATTCAATACACTCGGAGACTTAGCCGTGAACCAGTCTTCGCCTAAGTTCAAAAACTTCTCCGAGTGAAGAGCAACCCTCTCTCTCGGGGGCTTAGCTGCGAATCCGTTTCGCCTAAGTAAAAAACCCTTCCGAGTGTATAACATTCAATACACTCGGAGACTTAGCCGCGAACCAGTCTTCGCCTAAGTTCAAAAACTTCTCCGAGTGAAGAGCAACCCTCTCTCTCGGGGGCTTAGCTGCGAATCTGTTTCGCCTAAGTAAAAAACCCTTCCGAGTGTATAACATTCAATACACTCGGAGACTTAGCCGTGAACCAGTCTTCGCCTAAGTTCAAAAACTTCTCCGAGTGAAGAGCAACCCTCTCTCTCGGGGGCTTAGCTGCGAATCCGTTTCGCCTAAGTAAAAAACCCTTCCGAGTGTATAACATTCAATACACTCGGAGACTTAGCCGCGAACCAGTCTTCGCCTAAGTTCAAAAACTTCTCCGAGTGAAGAGCAACCCTCTCTCTCGGGGGCTTAGCTGCGAATCCGTTTCGCCTAAGTAAAAAACCCTTCCGAGTGTATAACAATCAATACACTCGGAGACTTTGCCGTGAACCAGTCTTCGCCTAAGTTCAAAAACTTCTCCGAGTGAAGAGCAACCCTCTCTCTCGGGGGCTTAGCTGCGAATCCGTTTCGCCTAAGTAAAAAACCCTTCCGAGTGTATAACATTCAATACACTCGGAGACTTAGCCGCGAACCAGTCTTCGCCTAAGTTCAAAAACTTCTCCGAGTGAAGAGCAACCCTCTCTCTCGGGGGCTTAGCTGCGAATCCGTTTCGCCTAAGTAAAAAACCCTTCCGAGTGTATAACAATCAATACACTCGGAGACTTTGCCGTGAACCAGTCTTCGCCTAAGTTCAAAAACTTCTCCGAGTGAAGAGCAACCCTCTCTCTCGGGGGCTTAGCTGCGAATCCGTTTCGCCTAAGTAAAAAACCCTTCCGAGTGTATAACAATCAATACACTCGGAGACTTTGCCGTGAACCAGTCTTCGCCTAAGTTCAAAAACTTCTCCGAGTGAAGAGCAACCCTCTCTCTCGGGGGCTTAGCTGCGAATCCGTTTCGCCTAAGTAAAAAACCCTTCCGAGTGTATAACATTCAATACACTCGGAGACTTAGCCGCGAACCAGTCTTCGCCTAAGTTCAAAAACTGCTCCGAGTGAAGAGCAACCCTCTCTCTCGGGGGCTTAGCTGCGAATCCGTTTCGCCTAAGTAAAAAACCCTTCCGAGTGTATAACAATCAATACACTCGGAGACTTTGCCGTGAACCAGTCTTCGCCTAAGTTCAAAAACTTCTCCGAGTGAAGAGCAACCCTCTCTCTCGGGGGCTTAGCTGCGAATCCGTTTCGCCTAAGTAAAAAACCCTTCCGAGTGTATAACATTCAATACACTCGGAGACTTAGCCGCGAACCAGTCTTCGCCTAAGTTCAAAATCTTCTCCGAGTGAAGAGCAACCCTCTCTCTCGGGGGCTTAGCTGCGAATCCGTTTCGCCTAAGTAAAAAACCCTTCCGAGTGTATAACATTCAATACACTCGGAGACTTAGCCGTGAACCAGTCTTCGCCTAAGTTCAAAAACTTCTCCGAGTGAAGAGCAACCCTCTCTCTCGGGGGCTTAGCTGCGAATCCGTTTCGCCTAAGTAAAAAACCCTTCCGAGTGTATAACATTCAATACACTCGGAGACTTAGCCGCGAACCAGTCTTCGCCTAAGTTCAAAAACTTCTCCGAGTGAAGAGCAACCCTCTCTCTCGGGGGCTTAGCTGCGAATCTGTTTCGCCTAAGTAAAAAACCCTTCCGAGTGTATAACATTCAATACACTCGGAGACTTAGCCGTGAACCAGTCTTCGCCTAAGTTCAAAAACTTCTCCGAGTGAAGAGCAACCCTCTCTCTCGGGGGCTTAGCTGCGAATCTGTTTCGCCTAAGTAAAAAACCCTTCCGAGTGTATAACATTCAATACACTCGGAGACTTAGCCGCGAACCAGTCTTCGCCTAAGTTCAAAAACTTCTCCGAGTGAAGAGCAACCCTCTCTCTCGGGGGCTTAGCTGCGAATCCGTTTCGCCTAAGTAAAAAACACTTCCGAGTGTATAACATTCAATACACTCGGAGACTTAGCCGCGAACCAGTCTTCGCCTAAGTTCAAAAACTTCTCCGAGTGAAGAGCAACCCTCTCTCTCGGAGGCTTAGCTGCGAATCCATTTCGCCTAAGTGAAAAACCCTTCCGAGTGTATAACATTCAATACACTCGGAGACTTAGCCGCGAACCAGTCTTCGCCTAAGTTCAAAAACTTCTCCGAGTGAAGAGCAACCCTCTCTCTCGGGGGCTTAGCTGCGAATCCGTTTCGCCTAAGTAAAAAACCCTTCCGAGTGTATAACAATCAATACACTCGGAGACTTTGCCGTGAACCAGTCTTCGCCTAAGTTCAAAAACTTCTCCGAGTGAAGAGCAACCCTCTCTCTCGGGGGCTTAGCTGCGAATCCGTTTCGCCTAAGTAAAAAACCCTTCCGAGTGTATAACATTCAATACACTCGGAGACTTAGCCGCGAACCAGTCTTCGCCTAAGTTCAAAATCTTCTCCGAGTGAAGAGCAACCCTCTCTCTCGGGGGCTTAGCTGCGAATCCGTTTCGCCTAAGTAAAAAACCCTTCCGAGTGTATAACATTCAATACACTCGGAGACTTAGCCGCGAACCAGTCTTCGCCTAAGTTCAAAAACTTCTCCGAGTGAAGAGCAACCCTCTCTCTCGGGGGCTGAGCTGCGAATCCGTTTCGCCTAAGTAAAAAACCCTTCCGAGTGTATAACATTCAATACACTCGGAGACTTAGCCGCGAACCAGTCTTCGCCTAAGTTCAAAAACTTCTCCGAGTGAAGAGCAACCCTCTCTCTCGGGGGCTTAGCTGCGAATCTGTTTCGCCTAAGTAAAAAACCCTTCCGAGTGTATAACATTCAATACACTCGGAGACTTAGCCGTGAACTAGTCTTCGCCTAAGTTCAAAAACTTCTCCGAGTGAAGAGCAACCCTCTCTCTCGGGGGCTTAGCTGCGAATCCGTTTCGCCTAAGTAAAAAACCCTTCCGAGTGTATAACATTCAATACACTCGGAGACTTAGCCGCGAACCAGTCTTCGCCTAAGTTCAAAAACTTCTCCGAGTGAAGAGCAACCCTCTCTCTCGGGGGCTTAGCTGCGAATCCGTTTCGCCTAAGTAAAAAACCCTTCCGAGTGTATAACATTCAATACACTCGGAGACTTAGCCGCGAACCAGTCTTCGCCTAAGTTCAAAAACTTCTCCGAGTGAAAAACTACCCTCTCTCTCGGAGACTTAGCTGCGAATCCGTTTCGCCTAAGTTAAAAACCCTTCCGAGCGTATACCATTCAATACACTCGGAGACTTAGCCGCGAACCAGTCTTCGCCTAAGTTCAAAAACTTCTCCGAGTGAAGAGCAACCCTCTCTCTCGGGGGCTTAGCTGCGAATCCGTTTCGCCTAAGTAAAAAACCCTTCCGAGTGTATAACATTCAATACACTCGGAGACTTAGCCGTGAACCAGTCTTCGCCTAAGTTCAAAAACTTCTCCGAGTGAAGAGCAACCCTCTCTCTCGGGGGCTTAGCTGCGAATCCGTTTCGCCTAAGTAAAAAACCCTTCCGAGGGTATAACATTCAATACACTCGGAGACTTAGCCGCGAACCAGTCTTCGCCTAAGTTCAAAAACTTCTCCGAGTGAAGAGCAACCCTCTCTCTCGGGGGCTTAGCTGCGAATCCGTTTCGCCAAAGTAAAAAACCCTTCCGAGGGTATAACATTCAATACACTCGGAGACTTAGCCGCGAACCAGTCTTCGCCTAAGTTCAAAAACATCTCCGAGTGAAGAGCAACCCTCTCTCTCGGGGGCTTAGCTGCGAATCCGTTTCGCCTAAGTAAAAAACCCTTCCGAGTGTATAACATTCAATACACTCGGAGACTTAGCCGCGAACCAGTCTTCGCCTAAGTTCAAAAACTTCTCCGAGTGAAGAGCAACCCTCTCTCTCGGGGGCTTAGCTACGAATTCGTTTCGCCTAAGTAAAAAACCCTTCCGAGTGTATAACATTCAATACACTCGGAGACTTAGCCACGAACCAGTCTTCGCCTAGGTTCAAAAACTTCTCCGAGTGAAGAGCAACCCTCTCTCTCGGGTGCTTAGCTGCGAATCCGTTTCGCCTAAGTAAAAAACCCTTCCGAGTGTATAACATTCAATACACTCGGAGACTTAGCCGCGAACCAGTCTTCGCCTAAGTTCAAAAACTTCTCCGAGTGAAGAGCAACCCTCTCTCTCGGGGGCTTAGCTGCGAATCCGTTTCGCCTAAGTAAAAAACCCTTCCGAGTGTATAACATTCAATACACTCGGAGACTTAGCCGCGAACCAGTCTTCGCCTAAGTTCAAAAACTTCTCCGAGTGAAGAGCAACCCTCTCTCTCGGGGGCTTAGCTGCGAATCCGTTTCGCCTAAGTAAAAAACCCTTCCGAGTGTATAACATTCAATACACTCGGAGACTTAGCCGCGAACCAGTCTTCGCCTAAGTTCAAAAACTTCTCCGAGTGAAGAGCAACCCTCTCTCTCGGGGGCTTAGCTGCGAATCCGTTTCGCCTAAGTAAAAAACCCTTCCGAGTGTATAACATTCAATACACTCGGAGACTTAGCCGCGAACCAGTCTTCGCCTAAGTTCAAAAACTTCTCCGAGTGAAGAGCAACCCTCTCTCTCGGGGGCTTAGCTGCGAATCCGTTTCGCCTAAGTAAAAAACCCTTCCGAGTGTATGACATTCAATACACTGGGAGACTTAGCCGCGAACCAGTCTTCGCCTAAATTCAAAAACTTCTCCGAGTGAAGAGCAACCCTCTCTCTCGGGGGCTTAGCTGCGAATCCGTTTCGCCTAAGTAAAAAACCCTTCCGAGTGTATAGCATTCAATACACTCGGAGACTTAGCCGCGAACCAGTCTTCGCCTAAGTTCAAAAACTTCTCCGAGTGAAGAGCAACCCTCTCTCTCGGAGGCTTAGCTGCGAATCCATTTCGCCTAAGTGAAAAACCCTTCCGAGTGTATAACATTCAATACACTCGGAGACTTAGCCGCGAACCAGTCTTCGCCTAAGTTCAAAAACTTCTCCGAGTGAAGAGCAACCCTCTCTCTCGGGGGCTTAGCTGCGAATCCGTTTCGCCTAAGTAAAAAACCCTTCCGAGTGTATAACATTCAATACACTCGGAGACTTAGCCGCGAACCAGTCTTCGCCTAAGTTCAAAAACTTCTCCGAGTGAAGAGCAACCCTCTCTCTCGGGGGCTTAGCTGCGAATCCGTTTCGCCTAAGTAAAAAACCCTTCCGAGTGTATAACATTCAATACACTCGGAGACTTAGCCGCGAACCAGTCTTCGCCTAAGTTCAAAAACTTCTCCGAGTGAAGAGCAACCCTCTCTCTCGGGGGCTTAGCTGCGAATCCGTTTCGCCTAAGTAAAAAACCCTTCCGAGTGTATAACATTCAATACACTCGGAGACTTAGCCGCGAACCAGTCTTCGCCTAAGTTCAAAAACTTCTCCGAGTGAAGAGCAACCCTCTCTCTCGGGGGCTTAGCTGCGAATCCGTTTCGCCTAAGTAAAAAACCCTTCCGAGTGTATGACATTCAATACACTGGGAGACTTAGCCGCGAACCAGTCTTCGCCTAAATTCAAAAACTTCTCCGAGTGAAGAGCAACCCTCTCTCTCGGGGGCTTAGCTGCGAATCCGTTTCGCCTAAGTAAAAAACCCTTCCGAGTGTATAGCATTCAATACACTCGGAGACTTAGCCGCGAACCAGTCTTCGCCTAAGTTCAAAAACTTCTCCGAGTGAAGAGCAACCCTCTCTCTCGGAGGCTTAGCTGCGAATCCATTTCGCCTAAGTGAAAAACCCTTCCGAGTGTATAACATTCAATACAGTTGGAGACTTAGCTGCGAACCAGTCTTCGCCTAAGTTCAGAAAACTTCTCCGAGTGAAGAGCAATCCTCTTACTCGGGGGCTTAGCTGTGAACCAGTTTTCACCTAAGTTAAAAAATACTGCTGAGTGTAAGGTATTCCTAACACTCGGAACTTAGCTGCGAACTAGTCTTTGCCTAAGTCCTAAATGCAACCAAACAAAATGTCGGAAAGCAAAATGCGAGTAAGACTAGAATCTCTAGCGCAGCAAAAACTTGTTCGCGCAAAGGGAAGTCCTCAGGCTTAAGGCCTGAAAGAAGTTTTAATCGGTTACACCATCACTCGGCATACCGAGGCAAATAAGGTTTTAACTGAAAGCAACATACTTCTTCAAGCTCCGGTAGGGCTTGAAGGCTCGACAAAAGTATCCAGGTCAATTCCGTCGGCGATCCGAGTGGCTGCTTCGATGAAAGTCTCCATGAAATCTTCAAACTGCAGTTTCTTTGTGTTGATCACTCGGAGAGCCTTCAGTTTGTCCTCCCTGGCCACCTTGCAATGAACCCTGACGAGTGAAAGTGCCACATCAGCACCACAACGAGCAGCGGATTTCTTCCACGCCTGCACTCGACTGGGAATTTCGTTGAGGCGAGTCATCATAGACTCGAGGTCAGTCTGGGGAGAATCTTCAGGCCACAACTCCTTGTCGACCTTCTCGAATGCAGCCTTCAGCCGAGTGACATATTCTTGGACACTCTTAAGACGAGCTTCGAGTCGAAACATATCCATGGCCACGGCGTCTCCGACGAGTGACTCCGCGGGGTCCAGATTGGGCTCGATTTCTTCGGTTTCCTTCTCAAAGTCTTGACAGAATTCTGCGTGAAGAGAAAGAGAAAAGGTGATCACAATGCCGTACTGAGGAAATCAAAGAAATTCATTCGACAGAAGAAAGTCACCTTCAAGCATGTTGAACATTTTCTTCGCAAAGTCTCCTAAGTGTTTTTCCAGAGCACTCTTTCCCTTGGTATGCACTCCAAGTTTCTTGATCCAGTCGGATCGTTCCTGCTTGAGTTTGGCGTTCTCTTCTTCCAGTTTAATGGCTGCAGCAAGTTTCTTCTCAGCGGCTTCAGTTTTCTCCTTCGCTTCCTTCTGAGCATCAGCAAGTGATTTGTCCTTGTCCTCGAGCGCCTTCTTCATGGTATCTAAAGAAATAACATTGTTGAGTCGCGCTCGGAGACGACGGTTCTCGTCACGTACGTCTGTTCGAGTGGATTCACTCGGTTCAAAGGATGGAAGATGAAAGTGATAATGCAATTGATCGACAAAGATTACCTCCAAATGTCTTCAGTTCGGTCTGTGCACGGTCGAGGTTGTTGTTCGTCAGCTCCAGATCCAGCAGAAGTCGATTCTTTTCCTTCTCCAGCTCGACGTATTTGGTCCCGAGCCCACAGGCTTTCTGAAATCTGCAAAGAAGGGGCTCAGTCGACATGGATATTTCTCTACTTTCGAGTGGAACAGTACAAGTGCAGTCGACTGAAAGGCGGCCCGCCGCTCCACCCCACAACCCTATGCAGCGTCATATCATGGTTGATGGAAATGATGTCCATGAAACCTGCAGAATGGTTCTTAAGACTACTGCCCATCGTCAACGATCGACAGTAGTCTCGGGGACTACACCCAGTGGGTGCACTCAGCGTGCCCCACTGGATAAAAAAACACTCGACCAGGTCTGACCTGTCAGAGTATAAAAGAAGCAAGCAAGCGAACATTGTTTCTATCAGACCCCCGCCGATGCACGCAATCGACGGCGGTCTCGGGGACTACACCCAGTGGGTGCACTCAACGTGCCCCCACTGGACCCGAGATTACCTGATCTACTTGCGAGGAAAACACCCAGTGGGTGTAAAATAAAGATGGACAGGAATTCAATCGGAATTGAACTTACAATAGCACTTACTCGGACGTTGGCTTGAAGCGCTGAGCTGGCATCATAGGCTAACTTGCTGGCTTCATACGCCTCCTTTGTTCGCAGCATCATCTGCCCAGCCTGAATCATAGCTTCCTTGGCAGCTCCAGTTTGGTCCTCCGGGACGTGATACAAAGGGTATGCGGGCGTCGAATGAGTTGGTCTGTAACTGAGGCAGCAGGTGGTGCTTCAAGTTGTCCAATAGGTGCTGAAGCCACCAGAATTGAAGTGGCTGGCGGAGCACTCGACAGCGGGGCCACAAGGGCTGGAGGCGTCGCAGCAGTCGACCCATGGGGCGTCTGTCCTGATGATGTTCTCCGAGTGTGTACGTGTGGAGCTTCCAGAGGCACAGCTTCATCTTGCGTTCCTCGCTGCAGCTCCTCGTCATCTTCCAGTTCGATGACTTCGTCAGCTATCAATCGGCAATTTTAATCAAGCCATCCGACGATTATTCTTCAAAAAACAGAGTAGAGTGTGGGTTTATTGTACCTCGTTGGGAGGTGGCCACATCAGGAGTGTCCACTTCCATATGGTCCCCATCATTTCGCTGGGGCGACGTCACAGAGGTAGCAGCTCTGGCAGATAAACTCCACTCGGTCTGCAGAGACATGAAGTGCCACAATCACAATTGCGGGAAATAAACACTTACGTTGAGACAACAGGCACAGCAATCTTGATGCGAGGCAGGGCCTTCCGAGGTTTTGGCGCGTCCGGCCTGAGTTGTTTCGTAACTTTTTTAGTCGACCCCAGTGTTGCGGTGCGGTCGCGTTTTGGGTTCCTTGTGCTCGACGCCACAGTTTTTCTCGGGGCAACCTCTGGGTCTTCCTGATGCTTGGTGCGACGCCCAGGGCGCAGAGGGACCTGAGCTTCCACCTCGCCTTCCTCCAGGTCGTCATCGCTGCTCTCGCGGTCCTTGGCATAATCGCCGTCTGCGCTGTCATCTACGCTCCCTTCTTCTTCGTCAGACTGTTCTCCGTTTGGCACGGGCGAGTACATGTTTGTAAATTCCTGCAAGATACAAGCTTCAAAGTCAGTCGACTGAAGATCCAGTTACTCGACAGATATTAAAATAATCGACGGAGGTATAACTCACAAGATTCTTTGGTGGGTTCAAAGCAGAAAAGGGCGGAATTCGCTTCGCTCCCTCGGGATTGTCACAGGCTCCGGTGATGCTCCTGAGCCACTGGGAGACGGTCTCGTCGGAAACTTCTTCAGGATGAGTCCGAGTGGTATCATCAGGGCCCGAGTAATGCCACATGGTGTGATCCCGGGCCTGGAGAGGCTGGATCCGTCGACTGAGAAACGTTTCAAGGAGATCCAAGCCAGTCACTCCGACGCGGATGAGATCAGATACAGCGTTCACTAGGATCCCTACCTGGATTTTCTCTACCTTTGTCACGTACAGTGGTTTGGGGGTGGTAGGTCGATCCAAGGTGAAAGGAGGAAGTCCAGTCGACATATTTGGTGATGCAACGTCCTTGCAATAGAACCATGTCGACTGCCAACCCCGGACAGAGTCAGGAAAGGTCATAGATGGGAATGCACTCCTACCTCTCTTTTGGATCCCTAAGCCACCACACAGTTGGATTACGTGGGTTTTGCTATCGCTAGGATTGGCTTTCTTGACAGATTGGGATCTAACAGAGAATATGTGTTTAAACAAACCCCAATGCGGAGGACAGCCCAGGAAGCATTCGCACAAAGTTATGAAACAGGAAAGATAAGCAATCGCATTCGGAGGAAAATGGTGGAGCTGCGCCCCGAAATAGTTCAGGAAACTGCGGATGAACGGGTGGGGTGGCATGGAGAAACCTCGTTCGATGTGAGTGAGAAGCAGAACTCGCTCGCCGTCGCGTGGCTCCGGTTCGGTCTCCCCCTTCGGCAATCTCCAGGACTCCGCAGCTATCAACCCGTCAACGACAAGATTTTGCACATCCTCTGCCGTGACCGTCGATTGGAGGAAATCCCCCTGGATCCACCCCGGCGGCACCGTCGACCGGGCGCCCGACGGCTTCTTTGCCTTGGCTCCTCCCTTCTTGGCGCGCTCGAGCTTCTCCGTCTTGCCCTTCGTCATGGCGGCGGCGGTTGTCGAAGCGGAGTTGAGCGGAGGAAGAGGAGGAGAAGAGCAGATTTGGGAGAAGAATACTGTACCAAGCACCGGCGTCGTCGCCCCTTATATTCGCCCGTGTGGGTCACTGACCTGCGGGCCCGTCAGATCTCTGGGTATCCCGAATCCAGAGAAGGCACGGTACGTGGCGATTTTGTGGGTGCGGCAATCGAGGCGTCAGACCCTCACTTGCCTTTGCGGTTGCGTCATCCCCGCTCGGCGCGCATTTATCCAATTTTCGAATCCCGTAAAATCCGGACCCGACGGAGCGAACCGTCACATCAGAAGACTCTGCAGACAACTCGAACCTGATTTCGAGCTCAGTTTCACTCGGACCTGATTTCGAGCTCAGTTTCACTCGGATATATTTCAAGACAGAATCGATCAGGGCGAACGATAAAAGGTTCCAATCGACGCAGATTTCTAAGAAGCCTCAAAGTGCACTCGGAATTTTTGTGTCTTGTCAGAACCTGCATTGACACTTTTTACACTCGAACCCCGATCCATTCGGGGGCTAATGATGGGGATATGTACCTAGGGTAGGGTCATAGGCCTGACCTACATGCCCTACCTAAAGACACTACCCCAGAAAGCTTAAGAGCTACAAGGAAGTCTCCGACTGAAATCACCAAGACATACAAGTCACTCGACAGCAAACACTCAGAGGTACCTTTCACTCGACGCTTACCTTTCACTCGGAAGGACCAGAAGACAGTCGACCACAGAAGCCCAGAAGTCACCCCAGGGAGGCTAACGGGCAGGCATTCATCAAGACCATTAATAGCATTTATGTTGTACGTTACCAGTAACGTACATCTTTATAACCACGATCTGACCCCTAAATGCCGGTCACTTATGAGGGGCAGCGCACTCTATATAAGCCACCCCTCCCCTCTGGCATATGGGTTGGTTGGTTCGCACACCCTGTAGCGATACTCCAATTACACTCGACAAAGAGCTCCCGAGCACCTGAGACGTAGGGCTATTACCTCCACGAGAGGGGCCTGAACTCATACATCTGTGTGTACACCCTCGCCGTAGCTAGGACTCTGCCCTCTCCTTACGTACCCCTACCTTCTACTGTCAGACTCGCTCCCACGACACCGGTCGACTGATTTGCATATTTGGACAGCAACATGTCAAAAGTTGGCTTGATTCGCTTGGGTTGTACCTTAGCTTCATTCCTCTTCCACTTGCCAACTTCTGGACTCTTGGGCTTAACAAATTTAACACGAGTGTCTTGCTGCACCTGTGGTTGCCCCCCGAGTGCATGATTCTTGATGGTGATCTTGATCACTTCCTTGCCATCGGGTTGCTTGTCAAACACAACCTGTCTCCCCAAGACCTTGCTGTCCTCCTTGCTTTTCCTGGGTTCACCTATGACAACATTGGACTTATTAGCAGATTCGGCCACCTCCGGCCGAATGAGTAACTTTTCCCCCTCCAAATCCAGAGTGTTCATTGGGAAGGGCTGCTTATCAACTTGCATCTCAGAAAAGTTCAATCGTCCGTCATTAACGGCCGATTGTATCTGTCGTCGGAAAACATTGCAATCGTTAGTAGCATGAGAAAAAGAATTATGATACTTGCAATAAGCACGCCGTTTTAGCTCTTCAAACGGCGGTAAAGTATGAGATATCCGAATGATCTTAGCTTGCAGCAAAGCATCAAATATTTTGTCACATTTAGCAATGTTAAAAGTAAACTTCATCTCTTCGTCACGATTCTTATGAATCGGTTTCAGATCATTGCAAGTAAATGGTTTGGCCTTAGATGGCCAAACAAATTCAGCAGCATACATATCACCCTCATCGTCCGACTGATCACTACCATACTCAACCATATTCATCTTAGGACGATCAGTTTTATATCTATGCACTTTTTGAATCTTTGCTTCGGCTTTCCTGAGCCAAAGCTCTTTGCAAGACTTGGTTGATACTTAAGAACTCATAGCCTTCTAGCTTTTCTCTAATGTGAGTTTTCAAACCACTAAGCACAAGGTCAGCCAAGTCTCTCTCGGTTATCACCAAACTATAGCACCGGTTCTTTGTATCTCTAAATCTCTTGACGTAATCGGAGACCGATTCATCATTTTTCTGCTTAACCGATGTAAGATGTGACAACTTAAGTTCACTGTCGCCGCTATAAAAGTGATCATGAAATTTTTGCTCTAGCTGCGACCATACCCGAATGGAACCATGTGGTAAAGAAGAGAACCATGAAAATGCAGTACCAGTTAATGACAAAGGAATCAAACGCACTTTCAATTCATTCAGCGAGCCTGCCTCACCCAATTGTGCTAAGTATTGACTAACATGCTCCCATGTAGTTTTTGTGCCCTCTCCAGTAAACTTAACAAAATCTGGAATCTTATATCCCGGAGGGCACTGGACAGCGTCAAAATACTCGGGGTACGGTTTTTGGTAAATCCGATTCCGAGGTAACTCAACTCCAAAATTCTCTCGAAGCATCTTAGCCATCTCTTCTCTAAAATTAGCTAGGGCATCGTCTGTAGTAGACGATGAAGCTTGCTGCATTGGCATAGGTGGAGTAGGATTACTAGCAGTAGGCAGGAATTGTGGCAGGTAGGCCGAACCATAGTTCGGCTGTGGTCGAGTGTTTGCACCTATAGGTAAAGCTTGGTTCGGCGTTGCCACCGAACTTGGCATGCTCATGATGGGATTAGCAGGTGCAGCCACGATCTGATTGGTGTGGGTAGGATAATAATTCATCGGCATGGGAGGTGCCGATGAAAGGGGTAAAGACATATTAGGGTTTTCTACACTAGCAGCCACACCAATATTACCACTAGATGATTGAGGCATATTTTTCTGAGCATTGGTATTTTCTATGAAAGTTTGATAGACCAAATTATTACCATCAGCAATACGACTCTCAATCTCAGCCCACTGCTCAGGAGAAAAGGTAGTACTTACAGAGGGCTTAACCTGCTTGGCTTGAAGAGGAGGGAACTTGATCTCTTCAATCGGAGTGATGTTGCCTTGACGATCCTTCTTGAATTTTGCAAGGAACTCCTGCAAATCCTTCTCTTCGCGTGCCTTCTTGTACTCCTCATAAGCTTGGCGATGGTCAGACGATATTTCATCAAGACCAGGCTTAATGATGTTATCGGCGTCTATCTCACTCGGCTTGGGAAGATCAGACATGGTGGATGATGATGACGATTGATCTTCTGTCCCCAGCGGAGTCGCCAAAAAAGTGTGTTGACACACGAACACGTCACGTGTACCCTCGACGCCGGGGGTGATGCACCGCAGCTCACGTCGAAGGAGACCCGACCGACAACGCGATACGCAGGACAGTCGGCGGGCGCTTTTGAGACTCGAAACCCCGCGCACCCGGGAGGGACCCCGTCAGGGATTGCGGCGGCTATGGGCT
Source organism: Elymus sibiricus (assembly GCA_039707655.1). Classification (NCBI taxonomy): domain Eukaryota; kingdom Viridiplantae; phylum Streptophyta; class Magnoliopsida; order Poales; family Poaceae; genus Elymus; species Elymus sibiricus. The sequence goes on along the minus strand of CM077672.1, from coordinate 515,219,091 downwards.
GCCCTAGGTCGATTCGCTCGCCCCTAGAGCCTCGAGATTCGCAGCTCTCAAACACGAAGAACAGCGAAGAACGAGAAAGATAAACGATGGAGAGATAAAACGTAGACTGAAAAGTAGTATATTGATTTGTTCGATTGTGTGTTGTTCAATCGGCCGTCACCCCCAACATATATAAGAGGCGGCTGGACTTCCCGTACAAGTAAAGGATTCATCTAGGCTTTCCTTACAAGAAAATTACATTGAATCACGCCCTAGAGTCCTAGTTCCAGTCTCACCCGGATTCATCCCGAATCTGGCCCAATCCTCTGTCTTTCTCCTTGCGGGGCCCGCGGAATCTGCATATGACCTCCGATGGAGACGGTTCAAATACCAATCTTGTGCGTCTCGACGAGGCCAACAATCCGTATGTTGATCACTTTTCCAAATAAGGCCATCTTGAATACTCCTTGAGGTCATCTTTAACTTTGAACCGGACTCAGTCACGTAGCGGACTGGACCATCGAGTGTTGTAGCATCTCTGCAGGCCTTATACTATCTCAGATGACAATGACCTTAAAAGCAAAGTTGAACGTTTCGACGTTACGAACAACTTTCATGTTGGACACTTTTCCATCCGAGGATATCTAGATGACCATATAGGCCAATCTTTACCTTCTGGTTGAATCACTCGGATTTGGAGTCCTCCCGTCAGTCGAGTGAAATTTCTCACTCGGACAGCAATTTTCCACTCGGAATTTTCCACTCGGACAGCAGTTTTCCACTTGACAGCGCAATTTTCCATTCGGAAGACAAATGTTTAGCTGGACTTTATGTCACTCGGATTCTTTGACCGAAGTGTCACTGTCGTGGGAACGAGTCTGACAGCAGAAGGTAGGGGTACGTAAGGAGAGGGCAGAGTCCTAGCTACGGCGAGGGTGGACACACAGATGTATGAGTTCAGGCCCCTCTCATGAAGGTAATAGCCCTACGTCTCAGGTGCTCGGGAGCTCTTTGTCGAGTGTAATTGGAGTATCGCTACAGGGGGTGCGAACCAACCAATCCACCAACCAACCCTTATGCCAGAGGGGAGGGGCGGCTTATATAGAGTGCGCTGCCCCTCATAAGTGACCGGCGTTTAAGGGTCAGGTCGTGGTTATAAAGATGTACGTTACTGGTAACGTACAACATAAATGCTATTAATGGTCTCGATGAATGCCTGCCCGTTAGCCTCCGTGGGGTGACTTTCGGGCTTCTGTGGTCGACTGTATTCTGGTTCTTCCGAGTGAATTGTAAGCGCCGAGTGAAAGGTACCTCCGAGTGTATATTGTCAAGTGACTTGTATGACTTGGTGATTTCAGTCGGAGACTTCCTTGTAGCTCTTAAGCTTTCTGGGGTAGTGTCCTTAGGTAGGGTGTGTAGGTCAGGCCTATGACCCTACCCTAGGTACATATCCCCATCATTAGCCCCCGAATGGATCGGGGTTCGAGTGTAAAAAGTGTCAAAGCAGGTTCTGACAAGACACAAAAATTCCGAGTGCATTTTGAGGCTTCTTAGAAATCTGCGTCGATTCGAACCTTTATCGTTCGCCCTGATCGATTCTGTCTTGAAGTATATCCGAGTGAAACTGAGATCGAAATCAGGTCCGAGTGAAACTGAGCTTGAAATCAGGTTCGAGTTGTCTGCAAAGTCTTCTGATGTGACGGTTCGCTCCGTCGGGTCCGGATTTTACGGGATTCGAAAATTGGATAAACGCGCGCCGAGCGGGGATGACGCAACCGCAAAGGCAAGCGAGGGCACGACGCCTCGATTACTGCGCCGCCAAAATCGCCACGTACTGTGCCTCCTCTGAATTCGGGGTTCCCAGAGATCTGACGGGCCCGCAGGTCAGTGACCCACACGGGTGGATATAAGGGGCGACGACGCCGGTGCTGGTACAGTATTCTTCCCCCAAATCTGCTCTTCTCCTCCCCTTCCCTGCTCAGCTCCGCTCTGACGACCGCCGCCGTCATGACGAAGTGCAAGACGGAGAAGCTCGAGCGCGCCAAGAAGGGAGGAGCCAAGGCGAAGAAGCCATCGGGCGCCCGGTCGACGGTGCCGCCGGGGTGGATCCATGGGGATTTCCTCCAATCGACGGTCAAGGCGGAGGATGTGCAAAATCTCGTCGTTGACGGGTTGATAGCTGCGGAGTCCTGGAAATTGCCGAAGGGGGAGACCGAACCAGAGCCATGCGACGGCGAGCGAGTTCTGCTCCTCACTCACATCGAACGAGGTTTCTCCATGCCACCCCACCCGTTCATCCGCAGTTTCCTGAACTATTTCGGGGCGCAGCTCCACCATTTTCCTCCGAATGCGATTGCCTATCTTTCCTGTTTCATAACCCTGTGCGAATGCTTCCTGGGCTGTCCTGCGCATTGGGGTTTGTTTAAACATATATTCTCTATTAGATCTCAATCCGTCAAGAAAGCCAATCCCAGTGATAGCAAAACCAATGTAATCCAACTGTGTGGTGGCTTAGGAATCCAAAAGAGAGGTAGGAGTGCATTTCCCTCTATGACCTTTCCTGATTCTGTCCGGGGTTGGCAGTCGACATGGTTCTATTGCAAGGATGTTGCATCACCAAATATGTCGACTGGACTTCCTCCTTTCACCTTGGATCGACCTACCACTCCCAAACCACTGTACGTGACAAAGGTAGAGAAAATCCAGGTAGGGATCCTAGTGAACGCTGTATCTGATCTCATCCGCGGCGGAGTGACTGGCTTGCATCTCCTTGAAACGTTTCTCAGTCGACGGATCCAGCCTCTCCAGGCCCGGGATCACACCATGTGGCATTACTCGGGCCCTGAGGATACCACTCGGACTCATCCTGAAGAAGTTTCCGACGAGACCGTCTCCCAGTGGCTCAGGAGCATCACCGGAGCCTGTGACAATCCCGATGGAGCGAAGCGAATTCCGCCCTTTTCTGCTTTGAACCCTCCAAAGAATCTTGTGAGTTATACCTCCGTCGATTATTTTAATATCTGTCGAGTAACTGGATCCTCAGCAGACTGACTTTGAAGCTTGTATCTTGCAGAAATTTACAAACATGTACTCGCCCATGCCAAACGGAGAACAGTCTGACGAAGAAGAAGGGAGCGTAGATGACAGCGCAGACGGCGATTATGCCAACGACAGCGAGAGCAGCGATGACGACCTGGAGGAAGGCGAGGTGGAAGCTCAGGTCCCTCTGCGTCCTGGGCGTCGCACCAAGCATCAGGAAGACCCAGAGGTTGCCCCGAGCAAAACTGTGGCGTCGAGCACAAGGAACCCAAAACGCGACCGCACCGCAACACCGGGGTCGAGTGAAAAAACTGCGAAACAACTCAAGCCGGACGCGCCAAAACCTCGGAAGGCCCTGCCTCGCATCAAGATTGCTGTGCCTGTTGCCTCAACGTAAGTGTTTATTTCCCGCAATTGTGATTGTGGCACTTCATGTCTCTGCTGACCGAGTGGAGTTTATCCGCCAGGGCTGCTACCTCTGTGACGTCGCCCCAGCGAAATGATGGGGACCATATGGAAGTGGATACTCCTGATGCGCCACCTCCCAATGAGGTATAACAAACCCACACTCTGCTCTGTTTTTTGAAGAATAATCGTCGAGTGTCTTGATTAAAATTGCCGATTGATAGCTGACGAAGTCATCGAACTGGAAGATGACGAGGAGCTGCAGCGAGGAACTCAAGATCAAGCTATGCCTCTGGAGGCTCCACACGTACACACTCGGAGAACATCGTCAGGACAGACGCCCCATGAGCCGACTGCTGCGACGCCTCCAGCCCTTGTGGTCCCGCTGTCGAGTGCTCCGCCAGCCACTTCAATTCTGGTGGCTTCAGCATCTATTGGACAACCTGAAGCACCACCTGCTGCCTCAGTTACAGCACTAACTCATTCGACGCCCGCATACCCTTTGTATCACGTCCCGGAGGACCAAACTGGAGCTGCCAAGGAAGCTATGATTCAGGCTGGGCAGATGATGCTGCGAACAAAGGAGGCGTATGAAGCCAGCAAGTTAGCCTATGATGCCAGCTCAGCGCTTCAAGCCAACGTCCGAGTAAGTGCTATTGTAAGTTCATTTCCGATTGAATTCCTGTCCATCTTGATTTTACACCCACTGGGTGTTTTCTTCGCAAGTATATCAGGTAGTCTCTGGTCCAGTGGGGGCACGCTGAGTGCACCCACTGGGTGTAGTCCCCGAGACCGCCGTCGAGTGCGTGCATCGGCGGGGGTCTGATAGAAACAATGTTCGCTTGCTTGCTTCTTTTATACTCTGACAGGCCGGACCTGGTCGAGTGTTTTTGTATCCAGTGGGGGCACGCTGAGTGCACCCACTGGGTGTAGTCCCCGAGACTACTGTCGATCGTTGACGATGGGCAATAGTCTTAAAAACCATTCTGCAGGTTTCATAGACATCATTTCCGTCAACCATGATATGACGCTGTATAGGGTTGTGGGGTGCAGCGGCGGGCCGCCTTTCAGTCGACTGCACTTGTACTTTTCCACTCGGAAGTAGAGAAATATCCATGTCGACTGAGCCCCTTCTTTGCTGATTCCAGAAAGCCTGTGGGCTCGGGACCAAGTACGTCGAGCTGGAGAAGGAAAAGAATCGACTTCTGCTGGATCTGGAGCTGACGAACAACAACCTGGACCGTGCACAGACCGAACTGAAGACTTTTGGAGGTAATCTTTGTCGATCAATTGCATTATCACTTTCATCTTCCATCCTTTGAACCGAGTGAATCCACTCGAACAGACGTACGTGATGAGAACCGTCGTCTCCGAGCGCGACTCAACAATGTTATTTCTTTAGATACCATGAAGAAGGCGCTCGAGGACAAGGACAAATCACTTGCTGATGCTCAGAAGGAAGCGAAGGAAAAAACCGAAGCTGTTGAGAAGAAACTTGCTGCAGCCAGTAAACTGGAAGAAGAGAACGCCAAACTCAAGCAGGAACGATCCGACTGGATCAAGAAACTTGAAGTGCAGACCAAGGGAAAGAGTGCTCTGGAAAAACACTTAGGAGACTTTGCGAAGAAAATGTTCAACATGCTTGAAGGTGAGTTTCTTCTGTCGAATGAATTTCTTTGATTTCCTCAGAACGGCATTGTGATCACCTTTTCTCTTTCTCTTCACGCAGAATTCTGTCAAGACTTTGAGAAGGAAACCGAAGAAATCGAGCCCAATCTGGACCCCACGGAGTCACTCGTCGGAGACGCCGTGGCCATGGATATGCTTCGACTCAAAGCTCGTCTTAAGAGTGTCCAAGGGTATGTCACTCGGCCGAAGACTGCATTCGAGAAGGTCGACAAGGAGTTGTGGCCTGAAGATTCTCTCCAGACTGACCTCGAGTCTATGATGACTTGCCTCAATGAAATTCCCAGTCGAGTGCAGGCGTGGAAGAAATCCGCTGCTCGTTGTGGTGCTGATGTGGCACTTTCACTCGTCAGGGTTCATTGCAAGGAGGCTAGGGAGGACAAACTGAAGGCTCTCCGAGTGCTCAACACAAAGAAACTGCAGTTTGAAGATTTCATGGAGACTTTCATCGAAGCAGCCACTCGGATCGCCGACGGAATTGACCTGGATACTTTTGTCGAGCCTTCAAGCCCTACCGGAGCTTGAAGAAGTATGTTGCTTTCAGTTAAAACTTTATTTGCCTCGGTATGCCGAGTGGTGGTGTAACCGATTAAAACTTCTTTCAGGCCTTAAGCCTGAGAACTTCCCTATGCGCGAACAAATTTTTGCTGCGCTAGAGATTCTAGTCTTACTCGCATTTTGCTTTCCGACATTTTGCTTGGTTGAATTTAGGACTTAGGCGAAGACTGGTTCGCAGCTAAGCTCCGAGTGTTAAGAATACCTTACACTCGGCAGGATTTTTTAACTTAGGTGAAAACTGGTTCACAGCTAAGCCCCCGAGTGAGAGGAATGCTCTTCACTCGGAGAATTTTTCTGAACTTAGGCGAAGACTGGATCGCGGCTAAGTCTCCGAGTGTATTGAATGTTATACGCTCGGAAGGGTTTTTCACTTAGGCGAAACGGATTCGCAGCTAAGCCCCCGAGAGAGAGGGTTGCTCTTCACTCGGAGAAGTTTTTGAACTTAGGCGAAGACTGGTTCGCGGCTAAGTCTCCGAGTGTATTGAATGGTATACGCTCGGAAGGGTTTTTAACTTAGGCGAAACGGATTCGGAGCTAAGCCTCCGAGCAAGAGGGTAGCTCTTCACTCGGAGAAGTTTTTGAACTTAGGCGAAGACTGGTTCGCGGCTAAGTCTCCGAGTGTATTGAATGTTATACGCTCGGAAGGGTTTTTCACTTAGGCGAAACGGATTCGCAGCTAAGCCCCCGAGAGAGAGGGTTGCTCTTCACTCGGAGAAGTTTTTGAACTTAGGCGAAGACTGGTTCACGGCTAAGTCTCCGAGTGTATTGAATGGTATACGCTCGGAAGGGTTTTTAACTTAGGCGAAACGGATTCGCAGCTAAGCCTCCGAGAGAGAGGGTTGCTCTTCACTCGGAGAAGTTTTTGAACTTAGGCAAAGACTAGTTCGCGGCTAAGTCTCCGAGTGTATTGAATGGTATACGCTCGGAAGGGTTTTTAACTTAGGCGAAACGGATTCGCAGCTAAGCCTCCGAGCAAGAGGGTTGCTCTTCACTCAGAGAAGTTTTTGAACTTAGGCGAAGACTGGTTCGCGGCTAAGTCTCCGAGTGTATTGAATGTTATACGCTAGGAAGGGTTTTTAACTTAGGCAAAACGGATTCGCAGCTAAGCCTCCGAGCAAGAGGGTTGCTCTTCACTCGGAGAAGTTTTTGAACTTAGGCGAAGACTGGTTCGCGGCTAAGTCTCCGAGTGTATCGAATGTTATACACTCGGAAGGGTTTTTTACTTAGGCGAAACGGATTCGCAGCTAAGCCCCCGAGAGAGAGGGTTGCTCTTCACTCGAAGAAGTTTTTGAACTTAGGCGAAGACTGGTTCGCGGCTAAGTCTCCGAGTGTATTGAATGGTATACGCTCGGAAGGGTTTTTAACTTAGGCGAAACGGATTCGCAGCTAAGTCTCCGAGAGAGGGGGTAGTTTTTCACTCGGAGAAGTTTTTGAACTTAGGCGAAGACTGGTTCGCGGCTAAGTCTCCGAGTGTATTGAATGTTATACACTCGGAAGGGTTTTTTACTTAGGCGAAACGGATTCGCAGCTAAGCCCCCGAGAGAGAGGGTTGCTCTTCACTCGGAGAAGTTTTTGAACTTAGGCGAAGACTGGTTCGCGGCTAAGTCTCCGAGTGTATTGAATGCTATGCACTCGGAATGGTTTTTTACTTAGGCGAAACGGATTCGCAGCTAAGCCCCCGAGAGAGAGGGTTGCTCTTCACTCGGAGAAGTTTTTGAACTTAGGCGAAGACTGGTTCGCGGCTAAGTCTCCGAGTGTATCGAATGTTATACACTCGGAAGGGTTTTTTACTTAGGCGAAACGGAGTCGCAGCTAAGCCCCCGAGAGAGAGGGTTGCTCTTCACTCGGAGAAGTCTTTGAATGTGAAATTGTGCGATCGGAATCGACAATAGACTGCGGAAGTCATAACTTAACAAACGACATCGCCTGGAGCACTCTTATTACATCAAAACAACTCAGTCGTCAAGTATAAAAGCGTCGAAGCAAATCCGCGTTCCAGGCGCGTGGCTCATCAATATTCTTCTTCAAGTTGAAAAGATGGTACGCCCCATTGTTCAGCACCTTGGTGACGACGAATGGGCCTTCCCACGCTGGGGCCAACTTGTGGGGCCGCTGCTGATCCACTCGGAGCACCAGATCACCTTCGTGGAATGAACGGCTTTTGACGTGTCTCGCATGGAAGCGACGAAGGTCTTGTTGATATACAGTCGACCGGATCAGGGCCATCTCTCGTTCTTCCTCTAGGAGGTCCACACCATCTTGTCTAGCTTGCTCAGCTTCATCTTCAGAGTATAGATCCACTTGGGGGGAATTGTGAAGGACGTCACTTGGAAGAACGGCTTCAGCTCCATACACAAGGAAGAAAGGAGTGCGTCCAGTTGACCGGTTAGGAGTCGTCCTCAAGCCCCACAGAACGGACGGCAATTCAGTGACCCAAGCTCCAGCAGCATGATCAAGATCTCGCATGCGCCGAGGCTTCAGTCCTTGGAGGATAAGGCCATTCGCTCGCTCAGCCTGACCATTAGACTGGGGGTGCGCAACGGATGCGTAGTCCACCCGAGTGCCTTGAGAGGAGCAAAAGTGCCTGAACTCTTTCGAGTCAAAGTTAGAGCCATTGTCTGTAATGATACTGTGGGGGACTCCATACCGGAAGGTTATTTCTTTCATGAATTTGATAGCAGTGCGGGCGTTCAGCTTCTTGATGGGTTTAGCTTCAATCCACTTAGTGAACTTGTCGACAGCAACCAGTAGGTGAGTGAATCCACTCTGGCCTGTTCTAAGGGGTCCAACCATATCCAAGCCCCATACAGCAAACGGCCAGACGAGTGGAATAGTCTTCAAGGCAGACGCAGGTTTGTGTGACAGGTTCGAATAAAACTGGCATCCTTCGCAGTGATCGACTATATCTTTGGCCATCTCATTGGCGCGTGGCCAAAAGAAACCCGCTTGGTAGGCTTTGGCAACAATTGTCCTAGAGGACGCATGATGACCACAAGTTCCCGAGTGAATCTCCTCCAAAATCAGTCGACCTTCTTCAGGAGAAATACACCGCTGAATCACGCCAGTCACGTCCATCCATAACAGTAAATGCCTTGGATCTGCGGACTATCTGTCGAGCTTCATCTTCATCATCTGGGAGTTCTTGCCTCAGAATATACGCAATATAAGGAACAGTCCATTCGGGGATGATCACTTAAACCTCCATAACCAAATCAACAACTGCTGGGATGTCGACTTCAGTCGGATCTGAGGCGCTCTTTGCTTGCGAGGGCTCTTCAGTGAAAGGATCTTCCTGTACCGAAGGAGAATGAAGGTGCTCGAGAAATACATTGCTGGGGACAGATTTCCGAGTGGATCCAATCACTAGTAGAAAACGGACCTTTTGTCCGCAGCTTTAGTCCCGGTCGGGTTTTGAACCGGCACTAATGTGACCATTAGTCCCGGTTCAGGACGGGCATCATTAGTCGCGGTTCGTTCCGGACCTTTAGTCCCGGTTCGTAACACGAACCGGGACTAATGTGGTGGTGGCAGGATGGTGTCAGGTGGGGCCCCCACGAGCCCCTTTAGTCCCGGTTGGTATCACCAACCGGGACTACAGGGCCCCCCTTTAGTCCCGGTTCGTAACACGAACCGGGACTAAAGGGTGGGGGCAGGCTGGTGTCAGCTGGGGCCCCCACGAGCCCCTTTAGTCCCGGTTGGTATCACCAACCGGGACTAAAGGCCCCCCCTTTAGTCCTGGTTGGAGATACCAACCGGGACTAAAGATCCCCTATATGAATTCGGCCAGCCCGATCACAGTACTCCTCCCTTTTTCCCCCTTCTTCCCCTCCTTTGTTCTTCCCTCTTCCTCGAGCTCATCCTCCATTTTTGCCAAAATTTGTCAAGATTTGGAGGCACCCCATCCATCCAAGTGTTCACAAAGGTTAGCAACTTTGTCCTTTCATCTCTCATTGCTAGATTAGCTCTTGCAATGCTCTATAAGTATAGTGATTTGTGGGTTTTAGTTTGGGAGTATTTATATGTGGTAGTAGTTCATTTGATTTATATGCAATTTGAGCTCAAATTAACTTCTTACTTTGCATGTGTAGGTGTGGTTTACTTAGTGCCTTCCCGTCCCCGTCCTAACCACCGTCGATCGCCCGCACCGTCCCGTCGCCGTCACCACACCTTGGTGAGCCTCTTGTTCGTTCTTATCCTTTTTATAAAAAAAAATCTTATTTGTATGATTTAGATAGTTAATTGTATAATTTTCTTACATGTATGATTGTTTGTTATACATAGTGCCATGACTTTGATATCCGTCCCCGTCGGCCCTCGTCCGGTTTATGATTCGGATCTGGTATATATATTCTCTTTTATAACTATTTGTTGCATTTCGCGTTTATGACAATTATGCCCATCAAGTTGACATAGATATTTTTATCTAGGAGGTATGTGAACCGGAAATTGCAACCGACATAGATATTCTTGTCAAGAAGTTAAATTTAGTTGAAAAAGAAAACGAGTATTTGAAAGAAAAATTGAAAAGAGTTGAAGAAGAGAAGATGAAACTGGAGTTGTATGTTGCCGATGTCGTCGATGATCACAAGATCAAGATGGATGCAATGCGCTTGAAGATTAGAAAATTTAAAAAATATGCCATTGATAGTGAGGCTTGGTATCACTATGCTGTTGGATCAATTGTTACCTTAGTTGCGATCTTGATCGCATATGTTGTTGCATTTAAATGCTTTAGCTAGAGAGTTTGTATGTTGCTTTATGAGAACAAGTGTGTATGAACTTTATGTATGAACTTGTATTAATTTGGTCTTTTCGGTGTTGTGTAATGAAGATGAGCCGGCAATGGATGTACGATGACCGATGCTCTCCCCAGTTCATTAATGGCGTGCATACTTTTCTGGTTGCGGCTGAGGCAAACAAGCGGGCGGATGGTTTTATGTATTGTCCATGTGCTGGCTGTAAGAATGATCGAAATTACTCTAACTCAAGAACCATTCACATCCACCTGTTTGAGTCCGGTTTCATGTCCGGCTATAACTGTTGGACCAAGCACGGAGAAAGAGGGGTCCTACTGGAAGAGAATGAAGAAGAAGAGGATGACGACAGCTATCCTGGCCATGGGTTCCATGAATACGATGGTACAACAATGGGGGAAGAAGCTGAGCCGGCAATGCAGGAAGGAGCTGAAGAAGAGGCATCAGATGAGCCCGCTGATGATCTTGGTCGGGCCATTGCCGATGCAAATAGAAACTGTGCAAGTGAAAAGGAGAAGCTGAAGTTGCAGCGCATGTTAGAGGATCACAAGAAATTGTTGTACCCAAATTGCGAAGATGACAAGAAAAAGCTGGGTACCACACTGGAATTGCTGCAATGGAAGGCAGAGAATGGTGTACCTGACAAGGCATTTGAAAAGTTGCTGAAAATAATGAAGAATAAGCTACCAAAGGACAACGAATTGCCCGACAGTACGTACGAAGCAAAGAAGGCCGTCTGCCCTCTAGGATTACAGGTGCAGAAGATACATGCATGCCCTAATGACTGCATCCTCTACCGCGTTGAGTACGAGGATTTGAATGCATGCCCGGTATGCTGTGCATTGCGCTATAAGATCGGCCACGATGACCCTGGTGATGTTGCGGGCGAGCGCCCCAGGAAGAAGATTCCTGCCAAGGTGATGTGGTATGCTCCTATAATACCACGGTTGAAACGTTTGTTCCAAAACAAAGAGCATGCCAAGTTGATGCGATGGCACAAAGATGACCGTAAGAAAGACGGGAAGTTGAGAGTACCCGCTGACGGATCACAGTGGAGAAAAATCGAGAGAAAGTGGAAGGACTTTGCAGATGACGGAAGGAATGTATGGTTTGGTTTAAGTGCAGATGGCATCAATCCTTTTGGGGAGCAGAGCAGCAATCATAGCACCTGGCCTGTGACTCTATGTATCTATAACCTTCCTCCTTGGTTGTGCATGAAGCGGAAGTTCATTATGATGCCAATGCTCATCCAAGGCCCCAAGCAACCCGGCAACGACATTGATGTGTACCTAAGGCCATTAGTCGAAGAACTTTTAGAGCTGTGGAATGGAAAAGGTGTACGTGCGTGGGATGAGCACAAACAACAGGAATTTGACCTGCGAGCGTTGCTGTTTGTAACCATCAATGATTGGCCTGCTCTCAGTAACCTTTCAGGACAGACAAACAAGGGATACCACGCATGCACGCACTGTTTAGATGATACCGACAGTATATATTTGGATAAATGTAAGAAGAATGTGTACCTGGGGCATCGTCGATTTCTTCAGAGCAGGCATCCCGTAAGAAAGAAAGGCAAGCATTTCAAAGGTGAGGCAGATCACCGGAAGAAGCCTCGCCACCGTACTGGTGATGATATACTTGATATGGTCAAGGATTTAAAAGTAATCTTTGGAAAGGGTCCTGGCGGACAATCTGTTCCGAATGACGCTGACGGACGCGCACCCATGTGGAAGAAGAAATCTATATTTTGGGACCTACCCTATTGGAAAGACCTAGAGGTCCGCTCTACAATCGATGTGATGCAAGTGACGAAGAATCTTTGCGTGAACCTGCTAAGCTTCTTGGGCGTGTATGGGAAGACAAAAGATACACCGGAGGCACGGGAGGACCAGCAACGTATGCACGGAGAAGACGGCATGGATCCAAAGCAGTTTCAGGGTCATGCCAGCTACGCTCTTACCAAAGAAGAGAAGGAAATCTTCTTCGAATGCCTGCTCAGTATGAAGGTCCCGTCTGGCTTCTCGTCGAATATAAAGGGAATAATAAATATGGCAGAGAAAAAGTTCCAGAACCTAAAGTCTCATGACTGCCACGTGATTATGACGCAACTGCTTCCGGTTGCATTGAGGGGACTTCTACCGGAAAACGCTCGATTAGCCATTGTGAAGCTATGTGCATTCCTCAATGCAATCTCTCAGAAGGTAATCGATCCAGAAATCTTACCAAGGTTAGAGAATGATTTGGTGCAATGTCTTGTCAGTTTCGAGTTGGTGTTCCCACCATCCTTCTTCAATATCATGACGCACGTCCTAGTTCACCTAGTCGAGGAGATTGCCATTCTGGGTCCTGTATTTCTACACAATATGTTCCCCTTTGAGAGGTTCATGGGAGTCTTAAAGAAATATGTTCGTAATCGTGCTAGGCCAGAAGGAAACATCTCCAAGGGCCATGAAACAGAGGAGGTCATTGAGTTTTGTGTTGACTTTATTCCTGACATTAAGCCGATTGGTGTTCCTGAATCGCGGCATGAGGGCAGACTGGGTGGAAAAGGCACGCTAGGAAAGAATTCAGTAATATGCCGGGACGGGCATTCTTTGGCGCAAGCACACTACACAGTTCTACAAAGTTCCGCCTTGGTGGCTCCGTATATCGAGCAACACAAGAATATTCTATGCTCCAAACACCCGGAGCAGTCTGACGACTGGATTACACATGAACAAACTGTGACTTTCGCCGGTTGGTTGCAGACACGTCTCATGCATGACGACACTATTGCAGATGACCTGTACTTGCTGTCCAAGTTACCATCTTCGACTATATTGACTTTCAAAGGGTACGAGATAAATGGGAATACATTTTACACGATCGCCCAAGATAAAAAGAGCGCCAACCAAAACAGTGGTGTCCGCTTTGATGCAGCAAACTCCAATAGGCCAAAGGACACATATTATGGTTACATAGAGGAGATATGGGAACTTGACTATGGACTTGGTTTGAAGGTCCCTTTGTTTTGGTGCAAATGGGTCAATCTGAGAGGAGGCGGGGTAAAGGAAGACCCGCAGTATGGAATGACAACAGTGGATCTCAACAATCTTGGGTACGCAGACGAACCATTCGTCCTAGCCAATGATGTGGCGCAGGTTTTCTATGTGAAGGACATGTCTACCAAGCAGAGAAAAAGAAAAGATAAGGAAGCGAATACATCATACGATGAGCCAAAGCGCCACATAGTTCTTTCAGGGAAAAGAAACATCGTGGGAGTGGAGGACAAGACAGACATGTCAGAAGATTATGAAAAGTTTCATGAAATTGCTCCCTTCACAGTGAATGTTGACCCGAGCATCAAGTTAAATGATGAAGATTGTCCATGGTTACGGCACAAAGGGACACACGCGAAGAAAAAGTTTTATATCCAAAGATCCCACTCTGGGATGTGACCGGCTTCTCTAGTTAGTTTACGAACTTATATATCTGGAAAGTCCCACTTCGGACAAACCGGAGGGAATCTTTGTAATAGAACTCCGACTTATGTGTTTTGGCATTTGAAACGCAAAGAAATATTATGTCCAAAGCCACGTCATCAATTTTCAACCCTTTCTGACTTCATTTGCTATTTTTCATGCATTTACTGATTTTTTTGAGCTAAATGACCCTGAAATTGAAAAGCACTACCAATCACAATCAGAAAAGGTTGAAAGTTGGCATGGTATCATCATTTCACCCACATAGCATGTGCTAAAAAGTTGAGAGGGTTACGGCAAAAACTGGATGCACTTCGTGTACAAAATGGACAATCTCTTTCGAAGTATCACGTTTTCGGACGAAAACTCGCTGTTACAAAGGCATTTCATTTTTTTTAAATAACCTAAGAATTACCAAATTGAATATAATGATAAAACACACTAATATTAAATAGCAGAAAAAAGAATCACTGAAAAATCTTTTTTTAAAATAAAGTTATTCACAAACTAGTGATTCACACAAATTTCAAATAATTCAAATTTGAAAACTACTGGCACTAACAGAAAGTTTATAATTTTTTTGACCTAAAGCAAAAAAGATTCACTCAGAAACTCTAAATAAAGCAAAAAACAACCAAGAAACAAAAGAAAATAAATATAGAAGAAAACAAAAAAAAAACTGAAAAGTAAAAAAAAAGCCCGCCTACTGGGCCGCCACGGCCTGCATACGACTAGACACCCACTAGTTGGGCCAGGATGCAGGCCCGCAAGGCCCAGTATGGCCCACAGGGCAGGAAAGAACGGTAGGCCTTGTAGGCCTGCTTTAGAGAGGAGCTCGAATGAGCTACCGCGCCGGGGTTTATAAACCAGTGCGAGCGCCCTTCGCTGGGCGAGGTGGGACTAAACATCCACCACACTGCGCCGTGCCAGGAACAGGCCTTTAGTCGCGGTTGGAGCCACCAACCGTGAATAAAGGGGGGCCTTTAGTCGCGGTTGGAGCCACCAACCGCGACTAAAGGTGAATTTCATCCAGTCCAAGCGGCGGGAAGCGAGACCTTTAGTCGCGGTTGGTGGCTCCAACGGCGACTAAAGGTGGCCTTTAGTCGCGGTTGGAGCCACCAACCGCGACTAAACGCTCTCATATATATAACTCCACTTACGATCCTATCCATTCTCTCGACGCCAAACACAGACGACGCCGCCAGGCTGCTGCGCGCCGCCGCCTGCCCCGATCGACGCCGTCCGCCCGTCCCTCCTCGTCGACCCCTACTCCGGACGCGCCCTTCCTCGCCGATCCCCGAAGGCGCCGCCGGCCCGCGCGCGCGCGCCCGCTCCTCGCTGCGCCGCCTGCCCCGACGCCGTCGCTGCCCCCGATTCGCCTCGCCTCGCCGTCGCCCCGCTGTGAGCTCAGTTCCTCCCTCTCACCCCCCCTCCCTCGCCCCCTGCCGCGCGCCATGGCCGCCCGTCCGGCCCCGAGCCCCCCCCCACACACACATGCATGAACACACACACACACACACATTTTCTATTTAGATGTTTTAGTTGTTTTTCACTAGTATATATGTATGTATGAATGCATGTTAGATGGATATAATTAGTGTTTAATTAGTATAGATTTTTTTTATATAATGTTTCTTTTTCTGTTTTTTAATGGATGTATAGAAGTATGCTTAATTAGTGTTTCTTTTTCTGTTTTTTAATTTTTTATACTTTTAGTTATAGAAATGTTAGATGAATGTTTTTTAGTTTTTTATACTTTTAGTTATAGCTAGATAAATGTTAGATATAAAAACGTTGAGGAATTTTGACATTTGATCCAATGTATAGCAATTAGAATTTGCAAAAGTTGCATATTTTAATGTTGTATTTGCAATAGATTTTCTTAGTCCTTTAAGGGATTAAATATCAGGAATGCCCCCATTATGGATGTGCACAAGTTGATCCAATTTCTTTCTGATCTCATGCATCTACCTTTCGGATCTCTGAATACTAAATTGTTTTATCTTTCTTCTGGATTAGTTAAATAAAAGCTATGGACAATACCGGCAGAGAAGGAGAAGAGGCTGTGTTCGACATCATACGCTCCACGAGCCCAGATGATCATGATGACGGCTCGCAATATCTGAACCCTTCGGGTGAGGCTATGATGTTTGATGAAGACGAACGAATAGATGAAGGTGACGACAACGATGTTGACGAACAAAATGTTCTTCAAATAACAATGACCGGCGAGGTATATTTAATATATAAGCCATCCGGTGATCATTACATGTCTTAATTGATTTGTATGTATTAACGAATCGATCTTTCTTCTTTTAGGCCTTCGGATCGAGCAAATCTTGTACAAGCGACAGGGTAGTTCGAGGCCCAGCCAAAAAGTTGGACAAAGGCGTAAAGTTCAACATCGATTCCATCAAAACATCAACTAGCGAACCGCTTGAACCTAAGAAAAATGCGACCACGTTCAAGAATCAATGCGGAGTTATTGTCAGGGACCAAATCCCGATCTCCGTTCAAGAATGGAGAAAGCCAGCAAAGGGAGATCGAGCAGGAGTTACTTTTGTCGACGAAAGAGCAAAAGATGTGCTTTGGACTACGCTCATGGAACATTTCACCCTACCAGATAATTTGACAGATGCTGATCTGAAGAAAGTCAGAAACTATGCTCTTAAAAAGATGGCGATCGCATTCAACACCTTCAAGAAAAATGCATGGGCTAAGTACATCAAATCAAAAAAGAAGACTCCAGAATTCACGGGAGCACTGGTGAAGGCAAAAGATCACTGGGACGCTTTCGTGAAGTTCAAGGAATCGGAAGAAGCTAAGGAACTGTCGAGGAAAAACAAGATTAATGCTGCGAAAAAGAAGTGGCACCATCGTCTGGGGCCAGCTGGCTACCAGGTGGCCCTGCCTAAGTGGCATCAATCTGAGCAAGAGATGATTAGTAAACGGGTCAGTCCAGTTACATTGACATGGCCCCCCAGGTGCAGGACATGGTTTTATGCGCATGGGGGGATGTTGGACCCAGAGACAGGGCTGGTTATGGTGAAGGCAAGTCTTAAAGAAGCGACTGACGAAATACTTATTGCAATAGAAGAAGCTCGATCGGGGGTGTTCACGCCCAACAGAGATAACGACGAGCTTACGCGCGCCCTGAAGAATCCTGAACACCCGGGAAGAACACGAGGCAAAGGCGTTGTTCCGTGGTATGAGAGGTTTGCGGATTGGAACGACGACTATAGAAGCCGTGCGAGAAAGAAGAAGCATGAGGAGCAGAAGAAGAAGGAGGAAGCACTCCGCCTTGAAAGCCTAATATCCTCGCACCTGGAGTTGGAACGATTTGTCAGGCGACAGCAGGAGCAGATCGACTCACTCAGCCAGGAAAGGGCGTCTCAGCGGCAGCATGAGCAGATCGATCCAGCATTGGATAGCACCGTCCCATCTATGCCGAGAAGCAGCGTGGGTTCTGCCCCGGCCGATATCGATAATGCACTGCTAGCTAGCTACCCTGTGGATGATATCAAAGACAGGACTAACTGTGAGCTACACATGAAAGTGAAGAACTTATCCATGAAGGTGGCGGGCGGCTATGCTTTAGCAAATCCCCCTGAAGCAACCTTCCATTGCAATCCCATTCCAACTGGCTATGCTCGTGTCGGGGTTGATGAAGTGATGTCAGCATATCACGAGCTACAACTTGACATTCTTGGAGGTGACGAGGAGAGAACACTGGGAGAGGCCATACATCGTATCATTCTATGGAAAAAGGATTGCATCGTCTTTCCAAGGCCACCGACTCCTCCTCCTCCAAGTCCGCCGCCGCGTCAGTCGACTCCTCCTCCTCCAAGTCCGGCACCGCGTCAGCCGACTCCTCCTCCAAGTCCGCCGCCGCGTCAGTCGACTCCTCCTCCTCCAAGTCCGGCACCGCGTCAGTCGACTCCTCCCCCAAGCCCGGCACGGCGTCAGCCAAGTCCTCCTCCTCCAAGTCCTCCGCCGTTTCAGTCGACTCCTCCTCCTCCAAGTCTGGCACCGCGTCAGCCGACTCCTCCTCCAAGTCCGGCACGGCGTCAGCCAACTCCTCCTCCTCCAAGTCAGCCGACTCAGCGTGCTCCGCCTAAGCAACAGCGGAAGAGAGAGGCCGTAGCTACGACGGCTAGCGGTACAACAAGCAAGAAATTCAAATATGGTCCAGACCTCAAGCCTCTTCCGAAGTTGTCTTACCACCTGACTCAGGAGGAACTCGACGACGCATGTGATGCCCAATTGAAGGCCCATTTTGCACCGAAACCACCCGCGCCGCCAAAGGAGAAAGTACCTGAGCATGTATCACAACACTTTATTGATATGGCTCGACCGGCTGACAATCAGAAGGACTCCGACTATGTGCGGTCTATCAAGAAGTCATATTCTGCAGGGCAAAAGGAGTCGAGCTCGAGCTCGAGCCAAGCAGTTGGCAAAAAAAGCGGGAAAACTGTTCCCCAGCTGGGAGAACAAGCAGTGCAATCGATCCCCCCGCTCATTGTACAAACACATGTGAGTACCGCCGATCGGCCGGCAATAACCGACGATCTTAGAAGGCAGGCTAAAGAGGCCGGTGTCACTGTTGAACAACTCCTAGGCCTTGAGGAAATCCCCGGGATTACAGAGGAGGAAGTAAAATACCAATATGTCCGTGGCAAACCTCTGGTCAAGCCTGACGAAGTCAAGCTTCTACCAACGAGAATGTACGAGTTGCATACGTGGTACATGCAAAAAACAGCAAATACCAATGAAGAGTCCCTCATGGTGAAAGTCAGGAAAAGGCATTACTTCCATAAAAAAGACGTGTGGATTCATTATTCAGAGTTGCTTCAGTTATTCAATCAAGACGCACTCGACAAATCTATCGTCAGTTGCTATTGTCTGTAAGTGATTTCTTTCTGTAATTTAAGTCTCTAGCTAGCTAGCTAGATGTGCTCTCGTTCATTAACTGTAATTATCCTCACTATATTCTTTTCTGTGGTATTATGCAGAATGAAGATGTATGAAATGAAAAAAACTAGACGCTATGGAGTTGGGTTCATTGACCCAAATACGATTAATCAGGCGATATGGGAAGATCAATATTCGAGAGAAGACACAGAGAGATTCCTGCTAGAGTTTTTGAAGCAACTAAACACCCAACCAAAAATACTACTTCCTTACAACTTCGGGTGAGTGTTACTATATCTTGTACTACAAATTCTATTTTTTGCTTACTAGATGTTAATAAGTGTAGTTGATGAGTTATGCACATGCCCGCTTATTTATAAAAAACGTGTGCGCATGCAGTTTCCACTGGATCTTGTTAATCATTGAAGTTGATAAGGGAAAAGTTGAAGTACTGGACTCACTATATAAGGATCCATCCGAATACGTAACCGTGAAGGGGATGTTCGACAGGTAATTTCAATCATTATCGCACTATGTCTGCCTCTTTACTTCATTTCCTGATATCAACTAGTTAATAACTCCTTTATTCATTTTCTTTGCCGGCGGGCAGGGCTTGGAAAAAGTTCATCGAAGAGGTCCCCGGCCAATGGAAACAACAGCTGAAATGGGTGCGACCCAAGGTAATTAAGTAGTACTAGCTAGCTACGTCCGTGTATCTCTTTAATTCTAGTTTCAATACCATTATCATGCTTGATTAATTATTACCTGATTGAATTTTATTCTCGTAAAGTGCATGAGGCAAGAGAAGGGGAATAGTTTATGCGCATACTACATTTGCGAGAATATTCGCATGATCACGTCTGAAAGGAGCATAGATGAAAAAACTCTTTGGGTACGTTTGCCAGAACACTATCCATAATTTTTTTATCATGATCTTGCTAATATATATACACACAACTAATATATTCATCTTGATCTCCTGATTATAGATGATAGAGATGCGGGGCCAGCTCCTACCAACGGCTCGCGTACGAGCAATTCAAGAGGAAATAGCTGGATTTCTGGTCGACCAGGTCATAGATCCCAAAGGAGAATACCATTACAAGATCAAGCAGTAATGCCCTGCATATGTAATGATCCGCAAATTGTAGGAGAAATTGTATATACCAAATTGTATATATATATGTATGTGAATGGTCGTCGTACGAGAAATTCGATTTATATATATATGCACAACGTGTACAGTATGTAGTAGCGTAATATATGTTTGAAATGAAAAATAATTAAATGGAAAACACAAAATTAAAAGGAAAAATAAACCAAAATTAAAAGAATTAAATACTTTTAGTCCCGGTTGGTGTTACCAACCGGGACTAAAGGCTCCACCTTTAGTCCCGGTTGGTAACACCAACCGGGACTAAAGGTCCCCCAGCGAACGGCCCCGGCAGGCGCCACGTGGTGGGCCTTTAGTGCCGGGCCGTGACGAACCGGGACTAAAGGGGGGGGGCCTTTAGTCCCCCCCTTTAGTGCCGGTTGTAGAACCGGCACTAAAGGGCCTTACAAACCGGGATTAAAGGGCCGTTTTCTACTAGTGAATCTTTGCCAGCTCATCAGCTGCTTGATTCTTCACTCGAGGAACATGATGGAGTTCTAAGCCTTCGAATTTCTTCTCAAGTTTCCTTACTGCATTGCAGTATCCTGTCATAGCGGGGTTCCTGACATCCCACTCTTTCATCACTTGATTGACCACCAAATCAGAATCGCCATATACCATCAGGCGCCGGACGCCGAGTGAAATGGCCATACGCAACCCATACAAAAGTGCTTCATATTCAGCTTCATTGTTGGAGGAATCAAAGTGAATCTGCAAGACATATCTGAGTTTGTCGCCTTTTGGGGACACCAGTACTACGCCAGCACCAGACCCATTCAGCATCTTCGAGCCATCAAAGAACATGGTCCAGTGTGCCGAGTAAACTTGGATCGGTTGCTGCTGTTCAGTCCACTCGGCCAAGAAATCAGCGAGGGCTTGAGACTTGATTGCTTTCTTTGCTTCAAACTTGATGTCAAAATAGAGGAGCTCAATAGCCCATTTGGCCACTCGACCAGACGCATCTCGATTGTGGAGAATTTCAGACAATGGAGCATCACTGACGACTGAAATTGAGTGATCTTGAAAATAATGTGCCACCTTCTTAGCTGACAGATATATACCGTACACAAGCTTCTGGTAATGTGGATACCTTTGCTTTGAAGGAGTCAACACTTCAGAGACGTAATAAACAGGACGCTGGACTTTGTAAGCTTTGCCTTCCTCTTCCCTCTCGACAGTGAGAACTGTACTGACGACCTGATTAGTAGCCGCTATGTACAATAGCAATGGCTCCTTACTGCGCGGAGCAGCAAGCACCGGCTGGGTGGAAAGCAGAGCTTTGAGCTCGACAAACGCTGCTTCAGCTTCAGAAGTCCACTCGAATGTATCAGACTTCTTCATCAGTCGGTATAAAGGCAATGCCTTTTCACCGAGACGAGAAATGAATTGACTCAATGCTGCCAAGCAACCTGTGAGCTTCTGGACATCGTGCACATGCTCAGGGCTTTTCATTCGGGTGATGGCACCGATCTTTTCAGGATTAACGTCGATTCCCTATTCAGCAACGAGAAAACCGAGTAATTTGGCACCAGGAACACCGAAAGTGCACTTAGTCGGATTTAGCTTGATATCATATCTCCTCAGATTGGCGAATATTTCAGCCAAGTCAGACAACAGGTCGGAACCTTTGCGAGACTTGACGACAATGTCATCCATGTAGGCTTCAACATTCCGAGGAATCTGATCGAGTAAACATTTTTGAATCATGCGCATGAAAGTAGCGCCGGCGTTCTTCAAACCAAAAGGCATGGTGATATAACAGAAACACCCGAAAGGGGTGACGAAGGCTGTCTTTATTTCATCCGGACCAAACAAACGGATCTGATGGTAGCCGGAGTAAGCATCCAGGAAAGATAGACGCTCACACCCCGCAGTTGAGTCTACAATCTGATAAATGCGGGGGAGTCGAAAATGATCTTTCGGGCAGACCCGATTGATATGTTTGAAGTCAATACACATGCGGAGTGACTTGTCCTTCTTAGGGACCATAACGACGTTCGATAACCACTCGGAGTGGTAAATCTCACGTATGAACTTAGCCGCCAAGAGACGAGCCACCTCCTCACCGATTGCCTTCCGCTTCTCTGCTGCCGACCGACGCAAGTGCTCTTTCACAGGCCTGGCCTTCGGATCGACTCTCAGTCGGTGCTCAGCCAGTTCCCTGGGTACACCCGGCATGTCAGCAGGCTTCCATGCGAAGATGTCCCAGTTCTCACGGAGGAACTGGATGAGCTCGGCTTCCTATTTGCTGTCGAGTGTCGTCGAAATGTTGGTCGGGGCAGCAGTTGGATCTGTCGGGTGAATGTTCACTTTCTTCACTTCTCCTGCCGACTGAAAAGCTGACTCAGAAGCGGGCTTCTTAGCGCGCAACAGGTCGGAAGGATCAGCGTTTTTCTTGTATTCTTCCAATTCGACCATGGCCATCTGATGATCGGCGATCTTGGAGCCCTGCTGAAGGCACTCCTCAGCCCTCTGTCGATTGCCAATGACTGTGATCACACCCTTGGGTCCGGGCATCTTCAGCTTGAGATACACGTAACATGGACGGGCCATGAAACGGGCATAAGCCGGACGACCAAGGATGGCGTGGTATGCACTCTAGAAGTCCACCACTTCAAATGTCAATCTTTCCTTGCGAAAATGCTTATGGTCACCAAATACAACATCCAACGCTATTTGACCGAGTGAACGGGCCTTTTTCCCAGGGATGACACCATGGAACTGCATGTTGCTTTCACTGAGTCGGGACATCGGAATGCCCATCCCCTTGAGGGTATCTGCATATAGGATGTTCAGACCGCTTCCACCGTCCATCAAAACCTTGCGGAGTCGAGTGCCCCCCACAACTGGGTCCACCACCAGCGCTTGCCGCCCGGGGGTAGCAATATGCACAGGGTGATCTGACTGATCAAACGTGATAGCAGTCTGAGACCACTTGAGATATGTGGGGGTAGAGGGAACCGCCATGTTAACCTCCCTGTTGATAACTTTCAGTCGACTCTTGCTCTCAACATCAGCAAAAATCAACAGAGTGGCATTGATCTCAGGAAACTCTTCTTTATCTTCTTCATCTCCCTTTTCAGGGTCTTTTTCACTCGACTGGCTCTCTTTAAACTGTTCGATCAGCAAACGGCACTGTCGGGTGGTATGCTTTGGCAATATTAAATTACCCTCGTCATCTTTCCTCGTGTGGATTGTACACGGTAAATCCATAACATCTGTACCCGACTGATTCTTTGACTTCTTGGGGGTGAACTTAGCTTTGGACTTTCCTTTATTTTTGGCCTGAGCCGCCAGAGCGGCCGCTTCTGCCGGAGTGGGGGGATCAGCCTTGCGCTTCTGCTTCCGATTGGAATTTCCGCCTGCATCATTGTCAACTGCTTTTCCTTTATCGCTTCGAAGGCGGTCCTCTTCTTCCCCATTGGCGTACCGAGTAGCAATCTCCATCATCTTTCTCAGAGAAATATCACCAGTGCGACCAAATTTCAGATAGAGCTCTCTGTATCTAACACCAGCCTTGAACGCACAAACAGCCTGGTGTTCGGAAACATTCTCCACCGTGTGATGCAGGGTGGACCAGCGCTGAATGTAGTCTCGCAAGGTCTCATTGGGTTTCTGAACACAGTGCTGCAAATCAATCAAACCAGCCGGACGTTTACAGGTGCCCTCAAAGGTTCTGATAAACACTCGGGCCAAGTCCTCCCAGCAATAGATGCTAGAGGGAGCCAAACGATTCAACCAAGCTCTGGCCGAACCATCTAACATCAGGGACAAATGCTTCATGGCCATGTTGTCGTTTCCTCCACCAATCTGCACGGCCACTCGGTAATCATCTAACCATATCTCGGGCTTCGTCTCGCCAGAAAACTTGCCAATTCCAGCCGCCAACCTGAAGTTGGGGGGAATCTCTGCAGAGCGAATGGCTCTGCTAAAACACTCGGGACCAGACACAACAGCTCCACCTCCACTCGGATAGTCTCTGTTATAACCATCTCTGTGGGCTCTGCCTCTGTCGACCCGTCTTTGAGCGAGGACATCCCTTGCGTCAAATCTAGGATTCCGCTCATCACCGAACGAGCGCCTATCATCATTGTGCCGGGGCACATAGGAACCACTCCGCGGAGGAGAAAGCACTCGACGGCGGTCATCGCGGTGATAATGGGGAGCAAACTGATCTCGCCCCTGATCTCTGTACCGATCTTCCCGGAAGTCTCCGCCTCTGTGGCGCAGGGGCGACCCAGGACTGTGGGCCGATTGAACTGTTTCCGCCCTGGGTGAATTGCTATGTAATCTGTTCTGCGACTGAGAAACAGCCGCATTCTACTGCTGCGCTACTTCTAGCAGCGTTCTGATCTGTTGCAAACCTCTACCAGCTTCCGACCGTGATGGCTGTATAGAATCTGCAATCCTAGCAGCAGCTGCAACATTCAACACTGGAGTACGGAATACCTCGACGTTATTCCGTGATCCACTCGGAAACAACTGTCGCTGATGTCGATTGGGACGCGGCGGACGCTGTCGAGCACGCTCGTCGAGTGCCTTCTGCATCTCTTTGAGTCGAAGGCGAGTCGCCTCCATGGCCTGGGCCTCAGCAGTCGTGCCGACGATGGGAGTACGGAGAACATCCTCATCCCGGTGCTGCTGTTCATTCGACGTTCCACCAATCTCGCGCCTGGCGTGGCTGAAGCCAGGCGGCGGACTCTGATGAGAGCCAGCCATAAAAACCTCAGCCGCAGAATCGCAGCTCTCGCACTCAGATGGAACGCCAGACCGATCTGACGCCGAGTCGGACACGCCGAAAAGCGACTCGACGGGCTCGATGGCCTGACGGGCCGCCGCATGTCGCACCCAACGCTATAGCCGCGAACGACCGGATTGCTTGCGGCGATGAACAGCATGGAGGGCCGACACATACGGAGTCGACGGCTGAAGGAGAAGAACACCGCAGGAGCTTGCGCAAAAGTGCGTCGCCCCGCGACTCGGGAGCGCCTCAACGTCCAGAGGCGCCTCCCGGAGCCATGCCGAATCGTCGGCGATGAAGGCGAGCGCTCCGAGACGGATCTCGCGGCCCAGGAACAAATCACCGCCGGATGACATGACGAAGAAAAACAAATGCAACCTCGCCGGAAGTCGCTTAGACGCCTGCCCCACGGTGGGCGCCAACTGTCGTGGGAACGAGTCTGACAGTAGAAGGTAGGGGTACGTAAGGAGAGGGCAGAGTCCTAGCTACGGCGAGGGTGTACACACAGATGTATGAGTTCAGGCCCCTCTCGTGGAGGTAATAGCCCTACGTCTCAGGTGCTCGGGAGCTCTTTGTCGAGTGTAATTGGAGTATCGCTACAGAGGGTGCGAACCAACCAATCCACCAACCAACCCTTATGCCAGAGGGGAGGGGCGGCTTATATAGAGTGCACTGCCCCTCATAAGTGACCGGCGTTTAAGGGTCAGGTCGTGGTTATAAAGATGTACGTTACTGGTAACGTACAACATAAATGCTATTAATGGTCTTGATGAATGCCTGCCCGTTAGCCTCCCTGGGGTGACTTCTGGGCTTCTGTGGTCGACTGTATTCTGGTTCTTCCGAGTGAAAGGTAAGCGCCGAGTGAAAGGTACCTCCGAGTGTATATTGTCGAGTGAGTTGTATGACTTGGTGATTTCAGTCGGAGACTTCCTTGTAGCTCTTAAGCTTTCTGGGGTAGTGTCCTTAGGTAGGGTGTGTAGGTCAGGCCTATGACCCTACCCTAGGTACATATCCCCATCAGTCACCCGAACGTTAACTTTTTCACTCAGTCGGCAATCTTTCACTCAGAAGAATTTCACTCGGATGACAATATTCCACTCGGAAGGATTTCACTCGGAAGAATTTCACTCGGATGGTAATATTCCAATCGGAAGGATTTCACTCGGAAGAATTTCACTCGGATGGCAGTATTCCACTCGGAAGGATTTCACTCGGAAGAATTTCACTCGGATTGCCAGACAAGTGTTCAAGTCGGTCTTCATGTCACTCCGACTCATTGACCGAAGTTTCACTCGGACGGAAACTTCTCACTCGGTCATCAAGCCTTCATTCGAATAGCTATATTTTCACTCGGATGATAAGCTTTTCACTCGGAGTTCCCGAATGAAAATACAGCCTGAACTTGTTTTGCCTCTGCAGGTTGCATACGACCTCGGATCTGGACGATTTATATAAAATCGACCGATTTGACGAGACGAAACTTTTCTGTGTTGAAGGTTTTTCGATTCAAGGCCGTCTTGAGGGCCTAATGGCTCGCGCGACCCATCAAACACCATCCAGGTGGGTGTCTGTCCCTCGCGCCACACTTTTGCTCAGGGTTGGTCCGCAGTGTTTTGCCTCTAACTTTTCCATACGAACTCGGATTGAGATGATTTATGTATCAAAATCAATTAGCTCGACGAGACGAAGACAATCCATGTAGAGCATTCCTTCATCCGAGGTTGTCTTGGAGGAGTAATCGACCAAAAAGCACTCAGAACACCTAAACACGACAATCCGAGTGTAACTTTGGCCCTTGATATGATGCCGAATGGTGATGGCCTAAACATCAAAGTTGTTTCACTCGGCAATGTGAACTTTATCATTTAAAAAACCTTTTCATTTGATTCCATCTTTACTGTATTTTGCATCGTGCCAAAATCAGGTGTCAACATATAGATCGATAGAGGTTACCCCGTGGGCCCTTCATAAAATTGGCTGAAGTGTTAATGGCTTGACCTCGGCTAACGCCGAACACTAACAGGGGGCTAGTAACTGGCCTCCCAACTTTAAGCTCCTATGACTAAGTGAAAGTTATAAAACCTGGATTTCTGATTGCCTCGTTTCCGCTAACACAACTGCCTCCGGGCATTGCGACGTCGACTAAGGGTTGTCTTGTTACTACGGAAACACCCTGCGTAGCATCTACAAAGGGATAGAGGCCGACGATGGGCCACTCTCAAATGATAAACGGTCACAAAATAGTTAAAATAGCATATAGCATAAAAGCGTTTGTATTCAATATACGAGTGTTGCCTTCCGTAATCATCGTTATAAAGCCATAAATATGCATCAATTTGACTTAAGATTTTAGCCACGCTGGGTTGCCTGGCTCCCGTGCTTACCCCTTACGTTCCCGATTGTTCTGCTAGGGGGTAAAGGGAGCACCTCTGTGATTGTTACTTCCGGGTCATCCGGGCTAGTACCTCAGACTGGGTGAAGGCGAAAGCTAGCCATCTTAAGAATATATTTGGTCGGCAATGACGGAAGTGAAAATTTTGGTTCATTAAAGACCACAGAGTTCGGGAACTTTTCCCAAACTAAATCCTCAATATTTTCCTCCCACATTGATCGGAGTTGAGGTTTCACGATCATGGTCAACATGATAGCCTGGAAAAAGGAACTTATAAAGGAACTATTTTTCCCAGAAGATGTTTCTTACGTTAAATAGTAATATAACATATCTCTCCGCATACCTTTGTTTATAAAACCGTATGGCCGGATTGCCTTGTTTTCCGTAAATCTTTGCCCTTATAAAGGCTTTATAAAGTAGGAAAACACTCCTTGGCTACTGGCCGAGGAGGTTGAAGCCGATGGTTGGTCAACAAAGTTTTGTACAATGCGGATCCGAGCATTAATGATGTAAAGTACTTGGATACATAGAATCATTACACATAAATTGTGATTAAAGTCAATTTACTCTGGATATCGATCCTTAATTTGGCCACCCTTGCCTAAATTAAGGCTCGGGGGCTACTGGGCTTCGCGCTTCTCAATTAAAAGCAATTAAAGAGGTACATCGATCCCCTGATCTGGTGTTGCCACCCGACCAGTGGCTCGGGGGCTACTACATTGCCTATTCAATGCAGTCAATTTAAAAAGTGCAAAATAGTTTTCGAGGAGATTATGATGCTCGGGTTGGTCGGCCGCACCCAACCTGAGTCTCGAGGACTATGCACACCGGGTTTCCATTCCTAAGTATGCTGCAAAGCTAGGAGTTGATCCTCAGGCCGATTTCGTGAATCGACCTGAGTCTCAGGGGCTACTGGGTCAGCGGTTTTATGTTTTCCTTCAGGTGCATCTCGGATTTTTGGCCGACACACACCTTGAGGGCTACTGGCTATATATCTCGGCAGAGAATAAATTGCACCAGTTGAAAAAAAAAAATTCGCAAAAAATCAGCCCAAGTCCGAGGTGGTGCACCACCTCGGAAGCAGTTCGCCATAAAGCTCGGCTGCGAGTGGCTGGCTCCATACAGAACTTTTTCGGCGTTAAGCTCGGATAACCTCCTTCAAACTCCTTCAAAGACGAGGTACTCTATGCCTCGTCGGATGCAGTCCGGCGTTAGAGCTCGGCTGCAAGAAGACACCTCGGATGCAGTCCGGCGCTGGAGCTCGGATGCAAAGAGGACACCGCCGCACTGGAAACACTTCGAACCCGAGGTGTGGCGTAAAAAAAAACAAGGCATTGATAAAGGCCAAGAACTTAAAGGACTCCTCGGATACCCGACATATGAACTCTTCGGATACACCTCAGCGATCCTCAAGATCGGAGATGGGAAGATTTGTTAAACCAGTTTTCAAGACCGACAACCGAAGACGAAGAGCAGTTTGGAAGAACCGAGGAGCAACCCCAACTTGAAGACCGGTTCAGGGGGTGACTGACGGTGTCCTGGACTAGGGGGTACTCACCACATCATCTCCCGACCAGGTGGGTTGAGCCGAGGACCCCCATGGCGGTTCACTAATGGGCCACTTCGGGCAGCCCATGACGCATACAAGGAAGACTCTACAAGACTCGGTGCACAAGCCGAAGACTCTCCTAAACCCTAGGCCTCCGGTACATTATATAAACCGAGGCCAGGCTAGTCAATAGATGATCTGAGATTCATTAGAATGATCTCGTGGTAGATACATGTACTCTGTACTACACCCCATATGAATACAATCAAAAGCAGGACGTAGGGTATTATCTCTTCAAGAGAGCCCGAACCTGGATAAAATCCTATGTCCATGTTACCATCACTCCATGACGCCTAGCTTAGGACCCCTACTACGAGATATGCCGGATTTATAACCGACAACAATGTCAGGGTATAAAGGACCTATATCATTCTACTGGGTTCTGTCAAGCATGAAGTAAAATCCTATAGGGGATTTCCTAGTTGGAAACAACTACAATGCATGAAAACATAGGATATGATCAAAGGTTCCACTTGCCTGCATTGACGATTCTTCAATCTCACAATCTTGATCACGTTACTCTTCGCTCTCCGTACAATCTATCGTAAGTAAAGAGCAGTCATAAACAACCATACAATACAATCAAACATACAACAAGTGTTGTGTATCGTGTCGGTGTCATTGTGCTGTGAGATCTTGTGTCAGGGTTAACTCATAAGAGTTTGGGAAACAACATAGTGGTTGTCATTGGAACACATGTGACTTAAGGGTTCACATGCAAGTATCAAATAAGGGTTCATCACATAAGAAGTATGTGATGTCAAGTTGTGGTTGTCACATTCTGGAAAGGAATGTTGACAACAGAGTCATGATCTATGAAACTTGGATAGCCAAGTTCATGTTCAAGTTTGAATGACAATTAAAACTTGTTGACCTTGCATATGCTTGAATACACTAAGGTCTGAAAATGATGACTTGGTCTGGCTTCCTATTCAAGTTGGGTTTGAATTAGGGTTCATCTCACTTGAATTCAATTTGAATGAATTCAGAATTTGATGTGGTTCTACTAGGTCAAATTAGATTGTGAATGATTTAGTAATCAACTAAGTTGGTTCAATAATTCAAATGCTTTCCCTAAAGTCAAATATAAATCCAGTTGATCACCAATTTCATTACTCAATTTTTTTCCACTAAAGTCAAGTACCAATCCAATGTGGTTGCTAAGGTTTATTCATTTGATCTTTAGTTTAAACCAAGGTAAATTATGAATCCAATTGATTCACCGAAGTGCAAATAGTTTCAAAGTTTATTTAAATTAATTTGAGATCATCTTTCCCTAAAGTCAAATATTAACTCCAAACATTATTTGCTAGGTTTAATTCATTTTATTAAACCATATTGCATTTATTTCATTTTAAATAAACCTAGGGTATCATGGTTATATTCAAACTAGGTTTGAATTAAATTCAAATGTCATTTGAATTACCTAAAGCCAAATAATAATCCCAAAATAATTGCTAAGTTCATTTATAGTTTCCGAACTCATTTGTATCAAAATTGTTTCATTAACCAATTTTTATTTCACAGTTAAACCTAATTAGGTTTAATTCTTATTTGAATTCCGGACTATATTGTATTCTGTTTAAAATATATTTTTAAATTATACAAAAATTAACTAAAGTGTTCTGAGATGAAAGTATATTTCACTAGGTTCAATTTGCAACAAGAATCATTTAATTTGGATTTATTATGTGCAAGTTATGCCAAATTTGAGTTTGAATTCATTCTGTTTGAATTTGAATTTTAAATTATTCAAATATGAAATGTTTCTGGACAGGGTGAAACTAGATTTCATAAGGATCATTTTGCAAAAAGAAGCACCTAATTTGGACTTGCAGATAATTAGTTATGATGGTTTTAGTTTCAGGGACTTTTCTGCAAAAGTGCCAATTCAATTTAATTTAACAGAGTTGTTTCGGATAAGGCTGGACATGTGGCGTGCTGTGGTTGGCTGAGAGGTGTCCGCTGCGGGCTCTAAACGGCGAACGGCCGCATCTTAGAGGATAACGGTTGGGCAATTAAAAGAATTTAGACGATCTAATCTAGTGCGTCTGCGTGAGATCGAACGGCTGAGAGAGAGAGAGGGGCTAGGAAGTTGCATAGAAGAATGGTGTGTAATGGCATGATTGCATAGCATCATGTGGGCAGTGCTTCTCTCCATAGGTGCCTAGATGGCATCAACACAGACCACTAAAAAACCGTATCCATGCTTCGTGGATATATGAGAAGCCGACGACATGATTTTTTGGACAGTGGAGCCATGCGAGTTATGAAGTCGCTAAAGCATGAAAATATCATTCATGTACTATATCATATGTTATAATTACATGAGGTTTGCAAAAAAAAAATACAAATGCATGTATCAAAATATGTGATTTAAAAAACTATTACTTGATTTAAATTTCATATAATGTATAAATAGCCTCCATGTCAGCAATAATACCTCAATAATTTACAAAACTCATTAAAAACAAATATAATTTCTTGGAGAGGAGAATTTCACAATAATATTTAGTAGAGGAAACGTGTTCCATCAAACATGGAATAGTGCAAAGTATGAAACGTTTCAAGTACTAGGACGTAACACACAATGAAAATCTAAAAAGCAAAAGAAAAAGATACAACCTACATGATGCGTTACATCAAGCTACACAAGGCAAACAGACAAGCAAGTAAAGCTAGGGATAGGGACAACCAAAAGTGATAGAGACGAAGACGTAATCCGAAGTTCACACTCTTGGGTGAGTGCTAATCTCCGTTGCACAGGTGGGGAACAACGAATGCTACCACGACAATGAATGTCTCACCTAAATCTCCGAGAACCTTGGTCAACAAATGCCTAAGTTCCCTCTCACTAGGGGTAGCTCTTGGGGCAAGCTCCTAACCCTCACAAATGAGCCTGGGGAACAACCACACAATTTGGACAGTTCCAGGAAACACCAACCATCTAGGGTTCCCCACAAACCCAAGAGTAAAAAATTCACGAAGGATGTCATGAGGAATCGACGAACTCTAGTTTTCCTTTGGTGGAATATTATATCGGGATCTCCTCATGCTCACCCTAAAAGGATAGGTGGAATGGAGGGCTAGGAAGGGAGATCTCAAGCTTTTTTGGTGTAGAACAATGGTGGAGAGAGTGTTGGAGTCGGCCGCTTCCTCGTGGGGAAGAATGTGCCTTTATATAGGTCCCACTTAATTGTGCCCATTATGCATGGTTCCGAGAAAGCTCGGAGGGCCCGAGCCACCTCAGAGGGCCTGAGGGGTCGGAGGATCCGGGGGCCCTCCAAGGTACATTCGAGCGGAAACAGAAGGTTCTACTTCCGATTGGAGGCGTCTTGGAGGCTACTCGGAAGCTCCGAGATGCTTCGGATTACTCAAGGTTAAGCAAAGGCAAACCTGCTTAGCGCAGAGGCCGCTCGGAGGGTCTGAGGCACTTCCGAACCAAACCAGAGAGCTGACTCAGTCATATTAAGGGGGCTCTCTCTCACTTGGGATGTGGGTGTTTTGGCTTGGCCTTTGGTTTGTCAATTCCAACATCTTGATCAATGGTGTATCCCCTCTTTATAGTATGGCATACCTACGACTCAAAACAAGAAATCGTCGATAGAAAATTGATGTGCTCTCTTCTTTTATCCTTATTGCTTAGGGGGTCACTGGCCAACTTTATGTTTCATTTCGAAAAGGCGTGTGTCCTTAAGCACTCAAAACATAGTTAGTCATCTAAACATAATGCCATTAACACCAAAACCATCATTAGGGGCTAGATGTCATTTCAATCTCCCCCTTTTTGGTGGTTGATGACAATATGCTTGATACATCCATTTTGCATCATTATTTCTTGCTATAATTTATCCTATTTCAATGATATATTTCACATTATGATGCAATTCTAATGCCTTTTCTCTATTAAAATGCAAGTTATACAAAGAGAGGGGGATTACCAGCAGCTGGAATTCTGGACCAAAAATAGCAACAGAGGAAAAAGCAATTCTCCAAAGCTCAAAACGAAGCGTGGATTTTTGGAGAATTATTTTGGAATATATGAAGATTTATGGAGTAAAGAGGGGCCAGAGGGGACCCACCAGGCAGCCACACGGCCTGGTGGCGCGCCCTACCCCCTTAGGCACGCCACCTGCTCGTGTGGTGCCCTGGTGGCTCTCCTCCCGATGCCCTTTGGCCATAAATTCTTATTTTCCCTAGAAAAAATCACAGAAAAACATCGGGACTTTCCGCCGCCGTCTGCGAGGCGAAAGTTGGGCGGAGCACTTTTGCTCTCCGACGGAGCGATTCTGCCGGGGAAACTTCCCTCCGGGAGGGGGAAATCGAAGCTTTCATCATCACCAACACTCCGTTCATCGTGGGGATCATCGTCTTCATCAAACTCTTCACCAGCACCATCTCATCTCCAAACCCTACTTCATCTCTTGTGTTCAATCTTTGTATCAAACCTCAAATTGGTACCTGGGGGTGCTAGTAGTGTTGATTACACCTTGCAGTTGATGCTTGTTGGTTTAATTGGTGGAAGATTGCTATGTTCAGATTGTTAATCATATATTTATACCCACTGATCATGATCAATATGATGAGTTATGAGTAGTTTAATTATTTCTTGAGGACATGGGAGAAGTCTTGTTACTAGTAATCATGTGAAGTTGATTCCTGTTCAATATTTAGATATTCTGTTGTGTTGTTCTTCCTCTAGTGGTGTTATGTGAACGTCGACTACATGACACTTCACCATCTTTGGGCCTAGGGGAAGGCATTGTGGAATTAGTTAGTAGATGATGGGTTGCGGGAGTGATAGAAACCTAAGCCCCAGTTTAGGAATTATTCCATCAAGGGTTGTTTTGGATCCAACTGTTTAATGCTATGGTTAGATTTATCTTAATTACTTCTCTTGTAGTTGCGGATGCTTGCATGGAGAGTATAATCATAAGTAGGTATTTCTTCAAGTTAGGACAGTACCTTAGCTCCGATGCACCCACATAACACTTATCAAGGCAATGTACGTTAACTCAATGAATCGTGGTGAAAGTAACTTGGCGATATTCCCGTGTGTCCTCAAGAGCATTTTAATCACTATAAGAAGTACCACCGGCTTGTCCTTAGCACAATTAAGGATTGGGCCACTTGCGGCACCTTGCTACTATTGTTACTTGCTACCTTGTTACAAATTATCTTGCTATCAAACTATCTAACAACACTTGTAGTGAAACCTTGCTGAAAACTGCCTATCAATTCCTTCTGCTCCTCGTTGGGTTCGACACTCTTACTTATCGAAAGGGCTATGATTGATCCCCTATAGCTGTGGGTCATCAAGACTCTTTTATGGTGCCATTGCCGGGGAGTGTAGCGCTCTTGGTAAGTGGAATTTGGTAAGGAAACTTTTATCGTATGTGCTGATTTTTATTTACACTTCTTACTATGGAAGATAATCCTTTGAGAGGCTTGTTTGGGATGTCCTCACCACATGCACAAGTGGTAAGAGTGGATCCCCCACCTACTGAAAATATTTTTTATGAAATTCCTCTTCGTATTCTGGAAACATTGCATGCTAATCCTTATGTAGGAGATGGAACAATACATCGCGATATGTACTTGCTTTTTATAGATGAACTTTGTGGATTATTTAAGCTTGCAGGTCTATCGAGGGATGAAGTTAAGAAGAAGTTATTCCCTTTATCTTTGAAAGAAAAATCATTGGCATGGTTTAGGCTATTGGATAATTCTCACTCATGGGACTGGAATCAATTGAAGCTGGATTCCATAATAAATTTTACCCTATGCATCTGGTTCACCGTGATCAGAATTATATCTATAATTTTTGGCCCCAATCATGAGCTCACGAGAGATATTATTGTTCATAATTTTTATGATAGGCTTTCTCTTCATGATAAAGAAATGCTTGATTCTTCTTCTGCGGGTTCTTTCTCAAGTAGAAAAATTGAATTTAAATGGGATCTTATTGAAAAAATTAAATGCAACGCTGAATATTGGGAAGTCGACAAAGGTAAATAGTCAGGTATAAATTTTGAATACGATTGTGTTAAGTCTTTTGTTGAAACAGATGTTTCATGAGCTTAGTGCAAAATATGGACTTGATTCTGATATAGTTGTTAATTTCTGTAAATCTTTTGCTGCCCATGTTAATCTCCCTAAGGAGAAATGGGTTAAGTATCATGAACCCATTAAAGATATTTATAAGGAACCTATCATTGCTAATACTGAAATTCAAGCTTATGCTGTTAATCCAGTTGTGCCTACTGCTTATATTGAAAAGCCTTCTTTTCCTGTTAGAATTAAGGAGCACTCTAAGGCTACAACTGTGGTTCATCAAAATAATATTTAAGCACCTAAACATTCTGAATAAATTAAAGTAGAACCTTCAATAGCCATGGTTAAAGATCTTTTGGTTGAAAATATTGATGGGCATGTTATCTATTTCTATGATGATGATGCTAGAATTGCTAAACTAATTAAAAAACCAAAGGATAAAAATGTTAGAGTTCTTGGCATGCCCGTTGTTTCTATTAAGATTGGAGATCATTGTTATCATGGTTTGTGTGATATTGGTGCTAGTATAAGTGCTATTCCTTCCTCTCTCTATCAAGAAGTAATGCATGATATTTCACCTATTGAGATAGAAGAGATTGATGTTACTATTAAGCTTGCAAATAGGGATACCATTTCACCGCTTGGGATTGTTAGAGATGTTGAAGTCTTGTGTGGTAAGATCAAATATCCTACTGATTTCTTAGTGCTTGGATCTGAACAAGATAATTTTTGTCCCATATTATTTGGTGGACCTCTCTTGAATATTGTTGGAGCCGAAATTGATTGTGTTAAATAGAAAATAAAAGTTATGTTTGGTGATGAATCACATGAATTTAATTTTTCCAAGTTCACCAAACGACATCATGCTAAAGATTTACCTAGTGAATATTTAATTATTGGTCTTGCTTCTATTGTCGTACCTCCTACTAATCCTTTACAGCAATATTTGTTAGATCATGAGAATGATATGAATATGAAGGAAAGAAATGAGATAGATGAAATTTTCTTTAGGCAAGAACCTATTCTTAAACATAATTTTCCTGTTGAAATTTTGGGAGATCCTCCACCCCCTAAGGGTGATCCTGTGTTTGAATTGAAGAAACTCCCTGATACACTAAAATATGCTTATCTAGATGAAAAGAAAATATATCCTGTTATTATCAATTCTAACCTTTCAGTGCAGGAAGAAAAGAGATTGTTGAGTACTCTAAGGAGACATCGTGCCGCAATTGGATATACTCTGGATGATCTTAAGGGTATTAGCCCAAGCATGTGTCAACATAAAATTCATATGGAGCCCGATGCTAAACCTGTTGTTGATCATCAACGCCACTTAAATCCCAAGATGAAGGAAGTGGTAAGAAATGAAATATTAAAGCTTCTGGAAGCATGTATAATTTATCCTATAGCTGATAGTAGATGGGTAAGTCTTGTTCATTGTGTCCCTAAGAAAGGATGCATTACTGTTGTTCCAAATGATAAAAATGAACTTATCCCGCAAAGAGTTGTCACTAGTTACAGATTTCAGAAATTTAAATAAGGCTAGTAGAAAAGATCATTATCATCTGCCTTTCATTAATCTAATGTTAGATTATTTAAGCACACACATTTTTGCTTTCTAGATGGCTATTCTGGTTTTTCTCAAATACCTATCTCTCCTGAGGATTAGGAGAAAACTACTTTTGCTTGTCCTTTTGGAACTTTTTCTTATAGATGTTTGCCATTTGGTTTATGCAATTCACTTGCTACTTTTCAAAGATGTATGATTGCTGTAGTTTCTGATTTTAGCGCAAAAATTGTTGAAGTTTTCATGGACGATTTCTCCGTCTATGGGACTTCTTTTGATCACTACTTGAACAATCTTGACAAAGTTTTGCAGAGATGTGAGGAAACTAGTCTTGTCTTGAATTGGGAGAAGTGCCACTTCATGGTAAATGAAGATATAGTCCTTGGTCATAAAATTTCTGAGAGAGGCATCGAGGTAGATAAAGCTAAAGTGGATGCCATTGAGAAAATGCCATGTCCCAAAGATATCAAAGGTATAAGAAGTTTTCTTGGTCATGCTGGTTTCTATAGAAGGTTTATGAAGGACTTCTCTAAAATTTCTAGGCCTCTTACTAATCTTTTGCAAAAAGATGTTCCTTTTGTTTTTTATGACGATTGTGTAGAAGCCTTTGAAATTCTTAATAAAGCTTTGACTTCCGCTCCTATTGTTCAACCATCGGATTGGAATATACCCTTTGAAATTATGTGTGATGCTAGTGATTATGCTGTAGGGGCTGTCCTTGGTCAAAGGGTCGATAAGAAATTAAATGTTATTCATTATGCTAGTAAGACTCTGGACAGTGCCCAGAAAAGTTATGCTACTACTGAGAAAGAATTTTTGGTAGTTGTGTTTGTTTGTGATAAGTTTAGACCATATATTATTGATTCTAAAGTAACTATTCACACCGATCATGTTGCTATTAAATATCTTATGGATAAGAAAGATGGTAAGCCTAGGTTGATTAGGTGGGTTCTTTTATTACAAGAGTTTGATTTGCATATTGTTGATAGAAAGGGAGCTGAAAATCCTGTAGCTGATAATTTGTCTAGGATGGAAAATATTCTTGATGCCCAATTCCTGTTAATGATAGTTTTCCTGATAAGTAATTAGGTGTTATTAATACTTCCTCTTGTGATAATCCTTGGTATGCTTATTATGCAAATTACATTATTACTAAATATATACCACCTAACTTTACATACCAACAAAAGAAAAAATTCTTCTTCGACTTGAGACATTACTTTTGGGATGACCCACATCTATATAAAGAAGGAGTAGATGGTATTATTAGACATTGTATACCTAAGCATGAATAGGAACAAATTCTAAGGAAGTGTCACTCCAATCCATATGGAGGACGCCATGCTGGAGACCGTACTGCACACAAGGTATTACAATCTGGTTTTTATTGGCCTACTCTCTTCAAGGATGCTCATAAGTTTATCCTTTCTTGTGATGAATGTCAAAGAGTTGGAAATATTGGTAGACGTCAGGAGATGCCTATGAACTATTCACTTGTTATTGAACCATTTGATGTTTGGGGTTTTGATTATATGGGACCTTTTCCTTCCCCGCATGGATACACTCATATCTTAGTTGCTGTTGATTATGTCACTAAGTGGGTAGAAGCTATTCCAACAAGAAGTGTTAATCATAAGATTTCTATTAAAATGCTTAAAGAGGCTATCTTTCTGAGGTTTGGACTCCCTAGATATTTAATGACTAATGGTGGTTCACATTTTATTCATGGTGCTTTCAGAAAAGTTTTAGCTAAATATGATGTAAACCATAGAGTAGCATCACCTTATCATCCTTAGTCTAGTGGGCAAGTTGAATTAACTAATAGAGAAATTAAATTAATCTTGCAAAAGACTGTTAATAGATCTAGAAAGAATTGGTCTAAGAAATTAGATGATGCACTCTAGGCATATAGAACTGCTTATAAAAATCCTATGGGAATGTCCCCGTATAAAATGGTTTATGGAAAAGCATGACATTTACCTCTTGAGTTAGCACATAAAGCCTATTGGGCTATTGAAGAGCTTAACTATGATTTCAAACTTGCTGGAGAAAAGAGGTTATTTGATATGAGTTCTCTAAATGAATGGAGACCTGAAGCTTATGAAAATGCCAAGTTGTTTAAAGAAAAAGTTAAAAGATGGCATGATAAAAGAATTCAGAAATGAGAATTTAACATTGGTGATAAAGTTATTTTGCACAAGTCTCATTTCAGACATTTTGCAGGCAAACTTATTTCCAAATGGGAAGGTCCATATATCATTGAATATGTTTACCGTTCTGGAGCTATCAAGATAAATAATGCTGAACAAGATAAACCGAAGGTAGTTAATGGGCAAAGACTTAAACATTATATTGCAGGTATCCCCATTAACATTGATTCGGACATTATTCAAGTAATTACACCAGAAGAATACATAGATGAAACTTTCCGGAAGATTTCAGAATCCTGAACAAGGAATAGGTACGTGGTACAGTAAGTAAACTGACTCCGAAAATTATATCTATCAATTTTTGAATAAATAAGTATTTTAGGAAAAAGAAGTAGCCGAGGTGGTGCTCGAGGGCCCCACATGGGCAAGGAGCGCGCCTACCCCCTGGGCGCACCACCTGTTCGTGTGGGGCCCTCGTGCACCTTCTTGACTCCGTCTTTCGCCTGTATGCTTGTCCTGCATGATAAAAATTCCAATAAAATCCCCAGGATGTTCTGATCTGTGTATCACAAGTTTTCCTCCTGTTTTCATTTCGAGTTGTTTTTTATCAGGATTTTGAGCTTTAGTTCGTCATGGATCCCCAAAAACTTCAAGCCAAGAATCGTATTGTTTGGAAGGCTCCTAGTAAATGTCCCACGAATGAGGTTTACTATGGGTGGTCATTAGATGAGGAGATCACCACCAACCTGAGGGAGCCAACTAAAGAAGCTTGTAGCGAGGATGAGGAAGATGAAGAAGATGTTCCTCTACCTCTACCAGAGGACATGGATGACATCGAGTTAAAGAAGTCAAGTTTTCCCATCTCGGTGGGAGCTATTAATATTCAGAATAATTTTTCTCATCGTGTGCTAGAATATATACTCCCAACTCCATACATTGATCTCCCTCCGGCAGCTATTGAAGCATTAAGGGCTGCAGATGAGATGTGTGCTGAGAACAAGATGCTCACGCAAAAGGTCATAACACTTGAGGAGCAGAACCGTATCCTTTGCGGGATCGTCACAAAAAGGATTTCACCATCTCCATCACCAAAGATGGAAAATTGATTACTTGGGTATGGGCACCACCCTTGGCTTGTTCCAAGCTTGAGGGAGGTCCCCGGTATCGTATCATTACCATTATTATCTATTAGCTTAATCATTAGTTATATCATGGTTTAGGAAAAGTTTTAGTATGAAATAGTTTGCAATGTGTGCTATCGTTCCTTCGTGTTTTCGTTATATCCGTTGGTGAGAGTATCTATAATAAAGAATAGTATGAGTACTGTGTTTGCTTTTTCGTTATTATGTATCTTAGCATTGCAATTCAATTTCATATGCTTATCTCATGCAAAGTAGTGGCTTCACCACGGTTTTAGGAATAAAATCTATTGGAATTTAACAAACATAGCATTGGTCATTGGAATAATTCCTGAAAGATTAGTACAAAGAAGAGAGATTTCACATGCAAATATACTATCTTGGACATCTTTTGTGATGGTGAATCCTCATTGAATATTCTGACACTTGATCAAATAGTTGATGTTGGACAAGGAAGACAACGTAATAAGTTATGTTTGTGTATATTTGCATAGAAATTATATTGTCATGGATCCTCCAACATGCGGTGTTTGTTTATAATCTTTGCTAGCCAATTACTTCTGCACTAAGTAGAAATACTACCTGTGCATCCAAAACCCATAAACCTAGTTTCTTTCCTGAGAGTCAACTATAACTACCAATGGATTGAGTAAGATCCTTCAAGTAAGTTGTCATCAGTGCATGCAATAAAAAATTGCGTTAAATATGTATGATATTTTATTGGGGGGGGGGGAAATAAGCTTGGTACGAACTTGTGATGGTGGAGTAATAAAAGCAACAGACTGCTAAATAAAGGCTACTATCACAAGGGGCAACATTAAAGTGATGTTTATTTTTTAAATACTCAGACATCCAACGCTAAAAAGGGCATGACAACCCCTTCTTCCCTCTACGAAGGGCCTATATTTTACTTTTTCTGTCAACTTTATTTTCATTGTTGAGTCAACTTCTTCTTCATTCCAACCTCAAATATTCTCCACTTGGCAAACATTGTATGTTGGGGAAAGATCCAGGCACATATATACAGTTGAATATATATGATCATGAGTTATTATTTTTGACAATTATCCCTGAGATAAGTGAGTTGGGAGGTGAAACACTAAACCCCCCATCTTCCTTTGTGTCTGATGGAAACAATTTGCTCTAAAAATATGCTCTTGAGTGCCAGCAATCATTAGAAGAATATATGATAGTTGAGGATGTGAAGTTTCCTAAACAAAAGCTCTTACATAGACTCTTCTAGAAAATAAGATGAATTGTAATTGCTTGACGGCTAAAAACTTAGTTTGTTGGGTTTCAAGAGAATTTATTATCTACACCTTAACATGTGGATGGATTGTTACTTGATCATGAGAATTTTATGAGAAAGAGTTGTTGTTTATGATATATAATGATGATTAGTAAATATGATGATGTCATGTCCGTATTCTTTGTTATCAACACCACTCTCAATAAACTTGTGGTCATGTTTACTGAGCTCGGTATTCGCTTGGGGACAAGTGGAGTCTAAGCTTGGGGGAGCTGATACGTCCATTTTGCATCATTATTTCTTACTATAATTTATCCTATTTCAATGATATATTTCAAATTATGATGCAATTCTAATGCCTTTTATCTCTTAAAATACAAGTAATACAAAGAGAGGGGGATTACCGGCAGTTGGAATTCTGGACCTAAAATAGCAACGGAAGAAAAAGCAATTCTCTGAAGGTCAAAACAAAGCGTGGATTTTTGGAGAATTATTTTGGAATATATGAAGATTTATGGAGCAATGAGGGGCCAGAGGGGACCCACCAGGCAGCCAAACGGCCTGGTGGCACGCCCTACCCCTGGGCGCGCCACCTGCCTA
Organism: Elymus sibiricus; assembly: GCA_039707655.1. Taxonomy (NCBI): domain Eukaryota; kingdom Viridiplantae; phylum Streptophyta; class Magnoliopsida; order Poales; family Poaceae; genus Elymus; species Elymus sibiricus. The sequence goes on along the minus strand of CM077672.1, from coordinate 515,177,644 downwards.
TGTGGTGCCCTGGTTGTCGCGACCCGGTCCCTGAAGGGGGCCCGAATCTCTGCACTTACTGTGTCAGTCCCTGGATCAATAGCTGACACGCACAGTCGACGATGAAATACCGAGAATACATCATGTGCCAAGTATTACATCCCACATCCAGTGCTTTACAATACACACCTGCTTAGCTCATAGGCTAGCTTGCAATAAAATCATGCAGCGGAGATGTCATTCTAGTCTTGTGGCGTCCATGCACTCACAGGCAGAAGTTGAGTATAGCGTCGTAAACCTACCCCGTACCTTCCACTCGATACGGTAAACCTGCAACATGATACGTTGCAGCCACAAGGGTCAATACATTGAATGTATTGGAAAGTTTCACCAATGTTTGGCTTGTTGGAAAAGTAAACATGCAAAGTGGTGCGGCTGGTTTTCTTTTGCGCGAAAGTAGTTTTCCTACCTTTGTAATAGTGGTCTATTCTAATAATAGGACAGATCGTATCTCATGACCATCCGTAATATAGCATTTGAGCATGTGGGTTCCCGTATCACGCGGTAGCCCCAACCTTCCCAGATGATGCTGCTGGTATCACGCCAAGAACCTGAGTTGATCCACACTCCCCTTGGTTCAACCCGTTGATTTTAGATGGGAGAGGTGATGAGATCAATCTGACAATTCTCGGATGAGTTGCTCAAAGTTATCCATAATCGGGGACACGGCTAATCATGATCAGTTTTATACACTCTGCAGAGGTTTGTGTACTTTACCCGTGATTCCCGATCACACCCTTAAACCACTAAACTTCACTTGTAAAGTAGCCAGGTAGACCAAGACGAGACTTTTGGGAAGCAGTAGCCCTCTCAGACACGGCTGACCCAGTCCAACCTACATGCAAGATCTACATCTGCTAGTCAGCCCCGGAGGGTTTCCCACAAATTACTTGGTCCAGACAGAGCCCATATTGTCTCACGGTTACACATGGAAGCTACTCAACTTTGAACTCGTACAATCCCTTTGAGCCTGGGCGGTCGCCCACAAAACACACGGCCACCAAAGCAATACTGAAGCACCACCCAGATGATTCATTAATTAAGTAGTAGTTAAGTAGTAAACCATGCAGTTGTATGGTGGAATAATACAGGTGTTTCCCAATCCACGATATAGCAGTTAAGCAACTACTCGTTGGTAGCAAGTGACGGTGTCCTGGACTAGGGGGTACTCACCACATCGTCTCCCGACCAGGTGGGTTGAGCCGAGGACCCCCATGGCGGTTCACTAACGGGCCACTTTGGGCAGCCCATGACCCCATATGAATACAATCAAAAGCAGGACGTAGGGTATTATCTCTTCGAGAGAGCCCGAACCTGGATAAAATCCTGTGTCCGTGTTACCATCGCTCCAAGACGCCTAGCTTAGGACCCCTACTACGAAATATGCCGGATTTAGAACCGACTTTCGTGTTTTCATTGAGAGACTGCTGGGTAGTCGCCGCGGTGCGATGGGAATTCAGATCGGCTCCATCGCGATCTACACGTCGGAACCGAGCAACATCGATAGCGTCGGCATCTTCGTCGCCGGCCCGACTGGTCACCTTGGCTAGACCGAGGACTAGGCTTCTTTTCGGATCGTAAAGATCGGATGGATGTCTTCATCATCATCAACTCCGATCTCATCCGGGATCATGGAAAAATCGTCCATGGTGCTCGGCGGGTCAACGTCAACATTGCTCTCGCGCGATCATGCAGTTTTTTCTGGACAGCGGGTTCGTGTTCGCCGTCCCCATCTCCTCGAGCGTCGCTTTGACGATTGCTTCGGTGGAATTGTGCGGAATTGAGAGTACAAAAATCCTGTAAAATTTCGTCGTAGTCTGATAGAGGAATCTCCAGCAATCTATGATATACCGGAGCCTTGTCAAATCTGGACGTGAATCTGGACGAGTTTAGGGCGAGGAGTCCAGCGTCCAGGTCGGAGATCCTTTGGAACATCCAACCGTTGATCGGCTGCGGAATTGCTATATCTACCAGCCCTCAAAATTTCAGCTCGATCCGACCGTTCAAACTCCGGGAAACGTCCGATGAGTGCATCAATTTTCGGATCTGTTTTCTGCGCGAAAACGAATCCGACCCGAGTTCATCTTTCTTCATGAACGGGGTATTGGACATCCTTTTTGGAGGAATTTTCTTAGGGTATTGTGTGTTGTTTTCAATCACGTGCCACAAATTTTGAATGTTTTCCGAGGTGATCTTCACCGTCGCACCGATATCAAACCGGCACGACCATGTTGCTCCACGGCTGCCGACCTGCGCCAGCATCGACTGCGCCGTCACTCCATCGAGCCGATGACAACCACCTCGGATCTTCACCTCGGCAAGCCGACCAAGAGTTCGGCATCGTGGAGGAAAAATAATCGTCAAGACAAGATCGTTGCCCCACGGATTGCACGGGTCGGGCGCGCCGGCATCGCCACGCGATCACTTCTTAAGCCGACATTGACCGTGTCACAAAGTTCCGACCTGCGTGGGCACCGCCGCGCTGTTGCTTCTTCAAGCCAAGGTCCACCACGCTGACCTGCTTCGACACCTCGGCTGGCATGGGGGCTTCAACGTCACCTTACCGACCTGCTCCATCACCTCGGCTAGACCGGGGGCTTCGCCACTACTTCATCAACCGTGCTGCATCGCCACTTCGTCAAGCCGAGCTCTTCGTTCGGGCACCTTGGAACCGGCTTGGGGGCTGGGACCTCGGCCAACCGAGGACTACGCGCCGGATCTGTCAGAGATCAATGGGCGTCTTCGTCCCGCCACGAGCTCGGCCCACGTCATCAACGCCGAGCACATTAACCAGCTAAGTCGCTTTCATGCTCAACTTTTTCAATTTTTAATTTTTGTCCCGTTCGACCAAGCATTATATTTGTGTTAGACAAAAACTCTGTTTGTTAAAAACACTCCTTTTACCCATGTTAACTGGGGGCTCTTAAATTTATACGAGCCGTTTTATAATAAATATTTTTTTCTTCTAAGTCGTTGCAAAGTCTTTTTCTAACATTCCTTTTTCAACTCGAGTGTATGGTCAATAGCCGGATAGCCTGGTTTCTCTCTAAAGCCGCTCGAGTTTAGTTCGTTAAATTGGCCTCTGAGAAGCACTGCGCCTTCGGGATATGGAGGTTGAAGCCGAAGGCTGACCTACTTGAAGTTTAGAGATCGGATGTGTTATGTTAAAGCACGACGGAAGGAAAAATTTATTTTAAGACCAATTTTCGGATTGGCACCAAAAAACATGATTTAGTTCGGACGTCAAGTTTTTACATAAGTTTTTTGGCTTTTCGAGCTTATGGCACTTTTAAGCTATTTGTATGTTTTTCTTTCAGGAGGCGGGACATCCTCATGACCGAGGTGCCCAGCGTAATAATTCAGCTCGGGAGATCTTTTCCGACCCGAAGCTCGGCATCTTTCCTGCCGACCTACACCTCGGCATTGGCGAAACGCCCATGACATCTGAACTAGTTCCCGAGGAGATTCGATCCTCAGGTTGGTCGGCCGCACCCAACCTGAGTCTCGGGGGATACTGTGTGTCTCCAGCATAACTCTCGCAGTACAATATCGGATGCCTTTAAAGCATTGGCAATATCAACGTGGGGCTGCGACTAGAGCCGAACCCACCAAAAGCCAAGGTACTCCGAGGAGTCCTCGGCAAAACGTTCTCGGATATTGCTTTATATGCATCAGTTTCGAATTGTGTCTTCGGTCAATAGTTGGGTTGCCCGGCTCCTGTGCTTGCCTCCTACGTTCCGCTTTGTTCGTCTAGGTGTACAAAGGGAGAACCACAGCGATTGTACTTCCGATTCAACTGGTCAAGTACCTCAGTGGAGAAAGCCGAGAACTGACTGTCACAATGAGCGCAAACTGGTCAGCGATCCAATCACTGTGTCAAACTATAGATCGATAGAGGTTACCCCGTGGGCCCTTCATAAAATTGACTGAAGTGTTAATGGCTTGACCTCGGCTAACGCCGAACACTAACCGGGGGCTAGTAACTGGCCTCCCAACTTTAAGCTCCTATGACTAAGTGAAAGTTATAAAACCTGGATTTTTGATTGCCTCGTTTCCGCTAATACAACTGCCTCCGGGCACTGAGACGTCGACTAAGGGTTGTCTTGTTACTACGGAAACACCCTGCGTAGCATCTACAAAGGGGTAGAAGCCGACGATGGGCCACTCTCAAATGATAAACGGTCACAAAAGAGTCAAAATAGCATATAGCATAAAATCGTTTGTATTCAATATGAGAGTGCTGCCTTCCGTAATCATCGTTATAAAGCCATAAATATGCATCAATTTGACTTAATATTTTAGCCAAGCTGGGTTGCATGGCTCCCGTGCTTACCCCTTACGTTCCCGATTGTTCTGCTAGGGGGTAAAGGGAGCACCTCTGTGATTGTTACTTCCGGGTCATCCGGGCTAGTACCTCAGACTGGGTGAAGGCGAAAGCTAGCCATCTTAAGAATATATTTGGTCGGCAATGACGGAAGTGAAAATTTTGGTTCATTAAAGACCACAGAGTTCTGGAACTTTTCCCAAACTAAATCCTCAATATTTTCCTCCCACATTGATCGGAGTTGAGGTTTCACGATCATGGTCAACATGATAGCCTGGAAAAAGGAACTTATAAAGGAACTATTTTTCCCAGAAGATGTTTCTTACGTTAAATAGTAATATAACATATCTCTCCGCGTACCTTTGATTATAAAACCGTATGGCCAGATTGCCTTGTTTTCCGTAAATCTTTACCCTTATAAAGGCTTTATAAAGTAGGAAAACACTCCTTGGCTACTGGCCGAGGAGGTTGAAGCCGATGGTCGGTCAACAAAGTTTTGTACAATGCGGATCCGAGCATTAATGATGTAAAGTACTTGGATACATAGAATCATTACACATAAATTGTGATTAAAGTCAATTTACTCTGGATATCGATCCTTAATTCGGCCACCCTTGCCTAAATTAAGGCTCGGGGGCTACTGGGCTTCGCGCTTCTCAATTAAAAGCAATTAAAGAGGTACATCTATCCCCTGATCTGGTGTTGCCACCCGACCAGTGGCTCGGGGGCTACTACATTGCCTATTCAATGCAGTCAATTTAAAAAGTGCAAAATAGTTTTCGAGGAGATTATGATGCTCAGGTTGGTCGGCCGCACCCAACCTGAGTCTCGAGGACTATGCACACCGGGTTTCCATTCCTAAGTATGCTGCAAAGCTAGGAGTTGATCCTCAGGCCGATTTCGTGAATCGACCAGAGTCTCAGGGGCTACTGGGTCAGCGGTTTTATGTTTTCCTTCTGGTGCATCTCGGATTTTTGGCCGACACACACCTTGAGGGCTACTGGCTATATATCTCGGCAGAGAATAAATTGCACCAGTTGAAAAAAAAAAATTCGCAAAAAATCAGCCCAAGTCCGAGGTGGTGCACCACCTCGGAAGCAGTTCGGCATAAAGCTCGGCAGCGAGTGGCTGGCTCCATAGAGAACTTTTTCGGCGTTAAGCTCGGATAACCTCCTTCAAACTCCTTCAAAGACGAGGTACTCTATGCCTCGTCGGATGCAGTCCGGCGTTGGAGCTCGGCTGCAAGAAGACACCTCGGATGCAGTCCGGCGCTGTAGCTCGGATGCAAAGAGGACACCGCCACACTGGAAACACTTCGAACCCGAGGTGTGGCGTAAAAAATAACAAGGCATTGATAAAGGCCAAGAACTTAAAGGACTCCTCGGATACCCGACGTATGAACTCTTCGGATACACCTCAGCGATCCTCAAGATCGGAGATGGGAAGATTTGTTAAACCAGTTTTCAAGACCGACAACCGAAGACGAAGAGCAGTTTGGAAGAACCGAGGAGCGTCCCCAACTTGAAGACCGGTGCAGGGGGTGACTGACGGTGTCCTGGACTAGGGGGTACTCACCACATCGTCTCCCGACCAGGTGGGTTGAGCCGAGGACCCCCATGGCGGTTCACTAATGCGCCACTTCGGGCAGCGCATGACGCATACAAGGAAGACTCTACAAGACTTGGTGCACAAGCCGAAGACTCTCCTAAACCCTAGGCCTCCGGTACATTATATAAACCGAGGCCAGACTAGTCAATAGATGATCTGAGATTCATTAGAACGATCTCGTGGTAGATACATGTACTCTGTACTACACCCCATATGAATACAATCAAAAGCAGGACGTAGGGTATTATCTCTTCAAGAGAGCCCGAACCTGGATAAAATCCTGTGTCCATGTTACCATCACTCCATGATGCCTAGCTTAGGACCCCAACTACGAGATATGCCGTATTTATAACCGACAACAAGGTCAGGGTATAAAGGACCTATATCATTCTACTAGGTTCTGTCAAGCATAAAGTAAAATCCTATAGGGGATTTCCTAGTTGAAACAACTACAATGCATGAAAACATAGGATATGATCAAAGGTTCCACTTGCCTGTATTGACGATTCTTCAATCTCACAATCTTGATCACGTTACTCTTCGCTCTCCGTACAATCTATCGTAAGTAAAGAGCAGTCATAAACAACCATACAATACAATCAAACATACAACAAGTGTTGTGTATCGTGTCGGTGTCATTGTGCTGTGAGATCTTGTGTCAGGGTTAACTCATAAGAGTTTGGGAAACAACATAGTGGTTGTCATTGGAACACATGTGACTTAAGGGTTCACATGCAAGTATCAAATAAGGGTTCATCACATAAGAAGTATGTGATGTCAAGTTGTGGTTGTCACATTCTGGAAAGGAATGTTGACAACAGAGTCATGATCTATGAAACTTGGATAGCCAAGTTCATGTTCAAGTTTGAATGACAATTAAAACTTGTTGACCTTTCATGAGCTTGAATACACTAAGGTCTGAAAATGATATCTTGGTCTGGCTTCCTATTCAAGTTGGGTTTGGATTAGGGTTCATCTCACTTGAATTCAATTTGAATGAATTCACAATTTGATGTGGTTCTACTAGGTCAAATTAGATTGTGAATGATTTAGTAATCAACTAAGTTGGTTCAATAATTCAAATGCTTTCCCTAAAGTCAAATATAAATCCAATTGATCACCAATTTCATTACTCAATTTTTTCCACTAAAGTCAAGTACCAATCCAATGTGGTTGCTAAGGTTTATTCATTTGATCTTTAGTTTAAACCAAGGTAAATTATGAATCCAATTGATTCACCGAAGTGCAAATAGTTTCAAAGTTTATTTAAAATAATTTGAGATCATCTTTCCCTAAAGTCAAATATTAACTCCAAACATTATTTGCTAGGTTTAATTCATTTTATTAAACCATATTGCATTTATTTCATTTTAAATAAACCTAGGGTATCATGGTTATATTGAAACTAGGTTTGAATTAAATTCAAATGTCATTTGAATTACCTAAAGCCAAATAATAATCCCAAAATAATTGTTAAGTTCATTTATAGTTTCCGAACTCATTTGTATCAAAATTGTTTCATTAAACAATTTTTATTTCACAGTTAAACCTAATTAGGTTTAATTCTTATTTGAATTCTGGACTATACTGTATTCTGTTTAAAATATATTTTTAAAATATACAAAAATTAACTAAAGTGTTCTGAGATGAAAGTATATTTCACTAGGTTCAATTTGCAACAAGAATCATTTAATTTGGATTTATTATGTGCAAGTTATGCCAAATTTGAGTTTGAATTCATTCTGTTTGAATTTGAATTTTCGATTATTCAAATATGAAATGTTTCTGGACAGGGTGAAACTAGAGTTCATAAGGATCATTTTGCAAAAAGAATCACCTAATTTGGACTTGCAGATAATTAGTTATGATGGTTTTAGTTTCAGGGACTTTTCTGCAAAAGTGCCAATTCAATTTAATTTAACAGAGTTGTTTCGGATAAGGCTGGACATGTGGCGTGTTGTGGTTGGCTGAGAGGTGTCCGCTGCGGGCTCTAAACGGCGAACGGCCGCATGTTAGAGGATAACGGTTCGGCAATTAAAAGAATTTAGCCGATCTAATCTAGTGCGTCTGTGTGAGATCGAACGGCTGAGAGAGAGAGAGGGGCTCACCGGGTGGCGCTAGGTCACCGGAGTGTGGCCGGAGACGACGGCGTGCATTGGGGTGTGGATGGGAATGATGCTCCGGTGGTCTTCAGGGGCGGCGGAGGGCACCAGTGGACGCGGGGGAGCACGGCGAGGTCAGCGGTGGCCTCTGGCGCGGCAGGGGATGACGGAGACGAGCGGCACAAGCTCGCCGGAGTTGCACGGGCACGGCGGAGCTTCGGTCGAGCTCGAGCTACTCAAAATAGAGGGAGTTAGGGTGCGGGGTTTGGGTCATTAGATGTGCACGAACGCGGTGAAGATGAGGCACATGGAGAGAGACTCGGACGCGGGCTCACCTTGCCGGAGTTGAGCACGGGGCGGCGGTGAGGTTCGGACGACGGTGAACTTGAGATTGTAGGGGGTCTCAGGCTCGCGAGCGATGTCCAGGGGGTGTGCACAATGATGAGCAGTGCGGTGGTGGCCTCCGTGGGGCTCGGCGTTGACTGGCTTGGCCGGAATCGCCGCCGGAGTGGCTAGGTCAGTGGCGGAGATGGGGGCTCGCCGGCAAGCAGCCTGGCGGCAATGTTTGGGGCGAGCAGAGGGGAAGAAGAGAGGGGGTCTGGGGCTCTTTATAGGCGCGGTGGCTGGGGCTGGAGTGGCCGGAGAGCGTGCGGGCGTGGGTGACGTGCACGACGTGGGCGTCGGGCGTGGCCGCGCGCGTGCAAGCGGGAGATTGGGGACGACGTGGGTGGGTCCCGCCTGGCGGTGAGTGAGAGAGAGAGAGGTGGGCACGCTGGCTGGGCTGGATTGGCTGGTTCGGCTAGGCCGGCCTGGCTTAGCTGGGCCTTCTTTTTTTTTGATTTTATTTTCTGTTTTTCCCTTTCACTTCTGTTTCTGTTTCTGTCTTTTTCAAATGAATTTGATTTTGAATTTTCTGCCAACAGAGAGCATATTCTAAATTCCAAATGGAATATTTAGAAATGTTTGAACATTTTGTTTGAATAAAATGCACATATAGTTTCTGCCACTTGCATTTCCCAATTGAATTTGAATTTGGTTTCAAAACCAAATATGTTCCAAATTCATTTTAGAAAAATGGAAGAGGGTCAAGAATATTATTTGGACTTGTGGAATTCACTTTCCTGCCAAAATAAATGCAAAGCCAATTTTAAATAATTCCCTTTGATTTGAATTGATTTCAAAATGAATCCAACTCAATTCTTTTGGGAGTTCATTTTGGCTTTGAATATTACTTGGGACTTATTTAGGATAGCCTTGTGCCCAAATAATACTTTCAAATGGTTTGGGTTCTACCAGAGGTAGCTAGTGTTTCAACTAGTGGCATTGGGGCTTTCATCCTCCTAGGCAAATAATCAAGAAAATCAAGTCAATCACAGGCAGTCCTAGGCAATCATGGCTATTTCCTAGAAAATTTTTAATTCCCTGTGAAATTTTTAACATACCAGATTTGGGAAAAATCTGGGATGTGACACTGGTGGCTCTCCTCCCGATGCCCTTTGGCCATAAAATCCTATTTGCCCATGAAAAAATCATAGAAAAATATCGGGACTTTCCACCGCCGTCTGCGAGGCAGAACTTGGGTGGAGCACTTTTGCGCTCCGACGGAGCGATTCTACAGGGGAAACTTCCCTCCGGGAGGGGGAAATCGAAGCTTTCATCATCACGAACACTCCGTTCATCATGGGGATCATCATCTTCATAAAAATCTTCACCAGCACCCTCTCATCTCCAAACCCTAATTCATCTCTTGTGTTCAATCTTTGTATCGAACCTCAGATTGGTACCTGGGGGTGCTAGTAGTGTTGATTACACCTTGTAGTTGACGCTTGTTGGTTTAATTGGTGGAAGATTGTTATGTTTAGATTGTTAATCATATATTTATACCCACTGATCTTGATCAATATGATGAGTTGTGAGTAGTTTCATTAGTTCTTGAGGACATGGGAGAAGTCTTATTACTAGTAATCATGCGAAGGTAGCCACACATGAACATAAAGTATGACATAGGACTAAAAAGTTTTAAACTTCAACAAGATCAAAAAGATCAAATGAAGAACGTGATCTTGTATAAAATACCCATAGATAAACCTACACATAACCTAAATAGAACTTACTTCATCTCCTTTTGCATCAAAGACACCAAAAAGGAGAAAAGAAGTGATGCTATCGTCCATAGGCAAAGAACTAGGGCTGCTCATCCTCGGGGCCATGAGCGGGTGGCAGAGAAGTGACATCGTCGAAGGAAAATGGATCATCATAGGTCTCCTCAAGAGTAGTCTTCTCCTTAGAACTGGCCTCAATAACCTCATCGTGCCGGCCGCACTCATCCACTAGCATCTTGTGGTTCTCCTTGCTTCTCACATGGTCCCTATACTAACGGTGATGCATACTATTGGTCATGCTGAAGAGTGACTTGATAGCTCTCAAAATCATGTTCTCATTGCTAGGACCCCTAGAGCTAGAGGCTCCAGGAGCGTGATAGCGACGATAAGGCATCTCCGAAGTGCGTGCTCATGCTCAAGTCCATACTCTTCATCCTCATCATCCTCATCCGCCTCATCATCAAGTGCATCCTTGTCAACCATAAACTTGATTATCTCATGCCTAGTGAGAATAAGATCATCTTCAAATGTCGTGTTGTCTAAAGCGTATACCCGGACCACAAAAGCATGGATATATGGTGCATATGTGGCTGACCTCATGTCTCTGACAATGTCAAGCATCTCGTGAAAAATGAAATCCATCACATTAATGGGGCCCTTGTGAGTGGTGGTGTAGTACATGAGGTTCACAAGATAGCCCCTCACCTCTGAGATATCACCAACCTTGGCAGCAATGGAGTTACGATAAACCTTATGCAAATGCTGAAAGAATAACTTCAAGCCGGTGGCATGTCCAATTCTACCTCCTTGATCACATAAACGCCTCAACTTGTTCGTAGTCATGATTTCCTTGTCATGAATGTGAATCCCGAGATGAATCTAGGCATGCTGAAACTTGTATCCAAGGGTATTAGCAAACACACTAAAGTTTGGTTCTCTCATCCTATTACCTGCCATGATTGTCAAGGTGCGCTCTTCGTTTTTGTCAAAATGAACCATGGCAAAGAATTGCATGACCAGCTCTTTGGAATAGTCCTATTGCATGCTGACTAGATGCAAAATGTTGAACTCATCAAGCTTGGCAAGGAGTCCTTCAAAGAAATCTACATTATCACAAATATGGTTGAAATTAACACATTGTTGCGTGAGCACACTGGTCTTGTGAGCATCAAGCACCTCATAGTAGACCTTTTCTTGCATTCTATTCCAAAATCTTGGGTCCACTTCATCATCTCTCTCTTGGTTGTATGGATTGTCCATACACAAAGGAATAAAATCTTTCTTTGCCATCCCATGCCTCGAGTAATCAACCCTATTCACAATAGTGAACATTGGCAAATTGTGCTTCTTGGTCTTTTGCACGGGGTTCTTCTTTGGCTTATTAGAGCGGCATGCGATGACACAATTTCTTTGTAGGTGCGAGAACCGTTGAGATAAGCTTGAACGAAAATATTGCGAGGAGGAATGGTATGACGAACGATTGATCCACTAGCCTCGGCAACCTTCTTGCCACGGATATCATCATGGGCGACTTCATGGTCGGACAAATCGCCTATGAAAGATCATGGGTATGATAGATATAGGTTAGTGCACATGATTACAAAGGGAAATGAAAGGAAAATGCAGTTTGGAGAAAAATAGTGGCTCTCTGCTGCTGCTCGGAGGCACCTCGGAGGTAGCTTGGAGGGTCTGAGTCATGCCCGAGCGATGGCAGCAGTGGAGATCCAGGGTTTGTCCCCAAATCACATCTAAAATGACAAGGGTGCAATGAATTGTGGTGGAAAAGTGCCGAGGAAATCTCCTAATCAACTAAACTACTCCCCTTCGATTGGATCTAAGAGGAAATGCGGAGAGGAAGGAGAGGGGGAGAGCTCGTGGTTACTGGACGACATGACGAAGGACGATGACCATGGGACAGATGAGATCAACGATCAGAGGAGGTCTAGAGGCATTGAACCCTCAAAGAGAACACGGAGAAGGAATGATGATGGGGCGGTAGTGCACTGTGGTTGGTCGAGCAAGGGGGCAAATGGGGATAGGAACCCTTGAACCTGCCCCCTGTCGTAACTAAACCGAACAGGTATACGAAGCCTCAGTGGGCCCGAGCTGGCTCAGAGAATCCGAGACCTCAGAGGCTCGAGGTCCCTTTGAGGGCGAAACAAAAACGTTATGTTTGACCTCGGAGTACACCTTGGAGGGGTCTCAGAGGCTTCAACCTAAAACCCCCAGAAATGTCAAGTTTGAGGAGGATTTTGTGATCGTGTGCTACAGTGAAATGTAGGATAGATTGGATATACTATTAGGCTTAGAATCTAACCTAGGTGAGGTAAAATGTCCATAAACACTTATTTTTGCAAATTCAAGTTAAAACCAAATATGAGTGATGGATAATATTGCATAGTGACCAGAAGGTCTATATAGATTTTCAATAAGGTCCACACCTCTCGAAGAGAGGGTGGTGGCCTTAGCCACCATGTATGAGCATGAAAAGCTTCGCCCCACAAAAATGAATCTTGGGCCCAATACCTAAGCTATTCATTACCTTTGATCTGGTTTCAGATGTGGATAGCTTCCTTTCTCCTTAGAGGTGACCCTAGATTATCGAACCCATGGGAAGTATTGCTATTAGACAATGTTATTTCTGTAAGCACTTGTTAACAAAAGAAGTTCTGGTTTCCCAAATGAAAACGCACAGTTTATATGAAGAAACAATAATAAGGGAAATAGGCCAGGGCTTAAGGTTTTACCTGCAGCCGTATACTTGTGCTAGGGATCCTATCTAGGTATTCAACATGGCTCTAGTAGACACCATTACATATGTGTAGTCAACATGTAGTTTGTGGGGGCTGCATCCAAATAATCCCACAACCGACATGCAGGTACCTGCGGGGCCTTAGAATGAGGTAGAGACAAGAGACGAATCCATTACATAACACATAGAAATAACATTATTATTAAAGTAAACCAACAATCCCGTTGCGCAAGTACATGGGGCTGCGAGGCTAGGCCTCAGAGCTTAGCCAGAAGGGAGTACTCGCACATCACAAATAAATCACAGGTAAAAGAGATTGTAGATGATAGTTGAAGATGAATGATTGAAATAGTCGTACAATGATGCTTTATGCGGAGGACTCTTGATTACAAGTCTAATGGCTATGGCTATGGGGATGAAGACTATGGAGATGGAGATGGCTATTGGAAAACCCTGGATTTTTGGCCCTTTTTCTTTTTTCTATAATAACTTGGATTTATTTGGATTTACCTTGGATCTTCAGTTGAGTGGCTCTTTGGACTTAAAACTTGGGAATGTGTTTTCTTTTCCTTTCCTTCCAAGTGCACCCAAGCTTCCAACACCTCACAAGATTACTCTAACACTTCTGCCCAAGCTCACCCACAAACTTTTTCTCAATATTTTTTTCTGTAAGAGAATAGAACCTCACGTGCATAGGTTGTGAACCAACCTATATTTCTGCCATCTCAAAAATTCTCAAACAATTCTCATAAATTCTAGAGGTTAGTTGAACCCTAGAAATGCCCTAAACACTTGCAGAAAGTTTCTCAAGTGAGCACACCATCCAAACTTAGTTTCTGCCCCAACTTTTGGTTTACGCAGCAAGTACCTCATACCCTTTTCCATACTTGATGAAACTTGGCCTAGATACTCACCCTAGTACCCATGCACTACACACCAAAGATCAGTTCCAGACCCCTCACCATTTCTCACTGGCGCAGCACAAACAGTTTACTGACAGTGGTAGTTTTGGACCTTGTCGTCGTGTGCGAGACACACAAGACACCAAGAGCCAAGAAGGCCCCTTCGCTGGTTCATGGGGAGGAGTAGCAACGAGTATCAACACAAGATGAAAATGTAGAACACGCAAGGATCTACCCAGGTTTGGGTTGCATGGTTGCGTAAAACCCTACTCCTTCTTTGTGCTTTATATGGGAGGTGGATAGAGAGGTACAAGTACAGATGTAGTCTTTCCTGGGAAGGGAAATGACTCTCTATGCGTTCTCAGCTCTCCCAAGTGTCGACCCTAATTACAGTAGTCAGGTCCTCCTTTTATAGTCCAAGGGGTACCACAGTGGCTACAGTGATCTATACCTAACTCTGACAGAGTAGGACAAATGCATTAAATGACCCCGTTAGGTGTCATCTTCTTCTTGCCTCCGGGAACGAACGGCCGTCACTTCTGTACCGCTTGGCGTAACTACCTGATATTAGTGCGACACCCACTAATATTGGTGTCAACCGCACGGTAAATACATGGTAAATCACCGCTTGTGCTTCTATCATTCCACCAACCAGCCTGCATGCTCGCCACGTGCCGGAAAAGGTCTGCTGATATGGCTCCATTGCGCCACACATTCGATGCGGTGGCATGCTGCTGCCGCTTGCCGATGTAGGTTGGATCCTTAGCGGATCGAGTTGAAAGGCATTGCCTGGATGCTGTGGTCGTTCCCAGGTGCTTCTTATCTGTAGCGTTGTTGAGATGCTTGAGCAGCTCCTCTCTGTTATTCACCTTCTTGTTGGTGTGGAAGTCTAAAGAAAGTAGACTTAGTCTTGTTTATGACCTGCTTGGAGGTCTTCTTCACCTTGATGTCATTGCATCTCACCAAGAAAGATGTGGTTGGCCTTGCCGGGGTGCTCACTTGGCGTTCTTCCTGGCAACAAGGCTACTGTGGCCTATGCATAATTGGGTTAGTGGATACCCAATAGCCACGATACCAACAGACCTGCATGCTTGATCCAGTTTACTTGACACTGATTATTGACTAGCTATCTAGCCTACTACATGCCTAGCCTACTGGACAGGGTACTTGCCACCAAAAGCCATCCAGGCCCCCTAGTGCCTTGGTGACCACGGGACTGGCCTGCCAAAGGCGCTCTTTTTGCGTCGGCAAGTCCCTAGCCAGTTAGCCCCGGCGCGCCCAGGCCCTCAGGTACCCATGTGTAGGCCTCGCCGAAACCCCAGCGCCATCCCCCGCCACCCAGGCCCCCCTCCGAGCATGGCCGCGGGCACCGCACTAGGCCAGCCCGAGCCACCATCGTCTCCTTCCCCCTGTCGGTGCTAAAACTAGCAGATCTCGGGTAGGGGGTCCCGAGCTGGTGATCTTGGTATGATGGTAACAGGAAGTAACAGGGGTACAATTTTACCCAGGTTCGGCGCTCTCGAAGAGGTAAAAATCTACGTCTTGCTTGTATTATATTGATTGTGGATGGGGTACAAAGTATAGGATGATCTACCTCCAGATCGTATGAAGGAGTTCTAACCTCCAGCTTTCATTCTATGCCTCTACGGACTAAACCCCTCATCTTATATAGGCACCGGGGGTATCTAGGGTTACAAGTATGTCGGTTACCACTAGGGATATCATCTCGATCATTTAAACACGCCTTGAAGTGTACGCCAACTCTTCGAAGGATTCCATCTTGAGTATGCCGAGGGCCACAGTACGCATGGCCCATTCTCCATCTGTTGGTGGGTCCTCAGTCCGGCCCATGAGTGGCGGGCCGATGTGGTGTGCACCCCCTAATCCGGGACACCCTCAGTAGCCCCTGAACTGGTCTTCAAGCCGAGGACATTAGTTCCTTCCTCGGAACAGCTTCGTCTTCTTGTCTTCAGCTTCGTAGGCTAGTTCAATCTTCCACGTTGGTTTCTAAATCCAAGGATATATTCGGATAGCCATGAGTAAGAGGGGGCAATGGATGCGCTTCGTCTTCACCGCCGGAACCATCGCCGAGCTCCAGGCCGACGGGTACCATCCACCACATGGGCCGATTAAATGCCGATCTCCTGTGTGCGCGAACGAGGTCTGCTCGGCCTCCGCCATCCCCACTCCATGAAAGGTGGAGCGGGTGGTCTTCATCTCCCACCTCATCCGAGGTCTGGGTTTTCCTCTCCACCTCTTTATCAGGGGCCTCATGTTCTTTTATGGGCTCGATTTCCACCATCTTGCCCCAGACTCCATTCTTCATATCGCCACCTTCATCACCTTCTGCGAAGCCTTCCTCCACATCGAGCCCCACTTTGGGCTGTGGCTGAAGATCTTCTGCATCAAGCCGCATAGCAGCAGCTCCAACTCGCAGATTGTGGCAGGGCCATGATCAGCAAGATCCCCAAGGTCTCCTGGCCAGAGGGGACATTTATTGAAACCGTGAATCTCTGGCAGCAGGAGTGGTTCTACTTGGCAGACACACCATCGAGGAACCAGGAGGATGGCCCTGCCTTCTCGGCGGAGTCCCCGAAGAGGCTGCACTCCTAGACTAACAAGGGTCTCAATTGGGGAGACTAGAAAGAGGTGGAAGAGCTCCAGCACAAGGTCCAAGCTATGGTCGACACGGGCCTCAAGTTGGTGGATATAGTCCAGGTGATGATCCATCGTCGGATTCTTCCACTCCAAGCACGAGCTACTCCGATGTGGAGGTACAAGCCGGAGGATGAGGTGGTGATCTAGAGATTCTTCCGAGGAGCCGACCTCGGCGGGATGTGGAAGCTTCTATTCAAGCCCACGGGCAAGGGCAATAAATTCCCATCCAGAGCCGAGGACATCAGTTTAAGCCGAGCTAACCCTATGGTCGAGGTAACTTTAATATGCAATTTACTTATCAATTCTTCCGCCATTCTCTCTTTAACTGAGTGGTCGGCTTCATGTGACTTGCGTAGGCTTGGTGTGCGCATGCTAGGATGATCAAGTCTTCAGCACCGCTGCCCGAGGAGCCCAGGACTCCAGAGCTCGAGAAGCTCTTGACCGAGGACCCTTACGTGGTCCCGGTCAAAATGAAGAAAGAGGAGGGGAAGAAGACCAGGCCAAAGAACCTGGCCATCCGAGAAGGCATTTCGGATGCCCCTATAGAGAGTCATCGAAGCTCTCCCTCTGAGTCTAGAGCCGACGAGGAGGTGGAAGAAGAGGAGGAGAGCGAGGTGCACTCCTAACAAGGCGGAAAGAGGTTGGCATCTGAGGATGTTGAGGAGGTAGCTCCTCCTCGGACGTTCAAACATCCGAGGAAGGCAAACACTGCTCCAGTGGGCTAGACTTCGGCGCCCGTTGAGCCAGTTAGTTCAAGCTCATCCGAGGACGCCCGGCATCCTCGGGTGCACCCAGCCGCCGATAGGTGACCTTTCTTATTCATTCGCTCTAGCTTGCGAAATGTTTTATATCATGGAATTTACTTCATCTTATCTTCTTTTCGCAGGGCACAGCATGACCTGCCCGGCGAAGACGACTCAGAGGACGGCATTCCAAGGGCTTCATTGGCCCGGAGCTCCTCGGAGATGGCAATCGATCCTCCCCTACCCAAGTCGGGCTGGGGGGGCCACTGATACGTCTCTGACGTATCTATAATTTTTTATTGTCTCATGCAATTATTTTACCAATCTTATATGCTTTATACATCATTTTATATCATTTTTGGGAACTAACCTATTAATTCAGTGCCATGTGCCAGTTGCTATTTTCTGCTTGTTTTTGGTTTTACAGAAAATCCCTACCAAACGGAGTCCAAACGCTACAAAACTTTTTGATGATTTTTTCTGGGCCAGAAGGGACCCTAGAAGCTACGGGGGAGGACCAGAAGCCAGACGAGGAGGCGGCAAGGCAACTGGGCGCGCCCTAGGGGGTAGGGCGTGCCCAGATGTCTTGTGGGCCCCCTGTGGCTCCGATTGACCTCATTCCAACGCTATAAATTCCCAAATATTCCAAAATCCTCAGAAGAGGCCCCGAAACAATTCTTCCACCGCCGAAGCCTCTGTTCTTCCGCGATCCCATCTGGAGGCCTTTTCCGGTACTCTGCCGGAGGGGGAATCAATCTCGGAGGGGTTCTTCATCAACCTTGCTGTCATTTCGATGATATGTGAGTAGTTACTATAGGACCTTCGGGTCAATAGTGATTAGCTAGATGGCTCTCTCTCTCTCGTTATGATCTTCAATACTATGTTCTCTTCGCAGATCGATATGATGTAATACTTTTGTGCGGTGCGTTTGTACGGATCCGAGGAATTGTGGGTTTATGATCAGATTATTCATTGAAAGTAATTGAGTTATATTCTAAATTCTATTATGTATGATTGTTATAGCTATGTAATGTTTTCCGATCTATGAGTTTTCTTTGGCCAAGTTGATGATTAGATCTTCAGTGGATGTGGTGCATAGTAGTAGGTTCAATCTTGCGGTGTCCTCACTCTGTGACAGGAGGAGTAGTGAGGCACGTATTTGAATTGTTGCTACTAAGGGTAAAACGATGGGGTTTAATCATATTGATTGGTTTTATTCTGTCTATTTTATGTCATCTTGCTTAAAGCGTTACTATGTTTGTCATGAACTTAATACCATAGATGCATGCTGGATAGCGGTCGATTGGTGGAGTAATAGTAGTAGGTGCAGAATTGTTTCGGTCTACTTGTCACAGACGTAATGCCTATATACATGATCATGCCATGAATAACATCATAACTATGCACTTTCTATCAATTGCCCAACAGTAATTTGTTTACCCACCATATGTCATGCTTATGAGAGAGATGCCTCGAGTGAAAACTATGGCCCCCGGGTCTACTTTAATCATATTACTAAAACCCTAAACACCTTGCTGCAATTTATTTACTTTTATTTTACTTTGCAATTTATCTATCTACATCTATCAGATTTAATCCTTGCAATTAGCGAGTACAAGGGGACTAACAACCCTCTTGCCCGCGTTGTGTGCAAGTATTTGCTCTTGTGTGTGTAGGTGCTGTCGATGGTTGTTTGCATGAATCACCTACTGGTTTGATAACCTTGGTTCTTTACTGAGGGAAATACTGTCCGCTACTATATTGCATCTCCCTTCCTCTTCAGGGAAAACCCCAACTCACCTCACAAGTAGCAGCCACATCCTACTCCACACCTCCAGCACCCAACGCTGGGGGAGAAGTACTCATGGCTGAGGTTAACTCCTCAGCCGCGGAGGAGAACACCGAGGACCCGGAGAGGCAAGCTCCCTCTGGTCAGGAAGAGCTGGTGCTCGAGCGCCCATCATCCTTAGCCCCGACAACTTTAGAGTTGCAGGGCCGACAAGGGACGCCCCCTGCTCTGCCCACCAGGGATGAGGCAAGAAGGACGCCGCTACCCTCGCTCGGCCTTGAAGGGGCCAGGCTATCAGGGCGTCAACAGGAGGTGGAGGCAGCTTTGAGTAGCTCCTCCATCCTGCCGGACCACCGCAGAATGCTCGGCGCAGCTTTCACGCAGTTCCGGTCTGCCGAGGCCTGTATTCTAGAGGTGTTCCTCGACCTAGCAAAAGGTTTTGAGGTAAGCATATTTAAATATTTTTGTTTATCTTTTTCTATCATGGCTTGAATAATACACTAGGTATAGCCAGTAGCCCGCAAGGAGGATGTTGAGGCATCGTCCGAAGAACAAAAATTGATAAGTTCGAAAGCATGTGCAAAAAACTATGCTTCGAAAGCATAGACGCAGTAGCCCCCGAGCCTTGAGTCAGTTTACCAAACTGGCTTGAGGGTCGATGTGATTATAAGAACTTGAATATGCAGTAGCCCCCGAGACTCTTGTTGGCTTGAAAGAGCCAACTAGAGGATCGATTCTATCCTTGGATTCTTATCTACCTTTGCGTTTTGTGTTTTTATGCAGGCCTCTACATCTTCCTCTACCTCCAACTTAGCAGAGCTGGAGGAGCTTAAGTGCAAACTTGTGCGATCCGAGGAGGATGCTCTTCGACTCCAGGAGCGAGCAGAGAAGGCGCAAGTTAAGGAATTACACTGACTATCAACTTGACTATCGAACAATTTTAAATTTAATTTGAGTGTACCTTTGGAATGTGGCAGCGGCCGAGAAGGACCTAGCTGACTTGCAAGCCGAGCTTGAAAAGGCTCGGTCTGAAGCTGAGCGGCAGAAGGCTGCGGCGCTGAAAAGTGCAAAAGAACTTGCGAGGAGCAGAGGACTCGGCAAGCTGCTCAAGCTCAGACTTTTGAGGTTGAGGAGGATCTAAAGAGCGTTGTCACTGAACATGATGCTCTGAAGACCTTGAAGGAAGAGGACGCCACGGAGCTCAAGAAGCTCACTTCGGAACGTCAAGAAGCCACCTCCTGAGCCAATGCTGCAAAGGAGAAACTGCGATAGGCAACCGATATAGCCGCTGGTAAGCCGTATTTACTACAGTGCATCTTCAGCTGTCAAGCCTTCCCCGAGCTGACACAAAATTGGCGTGTATCAAGCACCTTTTCGGACCTCCAGCGGAGTTTGGAGGATGCATGCCATCACTTCTGCGGGCGCGATGATGCATCCAAGCAGAAGTCCTTGTGGATGCAGTTCCAGGAACCGACGCGTCCTCCACTCCTCGGCGACCAGCTGAAGCAGCTGGCCGAGCTTCACCGAGCCGCAAAGCCGGCCATCGAGGATATTTGCATAGTGCTTTGGCCGAGCGACCCGCTGCCGACCAACTTTTTTGGGTTGGTGCACCGCCTCCAGGGGGCTTCTGCCCAGGTCGAACTATGGAAGCGGCCGGCCTGTTTGGAGGGTGCTCGATAGGCTTTTGTAGCCGTACAGGCTTATTATCTGAGACTAGACCTGGAGCCGGTTGCACAGCGAAGGCCCGAAGGGAAGAAGCGGGATGCGAAGGACTACCTTGAGGTAGTGATGCCAGCTGCTCGGGTGACCGAGAAGAATTGCAAGAAGGAAATGATTCTAACAAATCTTTACTAGTCTTGATTTCTATCTCCTTGGCATGCCGAGATGTATTGTGTAAAAAAGACAAGTTTTTTAATTCTAATGAAAAGTGCCTTTCTTTGTCTGCTTTATGCTTATTTTGACTCAACAGTGATTGTTTGAAGATGTAGTTGGCCAGTCGTCGGCTTCTGCCCCTTAGTAGATACTACTTAGGGTGTTTCATTACTGATTTTCAACCTTTAGCCAACGTCTCGGTGCCCGGAGGCGGTTGTATTAGTAGAAACAAGGCAATCAGACCTTAGTGCTAAAACATACATTTAGTCTCAGGAGCATTTGTTTGGGGGCAAGTTTTTAGCCCCCGGTATATGTTGAGTGCTCTGATGGTCCGAGGTCGAGCCACCTACACTTCGGCTCTTTCAAGAAAAGAAAGCCCTTCATTTTACGCAGATAACCGCTATCGGCTATGTATAGTTTCACACTGCCTATGGTTCGCCGACCAATTTACGCGTGTTGTGACAGTCAGCTTTCGGCTTTCTCCAACTGAGGAACTTGACCAATTAAACTAAAAGTAACAATCGCAGTGGTGCTCCCTTTACACCCTTAGCTGAACAAACCGGAAACATAAGGGGTAAGAAAAGGAGTCGGGCAACCCAGCTATTGACCAAAGACACAAGTCGAAGTCGATGCATATATATGCGAAGTACCGAGGACATTGGGCCGAGGACTTGATAGAGTACCATGGCATTTGGGTGGGCTCGATTCAGGTCGGAGCCCCCCGTTGAAGCTTTAAAGGCGTATAATATTTGTATCGCGAGAGAAAAAGAATGCACCATGAGTGTATACGTGGCCTGACATGTTGGGTCTTTCTCTTTATTCATTAAAAAGGATCGAACCTAACAATCTGAGCTATATATAACTTTGAAAGATACATAATTTGGAATAATGGATAACCGAGGACGAGACGAGTCGAGCTCTGGTTGTCTGGTTTGATACCTGCCGTAGCCTTCCTGTCGCGCGTCCTCTTTGCTGTCTATTAGTGCTTCCTCATATAGTCCGAGGACGGTCGTCTTCGCCTATGACGATGCCCTTTTTTGCTTAATGGCACTTGAATGGCGATCGCTTTTAGGAGCAGAAATCGGCGGAGGTTCAGTGTGATCAGCTTGAAGCTGTTAGTCAGCTCCCGGTCGAGCCGCCTATACTTTAGAATAGGCCACTGCTTGATTGCCAAGGGTCTTTAGACACACATCGGTTTATCCGAACAGTGCTCTGTTGTTTGCCTGTGCTTCGCTATCCTCCATGGAATTTTCAATGCAAAGTTGTGCACCCGAGGAACATAGTCCTTGATCATATAAAGGGGACAGCAGAGCACGTACCCCTATTTAGGGGCACCAGTCATTTGCCCCCAGGAGAAGTTTATACTCCTCGAACGCTTCATGTGGTCCTGTCTGCTTGATGCAGCTCGGGCCCTTGATGCATCCTCGGCGGCTTGTACCTCGGCCGCGAAGGCCGCGGTTTGCTCCTCTGTTCGGAGGGAGCGTTCCGTATTGCCATTGACTGTTATAACACCATCGGCCCCGGCATCTTAAGCTTTAAATAAGCATAGTGTGGGATGGCGTGGAAGCGGGCGAAAGCAGTTCACCCGAGGAGTGCATGATAACCATTTCGAAAGGGTACAATGTCGAAGATTAACTCTTCGCTTCGAAAGTTCTTGGGTGTGCCGAAGACTACGTCTAAGGTCATGCTTCTCGAACATTGAGCCTCGACTCCCGGTATGATACCCTTGAATGTGGTACTACTCGGCTTGATTCATGCCGGATCGATATGCATCTTCTTGACTGTATCGACATATATCAAATTGAGACTGCTACCCCCGTCCATAAGGACCCGGGTTAGATGAAAACCGTCCACTATGGGATCGAGTACCAGTGCAACTGTGCATCCATTACGGATGCTTATCGAATGGTCTCTTCGGTCGAAGATGATCGGGATTTCTGATCATGGATTATACTTGGGCACCGCTGGCTCTATGGCATAAACTTCTCGAAGCGCCCGTTTCCTCTCCTTCTTGGTGACGTGGGTAGCATATATCATGTTCACATCCTTTACTTCAGGAGGGAATTGTTTCTGGCCGCCATTACTCAGCCTAGGCTGGTCACCGTTCTCGTTACGAGGCTGGCTCTTGCCCTGATTTTCAGCTGCTATCTTGCCGGCCTGCTTGATCACCTAGCAATTCCGATTAGAATGAGTAGCAGGCTTATCCGGCGTGCCATGGATAGCGCATGCCTTGTCCAATATTTTGTCCAACATGGACGGGCCATCTCTGTTCCCTTGAAAGGGTTTCCTCTTGTTGCCCCCATGCTGGT
The DNA here is from genome assembly GCA_039707655.1 of Elymus sibiricus. Taxonomy (NCBI): domain Eukaryota; kingdom Viridiplantae; phylum Streptophyta; class Magnoliopsida; order Poales; family Poaceae; genus Elymus; species Elymus sibiricus. Next base: position 515,154,444 of record CM077672.1, on the reverse strand, counting down.
TACTGAATCCGGCGTTGACTGCCACCTCCTCGGCGTCACTGCTATTTCCTCTATTGTGGCGCTTATTGTTCTTGTTGTGTAGAGGTTTTCCGTTTCTGTCACGCACCTTGAAGGTGCCTGGGTCACCATTATGGTTGCTTCTATGAGCCAGCCAACTGTCCTCACCTGCGCAAAATCGAGTAATCAAGTGTGTGAGGGCTGCCATTGATCGAGGCTTTTCCTGTCCGAGCTCTCTAGTGAGCCATCCATCCTGGATATTGTGCTTAAAGCTAGTTATTGCCTCCGCGTCTGGGCAATCGACTATTTGATTTTTTGTGGTCAAGAACTGATTCTAGAATTTTCGGGCTGATTCCCCTGGCTGTTACACAATATGACCGAGGTGATCAGCATCCGGGGGTCAGCCATAAGTGCCGTGAAAATTTGCTCCGAAGGCATCCTCGAGGTCCTCCCAATTACCGATGGAGTTTGCAGGGAAGCTATTACCAATGCCGTGCCGATCCTTTGAGCTTTAACGGTAAGTATTTGATGGCATGGAGGTCATCGCCTCATGCCATGTGGATGTGCATGAGGAAATCCTCAATCCATACAGTGGGGTCCATAGTTCTGTCATATTGTTCAATGTTGATGGGTTTAAACCCTTCTAGGAACTGGTGCTGCATTACTTCATATGTAAAGCACATGGGGTGAGCAGATCCTTGGAATCGAGTTGTGGCATGCAGACGTCAGATGTAGTCATGGTCCGATCATGTGTATAATCACGTATGTCGCCATTCTTGGCTAACCAAGCCAGGTATCCCGCCTGTCCAGCAGGTGGGTGCTCTCTGGACCCGTAGATGGATCGTGATGGGGCGGCTGGTCTTGATGCCAATTTCTTCCGTGGATCATAAGGTTTCAAAGGCGGAACTGAATCCTTGCCATAACGGAGAGGTATTTCGGGGGGATTAGGATACCCACCTGCCGACCTATATATCTCGGCCCCGAGGAGGACGGTCAGGGTTCTTGGCCCATTCGCACTTTGACAGCAAACTGCAGTCGACCTTCTCGTCAAACTCCGCGAGTATTTTTCTTTGCGGGTAGTACTTGTTATTCCCTGCGAGTCTATTCTCGATTTCTTGCTCAGCGTTGAGGACCTCGGTCCATTTATCGTTGAGCCTATCCTCTTCGGCATGAAGCCTCTGGGATTTTTTCTTCATGCTCTTGGCAGTGCTAATTAACTGCCGGCGGAAAGCCTAAAGCGGAGGATCATCAAGGGGTTCCTCGGGGACGTCGACTTCACCGGGTCTGAGGCTTACGTCCTCCTCGGACACCAGGTAGTAGTTGTCGTCCTCGGGGTCATCACCGTCCCCGGTTGCCATGGCACCATTTATCACTGCCTGCATTCTGGTCCTCGGCACCCTCTGGAGTATTGCCATTGTCAGTGGTGCCACCGTTATGAGTAGCATCATTGCTGGCATCCTCGTTGCCTGCGCCTTTACCATGGCATTTTCTACGTCGGCGCTTGGGGGGCTCTTTATATCCGTCATCCTCCTTAGGGGTGTCCACCATATAGACATCGTAAGAGGAGGTAGCCACCCACCTGCCGGTGTTAGAGATGGTTGGGGGTGATGCGGTGTATGACATGTCGTCAGCATCTTCATCCATGTCGATGGCCTCTTTAGAGGCATAGTCCAGTACATCGGTTAAATCCTCGACTGTAGTGACTAGGTGGGTGGAGGGTGGGATGAAAATTTCCGTTCCTCCGAATTTGTCTCCAATCAGATCATAAACCGAGGTCGGCTCATTCCAGATTCCAAGGCTCTGAATCCAATCTAACATCTTGTTCAGGAGCGTGAGGTCGGCCTCGCCCATCTCTTGACAGTAGGCAGGGCTCATCTGGAGTTTACCCGAGGTGCCACCTGATGTCGCCTCGGGGTCATTGCTGGTCGGGCTTGGTGCCTGATCCAGCGATGCGGTGTTCAGATCCGAGCTCAAAGCCAGATCCAAGGTAGAGATTGATCCACAGTCCTATTCCGAGATTGAATCTCGCGCTGGGACTGTGGTGTTTGCTGAATCTTCGGGCTGGCCTGACACCCAACCCAAAAAGGAGAGTTCGCCATGGGAGTCTACGGCATACTCCAGATTCCCAAACCTGATGGTTCAGCCTCGGGAAAAGTTCTCGATCTGGCTGAGGTGACCAGACGAGCCGGCATGTAGCACGATGCTGCCGAAGGCGAAGAGCTGGTCGGGGACGAAGGTTCTCCCACAACCGATGCCGTCGCTGATCAGAACACGGGTCATCGAGCCTTTGTGACCACGCAGCGGGACCTGTATGGGACACCAATATTGGTGCTAAAATCGGCAGATCTCGAGTAGGGGGTCCCAAGCTAGTGATCTTGGCATGATGGTAACACGAAGTAACAGGGACACAATTTTACCCAGGTTCGGGCCCTCTCGAAGAGGTAAAACCCTACATCCTGCTTGTATTATATTGATTGTGGATGGGGTACAAAGTACAAGATGATCTACCTTGAGATCATATGAAGGAATTCAAACCTCCAGATTTCAATCTATGCCTCTATAGACTAAACCCCTCGGCTTATATAGGCACTGTGGGTATCTAGGGTTACAAGTATGTTGGCTACAACTAGGGATAACATGCCGATCATTTAAACACACCTTGAAATGTATGCCAAGTCTTCGGAGGATTCCATCTTGAGTATGCCGAGGGCCACGGTATGCATGACCTCTTCTCCATCTGTTGGTGGGTCGTCAGTCCGGCCCATGAGTAGCAGGCCGACGTGGTGTGCACCCCCTAATCCGGGATGCGCTTACCCCTGCAGTGCACCTGGCCCTTCACCCGACCCCCACAGACACCCATGGCCCCTCCCACAGCTAAGCAGAGGTCGACACAGACCCAGCTCACCCCAAGCTTATCCTCGACCGCACGGCAAGCCATGACAGCCAGCCACGACTATAAAAGCCACCGCCTGCCCCTCCTTTCACCCACGCCACCTCTCCCACACTCTCATGCTTCCCCTAGCTTGAGGAGCATGGCTAGGAGGGCCTGCGTCCTCAGAATCGAGCCGAGCCCCACCGCTCGAGCTCCACCACCGCCAGCCCCTCTGCTTCACCCCAGCCCCAATCATCACTACCACTAGACTCCTCTCTCCCTCTCGGTGATAGTGTAACGACCATCCCCTAGATTCCGTGCCAAATCACTTGATTCCGGCTAGGATCGTACACCACCGCCGTCGGAGACGAAGCTCCACTCGCCGTCTATTCACTGCCCAAGAAGCCACTAGTATGGGCGTGATTAACATCATCACGCCGTTCCAACCCACCCCTTCCCAAGCACAGCCGCGTCCCCTACACCAATCAATAGCTGTCGGTGAGCCATCATGCCCTGACTCCCTCACTCTCTCGTTTAAAACTGACAGTGGGCCGCACCCGACAGTGACTCCACACACGCTCAAAGCGGTACATAAGTGGAGGCATATTTCCACTTTACGCATTCGATGTGGCCATTTCTGGGTTTTCTGTTTAATTCATCTAAATCCATTTTAAAGTTTCTGTTGACACACTTTGACCAAGCACAACTCCTAAATGACAAGTCCAAATGAGCTGATTCTTTTTGCACTATTTTTCTTTTGAACTCCTTTAGCCACTGATTTAATCTTGTATTTTTACGACTTGTCTAGAATTTCTGGACTGAGTTTTTGGCTTTAATTGATATTTCTATTTGTTGTTTAAAATTATTTCTAGAGGGAAATAATTTAGGAGGTGAAGACCAGGAGTACTTTGACACTCCATTTGAGAAAGGCAAGCCACCAACTTTATTTTCTTGATGGCATTGCAAGGCAATGGGTTATAAATTGCATTTTCAATTATATTTGAATTGTTTTGCAAATTGGTTTAATTATGCTTTTGTTAGAATTGTTGTTATGCTACTGCTTTATACATACAAGTGAGTTAGTTAGATCAGTAGTATTCAATTATAAGCATGCTAAGTAGTGAAACTAGATGCTCATTTAATTGATAGTTAATAATATGAAAGTGATCATATTATTCGTTAGGTTCTTTTGGTAAATTAAATTGCTATGATTTGATCTTGACACTATTGAGTTATATGGAGGATTAATTGTAACAGACATAAAAATAGTTAAATTAAATCCTTCATGGTTGATCGAGTCATAGTGCCACTAAACCGAGCCTTTTCGTGCAACCACATTTTCCTTTGTGGGAAGGCCCTAGCCTGGGTTATAGTTATGTCTCTTAGGAGTATCACCAAAGAGGGATGGTTGGACGGTCAGTATCTCCTTGGTCGGGAGATTGTCGTTCAGCTATGAGACCTTGGAATGGTATGATTGAGCTCAGAGTTTATTGCATCCGGTAGTGGATGAGTTGTGCCACGAGGTGGCAAGGACCTAGTTTCTCTCTCCCAGGACTAGCCTACGGGATGTCGGTGGTACGGTAAGAGGGCCATGCTATAGACATGAATTGTTGGACTGTTGTCCATAGTGTGGGAAAAGTGTACAGCTTCTGCAGAGTGTAAAATCTATTCGAATAGCTGAGTACTCGGTATGGGATACCGTTCATGCTAAGTCACACTATTTGGTCAATACCATAAAGAAGGAGTATACACAGAATGGTTTAAATAATACCCTGACAGACAACTTGAGATGATCACGGGGTGATCATGAGAGTAAACTGGGTGATCGAGTATCATGCCGGGAGTTGGCCCATGCGACCTTAAATGAGCCAGCTATATTTATTATACTATTAATTTTTTGTTTAAATTAATGCGTTACACATTTATCTTGATTCATGTTAAATTGCCATCATCATGCTTGCTTGCTTGCTTGCTTGCTTTTGGTTGTTGTGAGCTTGCAAGTACATTCAAAGTACTCACCTGGCTTATCATGCCAGATGCAGGTGATGCCATTCCTGAGTAACCCAAGGATCCCGAGTACATGAACTAGGATGTGTCCCAGCAGTGTCCCTTTGGATTGGAGCCCAGCCATCATCACGCTATTCCGGTGTGTTATACCCTTCCGCTACTAGTAGATCGAGGCTCAAGATGTTTGATAAATAATGTACATATTGTAGCCGCACGAGTAGTGCCACCTTGCCTCACAAGAGTATTGTAATATTGGACCTTGTACCCTTAGGATTGAAATAAATTATGGCTTCGTTCGATATCAAGTTGTACTCTTGACGGAGTCAAATCCGGCAGATCTCGGGTAGGGGGTCCCGAGCTGGTGATCTTGGCACAATGGTAACAGGAAAGAGAGAGGACACGATGTTTACCCAGGTTTAGGCCCTCTCGAAGAGGTAAAACCCTATGTCCTGCTTGTGTTGTATTGATTGTGGATGCGGTACAGAGTACAGGATGATCTACCTCGAGATCATGTATGAATGAATCTACCTCTACGGGCTAGACCCCTCGGCTTATATAGATGCCAGGGGTACCTAGGGTTACACATAGGTCGGTTGCAACTGGAGATAATCATTCCGAAGATTGCATTCTTGACTTCGAGTATGTACCAAGTCTTCGGCAGATTCCTTCTTGATTCCTCCATGAAGCCCAATGAATGTGGCCCACTAGTTGGTCGTCTAGGGGTCCTTGGCCCAGCCCACATCTGGGAGCCGACATGGCTAGCACCCCCTTATCCAGGACACCATCAGTAGCACTGTCGGAGGAGTAAAAACCGGGGTATCCTAGAAGTATAAAAAGTTACTGTCCCCACCCAAAAGAAATACCAGCCTGATGTGAAGGAAAGAATAATCTTCCTAAGAAAAGGGACCTACGCCAATCCTATCATTCACCCACGACGTCTCCCTTGTCCTCCAAGGAAGTCCCCAGTCCACTCAGCGTTTAAGGATTGGTCAGATCACCTCAGGAAAAGGCAAACCCATCTAGAAGGCTGATGGGAGCATTGCATCCGAAGTAAGGACAACAAAGACTTTGACTAAATCCCCGAGTGGGCGGAACATGCGTCAGATGACCTTGTAACGCACTCCACCGACTAGACATTCAATGCCTGGTCAGCCTAACTTGCCAAGCCTGGCACAGGGCTACAGGTAGGGCCATCATCATGACGACCCGACGGACAGGTGACAAGACCGGACGCTGGCACACCATCAAGTGGGAGAAGGGCGGTGGAGCACGTCACATCGGAGGAGGTACTCGAGCACCTGACACCTTCCAGTGTCAGCTCATCTACTGCGGCGTGCCCGGAGCAAGTGGACTACCCCAACGGACCATCATTTATATATCATTTTTGTATATTACCAGAGACTACAATGTGGTGCCCCCCAGGCCTATATAAGGGGAGGACCAAGGTCAGAAGGAGGACAAGAAGAGACACACCCACAGCACTACCCGCAACTACGAGCAAGACCATAGCCTAGGAGCAAGGAGGAAGAAGAGAGTTAGGTGTGTTCGGGCACTCTAGTTAGTACCCCGACCACTACTGGTCTCACCCCGACCACCATCTTTTGTAACACCCAAGCACTTGTTCTCCACCGATTATATCAATACCAACAGGACGTAGGGTTTTACGCCAACATGGCGGCCTGAACCTATATAAAATCCCCCATGTCTCTGTTTCCTTGTGTGCCTTTGGTAGTGGATTGACAAGGTGTTTTAGCCCCTGGCTGAACTCACAAATACAGGGTATCCTCGATCCCTGGTGCCTAGAGATCACCCTACGACATCTGTCACACCAGGTAGGGGGCTCAAGAGTGATCTTGTCGGTCCCAATCCAAGGCCATTGTGGCACCCCGGCTCAGAGAAACCGGAACACCCCGTATTCCAGCCCAGAGATCAAGTCTTCTGGAATACGGCACTGCTTGGCCTAGAACAAATCAGCTCTTTATTACGAATAAAAGGGGTACAAGGGTCTGATATTACAAAAGTGAAAGGGGCACGGCAATACTACGCCTGCTCAAATAGCTCTATGCTAGAAGCGGAACATCTCATAACGGAAAAGCTTCTAGCAGCAGAACAACGACAACGGGGATGGACTCCACTCCGTAGGGACTATGGCTGGGACGCATCCTAGAGCGCAACCTCGGGATCCTCGTCAAACAATCAATCATGGCATGACCTGCAATTTGGCATGACACGCCAGGTGAGTACTTTGAATGTACTCGCAAGCTCACAGCAACCAAAGCATTCAAGACAAACAACAGCATGGCAATTACAGGTTTAATGATGAGCATGTTACAACTAGAACAACATGAGCATGACAGGTACATATAATTTATAATATGAACATGATGATACTAGCACTAGCATGCAAGGGGGGTCGACATTTAGGGTCTCATGGACCAACTTACTCTGCTCGGAGGTTATCTCGTAACCACCTTATGTATCAATCTTTCTTACCGTCGTGATCATCACACGATCACCATCATCAAGAATACCATCGTGATCATCTTGTGACCACATAAAGATCAAACATTTCTTTCCTCATCGAACCGGGGTTGTTTATTATTCAGGTTATTATTTCTGTTGACCCATAGTGTGACCTACAACGAACTGTGTCCATATCCGAGGACGCGGCTATCGATAGATTATACACTCTGCAGACGTTAGTACACTGTACCCACACCATGGAACTCATGGCCTCGTGCTCCCATTCGGGTGGACCAACGATATTCCGACAAAACCAATCTATTGCATGACACTCTCCCGACCACTCCGACAAACTCCCCTTTGGGCTATGTCCTGGGTTGCCCCGATCTCAACTCGTGACACCCGCCACCTTTGTGGCCGCCACCGTCGTGGCCAAACATAAACATCGTCCCAAACGGGGACCTGGGATCCATAAAACTCAGGCACTCAAGGTTATGACTGCCTACCGGGCCAGGGTAGCACCAGAGCACAACCTTCCCTCATTAGAGGCACCGGCGAGAGGCATGAGAATAGACCGAATTAGGGCCTCCCCATCCAGGCAAGTGTGGTTGCACTGGTGAGCTCGATTCGGTGGCACCATGACTCAGCCAACAGATTTGTTCAAGTTCGATTAATGTCAGGTTTAACTTGAATGGTGATGAGCTGAGTCATAATAGCATAGCAAAAAGAAATAACAATGCATATGAGCATGATATCAGTGTAACCATGGATGGGCAACATAATCATTTAACAACATAACATCAACAATAATGAATCATTTATTCTACGGGATGCAAATGAACATAGCATAACGGTGATCATGAATATCACAAGTTGTTTCATATCACACCATAACTATGCATGTGAGCATATCCTTATCACTAGCATCTAAAATGATTTCAAGAATAAAACATGATAAGAATATCCTTAGCAATTCATCATATCACTTATTAGATGAAAATGAGCATGGCATAAGCAATGAGCATGGATTCACAAGCATATACATAGCATTCACAAACTAATTAAATGAACAAACAATTATTAAATATTCAAGGGGAAACGATGGCTATTGCAATGCCATCATGCTAGTGGCTGTTATGGCTTGCTTGGGGTTGATGGAATCACCGGGGAGAGGTGCGACGAACTCGCGGAAAGAATCGCCGAAAAAGTTTCCCTCTCAGCGGAGCTGTTTTAAGGGCAAGGGCAAAATGGTCATTTTCACAGTGTGACAACCTCATGAAAATTATACAATCGGAACGGGCTCGACGAACTGAGATCGTGGGCTTTGGAATCACCTGAATCGGAGTTATGGTTGAAAAATTACGGCCGTTGGTTCGTTAGGCAGAAAACAAATAAAAATCTGTTCACTTCTGGCCTTAACTGACGAACGTCCGCTATATAAGGATTTCAGCCGGCGGGGTAAAGAGAAAGCGTATTTGGAAAAATACGCTTTCTAGTAGAGGAAACATATTTTTTCCCGAAGAAGAACTGGAATGCGCTTTCCGTGGAGGAAGACGTATTCCGAAGAATACGCCTCCACTTATCCACATCAGCAGACCGAGACAACGCATCGTGCGGCTGACAGGTGGGGTCCGCGGGGTGGTGGGGCCTGCCCGGCCTGGTTATTGCCTTCTTCCTCTCGCGCCCGCGCGCGACCGAGACAGTGGCGGCGCTCGACGGCGATAGCCGGAGCTACCGGCCGTCTCCGGTGACGCCCCGGCTACTAGCGAGCTCGGCGGGATGATGCGCACCCGCCTGGGCCATCCATTCTTGCCGAAAAGTAGCGGGGTGTGCCGGGCTTCGGCCACGGAGGACGACAGCATCGGGCGTCGATGAGGAGCCCGACATGACTACGGGAAAGGACCTGTGAGTATGTGGGGAGGCTTGCTGAGGTGGGTAGGGTCCTCTGGTGGTGGTAGGAAGGAGTGGGGAGCTCGGGCTCGCCGGAATTTAGGCAAAGCCGAACGGCGGCCACGGTGGCAATGGCAGCCGGGGAGAGCTCCTCGAGCTCATTGTAGTGGCTGGGGAGGCTACAGGGAGGGTGAGAAAGAGGTTGGTGAGGTCGAGAGGGCTCGGGGTGGCCTTATATAGCCATGGCGACGATGCCGTCGCCGGAAGCCGCCGCGGACGTGCGGACGATGCCTCTAGCGCGACCGCGTACGCGTGCGCACGCGCGGGGGAAAGAGAGAGGCCAGGGGGAGATCATTCGGTGCGGAGATGCCATGGGGAGGAAGAAGACAGGAGGAAGACGCCGGTGGCCGCGGGCACGCGGTGCGGCGTGGCGCGCCGGGTAGGAACGAGGGACAAAGAGGAGGGGGCCAGGGCACGCGTGGACGCGGGGCACAGTGAGCGACGCGGTGGACAAGGTGGGACGCATGAGAGCGGCCGGGAGGGCAGTGCCCGGAGATAGCCGCCGCTCAGAGCGTACCAAAGGCATGCCAGCCCGCATGGTCACCGCGTGCGTTGGCGAGAGGAGGGCACGTATGCCTGTCAAAAGATGTCTAGCGTGTTGTCTCTTCAACCTACAACCCCACTGATGTGATGGTTCGACAAAAGAGACTATGAGTTGATGGGATAGATCAGCTAAAGTTTGCTGTATCAAGCTTGGGCATGAAATAGTGATCAAATGGGAGGGGATAAGAGTTAACCAGGATATCACAGAGGTTGAGGGTAGGAAGGACTACAGTCCTGTGGAGTATGAAAGGATTTGGACCAAAATTTAGCATAGTTGCTTCACAACTGCACAAATTGGTCCATAAACTAGATCATGAAGTAGCACTCACATGGATGCTTGGATTGAGCTGAAATTTTGTGGAGTATGATCATTTGGGCATATGAAGGTACCATAAAAATTTCATACCATTTGGATGAATATAAATGGTACTTCCTTCACAATGCTCCACACTGAACAAAAACTTGGGGAAATTTTGTGGAGAAAATGGCTTGGTAAAATGATGTGAATCTTGGCATGGTTAAAGGATTTAGGGATATTTAGAACCTGGATTAATTTCAAAATTTTTGAAGCAATATAAAATATAGTTGCTTGACAAAATGAAATTTTGACCAGAAATCAAGATTTGAAGGTGTGCTCACATAGGTTGTTGCATGGAGATGAAATTTGGTGCTGAGTAATGATTTGATCATATGGATGATCTCCCAAAATTTCAACTCATTTGGATAATCCTAGCTAGTACTTCCTTCACAAAGCTTCTCTCTTGTCAGAAATTTTGGAAATTTGCTGAGGAAGATTTACTAGGCAAATGGAGCTGAATTTTGGCATGTGGCAATAATTTGGATATGAGAGAGTGCCCAAATTTTTTGAGTGAAATTAAGAAAAGATGAATAGCACTTCCTTCACAAAGTGCCATTCTGGACAGAATGGAAAATGAATATTCCTGAATTATTTTTCAACTAGGCAAGGATGGATTTTGGCATATTTGTGGAAGATATGATACAAAGAATTGATGAGAATTTTGTGGGAATTTTATGGAAGACAGAAATGTAAGTTGCTTCACAACCAAGGTCAAACAGAGTTATTCCTTTAATAGAAAAAGGAATATTCCCAAGAAATAAATATTAAGGTTGGGCTAAGATGGAAATGACATGGCCTTGGGATAGATTTGAGAATGACAAGCCACTTGGAAGTGGCAGGAGAGAAGATCTTCCCAGGTTTCAAGACCACATAGCCACGGAAAAAGGAACTCCAAATGCAAATTCGAAGAAATCCAAAAGAAAAAGAAAGGGCCAAAAATCGGGGTGTTACAAACCTACCCCCCTTACGATAAATCTCGTCCTCGAGATTTGGTTGCTCAGGGAACAAGTATGAATTTTCTGGCTTAAGGAAACCGTTTCCAACTCGGGTATCCTTTTTCCTTCATATGATGTTCCCACTGAATTTCATATGATCTGATTACCTTGCTCTGCGGTGTTTTGCTTCACCGCATTCTACATTCTAACAGGTCTTCCTTCATATGTTCATCCTTACTCTGACTTTTTTTTATGTCTGTTGGCTTGTCTGATATTATCATGACTGAAATATGTGCTCTTCTCACAATTCCGGGAGTGATTTCCATTTGACGTGACATTCTTATATCCAGCACTGATAGTATCAATGAAGTTGTGAACAAATTTCCTTGGTGGACACGAAACATTTAATTATTGCATCGGGTTACTAGATGCATGTCCTTCGGGTTCAAAACCATGCTGGGAATCATAACCCTCTTGGGTGTATATTCCTGGTGCTTGATACTGAATCATACTGTCTTGGGTATCCGTACCATGTTGTTCATGTAACAATTATCACACATGTATTGCCGGTCTTGCTCCTTCATTATTGTTCTCTTCTTCTGAATCTTTTGCTGAAAGAGCTTGGCCATATATATCCTTAATTCTTCGTGTGACCATAGGTGTTGTCAGGTGCAATATTCCGGCAGGCATACCTTATCCTTATCCTATGGCCATGCAACAATGCTTAACTGGCGAGTTTATCATCTCCCGAGCTTTAACTGTATGGCAATGATCATCCGAACCTTTGCATAGCCACCAGAACGGTCTTTACAACTTAGATCTGGGACATTAATGAGATAACTCAACCATGGCTCACGATGGCTGAAAAGCAGCTCAGAGCATGAGGCAATGTTGATAAGAAGACTGTAGTAGTTCCCTAAGATGGCCGAAGAACAGCTCAGAGCATAGGGTCACTGTTACCAAAAGAAATTCAACAGCTACCCGAGGCGGCCGAAAAGCAGCTCAGAACACGGGCCAATTGTTGAGAAGAGAAATATAAAGGCGGCATCCACCCTAGACGGCCGAAAGCAGCTAAGAACACAGGCGTGGTGCCGTTACCAAACAAAGGTAAGCAAGGGTTCATCAGGATCATATACCAGGTTCACAGTTACTTGTATAGAGCTTACTGCTGTGGTCAATCATACATGAAAGTGATAGAGGTTAATGCTATTACTTTGTCGGGTGTGAGGAAGCTGGCCTTGATATCCATTGTCAAGATTGTTGTCCCAACATTATCTTGCTTCATAACTTGTCAGACATTGCATCACACTGAGGTGTATAACTTGCTATCTTCCTCTTACATACTCACAGGCTTGTTGGATTCTCACCATGCTTGCATTATCGTTCGAATGACTTGCATGACCTTGGCAGCATGTTCACAATATATACGGAAGCATGTGTAACTGAATATTTTATTTCCCAAAGCAGACTTGTGTCCTGACTAGCTCGTGTTTCTGACCAAACTACTGTCGATTTGATTCTTGAGATGCACTGCCAACTGACTGTGTAACACCTTGTACCAAAGCCGATAAATGTTTGTAGTGTTGTACTGATGAAGACTGGATAGCTTGTGTTGGAAGCTATCTGAGAGTAGCGTGCTGAGGAAGACTGGATATCTTATGCTCAAAGCTTTTGCCATGATAGCGTGCTGAAGAAGACTGGGTATCGTACCTCAGAAGCTTCTCCTCCTGGTTGCTTACTGGGGAAGATTTTGGTGCCTTACGCCAGAAGTTTCCTGTGACGGCTTACTGAAGAAGACTGAGTATCTTATACTGGAGGCTATCCACATATCGTACCGAGGAAGATTGAGGAGCCTTGCTTCGTAAGCTTCCCTGGTAGCGTGCGGAGGAAGATTGGATTGCTTACTCCAGAAGCTTCTCACTATAGTGTGCGGACTGAATGCCATATATATACACCTTTGATATTCCTTTGACTGATAATATACTGTTGGCCTTGCACACCACTTGTCTTTCGGCGGATTTAATCATTACTGATGTGAAGGTTGCACCACTGTTGTTAACTTGATGTTGATAATCACTCCAGGATGCCACCAGATATTCCCAATATAATGCAGTCTCTTGAGAATTCCATAATGTTCAGCTGGGCTTCCAAGTAATTGAATTCCTCTCTGATTCTTCGAGTCCGGTGTCAGTTCGATGAGCAACTTTCATAAGGGGAAATAAGCTAACACCGAAGGCCCAAATAAAGAAGAAAAAGAAACGACTTAAACAAAAGCACACAAAGTATCAAGATTACATACAAACAACATCATATTTTACAGCTATTCACCTCACTATGCATGCCTACTTAAGCACACAATTCTCGAGGAAACTCCGGTACTACGATCTAATATGCTATGGCGGTGTGCACGAAAGTGAATCAACATGTGGAGAGGTTGGTGTAAACAGAGCTGCACCAAACGCTGGCTCAGCACCGGTTGCATCTGGACTGGTTCAGGGGTGAGGACGGACTCGGTGATCATGTAGCGAGACACGGATGTCACGACCACATCATCATCAAGCGTACGGAAGGGAACCATACTCGTCTAGGGAAAGGGGTGACTAGGCAGGATAGCGGTGGAAAGCAGGGTCTTGCTGACATTGCCCTTTTCTGGTAACAAAGACCAGTAAGGGTTGCCAAAGCGAAGGTTGAATGGCAAGATCCGGGGTAGAAACATGTCTACCACCGAAACGATAGGTGTGGCTGAAGAGAATAAATTGGTGCGATACCTGTGCATCAATCTTGCGAGTGATCGACACCACAACATACTTCGGCATCACTCCGCTGGGACAGAGATGACGCCAAACACCGAAGAGCAGGTATGCAAAACTGGAGGGTGCAGGTAGTGGATCGAAAACGATGCCACCTACACTCACAAGATCAACCGTTAGCGATAATATAATAAGTCTATATGGATGCTATGCAACAAACAAATGCAACAATCAAATGCAGCAAACCGACTGAACTCTATACTAATGGTTTCTAACGCTCACGCGGACTAGGGCGTTCTACAACCAAACCTGCTCTGATACCAAGCGTTGTGGCACCCCGGCTCAGAGAAACCGGAACACCCCGTATTCCAGCCCAGAGATCAAGCCTTCTGGAATACGGCACTGCTTGGCATAGAACAAATCAACTCTTTATTACGAATAAACGGGGTACAAGGGTCTGATATTACAAAGGTTACAGGGGCACGGCGATACTACGCTTGCTCAAATAGCTCTATGCTAGTAGCGGAACATCTCGTAACGGAAAAGCTTCTAGAAGTGGAACAACGACAATGGGGATGGACTCAACTCCGCAGGGACTCTGGCTGGGACGCATCCTAAAGCGCAACCTCGGGATCCTCGTCAAACAATCAATCATGGCATGACCTGCAATCTGGCATGACACGCCAGGTGAGTACTTTGAATGTACTCGCAAGCTCAGAGCAACCAAAGCATTCAAGACAAACAACAGCATGGCAATTACAGGTTTAATGATGAGCATGACACAACTAGAACAACATGAGCATGGCAGGTACATATAATTTATGATATGAACATGATTATACTAGCACTAGCATGCAAGGGGGGTCGACATTTAGGGTCTCATGGACCAACTTACTCTGCTCGGAGGTTATCTCGTAACCACCTTAGGTATCAATCTTTCTTACCGTCGTGATCATCACATGATCACCATCATCAAGAATACCATCGTGATAATCTTGTTACCATATAAAGATCAACCATCTTCTTTCCTCATTGAACTGGGGTTGTTTATTATTCAGGTTATTATTTCTCTTGACCCACAGTGTGACCTACAACGAACTGTGTCCATATCCGAGGACGCGGCTATCGATAGATTATACACTCTGCAGAGGTTAGTACACTGTACCCACACCACGATACTCATGGCCTCGTGCTCCCATTCGGGTGGACCAATGATATTCTGACAAAACCAATCTATTGCATGACACTCTCCCGGCCACTCCGGCAAACTCCCCATTGGGCTATGTCCTGGGTTACCCTGATGTCAACTTGTGACACCCGCCACCTTTGTGGCCGCCACCGTCGTGGCCAAACATAAACATCGTCCCAAACGGGGACCTCGGATCCATAAAACTCGGGCACTCAAGGTTATGACTGCCTACCGGGCCAGGGCAGCGCCAGAGCACAACCTTCCCTCATTAGAGGCACCGGCGAGAGGCATGAAAATAGACCAAATTAGGGCCTCCTCATCCAGGCAAGTGTGGTTGCACTGGTGAGCTCGATTCGGTGGCACCATGACTCAGCCAACAGATTTGTTCAAGTTCGATTAATGTCAGGTTTAATTTGAATGGTGATGAGTCGAGTCATAATAGCATAGCAAAAAGAAATAACAGTGCATATGAGCATGATATCAGTGTAACCATGGATGGGCAACATAATCATTTAACAATATAACATCAACAATGATGAATCATTTATTCTACGGGATGCAAATGAACATAGCACAACGGTGATCATGAATATCACAAGTAGTTTCATATCACACCATAACTATGCATGTGAGCATATCCTTATCACTAGCATTTGAAATGATTTCAAGAATAAAACATCATAAGAATATCCTTAGCAATTCATCATATCACTTATTAGATGAAAATGAGCATGGCATAAGCAATGAGCATGGATTCACAAGCATATACATAGCATTCACAAACTAATTAAATGAACAAACAATTATTAAATATTCAAGGGGAAACCATGGCTATTGCAATGCCATCATGCAAGTGGCTGTCGTGGCTTGCCTGGCGCTGATGGCTTCAGCGGGGAGAGGTGCGACGAACTCGCGGAAAGAATCGCCGGAAAAGTTTCCCTCTCAGCGGAGCTGTTTTATGGGCAAGGGCAAAATGGTCATTTTTACAGTGTGACAACCTCATGAAAATGATACCATCGGAATAGGCTCAACCAACTGAGATCGTGGGCTTTGGAATCACTTGAATCGAAGTTATGGTTGAAAAATTACGGCCGTTGGTTCGTTAGGCAGAAAACAAATAAAAATCTGTTCACTTCTGGCCTTAACTGACGAACGTTCGCTATATAAGGATTTCAGCCCTCGGGGTAAACAGAAAGCGTATTTGGAAAAATACGCTTTCTAGTAGAGGAAACATATTTTTGCCCGAAGAAGAACTGGAATGCGCTTTCCGTGGAGGAAGACGTATTCCGAAGAATACGCCTCCACTTATCCACGTCAGCGTACCGAGTCAACACATCGTGCGGCTGACAGGTGGGATCCGCGAGGTGGTGGGGCCCGCCCGGCCAGGTCATCGCCTTCTTCCTCTCGCGACCGCGCGCGGCCGAGACAGTGGCGGCGCTCGACGGCGATAGCCGGAGCTACCGGCCGTCTCCGGCGATGCCCCGGCTACCGGCGAGCTCGGCGGGACGACGCGCACCCGCCTGGGCCATCCATTCTTGCCGAGAATAGCGGGGTGAGCCGGGCTTCGGCCACGGCGGACGACGGCGTCGGGCGTCGATGAGGAGCCCGACATGACTACGGGGAAGGACCTCTGAGTATGTGGGGAGGCTTGCTGAGGTCGGTAGGGTCCTCTGGTGGTGGTAGGAAGGAGAGGGGAGCTCGGGCTTGTCGGAATTTAGGCGAAGCCGAACGGCGGCCACGGTGGCAATGGCGGCCGGGGATAGCTCCTCGAGCTCGTTGTAGTGGTTGGGGAGGCTACAGGGAGGGTGAGAGAGAGGTTGGTGAGGTCAAGAGGGCTCGACGTGGCCTTATATAGCCATGGCGACGATGCCGTAGCCGGAAGCCGCCGTGGACGTGTGGACGATGCCTCTGGCGCGACCGCGTATGCGTGCGCACGCGCGGGGGAAAGAGAGAGGCCAGGGGGAGTTCATTCGGTGCGGAGATGCCCTGGGAAGGAAGAAGACAGGAGGAAGACGCCGGCGGCCACGGGCACGCGGTGCGGTGTGGCGTGCCGGGGAGGAACGAGGGACAAAGAGGAGGGGGCCAGGGCACGCGTGGACGCGGGGCACTGTGGGTGATGTGGTGGACAATGTGGGACGCGCGAGAGTGGCTGGGAGGGCAGTGCCTGGAGCTAGCCGCCGCTCAGAGCACGCCAAACGCATGCCAGCCCGTGTGGTCACCGCATGCGTTTGCGAGAGGAGGGCACGTATGCCTGTCAAAAGATGTCCAGCGTGTTGTCTCTTCAACCTACAACCCCACTGATGTGATGGTTCGACAAAAGAGACTATGAGTTGATGGGATAGATCAGCAAAAGTTTGCTGTATCAAACTTGGGCATGAAATAGTGATCAAATGGGTGGGGATAAGAGTTAACTAGGATGTCACAAAGGTTGAGGGTAGGAAGGATTACAGTCCTGTGGAGTATGAAAGGATTTGGACCAAAATTTAGCATAGTTGCTTCACAACTGCACAAACTGGTCCAGAAACTAGATCATGAAGTAGCACTCACATGGATGCTTGGATTGAGCTGAAATTTTGTGGAGTATGATCATTTGGGCATATGAAGGTACCATAAAAATTTCATACCATTTGGATGAATAAAAATGGTACTTCCTTCACAATGCTCCACACTAGACAGAAACTTGTGGAAATTTTGTGGAGAATATGGCTTGACAAAATGATGTGAATCTTGGCATGGTCAAAGTATTTAGGAATATTTAAGTTCTGGATTAATTTCAGAATTTTTGAAGCAATATAAAATATAGTTGCTTCACAAACTGAAATTGTGACCAGAAACCAAGATTTGAAGGTGTGCTCACATAGGTTGTTGGATGGATATGAAATTTGATGGAGAGTAATTATTTGATCATATGGATGATCTCGCAAAATTTCAACTCATTTGGATAAGCCTAGCTAGTACTTCCTTCACAAAGCTTCTCTCTGGTCAGAAACTTTGGAAATTTACTGAGGAAGATTTACTAGGAAAATGGAGCTGAATTTTGGCATGTGGCATAATTTGGATATGAGAGAGTGCCCAAATTTTTTGAGGGAAATTAAGAAAATATGAATAGCACTTCCTTCACAAAGTGCCATTCTGGACAGAACGGAAAATGAATATTCCTAAATTATTTTTGAACTAGGCAAGGATGAATTTTGGCATATTTGTGGAAGATATGATCCAAAGAATTTATGGGAATTTTGTGGGAATTTTATGGAAGACAGAAATGTAGGTTGCTTCACAACCTAGGTCAAACAGAGTTATTCCTTTAATAGAAAAAGGAATATTCCCAAGAAATAAATATTAAGGTTGGGCTAAGATGGAAATGACATGGCCTTGGGATAGATTGGAGAATGACAAGCCACTTGGAAGTGGCAGGAGAGAAGATCTTCCCAGGTTTCAAGACCACATAGCCACGGAAAAAGGAACTCCAAATGCAAATTCGAAGAAATCCAAAAGAAAAAGAAAGGGCCAAAAATCGGGGTGTTACAGCCATGGCAGGCGGAGGTAGAGGCCTCGATCGGTCCCAGGCCCTAGGGAGAAAGAGCATACGAAAGGAAAAGAGTATGGCTCATCCTCAGGGAAGGAAGATGACCACCGCCGAGGCACTGGCAAAAAGAAAGTTGCCTACTAAGGCACGCTCCAGTCCCGATAGATGAATCTTCATCCCTAAACCCATGGGTCAAGGGAGTAGCCGACATGGTTAGGGCGGCCCAAGCATCATCGAAAAAGTGTGTCGTAAACCCCCTATCCCCGATAAAGGGTTAACTCCCCCGACGGAACCCCCGTTCCTGAACAGAACGGTATATCACGGTCCCCGGAATCTACGGTGAAGGTAAGCGAGGTATACAGAAGACTCTGATGCGAACTGAGGAACAACAAGAGGGAAAGCGCAGAAGTAGTTGGAAAAAGCCCAGGGCGCCAACCAACCCCTCGCCAAAAGGTCACCAATGTTGCAGTTCCCAGGCGACGTTCCAGGCAGCTGATGGAGCTAGCACTGGCGCAAGGATCCATGGAGATTCCCTGAAAACACGGTGGAGATCAAAAATCAGCCTAAGCTTTTCCTCTCATTTGTATTTTCATTTGTAATAAATGTTTTCAGAGGATCAGTCCTACTTAAGTACTCATCATCTTTGTTCCATGGCTATTTGTTAAGGCGTTATTTGGGCAAACGATGAGTCCCAAGGGAAGTGTCGGCTCAAAGCCAGAGTACCCCTTTTTTCATGACTTGAATGACCCCAAAAATGAGAAAATCATGAGCAACGCATTACACCTCTCCCAAAGGTAACCCGAGCCTGTCTCGGGGCCATCAGACTCGGTGCCAACAAGCTCATGAGGCTCCCGGGGCAGTACGCGCACCATGAAGCCCAGCTCGGGCCCCCTAAGCACTTCATCGCAGGCGCGCACTGACCCCGGGAGCACCTGGGAATATGGGGGAATAAATAAGATGTGCGCGAGAGTAGATTGATCCATAGAAAACATGCGTTGTTGAATAGAAAAATCATAATAAAATTGTGCCATGTAGGAAAATGTAAATGAAGCTCCATTAAGAAGGCACGAAGGCCCCTAATCAATTGTCTTTTCATAAAAAGGTGCGGCACGCAAAGAGTCACTCCTTGGTGTCGGCTTCCGCTCCGTCTCTCTCTTTTGCAGCATCAGCCGGTGGGTTCATAGAAAACCTTGGAGTGGATGACGACGCCAGGCCCTGAGGATCGAAGAAGGAGGCCACCATGTGGGCAGCTTGGGAAACTCGCGCCCTCGCACGGTCGCCGGAGCCACCCACATCCCAAACCCCTCTTTCCACAGGCTCCAGAGGTAAGTGTGGATCATGGCTGGCGTAGCAGGCTAGGAGCCGTCCGCTTGGAAACACAGTACAGGCGATCTATATCCAACTCATGGAATATCAATCACCTGCGTCGGTTCTATCCGTAGAACCAAGCGGGGGCCCGGGGGCTCCTCTAAGGAAGCCCCAGTCAGCGGGATCCATCCCGTCAATAGGGGGGGGTTCATACCAACCAGGAGTGGTCTGGCACATATAGATGGGAGAATCCCAGGGCCCAATTCAGGGGACACAAGAAAATGGGGATCCTACTTCCAACCAAGAGCGGTCTGCCGCATACTGACGGAGGGACTCCTTTTTCTCCCCCAAACCCCCTTCAACCAGGAGCAGTCTGCTGCATACTGACGGAGGGACCACCAAACCAAACTGGAGCAAGCATCCCTGACGAGGGATTCCTTACCTCCACCCACACTCCGGCATAGGGGAGCCTCTGACGAGGGGTCCCCCTATCGCCACCCTAACCAGAATCATTCCTCAAACAGGGGCAGTCCACTGCGTACTGACGAGGAACCCTGGTCACCCTATCTTGGTGAGGGAACTTTTCTCCTTACCAGGAGTAGTCCGCTACATACCGACGAGAGAAAGGTTACCTCGGTCAATAAACAAGAAGGGCTGAAGACGGAGCCGGAAGACAGAGCCCGAAGACGGAGCCCGAAGATGAAGCCCGAAAACGGAGCTCGAAGATGGAGTCTGGAGACAGAGCCCGAAGACGGAGCCCCGAAGACAGAGCCTGGAGAAGGAGCCAGAAGATGAAGCCGGAGCTAGAAGTCGATGCGAGAAGATAAAGCCCATG
Source organism: Elymus sibiricus (assembly GCA_039707655.1). NCBI lineage: Eukaryota > Viridiplantae > Streptophyta > Magnoliopsida > Poales > Poaceae > Elymus > Elymus sibiricus. The sequence continues at coordinate 515,133,711 of CM077672.1, read as the reverse complement.
GGTAGGAGCGCCAGACAGGCGGAAGAGCAACCAAAGAAAGTTTGGGCGAAAAAGATGTACGAGGATGACTTTTAGACCCTACCCCGAGCACCCTACTCAGGGTAGGGCCAGGGGCTACTGTCGGAGAAGTAAAAACCAGGGTATCCCAGAAGTATAAAAAGTTACTGTCCCCACACGAAAGAAATAGCAGCCCCGTGTGAAGGAAAGAATAATCTTCCTAAGAAAAGGGACCTACGCCAATCCTATCATTCACCCATGACATCTCCCTTGTCCTCCAAGGCAGCCCCCAATCCACCCAGCATTTAAGGATCGGTCAGATCACCTCAGGAAAAGGCGAAACCCGTCTAGAAGGCCGGTGGGGGTGTTGCATCCGAAGTAAGGACACCAAAGACTTTGGCTAAATCCCCGAGCAGGTAGAACATGCATCAGATGACCATGCAGCGCACTCCACCGACCAGACATTCAATGCCTGGCGAACCTAACTTGCCTAGCCTGGCGTAGGGCTACGGGTAGGGCCATCATCATGATGACCCGACGGGCAGGTGACAAGACTGGATGCTGGCACGGCATCAAGTGGGAGAAGGGCGGTGCGGTGCGTCACATCGGAGGAGGTACTCGAGCACCTGACACGTTCCAGTGTCAGCTCATCTACTGCGGTGCGCCAGGAGCAAGTGGACTACCCCAACTGACCATCATTTATAAATCATTTTTGTATATTACCAGAGACCAAAATGTGGTGCCCCCCAGGCCTATATAAGGGGAGGACCAAGGTCAGAAGGAGGACAAGAAAAGACACAGCCACAACACTACCCACAACTATGAGGAAGACCATAGCCTAGGAGCAAGGAGGAAGAAGAGAGTTAGGAGTGTTCGGGCACTCTAGTTAGTACGCCGACCACTACTGGTCTCACCCCGACCACCTTCTTTTGTAACACCCAAGCACTTGTTCTCCACCGATTATATTAATACAAACAGGACGTATGGTTTTATGCCAACGTGGCGGCCTAAACCTGTATAAAATCACCCGTGTCTCTGTTTCCTTGTGTGCCTTTGGTAGTGGATTGACAAGGTGTTTTAGCCCCTAGCCGAAGTCACAAATACAGGGTATCCTCGATCCCTGGTGTCTGGAGATCACCCTCCGACAAGCCCCTAAACCGGTCTTCAAGCCGAAGAAACTACTCGGCCTCTTCAAGTTGTTCAACACCTTCGGTCTTTAGCCTTGTTACTGGTTCAACAATTTCTTCGCGTGCCCTCTTCCAAAGTGATCAGCGTCTTGTCCGAGGAGTCACATACCCCGGCCATCCGAGGAGCCCCAATTGAGTTTCTCAAGCGATATTTTTTTGTCGCCGGATCCGAAGACCCCTTAGTGCATAGTTATCTTAACGGTGAAGTTTTCCCGTGTTGGGATGAGGGTGCCTGTTTGGTCATGTTCTGACAACTTTGACCAAACCCAAAATGCCACCATGTACTGCAGAACCGATAGGACCCTTCAGATGTCATTATGTCATGCTTACATAGCTCGAGGCCGCTACCAATGACATGGTTTATTAATAAAGAGACCAGGCCCCGGATTTTCGACGGCATTACCACTGAAACCCCTCGATTCACGCGCGCATGTAACGCACATCGTATCGGGAACTCGCGAAATTACTGCAACATTTTACACCCCTTTCGTGTTTTTACTGGCTTATAAAAGGCACACTATAAGGTGAATCAATCTTCACGCCTTCCTCCTTGCTCTCGCACCCATCATCTCACAGCTCCAGTGCCTGAAGAACTTAAACAAAGAACTCCCGATCCCCTTTTTCCCTCCTTCCATTCTCAAGTTATGGCTGGGAAGGGAAAACATGCCGCGGTGGTGACAACCTTGAAGGGTGATCCAAAAGCCACCGCGGCGAGCCAGGAGGCTTCTGACGAAGCAGAGAAGGCGTCCATCAAGAGGGGGCAGTGGCTCCCCTCCGTAGTCACCGCTGGAGACATCGCCGAGCTCCAAGGGCTCGGCTACCTTCCGGCACCCGAGGTTGCCCGGTGCCATTCCCCAATCGTCGAGGGGTTCTCAGGCCGCTCCCCGGCCCGTGTACCGGAGCCCCATGAGGGCAAACGCATAGTCTTCATTTCCCACCTCATTCAAGGTCTGGGATTCCCTATCCACCCCTTCCTCCAAGGTCTGCTGTATTTCTATGGCATCCAGTTCCAACATCTCGCCCCCAATTCTATTCCACACATTGCCTCCTTCATCGTCTTTTGCAAGGCCTTCCTCTGCATCGAGCCCCATTTTGGGCTCTGGCTCAAGTTGTTCTGTGTCAATCCGCAAACCAACGGGGGCCAACTCACAGAGTGCGGAGCGGCCATGGTCAGCAAGATCCCGGGGGCCAAACGGCTGCCTGGCAAATTCATCTAGACAGTCAGGTTGTGGCAGGAGGAATGGTTCTACATGCCTGACGTGTCATCAGCGGGCTGAGAAGGAGTCCCTGCTTTCTCGGTTGTGCCTTTGCAGCGCCTGCATTCCTGGAACCCCAAGAACCGCACTTGGGAGTAGGAGGAGGACATGGAGGCCCTACAAGCTCGTGTGGATTTCTGCATCTGCGAGGGTGTTACCCTTGTCGATGTGGTGCACGTCATGCTCCACTGCAGAGTTCAACCTATATAAGCCCGAACGTCTTCGCTGTGGAAATCCGTTCCAGGCAGCGAGACCTCGGTTATCCAAGGTTTCTACATGGGGAAGGACATCGGTGGGATGCAAGCCCACCTCTTCAAGACCAAGGGCCAGACCTTCCGGACCGAGGGGGGCGACATCACCTACTGCTCAGATCGCCGAGCTCCCAGGCTTAGTATTTTATCTTTTCAAAACAACTTTATCTTGTCGACTTCAGACGAAGGATTGACTCCATATCGTATTGTTGCGGGATTAGCGCACCTTCTCGGCTGAGATCAACTCACCGGCTCATCAGCTTGGAGGGCCTGTGAGTGTCGAGCTGGTAAAGCTGCTGACCGTGGACCCTTACTTGGCCCAGGTCAAGCCCTAGAAGACCAAGGAGACCAGGGCCTCAAAAGGCCTGGCCATCTGAGACAGCGCCCCCGGGCTAACTGTTTGGAGTCAACAGAGCTCGGGGTATGAGTCTAGTGGTGACGCACAGCAGGAGGAGTCTAGTGAGGCCCCACCTGCCCGAGGTGGGAAGAGGACTCGGGTGGTCCTCTCGGACAACGACGAGTCATCGTCACCCAAAGGCGCCAAACGCCAGAGGGAACCCGACGTCCCAGCAGCGGGCCACTCCTCGGTACCGAGCATCCGAGATTTTGACTCGGACTTGTCCAAGGAGACCTGGCCTACTGGCCGACAGTGCCGTGTCCATCCTCCTCCCGAAGAGTAAGTTTTTAACAAACTTTAGTTCGATAATCGATTTCGAGCATGGGTTTCATCTTATCATTCCCCTTGTTATTTTTGCAGAGAGCAACATGACACTATACACGAGGCCGCTTTCGACCTTCGGGAGTCCTTGCCGCAGGCTAGTGCAGGGGGGTCTCCGGCCAACTCGGAGACAGAGGCCGATCCCTCCTTCGCGCGAATTGAGGTACTAGAGGGTACGTCTCATCTCCCACCCCCAGCGTATGATGTTGAGGGTGGGATTAATCCTTCCATGGCCGAGGTCCAAACCTCAGTCGCGGGGGGAAGACCAAGATATGAACCAGGGGAAGAAATTCCCCCTGTTCTCGAAGAAGAATTGATCGCTAGCCCGGCATCCTCCGCTCACATGGTCTCAGACCCACGTGAGCATCCGGCGACTACCATGCCTCCTAACAGCGGGGTGCTGAGGTCCCCAACTCGGGCTTCAGGAGTCTCCGAGGCCGAGCTAGTGGAGCACCGACGGGCGGTGGAGATGGCTCTATCGAGCCCCTCACTTCTCCTCGACCAGCGCGCCATCCTTGGCGCTGCTCTGAACCAGTTCCGATCTACCGAGGCTAGTATAATGGATGCGTTCCTCATCCTTGCCAAAGGCTTAGATGTATGTTGTTTGTCTTTTATTTCTTTGGTTCAGTATCGAGCACTTAAGGTATGTCCAGTAGCCCCTACCGAGGACATTAAAGCATCGTCCAGGGACAGCATAGAAAATAGATGTTCACTTTCTAATTTGAACAAAGTAAAGATGAAATTACGTTGTTCCATTTTATCAAAGTGAAACTATAATCCCCAGTAGCCCCTGAGCCTTAAGTTAGTTTTACAAAAACTGGCTTGAGGGTCGATTTGTTGTAAATAGCTTGATGCCAATATGATCATGAATTAGATAAGCGCAAATATCTAGTAGCCCTCGAGACTCGTGTTGGTACTCAAAGGAACCAACACGAGGATCGAATCATATCGGATATGGGTTCCGTATTCAGCTCCTTTTTTTATGTGCAGGGCTCTGCCTCCCGATATGTGGCCAGCTCTTCGGAGTTGGAAGAAGTGAAACACCGGCTTTCTCAAGCCGAGCAGGAATCACTTCGGCTGAGGCAGGAGGCCGAGGCCGCATGAGGTAAAGACATTGGATTTCTGTCTCGTATATTTTCTCTGTTGAACAAGTTTTCGTGCTTACTTGTTTGGTTTATGTAGTAGCAGATCTGTCATGGTTTTGTCACGGCAGATGTCTTCATGAGAAGACTACGTTGGAAGGCCATCGCTGCTAGGTGGAAGCTTGGATGGGGTTGATCGAAAATGAGAAGACGCGAGTTTACCCAGGTTCGGCCCCTCGCGATGGAGGTAATAGCCTACTCCTACTTGATTGCTATTGATTGTCGTGGTCTCGATTACAAGGGCGGTATTTTGCTACCTCTGACTCGAGAGCTATCAAAACATCTGTCTTGAGAGCTATCAAAATTTCTGTCTCGAAAACTGTCAAAACATCTGTCCAAAAACTTGTCTAAGAACCTGCCTTTCTGATGACCCAGGGACTCCCTTTATATAATCGCTGAGTCCCTGGGGTTACAAGAGATTCCGGGTTATTCCCGCAGTCGAAGTCCTACTCTAAGTCCTCTAAGTCCTCCATGTCTTCCAAGTTTGGGGTCTCCATCTTGTATTTGGACTCCTTTGAGGAATTTCGTCTAAGTCCAGGTCCTGTAGCAGGCCGAGTCCTATACTGTAGCAGGCCGGCTCATCTCCAGAGATGACTTATCTCCAGAGCTGACTTATCTCCAGGCCGACTCATCTCTAGGCTGACTCTCTCCAGAGCTGACTTATCTCCAGGCCAGGTCTTGTCTCCCGGCCGGGTCTCGTCCTCAGGCCGGGTCTGCTCCTTAGGCTGGGTCTCATCCTCAGGCCGGGTCTCGTCCTCAGGCGGGGTCTCATCCTCAGGTCGGGTCTCATCCTCAGGCCGGGTCTAATCCTTAGGCCGGGTCTTGTCGTCGGGCCGGGTCTCGTCCTCAGGCCGGGTCTCATCCTCAGGCCGGGCCTGTCTCCGGGCCGGGTCTACCGAGGCCGGGTCTTGGGTGCGGGTAATATCCCCGACATTAGCCCCTAGGTTAGCTTGAATTCATGCTTGGCTTGCATTCATGCTAAGCTTCTGAAATAAGAGTAATTAAAACATTAAGGGACCGGCTCGCTCAAATTGCTGGCTTATTCAATGTACCGGCTCCTGGAAAGTCAGGGTCTCTTTGTCATATCAATAGGCCGGCTTCACAATCAACTTGCTGATGTTGGTTCCTCACAAGAAAATATTGGGACTAATAACCCATATGACGTTGAGTCGACTCCCAGTGCTTCGGTTTGATGAAAATGTTGGGAATAATAACCCATTTGATGTAGAGCCGACTTCCAGCGCTTCGGCTTGATGAAAAAAAATACCGGGAACACTAACCCGTCTAATGTTGAGCCAGCTTTCAATGCTACAGCTTTCTGGGCCTTTTATGAATAGCTTAGAGAAGATAAACTTTGCAAACTTCCACCAAGAATATGAGACCCGGCTCACTCAAAACTGATAGCTTGAAGGTGGGTTGGTGACCCTGATGAAGAAAAATCATGAGGTACATTCCACCTTTATACCCATATTACCTTTAGCCCCCAAGCTCTGAGTTTATCACTTCGTGATGACTTGGTGCTTTGCATACAAAAATATTTTGACTGAATAGCCCCCAAGTGCCGGGTTGTCTTGCCTACAGCAACCTGGGACTTCCAATTGTTCTTTTATGAAACTTTGAATAATGTAGCCCCCAAGTGTCGGGTCACTATTTATAATGAGCCAGAACTTGTTCTTGAGACGTCAATCTGTGTAGGACCAAATGGTGTAGTCCCCAAGTGCGTGTTAGCTGTCATCAGCAACCTGGGACTTATAAGTGTGTAGGATCTTGTACTGTCAAATAGTGTAGCCCCCAAGTGCCGGGTCGTTGTCCTGCGGCGACTTGGGACTTAATTATACTTTCCTTTGGTTGTGATACTGGAAGTTTTTTGATATTCCCTAACCCCCAAGTGCCGGGTCGCAAGCCTGCAGCGACTTGGGACTTGTTGAGAAATAATATAACTTACTGTTTCTTATGCAGGCAATGCTAAATGAAACCAGCTCCTGCAAAATATATCAAACATATACCTGTAGTACTCTTTGCATAAAACCTAAATATTAAAAATGAGGCTGGTTATGATAAACCAAAATATTGATTATAATAAATTAGAACAAAACCTGGTAGATTTAACTTAAACCGGGTTAAGAAATAAATAAGATATAAAGACGGCTTTCGAGGCGTGGCAATTGAAATAAAAAGGCCGGCTTTCGAGGCTCGACATTTGAAATAAGAAGGCCGGCTTTCGAGGCTCGACACTTGAAATATAGAGGCCGGCTTTCGAGGCTCGACACTTGTATAAAGCCCGGCTTTCGAGGCTCGACACTTGAATATAGAGGCCGGCTTTCGAGGCTCGACACTTGAAATAAAAAGGCCGGCTTTTGAGGCTCGACATTTGAAATAAAAAGGCCGACTTTCGAGGCTCGACACTTGAGAATATAAATGCCGGCTTTTGAGGCTCGACACTTTGCAATATGCTTCCTATGGAAGCAGGACTTATAGCCATTGCGGTTTATCCTTGCTATCTGGAAAGCCGGCTCTCATGTGACAGAAGCCGGTGTTTTAACTTTGATAAGTTCAGGGTCAACAAAGTCCATAATAGGCGTCAGTGTGATTGACTTATCAAGCGTACACCGGGTCACATATGTGTGAGTAACATCAAGCCTTCAGGCAGGTATAACCAATTAATATGGTGGCATTTTGCCTGGTTAAAGGGATGTTATAGCTGAACTCGATGAGTTAGAAGCCCCCAAGTAACCAATGATCAAAGAATAAAGACTCAACACACAGCTTTTTGAGGTGAAACAACAAAACTCCGGGGTCCAGAGATGCCAGCTTTATTTCATTGATCATAATAGATGTGCCATAATAGGCGTTTTAAGGCTTTTGCGCCGTAAGCATTTTAAGGTTGCCGAACCATAGGATTGTGGAGATAAAGGCCACCAGATCACGGTGGATATAAACTCCAAGGCTCGAGTCGGCTTCGTTGAAGTCCACTTGAGTCTCTTTTTTGTTTCCTGAAATCACGTGAAGATGAACATGGCGCTACCTGCGAGGTTAACTCAAAGGTGCCAGTTTATTTGATAAATAAAATGATGAAAAAGCATGAAAATGACTTAGCTATTTTTATGCCTCAGTGTTTGATGACGCAGTGTAAACCCGTGGAAGGTTGAGGTCAGTTGCGACGAGGTTATAGACGATCCCGTAGGAGTCGCAAGTCGGTAACCCGGCTGGGGGTTCGAGCCAGCGGCGGAAGCCGGAATTTGTCGGCGGAGCCAGAACTTTTCAGAGGCGAAGCCGGCACTTTCTGGAGGCGAAGCCGACACTTTTCAGAAGCGAAGCCAGAATTTTTCAGAGAGCTTGAATTTTCTGAGAGCCGGAATTTTCTGAGCCGGAATTTTCTGAGGGCCGGATTTTTCTGAGAGCCCGAACTTTTCTAAGAGCCGGAATATTTCTGGTAACCCAGCAGGAACTTTTTCGGTAGTAAAGACGGAACTTTTTTTGTAACCCGGCAATGTTGGAAGGCGAAGACGGCAAAAAAAAAATCACAAGCCAGATTTTTTGTCACAAAGCCGGATTTTGGTCACAATACCGGATTTTCGTCACAAACCCGGATTTTGGAGAGCCGAAATTTTTGGTCATAACTTGGATTTTAGAGAGCCGGAATTTTTAGTCATAACCCGGATTTTGGTCACAAACCTGGATTTCTTGGTCATATCTCGGATTTTGGAGAGCCAGAATTTTTTGGTCATAACCCAGATTTTGGAGAGCCGGAATTTTTTTTTTACCGGCTCCCTGGCTCCTCCAGGGCCGACACCTCTATGGCTGGCTCTTCCAGGGCTGGCTCTTCTCCGTTGAAGTCATCAATTTTGCTGAAGAGTGACCCAGAATCCTGACTCTGGTGAGTCGGTCTTGAGACCCCAAGTTGAGTCGTCGATGTAGATATTTCCGCGCCGGCTCTTCCTCATCCGGCTGACCGCGAACTTCTCGATCCCTGGGAGAGCTCCCTCCAAGAACACAATACCACCATGCGCCGACCCCATGGTGGGCGCCAACTGTCGTGATTTTGTCACGGCAGATGTCTTCATGAGAAGACTAAGTTCTAAGGCCACCGCTGCTAGGTGGAAGCATGGATGGGGTTGATCGGAAATGAGAAGACGCGAGTTTACCCAGGTTCGGCCCCTCACGATGGAGGTAATAGCCTACTCCTGCTTGATTGCTATTGATTGGCGTGGTCTCGATTACATGGGCGCTATTTTGCTACCTCTAACTCGAGAGCTATCAAAACATCTGTCTCGAGAGCTATCAAAACATCTGTCTAAAAACTTGTCTAAGAACCTGCCTTTCTGATGACTCAGGGACTCCCATTATATAATAGCTGACTCCCTGGGGTTACAAGAGATTCCGGGTTATTCCCGCAGTTGAAGTTTTACTCTAAGTCCTCTAAGTCCTCCGTGTCTTCCAAGTTTGGGGTCTACGTCTTGTATTTGGACTCCTTGGTGGAATTTCTTCTAAGTCCAGGTCCTGTAGCAGGCCGGGTCCTATACTATAGCAGGCCGGCTCATCTCTAGAGATGACTTATCTCCAGAGCTGACTTATCTCCAGGCCGACTCATCTCTAGGTCGACTCTCTCTAGAGATGACTTATCTCCAGAGCTGACTTATCTCCAGGCCGGGTCTTGTCTCCCGGCAGGGTCTCGTCCTCAGGCCGGGTCTCATCCTCGGGCCAGGTCTCATCCTCAGGCCGGGTCTCTTCCTCAGGCCGGGTCTTATCACCGGGCCGGGTCTCGTCCTCAGGCCGGGTCTCATCCTCAGGCCGGGTCTACCGAGGCCGGGTCTTGGGTGCGGGTAATATCCCCGACAGGATCGGTGCATGGCTAATCTTCAGGCCAAGCTTGAAAAAGCTCGCACTGAGGCCGACCGGCTGAAGACATCAGTGCAGAAAAGTGTTGACCTGCTCACCAAGGAGCAGGTGACCCACAAAGCCGTCCAGGCATGGGCAGCTGAGGTAGAGGCCGACCTCTCAAACTATGTCACTTAGCGTGACACCTTGAAGGCCACCAAGGAGATGGATGCCGCCGAGATGAAGCGGCTTAGCCGAGAGCGCCTAGAGGCAACCTCCCAAGCTTCTGCGGTGAAGAAGGAACTGCGACAGGCTGTGGAAATAATTTTCGGTAAGCCTTATCTTCTGAACTGTGTCTTCGACGGTCGATCCTTCCTTGGGCTGACACAAGTGTGGCATTTGCCAGCTGCCTTTCCTAACCTTCCTTGCAGTGTCGAGGAGGTGTGCTAGTTCTTCCACACCAATCCCAACGCCACCGACAAGCAGCAAAATCGCTTCTGGCTGCCGTTCCAGGATCCGGCGTGCTCCGTCCTTCTCGGCGACAGGCTGAAGCAGCTGGAAGAGCTACAGAAGATGGCTTAACTAGCTATGGAGGACCTCTGCAGGGCCCTTTGGTGCAAGGACACCGTGCCCACTAATACTTCAGGCTGGTGCAACACCTTCAGGAAGGACGCGACCGAGTCAACAGGTGGAAGACGTCGGCGTGTACAGAGGGTGCGCGACAGGCCTTTGTAGCCATCCAGGCATACTATCCAAAGTTGGAGCTTGAACCTATTGCTGAGAAGCACCCTCTCAGGAATGGCAAGGAGGTTAAGCTTAAGCACTACTTCAAGAGAGTAATGCATGCTGCTCGGATAGACGAGAAGGATTGTAAATTGGGGGATATCATAGATAACCTATGATAGACCTATGTTATGTAACCTCGGAATGCTGAGCAGTAAATGTACAAGACAATTCCTACTTTTGAGGTTTCCATATGTGCGGGCAAGTTAAGTTTGCCTCGTTTTCCTTATTAATTTTGACTCAACTATGATGTTTTGAATGTGTAGTTGGCCAGTCTTCGACTTCTTCCCCCAAGTAGAAACTACTTAGGGTGTTTTTTCTGATTATAGCACTTAGCTGACGTCTCGGTGCCCAGAGGCTGCTATGTTAGAAACAACCAAGCAATCCGACTTGTAAGGCTTAAACATACACTTAGTCGTAGGAGCGTGTGTTTGTTGAGGGCAAATAAATAGCCCCTGTATAATTTGAGGCCTCGGGAGTGCTGAGGTCGGATTATGGATATGTCGGCTTTTTCAAAGAAAAGCGTCCTCTTAATGTAGTCAACCCTTATAGTTGTTAATTTTACATTCTCCCGACCTGCCGACCAATTTGGCGCATATTGTGATAGTCAGCTTTTGGCTTCACCCACCTGAGGTACTTTACTGGTTCAACCAGAAGTAACTCTCACATAGGTGCTCCCGGTACACCCTTAGCCGAATTAGCGGAAACGTAAGGGGTAAACATAGGAGCCAGGCAACCCAACTATTGACCCAAGACACAAGTCGAAATCGATGCATATATTGGCAAGAGTTCAGAGGAAGTCGTCGATGGCTCCATGGAGCACTTCGGCCTTAAGTGGGTTTCGCTCTATCACAGCCCCTAGTACCTTTTTGTGGCACCCCGGTTCAGAGAACTGGGTTGCCTTGTGTTTCAGCCCAGAGATCATGTCTTCTGGAAACACACAACAACTTGGAACAGAACTGAACCACATTTTATTGATATAATACAAGTACAAAGGTTCGGTAGTACATGATACTACGAGGCCAGGTGGTACATCTCATGTGGCGACAATATCTACATTGTTTATGCAACAGCTCAAGGGCCTCGGCACTAGTGGAGGAATATGAAAAAGTAGTGGAACGTCAGGGTAATGGAGCTCCACTCCATAGGGACACTGCTAGGGCACGGCCTAGTTCATGGAGTAAGGACCCTTGGGATCCCCATACAAGGCTTCTCCTGCATCTGGCATGATAAGCCAGGTGAGTACTTGGAATGTACTCACAAGCTCACAACAACCAAGAGCATCAAGATAGAACAATAGCATGCAATGACAAGTTAAGCAATTATTACTATGGTGGAATGACTAAGTTTGCTACTGGCATACTTATTGAAATTTGAGCCTGCGTTTAAGGTCATACGGACCAACTTACCTACCATCATGACCATCCCATGATCACCTCAAGTTCCTCGACCATCGGGTCAAGACAAGTTTTAAGATGAGTTCTTCCATCATTAATGTTGATCAGATAGTGTGACCTAGTGCGAACTGTGTCCAATACCATGGACACGGCTATTTGAATAGATTCTTACACTCTGCAGAGGTTGCGCACTTTACCCACACTATGGACATTCGTCCAACAAAACTTGTCTACCTCATGACACTCTTACCGTACCACCAACATACCCCCCGGGTCATGTCCTGGGTGTCCCCTGTGTCATCACTCAACACCTGCTACCTCGTGGCTAAAAACTGTCCCAAATGGGGACCCATGGCCAAACAACTCGGGCTCACAAGGTTATCGTCGCCTACCGGGCCAGGGTAGCACGCACGCATAACCTTCCCTCTTTGGTGATACTGATAAAAGGCATGATAATAGACCCAAGTCAGGGCCTGCCTATAAACGCAAATTTAGCTGCACTAGTAAGTTTTGTTCAGTGGCACTATGACTTGATCAACATGTTAATTCAAATTCAGTTAATTATCAACATTTCTGTGATGTGGCAGAGCACGGTCTAAGTCATAGCAAAATAAACCTACCAGAGCAATGAGTAATATGATCATGGCACTTCTACTTACTTCATGAAATAACAAGCAAGTCATGTGGATGCACAACTTATACTAAGCATGTGTCTACTGATCTTACCTAATGCAAGTAATAACATGGTAGTAACATATTCAACAATTTAGCAAGCATAGCCATGATATCCTCAATCTTTTAAATAATGCAAATGAAGTTAAAATTATTGTTTAAACCATGGCTTTTGCAATGCCCTCATGCAAGTGGATGATGTGGCTTGCCTTGATCAAATGGGGTGTCACACTACTCTTGGTGTTCACCACCAAATTATTCTCCTCTAAAAATATGTTTAAATAACCAAAATAAATATCACATAAAGCATTTCTTCTGCCCAAAAATTCCAGACATATTGAAAAATTATGAAACTTTGCCAAAAAATAAAGGAGCTCAATACAAAACAAGTGCAAAAAGTTTCAACTCATTTGAACTTATGGTTTGGAAATGGTGGCTGGTCAAAGTTTGGGTCAAAATCTGGTTTAAAACAGAAAAACCAGAAAATCCAAAGGCGGCCACGTCGAAGGCGTAAAGCCTGCGGGTGCCTCCACTTATACCAGTTCGGCCACGAGGAGAGAGGCTGACAGGTGGGGCCCTTGGCCAGGTTTAAAGGAGAGAGAGGGAGGGAACAGGGCACAGCGGCTCCCCGACGGTGGTTCTCCGGCGAGGAGGCCATGGCGGCGGCCGGAGATGGGTGGAACGGGACAAGGGGAAGACGGCGAGCAAGAGCATACCCGCAGGATGGCCAGAGATGGATGAACAGCGTTGGGAGCTTCCTCTCCAGAGATGGCAGCGGCGGTGCTTTGGTGGAACCAGCCGTTCCTGCACGGAATCGACCAATTAAGAACCGCAGTGTGATCACAAGGAGGAGGGGAGCTCAGGGGAAGCAGCAGCTGGAGCTGGGGTGGACCGGAGTTGGGTGGCGGCGGAGCTCCAGTGGGATCCGGGGCTAGAGGCCTTTTCGGCCTTGCTTCGGGGCGTCGGGGGTCAATTTGGGGAGGGAAAGGAGTGGTGCGATACTGGAGAAGGAGGGGCGCGGCTCTATTTATAGGTGGAGGCGGAATCTAAGCTCAGGTGCCACCGCGGGGAAGTAGCCGGAGCTCAGGCGTCTCGCTGGCCATCGCGGGGCGAGCCGACGCGACGGGAGAGAGGCGAGGAGGGCGAGACAACAAGCTAGGCGCCGAGCGCATTCAATGGCGCTGTCGGCCACAGTGCCGTACTATGCAGCACGTGGTGCATGGTAGCCGTATCTGGCGAGGCTCACTACCAGCGATGGGAGGCCTCCAGAGCATCTATGTGGATGGTGGGGAGAACGTTGGCATGCCCTGACATGGTACGGCGACGCGAGCGAGCTGCACCGATGAGTACCGAAGTGACTCGGTGGCCAGAGCACGCGTTTGGCATGCCAGACGCATGGTCACCGCATGCACTGGTGCGCGCTAGGTGACCCGGCCTGGCATGCCGTGTTTGGGCTGTCGTCCCTTCACCCAGTAGCCCTCCTGTGGAATTGATTCGACCGGAGACAGCCTGAGCTGATCTACCTCTTCCAGAATAGTTTCTAGACAGAAACTTTGGCCAATTTTTGAGAGATATTGGCTAGAGGAAATGAGCTGAAATTTGGTGTGTGGAAGTACTCCAGGAGGGTGCATAAGCTAGAAAAATTTCAGGAATTATGGACAACACTAGAACATAGTTTCTTCACAAACTTCAGTTCTGTCCAGAAACTGAAATGAATTGTTTAGCTGAAATTTTGAACTGGACCATCAAATATTTTTGTATATTGTGGAAATACATGATGTCTAGAATATGTGGGAAAAATTTGGGGAATTATTGAGCAAGAAAACTATAGGTTGCTTCACAACCTAAAGAAGAAATGGGTATTCCTTTTTAGAAAAAGGAATATTTTAGAGAGAATAAAATTAGGATTGGGATTAGAAAGTTTATGACATTATTTTGGCAAGGTTTTGAGAGTCTTGATTCACATGGAAAAAATGAAAGCATTCCCAACTTTAAGTCCAAAGAGTTATCAACTCCAATGGCAAAAAGAAATTCAAATAAACCAGAAAAGTTTTTGAACGAAGAAGTTGCAAAAATCAGGGTGTCACACTTTTCTTGGCACTCATGGGCATCTGACGTGGTATATTATTTGGAAACAATAGTTACCGCTATCAAAACTTGAATGAGAGTAAGGATGCACCATGAGTGTATACGCAGCCCGAAATTTGGCCCTCTCTTGATTCAATAATTCATAAGGTCGAGCCTAATATTCGAGTTATATCTAAAGATACAGGTTTTGAGGATTCTACAGAATCTGTCCAAGGAGATAGGACACCGAGGTCCGAGCTTTCGGCTTCATATCCAGCGTTGTTGTGTCGTTCTTGCATTCTTCCATCTTTCCTTTGCTAACCAAGGGTGGCAGCCTCTGTTTTTTCCTTGTAGCGAGGGTTGCAATCTTCCCTCATCTAGACCGAGGAGTGCTACCCCTGATAGCTTCAATAGTTGCTTGATGACAAATGTTGAGTTAAGCACATAAGGATGTGCCTGTGTGGGGTTGGCTATAAAAGTCTAAACTATAATCCAGCCCCCTGTCAGCCTTTGAGCTCCGTGATGTTGTCGGTGTTCTCTACAGGACACCCGAGTATCCGAGGCATTGGCCGGGATATGATGTTTGTCAGGCTTCCAACAGCCTCGGACTACATCCATATCGGCGCACTCGTGGCGCGGAGGTATTATACAGATACCCCACTGACTCCAGGTTAATAACTTAATACCTTGACTGGGTTGTGAGTTCCGAGCTAAAAGCTCAACATCTGAAGACCTTGGTGTTGTGTCAGTTTATCCGACATGCCCTCTCCGCTGTTGTCTATGCTCCACTATCCCCCATGGAATTTTTAGTGCAAAATTATGGATTCGAGGAACATAGTCCTCGGTCATGTACTGGGAGAGGTGGAGCGCGCATCCCTATTTAGGGTTGCGATCCGCAGCTTCTGAGGTGGTGTCCATCTTGTCCCTGGGGAGTGTCCGACGTATGCCAGAGTCGTCGTTGGATGCGCCACAGGTGGGCTTTGGATGCTTCACATGGTCAAGGCTGCCTGATCCAGCCCGTGCCTTGGATACCTCCTCGGTAGCTTGCACTTCGGCCGCAAAGCCCGCGGTCTGCTCCTCTGTTCGGAGTGAGCGTTTGGTGTTGCCATTCACTGTTATAATGCCATACGGTCCTGGCATTTTTAGCTTTAGATAAGCATAGTGTGGGATGGCATGAAAACAAGCGAAGACTGTTCTCCCCAATAGTGCGTGGTATCCGCTCCTGAAGGGGACGATATTGAAGGTTAACTCTTCGTTGCAATTTTTTTTGGGTGTGCGACTACGTCCAGGCTCACCCTTCCCGAGCACTGTTCCTCAACTCCTAGTATGATACCCTTGAAGGTGGTATTACTGGGTTGGATCCATGCTGGGTCTATATGCATTTTCTTAACAGTGCCTGCATATATGAGGTTGAGGCTCCTACTGCCGTCCATTAGGACTCGGGTCAGATGAAAGCCATCAACAATGGGATCAAGCACCAACACTGTCGTGCCGCCATGGCGGATGCTGGTCGGGCGGTCTCGTCGGTCAAAGATGATCGGAATTTCTGACCATGGACTGTATTTCGGCTCGACGGGATCAACGGCATAAACATTATGGAGCATTCATTTCACCTCCTTCCTGGTGACGTGGGTGACATAGATCATATTTACATCTTTTACCTCGAGAGGGAATTGCTTCTGGCCGGCATTGCTTGGCCCGGGCTGGTCTCAATCCTCATTATTACGAGGTTGGCCCTTGTCCATGTTCTCGGACGCAACCTTTCCGGCCTGCTTGATGACCCAGCAGTTCCCGTTGGTATGGGTAGCCGGCTTATCGGGATTGACATGAATGGTGCAGGGTTGGTCCAAGATCTTATCCAGCTGTGTGGGGCTGCCCTTTCCTCCTTGGAAAGGCTTCTTTTTGTTGCTGTCACATTGATTACTGAAACCTGCGTTAACCTCGCCATCCTCGGCGTCGCTGCTGCTGCCTCTATTTTTGCGCTTATTATTCCTGTTATGTTGAGGTTTCCCATTTCTGTCGCTCACTTCGGAGGTGCCGGGGTTGCCATTGTGGTTGCTTTTCTGGGCTAACCAGTTATCCTCAGCAGCGCAAAATTGAGTCATGAGCTACGTGAGGCCTCCCATTGTTCTGGGCTTCTCATGCCCTAATTCCCTAGCCAACCATTCATCACTTATATTATGCTGAAATGCTGCGATTGCCTCTGTGTCTGAGTAGTCTACTGTCTGGTTCTTTTTGGTCAAGAATTTATTCCAGAATTTTCGGACTGACTCCCCTGGCTTTTGTACGACGTGAGCAAGGTCATCGGCATTCGGGGGCCTGATGTAAGTGCCCTGGAAGTTAGCCCATAATTCATCCTCTAAGTCTTCCCAGACGCCGATCGAGTTCTCAGGGAGGCCGTTGAGCCAATGCCGAGCTGAACCTTTGAGCTTCAAAGGCAGGTATTCAATGGCATGGAGGTCGTCTTCGCCTGCTATATGTACTGTGATGAGGAAGTCCTCTATCCAAACTACCGGGTCCATTGTTCTGTCGTATTGCTCGATGTTTGTTGGTTTAAACCCATCGGGGAACTGGTACTGCATGACATCGTCCGTAAAGCATTGAGGGTGTGCAGCTCCTCGGATCCTGGCAGTAGCATGACGCATGTCGGATGTAGTCACATTTTGGTCGTGAGTATAATCGCAGACATCATCATTTTTTGCCAACCAAGCCAAGTATCCCGCCTATCTAGCAGGTGGGCGTTGCCTAGATTTATGGATTGACTGAGGTGGAACTTCGGACCTTAAGGGCCCTTTCTCCTTTGGGTCATACCTCATGGTCGTCCATGCTGGATTAACTCCGCCACGGCCCCCAGGCACTTCGGGCGTGCATTTGTCAGCGCCTGTTGATTGATCTCGGCCTCGAGGAGGGCGGTCGAGCATTTCCACCCAGTCGCACTTTGAAAATATGCTATCCTCGACTTCCGTGTCCAATTCGTTAAGCAAATTTTTGTGGGGGTAAGATCGGTCAGTGCCCGTTTGACGAAGCTTGTCCTCGAGCGCCAGTTCGGCCCTTAGGAGCTCGGTCCATCTGTCGTTTAGTTTGTCTTCTTTGTCTTTAAGATGTCGGGACTTGTTTTTAATGCTCTTGGACATACTGGCAAATCTCTTACGCAGAGTCTCGAGCTGGGATGCCTCAAGGGGCTCCTCGAAAGCATCATACTCGTCGGGGCCGAGACTACGCTCTTCCTCAGCTTCCGGGTTGTAGTCGCCGTCATCGGGGTCATCATTGTCCCCGTCCACATTATCGGCGCTGTTGTCATTGCCGACATCGCCATTACCAGCTCCACCATTTGCTGCATCGCCATTGATAGCGTCCCCATTCTCGGTGCTGCCGTTGCTTGCATCACCGTTTTCGGTGCCCCCGTTACCTCGGCGGCCCTTGCGTCGGTGCTTTGGATTTCCTCCCCCTCCTCCGTTCTTGGGGGTGTCTACCATGTACATGTAATTGGTGGAGGTTGTGGCCCACTTGTCGGTGTGGTTGATGGCAGGTGGCGGGGCGGTGTCTGAACTTTCACCGGCATCTTCATCCATGTCGGTTGCCTCCTCGGAGGCACTGGCTAGGACCTCGATTAGGTCCTCGATGGTAGTGACTAGGTGGGTGGTGGGTGGACTGAAAATTCCAGCTCCCTTAGGCTTTTCCTTGATCTGATCGTAAACCGAGTTCCGATCGTCCGAGATTGACATGCTCTGAATTCGGTCTAACACCTCATTTAGGAGTGCCTTATCGCCTTCATGCATAACCTGGTTATAGGTCGGGTTTAGTTGGAGTCTGTAAGAGATCCGATCTGACATGGTCTCAGGGTTTTCATCGGTCAAGCTAGATGCCTGATCCATGGGGAAGCTCGGCTCTGAGCTCAAGGCTGGATCCAAGGTATGGTCCATGCCATGGTCCTGATCTGGGACCAAATCTGAGATCGGGACAAGAGTGTTGATGCAGTCTTTGGTCAGGTCTGACACCCAGCCCGAGAACGCGAGTTCGCCGTAGGAGTCCGTGGCATATTCCAGGTTGCCGGATCTAATGATCCGACCTGGGGCAAAAATTTTGATCTGGCCGAGGTGGCTAGTCGAATCAGCGTGAAGTGTGATGCTGCTGAAGACAAAGAGTTGTCCTGACAGAAAATTCATGCCACAGCCAACACTATCGTCGATCTGGAGGTGGACCATCGAGCCGCTTCAACCACATAGAGGGACCAGCATGGGCTACCAATGATGGAGTCGAATCCGGCAGATCTTGGGTAGGGGGTCACGAGCTAGTGATCTTGGCACGATGGTAACCGGACAGAGAGGGGACATGATGTTTACCCAGGTTCGGGCCCTCTCGAAGAGGTAAAACCCTACGTCCTGCTTGTGTTGCATTTATTGTGGAAGGGGTACTGAGTACAGGTTGATCTACCTCGAGATCATGTATGAATGAATCTACCTCTACGGGCTAAACCCCTCGGCTTATATAGATGCCAGGAGTACCTAGGGTTACACATAGGTCAGTTGCGTATGGAGATAAACATTTTGAAGATTGCATTCATGCCTTGGAGTATGCACCAAGTCTTCAAAAGATTCCATCTTGATTCCTCCATGAAGCCCGATGAATGTGGCCCACTGTTTGGTCATCTCGGGGTCCTCGGCCCAGCCCATGTTTGGGAGCCAATGTGGCTAGCACCCTCTTATCCAGGACACCATCAACTATGCTTCCAGAACACATGGATCTCTAGGTTGGAACGCTGGGCGACTGGTTCGCTGATCCAGGGTGCCACAAGACTTGGTATCAGAGCTGAACTGACTGTAGGACACCCCTAGTTAGCACGGACATTAGAGTTTAGCACTGGTCTAAAGTCTAGCTTGCTTGTCCCTTGCTTGTTGCATTTGATTGTTGCACAACATGCACGATCAGTTATTTTCGTTGCGCTAACAGTCTAATCTTGTGAGTGTAGATGGCACTGGTCCCTGTTCAGTACCACTTTGAGGTTTCACCTCATAGCTTTACTGATTTGCTTCGTCGCATCTGGCACCGGCTCTACCCTGATGGATCGGCTCCTGCATATCAGATGTACCAAGAGTAGCTTTCCGCCATGGTGTACGAGTACCACACGGAGGTCTATCTCATAGCTGTTTCTCACACCAGTAGCTATGCTTGTGCCACCCAGGGTGGAACGACCTCCACCCTAGAGTAAGTTGTCCAGCTTACCGCTCTGGAGGCTCTCACCGATCCACGTTACCACGAGATGGAAATGCAGACACATCCAGGTTTCCACTACTATCCTACCCTAAGCCCCATGATAGGAAGAGTCATATTTCCCCCTGCCAGTGAGTCCAGCAACCAATCTATGAGCCACCTCACCCGCTTTATGACTGCCAAGTACATCCTCCTTATCAGCCTGTATGAGGAGTTAAAACGTACTAGCACTAGTAGAAAACAGGGCTTTGGTCCAGGCTAGATAAGAGCATTAGTCCCGGTTCTGCTACGAACCGGGATCAATGGGTGCATCAGTCCCGGTTCGTGAGGCCAGGACACCGGCCGGGCCTCGGCAGGACCCCTTTGGTCCCGGTTCCAGACACGAACCGGGACTAAAGGGCCTCGCTCCTAGCGCAGCCACTTTAGTCCCGGTTGGTGGCTGGAACCGGGACTAAAGGTTGGCCTTTAGTCCCGGTTTTAGACACAAACCGGGGCTAAAGTTTTGCCTATATATATCTACCCCCCCCATCTCCTCTGTTTTTTGGCCGTGGAAGGGTGGGAGGTTTGTGCTACTCTGTTCTCACCTCCTATGCACATGAGGTGTTTGATGAAATGCCCGAGCCACACTTAAGCTTTCTCCTCTGCAAGCTCGACCTCCAAGCTACATTTTCCCCAAGATCTGTCTAGGTTTGGCGGTGCACCAACTACACAAGTGTTCTAAAAGGTTAGCAACTTCATCGTTTCATCTCTCACTACTAGTTTAGCTCATTTCAAATGCTGTAGAAGTAGAGTGGTTTGTGGGTTTTAGTGGAGGAGTGTATGTGGGAGTTCTTTTGATTTAGATGCACAATTTGAGCTGAAATTAACTTCTTAGAGTCTGCACATGTGTAGGGTGCCGTCCCCGTCCCCGTCCTCACCGCCGTCGATCGCCCGCGCCGATCTCGTCACCGGCACCACCGTGGTGAGCCTCTTGTTCTTATCTTCTTTCTAAAAGAAAAAAATTCTTACTTGTATGATTTAGATAGATACTTGTATAATTTTCTTACTTTTAGTATTGTTTGTTATTATATAGTGCCATGACTTTGGTATCCACCCCCGTCAGCCCTCGTCCTGTCTATGATTCGGATGTGGTATATTATCTTTTATTACTATTTGTTTCATTTAGTGTTTATGACAATTATGCCGACCAACGTGACATAGATGTTTTTATCTAGGAGGTATGTGAACTTGAAATTCCAACCGGCCCTCTTGTCGAGAGGTTAAATTTAGTTGAAAAAGAAAACAATAACTTGAAGAAAAAATTGAAAAGAATTGAGGAGGAGAAGATGGAATTGGAGTTGCATGTTGCCGATCTCGTCGATGATCACAAGATCGAGATGGATGCAATGTGCCTGAAGATTAGAAAGATTAGAAAATATGCCATTGATAATGAGGTTGGTATTATTATGCCGTTGGATCAATTGTTACCTTAGTTGCGATTATGATCACATTTGTTGTTGCATTTAAATGTTTTACATAGTTTCAATGTATGTTTTAATTAGATGCTCTAGAGAGCTATATGTTGTTCTATATATGAGAACTATGTATGAACTTTATGTATTTATTTTTTCAGTAATAACATTTGATCACTACAGTACTTTGGTTTTAATGTGATGATGAACTTGTATTAATTTGGTCACTTCTCTATTCATGATGTTCTGTAATGGTTTTTGATACACTTAATTATATAATGCACGCAGATGAACCGGCAATGGATGTACGGTGACCGACGCACCTCCGAGTACATTGATGGCATGCATAATTTTCTCGAAGTGGCTCAGGCAAACAAGCAGAATGGTTTTATGTATTGTCCATGTACTGTCTGTGGGAATAGGAAGGATTACTCTGACTCGAAAACCCTTCACTTGCACCTACTTGAGAAGGGTTTCCTGCCACACTATAATGTTTGGACCAAGCACGGAGAAAGAGGGGATATGATGGAAGACAACGAAGAAGAAGAGGATGATGACAACTATCCCCCTGAATACGGTGATACTGCAACGGGGGAAGCTGAAGATCAAGAGGCACCAGACGATGTGCCCGATGATGATCTTCGCCGGCTCATTGTTGATGCAAAGAGACAATGCCAAAGTGAAAGGGAGAAGTTGAAGTTCGAGCGCATGTTAGAGGATCACAAAAAAGGGTTGTACCCAAATTGCGAAGATGACAACACAAAGCTCGGTACCACACTAGAATTGCTGCAATGGAAGGCAGACAATGGTGTATCTGACAAGGGATTTGGAACGCTACTGAAAATAATGAAGAAGAAGCTTCCAAAGGATAACGAATTGCCCGACAGTACGTACGAAGCAAAGAAGGTTCTCTGCCCTCTAGGATTGGAGGTGCAGAAGATACATGCATGCCCTAATGACTGCATCCTCTACCGCGGTGAGTACGAGGATTTGAACACATGCCCGGTATGCGGTGCATTGCGGTATAAGAGCAGACGAGATGACCCTGGTGATGTTGAGGGCGAGCGCCCCAGGAAGAGGGTTCCTGCCAAGGTGATGTGGTATGCTCCTATAATACCACGGCTGAAACATCTGTTCAGAAACAAAGAGCATGCCAAGTTGATGCGATGGCACAGGGAAGACCGTAAGAAAGACGGGAAGTTGAGAGCACCCGCTGACGGGTCGCAGTGGAGAAAAATCGAGAGAAGGTGGGGGGACTTTGCAGGTGACGCAAGGAACGTATGGTTTGGTTTAAGTGCAGATGGCATTAATCCTTTTGGGGAGCAGAGCAGCAATCATAGCACCTGGCCCGTGACTCTATGTATCTATAACCTTCCTCCTTGGTTGTGCATGAAGCGGAAGTTCATTATAATGACAGTGCTCATCCAAGGCCCTAAGCAACCCGGCAACGACATTGATGTGTACCTAAGGCCATTAGTTGAAGAACTTTTACAACTGTGGAATGGAAAAGGTGTACGTGTATGGGATGAGCACAAACAGGAGGAATTTGACCTACATGCGTTGCTGTTTGTAACCATGAATGATTGGCCTGCTCTTAGTAACCTTTCAGGACAGACAAACAAGGGATACCACGCATGCACACACTATTTAGATGATACCGAAAGTATATATTTGGAGAAATGCAGGAAGAATGTGTACCTGGGACATCGTCGATTTCTTTCGACCAACCATCTCTTAAGAAAGAAAGGCAGGCATTTCAAAGGTGAGGCAGATCACCGGAAGAAGCCCGCCCTCCGTACTGGTGATGCCATACTTGATATGGTCAAGGATTTACAAGTAATCTATGGAAAGGGTCCTGGCGGACAATCTGTTCCGAATGACGCTGAGGGACGCGCACCCATGTGGAAGAAGAAATTTATATTTTGGGACCTACCCTATTGGAAAGACCTAGAGGTCCGCTCTGCAATCAACGTGATGCACGTGACGAAGAATCTTTGTGTGAACCTGCTAGGCTTCTTGGGCGTGTATGGGAAGACAAAAGATACACCGGAGGCACGGGAGGACCAGCAACGTGTGCACGAAAAAGACGGCATGCATCCAAAGCAGTATCAAGGTCGTGCCAGCTACACTCTTACCAAAGAAGAGAAGGAAATCTTCTTTGAATGCCTGCTCAGTATGAAGGTCCTGTCTGGCTTCTCGTCGAATATAAAGGGAATAATAAATATGGCAGAGAAAAAGTTCCAGAACCTAAAGTCTCATGACTGCCACGTGATTATGACGCAACTGCTTCCGGTTGCATTGAGGGGGCTTCTACCGGAAAACGTTCGATTAGCCATTGTGAAGCTATGTGCATTCCTCAATGCAATCTCTCAGAAGGTAATCGATCCAGAAATCCTACCAAGGTTAAAGAATGATTTGGTGCAATGTCTTGTCAGTTTCGAGCTGGTGTTCCCACCATCCTTCTTCAATATCATGACGCACGTCCTAGTTCATCTAGTCGACGAGATTGCCATTCTGGGTCCTGTATTTCTACACAATATGTTCCCCTTTGAGAGGTTCATGGGAGTCTTAAAGAAATATGTTCGTAACCGTGCTAGGCCAGAAGGAAGCATCTCCATGGGCCATCAAACAGAGGAGGTCATTGGGTTTTGTGTTGACTTTATTCCTGACCTTAAGCCGATTGGTGTCCCTCAATCGCGGTATGAGGGGAGACTGATTGGAAAAGGCACGCTAGGAGCGGATTCAATAATATGTAGGGACGGGCATTCTTGGGCTCAAGCACACTACACAGTTCTACAGAATTCTACCTTGGTGACCCAGTATGTCAATGAACACAAGAATTTTCTGCGCTCCAAACACCCGGAGCAGTCTGACGACTGGATTACATGTGAACACATCAGGACTTTCGGCAGTTGGTTGCAAACACATCTCATGGGTAACAACATTGTTGGAGATGAGCTGTACTCGTTGGCCAGGGGACGATCTTCGACTGTATTAACTTACCAAGGGTACGAGATAAATGGGAATACATTTTACACGATCGCCCAAGATCAAAAGAGCACCAACCAAAACAGTGGTGTCCGCTTTGATGTAGCAACCAACAGGGGAAAGGACACATATTATGGTTACATAGTGGACATATGGGAACTTGACTATGGACATGATTTTAAGGTCCCTTTGTTTCGGTGCAAATGGGTCAATCTGTCAGGAGGCGGGGTACAGGTAGACCCGCAGTACGTAATGACAACAGTGGATCTCAACAATCTTGGGTACATAGACGAACCATTCGTCCTAGCCAATGATGTGGCGCAGGTTTTCTATGTGAAGGACATGTCTACCAAACCGAGAAAAAGAAAAGATAAGGAAGCGAATACATCATACGATGAGCCAAAGCGCCACATAGTTCTTTCAGGGAAAAGAGACATCGTGGGAGTGGAGGGCAAGACAGACATGTCTGAAGATTATGAAAAGTTTCATGAAATTCCGCCCTTCAAAGTGAAGGCTGACCCAAGCACCCTGTTAAACGATGAAGATTATCCATGGTTACGTCGCAAAAAGCAAGGGACACACGCGAAGAAAAAGTGAAGACTTTCTCTCCACAACTATTCTGATGATGGCTTTGATCTAGAATATCACTGCAGTTACATGTCAAGAAATGAAATGCCTTTGTAACATATGAGTTTTCGTCCGAAACCGTGATACTTCGAAAGAGATTGTCCATTTTGTACACGAAGTGCATCCAGTTTTTGCCGTAACCATCTCAACTTTTTAGCACATGCTATGTGGGTGAAATGATGATACCATGCCAACTTTCAACCTTTTCAGAGTTCATTTGTACTGCTTTTCAATTTCAGGTTCATTTAGCTCAAAGAATGAATTAATAGCAAAAAGAATGAATCAAAAAGCTTTTATAAAACTCAAATAGCAAAAAGAATGAACTAAAAAGCTTTCATAAAATTCTAATAGCAAAAAGAATGAACTAAAAATAATCAATTAAATATAATATTTTTAAATAGCAAAAAGAATCAACTAAAAATAATCAAAATAATATTAACTAAAATTATCAAAGTATTTATTTGTTAAAAACTTTAATAGTAAAAAGAATTTTCATAAAGTATTTTTTGTTACAAACTTTAATAGAAAACTAAAAAGCTTTTATAAAACTCTAATAGCAAAAGGAATCAACTAAAAAGAATCAATAAAAAATAAAACTTATGCAACTAAAATTATATAAAATTTATGCAACTAAAATTATATAACTAAAAATAACATATGCAAAAAATAACATTAAAAATTTAAAAACATAACATATGCAAAAAATAAAAAAAAGGCCCACCTACTTGCCACCGCGGCCTGCATACGACTAGAAACCCTAGAGATGGGCCAGGATGCAGGCCCGCAGTGCAAGCAGGCCCAACAGGGCGTTAAATAGGCATTTACTGCCTGCAGTAGAGAGGAGCTCGAGAGGGGAGCGGCAGCAGCGCTTATAAACAACTCCAAGCCCCTCTCAACTAGCGAGGTGGGACTAAAGTTTTGGATGCGGCAGCACAGACCATTGGGCCCGGTTGGTGGCTCGAACCGGGACGAAAGGCCCCCCTTTCGTCCCGGTTCGAGCCACCAACCGGGACCAATGGTCTGGGCTTCCCGCCCTTTCGCCTGGCGAAATACACCTTTGGTCCCTGTTGGTGGCACGAACCGGGACGAAAGGGGGGCCTTTCATCCCGGTTCGTGCCACCAACCGGGACCAATGCTCTGGGTATATAAGCAGCACTTACAAGTTTTCCATTCAGTTTTCTTCGATCTCCTCCTCTCCCCCGACGGCGCCGACGACCACCTCGACGCCGCCAGGCTGCCGGACCGCGCCGTTGCCTCCCCGAGCCTTGCCCCGACGCCCTCGCCGACCCCCTGCCCCGACGTCCTCGCCGACGCGCCGGACCTCCTCGGGCGCCCTCCTCCCCGTCGCCGTGTGCCCCCTCGAGCCCGCCGTCCTCGTCGCCGGCCTCCAGCCATCGCCGCGCCCCCCCAGTGAGCCCCCCCTTTCCCATGGTCCCCTGCTCCCCGTCGCCGCGTGCCCCGAGCCCCTTGCTCTGCCACTGCTCCATGGTCGCCACCGGCCCCGTTGCTAAAAATGTGTTTTTTAGATGAATAGATAGATAGATAATGTTCATGTGGAGATGAGATGAGATGTATGGTGCTCTGTTTTTTTAGATAATGTTCATGTGGAGATGAGATGAGATGAGATGTATGAGATGTTTTGTGGAGATGAGATGAGATGTTGTCATGTGGATTTTTTTTGTTCATAGAAATTAGTGTGAATTTTTTGTTCATGATGATCTTGCTAAAACTCATATTAAGTTTGTTCGATGAATGTTTTCAGTTAAAACTCATATTAAGTTTGTTCGATGAATGTTTTATGTTAAAACTCATATTCAAAATGAGTTAAAAGACTCATATATTCAAAATGTACTCCCGGTCCGCTCGCCCGACCAACTCTCGAGGCCACCCAAACCCTAGAAGAAAGAGCGTTGTCGATCTACCCCCTCCCGCCCCTACCCGTAATTGTTATGTATAATACTATATATTGGCGTCTAATTCACCGGTCTTACCTTAGTGAACCGAAGGGACTTTATTTATTCGGTAGGCGGCTGGCATAGGTCAATGTGGGAGAATGGATAGTTCGATCTCCTGCATAGCGATTATTTTTTGTAAAGTGTCCTCTCCTGAAAGTATAACCCCGATAACTTCGACATGAGGGGGGACGTCGGACATGCATGAGAGAGGCGGTCCGCAAAGTATCCTCTCTCGAAAGTATAACCCCCGATAACTTTGCATGATGTTTGCGACTAATCCATTGCTCATATATGCATATGATTCCTTGTTGTGATTAGCTAGGTCTATGTTTGCCACTAATCCATCTCTCATGGTTGTATATTGCCATGTTGTAATATTTGCAGAAACTATGGACAGAGACTTAGAAAAAGAAGAGTTGTTGGGGGATATAATCCGCGACGGAGGTGATATCACCTTGTCATTTCTCAACGACACCGATGGTCAAGAAAGAGAGGATGATGGCTCTGGTGATCCAATGGAGGAGGAAGGAGATCATGACGGCTCCGGTGACCGAACGGAGGAGGAAGGAGATCATGACGGCTCCGGTGACCGAACGGAGGAGGGAGCCTTAACTGTTGCAAAGTCCGGCGAGGTATATATACATATATTAATTACGCCTCTGCTGACTTGATGCATTAATTGTTTTGTATGTACATATATTAACGCTTCTTTCTTCTTTTAATTAGCCCTCCGGATCGAGCCAAAGTTCCGTAAGGAGATGAGGCCCGAAGAAAAGGTTGCGCCAGGATGAAAGGTTCACGATCGAAGATGTCGGTCGAGATGGCCAACCGATTGCTCCCAAGCAGAGCAGGGACACATTTATACATCAATGCGGAGTTATTGTTAGGGACAGCATCCCGATCAGCATCCAAGAATGGAATAAGAAGAAGGACCCTGAAGTTTCTTATGTCCAGGATAGACATAAAGATGATCTTTGGACCTCGCTGATGACAAATTTCAGCCTACCGCCAGAGGCGGATCCGAATAAGGTCAAGGCGTTTGCTCTTAAGAAGATGGCAGAACTATTCAAGAACTGGAAGAAAGATTTGAACAAAAAGTTTGTCGAGAAAGACAAGACTCCAGAATTCACCGGTCCATATGAGAAGATAAAAGATCACTGGCCCGCATTTGTGGCCTACAAATAAGCTAAATGCTGCAAAGAAGCAGTATCATCATGTTACGGGGTCAGGTGGCTACAGCAAAGCCCGGCCTACGTGGGACAAAGCTGAGCAAGACCTGCTTGCTAAAGGGGTCCAACCAGCGACATTGCACTGGCCAGATCGGCCAAGGACTTGGTTCTTCGGGGTTGGGGGAACTTTGGACCCAGAAACAGGGAAGTGTGTTTGGACGAAAGCTCAACTTGCAATACCCGTCAAGAAGCTTCAGGAAGCAATCAAGGCAGCGCAGGAAGGGAGGTTACATCCCGACAGAGAGAATGACGAGCTGACACAGGCCCTTGGGAATCCTGAACACCCTGGACGAACATGAGGCACATCAGGCTCCGTTCCGTGGGTGCATGGGTTTCCCTACAGCGGTGGTTATAGAAGCCGAGAGAGAAAGAAGAAAGAGGAAGCAAGCGAAATACAGAAGCTCAGTGCAAGATTAGCGAAACTAGACGAACTTGAGAGCCAGCGAGCTACCGGCCAACCATCTCAGCGGCACGAAGATCCTTCCTTCGACACTGCCCCAGAAGCTACCCCACCATCTCAGCGGAGAAGCAGCGTGGCTTCCACGGAGCTCGTTCAGCCTGATTTCACGGCTCCTCGCTACCCCGTGAATAGTATCACGGAGGCTGAACATTGTGTGCGAATGGCAAAATGCCAGAACCTGGCCTTGAAGGCGGCGGTCGGCTCTGTTTTACCTCCTCGAGCTGAGGGAACTTTCCATTGCCGTCCGATTCCACATGGCTATGCTATTGTCACGGTGGATGAAATAATGGAGGGATTTGAGGGGCTGGAGCTTGACTACCCTACAGGTGAAGGGGATAATCTTCTGGAAAATGCCTTAAGGAGTACCTGTCTATGGAGAAAGGAGAACATCAAGCTTCCAAACTGGACGCCGCCTCAGCAGACGCAGCCGGATGAGGCCCCTCAACAGACTCCTCACAGTCTAGCTCAGCTGGATGAGGCCCCTCAGCAGACTCAGCAGGATGAGGCCCCTCAGCAGAGTCCTCTTCTGCCTCAGCTATCTCCGGCGCGTCAGCGGACTCCGCCTCCTCCTCCGCCTCCTTCAGCACGTCAGCGGACTCCACCTCCTCCGGCACGTCAGCGGACTCCGCCGCCTCAGCAACAGTGGAAGAGAGCCGCCACTGCTCCGGCGGCTAGCAGTACAAAAGGCGGGAAGAAATTCAAATTTGGTCCAAGCCTCAGGGTTCCTCCAAAGTTACCATATGAGATGACTGACAAGGAAACCGATGACATCGTGGAAGCCGAACTGCAGACCCATTTTGAACGGAAACGTCCACCTCCGAAGGAAACAATAGATCCGGTGAAAGCGAAGCGCACTCTGGATGCCCTTAAGCGACCACCACCGCCTCTGCTGCAATCCAACTATGACCGCTGTATTGAAAAGACATATGATGAAGCGCGGCGGTCGGGAAGTACCGCCAGTGCTTCAAGACGAAGAAGTGGGAAAACAATTCCCCAGCTCGGCGAACAGGAGAAGCAATCGTGCCCCCCGCTCAAGGTGTCTAGCGATATCGCTAATCATCCGGGGCTACTGCCCGGTACCACTCTTGGTGATTACGTGGGCGATGATGTACAGTTTGAAACGGCTGAGGTAGTAGAGATCTTTAGATACGAGCACGGGAAGACGCTCGTCAAACCTGATCATCCTCATCTAACAACGATGATGCGAAGATTGCATGAGTGGTACTTGGAAAGCTGCAGGAAGAATGGGTTCGATAGTTTGATGGTGAGAATTAAAGATGAGCACGACCTCATTGGAGTCGACCTTATGCCTGTTGAATTTGTGGAGTTATTTCAGTTATTCAATCAAGAGGCCCTCGACAAACAAGTCATGACTTGCTACTGTCTGTAAGTATTACTTCTGTAATTAAGTCTCTAGCTCAGCTCATTCATTGCATGTATATATAATTATCCTCACTATATTATGCAGATTGAAGATCGTCGAATGCAAAAAAAGACAAATCTATGACATTGGGTTCATTAGCCCAAATACCGTAAATGAATGGGCGGTACAAAATAGAGTTAAAGATACCGAGGAAAACTTGCTAAAAGCGTTCCTTCGACATCAAAACAAAAGGGAAATACTCTTTCCTTACAACTTCAAGTGAGTGTTACTGTCTTGTGCATATTCGGTTTCGCTTACTCGAGGTTAAGTACTGCAATTGATGAGTTATGCGTGCGCAGGTTCCACTTTATTCTGCTATCCATTAAGCTTGACGGGGGAGTAGTAACTGTCTTAGACTCGAGACGTAAAGATCCCAAGGATTATGCGGACATGACTGCAATGCTCCAGAAGTAAGTTCAATCAATACCGGGACCATATCGGCAACTTTCGTTCATTTCCTGATATCAAGTAATCATTTTCTTTGCCTGGCAGGGTTTGGAAACAGTTCACCGGAAAGGTTCCGGGTCTGAAGAACGAGCTGCGATTTACACACCCCAAAGTAAGTAGTACTAGCTAGTTCCGCGCATCTCTCATTGATTCTAGTTTCATCAATACCATTATCATGCTTGATTATCAGTTTGATTGAACTCTATTCTCGTAAAGTGCTTGTGGCAGGCAGGCGGGAATAATTTATGTGGATACTACGTTTGCGAGTTCATTCGCCACTCGACCACTGAGCGGGGCTTCTTGTCTGACAAACAATTTGAAGTACGTAAACAATATTCACAATTTTATTTTATTACCATCAATTGTGTTGAGTTTCATTCATATATATGTATTGACCCCCTTCTTTAAATTAGATGTGGCAGATGCGGGATGAACTCCTACCACATGATCGCATACGAGCAATTCAAGAGGAATTGGCGGGATTCTTTCTTGACCACGTCATACATGAAAAGGGAGAATACCATACAGAAATTCAATGGGAGTTTGGCGCTTGATGATGTCAGGGATGTTATATTGTATATATGTAGTAGCGTCGGATAGATATACGAAAACTTGTTGTTCGACCAAGCACGGAGAAAGAGAGGTCACTTCTCTCTATATATGTTCATGACGATCTTGTGTAATTAATGGTTCCTTCATTGCTTACTAGCTAACGTCGAGTTCTCTCTATATGTAGTAGCTAGCGTCGACCAAGCACGGAGAAAGAGAGGTCACTTCTCTCTATATGCAATAGCTAGCTAACACAATATGAAACCCCTGAACCCTCCAAAACCCCTAAACCTACCCCTTTCAAAAAAAAAACCTAGCGCCTGGGAGCTGCTGACGCGTGGCTACCTTTTAGTCCCGGTTGGTGTTACCAACCGGGACTAAAGGTCCTCCTGCCTGGGCGCCCCACAGTGCCCACATGGAGCACCTTTAGTCCCGGTTCGTAAGCCAACCGGGACTAAAAGTGATGGGCATTAGTCCCGATCGTTTTGTCCCGGTTCCAGAACTGGGACTAAAGGCCCTCTGGAACCGGGACAGATGCCCTGTTTTCTACTAGTGTAGGGAGGCACTTGCCACAGCAGAGACTATTCCTCTCCTGACACCTCCTCTTACTCTCCATCCCCACCCGGTTCTCCACCCACACCCACTGCAGAGCCACTGCTTGGAGTTCCAATTGACTCACTTCCACCTGGGCAGCGCGGTACCTTGGCAGGCCATCGTGGAGAGCCCCCAACTATTTGGGTCCCCAGAGGCCGTATCTTAGTTCTAGCTACTCCACCTCCCCACGTCCCAGCTCCCCTTCCTGCTCACCCATGTCCCGCTCCCGTCAAAGAGCCTTCCACTTCTCGTCGCCGCATCAACACCATCGACCTGGTCAGCTCCAAGTCTGAGCCAGAGAAGTACACAGCTGCTGACGTGAAGCCCCCGCACCGTTAGCTTCCCGCGCTCGAGTATCAGCATGAGTTTGCATTAGCATTAGTGTGCTTGTATTATGTCAACTGCCGTATAAGCAGTACTAGTCATGAGAATGCCCTTCTGGCATGGTGTGCTTTGAATGATGTTGTTTCGCCTTGTATAATTATGCTGTTGCCATTTGCTTCTCGATTTGGTTTTTCTTTAGTGTTGCCCTGCTTTTTACCTATGGATGTTGCTCATCTTTCAGTACTTTACATTAGGAACGAGTATAGGATGAGGAACCACAATAGCAACAGTAGTGGTGATGCTACCCCAGTGCGTCGATCCGCCCGTCAGGCAGGACAGTCACCAGAGCATCCCCCACCTCCACTGTATCAGGCACCGACCACAGATCAGATTATGAGGATGTTTAAAGAGAGAAGAAACCAGGACTTTACGGATTTTCTGAGAAGCATGCAAGCAATGGTTGGGAAAAATCACCACCAGGGGTCACACTTCAAGTTGTTAGATTTTCAGCAAACCAAGCCCCCAACCTTCATTCGAGCAGTAGACCCCCTGGAAGCAAATTATTGGCTAAGAACAATGGAGAAGAAATTGGAAATCTCGCACTATGACAAACAAGACAAGGTACCATTTGCCACCCATTACCTCGAAGGACCCGCCGTGATATGGTGGGATAATACCAACATAGTATGGCCAACAGAAGAGACTATCAGTTGGAAGAAGTTGAAGGACAAGTTCTACCAGTACCATATCCCCACCAGAGTGATGAAGGTTAAGCAGGGAGTGTTCCAAGCTCTCAATCAAGGTGGCATGTCAGTGAATGATTACCTCAACAAGTTCAACAATCTCGCATGGTACTCAGCTCATGATGTGTCCACTGAAGAACGAAAGATAGATCATTTTCTGGAAGGACTCAACCATACCCTCCATTTTCTGCTCAGTACCCTAGACTTTCCGGATTTCCAGACGCTGCTCAACAAGGCCCTGATCGCTGAAAGGGAGAACAAGATTGGGTATGAAGAACGCAAGCGCAAGTTCAAACCCAAGAAGGACACTTGAGAGAATTACCCCCAGAAGCCACGCACCTGGCAGCCGGCCCAGATGGTGAACAAGCTAGTCTGGAACACCAACAACAACCACAACAACTACCCCAAGGCCGACTCCCAAATCAAGACATTTGGGAACCGTCTGGTGATGGACGATTGCAAGCGCAACAACACCTGCTTCACCTGTGGACAAGCCAGACACTACTCTACTCAATGCCACACCAAAGTTGAAAAGTTTTAGTCCGACCTGAAGACACAAGTCAATAGTAGCCGCATCAACCAGGACGTCCGCCATGGCAAATTTTATTAACTGTCCATGGAAGAAGCCTACGAAGCATCTGATGTGTTTCTCGATATGTTTTCTGTCAACAACATACCTATAGTAGTCTTATTTGATTCTGGAGCTTCCCATTCATTTATCTCACGAAGTTTTGCTGCCATCAACCATTTTTGCCTCTCGCCGCTCAACAAAATCCTAGTAGTTCAATCTCTTGGCTCTGTTCTAAGGACAAATGTGGTATGCCGAGATTTGGGAATCCTAATCAACAACGTAGAGTTCCTAGCTAGCCTCATCCTACTGGAGTCACCAGGACTAGATGCCATCTTAGGCATGGATTGGTTGATGCAACACCAAGTCTACATCAATTGCGCAACCCGGACAGTGACCCTAGTTAATCCATCTAGAAAACAAGTCATGTTCATGGACAACAGAAGTGCACGGACCAAGAGCATAGTTTGCGTGGCCACAGTCACGTATATGGACACACAGTACCAGTGGTTTGCGAATTTCTGGATGTATTCCCAGAAGAACTGCCAGGAATGCCACCAGACCAAGAATTGGAATTCGCTATTGATTTGATCCCTGGGACAGCCCCAATATTCAAGAAGTACTACCACATGTCATCCACTGGATTGGTTGAGTTAAAGAAACAGTTGGATGAGATGCAACAGAAAGGATACATCCGTTCGAGCATCTCACCCTGGGGATCACCTGTACTCTTTGTCAAGAAGAAAGATGGCAGCATGAGGATGTGTGTGGACTACCGCCCACTGAACGGGGTCACCATCAAAAACAAATATCCGCTTCCCTGCATCAATGATTTGTTTGATCAACTGAATGGTGGGATTGACCTCCGAATAGGATATCACCAGCTGAACATCAAGCCAGAAGATGTCCCCAAGACTGCATTCACCACCCGATATGGCCTATACGAGTTTACGGTCATGTCTTTCGGACTAACCAATGCCCCTGCATACTTCATGGGCATGATGAACAAGGTGTTCATGGAATTCTTGGACAACTTTGTAGTGGTGTTCATAGATGATATTCTCATCTACTCCAAGAATGAAGAGGAGCACTGCCAACACCTCCGCATGGTATTGGAAAGGCTATGAGCCCACCACTTATATGACAAGTTCAGCAAATGCGAGTTCTGGCTCAAGGAAGTTGGATTTTTGGGACATATTCTGTCAGAGCAAGGCATAGCCATCGACCTGAGCAAAGTTGGAGATGTACTCAACTAGATAGCACCAACCAAGGTAACCGAAGCCTGCAGCTTCCTGGGATTGGCCGGTTACTATCGTCACTTCATCAAAGGTTTCTCCAAGCTAGCAAAGCCCATGACAAAACTCTTAAAGAAGGATCACAAGCTTGTCTAGACAGAGGCATGTGAATCCAGCTTCATGGAACTGAAGACCAGGTTAACCACATCACTAGTCCTAATATTACCAGACATCCACAAGAGCTTTCACATATACTGCGATGCATCCAGATGAGGTATCGGCTGTGTACTCATGCAAGAAGGAAAGGTTGTGGCATATGCATCAAGACAACTGCGACCGCATGAAGAAAATAACCCCACTCCCAATTTGGAACTAGCAGTCATAGTGCACGCCTTGAAGATTTGGTGGCATTACCTCATCGGACAAAGATGCGAGATATATACTGACCACAAGAGTCTCAAGTATATTTTCACCCAACCCGACCTCAACCTCCGACAACGAAGATGGCTTGAGTTGATCAAGGACTATGACCTTGGAGTCAACTATCACCCATGAAAAGCTAACATGGTCGCTGATGCACTCAGTCAAAAGCCAGGAACAGCGAACGCCGCAATAACAAGTACAAACCCAGTTCTACAAGAGGAGTGTGCCAAACTCAACATGATCCTCTGTGGCCCACTAAGCATGAACACACTGGAAATCACACCTACCTTGGATGACGACATTAAGAAGGCAGAAGAGAATCATCCTGTTGGTGCAATACTTGCCCTCGTATGTTTTGGAGATTGTTGACAGAAACAGGCATGGACTGATTTGTTTGCTAGTGCACATAGAGAGAAATAGTCCATGCAGTACCGAAGAGAATGCTGTCTCCGGTGTACAGTTCGAGGAACTTCACCGAAGAATATCTGCGATGCAGAGAAGTACGAGCTACATCCTGTGAAGACTTGTAGACGAGAAAAATGAAGTGAAGGAGTTAACCCCTCGAAAATTTCGTTGCTGATGCGAAGCAATTTGTTCGGTGATCCTATCCGAAGAAATTGACTGCAGCGATGAAAGATGAAGACGAAGTGAAGACGTAGCATTCTTTTCGTTGTTCCTCTTTCATTCATTTGAGTCATAGGACCTCCGTACTATTAAGAGGGGTATAGGTTCTCGAAGCTTAGATCCGCTATGATGCTTAGCCCAAACCTATGCGAGACTGAGAGAAATCTCTTTCTACTTCGAATGATTACCTACCAGCAAGAGACGTTGTTCTTCTTCGCTGTAGGAGATATCTTTCGAACTGAGGAGTTAGCATTACTTGCTCCACACGTAATGTTACCGTTGTGCTCAATTCCGACCGTTGGACTCGTGTCGTTCGGCCATTGGCTGCTCCACATGTCCAAATTGGTCATTTCCCATCAGGGAAGGCTGCGGCTATAAATAGCCACCCCGCTCCAACGTTGCCCGTTGGCTGCTCCGCTTAAGATTTCTGAGAAGACTGATTGAGCAACCCCTCTCCGAGTGATTTGAGTTTAAGATCCACCGAGAGAAAAATCAAGAGCCGAAACTTAGACAGTGGTTGAGCATCACAGTAGTTCTGAGTTAGAGTTCTTGTACCTATTACTCTTGAGAGCTGCGCACTCTCTAGACGGATAGGTGTCGGCTCGAGTGTCGAAGAGTAATTGTCTTCACCGAGCAAGATCTTCAGCAACCAAGAGTCATTGTGGTTCGCGAAGAAGTCTGTCGAAGGTTCGGAGATCGCAGACAAGTATCTACCACGAGTGAAATCAACTGGAGTCTGATCAGCTCCGAGTTGAAGGAGAATAGGGCGAGGAGAGTTTATCCTCTGTGTTAAATCACAACCCCTCCAACCAGACGTAGTCCTTTGGCTGAAGGGAGAACTGGTCTACCAAATTCTCCTGTCGCCATCGAGCACCACTGGTTCGCTTTACATTACTGCATTTCATTCAGCAGTTTACCTTCGTGCTCAGTGTCGATAGTTGTATCTGATCAATCACAGTTTATCAATTGTCAATCTCATTCCCATCGTTCCTAGTTTTTCCATCATCTCAGGCTAGTTTAATTCCCCTCGTATATCTGTAAGCATGCGTAATTACTTTCTCTACCGAATCCTTATCCTGTCATCCATCTCTATGCATTTCCTTCATTGTCATTACATTGTTTTTCCTCGTGTCGCTGGATCTGCTCGTATATTGCATTAACATCTGTTGAACTTGTGATCGAATGATAACAGATTTATACTTCGACATATTTATCATTCTATGGCAAGCTCTTTCAAGTGTTACTCTACCGAACCATATCATTCCGCTGCTATGTTTGGGATTGGTTCAAAACCATCGCAAGAATTTTTGAATCTCCCATTCACCCCCCCCCCCTCTGGTCGATATACTCTCGGTCCTAACAATTGGTATCAGAGCAGGTACTCCCTGTCTCTGTTTATTAAAGGTCTAACAACCTTGGAGTTTTGAGTATGTCGCATGCAGGTAGATCCTCGCACTCTGAAAGGTTTCCTATCTTCGATGGAAATGATTATGTCTACTGGAAAGAGCGAATGAAAATCAGACTTCAAGCCATCAACATTGAGCTTTGGAAGATTGTGGAAAATGGATACACTGTTCAGCACACTGATGCTCCCACTTCCGATGACAAAGCTAGAATGCGTTTGAATGCTCAAGCAAAAGATATCATCTGTGACAGTATCTCAAAAGACACATTCATTCGGTTCCGAAAGCTTGACTCTGCAAAGCAACTCTGGAATGCTATCAAGAATGTTCATGAAGAATCCATTGCCAGAACAGATCAACACACAGAAATGCTTCATGCCATGTGTGCTGGTTTCAGGAGTCTTCGTAGGGAAAGTGCTATGGAACTCACCGATCGGTTGACAAATATTGTTGAAAGACTTCATCAACGAGGAGTAACGGATACCACCGATAGAGATGTAGTTGATAAGTTGCTAAGTGCTCTTGATGCAACCTTTGATCCAATCGTGGCTGAAATCAAGCAGAGACCTGACTATGAAGAACTTCACTATGTCGAGGTCATGACGTTATTGTCTATCCACGAAGAAAAGATGGAACTTGAAAATGGGCATCATGAATCTTCTTCAGAAAGCGAAGGGGAAATTCTTTCACACTATGGAAGTTCACAAGAGGAAGATGTCGAGAATAAACACTCCATCACACGAGAAATCGAAATGCTTACAGAAAGACTTGGTGATCTCAGAAGACAGAATCTGTGTCTCACAAATGATGACGAAGTTGACTTGCCTGAATCCTCGAGAAGATTACCTCCGAAAGAAATAAAGTGCTTCAAGTGCAAACAACTCGGTCACTACATTGCAGACTGTCCTTGCTAGGATCAAGATGAAAAACCTAGCAGCAGATGGATTTATCTTCACTGCTCTGGATTCACTCAAGTGGATCGTCATACTAAGCTCCCGAAGAAAAATGAATCTGCCACATCATCTTCGTCGAGACCAGTCACTGACGTACATACGAGAGCTACCATTGAGTCTAATATGAAGAAAATATCACAGCTGACTAAAGTATGTGCATAAATGAATATGGAATCTGAAGATGAAACATCTGAATCTGAATCAGAAGACGAAGAAGTTTACAGAAGCCAAGGAAGAGGAAATGCATTCGTCGCTTATGGATCATCAGAGAAGTCTCTCGAATCAGACACTGATGATAATGCTTCAAGTAATGATGAACCTACTACATTCTGTCTCATGACAAAAACCTCAAAGGATCAGGTATCAGCGAAACACCGAAAATCAATGACTGGATATTCCTCTGAATACATTGCCTATGCTAAACTTGTTAAGATTGCAAAATCTCAACATGATGAGCTTGAAAGCCTTGAGATGAATCTCAGGAAAACCAAAGGATTACTGGTCGAAGAGATGGAGAAAATCAAGAGTTGACTGAAAAGCATGATGCTTTTTCTTCAACGATTGATGATCTTTCCAAACGATATGATTCTCTTGCAGTCGACTACGAGAGTTTATCAGATGAACTCCTTAGCAGGAATCAAGAACTCGAGTCACTAAAAGAGTCTTATAACGTTCTTGCGAAAGAAAAATCCTCTCTCTTCGCCGAGCAATCTAACAACCTTCCTGTTAACTTTGTGCCTCATTGCTCAAAATGCCTAGAATGTAGCAATGATGATTCAAATACTGAAATATCCAATGCTGCCATCGAGAATATTGCAACCACTTCGAATGATATTCCTAACCCCTCTCCCGAGGAATTTGTTGCTATATCTGATGAAAATTGCAGGCTAAAGAAATTGCTTGAAACGGGAATGCTAAAGAGCCTCAAAGGACATCAAACACTATGTGATGTGCTCAAGAAGTCAATACTGCAGAAAAATCCCCGAAAGGAAGGATTGGGTTTCGAAAGAAAACTCAACGTTGATGGAACTTACTGGACTCCCGAGCAATATCCTCGTACGAGTTGGGTTCTCGCTAAAAGCAAAACTCTCGAACCTGCACTCCTGTCTGGATATGACTCTCCCATTCCTGCTGCCTCTGACGAGTCTGATGACTCAAACTACAAATTCTTCAAACAACAGAATGGTAAGGTTTTCGCTCGGTATGTTGGCACTAACTGCAGGTCTAGTTCACCCAAGAAGCAAATCTGGGTGAAGAAGTGCACCATTGAAAGTTTATCTGTCACTCCTAACCTGAATTTGCAGAGCAATTCTCTTCAAGGAAGTAATAATCCCTCACAGTACGGCAATGCAACTTCCTCGAACAGATATCCGTCAAACTTTCGACAAAAGGAGCACATGCGTATCTCCTCGTATCATTATGCTCATGTCTCTGGGAACAAGTTAAATGCTTACTCATATGATTACTCTCGAGATGCACAGGTGAACTACGAAAATCTACGAAAGAACGTCCCTGCTCAGTCAAGAGGAATGAGGTCTGCGCTGCCCACACAAGTGTGGGTTGCGAAAAAGAACTAACCCATCTTGCAGGAACTCTATCTCAAGGATTCTTCTCGATCATCCTTTGCCCTGAGATATATATTGTTGGTGCTAGCTCTTTGTGTTATTTGCTCTCTATGTTGTTTATCTTCGAATTGCAGTGTTTGTGTTTCGTCCGATGAACAACTCACTCATAGCTTCTTGATTGGTATTTTTTTTGACTGAGTGTTTTGTTTCGGACCCTTTTATCCCTCCATTCGTTTTCTTCTAAATCTATGCTGTCCGTCGTAAGCATGCAATTTGATCCGAAGAAGATCTCTCTCCGACGTCTTTGGTCGCGAAAGAAATCTACTTCGAACTTTTATCTACTTTTGTCGATCAGCCCTTCAATTCTTTCGCAATCCCGCTCTCTTCCCGAGTTTGTCGCAGAAAACGGTTGTCACGTGCCCACGATCTCCACGATCGTGATCATGTCCGTCGAATGCGGAGCGTCCCGCAACTGTAGGCAGTAGATTTCGGAGAAGAGGTTCAGCCCTTCAGCTATAAATACCCCTTGTCGCGTCTTCTTCCTCATTCGCGCAAACCCTCGTTTCTCCATCAACCGAGCCCGAGCTCGAAGCAACTCCGGCGAGGTGCTCCACCGTGAAACTCCGGTGAAGCCTCGTCGCAGCTGATCACGCCTGTGCGGTAATCCATCCTCCCGCATTGCCGTAGTTGATCTAAGTTGCCAAGTTAGGGCGATTAGATCTGGAACTGTTCCTCTCCCGCTCTCAGTTCATAGGGCAGTTCTTACCGATGCTGTTTTCCTCGATTTATTTTACTGTAGTAGATCTTTAGAAAGCACTAGGTTTTGACTGGTACGGTTTGTAGATCTTCCTCGTACTTGCTTTCCTCATCTTGGGTTCATGTGTATTTGTCCGAAAGATTAGATAGCCATCAACCTGCCCTGGATTTGTCTCTGGCTAGCTGGTAAAAACTATCAATGATATCTTTCTGTTTTACCATGTGTTCCTGGTTGGCCCTCTACAAAATCATTTTCGTTCAAAATACCTTCTGTGCATGCTTATGACCCTACCTCTATTTTCCCTCGCATCTATTATGTTCACAGGTTGGTCATGTCGCAGAGTTCTGTAGAGCATTCAGATTCTGAAGGATATTTGCCTCAGCTTCCACCAAGGTCCGAGCGAATGAGATTGACTGGAGGAGGTAAATCCTCGAAGCCACCCAAGGCTCCGAAGAAGAGACAAGAATCTGTGTCCGAAGGAGATTCTGAAGAAATTCCCTCTGCTCGCAGTCAACCCGAGGATGAATTGGTCACTGACGCTCTAACCATCTTCTCTGATGGAAATCCCAAAAAGGGCGGTCGTGGCAGAGAAAAGAACACTACTGCAGAAATGTCTGATCCTGAAAGTTACAGAACTCCACCTGAAGGAGAATCGGCAACAGATCGCAACAACAGGCTCCAGAGGATTCGCCGCCACTGGGCGAGCAAATGGTACCGATATGAAAATGTTCATGAGAAGTACCAGATTTTGTTTGCCTTCACACCGCCGTGGAATGACTGCATTGCTGAGAACTGCATTGGCCCCGATGATGAAAAAGTCAGACCACCA
Source organism: Elymus sibiricus (assembly GCA_039707655.1). NCBI lineage: Eukaryota > Viridiplantae > Streptophyta > Magnoliopsida > Poales > Poaceae > Elymus > Elymus sibiricus. Next base: position 515,093,065 of record CM077672.1, on the reverse strand, counting down.
CCGCCTCCAAATGCTCACAAAGATTCCCTAAAAACTATCGCTGATTTCCCCGAGGAAGTAGCTAAGAGGGCGAAGGCTAAGGCCAAGCGTGAAGCTAGGGAAGCTAAGAAAAACCAAGTTGAAGCGAAAAACATCGCGCTGACTCAGCAAGACGTACAGAAGAAGAAGGAACGTGCATCAGGTTCAAAGGAAAGAAAATCTGAGAAATCTGTTTCCCCTCGTGCACCTCGAAAGAAAACCCTCACCAAGAGAACCAAGAAGGCAGTTCCCGACTCGTCTGATGAGTCGTCAAGAGAAGATACTCCTGATGAAATTCCACTGTATGATCGTCTCGCCATCCTCAACAAGCAATCCAAGACTCCCTCTCCTGTGAAAGCTTTTCCCTCTCCGAGGAAATCACCTAGGCTTGCACCCATTTCACTCACTGATAAACCTTCGGGTTCTGTGGCTCCGAGAACTTTGTCTAGCACGGTAGCGAAGAGAAAGCTGCAGTCCGAAGAACAAGCAGATATGGCTGCTAAGAAGACCAAGCTCACTGTTCCTGCTCCCACAGAGGAACAGAAGTAAGATTTCAACTTCATGACCGATGTGATTGACAGTGCAGCTTATGATGCAAATGCTAATGAGGTGTGCGATCTGGGACTCCCCAATGATGTTACCAAATTGGTAACGAAGCATTTCATTGAGCTGAGAAAAATCTCCAAGAAGCTCAACAAAGCAGTCAAAGACAAACAAGCCGTCGAGAAACAGAGAAATGAGGTCAAATCTGAATCCGAAAGGAAAAAGATGAAAAAAGAAATTGTTGAACTCACCAAGGCCCTCAGTGCCTTGAGAAATGAGAAAATTGAGTGGCACTCTCGCTTGCACATGGATGTGTCTCAGCTGTGTGACAGAAGGAATGAAGAGATTGAACGCAAGGCAGATCTCGCTCGAAGAAGAATTCAGGAAGAAAAACATCAGAAGGCCAGGGCGAGATCAAGCAAACTGAAAGTTAATAAAGAACGCCATCTTCAGAATGTCACTGCTGATCCTGCTCCACTGGATTCCCATGTACCGTTGCAGCAAGTTCCTCCATCTCCACCTCACGAGGATGAACTTATGCAACAAGTTAGTGCTGAAGAGGTTATCATTCCTGCGCCAGTAGCTCCAGAGCAAAATGAAGTTGTTGATATATTCCTGGAAAGGACTGATGAGGAAAATGCACCTCCCAAGCAGAAATCACCAGTTGATGAAGTCGATGAAGAGATTGAGGTTGAGAAGGCAGAACCATCGCCTCCGAGAACATTGCAAGCAGAGCCCTCCGAAAAAAATAAGGAGGAGAAAGACAAGATTGAGGAGGAGCTCAATGCTTCCCGAGAGAAAACACCCCCGGTCTCATCATCTGGTGCTCCTACCCAGATGGATGTTGATCCTGCTCCTCTTACCACTTCACCACAGTTGGTACAGGAAGAAAAGAAATCTGCTGAGCCGATGGCTCGAGAAGAAACTGCCCCACCAGTTGTGACTCAAACACCCGAGAAAGAAGTTGTTGTGCCTCCCGCCGATGAAAGTGAAAGGAAAGAAAAGGCCCTTGAGCCCGAAAGTCAGAAAGATGCCGAAGGAGTTCCGGCGAGCAAGAACAGCGATCAGTCAAGTTCCTCGAAGCAGTCTGCACAAGACAAATCAAGAAAGCATCATGCTCCTCTCAAGCCCATTGAGGAAGGCGTGCCTGCGCCTGATGATATTCGAATCCGGTCCATGGCTGATGAAGAACCACTGAGCAACCTTTTGGAAACTTTCCCGTTGTTTCCTGTCAATGATGGCCCTAATGGTCCAGCTTTCAATGAGCAGTTTCATCGGTCGAAACTTGCATTCTTTGGGACCAGCCCATATGATGGTGAAAGAACATCCATGTCACTGAGATTCTGGACAAAGGAACAAGTAGTGTATTATGCTCGCATTCTGTATGGCAAGAACCGGATATTCAAGCACCAGATTCTGGATTTCGCTGAGCTCGAAAGTTTACCTTGCTTCCATCACACCATCGAGCAGATTGAACAGGTCTTCCTGAAGATTTTTCTTCGTTTTAATCATGGCTGGAACCGTGAAGTTGTCCTTCAGTTCTATGCCACTCTTTATATCTCAGGGGACCTCAACGACAGCAGCACTTGGATTCTCGAATGGATGACCGAGGAAGAAAAGACCAAATGCTCGGCTAACCAGTTTTTGGCTCTATTGAATCTTCCTCGATGCGAATTTGATGCCTCGCGTGAACACAGACTGCACTTCTGGGATGTCTCCGAAGCTGAACTTCACATGTTGATGGACCCCGAACTTGTTGGAGATGAATGTACCGAGGCTAATCCCAAGCATCTGGCCTATGAGAACAAAGTTTTGTTCTATATCTTGTGCAACTCTCTCACGCCAACAAACAGGCCCGAAAACATTCATGGCATTGTGGCAAATGCTCTTCAAGCTATAGCTCATGGCATTCGGTTTGATATTCCCGATCTTCTTATTCGCAACTTGGCCTATGCAGCTGATAGCCCTCAAGTCTTGAAGCCATATGCACCCTGGGTCATGTTCGCCATTGAGCAACTTCTCGTGAAAAAGTTCTTTTGCCCATATGTCCCGAAAGTTTTTATGCCACCAGTCCGAGATACTCTCCGAACTGTGAAGGACATCGGAAAAGGAAAGACACCTATTGACGCCACTACTTCTGCCTCTGCTAGAGCTCCGAAGGTTAAGAAGGTCAAAGTTGATATCCCTCGTGAAGAAAATCTCTCACTATACGAGATTTGTCTTCGCACTCAGCAATCCCTGGAGAGTCACATTAAGCTCGATCGCAAAGAGAAAGTAGAAATGATGACTGAGATCAATCTGCTTCACAATTATGCTCGTCAAGCTCTGCTATATGAGAAGGAACAGAAGAAGCGCTCGTGGATCCTTCTACGCAAGCATTACTCTCGCAAACAACTGTCTGCAAAGGGAATCGAGAAAGATTATGATCATCTGGAGTTGTTTGAAGTTCCTCGCATCCGAAGGCAAACCCCTGTGCTTCCTCAGCGTTCTGCCTCCACTGACCTGCTGTTTGTTGAACCCGATGATGAACTCGAAGACACAGCGGGCACCTTCATTTATAAGCCCGATGCACCTCGCTCTGCTACTCCCGAAGCTGATCCCGAAGCCCGTGCTGTGTCTCCAACTCCAGCTTCAGCATCGACCATCGCTCACTCTGTTTCGCCAAACAGATCGAGCTCTGGGGATTCTTCGGACGAGTAGTTCCTCGCATGCATTCTCTCTCCTTTTTGACACTTGTTGACAAAAAGGGGGAGAAGAACATCGAGAGATAGATAAGCAGGTTATTTGCAGGGTCTTTCCATTCGCCATTTGCTCTTCTTTCGAACAATCTGCTTTTGGTCGTTGAACTTTTGGTCGTGAAACTTAATCTCACCGTCTGTGGTGATGGCACACTGCGTCGTCATGTACCGTTAATAACCCCTGCAACGCTATTGTTGCTATCATTTCGTTATTTGGTTGCAGGTGCTATCGAATGCTTACTTCCTTAAAATGATTATCCTTGATATTTATCTTTCGTGCAAGGTTAAGTGAAAGCCCTTCAAGGAGAATTGAAATTCATGTCTCTCGAAAAGAGGAAATTTACTGCATATATCTATCTTTCACTATCTAACGATGCAGGAGAAGTAAAGTCGATTCACTCCTTTGCTCTCCTTTGCCCTGATTATTCCTCGAACATCTAATTTGCAGGAAAAGTTATATCTCGTGTGGATTTAATCGGTGTTCTGAGAAAATCTTCATGGCGTATCCTTTTGCCACAACGTTTTCATGGTATCTTTGCTATCTAACTAATCTATGTCAAAGGTTGTGTGTGGCAGGAAATATCTCAGACACCGTCGAGTGCATTGGATGAAACTACGAATGAAACCATCTGCTAATGTCACTCATACGAAGATTAATCTCGCCACCCTACGTATTATCTCCTATGCTTACTCCAATCAGAATAATGCATTTCCTTAGGGGGAGCGTATTTTATCTTCGTATTTTTCATTGTGTTTTCTATCTATCGATGTGTTCTGTTTTGTCAACAATCGTCCAAAAAGGGGGAGATTGTTGGTGCAATACTTGCCCTCGTATGTTTCGGAGATTGTTGACAGAAACAGGCATGGACTGATTTGTTTGCTAGTGCACACAGAGAGAAATAGTCCATGCAGTACCGAAGAGAATGCTGTCTCCGGTGTACAGTTCGAGGAACTTCACTGAAGAATATCTGCGATGCAGAGAAGTACGAGCTACATCCTGTGAAGACTTGTAGACGAGACAAATGAAGTGAAGGAGTTGACCCCTCGAAAATTTCGTTGCAGACGCAAAGCAATTGGTTCGGTGATCCTGTCCGAAGAAATTGACTGCAGCGATGAAAGATGAAGACGAAGTGAAGACGTAGCATTCTTTTCGTTGTTCCTCTTTCATTCATTTGAGTCATAGGACCTCCGTACTATTAAGAGGGGTATAGGTTCTCGAAGCTTAGATCCGTTGTGATGCTTAGCCCAAACCTATGCGAGACTGAGAGAAATCTCTTTATGCTTCGAATGATTACCTACCAGCAAGAGACGTTGTTCTTCTTCGCTGTAGGAGATATCTTTCAAACTGAGGAGTTAGCATTTCTTGCTCCACACGTAATGTTACCGTTGTGCTCAATTCCGACCGTTGGACTCGTGTTGTTCGGCCATTGGCTGCTCCACATGTCCAAATTGGTCATTTCCCATCAGGGAAGGCTGCGGCTATAAATAGCCACCCCGCTCCAACGTTGCCCGTTGGCTGCTCCGCTTAAGATTTCTGAGAAGACTGATTGAGCAACCCCTCTCCGAGTGATTTGAGTTTAAGATCCACCGAGAGAAAAATCAAGAGCCGAAACTTAGACAGTGGTTGAGCATCACAGTAGTTCTGAGTTAGAGTTCTTGTACCTATTACTCTTGAGAGCTGCGCACTCTCTAGACGGATAGATGTCGGCTCGAGTGTCGAAGAGTAATTGTCTTCACCGAGCAAGATCTTCAGCAACCAAGAGTCATTGTGGTTCGCGAAGAAGTCTGTCGAAGGTTCGGAGATCACCGACAAGTATCTACCACGAGTGAAATCAACTGGAGTCTGATCAGCTCCGAGTTGAAGGAGAATAGGGCGAGGAGAGTTTATCCTCTGTGTTAAATCACAACCCCTCCAACCAGACGTAGTCCTTTGGCAGAAGGGTGAACTGGTCTACCAAATTCTCCTGTCGCCATCGAGCACCACTGGTTCGCTTTACATTACTGCATTTCATTCAGCAGTTTACCTTCATGCTCAGTGTCGATAGTTGTATCTGATCAATCACAGTTTATCAATTGTCAATCTCATTCCCATCGTTCCTAGTTTTTCCATCGTCTCAGGCTAGTTTAATTCTCCTCGTATATCTGTAAGCCTGCGTAATTACTTTCTCTACCGAATCCTTATCCTGTCATCCATCTCTGTGCATTTCCTTCATTGTCATTACATTGTTTTTCCTCGTGCCGCTGGATCTGCTCGTATATTGCATTAACATCTGTTGAACTTGTGATCGAATGATAACAGATTTATACTTTGACATATTTATCATTCTATGGCAAGCTCTTTCAAGTGTTACTCTACCGAACCATATCATTTCGCTGCTGTGTTTGGGATTGGTTCAAAACCTTCGCAAGAATTTTTGAATCTCCCATTCACCCCCCCTCTGGTCGATATACTCTCGGTCCTAACACATCCTAGTCTGGAGGAATTGAAGGGAAGACCCAGTAGTTCCAGATTGATGAACAAGGCACCCGGATATGGGTACCCAACCAGGACGAGCTTAAACAACAGATACTCTGAGAGTCCCACAAGTCTGCATACTCTATCCACCCCAGAGGTACCAAGATGTACCAGGACTTGAAGGAAGTATTATGGTGTCAAGGCATGAAGAAGAACATTGCATACTACATTGCTTGATGTGACATATGTAACAGGATCAAGGCAGAACACCAGAAGACCGCCAGAATGTTTCAACCATTACGGGTTCCATAATGGAAGTGGGATGACATCTGTGTGGACTTCATAGTAGGGTTACCCAAGACCGCTCGAGGCAATGACTCCATATGGGTCATCATGGACAGGCTAACCAAGGTGGCTCACTTCATCCCAGTGAGGACCACGTACCGAGCCGAACAGCTAGCTCAAGTGTACATGTCCAGGATTGTTAGTCTCCATGGGGTACCCAAGACCATCGTATCTGACCGAGGTTCTCAGTTTACCTCGGCATTCTGGCTATGTCTCCAACAAGCTTTGGGGATCGAGCTGTGGCATAGTACCGCATATCATCCACAGATAGATGGACAGACAGAACGGGTAAACCAAACACTGGAAGATATGCTCAAATCTTGTGCCCTCACCTATGTCACCAAATGGGAAGACAGTTTGCCGTACGCAGAATTTTCCTACAACAATACTTACCAGACCACTCTCAAGATGTTCCCATTTGAGGCACTATATGGCTGGAAGTGCCGCACCCCGCTGAATTGGTCACAGACAGGACACAGCCGTATCTTTGGCACGGATTTAATGCTTGAGGCTGAGAGGCAAGTGAAGGTGATTCAGGACTGGCTAAAAGCAGCACAATCCCACCAAAAGAGTTACTATGACCGGAAGCATCGGGAAGTAAGTTTTGAACCTGGGGATTATGGCTACCTTCGAGTGACCCCACTAAGAGGAGTGAAGAGATTCCAGGTTAGGGGAAAGCTCGCACACCGGTACATTGGACCTTTCCCGGTCATAGCCCAAAGAGGTAGGGTGGCATATCAGTTGGAATTGCCCCTAGAATTGTTAGAGGTTCATGATGTGTTTCACATCTCACAGCTGAGAATGTGTATAGTCCCGCCAGCTAAGCAGGCAGACATGAAGGATTTACCATTGGCAGCAGATTTGACCTATGAGGAGCAACCTGTCAGAATTTTGGAAGAAGCATAAAGAACCACCCACAACAAGGTCATAAGGTTTTACAAGGTTCAGTGGTAACGCCACACTGAGGAAGAGGCCACCTGGGAAAGAGAGGATTTTCTCAAGTCTGCATACCCACACACGTTCCCTAAGCAACCCGAATCTCGAGGATGAGATTCATCCTAAGGGGGGTAGGTTTGTAACACCCTGGATTTTTGGCCCTTTTTCTTTTTTTCAAAATAACTAGGATTTATTTGGATTTACCTTGGATCTTCAGTTGAGTGGCTCTTTGGACTTAAAACTTGGGAATGTGTTTTCTTTTCTATCCTTCCAAGTGCACCCAAGCTTCCAACACCTCACAAGATTACTCTAACACTTCTGCCCAAGCTCACCCACAAACTTTTTCTCAATATATTCTTTTTGTACAAGAGAATATACCCTCAAGTGCATGAATATTGTGTTATCACTGATGGGTTTCTTGGACAGGCGGGCCAGTGATGATTATGTATTCCATGGTTTTTAGTATTTGGCCTTACATCACTATATGGTTTATGTTTTCTCTATTTGTTTATTGTCATGTATGTATAGAAATGCTAGTGCGTATTGAATACTTCGACGGTTTCCCCAATATTTTTTCATGCATTGAAGTCTCATAATAAAATTAATAGATCAGAGAATACACGATTACATAGTACATGCATATATTACAATATCTTTGATGAAAGCATACATGATTACTACTCATCAGCAAGAGTATGATGAATAATGGATTTCCTTTTGCTGGTGTACACATGTCCTTCATTGTGAGAGTTTCTTACCCATGGACACCCATGTTGGGTCTTCTTCCTCTTGTTCACCGTTTCTTGTATATGAGCATCACTTTCGGGATCATCAAATTGGTCATAATCTTCTTCATCAACTACACCATCGAGTCTGACAATGCTCCCTTCTGATTTCCTAATGACTTGCCGCCTTTCATTTAATGGGTCCTCTAGATAGAACACTTGAAATATGTGCTTTGCTAATACCCATGGTTCATTTTGGGGATTAATATACCTAGCTTGTCTTGACTCCATAGTTGTGGGTGGTGGTAAAACAACTATAGTGAAGTTGTGGTCTTCGACCGTGACATCTTGCCATTTTACCCACCGGATATGAAACATGGGGACCTTTGCTACCTTGTAGTCATGTTCCCAAATCTCTTCAATGACACTGAAGTACCTGACCTTTTTCCCCTTGTCACTATACCGCATCTCAATTGTTGCAGCACTATTATGGTACACACTTTTCTATTCTTGAGTGTCTATATAGAATGTGTATCCGTTTATATCATATGCTTGAAATGATATAATAGTGCTTTTCCATAGTCGGGACAACTCCTTTACTTCATTTTCATCTTATGTGGATGCCAGCCTTCCATACTAGTATTTCTTTAGCCACGTTACAAAATGTTTGTTGTGCTCTCTAGAAATCTAAACTTCTCCCCTATTTTGGTTCCTTATACGCAACAATGTCTTGTGCATATGGATGTAAGGGTGCACAATGGACATGTGATGCAGCACAATAAGGTGTGCTCTTTCGTAGTCAACAAGTCTATTGGAGGTACCTCCAACATATTTCTCTCTCTAGCCAATCCCACCTTTACCAGTCTGCCTACCCATGTGTTGGGAATAGACACCCCTATAGGTTGTTTGTTTATCAGTCATGTAGTCCACGCAGAAGTCGACACATTCTTTGACTGAATAACCTTCAATTATGCTTCCTTCTAGACGGTACCTATTACAAACGTACCATTTCACAATCCCATTGTACCTTTCCATTGGGTACATGTTGTGTAGGAACAAGGGACCGAGATCCAATATCTCTGGGATAGTATGTACCATGAGATGAACCATGACATCAAAGAATGAGGGAGGGAAGTACATCTCCAATTCGCATAGCATGACAACAATTTCTTTCTGTAGGTCATGGGAATGTTCCGGAGAGACCGGCTTCTAAGCAATCACGTTGAACCAGCTACAAAGATCTGTCAGTGTCCTTCGAACTCCTGGCTCCATGAGACCTCTAATTGCAATCGGTAGGATCTATGCAATCATGACATGACAGTCACGATACTTCATACCAATTAACTTGTTATTCTTCAGATCAACAAGTTTAAGCCTTGACTTGGGTCCATCTTTTGTCTTGTCAGGCATGTTGAGCAACGTACCAAGAATGCTATCGCACACATTTTTTTCAATGTGCAGGTGTGACGAGTGTTTAAATGTTGCCAGTATGGCAAGTCCCAGAATACTAATTTCCTTTTCCACATGCCCTCTATCTTGTTACCACTTTGTGCCTTCCCCGGGATGATAGGTGGCAACGCATTTATAGTATCAAAGATTTCTTGCCCCGTCTTCGGCTCCGGTTAAGGACGAAACTCAACTTCTCCATTGAAGTTTTCCTCATCTTGGCCTGAAGGGTGGGCCATGGGCAGCCACCTTCAGTGGCTCATGCACACAATTTTTTTAGTTGCAGGAAACTGTTGACTACTTTTCTGATCTTTGCAAATAACACATCCTTTGTAATCGCTTGTAGTCTGGCAAGATTGGTATCCGTATGCGGGATAATCATTGACCGTTGTTTGAAGTACTGTTGTTTGCCAGCATCCCAGACCCGAGCCCCCTTGACTAAAAGTGTTTCCAATTCATCCTTCAGTACTTGGTGATACATGTTAAGATCCATGCCACGTTGCTTAGGGCCTTGGATCAAGATGGCCAAGTGTATGTACTTCCACTTCATGCAAACTCATGGTGGAAGGTTGTAGAACCAAAAAACCACAGGCCATGTGCTATGTCTACTGCTCAAGTTACCGAATGGATTGATTCTATCAGTACTCATACCAATCATTACATTTCTTGGGTCATCACCAAACTCGTCTTTGAACTTACTATTGACTGCCTCCCACTGTCAAGCATTAGTTGGGGGGTCTAAGCACATCATCTTCATTATTCCACCCTTCCGCATGCCAACGCATCAACTTTGACTCATTCTTATTACCATACATACGCCTCAAACGGGAAAGTATTGGAAGATACCATACAACCTTCCTGGGAACATGACCTTTTTTCTTTTTCATCTTCTTCATCATTTCCCCTTCATTTGCTTGCTCATCTCCATCTTCAATAATGTCGTCATCATCACCCTCTACACCTGGCCCCTTGTATCGGGATATATCGCAATGCAGGCATTTTTGTAGGTCTTTATGATCATTGTAGTAAATAATGCAGTCATTAGGGCATCCATGGTATTTCTCCACGTCTAATGCAAGAGGGCAGACAACCTTCTTGGCTTTGTATGTAGTCTTAGGCAACTTATTGCCCATTGGCAAAACCTTCGCAAGGCATTTCAACAATGTGTCAATGCTTTTGTCGGGGCCAATTGTGGGCTGCCTTCATCTTTAGAAGTTTTAGGCTAACCGCAGGGCGTGTGTGCTTTTCTTCATTGCCAGGATACAGGGGGGTTTTCAAGTCCATTGATAATTGCTCAAACTTTTCTGGCTCCTTTGCATTTTCATCTTGCACCACCTGATCATGCACGTCATCCAACATCTCACTGCCTTCCCTTTCCTCATCTGTATCTTCTAAATTTGATTCATCTTCCTCTTCACCCGTTACATCTGCGTCCTCACCATCTCTCTCGTCATCAACATGATATGTGCCACCATTTTCTTCTGTATCATCACCGCACGCCACATCCTCACCGTGCGATGTCCAGCATGTATAACCATCAGTAAAACCCCTCTTCACCAAATGATATTGCAATTCATCTTTCATTCCAACCATTTTTGTGTTGTCACATCTACGACATGGGCAACACATCTTTCGTCTGCCATTGACCTCCATGTGTTGTAGGGTGACTTGAAGAACCCCTTCCAACTTTTTGATGAAATCATCGGTTGCCCTATTCTCATACATCCATCTTCGAACCATCTACACTAAAGATATATATAATTAGCACTTCCATAGGTACAACGATACTTACATTGAGAAAAATAACAAGGGCAACATAACCGACCTTGGACACATATGCAATTTGTGTTTCCGAGATAATGTGTTGATCAAATTAACACATGGGTGGATCAAGAGGCTTTGGAGTAAGAGTACACCAAACTAACGAGCCACAACTATCAAGAGATAGGTAGCTCACCTCCTCAACAACTGGCCAAAATGGCGACGGGCTAGCAAAAGACATAGTCAGAGATAACACTGGACAGTCCAGCATTTTGGTGGGAGAGTCTGATGGAAATATGCACTAGAGGCAATAATAAAGTTGTTATTATTTTATATTTCCTTGTTCATGATAAAGGTTTATTATTCATGCTAGAATTGTATTGACCGGAAACTTAAATACATGTGTGAATACATAAACAAATACCGTGTCCCTAGTGAGCCTCTACTAGACTAGCTCGTTGATCAAAGATGGTTAAGGTTTCCTAACCATAGACATGAGTTGTCATTTGATAACGGGATCACATCATTAGGAGAATGATGTGATGGACAAGACCCATCTGTTAGCTTAGCATATGATCGTTCTGTTTATTGCTACTGCTTTCTTGAATGTCAAATACATGTTCCTCCGACTATGAGATCATGCAACTCCCGGATACCGAAGGAATACCTTGTGTGCTATCAAACGTCACAACGTAACTGGGTGATCATAAAGATGCTCTACAGGTATCTCTGAAGGTGTCTGTTGAGTTGGCATGGATCGAGACTAGGATTTGTCATTCCGTGTTTTGGAGAGGTATCTCTAGGCCCTCTCGGTAATGCACATCATAAGAAGCTTGCAAGCAAAGTGACTAAAGAGTTAGTTACGGGATGATGTATTACGGAATGAGTAAAGAGACTTGCCGGTAACGAGATTGAACTAGGTATGGAGATACCGACGATCGAATCTCGGGCAAGTAACATACCGACGGACAAAGGGAATTACGTATGTTGTCATTGCGGTTCGACCGATAAGATCTTCGTGGAATATGTAGGAAACCAATATGAGCATCCAGGTTCCGCTATTGGTTATTGACCGGAGAGGTGTCTCAGTCATGTCTACATCATTCCCGAACCCGTAGGGTCCGCACGCTTAACGTTCGTTGACGATATAGTGTTATATGAGTTATGTGAATTGGTAACCGAATGTTGTTCGGAGTCCCGGATGAGATCCCGGATGTCACGAGGAGTCTCGGAATGGTCGAGAGGTAAAGATTTATATATGGGAAGTCATATTTTGGGTTCCGGAAAAAGGTGCAGTTTTTTTCGGTATTGTACCGGGAAGCTTCCAGAAGGTTCCGGAGGATTCCAGAGGGGTCCGGAAGTCCACAAGTGGATCCACCACGTCCCAAGGGATGGCATGGGCTAAGGGGAGGCGCCCTGGCCTTATTGGGCCAGGCGCACCAAGTCCTCAAAAGCCAACGCAGCTAGGGAAGGAAAAAAGGGAGAGTCCTAGTAGGAATAGGATTGGACTTTGGAGTCCAAGTCCACGTGTGTACTATTCACGTGGTACTGTTCACGTGGCACTATTCCTTCTACTCCAAGCCCCTACACATATATAAATAGAGGAGAGGGGGCGCCCCAAAGAGGACACAACATTGTCTTAGCCGTGTGCGGCGGCGCTCCCCTCCACAGTTCCATCCCTCGGTCATATTTTCGCAGTGCTTGGGCGAAGCCCTGCGGAGATAGCATCACCATCACCGTCACCACACCATCGTGCTGCCGGAACTCATCCACTACCTCGCCGTATTGCTGGATCAAGAAGTCGAGGACGTCACCGAGCTGAACGTGTGCTGAACGCGGAGGTGCCGTACGTTCGGTGCTCGGTCAGTTGGATCGTGAAGTTGTTCGACGACATCAACCGCGTTGTTCTAACGCTTCCGCTTACGGTCTACGAGGGTACGTAGACACACTCTCCCTCTCGTAGCTATGCATCTCCATGGATAGATCTTGCGTGTGCGTAGAAAAAATTTTGTTTTCCATGCAACGTTCCCCAACAGAGTCATCACAGACCGACTATAAAACTGGAGATTAGTGAAAGAATGTACACTACTAACAGGTCAGACAGGGCAACCAGTCAGTGATGCAAGGCGGTCACTGATGACATACCGTGGCTGACCCCTTCACTCATCAGTGACCGGCCACATTTTTTACCGTCTGTGATAACTATCCAGCCAGGGCTTCAATGACTTATCACTGACATGCATTTTGTGGCTGGTCTGTGATGAGCCTCATCTCTGACGGATGTCCACTGGCCGGTCAGTAATGAGGGGTCAGTGTTGTTTGTGTCTTTATCATGACGAGGAAGTCTTGCATAAATATTATTAACAATTATCTCCTTGGAAAGCTCATTATTGGGGCATTTGAGCATTAGCGATTTAAGTCTCCCCCAAGCTTGAGTCATGCTCTCTCTGGAATGAGGCCAAAAATTATAAATATAATTCCTATCCTCATGTACGAAATGAAGAGGGTAAAACCTTGAATGAAACATGGAGCTAAGGTCAGCCCATCTTATTTCATATGGATCACCCAAGAGCCTATACCATTCCAATGCCTTGCCTTCCAAAGATAAAGGAAACAATTTCTTCTTAACTTCATCACCTGATAAACCAGATAGCTTAAAGAGTTCACACAATTCTCTAAGTTTGAGCTGGAGCTCTCTTGGATGGACAGTGCCATCCCCTGCATAGCGGTTAGCTCTCACATTCTCAAATATGCCAATAGGTATTTGATAAACTTTTTCAGAAGGTGGAGGTTCTCTCCTAACCACATTAGTAGCATAGGCAACCCCTCCTAACAAGTTATCAGCAGCAAGATTTTCCGTAGTGGAGAAAAAGAGCGAACGAAAATAAAAAACAGCAAGCACAATAAGAGTTTTGCTTACCAAATACCATTTACCAAGAGCGCTAGACTCCCTGGCAACGGCGCCAGAAAAGAGTCTTGATAACCGACAAGTATAGGGGATCTATTATAGCCCTTTTTGATAAGTAAGAGTGTCAAACCCAATGAGGAGCAGAAGGAATTGGTCAATGGAAATCAGCAAGGATTCACTTCAAAAGCTGCAATGATTGTTTGATAGTTTTTTGGATAATAAGAATAGTTGCAAGAATGTGAATTGTAACAAAACAGTAATGGTGCAACAAGTGGCCCAATCCTTAATTGTGCTAAGGACAAGATGGTTGTATTACTTATAGGGATCAAATCACTCTCGAGGACACACAGGAATTTCACCAAATTACTTTCATCTAGTTCCATTGAATTAACTTTCATTCCCTTGATAATTGTTGTGTGGTGGAATCTATGCTAATGTACTGCCCTTAATTGCACAACATACATACTTATGATTACACCCTCTATGCAAGCATCCACAAATACAAGAAGAGTAATTGACATAACATCTAACCATCACATTTAACTTTAGGGTTCCAACAGCCCCTTATGCAACAGTTCATAAACTTAGGGTTTGGTAAATTCTGTCACTCCAACCACCCATCATAGACAAGCTAATCACACAATGCTTCCTCTAGGCCCATAAAGGTGAAGTGACATGCAGTCAACATTCACACATCACCACTAGAGAATCACACCACAACATAATATCAAAACATTGAACTTTATTCAACTTCACATGATTACTAGGAACAAGACTTCTCCCATGTCCTCAAGAACATAATGGACTACTCACAAGACATAATTTGGATCATGATCAGTGAGGATAATTATATGATAAACAATCTAAACATACCAATTAAACCTCTAAGCATCAACTACAAGTAGTAATCAACACCAGAAAGTAATCTCAGCAACAGATCTGAGGTAATAGTTAATAGATTTAGTAGGGATAGATGGTAGTGATGGACATAATGGTGATGGTGAAGATGTTGATGGAGATGATGATCCCAATGATGAACAGAGTGTTGGTGATGACGATGGCTTCAATTTCCCCCTCCTAGAGGGATGGAATTCCGGCAGATCAACCTGTCGGAGGTCAAAATTTCTCTGCCTCTATTCCGTCTCGCAGATGGCAGCAAAAAAATTCCATAAAATTCCATGGTAAGTTTTGGGGTAATATAGGATCAGTGGGCACCGAAGGTAGCTGGGAGGCCTCTTGTGGGCTCCACGCACCCACCCCACCCGGCCAGGGGCAGGCCGTGTGTCCAGTCCGCGTGTGCCCCACAGGGGTCTCCCCAAGTGGGCCCAGGTGCCCCTGGCTCTGTTCCCGCATGAAAATATTTTGTGTATTTCTATTTTATGTTTTTGGCCTTCAGAAAATACTTTTCTTCACTGGTCCTTGTTTTGCCCCTTTTCTGCAGCTTTCCGGTAGTTCCCCTCTTTCAGTGAATCATGCAACTTCAAGGGAAAAAGGCATTAGAGTTGAGCTAATGTGCAAAATATCATTAATAAAGAGTAATTTATGATAAGAAATAGTGATGCAAAATGGACGCATCATGATACACTCAGCTGTGGGTGATCTCGGGAGATTCATTTGATGCAAAAGAAAAAGGCGACGCGACAGTGCTTCTTGGAACGGTTTCAGGCGATGGGGAGGCCCTTGGCCATGGCAGTGATGAAGGCCATAGCGAGGGAGAGCTAGGTCATCGACGGGAGAGCAAGATCCTGAACAAGAGAGAGCGAGGCAAGGGAGGGAATGGATAGGGAGAGAGAGGGCAGCTCGGGAGCGTCCTTATCCTCTCCCGTGAGGCACTATAGCGGCGCACTGTCAAGAATCCAGCGGCCGTGGTGAGTGCGCGCGCGCCATGTCGACACGCAGGAGACGGGAGAGAGGTAGATGATGTGGGGGAGGCAGATGGGCTGGGCTGGGCCGGCTGGGCAAGTGCACAGTGCAACTTTCCTTTTTCTTTTTATGTTTTATTTCTTTGCTTCTGTTTTTTAATTATTTGAGGGTCTAAATGACCACCAAAAATAATAAAACTTTTTATGTAGCCTCTTTGGCCCAAGGGAAAGCCACATAAAAATTCCCAAGATTTTTTACCTTGTATTTCTATTTCTAGAATAAGTCCCATTTCATTATTATTTAGGGTTTGAAATATAAGTATGTTATTTGAACTTCCAATATTCATGTAATATTTATTGTAGCTTCCTAATAGTAGTGGAAGGCTATATACATGTTTTCAAGAGAATTTTAATAGATCCAAGATCTATGCTTTTATCAAACTTTGAATTTTAAATAGGGTTTTTGCCCTTTAGGGAAAAGCTTTTGAGGGTTTGAATTAACCTCATTTTCAAAATTACATTAACATAAACATGATGACATGCCAAGCTTAGGTAATACAGTACCATTACCTAGGGCTATGATAACAATTATAACCTGCTCACCAAAATTGAGAAATGGAAAGAATGTTGTAGCTTAAGGATTGGACAAGCATCACTTTGTCAAGAGACAAATCATCCGTGATAGCTATCTTGCCCAATCCAAGTACCTTTCCCTTTTTGTCATCACCGAAGACAATGCTTGAGTGAGAATTAATATCTTCAATAAATTGAACAAACATGTCCTTCTCTCCGATCATATGATTGGTGCATTGTTGTCAGCAGATTTGCTAGCAGTTCAGCCTCAAGTGCACGAGTTTGTAGCGAGCAGCAAGCTTTTCCCTCAGTGAGAAACCAAGGTATCAATCCATGGAAGTACAAATTTCCTACATCTATGATAAGTTCTACAACACAAATAAAACTTCACTTGTTAACCTTCCTAGCTTTGCTAGTTGTAGAAGACATTAAAAGATAATGTGGTAGGTAATATTTTTGTATTTTTAGAACAAATAATAACTAAAAATAAAGAAAAATTAAAAGTTGCTGGAAGTGTTTTCTTACAGTAAAAATTGGACTGGGGTCCATAAGCTCACCAATAGTAACTCTCCATAAGATAAAAAGTGCGGAAAAGTAACACAGACATGTGAAAAAGTGAAATATCTCATGCTCATCCTAGATTGTGTGTAATGTGTTGATCCTATATAGGCAGTACATTCATAATCCCATAGATCGAGACCCTACCTGCATCAATGGCTAATAATCCACTCTTCGACCGAGATTCTCTGTGCATCATCCAAGTATTACGAAATAAAACAGATAATTGCCTTAAGCAAGATGACATACTGTTGATTAGCATGATTTCCTTAGATGCCTCATACCATCATTTATCCTTAGTGACAATAATACAATGCAAGCCTTTTCCATTTACTGTCACCATGGTAGATTACTTGCAAGATTAAACCCAACTAATGCACACCACTGCCTCTACTTATTACCCATCTAAACTGGCCAAGAGAAGATAAATAATCGGAGAGAAATATGCATCTATAAACCAAACATAGGGCATCAACACACTCTAAACATAAAGAAATAATTCATCGCATGATCAAAATCACCACTAGGTTTACATCAGATGGACCACAATCATGATAGGCAGCTCATGTGGCCATTGTATTGAACAACAAGGGAGAGAGATTACTTCTTGGCTACTGCCATGAACCCGTAGTCCAGGGAGTGCACTACTCACAACTCATATTGGAGCAATGTTAATCGATGTCGATGAAGAAGGTGATAAACCCCCTCTAGCAGAGTATCGGATCATGACTGAAACTGAGATCGCCTCGGAACGTGAAGTGGCAGCAGCAGAAAAATGCTCGATAAATATGGTAGGGATTTACAGGGGTGTATATATAGCCAGCTACCAGATGAGGGGGCTAGGGGGTTCCTAGTGGGCCCATGCGCCCACTTTAGGTGCCCTAGGGCACTCGGCTCTTGGGTTTGGTATCTGGGCCCACTAGGCCTCCCAAGGTGACCTCCGTTTGGCACAGCACTCCTTCGGGTATTCTAAGCACTTCTATATTTTTTCATAATTTTCTCAATAACGTAGCTATTTTATTTTCTGTAACCAAAAACACCAGAAAACAGGAACTAGCACTGGGCACTGAATTAATGGGTTATTTCCCAAATAAACTTCAAAAACATTGCAAAAATTATGGATAATAGGCATGAACAATACAAAAATTATAGGTACATTGGAGACATATCATGCATACACAATAGATGACCCATTGATTTCCACCAGAGCCAAGAAGATCAAGCCTTCGTTTTAGGTACCCATTTTTTAATGGATCCTTTCACATTAATCACAAGGGTTTTTGGAACCCAAATAGTCCAAGGCACAAAATAAGACAAAACACCAACATATTGAGCAAATACATTTCCATCATTGCCCTTACAAAGCACAAAGGATGGGTCCATGGTGATAGCGAACTTGTCGTGGGTCATGTGACTCCTAGTAGCCACATTTCCCACAACCTTCTCCCTCTCAACATTTGCCTTGTTCCCACTTGGCACAAATGTAGTCTTTAGCTTTTGTTGACCTTGCCTAGCTTGGCTCTTCTTTGACTTAGGAGTGAACCGAAGTCCTTCCTTTTGGAAAGATTCCTCTTGATTACTCAAAAGCTGATCAAGTGTTTCCTTACCTTGGAAGTAAGAAACCAAACCTTTCTCAAGTTGAGCATTGAACTTAGCATTCTCATTAAGTAATGATGCTATATCATAATTTGGGTTAGTGGTACAAGCATCAACATCAATATCAATAGGAGTGCTAGGAGGAGAATTAGTTAAGGACTTCTTGTTAGTAGCTTGAAGATCCTTATGAGAGGCATCAACTTTGATAAGCTCTTCCTTGATGACTTTGGAACTTCTTTCAAGATACCCAAAGTCAACCTTAAGCTTCTCATAAGAAACTTCAAGCACTTTCTTAGAAGTCTTGTACTCCTTTAGCAAGTTAAGCATAGTTTTATTTTTGTTTCTTTCTCTTTGGCAAGTTCAAATTCAAGAGACTTGCGAGATTGTTTCTCTACATCAAGTCCACTCTTGAGAAAATCGATTAACCCCTCCTATTCAAAGAAGAGGTCTTCTTGATCATCAATGGTGTCCTTAGCCTTACCAAACTGTTCAAGAAAACTTTGGAAAATCTCAAGAGCTTTCCCTTTTAGAGCCAACATGATATCATAGGCCTCTAGACCTTCTTCATTTAGACCATTCTCATTAACATCGTCCAAGTTTATTTCTAAATGAATTTTATAGTATGATGGAAGGAGAGAAGGATCTAGTACCTTTACTTCTCTTGCCATTAGACGCCTATGTTGTGTCTCCTTCTCTTAAATAAGATCATAGTTGAATAGTGTAGCGGGTTTGTCGGTGTCATTTACTACTAGCCCAGCAACACCAACAACCTTGTCTTGAGTTTAATAATCATCGGAGACATACTCCTCTCCAATAAGGCCTTTGGCATACTTGTCACTCTTGTAGGGAGGCCATCGTTGTAGTAAGGCTTTTATGGCTTGGTAGGCTCTTTATCACTTGCTTCGAAGTCGGGCCTTCTTGGCTTGGTGCACTCCTTGACGAAGTGCCTTGGATCATGACAATTGTAACAAGTTTGCCTTTGAGATGTATATCCCTTGGAAAACTTTACTCTTCCAGCTCCTCAAGTTTGGAAACCTTAAGCCATGAGGGGCAAGCTTTCCAAGCCTTGTTGAAACTTCTGGAAGTACTCTTTGTCTTCTCCATCTTTTTCATCTCCACTTGACTCATGTGTGTTTTCATGCTTGGCCTTGAGAGCCAATGTAGTCTTGGACATGATAGATTGAGCAACACACATCTCTCTGGCGACATTTGTAAAGTTCTCATGGGAGACAAACAATGAAACCAAGTCATCCAGTGAGACCTTTGCATAGTCGGGCCTTTGTTGGATATGCAACACCATGTCAGAGTGAGTTGGCATGATGTCCCTTAAGAATTTCTCCTTAATGAAGTAGTCTGGGGCCAAGTTGATATCATATCCCTTGAAGGAAAGTGCTAAATCATTGAGTCTTGTGTAGATGTCACTTGGTGATTCACCATTCTTCATTGCAAACAAATCCATCTTGATCTTCAAGATGGTGAGGTTGGAAGTCTTGAAGTTGGAGTTGCCTTCATGCAATTTCTCAAGAGCTTCCCAAGCTCCTTTGTTGGTTTCATGGAGTCCTATGCGGTTGAAGATGGTGGGAGCAATGTTCTTAATAATCATAGACAAAGCAAGAAAGTTAAATTGCCTTTCCCTCATTTTCATGGGGGTTAGGTTTGAAGGATCCACGGGAGCATAACCATCCATGATGATTTCCCAAAGACCAAAATTAGCTCCACAAATATGAACTTTCATCAATGCTTTCCGATGACCATATTGTTTAGAATCAAGAGTAGGTGGAGGGCCTATATTAACAACATGAGTGTCTTGGGGGTTAATGGGGTAGTGAGATTTCACTTGAGAATAATCCTCCTTCTCAACCTCAACACCGACTTTACCGGTGGCGCTCGTGGCGGCGGATGAGTCGATGGACTTCTTCTCAAGATTAGCTAACTTCTCTTCTAACTCCAAAATCCTCAACTCGTAGTCTAGCATATCATTGTCCATCTTTACTCTCTAAGGTGGTGAAGCCAACAACAAGAAAGAGACCTTGCTCTAATACCAATTGAAGGATCAAAGATGCGTGATATGTCGACTAGAGGGGGGAGGGGTGAATAGGCGACTACCAAATTAAATCTTTTCTTAGTTGGTTTTAGAGGCAAGTGCGGAATTATAAGTTCTCTAGAAATGCAACTAGATGATACACCCTATATGAGGCGTTACAACAAGGTAGCAAGCTACACAAGGCAAACAAGCAAGCAAGTAAAGCTAGGGATAGAGACAACTGAAAGTGATGGAAGCGAAGATGTAATCCGAAGTTCAAACTATTGGGAGAATGCTAATCTCTGTTGGAGAGGTGAGAAACAACGAATGCTCCCACGACAATGAATGTCTCACCTAAATCTCTGAGCACCGTGGTCAATGAATGCCCAAGTGTTGGAAAACGTAGTAGAAAACAAAAAAAATCGCACCTACGCACACCCAAGATCAATATGAAGATGCATTACGGGTTGGGATCACGATCGTTACCATCACCGAGTTGCAGCGGAAGAAGAATGTGTCAGTGTAGATCATACTTGGAGTCCCTCGAACCGTCGATGAACGATCCCGCGAACCTCCCACGAACAGTCCCTCGAACCAAAGACCGAAAGCATGGCCTCTCTACTTGGTTGCAAGCGTGCAGCCTTCACGATCCGGCAGCGCTTTGCCGTCCAGAGCTAATCGTCGCTGAAGAATTAGAGGGAGGAGATTAGAACCACACTGGGCTTCTAATTATGAGGATTCGAGGATCTAGGTCTAGCTCTAATCAGATCAACTAGGATCAACAGTGTAGATCATACTTGGAGTCCCTCGAACCGTCGATGAACGATCCCGCGAACCTCCCACGAACAGTCCCTCAAACCAAAGACCGAAAGCATGGCCTCTCTACTTGGTTGCAAGCATGCAGCCTTCACGATCCGGCAGCGCTTTGCCGTCCAGAGCTAATCGTCGCTGAAGAATTAGAGGGAGGAGATTAGAACCACACTGGGCTTCTAATTATGAGTATTCGAGGATCTAGGTCTAGCTCTAATCAGATCAACTAGGATCAACTAGAACTAGAACTAGAGGAAACTAGAGGAGGCTCAAAACTTGTGTATCTCTCCATAGAGCAAAAACCCCTTGTATATATAGGTTGGAGGGGAGGGAGAGGGCAGCCACCAAGGAGGGAAAGTCCCTCCTTGGGGCGGCGGCCTTTAGAGGAGGACTTGGACTCCTCCCCCACTCCAATTCGCCCCCCCCCCCCACAAGGAAGGTGGCGCCACTTCCTATTGGGCCAAGTTGGTCCAATGCTCCTTCCCCGGTTTGGCCTTTTAAGGCCCGTTGGAATTAAATTTAATATAAAAGCCTTCTAATAAATATTAGACCCTTTTATATATAATTTAACAGCCCCAAAATCATTTTCCACCTATATATTATTTATAGGTAATACCCGGTATTGCCCGATACTCTCCGAAACCCTTCCAGTGACACCGAAACGCTTCCGGATCCTCTCGAAACTATTTCGAATATTCATGAAACAATTCCACAAATATATTCTCATCACTCCCATCCTACTAACACTCTGCAGATCATGATTGTCCTACTAACACTTTGCAGATCATGATTGCCTTAAGCTTGTGACCCCATAGGTTCGGTAACTCATAGACATGAACGAAACCGTTAGTTCAATGACCGATAGCGGAACCATGGACATCCATATCGATCCCTATGAGCACATGAATGATATTCAAGTGAACCTTTGGTTATCATGTGATGTTCCCTTTGCTTCACGATACTTCACAAAACCCGGGATGCATCGGTATCCTCCTGAGTCATCACATGCTCACTATACCGTTTTCCTCGTTACCGGTTTTGTTCTTCTTTCTCGTGGTCGTGTTCCGGCATCCCCATGACGTAGTCACCTGTGTCTGGCCAGATGATGATGGATGCCATCACACCGAGAGGGCCCTAAGAATATCTCTCCATTGTCAGAGGAGCAAATCCCACTCTCGAGCTATCTAGTCCCTTATCAAACTTTCCGATGAGCCTGTAAGTTGTCGTTATGATCACCGTGTTACAGGTGACATTTGAGCAACCCCAAAGTCCACCGTACGGTAAGAAGTGACTACGATACTATCATGGTCTAAGGAGCAAAATCACATGTTAACACTCCGTGTTATTACAATTGATTATAGACGATATAAACTCAATTCATAACAGACAAGTTTGGGTCGATTCAATATGATTGTTCTTCCAACGTCATAATCTCAATGTTGTTTTAGGACTATCATTTACACTTAATGATATCCTAAGATCCGGAATACGTGATCACCAACAACACTTGAGCTAGTCCTTGAGGCAAGACTAGGAACCTTTTATTTAACCGTTTATCATTCCACACGTGCATATCAGTTTTCCACTGAATCGCATATTCCAGGATCATAGCAGTTATAGCATAGAATATAAACTCTTCAATTATGAATATGGAAATATATTAATACAAATATTATTGCCTCTAGGGCATATTTCCAATAGTCTCCCACTTGCACTAGAGTCAATAATCTAGTTGCATGCTTTATCTAACACCCAAGGCTATCTGGTGTTGTTCATGCTTTGCTAGTGGTATAGCCTTCGTCACCAGATCTGATACTCTTCAAATCCTAGTGTTATTTGTGTTGGTAATATCTGGTTTTTTTGTGTAATTCTTATGTTACATT
Organism: Elymus sibiricus; assembly: GCA_039707655.1. Taxonomy (NCBI): domain Eukaryota; kingdom Viridiplantae; phylum Streptophyta; class Magnoliopsida; order Poales; family Poaceae; genus Elymus; species Elymus sibiricus. Next base: position 515,069,885 of record CM077672.1, on the reverse strand, counting down.
AATGGTAACACTATATCTCTATATAGTCCATTTTATAGTAACACTATATCTCCATATAGTCCATTTACTATATCTTCATATAGTCAATTTTCATTTGGAACTACACTATAGTCTATCAATAAACTTTTATTGATCTAGATTATATTCTATTGAAGACTTCTCAGGCCTCAATCTATATCATTTATAAAATCCACAATTATGTTCGTTTTCTGAAACTATTTCAAAATTTATAGCCCGATAGTTTATTTATATCAGTCATGAAGTTGTCTTGTGTAACCTTTACAACAAACAATTTGTGTAACTATTTACAACAATCTCTTCATCTCCTCCATGGACAAGAAGCAAAACCTTCGTCCAACTAAGGTACTTAATCTTTAAGCAATCACCCTAGTGAACCTTTCTAGGATCACTATGGTACTTACTACTAACAATTAGTTTATACGAAACATATGGCTTTGTACATTTGATAGCATACATGATGAATTCAATCTCTGAAGCAAATTGAACTCTATTCATCCACACATGCTCATCAATAGTGTTATGCTATGTGACATTTTGAGAAAACATTTTCTCCTTTTAAACTTCTTTGAAACATTGTCACAGTACATATCTTAGCACAATCAGATGTTTCAATCTATCTATATAGATTTTCATCCAATAAATCTAAGTCCTTTTAGAAACATGATTTTAATCTTTTGTGCTAATATACTTTATATTATTTCTGATCAGGTGATATGTCATACATATGTAAGATCAGAAATGCCATAGAGCTCCCACTAAACTTCTTGTATCCACAAGCTTCTTGATAAAGTTTAAATTCTCCAATTACTTCATCAAATTCTAGCTACTTGATACTTTATTTCAAATCATACACATGGCTTGAAATATTTATATCATTCTGGTATTCCTAACAAAACCTTTTGGTTGTATCTTATATACATCCTGTTTGAAATCCTTTTCAAAATAGTTTTGTTACTCATCTGTTATATATCAATAATATACAACACTCACCATTGTAATCCATTTATACTTTTTGTATTGCTACTAACAAGAAGATTTGACAAGATCAACTCTTCCATTCCTACAAAACTCTTTTGTAGAACTTTTCTTTCAGGATCACTATCCATGATTATTCAAAGATCCATTTATATTTTTGTGCCTAACACACCTTTTGAAGGTTTCACCAAGTTCAAAACTTGTTCCTTGTATATGGACTTCACTTTCGATTTCAATGGTTTAAGCTATACCTCTCTAGCTGGGCGTCATCACTGCTTCCTCGTAGTGCATAGGTTCATCTTCTTCTAAGATGAGGTATTCAGTAGATTTGATAATCTTTTCTAACCTTCGCATTTTGTTACAGTCTTAACTGAAGCTCCTACCTCTAATGTAGTAGTTTCTTTTCTCAGTTTTACGGACAAAAATACTCCAGAACATTTCTGGTTTAATCTTGTTTTAACTTAAGCCGGAGATTTCAATAATCTCAATAAGCTGTATCATCCTCCCACTTACTCCTTTAACGAGTAAACCTTTTCTCGAAAAATATTCATTCTCTGAAAAATATTTTGTCCTTGAATTTTTGTGGAAGGAACACAAAAACCTACAATCAAGCATTGGTCTAAAATATTCTATAACTCTTTATAGTTTAGATGGTGCATCTGTTTAGTGAATATTTTGTTGTTTCACTTATAAATCCCCTAAAATTTTAATAAGAGCGGATCGGTAATTGGAATAATTCCACAATTATTCAATTGCCTGCTAAACTTATGACTTAGATATATTTCTTCATGAAAGAAGAATCATGTTTATATTTTATCATAATGATATTATATCTTCATCCGGAATTTCTTTGAACTATTTCAAATATTTCAGTCCTTATGTTTCATCAAGTAAATCATATTTACTCATAATATTTTGATGAAGTATAAATATTCACCGCACCTTGTTATATCCATCGGACTTCATACATCACAATGTATTCAGTCAATTCAAATAAAAGACCTTTATACTTCATCTCTATGAAGATTAATTATCCGATATAACCAAGCAGCGCCACACACAAGTGGTTTTATCAGTCTTCTCAAGACGTTTAGCTTTAATGTTATAGATCACAAACTTCAAGATTCATCATGAATAAACCACCACAAAATAGAGGTTTAATTAAAACCATATTCTCATAATAATCTGAACAACTATTGTTTAAAACTTATAAGAATATCCATCGCATAACCCATAGGATAATGCATTACATAACTTCGAAGCAAAATAACTATTATTTCAGTTCTAAGATAAATGTTGAAGATAAACTAAAGACATGACTTCGATGGTCTCTGAGCAGCGATCCCATCACCATTCCCGACTTGTATCACGACTTCATTTCTTCTCTCCTTGTGAGCTCTCTGCAGTCGATCAGTATCAAATACTCATGACATACAGAAATTTACAAGTAGAATAACATTAACTTTGTATAACGATTATACCTTTACCGGAAGATCCATTCTTCTTATCCGCCAAATACTTCTTGCAGTTACACTTCCAGTGTCCCTTCTGCTTGCAGGAGAAACATTCAGTCTCTTTAGTGGCTCCGCCCTTGTTCCTCTTCTGAGACTCGGTCTTACCGGCCTCAGTAGATTTCTTCTTCTTGGACTTGCCCTTTTTCTTGAAACTGGTGGTCTTATTGACCATTAACACTGTTTTGTTCTTTTGCATTCCAGCTTCCGTAGTTTTGAGCATAGCAAACAACTCGTTTGCACTTTTCTCCATCCCATTCATGTTGTAATTCATGATAAAGCCATTGTAAGATGGGGTGAGTGAAGCAAGCACAATATCTGTACCGAGTGTTGAAGGAATTCCAAATTCCAGGGAAGCCAGTCTATCAACATAGCCAGCAAGCTTTACTATATGCTCACTCATTGAGGAACCATCTTTCATCTTGCATTCAATCAAGGCCTTGGTTAATTCAAAATGTTCGGTCCTTGCCTGCTTCTTGTACAGAACTTCCAGTGACCCAATTATAAATTGAGTAGTAGATCGTTCAAAACGCTTCTGTAGTTTAGGATCCATGCAAGTTAACATGACACTACTACAAAACTGGCTATAGCCAATATCCATATTAGTGGCGCACCATGGTGGTGGTGCGCCACTGCTATATAGCAATGGCGCACCAGAAATAGGTGCGCCATTGTTATTTTTTTAGTAGTGGCGCACCACCTGAGCAGTGCGCCATTGCTATTTTTTTGCCCACCCCCCCACCCCACCAGACATAGCAATGGCGCACCACACCTAGGTGCGCCATTACTATGCACCTTAGTAATGGCGCACCTTGGTGTGGTGCGCCATTGCTATGTCTGGTGCGGGGGGTGTGTCTGTGTGTGTGAGACATAGTAATGGCGCACCCTCCCTGGTGCGCCATTGCTAGGGTTAGCAATGGCGCACCAGGGAGGGTGCGCCATTACTATGTCTCACACACACAGACACACACCCCACCACACACACACAGACACCCCCCCCCCCCCCCCCCCCCCGTGGATCGCCTTTTCAGTTTGAAAAAAAATAAAAGAAAATGATAAATAATTCAAAAAAATTCAAAAAAATAGATGCCGATGTGTTATGTGTTCTAGTTGTTACAAAAATTAACAAAGATGAATTTTGAATTTTTTTGCAAAAAAAAAACCGCCGTGTTTCGGTAAAATGGCCGTAACTTTTGCATACGACCTCCGATGAAAAAGTTTTCTATATGAAAAAGATACTACTCAAAAAGTTACATCCGAATTTGATAGGCTTCGCCCGTTATCGATTTTTTCGAATCCTCAAAAACCTAACAGAAAATAAGTTACAGCAATTTTAAGATCTGCAGGCAAAAAAATAAAAAAAATAAAAAAAGTTAGCAGTGGCGCACCAATGCATAGTGCGCCACTGCTAACTTTCCCGCCTTCCAAATTCAAAAAAATTTAAAAATAGTAATGGCGCACCATGGGGTGGTGCGCCATTGCTATGGTACATAGTAATGGCGCACCTAGGTGTGGTGCGCCATTACTATGTACCATAGCAATGGCGCACCACCCCATGGTGCGCCATTACTATGTCACAGCCCCACCACGTGCGCACCCACCCACCCCTCTCCTTCCTCTCTCCTTATCCCCATCCCCCTCCCTCCTCCTCCCTTCTCCTTCCCCGTCTCCCTTCCCCTTCTTCCTCCCTTCCCCTTCATTCTTCTCCTCCTCTCCTCCACTCCATCTCCTCCTCTCCTCCACTCCATCTCCTCCTCTCCATCTCCTCCTCTCCGGCGACCTCCTCCTCCTCAAGGTGCTCCTCCTCCGGTGACATCCTCCTCACGGCCGGTGCTCCTCCTCCGGCGACCTCCTCCTCCCTCCTCTCCTCCTCACGGTGCTCCTCCTCCTCCCTCCTCTCCTCCTCACGGTGCTCCTTCCTCTCCTGCTCACGGTCCTCCTCCTCTCCGGCGACCTCCTCCTCCTCTCCGGCGACCTCCTCCTCCTTCTCCGGCGACCTCCTCCTCCTCTCCGGCGACCTCCTCCTCCTCCTCCTCCTCCTCTCCGGCAACCTCCTCCTCCCTCCTCTCCTCCTTCCTCCTCCTCTACTTCCGGCCACATGTGGAGCCAAAAATTTGAAAAAAATTTAACCAAAAAAAACGAGGCAAAAAAATTTAACCAGGTCGAGAGCGAAATTTGAAAAAAATTTAACCAAAAAAAACGAGCCAAAAAAATGAGCCAGATCCAAATTCAAAATTCAAAAATAGCAATGGCGCACGGTGGGGGTTAGACGGTGCGCCACTACTATTTTCCCGCCTTCAAAATTCAAAAAAAATCAAAAAAAAAATTACCAGTGGCGCACCTGTAGCAATAGTAATGGCGCACCAGAGGTGCGCCACTGTTACCTGCAATACTAATGGCGCACCAGAGGTGCGCCATTAGTATTTCTTATTAGTGGCGTGGTAATAGTGGCGCACCTATGGTGCGCCATTAATACCCAAAAGTGGTGCGCCACTAATGTGCTTTTTTCTAGTAGTGTGAGGCACTGGACTGAATCATAGTCATCACTATGAGCAGCGTAAGCAGCAACTTCTTCTGGTGGTGCATCCTTTGCAGGAGCATCACCCAGGGGCAGATCCAGCACGTACTCCTTCTTAGCACTCCTGAGAACAAATCTCAGGTTCTGGATCCAATCCGCATAGTTTCCAGCATTAGCAACCAACTTTTCTTTCTCTAACATAGGGGCTAAGTTGAACATATTACGAGCCATTGATCGTCAACTATAGACACAAAATTCATTTAGACATTTATTCATAATTAATGTTGCACTAGTGTTTAAACAAATTTTAATATAACGTGCACTCCCACTCAAATCAATATCTCTCATAATTGAAAGTGAGTGATTCAAGATCCTGATCTCATTCACACCCATGGATGGTAGCATCTCATATGATGTGAATTTCAACCGGTAGGCAATCTTTTGCCGATCATATCACCATATGACTCTTGTTCATCTTTCGATGCTTCGTGCTCTAAGCTCAGAACTTTTCTGCTAGAACTTCAAGGCAACCGAGTGTTTCTACTGTGAAGTCCTACCTCACCCGCCTTACACTTCACTTCTCGTTTGTACTCATGGTAGCATGAAGTACTCCAAAAAGCCACATGTTATGGACGGTTGCAACACTGGGAAGAGCACCTTTTTAACTTGATATTTACTATGAGAGATCACCCTAATAATTGACTACTACGCAATCAAAGGGTGCAAACAACAAAGGGATAAACATCTCAGGCAATTCATAGAAGCATGATATGGTATAGCCCTGGGTGCCGGGAATCCTTCATGACCATATTCAATCTTCAGTTGAAGCGTCATGACGGCCAATATTTCGTTGTCGTGGCAATCATTTCAAAAATGATGCCGTGGCGGCAATTTCAGAAAATGTTGCCGTGGCGACCGTTTCAAAAAACGTTGTCGTGGCACCAAATTCAGAAATTCCGCCGTGGCACGAAATTATAGCTCCTCGTCCCGCGCCTAGTACACCTTCTCCACATCGGGGTCCTCCGTATACGCTTGCCACCGTCACCTGTAACCTATAGGCTATCTCTACGATATTTACATTAACGTGGCAATCTCGTGGCTCCAACCATCATGCCGTGACGCGTAGGCCACTTAACATTACAACATTAACCATCTCATACATAAACTCATTATCATGACGAAGGTTATACCACATCATATGCATACTCTGCAAAACCAAGTTAGACGTCCTCTAATCGGTTTTAGCAAATTTTAGTTACGCGGTTAACCAGTTTTAACAAATAATACTAGCTACCTATGTCCACAACATAGGCGATAATTCTTGATGCTAGATTAAGTTTCGGGGTGTGTGAGGGAAGAGACTTAATTAAAAATCTCTAGCCCCACACTAAACTTCGTCAAATACGCATGACCCCCTAGAATATCGTCCATCTTCAGCACCCTCTTGTGTACACGACGGTTCACTATTCTTGACTATGATGAGGCCCAAAGAACGGTTAGCAGATCATCGACAACCAGAGTCGAGCAATTGTCAGAACTTTGTACAAAGCCACACCATGCCGCCAATGAATTGAACCAAAGCAACACTCGAGGGAAGCATTAGTAAGAACATCAAACCCTCACATCCACATGTGATCTAGATCGCAACCTGCACCTACTCATATAACTGCTCATGATGCCACTGTTGGAAAACGTAGTAGAAAACCAAAAAAAATCGCACCTACGCACACCCAAGATCAATATGAAGATGCATTACGGGTTGGGATCACGATCGTTACCGTCACCGAGTTGCAGCGAAAGAAGAACGTGTCGGTGTAGATCGTACTTGGAGCCCCTCGAACAATCAATGAACGATCCCGTGAACCTCCCACGAACAGTCCCTCAAACCGAAGACCGAAAGCACGGCCTCTCTACTTGGTTGCAAGCGTGCAGCCTTCACGATCCGGCAGCGCTTCGCCGTCCAGAGCTAATCATCGCCGGAGAATTAGAGGGAGGAGATTAGAACCACACTGGGCTTCTAATTATGAGGATTAGAGGATCTACGTCTAGCTCTAATTAGATCAACTAGGATCAAGTAGAACTAGAACTAGAGGGAACTAGAGGAGGCTCAAAACTTGTGTATCTCTCCATAGAGCAAAAAACCCCTAGTATATATAGGTTGGAGGGGAGGGAGAGGGCGCCCACCAAGGAAGGAAAGTCCCTCCTTGGGGCGCCGGCCTTGGGATGAGGAGTTGGACTCCTCCCCCACTCCAATTCGCCCCCCCCCCCACAAGGAAGGGGGTGCGCCACTTCCTATTGGGCCAAGTTGGCCCAATGCTCCTTCCCCGGTTTAGCCTTTTAAGGCCCATTGGTATTACATTTAATATAAAAGACTTATAATAAATATTAGACCTTTTTATATATAATTTAACAGCCCTGGAAACATTTTCCACCTATATATTATTTATCAGTAATACCCGGTATTACCCGATACTCTCCGAAACCCTTCCGGTGACCCCGAAACGCTTCCGGATCCTCTCGAAACTATTTTGAATATTTATGAAACAATTCCACAAAAATATTCTCATCACTCCCATCCTACTAACACTCTGCAGATTGTGATTGCCTTAAGCTTGTGATCCCATAGGTTCGGTAACTCATAGACATGAACGAAACCGTTCGTTCAATGACCGATAGTGGAACCATGGACGTCCATATCGATCCCTATGAGCACACGAATGATATTCGAGTGAAACTTTGGTTATCATGTGATGTTCCCTTTGCTTCGCGATACTTCACAAAACCCGGGATGCATCGGTATCCTCCTGAGTCATGACATGCTCACTATACCGTTTTCCTCGTTACCGGTTTTGTTCTTCTTTCTCGTTGTCGTGTTCTGGCATCCCCGTGACGTAGTCACCTGTGTCTGGCCAGACAATGATGGATGCTGTCACACCGAGAGGGCCCTAAGAATATCTCTCCATCGTCAGAGGAGCAAATCCCACTCTCGAGCTATCTAGTCCCTTGTCAAACTTTTCGATGAGCCTGTAAGTTGTCGTTATGATCACCGTGTTACAGGTGATGTTTGAGCAACCCCAAAGTCCACCGTACAGTAAGAAGTGACTACGATGCTCTCATGGTCTAAGGAGCAAAATCACATGTTAACACTCCATGTTATTACAATTGATTACAGACGATATAAACTCAATTCATAACAGACAAGTTTGGGTCGATTCAATATGATCATTCTTCCAATGTCATAATCTCAATGTTGTTTTAGGACTATCATTTACACTTAACGATATCCTAAGATCCGGAATACGTGATCACCAACAACACTTGAGCTAGTCCTAGAGGCAAGACTAGGAACCTTTTATTTAACCGTTTATCATTCTACACGTGCATATGAATTTTCCACAGAATCGCATATTCCAGGATCATAGCAGTTATAGCACAGAATATAAACTCTTTAATTATGAATATGGAAATATAATAATACAAATATTATTGCCTCTAGGGCATATTTCCAACACCAAGTTCCCTCTCACTAGGGGTAGCTCTTGGGGCGAACTCCAAACCCTCACAAACAAGCCCGAGAGACAACCACACAGCTTAGACGCTCCCGGGAGACATCAACCATCTAGGGTTTCCCCACAAACCCAAGAGTAACATGATTCGCGAAGGATCTCATGGGGAATCGACGAACTCAAGTTTTTCTTTGGTGGAATAGTAGATCAGGATCTCCTCTTGCTCTCCCTAGAAGGATAGGTGGAATGGAGGGCTACGGAGGAAGATCTCAAGCTTTTTAGGTGTAGAGCAATGGTGGAGAGAGTGTTGGAGTCGTCTCCTTCCTCGTGGGGAAGAAGGGCCTTTATATAGGTCCCACTTAATTCTGCCCGTTATGTACGTTTCCCAGAAAGTTCAGAGGGTCCAAGGGGTCAGATGATCCGGGGGGCCTCCAAGCCGAAACAGAAGGTTTTGCCTCCGATTGGAGGTGTCTCGAAGGCTACTCAGAGGGTCCGGGAGCTCGGAGGCTCCGAGATGCCTCAAAGTACCTGAGGCCAAGCAGAGGAAAACTTGCTTAGCTCGGAGGCCGCTCAGAGGGTCTGAGGCACCTCCGAGACAAACCAGAGAGCTACACTCAGGCATATTAAGGGGGCTCTCTCTCACTTGGGATGGGGGTGTTTTGGCTTGGCCTTTGGTTTTTCTATTCTCACATCTCGATCAATGGCTTATCCCCTCATTATAGTATGGCATACCTACGACTCAAAATGTGAAATTGTTGGTAGAAAATTAACATGCCGTCTTCTTTTATCCTTTTTTCTTAGGGGGTCGCCGACCAACTTTATGTTTCATTTCGAAAGGCATGTGTCCTGTGTAAACACTCAAAACATAGTTAGTCATCTAAACATAATGCCATTAACATCAAAACCCTCATGAGGTGCTAGATGTCCTTTCAAAAGTGTATGTTCCAACTCCTTATCACAATTGAAATTCGCAACCCACTCAACCTCATAGTAATTCACATCCAAACATCAGACAGGTTTGGGGAACCGGGAAAAACAAATGCGAGGTTGAAAATTTATCATCAGGCTTAGGGTTTAATGCAGCGAATTGTGGAGGTGAAATTAGGCAAACAAAAGCAAGTAAGCCAAGACGACAACTAGAGCCATTCCTCCATGTTGAGTACTGATGAGATGCGGTTCAAGGAGGCTAACCGGAGGTGGATAGCTGAGCTTGAGCGAAAGAGGGAAACAACTGAGAGATATTTTATATCTGGGAATAAGGAAATAACTGTACGTAGTGGAGTTGTCACAATCCAGCCATAAATAAGGATAGGCCTACTTCTTAACCCTCGAGATGGGCCTGATGTACGAACGACAGATACATCTTTTTTTGAAAAGGAGGAAGGCCCCCGGCCTCTGCATCAGAATGATGCATGCAGCCATTTTATTAAACGAAAGTGCGAAAACAAAGTCTGAGATCCAACGAAGGCTCACAGAGGGAGCCAAAATGAAACAAAAAGAAAAGGTCTAATATGCCACATCCGGCGAAAAACAGGCTACGATGCCTATATACCTAGCCTTGAAGATAGCCTGTGCTACCATCTCCCACCGGCTGCACCCAGTAGCCAAAAGCTTCCTGTACTCCACAGGAGTGAGTGACGACCACATACGGATCCAAGCAGTGGCCCTGAAAATAACCTGCAAAAAGTTGGTAAAGTTTTTCCGGCGTCCTTGCACCACCTTCCAAGAGCCAAAGAAATCACCAAGAGTAAGGGATGGGAGACATACCTTGGGAAGAGGCCCCTTCCAGGGACAAACCGCCGTCGGAGCTGTCCGGCGATGCACAACCCGTCGGAGCACCTCCACCGCGTCGGTCTTGTCCAGCCCCTCCCATGCCCTGTCACTCACCGGCACGATCCCATCGATGAATCCGGCCACTTCATCTTCAGAATATCCCACGCGAAGAGACTCGCAGACGTGGTCCGAAGGCGTCGGTGAATACGCCTCCGACCCAGATCCGGCGCCGGCAAGCCCCTCATCATCGTCGGAGTCGTCGGAATCCGCACCGGCCAGGGCCCAGAACCGATTTCCTCCGCGACGAGGAGCCGCCGTGGCCGTCGGGAGATCACCTCCGTGGTCACCTCCGCGCTCGCCTCCGCGCTCGCCCCGCATGCTGCACATGCCAAAAAGTTATGAGATCTGATTCAAACGACAGATACATCTATAATACTAAAATAATTGAAGAGAAATTACCACCAAACTACAATTAGAATTACGTGATAAAGTCACCAGCGACTAGGCACTTCGTGTAACAATGGAATGATACATACTTCGCATCGCAATGGACCTCTACAATAAGTTTTCCAAGTTTGACAAGAAAAAAAATACAATAAATTTTCTAAAATTAGTATTACAACGATTTAAATTACCATTGCATATGTAGCATTCATATATTAAATAATATAAAAGCTATTATATCCGAAAAAATACACTTGTCAAATCATACTTTTAAGTTTTCTTTTGCGGGAAATACTTTTAAGTTCTTGAAAGGCAAATATGATAGTTTCTAGAGACAAAAGACCTAACGGAACGAAATAAAAACTGTTTCCACAACCATTCTCATTCCATGTTACTATCTAAAGCTTTAGGACAGCTAAACTTCGTTTGAACTTCACTTCACTCATATATTTCCATCCTGCAAGGCATATAACAAAACCAGTTAGATAGTACAAAAGCTGACGTGAAGCAACTAATTTGATGCCGTTCTGCATCTGATTAGTCTACAGAATCTAGGACAAAAATGGAGACTATTTATGGGGATCAAGAAATGATATGCAAGTCAGGCATCCATGAACAGGACAAGGATTGGCTTGCATTCCTATTTTAACCATGAACACGTTTCTCACTTACATATATGCTAGCTGTATTAATAGGCCATACACGTTTCTCACTTACATATATGCTAGCTGTATTAATCAATGTTTTAAATAGCGGGCTATGGAAAATAGCGGCGGGCCTAAAAATCAGCTATAGCGGGCTATAGCGGGCTATTTGTGAAGGCGACCATTTAGCGGCACCCTGCTCAAAAGGCTATAGCGGGCTATAGCGGTAGCCGGCTATTTAAAACTATGGTATTAATAGGCCATAGCTATTTTTCTGAACAATCATTTAACAGGCCAGCAAGTATAGACAGGAAAACAGCATTCAGGAAGACCTTCCTGCGTTCTCTTACTTCAATTCAATAGTCAGCCCCTCAAAAATATTCAACAGTCAGCAGGGAAAGCTTTCTATGCATGACAAGGAAATGTGAACTACTGATACAGACCGAGGAACAGAGGATGGCCTCTACATCTCCAGAAGCTAGTGACAACAATTGACCGATCGATTCAATCCCAGCCTCACAGGCTGTTCCACACTAACCTTCACCGGATATCTGAGTCTGCCGTGGCAGTTAATAAACTGAAAATGAAGTTGCCGTGCATCAATCAAAAAGAAAATTTTCTATTAACCAAGCTCGTGAACCTGACAGTGATGCTGAATCAGAGCTTGAAGATCGATGCTGTCATAAATGGAAATGCCGCTTCAAGTACACTAGAATCCCCTAAACACGATGATGCTAAACCTAAACTAGAGCGAACAGCTTTATTTCTTTTGACTGGGAGAACGAAGGACCATATGAGAAAGCCGTTGAGAGGTAGCAGGATTTTACAAAAAAATTCTCTGCCATGCATTTTGCTCTACACATAGTGAAAGTTTCTCACTTGCACTTGGCCATTGCCGCTGTTGTGATAATTTGTACTGTATGTGACAATTGGATTTGCTTTGTCTCAGCTAATTAATGAAGGAAAACTAACTGATGCTCTTGCTGTATTCGACCGCTATTTGCGTGGAGCGTCTGATAAATTACTTCGATTGCTAATTGATCAAAGGGAAGAAAGAAGTCTAGGCACAGGACAATTCCGCCCATATGGATCCCGTAACTTCGGGAGTAATACTTGGCAGTCGTGATTTTGGACAACTTAGTCATTCACTTCGAATCGCAACCAAGTGGGTTGTAACTTGTAAGTATTAGAGGTACTTGGTTAATAAAGGGAAGCACACTCTTATATACTCCCTCCGTTCCATAATGTAGTGCATATAGATTTTCTGAAAAGTCAAACTTTACAAACTTTGACCAAGTTTATGAAGAAAACTATTTATATCTATAATACTAAATATATACAATATGAAAGTACGTCTTGTGATGCATCTAAGGATATGTATTTGGTATTCTAGATGTATATGTTTTTCTCTACAAACTTGGTCAAAGTTTGTAAAGTTTGACTTTTTGAAAAATCTATACGCACTACATTGTGGAACGGAGGGAGTACATCCTATATACCTAAGAAGTTCACCCCCTCTACTTGATTAACTTGACATGCAACCTATCCACCTCAGCAATCTGCCACATCAGCAATTATTTTTTCTTTTTAACTATTTTTTATTGAAAATTTCTTCACATCATGCCTTTCTGTTTCCATCTCCCGAACGCATCTATCATCTCATCGTATATTCCCCACCTCTCCCCACCAATATGGTTCAACACATTAGCACGTCTCCCCCCCTTCCTTCCATAGCTCCAGCGAGAACTTGCACGATCCGAGGCCCCGGGCGTCCTTGGGGAGGCGCATGGCCGCGAGCTTGCCGTAGGTGCAGTTCCGGCGAAAGCCGAGGATGGGGGGCACCACGAACTGGTGGAAGTGCGTGCCCGGCGACACTCACCGCTGCTCCCGCGGCGACAGCCATCTCTCTGCTTCTCCTCCGACCCTCTCCATCCCCCTCTGCTTCTCCTGCAGTGTCATACCGCCGCCTCATCCACGCTCCACCACAAGCACCGACGAGACACTTGCTTCGCCTCCTCCAGATCCACGAGGTGATGCGGAAGGAAACTTGACATCGAGGAGGCACCTTGACAAACGAGGGCACTACAAATCACAAGAAGAAGCTCCGCCCACAACCCCTCGCAGTGAGATCGGACGCAAGGAGCTCGTGTGCACGGGAAGATTGACCACGAAGACCAGTGCTGGCTATGGGATCCTCAAATCCACAATTGCAGTTTCCTTTTTTCTTTATCATGTGCATGTCAACAAAAAGGGATCAGTGTTATATTCTCATGTGCCAGATTCAATTGTTTGCATCAAAGTTGTTTGGACTTACCAGGAGGAAGCGGTCAGTTTTTTTCGTCCACACCTAATTGACTGCAATTTCGGATTGGTTTATGTTTTTGCAACAACTCTAACCTGCAGGACACATGCTCATCTTCCCCCAACCTGCACGGTGAATAATAATAGTTTTTATGATGATACATGAGCCAGTACTAGGGCTCATCTTGATCTGCTATTTGGATAAATACACTTCTATGGAATTGTTCTTGTCTTCATATTATTTGCAGGCAGCCATTGTTACAGATCCAGCCGTGATGACAACACTTTCGTGGACCTGTACTTCTCTCCATGTTTGCAGGCAAGGCATTGTTACAGATCCAACTAAATTATAATTACCATGTTTGTTTTCCACATGTTCCCTATGTAGGCTTATGGTTGTACATGGCTTGGAAAAAATATTGATTTCTTAATTGTTCGATCATACGAATGGTTATGGCACATGTATGTAATTGTTTGTACACAAGCCTCAGCTGCAGATAATGTTGATGGAAGTATGATGTATATATGTTCTCCACATTTAAAAAAATAGGTAAGTTCTTTGGGGATAGCTGGAGCGATGCCTTTTTTATTTACAATGTGTATATCTATGTATCATGACTTGTGGCTGTATGCCCATCGGGTATTTGATGCATTTGCCTATGATTAGTAATGATGTTCAGTCCTCCTAAATTAATCTCATATATACCTTTGCAGGTTGTGCTTTATGATCCTAATGAGAAATTCGACAAGAAATATTTTCCAATCGGGAGAGGTTTCTTCATCAGTTCTGTGAGAAGTACAATATTTAACACACGAATTTCTTGGTTATGTTTTCAACCAATGTATCATCTAGCAACCTCTATTCCAAAAACTACCGCACTTTCCATTGAACAAAAGAACAATTGTACTTGATGGACAACAATGGACGTAGGCTGGCATCTAATAGATGTGATCTCCTTTTTGCGTAAGTCAAATATCTTCAGAATTGTATACTCACTCACCTTATTGATCTTTTGATCTCCATAGAGGATATGTTTGTGAGCATGTTAATCCCAGTCTTCTATTTATTAAGTCACCATTCATTGGTCCATGTTTTGCTGATCGATTCAGACAAAGTATCTTGTTTGCTTGAATTTATATTGTGACATGAAACCAGAATAAGTGTTAAACAATGGAAACTAAAAGTTTAATCCCATAATTCAAAGGGAAAAACTAGAATAAGTCTTTCTTACAATCGAGACACTATTCCATGCTTTGATACTCCGAGACACTATTTTAGTTCAGCTCACATAAATCATGTTGATACTCTTCTTCGACGGCGGCGGACTCCGTGGTCATGTGGGCAACTCGGAGTCTGGATTTCGAGGTGGTGACGGCCTTTCTGAGGCTGGTGACGGTATGGGACGTCCCCTCCATCAACAGATCGGGTTCGATGTGGCTCGGCAGGTGACACATGCATCTCTTTCGGAGTTGTCGGGCGGGGCCTGTCGCCGGCAGGTGAAGCCTTCGGCGGATGCTACGCATGACGTCTCATGCGGGGACGTCAAGTCATGCCTGCTACCGGCATGTGCTGCATGGTGGCTCTGGCGAAGATCTCATATTTAGCTTGTTGCTGCTGGATCGAAGATGGTGCGATAGTGGCGGGAGGCAGGCGGTATGGGACGTCTGTTTTCTGGTGTCTTCTCCAGAGGTATCCGGTTATCGAGGCGTCGGTAACCGGATAAGGGATGATGGTACATACGGCTTCAACGACGACTTTATGCACTCTGGTGGAAACACAAGATCTCTGATCAGGCTATGTCGACGCGCGCCTGCGCCGTGTCCTTGCTGAACGTGGTGGATTGAAGCTTGGCTTCGGGGATGAGAATCTGGAGTTCAACCTTGTATTGGACTCGCCATCATAGGCGCACGTGCGGCGATTCCTTCTTGAAGGTGTAGCCTAGGAGTTGTGTATTTTTCGTTTTGATGTCGTCTTGTAACATAGGGTTAGTGGCTATCTGGTGGAGTTACTGTCGCGAGGCATGCGGCCTTGGGTTTTCTTTTGGCTTTATTTCCGGGTCGATGTTGTTCGGCTACTGGATTTTGCATTATTAATAATATATGGCTGCATGCATCGTCCTGATGCAGAGGCCGGGGGTTATCCTCCTTTTAAAAAAAACATTATTGATATTTGTACTCTGGCCATCCATCCACATGACCCAGACTGCCACCAACCGGAAGTTTATTCTCTTTGCTATTACATTTTTTACGTTGGAATTTTTAGCGTTGATTTGAGGTTCTATTTAGTTTCTATGCGACTTTTAATGCCAACAAAGAGATCCCACAGCAATGCGCGGGGTATCATCTAGTTTACATAATGAGGATAACTCATCATTTATTCACTTTGAATCGCAACCAAAAGAGTGTTAGAGAAGTATATACTTAATATTGGAGACCACACTCTTACACAATTACACAAGAGAGATAACTCAACCTTCTTATTCATAGCAACAAACATATGCATGGGATCCACATATATTTTGGTGGCTGTCATATCACACTATTATAAGCTTCTCATGGTCATCCTAAGACTTTCTCATTCTTGTATCTCCATTGTGGTTGGTATATGGAGAGATGGAAGAGTGGCATTCTTTATATATGATTACAAGATGATTGGTCTAGAACTCTAGATTGTTGTGACAAATATCTCTTATCTCTAGGATTTTTTAACATTAATTTACCATAAAGCATGATAAATAGTATAATTTAAAGCTCTCATGCCAAATATATATCTAGTTTCTAGAAATCGCATACAAGTTTGTATGGTGCTCACCAGAAGATGAGGACCGAGTGGCAATGAATTAATGAGCAGTTCGCACACATTTAGCTGGAAAATGTGATTAACTAAGCACACAACACAACGTACACCACATATAGGTTTGTAATGTAATTATTGAATTAACTTACAACACCAAGCCCCGCAAAAAAAAAAAAAAACTTACAACACCAAACATAAATGTGAATCGCATGCATAACAAAAACAAAAAGATTTTAAAATCACAGGACAGTGAATGCAAGCCATGCATGTAGATTTATAGCAGATTCTGTTGAAGCAATGTCGTCACTAGGCGCTGGCGGTGTAGTTGGAGCGGAAGGAGGAGAACGCCTTGCCAGCCCCGCCCCAGATGATGTACTGGTGATACACCACGGCGACGGCGGCGCCGATGAAAGGCCCCACCCAGAAGATCCACTGGTCGTCCCATGCTTTCTTGTTGTCGTACACGACGGCTGGACCGAGGCTCCTGGCCGGGTTGATGCCGGTGCCGGTGATGGGAATGGTGGTCAGGTGCACCATGAGCACGGCGAAGCCGATGGGCAGCGGTGCCAGCACTGGCACTGGCGCGGTAGAGCGACCACTTGCGCAGCTCGCCGGCGTCCACCAGCGGCGCCGGGGGAGGGTCACGGTAGTCCTTGGTGGTGGTGGTAGTGTTGTTGCTGCTGGGCGCCATGTCGATCGATCAGGCGTTTGGTTGATGGTGGAGATGCTGGATGGGCATGTATATATAGCCCTAGCTAGCTTAGCTTAGCATGCCGCATGTTAATTAGTATTGTGGGTCCAGGTATGAACTGATCTCAAGTAACCAACTAACCAACCAGTATTAATTCTACTCAGTGTGTACTAACATGTAGATCTCTTTACCGGTAAAGGCCGGAGATTCAATCGTGGCGATTGCTAATTTGGTTGTATTTATTTGCTAATCGTGTCCTTGTTGCGTGAAGGAGCGCGCCTCCTTTCCGTTTTCCATGCCTGCCGCTGCCGGGTCGAGGACCACGGCGATATACTACTACTTCACACGTACGCCGGCCCCTCCGTCTTATCTCCACTGTTTTAAATGGCACTATAGCGCGCCGCTATAGCGTTTAGAGAAGTTCTGTGCCAAGTGACTTTGGTCCTAACAGATGAACAAAAGTTTTAAATAGCGCGCTAGCATTTAGAAAGGTCCCGCGCTAAGAGACATAGCCCGCTATTTAAAACTGTGCTTATCTCTCTCTCAATCCCCTAAAAAAATTATGTCTCTTTTTTTTTTGCGGGAAGCTTTCGATCTATTCATCTCCAATCATGGCAGTACAACGAACACAAGAAATAATAAAAATTACATCCAGATTCGTAGATCACCTAGCGACGACTACAAGCACTGAAGCGAGCCGAAGGCGCGCCGCAGTCATCGCCCCTCCCTCGCTGGAGCCAGGCACAACTTGTTGTAGTAGACAGTCGAGAAGTCGTCGTGCTAAGTCCCCATAGGACCAACGCACCAGAACAGCAACCGCAGGCGATGAAGAGAACCTTAGATCGGAAGGATCCAACCTGAAGACACATGAACAAAGACGAACAAAGACCGGATCCAAGCGGATCCACCAAAGACAACCACCGACCGAATCCCGCGAGATCCGTCGGAGACACACCTCCACACGCCCTCCGACGATGCTAGACGCACCACCGGGACAGGGGCTAGGCGGGGAGAACCTTATTCCATGTTCAAGAAGCAGCCGCCGTCTCGTCTTCCTGAGCAGGACACAAACTCTAACATAACTTGAAGAAGCACCTAAAAACGGAGCCCTCCCGCCGGTAAGGGCCGCACTAGTAGAAAACAGGGCATTGGTTTTTGCCAGATCAGAGCAACAGTCCCGGTCTACTTACGAACCGGCACTAATGCGTGCATCAATCCCGGTTCGAGCGGCCAGGACGCCGGCCGGGCCTCGGCAGGCAGCATTCCCGGTTCGGCTGGGACCGGGCCTCGCTCCTGGCGCAACCCCTTTAGTCCCGGTTGGTGTCTGGAACCGGAACTAAAGGTCAGTCTTCAGTCCCGGTTCCAGACACCAACCGGGACTAAAAAGATGACTATATATATGCTCGTCCCTGCGCGCTCACTCCTCTGTTTTTTGGCCGGCCGGCGTGTGGGATGTGTGTGCTACTCTGTTCTCACCTCCTATGCACATGAGGTGTTTGATGAAATGCCCGAGCCACACTTAAGCTTTCTCCTCTCTAAGCTCGACCTCCAAGCTACATTTTCCCCAAGATTTGTCTAGGTTTGGCGGTGCACCAACTATCCAAGTGTTCTAAAAGGTTAGCAACTTCATCCTTTCATCTCTCACTGCTAGTTTAGCTCATTTCAAATGCTCTAGAAGTAGAGTGGTTTGTGGGTTTTAGTGGAGGTGTGTATGTGGGAGTTCTTTTGATTTAGATGCACAATTTGAGCTCAAATTAACTTCTTAGAGTTTGCACATGTGTAGGGTGTCGTCCCGTCCCCGTCCCCGTCCTCACCGCCGTCGATCGCCCGCGCCGATCTCGTCGCCGGCACCACCGTGGTGAGCCTCTTGTTCTTATCTTCTTTTTAAAAGAAAAAATTCTTACTTGTATGATTTAGATAGCTACTTGTATAATTTTCTTACTTGTATTATTGTTTGTTATTATATAGTGCCATGGTTTTGGTATCCGCCCCCGTCGGCTCTCGTCCGGTCTATGATTCGGATGTGGTATATTATCTTTTATAACTATTTGTTTCATTTAGTGTTTATGACAATTATGCCGACCAACGTGACATAGATGTTTTTATCTAGGAGGTATGTGAACCGGAAATTCCAACCGACCCTCTTGTCGAGAGGTTAAATTTAGTTGAAAAAGAAAACAATTATTTAAAAGAAAAATTGAAAAGAATTGAAGAAGAGAAGATGAAATGGGAGTTGCATGTTGCCGATGTCGTCGATCTACACAAGATCCAGATGGATGCAATGCGCTTGAAGATTAGAAAATATGCCATTGATAATGAGGCTTGGTATCATTATGCTGTTGGATCAATTGTTACCTTAGTTGCGATTTTGATCGCATTTGTTGTTGCATTTAAATGTTTTACATAGTTGTATGTTAGTTTCAATGTATGTTTTAATTAGATGCTCTAGAGAGCTGTATGTTGTTCTATGAGAACTAAGTATGAACTTTATGTATTCATTTTTTCAGTAATAACATTTGATCACTACTGTACTTTGGTTTTAATGTGATGATGAACTTGTATTATAATTTGGTCATTTCTCTATTCATGATGTTCTGTAATGGTTTTTGATACACTTAATTATATAATGCACGCAGATGAATCGGCAATGGATGTACGGTGACCGACGAACATCCGAGTACATTACGGGCCTGCATAATTTTCTCGAAGTGGCTGAGGCAAACAAGCAGAATGGTTTTATGTATTGTCCATGTACTGTCTGTGGGAATACGAAGGATTACTCTTCCTCGAAAACCCTTCACTTCCACCTGCTTGAGAAGGGTTTCATGCCCCACTATAATGTTTGGACCAAGCACGGAGAAAGAGGGGTTATGATGGAAGACAACGAAGAAGAAGAGGATGATGACAACTATCATATGTTCCCTGAATACGGTGATACTGCAACGGGTGAAGCTGAAGATCAAGAGGCACCAGATGTGCCTGATGATGATCTTCGCCGGGTCATTGTTGATGCACAGAGAGGATGCGAAAATGAAAGGGAGAAGTTGAAGTTCGATCGCATGTTAGAGGATTACAAAAAAGGGTTGTACCCAAATTGCGAAGATGGCAACACAAAGCTCGGTACCGCACTGGAATTGCTGCAATGGAAGGCAGAGAATGGTTTATCCGACAAGGGATTTGGGAAGCTACTGAAAATAATGAAGAAGAAGCTTCCAAAGGATAACGAATTGCCTGACAGTACGTACGAAGCAAAGAAGGTTCTCTGCCCTCTAGGATTAGAGGTGCAGAAGATACAGGCATGCCCTAATGACTGCATCCTCTACCGCGGTGAGGAGTACGAGAATTTGAATGCATGCCCAGTATGCGGTGCATTGCGGTATAAGATCAGACGAGATGACCCTGGTGATGTTGAGGGCGAGCGCCCCAGGAAGAGGGTTCTTGCCAAGGTGATGTGGTATGCTCCTATAATACCACGGTTGAAACGTCTGTTCAGAAACAAAGAGCATGCCAAGTTGTTGCGATGGCACAAAGAAGACCGTAAGAAAGACGGGAAGTTGAGAGTACCCGCTGATGGGTCGCAGTGGAGAAAAATCGAGATAATGTGGCCGGACTTTGCAGGTGACGCAAGGAACTTATTGCAGCCAAAGTGCCACATAGTTCTTTCAGGGAAAAGAAATATCGTGGGAGTTGAGGACAAGACAGACATGTCAGAAGATTATGAAAAGTTTCATGAAATTCCTCCCTTTAGAGTGAAGACTGACCCAAGCATCATGTTAAATGATGAAGATTATGCATGGTTACGGCGCAATAAGCAAGGGACACACGCGAAGAAATAGTTTTATACCCCAAGATCCCACTCTGGGATGTGACCGGCTTCACCGCCATCACTTTCTCTATAGTGTGAGTTTCCGGACTTATAGCTGGAAAGTGCCACTTCGGACAAACCGGAGGGAATCTTTGTAAGAGCTAGCTAGGGCATTTTGGCATTTGAAACATGATTTTATAATAATTATTTATTAAGTTATGAAATTTCAATTATTCCTAACCTTTTAGTATTTTAATTATACAGAGGAGTTAATCAATGCAATTATGTCCAAACAAAATATGAATGTCTTCTGAGCACCGGTTGGTTGCTCAATATTTTCAAAAACATATTGACAAACCACCACCTGATGTGTTAAAGAATAAAGTTATATAAAATTCTAGTTATGATCAACTAAAACAAAACTATAATATTCTTCAATAGCAAAAAGAATCAACTAAAAAGCTTTTATAAAACTCTAGTTATGATCAAAATAATATTAACTTAAAATTATATAAAAATGAGGTACATACCTCCGACTTTACCTCAAGTCCGCTCCTCTCTATAAAATTGACATAACATATGCAAAAAATAACATAAAAAATAAAAAATAAAATTGACATAACATATGCAAAAAATAACATAAAAAATAATATTAAAAAAAACATAACATATGCAAAAAATTAAAATTGACATAACATAAAAAATAACATAAAAAATAAAAAGACATAACATATGCAAAAAATTAAAATTGCCATAACATAAAAAATAAAAAGACATAACATGTGCCATATATTTTATAGTGGTTATGAAAGAATATTAAAATTGACATAACATATGCAAAAAATAACATAAAAAATAAAAAAACATAACATATGCAAAAAATTAAAATTGCCATAACATAAAAAATAAAAAGACATAACATGTGCCATATATTTTATAGTGGTTATGAAAGAATATTAAAATTGACATAACATATGCAAAAAATAACATTAAAAATAAAAAAACATAACATATGCAAAAAATAAAAAAATACCCGCCTACTAGCACCACGGCCTGCATACGACTAGAAACCCAACTATATATGGGCCAGGATGCACGCTCGCGGGGCTAGTAGGCCCAACAGGGCAGAGGGGTTAGGCAATTAACTGCCTGCTTTAGAGAGGAGCTCGGGAGAGAGATCGTAGCCGCGTATATAAACCGGTGTGATCTCCTCTCGCTTGGCGAGGTGGGACTAAACTTTCACCACCCCACGGCTGTGCCACCCTTTAGTCCCGGTTGGTGGCTCCAACCGGGACTAAAGGCCCCCTTTAGTCCCGGTCCGAGCCACCAACCGGGACTAAAGGGTTTGGTTTCGCGCCCTTTCGACTGGTGAAATTCACCTTTAGTCCCGGTTGGTGTCGCCGAGCCCTGCCCTGACGCCGTCCCCCGCTCCCCTGCAACACACTATGAGCCGCCGCGCCGTTCCCCTCCTCCTCCTTCCCCCCCACAAATTTTTTTCTGAATTTTCTGAATTTTTTGACAATGCACATCAAGTGTATGATGAAATGCCAGAGTGCTCTAGGAATTTTAGGAATTTTTGAGAATTTTTGTGGTGAGGTGTTGATGCACAAAAGAGAGTCTGGCAAAGTTTCAGAATTTTTGGAGCAATTTAAATTGGGCTTTGACCATGGAGTTTGAATCTGGTCCAAATTTGAACTGAATGAAATTTGAAAATTTTGAACTATGGAACCAAATGTTTTTGGTGGAATGGGTTGTGGGTACTGTCAAATAGATGGAGTAATTTTTGTGGGTGCAAAAGAATTGGGGAGAATATAGCTCCTTTGCAAATCAAAGAACAAAATTTTTGCATTAGAGTTCATTTTGTCTTTTTTGTATGTTTTAATGCAAGCATCTTTTGGGCAATCTTTGAACATGAAGTAGGAGCATTTTGATGTCATCTTGCTGGTACATTTTACTTCATGCCATGTTAGGACCTGTAGTGAGTGCTACAAGCTTGTAAACTTGCTATCTATTCATTTCTGCCATGCCATGCAAATATCACTAAGTCTGAAAATCTGTTAATACTTGTCAACTTGTCATGATGATTGCCATTGATCTAGGGGTCATTTGAATTAGTTCAGTAAGCATGTTTTGCCATGTGTTACATGTACATTCATGTCATGCCATTTGTTGCCATGTAGAAATTCTGTAGCATGTTCAAATCTGGCTTTCAAATTGGTATCTAGCTATAATGGACAGATTTGCATTGCATATTGCTTTGATCACCATTTGAGTTCCGTGCATCCGTTTGCCATGATCTTTATAGGTCCATTTCAACTAAAATCTTCCATTCTATCCAGTGGCATACTTGGGTTTGCCTAAATTTTTTTCACTCGGTGGAATTACAGGTTGTGGTGTTGCATCTCCGTGGAGTTGGTCCCTGATCGTCCCTCCGCTGTTCGACAAAAGGTGTCCTTTTGTCGTATGTTGAGTTTTGTTCATAGGATGATGGTTGGTTCATTTGTTGAGTTGTGTATTCATCTTGTGTATAAAACTTGTATTCATCTTGTATTCATTTTGTATTCATCTTGTGTATAAATCTTGTATTCATCTTGTACAAATATCGTCGTAACTTCGACATGAGAGGGGGGGGTCGTTAAAACATAACCCCGATAACTTTGATT
Source organism: Elymus sibiricus (assembly GCA_039707655.1). Lineage (NCBI taxonomy): Eukaryota > Viridiplantae > Streptophyta > Magnoliopsida > Poales > Poaceae > Elymus > Elymus sibiricus. The sequence continues at coordinate 515,046,236 of CM077672.1, read as the reverse complement.
TTGAGGCATATGAAAACCTGATTTTCACGTCGGACAGGCATGAGAGAGGCGGTCCGCAAAGTATCCTCTCCCGAAAGATAGGACGACTCATCAGATATGATTCTAGATAATGTCCAATGCCTCATATCGCGAACATAGTTATATTGGATAATTGATCTTCATATAAATGAAGCATAAAAGTTTAGCAATCACTTACAAATTTTCATGTTGTTCATTGACTTCGACATGAGGGGGGGGGGGTCGTTAAAACATAACCCCGATAATTTCGGTATAACTTCGACATGAGGGGGGAGGGGGTCATTAAAACATAATCCCGATAATCCACAAATCCATCTCTCATGGTTGTATATTGCCATGTTGTAATATTTGCAGAAACTATGGAACACGACAGAGTCTTAGAAAAAGAAGAGATGTTGGGGGATATAATCCGCGACGGAGGTGATGATAGCCCCTCACAGTTTCTCAACGACTCCGATGGTCGAATGGAGGGGGGAAGAGAAGATGACGGCTCCGGTGATCGAATGGAGGAGGGAGAAGATGACGGCTCCGCCGGTGTTGGAGCCTTAACTGTTGCAAAGTCCGGCGAGGTATATATATTAATTAAGCCTCTGCTGACTAGATTCATTAATTGTTTTGTATGTACATATATTAACACTTCTTTCTTCTTTTAGCCCTCCGGATCGTCGAGCCAAACTTCTATAAGGAGACGAGGCCCGAAGAAAAGGTTGGGCGAGAATGAAAGGTTCAAGATCGAACAAGTCGATCCAGATGGCAAACCGACTGTTCCCAAGCGGACCCAAGACCGATTTATACATCAGTGCGGAGTTGTTGTTAGGGACAGCGTCCCGATCAGCATCCAAGAATGGAATAAGAAGAAGGACGATGGAGTTTCTTATGTCGACGATAGATGCAAAGATGAGCTTTGGAACTCGCTCATGATAAATTTCAGCCTACCGCCAGAGGAGGATCCAAATAACCCAGTTATACAGCGAAAAGTCAAAAAATGGGCTCTTAAGAAGATGGCAGAACAATTCAAGAACTGGAAGAAAAGATTGAACGAACAGTTTGTCGAGAAAGACGAGACTCCAGAATTCACCGGTCAATATGCGAAGATAAAAGATCACTGGCCCGCATTTGTGGCGTACAAGAAATCGGAGAAAGCTTAGAACAGGTCACAGACAAATAAGCTAAATGCTGCAAAGAAGCTGTATCACCATGTTACGGAGTCAGGTGGCTACAAGGTTGCCCGGCCTACGTGGGACAAAGCTGAGAACGACCTTCTTGCTAAAGGGATCCAACCAGCGACATTGAACTGGCCCGAACGGGTAAGGACTTGGTTCTTCGGGCATGGGGGAACTTTGGACCCAGAAACAGGGAAGTGTGTTTACACGAAAGAACAACTTCAAACACCTGTCATAAAGATTCAGGAAGCAATCAAGGACGTGCACGAAGGGAGGTTCCATCCCGACAGAGAGAAGGACGTGCTGTCACGCGCCCTCGGGAATCCTGAACACCCTGGACGAACACGAGGCACATCAGGCTCCGTTCCGTAGGTGCATGGGTTTCCCGACAGCACTGGTTATAGAAGCTGAGGGAGAAAGAAGAAAGAGGAAGCAGACCGGATGCAGAATGTAGAACAAAGATTAGCGTTACAGGAGAAGAAACTAGAAGAACTTACCAGTCAGCGAGCTACCGGCGCACCATCTCAGCAGCACGAAGATCCTTCATTCGATACTGCCCACGAAGTTGCTACCCCACCATCTCAGCGGAAAAGCAGCGTGGCTTCCACGGAGCTCATTCGGCCTGATATCACGGCTCCTCGCTACCCCGTGGATGATATCACGGAGAGGGAACATTGTGAGCTAATGGCGAAATGCATCAACCTAACCATGAAGTTGGCGGTCGGCTATGTCTTACCTCCTAGACCTGATGCAACTTCCCATTGCAATCCGATTCCAGATGGCTTTGCTATTGTCGGGGTGGATGAAGTTACCACCGGATTCGAGGGGCTGGAGCTTGAGTACCCTACAGGTGAAGGGGAGACTCATCTGGTAGATGCCGTAAGGACTACCATTCTATGGAGAAAGGAATACATCGTGCTTCCACAATGGACGCCGCGTCAGCAGACTCAGCCGGAGGAGGCCCCTCAGTAGACTCCTCACAGTCCAGCACTATCTCCGCTGCCTCAGTCGTCTCCGCCGCGTCACAACACTCCGCCGCCTCAGCTGTCTCCGCCGCGTCAGCGGACTCCGCCGGAGGAGGCCCCTCAGCAGAATCCCCCGCCGCCTCAGCTGTCTCCGCCGCCTCAGCGGACTTCGTCTCCTCCGCCGCGTCAGCTGACTCCGCCTCCTCAGCAATGGCGGAAGTGACCCGCCGCCGCTCCGGCGGCTAGCCGTACAACAACGAAGAAATCCATAGCAGGTCCAAGCATCAAGAAGGCTCCTACCAAGTTATCATACGACATGACTGAGGAGGAAACCAACGAGTTCGTGGCTGCTGATGTGAAACGCCAGCTTGCAACGAAACGTCCAGATCCAAAGGAGAAAATAGATTCGGTATAAGCGAAGCGCTGTCTGGATGCCCTTAAGCGACCACCACCGCCTCCGCCGCTATCACACTATGACCGCTGTATTGTAAAGACATTTGATGAAGTGAAAAGGTCGGGAAGTAGCAGAAGTAGCAGTGCTGCAAGAAGTGGGAAAACAATTCCCCAGCTCGGCAAACAGGAAAAACAATCGTGCCCCCCGCTCAAGGTGTTTCCCGATATCGCTAATGATCCGAGGGTAGCGGCCGCTCATCCTGGTTACACTCTTGGTGATTACTTAGGCGATGAGGTATGGTTCGAAATGGCTGAGATAGCCTTTAGATACGAGCACGGGAAGCCTCTCGTCAGACCTGAGCAGTGTTGGAGAACGTTGCATGGGAAACAAAAAATTTCCTATGCACACACAAGATCTATCCATGGTGATGAGCATCTACGAGAGGGAGAGTGAATCTACATACCCTTGTAGATCGCTAAGCGGAAGCGTTAAGAAACGCGGTTGATGTAGTCGAACGTCTCCGCGATCCAAATCGCAAGTCGTCCCTCGATCCGATCACGAACTAGTGCCGAACGGACGGCACCTCCGCGTTCAACACACGTACGGCTTGATGACGCCTTCACCTCCTCGATCCAGCGAGCGATGGTGAAGTAGTAGATGAGTTCCGGCAGCACGACGGCATGGTGATGATGGTGAGGAACAATCTCTGCAGGGCTTCGCCAAGCACTACGGAGATTATGACGGGAGAACTAGAGGGTTAGGGTTGCCGACACACGGCTTGGGAAATCTTAATCAATCCCGTGTGCTAGCCCTGCCCCTCTATTTATATGTTGAGCCTTGGGGTCTAAACTTGGAGTAAAAGCCTCCTCCAGGTCGGTTTTGCCCGTACAAGGTCGGTTTGGCCCGCAGGGAAAGAGTCCAACTCGGATCCTTGCAGTACCGCGCACAAGCGGTAGTACCGCTCACGAGCGGTAGTATCGCTTGAGCGGTAGTACCGCTTCACACAAGCGGTAGTACCGCTTCACACAAGCGGTAGTACTGCCTTACCAGCGGTAGGCAGCAGCAAAACTTCCTTTTGCACTTTCCAATACCTCGTGGGCTTTATCCCTTTGGCTCATATAAAGTGTTGCTGCACCCGAACACTTCGGTAAACATCCGGAACCCCTTCCGGTGAATTCCGGAACCCTTCCGGAGATCAAAACACTATTATCACATATATCAATCTTTACCTCCGGACTATTCCGGAGATCCTCGTTATGTCCGGGATCTTATCCGGGACTCCGAACAACCTTTGGTCACCAACATAATAACTCAACTATACTAATCGTCACCAAACGTTAAGTGTGTAGACCCTGCGGGTTCGAGAACTATGTAGACATGACCGAGACACCTCTACGATCAATAACCAATAGCGGGACCTGGATGCCCATATTGGCTTCTACATATTCTACGAAGATCTTTATCGATCGAACCTCTATGTCAAGGATTCAGTTAATCCCGTATGCTGTTCCCTTTGTTCTTCGGTATGTTACTTGCACGAGATTCGATCGTCGGTATCTCTATACCTAGTTCAATCTCGTTACCGGCAAGTCTCTTTACTCGTTCCGTAATACAAGATCTCGTGGCTAACACTTTAGTCACATTGCTTGCAAGGCTCATTGTGATGTTGTATTACCGAGTGGGCCCTGAGATACCTCTCCGTCACACGGAGTAACAAATCCCAGTCTTGATCCATGCCAACCCAACAGACACCCTCGGAGATACCTGTAGAGCACCTTTATAGTCACCCAGTTACGTTGCGACGTTTGATACACACAAGGTACTCCTCCGATGTCAGGGAGTTGCATGATCTCATGGTCATAGGAACAGATACTTGACATGCAGAAAACAATTGCAATAAACTGACACGATCATATGCTACGTTCGTAGTTTGGGTCTTGTCCATCACATCATTCTCCTAATGATGTGATCCCGTTATCAAATGACATCTCATGTCTATGGCTAGGAAACCTTAACCATATTTGATCAACGAGCTAGTTAACTACAGGCTTACTAGGGACACAGTGTTGTCTATGTACCCACACATGTATTTGAGTTTCCAATCAATAAAATTATAGCATGGATAATAAACGATTATCATGAACAAGGAAATATAATAATAACCAATTTATTATAGCCTCTAGGGCATATTTCCAACAAGCAGCTCCCGCGTCTATCAACGATGATGCGAACATTGCATGACTGGTACTTGAAAGCCTGCAAGGAAGGGACCAACAGTATCTTAGTGGGAATTAAAGATGAGCACTACTTCAATGGAGACGAGGCGTTGTACATTGAATTTGAAGAATTATTTCAGTTATACAATCAAGACGCCCTCGACAAAACTATCGTCAGTTGCTATTGTCTGTAAGTATTTTTTTCTGTAATTAAGTCTCTAGCTCAGCTCGTTCATTGCATGTATAATTATCCTCACACTATATTATGCAGATTGAAGATCCGCGAATGCAAAGAAAAAATCTATGACATTGGGTTCATTAACCCAAATACCGTAAATGAATATACGATACAAAAAAACCCGGATGAAACACAGAAAAACTTGCTAAAGGCGTTACTTGGACAACAAAACAAAAGGGAAATACTATTTCCTTACAACTTCAAGTGAGTGTTACTGTCTTGTGCAAATTCTGTTTCGCTTACTCGAGGTTAAGTGTAATTGATGAGTTATGCGTGCGCAGGTTCCACTATATTCTGCTAGCCATTCAGCTTGACGCGGGACTAGTAGTTGTCTTGGACTCGAGACGTAAAGACGCTAAGGAGTGGGCGGACATGAGTCAAATGCTCCAGAAGTAAGTTCAATCATTATCGCACCATATCGGCAACTTTCGTTCATTTCCTGATATCAAGTAATCATTTTCTTTGCCGGGCAGGGTTTGGAAAAAGTTCACCAACCAGGTTAGGGGTGAATGGAAAAAGGAGCTGCGATTTTCACACCCCAAAGTAAGTACTACTAGCTAGTTCCGCGCATCTCTCATTGATTCTAGTTTCAATACCATTATCATGCTTGATTATCATTTTGATTGAACTCTATTCTCGTAAAGTTCTTGTGGCAGGAACCCGGGAATAATTTATGTGGATACTATGTTTGCGAGTACATTCGCCACCACACCTCTAAGAGGGGCAGATCTGAAGAACAATTTAAAGTACGTAAACAATATTCACATTTTTATTTTATTACCATCAATTGTGTTGAGTTTCATTCATATATATATATATTGACCCCCTTCTTTAAATTAGATCTCGCGGAAACGGGACGAACTCCTACCAACTGATCGCATACGAGCAATTCAAGAGGAATTGGCGGGATTCTTTGTTGACCATGTCATACCTATAGACGGAGAATACCATCGGGATTGGCAATGCGATTTTGGTAATTAGATATTAGGGATCGTAAGAGATGTTATATTGTATATATGCATGAACATGTACTATATGTAGTAGCGTCGAATAGATATACGAAAACTTGTTGTTCGACCAAGCACGGAGAAAGAGAGGTCACTTCTCTCTATATATTGATCATGACGATGTTGTCTAATGGTTCCTTCATTGCTATATGTAGTAGCTAGCGTCGAGTTGAATGAAAAGCATAAAATAAAAATGAGAACCCTAAATGTAAAGGAATTGAATAGTAAACGTACACAAAAAGAAAAGGGGAAACACAATATGAAACCCCTAAACCCTCCAAAACCCCTAAACCCCTCCTTTAAAAAAAACAAAAAAACAAAAACCCCAGCGCCTGGCAGTGCTGACGCGTGGCTGCCTTCTAGTCCCGGTTGGTGTTACCAACCGGGACTAGAGGTCCTCCTGCCTGGGCGCCCACAGCGGCCACGTGGAGCTCCTTTAGTCCCGGTTCGTAACCCAACCGGGACTAAAAGTGGGGGCCTTTAGTCCCGATTGTTCAGTCCCAGTTGCAGAACCGGGACTAAAGGCCCTCTGGAATCGGGACTGATGCCCAGTTTTCTACTAGTGCCGGGATCCACCGCGCATCCATGGTCCTAAGGCCACAGGAGACGTGGCAGATTGGCGGCGTCGCCGACGGGAGGCAAAAAATTATGTCTCTCTCACGACGCCACCGGTAATAGCACCTAGCTTTTTTTTTGATCTTATAATAATACCTAGCTAAGACATGCTGAAATGTACGTTGCATGCATGCAAGAAATATAATAGTAAAAGGACCCATATCAACAAATGATCGTTGCTCTTTGTCAGGGCCGGCCCTGGGGAGGGGCAGGGGGGCGGCCACCCCGGGCCCCCAAAATCCAGGGGGCCCCGTCCAGGATGTACGCAGGGCAGGTAGTAGATGACTAATTGGGTGTGTGTGTGGCTTCAGAGAAAACGATTAGGCCTGGCCCATATAGTAGTGTAGGTACATCCACGCAGCACGGATGGATCGAGCAGAAGAGTCAGCTAGAGCGATGGACGGTGATCGGCAATTCGGCATCTTCACGGTCGACCCAACGAAAGCGGCGGCGCACGCACCAAGCTAACCCTAATTATTTTCCCTTTGCGCCTGATCACCTTGAGTCTGCACGCACCAAGCTGCATGCCTATGCCTCGTCCTCGCCTGATCGCCCAGCAAGGCTGCGGTACTCCTGCCGACCGGCCACCACCCATGGCACATTGCGGATCATCACGCTGGAGAAGGTACCGTATAGATTTTCCATAGAAATTGGTAAAAGTTCATGAATTAATATTGCTTTCTATATTGTAGAAACAGGGCAATACTAATCGATTGGACACCATTTAGGGATAAAGTATTATCAGGCTTTCTCATATTTCTGAGTTGAACGTGATACCTGGAAAACATAGTTGAGGAGCTAGTAACCTTTAATTTTGTAGACTTATGTTGGTTCAATTACTAATTATTTATTTAATTACAAAGATCTTTTTTTGTGAAAACATCCGGATTGAGTTGATAGAATCATAAAGAGGAACTGATAATGAGATTTTATGAGTAAGCTGATCTATTCAATATATCCAGACGAAGACGGTAATTGTTGTGGATAAGCAACTTGTTATTAATCAAGAAGATGATGATTCTATAGAAGACAATGTTGACATTATATAGAAGACAATGTACATCAACATGGATGGTAACAATGTGAGTGATCATAAACCCATATCTAATTTATTTTCTATAGAACCTAGTAGTCTTGGTGATGAACCTATTTTTTTACGGATATTAATGATCTAAAAAATGTGGATATTCTGAACAAATCAAGGGACTTTTCATATATGTGTGACACATACATTGAATATTATCTCGATGCTTATTAAGGGGCCTCGGGTTCTAGTTCGCCCCGGGCCTCCAAAATCTCAGGACCGGCCCTGCTCTTTGTCAGTTGTTGCATGCCCATGCTAGCTAGCTAGCTGAATTAACTTAAGTTGTGCTTGCTTCTCTATTAACTTTTTTGTACTAAAAAGCATCGTTCAAACAAGCAAAGCTAGCTACTGAAGCAAGACATACACGATCGATCTGCATACATTATTATGCAATGCATCATATATACATCTCTATATTTGTTTATGTCGCAGGAGCCGGTTTTTAAACCGGGTTACACTGTAACTCTGCAGGAACAAACAAATCTTTGATAGCCAAAATGGCTGGATCTTCATCATGGTTTATCATAACCAGTATTAAATGATTGAGATATCAATTCTTCTAATTCCCGGGTTACAAATCCAGCCGGGTCACATATAATACCTGGTCATCTAATTGACCGGGTTTTGGGTTATTCAACATGTGCTTTGTAGAAGACTACAACACTTACTAATTTTTTCACACATATTTGCCGGGTTGCACTGCAACCACGGCCAAGGATTTCTTTCATCGTAAAAGCATCATCATTTCACAGGCAAAATATTAAAGTTTTGATGGCATTGGCGGACTATGCAGTTTCACGCTCAAAAACTATTACAAGCCACGATTGGGCTATTTTCTATCAAAGTTTTTCACAGCAAATTCAAGCTTGCAGAGTGATTGTTGGTTGAGACCCGGCAGCTGGATCTGCCGGATTAACATTGGTTTGTTCTCCTTCTGCGTCAATTGCCGCCGGGTTGTCACTTGCCGGGTCACCAGGATTTATTTGGTGAGTTGATAATGCAAGAGAGTATACTATACGGCCAGACAACCCGGTTCTTGGAGGCTACAGCGGATCTGAGTTTATTCTACAGTGGAAGGAATAGTCTTGAGTCGCCGCAGGCAATATGACCCGGCACTTGGGGGCTACATTATTCAAATCAAGATTACATTCAGTATGAAAGTTCCATGTCGCTGCAAGCATGTACCACGGCATTTGGGGGCTAATACTCAGTTCAAAAAATTACAAAGATAAAGGAAGTCCCGAGCCGCCGCAGGCGATCAACCCGGTACTTGGGGGCTACAGTCAACAGGGGTTATCTTTGTTTTCCCGTTTGGGCCATGAGCCGCCGGATCATTGACGACCCGGTTTAAAAAAAATCATAACAGTCTATTTCAGACTGGCGCTAACCACAACCCGAATAAGCTATTAAGCGCCCCGGGGTATGTTAAGTCTGTATTATGCAGAGATGGATCAACTATTGATGGTTTCTACAGATATGACTCGCCATACTGATACCCAACGAAGCATAGTTTCTTCCAAAGGAGACCTGGCGGGTTAATATACAATCACACCAGTGCAGCTGTTTCATCCAAAATACTGCAAAATTTTAAGTGCGCAAAGGCACGCCAGAGCACCCACGTGTTTCAACTATCCTATTACAAGGCCACAGCTGGGCTCCATGACGTCAAAGTTCTTTGGAAGCTCTACTCCTAGGCACCAGTTTCAGCGCCCTCCGGGTTATCAGTTCCCGGGTTAGCTCCCTCCTGCTGCTTCTTGGCAGCTTGCGTCTCCAGGTCATCCTGCTCCGGCTCCGCTCTTCCTTTTATCTGAAGGTTTCCGAAGTCCCAGTCGAGGGTGGTCAAGGCTTGGAACTCGGCGTTCTCTCCCATGATAATTGACGGGTCAACATCAAGAGCAAAGATTTGTTTACGGCGTGCTGGAGTCAGATCGATCGGCTCGAAGATTGGCGGTGTGACACGTTGGTTATCTTCAGTATAAGCCGCCTGGTACCTCTTCAAGTCCACCTCTTCAACAATCTGACTCGCCACGACACGAGTTTCTTTCAAACAGCTAGAATAGTCCGCCGAAGTGAATTCACTGTCGTCCGTCTTAAATTCTGGAAACCCGCCAGCCAGCTCAGACAAGTCCATATCTGGCACATACGCCTTGGCTCGGCCCATGGATAGCATGTTGGCTGCTCGGGCGGCTGATTTCTTGAGCTCCTCAATGTACTTTGGCACGGTGGAGAGCTGATTCAACACGTCTCTGATATATTTTGGCGGCTCTTTATGTCTCATTACTGACATAATTGTGAACAGACTCACTGCATAGAGTTGCTCAAGAAAGGTGTACATCGCCTTCAGCTTGACCAGCGGCTCTTGTCCAAGATTTACAGTCCGGGTCCCTGCAATTTTTGCCCAAGTATGAATCAACTACTCATTGCAGTTTGCAGGCGAGTTATCAGTACAATCGGCAGGTCACTTACCCAAGATGGCCTGGGTCATGTGATTGATGTGATGCTTTAACCCGGCCAGTTCATCGCAAAAGGGCTTGAGTTTCTTTTCTGCCTCTTCAGCACGTTTCAACAGCAAGGTTTTCTCCTCTTCATGAGAGGCCGTCAACGCTCTCAATTTTTTGGCAGTAGTTGATGCTGACTCTTCTAGAGACGCGGCGGTTGACTCGGCATCAGCTCGAAGTTTCTTCTCAGCCTTAAGTTTCTCTTGCAAGCCGGACGCTCTTGACTCAGCATCATTCAGCAGATCCTGTTATAACCAGGTCACATCAGTACAATGAGCCTACAAAATTGGCCACTTTGGTGTTTGGGGACTATGATACAACCACACTTTTCTAAACTGAAGTCTCAAGCAGTTGCTAGCAATCTACATGGCACTTGGGGGCTAATGCAAGTTCATTTTTCCTTTACAAATATCAAAGGACAGCTCCAACTCATCTCAGTACAATGAGTCGGCCCTTGGCGGCTATCACAGTCAATTTTCTTCGACATACTGAATCAATATTATGAAGACCCGGCTGTTTCAAAGAAGCAAGCCGGCCCTTGGGGGCTACATGACATTTTGATCTATACTTATTGAAGAACCGGCTGTTTCACAGAAGCAAGCCGGCCCTTGGGGGCTACACAACATTTTGATCTATACTTATTGAAGAACCGGCTGTTTCACAGAAGCAAGCCGGCCCTTGGGGGCTACACAACATTTTGATCTATACTTATTGAAGAACCGGCTGTTTCACAGAAGCAAGCCGGCCCTTGGGGGCTACATGACATTTTGATCTATACTTATTGAAGAACCGGCTGTTTCACAGAAGCAAGCCGGCCCTTGGGGGCTACATGACATTTTGATCTATACTTGTTGAAGATCCGGCTGTTTTCACAGAAGCAAGCTGGTCCTTGGGGGCTACATATCAATTCAGTTTAAAAGACGAAGTTTCAGCCCCAGCTCGTTATATGCATAACAACCCGGACCTTGGGGGCTATGGTTCAAGGAAAAAGAAGGAAAGCGTATTTAAAGTCTTTCACACAATCATGTCTGTTTATGTCTAAGACTTGGCGGCTACATATGATATATACAGTGTGGAAAAGAGATGTTTTCTTACCTCATATTTCCTCTTCAGCATGCTAACCATGCTGGCTTCCATACACTAGTAGAAAAAGGGCCTTTAGTCCCGGTTCCAGAGGGCCTTTAGTCCCGGTTCTGGAACCGGGACTAAAGGGTCGGGACTAAAGCCCAAAACCTTTAGTCCCGGTTCGCTTACGAACCGGGACCAAAGGGGCTCCACGTGGCCGCTGCGGGAAGCCCAGGCAGGAGGACCTTTAGTCCCGGTTGGTAAGACCAACCGGGACCAAAAGGCATCCACGTGGCCGCTGCGGGGAGCCCAGGCAGGAGGACCTTTAGTCCCGGTTGGTCACACCAACCGGGACCAAAGGTCATCCACGCGTGAGCATCTGGCAGCAGCTGGGGTTTTTGTTTTTTTTTTTTGAAGGGGGGGGGTTGGGGGGTTTTGGAGGGTTAATTTAGGGGTTTCATATTGTGTTAGCTAGCTAATAGGGAGAAGTGTCCTCTCTTTCTCCGTGCTCGGTCGACGGTAGCTACTATACATATAGAGATAACTCGATGCTAGCTAATAAGAAAATGAAGGAAACCATTAATTACACAAGATCGTCATGCTGAACATATATAGAGAGAAGTGACATCTCTTTCTCCGTGCTTGGTCGAACAACAAGTTTTCGTATATCTATCCGACGGTACTACATATATACAATATAACATCTTTTACAATCGCTAACATCATCTACTTAAGATCCAATCACAAATCCGCATGGTATTCCCCGTCTTTAGGTATGACGTGGTCAAGAAAGAATCCCGCCAATTCCTCTTGAATTGCTCGTATGCGATCATGTGGTAGGAGTTCATCCCGCATCTGCCAGATCTAATTTAAAGAAGGGGGTCAATACATGCATATATATGAATAAAACTCAACACAATTGATGGTAATATATAAAATAAAATTGTGAATATTATTTACGTACTTCAAATTGTTTGTCAGAGAAGCCCCGCTCAGAGGTCGAGTGGCGAATGAACTCGCATACGTAGTATGCACATAAAACAGTCCCTTCTTTCTGGTACAAGCACTTTACGAGAATAGAGTTCAATCAAACTGATAAGCAAGCATGGTAATGATATATTGATGAAAATTTGAATCAATTAGAGATGCGCGGAACTAGCTAGTACTACTTACTTTGTGGTGCGTAAATCGCAACTCTTTGTTTAGACCGGGAACCTTTCGGGTGAACTTCTTCCAAACCCTGCCAGGCAAAGAAAATGATTACTTGATATCAGGAAATTAACGAAAGTTGCATGCCGATATGGTCCCGGTATTGACTGAACTTACTTCTTGAGCATTGCAGTCATGTCCGCATAATTCTTGGGATCTTTACGTCTCGAGTCTAAGACAGTTACTAATGCCCCGTCAAGCTTAATGGATAGCAGAATAAAGTGGAAACTGCGCACGCATATATAACTCATCAATTACATTACTTAACCTCGAGTAAGCGAAACTGAGTATACAGAGAAGACAGCAATACTCACTTGAAGTTGTAAGGAAAGAGTATTTCCCTTTTGTTTTGATGTATAAGGAACGACTGTAGCAAGTTCTCCTCGGTCTCTTTGATTGAGTTTTGTACCGTCCATTCATTTACGGCATCTGGGCTAATGAACCCAACGTCGAAGATTCCTACTTTTTTGCATTCGAAGATCTTCAATCTGCATAATATAGTGAGGATAATTATATATACATGCAATGAACGAGCTGAGCTAGAGACTTAACTATAGAAGTAATACTTACAGACAGTAGGAAGTCATGAGTTGTTTGTCGAGGGCCAGTTGATTGTATAACTGAAATAACTCCACAAATTCAATAGGCATCACGGGAAGTCCAATGAATTCGTGCTCTGGTTTCACTGCCATATACATAGTGTCTCTCCCAGACTCCCTGCAGGTTTTCATATACCACTCATGCAATTTGTACATCATCGTTGTTAGAGGAGGATGATCAGGTTTGACGAGAGGCTTCCCGTGCACGTATTTATATTCTTCTTTTGTTACCTCAGCCGTTTGAAAAATTACATCATCCCCCAAGTAATCACCAGGATTGGTACCAGGCACCATCCCCGGATGATTAGCGACGATATCGCTAGACACCTTGAGCGGGGGGCACGATTTCTTCTCCTGTTCGCCGAGCTGGGGAATTGTTTTCCCACTTCTTCGTTCTGCTAACCTTGCATCACTGGAAGTACTTCCTGACCGCCGCGCTTCTTCATATGTCTTTTTAAGAATGCGGACATAGTTGGAATCCGGCGGAGGCGGTGGTGGTCGCTTCAGGGCATCGATAGTGCGCTTCACTTTCACCGGATCTAGCTTCTCCTTCGGAGGTGGAGTTTTCTTTGCAAAATGGTCCCTCACTTGGGCACGACATATGTCCTTGTTTTCCTGCTCGGTCCTCTCATATGGTAACTTTTCCAGAGGCTTGAGAGATGGACCGTATCTGAATTGCCTCCCGCCTCTGCTTGTACTGCTAGCCGCCGGAGCGGCGGCGTCTCTCTTCCGTCGTTGCTGACGAGGCGGAGAAGGAGGCGGAGTGCTCCGACGCGCCGGAGTAGGCGAAGGAGGAGGCGGAGTGCCCTCACGCGTCGGAGGAGCCGGAGAAGGAGGCGGAGTGCCCTGATCACTCGCCGGAGGAGGAGGAGGCGGAGTGCCCTGACTCGCCGGAGGAGGAGGAGGAGGCGGAGGCGTCCAGTTTGGAAGCTTGATGTACTCCTTCTGCCATAGACATGTACTCCTCAGAGCACGAACCAGCTGATTCTCCCCTTCACCTGTAGAGTGGTAAAGCTCGAGCTCCTCAAATCCCTCCATTACTTCATCCACCATCACAACAGCATAGCCATGTGGAATCGGAAGGCAGTGAAAAGTTCCGTTGGGTTGAGGAGGTGCAATAGAGCCGAGAGCCGCCTTGAAAGTGAGGTTATGGCATTTCGTCATAAGCTCGCAATTTTGAGCCTCCGTGATAGTATCCACGGGGTAGATAGGCTCCGTGAAGTCAGTCTGAACGGGCTCCGTGGAAGCCATGCTGCTTCTCCGCTGAGATGGCGGGGTAGCTTCTGGGGTAGCTTTGTGCCGCTGAGATAGTTGGCCGGCAGCTCGCTGGCTCTCAGCTTCCTCTAGCTTTTGTAGTCTTGCACTCATCTTCTGCATGTCGCTCAGCTCCGCTTTCCTCTTTCTCTCCCGGCTTCTGTAACCGCCTGCGTCGGGAAACCCAAACTTCCACGGAACGGAGCCTGGTGTGCCTCGTGTTCGTCCAGGGTGCTCAGCATTCCCTAGGGCCTCAGTCAGCTCGTCCTTCTCTCTGTCAGGAATGAACGTCCCTTTCTGCACTGCGGTGATATACTTCTGAAGCTTCGTGATGGGTATTGCAAGTTGCTCATCCGTCCAACGGCACTCCCCTGTTTCAGGGTCCAAAGTTCCCCCAACCCCGAAGAACCAAGTCCTTGAACGGTCTGGCCAGTTCAATGTCTTTGGTTCGACCCCTTTAGCAATCAGGTCATTCTCAGCTTTGTCCCACAACGGTCGGGCTTTGAGGTAGCCACCTGACCCCGTGTGATGGTGATACTGCTTCTTTGCAGCGTTGTTCTTGTTTGTCTCTGACATTTTCTTACTCTTGTCTGATGTCTTGTAGGCCACAAATGCGGGCCAGTGATCTCTTATCTTCTCAAATCGGCCGATGAATTCTGGTGTCTCACCTTTGTCGACAAACTTTGATTTCAACTCCTTCTTCCACCTCCTGAATAGATCTGCCATCTTCTTAAGAGCACACGCCTTGACCAGTGGCTCTATAACGGGCTTATTCGGATCCTCCTCTGGCGGTATGGTGAAATTTGCCTTCAGCAAGGTCCAAAGATCATCTTTCTGTCTATCGGTCACATAATCACCTTCAGGGGCGTCGTCCTTAGGCTTATTCCATTGCTTGATGCTGATCGGGATGTTGTCCCTAACAATAGCTCCGCACTGAGCAGAAAATGCGTCCTTGGTCCGCTTGGGTTCAATCGGTAGGCCATCGTCCGCGAGTGCTGTGATCGTGAACCTTTCATCCTTGCGCAACCTCTTCTTCGGGCCTCGTCTCGTTACCGAAGTTTGGCTCGATCCGGAGGGCTATAAAAGAAGAAAGAAGAGTTAATATATGTACATACCAAAACAATTAATGCATCAATTAGCTAGTCAGCACCTCCGGAGCCATCATGATCATGTCACCGGAGCCATCATGATCATGTCCTTCCTCCTCCATTGTTCCATCGGTGTCGTTGAGAAACGACAAGACAGCATCACCTCCGGCGAGGATTATCTCCCCCAACAACTGTTCTTGTTCCAAGTCTCTTTGATCCATAGTTTCTGCAAATATAGAAGAATATATATATAGATGAGATCAGAAAAAAATTGGATCAACTTGTGCACATCCATAATGGGGGCATTCTTGATAAATCTATGTTACCGGAGTTATCTATGTTACCGGAGGGGGTAGACGACAACGACGCTCACCCCTCATGTCATGTCCGACGTCCCTCCTCATGTCGAAGTTATCGGGGAGGGGGTAGACGACAACGACGCTCACCCCTCATGTCCGACGTCCCCCCTCATGTCGAAGTTATCGGGGAGGGGGTACAGGTGGCCTCGAGAGTTGGTCGGACGAGCGGACCGGGAGTAAGTAACTTTTAACTCATTTTAACTCATTTTGAATATATGAACATTTTAACTTTTATGGGTAGGGGCGGGAGGGGGTTGATCGACGTCTCCCCCCCTCATGTCGAAGTTACCGGAGTTTTCTATATGAACAAAAAAAATCCACATGACATGTCCGACGAGCGGACCGCCTCTCTCTCATGCATGTCCGACGTCCCCCCTCATGACAAAAACTTTCTATAAAAAAAAAAGCATACATCTATGAACAAAAAAAATTCTATGAACAAAAATAAAATTGTATCAATGCATATATAAAAACTTTCTATGGATCATCATTGCTCATATATCAATGCATATATAAAAACTTTCTATGGATCATCATTGCTCATATATAAAAACTTTCTATAAACAAAAAAAACATACATCTATGAACAAAAAAAAATCTATGAACAAAAATAAAATTGTATCAATGCATATATAAAAACTTTCTATGGATCATCCATCCATACATACATACTGCATATACATACATACATACAGCATCCATACATACATACATACATACTGCATATACATACACAAAAAAAGGCAGATCCGGCCGGGGCGGCGGTGGCGGCGGCGGCGCGGCAAGCAGAGCAGGGGCACGGCGCGGCAAGCAGAGCAGTGGCGGCGGCGCGGGGGAAGGGGGGGCTCACTGGGGGCGTCGGGGCAGGGGCAGGGGGGCACGGCGGGCGGCGTCGGGGCAGCAGGGGCGCGGGGAGCGGCGCCGGCGTCGGGGCAGAGGGCGTCGAGGGCGTCGGGGCAGCGGGGGCTCGGCGGCGATGGCGACGAGGAGCAGCCTGACGGCGTCGACGGGGCAGAGGGCGGCGAGGGCGTCGACGGCGAGCTCGGGCAGCCTGGCGGCGTCGATGTGCTCGGCGTCGTCGGGGGAAACTGCAGATGTCTTTGGCAAATTTTCCCAACTCCCGCTTATATAGGGAGACCTTTGGTCCCGGTTGGTGCCACCAACCGGGACCAATGCCCACCTTTAGTCCCGGTTGGTGCCACCAACCGGGACCAAAGGTCTCTTTTCGTCAGCCCAAAGGGCGGGAAGCAGAGACCTTTGGTCCCGGTTGGTGGAACCAACCGGGACCAAAGGTGGGCATTGGTCCCGGTTGGTGCCACGAACCGGGACCAAAGGGCTCTACGGCGTCGGGGCGTGGAAGTTTAGTCCCACCTCGCTAGTTGACTAGCGCCCGCACTGGTTTATAAGTGCGGCTGCGGCCACCGTTTCGAGCTCCTCTCTAAAGCAGGCCTACGGGCCTAAACGAAGTCTCTCTGTCGTGGGCCTACTGGGCCTTCTGCGGGCCTGCATCCTGGCCCAACTAGCGGGTTTCTAGTCGATGCAGGCCGTGGTGACCCAGTAGCCGGCATTTTTTTTTTGCTTTATTTATTTTCTTTTCTTTTTTTTTGCTTTATTTATTTATTTTTTTTTTTTGCTTTATTTATTTTCTTTTGTTTTTTTTTTTGCTTTTTTTTTTGCTTTATTTATTTTCTTTTGTTTTTTTTTTTGCTTTATTTATTTTCTTTTGTTTCTACTTACAACTAAATACTTAGAGTTTTCGAGTGATTCTTTTTGCTATTAATGTTTTGAACAAAAAATACTTTGATAACTTTAGTTGCATAAATTTTATATAATTTTAGTTTCATAAATACTAGAGGTTTATAACATATTTTTAGTTGATTCCTTTTGCTATTAGAGTTTTATAAAAGCTTTTTAGTTGATTCTTTTTGGTATTGAAGAATATTATAGTTTTATTTTAGTTGATCATAACAGAATTTTTTAATTGATTATTTTTAGTTCATTATTTTCGCTATTAGAGTTTCATAAAGGTTTTCTAGTTCATTCTTTTTGCTATTAGTTCATTCTTGGAGCTAAATGACCCTGAAATTGAAAAGCACTTCAAATGAACTCTGAAAAGGTTGAAAGTTGGCATGGTATCATCATTTCACCCACATAGCATGTGCTAAAAAGTTGAGAGGGTTACGGCAAAAACTGGATGCACTTCGTGTACAAAATGGACAATCTCTTTCGAAGTATCAGGGTTTCGGACGAAAACTCATCTGTTACAAAGGGATTTCATTTAATTTCTTCACATGTAACTGCAATGATATAGTTGTGGAGAGAAAGTCTTCACTTTTTCTTCGCTTGTGTCCTTTGCTTATTGCGCCGTAACCATGGATAATCTTCATCGTTTAACAGGGTGCTTGGGTCAGCCTTGACTTTGAAGGGAGGAATTTCATGAAACTTTTCATAATCTTCAGACATGTCTGTCTTGCCCTCCAATCCCACGATGTCTCTTTTTCCTGAAAGAACTATGTGGCGCTTTGGCTCATCGTATGATGTATTCGCTTCCTTATCTTTTCTTTTTCTCGGTTTGGTAGACATGTCCTTCACATAGAAAACCTACGCCACATCATTGGCTAGGACGAATGGTTCGTCTATGTACCCAAGATTGTTGAGATCCACTGTTGTCATTCCGTACTGTGGGTCTACCTGTACCCCGCCTCCTGACAGATTGACCCATTTGCACTGAAACAAAGGGACCTTGAAATCATGTCCATAGTCAAGTTCCCATATGTCCACTATGTAACCATAATATGTGTCCTTTCCCCTCTTGGTTGCTGCATCAAAGGGACCTTGAATTCTGTAGAACTGTGTAGTGTGCTTGAGACCAAGAATGCCCGTCCCTACATATTATTGAGTCCGCTCCTAGCGTGCCTTTTCCAGTCAGTCTCCCCTCATACCGCGATTGAGGGAGACCAATCTTCTTAAGGTCAGGAATGAAGTCAACACAAAACCCAATGACATCCTCTGTTTGATGGCCCATGGAGATGCTTGCTTCTGGCCTAGCACGGTAACGAACATATTTCTTTAAGACTCCCATGAACCTCTCAAAGGGGAACATATTGTGTAGAAATACAGGGCCCAGAACGACAATCTCGTCGACTAGATGAACTAGGACGTGCGTCATGATATTGAAGAAAGATGGTGGGAACACCAGCTCGAAACTAACAAGACATTGCACCAAATCACTCCTTAACCTTGACAGGATTTCTGGATCGATCACCTTCTGAGAGATTGCATTGAGGAATGCACATAGCTTCACAATGGCTAATCGAACGTTTTCCGGTAGAAGCCCCCTCAATGCAACCGGAAGCACTTGCGTCATAATCACGTGGCAGTCATGAGACTTTAGGTTCTGGAACTTTTTCTCTGCCATATTTATTATTCCCTTTATATTCGACGAGAAGCCAAACGGAACCTTCATACTGAGCAGGCATTCAAAGAAGATTTCCTTCTCTTCTTTGGTAAGAGCGTAGCTGGCAGGACCTTCATACTGCTTTGGATGCATGCCGTCTTTTTCATGCACACGTTGCTGTTCCTCCCGTGCCTCCGGTGTATCTTTTGTCTTCCCATACACTCCCAAGAAGCCTAGCAGGTTCACGCAAAGATTCTTCGTCACGTGCATCACGTCGATTGCAGAGCGGACCTCTAGGTCTTTCCAATAGGGTAGGTCCCAAAATATAGATTTCTTCTTCCACATGGGTGCGCGTCCCGCATCGTCAGTCGGAACAGATAGTCCGCCAGGAGCCTTTCCAAAGATTACAAGTAAATCATTGACCATATTAAGTATGTGATCACCAGTACGGAGGGCGGGCTTCTTCCGGTGATCTGCCTCACCTTTCAAATGCTTTCCTTTCTTTCGACATTGATGGTTGGTCGGAAGAAATCGACGATGCCCCAGGTACACATTCTTCCTGCATTTGTCCAAATATATACTGTCGGTGTCATCTAAACAGTGTGTGCATGCGTGGTATCCCTTGTTTGTCTGTCCTGAAAGGTTACTGAGAGCAGGCCAATCGTTGATGGTTACAAACAGCAACGCATGTAGGTCAAATTCCTCCTGTTTGTGCTCATCCCACACACGTACACCTTCTCCATTCCACAGCTGTAAAAGTTCTTCAACTAATGGCCTTAGGTACACATCAATGTCATTGCCGGGTTGCTTAGGGCCTTGGATGAGCACTGGCATCATAATGAACTTCCGCTTCATGCACAACCAAGGAGGAAGGTTATAGATACATAGAGTCACGGGCCAGGTGCTATGATTGCTGCTCTGCTCCCCAAAAGGATTAATGCCATCTGCACTTAAACCAAACCATACGTTCCTTGCGTCACCTGCAAAGTCCCCCCACCTTCTCTCGATTTTTCTCCACTGCGACCCGTCAGCGGGTGCTCTCAACTTCCCGTCTTTCTTACGGTCTTCTTTGTGCCATCGCATCAACTTGGCATGCTCTTTGTTTCTGAACAGACGTTTCAGCCGTGGTATTATAGGAGCATACCACATCACCTTGGCAGGAACCCTCTTCCTGGGGCGCTCGCCCTCAACATCACCAGGGTCATCTCGTCTGATCTTATACCGCAATGCACCGCATACCGGGCATGCGTTCAAATCCTCGTACTCACCGCGGTAGAGGATGCAGTCATTAGGGCATGCATGTATCTTCTGCACCTCCAATCCTAGAGGGCATAGAACCTTCTTTGCTTCGTACGTACTGCCGGGCAATTCGTTATCCTTTGGAAGCTTCTTCTTCATTATTTTCAGCAGCGAACTAAATCCTTTGTCAGATACACCATTGTCTGCCTTCCATTGCAGCAATTCCAGTGTGGTACCGAGCTTTCTGTTGTCATCTTCGCAATTTGGGTACAACCCTTTTTTGTGATCCTCTAACATGCGATCGAACTTCAACTTCTCCCTTTCACTTTCGCATTCTCTCTGTGCATCAACAATGACCCGGCGAAGATCATCATCGGGCACATCGTCTGGTTCCTCTTGATCTTCAGCTTCCCCCATTGCAGCATCACCGTATTCAGGGGGCGGGTAGTTGTCATCATCCTCTTCTTCTTCGTTGTCTTCCATCATAACCCCTCTTTCTCCATGCTTGGTCCAAACATTATAGTGTGGCATAAAACCCTTCTCAAGCAGGTGGAAGTGAAGGGTTTTAGAGTTGGAGAAAGCCTTCGTATTCTCACAGACAGTACATGGACAATGCATAAAACCATTCTGCTTGTTTGCCTCAGCCGCTTCGAGAAAATTATGCAGGCCCTTAATATACTCGGAGGTGCGTCGGTCACCGTACATCCATTGCCGGTTCATCTGCGTGCGTTATATAGTTCTTATTATTGAACAACATATAACTCTCTAGAGCATCTAATTAAAACACACAAGTAAGAACTTTTTTCTTTTAGAAAGAAGATAAGAAGAAGAGGCTAACCACGGTGTTGCCGGCGCCGAGATGGGCGCGGGCGATCGACGGCGGTGAGGACGGGGACGGGACAGGACGGACCTCCAAACCTAGACAAATCTTGAGGAAAATGGAGCTTGGACAAGGAGCTTCGAGAGGAGAAAGCTTAAGTGTGGCTCGGGCATTTCATCGAACACCTCATGTGCATAGGAGGTCAGCTAGAGCACCACAAAAGCTCTCCCACGGCCGGGCAAAAAAACAGAGCAATGCATTGCTCTGCTAGCGGGCGGGGGCTATATATAGGCTAACCATTGGTCCCGGTTCCAGCCACAAACCGGGACCAATGGTTGTGGGCCAGGAGCGAGGCGCATTGGTCCCGGTTTGTCGCTGGAACGGGACAAAAGGGGTCACCTTTAGTCCCGGTTCCAGCCACAAACCGGGACCAATGGTTGTGGGCCAGGAGCGAGGCGCATTGGTCCCGGTTCGTGTCTAGAACCGGGACAAAAGGGGAAAGACGAACCGGGACCAATGGCCCACGAGGCCCGGCCGGCGCCCTGGCCTCACGAACCGGGACCGATGCCTCCATGGGTCCCGGTTCGTGAGTGAACCGGGACTAATGGGCTTCTCAGGGGTGGACCGATGCCCTGTTTTGTACTAGTGATATCCCGGCTTGTGGATAGCCGGGTCAAGTACGCCTCATGAAGGTCAGCCGCGCTAAGTTCTTCAAGGCTTGGGAGTGCATGTTTCGCCAAAGCGGTTGAAGGCTCTGGAGCTTTAAAGGATGCTCCTTTGGTGGTGACCTTGTCGGCGGCTTGGGGAGACGGCAACACTACATTTTCCGCCGCCTTTGTTGGGCTCGAAGCATGGACAGGACTCGGCGGGTTGATGTCTTCCACCTCGTCTGTCACACAGGTTTGAGTGTCCACCCTTTTTGATGATGGCGGCTTATTCTGTGGCGGCGGCTCAACAATCTCGCCAGCCTAGTCCTTTGCAGTTTCAACTTGACCTTCAGGGGTCACTAGCTCTGGAGTCTCGGATCCGGGTTTCTCTGGGGTCAAGGGTAACTCGCCAGTCTTCCTCTTCTTGGCCTTGGCCCTGCGAAAGCACAAGCAGATTCAGATAAATAATACAACAGGTATAACAGAGCATGATTCAGTAAAAAGCACTTACCCTTGTTTATGACCAAGGGTGGCAGTTGAGTGGCAGATGAGTCGCCAGATGATGGTGGCGACTCCTGATAATCCGAATCAGACGGGTTACGTGGTTGTTTAAAAAGACCGGCAAGTGGGTGAGATGGAGTTGGACTATGAGGCACCTCATTTCGACGCTTGCGGGGGTTTGGCGTGTCAGATAAGCCGCCCAAAAGCTCTCCAGAGCCACTTCGCGTCTGGCGCCTTATTGATTCGGCATGCTGTGATTTCTTTAAAGAAAATTTTAGGTCTAAGTAAGCAAGTGGATGAGAAAAGGGCACTTTCCTCACTGTTTTTCTTAGCTTTTGGGGAACAAAGGTGTCCGAGTCGGAAGAGATAGAAATTACCTCAACGTCATCAGCCCGGCTTATATCAGCATCGCCCTGGGAATAAGAGGCGTCAGCGAGTTCAATAAAAAGACAGCCAAGGGAGTCAAGTTCTACCTCTGATTCATCATCAGCCAATGGCGACTGGCCCCTAGCTGCCGTCTCAGGTTCAGCGGCCGGCTTATTCTTTTTCCGAGCCAGCACAGCCTTGGATTTGGCGATTGCTTTCTTCGTTTTCTTATTCCAGAATGAAGAGTTGACCTGCAGGTTAACGAGATCAACAAGTAAGTTTAAGTTATGGATTGATAAGTCGGATAAAACGATTACAAGAATGCTTACTGGAGGAGCTCGGTTGAGGGCATAGAATGGTTTCAGTCCGGTCTTGTTGCATAAGTCTTGAGGTTCCCCGAGTAGCTTCTTCGTAGCTTTATTTATATCATCAGCTGACATATCAACGGGACTGAACCATTGTGGATCGGTTAACTCGCCAGAATAATTACACATCGAGTCATCTCGGCGGCTTAAGGGCAGGATTTTCCAGGTAAGCCAGCACCGGGTCAAGTCAACACCAGTCAGACCGTTGGCTAGAAAAGCCCTCAGCCTTGGATATACGTGGGCGACTTGGGCACGTTCTTCTTGAGAAGCCCAGCCAGGAAGTTCAAAGGTTGGGGGAAGGCGTTCAGTTCTATAACCCGGCAGAGGGTTTTCATCAGCTGGAGCTGTGTTTTTGCAGTAGAACCACGTTTTGTTCCAACATTTAGGGTGACTCGGCAGAACAGCTGGAGGAAAAGGAACGTCTCTTCGTCTTTGAATTGAGACCCCGCCAAGTTCTAGGCAGGGGCCATCAGCGCACTCAGTTTGCCGGTTGAGATAGAAGAACTCTCTGAAGAGATGAACGGTGGGTTCTATTTGCAGATATACCTCACACAAGACTTGAAATTGGCACAGGTTGGATACAGAGTTTGGACCAATGTCTTGAGGATGAAGGTTGAAGAAGTGTAGAACATCCCGGAAGAATTTTGACCCGGGTGGAGAGAAACCCCTAAGGAGATGGTCTGTAAAAATCACGACTTCCCCTTCGCGGGGGTGAGGGACGTTTTCTGCTGCTTGAGGGGCTCGATAGCCAATTACTTCCTGAGCCGGTAGGAAGCCTTGCTCTTTAAAATCGTTCAGTACAAGGTCAGAGACTTGAGAACACACCCAGTTGCAGACTGTGGTCTTCGCCATAGCAAGTCGCCTAAATATGAACGAGGAATGCAAAAACATAAATGGCAGGGTCAATCATATTCATGATAAGCTCGCATCATATGATTAAAGGCACAGGGGCGAGTCATCATGTTCAGTAAGTCGCCAAAGTTATAAGTCGCCCGACTGGGATTTCAGCTATGATTATCAAAATTGGGCGGATCATAATAAGTGGACATGAGTCGCCAATAGTAAGGGCGGCTCATCCTAAGACCAAGGTTCTCTGATTTATTCCTAAGTGTTGCAGAAACAAGTTTCGAACGAGAGCAGTTACTGCAATGGATCTAGAAAATAGCTTAAAAAGAAAAATATTCACTATACCTAGTTCATACAGTGGAAGCAGGGTTTGATCAACTCCGGATTTCTAGTAAAGGTATGGGGCTCCTAGATGCAAAATGGAACTACAGATAGCGGAGGAATATCTCTGTAAAGAAGGCATTCAGAAATGGATCTGAACAGCGGCAATGGTGATATGGCTAATGCAAGAACACCGACGAACTAGGGTAAGCTACTGCTACGGATTTGAGGAAGCAATGAAGCATACCTGGGCGCGGTGAATGGTTTGGAGATGATCCCGAGCGGCTTCGGTGACGGCGCGCGCGAAGGAAAGGTGTGGTTGAGGTCGCCGGCGTGCGTCAGGGTCGTACGGCGGCGGAGCTCCAGACACGGGCAGATGCGTCGCGAGGAAGAAGAAGCAGTGGGGCGGTCAAAGTGGCGAAGAGGAAATGAAGACCCCCTCGGGAATATTTATAAGGAAAAGAAAGGAGGGGAAACGGCAAGCGCGAGGATCAAGGCGACACCGTGATAAAAGGCGCCTCGATTATCGGGCATGTCAGGTCCACTCAAGATTTGGAATGACGTCACGCAGGATTCGCGGGTGTCAGTTGAATGGAGTCGTGGATTTCCAAGGGAAGATATGACAAGTATGAAGCATGTTGTAAGCCGGCAATTATAAGCCGATCACGACTCAGAAGATCAGTCCGGGTTATCCTAATTTTGAAGGTTAAAATGAATAAATTCAAATCAACCTGGGGGCTAATGTCGGGGATATAACCCCTGGATTTAACCCACCCGTTTAAGGTCGGATCACTATACGGCGACTTAAGAAGAAAGGCTTCTACAGGTGGGCCGCGGCGATCCAGAAGACCGGAGTCCAGAGGATAAGCCGCCCGGGGGAGGCCGACTCACGGCCCAGAGCTTTTCCATCTAAGGCGCCTAAAGAATTTTCTTGTGAAACAAGATGAGTAGGAATTAGAGTATGACACGGGTCGTCTCTTCGATCCGGACTCTGTTGTAAGCCCAGGGCCCCGACCTGTATATAAAGGCGAGCCCCTGAGGCGGAAAGGACCAAGTTACAAGCTCTCGAGTACTAGTTTAGCCAAGTCGCACCCTTGTAATCGAGATCATCATCATCAATACAACCAAAGCAGGACGTAGGCTTTTACCTCCACCGCGAGGGGCCGAACCTGGGTAAACCCTTGTCTCTCGATTCCGATCAACCCCGTTCGAGTTACCACTTAGCTGCGATGGCCTCACGACTAAGTCCTTTCACGAGGACATCTGTCGTGACAAAACCACGACAGCCGGGGCACCTCCGCAACCTCCGACCCCCGCCGCCCCAAATCGACCTCCGACCCATTCCGCTGCCACCCCGAGTCGACGACCTCATCCCGCTCTAGCCCAGGTCCGCCGCCGGTGGCTCATCGACCACCACCTCCCGGATACGCTCACTCATAGTCCAGATCTGAGGTCGCCGCCGCCGCGCCGCAACTCTGTCCGCCGGGACGAGGTCGAGCGACTCTTTTTTTGCTTTTTTTGCGAGGAAAAAAAAAGTGACTCATCTGTATCTGTAGGAATATTGATTGAAAAAAAAAACCTTTATGTATTTTTTCAGATAGGAAATTTTTAATGTGCTGCCAACTTTTCTCTATTCTTTTTCCTCGCTTTATTAATCATTTGCTATTAGGAAAGGGCGTGCGTTGCCGCAACAACAAAAACAACTTAAACAAGCGTGCAAAAATCAGTAACATTGTAGGGATTGTCGATTCTTACGGAATTTGTACACATTGGATGGGATCTATCTCCTAGCCAGGATTATGATTCCATTATCTCCTATCTAGGTCACTCATAAGTAAAAAAAATAACCTTGTGAAGGATTGGAACGCTAAGTCCGTATCAACTCCTTGTCACAAGAATAAAAAAACCTCCCAATAAGCGGCATTCCTTTGGTACTCGAGTCATCACCATCAACAAGCAAAGAGATGCGACATACCGCTGAGTGCTCAGTCCACAAGCACGACCCTCCAAGCTCGTATACTGCTTGCCTAATTTCATTAGTGTTGATCGGTCTAGACGGTTGAATCTCCACGAATGGACATAGGCTATAGTATTAACATAATCTCGTCAATGTAGACGTCCATTATAAGCTGCCATTAAAGAGCTATTGGTTAGTTAGAATGCTTCCTTTGTTTGTCGCATACTTTTACTAGCTCCTAAATATTCAAAATAACTTACGTGGTCTTCTTTTGAAACTTCTCTGTTTATTTTATTTTGTATATACAGTTTCAGCCTTTAAAAAAAAGAAAAGGCCTTTCATTTTTACTTGGGCCACACCAAGCAGCCATATCAAGTTCTTATCTCCCTCTTTTCAACCCCCCCCCCCCCCCCCCTCCTCCTCCTCCTAGCGGAGCATATATGTGCAGTGGCCTACAGTCCCAGTAGATGGGCGAAGCCCATAGGAACAATTTTTCCAGCGAGGCTAGTGCACATAGGAACAATGTTTTTTTTTCACTTTCTTATTTCTTTTTTTCATGATTTTTACAAATTTTATAAAAAATATATTTAGAGAATGTTTTTTGCTAAAAATGTTTGTTGTGTATTTACAAATTTCTTCACACAACATAAAAAAGTATTACCGCATTTTAATTAAAATATTTCACATTTAGAAAATGTTCATACCATTCAACAAAACATTTATTTATGCAATTTAAAATAAAATGTTCATGGCATATAAAAGATGTATGCACCCTTTTAAAAAATGATTGAATTTTTTTAAAAATAGCATGTAATAAAAAATGTAAAAAATATATTCATGGCATGTAAAAAATGTTTGTACATTTAAACAGGAAGAATTTAAAAAGAGGTCATGAATTTGAAAAGGAAAAAAAGGTGAAAGAAAAAACAAAGAAAAAAATAAAATAATGAAATAGAGAAGAACTGAAAAAAGAAAAAAGAAAAGAACAAACAAAAACAAAAACAAAAAAAACAGTAGAGAAACACAGAAAAAAAACAGGACCAAAACTTTACCCAAACCTGGTAGAAGCTTCTCAAAACCGAAGCCTAAATGGTCCGGGCGAGCGCTCCATTCATCTCGCAAGGTGCGAGATATAGCATATGCGCCCCCAAACAGGCGATAGGTGTGTGTTTGTTCTTTTTTTACTTTTGACTCAACCGTATGGGCTCAAGGCCCAAAGGCCAACCAGACCGAGCAGTCTGGCTGATAGGAAATAAAGGTGGGTCTCATGATAATTAAGGCCCAAATAGTGGAGAAAGTAAAACAAATGATCTCCAGAAAAGAAATACTCCCTCCGTTCACAAATATAAGATGTGTTAACTTTTTTTCTAAATCGGATGTATATAGACATGTTTTAGTGTGTTTGTTCACTCATTTCAGTCCGTATGTAGTCCATACTGAAATATACTCCCTCTGTCTCAAAATATAAGACCTTTTTTTCAGTGTAAAAAAAGGTCTTATATTTTGAGACAGAGGGAGTACAAAACATCTTATATTTATGAACAGAGTGAGTAAAAGATAAAACCCCTAAATAGGAGTATTAAATTAGCTCAAACAATTCAAAGAAAATTCCTTCCTTCATACAGTAATATTATTATTAATAATAATAAATTAAACAAAAATGGAAAACTAGAAGCAACTTTATTCATTGATCTCTCCTTTTCCCCTTCGTGTATTTCACCTGAGACACCTCCTACTCATGGTGTGCGTGCGTTCCAGCCGAGTTACATTGACAGTGTGCACATTGGATCCACGTCTCCCCCGTCGTGCTTATCATCGCCCTAGATTAAGCCTCCAAGTATGTATTGATCCATCACCATTTGTAGAATCAGCAAATACTCCGTCAATTTTGCACACTAATTCAAACTAAGATGATACAAAAAGAATCATATCGACGAGGCAAAAAATCATATGTACGCGACGGCTGGTGGTGCAGGAGGCATGCACACGAGCGACGCTCCCCTTAGCGCTCGCTGAAAGTGGTATATAGCATTGCCCCTCGAAAAGAACAAAAAATAGCACTATTGGAGGTAGGGGACATCGGAATAAAAAGTGGGCTCCACGCGGGTTATGACCCAAATAGAATAGGAAGTATAACAAACGATTTTTCTTTTCCAGAAAAGATATAAGACCTTAAATAAATTCTCAAAAAAAGTTAAATACTAATATCTCTGTAACTAAATATAAGACGTTTTTGCAGTTCAATTGAACTGCAAAAACATCTTATATTTAGTCACAGAGGTAATAGTAAATTTCTGTTGCCGGTATTTCTTGACCGTGGCTTGAATATTTATTTGTACCTACTAACAGATGAAGTAGAAAGAACGAAGTGAGGCTTGATTTTTCCAATTTATTTGGACCAAAATATGTTCAGATATCCCGCGGCATGGCTAATTTTTGTTGCAAGAAAAATGGAAGGGCTCAGTTACCAAACAACATCAGATGATGCCGTCTGGTGGATCTTAACTGGGTGTACAACTAGTTAGAATGCACACGGTCAGGCTGGAAGAAATCTGGTCATTCTCCCTTTTCAAATAACCAAAAACAACGACATGTACCTAGGCTAGGATTTTAAGCATCCAAAGAAAATACTAGTCCAGGAATTAAACAAGGAAAGGACTCTCTCTCCGATTAAAATCGGAAGACGAGGAATATAAAAGCATCATCTTACTTTTTCGTTGTATATATGGAAATTGCAGCCAGTAATGAGTCGATAACAATCAGTCCATCTATATATAGCTGACAGTCAGACCATATATAGCAGCGGCCTGATGGGCACGTACAAGAGATTCTTACTTACTGGGAACAAACAAACAGAGCTATCCTATTCCTGCGGCCTGCTACATGGAAGTATTTTGCACTGGCAAGCCCAAGTTGCGCACTATCTGGAAGACAATAGCCACATCAACAAGTATAGAAAGTAAAAGCAGTAACCGAACAGATAAAAAAGATACATGAAAAAAAATGGTTGAGTTGAAACAAATCTTACAGTGGCTCCAGAGCTGACGGAGAATATACAGCAGTGGCTCCGCTCCTTGGACAGATGTAGAACCATGACGTCTATTTCCTTTCTGAATCACAACAGTAAAAAAAAATTGCGGGCACACAACAGTAATTGTTGACAAGCACTAGTACTTGAGAGCTCTTCCACCATCAAAATATGCTCCTTGAAACTGCTCCTTGGACTGCTTCCTTGAGCTCAGCCTCATTTTTCGCATTGTGAAATTGATCTCGTGCGAAATTCAGCAAGTCCAGAACAGTGATGTAAGCCTGCACGCATGATTGACCAATAACAGTCACGTGGATGTCAGCTGGATGTTATGGCACAATGAAAATTGCCTGCTTGAAGATATTTCTTTTGTTAGCAAAGGGACTCTTTCAAGTTAAGTAAGTGGTTGAAACAGAGAAGAGAACCAATGAGAAGTTGTATTCAGTCATTCCAAGTCTGTTGTGGAGCCAACCATGAAAGGCAATTCCCTTTAATTAGTTGTTCTTTGATGCAAGTTCAATTTCTATCTAAATGTTGACAAGATTAGCTACAACTTAGGCTGCACCTTACAAGGAAACAACTATATATGTTTCTACCCTTGAAAAACTGTATAGAAAGAGAAAAAAAAGTGCAAATGCATGTCATAATCCTTCCATTCGGGCACAGTTGGCTTGCAACACTTGAAAAAGAAAGCACCAGGCCGCTTACCTCCTCTGCAGCACCTGGGACCAACAGGACAACCTCCAACACAAGTATGGAGTACAGAGTAGAGCACCACGTATGTAGCCACCAGGAGCATAGATGACAAATTTTGTACAATAAATTTTGTGCAAATTTCGTTGGGCGCCGATGACCTCTAGCTCTGCATAAGAGACCAACAATTTTGTACAACAGGTCAGCTGTATTCAACTGTGAGGATGTGACAAATCCTCCTCTTGGCAGCTCGCAATCAGACTTGGACATTCAACAATTCTGAGTAGCTTCAAAGCAGAGAGACTCCGTATGCTTTCAGGCAAACATGTCAGGTTGGGGCAGATGCTGATTAAAATTTCTTCTAGAGAAGTCAACTGTTCCAACCATCCCGGTAATATCCCCAGGCCTTTGCACATTTTCAACCTCAGTTTTTTAAGAGCGGTGAGGTTCTTCATGCTTTCAGGCAAAGATGTCAGGTTGGGGCAATCGCCGATTGAAATTTCTTCTAGAGAAGTCACGTGTCCCAACGATCCCGGTAATGTTTCCAGGCCTTTGCACTCTGTCAACGATCCCGAGATTTCTTCTAGAGAAGTCAACTCTCCCAACCATTCCGGTAATATCTCGAGGCCATTGCACTTTATCAGCCACAGTTTTTTAAGAGCGGCGAGGTCCTTCATGCTTTCAGGCAAATATGTCAGGTTGGGGCAATCTCGGATGTCAATTTCTTCTAGGGAAGTCAAATGTCCAATCCATCCCGGTAATATCTCCAAGCCATTGCACTTTATCAGCCACATTTTTTTAAGAGCGGTAAGGTTCTTCATGCTTTCAGGCAAACATGTCAGGTTGGGGCAATCGGTGATTGCAACTTCTTCCAGGGAAGTCAACTTCTTCTGGTAATGTCTCCATGTCTCCAGGCCTTTGCACTTTATCAACCCCAGACTTTTAAGAGTAGTGAGGTTCTTCATGCTTTCAGGCAAACATGTCAGGTTGAGGCAATCTCCGATATCAATGAATTCTAGAGAACCTAGGTCGCCCAACCATACCGGGAGTGTCTCCAGATCCTTCAACGACCATAAATGTAGTTTAGTGAGTGAGGTGAAGCATCGCATGACCTCTGGCAAAGTCCTCAAGCCACTGACGGAGGTTACCTGAAATTTGTCAAGGGTGGGAAAGTGTTGAAGTCTATCCCACCAGTTTTGAGAGAAACTACATCTATCCAGATTCATATAAAGAGGACAAATGGGAGACGAGAGCTTTCCAAATCCTCGTTCTGGCAAAACTGACTCGCTGTTGCACAAAACCCAACTCATACTTCTTGGGGGCAGTGGCGAATCTACTAGGGGGGCTTTAACAGGCTCAAGCCCCCCCTCCAGCTTTGCAAAATTAGTTTTTACTACTAGTTTAAAGGTTCAATCCAGCCATTTGTCAGCCCAGCACAACATATATTCGCATGACATACACAACCCAGCCCACCCTCTGTTTTCTCTGTAGATTCGCCACTGCTTGGGGGTATAGTAGGAACTTCAACTTTGGGCAGTCCACTATCTCCAAATGATGCAAATTAGGAATTAGAAACTCTTCGTTTTCTTCACTTGACTCCATTGTCTACCATTCCACCAAATTCTCCATCAATACCAAATGTAGTACTCTCAGTTTCATACAAGGTACGCCCTCTCCAAACTAGCAGGAGTCAGTTCGCTGAGAAAAGGGAGGTAGGACGAGATGTGAAACATCCAGTTAGGGAAATCTTTGCTCCTATACCCAAATATCCAAAAGTGTTCAAGAGTTCGAGCAGGTACGAGCCTGTCCAGTACAGATTTACCTCCTTCGTTTTCCCAGGAAAGTTTAAGTATCCGAAGATCTGATTTATCACGCAGTTTGACTCTGTCTGCGTCTTCTGGGTTCCTGACATTCTGAAGGTCTCTAAGTACAAGATTTGAACAAATCAATTCCTCAAGATCCACTATACTGCTGCATCCTCTGCTCTCTATCTCATGTACATGATGCATTACTGTGCCCACAAAATTTAGACGCTTTTGGATGGCTCAAGTCTTTTTAAGCAAAGGAGTTACACCATCAATCACAAACTGGGTGAGACTAGTCATGTCACCAATGCTATCAGGGCAGTCATTCATATCTAGAAGGCCATTCATGTGCAATATTTGAAGCTTAAGGTCACCAAATGAGGAGGGGAGCTCACTGAGCCTCAGACAGTATGACAAATAGAGACGCCTCAGCTTAAACAACTTGCATAGTGACTCTGGCAATTGTCGGAGCTTAGGACAACTTGTTAGGTTCAAATACTCAAGCTCGAAGAGGTGACCAAAACATTTAGGGAGTTCTCTGAGGTTATGACAATGTGAAAGATCTAGGTATTTCAAAAGATTAAGTCGGCAAAATGATCCTGGCAGCATGGAAACTTTGTAGCAACCAGAGAGGTTCACGAACTCAAGTTTCTGAAGGTGGCCAAAATCAATTAGCAGGTTTTCTAGCTCATGGCAGCTTGATAGGTTCAGATGCTCTAAACACGGAAATCTTACATTGTCAGGTAGTTTGGTGAGCTTGGAACAACTTGACATGTTTAAGAACGAGAGCTTAGGAAGGTTGCCAAATTCATTGGGGAGCTGTTGAAGAGCACAACAATTTGCCATGTCTACGTGATGTAAGCATTTAAGCTTACAGATTGATTCAGGCAACTCTTGGAGTATACAACACCCGGACAGATTGAGGAAAAAAGAGTTGACAGAGCTCCCCTAGTGATGCAGGTAGCTTGCTGAGGCTGCTACTACTAGATAGGTCCAAATAGCAAAGTTTATTGAGGCGACAAATACTATCAGGCAAGGTTTCAAGCAAGGAATTGGACAGAATAAGAGTTTCCATGTTTTGAAGTGCATGAAAATTGTTAGGAAGTGATGTTATTGGCAAGCCTGTGGCATCAAGATACCTAATTAGCTTCAACTGATTAATGGAAGATGGCAGCACCACGCTACTTGGAGCAGACTGACCGTTAGCTGAATGTCCACTCAAGTCCAAGACACGTATGTACTTGGATCGAGAAAATGCCTTTTTTGGGAGTTGCAGTCCCCCCAAATCCCTAAAGTTCTTGCATGTCGGCAGTAACGAGCTCTGTTCCAGCTGGTGATGTTAGTAGCATCCAGATCAATGAATTCATCAGCCACAATTATTGATGCAAGATCATGCACCAAATCATGCATGACAAGTTCTGGAGGAGCTTTGAAATGCAATGGACTTGGACTAACCTGCAGAGGTCACTACTATCAATATAGTATTGCAAAAAGAAATGTAAAACCCCTTGAGAACAGGAAATGTTAAAATGGAGTTAAGAGAGGACATTGAGATCCAGTAAAATTGCAATTTTCTCAAAATCTGTGGAGTCCTTATACAGAACAATTATCCTACATACATTTTTTTACTAGAAACCATGGATTTTCATAATAAAAATTATGCCATTAAAATTTGGATAACTAACAGAGCACGTAAAGCTAATAAAGCATATGTTGTATCCCAGGAATTTTTTCACACATATTTGTCTAGTTGTGTTTTTTGAATTTTTTGTATTTCTCCAGATGTCAAGTTTGAATTGTTTACCAACTAGTTCATCCAGTAAAATTGCAATTTTCTCAAAATCTGTAGGAGTTTTTGTATTGATGGGAAGATAGACCCTCGAGGCCATAGGTTCACTAGTGGCATCTCTCTCGAAAGCATAGCAACGGTGGAATAAATTACTGTTGGGCAATTGACAGAATTGAGCATAGTTATGATGATCATCCATGGCATAATCAATATATAGGCATTACGTCCGTGACAAGTAGACCGTTAATCCAACTGCATCTACTACTATTACTCCACCCTAAGACCGCTATCCAGCATGCATCTCGTGGTATTAAGTTTATGACAAACAAAGTAACGTTTTAAGCAAGATGACATAATGTAGATAAAATAAGATCAATCAATATGACCAAACCCTGTCGTTTTATCTTTAGTAGCAACAATACAATACGTGCCTTATCACCCCTCCTGTCACAGAGCAAGGTCACCGCAAGATTGAACCTACCACAAAGCACCTCTCCCGTTGAAGATAAATCAATCTAACTTGGTCAAAGTAGACGAATAGATCGGAGAGAAATACAAAGCTATAAAATTACACAGTAAAAGAATCTCAAGAGACTCATATAAATTCAATGAATAATCTGATCATAAACCCACAATTCATCGGATCCCAACAAACATACCGCAAGAATTACATCGGATGGATCTTAGAGAAGATCATTGTATTGAAGATCAAAGAGAGAGAGAGAGTCATCTAGCTACTGCTATGGACCCGTAGGTCCTGAAAGAACTACTCACACATCATCATGGAGGCAGCAAGGTTGATGAAGATGGCTTCCCCAATGATTTTCCCCTCCGGCAGAGTACCGGAACAGGGCTCCAGGTGGGATCGCTTCGGAACAGAGGCTTGCGGTGACGCTAAAATTGTTTCGGGTTTCGCTCTGAGGGTTTTTGGATTTATGGGAATTTATAGCGCTGGAATTAGGGCAAACGAAGCCTCGAGGGGCCCATAAGTCAGGGTGGCGCGCCCCTCCCCAGGCCGCGCCCCCTGGCTTGTGGGGCCCTCGTGGGTCTTCTCGTCCACCTTCGAAGCTTCTAGGGTCTCTTATTGTCCAAAAAAATCATCAAAAAGTTTCATCATGTTTGGACTTCTATAGGTATATTTTTTCTGTGAAACAAAAAACATGCAAAAAAACAGGAACTGACACTGGGCACTGAATTAATAGGTTAGTTCAGAAAAATAATATAAAATGACATGTATAGCATATAAAAGTGATAATATAATAGCATTTAATAATCAAAAATTATAGATACGTTTGAGACGTATCAGCATCCCCAAGCTTAATTCATGCTCGTCCTCGAGTAGGTAAATGATAAACAAAAAACAAATTTGATGTTGAATGCTACCTAACATGTTTTTGATCAAATGATGTAATTTTATGGTATGAATATTGGGATACGAATGATTCAAGGCAATAGTCTATCAATTTGACATTAAAACAGTAATACACAAATATGCAAGTAAACAATCATTGCCTTTCGAAATAAAAGATGCTAAAGAAAATGATCCCTACACACTTAATCATGATAAGCATGGCACGCTTAGTCTTCCTGGCATAAAGATATCGAATCATGAACAAACCCCGGTGCCAAACCAAGCAATTAAATTATACTTTTTCTCGCTTCAGCTATTTATCAACTTTTACTCAACACTTGAGCGTGAGCCATGGTCTTAGCACTTTGGATGGCAAAATAGAATGATGATAGGGGTTGTAAGTAAAACAAAGTGTGATGGGCCACGTCTGCTGAGGTAGCGTAATTTTTTTTTATTCTTTTTAGTTTTTCCCTTTTATATATAATTTGAAATGTTCTAAGTGAATATATGTTTTGAAAAAGTTGTTAAAATCTTACATAACCTGTTTAAAATAAAAAATGCAAAAAATTTGTCCATGTAAGTTTTTAAAAAGTGTTCTCGCATTTTAGAAAATGTTTATTAAATAAATAAAAAGTGTTCAAATATTTCGTTTCTAAATGTTCATGTAATTTTTTTAAAAACATCATGTATATTTTTAAAATGTTCATGTATTTTTTAAAATATTTCATGCGTTATCAAATAATGTTCACTTTATCATGTATTTAAAAATATTCATATTATCAAATATTTTTCACTTATTTAAAATGTATCCAGATATTTAAAATATATTAATCTTTTATTGAAAATAAATAATGCATCCACTCCCGGTCTGTGCATTGTTTGATCCATTGACCCAGCTGGTTCATTTATTCTGCCTACAAGTACTGATCAAGATCATTGGGCTTAATTTAGGGCAGGGTTGACCTATATAGGTCACTAGCATTTCCTATTCGGTGCCTTCAGCGCCCGTTTCTTCGTTTTCCGCAAATAGGCGCACACCCCCCGCGCGCGAGGTGATTCGAACCCGCGCTCTCCTTGTTCTGGATAAACTGCAGTAACCTCCTGGGACACCACCATGTTGTGATTACTTACTCCCTTTTTCCACCGCCATGTTGTGATTACTTACTCCCTTTTTCCACCACCATGTTGTGATTACTTACTCCCTTTTTCTTCTTTCTTTTCTTTTTTCTTTTCTTTTCTTTTTCTTTTTCATCTTATATTTTTTTATTTTCTTAAATTCATGAACTTTTTTTCAAAATCCGTGAACTTTTTTCAAAATCGATGAACTTTTTCCAAATTTGTGATTTTTTTTCCAGAATTGATGAACTTTTTTTTCAAAATCGATGAACTTTTCTCAAATTTGTGAACTTTTTTAAAAAGTTGATGAACTTTTTTCCAAAATCGATGAACTTTTTCATAAAATCCGTAAACCTTTTTTGATTTCACATTTTTTTCATAAGTATTAAAAAACCAGCCAGTTTTTTTCTACCAGATCAACAGCACAAAAAAGAAAAAAACTAGATTGCGTAGGGAGAGGCCGAGCGAGCGAAGGTAGGGGAGTGAACTCTCCTGGGCCGCGGCCCGCTTGGGGAGTGCCTGAGCGCCAACTCATGTTTCCGGCGCTGAAGGCGCCGAGCACTCGAACTGTGCATCTAACGAGCGCTCGTATACGCCGCCCGTGTGCGTTCGATCGTCCCGGCTTCGCTGAAGCGACGCGCAAACGGGCCGGCCCAATTAGCAGGCGTCGAGCGAAATACGAAAAATAAAAGCGCAC
Organism: Elymus sibiricus; assembly: GCA_039707655.1. Lineage (NCBI taxonomy): Eukaryota > Viridiplantae > Streptophyta > Magnoliopsida > Poales > Poaceae > Elymus > Elymus sibiricus. Next base: position 515,009,526 of record CM077672.1, on the reverse strand, counting down.
GAGTGGGAATCGAACTCCCGACCTCAATCTGGATTCTAGCGAGGCTAGCCAGCCGAGGTAGTGACTAAGGACGGCTAAAACGCAGTGCCAAGCTTAAAGTATGAAACACAGCGGCATATCCTTTTTTTCAACATTTTTATAATATATGTTGAACAAATTTTAAAATACAGTGAACTTTTTTGTAAAAAAACACTGGACAAATTTCAAATACACAATGAACATTGTGTAGTTACGTTAAACAAATTTGAAAAACACAATGAACATTTTGTAATATACATTGAACAAATTCATAACATACAATGAACATTTTTGTAATAGACGATGAACATTTTTATAATGCAAGGTGAAATATTTCATAATATACGATGAACATTTTCTTAATACGATGAAGATTTTTGTAATACGCGGTGAGCTTTTTATATAACACGCAATAAAGAGAAGAAAACAGAAACAAAAAATAAAAAAAGAAACGTAAAAGAAAAAATGAAAGGAAAAAAGGAACCAAAACAGAAAAATAAAATAAAAAACCGGAACAAAACAAATGAAAACCAGACAAAACAGTGAAAAAACTGGAAGCAAAAAACCACAGAAGAAAAATGAAAAATAAACCTGTAGGAAACAGCAAAGGAAAACAGCACACGAAATCCGTACGTGGGCCGGTCCAAGTGGTGACTCGCTTCAGCGAAGCCGCGGCTCCTCGACGCACGCGCGCGTCAAATAGGATCCGCCGCATCCGACTATCATTGTAAAAAAAGGGGGTTTTATTTTTGGGAATGTCTAACCATCATACGTTTGTTTTTCATCTGGGTTCAGGTCATTTTTTTGTCCAATGAATGATTGCCACGTGCAAGGGAAGGTTTGGATCCATTTTGTCATTTGTAAAAAGAAATTCATCTGATTTCAGTTGGCTTTCAGGCCGGATTCCACTTAGGAGGTGTTTGGTTGGTGATCGGTAACATTAATGTAAACGTAAAATGGGGTTACACCATTAATGTAGACGGTATGAGTGAAAATCAAAGTTTGTTTGGTTTCGCGATGTAATGTTAATCAATACCGGCATAAAAGCATCGACCCACGTTTTAGCTAGTACTAGCTCCACCCATCTCCTTCCTCCGTATTTCACTCCCACCGGCCTGCATCGCCCAGGTCGATGAAGGCGTACCACACGACGCTCCATGCGCTGCCGTTGCCCAGCCCCCCATCACCTTGGCGGCGAGCTTCTCCGCTGAGTTCGAGCTCCTGTTCGGTCTGAACCAGAGTGGGGTCTCCGCTGCCGCCAGCAAGATCACGGTGGTGGTGTGGTGTCCCCGTGGTGCTCGGCGGAGGACGCGAGCAAGAAGCAGCTACCACCGGCCAGGACGAAGGTCGGACCTCGCCGGCGTCCTCTGTTTCCCCTTATCTAAATTTCCATCCCCTTTTCCCTTTTATTTTCCTTCATGCTAAGTGGGTTATTCTCACGACGAGAGTTTATTCACTCGTCTTGCGCAAGAGAGGCTGGTAAAAGGGATGCCCAGTCCCGTTAAACAGAAACAAAGAAAAATATAATAAAACAAACTCCCCTGGAAAGTTGATTGTTTGGAGGGCACCTGAGGATTCGGCTAGCCATGGATTGTGTTTGCACGGTTGTGGGGGAGTAAACCTTTTACTTTCTGCATGGGAACCGCCAATAATGTGTTTAGCATGGAAGATATTGAAATCCTTTGTCGTGACGTTGACGGAAAAAGCACACCACTCAAAATGTATTCATCTCTGTTTTAAGCTCTTAGCTCTGGCACCGCTGCAAATCTCTGCTTCCCTCTGCGAAGGGCCATTCTATTTACTTTTATGTTATTTACTTTTACTGTTGAGTCATCACCTTCTCATCCAAGCACCAACATAGAGAGCGCTATTGTCATTCTTAGTTTAACATGTATTGAGTCTAGTTAATGTTGAATGTGCGCATGACTGGATCTCCTCTACCCTGAATTACAATGTTTAGTCGCTGCTTGAACTTCAGAGGTGCTCTGCATTTATGTTTTGCGGTCTCAGAAAGGGCTAGCGAGATACCATGTTATCATATTATATCACGATTGTTTTGACAAAGTGTTGGCATCCGAGATATATTATTATTGTTCGCTAGTTGATTATGCCATTGTCATGAGTAAATATGAGATCTAAGTGTTATCATTCGTATGATTAGTTCATGATCCTTGCTGAAAATTTGATTACTCGTTAAGCTTATATACAGCAACATAACCAAAAGAGTTTGTAAAAGTTTTTCTTTATCACTTTCAGTTTACAAGCAACGAGTTAAGTTTGGGGGAGTTGATACGTCTCAAACGTATCTACTTTTCTAAACACTTTTGCTCTTATTTTGGACTCTAATTTGCATGATTTGAATGGAACTAACCTGGATTGACGCTGTTTTCAGCAGAACTACCTTGGTGTTGTTTTTGTGCAGAAATAAAAGTTCTCGGAATTGGCTGAAAATTTACGAAGAATTTTTCTGGAATTAATAAAAAATAGTGGCGAAGAGATCTGCTGGAGGGGGCCACCATAGAGCCACAAGCTCAGGTAGCGCCCCCCTAGGGCGCGCCACCTGAGCTTGTGGGCCCCTCGAGCCTCCATTTGCCCTACCTCTGGTCCTATAAATTCCGTCTCGCGGAGAAAAAATCAGAGAGAAACTTTCATTGCGTTTTACGATACGGAGCCGCCGCCACCTCCTGTTCTTCATCGGGAGGGCTGATCTGGAGTCCGTTCGGGGCTCCGGAGAGGGGGATTCGTCGCCATCGTCATCAACAACCCTTCTCCATGAACAATTCCATGATGGTCACCACCGGAAGTGAGTAATTCCTTCGTAGGCTTGCTGGACGGTGATGGAGATGGATGAGATTTATCATGTAATCGAGTCAATTTGTTAGGGCTTGATCCCTAGTATCCACTATGTTCTAAGATTGATGTTGCTATGACTTTGCTATACTTAATGCTTGTCACTAGGGCCCGAGTGTCATGATTTCAGATCTGAACCCTTTATGTTTTCATCAATATATTTGAATTCTTAATCCTATCTGCTAGTTATATGCACTTGTTATTGTTCTGAACCGTAGACCCCAAGGTGACAATAATTGGGATACTCTCCGGGGATGACTGTAATTCGAGGAGTTCATGTATTCACCATGTGTTAATGCTTTGGTCCGGTTCTCTATTAAAAGGAGGCCGTAATATCCCTTATATTTCCTTATGGACCCCGCTGCCACGGGAGGGTAGGACAAAATATGTCATGCAAGTTCTTATTCACTACGCCACAACACTTGATTAGGGGCAGTTAACTGCCGGGAGAAATACCTTATCAAGGACAAATAATCTGCCGGGAATTACCTTACTGCCGGCATAAGTAAATAGGGGCAGATAAACTGCCGGGAGAAGACAAGTTACCGGGGCATACGAACTGCCGTGGATGATTGGCGACACGTTTTCTGCCGGGAGAACTGAGTTACGGCCCACTAACTGCCGGGACGTGGTGCAAGCGAGAAAGTGAAATCTTTTGGGCCTAAACGCGCCGGAGAGCACGCGAGCGCGCGAGAGACAGAAAATATTCGCGGGCCGACCATTCCCAAATTCCTACTCCTACTCGTCTCAGCCCCTTTCCAAATTGTTCCCCAAATCAAACCCTAGCCAAATCGAACATCATCCCGACCTCCCCCGCCGCCGCCGCCAACCACCCACCGGAGCGTTGGCTTCATCCCCCACCACCGCCGCACCCTAGCTCCCTCCTCAGCCGCCGCAGAGCAACCTCCGCATCCGCCGGCGAGCACGCTTCACCGCTTCCTCCTCGACCTCCGCCGCACCGAGCACCGGCTTCCTTCCTCGACCAACGCCGCCACTCCCAAACACCCTCCGCCGCACCCCCAGAACTGCCTCCCGACGCTTTCTCTCCGGGCAGCACCGCGGCCTAGCACCCCGCCATCGTCCACTTGCTCGCTTCCTCAAGCAGCGCCACCTCCTCCTGGAGCTCCTCCCGCCAGCAGCACCTCCTCTACGAACCAGTCCTCCACCAAATTGGTACGTTCATGCTTGTAGTGAATAAATGAGGAGCTGATGCTTTCTTCTATCTATTGGGAGTCTATCTGTACCTTTACTTGTTGGGGAGTACTCAGTGGTGTGGTTTATCTTTTGCTTATGGATCTGCAAAAACTGGTATTCCTAGACTCTTGTTTCTTAAATTAATGAAAAAGCAGGGCTTGATTCGGCCAGTTCGACGATTTTTTTTGTACTTTCATCTGTTCTAATTTTCTCCAGTAGTTAGGGCTATGTCAAAATGTGTCATTTTAGCTTGGATGATACAATATATAATGTGCAAAATTCTAGTCATGCTGTTCTACTTTTCTCCTGTAGTTTAGTTACATTTTTTGGAATCTACAGGTGCAATAATTTTGCTCTACAATAAGACTATTGTTTTGTTGCTGATAATTAGAACGTTTTGGATGCTCGTTGTTTATTTTCTGCGTCCAGGTTTGGTAGTAGTGCTGGTGTGTGTGGCGTACATTCTGATGTTTTGAGGGTACCCCTAAAGGGGGACTAACCTGAGACATGTGGTTGTGTTCTATTAGTTTTCATTAATGGAAATTGGGAGCTATGCTCCTAGGTAGATTTTTTTTTTGGAAAAAATGGGTCATGAGGCTTGCTGAGTACCGTGCTCTTTTGTTCTATATGTAATCCTTACAAACAGTTCTCTAATTTTCACTTGGTGCTTTCACTGAAATAAACTTTTTGGATTGTTTGTTCTGTGAGCAGCCTGCATCTTCTTTATCCTCTCCACCAAGCAGCGTCGACTAAGCCATCTCCCCCCCCCCCCCCGCCCCGGGTAGTGCCTCATCAATGTCCTCGGCCCCAAGCAGTGTTCAAAATTCAGAGCTGATATAATTTATTGTACGTGGTTTGCATATTGATGATAAGCATTGCTATGTTGGACATGACCAATTGCTTAACAGGAGATCTCTGTATAGGCAATGGCTTCCTTAAAAAGCATAAATTGTAAAGCATGTGCGATGAATATATTTCACTTCAGTTATTGCATGGCCATACAAGCACGTAAGCTTATGTTTTTATGATTATATATTTACCAATGACTATTATGGTTGATTGCTTAGAAGTGTTTGCTTCTATGTATGAAGCTTGGAGTGAATGCTAAGTTCATGGTAAAAGCAGCAACGCGAGTACACGACCACAAGCAAAGCTGATGAGGTAATAATCTTGGTAGTTAAGTCTTGGATTCAGTATTTTGCTTTTGGTTACATGCTTGCTGCTATTTAAGAACATTGAAACTTATTTAGCATTTCATTTCTTATATGCTTGATGCAAATGAAACTGCAGTAAACATACAAACTAAAATTTTGCTTGGCCTGTGTATGCATGTCCTGAATGTGCTTTGCCTTTTTATGCATAAAATTACTGGAAGCTTTTACCTGTACTAGAACTGAGATTTTGCATGCCCTGTGTATTCTGAAGCTTTGTCTTTTGTTATTGGGTAGTACTTGAAACAGAGTTGTTGGTCTGCCTGCCATAGATCCATTTATGAAGAGCATAGGTGCTGCCTTCTCATGTATTCCTATGCATAGTCCAGTACTTCTTTTCATGTGTAAAAATTGGTTGCCTGGCATTACACGGTTTAGTATTTTGTACATGGCAGGAAACTTGCTGTAGATACACGCTGAAAGTTGAAAATTATGCTAGTAGAAATAGGTGTTCTGTTGGTATATGTGACTACTTGCTTTGGAATAGTTATTTCTTGATATTATCTGATCCTATCTTATGTATATTTTATTTATTTCTAGAAAAAGCTTTATGAACCGAGTTCACTACAACTCGAAGCTCGATTGCACCGATATGGATACGGGTATCAGTATCGGGCCAATACGGGTACGTAAATTTGCCATTTTGAAAAAGTGCCAATACGGATACATTGTACTATTTTTTTTAATTCAGAAAAAGGTATAGAAATTAGGAATAGCAGATTACCTTCATGGTTTGCTGTCCTGAACATGCATCTACAAGCTTCTCCAGTTGACAGTGTTGATGCCCTTGCCCTGTTCCAACTCCAAGTTCAAACACTAAAAGAAATGAATTCTCTATTTAGTGTTGCCCTTGCCCTCCATACTCAAAGCTTCATGACCACAGTAGTTACATTTCCATTTAGTGTTGCCCCCTCCAGGTGATTTCTCTATGATTGTAACATGGCTCCACAATGGTGCCCTTAGATTTGTAGGTACAGCAGGATGTTCAGCAGGAGGAGCCATCTGGAAGAGATGAGAATATGAGATCTTCAGAGATCAGAGGAGAAAGAAGAGGGGATGAGCTTGGCTGGGCAGGAGAAAAGGAGAAGAGAAGTGTCCATACCTGGCTGCTGCGTGAGAGGGGAGGTTGGTGAGGAGGAGGAGCAGCTTGTCGCCAGATAGCCGTCGCTGCCGCTAGGTATCGCCGCCGCCTGGTGTGAGCTTGGGAGGGAGGAAATAAACTGGGAGGGAAGGATGGGGGGCATCAGGGGAGTATCGGTATCGGATACGGAATCCGATACGAATTCGCTGTTTGCCTGAAGTATCCGTGCATTCGAGACTCGAAGTCTTGTGCATGGAAGGGAATTGAGATATTTGCTCATTCCGTACTAGTCAAAACGTATGTGTAGATATTGTACTCATTCTGGTTCATGCCGCTACTTAATTAAGGTCTTATTTTATGAGCTCTTACAGTGTTATAAGATTGAAGGTTCAAGATACTACACTTCAGTACAGATCTATAACATTATTTGAAAAGTACACTTTTAATCTGCAGTAGAGTTGTATCTAGTAAACTTTGGAATTTCTTGATTAATTTTCTATATCTTTCAATGCAATGGTTACGTGTTGATCTTTACTTGCAATCTAATTTGCATGTTGGTCGGTGTTCTTCAGGAATCACGGTACTAATTTGTGATCTGATTGGTGAAAGAGGTATTTTGCACGATTCTTTTATATCCTACATGTCTTTTTTCTCTCTATATAAATTAGCATTATTTGAAAATGTCCTTGTATTTCCTCTCAGAAGCTCACACCTGAATATCATTATATATGCTTGTGAAAAGTTCTGTATGTTCTTTTGAGTTAAACCTAACTATAAACATTTTAGTTTCTATACTGCTGTCATTTAATGCTGGAATAACGTTTGAATTTTCTTTGCTGTACTGCTTGCCTTTGTGTGCTTATACAAAAAGATAAGATCCTATGATGTAAAGAATTCATACAGATTGTGGATGTCACTTACTTTTTCTCGAACGCTGTCCCTATTTTGTCTTATGTACAGACAGAATTCGATGATTCTTCACTTTCAGGAAAGTAAACTTAATATCAGAGGTAATCACACCATGCCATATGGGTTTCATTATCTGTCCAGACCTGAAACTGTTGTCATGCTTTCCAGGAAGGGCAACTAGATGTGCTTAATTCGTGTGCCCAGACTTGAAACTGTTGACATTTGTTAGTTTCTTATTAAATCGAATATTCATTTGATGCCTTGAAGGGAAATTTGTTGAGAAATTCTCTTGATTATGTAGATGTTTTTCTTATAAAAAATGGGGGTGGTGTTGTAGATTCTTTGAGTATCATAATAAATGTAATGGAGATTATGTTTTCTAATACATGTACTTGTCATTTGGTCACTTCCTGTCCAGGTTGAAAATGTTCCTGCAAGACTGGTTAAGACACCTTGCTGTAACCATATGCGTTGAGCTCAAACAGAAGACCTTACAAGCTTTATTCTTTGTGTTTGTTACATTTTGTACTGCTCGGGTGTCTAGAAACTGCAGATGCTAAATTATGAGGAGGTCTTCATGTGTAATCAATTAATTGCATACATTGTAAAATGTTTGATGACCAAACTTTGTAATATAAATGTGAAGTGCATCTGCAGAATCCTCTTGCTTTATTTGAATGGATGCATCATCTTCTGAATCATCAGCGTGTATGTAAATGTGAAGTGAATGCAATACTAGAGTATAATAGCCTTATTAATTGGGATACTTGGCACCACTGGCACATCATCTGCCGGGAAAGCTGTTGATTGCTGGCAGAAAATGTCTGCCGGGAGAATAGGAACTGCCGAGAGAATTCTGAACATGACGGCATAGAAACTGCCGGCACATCTCCATCTGCCGGGAATTATAATCCCCGGCAGCCGTTCTCGTGGCAGTTCTATCTGCCGGGAGAAAAGCATTCCCGGCAGTTTGACTGCCCTTGTAAGTGACTTGTCCCGGCAGTTTTTCTGTCCTTACATCCATGTTGTGGTGTAGTGATTATAAGCACGTATGACTATATACGGAATACATGCCTACATTGAAGTGATGAATTGGAGCTATTGTGTATCGCTCTAGGTTGTGACTGTTATATGATGAATGTCATCCATACAAATATCCATCGCTAATCCAATGCCTACGCTTTGCTCATATTGTCTTTGCCAAGTTACTACTATTGCTGCTACTGTTACAATCACTACAAAACTGCTACCGTTACTGTTACTGTTACTGTTACTGTTACTACTGCTATTGTTACTGCTACTATCAAAACTATCAAACTACTGTGCTACTAAATACTTTGCTGCAGAGAAATAGCTTTCCAGGTCTGGTTGAATTGACAACTCAACTGCTAAGACTTATAAATATTCTTTGGCTCCCCTTGTGTCGAATAAATAAATTGGGTGAAATACTTCCCTTGAAGACTGTTACGATCCTCTATACTTGTGAGTCATCACATGCAATTATCCTACTACTTCCACATACTTTTGGCAACAATTTATATGATTTTCTTGGACTAACATATTAATCTATTGCACAGTGTCAGTTCCTGTTTGTTGCATGTTTTTTGTTTTGCGGAAAAACCATATCAAGCGAAGTCCAAACGCGATAAAATTTTACGGATATTTTTTTGGAATACATGTGAATTTTTGGCGCAAGAATCAATGTAAGAGGGGGCCCACGGGCTCCATAAGGCAGGGGCCGTGCCTTGTCGGTGCTAAAACCGGCAGATCTCGGGTAGGGGGTCCCAAGCTTGGTGATCTGAGTTAGATGGTAACAGGAAGAGTAGGGACATGATGTTTTACCCAGATTCGGGCCCTCTTAATGAGGTAAAACCCTACGTCCTGCTTCTTATATATTGATTGTGATGGGGTCCAAAGTACAGATTGATCTACCTTGAGATCGTATGAGTTTGCCTAAGCTCTAAACCTTGCGAATGTATCTCTCCCTCTACAGACGAAACCCCACGGCTTATATAGGCACCGGGGGTATTTAGGGTTTACAAATGGATAGTTACCATCTTAGAGATAAGCATGCCAGTTAAAGTACACTTGAAGTGAACGCCAAGTCTTCAGGAGATCTTCATCTTGATCGCGTCGAGGGCCAGGGCTAGTATGGCCATGTCAACAATCTTCAGTGGGTCCTCGGCCCGGCCCATCACTGGCGGGCTGACGTGGCAAGTCCCCCCTAATCCAGGACACCAACAGTAGCCCCCGAACTAGTCTTCAAGCCGAGGACATTACATGTCAGGACGTCCTCATAAGCTTGGGTCTTCGGCTTCGTAGGCAAGTTCTATCCACCACGTCGGCTTACGGTTCTGAGGTCACGCTCAGCTGCGAGGTCTTCTTGGCACTCCCGATTGTAACCTTAAACCCCTGGGACTCATAAAATAAGGGTAAATATCTCATGACGAGACCTTCTCCTCGGCACACTTTATTAATCTAGCAGGGCCGAGGTAGTGCTCTTAGCTTAGCCACAAAAAGGCTTGCCACGAAAGGCTTGACCAGGTCAAACCCTGACAACCCTTCTGGCCAAAAGCCGAAGTGTCACCTTCCGTGGCAGGGTCAAATCATTTAATCCATAGTCTTTATGAGGGACACCGCGACCCAAGGCCGTTTTTACTAACACATCCTATCAATAAGGGGGCGTGCTTCCGGTCTTCCAGCGGTATAATTAATACATGCTTGATTTTTACGCACATAGACTGTGCGATGCATTGGGAAGTGGCGATTCGTTCCCCATAACAGGGCGACCTTCGATGACCCTATAAGAAGGCGGGGGGCGCTAGCAAATCTATTTCATTCGCACCCTTGCCCTTTGCTCCAGTGCATAGAACTCATCACCAGCACAATTGCTGCGAGACCCATCCTTCCTCCTTCCTCCTCTACTCAAGATGGATTGCACAGGGGAAAGATCCAAGGTTGAAACCATCGGCGGAGAGGGGCGATGGATGCACTCCACCGTCACCACCGGTGCCATAGCCAGGCTCAAAGCCGCCGGGTACCTTTCCCCCATGGCCCAATGCCGCTCTCCCGTAGAGGAGGAGGCGAGCAGCTCGGCATCCGCCATCCCTGCTCCCCGCGAAGGAGAGCGGGTGATTTTCATTTCCCATCTTATCCATGGTTTGGGTTTTCTCCTTCACCCCTTTGCTAGGGGCCTCTTTTTCTACTACCGGATCGATTTTCATCATCTGGCTCCAAATTCTATTCTCCACATCGCTTCTTTCATAGTCTTCTGCGAAGCTTTCCTTCACATCGAGCCCCACTTTGGGTTGTGGCTGAAGGTGTTCTGCATCAAGCCGTACCCGGTTGTTCATGAACTTGCGGAGTGCGGAGGGACTGTGATTAGCCGCCTCGACGACGCGATTTGGCCCGAGGGCTCCTTCGCCGAAACGGCGGAGGCCTGACAAAAAGAGTGGTTCTACGTGGCGGATTCCTCCAGCAGCGACTGCGAAGGGTCTGCCCTCTTCTCGGCAAACCCGCTGAGGAGGCTAGCTTCCTGGACGGCCGAGAACCTTGACTGGGGGGACCCGAAGGAGATTAAAGCACTTCAACACAAGCTTAAGGCTGTGGTCGGCGAGGGCATCAGTCTAGTGGACGTAGTCCACGTAATGCTCCATCGTCGGATCCTCCCGCTTCAAGTCCGAGCACTCCCAATGTGGGAATTCAAGCCTAAGGACGACGCGGTGGTGAAGGATTTCTTCCGTGGAGAGGACCGCGGTGGGATGTTGGAGCTCTTGTTTGAATCCCACAAATGGGCATAGCCTATAGTATTGAGATAATCTCATCAATGTAGACATATATTACAAAGGTACCACAAACAAAGGAAGCATTGGTTAGTTAGCATGCTTCCTTTGTTTGTCATATGGTACCAAGTTATCTTGAGTATTTGTATTTATATTTGTTTATGATTTTCCAGTGCACATACTTTTAGTAGCTCATAAATATTCAAAACAGCTTACGTGTTTTTTTTCCTGAAACTTCTCTGTTTATTTTATTTTGTATTTGCAGTTTCAGCATTTATAAATAAAAAAGAAAAGGCCTTTTACTTTTACTTGGGCCACACCAAACAACCATATATCAAGATCAAGGCTTCCCATCTTTTTGGATGGGCGACTCAAGACGCTTTTCAAAACCATTATTGGTAATGTTCGTGCTGGTGAAAGAGTGACAACATCGTTGCTTCAGTCCAATTGCAGCCTTTTTACCAAAGTCTATGGAGTATTTCTTTGAGCAGAGATTGATACAATGAAGAAGGTGTTTCGAAGAGATTTTATTGTGATTCTTAGTCATAGGAGGTACATTGTATTTTCTTGGATTTTATGTCCAAATCAGTGTATCTGTAATTGTTATGAGTATGAATAAAATTACAGATTTTTCATAAAAAATAAAATAAAATAAAGAAATGTCTTATCTCCCCCCACCACCCACGTAGCGGAGCGTCTTTTTTTTTTTGAGGAACAACGGAGCGTCTATGTGCAGTCACCTGCAGCGCCCAGTAGATGGGCCAGGCCCATAGGAACAAAATAATTCTCGTAAGCCTTGCGCACATAGGAACAATGTTTTTACTTTATTCCTCACTTTCTTGTTTCTTTTATTCCATGATTTTTACAAATATTATAAAAAATATATTCAAAGAAAATAATTTTGCTAAAAATGTGGTGTGTATTGACAAATTTGTTCACACAACATAAAAAAGTATTAGCGTGTTTTAATTAAAATATTTGACATTTCTTAAATGTTGATACATTTAAAAAAATGTTCATACCATTCAACAAAACATTATTCGTGCAATTTCAAAAAAGATGTTCAGGACATATCAAAAAATGTATGTACCCTTTATAAAAAAAATGTTTGAGCAATTTTTAAAAAAGTTCATGAAATAAAAAATGATCATATGTTCATGAAAATATATTTCTAGCTCAGGTGGTGACGGCATGCATGAGGATCTACGACGACGACGATGATGATGACGATGATGACGTACATTTTGTGGTAGCTAGGGCTTGAAAAACTGTTGATGGCCTGTATATTTTGATGAGGTGGTATATACAAACCACTCACGCTGATGGCGAACTTGTGGTGGTAGGATAACACCCCCTTTTCGATGTGGTGGTAGGATGACACCATAATAGTTAGGACGAACTTGTGCTGCCTTATGTGATCATGCATGCCTATATATGTTATTTCTCTTTCAAATGTTGTGTTGCTTGAATTGTTGCTCTCTTGTCAATCTGCACGTGAAGTGATATGTTGTCTAGAAAGGTAGGGTTTCAGGAGTATACGGTTCATGGGCAACATGCAATGAACAAGTCAAGGGTTACCCACGCAACTCCTTTCTAGGAGGGTTCAAGACTAACGGCAGGCAGAGGATGACTACCACTGATACTTGCTCGAAGAACAGAACACCAACGATGAAGTTCCCAAGGTTGCTGCCTTGAACGAGGGTTTAAGACAAGTCAGTAGGTTGTGTGGGTTGAAGAACCTCATCATCGTCGTCCAGTTTGATGTGATTCTAGTGCTGTTTTACTCATGTGGTCCCAGTGATCGTATGTAATGGAGTGAGCACTTACTAGGGTAGTAGATGGTAAGCTCACCTTGTAGGGTATAAGATTACTAGAACCAGTCTATGTGTCCAACCAAACATCGTGCTTTGCATCAAAACACCCATACGCAGGCAACCAACCACATGGCAGAAAAAGTTGCCTTGATGTAGGGGAGGCAATATGCAGGCAACCAAACAATGTGCAGAACATTGTTTTCAGCCCGCATTACCTTAGCAAGGCCCATATGAGCCACATATGCAAAAGGAAAAAAAATCGGTGCAGGTAACCAAACGCCTCCTAGAGTAATGCTACATCTATAAAAGGTTACTTAATTTTTTTTACAAACAAACTGATGTGAAGAATTATGTTATGATTGGTAATAGGGGACGAAGGGGCCACCCTAGTTGAATTTAGGGGGGGAGCATTATAGTTTGGAGTTAAGTAAACGTTTGTAGATTCTTTGAAGGTCTAACATTGTTGGGGAATATATGATCAGATGTGTGTCGCTTGGACTGGGAGCAGACGACATCAGACCTTGCTTGTTTTGGTTTGTGATTGCAGAAGGCAAGTTCCAATCTTCTACTCCATCATATTACGCGTAGAACTCTTTGTTATCAATCGTTAAATCCTAACCATCAAATTTACATCCAGGGATTAAAATAACTTTGGTGATGTGGACTAACATGATGCCTCGAAAGACAACCTTGTATTTTCGGTAATGTTAACTGGGAATGTTTCCTGGGGAGGAGGTCCCGGAGAACTCCACAACCGTCTGATCAAAATCACGTTGTGGAAGCTTTTTGAAAAACTTGCCTTCTATACCAAAAACTGTCATGCTCGTTTAGAAAAAATTGTCATCCTGTATAATTAAAACTCAGAAAACATTCGCAAATGCCATCGTTTGAGAACGTTCGGCAGATATTGCCGTCCTTTGCTTTTAGTATATAATACTCCCTTCGTCTCAAATTACTTGTCTTGGTTTGTCTAGATAACGCTAAAACGTGTCTACATACATCTGTATCTAGACAAATTTAAGACAAGTAATTTAGGACGGAGGTTATAGATAATAAATAGTTTCGTCACCGACACACATGTGGAGTGGTAAAACCAGAGGGACGATGGATCAAAGTACACGTGTTACAGCATTAGCGGTCCAAACATGTATACAGAAGGATAAGGATCAGAGTACATCAAAAGAAAGAAAAGACGGAAACGTTAGAAGGTAATTTATACTGGTTGCCTAGACTGGTCTTTTTTGACGGAAACTAGCGGGAGCTCTGCTTTTCAATTAAGAAAGGGGAAAACTGGTCTGGACTGCTTCACCGAGGCAAAACCGAGATCAGGGTTAAGTTTTGGACCGCATGGTTAGTTTGGGTTGTATTTTGACCGATTTCGTAATTAAATCGAGTGTTAGTTTAAGGTTGAAATGTGGACTTCTCTCTGTACTGTGTACTACTACAGTAGGTTAACTTGGAGGAAGTGGGCGATCTCCTCCATGACCTCGTGGTAGTGGTCTGAGCTGGACAGCAGGTAGAACCCTATGGTGGCCTTCTCGCGGTACATTGTAACGTTACTTTCTGTTGTATTGATCCGGGATTGTAGGATCACACCGCGCCAAGGCCTGCGTGCCTACATTGTAGGGTGTCCGGTTCTCCTCCTTCCCAGGACGAGTAAGTGTGCACATGCAACGCACGAGTGAAACCTCAAAGAATTTTATCATTCACCTTGTTAGCTAACAATTATACAAAACCAACAAAAAATTCCCTAAATCAGAAAGGTGCTTTATAATCTTAGTTGAAAAGCTTCATAGCAAGATTTAGATACATTAATGTGTGTGCTCACGTCGTTAAATGCCAGAAACAATCATCAGTCAAGTAACAAACAATCAAGTAACAAGAGAGAAGATTTACATCAGTGAGGTAATAGACAATAGAAGATTTACAATCTTTTGCAGAGAAAATACACATGATCTCCCCTACTTGAGCCGATGAAAGAGAGCAAGACGCCATCCTTTCCGATCATGAATCCTTGGTTGTCACCAATGAGCATGTAACATCAATCAACCTTTTTGTAAAATTTAGCAGAGTTTCAAACAAGAAAATAATTGGAACTCTGAATAGATGATGCTATCTAAAACTTTATTCTATGGAGTAGAGGTTTCAAAAGATGTCCTCGCCCGCAAAAACAGAGGAGAGGGATGTCATCTGGCCTTGTGAGTCAGCATGGTCTTGCCCCTGTTGTTTGCTTTTAGCAGCTCGTCGCTCCCACCAGCAACACACGCCTCATCCCATAGAATGGAACCATAGAGATAGCTGTTCAATATAACTTATCATGTGCACAAAGAACACCTTGTGTGCTCCAATTATTACCTTCTAGTAGCAACCCACGCCTGGAATCCAAATCCTTGGCTTTTCACCAATGCTTTCTCAAAGTCCTCAACAATCTAGAAAAGGGAGCCGATCAAAGGATGTTTATGAGTGCTTAAATGCATAATTTATTTTGAAGGAGAATCCCCTGCAGGGGTATAAATGCTGAATTAAAACTACACGCATTATTTTATATAGTCCCTCTGTCCCGAATTACTTGTCTGAGATTTGTCTAGATACGGATGTATCTAGACACGTTTTAGTGTTGGATACATTCGTATCTAGACAAATCTAAAACAAAGATGCACCCCACGTGGTAAGGCAACAAGCTTATTTCATATTTGAAAATATCAACTGAAAATCCCTTTCCCCCATCAGGCCCATTGTAGCTTGTACGTAGAGGTACTTCAATCCTTAGAAACTTCCCATGATATGGAAACACCGAACCGCGGGGTTTCTCAGTAGTCTGACCAGGCCAGATAACACCCTGGAGATGTATATCATTGGTTAGAGTTCAATGGTACTGAATGCAAGTTTTCTGGAGCAGCGACCGAGAGACCAGAAAAGTAACAAATGCCCAATGGTTCTGAAACCTGTACCACCGATATTCAGGATGTCATAAGCTGGATGGATCAAACATAAATATAATTCTTAGCCCTCAAATATGTGGTGCTACACCAAAATCACTTATCATGATTACAATATAGGCCTGTTTAACTGAAGCACTAAAAAGAATAATACTGCAGTAACTTTTGACTGAAAAGATGGAATAGAGGAGGCCGTACATGGTGCCTAAATGAACATTTAAGGTCCGCGCAGTTGCCGTTGAACCAATCCCAGCAGTCCCTGAGGCTCACCCTAGCGGCATCGCTGTGACGGTACTCACACTCGCTTCCCTGGATGAAGTAAAAAAACGTGTCAGCATTGCAAATCATATAGATGCTTACCATTTGTGCTGAAATGTGTAATAGTTCACAGCGTTGCTGTTTCGGTGCGAATATAGAGACACTGTTTTCAATGCTTGACATGTTAATAACCAAAAGATGAAAGCAATGGTGGTTCTGCGCCGCTTTGCAGATTTACATCAATTAATTGACGCATTAGAGACTTTATTTACTCCCAGCTCGGCTAGATCAGGTACACATTAGAGGATTTAAGTACTACCACCCCGGCCACATTAGAGAATTTAAGTACAGGCCATCACCTTTTTCAAAAAAAAAAAGTACAGGCCATCACCTGTTAGGCCAAGTACATTTGTAGTAAGATGCAAGCTACTCCGAGAGTATAAACGGAAGCATGTTTCAAAATTGGATTGAGTAATCCGAGAGAAAATGTATACAAATGTATCTATCTAAGCATAAACTGGATCTGAGGTGAACACATATAAAAATTCATAAGATGAACAAATGTATCTAAGTGAAATTGCCATAGTTCAGATTAATTGAACTGAACTTTTGCCATAGTTCAGATAAACTGAACTTGAGCTGAAACAGCGCACTTGAGCTATGGCTCGTATCTCGATCTGTGATTTGTAGGAGCCTCTAGAAGCGAGAATTACTACAAAATCAAATAGACATGATAGATGTACATACAGACACCGGAAATCAGTACAGTAGCCTGACCTACAGCGACCGGTGGAGCACGAACGTGCCGTTGCGCCTGTAGCACCCTGGCATGCACGAGCTCGGACATGGCAGATGCGCCTGTAGTACAAAACAGGGCATCGGTCCACCCTTGAGAAGCCCATTAGTCCCGGTTCACTCACGAACCGGGACCCATGGGGGCATCGGTCCCGGTTCGTGAGGCCAGGGTGCCGGCCGGGCCTCGTGGGGCATTGGTCCCGGTTCGTCTGACCCCTTCTGTCCCGGTTCTAGACACGAACCGGGACCAATGCGCCTTGCTCCTGGCCCACAACCATTGGTCCCGGTTTGTGGCTGGAACCGGGACTAAAGGTGACCCCTTTTGTCCCGGTTCTAGCCACGAACCGGGACCAATGCGCCTCGCTCCTGGCCCACAACCATTGGTCCCGGTTTGTGGCTGGAACCGGGACCAATGGTTGGCCTATATATAGCCCCCGCCCGCGAGCAGAGCAATGCATTGCTTTGTTTTTTTGCCCGGCCATGGGAGAGCTTTTGTGGTGCTCTAGCTCACCTCCTATGCACATGAGGTGTTCGATGAAATGCCCGAGCCACACTTAATCTTTCTCCTCTCGAAGCTCCTTGTCCAAGCTCCATTTTCCTCAAGATTTGTCTAGGTTTGGCGGTCCGTCCTGTCCCGTCCCCGTCCTCACCGCCGTCGATCGCCCGCGCCCATCTCGGCGCCGGCAACACCGTGGTTAGCCTCTTCTTCTTATCTTCTTTCTAAAAGAAAAAAGTTCTTATTTGTGTGTTTTAATTAGATGCTCTAGAGAGTTATATGTTGTTCAATAATAAGAACTATATAACGCACGCAGATGAACCGGCAATGGATGTACGGTGACCGACGCACCTCCGAGTATATTAAGGGCCTACATAATTTTCTCGAAGCGGCTGAGGCAAACAAGCAGAATGGTTTTA
Source organism: Elymus sibiricus (assembly GCA_039707655.1). Classification (NCBI taxonomy): domain Eukaryota; kingdom Viridiplantae; phylum Streptophyta; class Magnoliopsida; order Poales; family Poaceae; genus Elymus; species Elymus sibiricus. Next base: position 514,991,760 of record CM077672.1, on the reverse strand, counting down.
TGCATTGTCCATGTACTGTCTGTGAGAATACGAAGGCTTTGTCCAACTCTAAAACCCTTCACTTCCACCTGCTTGAGAAGGGTTTTATGCCACACTATAATGTTTGGACCAAGCACGGAGAAAGAGGGGTTATGATGGAAGACAACGAAGAAGAAGAGGATGATGACAACTACCCGCCCCCTGAATACGGTGATGCTGCAATGGGGGAAGCTGAAGATCAAGAGGAACCAGACGATGTGCCCGATGATGATCTTCGCCGGGTCATTGTTGATGCACAGAGAGAATGTGAAAGTGAAAGGGAGAAGTTGAAGTTCGATCGCATGTTAGAGGATCACAAAAAAGGGTTGTACCCAAATTGCGAAGATGACAACAGAAAGCTCGGTACCACACTGGAATTGCTGCAATGGAAGGCAGACAATGGTGTATCTGACAAGGGATTTAGTTCGCTGCTAAAAATAATGAAGAAGAAGCTTCCAAAGGATAACGAATTGCCCGACAGTACGTACGAAGCAAAGAAGGTTCTATGCCCTCTAGGATTGGAGGTGCAGAAGATACATGCATGCCCTAATGACTGCATCCTCTACCGCGGTGAGTACGAGGATTTGAACGCATGCCCGGTATGCGGTGCATTGCGGTATAAGATCAGGCGAGATGACCCTGGTGATGTTGAGGGCGAGCGCCCTAGGAAGAGGGTTCCTGCCAAGGTGATGTGGTATGCTCCTATAATACCACGGCTGAAACGTCTGTTCAGAAACAAAGAGCATGCCAAGTTGATGCGATGGCACAAAGAAGACCGTAAGAAAGACGGGAAGTTGAGAGCACCCGCTGACGGGTCGCAGTGGAGAAAAATCGAGAGAAGGTGGGGGGACTTTGCAGGTGACGCAAGGAACGTATGGTTTGGTTTAAGTGCAGATGGCATTAATCCTTTTGGGGAGCAGAGCAGCAATCATAGCACCTGGCCCGTGACTCTATGTATCTATAACCTTCCTCCTTGGTTGTGCATGAAGCGGAAGTTCATTATGATGCCAGTGCTCATCCAAGGCCCTAAGCAACCCGGCAATGACATTGATGTGTACCTAAGGCCATTAGTTGAAGAACTTTTACAGCTGTGGAATGGAGAAGGTGTACGTGTGTGGGATGAGCACAAACAGGAGAAATTTGACCTACATGCGTTGCTGTTTGTAACCATCAACGATTGGCCTGCTCTCAGTAACCTTTCAGGACAGACAAACAAGGGATACCACGCATGCACACACTGTTTAGATGACACCGACAGTATATATTTGGACAAATGCAGGAAGAATGTGTACCTGGGGCATCGTCGATTTCTTCCGACCAACCATCAATGTCGAAAGAAAGGAAAGCATTTCAAAGGTGAGGCAGATCACCGGAAGAAGCCCGCCCTCCGTACTGGTGATCACATACTTGATATGGTCAATGATTTACAAGTAATCTTTGGAAAGGGTCCTGGCGGACTATCTGTTCCGACTGACGATGCGGGACGCGCACCCATGTGAAAGAAGAAACCTATATTTTGGGACCTACCCTATTGGAAAGACCTAGAGGTCCGCTCTGCAATCGACGTGATGCACGTGACGAAGAATCTTTGCGTGAACCTGCTAGGCTTCTTGGGAGTGTATGGGAAGACAAAAGATACACCGGAGGCACGGGAGGAACAACAACGTGTGCATGAAAAAGACGGCATGCATCCAAAGCAGTATGAAGGTCCTGCCAGCTACGCTCTTACCAAAGAAGAGAAGGAAATCTTCTTTGAATGCCTGCTCAGTATGAAGGTCCCGTCTGGCTTCTCGTCGAATATAAAGGGAATAATAAATATGGCAGAGAAAAAGTTCCAGAACCTAAAGTCTCATGACTGCCACGTGATTATGACGCAACTGCTTCCGGTTGCATTGAGGGGGCTTCTACCGGAAAACGTTCGATTAGCCATTGTGAAGCTATGTGCATTCCTCAATGCAATCTCTCAGAAGGTGATCGATCCAGAAATCCTGTCAAGGTTAAGGAGTGATTTCGTGCAATGTCTTGTTAGTTTCGAGCTGGTGTTCCCACCATCTTTCTTCAATATCATGACGCACGTCCTAGTTCATCTAGTCGACGAGATTGTCGTTCTGGGCCCTGTATTTCTACACAATATGTTCCCCTTTGAGAGGTTCATGGGAGTCTTAAAGAAATATGTTCGTAACCGCGCTAGGCCAGAAGCAAGCATCTCCATGGGCCATCAAACAGAGGATGTCATTGGGTTTTGTGTTGACTTCATTCCTGACCTTAAGAAGATTGGTCTCCCTCAATCGCGGTATGAGGGGAGACTGACTGGAAAAGGCACGCTAGGAGCGAACTCAATAATATGTAGGGACGGGCATTCTTGGTCTCAAGCACACTACACAGTTCTACAGAATTCTACCTTGGTGACCCCGTATGTCGATGAACACAAGAATATTCTGCGCTCCAAACACCCGGAGCAGTGTGACGACTGGATTACATATGAACACATCAGGACTTTCGGCAGTTGGATGCAAACACGTCTCATGGGTGACAACACTGTTTCTGATGAGCTGTACTCGTTGGCCAGGGGACCATCTTCGACTGTATTGACTTACAAAGGGTACGAGATAAATGGGAATACATTTTACACGATCGCCCAAGATCAAAAGAGCACCAACCAAAACAGCGGTGTCCGCTTTGATGCAGCAACCAAGAGGGGAAAGGACACATATTATGGTTACATAGTGGACATATGGGAACTTGACTATGGACATGAATTGAAGGTCCCTTTGTTTCAGTGCAAATGGGTCAATCTGTTAGGAGGCGGGGTACAGGAAGACCCGCAGTACGGAATGACAACAGTGGATCTGAACAATCTTGGGTACACAGACGAACCATTCGTCCTAGCCAATGATGTGGCGCAGGTTTTCTATGTGAAGGACATGTCTACCAAACCGAGAAAAAGAAAATATAAGGAAGCGAATACATCATACGATGAGCCAAAGCGCCACATAGTTCTTTCAGGAAAAAGAGACATCGTGGGATTGGAGGGCAAGACAGACATGTCTGAAGATTATGAAAAGTTTCATGAAATTCCTCCCTTCAAAGTCAAGGCTGACCCAAGCACCCTGTTAAACGATGAAGATTATCCATGGTTACGGCGCAATAAGCAAAGGACACAAGCGAAGAAAAAGTGAAGACTTTCTCTCCACAACTAGTATGATGATGCCTTTGATCTAGAATATCACTGCAGTTACATGTGAAGAAATGAATTGTCCGTTTTGTACACGAAGTGCATCCAGTTATTGCCGTAACCCTCTCAACTTTTTATGACATGCTATGTTGGTGAAATGATGATACCATGCCAACTTTCAACCTTTTCAAAGTTCATTTGTAGTGCTTTTCAATTTCAGGGTCATTTAGCTTAAAAAAATTAGTAAATGCATGAAAAATACCAGATGAAGTCAGAAAGGGTTAAAAATTGATGATGTGGCTTTGAATGGTTCATTTTGAACACACAAAAAGTCAGGAGTTCAAATAAGTTCAAAAAAATGAAATCCCTTTGTAACAGACGAGTTTTCGTCCGAAACCCTGATACTTCGAAAGAGATTGTCCATTTTGTACACAAAGTGCATCCAGTTTTTGCCGTAACCCTCTCAACTTTTTAGCACATGTTATGTGGGTGAGATGATGATACCATGCCAACTTTCAACCTTTTCAGAGTTCATTTGTAGTGCTTTTCAATTTCAGGGTCATTGAGCTCAAAAAAATCAGTAAATGCATGAAAAATACCAAATGAAGTCAGAAAGGGTTGAAAATTGATGATGTGGCTTTGAATGGTGCATTTTGAACACACAAAAAGTCTGGAGTTCAAATAAGTTCAAAAAAATGAAATCCCTTTGTAACAGATGAGTTTTCGTCCGAAACCCTGATACTTCGAAAGAGATTGTCCATTTTGTACACGAAGTGCATCCAGTTTTTGCCGTAACCCTCTCAACTTTTTAGCACATGCTATGTGGGTGAAATGATGATACCATGCCAACTTTCAACCTTTTCAGAGTTCATTTGTAGTGCTTTTCAATTTCAGGGTCATTTAGCTCAAAGAATGAACTAATAGCAAAAAGAATGAACTAGAAAACTTTTATGAAACTCTAATAGCAAAAAGAATGAACTAAAAATAATCAATTAAAATATTCTGTTATGATCAACTAAAACAAAACTATAATCTTCTTCAATAGCAAAAAGAATCAACTAAAAAGCTTTTATAAAACTATAATAGCAAAAGGAATCAACTAAAAAGCTTTTATAAACCTATAGAATTTTCATAAAGAATTTTTTTGTTAGAAACTTTAATAGCAAACTAAAATAACAAAATCTGTTTTTGATTAAAACGGACATTTAAAATAACCTAAAAATTACCAAATTGAATATAATGATAAAATACAGTAATATTAAATAGCAGGAAAAAGAATCACTCGAAAATCTATTTTTATAGTAAAGTTATTCACAAACTCGTGATTCACACAAATTTAAAAGAATTCAAATTTAAACTATTCAAATTTGAAAACTAATGGCACTAACAGAAAGTTTATAATTTTTGTGACCTAACAGCAAAAAGAATTAAAAAAAATAAAGCAAAAAAGAAAAGAAATAAATAATGCAAAAAACAAAACAAAAAAACTGCAAAAAAATTAAAAAAAATGCCGCCTACTGGGCCACCACGGCCTGAATACGACTAGAAACCCAACCAGCGAGTTGGGCCAGGATTCAGGCCCGCAGAAGGCCCAGTAAGCCCACAGGCAGATACAGAGGGGTTAGGACCGTATGCCTGCTTTAGAGAGGAGCTCGAAGACTCTGGCGCACCGCGCCTTATAAACAGGTGCGGCACTCTCTCAAGTAGCGAGGTGGGACTAAACTCCCACCACGCCGCTGTGCAAGGCCATTGGTCCCGGTTGGTGGCACCAACCGGGACCAAAGGTCTCTGCTTCCCGCCCTTTGGGCTGCTGAAAAGAGACCTTTGGTCCCGGTTGGTGGCTCTAACCGGGACCAAAGGGGGGCATTGGTCCCGGTTCCTGCCTCAAACCGGGACCAATGCTGTGTGTATATAAGCAGCACTTGTGAAAATTTTCATTTTCATCTAGCAGTTCCCCCCGACGACGCCGACCTCCTCGACGCCGCCAGGCTGCCCCGACGCCGTCGCCGTCGCCCGTGCCCCTGCCCCGCCTCCGAGCCCACGCCGACGCCGTCCGCCGCCCACGACGTCGCCATCCGCCGCCCCCGAGCGCGCCCGGCCGCGCCCCTGCGCCCCGGCCCGCCCCCACCGTCGCCGTCGTCGCCGGCTCCGTCGTGCGCCGCCCCCGCCGTCGCCCTCGCCAGCCGACGCCGTCGCCCTCGCCAGCCGACGCCGTCGCCGGCTCCCTCGCGCGCCGCCTCCGCCGTCGCCCTCGCCAGCCGACGCCGTCCGCCGCCCCCGAGCGCGCCCGGCCACGCCCCTGCCCCGGCCCGCCCCCACCGTCGCCGTCGCCGACGCCCTCGCCGCCCCCGCCGTCGCCCTCGCCGGCCGCCCCCGCTGTGAGCCGCCGCCGCCCCAGTTCTGTTCATATCATTTTTTTTTCATTTTTTATATGATGAATTTTTTGTTCATATATATATAATGTATATATGTATGTGGCTATATGTATGTATGGATGTTCATATATGTATTAATTTTTTTGTATGTGGCTATATGTATGTATGTATGTATGGATGTTCATAGCATTTTTTTGTTCATATATGTAATTTTTTTCATAGCATTTTTTTCCATGTATATATGTATGTGGCTATGTATGTATAGATGGATAGCATTTTTTCCATGTATGTATGTCGTTGTCGATATACCCCCTCCCCGATAACTTCGACATGAGGGGGGGGGGGTCGATATACCCCCTCCCCGATAACATTTTTTTTCTAAGTTAGTTAGGTAAAATGTTCACCCCCCCTCTCGATATACCGGGCGACCAACTCTCGAGGCCACCCAAACCCTAGAAAAAAAGCGTTGTCGATATACCCCCTCCTCGATAACATTTTTTTTCTAAGTTACTAAGGTAAAATGTTCACCCCCCTCTCGATATACCGGGGGACCAACTCTCGAAGCCACCCAAACCCTAGAAAAAAAGCGTTGTCGATATACCCCCTCCCCGATAACATTTTTTTTCTAAGTTACTAAGGTAAAATGTTCACCCCCCTCTCGATATACCGGGCGACCAACTCTCGAGGCCACCCAAACCCTAGAAAAAAAGCGTTGTCGATATACATATGCAACATTTGATCATATGTCAAATTTTGATCATATGTCAAAGTTTGATCATATGTGAAAGTTTGACTTTTGACATAGATTTATCAAGAATGCCCCCATTATGGATGTGCACAAGTTGATCCAATTTTTTTCTGATCTCATCTATATATATATATTCTTCTATATGTCACGTTGTCTGTCAAAGTATTGAAGAAATCCATGGCTTCATCATTAGCCGGAAGTAACAGGCGTATGATGCTACGAAGCTCTTCAAAGTTGTTTTGGAACGGAGTTCCGGATAGAATAATTTGCTTTTTGGTACGAATTTCAGCAAAGGCCTTCCAAATAGCGATATTCGGAAGGCTCTTGCTGAACTTCGTACCAAAAAGCTAATTAATTATCCTATCCGGGACTCTGTTCCAAAACAATTTTGGAGAGCTTCGTACCATTATGCGCCTGTTACTTCCGACTAATGATGAAGCCTTGGTTTTCTTGAATCCTTTGACACTAGACAACGTGACATATAGAAGGGTAGATGAGATCAGGAAAAATATGGACCATTTTCTGCACATTCAGAATGGCGCCATTTTGTTAAATCCCTTAAAGGTTAAGAGAATCCCTTGTTTGACATTCATGAGAGAGGCGGTCCAGACGTCGGACATTCATGAGAGAGGCAGTCCGGACGTCGGACATTCATGTTTGTATATTAATTGCCATGTTGTAATATTTGCAGAAACTATGGATCAAAAAGACTTGGAACAAGAATAGTTGTTGGGGGAGATAATCCTCGCCGGAGGTGATGCTGTCTTGTCGTTTCTCAACGACACCAATGGAACAATGGAGGAGGAAGGACATGATCATGATGGCTCCGGTGACATGATCATGATGGCTCCGGAGGTGCTGACTAGCTAATTGATGCATTAATTGTTTTGGTATGTACATATATATATTAACTCTTCTTTCTTCTTTATAGCCCTCCGAATCGAGCCAAACTTCGGTAACGAGACGAGGCCCGAAGAAGAGGTTGCGCAAGGATGAAAGGTTCACGATCACAGCACTCGCGGACGATGGCCTACCGATTGAACCCAAGCGGACCAAGGACGCATTTTCTGCTCAGTGCGGAGCTATTGTTAGGGACAACATCTCGATCAGCATCAAGCAATGGAATAAGCCTAAGGACGACGCCCCTGAAGGTGATTATGTCACCGATAGACAGAAAGATGATCTTTGGACCTTGCTGAAGGCAAATTTCACCCTACCGCCAGAGGAGGATCCGAATAAGCCCGTTATAGAGCCACTGGTCAAGGCGTGTGCTCTTAAGAAGATGGCAGATCTATTCAGGAGGTGGAAGAAGGAGTTGAAATCAAAGTTTGTCGACAAAGGTGAGACTCCAGAATTCATCGGCCGATTTGAGAAGATAAGAGATCACTGGCCCGCATTTTTGGCCGACAAGACATCAGACAAGAGTAAGAAAATGTCAGAGACAAACAAGAACAACGCTGCAAAGAAGCAGTATCACCATCACACGGGGTCAGGTGGCTACATCAAAGCCCGGCCGTTGTGGGACAAAGCTGAGAATGACCTGATTGCTAAAGGGGTCGAACCAGAGACATTGAACTGGCCAGACCGTTCAAGGACTTGGTTCTTCGGGGTTGGGGGAACTTTGGACCCTGAAACAGGGAAGTGCCGTTGGACGGACGAGCAACTTGCAATACCCGTCACGAAGCTTCAGAAGTATATCACCGCAGCGCAGGAAGGGACGTTCATTCCCGACAGAGAGAAGGACGAGCTGACTGAGGCCCTAGGGAATGCTGAGCACCCTGGACGAACACGAGGCACACCAGGCTCCGTTCCGTGGAAGTTTGGGTTTCCCGACGCAGGCGGTTACAGAAGCCGGGAGAGAAAGAGGAAAGCGGAGCTGAGCGACATGCAAAAGATGAGTGCAAGACTACAAAAGCTAGAGGAAGCTGAGAGCCAGCGAGCTGCCGGCCAACTATCTCAGCGGCACGAAGCTACCCCAGAAGCTACCCCGCCATCTCAGCGGAGAAGCAGCGTGGCTTCCACGGAGCCCGTTCAGACTGACTTCACGGAGCCTATCTACCCCGTGGATACTATCACGGAGGCTCAAAATTGCGAGCTTATGACGAAATGCCATAACTTCACTTTCAAGGCGGCTCTCGGCTCTGTTGCACCTCCTCAACCCAACGGAACTTTTCACTGCCTTCCGATTCCACATGGCTATGCTGTTGTGATGGTGGATGAAGTAATGGAGGGATTTGAGGAGCTCGAGCTTTACCACTCTACAGGTGAAGAGGAGAATCAGCTGGTTCGTGCTCTGAGGAGTACATGTCTATGGCAGAAGGAGTACATCAAGCTTCCAAACTGGACACCTCCGCCTCCTCCTCCTCCTCCGGCGAGTCAGGGCACTCCGCCTCCTCCTCCTCCTCCTCCTCCGGCGAGTGATCAGGGCACTCCGCCTCCTTCTCCGGCTCCTCCGACGCGTGAGGGCACTCCGTCTCCTCCTTCGCCTACTCCGGCGCGTCGGAGCACTCCGCCTCCTTCTCCGCCTCGTCAGCAACGACGGAAGAGAGACGCCGCCGCTCCGGCGGCTAGCAGTACAAGCAGAGGCGGGAGCCAATTCAGATACGGTCCATCTCTCAAGCCTGTGGAAAAGTTACCATATGAGAGGACCGAGCAGGAAAACGAGGACAAATGTCGTGCCCAAGTGAGGGACCATTTTGCAAAGAAAACTCCATCTCCGAAGGAGAAGCTAGATCCGGTGAAAGTGAAGCGCACTATCGATGCCCTGAAGCGACCACCACCGCCTCCGCCGGATTCCAACTATGACCGCATAATTACTAAGACACATGCTAAAGCGCAGCAGTCGGGAAGTACTTCCAGTGCTGCAAGAGCGAAAAAACGAAGAAGTGGGAAAATAATTCCCCAGCTCGGCGAACAGGAGAAGCAATCGTGCCCCCCGCTCAAGGTGTCTAGCGATATCGCTAATCATCCGGTGCTACTGCCCGGTACCACTCTTTAGATACGAGCACGGGAAGCCTCTCGTCAAACCTGATCATCCTCATCTAACAACGATGATGCAAAAATTGCATGACTGGTACATGGAAACCTGCAGGAAGTCTGGGAAAGACAGTTTGTTAGTCGGAATTAAAAAAGAGCATGACTTCCCTGGAGTCGACCTGCTGCCTGTTGAATTTGTGGAGTTATTTCAATTATACAATCAAAAGGCCCTCGACAAACAACTCATGACTTGCTACTGTCTGTAAGTATTAGTTCTATAATTAAGTCTCTAGCTCAGCTCGTTCATTGCATGTATATATAATTATCCTCACTATATTATGCAGATTGAAGATGGTCGAATGCCAAAAAATAGGAATCTTCGACGTTGGGTTCATTAGCCCAAATACCGTAAATGAATGGTCGGTACGAAAGGCGGCTGAAGATACCGAGAACAACTTACTACAAACGTTCCTTAAACATCAAAACAAAAGGGAAATACTCTTTCCTTACAACTTCAAGTGAGTGTTACTGTCTTCTGCATATTCGGTTCCGCTTACTCGTGGTTAAGTAATGTAATTGATGAGTTATGCATGCGCAGCTTCCACTATATTCTGCTATCCATTAACCTTGACGGGGCATTAGTAACTGTCTTAGACTCGCTCCGTAAAGATCCCAAGTATTATGCGGACATGACTGCAATGCTCCAGAAGTAAGTTCAATCAATACCGGGACCATATCGGCAACTTTCGTTCATTTCCTGATATCAAGTAATCATTTTCTTTGCCTGCCAGGGTTTGGAAAACGTTCACCGCTAAGGTTCCGGGTCTGAAGAAGGAGCTGCGATTTACACACCCCAAAGTAAGTAGTACTAGCTAGTTCCGCGCATCTCTCATTGATTCTAGTTTCATCAATACCATTATCATGCTTGCTTATCAGTTTGATTGAACTCTATTCTCGTAAAGTGCTTGTTGCAGGCACCCAACAATCATTTATGTGGATACTACGTATGCGAGTTCATTCGCTACTATACCTCTGAACGGGCCTCCTCTGAGAAACAATTTGAAGTACGTAAACAATATTCACAATTTTATTTTATATATTACCATCAATTGTGTTGAGTTTCATTCATATATATGTATTGACCCCTTCTTTAAATTAGATCTGGCAGATGCGGGATGAACTCCTACCACATGATCGCATACAAGCAATTCAAGAGGAATTGGCGGGATTCTTTCTTGACCACGTCATACCTGAACAAGGAGAATACCATGTGAAATTGAAATTGTTGTAAGGGATGTTATATATTGTACATATGTAGCAGCGTCGGATAGATATACGAAAACTTGTTGTTCGACCAAGCACGAAGAAAGAGATGTCACTTCTCTCTATATATGTTCATGACGATCTTGTGTAATTAATGGTTTCCTTTATTTGCTTACTAGCTAGCGTCGAGTTCTCTCTATATGTGTAGTAGCTAGCGTCGACCAAGCACGGAAAAAGAGAGGTCACTTCTCTCTATTAGCTCGCTAACACAATATGAAACCCCTAAATTAACCCTCCAAAACCCCAAAACCCCCCCTTCCAAAAAAAAAACCAAAACCCAGCGACTGCGAGCTGCTGACGCGTGGCCGCCTTTTGGTCCCGGTTGGTGTTACCAACCGGGACCAAAGGTGGAGCCTTTAGTCCCGGTTGGTAACACCAACCGGGACTAAAGGTCCTCCCTCCCCCGCGCCAGGCAGCGCCACGTGGAGGGCCTTTGGTCCCGGTTCGTAAGCAAACCGGGACTAAAGGTTTTGGGTATTAGTCCCGACCCTTTAGTCCCGGTTCCAGAACCGGGACTAAAGGCCCTTACGAACCGGGACAAATGGCCCTTTTTCTACTAGTGGTAGCACCCTGGCATGCACGAGCTCGGACATGGCTATGTTCCCGCGCATGGCGCGGCGCCTCTAGGAGGAGCATGCACAGGCGGTCGTGGTTGCAGCCGGAGCTGGCACCTGACGGCGTAGGCTGCAACAGGCGCGGTGCCTTCACGATTCGACCACGAATCGAGCGTGGTGCCGGCCGGATCGAGCCCGACGACCACGAATCGAGCATCGTGCCAGATCAAGCCCAGAGCGCAGCCGCCGTCATCAAGCCATCGATGTCCGCGCGCTGCCGCCGTCGCCGCCATCGTGAAGCCATCCGCACCCACGCGATGTCGCCGCAGCCGCCGTCGTCATCAAGCCATCCGCATCCTGCGCATGGTAAGGGTACGCATCAACGCGATTTTAGTGGAATCGATCCGCAAATCAGGGTGCTGCGCGGGGATCGCGGGACGCGGAGTTTATGGTTATGGGCAGACCACCGCGTCTGCCAGGTAGAACATTTCATCTGAGCCATTGATCTGAGTGATAAACCATCGGTGTAATATGGGCAGTAGGATGCGTTTAACTTTATCTAATCAAAGGGTCCAGGTCATCTCGGGTACGTTTTGTTGTGTGACCTTAAAGAAATTTATGTTTGCTCTTTTAATAGTAGTAGAGATAATCAATTTTCTCAGTCCGATGGGAAATGAACATAAAAACATAGAAAAATAAATCTATGCATTGCACGTCTATTGCACTATTAATGCGAAAAGTTTTAATAAATGTGACATAAAATATTTATTTCAGTTCTCAAGATAATATTACATTATTAATGCGTACAAATAAAATACCCAAAGCAATTTGTGGTTCCTAAAACATGCAGTTGAATTGCTGGCCAATGGAGAAAACACAGATCTATCTGTGGTTCTTTCATCAGCAATCATTCCTTGTGTTTCTAAATATCTGTAGTAATAAGTTCAGCTGCATAGAATATTCATACTAATAACACTGAGAGGCAAGAGCAAACTTAGCAAAATTATTGTTGGCAAAGAATAATTCTGTACAACACAGAGTCTGGAACTCTGGATCCTCTTTTTCTTACCACTATTAGCAAAAGTAGATCCTCTGTTAGGTTGCAAATGTTAACAAAGGTATTTTTAAGACACAAATTAAAAAGGGTTAATTGGTTAACAAGTGTGGACGCATGCCACAAGCTGAATTAACTACTCTTTCTCCTCAAACTGAATAAAGATGCACTCCTGATGGGCATATCTTTCCCCGTCTGACACTGACAGGTCCAAATTATCATCAGTGCTAGTACCAAGTGCACAGGTCAAATCATGCCAACAGATGTGAACTGAAAAGCAGAAAAAACAAACTCACCTGATTGGGCAACAACCTGAAATAAGCTGCAAATAAGGGTGCAAGCATGGTATCATACATGATTTATGCAGTAACGTCTGTTGTAAGAACTTATTCTGAATTCTGACCCAAAAGGGCTATCAAGAACAAATTCCTTCTGATCCTTCTGATCTAGAAACCCCGAACATTCTAAAAGGAGATAATCAAAAGAAAATAACACATGTATGTTGTCCAATCCATGTATGATATACAAGCTTCTAACACACATTTTCAAAAATTCATGCGAAAATATGAAAGATTGTAGTGAGCTTCTCCTGCTCGCTGGCCAGCGGCTGCCCGTGCTTGGTCACCTTGTGGGGGGGGGGCGTCGGGGTCGTCGAGCTTGTGCTTGCTTGAAGGCACCTGTAACTCCAAGAGTTAGTGTACGGAAACTACTCAGAAAATGCAGCTCGGTGAGGTCGGCAGGACTGTGATGGAAGCTTTTAGCTGAGATGTAATTTCAGGTGTAGTAACAAACTAACAACACCATCGGGGCAGCTAACGATTGATCCGATGACTGAACCACACAAATTTATCTTCTTACTCATCATATGAATACACTCACCCGCTTCTCTTCTGAAATCTTAAGCAGAGAATGGTTTGTTTGGGGATTACCTGGATCATCGTGGAGCTTCCAGTGAAGTTGGCGGCTAAACTTGGCGGCGACAGTTGGGGGCACATCGACGGCGCTCGAAGGGAGGGATGGTGGTGTGCGGACGCCTCATCCTCGGCTCCGGCCCTTGCCTGCAACGGAAGGCGCCGAGGCGACGCCGGTGCAGGAGGAGCGCGAGGGTGATAAGGACCGGAGGGGCGGCAGGGCAGGGCGGTGAGGGATGGACGGAGAGGCGGCAGGGCAGGGCGGTGAGGTATGGACGGAGAGGCGGCATGGCAGGGCGGTGAGGGACGTCCGCCCGCGTCCTACGCTCGTCGTTGGCACGGCCGCCTCCAGCGGCATCCTCCATCCAGCGACGGGATGGGGAGCCTGTGCCAATGGCGTGCGGCTGTGGCATCCAGGGACGGGATCTGAGGGTCACATATTCGGCTATTCGCCCGCATAACCGGCGGAGTTAGTGGGGAAGATACGGCGTGGACGAAGGATTGTCTCGCGGGATTAGCGATTTGTTGGCGTGCTCCACCCGGCCCAGTCAGATCGATCGTCTGGCGTCTGTCCTGGCAGAACATCGAATCTGAACCGTTCAATTGGCTGGCAGACCATCGAATTACTATGGACTCTTAGATTTAAGTGATTGGATTAGATCTGAGGGTTCTTATTGTTCTGTGTACACTTGTTTGGGTGGGTTTAGGGGAATTCATGTTTGCTCTTTTAATAGTAGTATAGATATAGATATAAACCTGTACTGTGTATCAGTTTTGCATCAATCAAGGAAACATACTTTCCAACTTTGCACACATCGTTAGTGGCGACATCCTCTACGGCATAAAACTGGTTAGTGTGGTGTGAAATCTAACTTGTTGAATACCTGGGAGACAGCGGATCCATCGGCCTCTTAGGTTTAATTCCTCTTCTGTATCTTGAGATTGTAAATCTAACTTGGTACCACTGTTGTGTGTACTTGTGCATGCATTTTTTTCAGCCTTGAGGAATGGGAAGCCAATTGGAAGTACAAGAAGTTGGCCTAAACCTATGAATTACTTATATGCAGCTTATATGCAGGCAATAAAAGTTGACCAATGAAGGGACAGGAATCTATCAAGCTAAACAACAACAACAACAACAACAACAAAAAGGTCCTGTAAATGCACTGGACACCCATCATTGTAATCTTTACCTAATATTAAAGGAAGGATTGTTTCTCCAACTTTTTCGTCCAATTAATCGTTTTCGTACGTTTTTGTTCGCTTCATCACTTTTAGTCCGTTCCATCATTAAAAAAAAAAGGCCAACACCAGGATTCGAACCTTGGTCTACAGGATAGATCCTTAGCGAACAAACCAGCTGATATAGCAATCCGTTGATGCTACAAAAAAGGAACTTCCCCTTTTTGACTAAGTTACAGCCACATGCCCTATTGGGCCAGCCCGTGAGTGGCTAGGAGCGCCCCATATTTTTTTTGTTTTGTTCTTGGCATTTTTTTTTTTTTAAATACTTTAAGATCTAAAAAATAGAAATTTCAAAAGAAAATATGAATTTGAACGAATTGTTCCATAAACAGTAAAATGTTCTTGAATTAAAAATAATATTCATGAGTTTCGAACAAAAAATTTGCTAATCCAAAACATGTTCATGAATTTTTAAAACAATGTTCACAAAAATAAAAATGATCATGATTTGCAAGAAAGTTTCATGCATTTAAAATAAAATCCTCGAACAAAAATGTTCAAGAATTTAAAAAACAATTAATTTATTCGAAAAATTATTCATAGATTGAAATAAACGCTGATTTAAATAAAATTTTCACAAGTTTTAAAATGAATGTTCATGAACTTAAAACATATTCTTCCTTTAATAGCAATGTTCACAAGTTTCAAAAATAATGTTTGCGAATTTGAAAATGTTGATGATTTCATAAAAAATATTCACGAATTAAAAAATGTTCACAATCTGGAAAAAATATTTTTTTTGAAAAACGACATTCGCATAAATAGTAAAGAAAAAATATGTAAAAAGAAAAAAAGAAATTTGAAGTGAAAATAAAAAAAGGGGAAATGGAGTAAAACGAGAAATATAAAGAATGAAAAATCAGAAGAAATAATTACAAAAAACCTTCCAAAATCGGGTGGGAAAAAACCAAACTGGGTCGGCCCATACCGTGGACAAGCGCTCGAGGGTATGCGCTAGCTAGGTTGCTAGACGACGACCTCCGCGCAGAATAGGAATGGATGTGACCATTGACGATGCCTCGGCCAAACAACTCAACGGTCGTCCGAGTGCGCCGCTGCACTAGGGCCTCCGCGTGTGATCAGTCGATCGTTTGCTTGAAAGCTCGCTGGTACATTGCAAAGTTTCATTACAGTATACAGTATGTGGCTACAACCTTTTGTCATGTAATACACCAACACGAATAGGCCACCATAACTTTCTCCTAAAACACAATACAACATCAACCCCACATTTTCTCGTGCTCCTCATTTTTTTTTTCTCAGGCATATAGCCATTGCCCCCAGCCGCCACAACAACCTGATGTCGTCGTTGTCCTCTCGAAGCATCTAGCTGTTGTTATCATGCCCAACACATTAGAGCTTCCTCGGTCGAATCCAGACGCCACCAGGATTAAATCGACAAGGAAAATCCATTCAAATGAAGAAAATTTCGAACATTGCATCTTGAAGGACAAATTTTTCCGTTTAATTTGCATCGACTACTGCAATCCTACGTCGTGCTCGGTGTTGCTTTTTAGCACACATATATTCACCTAGATGTCACAAATCTCATAGACATTGTTCCTTTTCCTATTATTGTTGTTGGTTGTGTCACATGATCCGTGCCACCTGTGCATGTGAACCGAATGTTGCCAATTTTAGCATCACCTTGCCGCGGTCATCGGTATATCATTCCAATGTTAGTTTTTCGTGACATTGTGTTTGGTTTATGTTTAGGAGTTAGATCAGGTAACTTAGAAGTAATTTGAGACTAAAAATGGCTACAACTTGAATGTTCTTAGGAAATTACATCGTCGGATTTATTATTTTCCGAATGGCCTTTTAAAAGTACTTATCTCATTCTTACATATGTTCAAAATTTCCTCTATAACTACAATATTTCTATAGCCAGATCCTCGAGCATTGCACATTGTATTCTTTTACTAGAAGGATACCGTCATGTTAGGATATTCTTTCTCCCGTTGCAACGCACGGGCATATTTGCTAGTAATAAACTCAATTCAGGACCGGCCAGCACCTTCCATCAAAGGAGACATCTCAACCTACCGCACTACACACAATGACATTTGAAAAAAAAAATGTAGCTAGACACTACATTGTGGAACCGAGGGTGTATATATATGATAAATACTCTAGATTGATACAAGGGCGATCGATCGATCATTCCTTGTATTTTAGCCACCCCGCGAGCGCCTAGTGCCCAACTCCAAATTAAACGCAGCAAGGCATATCTCTGGAGCTTGGAGCAACTCGGCTTTCCTGCATGGAGTCGGAGCCGCGTGTCCTGGACACAGTCCAGCTTGTCCCGGTACCTGCTCCGGTGGTGCCCGTGTCCGCCCCGCTCTCTGTGCTGGATTCCGACCACAACGTGTTCGACGTCGACTTCCGCACGCTTCGCATATTCCCTTCCCACCCGCCCTCCATAGATCCTTTCGGTGTTCTCCAGCGCGCTTTTGCAGCCGCTCTGGGTCTTTTCCCGGAGCTGGCCGGCTCAGTCCACGACGACGGCCGCGTCCTTGTATCCGGGAGCAACGCCGTTCCCCTCGTGCTGGCGGTGTCAGACCTGAGGGCAGACCAAGTCGATGCGGACAGGCTGGACGCAGCGCTGCTTGAGCAGCTGGTGCCATCGGACCGTGTCGCCGTGGCAGACCCGGTGCTGGCGTTGAAAGCTACGGTGTTTGCGTGCCGCGGTGTCGCCCTGGGGATGAGGTGTGCGCACGCGCTATGCGACGGTGCCGGTGCCGACAAGTTCCTCGCCGCTGCGGCGCTGTTCGCACAGGGGCAGGAGCCGGCTGTGACGCCGGTGTGGGAGCGGCAGGAGCGGCTGGGGTCCAGGCGGCCGCCGCGCTCGGCGATTCCGTTCGAGCGCGTCCTCGTGCCTCACAAGGACGTCGGGCCGTACAGGTATGGGCATGGGCAGCTGGTGGCGAGGGAGTGCTTCCATGTGAGCAACGCAAGCGTGGAGACGCTCCGGGAGCAGCTCTCCGGCGAGGCCGGCCTCAAGCTCACAACCTTCGAGGTTATCGCGGCGTTTATCTGGCGCGCCAGGTTACGACTTGGACACCATCATCGAATTTATTTGGTCCAGTCCAGCAACTGCCTCCTGATGCAGTCGTGGATTGTGTGATCTAATTAACTGCAGGGTCAAGGCCAACGGAACTAGCCCCGACGAGCTAGTGAAAATGGTCTACTCCATGAACATGAGCAGAATTCTTGACCCGGCGCTCCCGGATGGATACTGGGGCAACGCGTGCGTCCCAGTATATGTGGCCCTTGCCGCCAGCGAGCTCGTCGGCCAGGGGCTGGCAGAGACCGCTGCTCTTATCAGGAGGAGCAAGCAAGCGGTGGACGACGAGTACGTTCGGTCCTACGTCGACTTCCAGGCGATGCACCGCGGCCGCGGGGAGCGGGTGACGGCGGGTGGCGGTCTGAGCGCCTTCACGGACTGGCGGCGCCTCGGCCACTCGGAGGTGGATTTCGGGTGGGGTCGGCCGGACGTCGTGCTGCCACTCTCTTGGCGGATCCTCGGGAGCACGTTTCCGTGTTTCTTGCTGCCTTATAGTTCCACGGACGAGAGGCGCCGGACAGGGTTCAAGGTCTTGGTCGCGCTCATGGAGGACGCACTGCCCTGCTTCACACAGGAAATGGAAGATATACTGCTCCAGTGTCCGACTCCTATGGCTAAACTATGAAATGAAACTCCATTGATGCATGAAGGAAGCGATCGATGATGGAGGATGTTTCATCTTGTGAGTTGTTGGCCTCGAGCAGTGTACGTCGTTGTTGGACGGTGGTAATCTGTGGATTCCACATGTATCTTCATGTTTTCCCCGTATAAAAAAACTGGTTCATTCGACGAGCTTGTTTTTCAATGAAACCAAAAAGTCATGCTTTACATGCCAAAAGGAGGTTTTCCCTTGGTCATCTTCACCCCCATGTCAGAGGTAAATGTGTCCACGAACGCGTGTAGACAGCGTCCGCAGTCACGCCTGCAGAAACCCCAATTGTCCGCGCATGCAACCATACTTCTCAAATCACCCGGACACATACAAATACATATGATTGGTGGGGGTGGTTCTTGGTCCCACCAGATAAAGAGAGAAAGTGGTTCATGGTGGGCCGGATCTGTTAGAATAATCCAAGCCGCATATCCATCTATCGAGATCAAATAATCACACAAGTCACAACACCGAGATTTGTTAACTAGTTTCACTGAACATTGGCTAATCCCCGGGGCGTGACTATGGTCGCTCCTCCCCGTTGACACCGCTATAATAGTGCACACCAGCCACCATGCAGCCAGCTCCCCAGCGTGCCTGTGCTATTATATTGGCATAGGTTTTATTATGTTGGCATAGGTTACATCGTGTGTCTACCCCTATATTATATATGATGCCTAAGATACGAGTGTCCTGCTAGCACAGGTCTCCGTACCTTATCAACAGACAGTACAACTCCAACAGGATCTACGGTGGTGGACTGCTCGGATATGTCAGGACACCCTCATTTTCTCCCCACATACGGGCTAGGGTTTGAGGGTTTGCGGACATATGACAACGTAGCAGGGTCGGTTGGTTAGTCTCTCTCTTGTCCAGGCATTGTCCGAGCTGTCTGCCCTGACATATGGGGACAGTTTACGTGGTCAGGTTGGATATTTACTGACAAGTAGAGCACGAAAGTTGTCCAGCTCCTCCACCTCGGCATCTTTGAAAGGAAATTTCAACTCCCTGATGGAACTGAGGATGTAACTCCAAGCCTACTTCATGTTCATCCAGACCTGAAGGCTAAAACCAATGTCATTACGGAACTTCTATAATCCCACAACATTGCAAAAGAAATGACATTAAATCTGAAATACCTTAGCAGTAAGCCAACAACTAGAAATAGACTCAAAATTGGTAATGTTGCTTCCAAACATATTTTTTTTTCGAAAAGGAGGATAACACCCCCGGCCTCTTGCATCAATCGATGCATACAACCATCTTTATTATTATTCAACAGAGTCTGACAACATGAATACATGGATCAACCCGGAGCCACCTATCTAGCGAACAAAGTCGCAACACCTACAATCTTGATAATGTGCCCGAACCCCATGAACGCGCACTATCTAATCCGGTGGCCTCACGCAGCTGCCCCGCATCGGCTCGAGAGCACCACCCGGTCTGGCCGACCCGCAGCGCGCACCGCATGCGCACGCTCTGGATCCGCCGCTGCCATCATCCACCGCCCCATCTCCAGGAGTGATCAACGCATTGACCTTGTCAGGTCCAACTGCCGTCGGCGCCACCACGACGCCAGACAGTGCCACTAGCCTGCACGTGTCCATCAACCCGCGTCCAACGCCAAGACTCCACTGCGCCACGCCGTCGAGACCCGTCGTCTTCGATGCGGTAGATACAACACCGCTCCACCTATTGGCCCCTTCAGTTAGTACCTGCTCCAAAACAAGGCCCCCAAGAGGGAGAACGACACCAAAATCCCCGTCACCATCCGATCCGGGAGACCCAGATCTAGGGTTTCCCCCAAAGCAGATGCCACTGGAGGGAGAAGAGCACGCCATCTGCAGCTCCCAACGAGCCAACACGATGCCCACCACCACAATACTCTCACGGCAACGCTTTCACGAAGGACATGATGCCCAGAGCGCCATCGCTGCCCACCGCAGTTAGGGTTTTCACCCGAGTAGCAGTGAAGTGGGAAGAGGTAGGGCAGACCGGACCGACCGACGTCTCGAAGAAGAAAACCGGCACCCTCGGGCGTCGTCGCTGTCGCGGCCAGTCATAGCCGGCCATGGAGTTAACCCGATCTGGACCCCCACCACCCGTTCCGCCCACAGCCCTGTGACCAGCTAGATGAGCATGGCCAAGATCCGGCTGGGGTGGAACGCACCAAGTCGGGACGAGATGCAGCTGACAGATCTGGCGTCAACGGCCGCCGGGGCAACAAAGCTCCAGCCCCAACCTGCAGATTAGCCGTCGGCCGCCCGATCCGACGACCTGCAACCCGCCAGCCCATCCTTGCCACAGGAAAGGGTGGCCTCGCCAGAGGGCCGCCGCCCCAGATCCGAGCTCTCGGCCCCAGATCGGGAGGACTAGTGCAAGCCATGCCGCCACAGTCCCTGGCTGCGCCGTGGGCTTTCTCGGCGTCGACCTCATGTGGAGGCGAGGAGGGAGAGAAGGCGGGGGTCCTGGCGGCTCTAGGAGGAGTTGCCCCCGAGCGAAGTTGGATCGGGGGTCCAGGCGGCGCTAGGTGGGGAACTGACCAGGTCCACTGCTTCCAAGCATATCAAACACCTCTTTCCAAATTACGCATGCTAAAACACAATCAAACATAAGGTGTTGTACAGATTCATGTTCGCGGCAAAAAACACATTCAACGGGTTTATTCAAATTTATTTTTTCAAATATTCCTTGCCATGATCATATTTTTTGAAAGTAATCAACAGAATACATGAATTATATCACGCAAAAAAATGGGTTAACCCCCCTCAAGTTCACAATGGAATATATGGAGCTAAAGGAATATATTTCGCTCGTGTTGCATTGCCGGATCAGGGAATTCAGACTATCCTTCATCTGAATAGAAGAAAGGATCCCAACCGTGTCATGCCATTGAGCTATTGGTATGTTGGTAAAGGTCCTACTAAAGGAAAACTTCACTAGGGTTCCATCCCACACATCCTCAAAAAAAAAATCTTTTCTGTCCAGAAATTTACTCGGAAGCCGATTGATACCTCAAGAGTGACCTAACCGATGGCAAGGTAGTTGGAATCATGGTTCTGAATCGGATTGGAGGAACGATGGTAGGATCACAAATCGTAGAAATGTAGAATCTACTATCCAAAATTGTAGAATCAGAGGGGTTACCTTGGATCGTAAAGTCATAGAATCTTACAATAGAATCACGATACTCACTACCTTGCCCTGTGGGTTCAGCCAACAACCCCAGGACTATGATGAGAAAAGATTGTTTTATTGGTTAGATCGTGGATCGAGGTATCTGGAAGCCATCGAGAGCATTGCTGAAAATGAAGCTTAAGGAATTTTATTTATTAGCAACCAGGGTATGTTCCAATTGGTGATGAAGAGTGTCACCACCAATGGAAAATGCTATGGTTGAATCATGTTCTTGGTACAGTCTTCTTAGCCGGAAGTGATCGTAGTGTTGGACCACTTATCTCTTATTTGGTATTGGGATGATGGCCATCATTTGCCTCTCCACGACCTTGTACTTCCTTTTGGACCCGTAGGAAGATGATCCCCCAAAGATACGATCTAGAGTGCGATCCCAGAAGGGGTCGACATTGTCATCCGCTCCTCTTCGACTTCTATTGTGGCTACCTAATGATCTCTCCATGAACTTGACTCCACTCCCTCATATACTACCTTGATATAGATAAGCTAACTTTTGATGTTTTTTATCGGTTTGACGCAAAAGGCACCACTTTCCGAAATCACTTTCTTTATCGTCTGTGCCTGAAAAGCGGTGACCTAGGTTGTCGGTTTCCCTTCCCCTTGTATGAAGTGGTTCCGGGCTTAACACTGAGGTCACCTGACAAACGACTTTCTAGAGTCGTTCGTTCCCAAGGGTTTCCTCTATTCTAACCCACATGGTCGGAGTGGTAGGATCTCGACTTGCTATATGTTGAATGCTTATTGAGCACGAACGTGGAAGATGGAGGTGAACTTGCAAAGTAGTTCTTCCCAAATAGTTTTCCATGTGTCGGCCATGGTCATGTAGTCCCTTTGATGGAGGCCACTAGATATTTCGCCATGACCTGATCATTTCCACAAGTAGCCTCAGTGGGTCTGGTTTATGTCTGTAGAAATTCTTCAGGATTTGTGGTCCCATTGAAACACTCAATAGAGAAGCGTCAGAACCCCTTCGGCCAGGGAGAAGCTCAAAGTTCATCCGTCAAGGCACCACCTTGAATTTACTGCCCTGATGAGCGACCTCATTTTGTATGGCGGGCACTACGCATTGACTGCTAATCCGAGCTTGCGATCAGCCCACTCGACAACCACCGGATTGCCACAATACGATAGACAACACATCATTCATAGTATTTACGTGGATACGCCACCATGGCAAAAACTCCAGAATATTACAACATGTTGCCACTAAGCCACCTAATGCTTCATAGTTGCATAATATAACACTCAATACTGCAAAATTTCTTAGCAGTACCAGTGGCAGGCGCCATGCCCACCACTGGTATTCAGGTTACCAGCGGTGGGCCTGAAGTAGCGCCCACCATTGGTAATCTAAATTACTAGTGGCGGGCGATATTTTGGGCGTGTCACTTGTATTTAGCTTAACAATGGCAGGCGTAGTTTCGTTCCCGCCACTGCTAAGGTTTACAGGAACGAACAAAACCCCCATGGAACGGGCCAAGCCCGCACCCAAGGGGTCACCACCGTCATTGTGCGCAGGGGACGTCCATGTCGTGGCCACCAGAGCCTCATTGACGTTGTAGAGGACGCCGCTGGCGAGCCTGACGTCGTCTTCGGTGTCCACTGCCGGATTCGGCAGCCGCTGACCATGGCTACACCCTTGCTTCTGATATCCTGTGAGGAGGATCCACTTGAGGAGGAGGGCCCCAATGTGCTCGAGATCCATGGAGTGATCAAGAATGATCCACTCCCCTCCACCCCCTTCATGCTCGATCAACTACTGCAACACATCACCGTCGGTAAGACGCATGGTTTCTTCGCTCCCAGAGAGGAGAGGGGGAACCACCAGCCGATTAGGGAGAGAAGGGGGCCGTGGGCATAGGTGGGGAAGGAGGGGAAGATAAGAAAAGAGAAGGAGAAGAAGAGAAGATGATGAGAATAGAAGGAGGTGAAGCGAAGAGAATGAGAAGGAAGAGGTGTAGACTAGGGCGATCTGTGGGGGGTTGGGATCTACCAATCAGAACACATTATTTTTACCATGCTGAATCGACCCAAGTACCCTAAAATTATTTACTAAAATATAATAGCAGTGGCCTCCATCCCCCACACCCTCTAGGGGCTACCCCCCCCCCCCCCCCCCCCAAAAGGCCGGCAACAAAAGGGCTTTATTCCATACCCCGGGGGCCAAGACTCGGCCACCGACATGTAGGGTGTTGCTATTTTAATTCTATAAAAAATCGAGAGGAACCAGAAAATCATGAGACTTGTTGTGGTGTCGTGATATGTCCATTACAGGCTTTTTTAAAATTTGAGAATGTTTCGTGTAGGTTAATCAAAATAGTTTTCACGTAGAGTTCATATAAATAGTACTAAATACCAATGATGGGCATGCCTTTGCCCCCGACACTGGTAAGTGACCCGATTAACAGTACCATGCCTAAATGATTGCCTGGCGTTGGTAAAGGTCCATCTATAAGAAGTTTCCCAGTAGTGACTGCCTACATCATGCCTCTTTCTACGTGTCTTGTAAACACTTCTATCGACATGGAGGGACCCCGCGTCGCCTTGCCCAGTGCGGCTCGGGCGTGCCTTGTTGAACCCTAGCAAAGCCCGTGTGGCCAATTGCGACAGCGGGGATTCTTCTCGCGGCGGCACCTAGATCTAGTGCGCACAGATATGGGCAGCACGTCAGCGGAAGCTCGGATGCGAGGTCCTGGCGGAGCTCAGCAGCTGGGTGGACGCGGGCGGCGGTCCCTAGCAGCGGGTCTTGAACAGCGATGGTGAGTGCTGGATGGGGTGTTGTGGCAAGCCAAGTTTGGACTTGTTCCTGGCGTGGATGGGCGAGCGCTGGATGGGGTGGTGCCGCAGGTCGAGATTGGATTTGTTCCAGCGGTTGTGTGCGTCCCCCGACGGCGTTTGGGGAGTCAGGCCATGCTGGACTGTGGCCTGGCCTCCCCTCATCGGCACACGGGGCGTCAGGCAGTGGCGGTGGCTGCAGACTGTGCAGCGACCTCCCACGGCTCCATGATGTCGGTGGCCACCGGAATATCTTTGGGACAGTTCGTCTCTCTAAATTCGGTGGTTGACTTCGGCGATGATATGTAAACTATGAATGAGGACTTGATGTACAGGGATGGTTGTGCTTGCGGGGATTGCGGAAAATGGTGGCGACATCACATGAGTTACTTCGATGGTGGTGCTTCTCGAGCACCCGATTTCAACTTCTGGGTTGAAAGCCCAGGTTTGACCCGAGTTGGTTATAGCTTGCAATGAAGATGTTTATATGTCGTTACCTTGTTGAAGGCATTGCTCGGATATGTTCAGATTGTTTCTTCAGAGTGAAAACCTTGATTCTGGCAGACTGATTGGATTTAGTGACGGCGGCGATTAATCGTCACTCCCTTCTTGAAGGTGTTGTTGTTGAAGAACCTCGTCGTCTGTGTGGTGTCATGAGATGGTTGGTGCAGATATGGTCTTTCCTGTAGTTTGCCGATCACATATCCGATCACTTTGGGGTTTTTTCTTTCTTTTTTCCTCGCCTATGGTCATGACTTTGCTATTTGTTGGCGTGGTTTTTGTGTGTGTTGGTATTGATTGTGTGCATCCTTGCTATGCAGAGGCAGGGTGTGTGCTCATCGTGTTTGTACCCTCTTGATGCTTCACTTTGAGCCAATAAAATCCACCCTTTATCAAAAAAAACTGGAGATCCGTTCCCTAAGAAATCTATGAAACAAATAGTTTAGCTTATGCAACCTATTTTCATCGGCTAAAACAGGTTGCCACCTTCTCACCTCTCTTATCTCACTGCAGTTGGCCCTTGTGGGCAACATGGACCGAAATTATACTACGGAGGAAATTATTAAGGGGAAAATGACATGCGAAGATTTACTTCCATCTCCTGTGATCAAGGTCTCACCACAGCCCCCGCCATGGCCACAACCCCCTGTAGATCATGTGGCCCTCTCGGTGGACGGAGCATTTTCAGAGGCCGACGGGTTGGCGGCCGCCGGTATGGTCCTACGGAGACAGGATGGGAGTGTTATTTTTGTGGCATACAGGTTCTTGTTTAACTGTAATGATGCTTTGGAGGCCGAGATTCACGCTTTGATGCAAGGTATGGCACTAGCAAAATAACACTTTGAAGGTCCGATCATTGTGCAGTCTGATTCCTCGACAGCATTGGCTTCTCTCAAGGGCGATAATCTGGATCGCTCTGCGTATGGTCATCTAGTTGCTGAGATAAAGTTTTTGATGATTGATAGGGAGTTTATTCCCCAGAAAATTTCCCATGAACAAAATAGGGTAGCAGATCGTTTGGCTAGTTATAGTCGATCTGAATGTACTACTGCTGTATGGCTACACCGTGGTCCTTCGTGTATTGAGGCACTACTGCCACTAGACTGTAACCCTATCATTATGGAATAAAACTCCTATTTACCCCGCAAAAAAAAACATGGACCGAAGTTACTCCGCAAAAAAAAGGACTAAAGTTGAGTGGTCTCTGCTTGCAAACAAAACTATGGTGTTGCATATTCGCAAAAAAAAAATGGTGTTGCAAAACATTTTTGTCTGGACGCCACAAAAAATCATTTAAAATATCACTGCAACATTTTTTCCATGACTGCCAAAAATCATCCAATAGGCTTCAACACGTACATGTGCAAGGTAGATAAAAAAAAATTGAAAGGTGCAAGGTAAATAATTTTGGCAGCGTCAGCGTTCGGCCTTCCAGCAGGGGGGGGAGCTCTTCAGGGCCGAAGAACCGTGATAAATGCTTGCATGTTCTTTTTTTTTCGAGATAAACGCTTGCATGTTGTGTGCTTCCACTGACGTTAGGTGTCCTCGGCACATCTCCCATGTAGCTACGTGGCAGCAAAAACGCATTGCTGGCAGAACTCAAAAAGGAAACACATCAAGAAGCTACGGTCATGGGAGCACGCACATGCAAAGGCAGCTTCACGAACGTACGATTCGACAGTTCCGCATGCGACAGGTCATGGAAACACATCAAGAAGCTACGGTCATGGAAACACACCAAGAAGCTACACGAGTTGCGATTCGACTGTTCCGCACGCGACAGATACGACAATGGCAGCCGGCTGACACAGATCATTTTCCAGTTACTATATACGATAATGCTTGTAGTTTTGTCCACTGTTTGAAACAATCCAATTGCAGATTATATGATAATAAAGATCGTTACAAAAGTTGGTAACATATCACGCATCATGAACTGGCGCACGTATTATTATTGTCTGTAAACAATAAATGGTTAAGTGTGGCTGCCATATGCGCCTAACATGAAATATTCTGTCATCTAACTAGATGCCAATAGTAGAAAGTATATATCTTATCTGTCATGCCCATGTCTTCTCTTATTCGCCACTCTATAAACAATATATCCAATTGCATATTATATGATAATAAAGATCGTTAAAAAAGTTGGTAACCTATCACGCACCATGACCTGGCGCGGGTAATTTTATTTTCTATAAACAATAAATGGTTAAGTTTGTCTATCATATGCACCTAACATGCAGTATTCCATCATATAACTAGATGCCAACAGTACGAAGTATATCTTATCTGTCATGCCCAAGTCTTCTCTTATTCGCCACTCTATAAACAATGTATCCAATTGCAGATTATATGATAATAAAGATCGTTTCAAAAGTTGGTAACCTATCACGCACCATGACCTGGCGCGGGTATTTTTATTTTCTATAAACAATAAATGGTTAAGTTTGTCTATCATATGCACCTAACACGCAGTATTCCATCATATAACTAGATGCCAATAGTATGAAGTATATCTTATCTGTCATGCCCAAGTCTTCTCTCATTCGCCACTCTATAAACAATGTATTCAATTGCAGATTATGTGATAATAAAGATTGTTTCAAAAGTTGGTAACCTATCACGCACCATGACCTGGCGCGGGTATTTTTATTGTCTATAAACAAAAAATGGTTAAGTTTGGCTGCCCTATGCACCTTTTTTTTTTGAAACACTGCCCTATGCACCTAACATGCAGTATTCTGTCATATAACTAGATGGCAATAGTACAAAGTATATCTTATCTGTCATGCGCAAGTCTTCTCTTATTCGCCACTCTATAAACAATGTATCCAATTGCAGATTATAAGATAATAAAGATTGTTTCAAAAGTTGGTAACCTATCACACACCATGACCTGGCGCGCGTATTATTATTATCTATAAGCAATAAATTGTTAAGTTTGGCTGCCAAATGCGCCTAACATGCTGTATTCCGTCATATAACTAGATGCCAATAGTACGAAGTATATCTTATCTGTCATGCCCAAAGAGCGTATTATTATTGTCGATAAACAATGAATGGTTAAGTTTTAGCTGCCATATGCACCTAACATTCCAGTGGAGGTTAACCACTAATGGTGTCTTCGTTGTGAAGTCTATGTACGCCGATCTTACGGATTCTAGACCTATTTTTCGCAGAAATCACATTTGGAAAACGAAGGTTTCTTCCAAGATCAAAGTTTTCATGTGGTTTTTGCAGAGGGAGGTAGTTCTTACCAAAGATAACCTTGCTAAGCGTAACTGGCATGGCAGCAAAAAATGTTATTTTTGTGAACAGGAGGAGATAATTCATCATTTATTTCTGTCATGTCCGTTTTCTACAATGATCTGACGCACGGTTCATGTTTCATATAATTTAGCACCACTAGTCAGTATTTCAAATTTGTTCGGAAACTGGTTAGGTGGTATTCATCATAAGCTAAAGGGTCAAATCCGTGTGGGAGTTTGTGCTATTCTCTGGGCAATATGGAATTGCCAGAATGTTTTTTTCTTTAACAGATCATCTTCTCCTAATTTCTAGCAAGTTATCTAAAGAGCTACGGCTTTAATCCGTATGTGGTCATCACTGCAGCGTGTGGACACGCGGGCGCTTATGGTCTCTGGGTATAGCCGTCTGGAAACGGTTGCGCAGAGTTTGTTCAACCAGTTTGGCTAGCGAGCCACTCGTAGATTATGTGGATGAACTATGTAATCTCGGGTTCGACCGCTTCTGGTCGTGTTTTCCTTTATTTGTTTTATTGTCGAGAACTCGGTGACTTGAACTTATTTCATGTTTAATAATATATGGCCGTGTGCATCATGTGATGCAGAGGCCGGGGTACTCCCCTTTTCGAAAAAAATGTGCGCCTAGCATGCATGTATTCCGTCATATAACTAGATGCTAATAGAACGGAGTACATTTTATCTGGCATGCCCACCAAACGTACTATTATTTTCTATAAACATTGAATTGTTTTGTTTGGCTCCCATATGCGCCTAACATACAGTATTTCGTCATATAATTAGATGGCAATAGTACGGAGTATATCTTATCTGGCATCCACACAGAACGACTAGTAGGGCCCACAGAAGACCAATGCTATATTGTTCATGTCTTTGTTGGACGAAGAGAATAACACAAACAATATGAATTGGATGCCCTTCCTGCTGCTTAAAAGAAGAGGAGAATACACTTGCCAAGAATCAAGTATATTTTTATTTAATCGCGGTTGAAATTCATTTTTTCTACAATAACGTGTTCATGCAACGTGCATGCGATCAGCAACGGGACCCACTTGCTGGTGCAGTCGTCGCCATGCGTAGCTGACCTGACGGCAGCCAAAAAGACAAAACCATGGCGGCGGAATCAAAGGAAATCATGTTACTTGGCATCGATAGTGAACATTGTAATAGCTTGAGAAGAAATCCGATATATATATACGTGAGTATTTTTTAATGGATCAGATTAGTTGTATATTGTCATAGAGTGGCATTAAGAGTACTCCAACAATAAAAGTTATAGGCCGACAAATAGCAAGGTGTGTGCTTTCTTTGACGACCAAGAAGCACATGATTATGCTTTAACAACCACCCAGCATAGCAAAGCTACTTAGCACAAGCTGTTCGATTAAACGGTCATTTGTAAAAACATTATCTGAATCGACAAGTTTGCCTAGTGTCGAGTAGTTTGCCAACTGTATTTTATAAGGCACTTGGCAACAACCCCTCTGCCGATTATGGCGGTAAAACTCTCTATAAAAAAGGGACAATCGGCATATTTGTGGTTTGTCGAGTGTTTTTCGGACAAAACACTCAGGTGAAAATTTTGGACAAGTGTCCATTTCAGTCGTGGTTGACGATAGACTAGCAGCGGGACCGGTTTTGCCGAAAGGTTTTTGTAAAACACTCGGCAAAAAAGTAAAAACAATTCGGGGATGCATCCGTTAGAAATCATTATGTACAACCCAAGTTTTCTGAAATTGTCATGGTGTCATGATATGACCTCAATAGGTTGTGGTTTAAGTTGTGACGTACACTACTTAGATAGTTGCTTCATCGTTTGATCTTGAATTTTTTTTCTACACTAACAATACTGTAGGACTTCTTACAGGTGTGAGATTACTTGGGCGGGCAAGCATGTGCACCCGCCACTGGTAATCTGGTCACTTATTAGTCATGGGCTTCACTATGCGCTCTCCACTATTAATCTGGGCCCAGATTTACCATGGGCGCCACATACCACTCATGGGTCCATCATCTTGCCCACCACTGGTAACTCAAGTATCAGTGGCGGTCAGGCTAACCCACCCGCCACTGATAAGTTGGGCCAAGATTAG
Organism: Elymus sibiricus; assembly: GCA_039707655.1. Lineage (NCBI taxonomy): Eukaryota > Viridiplantae > Streptophyta > Magnoliopsida > Poales > Poaceae > Elymus > Elymus sibiricus. Next base: position 514,961,832 of record CM077672.1, on the reverse strand, counting down.
CCGTGGGTGCCACTTACCAGTGGCAGATGTATCATTGTGCCTATCACTGGTAAATGACACCCACGTTTATAAGCCAGGTTGTATTGCCCATTTCTCTCCTTCTTCCTTTCCTTCTTCTTCTCTCCTTACCAGAGGAGTGGCTGCTCCTCTCACTAGTACAAAACAGGGCTTTTGTCCCGGTTCCAGAGGGCCTTTAGTCCCGGTTCTGGAACCGGGACAAAACGATCGGGACTAATGCCTAAAACCTTTAGTCCCGGTTGGCCTACGAACCGGGACCAAAGGTGCTCCACGTGGCCGCTGTGGGGAGCCCAGGCAGGAGGACCTTTAGTCCCGGTTGGTAACACCAACCGGGACTAAAGGAGCTCCACGTGGCCGCTTCGCAGCACTCAGGCAGGAGGACCTTTAGTCCCGGTTGGTAACACCAACCGGGACCAAAAGACAGCCACGCGTCAGCAGCTCGCAGGCGCTGGGGTTTTTTTTTTTTTTTTGAAAGGGGGGGTTTAGGGGTTTTGGAGGGTTTAGGGGTTTCATATTGTGTTAGCTAGCTAATAGAGAGAAGTGACCTCTCTTTCTCCGTGCTTGGTCGACGCTAGCTACTACATATAGAGAGAACTCGACGCTAGCTAGTAAGCAAATGAAGGAAACCATTAATTACACAAGATCGTCATGAACATATATAGAGAGAAGTGACCTCTCTTTCTCCGTGCTTGGTCGAACAACAAGTTTTCATATATCTATCCGACGCTACTACATATATACAATATAACATCCCTGACATCATCAAGCGCCAAACTCCCATTGAATTTCCGTATGGTATTCTCCCTTTTCATGTATGACGTGGTCAAGAAAGAATCCCGCCAATTCCTCTTGAATTGCTCGTATGCGATCATGTGGTAGGAGTTCATCCCGCATCTGCGAGATCTAATTTATAGAAGGGGGTCAATACATATATATGAATGAAACTCAACACAATTGATGGTAATAAAATAAAATTGTGAATATTGTTTACATACTTCAAATTGTTCTTCAGATCTGCCCCGCTCAGAGGTCTTGTGGCGAATGTACTCGCAAACGTAGTATCCACATAAATTATTCCCGGGTTCCTGCCACAAGAACTTTACGAGAATAGAGTTCAATCAAACTGATAATCAAGCACGATAATGGTATTGATGAAACTAGAATCAATGAGAGATGCGCGGAACTAGCTAGTACTACTTACTTTGGGGTGTGTAAATCGCAGCTCGTTCTTCAGACCCGGAACCTTTTCGGTGAACTGTTTCCAAACCCTGCCTGACAAAGAAAATGATTACTTGATATCAGGAAATGAACGAAAGTTGCCGATATGGTCCCGGTATTGATTGAACTTACTTCTGGAGCATTGCAGTCATGTCCGCATAGTCCTTGGGATCTTTACGTCTCGAGTCTAAGACAGTTACTACTCCCCCGTCAAGCTTAATGGATAGCAGAATAAAGTGGAACCTGCGCACGCATAACTCATCAATTACAGTACTTAACCTCGAGTAAGCGAAACCGAATATGCACAAGACAGTAACACTCACTTGAAGTTGTAAGGAAAGAGTATTTCCCTTTTGTTTTGATGTCGAAGGAACGCTTTTAGCAAGTTTTCCTCGGTTTCTTTAACTCTGTTTTGTACTGTCCATTCATTTACGGTATTTGGGCTAATGAACCCAATGTCATAGATTTGTCTTTTTGGGCATTCGACGATCTTCAATCTGCATAATATAGTGAGGATAATTATATATACATGCAATGAACGAGCTGAGCTGGAGACTTAATTACAGAAGTAATACTTACAGACAGTAGCAAGTCATGATTTGTTTGTCGAGGGCCTCTTGATTGAATAACTGAAATAACTCCACAAATTCAACAGGCATCAGGTCGACTCCAATGAGGTCGTGCTCATCTTTAATTCTCACCATCAAACTATCGGACCCATTCTTCCTGCAGCTTTCCAAGTACCACTCATGCAATCTTCGCATCATCGTTGTTAGAGGAGGATGATCAGGTTTGACGAGAGGCTTCCCGTGCTCGTATCTAAAGATTTTTACTACCTCAGCCGTTTCAAACTGTACATCATCGCCCACGTAATCACCAAGAGTGGTACCGGGCAATAGCCCCAGATGATTAGCGATATCGCTAGACACCTTGAGCGGGGGGCACGATTGTTTCTCCTGTTCGCCGAGCTGGGGAATTGTTTTCCCACTTCTTCGTCTTGAAGCACTGGCAGTACTTCCCGACCGCCGTGCTTCATCATATGTCTTTTCAATACAGCGGTCATAGTTGGATTGCGGCGGAGGCGGTGGTGGTCGCTTAAGGGCATCCAGAGTGCGCTTCGCTTTCACCGGATCTATTGTTTCCTTTGGAGGTGGACGTTTCCGTTCAAAATGGGCCTGCACTTCGGCAGCACTGATGTCCTTGTTTTCCTCGTCAGTCCTCTCATATGGTAACTTTGGAGGAACCCTGAAGCTTGGACCAAATTTGAAATTCTTCCCGCCTTTTGTACTGCTAGCCGCCGGAGCGGCGGCGGCTCTCTTCCGCTTTTGCTGAGGCGGCGGAGTCCGTTGACGCGCCAGAGACAGCTGCGGCGGCGGAGATGGCTGACGCGCCGGAGACAGCTGAGGCGGAGGAGGATTCTGCTGAGGGGCCTCCTCCGTTAGAGTCCGCTGAGGCGGCGGAGACGGATGACGCGCCGGAGACGACTCAGGTAGCGGAGATAGCATAGCTGGACTGTGAGGAGGAGTCTGCTGAGGATCCGGCTGCGTCTGCTGAGGCGGCGTCGTCCAGTTTGGAAGCTTGATGTTCTCCTTTCTCCATAGACAGGTACTCCTTAAGGCCTTTTCCAGAAGATTATCCCCTTCACCTATAGGGTAGTCAAGCTCCAGCCCCTCAAATCCCACCATTATTTCATCCACCGTGACAATAGCATAGCCATGTGGAATCGGACGGCAATGGAAAGTTCCCTCAGGTCGAGGAGGTAAAACAGAGCCGACCGCCACCTTGAAGGTCAGGTTCTGGCATTTCGCCATTAGCACACAATGTTCAGCCTCCGTGATACTATCCACGGGGTAGCGAGGAGCCGTGAAATCAGGCTGAACGAGCTCCGTGGAAGCCACGCTGCTTCTCCGCTGAGATGGTGGGGTAGCTTCTGGGGAAGTGTCGAAGGAAGGATCTTCGTGCCGCTGAGATAGTTGGCCGGTAGCTCGCTGGCTCTCAAGTTCCTCTAGTTTCGCTAATCTTGCACTGAGCTTCTGCATTTCGCTTGCTTCCGCTTTCTTCTTTCTCTCTCGGCTTCTATAACCACCGCTGTCGGGAAAACCACACACCCACGAAACGGAGCCTGATGTGCCTCGTGTTCGTCCAGGGTGTTCAGGATTCCCGAGGGCCTGTGTCAGCTCGTCATTCTCTCTGTCGGGATGTAACCTCCCTTCCTGCGCTGCCTGGATTGCTTCCGATAGCTTCTTGACAGGTATTGCAAGTTGAGCTTTCGTCCAAACACACTCCCCTGTGTCTGGGTCCAAAGTTCCCCCAACCCCGAAGAACCAAGTCCTTGACCGATCTGGCCAGTGCAATGTCGCTGGTTGGACCCCTTTAGCAAGCAGGTCTTGCTCAGCTTTGTCCCACGTAGGCCGGGCTTTGCTGTAGCCACCTGACCCCGTAACATGGTGATACTTCTTCTTTGCAGCATTTAGCTTATTTGTCGCTGACCTTTGCTTGCCCTTGTCCGATTTCTTGTAGGCCACAAATGCGGGCCAGTGATCTTTTATCCTCTCATATGGACTGGTGAATTCTGGAGTCTTGTCTTTCTCGACAAACTTTTTGTTCAAATCTTTCTTCCAGTTCTTGAATAGTTCTGCCATCTTCTTAAGAGCAAACGCCTTGACCTTATTCGGATCCGCCTCTGGTGGTAGGCTGAAATTTGTCATCAGCGAGGTCCAAAGATCATCTTTCTGTCTATCCTGGACATAAGAAACTTCTGGGTCCTTCTTCTTATTCCATTCTTGGATGCTGATCGGGACGATGTCCCTAACAACCACTCCGCACTGATGTATAAATGTGTCCCTGCTCCGCTTGGGAGCAATCGGTTGGCCATCTCGATCAACTTCTTCGATCGTGAACCTTTCATCCTGGCGCAACCTTTTCTTCGGGCCTCGTCTCCTTACGGAAGTTTGGCTCGATCCGGAGGGCTAATTAAAAGAAGAAAGAAGCGTTAATATTTGTAGATACAAAACAATTAATGCATCAAGTCAGCAGAGGCTTAATTAATATATGTATATATACCTCGCCGGACTTTGCAACAGTTAAGGCTCCCTCCTCCGTTCGGTCACCGGAGCCGTCATGATCTCCTTCCTCCTCCATTCGGTCACCGGAGCCATCATGATCTCCTTCCTCCTCCAGGCGATCACCGGAGCCATCATGATCTCCTTCCTGACCATCGATGTCGTTGAGAAACGACAAGGTGATATCACCTTCGTTGCGGATTATATCCCCCAACAACTCTTCCTTTTCTAAGTCTCTGTCCATAGTTTCTGCAAATATTACAACATGGCAATATACAACCATGAGAGATGGATTAGTGGCAAACATAGACCTAGCTAATCACAACAAGGAATCATATGCATATATGAGCAATGGATTAGTCGCAAACATCATGCAAAGTTATCGGGGGTTATACTTTCGAGAGAGGATACTTTGCGGACCACCTCTCTCATGCATGTCCGACGTCCCCCCTCATGAAGAAGTTATCGGGGTTATGTTTTAACTACCCCCCCCCCCCCTCATGTCGAAGTTATCGGGGTTATGTTTTAATGGAACAGAATTTGTTAACTTGACATTAGACATCAATAGTATTATACATAACAACAGTGCTATATGATATTATTGTTGTAGCGTTATATATAAGACCCCACCTGCCACCTTCGACAAATGGGTAGGCGAGCGGACCGGGAGTAAATTTTGAATATATGAGTCGTTACTCCCTCTCTCCCATAATTAACCTTAGTAAATTTCATTATCATCATGCCCATTTAGTAAAGTTGCCTCTCCCCGATTTAGGCAAAGTAAAACTTAGTAAGATCATCATGCCCATTTAGTAAAGTTGCCTCTCCCCGATATAGAAAAACAATATGCATACATCCATGGATCATCCATACATCATTTCTCATATATTCAAACTTAATATGAGTTTTAGCAAGATCATCATGAACAAAAATTTCTTTGAACAAAAAAAATTTCTATGTACAAAAAAAATTTGTATGAACAAAAAAAATCATGAACATTTAGTAAAGTTGCCTCTCCCCGATTTAGGCAAAGTAAAACTCAGTAAACTTAATATGAGTTTTAGCAAGATCATCATGAACTTAATAAACTTAGTAAACTTAATATGAACAAAAAAAAGCATACATCAATGGACAAAAAAAATTCTATGAACAAAAAAAAGCATACATCAATGCATACATCCATGGATCATCCATACATTTGCATATACATACATACACCATCCATACATACATCAATGGACAAAAAAAAATTCTATGAACAAAAAAAAAGCAGAGCAGGGGCGGCAGCGCGGCAAGCAGAGCAGCTGGGACGGCGGCGGCGGCGGCGTCGGGGCAGGACAGGGGCGGGGGGAAGGGGGGGCTCACTAGGGGCCGCATCGGGGCAGGGGCAGGGGGCGCGGCGGCGTCGGGGCAGGGCAGGGGCGCGGGGAGCGGCGCCGGCGTCGGGGTAGGGCACGCGTCGGGGCAGAGGGCGTCGAGGGCGTCGGCGAGGGCGTCGACGACGAGGTGGAGCAGCCTGACGGCGAGGGCGTCGACGGCGAGCTCGGGCAGCCTGGCGGCGTCGTCGGGGGAACTGCAGATGGGGATTGGAAATTTCCTAAGTGTGCGCTTATATAGCCCCCCCTTTAGTCCCGGTTCGAGCCACCAACCGGGACCAAAGGTAAATTTCAGCAGCCCAAAGGGCGGGAAGCAGAGACCTTTGGTCCCGGTTCGTGGCTCCAACCGGGACTAAAGGGGGGCCTTTAGTCCCGGTTGGAGCCACGAACCGGGACCAAAGGCCTGCGGCTGGCACGGCGTCGGGCGGGTGGATGTTTAGTCCCACCTCGCTAGCTGAGAGGCGTCGAGAGTGGTTTATAAGCGCGGCTGCGCCAACCCTCTCGAGCTCCTCTCTTATGCAGGCCTACAGGCCTACACGCACTCTCTCTGCCTGTGGGCCTACTGGGCCTACTGCGGGCCTGCATCCTGGCCCAACTAGTGGGTTGGGTTTCTAGTCGTATGCAGGCCGTGGTGGCCCAGTACGGAATGACAACTCTGAAAAGGTTGAAAGTTGGCATGGTATCATCATTTCACCCACATAGTATGTGCTAAAAAGTTGAGAGGGTTACGGCAAAAACTGGATGCACTTCGTGTACAAAATGGACAATCTCTTTCGAAGTATCACGGTTTCGGACGAAAACTCATATGTTACAAAGGCATTTCATTTCTTGACATGTAACTGCAGTGATATTCTAGATCAAAGCCATCATCAGAATAGTTGTGGAGAGAAACTCTTCACTTTTTCTTCGCGTGTGTCCCTTGCTTATTGCGCCGTAACCATGGATAATCTTCATCGTTTAACAGGGTGCTTGGGTCAGCCTTCACTTTGAAGGGAGGAATTTCATGAAACTTTTCATAATCTTCAGACATGTCTGTCTTGCCCTCTTTTCCCTGAAAGAACTATGTGGCGCTTTGGCTCATCGTATGATGTATTCGCTTCCTTATCTTTTCTTTTTCTCGGTTTGGTAGACATGTCCTTCACATAGAAAACTTGCGCCACATCATTGGCTAGGACGAATGGTTCGTCTGTGTACCCAAGATTGTTGAGATCCACTGTTGTCATTCCGTACTGTGGGTCTACCTGTACCCCGCCTCCTGACCGATTGACCCATTTGCACCGAAACAAAGGGACCTTAAAATCATGTCCATAGTCAATTTCCCATATGTCCACTATGTAACCATAATATGTGTCCTTTCCCCTGTTGGTTGCTGCATCAAAGCGGACACCACTGTTTTGGTTGGTGCTCTTTTGATCTTGGGCGATCGTGTAAAATGTATTCCCATTTATCTCATACCCTTGGTAAGTCAATACAGTCGAAGATGGTGTCCTGGCCAACGAGTACAGCTCATCTCCAACAATGTTGTCACCCATGAGATGTGTTTGCAACCAACTGCCGAAAGTCCTGATGTGTTCACATGTAATCCAGTCGTCACACTGCTCCGGGTGTTTGGAGCACAGAATATTCTTGTGTTCATTGACATACGGGGTCACCAAGGTAGAATTCTGTAGAACTGTGTAGTGTGCTTGAGCCCAAGAATGCCCGTCCCTACATATTATTGAATCCGCTCCTAGCGTGCCTTTTCCAGTCAGTCTCCCCTCATACCGCGATTGAGGGAGACCAATCGGCTTAAGGTCAGGAATGAAGTCAACACAAAACCTAATGACCTCCTCTGTTTGCCGGCCCATGGAGATGCTTCCTTCTGGCCTAGCACGGCTACGAACATATTTCTTTAAGACTCCCATGAACCTCTCAAAGGGGAACATATTGTGTAGAAATACAGGACCCAGAATGGCAATCTCGTCGACTAGATGAACTAGGACGTGCGTCATGATATTGAAGAAGGATGGTGGGAACACCAGCTCGAAACTGACAAGACATTGCACCAAATCATTCTTTAACCTTGGTAGGATTTCTGGATCGATTACCTTTTGAGAGATTGCATTGAGGAATGCACATAGCTTCACAATGGCTAATCGAACGTTTTCCGGTAGAAGCCCCCTCAATGCAACCGGAAGCAGTTGCGTCATAATCAGGTGGCAGTCATGAGACTTTGGGTTCTGGAACTTTTTCTCTGCCATATTTATTATTCCCTTTATATTCGACGAGAAGCCAGACGGGACCTTTATACTGAGCAGGCATTCAAAGAAGATTTCCTTCTCTTCTTTGGTAAGAGCGTAGCTGGCAGGACCTTCATACTGCTTTGGATGCATGCCGTCTTTTTCGTGCACACGTTGCTGGTCCTCCCGTGCCTCTGGTGTATCTTTTGTCTTCCCATACACGCCCAAGAAGCCTAGCAGGTTCACGCAAAGATTCTTCGTCACGTGCATCACGTCGATTGCAGAGCGGACCTCTAGGTCTTTCCAATAGGGTAGGTCCCAAAATATAGATTTCTTCTTCCACATGGGTGCGCGTCCCTCAGCGTCATTCGGAACAGATTGTCCGCCAGGACCCTTTCCATAGATTACTTGTAAATCCTTGACCATATCAAGTATGGCATCACCAGTACGGAGGGCGGGCTTCTTCCGGTGATCTGCCTCACCTTTGAAATGCTTGCCTTTCTTTCTTAAGAGATGGTTGGTCGAAAGAAATCGATGATGTCCCAGGTACACATTCTTCCTGCATTTGTCCAAATATATACTTTCGGTATCATCTAAATAGTGCGTGCATGCGTGGTATCCCTTGTTTGTCTATCCTGAAAGGTTACTAAGAGGAGGCTAATTATTGATGGTTACAAACAGCAACGCATGTAGGTCAAATTCCTCCTGTTTGTGCTCATCCCACACACGTACACCTTCTCCATTCCACAGCTGTAAAAGTTCTTCAACTAATGGCCTTAGGTACACATCAATGTCGTTGCCGGGTTGCTTAGGGCCTTGGATGAGCACTGGCATCATAATGAACTTCCGCTTCATGCACAACCAAGGAGGAAGGTTATAGATACATAGAGTCACGGGCCAGGTGCTATGATTGCTGCTCTGCTCCCCAAAAGGATTAATGCCATCTGCACTTAAACCAAACCATATGTTCCTTGCGTCACCTGCAAAGTCCCCCCACCTTCTCTCGATTTTTCTCCACTGCGACCCGTCAGCGGGTGCTCTCAACTTCCCGTCTTTCTTACGGTCTTCTTTGTGCCATCGCATCAACTTGGCATGCTCTTTGTTTCTGAACAGACGTTTCAACCGTGGTATTATAGGAGCATACCACATCACCTTGGCAGGAACCCTCTTCCTGGGGCGCTCGCCGTCAACATCACCAGGGTCATCTCGTCTGATCTTATACCGCAATGCACCGCATACCGGGCATGCGTTCAAATCCTCGTACTCACCGCGGTAGAGGATGCAGTCATTAGGGCATGCATGTATCTTCTGCACCTCCAATCCTAGAGGGCATAGAACCTTCTTTGCTTCGTACGTACTGTCGGGCAATTCGTTATCCTTTGGAAGCTTCTTCTTCATTATTTTCAGTAGCTTCCCAAATCCGTTGTCAGATACACCATTGTCTGCCTTCCATTGCAGCAATTCCAGTGTGGTACCGAGCTTTGTGTTGTCATCTTCGCAATTTCGGTACAACCCTTTTTTGTGATCCTCTAACATGCGATCGAACTTCAACTTCCCCCTTTCACTTTGGCATTGTCTCTTTGCATCAACAATGACCCGGCGAAGATCATCATCGGGCACATCGTCTGGTTCCTCTTGATCTTCAGCTTCCCCCGTTGCAGTATCACCGTATTCAGGGGGATAGTTGTCATCATCCTCTTCTTCTTCGTTGTCTTCCATCATAACCCCTCTTTCTCCGTGCTTGGTCCAAACATTATAGTGTGGCATGAAACCCTTCTCAAGCAGGTGGACGTGAAGGGTTTTCAAGTTAGAGTAATCCTTCGTATTCTCACAGACAAGGCATGGACAATACATAAAACCATTCTACTTGTTTGCCTCAGCCACTTCGAGAAATTTATGCAGGCCCTCAAGATACTCGGAGGTGCGTCGGTCACCGTACATCCATTGCCGGTTCATCTGCGTGCATTATATAATTAAGTGTATCAAAAACCATTACAGAACATCATGAAGAGAGAAGTGACTAAATTAATACAAGTTCATCATCACATTAAAACCAAAGTACAGTAGTGATCAAATGTTATTACTGAAAAAATAAATACATAAAGTTCATACATATATAGTTCTCATAGAACAACATATAGCTCTCTAGAGCATCTAATTAAAACATACATTGAAACTATGAAAAACAACAACAAATGTGATCATAATCGCAACTAAGGTAACAATTGATCTAACGGCATAATGATACCAAGCCTCATTATGAATGGCATATTTTCTAATCTTTCTAATCTTCAAGCGCATTGCATCCATCTTGATCTTGTGATCATCGACGACATCGGCAACATGCAACTCCAATTCCATCTTCTCCTCCTCAATTCTTTTCAATTTTTTCTTCAAATAATTGTTTTCTTTTTCAACTAAATTTAACCTCTCGACAAGAGGGTCGGTTGGAATTTCCGGTTCACATACCTCCTAGATAAAAACATCTATGTCACGTTGGTCGGCATAATTGTCATAAACACTAAATGAAACAAATCATAATAAAAGATAATATACCACATCCGAATCATAGACAGGACGAGGGCCGACGGGGGCGGATACCAAAGTCATGGCACTATATAATAACAAACAATAATAAAAGTAAGAAAATTATACAAGTATCTATCTAAATCATACAAGTAAGAATTTTTTTCTTTTAAAAAGAAGATAAGAACAAGAGGCTCACCACGGTGGTGCCGGCGACGAGATCGGCGCGGGCGATCGACGGCGGTGAGGACGGGGACGGGGACGGGACGGACCGCCAAACCTAGACAAATCTTGAGGAAAATGGAGCTTGGAGGTCGAGCTTGGAGAGGAGAAAGCTTAAGTGTGGCTCGGGCATTTCATCGAACACCTCATGTGCATGCATAGAAGGGAGAACAGAGCAGCGCATGCACACCTCCCACACGGCCAAAAAACAGAGGAGAGGGTGGGCAGGTATACATAGGCATCTCTTTAGTCCCGGTTGGTGGCTAGAACCGGGACAGAAGACTGACCTTTAGTCCCGGTTCCAGCCACCAACCGGGACTAAAGGGGCTGCGCCAGGAGCGAGGCCCTTTAGTCCCGGTTCGTGTCTGGAACCGGGACCAAAGGGGTCCTGCCGAGGCCCGGCCGGCGTCCTGGCCTCACGAACCGGGACTGATGCACCCATTGATCCCGGTTCGTAGCAGAACCGGGACTAATGCTCTTATCTGGCCTGGACCAAAGCCCTGTTTTCTACTAGTGTCTTCCACACACTAGACCTCCCTCCTCTCCTCTCCTCTGGATCCACTCCTCTAGGTAGCTCCTCTACCAACTTCTAAAGATGACTTTGAGTCCCTTGCAAAATGAGTTAAAGCCTTAAAGGTTTCTGAAATCTTTGTGTCACCATATGAGAGTTTACCTGAAATTGAACCTTTCACTTTTGATTACATTAATCTTAATAAGTTGGTGTAGGCTACGAAAGGCACCCAGAGGGAAACCATTAGGTGAAATATAATCTCCCCCGAAAGACACAACTTATATAATCTAAAGTTGAAAGAGAATCCTAATTTACGAGAAACGTCAATCTATGGTGATTGTTGTGAAGACTTGTATGCTAGAAGGAAGAGAGAGAGAGAGAGAGGAACAATGAAGAGAGGCTAAAAATGCTGAAATTTATGCTGTCAGGGGTATGGAAGAGGTCAAAACTTTAGGTATTGTTGAAACCCCTTTGGTGGACATGCTTTCTAATTTGTTTAGAGGTATCAGTTATGTTGACAATAAAGGTGGCTTCGAGAGGTCATGACTATAGGTAGTGATAATCCCACGAATTCGAAGAGTGTTCAATCTTGTGATAATAATGTCAAAAGTGTGCTTGAAGAAGTCAAAACTTTAGGTAATACTTATCCCACTGCCTTTGATGGTATGACTTTTAGTTATGATGATTGCACTCTTACTGAAGTTATTAAGCTCTTGCAAGCCATGGTCAGTTCACCTAATGCTCTTGAACAAAACAAAGCCTTTACAAAAGATATTGCTGAAGCTGTAATAAAGACTAGTGAAGAAAAAATAGAAAAAGAATCGTCTGTCCCTAGGAAAATTGAAGATGGATGGGAACCTACCGTTAAGATCACAGTTAATAACTTTGAATGTAATGCTCTAAGTGATTTAGGTGCTAGTGTTTCCACCATGCGTAAAGCCTTATACGATGTACTTGGTTTAAAGCCTATGTCTGAATGTTCTTTAAGTTTGCACGTAGATGATTCTACCATTAAGAAACCTTTGGGGAGAATAGATAATGTACCTATCATAGCTAATAGAAATTATGTCCCTGTTGGTTCCTTAATAATGGATACAGAATGCAATCCTTCATGTCCTATAATACTTGGTAGACCGTTCTTGAGAACGATAGGTGATGTAATTGACATGAAGGAAGGTAATATAAATTTTTAGTTCCCTATGAGAAAAGGAATGGAACACTTCCCAAGTTAGAGAATTAAACTAGTTTATGAATCCATCATCAGAGCACCGTATTCTTTGGGAACACTTGATGAGAAAACTTGAAAACTACACCAAAAATACTATGCCTAGCTAAAAGGCATTGAAAAAAGCGCTTATCGGAGGCAACCCGCAATTAATCTTTTCTTTGTTCTGTGCGCCAATGAGGTTGATGCTACTGTGAAAACTTCATTATGCATCTTTTCTTTCAATAAAGTGCCAGGAATTGCCTTTAGTATGTTAATTTGCAAGTTTATGTGTTGCTGTGCTTAAACGTAAACTTTTGCAGCTACTAAAACAATCAGATCAATTCAACAGTAACTGTTAAAATTACGAATTTTTTACACAGTACACATTTGCAAGTTCTCTGTCACGCGCTAATTTTCCAGAATGTTTTGAGTTACAGAATTATAAATATTATTTGCATATTTACAGACTGCTCCGTTTTGACAGATTGCTGCTATATTTTCTTTAACTGTGTATAATTGCCTTTTATTGTTCCAATTGGGGGGGGGGGGTCGGAATTTAATTTTTTTTGTGAGCATACAATATCTAAGGATGAATTATAATTATACAACCATGTTACAGCAAGGAATGAATATGATTGAACATTATTTGTAGTAAACCCTCTAATGAAGTTCTGCAAAGTTTTGTGTGGATGAAGTTTTTAAGACTCAGGTGAGACAGTGAGATGAGAAGAATAAGGAGATGCAAGCAGTCAAGCTTGGGGGTGCACAATGCACCCCAAGGAAATATTCATCCCCTTCTTCATCAACAATTATTGGTTTGTCTCGGTCGGACCTATGTTTTTATTTGGTCACATGATATGTGTTATTCTTCAAGTGTCGTTTACTTTTGTTTGCTGCTCATTACTATCATCATATCTAAATAAATATGCCTTTGGACAGACATGCATGGTCATGAATTTATAGAATTGCTCTTTTGCTTCAATTATACTTGTTAGAGCATTGCGGTAGTCCTAACAGAAACGATAAGAACTCTCTTGCTTCACTTATATCTTTGTAGAGAGTTGAATAGTAATTGGTTGCTGTCATGGATTAATATGTTGGTACTAAAATTGATAGGCGAGCATTGGTGGTATGAATAAAAACTTGCATGAATTGTCTCTAAAAGTTAGAAACTTGAAAACTGTATTCCTTGCAGTTGTTTTGAGATATCGAGGAAGTAATAGGTTGGTAAATAGGTTGGTACTGACTAGTGGAAGGATGTTATTGAAGTTTGCAAGTACTGTACTGATTCTTCATTAATCAATATAAGTTGGGAACTCTAAGTATTATTTAAGTGAATCCATGTCAAAGGGTATATGATAAGTAAATTGGAGACTTTGCTTTAGGTCGGGATGTGCAATGTAATTTATTCCGCCAAACTACCTCCTTGGAGTACTTGATTTCGTAGTCCTATGATAATGCCACGAGATACTTGTAATAGGTAGCCCTGCGCGCGCCCCAAGATCAGCGCCATCCATCTCGGCCCCGTGGGAAACGGGTATACTGCTGAGCCGGCAACGATGACTATGGCCGTGGGCGCGGTAGAACCGGCTACGACGGCTACAGTCGCGGCCCGGCGGAGCCGGTGATGCCGGTTGCGGCCATGGTGGAGGCAGCGACGGCGGCTATGGTGCGGACGTGGCCGAGATAGGCGGCAGTGGAGCGGGAGGCGGTAATCGGCGGCGGCACGGTGGATGCCGTGCCGGTGGAGCCAGCGACGGCCACGGGATCCAGGGATAGGTGACGGCGACGGCGGCTGCGGTGCTGCGTGGAGGAGGCGATGCCGATGGCGGCTGCGGTGGGGAGGTGGAGGCGGCGCGGCGGCATGGCGGTGGCGGATGTGGGGAGATGAGGCGTGTCGGCGGCGACGGCTAGGGCTTTTTTGAGTCGAGGCGTACTCCGCGCATCTGTTATTTGAGGACGACGAAGGGGCAGGGCTTTGCCGAGTTCTATATTGCAGGTACTCGGCAAAGGTGCGACGCCTGGCCTTCCTCATTAAAAAAAGGAAAATACAAATGTTTGCCGAGTTCCCGTTAGTGCAAACTCAGCAAAGGTCGCCACGCCGTCACGTTGCCTTCGTCAGGTCTGTGTGGGGCCCATCTATCAGGTCTTTGCCAGATCGAGTTCGTCTGGAAATTAACTCGGCAAATGAAGACGTTGTGAGTTTCTTTTGGTCACCGAATTGCTTTTTCTCAGCACTGGGCAAACTTCTCTATTTGTCGAGTTTCCTGTCTTTGCCGAGTTTATAAAAAAATCGGGGTCGAGGGGATGACGAAAATCAAGACCAGCTACTTATATAGCCAGTCTATCCCGGTGCGCCTGCAAAATCAAAACCAGTGCTGCTAGCATCTCGATTGTTCCCAGCACAAGGACAAGGCGCTAGCTATAGCAGTTAGTTGTGCCAAAAATGTTGGTTACACTCACCACCCTGCTGCTCTCCCTAATCCAGCAATGGGAGCTCATCCTCCTAGCACTCGTTTCTGTTGTTTCCCTCCTGCTGTTGACACGGAGCCGGAGCAGGTCTTCCCAGAAAGAGATGAAGCTGCCACCAGGTCCAGCGCCGGTGCCTTTCCTGGGCAACCTGCACCAGCTGGGCAGGCTTCCGCATCGAACTTTGCGTGATCTGGCACGGCTTCATGGGCCGGTGATGCAGCTTCAGCTCGGCAAAGCACCGACTGTGGTTTTGTCGTCGCCGGATGCAGCATGGGAGGGGCTGAAGGTGCATGACCTGGACTGCTGCACACGGCCTGTGTCCCCCGGGCCGAAGCGCCTCACCTATGACCTCAAGAACGTGGCATTCGCACCATTTGGCTCATATTGGCGCGAGATTCGTAAGCTCCTGGTGGTCGAACTTCTCAGCGGGCGCCGCGTTAAGGCCGCATGGTACGCACGGCAGGAGCAGGTACACAAGAAATGGATGTCGTTTAAATTTCTTGTTGGTTCTGTTACTTAATAACTAGCCGGATAACCGGTGCACTTGCGTGGACAGATTTAATTTACTACATGTGTTGATATATTTTATATTTGGGCGTGACCAATTCTTATTCAGTTCAATTCTTACTACATACATAAGCAATGATGTATTACTAAAGATATGATACATATCATATCACTATACACATCTTGCCAACATATAATTAAGTTTTCGTAGAAGCCATTTCACTAAAGTTATTAGGTTGTGGGTTCTGTAAGAACGACAGAACGGTGACATTTACGTCCATGGTTGTGTAAGAGGAAAACCATTGCCTTCCTCTTACATTCATTCACATCCCGTCTCTCCACAAATGATTTTCAGGA
Source organism: Elymus sibiricus (assembly GCA_039707655.1). Lineage (NCBI taxonomy): Eukaryota > Viridiplantae > Streptophyta > Magnoliopsida > Poales > Poaceae > Elymus > Elymus sibiricus. The sequence continues at coordinate 514,946,137 of CM077672.1, read as the reverse complement.
AATTTGCACACAACTCGAATCTAAACAGTGATTCTATTATTTATTTCTGATATCTATTCATTCTTGTCCGCCTCGAGTGTCGTAAACTCCTTCAGTGAGACTCCTCTCGTCTTTGTATCATGCATTTTCATTTATTTAAACAACTCCACAAATGTGGATCAAAGAATAGTTGGTTTTGGGTAGGGCAAGTGAGTCTAGCTCAAGTTATTTTGCGTTGCCACTCTTGCTCACTTTTGTGGGTGGCAGACTAGCAGTAGCAAACATATGGTCGGTAGAAGCGGGGTTTAGTGTGCAACTCCGTTTTGAGGCATCTAATATTTTAAAATTTTGGTTTTGCTACTTCTCAGTTGCCTGAGAATTTTTGACGTGTCGGTCGATATCGCAAGGAAGAGTAGCAGTGCAGCACTAAGGCCAAGACAGGGGCGCCGCGGCGAGTGGCACGATGCGCGGGGTTACCGGAGAGGCCGAGCCAGAAGCGACCCGAAGCCCGGGATGACGCGGCAGTGGTGTCGCCGGTAGAGGGGGAGTCGGAGATTCACGGGTTCAGGGGTGTGTGTGTGGGGGGGCAGTGGTGTCGCCGGTAGAGGAGGACTCGGAGATTGACGGGTTCAGGTGTGTGTGTGGGGGGGGGGGGGGGGGGGGGTCGGGGAGGTCGCCGGTCACGAAAATCGTGTCAGGTTTAGAGAGATGGCCGGGGCGACCACAGCACCGCGGAGGGTTGCCAGAAATAAGTAAAATATATTAAAATCTTACAAATTCACTAAAAATTATGCCTAGGTAGGTCATTTTTTTGTAGCGGTAAAGCAATGTGGTTGTTTTCCAGAACTCTAGACTAGAATGTTGTGGTTTAATGCTATTTACTCTTTTGACATGTGAAGAAAGATGAAGATCACGCTGCATATAGAGAAATAAAAAGAGTGAGGTGACAATTGGCGTGCGTCCCTTGATTTTGAAAGTGCATGAGCCGTCTAGACGCGTCCTTCCTTTTAAGTTGCACCAGTCAGACTGCTTTTGTAAATGAAACCTCCCTGTACGACCAGGAAGGATTGTGTTCCATACCAGTAGACTCATCCGTCATACGGAGCTTTAATCTCAACTAATATAGAAAAGAATACACTATAAAAATGATGGAGCATATTATTTTGTCTATGTCGACGAGTGTGGTATCTCAACCACTATAATTCAGACCTACCGTAAAAATGATAGAGCAGATTTCATGGTTTGTATGGACAAATGTGATGCCTAGTTCGCCTCCTTTTAATAATATGTGGATAGATTAATTATATTGTATTCTTTTTTATGCGGTGGGAAATTTTTTATTATCTAAGGGTTAACACCCTAGCAAAGATTAACAACTTCGTCCGGTCCTGACCTTAGCCAGACCGCCGTACGGGGCGAACAACGCCCATACTTAGCTAAGTAGTGGCTAACATTATTCAGTTCACGTCTTATGACCTCTATCTTAAACTCACGACCAGAACGCAACATGCGTTTGAAATTATATTGTATTCTTGATCAGGTGGACAAACTAATAAGCACCCTTAAGCGTGCGGGAGGGAAGCCAGTGGCGCTGGACGAGCACATCTTGAGCCTGTCCGATGGCATCATCGGCACAGTGGCTTTTGGCAACATCTACGGCAGCGATAAGTTCACACAGAATAACAACTTCCAGCACGCGCTGGACGAGGCAGCAGAGGTGTTATCCAGCTCCTCGGCCGAGGACTTCTTCCCCAAAGCCATCGGCCGGCTCATCGACCATATCACCGGCGCCTTCGCCCGGCGCGAGCGGATCTTCAAGCAACTCGACGCCTTCTTCGAGATGGTCATTGAGCAACACCTGGACCCTAAGCGCACCAAGCCCGAGAACGGCGGGGATCTCGTCGACGTGCTCATCGCCCACTGGAAGGAGCATCGTGGCAAACTCAACTTCACTAGGGACCATGTCAAGGCCCTAATCTTCGTACGTTAATTAACTTGAAACCTACAGGCCATAATCAATTGGTAGCTAATAGTACAGCTGTTAATCTAGTAATCTCACCATCTTCGTGCTTTAACTGGCATTTTTATTTAATTTCAGGACACGTTCATTGCTGGCGTTGACACGAGCTCTGTGACGATTCTGTGGGCGATGTCGGAGCTGATCCGCAGTCCGCGTGTGCTAAGCAAGGTGCAAGCCGAGATCAGGGCTGTTGTGGGCGGGAACGATAGGGTGCGGTCAGAAGATGTGTCCAAACTCGAGTACCTTAAACTAGTGGTGAAGGAGACCCTGCGGCTGCACCCACCGGCACCACTGCTAGTGCCGAGAGAAACCATGCGGCACATCCAGATTGGCGGCTACGATGTGCCAGCCAAGACACGGATCTACGTAAACGCATGGGCGATTGGTAGAGACCCAGCAAGCTGGCCTAACTACCCAGAAGAGTTCAACCCTGAGAGGTTTGAGGCGAACGAGATTGACTTCAAGGGGGAGCATCCTCAGATGCTGCCGTTCGGCACGGGGCGACGGATATGCCCAGGCATATCGATGGGCATCGCCACTGTGGAGTTTACACTTGCCAATATGCTATGCTGCTTCCAGTGGGCGCTTCCTGATGGGATGGAGCCTGAAGATGTCAGCATGGAGGAGGAAGGAAAAATAAACTTCCACCGCAAAACCCCGCTCGTACTAGTGCCCACCCTACGTTCGGGTAACTAGTACAATGTCCGCGTATTGCTGTGGAGCAATAAAATAAGGGTGTGTCTAAGGCTCATATAGATGTGACATTGTTATGTCACATCTAAGTGACGTCAATGCACAAATTGTGGTCCTGTTTTCCTCCAACGTTCCTCTTTTCTCTTGTCCTTTGTAGTTGTTGTGATTGTCCACCGATGGTCTACTTGTTGTATGCAAACCTTCTGCTGAGCCTACTGGGCTTTTGGTTTTCGGTTGTATGCAAAAAAGATGTGACAGACATTTAAGTGCTTGTATCATATGTTATCCCACTTGCAGACTTGTAGTGGCAGACACAAAAATGCATGTACCTAAGTGATGTCTAAAACCACTTGTAAATGTCTAAGCTACCCAAAAATATTGCAGATGGCAAAAGGCAAAAATGGAAACCATAGGAAAATCTGAACTAGATAGCACAAACAAAAACAGGATGCCCTCCAGCAATTTTGTGTTCAGAGGGAGAAAAAAGTTGTCTAACAAAAGAGTGAACGCGATGGTGCAGGCACGGTTTGCCTGATATTCTGCTAACATCAATCTCAGAACATAGTGGATACTAGAGATCAAGCCCTAACAAAACTGACTCGATTACATGATAAATCTCATCCAACCCATCACCGTCCAGCAAGCCTACGAAGAGATTACTCACGCACGGCGGTGAGCATCATGAAATTGGTGATGGAGGATGGGTGATGATGACGACGGCGTCGAATCCCCCTCTCCAGAACCCAAAACAGACGCCATATCAGCCCTCCCGATGAAGAACAGGAGGTGGCGGCGGCTCCGTATCGTGAAACGCGATGAAACTTCTTCTCTTATTTTTTTTCTCGGGGAAAGTGAATTTATAGCGTTGGAATTAGGGTCGGTGGAGCTACCAGGGCGCGCCCTGGAGGGCCGCACCCAGGTGGCTTGTGGGCCACTGGTGGGTCCCCTCCTGTGGATCTTCGCTCCAGTATTTTTTATATATTCCATAAATAATCTCCAAAAAGTTTCGTCCAATTCCAAGAACTTTTATTTCTGCACAAAAATAACACCATGGCAATTCTGCTGAAAACAGCGTCAGTCCGGGTTAGTTTCATTCAAATCATGCAAATTAGAGTCCAAAACAAGAGCAAAAGTGTTTGGAAAAGTAGATACGACGGAGACGTATCATGCCCTCAGATATTTTCATCCACTATGAAATTACCAAAATGCCCTCAAGGTGGCTTCTCCAAGAAGCAACCAAAAAGTGCTTTTCACTATTCACGAAAACATTTTTCCGCGACCGTTAAATCCAAAAATATTTATGTGGGTCTCGAACATTTCCAGTACCCCCTAAAATAATTTTGGACGCGTTCCGAAACAATTTCGGGATAGTAATTTTCATCAGCGAAAAGCAATTAAAGCGGTTCCGGCAGCTCCGGAACATTTCCGGTTTTTTTCTCCGGAAAAATTCCAGAAGTTCCTAGAACAATTCTGGCACCCTACAAAAATTTCCAGGCGTGTGCCGAAACCATTTTGACTTAATGGTATACTCTGAAACAACTTTTCGGTTTTACCGAAACTATTCCGGTGTTCTCTCTCCGGAACTCTGCCGTTGTTTCCGAAACTTTTCCGGTGACTTTCTCTCAGACTCCCTGTCTAGTATTCAGCAGATAGATGACCCTTAAGCGTGTGACCCTATAGGTTCGGTGGAGTATAGACATGACCGGAACACTTTCCGATCAATGATCAACATCGGAGCCGAGGACACCCATATTGACCCCTATACCCACACGAATAAATATTCGAGTGAACCTCCAGTTGTCGTGTGCTATTCCTTTTACTTCGCGATATGTTACAAACACCCGAGGTGAGATTTATCGGCATCTCCGTGGATCAACACTTGTCCACTATGCCAGTTACCTCGTTACCGGTTTGTTCTCTTTTCTCGTTCCCGCGTTCCGGTATCCCTGTGATCAAATCACGATGTGTCTGGCTAGACGATGATGGATACCGTAACACCGAGAGGGCCCAAAGAATATCTCTCCATCGTCGGAGGAGCAAATTCCAATCTTGAGCTATCAAGGGCGATAATCTGGAACGCTCTGCGTATGGTCATCGAGTTGCTGAGATAAAGTTTTTGATGATTGATAGGGAGTTTATTCCCCAGAAAATTTCCCGTGAACAAAATAGGGTAGCAGATCGTTTGGCTAGTTATAGTCGATCTGAATGTACTACTGCTGTATGGCTACACCGTGGTCCTTCGTGTATTGAGGCACTACTGCCACTAGACTGTAACCCTATCATTATGGAATAAAACTCCTATTTACCCCGCAAAAAAAAAACATGGACCGAAGTTACTCCGCAAAAAAAAGGACTAAAGTTGAGTGGTCTCTGCTTGCAACCAAAACTACGGTGTTGCATATTCGCAAAAAAAAATAAACTACGGTGTTGCAAAACATTTTTCTCCGGACGCCACAAAAAATCATTTAAAATATCACTGCAACATTTTTCCCATGACTGCCAAAAATCATCCAATAGGCTTCAACACGTACATGTGCAAGGTAAATAAAAAAAATTGAAAGGTGCAAGGTAAATAATTTTGGCAGCGTCAGCGTTCGGCCTTCCAGCAGGGGGGGAGCTCTTCAGGGCCGAAGAACCGTGATAAACGCTTGCATGTTCTTTTTTTTCGAGATAAACGCTTGCATGTTGTGTGCTTCCACTGACGTTAGGTGTCCTCGGCACATCTCCCATGTAGCTACGTGGCAGCAAAAACGCATTGCTGGCAGAACTCAAAAAGGAAACACATCAAGAAGCTACGGTCATGGGAGCACGCACATGCAAAGGCAGCTTCACGAACGTACGATAATGCTTGTAGTTTTGTCCACTGTTTGAAACAATCCAATTGCAGATTATATGATAATAAAGATCGTTACAAAAGTTGGTAACATATCACGCATCATGAACTGGCGCACGTATTATTATTGTCTGTAAACAATAAATGGTTAAGTGTGGCTGCCATATGCGCCTAACATGAAATATTCTGTCATCTAACTAGATGCCAATAGTACAAAGTATATATCTTATCTGTCATGCCCATGTCTTCTCTTATTCGCCACTCTATAAACAATATATCCAATTGCAGATTATATGATAATAAAGATCGTTAAAAAAGTTGGTAACCTATCACGCACCATGACCTGGCGCGGGTAATTTTATTTTCTATAAACAATAAATGGTTAAGTTTGTCTATCATATGCATCTAACATGCAGTATTCCATCATATAACTAGATGCCAACAGTACGAAGTATATCTTATCTGTCATGCCCAAGTCTTCTCTTATTCGCCACTCTATAAACAATGTATCCAATTGCAGATTATATGATAATAAAGATCGTTTCAAAAGTTGGTAACCTATCACGCACCATGACCTGGCGCGGGTATTTTTATTTTCTATAAACAATAAATGGTTAAGTTTGTCTATCATATGCACCTAACACGCAGTATTCCATCATATAACTAGATGCCAATAGTATGAAGTATATCTTATCTGTCATGCCCAAGTCTTCTCTCATTCGCCACTCTATAAACAATGTATTCAACTGCAGATTATGTGATAATAAAGATTGTTTCAAAAGTTGGTAACCTATCACGCACCATGACCTGGCGCGGGTAATTTTTATTGTCTATAAACAATAAATGGTTAAGTTTGGCTGCCCTATGCACCTTTTTTTTTGAAACACTGTCCTATGCACCTAACATGCAGTATTCTGTCATATAACTAGATGGCAATAGTACAAAGTATATCTTATCTGTCATGCGCAAGTCTTCTCTTATTCGCCACTCTATAAACAATGTATCCAATTGCAGATTATAAGATAATAAAGATTGTTTCAAAAGTTGGTAACCTATCACACACCATGACCTGGCGCGCGTATTATTATTATCTATAAGCAATAAATTGTTAAGTTTGTCTGCCATATGCGCCTAACATGCAGTATTCCGTCATATAACATGAGACTGCGCTGGCGTTTTACTGCTTATAGATATGGAAACAGATGTACGCATCCAATGCTGCGTACTTGATGTGATCTTCGTCTCCCATGTTCGATGAAACCAAAATTGGAGGTTTCTCCTGCTCATAGTACGAACGATGGATCATGTCTCCTGCTAGGGTTAGCAGTGAAGGCTGATTGGAGGATGGCTTGACCTTGATCTAAAAGTCGAAGTGATCGGCCACGTGAAGGCCTGATTGACGTAGAACCTCCTTGTCATTTTCAATGGCAACATTAACAAATTTGACGGTTGCATCAATTGAGGAACATCGCAAAGTTCGGACAGTTCTCATCGGCATTGCATATGTGATACACCAAGCAATAGTCATCTACACAAACCTGGATCACGGCGGGCGTCTCCGTCTCTTCCTCCTTCAAACTCTTTCCTTTTCCTCTAGTCGTGGTGTACTGGACATCTAGCCCAACGATCGTAGAACCGCTCTTTGTGAACATGGAACGGATGTGCCAAAGCCATTCTTCCACCTTCGTGGCACTGACGGTGTAGACGACCTTTAATTCATCGCCGGTGATCGTTCAAACCTTATATTTGATGGAGATCTTGGATATTTGAGAGTCCGTCGATTTTGGAGCGGCGTGAGGGGCACAGAAATGTTGTGATATGCGTGAAGCGATGGAGACGATTAAGTGGAGGTTTCTTCGAGCAAACTACTGTCGGTCACGAAAGACAAGAGGAAAGTGTGATCCTCTACATGCAGCGGGGAGTTAATAAGGACGAGACGTCGCGTCTCCCATGCTTCCAGGCAAACACCAGCGTGGGTAACCGTATGCAGCAGTGCACCCTCTTGGCGCAGGTTCCTTTGGAACGGCCGGCTCGGACGTCGTTCAACCCTAGGGCACATGTGGTTAGGTTATCTCCTGGGCTGCTGCGGGTCGGTACAAGTCATGCGGATCATGGCGAAGAGTCCGGCCGGGTTTAGCTGGCCACGTTTGCATGTAATCAAGTTAAAATAAGAGGAAGAAGCAGAAACGCCGGAGGAAGTTGAACGGCACCAAAAAAAATTCTCTCGTGCAAGTCGCCCTGTGTTTTCTTCTCCACCGTGTACGCGTGTGTTTCCGGCCTGTGATCCAACAGGTTCAGAGTCATTGCTTTCTAGCACCATTTCCCCAGTCATCTTGGGTATGTTGTTGGTTGCTGGTTAGGAGGTCGCTAGGGAGGCTGGTCCTCCATATGTTCAGGTCAGCTTTCTGGCACTCAATTTGTTTGGTTTGGTGTTTCCTGGGTCATCATGTGCCCGTGTAATAACACAACACGATCATATTCATTACCATCGTGTTTTGCGATTGATTGTGACTATTCAGGTGGCTCATGTGTCTTCTTCGCGAGCGAACGGCTCCGCAGCTTACTCGACTGTTGGTGTGCGGCGGGTTGGGTATACCGGGCACCTCTCCTGCTCAGTTGTCGGCACCATGGTCGGTCCTTACTGTTCGGTCCCGGGACATCAGGCGACATGCCTACTAGACAGAAGGATTGATAACGCCTTTGGTCGCTACGGTCTACCCGGATGGCGTGTCTGGACGGCCTTTGGACGCTGTGGCTGCATGTTCTCGCTGATCGGTCTCTCGCCTGGGCTGTGAATCGTCAGTTGGTGATTGACAGGGTGAATTGACTGTGTGTTTTATTTTTTTCATGCTCCAACCAGGTTGATAGAAAACCCGACCGCATCTTCCACGGCAAATGGCATGAACCGTCATAACCGGGAATCCCCACCTGGGATCACATGGGCTGAAGGAAACCACGCTAACCGACCAGACGATCGACGGGCTAGGAAAAAGTGCGATCAGTGAGCACGCGTAGCGTACACGCCAGTCGGCCAGGCGTATTTATCGAACACGGTTGGGCGTGGTCGGCACGCCGTTTTCAAAGACCACACAGGCCAGTTATCGTTTCACCATCCAATTTTTTACGACGGGCTTGCATGTCATCTCTAGAGAATTACACCGCAACATAATATCAAAGCATTGAACTAGATTCAACTTCACAGGATTACTAGCAATAAGGTTTATCCCATGTCCTCAAGAACATAACGGGTACTCAAGCCAAAGAAAAACATGGCCATCGATTTTGATTAAAAAAAGACATGGGCAACGATCATCGCTATCGATCGTTAGTAAATGTAATACGAAGTATTCACTTGCAGGTAGTTAACAAAAAATGTCCCTCAGATTTGTTCATAGGTTGCTGATGGGAGCCATGCGAGGGAAGCGGAGGTGGGCGAGGCGGGCAGTTTCCGCGGGGCGTGCGTGGCGATGGAAGGTGGGGGGACGCATGGTTGTCTCACCTGATATGGTGCATGATTTCTTTCCTTAATTAAGGTGTTTTATTCCTAATTAAGGAGTTTCCATGTGATTGATGTGATACATCATTTGGAGGATCTGGTGCGTTGGTGTTTGGGTATGACATAGTTTTAAATAGCGGGCTATGCCTCTTAGCAGCGGTCCTCTTTCAAACGCTATAGCGTGCTATAGCGGTGCTATAGCGCGCTATTTAAAATGTTTGTTCATGTGTTTGAACCAAAGACACATAGCGCAGGACCTCTTCTAAACGGTATAGCATGCTATAGTGGACCTATAGCGCGCTATTTAGTACCATGGGTATGAGTGGTCAGGATTTGTTGGATTCACATAATTCGCACTTTTATAAGTAGTGGAGATTTTTTAAGATGTTTAACGACCATCAACCCGTGGCATTAGTTTAGACTTGCGCAATTGCAATCAAACAAGACCTTCAAATTCAAATACGACATATTTTCTACACCTGTCGCCAACCAACTATGTCCACTCTCATTTCTTTTAAACATTATCTCCACTCTCGTGGAGGTCAGCATGCGTCTACGTTGGCAGTTTAGTCCTGGCGATTAGGAAGTATAAATTCTAGGTATGAGAACTGATAAGCTACAACTAGACGAAGAAAAATAAAATGCTTCGCGACATGTTCCAACAAGACGGCACACTACATGGTTTGAACATTAACTTTGAGCAGTCCACAGGTGCAATCTATACAACATATATATACTACAATGGGATGGAACGTGATTTACCATCCATTTTATTGTATCGGTTTAGGACCATGCATGTCTGCAAGTCTTTTTTTGCCCATTGCAACACATACGGAAGAGGATCTCGGTGATGGTCGCGAGCTTCATCACAGTCTCGCCACATGACATGACGGCACAAGGTTTGACAACTGCCTCCTCAAGATCTTCCCGGCCGGCGATTTGGGTATGGAGTCGACGAACACCACCTTGCGCACCTTCTTGTACGGCGCGACCTGCTTCGCCACATGCTCCATGACCTGTGCCTCAGTGACCTTGCTTCCGGGTTGCCTCACCACGAGCGCCATCGGTATCTCTCCTGCCTCTTCGTGAGGATATCTGCAGATCCACTAGCACCGTCAGTACTGCAGGACCGAGTAGAGTCTCCATGTTCATTGTCAAATCAAATTCACAATATATGGTATGCGGTAGGCTGTCACGATCCTTCTCGGAATAATTTTTTGTCAGTGGACTTACGGCATAACAGCAGCATCGGAAATTTCTTGCAGGGATTGCAGGACAAGCTCCAGCTCTGCAGGCGCGACCTGCAGTATTCAGTTTATCCAGCTAAGCATCCACCATTCGAGGTAAGTTGTTCACGAGCTAATAAGAGCAGACCTGGTAGGCCTTGTACTTGATGAACTCCTTGAGCCTATCGACAATGAACACAAACCCATCCTGATCAATGTAGCAAAAGTCGCCGGACTTCAGCCAGCCTTCCGAATCGAAAGCGGCCGCGTTCGCCTCATTGTCGCCTACGTAACCTGCACCGACATAGAACCATAAGTGATCTCAGTGCACCTGAAAGAACAAGTGAGGGCGACGTGCATTGCAGGAAGATGTTCGTGGGGTCACCTGTCATGATGGAAGGACCTCTCACGCACAGCTCCCCTTTCTGGCCGACCGACAAGGGCTCGCCGGTGACGATGTCGACGATCTTCACCTCGACGTTGTGGTAGATGCGGCCGGCAGAGCCTACGCGGGAACACTCGTCCCGGTTGGTCATCAAGGATATGCCCCCAGTCTCCGTTGAGCCATAACCCTGAAGCAGATTTACAGCAGAAGATTTTAGAATATGTACTGAAAATCTCCTAGGCTTCCACAAATGTGACACCGTGAGCATATCTTAAGGCATCTCCAACGGCAACCCGCAAATTTCTTCCCGCATCCGTCTGCGGACAGGGGGGGACCAGTCCGCGGACACGAATGCGGGAGGCCGCCATCCAGCGCTGCCCGCACACATCCGGCCAACAATTCGAATTAATCGGACGAAATTCGATCAAACACGGCCGGATTTCATATAAACATGACGGATTTCATATAAATATGATGGATTTCATTACATTTACATCAACTAAGCGGTGCTAGTTCGGCTCTGGAGGTATAATTAATACCTAATCTAAATGGTCGCCAGCGCCCGTTCCCCGTGTCCGGCCATGATCCCCGAGAACTGCAGTTTCTCCTTCTCCAGCGGCGGCAACCTACCGTGCACTACTCTTCCTCGCTGCCGGCGGCGCCCGCGGACATGCCGGCTTCGTGGTCGTGGCGGCGGGCCCTGCCGCCACGACGATGTCCTCCTCCTTGTTGTCGGTCTCGCCGAACACCGTCTCGCCCGCCTCGTCGCACTCCTTGTAGGCGGCCGCGGATCTCGCGGGTGGAGCGGTAGGACTCGAGCAGCGCCTCCTGCTCCGCCAGGTCCGCGTCCGGCGTGATCGCCTTGCCGGCGGCGAGCTGCTTCTCCGCCTGCAGGTGCTCCTGGAGAAGGTGGTGGTTGTAGGCGGCGTCGGCCTGCGCCTCCTGGAACTGCTCCTCCCGCTCCTCCTGCACCATGTCCATGTAATGGGCACGGGCCTCGCCGATGGTCATGGTGCAATGCGCCAGCGAGGGTGGCGCGGAGGAGGAGGAGGGTGGCGCCGGCTCGTCGTCGGCCGCGTCCTCCATTGGGACGTTGTCGTCCTCCGGCTGCCTGCCGGCCAGCCAGTCGGCAGCAATGGCGGTCATCTCCTTCTTCTGGTCCGGCGTCAGCCCGTCCCAGAGAGCTTTGGCGGGGAAGGAATCCATGGTGGGAGTGGTGCGGAGAGGGATCAGAGGCAGATGGCTGCGGCTATGGCCGGGGCAGCGGTTTATATAGCAATGGTGGGCGACAGAGGGACGGATGGGTAGCGCCGGAGTAGCCGCCTCGGCAACCACGTCTCATTAATGTGGGCGGCAGAGGGACGGACGGGCGGCCGTCGTGTCGTTTGAACGCGGTACAGTCGCCTGCACCGGTGTGGGCGGCGCTCTCTCGGCCGGCGCGCCGCTTCAATGCCGGTACCAGTGAGTGGTCGCGTCCGCTCTGGCCGGGCATGAATGCGGTCACTGACGCTCTGGAGGGGCGCTGACCGTTTCGGGCGGGAAGCACGCGCGGGAGGCAGGAGGGGGTTTGGGTGGGCCAGGGCGGTCAGAAGCGGGCGTGACAATGGTCCGGACTCCCACAAAGCCCCCCCCCACCCCCCCACACACACACGTTTGTCTCCGGTTTGCGGGAGAAAACGCGTCCGGACCGCCCTGCGGACCGATACAGGACCGCGTTGGATGGCTTCCGCGGTCCGGACGGATGCAGGTGGTTTGAGGGTCGGCATTGGAGATGCCCTTATGACTGCGGATTGCAATCGTCATAGGGTGCCATGTTATAATGGTCTGTGTTGCTCGCCGTTGACAGAAATGACTCTTTTAACTACGAACAAAATGAAACTCACACTAAGCAACTTGAAAGGGACTTCAATTTTCGTAAGGCAGAAGAACATTTAAGAGTTACTGTCCGACATGCTCCTCAATTACTCCTGAATAAATCCAATGAGATTCAGATCTCTCAGACCCATATCCGACAAACTACTTATTACTGGCCAAGTTCCAAGGGATACCAAACCCTCGCCGATGCAACACATGGACAATAGCAGTGAGTGAGTGATATATGCAAGTAAAGCAACAGTCTCTGGTCAAAAGCGTCCGGGGTCATGATCGGGATGGATGATGCTCGTTTGAAGATTTTGCAACACCCTTTGTGCGATCCCAGTCCAATCACATGGTTTGTAATCCGTCATCGACGATTCAGGCAATTGCTGAAGCAACATCATTGCAGGAATGACGCTGAGACATGGGGAACATGTGGCGCGGTCCCCAAATCGTAAACCTCGGTACTCCGTGTCCCCCGGCAACATGACAGGCACGCATAGGAACCACGATAGATGTACCTCAAGAACATGGATGGAATCATGCGTTTACTGGGAAAATAGCAGGTGCTACGGGCTTCACGTGCTCCCATGCTACTGGCTCACCAGGAGCATTGGATCTGAGACCTAACGGTCATTTGAGGAGCTCAGGAAAATTTGCAAGAAGACCTCCAAGACTCCAGTAATTATGCTAAGGTCCAGGGCTGAGCTAGGTTTGGAGCATGGGAGTAGGGCTTCCACGGGAGCACTTGATATTTTCACTATTGACCTCCCTGGACCATGGTTCCAGAGTTTTTTGTTTATGAAATATTTCGAGAAAAGTTGAAACACTGAAATTTCGGTTGTTGCGGTTTTCAACTCGATCAATGACCAAATGTTCACATCAACTGGACTGAATTTCAATAAAAAAAATCAAATAACTAGATTATAGTTCTACTATTGTTTGACTATGTCCCGAACTTGTTTTTGTTACTTAAGATTATTATATTAGACTTGTATTGTTTATGTATGCTCAATTTTCATGCCACATTTCTTCTGTGAGGGAAGTCCCACATAGATTCGACTCGAACAAAAACGTTGCTACATCAATGTTGTTTAATTTTAAAACCCCAATCACTCCCGAGATCTACACGATGGTTATTCTCTCCCGCGAGCACCACTGACCACGGGAATATCAGCACCCTCCGTCACCGGTCACCGTCATCTCTGATCAACCAAGAACACCTGTGGATGAGCCACGGGGCCAAGCAGCTTGCTTGAGTGGCAGTAGGCTTGGTGGCTTGAGATATGCCAGAACTCACAGTTCCACCTCACGCATGTTGAATGTGAAATTTAAGTTGGTTTATCTTTAAAAAAAATGGAGTCAAAATACCGCTACAGAGCCATAACAATATTAAGCACATTTCTCTTCCCAACATGCATGCTGCACTTTTGGTCGATATGCATTTGCTAGCTTACGACATATTTTATGTAATTTATTTATACCCGTACGTGTGCATGCTTAGTTAGCTATAGCAGTGCGAGCTCGGTCAACGTCAAGCACAAATATCGTGGGTGTTATATTATGTTTTGCGGTTTTGCTAAACATCAGACACCTGCAAAATTTCTTCGCGTCAGTCACTTTTCTGCTTCCCTCCGAGCGCGAGACAAGGAGGCCGCGGCCGGCCGCAGACTGCACGGCGAATACGAGCCATGACCGAGGGTGGAAGCGAGTCCGAAACTTGACTAGTGCGGGTCGAAGGTGCGGGGTCATCTCTGGTGCTGTCGATCGAGGGGAGGGTGTTAGAGGGATGGCCATGGGCGGCGGTGGTCTGCGGTGATGGAAGGGCGGGACGGCGAGGCGGTCACGAGAGCATCGCTGGCCACGGGGGACGGAGGCCGGAGGTTAGACGAAGGGTTGTAGGGCGGCAGCATGAGAAAGAAGATGAACAACGCTCGGCTTGAGGAGAAAGAAGGGATGGGAGCCGTTGGATGCCGATCAGGTACATTACTCCTTTTCGTTCATTCTGGTCCGTACAACGCTGCTGCTTGAATCTTGAAAACTGAAGTACTTAGGGGTTGTTTGGTTCCTAACCGCACAACTTACGATAGTTTCACATTAAACTTGCTTAATTTAGGGCATGTTTGGTTGCCCTCCACACGATGGTACACTTTTTTGTCATAAGTGTGGTAAATTATGGCAAGCGTTTGGTTGCAGCCATAGTTATGGCATACCATACTTCTTTAGTCACATACCCCACTTGTCATAGACTCAGTTGCTAGTCACTTTTTGCCGCAAGAGTGGCTACCAATTTGGTGCCATAATTTGCCACACTTGTGTCACAAAAGTGTGGAAAGTGTGGTGGCCAACCAAACATGCCCTTAAAATGTGGCAAAGTATGGAAAGTTGTGGTTAGAAAGCAAACAACCCCTTTCTAAACTAGAGTACCTATATATTATCTCTTTCAAAAACAAAAAAGGACTAACAGATTTATGAGAGACAATCTAACAAAAAGGTGACGAAGTAATGCTCCACCGAGAAATGGATAAATTCATTGGATGAGGATGCTAACATAAGTTATCTCTGTGATTGTCGTGTTCTAAGCAATTCGGGGTCCAGTTGCACAGGTGGTTGTTTCCAAATAAAAGTCATACCGGTGGATTAGACTTGGTTCTGGTTGTCCTGTCCAAATCCACAATGTCACTAGTAACGGTGGAAGTGCTTTCGGCTAGTTGTTTTAAACAAAATTATTGCCTCGCAAACAGTTCCACTATAGTTTGTACTCCCTTCGTTCCATAATTCTTGCTGTGGTTTTAGTTTTTTTTTTTTTAGGGGTTGTGGTTTTAGTTCAAATTTAAACTAAAGCACTTTAGTGACTGATAAGTATATCTGACTAGCCTAACTTAGTTCAGCGGGACATTTAATGTGCAATATTACGACGCACTTTGTCCTTTATAGTACGATGCATTTGTCTATCCCATTTAATTTAATTTGATCAAAGGAAATACTCACCATGCAGAGATCCACGTGAGGGAACCGCCGCCGGAACTGCTCCGCCACCGATCCCGGCAGAGGGGCGCCGCCGCAGATCACCCGCACCAGACTCGTCAGCCGGCGCCGGTCTTTCGTTATCCCCAGCACCACGGGAGGCGACGCCATTATCTCCGTCACCTCCCACCGCTCTGCTGTCTCCAGCATCCCCCTTAACCCCGTGTCCGTCATCACAACAGTGGTGAGTCCCCGCGCCAGCCCGTTGAGCGCGAAGAAGAAACCCATGGCGTGGAACATAGGAGCACCCATCAGAGTCCTCTCGTTGACCTTCTGCGAGTTCACGTGCAGGGCATGGAACCCCAACGCCTGTGCGATCAAGCTCCGGTGCGGCACCGCCACCGCCTTCACTGGCCCTGTGGTGCCAGAGGAATAATGGATCGTCGCTGTCGCCGACTGGCACACTACTCCAGTGTCCAGCTCCAGCGGCACCGACTCCTTTTCATCCTTGCCGTCATGGAGGAGGGAGCGGAAGTGCGTGGAATCCAGGAGGACGGTGGGGAGGCCGGCGGGGAGCTTGGCGGCGGTGGAGGAGACGGCGAAGGCGATGGACGCGCCGGACAGGGACACGAGGCGCGCCACCTCGCCGGCGGTGAGGGCCGGGTTTGCCGGGGACACGACGACGCCGGCGGCGAGCAGCGCGAAGTGGAGCACGGGCACGTCGAGCCGCGCGGGAGCGAGGACGAAAGCCACGTCGCCGCGGCCGAGCGGGAGTAGGCGCGATCGCAGGGCGCCCACGAGCGCGCGCACCTGGGACAGGAACGCCGGGTAGGAGATGGCCTCGCCGGTGGCGGCGTCCAGGAGTGCGGGGTGGGCGGGGAGAGGCGACGGCAGCAGCGACAGCGCGAAGGCCGGGAATGTGAGTGGGACTTCCGCCGCCGGCAGCGGCTGCGGCGGGCGGAGGCTGACGAACGATTTGGTCGTTGCACAGTAGCCGGTGCGGGCGTCGACGGCGCCGCTGCTTCCCCCGTGGGTGCTGGAGCTGGACATTTTCGACTGGGAAACTCGTGGGTCGTGGCGAGGCACAGAGGTGCTGGCAACTCACAAGGAAGCCTGCGGCAGTATATATATATATCGGGATGGTGAGGTGACTGAATTTTAATTTTGGGTGAGTCACTTCTTTTTTTCTTTGACAACCGCAGCACACACCTGCACATCCTACCGCTATGAGTAGGACCTTCGAGAGACCGAGCTGACACATCATTTTGAGATTGACTAAGTCGTCACAGACGCATTTGTAGTGGACAGAACGTCTCCTCGCACTGAACAGACATCGCCGGAAGGCCTGAAATAAATCCAAAAAAATGGGTGCACCGGTGTCAAGTCTAGAACTTGTGGGATGGGGATACCATTGTCCTTCTAACCATCCAACCACAGATTAATTAGTTCATGATGTAGTCTCCTTCTGTTATGTTAGGGTTAAACATAAAATCCCCCACTTTCTTCTTCCATCCCGTCGCTCTCCACCCAATTCACGCCCTTTTCTCCACCCTATACTTCCCTCCGCCGTTGACGCATGCAACCGGAGGAGAACCTAATGAAGATGGAGGTGGTGGACATGCAGGAGGATCCGAGCATCACACTCGCCCGGAATATCAACTCAGCGACGCGGTAAACTCGCCGCGTCAAAGCGAAGGCCGCAATGGAGGGTATGCTCAAGAAGCGGATGGCCGCTGGAGGGCATGGTGGTGGCGGACGTGGTGGTGGGCATGGTGGCCGCGGACGTGGTGGAGCTCGCGGCCTTGGCCGCGGTGCCCCGATGGTGTCGCCCACCGTACAGACGGCGCCATGGTCGGAGCATTACAAGGCTCCGTACTTCTACGCCGCACGCTGGGTGCCCGCACGCTGTTCGCTGCAATAACTAAAGCAGGGGAGCTGGCGTATGCCGACGCGGACAGGGAGATGTTCGACATCATCCACGACGGAGGCGGAGGAGGAGGTGGCTATGAGGACGGGCAGGTGGAAGACTCGGATCCCACCCAGTCTGGAAACTACACGCACACGCAGCAGCAGTCCTATACCCAAACGGGCAGGCAGCAGTCCTACACCCAGACCGGCGCGGGCACACAGTAGCAGGATTGGGCCGCCGGACAGCAGCAGGAGGAGGAGGAGGACGGCGAGGACGATGATCCGGATGATATTGCCGGTGATCCGAAGAAGAAGGGTAGAGGAGAAAACTTCAACATGTGGGAGGACGAGTTGTTGTGCAATGCATGGTTGGCCACTAGCCTTGATCCGATCAACGGCACGGACCAAAAGGGCACAACTTTTTGGCACAACATTCACACTTGGTTCCATGAACACAAGCATTTCACGCCCTACTCCGACGCGGTCATCCGCACCAGTGAATCCAAGTCCCTCAACCATCAGTGGTACACTATCCAACAGGTCGTGTCGAAGTATTGCGGGCACTTGAAGCATCTCATCGCATGGTGGCCTAGCGGTGCACAAACCACCGAGCAAGTAAGTTCATCACTAGCCGGATATGCATAGTTTTGTAGCCGGATATGCATAGTTTTATTGATCACTAGCCGGATATGCATAGTATTGTTGATCACTAGCCAGATATACATAGTTTTGTAGTCGGATATGCATAGTTTTGTTGATCACTAGCCGGATATGCATAGTTTTGTAGCTGGATATGTATAGTTTTGTTGACCACAAGCCGGATATGCATAGTTTCGTTGATCACAAGCCGGATATGCATAGTTTTGTAGCCGAATATGCATAGTTTTATTGATCACAAGCCAAATATGCATAGTTTTGTAGCCGGATATGCATAGTTTTGTTGATCACAAGCCGGATATGCATAGTATTGTTGATCACAAGCCGGATATGCACAGTTTTGTAGCCAGATATGCATAGTTTTGTTGATCACAAGC
The DNA here is from genome assembly GCA_039707655.1 of Elymus sibiricus. NCBI lineage: Eukaryota > Viridiplantae > Streptophyta > Magnoliopsida > Poales > Poaceae > Elymus > Elymus sibiricus. Next base: position 514,927,739 of record CM077672.1, on the reverse strand, counting down.
CGGATATGCATTGTTGATAATGTTTTATTTTGTAGCCTTCTCGTGATTGTACAGTGTTCAAGAAGTTGGAGAAGAAGTTCAAGGATCTTCGCACTCGGAGGGTTCTCATGATCTCCGTTAGCAATGGCGATCTCTACCCCTTCATCGGCAATAACCAAGCTCGACCATCAGCCTTCACAATCTCCATGTCGGATTTGTGGCATCGCCGGCTCGGGCACCCCGGAGCGCACTCCCTGTCCACCTTAGCAAAAGATTTTCTTAGCCCATGTAATAATATCGCACACTCTCCATTTAGTGCTTGCCGGTTAGGCCGTCAACCGCGCCTTCCTTTTTCTACCTCCTTTAGTAAAAAATTTGCACCATTTGATTTAATACATTGTGATTTGTGGACCTCACCCGTTGTAAGCTTCTTCGGTTTTCAATATTATCTTGTTGTTCTAGATGATTTCACTCATTACTCATGGTCTTTTCCTATGTGCAACAAATCGGATACATCCACTATCCTCCAACGCTTTTTCACATTTGTCCACACCCAATACAATGTCATTATCAAAGCAATGCAATGCGACAATGGTGGCGAGTTCATTAACTCATCCCTTCGCTCCTTCTTCTCCTCTAACGGTATCGCCTATCGTTTCTCTTGCCCGCACACCTCTCCCCAAAACGGCAAAGCGGAACGCCTCATCCGTATCACGAACGACATTGTTCGCACCCTACTCCTTCAAGCCAACCTTACTCCCCCATTTTGGGTTGAGGCTCTCCACACGGCTACCTACCTTCTCAACCGTCGCCCTTCTCGAGCAATAGCCAACTACACACCCTACTATCTTCTCCACGGCGCTCATCCTACGTACGATCACCTACGTGTGTTTGATTGCCTATGCTTCCCTAACACCTCCGCCACCATGGATCACAAGCTTTCCCCTCGTTCCACCCGGTGCATCTTCTTGGGGTACCCTCTTGAACACAAGGGCTATATGTGTTACGACTTAGCATCGCGTCGCGTGATCGTCTCTCACCACGTCATTTTTGACGAACACACCTTTCCCTACGTACCGCCCACACCGTGGCCTCCAAATCCCACGTCCACAAATGATCCGCCCGGATCTCCCCACCCAGCAGCAAATCTCTCGGATCAGCCGCCCGCCCCTTCCTCGTACTAGCCCCACCCTCCACCATCGCCTACGCCCGCCGATTCCCCCGCATGCAACCAATCCCCAACCGAGCCCACCACACCAACCAGCTCTGCCACGCACACTACCTTGCCCGGATCCCATGGTGGATCCACCTCGCCCTCCGCGCTTGTCGGCTCTGCCGCACCTACCACCGAATCCACCACAATTTCTACGCCTGCCCGCTCTACGCCAACTGCCGCTGGCTCCACCAAATCCTCCTCGATCCCCGAGGCATGCACAACCAGTACCCCCTCGCCACGTCTTCCCCGCCATGCACAACCAGCCGAGCCCCCACGTAATTCTCATAAAATGACCACGCGGGTCAAATGTGGGTACTGCATGCCCAAACAACTCTTCCTCGCTGATGCCACTTCCACACCACTATCTCCTATTCCTCCCACATACAAATCAGCCCTTAAAGATCCCAATTGGCACCAAGCTATGCAAGATGAATTTAATGCTTTAATCAACAACTCTACTTGGTCTTTGGTGCCTAAGCCTGCAGGTGTTAACATTGTCACGGGCAAATGGATTTTCTGGCACAAGTTTCATGCGGATGGCTCCTTGGCACGCTACAAAGCTCGATGGGTTGTACGTGGATTCACGCAACAGGAGGGTGTGGACTATGACGAAACGTTCAGTCCGGTTGTCAAGCCGGCCACCATTCGAGTTGTGCTCAGTCTCGCCACATCCAGCTCTTGGCCCATACACCAATTGGACGTCAAAAACGCCTTCCTTCATGGGGATCTCAAGGAAACCGTGTACTGCTCTCAACCGGCTGGTTTTGTTGATTCATCACGTCTGGACCATGTGTGCCTACTTCGTAAGTCACTCTATGGCTTGAAACAAGCCCCTCGTACATGGTTTCTTCGGTTTAAATCCTTTTTGCTATCACTTGGGTTTTGTGCCTCCAAGAGTGACTCCTCCTTGTTCATTCTTTACCACGGCACCTCCATTGCATACTTGCTAGTGTATGTTGATGACATTATTCTCAGCGCCAATTCCCAAACCACACTCAACTCCATCATTGCTTCCCTCAAGACGGAGTTCTCCATGTCGGATCTTGGTGATCTACATCACTTCCTTGGCATTAATGTCACACCCAACCCATCCGGCTTGTTCCTATGTCAACAACAGTACACCCTCGAGATACTTGACCGAGCCAACATGCTCAATTGCAAACCAGTGTCCACCCCCATTGACACAACCTCCAAATTATCTTCCACCGACGGCCACCCTCTCTCTAACCCTACCTACTATCGGAGCTTGGCCGGGGCTCTCCAGTACCTTACCCTTACTCGCCCGGATATTACCTACGCCGTTCAACAAGTCTGCTTGTTCATGCATGAGCCACGTGACACTCATATGCAACTCATCAAGCGGATCCTTCAGTACTTGCAAGGCACGTCACATTACGGGATTCAGTTTTACAAATCATCATCCAAGGATCTCATAGCCTACACCGATGCTGATTGGGCTGGTTGTCCGGATACCTGCAAGCCTACCTCGGGATTTTGCGTGTTCCTTGGTGCTAACATCATTTCATGGTCATCCAAGAGGCAACCTACTGTGTCACATTCTAGTGCAGAAGCGGAGTACCGGGGAGTCGCAAACTGTGTTGCTGAATCTTGTTGGTTACGGCAACTCCTGCATGAGCTCAAGTGTCCACCGACCCGTGCCACGGTGGTATATTGTGACAACATTAGCGCCTCATATCTTGCCTGCAATCCCGTTCAGCATCAAAGGACCAAGCACATTGAGATTGATCTACATTTTGTCCGTGATCGCGTGGCTCTTGGCGAAGCTCGGGTCCTCCATGTTCCCTCCAGTTCTCAATTTGCAGACTTGTTCACCAAAGGCCTTCCATCGCAGGTGTTTCATGAATTCAGGGCCAGCCTGGACGTCCTACCGCACGGAGTTCCGGCTGAGGGGGTGTTAAACGTGTACATTGTAAACATTGTAACGTTGTATTGTACTAGCTCAGTCCACTCCTATTTTGTAGGATCTAGCAACGCTCGTGGCCTGCGTGCCTTGTTTCTAGGAGCGTTTGCTCTCTCTCCCTCTGGGATATATGCTGTACATTGTAACTGAATTCATTAAGGAAGAAAACATTCTCTTCAACTATAAACTCATCAGGTCGTGCCCGAATCACGACCGCAACAGCTGCTTGCCCTACAGTGGCCAGCCTCTGAAGATTGGGTGGCGTGAGTGCTTGGAGTCGGTCGTCTCAGGCAACATGGTCTGCTCGCTGAAGGCGGCGGGTCGTCGGCAGGTTTCCAGCGGCAGATCTGGCACAGGTATCTAGATCAGTGAGGGTGTGGTCCCGGAGAATTTCAAATTCCACACCCTCACTGGTGTGGTCCCGAAGAGTTTCTGTTGTTCACGATGATGCCAATGTTGCCATGTTGGTCGGTGTACACTCCCTGAATTTGAAACTCGTTCACGATGTGTCTGACCAACGTTGGCATCATCGGACAAAATCACTGGGAAGAAAAAATGATTCTCAGAGGAACTGGAAGATCGTTGCCCATGGAGTTTCTACTGTTCCAAAACGGAAGGAATTTACTCTACGAAAAAACACAATTCTACCAATTCAATTTACAGAGGGGAAACAAAAATTTCTCAAGTCAGAGGCCATGCGCCCTTTCTTTCCACCGAGAGGCTGAAGCTGAATCCCAATAACCACCTCGCACCTTGGCACAGTTTGGATCATGGAATAACCAAACGAACCAGAGGCTGAAGCTGAAGCTGACTGCGAAAAGAAAATGTACATCTCCCTGCTCTGCTCTGCTTTGCACTGCTCTGCTCGCTGCTGCATACCGCATCGCCGTTGCACGCAGAGGAACACCTGCACGATCTGTTGAGAGGAACAAGTCAGTGCCAAACACGCCAGATGAGAGCGGAGTTGTAGTAGGGAATTTTATTTTATTTTGAAAAAAGAGAGCAAGTAATGGCCTGCCGCCTGCTGACCTTGGAAATTTGAACAAGCCACCGCAGGACTCCACGTTTGTATTGAAGACGAAGTGCAACATTCACTACTGGACTGTAATTGGTGTGCAGAGTTTCGAGTAACCAACTTGGGTCAGAGAATGATGAACAAGCTGGAACAGGTAACTCGTCGCGAATATGAACGGCCAATCATTCGCTACCTTTACCTTACCTTACAGCCAAGGATCAATGCCAGTGAAACCTAAGCTTGTACCATCTCTGCACCAGCATAACCAAAACAGTCCACGTTGCTTCAGGCATGCTGCACTACTCAGGCCTAAATTCTCCTACCAAGCTTCAAACAACTTAGGTTCATGTCAAGACAGCAGGAAGCTTACGTTTCATGTCATCCTGGAAAATAGCTCCTCCCTCTGTTACTTATATGGTATTTATATATATCAGCCAGGTGCTTGAGGAATGTGGCCCTTAGAAAGCAACAACATTCTGGTGATAGACAGACAGATTCGAGCAATTCAGAGATTACAATGTTTCAGTTTTGAGCATTGGTAGGGAAAACCCAAAAACGAGAACAAAGTGTGACGTCCTGACCTTTCAGCATATCAAGACAATTGCTTCACTTCTGTTTGTTTGTTTGGATAAAAGAGCTATATATGTTCTGAATCAGCTGTGAAATTCGCTACTGGGACTGCAGGATCCAATAAATGAACTTGGGTCAGAATAGCTTAAACAGCCAATCATTCATTACCTTAGTGTCAAGGATCAATGCCAATCAAACCTAAACCTGTATGCAATCTCCTTGCAAGATTGTAGCTGGGTACATTAGTGTTTTTTTTTCTGTGAGTAGTAGCTGGGTACAATAGTCAATGTACTCTGCCCCAGCATAAACTTGGTGGTTGACCAAATAATAATCCTCATTGCTTCGGTACTACAGGAATAATTCAGTATCAGGCTAAACAGATTCAAGAATCAAACAAATTGGAAAGCATACTCTCTTCTCTTGTAGAGTGTAACTCAATTCAATTTCACTTCACCATAATAGTAGGAAGGTTACATCCATACCATTCTGTAAAGAAAATAAATGCACCACCAAGACAAGAAGACAGCCCTCTGCTACATATATGATATATCAGCCTTTAGAAAGCAGCATCCTGTCAAATGAAAGGATTCAAGCAAGAGAAAATTAAGGCACTTGATTCATGGTAAGAAAAGAAAATCTTTTTCAATGACATCAGTTAAACAAATATTGCCTTCAAATTCCCATACAGGACCAACTAACCAGCTGACTAATGTGCAGATTTGACAACTTGTGTGCATAAAAGATTGATTGCAACAGTGGTGGAGTCGAACCTGCTAGTCTGTAAGATTTGACAAGTTAAGATGAGGCAGAAATATGGCAAATAAACCTCGCTTCATCAGAAATAGAAAAACAATAAAAATAGGGAGGCGACAAGGGTTACCTTGGGTGTAGTTAGTAATCCGAGACGGATAAATCTGGGTTGGTTCTTTTGATTTTCTCAATTTGCTCCTTTATCTCAGCGCTGCGACGATCCATCACTAGTTTTCTCAGCAAAACCGGGAGGCCCTCCTTGGGCATCGATCGGATTTGTTGACACCCAACGAGACGTAACTCCTTGAGAGAAGAAAGGCGATATAACCCTTGAGGAAGGGACTGCAGATGCCCTCACCAGGAAAAAAGTAGTTTCTGGAGGGAGGTGAGGAGCTGCAGCGCTTTCTCTTGCTCCTCCGTGAAGTTTTCCATCCTCTCATCATCATACTTGAAATCATTATCGATTTCAAGTGTGTGGAGGGCCGGGGCGAGGAGGTTGCAAATAGGATCAACAGGCAATCCAGAGATGCCATCTACCCTGAGTTTCTCCAATCTAGAGATGTAACCTGCAGGCAATAATTTGGTCCTTGCCACCTCTGAGAGCAAATCTGCTGCTAACGTGTTGTTGCATCTAACTTCCAGTTCTTTGAGGTTGACTGTGATGAGAGGATTGAATCCGTCGACTGTTAAAGTACTACAGAGTACTAGTTTTAGACTGGTGAGAGACGTGAGGTTTGAGAGCAGAGCCATTGACTTCATGCTTCCCTCTTCGCGAACATCAAGTTCCCTCAGGGAAGCAGGGAAAGGGCAAATGGTCTCTGATTCTCCCATGGGCCACCGACAGAACAATTCGCCACATCCGGATATTTTTAATGATTGGAGCAATGACTTGTCCTCCTGAATTCCTCCTCCATTCTCCACAGGCACAAGAACCAGGCCATTACACCCCCAGAAGGTAAGTTTCTGCAGTGAGCTGGATGATCGGAACTGCGTTACACATTCCTCAAAGTCACAAGATGGTCGGAACTGCGTTACACATGGAACTCCCTGTATGTTAAACACAGAAAGTGCTGGGAAACAGTTTAACACTTTTGACAATGATGATTTGCTGGTAAGATGAGATACATCTAATCTCAGACTCTTAACTGAACGCAAGACAATACTGCCATCCAGCTCTTCAGGGAACAAACTGAAACCGTAGCATCTTCTGACAGTTAGTTCTGTTAGGGATTTAAGCTTTCCAATGTCTGTCAATGATATGCGCGATACATTTTCAATAGCCATATCTTCTACTTTATCCAGATTGTGGTAGGCCAAAGCACCGCCATACCCACTAACAACCAATTTCTTTCCATCATAAGACAACGTTTCTGAATCACCTCTTTCAACATCCAAATCTGTCAGTGTGGAGGTCTGAGGCATGGAGGGCAGAGACATCTTGGGGCACCCATCAACTTCAAGTCTGCGCAAATTGGTGCAAGATACCTCCGAGAAGGGCATCACACAGAGATTGGGACAATCGATGCATTTGATTTTTTTCAAGACTTGGAAAAGAATTCAGCAAGTCTGGTTCTCATAAAACTCAACTGTTTTCAAGCGCATAAAACATTTTTTTTCAAGATTTTTTTCAAGTCTGGTTCTCATAAAATTCAGCAAGATTTTTTTCAAGATTAGGTTCCACAGCCCATTCAGCAAGTTCTGGCATCTCATAAAACTCAACTGTTTTCAAGCGCATAAAACATTTGCCTGGAGCGCCACCACATCGAAGCCCAAACTGATGCATTCCAGAAATTTTCTTCAAATTGAGTCCCTTGAGATTTGGTAGCTTCCCAAAAGGTGGGACGGTGCTCCAACATAAGCCTTCTAGAGTGAGAGTCTCTAAACTTGTTAACCAGGTGTCAAGACACAACCAACTAGGCCCAACGGTACCACCATGATTTGCAATTGTAAGTACTCAAGATTAGAGTGTGGTTTAAGAGCATCAAGAATATCACCATCTGTAGTTGGTCGATCTTGGTCCCAAAGTAATTCCAACTCCTTCAGATTCCTTTTCAACATCAGTTTGGCTGCAGTAGCTTCCTCCTTGGTTGCCACGTGTTCAAGACCACAAATAACCAGTCCTCTTTCTAGTGCTGTCAATGCCCCAAGTTCTGTCAGTTCAAATCCCATGCTCCCTTTCCTGACATGGAATTTTTTTAGCTCCTGCAGATGCTTCATCTTTCCGACATTGCGAATATTGGAGTGGAGTTCACTTCTGCCATGGAAATCATGTAAATTCTCAAGGTGGCTAAAGTCTTCAGGCAAATCAGAACTACCATCCCAATCATCTAGGTCCAAGAATTTCAAGTGATAAAATCTTGATAGTGTACTAGGTAAACTGATTTTACCGTCTTTGTAAGATGAGCTAATTTTGAGGTACTGGAGGTGGATAAGTTTTGAAAACTTATATGGAAAAGATTGTGCAGACTTCACCACTATAAATAGGACACGCAGACTATTTATTTCCTTGAAGCTATCTTTCAAAATCTCGGCGATTCTTTCTTCTTCATATCCTCTAAAAATCATCAAAGTCCGCAGATTAGCAATGTCTATCCTCTCCCTTAGTTTACACATTTCTTCCTCAAAATTTGCATCATATCTGTCTTCTATGTTGATAGATAGGTGTCGAACAGATTGTGGGATGGCATCAGCTATGAAATCTAAGCCACTTATATTGAGGCATTTTTGTGCAGAAACACTCTGAGATAGCTCATGCATTAAATCAGGCATTACATAGCAATCAAATTCCTTCATGAGAAAACCATTGTCCACTAATTCTTCCAAGTAATTCCTATCGGCTCGGTGATTAGAGTCTATGGTGCCTATTGCAACCCAGAACTGATTAATTTCTGAAGAAGTAAACACATGATCTTCAGGGAAAAGGCCACATTAGGAAAAGCATTTCTTCAGATGAAAAGGGAGGTAATCGTAGCTAATTTTTAAAGACAGCATGATATCATCATTATTTTGCTGCTTTAGCCACTGATGCTTTCCAAGAACTCCATTCCAATGTTTCTGAGAAAGGTCCTTGTGCAATAGTCTACCAACTGTTTTGGCTGCCAGCGGGGAACCCTTTAGCTTGGTTGCAATTTTTCGTGCAATACCAGCAAACTCATCTTCATAATGCTCAGGCTTGTCGTCTTCACCAAATATACATGCTTCAAAGAATGTGAAGAAGTTATTAGACTCCAAACCTGCCAGTTGTAGTGAACCAACTGTTTCCATCATTTGTGCTAGCTTTGGGAATCAAGTTGTGACAAGGACCATGCTTCCTTTGGCTTCCCCCTTTGTGAACGGAGCTAATAGGGTTTTCCACTGATCCTGACTGTCACATTTCCATATATCATCCAAGACAATTAGAAACCTCTTGGACTTGAGACGATGCGCTATGGATTTCTGAAGCTGGTCTAAATTGGTTGTTTCATTTGCAACACCGCTGCTTCCTTCTTCTTCAGTTGCAGGTATGCAGCCAAGGATCTCCCTGGTGAGCTTAAGCACATCAAAATCAGTGGATACACATACCCAGACCCTGACTTGGAAGTGCTCTTTAGTCCTTGCATGATTATGGTGAAAGTTGGATACACATACCAAGGTGAGTGGTGAAAGTTGTCTTTCCAATACCCCCTAGACCAACTATAGGAAGAACAGAAACGGTCTCAGTCTGTGTGACACCGGTAACAGTGGTGATACGATTGACAGTTTCCTCAAAAATGTCTGTCCTGCCATACAATGTGTCTTGTATAATCATGGAAGCAGTCTGAGGCCGATGTAGGATAACTGCCATGCTGTTGATTGGGTACTGCTGAGCAAATTAGAGACCGATCACAGTGGGACTCCATGCCCTGTAACAGGGAAGTGATTTCTCTGGACATGGACACTCTGTCGAAATGCAGTGTATCACCATCAGCACTAGCAGAGTTGGAGTTGGTGACGCCGGCAACAGCAGCATCATCATCACCACCATTCCTCTTGGGCGTACGCGAGCAAGAAAAACAGTGGAGCAAGGTGCCTAGGGAGTGGCGAAGAGCACTATGGGCGTGGAGAGCTTGATGGCGGACAAGGCTGTCCAGATCCGGGCCGGCCTCTTGGGTGGTGGCGTAGTGGGTGGCGTGGAGCTTGTCATGGATCTGGAAGTAGTGGACCTCATCCAGCAGGTCCTCTGCCTGGTCGGCGTCCCTGCTCAGCTTCTCCAGCAACCCCTGCAGGCCAAGGTTGGGGCCGACGTGGCTCCCCTGGGCGTTGTGCAGCAGGCCTTGCGTCTGCAGCAGTTTGTCCCTGATCTGGTCCGAGTTGTAGCCCAGCTGGAGGCTGTCCACGTACGCCGCCACCAGGCCATCGGACAGCGTCGTCAACACCTTGCCGAGGAGCAAGGTCGCCGAGCCGACAGCCACCTCCATCTATCTGCACTCCGCCGGTCGCCTCACCTCACCTCGCCTCACCGGAGTAGTGGCGGAAGCAGCAGAAAGGCTCCAGAGGTTTGTGTAGGGTAGGTGGGCAAGACAGCTCCTTCAACAATGAATTAAGAAGCAGAGAGTTGCTTGAGCACATCCAACCAGGAGAGACAATACTCTGTAGTATTGTATTTGGTTAGGTACAACTACTACTATGTCTCATCTGGCCGGCGACGACCAAACCCAGATACCAACTCATTTGTTGTTTTAGTTCTCTATAGGTAGGAGATGGAGTCCTTTTTGGCTTTTTGCATTACAGAAATGGCAGAAACTGGTATGTATATATATATATATATATATATATATATATATATATATATATGTATGTATGTATTCTTGATTGATGCGGCATATTCCTTCCTTGCGAAAGAGAGATGGCACCTAACTCTGAGCACCCATCGCCCATCGGACTTGCCTAACGGTGTTTCGTCTTTCCAATATTGTAAGTTAGACCAGTGGGTATGCGGTTCATGTTGTGAGCTGAAGCCAACCCAATCTGTGTATTGACGAACACAGTACTGACGCAGGCGCTCATATATATACGCATACACTCATTCGTATGAACACACACATGCACACCCTACCCCTATGAGCACCTCCGAGAGACTGAGCCGGTATATCATCTTGAGATTGACGAAGTCACCAAGGGCACATCATAGTCGACAGGAACGTCGCCTCTCACTGAACGCGCATCGCCGGAAATCCTGAAATAAATCCAGAAATAAATGCACCTGGGCCAGAAATAAATCCAGAAAATGTTTATGTGTTGATTCACCCCCCTCAAATTTCTCAAAAAAAAAACATAATTCACCCCCTCACAAAACACGTATCAATTCACCTATGATACAATTGGATCTTCAGATTATGGTGTTGCTGGGTGCCTGCCGACAGCCTCCAGGTGTGGTTGGCTGCTGTGGCGGTGAGCTTCTTCGTCCGTGGGCTGGCTCGTTGGTGGTGGTGGTGTTTTGCTGACTTGTCGATACCGGTGCGGGTTTGTATGGGAGCTTGAGTGAAGACCCTATCTCGGCCTTGGGCATGTGACCGGTGAAGGCGTCGGCTACGGGCATCATTGATGTTCTTGGAGGCATCGTTGCATTGCTGCCACACCCCCTCTTGCATGGATCCGGCTCCGAGGAAACCCTAGATTTTGTGTGATTGAACGATGGCGGCGCCTTCGCGTCGTTTTCCCTCTCGAGGGCTTCGTCCTTGGAGCTGGGCATCAGCAAGCGGGACCAGTGAAAGGTCTCGGTGTTGGCGTTGAGGCTTCTGTTGGCAACAATGACGAGGGCGAGCGAAGTCTGAGGCATGGCAACAATTGTGGTAGTCGGCTCTTCTGCAGCGTGTATGTGGAACTACATCGGGTTGTTTTGTTGTGGTGAAGTCGGAGCTGCGGAGGCGGGCCCCGATGGCATAATGACAAGCAGAAGGTGATCTGCTCGGTGGTCTTCCGTAGTGCCAGCCTTGCATAGTTCTCCCTCATAGCTCTCCATCAAATTCGTCTGCGGCGCTGCCTTCGGCGTGGTGGCGGAGTACTGGCGTGGCTCTTCTTGTCTTTCGCACGACCTCTGCGGTGAGGGTTAGGTCGACGTTCATTTTTGGTGAAGTCGGAGTCGCTTGCTCAGAGATTAGTGAAGGCAATGACGCATGTTGTTGGGGAGTGATTGTGACACCCCCGACTTAATCGTGCACTAACCATACACGCAAATGCGCACGATCAAGCCTAGAGACTCATGAAAAGATATCACAACACAACTCTAGACACAAAATAAAATAATACAAGCTTTATATTACAAGCCAGGGGCCTCGAGGGCTCGAATACATAAGCTTGATTACACACAAGAGTCAGTGAAAGCATCAGTATCTGAGTACAGACATAATTAGACAAGAGTGCCTTAAGAAGGCTGAGCAAAACAACGACAACTAGATCGAAAAGGCGCAGGTCTCCTGCCTGGGAACCTCCGAAACTACTCCTGGTCGTCGGTCTCCACGTAGTAGTAGTCTCCGTCGGAGGGGTAGTAGTAGTCCTCTACGGAAGCAGCTGGCTCCGGGGCTCCGTCATCTGGTCGCAGCAATCGGGTATGGGGAAAAGAGGTAGCAAAGCAACTGTGAGTACTCATCCAAAGTACTCGCAAGACTTACATCAGAACTATTCTAATTATGCAACATTATCAAAGGAAGGGCTGTATATGTGGACTGAACTGCAGAAATGCCAGAATAGAGAGAAGGCCTAGCCTATCGAAGACTAGCATCTTGCAGCGTTTTGCAGCATTAGAAGAGTACAGATTAACATATAACATAAAGTAGTTATTATAGTAATAATGCCCAGAGATCCTTCCTCGACTCCCTGCGAGAAAGCAATCCCGGAGCTAACATATTATTAAAATAACATCAGTATCCAGTTATCTCGCGGGTACCCTCATGGTCAACCCGACTTCCATAACTCTCGCGGGTACCCCTCGGGGTCGACCCGACTTCACAAGGGGCTAAGGTATCCAGTTCTAGTTGTAGTAAATCGGGATAATCTCTGAGCGTCCGTAACCGTGGACACGGCTATTCGAATAGATCAAGTTCTTCCCTGCAGGGGTGCACCAATGTACCCAACACGCTCGATTAACTCCGGCCGGACACACTTTTATCGGGTCATGCCCGGCCTCGGCCAATCGACACACCGCAGCCCTACCTAGGCTCAACAGAGAGGTCGGCACGCCGGTCTAAATCCTAAGCGCTCAGGGGTCCAGGCCCATCGCCCTTTGCACTCCTGCGCGTTGCGCAACTGGCCGGTGAGCAGACCTAGCCCCCTTAATACAAGCGCAGGCTTTCCCAGTCCAACCCGGCATGCAGCCCGCATCTCTGAACTGCGACATCTGAAGAGCTTCGGAAGAAACATACGATGCAGAGTGCCCATACTTATTTCCGCGTGGTGGTCAGCGCGTAAAAGGCCAGAGGCCTACTCAGATCACATATCCAAACCAATTAGTGTGTTGGGAGCTCGCGGTGACGATCAGTGCTCCACGATCTGTGGTTCCGTGGCCCCGTCTCGAGGACTTGCGACAAGGGCTAAGACTGCCCTGCCGCGCCTCGTAATTATCTCGCGGGTACCCTCCAGGTCAACCCGACTCACAAGAGACTATCGGGAACTCAGGCCCACCTCCACCGGGGTGGTACCGCCAGTCCCTACAGTCCCGCAGCAACAGTAAAGTAAAGGGGCAACAGGTAACAGTAACAGTGTGTCCGTGTCATCAAGGGGGAAATCCGAGGAATCACCCTCGATGGATTCCCGCTCGATGTATCCGTCAAGGCGAACTCGGAGGAATCACCCTCGTTGGTCCACACATGAGGGGTTGCACGACAGAGACGTCATCGGAGGTGGTGAAAGAGGAATCACCCTCGATGTTCACAACCGACTAGCTTCACAACAGAGATAACATCAGAAGTGCGGTAAGAGGTATCACCCTCGACACTCAATAGTAGCTCTGCCGAGTCGTACAACTAAGGGGGTGTACGGTGGTGTGTCGGTAACAGCACATCAATTGATGGGGATGTGTACCTAGGGTAGGGTCATAGGCCTGACCTACCTGCTCTACCCAAGGACACTGCCCCAGAAAGCTTAAGGGCTGCAAGGAGATCTCCGACTGAAATCACCAAGGCATACAAGTCACTCGACAATATCCACTCGGAGATTACATTTTCACTCGACGGGTACCATTCACTCGGAAGAACCGGAAGACAGTCGACCGTAGAAGACCAGAAGCCACCCCAGGGAGGCTAACGGGCAGGCGTTCGTCTGTCTCATTAATAGCGTTTATTACGTACGTTACCAGTAACGTACGTCTTTATAACCACGATCTGACCCTTAAACGCCGGACACTTATGAGGGGCAGCGCACTCTATATAAGCCACCCCTCCCCTCTGGCATAAGGGTTGGTTCACATCCCCTGTAACGACACCTATATTTCACTCGACAAGAGCTCCCGAGCACTGAGACGTAGGGCTTTTACCTCCACGAGAGGGGCCTGAACTCATACATCCGTGTGTACACCCTCGCCGTAGCTAGGACTCTGCCCTCTCCTTACGTACCCCTACCTTCTACTGTCAGGCTCATTCCCACGACAGTTGGCGCCCACCGTGGGGCAGGCGTCTAAGCGACTTCCGGCGAGGTTGCATTTGTTTTCCTTCGTCATGTCTTCCGGCGGTGATTTGTTCCTAGGCCGCGAGATCCGTCTCGGAGCGCTCACCTTCATCGCCGACGGTTCGGCATGGCTCCAGGAAGCGCCTCTAGATGTTGAGGCGCTCCCAATACGCGGAGCGACGCACTTCTGCGCAAGCTCCTGCGGTGTTCTTCTCCTTCAGCCGTCGACTCCGTACGTGTCGGCCCTCCATGCTGTTCGTCGCCGCAAGCGATCCGGTCGTTCACGGCTACAGCGTTGGGTTCGACATGCGGCAGCCCGCCAGGCTTCGTCCCCGCAGATTGCGGCCATCGAGCCCGCCGAGTCACTTCTCGGCGTGTTCGACTCGGCGTCAGATCGGTCTGGCGTTCCCTCCGAGTGCGAGAGCTGCGATCCTGCGGCTGAAGTTCTTATGGCTGGCTCTCATCAGAGTCCGCCGCCTGGCTTCAACCACGCCAGGCGCGAGATTGGTGGAACGTCGAATGAACAGCAGCACCGGGATGAGGATGTTCTCCATACTCCCATCGTTGGCACGACTGCTGAGGCCCAGGCCATGGAGGCGACTCGCCTTCGACTCAAAGAGATGCAGAAGGCACTCGACGAGCGTGCTCGACAGCGTCCGCCGCGTCCCAATCGACATCAGCGACAGTTGTTTCCGAGTGGATCTCGGAATAACGTCGAGGTATTCCATACTCCAGTGTTGAATGTTGCAGCTGCTGCTAGGATTGCAGATTCTATACAGCCATCACGGTCGGAAGCTGGTAGAGGTTTGCAACAGATCAGAACGTTGCTCGAGGCAGCGCAGCAGCAGAATGCGGCTGTTTCTCAGTCGCAGAACAGGTTACATAGCAATTCACCCAGGGCGGAAACAGTTCAGTCCGCCCACAGTCCTGGGTCACCCCTGCGCCACAGAGGCGGAGACTTCCGTGAAGTTCGGTAAAGAGATCAAGGGCGAGATCAGTTTGCTCCCCGTTATCACCGCGATGACCGCCGTCGAGTGCTATCTCCTCCGCGGAGTGGTTCATATGTGCCCCAGCACAATGATGATAGGCGCCCGTTCGGTGATGAGCGGAATCCTGGATTTGACGCAAGGGATGTCCTTGCTCAAAGACGGGTCGACAGAGGCAGAGCCCACAGAGATGGTTATAACGGAGACTATCCGAGTGGAAGTGGAGCTGTTGTGTCTGGTCCCGAGTGTTTTAGCAGAGCCATTCGCTCTGCAGAGATTCCCCCCAACTTCAGGTTGGCGGCTGGAATTGGCAAGTTTTCTGGCGAGTCGAAGCCCGAGACATGGTTAGATGATTACCGAGTGGCCGTGCAGATTGGTGGAGGAAACGACAACATAGCCATGAAGCATTTGTCCCTGATGTTAGATGGTTTGGCCAGAGCTTGGTTGAATCGTTTGGCTCCCTCTAGTATCTATTGCTGGGAGGATTTGGCCCGAGTGTTCATCAGAACCTTTGAGGGCACCTGCAAACGTCCGGCTGGTTTGATTGATTTGCAGCACTGTGTTCAGAAACCCAATGAGACCTTGCGAGACTACAATCAGCGCTGGTCCACCCTGCATCACACGGTGGAGAATGTTTCCGAACATCAGGCTGTTTGCGCCTTCAAGGCTGGTGTTAGATACAGAGAGCTCTATCTGAAGTTTGGTCGCACTGGTGATATTTCTCTGAGCAAGATGATGGAGATTGCCACTCGGTACGCCAATGGTGGAGAAGAGGACCGCCTCCGAAGCGGTAAAGGAAAAGCAGTCGACAATGATGCAGGCGGAAATTCCAATCGGAAGCAGAAGCGCAAGGCTGATCCCCCTGTTCAGGCAGAAGCGGCCGCTCTGGCGGCACATGCCAAAAATAAAGGAAAGTCCAAAGCTAAGTTCACCCCCAAGAAGTCAAAGAATCAATCGGGTACAGATGTTATGGATTTACCGTGTGCAATCCACACGAGGAAAGATGAAGAGGGCAATTTAATATTGCCAAAGCATACCACTCGACAGTGCCGTTTGCTGATCGAACAGTTCAAAGAGAGCCAGTCGAGTGAAAAAGACCCTGAAAAGGGAGATGAAGAAGATAAAGAAGAGTTTCCTGAGGTCAATGCCACTCTGTTGATTTTTGCTGATGTTGAGAGCAAGAGTCGACTGAAAGTTATCAACAGGGAGGTTAACATGGCGGTTCCCTCTACCCCCACATA
Source organism: Elymus sibiricus (assembly GCA_039707655.1). Lineage (NCBI taxonomy): Eukaryota > Viridiplantae > Streptophyta > Magnoliopsida > Poales > Poaceae > Elymus > Elymus sibiricus. The sequence goes on along the minus strand of CM077672.1, from coordinate 514,911,442 downwards.
TCTCAAGTGGTCTCAGACTGCTATCACGTTTGATCAGTCAGATCACCCTACGCATATCGCTACCCCCGGGCGGCAAGCGCTGGTGGTGGACCCAGTTGTGGGGGGCACTCGACTCCGCAAGGTTTTGATGGACGGTGAGAGCGGTCTGAACATCCTATATGCAGATACCCTCAAGGGGATGGGCATTCCGATGTCCCGACTCAGTGAAAGCAACATGCAGTTCCATGGCGTCATCCCTGGGAAAAAGGCCCGTTCACTCGGTCAAATAGCGTTGGATGTTGTGTTTGGTGACGTTAAACATTTTCGCAAGGAAAAATTGACATTTGAAGTGGTGGACTTCCAGAGTGCATACCACGCCATCCTTGGTCGTCCGGCTTATGCCCGTTTCATGGCCCGTCCGTGTTACGTGTATCTCAAGCTGAAGATGCCCGGACCCAAGGGTGTGATCACAGTCACTGGCAATCGACAGAGGGCTGAGGAGTGCCTTCAGCAGGGCTCCAAGATCGCCGATCATCAGATGGCTATGGTTGAATTGGAAGAATACAAGAAAAACGCTGATCCTTCCGACCTGTTGCGCGCTAAGAAGCCCGCTTCTGAGTCAGCTTTTCAGTCGGCAGGAGAAGTGAAGAAAGTGAACATTCACCCGACAGATCCCACTGCTGCCCCAACCAACATCTCGACGACACTCGACAGCAAATAGGAAGCCGAGCTCATCCAGTTCCTCCGTGAGAACTGGGACATCTTCGCATGGAAGCCTGCTGACATGCCTGGTGTACCCAGGGAACTGGCTGAGCACCGGTTGAGAGTTGACCCGAAGGCCAAGCCTGTGAAGGAGCATTTGCGTCGGTCGGCAACGGAGAAGCGAAAAGCAATCGGCGAGGAGGTGGCTCGTCTCTTGGCGGCTAAGTTCATACGTGAGATTTACCACTCCGAGTGGTTATCGAACGTCGTTATGGTCCCTAGGAAGGACAAGTCACTCCGCATGTGTATTGATTTCAAACATATCAATCGGGTCTGCCCGAAAGATCATTTTCCACTCCCCCGCATTGATCAGATTGTCGACTCAACTGCGGGGTGTGAGCGTCTATCTTTTCTGGATGCTTACTCTGGTTACCATCAGATCCGTCTGTTTGGTCCGGATGAAATAAAAACAGCCTTCATCACCCCTTTCGGGTGTTTCTGTTATATCATCATGCCTTTTGGTTTGAAGAACGCTGGCGCTACTTTCATGCGCATGATTCAAAAATGTTTACTCGATCAAATCCTTTGGAATGTTGAAGCGTACATGGATGACATTGTCGTCAAGTCTCGCAAAGGTTTCGACCTGTTGTCTGACTTAGCTGAAACATTCGCCAATCTGAGGAGATATGAAAACAAGCTAAATCCGACTAAGTGCACTTTCGGTGTTCCTGGCGGCAAATTACTCGGTTTTCTCGTTTCCGAAAAGGGAATCGACGTTAATCCTGAAAAGATCGGTGCCATCACCCGAATGAAAAGCCCTGAGCATGTGCATGATGTCCAGAAGCTCACAGGTTGCTGGGCAGCATTGAGTCGATTCATTTCTCGTCTCGGTGAAAAGGCATTGCCTTTATACCGACTGATGAAGAAGTCTGATACATTCGAGTGGACTCCTGAAGCTGAAGCAGCGTTTGTCGAGCTCAAAGCTCTGCTTTCCACCCAGCCGGTGCTTGCTGCTCTGCACAGTAAGGAGCCATTGCTATTGTACATAGAGGCTACTAATCAGGTCGTTAGTACAGTTCTCACTGTCGAGAGGGAAGAGGAAGGTAAAGCTTACAAAGTCCAGCGTCCTGTTTATTACGTCTCTGAAGTGTTGACTCCTTCAAAGCAAAGATATCCACATTAGCAGAAGCTCGTGTACGGTATATATCTGTCAGCTAAGAAGGTGGCACATTATTTTCAAGATCACTCAATTTCAGTCGTCAGTGATGCTCCATTGTCTGAAATTCTCCACAATCGAGATGCGTCTGGTCGAGTGGCCAAATGGGCTATTGAGCTCCTCTATTTTGACATCAAGTTTGAAGCAAAGAAAGCAATCAAGTCTCAAGCCCTCGCTGATTTCCTGGCCGAGTGGACTGAACAGCAGCAACCGATCCAAGTTTACTCGGCACACTGGACCATGTTCTTTGATGGCTCGAAGATGCTGAATGGGTCTGGTGCTGGCGTAGTACTGGTGTCCCCAAAAGGCGACAAACTCAGTTACGTCTTGCAGATTCACTTTAATTCCTCCAACAATGAAGCTGAATATGAAGCACTCTTGTATGGGTTGCGTATGGCCATTTCACTCGGCGTCCGGCGCCTGATGGTATATGGCGACTCCGATTTGGTGGTCAATCAAGTGATGAAAGAGTGGGATGTCAGGAACCCCGCTATGACTGGATACTGCAATGCAGTAAGGAAACTCGAGAAGAAATTCGAAGGTTTGGAACTCCATCATGTTCCCCGAGTGAAGAATCAAGCAGCTGATGAGCTGGCAAAGATTGGATCCACTCGAAAGCCTGTCCCCAGCAATGTATTTCTCGAGCACCTTCATTCTCCTTCGGTGCAGGAAGATCCCTTCACTGAAGAGCCCCCGCAGGCAAAAAGCGTCTCTGATCCGACTGAAGTCGATGTCCCAGCTGTCATTGATCTGGTCATGGAGATTTTAGTGATCACGCCCGACTGGACTGTACCCTATATTGCGTACATTCTTAGGAGAGAACTCCCAGATGATGAAGATGAAGCTCGACAGATAGTCTGCAGATCCAAGGCTTTTACTATTATGGATGGGCAACTCTACAGAGAAAGTGTGACTGGCGTGACTCAGTGGTGTATTTCTCCTGAAGAAGGTCGACTGATTTTGGAGGAGATTCACTCGGGAACTTGTGGTCATCATGCGTCCTCTAGGACGATTGTTGCCAAAGCTTACCGAGCGGGTTTCTTCTGGCCACGTGCCAATGAGATGGCTAAAGATATAGTCGGTCACTGCGAAGGATGCCAGTTCTATTCGAACCTGTCACACAAACCTGCGTCTGCCTTGAAGACTATTCCACTCGTCTGGCCGTTTGCGGTATGGAGCTTGGATATGGTTGGACCCCTTAGAACAGGCCAGAGTGGATTCACTCACTTACTGGTTGCAGTCGACAAGTTCACTAAGTGGATTGAAGCTAAACCCATCAAGAAGCTGAACGCCCGCACTGCTATCAAATTCATGAAAGAGATAAGATTCCGGTATGGAGTCCCCCACAGTATCATTACAGACAACGGCTCTAATTTTGACTCGGAAGAGTTCAGATACTTTTGCTCCTCTCAAGGCACTCGGGTGGACTACGCGTCCGTTGCACACCCCCAGTCTAACGGTCAAGCTGAGCGAGCGAACGGCCTTATCCTCCAAGGACTGAAGCCTCGGCTCATGCGAGATCTTGATCATGCTGCTGGAGCTTGGGTCACTGAATTGCCGTCTGTTCTGTGGGGCTTGAGGACGACTCCAAACCGGTCGACTGGACGCACTCCTTTCTTCCTTGTGTATGGAGCTAAAGCCGTTTTGCCAAGTAACGTTCTTCACAATTCTCCCCGAGTGGATCTTTACTCTAAAGACGAAGCTGAGCAAGCAAGACAAGATGGGGTAGATCTCCTAGAGGAAGAACGAGAGATGGCCCTAATCCGGTCGACTGTATATCAACAAGACCTTCGCCGCTTCCATGCGAGACACGTCAAGAGCCGTTCATTCCACGAAGGTGATCTGGTGCTCCGAGTGGATCAGCAGCGACCCCACAAGTTGGCCCCAGCGTGGGAAGGCCCATTCGTCATCACCAAGGTGTTGAACAACGGAGTGTACCATCTTTTCAACTTGAAGAAGAATATTGATGACCCACGCGTCTGGAACGCGGATTTGCTTCGATGCTTTTATACTTGATGACTGAGTTGTTTTGATGTAATAAGAGTGCTCCAGACGATGTCGTTTGTTAAGTTATGACTTCCGCAGTCTATTGTCGATTCCGATCGCACAATTTCGCATTCAAAGACTTCTCCGAGTGAAGAGCAACCCTCTTGCTCGGAGGCTTAGCTGCGAACCCGTTTCGCCTAAGTTAAAAACCCTTCCGAGTGTTTAACATTCAATACACTCGGAGACTTATCCGCAAACCAGTCTTCGCCTAAGTTCAGAAAACTTCTCCGAGTGAAGAGCAACTTTCTTGCTCGGAGGCTTAGCTGCAAACCCGTTTCGCCTAAGTTAAAAACCCTTCCGAGTGTTTAACATTCAATACACTCGGAGACTTAGCCGCGAACCAGTCTTCACCTAAGTTCAGAAAACTTCTCCGAGTGAAGAGCAACCCTCTTGCTCGGAGGCTTAGCTGCGAACCCGTTTCGCCTAAGTTAAAAACCCTTCCGAGTGTATAACATTCAATACACTCGGAGACTTAGCCGCGAACCAGTCTTCGCCTAAGTTCAGAAAACTTCTCCGAGTGAAGAGCAACACTCTTGCTCGGAGGCTTAGCTGCGAACCCGTTTCGCCTAAGTTAAAAACCCTTCCGAGTGTTTAACATTCAATACACTCGGAGACTTAGCCGCGAACCAGTCTTCGCCTAAGTTCAGAAAACTTCTCCGAGTGAAGAGCAACCCTCTTGCTCGGAGGCTTAGCTGCGAACCCATTTTCGCCTAAGTTAAAAACCCTTCCGAGTGTTTAACATTCAGTACACTCGGAGACTTAGCCGCGAACCAGTCTTCGCCTAAGTTCAGAAAACTTCTCCGAGTGAAGAGCAACCCTCTTACTCGGAGGCTTAGCTGCGAACCCGTTTCGCCTAAGTTAAAAACCCTTCCGAGTGTATAACATTCGATACACTCGGAGACTTAGCCGCGAATCAGTCTTCGCCTAAGTTCAGAAAACTTCTCCGAGTAAAGAGCAATCCTCTTGCTCGGGGGCTTAGCTGCGAACCCGTTTCGCCTAAGTTAAAAACCTTTCCGGGTGTATAACATTCAATACACTCGGAAACTTAGCCGCGAACCAGTCTTCGCCTAAGTTCAAAAACTTTTCCGAGTAAAGAGAAATTCTCTCACTCGGGGGCTTAGCTGTGAACCAGTTTTCACCTAAGTTAAAAAATCCTTCCGACTGTAAGGTATTCCTAACACTCGGAACTTAGCTGCGAACCAGTCTTCGCCTAAGTCCTAAATTCTTTCGAGTGCAGAACACCCGTTCCATTCGAGAATTAAATAAATTCAGCCAAGCAAAATGTCGGAAAGCAAAATGCGAGTAAGACTAGAATTTCTAGCGCAGCATAAACTTGTTCGCGCAAAGGGAAGTTCTCAGGCTTAAGGCCTGAACGAAGTTTTAATCGGTTACACCATCACTCGGCATGCCGAGGCAAATAAAGTTTTAACTGAAAGCAACGTACTTTTTCAAGCTCCGGTAGGGCTTGAAGGCTCGACAAAGGTATCCAGGTCAATTCCGTCGGCGATCCGAGTAGCTGCTTCGATGAAAGTCTCCATGAAATCTTCAAATTGAAGTTTCTTTGTGTTGATCACTCGGAGGGCCTTCAGTTTGTCCTCCCTGACCTCCTTGCAATGAACCCTGACGAGTGAAAGTGCCACATCGGCACCACAACGGGCAGCGGACTTTTTCCACGCCTGCACTCGACTTGGAATTTCATTGAGGCGAGTCACCATACACTCGAGGTCAGTCTGGAGGGGGTCTTCAGGCCACAGCTCCATGTCGACTTTCTCGAATGCAGCCCTCAGCCGAGTGACATATCCCTGGACATTCTTGAGACGAGCTTCAAGTCGAAACATATCCATGGCCACGGCGTCTCTGACGAGTGACTTCGTGGGGTCCAGATTGGGCTCGATCTCTTCGGTTTCCTTCTCAAAGTCTTGACAGAATTTTGCATGAAGGGAAAGGGAAAAGGTGATCACAATGCCGTTCTGAAGAAATCAAAGAAATTCATTCGACAGAAGAAAGTCACCTTCAAGCATGCTGAACATTTTCTTCGCAAAGTCTCCTAAGTGTTTTTCCAGAGCACTCTTTCCCTTGGTCTGCACTTCAAGTTTTTTGATCCATTCCGATCGTTCCTGCTTGAGTTTGGTGTTCTCTTCTTCCACTTTTCTGGCTGCAGCAAGTTTCTTCTCAGCAGCTTCAGTTTTCTCCTTCGATTCCTTCTGAGCATCAGCAAGTGATTTGTCCTTGTCCTCGAGCGCCTTCTTCATGGTATCTAAAGAAATAACATTGTTGAGTCGCGCTCGGAGACGACGGTTCTCATCACGTACGTCTGTTTGAGTGGATTCACTCGGTTCAAAGGATGGAAGATGAAAGTGATAATACAATTGATCGACAAGGATTACCTCCCAAAGTCTTCAATTCAGTTTGTGCTCGGTCCAGGTTGTTGTTCGTCAGCTCCAGATCCAGCAGAAGTCGATTCTTTTCTTTTTCCAGCTCGACGTACTTGGTCCCGAGCGCAATGGCTTTCTGAAATCAGCAAAGAAGGGGTTCAGTCGACATAAATATTTCTCTACTCCCGAGTGGAAAAGTACAAGTGCAGTCGACTAAAAGGCGGCCCGCCCCCCACCCCACAACCCTATACAGCGTCATATCATGGTTGATGGAAATGATGTCCATGAAACCTGCAAAACAGTTCTTAAGACTACTCCCCATCGTAAACGATCGGCAGTAGTCTCGGGGACTACACCCAGTGGGTGCACTCAGCGTGCCCCCACTAGACAGGAAATTACTCGACCAGGTCCGCCCTGTCCGAGTGTATGTAAAAAAAAGAGAGAAGAAAGCAAGAAAGCGGACATCGTTTCTATCAGACCCCCACCGATGCACGCACTCGACGGTGGTCTCGGGGACTACACCCAGTGGGTGCACTCAGCGTGCCCCCACTGGACCTACTTTTACTCGATAAGGTCTGTCCTGTCGAATGGAAAACAACTTTTAAACCGACTCTAAGACCCCTGTCGATGCCTTCGTCATTCGACAGCGGAATCGGGGACTACACCCAGTGGGTGCACTCAGCGTGCCCCCACTGGACCAGAGACTACCTGATCTACTTGTGAAGAAAACACCCAGTGGGTGTAAAATCAAGACGGACAGGAATTCAATTGGAAATGAACTTACAATAGCACTTACTCGGACGTTGGCTTGAAGCGCTGAGCTGGCATCATAGGCTAACTTGCTGGCTTCATACGCCTCCTTTGTTCGCAGCATCATCTGCCCAGCCTGAATCATGGCTTCCTTCGTAGCTCCAGTTTGGTCCTCCGGGACGTGACACAAAGGGTATGCGGGCGTCAAATGAATTGGTGCTGTAACAGAGGCAGCAGGAGGTGCTTCGGATTGTCCAATAGGTGCTGAAGCCACCAGAATTGAAGTGGCTGGCAGAGCACTCGACAGCGGGGCCACAAGGGCTGGAGGTGTCGCAGCAGTCGTCCCACGGGGCGTCTGTCCTGACGATGTTCTCCGAGTGCGTACGTGTGGAGCCCCCAGAAGCACAGCTTCATCCTGCGTTCCTCGCTGCAGCTCCTCGTCATCTTCCAGTTCGATGACTTCGTTAGCTATCAATCGGCAATTTTAGTCAAGGCACTCGACGATTATTCTTCAAAAAACAGAGTTGAGTGTGGGTTTGTTATACCTCGTTGGGAGGTGGCCGCATCAGGAGTGTCCACTTCCATACGGTCCCCATCATTTTGCTGGGGCGATGTCACTGAGGTAGCAGCTCTGACGGATAAACTCCACTCGGTCAGCAGAGACATGAAGTGCCACAATCACAATTGCGGGAAAATAAACACTCACGTTGAGGCAACAGGCACAGCAATCTTGATACGAGGCAGGGCCTTCCGAGGCTTTGGCGCGTCCGGCTTGAGTTGTTTCGCAGCTTTTTCAGTCGACCCCGATGTTGCGGCACGGTCACGCTTTGGGTTCCTTGTGCTCGACGCCACAGTTTTGCTCGGGGCAACCTCTGGGTCTTCCTGCTGCTTGGTGCGACGCCCGGTGCGCAGAGGGACCTGAGCTTCCACCTCGCCTTCCTCTAGGTCGTCATCGCTGCTCTCGCTGTCGTCGGTGTAATCGCCGTCGGCGCTGCCATCTACGCTCCCTTCTTCTTCGTCAGGCTGTTCTCCGTTTGGCACGGGCGAGTACATGTTTGTAAATTCCTGCAAGATACAAGCTTCAAAGTCAGTCGACTGAAGATCCAGTTACTCGACAGATATTAAAACAATCGACAGAGGTATAACTCACCAGGTTCTTTGGTGGGTTCAAAGCAGAAAAGGGTGGAATTCGCATGGCTCCCTCGGGATTATCACAGGCTCCGGTGATGCTCCTGAGCCACTGAGAAACGGTCTCGTCGGAAACTTCTTCAGGATGAGTCCGAGTGGTATCCTCAAGGCCCGAGTAATGCCACATGGTGTGATCCCGGGCTTGGAGAGGCTGGATCCGTCGACTGAGAAACGTTTCAAGGAGATCCAAGCCAGTCACTCCGCCGCGGATCAGATCAGATATAGCGTTCACTAGGATCCCTACCTGGATTTTCTCTACCTTTGTCACGTACAGTGGTTTGGGGGTGGTCGGTCGATCCAAGGTGAAAGGAGGAAGTCCAGTCGACATATTTGGCGATGCAACATCCTTGCAATAGAACCATGTCGACTGCCAACCCCGGACAGAATCAGGAAAGGTCATAGAGGGGAATGCACTCCTACCTCTCTTTTGGATCCCTAAGCCACCACACAGTTGGATTACGTGGGTTTTGCTATCACTGGGATTGGCTTTCTTGACGGATTGAGATCTAACAGAGAATATGTGTTTAAACAAACTCCAATGCGGAGAGCAGCCCAAGAAGCATTCGCACAGGGTTATGAAACAGGAAAGATAGGCAATTGCATTCGGAGGGAAATGGTGGAGCTGCGCCCCGAAATAGTTCAGGAAACTACGGATGAATGGGTGGGGTGGCATGGAGAAACCTCGTTCGACGTGGGTGAGAAGCAGAACTCGCTCGCCGTCGCGTGGCTCTGGTTCGGTCTCCCCCTTCGGCAATCTCCAGGACTCCGCAGCTATCAACCCGTCGTCGACGAGATTTTGCACATCCTCCGCCGTGACCGTCGATTGGAGGAAATCCCCCTGGATCCACCCCGGCGGCACCGTCGACCGGGCGCCCGACGGCTTCTTCGCCTTGGCTCCTCCCTTCTTGGCGCGCTCGAGCTTCTCCGTCTTGCCCTTCGTCATGGCGGCGGCGGTCGTTGGAGCGGAGCTGAGCAGAAGAGGAGGAGGAGAAGAGCAGATTTGGGGGAAGAATACTGTACCAGCACCGACGTCATCGCCTCTTATATCCGCCCGTGTGGGTCACTGACCCGCGGGCCCGCCAGATCTCTGAGTATCCCGAATTCAGAGGAGCCGCGCCTCGTGGCGATTTTGGCGGCACGGTAATCGAGGCGTCGTGTCCCCACTTGCCTTTGCGGTTGCGTCATCCTCGCTCGGCACGCGTTTATCCAATTTTCGAATCCCATAAAATCCGGACCCGACGGAGCGAACCGTCACATCAGAAGACTCTGCAGACCACTCGAACCTTATTTCGAGCTCAGTTTCACTCGGACCTGATTTCGAGCTCAGTTTCACTCGGATATACTTCAAGACAGAATCGATCAGGGCGAACGATAAAGGTTCCAATCGACGCAGATTTCTGAGAAGCCTCAAAATGCACTCGGAATTTTTGTGTCTTGTCAGAACTTGTATTGACACCTTTTACACTCGAACCCCGATCCATTCGGGGGCTAATGATGGGGATGTGTACCTAGGGTAGGGTCATAGGCCTGACCTACCTGCTCTACCCGAGGACACTGCCCCAGAAAGCTTAAGGGCTGCAAGGAGATCTCCGACTGAAATCACCAAGGCATACAAGTCACTCGACAATATCCACTCGGAGATTACATTTTCACTCGACGGGTACCATTCACTCGGAAGAACCGGAAGACAGTCGACCGCAGAAGACCAGAAGCCACCCCAGGGAGGCTAACGGACAGGCGTTCGTCTGTCTCATTAATAGCGTTTATTACGTACGTTACCAGTAACGTACGTCTTTATAACCACGATCTGACCCTTAAACGCCGGACACTTATGAGGGGCAGCGAACTCTATATAAGCCACCGCTCCCCTCTGGCATAAGGGTTGGTTCGCATCCCCTGTAACGACACCTATATTTCACTCGACAAGAGCTCCCGAGCACTGAGACGTAGGGCTTTTACCTCCACGAGAGGGGCCTGAACTCATACATCCGTGTGTACACCCTCGCCGTAGCTAGGACTCTGCCCTCTCCTTACGTACCCCTACCTTCTACTGTCAGGCTCATTCCCACGACATCAATCACATTGATCGAGACATCCGGAGGCTAAGCATAGCAACAAGGACAAGAGTGTGGGGCCACTGATGGATCACCAACCAACTATTCCAGGCATATAGGATACATGTAAGGTATCAACAGTAGTTACAAAAACAGGCTATGCATCAGAATAGGAGCTAACAATAACAGTAGCAATTCTAATGCAAGCACGAGGGGGAAAGAAATGGGCGATATTGAAATGATCAAGGGGGTTTTCCTTGCCTGGAAGCTCTGCGGCAAAAGAGGGGTCGTCGGTGGTGTAGCAGTCCTCAGGGGCTACGTCGGTGCCGGGATCTACCGGAGAGAAGAGGGGGAGGAAACAAATAAATACACAGCATACAAATGCAACACAGAGCATGACATGGCAAAATGCAATGCAGGGGTGACCTAATGCATCTCTAAGCAATTTTAGGAATTTTAGGATTTAAGTTGTAATTATTAACCGGTAGGTATGCACTATCCATCCGCCAGAAACTGACAAAAAGTTACGGGTTCTCCTACGTAGAGGGTCCCGACATGCATGCAGATGACACGATCGGATTCGTTGGATTTTTCTGATCAACTTTCATGTAGAAAGTTTTTCCATCCGAGCTACGGATGAATTTCTGCGAATTTCCGAAGATTTAAACAATATTCAGAAATTCCCTGGAATTATTTATTTCGGAATAATCCAAAAAAAAACCTTTTTGCACCCAGTGGCTCTCTAGCCACAGAGGCTGACAGGTGGGGTCAGGGGCCCAGTTTGACTTAGTCAACTGCCCAGTCAACAGTCAACTCTGTTGACTGTTGACCAGGTCAAACTGGCAAGTGGGCCAGGGTGTCAGTGACTTAGAGGCTAACCAATTTAGTTAAACTAATTAATCAACTGGTGGGGCCACTTGTCAGCGACTAACTAATCTAACAGAGTTAATTAATTAGCCGAAAGCAGTAATTAGTCTAACGGGCCCACATGTCAGTGGCAGGGGGAAACAGTAACCGCGTTGACTAAAGTCAACATGGTCAACGGCGGCCAGGGGGGCCTCTGGCAGTGACCAATGTTTTGGATCCCGAATGGTACTTTTTTCTCGAGGGGGGGCGGTAAACTCGGTTACCACGGTAACCGCGAATTACCGAATAAAATTCGGGTGAAAATTTAAATTTAAATTTGAATTCAAATATGTTTAGACAAAAATACATAAGTTTTGAACAGACAATATTCGCTTAACTAGCATTAGCGCATTGGTCACCGATCTGCTCCACTACCACGCACATGCAGGTCACGATTTCGACTCTCGCATGCCCTTATTTTTTTTAGAAATTACAGTAAACAGTGTGGCGTGCATTCTTCAAAAATAAAAATTTAAAAGAGCTTATGCCTGTCCTCGAACTCATGACTTGCAGTTGCTCGTTGAAGATCGTTACCACTAGGACGCTAGTAAATACGTGTTCTGGGTAAAGACATACCTTTTTTAACTAGACGCTAGGAGTTTAAATTCAAAATTTTCAAATTGTTCGAAATTTTCTGCTCGGTATGCATAATTATCGTGGGGGAGCGGGAAACGCGGTTACCGGGCGGTAACCGAATTTACCGCCCGGTAACCAAAACCTTGGCAGTGACCCAGGTGGGCCCCAGGCCAAGCCAGGCTGGCGGCCGGCGCCGGAGTTGCTCCGGCGAGCCCCAAACGCGGCGGCGAGCCACGGCCGGCGTCGGGATTGCGCTACAGATGGCCAAAACGAGCACCGTGACCTGCATTCGAATGAGGGAAGAACGCCGCGTCCAAACGAGCTAACGTGAGGCCACGGGGGTGACCGGAGGTGGCCGGACGGTGAGGTATGCGGCGGCCGGAGCACGGGTCTCCGCGGAAACGTCGGTCTAGCGGGCGCGCGAACGATCTGATGAGCCAGGCCGCACTACTGGAGTGCCCCGAGCTCGATGGCGTGCTCGGACGGCCACGGCAACGACGGGAGCAGCGACGGCGAGCCGCACGGCGGAGCTGAGCTTCGGCTGCTCTGGCAGCAGCAATAGCGGGGCCAGAGAAGGAAAAAGAGGGGGCCAGGGAGGAGCTGGAGCTCACCGAGCGACGCACGAAGGCCGTTGAAAGCTTAGGAGCGCAGAAGCTGGCCGGAGAGGAAGAAGATCGCCGGCGGCCCGAGGAGCAAGAAGGAGGCCGATCCGGCTGCTGGGAGCATCCGGCGTCGCGCGGCTCGACGGGGAGATGTGGACAAGCTCGGCGAAGCTTCCTGACACGATGGAGCGGAACGGGGACGACGTTGGCCGCGGCGGAGACGAACGGCGGCGACGGCAGCGCTCGAGAGAAAGGGGGAGAGGGCGAGCGAGCGCTGGAGAGGGAGAGAGAGAGTGGCGAGGCGTCCAGGGGAGAGGGACTTGGCCTCGGCCTTATCCAGGGCTCAACTTCCCCGGCGCCGTGGAAAGCAGCGGCCGGCGCGGCGCGCTCTGGCCACGGGGATGGCGACACGGCGGCGGGAGCACGTGGGAGACGCTGCTCCAGCGGGCTGGGCCGGCTGGGCCTGCGCCAGGTAAGCAGGTAAGGCCCTTTTCCCTTTTCTGTTTTTCCATTTAGCTATTAAACAGAGACAGAAAATGAATTTTGTGGGCCACCTAAGCATTTTAGAAAAATGTGGAACTAGGCCACAATATTTCATTGCATTATTAGGCACTGCCACAAAAAGTTTGGAGCAAAAAAAAATTTGTCCAAGAATTTTAGAAATTGAAAAGGCATATTTAAATGCTGCTGGAACACTAAATTAATTTCCAGGGGCAATTTGGGAATTCAAAAGAGGTTGGTTACAACATGACAAATATTTAGAGAATATTTGTCAAATGATGAACTATTTTGATTGCATGACAGATGAAGTAAATATTTGACATGCATTTCAAATGGGAATTTGGCTATGATTTTGGTCAAGTGGCAGATTGGCATAGTGATCATGATGACATGACCACCATTAGGGGGAAGATCACTGTGGTATGATTCTGGGGATGTTACAAATCTCCTCCACTGCAAGAAATCTCGTCCCGAGATTTAAGAGATGGAGTAAGGGGTATCTTCGGGAGAACGGACCTTTGCAAGGTCGATTATCTGATGGATAACTCAGAGATTGTGGCAGGAAGTATCTCTCGAATTGAACTTAAGCAAAACATCAAGAGCAAAATAAGAAGTTTCAAGCGGATAGACAACCGTTCGATGCCTGAAACAGAGTGTGAAAGGGGTTCAGAGCAACGGGGATAAGTATTGACTCTGAAACCAGAATAGATCATCTCTCGGAGGGTGGCTCGTGATAACACACAAAGCCAAGTGCAAAGGATACTTCGGAATCAAGGATGTACAGGAGAGTCAGGTTTCGATCCTGTGGAACTGTGATGAGTGTGGATCACGAGTAGGAAGGGCGGTGACATCTTGCATGGTCACGACAGCAAGGCAAGTCAGAGGATAGCTTGTCAGCTATGTTGGCAATAACGTCGGTACCAAGGGCGGGGGACGAAGAGAACCATTTTCCTGCTCGCAAAGCGAGGCGGACCAATAGGCAAAGTTCTCGTCCACCGGCGGTTACCGAAATGTCATCAACAATAGTAACAAGGTGTTACTGACAGAGTTGTACACCGAGGTGTTTACATAAGCAGGGAATTATTACTGCTTAGATCTTTCAAATCACAAGAAAGGTTAAACAGACGAATGGAATGGAAAAAGTGATTATCAGATCAAACAGACCAATGGAAAGGAAAATGTGATTATACACAAGTATTAGGTGTATATCCTTCCCAAGGAAAAAGCAGAGCATGATATACATGGCAGTACACTAAGTACCAAATCACTTAGATAAAGGGGCGAGGAAAGTCATGATGTTACCCATCCAACGGTGTTTCGATAATAGATCAAGAAACATTTGGCAATGTGTCAGCCATGTTCTTGTTGATATTCGGAATACCACAGTCATGCTTCGAGGCAGCATTAATATGGTGTTTCAAGCAAAGGTTGGATCTGAGGATCAGAAAAGATACAAAAGAACAATTACAAGAATAGCAGGGAACTCAATGTATGAGCAAAACATGACCAAGTCTGTGTTGGCAGGAAGTCAAGGATGTTGTCGATGATAACTCAAATCATCGAGGGGCAAGGATGGTATTTCTCACCATGAGTTCATTTGACATCTCGTAAGAAGTCAAAATGTTGACGGTGATCACGACACATTTTGCCGAGAGGTTTTCAGGAAGATGAAATCGATCAGTAAGATGATCAAAGCAGATGGAATGAAGTTCGAGGTCAACAGAACCACGGATATGACGCTCGGATTCATGTGGTGTAAGCAACATGATATGGTGATGAAAGTTTGACACAGGCTTAGCCCATAGTCAGAAATGTGCACTGGAAAGGAGGATCAGGCAGCACAATTAGAATTAGCACGGTAATTATGTAACCGATCGGCTGGAAATGACATTGTTGAGTACAGACTCATAAGCAACAAAGATGTATCAAGAGTTATTGATTATGACGGACACTGTCGAATAATAATCCAACAAAGATCAGGTGGTCGGCAAAGGATCTGATGCGAGTATCGGTACTCAACCAGAGGAAGAAAGAATGCAAAGGCATCGGATTATATAAGCATCTGAATAATGCAACGCTTAAACACAAAGGAATTATGATTTCCAAAACGAAGGATCAGGAGCAGACGCTCTGATCAAAAGATAGGTAAGTTGAATAGACTTAGATGGACAATCAATTGCAACTTGATTGGCCGAGAACCAACTCATGTCCAAATTGACGTCTAAGCCGGAAGGACGAATTCTAGGAATTAACTGATGATAGCGAGCATTCACATACATATTGAGTCAATAGGCTCAGAATGACAACGAAAAAGGATGCTAATGAATATTGTTGGACATATGGAATTAACCATAATACAGGCAGGCAAGACTTTTCAGAGCAATAGGCTGCAGAGGAATCTCGGGAGATCAGATAGTATTTCAAAGTATTTTGGAAAGCACATGAACAACTAGGGATGAACGAATCTTCGGTAAGGGTGAGGAATTATTCGCAGGGCGAAAAGAAGTTGCAAGGCAGTAGGCACAAAGGATTCTCGGAACAACGGAGAGTATTTTGGGGTATCTTGTAAAAACAAGAGCAACTGAGAAAGAAGGTACAAACGGCCAGGATGTGTAGTTATCCAGGGAATTTATCGGTGGTAGGAAATTGCAAAGGCAGTGGGCACAGGGGTCTCGGGAAATATCGAAGAGTATCTCCGGAATCTTCTGGTGAACCAAGCCATCATCTGGAATGAAGGGCTCTCCAGGAGGAAGTGGTTACGAGAACCTAATGTTAGAGTTAGCAAAATCTTTAACCCGAATAGAAGAGAGATCAGAGTCCTAGAGTAAGGAAGAGGAATAAAAGATCCTAATACCACCCATTGGCGACGTGGGCCCGTAAGCCACACAGCCATGTTAGTAAAACAGTTTTCAAGACTAGACTCAACTTCGGCCAAGCAGTTGGAAAGGTGGTTACCTATAGGAACTTGGCTCTGATACCAACTTGTGACGCCCCCGACTTAATCGTGCACTAACCATACACGCAAATGTGCATGATCAAGCCTAGAGACTCACGGGAAGATATCACAACACAACTCTAGACACAAAATAAAATAATACAAGCTTTATATTACAAGCCAGGGGCCTCGAGGGCTGGAATACATAAGCTCGATTACACACAAGAGTCAGCGAAAGCATCAGTATCTGAGTACAGACATAATTAGACAAGAGTGCCTTAAGAAGGCTGAGCAAAACAACGACAACTAGATCCAAAAGGCGCAGGCCTCCTGCCTAGGAACCTCTAAAACTACTCCTGGTCGTCGGTCTCTACGTAGTAGTAGGCTCCATCAGAGGGGTAGTAGTAGTCGTCTACGGAAGCAGCTGGCTCCGGGGCTCCGCCATCTGGTCGCAGCAATCGGGTATGGGGAAAAGAGGTAGCAAAGCAACCATGAGTACTCATCCAAAGTACTCGCAAGACTTACATCAGAACTATTCTAATTATGCAACATTATCAAAGGAAGGGCTGTATATGTGGACTGAACTGCAGAAATGCCAGAATAGAGAGAAGGCCTAGCCTATCGAAGACTAGCATCTTGCAGCGTCTTGCAGCATTAGAAGAATACAGATTAACATATAACATAAAGTAGTTATTATAGTAATAATGCCCAGAGATCCTTCCTCGACTCCCTGCGAGAAAGCAATCCCGGAGCTAACATATTATTAAAATAACATCAGTATCCAGTTATCTCGCGGGTACCCTCATGGTCAACCCGACTTCCATAACTCTCGCGGGTACCCCTCGGGGTCGACCCAACTTCACAAGGGGCTAAGGTATCCAGTTCTAGTTGTAGTAGATCGGGATAATCTCTGAGCGTCCGTAACCGTGGACACGGCTATTCGAATATATCAAGTTCTTCCCTGCAGGGGTGCACCAATGTACCCAACACGCTCGATTAACTCCGGCCGGACACACTTTTATCGGGTCATGCCCGGCCTCGGCCAATCGACACACCGCAGCCCTACCTAGGCTCAACAGAGAGGTCGGCACGCCGGTCTAAATCCTAAGCGCTCAGGGGTCCGGGCCCATCGCCCTTTGCACTCCTGCGCGTTGCGCGACTGGCTGGTGAGCAGACCTAGCCCCTTTAATACAAGCGCACGCTTTCCTAGTCCAACCCAGCATGCAGCCCGCATCTCTGAACTGCGATATCTGAAGAGCTTCGGAAGAAACATACGATGCAGAGTGCCCATACTTATTCCCGCGTGGTGTCAGCGCGTAAAAGGCCAGAGGCCTACTCAGATCACATATCCAAACCCATTAGTGTGTTGGGAGCTCGCGGTGACGATCAGTGCTCCACGATCTGTGGTTCCATGGCCCCGTCTCGAGGACTTGCGACAAGGGCTAAGACTGCCCGGCCGCGCCTCGTAATTATCTCGCGAGTACCCTCCAGGTCAACCCGACTCACAAGAGACTATCGGGAACTCAGGTCCACCTCTACCGGGGTGGTACCGCCTGTCCCTACAGTCCCGCAGCAACAGTAAAGTAAAGGGGCAACAGGTAACAGTAACAGTGTGTCCGTGTCATCAAGGGGGAAATCCGAGGAATCACCCTCGATGGATTCCCGCTCGATGTATCCGTCAAGGCGAACTCGGTGGAATCACCCTCGTTGGTCCACACTTGAGGGGTTGCACGACAGAGACGTCATCGGAGGTGGTGAAAGAGGAATCACCCTCGATGTTCACAACCGACTAGCTTCACAACAGAGATAACATCAGAAGTGTGGTAAGAGGTATCACCCTCGGCACTCAATAGTAGCTCTGCCGAGTCGTACAACTAAGGGGGTGTGCGGTGGTGTGTCGGTAACAGCACATCGATCACATTGATCGAGACATCCGGAGGCTAAGCATAGCAACACGGACAAGAGTGTGGGGCCACTGATGGATCTCCAACCAACTATACTAGGCATATAGGATACAGGTAAGGTATCAACAGTAGTTACAAAAACAGGCTATGCATTAGAATAGGAGCTAACAGTAACAGTAGCAATTCTAATGCAAGCACGAGGGGGAAAGAAATTGGCGATATTGAAATGATCAAGGGGTTTTGCTTGCCTGGAAGCTCTGTGGCAAAAGAGGGGTCGTCGGTGGTGTAGCAGTCCTCAGGGGCTACGTCGGTGCCGGGATCTACCGGAGAGAAGAGGGGGAGGAAACAGATAAATACACAGCATACAAATGCAACACAGAGCATGACATGGAAAAATGCAATGCAGGGGTGACCTAATGCATCTCTAAGCAATTTTAGGAATTTTAGGATTTAAGTTGGAATTATTAACCGGTAGGTATGCACTATTCATCTGCCAGAAACAGACGAAAAGTTACGGGTTCTCCTACGTAGATGGTCCCGACATGCATGCACATGACACGATCGGATTCGTTGGATTTTTCTGATCAACTTTCATGTAGAAAGTTTTTCCATCCGAGCTACGGATGAATTTCTGCGAATTTCTGAAGATTTAAACAATATTCAGAAATTCCCTGGAATTATTTATTTCGGAATAATCCAGAAAAAGCCTTTTGCACCCAGTGGCTCTCTAGCCACAGAGGCTGACAGCTGGGGTCAGGGGCCCAGTTTGACTTAGTCAACTGCCAAGTCAGCAGTCAACTCTGTTGACTGTTGACCAGGTCAAACTGGCATGTGGGGCCAGGGTGTCAGTGACTCAGAGGCTAACCAATTTAGTTAAACTAATTAATCAACTGGTGGGGCCACTTGTCAGCGACTAAGTAATCTAACAGAGTTAATTAATTAGCCGAAAATAGTAATTAGTCTAACGGCCCCCACATGTCAGTGGCAGGGGGAAACAGTAACCGCGTTGACTAAAGTCAATGTGGTCAACGGCGGCCAGGGGGCCCTCTGGCAGTGACCCAGGTGGGCCCCAGGCCAAGCCACGTTGGCGGCCGGCGCAGGAGTTGCTCCGGCGAGCCCCAAACGCGGGTTAGTTTCATTCAAATCATGCAAATTAGAGTCCAAAACAAGAGCAAAAGTGTTTGGAAAAGTAGATACGACGGAGACGTATCATGCCCTCAGATATATTCATCCACTATGAAATTACCAAAATGCCCTCAAGGTGGCTTCTCCAAGAAGCAACCAAAAAGTGCTTTTCACTATTCACGAAAACATTTTTCCGCGACCGTTAAATCCAAAAATATTTCTGTGGGTCTCGAACATTTCCAGTACACCCTAAAATAATTTTGGACGCGTTCCGAAACAATTCTGGAATAGTAATTTTCATCAGCGAAAAGCAATTAAAGCGGTTCCGGCAGCTCCGGAACATTTCCGGTTTTTTTCTCCGGAAAAATTCCAGAAGTTCCTAGAACAATTCTGGCACCCTACAAAAATTTCCAGGCGTGTGCCGAAACCATTTTGACTTAATGGTATACTCTGAAACAACTTTTCGGTTTTACCGAAACTATTCCGGTGTTCTCTCTCCGGAACTCTGCCGTTGTTTCCGAAACTTTTCCGGTGACTTTCTCTCAGACTCCCTGTCTAGTATTCAGCAGATAGATGACCCTTAAGCGTGTGACCCTATAGGTTCGGTGGAGTATAGACATGACCGGAACACTTTCCGATCAATGATCAACATCGGAGCCGAGGACACCCATATTGACCCCTATACCCACACGAATAAATATTCGAGTGAACCTCCAGTTGTCGTGTGCTATTCCTTTTACTACGCGATATGTTACAAACACCCGAGGTGAGATTTATCGGCATCTCCGTGGATCAACACTTGTCCACTATGCCAGTTACCACTACACCACGACACCAAATTCCCTACTGACGTGTGTTGGCAAAACTTAGTTTTGCCGACGGACTGTCGGTCGGGACAACTTCTATCAAACTGTCGGTCGGTAATACTCAGATGCGACGACCAACAGTCGGTCGGGAATTCTGAAACATATAGCGTCAATCTATGGGTCGGTAAAAATTGTAGTACTATCAAACTGTTGGTCGGCAAATAATGCCGACCGACCGTGGGTAACCAACTGGGCCGCCGAAAATATCCGCGCGCGTGCCCGGGAAACTAAGCGCGCGAAGCCCATCCATTTTTTTCCGGCCCCTCGTCCCCACAATCCACCCTAATCTCTCTGCTATCTCTCTGCCCCCTCTCCCTTATCCGTTTCTCTCCCGATCTGAGCGGCGACGGCGGCTCCCATCCTCTTCCTCCACTCCTCTCCCTCAGATCGAGCTTTGCCCCGAAGTGGAGGAAGATCTCGCCGCTCCGATCCAAAGGAAGGTCTCACCACCCGTCGATTCGAATGCATGAAGCAGTCGAGCTCCACCCCGAAGTGAAGGTACGTACGCGGTCGTCGATCTAGGCGCGTGTAGCCATGGAAGGCTCGCCCCTCTCGCGCGCCTCCTCCGCACGGAGCGCTAGCAGCCCATACGGCGCAGATCCGCCATCCCTTCGTCCGCCCCACGCGTCGGCGGCCGATGGCCGCGGCACTGTTCCTTTCATCCCCCACCCGCCGCATGCGACGACCCACACTGCCATGCCATTTTGTTGCAGCCAGACCGCCGCACCTGCCCTCGCGCTATGGGCAGAGGCTCGTTCTGACTGGTGGTTGTTCACTCTCGGCGACTACGCATTCATCCCGGTGGTGGCTCTCTGCCTGCTGCGTTACCTTTCTCCCAGTGGCTGCGCCTTCGACCACTACATGCCTCTAGACAGTGGCACTAGCTATTATCTTTGCTGGGTTTTTTATATCCGGACTAATTTTCGCATGATTTGTTTCAACCATTTACTGCTAGTTGTGGCTGTCAAACAAAAAGAATTGGTTTATGATCCATAATGTCCAGACATTAGCTTTTCTTTTCAAGGAATCTGTTTGCTCTCTTGTAGCCTAGTTCGTTTCTATGTTGCTGGTTGTAAAACCAAACTAGGTGGGTGGGTGTGTGATGAGGTTTGGTTTACAGGTTTAGTGCTTGATGCCACTGGACTGCAGGTTCTTGTGTAGGACTACTTGTGATATAACTCTGGTTCCTTATGATGTCATGTATATAGTACGATAGTTGCACTTTGGTTCTATCTATTTCAAATCATATTTGGTCTTGTATGTGTGTATGATGCATGTGTGCTTCAATTCGGAGCAGCAGTAGAATGACGAGGAGAGGACGAGGACCTCAACGGCGACAACAACCAAGATGATGAACCCACCCACAAGGGCGATGACGCCGACCATGAGGACGATGACGACTCGTTCTGCATCACCTCGCCCTGCAGCGACTACAGGTAGTTTTTTTGGGATTGTCTCTTTTTCAATCCTATGGATCCACTGCATGCTTGGTAGTGCCTGCATTCTCCTTTCAAATCGATCCAATGAACTTCCATATTTTTGAAAATTCAGTTTAGAATTCTTTGCAATTCCATCAGCAGAGAGAGGGAGAAAGGGGTCCTTGGTCTAGACAGAGGGAGGGAGGGAGGGAGGGAGGGAGAGGCGTCAGCTGAGTGTGGATGAATTTCCTGAGGCTAATAGACAGTGCCAACTTGTTAGTCTGCACTTGTTTTGTTAGACCATGGCACTCTCTTACCTTACGTATGCATGTGCTAATGATTTGACAAGTCTAACTCCAATATTTTTTTGTCAGAAGGCTAATATGTTTTCTAAAGAACAGTCAATGCTACACTCTGAACCGAACTAGTCTTTGGCAAATAATCGATGTATCACCTTCCCTGAATTTTGTTCGACTCTAGTTTTGTCATATAACAGAAGTAGATCCCCTCTGGTTTTCCTACATGCTGTTTTTGTATTCAGCGGAACTAACATTTTTTTGGTACTAGTTGAATGCACAGTAAAATTGTTATCCATGTGCCTTGAATTGTGTTATATTGAGCCATCGAGAAGTTGGGGAATGTTGCTCTTTGACTGCTTAGTGATCCTTGCAGTTGTAGCATGAACTTATTAGAAGGATTGTTGTTGTGTTTCCTCGTGGGTGGGGCGCCACCTAGCATAAAGGTCATTATAACACGGTGACCATGCACTTATTTTTTCCAAATCTTGTCTGCGTACTAAACAAGTGACTCATGTAATTTATCATTGGACCTGGTGTTTTGTTTGGTGGTTCTTAGGCAAAGCTAATTGTACTATTTAGTTTTCAACACTGTTGTGAGATGCATTATCATTTCTATCATATTGCATACTGTAGGAAGTGTGGCGCCAAGATATCACGCAACTTCCAAACTATTTTTCCTTCAATTTCTTTACACATTCAGTATTGGTGTTAGATTTGTTCCTTCGGTTTTTATGTGCATTAATTTCTGTTTGGTTCATTCCCCATGCATTCAACTTATATGTTGGTTCAAAATCTGTTGCTGATACGGTGTTGAGATGCTTGCCAACCTTGGTGTTCCCTGGGTCATTCAGCTTCATGGGAGAATCAAGTCAGGTATGCTGCAGTTCATATCTGTTGACATCATACCATGTATTTGTAATTCAGGCACATTTCCATTCTCAAATAGGGCGAACAACCAAACTGTGATATACTACTATTGTAAGATAAACCTACAATGTAGTTAACTAGTTAAGACTCATCTTTTCTTTAATTCTCTTCCAGTGTAACCAAATTGTGAAGTAATTGATCATGATCTAAAGGGGATTTCCCGCAGTATTTGGTGGATAATGCACTGCAGTTGATACTGTTTTCTAAAGAAAATATTGCAATTACTTGACTGGTCTAGAGTTTTCTATGGCAGTTTGTTGGCGAGAAAGTTGCATATGCACTCACTCAAGGTCTTGAAGGTCATTAAATGTGTTGGTGAGACTCTTAAGCAGCGAGAAGCTGGATCAACCATGGAAGTTGTTGCTGAACAGACAAAAACAATTGCTGGTACTCACCTTTAGTTTGTGAATATACACAAATTTACCTTTAAATTGTTTTAATCATTGTGTTTATATTCTCTTGAATTCTCTTACCATTGATCCAGTCATCTCAGCCACCTCCTGAGCCTCCTTGGGTGGTGTCTATGGTGCTCCTGGTGGTCGTTGCCATGCATGGGATTATGAAGTTCATATAATACACTAAAGCTATCGATTTTTAGGCATATTATCTATTTGTTATGCCTTGTTGTCAGACTTCAATCTGCAGAATCTGAAGAACTTGGTTGTTAGTTTAGTGCTTGTACTTCACATTCATTTGTTAGTACTCCATTTGCTATGCAGCCAGATTCAAGCAAGTAGGATTCCTAGTGTATTTGCAGTTTTTAGATAGTGTATTGCATGTGAATTGTCGTCACTACTGACAATCCATGGAAATTTAAATGTACAGTTATGGATGAAACGAATGGAACCTATATCCTGGTTTGCCACTACTATATTGTGCCTACGTCCGCCCCCAATTGCCACAACTCATCATGCATATGGTTGTGGATGAACTTCATATGGATAACACTGTAGTTTGTGCACATGAATATTACATTTGCTCGCATAATCTAAGAACACCAAAATTAACCAGAGAAGCGAATATATCTTCTCTAACTCTGTCCACATGTTCCTCTGTCAGTTTGGATCATAGCAAGTCCAACTGTTAGAATTACGGGCCTGTTCGCTTCAAAGGAAATTTGCAGGCATAGCCGAACGTAGGCCTGCGAATTAAAATATTTGAAAGACTACCTCTCATTAGAAAAGTTTCCTCTGCTTTCCAGTCATAGCCGAACGTAGGCCTGCCTATATTTCGGTTCCTCCGTTTCGCAGCTAGCTGGGCTTCCTATTCCTGTATGATTTTGCTTTCCGGTGTTTTACAAAACTGTGCTCCGAACGGAGCCTACATGGTCTTCCTGCCCCAACAGGCCAACACCCACGGGACAGCCCACATCGTTTTGCAGTCAAAGTTTAGATGCTTTTTTGATTAGTATTTTCAGGTCCTCATGTGCTTAGTACTGTGTTTAGAAATGATTGCGAATAGATTCTTCTATATGTATGTGTACACCAAATGGAGTCCTTGAAATCCATTTCTAACATAGGGAAAGCATGTATAACCTCCTGATGTACGTGGGTTTTTCACAATGCATTTTCCAGGCCATGCGGCAATCCATCACTGAAACTCCTAGCTGTGTATTAGATAGTTATCATTTTGCCTAATTTATTGTCGTCTAGTGTAGTGCAGTGTATACGTAGTATTCTCGAGCCTAGAGAAGAAAAGGAAAGAAAACTAGTGCAGTCTTTTCTACAAAAATGAGTTCCGTGTACCCATCCGTGGATGTGTTGCTCCCAATAATTGGACGTCTCGACATACTAAACTTTTGCCTTGTGGCCAGATGATGCATATGGCCCTTCTCCATGAAATATACTTCATGGTCTGCGGCTTGAGGAGATTGATACATGCTGCATGGTGGGTCAGAGTGGCATTGATGTTTTATCATGTTGGACACATCACATATTCTAATTAGAACATGCTTTGGCATTTTGCTGAACTTGCCCTGTTTTGTATAACACTAAAATCCTACGGTTGTTTTTTCCAATGATGCTTCATATAATTATTATTGTTTTTTTTTCATTGTCTATGAGTGCATGAATTCACCCGTGACTTTTTTTTATCCTTTGTAGGAAAGACATACAAGAGGAGCGGGTATGAACCATGAAGATGGCAGTTTGCGCCATCTAGACATTTTGTGTAATCGAGCAAAAACAATGTGTCTTTTAGGTATCATTTCATAAACCTATATGGTGTCTTGTCAGCTGGGTATTTGTGTAATGGAGCAAACAATGAATCCTCAGACATGGATCTATCATTTTGTAAACCTATCGGGTGTCCTGGTGATTGAAACAATGTTTCCTCCTTTTAGTTAGTTACCTTTACTTATGAGAATTAATAATATGTCATTCCTCTTTGGTTCTGGTTTAATATATTGGGAGTACATGCAAGTTAGTGTAACTTGATTGATACCGTATTGTAGTGAGATATGCGACATGATTGATAGTGTTTGGTAAACCAGATGCCAAATAATGGCTTGTTATTAATATATTGCTCGGCTGTACAAAATGCTATCGAACTATTGGTTGGCAAAACAAAACAGCATCCTACTGTTGGTCGGGAAATGTTCATGGCAGGGCCGACAGACAGTTGGTCGGTAAATATAATGCCGTCAAACAGTCGGTCGGGAAAGTTTGCCATCAGACACTCGGTCGGGAAAAGTTCATGGTAGGGCCAACAGACTACCGGTCGGTAATACTTTCGATAGCCATCAAATGGTCGGTCGGCAAAGATATGTCGGTCGGGAAAAGGCTTTCCCGTCTGGACTTTCGACAACAGACAGCATCGGTCGGCAATAGTCTTCCCCAACCGACCGTTTGTCCTTGGACGTTGTTTTCCCAACAAACTTGTTTGTCGGAAATGCCAGAATAGAGAGAAGGCCTAGCCTATCGAAGACTAGCATCTTGCAGCGTCTTGCAGCATTAGAAGAATACAGATTAACATATAACATAAAGTAGTTAGTATAGTAATAATGCCCAGAGATCCTTCCTCGACTCCCTGCGAGAAAGCAATCCCGGAGCTAACATATTATTAAAATAACATCAGTATCCAGTTATCTCGCGGGTACCCTCATGGTCAACCCGACTTCCATAACTCTCGCGGGTACCCCTCGGGGTCGACCCGACTTCACAAGGGGCTAAGGTATCCAGTTCTAGTTGTAGTAGATCGGGATAATCTCTGAGCGTCCGTAACCGTGGACACGGCTATTCGAATATATCAAGTTCTTCCCTGCAGGGGTGCACCAATGTACCCAACACGCTCGATTAACTCCGGCCGGACACACTTTTATCGGGTCATGCCCGGCCTCGGCCAATCGACACACCGCAGCCCTACCTAGGCTCAACAGAGAGGTCGGCACGCCGGTCTAAATCCTAAGCGCTCAGGGGTCCGGGCCCATCGCCCTTTGCACTCCTGCGCGTTGCGCGACTGGCTGGTGAGCAGACCTAGCCCCTTTAATACAAGCGCACGCTTTCCTAGTCCAACCCAGCATGCAGCCCGCATCTCTGAACTGCGATATCTGAAGAGCTTCGGAAGAAACATACGATGCAGAGTGCCCA
The DNA here is from genome assembly GCA_039707655.1 of Elymus sibiricus. Lineage (NCBI taxonomy): Eukaryota > Viridiplantae > Streptophyta > Magnoliopsida > Poales > Poaceae > Elymus > Elymus sibiricus. Next base: position 514,885,486 of record CM077672.1, on the reverse strand, counting down.
TACTTATTCCCGCGTGGTGTCAGCGCGTAAAAGGCCAGAGGCCTACTCAGATCACATATCCAAACCCATTAGTGTGTTGGGAGCTCGCAGTGACGATCAGTGCTCCACGATCTGTGGTTCCATGGCCCCGTCTCGAGGACTTGCGACAAGGGCTAAGACTGCCCGGCCGCGCCTCGTAATTATCTCGCCCCTCCAGGTCAACCCGACTCACAAGAGACTATCGGGAACTCAGGTCCACCTCTACCGGGGTGGTACCGCCTGTCCCTACAGTCCCGCAGCAACAGTAAAGTAAAGGGGCAACAGGTAACAGTAACAGTGTGTCCGTGTCATCAAGGGGGAAATCCGAGGAATCACCCTCGATGGATTCCCGCTCGATGTATCCGTCAAGGCGAACTCGGTGGAATCACCCTCGTTGGTCCACACTTGAGGGGTTGCACGACAGAGACGTCATCGGAGGTGGTGAAAGAGGAATCACCCTCGATGTTCACAACCGACTAGCTTCACAACAGAGATAACATCAGAAGTGTGGTAAGAGGTATCACCCTCGGCACTCAATAGTAGCTCTGCCGAGTCGTACAACTAAGGGGGTGTGCGGTGGTGTGTCGGTAACAGCACATCGATCACATTGATCGAGACATCCGGAGGCTAAGCATAGCAACACGGACAAGAGTGTGGGGCCACTGATGGATCTCCAACCAACTATACTAGGCATATAGGATACAGGTAAGGTATCAACAGTAGTTACAAAAACAGGCTATGCATTAGAATAGGAGCTAACAGTAACAGTAGCAATTCTAATGCAAGCACGAGGGGGAAAGAAATTGGCGATATTGAAATGATCAAGGGGTTTTGCTTGCCTGGAAGCTCTGTGGCAAAAGAGGGGTCGTCGGTGGTGTAGCAGTCCTCAGGGGCTACGTCGGTGCCGGGATCTACCGGAGAGAAGAGGGGGAGGAAACAGATAAATACACAGCATACAAATGCAACACAGAGCATGACATGGAAAAATGCAATGCAGGGGTGACCTAATGCATCTCTAAGCAATTTTAGGAATTTTAGGATTTAAGTTGGAATTATTAACCGGTAGGTATGCACTATTCATCTGCCAGAAACAGACGAAAAGTTACGGGTTCTCCTACGTAGATGGTCCCGACATGCATGCACATGACACGATCGGATTCGTTGGATTTTTCTGATCAACTTTCATGTAGAAAGTTTTTCCATCCGAGCTACGGATGAATTTCTGCGAATTTCTGAAGATTTAAACAATATTCAGAAATTCCCTGGAATTATTTATTTCGGAATAATCCAGAAAAAGCCTTTTGCACCCAGTGGCTCTCTAGCCACAGAGGCTGACAGCTGGGGTCAGGGGCCCAGTTTGACTTAGTTAACTGCCCAGTCAGCAGTCAACTCTGTTGACTGTTGACCAGGTCAAACTGGCATGTGGGGCCAGGGTGTCAGTGACTCAGAGGCTAACCAATTTAGTTAAACTAATTAATCAACTGGTGGGGCCACTTGTCAGCGACTAAGTAATCTAACAGAGTTAATTAATTAGCCGAAAACAGTAATTAGTCTAACGGCCCCCACATGTCAGTGGCAGGGGGAAACAGTAACCGCGTTGACTAAAGTCAATGTGGTCAACGGCGGCCAGGGGGCCCTCTGGCAGTGACCCAGGTGGGCCCCAGGCCAAGCCACGTTGGCGGCCGGCGCAGGAGTTGCTCCGGCGAGCCCCAAACGCGGGTTAGTTTCATTCAAATCATGCAAATTAGAGTCCAAAACAAGAGCAAAAGTGTTTGGAAAAGTAGATACGACGGAGACGTATCATGCCCTCAGATATTTTCATCCACTATGAAATTACCAAAATGCCCTCAAGGTGGCTTCTCCAAGAAGCAACCAAAAAGTGCTTTTCACTATTCACGAAAACATTTTTCCGCGACCGTTAAATCCAAAAATATTTCTGTGGGTCTCGAACATTTCCAGTACACCCTAAAATAATTTTGGACGCGTTCCGAAACAATTCCGGAATAGTAATTTTCATCAGCGAAAAGCAATTAAAGCGGTTCCGGCAGCTCCGGAACATTTCCGGTTTTTTTCTCCGGAAAAATTCCAGAAGTTCCTAGAACAATTCTGGCACCCTACAAAAATTTCCAGGCGTGTGCCGAAACCATTTTGACTTAATGGTATACTCTGAAACAACTTTTCGGTTTTACCGAAACTATTCCGGTGTTCTCTCTCCGGAACTCTGCCGTTGTTTCCGAAACTTTTCCGGTGACTTTCTCTCAGACTCCCTGTCTAGTATTCAGCAGATAGATGACCCTTAAGCGTGTGACCCTATAGGTTCGGTGGAGTATAGACATGACCGGAACACTTTCCGATCAATGATCAACATCGGAGCCGAGGACACCCATATTGACCCCTATACCCACACGAATAAATATTCGAGTGAACCTCCAGTTGTCGTGTGCTATTCCTTTTACTACGCGATATGTTACAAACACCCGAGGTGAGATTTATCGGCATCTCCGTGGATCAACACTTGTCCACTATGCCAGTTACCTCGTTACCGATTTTGTTCTCTTTTCTCGTTCCCGCGTTCCGGTATCCCTGTGATCAAATCACGATGTGTCTGGCCAGACGATGATGGATACCGTAACACCGAGAGGGCCCAAAGAATATCTCTCCATCGTCGGAGGAGCAAATCCCAATCTTGAGCTATCAAGGGCGATAATTTGGATCGCTCTGCGTATGGTCATCGAGTTGCTGAGATAAAGTTTTTGATGATTGATAGGGAGTTTATTCCCCAGAAAATTTCCCGTGAACAAAATAGGGTAGCAGATCGTTTGGCTAGTTATAGTCGATCTGAATGTACTACTGCTGAATGGCTACACCGTGGTCCTTCGTGTATTGAGGCACTACTGCCACTAGACTGTAACCCTATCATTATGGAATAAAACTCCTATTTACCCCGCAAAAAAAAAACATGGACCGAAGTTACTCCGCAAAAAAAAGGACTAAAGTTGAGTGGTCTCTGCTTGCAACCAAAACTACGGTGTTGCATATTCGCAAAAAAAAAAAACTACGGTGTTGCAAAACATTTTTCTCCGGACGCCACAAAAAATCATTTAAAATATCACTGCAACATTTTTCCCATGACTGCCAAAAATCATCCAATAGGCTTCAACACGTACATGTGCAAGGTAAATAAAAAAAATTGAAAGGTGCAAGGTAAATAATTTTGGCAGCGTCATCGTTCGGCCTTCCAGCAGGGGGGGAGCTCTTCAGGGCCGAAGAACCGTGATAAACGCTTGCATGTTCTTTTTTTTTCGAGATAAACGCTTGCATGTTGTGTGCTTCCCCTGACGTTAGGTGTCCTCGGCACATCTCCCATGTAGCTATGTGGCAGCAAAAACGCATTGCTGGCAGAACTCAAAAAGGAAACACATCAAGAAGCTACGGTCATGGGAGCACGCACATGCAAAGGCAGCTTCACGAACGTACGATTCGACAGTTCCGCACGCGACAGGTCATGGAAACACATCAAGAAGCTACGGTCATGGAAACACACCAGGAAGCTACATGAGTTGTGATTCGAGAGTTCCGCACGCGACTGTCATGGAAACACATCAAGAAGCTACACGAGTTGCGATTCGACAGTTCCGCGTGCGACAGATACGACAATGGCAGCCGGCTGACACACATCATTTTCCAGTTACTATATACGATAATGCTTGTAGTTTTGTCCACTATTTGAAACAATCCAATTGCAGATTATATGATAATAAAGATCGTTACAAAAGTTGGTAACATATCACGCATCATGAACTGGCGCACGTATTATTATTGTCTGTAAACAATAAATGGTTAAGTGTGGCTGCCATATGCGCCTAACATGAAATATTATGTCATCTAACTAGATGCCAATAGTACAAAGTATATATCTTATTTGTCTTGCCCATGTCTTCTCTTATTCGCCACTCTATAAACAATATATCCAATTGCAGATTATATGATAATAAAGATCGTTAAAAAAGTTGGTAACCTATCACACACCATGACCTGGCGCGGGTAATTTTATTTTCTATAAACAATAAATGGTTAAGTTTGTCTATCATATGCACCTAACACGCAGTATTCCATCATATAACTAGATGCCAACAGTACGAAGTATATCTTATCTGTCATGCCCAAGTCTTCTCTCATTCGCCACTCTATAAACAATGTATTCAATTGCAGATTATGTGATAATAAAGATTGTTTCAAAAGTTGGTAACCTATCACGCACCATGACCTGGCGCGGGTATTTTTATTGTCTATAAACAAAAAATGGTTAAGTTTGGCTGCCCTATGCACCTTTTTTTTTTGAAACACTGCCCTATGCACCTAACATGCAGTATTCTGTCATATAACTAGATGGCAATAGTACAAAGTATATCTTATCTGTCATGCGCAAGTCTTCTCTTATTCGCCACTCTATAAACAATGTATCCAATTGCAGAATATAAGATAATAAAGATTGTTTCAAAAGTTGGTAACCTATCACACACCATGACCTGGCGCGCGTATTATTATTATCTATAAGCAATAAACTGTTAAGTTTGGCTGCCATATTCGCCTAACATGCAGTATTCCGTCATATAACTAGATGCCAATAGTACGAAGTATATCTTATCTGTCATGCCCAAAGAACGTATTATTATTGTCGATAAACAATGAATGGTTAAGTTTTAGCTGCCATATGCACCTAACATTCCAGTGGAGGTTAACCACTAATGGTGTCTTCATTATGAAGTCTATGTACGCCGATCTTACGGATTCTAGACCTATTTTTGCAGAAATCACATTTGGAAAATGAAGGTTTCTTCCAAGATCAAAGTTTTCATGTGGTTTTTGCAGAGGGAGGTAGTTCTTACCAAAGATAACCTTGCTAAGTGTAACTGGCATGGCAGCAAAAAATGTTATTTTTGTGAACAGGAGGAGATAATTCATCATTTATTTCTGTCATGTCCGTTTTCTACATTGATCTGACGCACGGTTCATGTTTCATATAATTTAGCACCACTAGTCAGTATTTCAAATTTGTTCGGAAACTGGTTAGGTGGTATTCATCATAAGCTAAAGGGTCAAATCCGTGTGGGAGTTTGTGCTATTCTCTGGGCAATATGGAATTGCCAGAATGTTTTTTTCTTTAACAGATCATCTTCTCCTAATTTCTAGCAGGTTATCTAAAGAGCTACGGCTTTAATCCGTATGTGGTCATCACTGCAGCGTGTGGACACGCGGGCGCTTATGGCCTCTGGGTATAGCCGTCTGGAAACGGTTGCGCAGAGTTTGTTCAACCAGTTTGGCTAGCGAGCCACTCGTAGATTATGTGGATGAACTATGTAATCTCAGGTTCAACCGCTTCTGGTCGTGTTTTCCTTTATTTGTTTTATTGTCGAGTACTCGGTGACTTGAACTTATTTCATGTTTAATAATATATGGCGGTGTGCATTATGTGATGCAGAGGACGGGGTACTCCCCTTTTCGAAAAAAATGTGTGCCTAGCATGCATGTATTCCGTCATATAACTAGATGCTAATAGAACGGAGTACATTTTATCTGGCATGCCCACCAAACGTACTATTATTTTCTATAAACATTGAATTGTTTTGTTTGGCTCCCATATGCGCCTAACATACAGTATTTCGTCATATAATTAGATGGCAATAGTACGGAGTATATCTTATCTGGCATCCACACAGAACGACTAGTAGGGCCCACAGAAGACCAATGCTATATTGTTCATGTCTTTGTTGGACGAAGAGAATAACACAAACAATATGAATTGGATGCCCTTCCTGCTGCTTAAAAGAAGAGGAGAATACACTTGCCAAGAATCAAGTATATTTTTATTTAATCGCGGTTGAAATTCATTTTTTCTACAATAACGTGTTCATGCAGCGTGCATGCGATCAGCAACGGGACCCACTTGCTGGTGCAGTCGTCGCCATGCGCAGCTGACCTGACGGCAGCCAAAATCAAGACAAAACCATGGCGGCGGAATCAAAGGAAATCATGTTACTTGGCATCGATAGTGAATATTGTAATAGCTTGAGAAGAAATCCGATATATATACGTGAGTATTTTTTAATGGATCAGATTAGTTGTATATTGTCATAGAGTGGCATTAAGAGTACTCCAACAATAAAAGTTATAGGCCGACAAATAGCAAGGTGTGTGCTTTCTTTGACGACCAAGAAGCACAGGATTATGCTTTAACTACCACCCAGCATAGCAAAGCTACTTAGCACAAGCTCTTCGATTAAACGGTCATTTGTAAAAACATTATCTGAATCGACAAGTTTGCCTAGTGTCGAGTAGTTTGCCAACTGTATTTTATCAGGCACTTGGCAACAACCCCTCTGTCGATTATGGCGGTAAAACTCTCTATAAAAAAGGGACAATCGGCATATTTGTGGTTTGTCGAGTGTTTTTTGGACAAAACACTCAGGTGAAAATTTTGGACAAGTGTCCATTTCAGTCGTGGTTGACGAAAGACTAGCAGCGGGACCGGTTTTGCCGAATGGTTTTTGTAAAACACTCGGCAAAAAAGTAAAAACAATTCGGGGATGCATCCGTTAGAAATCATTATGTACAACCCAAGTTTTCTGAAATTGTCATGGTGTCATGATATGACCTCAATAGGTTGTGGTTTAAGTTGTGACGTACACTACTTAGATAGTTGCTTCATCGTTTGATCTTGAATTTTTTTTTCTACACTAACAATACTGTAGGACTTCTTACAGGTGTGAGATTACTAGGGCGGGCAAGCATGTGCACCCGCCACTGGTAATCTGGCCACTTATTAGTCGTGGGCTTCACTATGCGCTCTCCACTATTAATCCGGGCCCAGATTTACCATGGGCGCCACATACCACTCGTGGGTCCATCATCTTGCCCGCCACTGGTAACTCAAGTATCAGTGGCAGTCAGGCTAACCCACCCGCCACTGATAAGTTGGGCCAAGATTAGCCGTGGGTGCCACTTACCAGTGGCAGGTGTATATATCATTGTGCCTATCACTGGTAAATGACACCCACGTTTATAAGCTAGGTTGTACTGCCCATTTCTCTCCTTCTTCCTTTCCTTCTTCTTATCTCCTTACCAGAGGAGTGGCTGCTCCTCTTCCACACACTAGACCTCCCTCCTCTCTTCTCCTCTGGATCCACTCCTCTAGGTAGCTCCTCTACCAACTTCTAAAGATGACTTTGAGTCCCTTGCAAAATGAGTTAAAGCCTTAAAGGTTTCTGAAATCTTTGTGTCACCATATGAGAGTTTACCTGAAATTGAACCTTTCACTTTTGATTACATTCATCTTAATAAGTTGGTGTAGGCTGCGAAAGGCACCCAGAGGGAAACCATTAGGTGAAATATAATCTCCCCCGAAAGACACAACTTATATAATCTAAAGTTGAAAGAGAATCCTAATTTACGAGAAACGTCAATCTATGGTGATTGTTGTGAAGACTTGTATGCTAGAAGGAAGAGAGAGAGCGAGAGGAACAATGAAGAGAGGCTAAAAATGCTGAAATTTATGCTGTCAGGGGTATGGAAGAGGTCAAAACTTTAGGTATTGTTGAAACCCCTTTGGTGGACAGGGGCTTTCTAATTTGTTTAGAGGTATCAGTTATGTTGACAATAAAGGTGGCTTCGAGAGGTCATGACTATAGGTAGTGATAATCCCACGAATTCGAAGAGTGTTCAATCTTGTGATAATAATGTCAAAAGTGTGCTTGAAGAAGTCAAAACTTTAGGTAATACTTATCCCACTGCCTTTGATGGTATGACTTTTAGTTATGATGATTGCACTCTTACTGAAGTTATTAAGCTCTTGCAAGCCATGGTCAGTTCACCTAATGCTCTTGAACAAAACAAAGCCTTTACAAAAGATATTACTGAAGCTGTAATAAAGACTAGTGAAGAAAAAATAGAAAAAGAATCGTCTGTCCCTAGGAAAATTGAAGATGGATGGGAACCTACCGTTAAGATCACAGTTAATAACTTTGAATGTAATGCTCTAAGTGATTTAGGTGCTAGTGTTTCCACCATGCCTAAAGCCTTATACGATGTACTTGGTTTAAAGCCTATGTCTGAATGTTCTTTAAGTTTGCACGTAGATGATTCTACCATTAAGAAACCTTTGGGGAGAATAGATAATGTACCTATCATAGCTAATAGAAATTATGTCCCTGTTGGTTCCTTAATAATAGATACAGAAAGCAATCCTTCATGTCCTATAATACTTGGTAGACCGTTCTTGAGAACGATAGGTGATGTAATTGACATGAAGGAAGGTAATATAAAATTTTAGTTCCCTATAAGAAAAGGAATGGAACACTTCCCAAGTTAGAGAATTAAACTAGTTTATGAATCCATCATCAGAGCACCGTATTCTTTGGGAACACTTGATGAGAAAACTTGAAAACTACACCAAAAATACTATGCCTAGCTAAAAGGCATTGAAAAAAGCGCTTATCGGAGGCAACCCGCAATTAATCTTTTCTTTGTTCTGTGCGCCAATGAGGTTGATGCTACTGTGAAAACTTCATTATGCATCTTTTCTTTCAATAAAGTGCCAGGAATTGCCTTTAGTATGTTAATTTGCAAGTTTATGTGTTGCTGTGCTTAAACGTAAACTTTGCAGCTACTAAAACAATTAGATCAATTCAACAGTAACTGTTAAAATTACGAATTTTTTACACAGTACACATTTGCAAGTTCTCTGTCACGCGCTAATTCTCCAGAATGTTTTGAGTTACAGAATTATAAATATTATTCGCATATTTACAGACTGCTCCGTTTTGACAGATTGCTGCTATATTTTCTTTAACTGTGTATAATTGCCTTTTATTGTTCCTATTGGGGGGGGGGGGGGGGGTCGGAATTTAATTTTTTTTGTTAGCATACAATATCTAAGGATGAATTATAATTATACAACCATGTTACAGCAAGGCATGAATATGATTGAACATTATTTGTAGTAAACCCTCTAATGAAGTTCTGCAAAGTTTTGTGTGGATGAAGTTTTTAAGACTCAGGTGAGACAGTGAGATGAGAAGAATAAGGAGATGCAAGCAGTCAAGCTTGGGGGTGCACAATGCACCCCAAGGAAATATTCATCCCCTTCTTCATCAACAATTATTGGTTTGTCTCGGTCGGACCTTTGTTTTTATTTGGTCACATGATATGTGTTATTCTTGGAGTGTCCTTTACTTTTGTTTGCTGATCATTACTATCATCATATCTAAATAAATATGCCTTTGGAGAGACATGCATGGTCATGAATTTATAGAATTGCTCTTTTGCTTCAATTATACTTGTTAGAGCATTGCGGTAGTCCTAACAGAAACGATAAGAACTCTCTTGCTTCACTTATATCTTTTTAGAGAGTTGAATAGTAATTGGTTGCTGTCATGGATTAATATGTTGGTACTAAAATTGATAGGCGAGCATTGGTGGTATGAATAAAAACTTGCATGAATTGTCTCTAAAAGTTAGAAACTTGAAAACTGTATTCCTTGCAGTTGTTTTGAGATATCGAGGAAGTAATAGGTTGGTAAATAGGTTGGTACTGACTAGTGGAAGGATGTTATTGAAGTTTGCAAGTACTGTACTGATTCTTCATTAATCAATATAAGTTGGGAACTCTAAGTATTATTTAAGTGAATCCATGTCAAAGGGTATATGATAAGTAAATTGGAGACTTTGCTTTAGGTCGGGATGTGCAATGTAATTTATTCCGCCAAACTACCTCCTTGGAGTACTTGATTTCGTAGTCCTATGATAATGCCACGAGATACTTGTAATAGGTAGCCCTGCGCGCGCCCCAAGATCAGCGCCATCCATCTCGGCCCCGTGGGAAACGGGTTTACTGCTGAGCCGGCAACGATGACTATGGCCATGGGCGCGGTAGAACCGGCTACGACGGCTACAGCCGCGGCTCGGCGGAGCCGGTGATGCCGGTTGTGGCCATGGTGGAGGCAGCGACGGCGGCTATGGTGCGGACGTGGCCGAGATAGGCGGCAGTGGAGCGGGAGGCGGTAATCGGCGGCGGCACGGTGGATGGCGTGCCGGTGGAGCCAGCGACGGCCACGGGATCCAGGGAGAGGTGACGGCGACGGCGGCTGCGGTGCTGCGTGGAGGAGGCGATGCCGATGGCGGCTGCGGTGGGGAGGTGGAGGCGGCGCGGCGGCATGGTGGTGGCGGATGTGGGGAGATGAGGCGTGTCGGCGGCGACTGCTAGGGCTTTTTTGAGTCGAGGCGTACTCCGCGCATCTGTTATTTGAGGACGACGAAGGGGCAGGGCCTTGCCGAGTTCTATATTGCAGGTACTCGGCAAAGGTGCGACGCCTGGCCTTCCTCATTAAAAAAAGGAAAATACAAATGTTTGCCGAGTTCCCGTTAGTGCAAACTCAGCAAAGGTCGCCACGCCGTCACGATTGCCTTCGTCAGGTCTGTGTGGGGCCCATCTATCAGGTCTTTGCCAGATCGAGTTCGTCTGGAAATTAACTCGGCAAATGAAGACGTTGTGAGTTTCTTTTGGTCACCGAATTGCTTTTTCTCAGCACTGGGCAAACTTCTCTATTTGTCGAGTTTCCTGTCTTTGCCGAGTTTATAAAAAAATCGGGGTCGAGGGGATGACGAAAATCAAGACCAGCTACTTATATAGCCAGTCTATCCCGGTGCGCCTGCAAAATCAAAACCAGTGCTGCTAGCATCTCGATTGTTCCCAGCACAAGGACAAGGCGCTAGCTATAGCAGTTAGTTGTGCCAAAAATGTTGGTCACACTCACCACCCTGCTGCTCTCCCTAATCCAGCAATGGGAGCTCATCCTCCTAGTACTCGTTTCTGTTGTTTCCCTCCTGCTGTTGACACGGAGCCGGAGCAGGTCTTCCCAGAAAGAGATGAAGCTGCCACCAGGTCCAGCGCCGGTGCCTTTCCTCGGCAACCTGCACCAGCTGGGCAGGCTTCCGCATCGAACTTTGCGTGATCTGGCACGGCTTCATGGGCCGGTGATGCAGCTTCAGCTCGGCAAAGCACCGACTGTGGTTTTGTCGTCGCCAGATGCGGCATGGGAGGGGCTGAAGGTGCATGACCTGGACTGCTGCACACGGCCTGTGTCCCCCGGGCCGAAGCGCCTCACCTATGACCTCAAGAACGTGGCATTCGCACCATTTGGCTCATATTGGCGCGAGATTCGTAAGCTCCTGGTGGTCGAACTTCTCAGCGGGCGCCGCGTTAAGGCCGCATGGTACGCACGGCAGGAGCAGGTACACAAGAAATGGATGTCGTTTAAATTTCTTGTTGGTTCTGTTACTTAATAACTAGCCGGATAACCGGTGCACTCGCGTGGACAGATTTAATTTACTACATGTGTTGATATATTTGATATTTGGGCGTGACCAATTCTTATTCAGTTCAATTCTTACTACATACATAAGCAATGATGTATTACTAAAGATATGATACATATCATATCACTATACACATCTTGCCAACACATAATTAAGTTTTCGTAGAAGCCATTTCACTAAAGTTATTAGGTTGTGGGTTGTGTAAGAACGACAGAACGGTGACATTGACGTCCATGGTTGTGTAAGAGGAAAACCATTGCCTTCCTCTTACATTCATTCACATCCCGTCTCTCCACAAATGATTTTCAGGAAATTTGCACACAACTCGAATCTAAACAGTGATTCTATTATTTATTTCTGATATCTATTCATTCTCGTCCGCCTCGAGTGTCGTAAACTCCTTCAGTGAGACTCCTCTCGTCTTTGTATCATGCATTTTCATTTATTTAAACAACTCCACAAATGTGGATCAAAGAATAGTTGGTTTTGGGTAGGGCAAGTGAGTCTAGCTCAAGTTATTTTGCGTTGCCACTCTTGCTCACTTTTGTGGGTGGCAGACTAGCAGTAGCAAACATATGGTCGGTAGAAGCGGGGTTTAGTGTGCAACTCCGTTTTGAGGCATCTAATATTTTAAAATTTTGGTTTTGCTACTTCTCAGTTGCCTGAGAATTTTTGACGTGTCGGTCGATATCGCAAGGAAGAGTAGCAGTGCAGCACTAAGGCCAAGACAGGGGCGCCGCGGCGAGTGGCACGATGCGCGGGGTTACCGGAGAGGCCGAGCCAGAAGCGACCCGAAGCCCGGGATGACGCGGCAGTGGTGTCGCCGGTAGAGGAGGACTCGGAGATTGACGGGTTCAGGTGTGTGTGTGTGGGGGGGGGGGGGGGGGGGGGGGGGTCGGGGAGGTCGCCGGTCACGAAAATCGTGTCAGGTTTAGAGAGATGGCCGGGGCGACCACAGCACCGCGGAGGGTTGCCAGAAATAAGTAAAATATATTAAAATCTTACAAATTCACTAAAAATTATGCCTAGGTAGGTCATTTTTTTGTAGCGGTAAAGCAATTTGGTTGTTTTCCAGAACTCTAGACTAGAATGTTGTGGTTTAATGCTATTTACTCTTTTGACATGTGAAGAAAGATGAAGATCACGCTGCATATAGAGAAATAAAAAGAGTGAGGTGACAATTGGCGTGCGTCCCTTGATTTTGAAAGTGCATGAGCCGTCTAGACGCGTCCTTCCTTTTAAGTTGCACCAGTCAGACTGCTTTTGTAAATGAAACCTCCCTGTACGACCAGGAAGGATTGTGTTCCATACCAGTAGACTCATCCGTCATACGGAGCTTTAATCTCAACTAATATAGAAAAGAATACACTATAAAAATGATGGAGCATATTATTTTGTCTATGTCGACGAGTGTGGTATCTCAACCACTATAATTCAGACCTACCGTAAAAATGATAGAGCAGATTTCATGGTTTGTATGGACAAATGTGATGCCTAGTTCGCCTCCTTTTAATAATATGTGGATAGATTAATTATATTGTATTCTTTTTTATGCGGTGGGAAATTTTTTATTATCTAAGGGTTAACACCCTAGCAAAGATTAACAACTTCGTCCGGTCCTGACCTTAGCCAGACCGCCGTACGGGGCGAACAACGCCCATACTTAGCTAAGTAGTGGCTAACATTATTCAGTTCACGTCTTATGACCTCTATCTTAAACTCACGACCAGAACGCAACATGCGTTTGAAATTATATTGTATTCTTGATCAGGTGGACAAACTAATAAGCACCCTTAAGCGTGCGGGAGGGAAGCCAGTGGCGCTGGACGAGCACATCTTGAGCCTGTCCGATGGCATCATCGGCACAGTGGCTTTTGGCAACATCTACGGCAGCGATAAGTTCACACAGAATAACAACTTCCAGCACGCGCTGGACGAGGCAGCAGAGGTGTTATCCAGCTCCTCGGCCGAGGACTTCTTCCCCAAAGCCATCGGCCGGCTCATCGACCATATCACCGGCGCCTTCGCCCGGCGCGAGCGGATCTTCAAGCAACTCGACGCCTTCTTCGAGATGGTCATTGAGCAACACCTGGACCCTAAGCGCACCAAGCCCGAGAACGGCGGGGATCTCGTCGACGTGCTCATCGCCCACTGGAAGGAGCATCGTGGCAAACTCAACTTCACTAGGGACCATGTCAAGGCCCTAATCTTCGTACGTTAATTAACTTGAAACCTACAGGCCATAATCAATTGGTAGCTAATAGTACAGCTGTTAATCTAGTAATCTCACCATCTTCGTGCTTTAACTGGCATTTTTATTTAATTTCAGGACACGTTCATTGCTGGCGTTGACACGAGCTCTGTGACGATTCTGTGGGCGATGTCGGAGCTGATCCGCAGTCCGCGTGTGCTAAGCAAGGTGCAAGCCGAGATCAGGGCTGTTGTGGGCGGGAACGATAGGGTGCGGTCAGAAGATGTGTCCAAACTCGAGTACCTTAAACTAGTGGTGAAGGAGACCCTGCGGCTGCACCCACCGGCACCACTGCTAGTGCCGAGAGAAACCATGCGGCACATCCAGATTGGCGGCTACGATGTGCCAGCCAAGACACGGATCTACGTAAACGCATGGGCGATTGGTAGAGACCCAGCAAGCTGGCCTAACTACCCAGAAGAGTTCAACCCTGAGAGGTTTGAGGCGAACGAGATTGACTTCAAGGGGGAGCATCCTCAGATGCTGCCGTTCGGCACAGGGCGACGGATATGCCCAGGCATATCGATGGGCATCGCCACTGTGGAGTTTACACTTGCCAATATGCTATGCTGCTTCCAGTGGGCGCTTCCTGATGGGATGGAGCCTGAAGATGTCAGCATGGAGGAGGAAGGAAAAATAAACTTCCACCGCAAAACCCCGCTCGTACTAGTGCCCACCCTACGTTCGGGTAACTAGTACAATGTCCGCGTATTGCTGCGGAGCAATAAAATAAGGCTCATATAGATGTGACATTGTTATGTCACATCTAAGTGACATCAATGCACAAATTGTGGTCCTGTTTTCCTCCAACGTTCCTCTTTTCTCTTGTCCTTTGTAGTTGTTGTGATTGTCCACCGATGGTCTACTTGTTGTATGCAAACCTTCTGCTGAGCCTACTGGGCTTTTGGTTTTCGGTTGTATGCAAAAAAGATGTGACAGACATTTAAGTGCTTGTATCATATGTTATCCCACTTGCAGACTTGTAGTGGCAGACACAAAAATGCATGTACCTAAGTGATGTCTAAAACCACTTGTAAATGTCTAAGCTACCCAAAAATATTGCAGATGGCAAAAGGCAAAAATGGAAACCATAGGAAAATCTGAACTAGAAAGCACAAACAAAAACAGGATGCCCTCCAGCAATTTTGTGTTCAGAGGGAGAAAAAAGTTGTCTAACAAAAGAGTGAACGCGATGGTGCAGGCACGGTTTGCCTGATATTCTGCTAACATCAATCTCAGAACATAGTGGATACTAGAGATCAAGCCCTAACAAAACTGACTCGATTACATGATAAATCTCATCCAACCCATCACCGTCCAGCAAGCCTACGAAGAGATTACTCACGCACGGCGGTGAGCATCATGAAATTGGTGATGGAGGATGGTTGATGATGACGACGGCGTCGAATCCCCCTCTCCGGAGCCCAAAACAGACGCCATATCAGCCCTCCCGATGAAGAACAGGAGGTGGCGGCGGCTCCGTATCGTGAAACGCGATGAAACTTCTTCTCTTTTTTTTTCTCGGGGAAAGTGAATTTATAGCGTTGGAATTAGGGTCGGTGGAGCTTCGTGGGCCCCACAAGCTACCAGGGCGCGCCCTGGGGGGCCGCACCTAGGTGGCTTGTGGGCCACTGGTGGGTCCCCTCCTGTGGATCTTCGCTCCAGTATTTTTTATATAATCCATAAAAAATCTCCAAAAAGTTTCGTCCAATTCCGAGAACTTTTATTTCTGCACAAAAATAACACCATGGCAATTCTGCTGAAAACAGCGTCACTCTGGGTTAGTTTCATTCAAATCATGCAAATTAGAGTCCAAAACAAGAGCAAAAGTGTTTGGAAAAGTAGATACGACGGAGACGTATCATGCCCTCAGATATTTTCATCCACTATGAAATTTCCAAAATGCCCTCAAGGTGGCTTCTCCAAGAAGCAACCAAAAAGTGCTTTTCACTATTCACGAAAACATTTTTCCGCGACCGCTAAATCCAAAAATATTTCTGTGGGTCTCGAACATTTCCAGTACCCCCTAAAATAATTTTGGACGCGTTCCGAAACAATTCCGGAATAGTAATTTTCATCAGCGAAAAGCAATCAAAACGGTTCCGGCAGCTCCGGAATATTTTCGGTTTTTTTCTCCGGAAAAATTCCAGAAGTTCCTAGAACAATTCTGGCACCCTACAAAAATTTCCAGGCGTGTGCCGAAAACATTTTGACTTAATGGTATACTCTGAAACAACTTTTCGGTTTTACCGAAACTATTCCGGTGTTCTCTCTCCGGAACTCTGCCGTTGTTTCCGAAACTTTTCCGGTGACTTTCTCTCAGACTCCCTGTCTAGTATTCAGCAGATAGATGACCCTTAAGCGTGTGACCCTATAGGTTCGGTGGAGTATAGACATGACCGGAACACTTTCCGATCAATGATCAACATCGGAGCCGAGGACACCCATATTGACCCCTATACCCACACGAATAAATATTCGAGTGAACCTCCAGTTGTCGTGTGCTATTCCTTGTTGCCGCGTTCCGGTATCCCTGTGATCAAATCACGATGTGTCTGGCCAGACGATAATGGATACCGTAACACCGAGAGGGCCCAAAGAATATCTCTTCATCGTCGGAGGAGCAAATCCCAATCTTGAGCTATCAAGTCCCTTGCCATACTTTCTCATGAACCCGTAAGCCGCCGTAATAGCCACCCAGTTACGGATGACGTTTAACAAACCCCAAAGTTCATGAAGCAAGCATGAAGAAACTCGATACTCTCATGGTCTAAGGAATTATGCAAACGTTAACTTTCTCTGTGTTATTAACCATTAACTTGTGACGAATGTATCTCATAGCATAACATCAATTCGGGTCGATTCAACACAAATGTTCTCCTAACATTGTGCCCTCAAAGTTGCCGGCATAGACATGCCCATGATTAGGAAATCGTAATCATCATGCAACACTTGAGCTAGTCTTAGAGGCATGACTAGAAATACTATTTATCGTTTATTATTCCACACGTGCACATGAGTTTTCCTCAGAGCCTTTATGCATATACGGGCTCGGGAACCACAGCAGTTATAGCTTGAAATATAAAGTTAATTAGGAACATGGGGATAAATAATAACATTTATTATTGCCTCTTAGGGCATATCTCCTACATAGTGACGGTGGCGATTAATCGTCCCTCCCTTCTTGAAGGTGTTGCTGTTGAAGAACCTCATCGTCCGTGTGGTGTCATGAGATGGTTGGTGCAGATATGGTCTTTCCTGTAGTTTGCCGATCACATATCCGATCACTTTGGGGTTTTTTCTTTCTTTTTTCCTCGCCAATGGTCTTATGACTTTGCTATTTGTTGGCGTGGTTTTTGTGTGTGTTGGTATTGATTGTGTGCATCCTTGCTATGCAGAGGCAGGGTGTGTGCTCATCGTGTTTGTACCCTCTTGATGCTTCACTTTGAGCCAATAAAATCCACCCTTTATCAGAAAAAAAACTAGAGATCCGTTCCCTAAGAAATCTATGAAACAAATAGTTTAGCTTATGCAACCTATTTTAATCGGCTAAAACAGGTTGCCACCTTCTCACCTCTCTTCTGCAGTTGGCCCTTGTGGGCAACATGGACCGAAGTTATACTACGGAGGAAATTATTAAGGGGAAAATGACATGCGAAGATTTACTTCCATCTCCTGTGATCAAGGTCTCACCACAGCCCCCACCATGGCCTCAATCCCCTGTAGATCATGTGGCCCTCTCGGTGGACGGAGCATTTTCAGAGGCCGGCTGGTCGGCGGCCGCCGGTATGGTCCTACGGAGACAGGATGGGAGTTGTATTTTTGCGGCATACATGTTCTTGTTTAACTGTAATGATGCTTTGGAGGCTGAGATTCACGCTTTGATGCAAGGTATGGCAGTAGCAAAACAACACTTTGAAGGCCCGATCATTGTGCAGTCTGATTCCTCGACAGCATTGGCTTCTCTCAAGGGCAATAATCTGGATCGCTCTGCGTATGGTCATCTAGTTGCTGAGATAAAGTTTTTGATGATTGATAGGGAGTTTATTCCCCAGAAAATTTCCCGTGAACAAAATAGGGTAGCAGATCGTTTGGCTAGTTATAGTCGATCTGAATGTACTACTGCTGAATGGCTACACCGTGGTCCTTCGTGTATTGAGGCACTACTGCCACTAGACTGTAACCCTATCATTATGGAATAAAACTCCTATTTACCAAGCAAAAAAAAACATGGACCGAAGTTACTCCGCAAAAAAAAGGACTAAAGTTGAGTGGTCTCTGCTTGCAAACAAAACTACGGTGTTGCATATTCGCAAAAAAAAAACAACGGTGCTGCAAAACATTATTCTCTGGACGCCACAAAAAATGATTTAAAATATCACTGCAACATTTTTCCCATGACTGCCAAAAATCATCCAATAGGCTTCAACACGTACATGTGCAAGGTAGATAAAAAAATTTTGAAAGGTGCAAGGTAAATAATTTTGGCAGCGTCAGCGTTCGGCCTTCCAGCAGGGGGCGAGCTCTTCAGGGCCGAAGAACCGTGATAAACGCTTGCATGTTCTTTTTTTTTCGAGATAAACGCTTGCATGTTGTGTGCTTCCACTGACGTTAGGTGTCCTCGGCACATCTCCCATGTAGCTATGTGGCAGCAAAAACGCATTGCTGGCAGAACTCAAAAAGGAAACACATCAAGAAGCTACGGTCATGGGAGCACGCACATGCAAAGGCAGCTTCACGAACGTACGATTCGACAGTTCCGCACGCGACAGGTCATGGAAACACATCAAGAAGCTACGGTCATGGAAACACACCAGGAAGCTACACGAGTTGCGATTCGACAGTTCCGCACGCGACGGTCATGCAAACACATCAAGAAGCTACACGAGTTGCGATTCGACAGTTCCGCGCGCGACAGATACGACAATGGCAGCCAGCTGACACAGATCATTTTCCAGTTACTATATACGATAATGCTTGTAGTTTTGTCCACTGTTTGAAACAATCCAATTGCAGATTATATGATAATAAAGATCCTTACAAAAGTTGGTAACATATCACGCATCATGAACTGGCGCACGTATTATTATTGTCTGTAAACAATAAATGGTTAAGTGCGGCTGCCATATGCGCCTAACATGAAATATTCTGTCATCTAACTAGATGCCAATAGTACAAAGTATATATCTTATCTGTCATGCCCATGTCTTCTCTTATTCGCCACTCTATAAACAATATATCCAATTGCAGATTATATGATAATAAAGATCGTTAAAAAAGTTGGTAACCTATCATGCACCATGACCTGGCGCGGGTAATTTTATTTTCTATAAACAATAAATGGTTAAGTTTGTCTATCATATGCACCTAACATGCAGTATTCCATCATATAACTAGATGCCAACAGTACGAAGTATATCTTATCTGTCATGCCCAAGTCTTCTCTTATTCGCCACTCTATAAACAATGCATCCAATTGCAGATTATATGATAATAAAGATCGTTTCAAAAGTTGGTAACCTATCACGCACCATGACCTGGCACGGGTATTTTTATTTTCTATAAACAATAAATGGTTAAGTTTGTCTATCATATGCACCTAACACGCAGTATTCCATCATATAACTAGATGCCAATAGTATGAAGTATATCTTATCTGTCATGCCCAAGTCTTCTCTCATTCGCCACTCTATAAACAATGTATTCAACTGCAGATTATGTGATAATAAAGATTGTTTCAAAAGTTGGTAACCTATCACGCACCATGACCTGGCGCGGGTATTTTTTATTGTCTATAAACAATAAATGGTTAAGTTTGGCTGCCCTATGCACCTTTTTTTTTTTTGAAACACTGTCCTATGCACCTAACATGCAGTATTCTGTCATGTAACTAGATGGCAATAGTACAAAGTATATCTTATCTGTCATGCGCAAGTCTTCTCTTATTCGCCACTCTATAAACAATGTATCCAATTGCAGATTATAAGATAATAAAGATTGTTTCAAAAGTTGGTAACCTATCACACACCATGACCTGGCGCGCGTATTATTATTATCTATATGCAATAAATTGTTAAGTTTGTCTGCCATATGCGCCTAACATGCAGTATTCCGTCATATAACATGAGACTGCGCTGGCGTTTTACTGCTTATAGATATGGAAACAGATGTACGCATCCAATGCTGCGTACTTGATGTGATCTTTGTCTCCCATGTTCGATGAAACCAAAATTGGAGGTTTCTCCTGCTCATAGTACGAACGATGGATCATGTCTCCTGCTAGGGTTAGCAGTGAAGGCTGATTGGAGGATGGCTTGACCTTGATCTAAAAGTCGAAGTGATCGGCCACGTGAAGGCCTGATTGACGTAGAACCTCCTTGTCATTTTCAATGGCAACATTAACAAATTTGACAGTTGCATCAATTGAGGAACATCGCAAAGTTCGGACAGTTCTCATCGGCATTGCATATGTGATACACCAAGCAATAGTCATCTACACAAACCTGGATCACGGCGGGCGTCTCCGTCTCTTCCTCCTTCAAACTCTTTCCTTTTCCTCTAGTCGTGGTGTACTGGACATCTAGCCCAACGATCGTAGAACCGCTCTTTGTGAACATGGAACGGATGTGCCAAAGGCATTCTTCCACCTTCGTGGCACTGACGGTGTAGATGACCTTTAATTCATCGCCGGTGATCGTTCAAACCTTATATTTGATGGAGATCTTGGATATTTGAGAGTCCGTCGATTTTGGAGCGGCGTGAGGGGCACAGAAATGTTGTGATATGCGTGAAGCGATGGAGACGATTAAGTGGAGGTTTCTTCGAGCAAACTACTGTCGGTCACGAAAGACAAGAGGAAAGTGTGATCCTCTACATGCAGCGGGGAGTTAATAAGGACGAGACGTCGCGTCTCCCATGCTTCCAGGCAAACACCAGCGTGGGTAACCGTATGCAGCAGTGCACCCTCTTGGCGCAAGTTCCTTTGGAAGGGCCGGCTCGGACGTCGTTCAACCCTAGGGCACATGTGGTTAGGTTATCCCCTGGGCTGCTGCGGGTCGGTTCAGAGTCATTGCTTTCTAGCACCATTTCCCCAGTCATCTTGGGTATGTTGTTGGTTGCTGGTTAGGAGGTCGCTAGGGAGGCTGGTCCTCCATATGTTCAGGTCAGCTTTCTGGCACTCAATTTGTTTGGTTTGGTGTTTCCTGGGTCATCATGTGCCCGTGTAATAACACAACACGATCATATTCATTACCATCGTGTTTTGCGATTGATTGTGACTGTTCAGGTGGCTCATGTGTCTTCTTCGCGAGCGAACGGCTCCGCAGCTTACTCGACTGTTGGTGTGCGGCGGGTTGGGTATACCGGGCACCTCTCCTGCTCAGTTGTCGGCACCGTGGTCGGTCCTTACTATTCGGTCCCGGGACATCAGGCGACATGCCTACTAGACAGAAGGATTGATAACGCCTTTGGTCGCTACGTCTACCCGGATGGCGTGTTTTGGCCTGTCTGGACGGCCTTTGGACGCTGTGGCTGCATGTTCTCGCTGATCGGTCTCTCGCCTGGGCTGTGAATCGTCAGTTGGTGATTGACAGGGTGAATTGACTGTGTGTTTTATTTTTTTCATGCTCCAACCAGGTTGATAGAAAACCCAACCGCATCTTCCACGGCAAATGGCATGAACCGTCATAACCGGGAATCCCCACCTGGGATCACATGGGCTGAAGGAAACCACGCTAACCGACCAGACGATCGATGGGCTAGGAAAAAGTGCGATCAGTGAGCACGCGTAGCGTACACGCCAGTCGGCCAGGCGTATTTATCGAACACGGTTGGGCGTGGTCGGCACGCCGTTTTCAAAGACCACACAGGCCAGTTATCGTTTCACCATCCAATGTTTTACGACGGGCTTGCATGTCATCTCTAGAGAATTACACCGCAACATAATATCAAAGCATTGAACTAGATTCAACTTCACAGGATTACTAGCAATAAGGTTTATCCCATGTCCTCAAGAACATAACGGGGTACTCAAGCCAAAGAAAAACATGGGCATCGATTTTGATTAAAAAAAGACATGGGCAACGATCATCGCTATCGATCGTTAGTAAATGTAATACGAACGTATTCACTTGCAGGTAGTTAACAAAAAATGTCCCTCAGATTTGTTCATAGGTTGCTGATGGGAGCCATGCGAGGGAAGCGGAGGTGGGCCAGGCGGGCAGTTTCCGCGGGGCGTGCGTGGCGATGGAAGGTGGGGGGACGCATGGTTGTCTCACCTGATATGGTGCATGATTTCTTTCCTTAATTAAGGTGTTTTATTCCTAATTAAGGAGTTTCCATGTGATTGATGTGATACATCATTTGGAGGATCTGGTGCGTCGGTGTTTGGGTATGACATAGTTTTAAATAGCGGGCTATGCCTCTTAGCAGCGGTCCTCTTTCAAACGCTATAGCGTGCTATAGCGGTGCTATAGCGCGCTATTTAAAATGTTTGTTCATGTGTTTGAACCAAAGACACATAGCGCAGGACCTCTTCTAAACGGTATAGCATGCTATAGTGGACCTATAGCGCGCTATTTAGTACCATGGGTATGAGTGGTCAGGATTTGTTGGATTCACATAATTCGCTCTTTTATAAGTAGTGGAGATTTTTTAAGATGTTTAACGACCATCAACCCGTGGCATTAGTTTAGACTTGCGCAATTGCTATCAAACAAGACCTTCAAATTCAAATACGACATATTTTCTACACCTGTCGCCAACCAACTATGTCCACTCTCATTTCTTTTAAACATTATCTCCACTCTCGTGGAGGTCAGCATGCGTCTACGTTGGCAGTTTAGTCCTGGCGATTAGGAAGTATAAATTCTAGGTATGAGAACTGATAAGCTACAACTAGACGAAGAAAAATAAAATGCTTCGCGACATGTTCCAACAAGACGGCACACTACATGGTTTGAACATTAACTTTGAGCAGTCCACAGGTGCAATCTATACAACATATATATACTACAATGGGATGGAACGTGATTTACCATCCATTTTATTGTATCGGTTTAGGACCATGCATGTCTGCAAGTCTTTTTTTGCCCATTGCAACACATACGGAAGAGGATCTCGGTGATGGTCGCGAGCTTCATCACAGTCTCGCCACATGACACGACGGCACAAGGTTTGACAACTGCCTCCTCAAGATCTTCCCGGCCGGCGATTTGGGTATGGAGTCGACGAACACCACCTTGCGCACCTTCTTGTACGGCGCGACCTGCTTCGCCACATGCTCCATGACCTGTGCCTCAGTGACCTTGCTTCCGGGTTGCCTCACCACGAGCGCCATCGGTATCTCTCCTGCCTCTTTGTGAGGATATCTGCAGATCCACTAGCACCGTCAGTACTGCAGGACCGAGTAGAGTCTCCATGTTCATTGTCAAATCAAATTCACAATATATGGTATGCGGTAGGCTGTCACGATCCTTCTCGGAATAATTTTTTGTCAGTGGACTTACGGCATAACAGCAGCATCGGAAATTTCTTGCAGGGATTGCAGGACAAGCTCCAGCTCTGCAGGCGCGACCTGCAGTATTCAGTTTATCCAGCTAAGCATCCACCATTCGAGGTAAGTTGTTCACGAGCTAATAAGAGCAGACCTGGTAGGCCTTGTACTTGATGAACTCCTTGAGCCTATCGACAATGAACACAAACCCATCCTGATCAATGTAGCAAAAGTCGCCGGACTTCAGCCAGCCTTCCGAATCGAAAGCGGCCGCGTTCGCCTCATTGTCGCCTACGTAACCTGCACCGACATAGAACCATAAGTGATCTCAGTGCACCTGAAAGAACAAGTGAGGGCGACGTGCATTGCAGGAAGATGTTCGTGGGGTCACCTGTCATGATGGAAGGACCTCTCACGCACAGCTCCCCTTTCTGGCCGACCGACAAGGGCTCGCCGGTGACGATGTCGACGATCTTCACCTCGACGTTGTGGTAGATGCGGCCGGCAGAGCCTACGCGGGAACACTCGTCCCGGTTGGTCATCAAGGATATGCCCCCAGTCTCCGTTGAGCCATAACCCTGAAGCAGATTTACAGCAGAAGATTTTAGAATATGTACTGAAAATCTCCTAGGCTTCCACAAATGTGACACCGTGAGCATATCTTAAGGCATCTCCAACGGCAACCCGCAAATTTCTTCCCGCATCCGTCTGCGGACGGGGGGGACCAGTCCGCGGACACGAATGCGGGAGGCCGCCATCCAGCACTGCCCGCACACATCCGGCCAACAATTCGAATTAATCGGACGAAATTCGATCAAACACGGCCGGATTTCATATAAACATGACGGATTTCATATAAACATGATGGATTTCATTACATTTACATCAACTCAGCGGTGCTAGTCCGGCTCTGGAGGTATAATTAATACCTAATCTAAATGGTCGCCAGCGCCCGTTCCCCGTGTCTGGCCATGATCCCCGAGAACTGCAGTTTCTCCTTCTCCAGCTCCACCTCGGCGCTCTCCAACTCCGCATCCGTAACCTCCGCCTCCGGAGATCCGAGAAGTGAAGCTGTCCGCCTCCACGTCGCCGCCAAGCGGCTAATCGGCCGCCGATGTTGAGGGGAGGAGCGGGGGCCTTCCTGGGACCCGAGCAGCGGCAACCTACCGTGCACTACTCTTCCTCGCTGCCGGCGGCGCCCGCGGACATGCCAGCTTCGTGGTCGTGGCGGCGGGCCCTGCCGCCACGACGATGTCCTCCTCCTTGTTGTCGGTCTCGCCGAACACCGCCTCGCCCGCCTCGTCGCACTCCTTGTAGGCGGCCGCGGATCTCGCGGGTGGAGCTGTAGGACTCGAGCAGCGCCTCCTGCTCCGCCAGGTCCGCGTCCGGCGTGATCGCCTTGCCGGCGGCGAGCTGCTTCTCCGCCTGCAGGTGCTCCTGGAGAAGGTGGTGGTTGTAGGCGGCGTCGGCCTGCGCCTCCTGGAACTGCTCCTCCCGCTCCTCCTGCACCATGTCCATGTAATGGGCACGGGCCTCGCCGATGGTCATGGTGCAATGCGCCAGCGAGGGTGGCGCGGAGGAGGAGGAGGGTGGCGCCGGCTCGTCGTCGGCCGCGTCCTCCATTGGGACGTCGTCGTCCTCCGGCTGCCTGCCGGCCAGCCAGTCGGCAGCAATGGCGGTCATCTCCTTCTTCTGGTCCGGCGTCAGCCCGTCCCAGAGAGCTTTGGCGGGGAAGGAATCCATGGTGGGAGTGGTGCGGAGAGGGATCAGAGGCAGATGGCTGCGGCTATGGCCGGGGCAGCGGTTTATATAGCAATGGTGGGCGACAGAGGGACGGATGGGTAGCGCCGGAGTAGCCGCCTCGGCAACCACGTCTCATTAATGTGGGCGGCAGAGGGACGGACGGGCGGCCGTCGTGTCGTTTGAACGCGGTACAGTCGCCTGCACCGGTGTGGGCGGCGCTCTCTCGGCCGGCGCGCCGCTTCAATGCCGGTACCAGTGAGTGGTCGCGTCCGCTCTGGCCGGGCATGAATGCGGTCACTGACGCTCTGGAGGGGCGCTGACCGTTTCGGGCGGGAAGCACGCGCGGGAGGCAGGAGGGGGTTTGGGTGGGCCAGGGCGGTCAGAAGCGGGCGTGACAATGGTCCGGACTCCCACAAAGCCCCCCCCCCACCCCCCCACACACACACGTTTGTCTCCGGTTTGCGGGAGAAAACGCGTCCGGACCGCCCTGCGGACCGATACAGGACCGCGTTGGATGGCTTCCGCGGTCCGGACGGATGCAGGTGGTTTGAGGGTCGGCATTGGAGATGCCCTTATGACTGCGGATTGCAATCGTCATAGGGTGCCATGTTATAATGGTCTGTGTTGCTCGCCGTTGACAGAAATGACTCTTTTAACTACGAACAAAATGAAACTCACACTAAGCAACTTGAAAGGGACTTCAATTTTCGTAAGGCAGAAGAACATTTAAGAGTTACTGTCCGACATGCTCCTCAATTACTCCTGAATAAATCCAATGAGATTCAGATCTCTCAGACCCATATCCGACAAACTACTTATTACTGGCCAAGTTCCAAGGGATACCAAACCCTCGCCGATGCAACACATGGACAATAGCAGTGAGTGAGTGATATATGCAAGTAAAGCAACAGTCTCTGGTCAAAAGCGTCCGGGGTCATGATCGGGATGGATGATGCTCGTTTGAAGATTTTGCAACACCCTTTGTGCGATCCCAGTCCAATCACATGGTTTGTAATCCGTCATCGACGATTCAGGCAATTGCTGAAGCAACATCATTGCAGGAATGACGCTGAGACATGGGGAACATGTGGCGCGGTCCCCGAATCGTAAACCTCGGTACTCCGTGTCCCCCGGCAACATGACAGGCACGCATAGGAACCACGATAGATGTACCTCAAGAACATGGATGGAATCATGCGTTTACTGGGAAAATAGCAGGTGCTACGGGCTTCACGTGCTCCCATGCTACTGGCTCACCAGGAGCATTGGATCTGAGACCTAACGGTCATTTGAGGAGCTCAGGAAAATTTGCAAGAAGACCTCCAAGACTCCAGTAATTATGCTAAGGTCCAGGGCTGAGCTAGGTTTGGAGCATGGGAGTAGGGCTTCCACGGGAGCACTTGATATTTTCACTATTGACCTCCCTGGACCATGGTTCCAGAGTTTTTTGTTTATGAAATATTTCGAGAAAAGTTGAAACACTGAAATTTCGGTTGTTGCGGTTTTCAACTCGATCAATGACCAAATGTTCACATCAACTGGACTGAATTTCAATAAAAAAAATCAAATAACTAGATTATAGTTCTACTATTGTTTGACTATGTCCCGAACTTGTTTTTGTTACTTAAGATTATTATATTAGACTTGTATTGTTTATGTATGCTCAATTTTCATGCCACATTTCTTCTGTGAGGGAAGTCCCACATAGATTCGACTCGAACAAAAACGTTGCTACATCAATGTTGTTTAATTTTAAAACCCCAATCACTCCCGAGATCTACACGATGGTTATTCTCTCCCGCAAGCACCACTGACCACGGGAATATCAGCACCCTCCGTCACCGGTCACCGTCATCTCTGATCAACCAAGAACACCTGTGGATGAGCCACGGGGCCAAGCAGCTTGCTTGAGTGGCAGTAGGCTTGGTGGCTTGAGATATGCCAGAACTCACAGTTCCACCTCACGCATGTTGAATGTGAAATTTAAGTTGGTTTATCTTTAAAAAAAATGGAGTCAAAATACCGCTACAGAGCCATAACAATATTAAGCACATTTCTCTTCCCAACATGCATGCTGCACTTTTGGTCGATATGCATTTGCTAGCTTACGACATATTTTATGTAATTTATTTATACCCGTACGTGTGCATGCTTAGTTAGCTATAGCAGTGCGAGCTCGGTCAACGTCAAGCACAAATATCGTGGGTGTTATATTATGTTTTGCGGTTTTGCTAAACATCAGACACCTGCAAAATTTCTTCGCGTCAGTCACTTTTCTGCTTCCCTCCGAGCGCGAGACAAGGAGGCCGCGGCCGGCCGCAGACTGCACGGCGAATACGAGCCATGACCGAGGGTGGAAGCGAGTCCGAAACTTGACTAGTGCGGGTCGAAGGTGCGGGGTCATCTCTGGTGCTGTCGATCGAGGGGAGGGTGTTAGAGGGATGGCCATGGGCGGCGGTGGTCTGCGGTGATGGAAGGGCGGGACGGCGAGGCGGTCACGAGAGCATCGCTGGCCACGGGGGACGGAGGCCGGAGGTTAGACGAAGGGTTGTAGGGCGGCAGCATGAGAAAGAAGATGAACAACGCTCGGCTTGAGGAGAAAGAAGGGATGGGAGCCGTTGGATGCCGATCAGGTACATTACTCCTTTTCGTTCATTCTGGTCCGTACAACGCTGCTGCTTGAATCTTGAAAACTGAAGTACTTAGGGGTTGTTTGGTTCCTAACCGCACAACTTACGATAGTTTCACATTAAACTTGCTTAATTTAGGGCATGTTTGGTTGCCCTCCACACGATGGTACACTTTTTTGTCATAAGTGTGGTAAATTATGGCAAGCGTTTGGTTGCAGCCATAGTTATGGCATACCATACTTCTTTAGTCACATACCCCACTTGTCATAGACTCAGTTGCTAGTCACTTTTTGCCGCAAGAGTGGCTACCAATTTGGTGCCATAATTTGCCACACTTGTGTCACAAAAGTGTGGAAAGTGTGGTGGCCAACCAAACATGCCCTTAAAATGTGGCAAAGTATGGAAAGTTGTGGTTAGAAAGCAAACAACCCCTTTCTAAACTAGAGTACCTATATATTATCTCTTTCAAAAACAAAAAAGGACTAACAGATTTATGAGAGACAATCTAACAAAAAGGTGACGAAGTAATGCTCCACCGAGAAATGGATAAATTCATTGGATGAGGATGCTAACATAAGTTATCTCTGTGATTGTCGTGTTCTAAGCAATTCGGGGTCCAGTTGCACAGGTGGTTGTTTCCAAATAAAAGTCATACCGGTGGATTAGACTTGGTTCTGGTTGTCCTGTCCAAATCCACAATGTCACTAGTAACGGTGGAAGTGCTTTCGGCTAGTTGTTTTAAACAAAATTATTGCCTCGCAAACAGTTCCACTATAGTTTGTACTCCCTTCGTTCCATAATTCTTGCTGTGGTTTTAGTTTTTTTTTTTTTTAGGGGTTGTGGTTTTAGTTCAAATTTAAACTAAAGCACTTTAGTGACTGATAAGTATATCTGACTAGCCTAACTTAGTTCAGCGGGACATTTAATGTGCAATATTACGACGCACTTTGTCCTTTATAGTACGATGCATTTGTCTATCCCATTTAATTTAATTTGATCAAAGGAAATACTCACCATGCAGAGATCCACGTGAGGGAACCGCCGCCGGAACTGCTCCGCCACCGATCCCGGCAGAGGGGCGCCGCCGCAGATCACCCGCACCAGACTCGTCAGCCGGCGCCGGTCTTTCGTTATCCCCAGCACCACGGGAGGCGACGCCATTATCTCCGTCACCTCCCACCGCTCTGCTGTCTCCAGCATCCCCCTTAACCCCGTGTCCGTCATCACAACAGTGGTGAGTCCCCGCGCCAGCCCGTTGAGCGCGAAGAAGAAACCCATGGCGTGGAACATAGGAGCACCCATCAGAGTCCTCTCGTTGACCTTCTGCGAGTTCACGTGCAGGGCATGGAACCCCAACGCCTGTGCGATCAAGCTCCGGTGCGGCACCGCCACCGCCTTCACTGGCCCTGTGGTGCCAGAGGAATAATGGATCGTCGCTGTCGCCGACTGGCACACTACTCCAGTGTCCAGCTCCAGCGGCACCGACTCCTTTTCATCCTTGCCGTCATGGAGGAGGGAGCGGAAGTGCGTGGAATCCAGGAGGACGGTGGGGAGGCCGGCGGGGAGCTTGGCGGCGGTGGAGGAGACGGCGAAGGCGATGGACGCGCCGGACAGGGACACGAGGCGCGCCACCTCGCCGGCGGTGAGGGCCGGGTTTGCCGGGGACACGACGACGCCGGCGGCGAGCAGCGCGAAGTGGAGCACGGGCACGTCGAGCCGCGCGGGAGCGAGGACGAAAGCCACGTCGCCGCGGCCGAGCGGGAGTAGGCGCGATCGCAGGGCGCCCACGAGCGCGCGCACCTGGGACAGGAACGCCGGGTAGGAGATGGCCTCGCCGGTGGCGGCGTCCAGGAGTGCGGGGTGGGCGGGGAGAGGCGACGGCAGCAGCGACAGCGCGAAGGCCGGGAATGTGAGTGGGACTTCCGCCGCCGGCAGCGGCTGCGGCGGGCGGAGGCTGACGAACGATTTGGTCGTTGCACAGTAGCCGGTGCGGGCGTCGACGGCGCCGCTGCTTCCCCCGTGGGTGCTGGAGCTGGACATTTTCGACTGGGAAACTCGTGGGTCGTGGCGAGGCACAGAGGTGCTGGCAACTCACAAGGAAGCCTGCGGCAGTATATATATATATCGGGATGGTGAGGTGACTGAATTTTAATTTTGGGTGAGTCACTTCTTTTTTTCTTTGACAACCGCAGCACACACCTGCACATCCTACCGCTATGAGTAGGACCTTCGAGAGACCGAGCTGACACATCATTTTGAGATTGACTAAGTCGTCACAGACGCATTTGTAGTGGACAGAACGTCTCCTCGCACTGAACAGACATCGCCGGAAGGCCTGAAATAAATCCAAAAAAATGGGTGCACCGGTGTCAAGTCTAGAACTTGTGGGATGGGGATACCATTGTCCTTCTAACCATCCAACCACAGATTAATTAGTTCATGATGCAGTCTCCTTCTGTTATGTTAGGGTTAAACATAAAATCCCCCACTTTCTTCTTCCATCCCGTCGCTCTCCACCCAATTCACGCCCTTTTCTCCACCCTATACTTCCCTCCGCCGTTGACGCATGCAACCGGAGGAGAACCTAATGAAGATGGAGGTGGTGGACATGCAGGAGGATCCGAGCATCACACTCGCCCGGAATATCAACTCAGCGACGCGGTAAACTCGCCGCGTCAAAGCGAAGGCCGCAATGGAGGGTATGCTCAAGAAGCGGATGGCCGCTGGAGGGCATGGTGGTGGCGGACGTGGTGGTGGGCATGGTGGCCGCGGACGTGGTGGAGCTCGCGGCCTTGGCCGCGGTGCCCCGATGGTGTCGCCCACCGTACAGACGGCGCCATGGTCGGAGCATTACAAGGCTCCGTACTTCTACGCCGCACGCTGGGTGCCCGCATGCTGTTCGCTGCAATAACTAAAGCAGGGGAGCTGGCGTATGCCGACGCGGACAGGGAGATGTTCGACATCATCCACGACGGAGGCGGAGGAGGAGGTGGCTATGAGGACGGGCAGGTGGAAGACTCGGATCCCACCCAGTCTGGAAACTACACGCACACGCAGCAGCAGTCCTATACCCAAACGGGCAGGCAGCAGTCCTACACCCAGACCGGCGCGGGCACACAGTAGCAGGATTGGGCCGCCGGACAGCAGCAGGAGGAGGAGGAGGACGGCGAGGACGATGATCCGGATGATATTGCCGGTGATCCGAAGAAGAAGGGTAGAGGAGAAAACTTCAACATGTGGGAGGACGAGTTGTTGTGCAATGCATGGTTGGCCACTAGCCTTGATCCGATCAACGGCACGGACCAAAAGGGCACAACTTTTTGGCACAACATTCACACTTGGTTCCATGAACACAAGCATTTCACGCCCTACTCTGACGCGGTCATCCGCACCAGTGAATCCAAGTCCCTCAACCATCAGTGGTACACTATCCAACAGGTCGTGTCGAAGTATTGCGGGCACTTGAAGCATCTCATCGCATGGTGGCCTAGCGGTGCACAAACCACCGAGCAAGTAAGTTCATCACTAGCCGGATATGCATAGTTTTGTAGCCGGATATGCATAGTTTTATTGATCACTAGCCGGATATGCATAGTATTGTTGATCACTAGCCAGATATACATAGTTTTGTAGTCGGATATGCATAGTTTTGTTGATCACTAGCCGGATATGCATAGTTTTGTAGCTGGATATGTATAGTTTTGTTGACCACAAGCCGGATATGCATAGTTTCGTTGATCACAAGCCGGATATGCATAGTTTTGTAGCCGAATATGCATAGTTTTATTGATCACAAGCCAAATATGCATAGTTTTGTAGCCGGATATGCATAGTTTTGTTGATCACAAGCCGGATATGCATAGTATTGTTGATCACAAGCCGGATATGCACAGTTTTGTAGCCAGATATGCATAGTTTTGTTGATCACAAGCCGGATATGCATTGTTGATAATGTTTTATTTTGTAGCCTTCTCGTGATTGTACAGTGTTCAAGAAGTTGGAGAAGAAGTTCAAGGATCTTCGCACTCGGAGGGTTCTCATGATCTCCGTTAGCAATGGCGATCTCTACCCCTTCATCGGCAATAACCAAGCTCGACCATCAGCCTTCACAATCTCCATGTCGGATTTGTGGCATCGCCGGCTCGGGCACCCCGGAGCGCACTCCCTGTCCACCTTAGCAAAAGATTTTCTTAGCCCATGTAATAATATCGCACACTCTCCATTTAGTGCTTGCCGGTTAGGCCGTCAACCGCGCCTTCCTTTTTCTACCTCCTTTAGTAAAAAATTTGCACCATTTGATTTAATACATTGTGATTTGTGGACCTCACCCGTTGTAAGCTTCTTCGGTTTTCAATATTATCTTGTTGTTCTAGATGATTTCACTCATTACTCATGGTCTTTTCCTATGTGCAACAAATCGGATACATCCACTATCCTCCAACGCTTTTTCACATTTGTCCACACCCAATACAATGTCATTATCAAAGCAATGCAATGCGACAATGGTGGCGAGTTCATTAACTCATCCCTTCGCTCCTTCTTCTCCTCTAACGGTATCGCCTATCGTTTCTCTTGCCCGCACACCTCTCCCCAAAACAGCAAAGCGGAACGCCTCATCCGTATCACGAACGACATTGTTCGCACCCTACTCCTTCAAGCCAACCTTACTCCCCCATTTTGGGTTGAGGCTCTCCACACGGCTACCTACCTTCTCAACCGTCGCCCTTCTCGAGCAATAGCCAACTACACACCCTACTATCTTCTCCACGGCGCTCATCCTACGTACGATCACCTACGTGTGTTTGATTGCCTATGCTTCCCTAACACCTCCGCCACCATGGATCACAAGCTTTCCCCTCGTTCCACCCGGTGCATCTTCTTGGGGTACCCTCTTGAACACAAGGGCTATATGTGTTACGACTTAGCATCGCGTCGCGTGATCGTCTCTCACCACGTCATTTTTGACGAACACACCTTTCCCTACGTACCGCCCACACCGTGGCCTCCAAATCCCACGTCCACAAATGATCCGCCCGGATCTCCCCACCCAGCAGCAAATCTCTCGGATCAGCCGCCCGCCCCTTCCTCGTACTAGCCCCACCCTCCACCATCGCCTACGCCCGCCGATTCCCCCGCATGCAACCAATCCCCAACCGAGCCCACCACACCAACCAGCTCTGCCACGCACACTACCTTGCCCGGATCCCATGGTGGATCCACCTCGCCCTCCGCGCTTGTCGGCTCTGCCGCACCTACCACCGAATCCACCACAATTTCTACGCCTGCCCGCTCTACGCCAACTGCCGCTGGCTCCACCAAATCCTCCTCGATCCCCGAGGCATGCACAACCAGTACCCCCTCGCCACGTCTTCCCCGCCATGCACAACCAGCCGAGCCCCCACGTAATTCTCATAAAATGACCACGCGGGTCAAATGTGGGTACTGCATGCCCAAACAACTCTTCCTCGCTGATGCCACTTCCACACCACTATCTCCTATTCCTCCCACATACAAATCAGCCCTTAAAGATCCCAATTGGCACCAAGCTATGCAAGATGAATTTAATGCTTTAATCAACAACTCTACTTGGTCTTTGGTGCCTAAGCCTGCAGGTGTTAACATTGTCACGGGCAAATGGATTTTCTGGCACAAGTTTCATGCGGATGGCTCCTTGGCACGCTACAAAGCTCGATGGGTTGTACGTGGATTCACGCAACAGGAGGGTGTGGACTATGACGAAACGTTCAGTCCGGTTGTCAAGCCGGCCACCATTCGAGTTGTGCTCAGTCTCGCCACATCCAGCTCTTGGCCCATACACCAATTGGACGTCAAAAACGCCTTCCTTCATGGGGATCTCAAGGAAACCGTGTACTGCTCTCAACCGGCTGGTTTTGTTGATTCATCACGTCTGGACCATGTGTGCCTACTTCGTAAGTCACTCTATGGCTTGAAACAAGCCCCTCGTACATGGTTTCTTCGGTTTAAATCCTTTTTGCTATCACTTGGGTTTTGTGCCTCCAAGAGTGACTCCTCCTTGTTCATTCTTTACCACGGCACCTCCATTGCATACTTGCTAGTGTATGTTGATGACATTATTCTCAGCGCCAATTCCCAAACCACACTCAACTCCATCATTGCTTCCCTCAAGACGGAGTTCTCCATGTCGGATCTTGGTGATCTACATCACTTCCTTGGCATTAATGTCACACCCAACCCATCCGGCTTGTTCCTATGTCAACAACAGTACACCCTCGAGATACTTGACCGAGCCAACATGCTCAATTGCAAACCAGTGTCCACCCCCATTGACACAACCTCCAAATTATCTTCCACCGACGGCCACCCTCTCTCTAACCCTACCTACTATCGGAGCTTGGCCGGGGCTCTCCAGTACCTTACCCTTACTCGCCCGGATATTACCTACGCCGTTCAACAAGTCTGCTTGTTCATGCATGAGCCACGTGACACTCATATGCAACTCATCAAGCGGATCCTTCAGTACTTGCAAGGCACGTCACATTACGGGATTCAGTTTTACAAATCATCATCCAAGGATCTCATAGCCTACACCGATGCTGATTGGGCTGGTTGTCCGGATACCTGCAAGCCTACCTCGGGATTTTGCGTGTTCCTTGGTGCTAACATCATTTCATGGTCATCCAAGAGGCAACCTACTGTGTCACATTCTAGTGCAGAAGCGGAGTACCGGGGAGTCGCAAACTGTGTTGCTGAATCTTGTTGGTTACGGCAACTCCTGCATGAGCTCAAGTGTCCACCGACCCGTGCCACGGTGGTATATTGTGACAACATTAGCGCCTCATATCTTGCCTGCAATCCCGTTCAGCATCAAAGGACCAAGCACATTGAGATTGATCTACATTTTGTCCGTGATCGCGTGGCTCTTGGCGAAGCTCGGGTCCTCCATGTTCCCTCCAGTTCTCAATTTGCAGACTTGTTCACCAAAGGCCTTCCATCGCAGGTGTTTCATGAATTCAGGGCCAGCCTGGACGTCCTACCGCACGGAGTTCCGGCTGAGGGGGTGTTAAACGTGTACATTGTAAACATTGTAACGTTGTATTGTACTAGCTCAGTCCACTCCTATTTTGTAGGATCTAGCAACGCTCGTGGCCTGCGTGCCTTGTTTCTAGGAGCGTTTGCTCTCTCTCCCTCTGGGATATATGCTGTACATTGTAACTGAATTCATTAAGGAAGAAAACATTCTCTTCAACTATAAACTCATCAGGTCGTGCCCGAATCACGACCGCAACAGCTGCTTGCCCTACAGTGGCCAGCCTCTGAAGATTGGGTGGCGTGAGTGCTTGGAGTCGGTCGTCTCAGGCAACATGGTCTGCTCGCTGAAGGCGGCGGGTCGTCGGCAGGTTTCGAGCGGCAGATCTGGCATAGGTATCTAGATCAGTGAGGGTGTGGTCCCGGAGAATTTCAAATTCCACACCCTCACTGGTGTGGTCCCGAAGAGTTTCTGTTGTTCACGATGATGCCAATGTTGCCATGTTGGTCGGTGTACACTCCCTGAATTTGAAACTCGTTCACGATGTGTCTGACCAACGTTGGCATCATCGGACAAAATCACTGGGAAGAAAAAATGATTCTCAGAGGAACTGGAAGATCGTTGCCCATGGAGTTTCTACTGTTCCAAAACGGAAGGAATTTACTCTACGAAAAAACACAATTCTACCAATTCAATTTACAGAGGGGAAACAAAAATTTCTCAAGTCAGAGGCCATGCGCCCTTTCTTTCCACCGAGAGGCTGAAGCTGAATCCCAATAACCACCTCGCACCTTGGCACAGTTTGGATCATGGAATAACCAAACGAACCAGAGGCTGAAGCTGAAGCTGACTGCGAAAAGAAAATGTACATCTCCCTGCTCTGCTCTGCTTTGCACTGCTCTGCTCGCTGCTGCATACCGCATCGCCGTTGCACGCAGAGGAACACCTGCACGATCTGTTGAGAGGAACAAGTCAGTGCCAAACACGCCAGATGAGAGCGGAGTTGTAGTAGGGAATTTTATTTTATTTTGAAAAAAGAGAGCAAGTAATGGCCTGCCGCCTGCTGACCTTGGAAATTTGAACAAGCCACC
This sequence comes from Elymus sibiricus, assembly GCA_039707655.1. NCBI lineage: Eukaryota > Viridiplantae > Streptophyta > Magnoliopsida > Poales > Poaceae > Elymus > Elymus sibiricus. The sequence goes on along the minus strand of CM077672.1, from coordinate 514,849,878 downwards.
GCAGGACTCCACGTTTGTATTGAAGACGAAGTGCAACATTCACTACTGGACTGTAATTGGTGTGCAGAGTTTCGAGTAACCAACTTGGGTCAGAGAATGATGAACAAGCTGGAACAGGTAACTCGTCGCGAATATGAACGGCCAATCATTCGCTACCTTTACCTTACCTTACAGCCAAGGATCAATGCCAGTGAAACCTAAGCTTGTACCATCTCTGCACCAGCATAACCAAAACAGTCCACGTTGCTTCAGGCATGCTGCACTACTCAGGCCTAAATTCTCCTACCAAGCTTCAAACAACTTAGGTTCATGTCAAGACAGCAGGAAGCTTACGTTTCATGTCATCCTGGAAAATAGCTCCTCCCTCTGTTACTTATATGGTATTTATATATATCAGCCAGGTGCTTGAGGAATGTGGCCCTTAGAAAGCAACAACATTCTGGTGATAGACAGACAGATTCGAGCAATTCAGAGATTACAATGTTTCAGTTTTGAGCATTGGTAGGGAAAACCCAAAAACGAGAACAAAGTGTGACGTCCTGACCTTTCAGCATATCAAGACAATTGCTTCACTTCTGTTTGTTTGTTTGTTTGTTTGGATAAAAGAGCTATATATGTTCTGAATCAGCTGTGAAATTCGCTACTGGGACTGCAGGATCCAATAAATGAACTTGGGTCAGAATAGCTTAAACAGCCAATCATTCATTACCTTAGTGTCAAGGATCAATGCCAATCAAACCTAAACCTGTATGCAATCTCCTTGCAAGATTGTAGCTGGGTACATTAGTGTTTTTTTTTCTGTGAGTAGTAGCTGGGTACAATAGTCAATGTACTCTGCCCCAGCATAAACTTGGTGGTTGACCAAATAATAATCCTCATTGCTTCGGTACTACAGGAATAATTCAGTATCAGGCTAAACAGATTCAAGAATCAAACAAATTGGAAAGCATACTCTCTTCTCTTGTAGAGTGTAACTCAATTCAATTTCACTTCACCATAATAGTAGGAAGGTTACATCCATACCATTCTGTAAAGAAAATAAATGCACCACCAAGACAAGAAGACAGCCCTCTGCTACATATATGATATATCAGCCTTTAGAAAGCAGCATCCTGTCAAATGAAAGGATTCAAGCAAGAGAAAATTAAGGCACTTGATTCATGGTAAGAAAAGAAAATCTTTTTCAATGACATCAGTTAAACAAATATTGCCTTCAAATTCCCATACAGGACCAACTAACCAGCTGACTAATGTGCAGATTTGACAACTTGTGTGCATAAAAGATTGATTGCAACAGTGGTGGAGTGGAACCTGCTAGTCTGTAAGATTTGACAAGTTAAGATGAGGCAGAAATATGGCAAATAAACCTCGCTTCATCAGAAATAGAAAAACAATAAAAATAGGGAGGCGACAAGGGTTACCTTGGGTGTAGTTAGTAATCCGAGACGGATAAATCTGGGTTGGTTCTTTTGATTTTCTCAATTTGCTCCTTTATCTCAGCGCTGCGACGATCCATCACTAGTTTTCTCAGCAAAACCGGGAGGCCCTCCTTGGGCATCGATCGGATTTGTTGACACCCAACGAGACGTAACTCCTTGAGAGAAGAAAGGCGATATAACCCTTGAGGAAGGGACTGCAGATGCCCTCACCAGGAAAAAAGTAGTTTCTGGAGGGAGGTGAGGAGCTGCAGCGCTTTCTCTTGCTCCTCCGTGAAGTTTTCCATCCTCTCATCATCATACTTGAAATCATTATCGATTTCAAGTGTGTGGAGGGCCGGGGCGAGGAGGTTGCAAATAGGATCAACAGGCAATCCAGAGATGCCATCCACCCTGAGTTTCTCCAATCTAGAGATGTAACCTGCAGGCAATAATTTGGTCCTTGCCACCTCTGAGAGCAAATCTGCTGCTAACGTGTTGTTGCATCTAACTTCCAGTTCTTTGAGGTTGACTGTGATGAGAGGATTGAATCCGTCGACTGTTAAAGTACTACAGAGTACTAGTTTTAGACTGGTGAGAGACGTGAGGTTTGAGAGCAGAGCCATTGACTTCATGCTTCCCTCTTCGCGAACATCAAGTTCCCTCAGGGAAGCAGGGAAAGGGCAAATGGTCTCTGATTCTCCCATGGGCCACCGACAGAACAATTCGCCACATCCGGATATTTTTAATGATTGGAGCAATGACTTGTCCTCCTGAATTCCTCCTCCATTCTCCACAGGCACAAGAACCAGGCCATTACACCCCCAGAAGGTAAGTTTCTGCAGTGAGCTGGATGATCGGAACTGCGTTACACATTCCTCAAAGTCACAAGATGGTCGGAACTGCGTTACACATGGAACTCCCTGTATGTTAAACACAGAAAGTGCTGGGAAACAGTTTAACACTTTTGACAATGATGATTTGCTGGTAAGATGAGATACATCTAATCTCAGACTCTTAACTGAACGCAAGACAATACTGCCATCCAGCTCTTCAGGGAACAAACTGAAACCGTAGCATCTTCTGACAGTTAGTTCTGTTAGGGATTTAAGCTTTCCAATGTCTGTCAATGATATGCGCGATACATTTTCAATAGCCATATCTTCTACTTTATCCAGATTGTGGTAGGCCAAAGCACCGCCATACCCACTAACAACCAATTTCTTTCCATCATAAGACAACGTTTCTGAATCACCTCTTTCAACATCCAAATCTGTCAGTGTGGAGGTCTGAGGCATGGAGGGCAGAGACATCTTGGGGCACCCATCAACTTCAAGTCTGCGCAAATTGGTGCAAGATACCTCCGAGAAGGGCATCACACAGAGATTGGGACAATCGATGCATTTGATTTTTTTCAAGACTTGGAAAAGAATTCAGCAAGTCTGGTTCTCATAAAACTCAACTGTTTTCAAGCGCATAAAACATTTTTTTCAAGATTTTTTTCAAGTCTGGTTCTCATAAAATTCAGCAAGATTTTTTTCAAGATTAGGTTCCACAGCCCATTCAGCAAGTTCTGGCATCTCATAAAACTCAACTGTTTTCAAGCGCATAAAACATTTGCCTGGAGCGCCACCACATCGAAGCCCAAACTGATGCATTCCAGAAATTTTCTTCAAATTGAGTCCCTTGAGATTTGGTAGCTTCCCAAAAGGTGGGACGGTGCTCCAACATAAGCCTTCTAGAGTGAGAGTCTCTAAACTTGTTAACCAGGTGTCAAGACACAACCAACTAGGCCCAACGGTACCACCATGATTTGCAATTGTAAGTACTCAAGATTAGAGTGTGGTTTAAGAGCATCAAGAATATCACCATCTGTAGTTGGTCGATCTTGGTCCCAAAGTAATTCCAACTCCTTCAGATTCCTTTTCAACATCAGTTTGGCTGCAGTAGCTTCCTCCTTGGTTGCCACGTGTTCAAGACCACAAATAACCAGTCCTCTTTCTAGTGCTGTCAATGCCCCAAGTTCTGTCAGTTCAAATCCCATGCTCCCTTTCCTGACATGGAATTTTTTTAGCTCCTGCAGATGCTTCATCTTTCCGACATTGCGAATATTGGAGTGGAGTTCACTTCTGCCATGGAAATCATGTAAATTCTCAAGGTGGCTAAAGTCTTCAGGCAAATCAGAACTACCATCCCAATCATCTAGGTCCAAGAATTTCAAGTGATAAAATCTTGATAGTGTACTAGGTAAACTGATTTTACCGTCTTTGTAAGATGAGCTAATTTTGAGGTACTGGAGGTGGATAAGTTTTGAAAACTTATATGGAAAAGATTGTGCAGACTTCACCACTATAAATAGGACACGCAGACTATTTATTTCCTTGAAGCTATCTTTCAAAATCTCGGCGATTCTTTCTTCTTCATATCCTCTAAAAATCATCAAAGTCCGCAGATTAGCAATGTCTATCCTCTCCCTTAGTTTACACATTTCTTCCTCAAAATTTGCATCATATCTGTCTTCTATGTTGATAGATAGGTGTCGAACAGATTGTGGGATGGCATCAGCTATGAAATCTAAGCCACTTATATTGAGGCATTTTTGTGCAGAAACACTCTGAGATAGCTCATGCATTAAATCAGGCATTACATAGCAATCAAATTCCTTCATGAGAAAACCATTGTCCACTAATTCTTCCAAGTAATTCCTATCGGCTCGGTGATTAGAGTCTATGGTGCCTATTGCAACCCAGAACTGATTAATTTCTGAAGAAGTAAACACATGATCTTCAGGGAAAAGGCCACATTAGGAAAAGCATTTCTTCAGATGAAAAGGGAGGTAATCGTAGCTAATTTTTAAAGACAGCATGATATCATCATTATTTTGCTGCTTTAGCCACTGATGCTTTCCAAGAACTCCATTCCAATGTTTCTGAGAAAGGTCCTTGTGCAATAGTCTACCAACTGTTTTGGCTGCCAGCGGGGAACCCTTTAGCTTGGTTGCAATTTTTCGTGCAATACCAGCAAACTCATCTTCATAATGCTCAGGCTTGTCGTCTTCACCAAATATACATGCTTCAAAGAATGTGAAGAAGTTATTAGACTCCAAACCTGCCAGTTGTAGTGAACCAACTGTTTCCATCATTTGTGCTAGCTTTGGGAATCAAGTTGTGACAAGGACCATGCTTCCTTTGGCTTCCCCCTTTGTGAACGGAGCTAACAGGGTTTTCCACTGATCCTGACTGTCACATTTCCATATATCATCCAAGACAATTAGAAACCTCTTGGACTTGAGACGATGCGCTATGGATTTCTGAAGCTGGTCTAAATTGGTTGTTTCATTTGCAACACCGCTGCTTCCTTCTTCTTCAGTTGCAGGTATGCAGCCAAGGATCTCCCTGGTGAGCTTAAGCACATCAAAATCAGTGGATACACATACCCAGACCCTGACTTGGAAGTGCTCTTTAGTCCTTGCATGATTATGGTGAAAGTTGGATACACATACCAAGGTGAGTGGTGAAAGTTGTCTTTCCAATACCCCCTAGACCAACTATAGGAAGAACAGAAACGGTCTCAGTCTGTGTGACACCGGTAACAGTGGTGATACGATTGACAGTTTCCTCAAAAATGTCTGTCCTGCCATACAATGTGTCTTGTATAATCATGGAAGCAGTCTGAGGCCGATGTAGGATAACTGCCATGCTGTTGATTGGGTACTGCTGAGCAAATTAGAGACCGATCACAGTGGGACTCCATGCCCTGTAACAGGGAAGTGATTTCTCTGGACATGGACACTCTGTCGAAATGCAGTGTATCACCATCAGCACTAGCAGAGTTGGAGTTGGTGACGCCGGCAACAGCAGCATCATCATCACCACCATTCCTCTTGGGCGTACGCGAGCAAGAAAAACAGTGGAGCAAGGTGCCTAGGGAGTGGCGAAGAGCACTATGGGCGTGGAGAGCTTGATGGCGGACAAGGCTGTCCAGATCCGGGCCGGCCTCTTGGGTGGTGGCGTAGTGGGTGGCGTGGAGCTTGTCATGGATCTGGAAGTAGTGGACCTCATCCAGCAGGTCCTCTGCCTGGTCGGCGTCCCTGCTCAGCTTCTCCAGCAACCCCTGCAGGCCAAGGTTGGGGCCGACGTGGCTCCCCTGGGCGTTGTGCAGCAGGCCTTGCGTCTGCAGCAGTTTGTCCCTGATCTGGTCCGAGTTGTAGCCCAGCTGGAGGCTGTCCACGTACGCCGCCACCAGGCCATCGGACAGCGTTGTCAACACCTTGCCGAGGAGCAAGGTCGCCGAGCCGACAGCCACCTCCATCTATCTGCACTCCGCCGGTCGCCTCACCTCACCTCGCCTCACCGGAGTAGTGGCGGAAGCAGCAGAAAGGCTCCAGAGGTTTGTGTAGGGTAGGTGGGCAAGACAGCTCCTTCAACAATGAATTAAGAAGCAGAGAGTTGCTTGAGCACATCCAACCAGGAGAGACAATACTCTGTAGTATTGTATTTGGTTAGGTACAACTACTACTATGTCTCATCTGGCCGGCGACGACCAAACCCAGATACCAACTCATTTGTTGTTTTAGTTCTCTATAGGTAGGAGATGGAGTCCTTTTTGGCTTTTTGCATTACAGAAATGGCAGAAACTGGTATGTATATATATATATATATATATATATATATATATATATATATATATATATATATATATATATATATGTATGTATGTATTCTTGATTGATGCGGCATATTCCTTCCTTGCGAAAGAGAGATGGCACCTAACTCTGAGCACCCATCGCCCATCGGACTTGCCTAACGGTGTTTCGTCTTTCCAATATTGTAAGTTAGACCAGTGGGTATGCGGTTCATGTTGTGAGCTGAAGCCAACCCAATCTGTGTATTGACGAACACAGTACTGACGCAGGCGCTCATATATATACGCATACACTCATTCGTATGAACACACACATGCACACCCTACCCCTATGAGCACCTCCGAGAGACTGAGCCGGTATATCATCTTGAGATTGACGAAGTCACCAAGGGCACATCATAGTCGACAGGAACGTCGCCTCTCACTGAACGCGCATCGCCGGAAATCTTGAAATAAATCCAGAAATAAATGCACCTGGGCCAGAAATAAATCCAGAAAATGTTTATGTGTTGATTCACCCCCCTCAAATTTCTCAAAAAAAAAACATAATTCACCCCCTCACAAAACACGTATCAATTCACCTATGATACAATTGGATCTTCAGATTATGGTGTTGCTGGGTGCCTGCCGACAGCCTCCAGGTGTGGTTGGCTGCTGTGGCGGTGAGCTTCTTCGTCCGTGGGCTGGCTCGTTGGTGGTGGTGGTGTTTTGCTGACTTGTCGATACCGGTGCGGGTTTGTATGGGAGCTTGAGTGAAGACCCTATCTCGGCCTTGGGCATGTGACCGGTGAAGGCGTCGGCTACGGGCATCATTGATGTTCTTGGAGGCATCGTTGCATTGCTGCCACACCCCCTCTTGCATGGATCCGGCTCCGAGGAAACCCTAGATTTTGTGTGATTGAACGATGGCGGCGCCTTCGCGTCGTTTTCCCTCTCGAGGGCTTCGTCCTTGGAGCTGGGCATCAGCAAGCGGGACCAGTGAAAGGTCTCGGTGTTGGCGTTGAGGCTTCTGTTGGCAACAATGACGAGGGCGAGCGAAGTCTGAGGCATGGCAACAATTGTGGTAGTCGGCTCTTCTGCAGCGTGTATGTGGAACTACATCGGGTTGTTTTGTTGTGGTGAAGTCGGAGCTGCGGAGGCGGGCCCCGATGGCATAATGACAAGCAGAAGGTGATCTGCTCGGTGGTCTTCCGTAGTGCCAGCCTTGCATAGTTCTCCCTCATAGCTCTCCATCAAATTCGTCTGCGGCGCTGCCTTCGGCGTGGTGGCGGAGTACTGGCGTGGCTCTTCTTGTCTTTCGCACGACCTCTGCGGTGAGGGTTAGGTCGACGTTCATTTTTGGTGAAGTCGGAGTCGCTTGCTCAGAGATTAGTGAAGGCAATGACGCATGTTGTTGGGGAGTGATTGTGACACCCCCGACTTAATCGTGCACTAACCATACACGCAAATGCGCACGATCAAGCCTAGAGACTCATGAAAAGATATCACAACACAACTCTAGACACAAAATAAAATAATACAAGCTTTATATTACAAGCCAGGGGCCTCGAGGGCTCGAATACATAAGCTTGATTACACACAAGAGTCAGTGAAAGCATCAGTATCTGAGTACAGACATAATTAGACAAGAGTGCCTTAAGAAGGCTGAGCAAAACAACAACAACTAGATCGAAAAGGCGCAGGTCTCCTGCCTGGGAACCTCCGAAACTACTCCTGGTCGTCGGTCTCCACGTAGTAGTAGTCTCCGTCGGAGGGGTAGTAGTAGTCCTCTACGGAAGCAGCTGGCTCCGGGGCTCCGTCATCTGGTCGCAGCAATCGGGTATGGGGAAAAGAGGTAGCAAAGCAACTGTGAGTACTCATCCAAAGTACTCGCAAGACTTACATCAGAACTATTCTAATTATGCAACATTATCAAAGGAAGGGCTGTATATGTGGACTGAACTGCAGAAATGCCAGAATAGAGAGAAGGCCTAGCCTATCGAAGACTAGCATCTTGCAGCGTCTTGCAGCATTAGAAGAGTACAGATTAACATATAACATAAAGTAGTTATTATAGTAATAATGCCCAGAGATCCTTCCTCGACTCCCTGCGAGAAAGCAATCCCGGAGCTAACATATTATTAAAATAACATCAGTATCCAGTTATCTCGCGGGTACCCTCATGGTCAACCCGACTTCCATAACTCTCGCGGGTACCCCTCGGGGTCGACCCGACTTCACAAGGGGCTAAGGTATCCAGTTCTAGTTGTAGTAAATCGGGATAATCTCTGAGCGTCCGTAACCGTGGACACGGCTATTCGAATAGATCAAGTTCTTCCCTGCAGGGGTGCACCAATGTACCCAACACGCTCGATTAACTCCGGCCGGACACACTTTTATCGGGTCATGCCCGGCCTCGGCCAATCGACACACCGCAGCCCTACCTAGGCTCAACAGAGAGGTCGGCACGCCGGTCTAAATCCTAAGCGCTCAGGGGTCCAGGCCCATCGCCCTTTGCACTCCTGCGCGTTGCGCAACTGGCCGGTGAGCAGACCTAGCCCCCTTAATACAAGCGCAGGCTTTCCCAGTCCAACCCGGCATGCAGCCCGCATCTCTGAACTGCGACATCTGAAGAGCTTCGGAAGAAACATACGATGCAGAGTGCCCATACTTATTTCCGCGTGGTGGTCAGCGCGTAAAAGGCCAGAGGCCTACTCAGATCACATATCCAAACCAATTAGTGTGTTGGGAGCTCGCGGTGACGATCAGTGCTCCACGATCTGTGGTTCCGTGGCCCCGTCTCGAGGACTTGCGACAAGGGCTAAGACTGCCCTGCCGCGCCTCGTAATTATCTCGCGGGTACCCTCCAGGTCAACCCGACTCACAAGAGACTATCGGGAACTCAGGCCCACCTCCACCGGGGTGGTACCGCCAGTCCCTACAGTCCCGCAGCAACAGTAAAGTAAAGGGGCAACAGGTAACAGTAACAGTGTGTCCGTGTCATCAAGGGGGAAATCCGAGGAATCACCCTCGATGGATTCCCGCTCGATGTATCCGTCAAGGCGAACTCGGAGGAATCACCCTCGTTGGTCCACACATGAGGGGTTGCACGACAGAGACGTCATCGGAGGTGGTGAAAGAGGAATCACCCTCGATGTTCACAACCGACTAGCTTCACAACAGAGATAACATCAGAAGTGCGGTAAGAGGTATCACCCTCGACACTCAATAGTAGCTCTGCCGAGTCGTACAACTAAGGGGGTGTGCGGTGGTGTGTCGGTAACAGCACATCAATTGATGGGGATGTGTACCTAGGGTAGGGTCATAGGCCTGACCTACCTGCTCTACCCAAGGACACTGCCCCAGAAAGCTTAAGGGCTGCAAGGAGATCTCCGACTGAAATCACCAAGGCATACAAGTCACTCGACAATATCCACTCGGAGATTACATTTTCACTCGACGGGTACCATTCACTCGGAAGAACCGGAAGACAGTCGACCGTAGAAGACCAGAAGCCACCCCAGGGAGGCTAACGGGCAGGCGTTCGTCTGTCTCATTAATAGCGTTTATTACGTACGTTACCAGTAACGTACGTCTTTATAACCACGATCTGACCCTTAAACGCCGGACACTTATGAGGGGCAGCGCACTCTATATAAGCCACCCCTCCCCTCTGGCATAAGGGTTGGTTCACATCCCCTGTAACGACACCTATATTTCACTCGACAAGAGCTCCCGAGCACTGAGACGTAGGGCTTTTACCTCCACGAGAGGGGCCTGAACTCATACATCCGTGTGTACACCCTCGCCGTAGCTAGGACTCTGCCCTCTCCTTACGTACCCCTACCTTCTACTGTCAGGCTCATTCCCACGACAGTTGGCGCCCACCGTGGGGCAGGCGTCTAAGCGACTTTCGGCGAGGTTGCATTTGTTTTCCTTCGTCATGTCTTCCGGCGGTGATTTGTTCCTAGGCCGCGAGATCCGTCTCGGAGCGCTCACCTTCATCGCCGACGGTTCGGCATGGCTCCAGGAAGCGCCTCTAGATGTTGAGGCGCTCCCAATACGCGGAGCGACGCACTTCTGCGCAAGCTCCTGCGGTGTTCTTCTCCTTCAGCCGTCGACTCCGTACGTGTCGGCCCTCCATGCTGTTCGTCGCCGCAAGCGATCCGGTCGTTCACGGCTACAGCGTTGGGTTCGACATGCGGCAGCCCGCCAGGCTTCGTCCCCGCAGATTGCGGCCATCGAGCCCGCCGAGTCACTTCTCGGCGTGTTCGACTCGGCGTCAGATCGGTCTGGCGTTCCCTCCGAGTGCGAGAGCTGCGATCCTGCGGCTGAAGTTCTTATGGCTGGCTCTCATCAGAGTCCGCCGCCTGGCTTCAACCACGCCAGGCGCGAGATTGGTGGAACGTCGAATGAACAGCAGCACCGGGATGAGGATGTTCTCCATACTCCCATCGTTGGCACGACTGCTGAGGCCCAGGCCATGGAGGCGACTCGCCTTCGACTCAAAGAGATGCAGAAGGCACTCGACGAGCGTGCTCGACAGCGTCCGCCGTGTCCCAATCGACATCAGCGACAGTTGTTTCCGAGTGGATCTCGGAATAACGTCGAGGTATTCCATACTCCAGTGTTGAATGTTGCAGCTGCTGCTAGGATTGCAGATTCTATACAGCCATCACGGTCGGAAGCTGGTAGAGGTTTGCAACAGATCAGAACGTTGCTCGAGGCAGCGCAGCAGCAGAATGCGGCTGTTTCTCAGTCGCAGAACAGGTTACATAGCAATTCACCCAGGGCGGAAACAGTTCAGTCCGCCCACAGTCCTGGGTCACCCCTGCGCCACAGAGGCGGAGACTTCCGTGAAGTTCGGTAAAGAGATCAAGGGCGAGATCAGTTTGCTCCCCGTTATCACCGCGATGACCGCCGTCGAGTGCTATCTCCTCCGCGGAGTGGTTCATATGTGCCCCAGCACAATGATGATAGGCGCCCGTTCGGTGATGAGCGGAATCCTGGATTTGACGCAAGGGATGTCCTTGCTCAAAGACGGGTCGACAGAGGCAGAGCCCACAGAGATGGTTATAACGGAGACTATCCGAGTGGAAGTGGAGCTGTTGTGTCTGGTCCCGAGTGTTTTAGCAGAGCCATTCGCTCTGCAGAGATTCCCCCCAACTTCAGGTTGGCGGCTGGAATTGGCAAGTTTTCTGGCGAGTCGAAGCCCGAGACATGGTTAGATGATTACCGAGTGGCCGTGCAGATTGGTGGAGGAAACGACAACATAGCCATGAAGCATTTGTCCCTGATGTTAGATGGTTTGGCCAGAGCTTGGTTGAATCGTTTGGCTCCCTCTAGTATCTATTGCTGGGAGGATTTGGCCCGAGTGTTCATCAGAACCTTTGAGGGCACCTGCAAACGTCCGGCTGGTTTGATTGATTTGCAGCACTGTGTTCAGAAACCCAATGAGACCTTGCGAGACTACAATCAGCGCTGGTCCACCCTGCATCACACGGTGGAGAATGTTTCCGAACATCAGGCTGTTTGCGCCTTCAAGGCTGGTGTTAGATACAGAGAGCTCTATCTGAAGTTTGGTCGCACTGGTGATATTTCTCTGAGCAAGATGATGGAGATTGCCACTCGGTACGCCAATGGTGGAGAAGAGGACCGCCTCCGAAGCGGTAAAGGAAAAGCAGTCGACAATGATGCAGGCGGAAATTCCAATCGGAAGCAGAAGCGCAAGGCTGATCCCCCTGTTCAGGCAGAAGCGGCCGCTCTGGCGGCACATGCCAAAAATAAAGGAAAGTCCAAAGCTAAGTTCACCCCCAAGAAGTCAAAGAATCAATCGGGTACAGATGTTATGGATTTACCGTGTGCAATCCACACGAGGAAAGATGAAGAGGGCAATTTAATATTGCCAAAGCATACCACTCGACAGTGCCGTTTGCTGATCGAACAGTTCAAAGAGAGCCAGTCGAGTGAAAAAGACCCTGAAAAGGGAGATGAAGAAGATAAAGAAGAGTTTCCTGAGGTCAATGCCACTCTGTTGATTTTTGCTGATGTTGAGAGCAAGAGTCGACTGAAAGTTATCAACAGGGAGATTAACATGGCGGTTCCCTCTACCCCCACATATCTCAAGTGGTCTCAGACTGCTATCACGTTTGATCAGTCAGATCACCCTACGCATATCGCTACCCCCGGGCGGCAAGCGCTGGTGGTGGACCCAGTTGTGGGGGGCACTCGACTCCGCAAGGTTTTGATGGACGGTGAGAGCGGTCTGAACATCCTATATGCAGATACCCTCAAGGGGATGGGCATTCCGATGTCCCGACTCAGTGAAAGCAACATGCAGTTCCATGGCGTCATCCCTGGGAAAAAGGCCCGTTCACTCGGTCAAATAGCGTTGGATGTTGTGTTTGGTGACGTTAAACATTTTCGCAAGGAAAAATTGACATTTGAAGTGGTGGACTTCCAGAGTGCATACCACGCCATCCTTGGTCGTCCGGCTTATGCCCGTTTCATGGCCCGTCCGTGTTACGTGTATCTCAAGCTGAAGATGCCCGGACCCAAGGGTGTGATCACAGTCACTGGCAATCGACAGAGGGCTGAGGAGTGCCTTCAGCAGGGCTCCAAGATCGCCGATCATCAGATGGCTATGGTTGAATTGGAAGAATACAAGAAAAACGCTGATCCTTCCGACCTGTTGCGCGCTAAGAAGCCCGCTTCTGAGTCAGCTTTTCAGTCGGCAGGAGAAGTGAAGAAAGTGAACATTCACCCGACAGATCCCACTGCTGCCCCAACCAACATCTCGACGACACTCGACAGCAAATAGGAAGCCGAGCTCATCCAGTTCCTCCGTGAGAACTGGGACATCTTCGCATGGAAGCCTGCTGACATGCCTGGTGTACCCAGGGAACTGGCTGAGCACCGGTTGAGAGTTGACCCGAAGGCCAAGCCTGTGAAGGAGCATTTGCGTCGGTCGGCAACGGAGAAGCGAAAAGCAATCGGCGAGGAGGTGGCTCGTCTCTTGGCGGCTAAGTTCATACGTGAGATTTACCACTCCGAGTGGTTATCGAATGTCGTTATGGTCCCTAGGAAGGACAAGTCACTCCGCATGTGTATTGATTTCAAACATATCAATCGGGTCTGCCCGAAAGATCATTTTCCACTCCCCCGCATTGATCAGATTGTCGACTCAACTGCGGGGTGTGAGCGTCTATCTTTTCTGGATGCTTACTCTGGTTACCATCAGATCCGTCTGTTTGGTCCGGATGAAATAAAAACAGCCTTCATCACCCCTTTCGGGTGTTTCTGTTATATCATCATGCCTTTTGGTTTGAAGAACGCTGGCGCTACTTTCATGCGCATGATTCAAAAATGTTTACTCGATCAGATCCTTTGGAATGTTGAAGCGTACATGGATGACATTGTCGTCAAGTCTCGCAAAGGTTTCGACCTGTTGTCTGACTTAGCTGAAACATTCGCCAATCTGAGGAGATATGAAAACAAGCTAAATCCGACTAAGTGCACTTTCGGTGTTCCTGGCGGCAAATTACTCGGTTTTCTCGTTTCCGAAAAGGGAATCGACGTTAATCCTGAAAAGATCGGTGCCATCACCCGAATGAAAAGCCCTGAGCGTGTGCATGATGTCCAGAAGCTCACAGGTTGCTGGGCAGCATTGAGTCGATTCATTTCTCGTCTCGGTGAAAAGGCATTGCCTTTATACCGACTGATGAAGAAGTCTGATACATTCGAGTGGACTCCTGAAGCTGAAGCAGCGTTTGTCGAGCTCAAAGCTCTGCTTTCCACCCAGCCGGTGCTTGCTGCTCTGCACAGTAAGGAGCCATTGCTATTGTACATAGAGGCTACTAATCAGGTCGTTAGTACAGTTCTCACTGTCGAGAGGGAAGAGGAAGGTAAAGCTTACAAAGTCCAGCGTCCTGTTTATTACGTCTCTGAAGTGTTGACTCCTTCAAAGCAAAGATATCCACATTACCAGAAGCTCGTGTACGGTATATATCTGTCAGCTAAGAAGGTGGCACATTATTTTCAAGATCACTCAATTTCAGTCGTCAGTGATGCTCCATTGTCTGAAATTCTCCACAATCGAGATGCGTCTGGTCGAGTGGCCAAATGGGCTATTGAGCTCCTCTATTTTGACATCAAGTTTGAAGCAAAGAAAGCAATCAAGTCTCAAGCCCTCGCTGATTTCCTGGCCGAGTGGACTGAACAGCAGCAACCGATCCAAGTTTACTCGGCACACTGGACCATGTTCTTTGATGGCTCGAAGATGCTGAATGGGTCTGGTGCTGGCGTAGTACTGGTGTCCCCAAAAGGCGACAAACTCAGTTATGTCTTGCAGATTCACTTTAATTCCTCCAACAATGAAGCTGAATATGAAGCACTCTTGTATGGGTTGCGTATGGCCATTTCACTCGGCGTCCGGCGCCTGATGGTATATGGCGACTCCGATTTGGTGGTCAATCAAGTGATGAAAGAGTGGGATGTCAGGAACCCCGCTATGACTGGATACTGCAATGCAGTAAGGAAACTCGAGAAGAAATTCGAAGGTTTGGAACTCCATCATGTTCCCCGAGTGAAGAATCAAGCAGCTGATGAGCTGGCAAAGATTGGATCCACTCGAAAGCCTGTCCCCAGCAATGTATTTCTCGAGCACCTTCATTCTCCTTCGGTGCAGGAAGATCCCTTCACTGAAGAGCCCCCGCAGGAAAAAAGCGTCTCTGATCCGACTGAAGTCGATGTCCCAGCTGTCATTGATCTGGTCATGGAGATTTTAGTGATCACGCCCGACTGGACTGTACCCTATATTGCGTACATTCTTAGGAGAGAACTCCCAGATGATGAAGATGAAGCTCGACAGATAGTCTGCAGATCCAAGGCTTTTACTATTATGGATGGGCAACTCTACAGAGAAAGTGTGACTGGCGTGACTCAGTGGTGTATTTCTCCTGAAGAAGGTCGACTGATTTTGGAGGAGATTCACTCGGGAACTTGTGGTCATCATGCGTCCTCTAGGACGATTGTTGCCAAAGCTTACCGAGCGGGTTTCTTCTGGCCACGTGCCAATGAGATGGCTAAAGATATAGTCGGTCACTGCGAAGGATGCCAGTTCTATTCGAACCTGTCACACAAACCTGCGTCTGCCTTGAAGACTATTCCACTCGTCTGGCCGTTTGCGGTATGGAGCTTGGATATGGTTGGACCCCTTAGAACAGGCCAGAGTGGATTCACTCACTTACTGGTTGCAGTCGACAAGTTCACTAAGTGGATTGAAGCTAAACCCATCAAGAAGCTGAACGCCCGCACTGCTATCAAATTCATGAAAGAGATAAGATTCCGGTATGGAGTCCCCCACAGTATCATTACAGACAACGGCTCTAATTTTGACTCGGAAGAGTTCAGATACTTTTGCTCCTCTCAAGGCACTCGGGTGGACTACGCGTCCGTTGCACACCCCCAGTCTAACGGTCAAGCTGAGCGAGCGAACGGCCTTATCCTCCAAGGACTGAAGCCTCGGCTCATGCGAGATCTTGATCATGCTGCTGGAGCTTGGGTCACTGAATTGCCGTCTGTTCTGTGGGGCTTGAGGACGACTCCAAACCGGTCGACTGGACGCACTCCTTTCTTCCTTGTGTATGGAGCTAAAGCCGTTTTGCCAAGTAACGTTCTTCACAATTCTCCCCGAGTGGATCTTTACTCTAAAGACGAAGCTGAGCAAGCAAGACAAGATGGGGTAGATCTCCTAGAGGAAGAACGAGAGATGGCCCTAATCCGGTCGACTGTTTATCAACAAGACCTTCGCCTCTTCCATGCGAGACACGTCAAGAGCCGTTCATTCCACGAAGGTGATCTGGTGCTCCGAGTGGATCAGCAGCGACCCCACAAGTTGGCCCCAGCGTGGGAAGGCCCATTCGTCATCACCAAGGTGTTGAACAACAGAGTGTACCATCTTTTCAACTTGAAGAAGAATATTGATGACCCACGCGTCTGGAACGCGGATTTGCTTCGATGCTTTTATACTTGATGACTGAGTTGTTTTGATGTAATAAGAGTGCTCCAGACGATGTCGTTTGTTAAGTTATGACTTCCGCAGTCTATTGTCGATTCCGATCGCACAATTTCGCATTCAAAGACTTCTCCGACTGAAGAGCAACCCTCTTGCTCGGAGGCTTAGCTGCGAACCCGTTTCGCCTAAGTTAAAAACCCTTCCGAGTGTTTAACATTCAATACACTCGGAGACTTATCCGCGAACCAGTCTTCGCCTAAGTTCAGAAAACTTCTCCGAGTGAAGAGCAACCCTCTTGCTCGGAGGCTTAGCTGCAAACCCGTTTCGCCTAAGTTAAAAACCCTTCCGAGTGTTTAACATTCAATACACTCGGAGACTTAGCCGCAAACCAGTCTTCACCTAAGTTCAGAAAACTTCTCCGAGTGAAGAGCAACCCTCTTGCTCGGAGGCTTAGCTGCGAACCCGTTTCGCCTAAGTTAAAAACCCTTCCGAGTGTATAACATTCAATACACTCGGAGACTTAGCCGCGAACCAGTCTTCGCCTAAGTTCAGAAAACTTCTCCGAGTGAAGAGCAACACTCTTGCTCGGAGGCTTAGCTGCGAACCCGTTTCGCCTAAGTTAAAAACCCTTCCGAGTGTTTAACATTCAATACACTCGGAGACTTAGCCGCGAACCAGTCTTCGCCTAAGTTCAGAAAACTTCTCCGAGTGAAGAGCAACCCTCTTGCTCGGAGGCTTAGCTGCGAACCCGTTTCGCCTAAGTTAAAAACCCTTCCGAGTGTTTAACATTCAGTACACTCGGAGACTTAGCCGCGAACCAGTCTTCGCCTAAGTTCAGAAAACTTCTCCGAGTGAAGAGCAACCCTCTTACTCGGAGGCTTAGCTGCGAACCCGTTTCGCCTAAGTTAAAAACCCTTCCGAGTGTATAACATTCGATACACTCGGAGACTTAGCCGCGAATCAGTCTTCGCCTAAGTTCAGAAAACTTCTCCGAGTAAAGAGCAATCCTCTTGCTCGGGGGCTTAGCTGCGAACCCGTTTCGCCTAAGTTAAAAACCTTTCCGGGTGTATAACATTCAATACACTCGGAAACTTAGCCGCGAACCAGTCTTCGCCTAAGTTCAAAAACTTTTCCGAGTAAAGAGAAATTCTCTCACTCGGGGGCTTAGCTGTGAACCAGTTTTCACCTAAGTTAAAAAATCCTTCCGACTGTAAGGTATTCCTAACACTCGGAACTTAGCTGCGAACCAGTCTTCGCCTAAGTCCTAAATTCTTTCGAGTGCAGAACTCCCGTTCCATTCGAGAATTAAATAAATTCAGCCAAGCAAAATGTCGGAAAGCAAAATGCGAGTAAGACTAGAATTTCTAGCGCAGCATAAACTTGTTCGCGCAAAGGGAAGTTCTCAGGCTTAAGGCCTGAACGAAGTTTTAATCGGTTACACCATCACTCGGCATGCCGAGGCAAATAAAGTTTTAACTGAAAGCAACGTACTTTTTCAAGCTCCGGTAGGGCTTGAAGGCTCGACAAAGGTATCCAGGTCAATTCCGTCGGCGATCCGAGTAGCTGCTTCGATGAAAGTCTCCATGAAATCTTCAAATTGAAGTTTCTTTGTGTTGATCACTCGGAGGGCCTTCAGTTTGTCCTCCCTGACCTCCTTGCAATGAACCCTGACGAGTGAAAGTGCCACATCGGCACCACAACGGGCAGCGGACTTTTTCCACGCCTGCACTCGACTTGGAATTTCATTGAGGCGAGTCACCATACACTCGAGGTCAGTCTGGAGGGGGTCTTCAGGCCACAGCTCCATGTCGACTTTCTCGAATGCAGCCCTCAGCCGAGCGACATATCCCTGGACATTCTTGAGACGAGCTTCAAGTCGAAACATATCCATGGCCACGGCGTCTCTGACGAGTGACTTCGTGGGGTCCAGATTGGGCTCGATCTCTTCGGTTTCCTTCTCAAAGTCTTGACAGAATTCTGCATGAAGGGAAAGGGAAAAGGTGATCACAATGCCGTTCTGAAGAAATCAAAGAAATTCATTCGACAGAAGAAAGTCACCTTCAAGCATGCTGAACATTTTCTTCGCAAAGTCTCCTAAGTGTTTTTCCAGAGCACTCTTTCCCTTGGTCTGCACTTCAAGTTTTTTGATCCATTCCGATCGTTCCTGCTTGAGTTTGGTGTTCTCTTCTTCCAGTTTTCTGGCTGCAGCAAGTTTCTTCTCAGCAGCTTCAGTTTTCTCCTTCGATTCCTTCTGAGCATCAGCAAGTGATTTGTCCTTGTCCTCGAGCGCCTTCTTCATGGTATCTAAAGAAATAACATTGTTGAGTCGCGCTCGGAGACGACGGTTCTCATCACGTACGTCTGTTCGAGTGGATTCACTCGGTTCAAAGGATGGAAGATGAAAGTGATAATACAATTGATCGACAAGGATTACCTCCCAAAGTCTTCAATTCAGTTTGTGCTCGGTCCAGGTTGTTGTTCGTCAGCTCCAGATCCAGCAGAAGTCGATTCTTTTCTTTTTCCAGCTCGACGTACTTGGTCCCGAGCCCAATGGCTTTCTGAAATCAGCAAAGAAGGGGTTCAGTCGACATAAATATTTCTCTACTCCCGAGTGGAAAAGTACAAGTGCAGTCGACTAAAAGGCGGCCCGCCCCCCACCCCACAACCCTATACAGCGTCATATCATGGTTGATGGAAATGATGTCCATGAAACCTGCAAAACAGTTCTTAAGACTACTCCCCATCGTAAACGATCGGCAGTAGTCTCGGGGACTACACCCAGTGGGTGCACTCAGCGTGCCCCCACTAGACAGGAAATTACTCGACCAGGTCCGCCCTGTCCGAGTGTATGTAAAAAAGAGAGAGAAGAAAGCAAGAAAGCGGCCATCGTTTCTATCAGACCCCCACCGATGCACGCTCTCGACGGCGGTCTCGGGGACTACACCCAGTGGGTGCACTCAGCGTGCCCCCACTGGACCTACTTTTACTCGATAAGGTCTGTCCTGTCGAATGGAAAAGAACTTTTAAACCGACTCTAAGACCCCTGTCGATGCCTTCGTCATTCGACAGCGGTCTCGGGGACTACACCCAGTGGGTGCACTCAGCGTGCCCCCACTGGACCAGAGACTACCTGATCTACTTGCGAAGAAAACACCCAGTGGGTGTAAAATCAAGACGGACAGGAATTCAATTGGAAATGAACTTACAATAGCACTTACTCGGACGTTGGCTTGAAGCGCTGAGCTGGCATCATAGGCTAACTTGCTGGCTTCATACGCCTCCTTTGTTCGCAGCATCATCTGCCCAGCCTGAATCATGGCTTCCTTCGTAGCTCCAGTTTGGTCCTCCGGGACGTGACCCAAAGGGTATGCGGGCGTCAAATGAATTGGTGCTGTAACAGAGGCAGCAGGAGGTGCTTCGGATTGTCCAATAGGTGCTGAAGCCACCAGAATTGAAGTGGCTGGCAGAGCACTCGACAGCGGGGCCACAAGGGCTGGAGGTGTCGCAGCAGTCGTCCCACGGGGCGTCTGTCCTGACGATGTTCTCCGAGTGCGTACGTGTGGAGCCCCCAGAAGCACAGCTTCATCCTGCGTTCCTCGCTGCAGCTCCTCCTCATCTTCCAGTTCGATGACTTCGTTAGCTATCAATCGGCAATTTTAGTCAAGGCACTCGACGATTATTCTTCAAAAAACAGAGTTGAGTGTGGGTTTGTTATACCTCGTTGGGAGGTGGCCGCATCAGGAGTGTCCACTTCCATACGGTCCCCATCATTTTGCTGGGGCGATGTCACTGAGGTAGCAGCTCTGACGGATAAACTCCACTCGGTCAGCAGAGACATGTAGTGCCACAATCACAATTGCGGGAAAATAAACACTCACGTTGAGGCAACAGGCACAGCAATCTTGATACGAGGCAGGGCCTTCCGAGGCTTTGGCGCGTCCGGCTTGAGTTGTTTCGCAGCTTTTTCAGTCGACCCCGATGTTGCGGCACGGTCACGCTTTGGGTTCCTTGTGCTCGACGCCACAGTTTTGCTCGGGGCAACCTCTGGGTCTTCCTGCTGCTTGGTGCGACGCCCGGTGCGCAGAGGGACCTGAGCTTCCACCTCGCCTTCCTCTAGGTCGTCATCGCTGCTCTCGCTGTTGTCGGTGTAATCGCCGTCGGCGCTGCCATCTACGCTCCCTTCTTCTTCGTCAGGCTGTTCTCCGTTTGGCACGGGCGAGTACATGTTTGTAAATTCCTGCAAGATACAAGCTTCAAAGTCAGTCGACTGAAGATCCAGTTACTCGACAGATATTAAAACAATCGACAGAGGTATAACTCACCAGGTTCTTTGGTGGGTTCAAAGCAGAAAAGGGTGGAATTCGCTTGGCTCCCTCGGGATTATCACAGGCTCCGGTGATGCTCCTGAGCCACTGAGAAACGGTCTCGTCGGAAACATCTTCAGGATGAGTCCGAGTGGTATCCTCAAGGCCCGAGTAATGCCACATGGTGTGATCCCGGGCTTGGAGAGGCTGGATCCGTCGACTGAGAAACGTTTCAAGGAGATCCAAGCCAGTCACTCCGCCGCGGATCAGATCAGATATAGCGTTCACTAGGATCCCTACCTGGATTTTCTCTACCTTTGTCACGTACAGTGGTTTGGGGGTGGTAGGTCGATCCAAGGTGAAAGGAGGAAGTCCAGTCGACATATTTGGCGATGCAACATCCTTGCAATAGAACCATGTCGACTGCCAACCCCGGACAGAATCAGGAAAGGTCATAGAGGGGAATGCACTCCTACCTCTCTTTTGGATCCCTAAGCCACCACACAGTTGGATTACGTGGGTTTTGCTATCACTGGGATTGGCTTTCTTGACGGATTGAGATCTAACAGAGAATATGTGTTTAAACAAACTCCAATGCGGAGAGCAGCCCAAGAAGCATTCGCACAGGGTTATGAAACAGGAAAGATAGGCAATTGCATTCGGAGGGAAATGGTGGAGCTGCGCCCCGAAATAGTTCAGGAAACTACGGATGAATGGGTGGGGTGGCATGGAGAAACCTCGTTCGACGTGGGTGAGAAGCAGAACTCGCTCGCCGTCGCGTGGCTCTGGTTCGGTCTCCCCCTTCGGCAATCTCCAGGACTCCGCAGCTATCAACCCGTCGTCGACGAGATTTTGCACATCCTCCGCCGTGACCGTCGATTGGAGGAAATCCCCCTGGATCCACCCCGGCGGCACCGTCGACCGGGCGCCCGACGGCTTCTTCGCCTTGGCTCCTCCCTTCTTGGCGCGCTCGAGCTTCTCCGTCTTGCCCTTCGTCATGGCGGCGGCGGTCGTTGGAGCGGAGCTGAGCAGAAGAGGAGGAGGAGAAGAGCAGATTTGGGGGAAGAATACTGTACCAGCACCGACGTCATCGCCTCTTATATCCGCCCGTGTGGGTCACTGACCTGCGGGCCCGCCAGATCTCTGAGTATCCCGAATTCAGAGGAGCCGCGCCTCGTGGCGATTTTGGCGGCACGGTAATCGAGGCGTCGTGTCCCCACTTGCCTTTGCGGTTGCGTCATCCTCGCTCGGCACGCGTTTATCCAATTTTCGAATCCCATAAAATCCGGACCCGACGGAGCGAACCGTCACATCAGAAGACTCTGCAGACCACTCGAACCTTATTTCGAGCTCAGTTTCACTCGGACCTGATTTCGAGCTCAGTTTCACTCGGATATACTTCAAGACAGAATCGATCAGGGCGAACGATAAAGGTTCCAATCGACGCAGATTTCTGAGAAGCCTCAAAATGCACTCGGAATTTTTGTGTCTTGTCAGAACTTGTATTGACACCTTTTACACTCGAACCCCGATCCATTCGGGGGCTAATGATGGGGATGTGTACCTAGGGTAGGGTCATAGGCTTGACCTACCTGCTCTACCCGAGGACACTGCCCCAGAAAGCTTAAGGGCTGCAAGGAGATCTCCGACTGAAATCACCAAGGCATACAAGTCACTCGACAATATCCACTCGGAGATTACATTTTCACTCGACGGGTACCATTCACTCGGAAGAACCGGAAGACAGTCGACCGCAGAAGACCAGAAGCCACCCCAGGGAGGCTAACGGATAGGCGTTCGTCTGTCTCATTAATAGCGTTTATTACGTACGTTACCAGTAACGTACGTCTTTATAACCACGATCTGACCCTTAAACGCCGGACACTTATGAGGGGCAGCGAACTCTATATAAGCCACCCCTCCCCTCTGGCATAAGGGTTGGTTCGCATCCCCTGTAACGACACCTATATTTCACTCGACAAGAGCTCCCGAGCACTGAGACGTAGGGCTTTTACCTCCACGAGAGGGGCCTGAACTCATACATCCGTGTGTACACCCTCGCCGTAGCTAGGACTCTGCCCTCTCCTTACGTACCCCTACCTTCTACTGTCAGGCTCATTCCCACGACATCAATCACATTGATCGAGACATCCGGAGGCTAAGCATAGCAACAAGGACAAGAGTGTGGGGCCACTGATGGATCACCAACCAACTATTCTAGGCATATAGGATACATGTAAGGTATCAACAGTAGTTACAAAAACAGGCTATGCATCAGAATAGGAGCTAACAATAACAGTAGCAATTCTAATGCAAGCACGAGGGGGAAAGAAATGGGCGATATTGAAATGATCAAGGGGGTTTTGCTTGCCTGGAAGCTCTGCGGCAAAAGAGGGGTCGTCGGTGGTGTAGCAGTCCTCAGGGGCTACGTCGGTGCCGGGATCTACCGGAGAGAAGAGGGGGAGGAAACAAATAAATACACAGCATACAAATGCAACACAGAGCATGACATGGCAAAATGCAATGCAGGGGTGACCTAATGCATCTCTAAGCAATTTTAGGAATTTTAGGATTTAAGTTGTAATTATTAACCGGTAGGTATGCACTATCCATCCGCCAGAAACTGACAAAAAGTTACGGGTTCTCCTACGTAGAGGGTCCCGACATGCATGCAGATGACACGATCGGATTCGTTGGATTTTTCTGATCAACTTTCATGTAGAAAGTTTTTCCATCCGAGCTACGGATGAATTTCTGCGAATTTCCGAAGATTTAAACAATATTCAGAAATTCCCTGGAATTATTTATTTCGGAATAATCCAAAAAAAAACCTTTTTGCACCCAGTGGCTCTCTAGCCACAGAGGCTGACAGGTGGGGTCAGGGGCCCAGTTTGACTTAGTCAACTGCCCAGTCAGCAGTCAACTCTGTTGACTGTTGACCAGGTCAAACTGGCAAGTGGGCCAGGGTGTCAGTGACTTAGAGGCTAACCAATTTAGTTAAACTAATTAATCAACTGGTGGGGCCACTTGTCAGCGACTAACTAATCTAACAGAGTTAATTAATTAGCCGAAAGCAGTAATTAGTCTAACGGGCCCACATGTCAGTGGCAGGGGGAAACAGTAACCGCGTTGACTAAAGTCAACATGGTCAACGGCGGCCAGGGGGGCCTCTGGCAGTGACCAATGTTTTGGATCCCGAATGGTACTTTTTTCTCGAGGGGGGCGGTAAACTCGGTTACCACGGTAACCGCGAATTACCGAATAAAATTCGGGTGAAAATTTAAATTTAAATTTGAATTCAAATATGTTTAGACAAAAATACATAAGTTTTGAACAGACAATATTCGCTTAACTAGCATTAGCGCATTGGTCACCGATCTGCTCCACTACCACGCACATGCAGGTCGCGATTTCGACTCTCGCATGCCCTTATTTATTTTAGAAATTACAGTAAACAGTGTGGCGTGCATTCTTCAAAAATAAAAATTTAAAAGAGCTTATGCCTGTCCTCGAACTCATGACTTGCAGTTGCTCGTTGAAGATCGTTACCACTAGGACGCTAGTAAATACGTGTTCTGGGTAAAGACATACCTTTTTTAACTAGACGCTAGGAGTTTAAATTCAAAATTTTCAAATTGTTCGAAATTTTCTGCTCGGTATGCATAATTATCGTGGGGGAGCGGGAAACGCGGTTACCGGGCGGTAACCGAATTTACCGCCCGGTAACCAAAACCTTGGCAGTGACCCAGGTGGGCCCCAGGCCAAGCCAGGCTGGCGGCCGGCGCCGGAGTTGCTCCGGCGAGCCCCAAACGCGGCGGCGAGCCACGGCCGGCGTCGGGATTGCGCTACAGATGGCCAAAACGAGCACCGTGACCTGCATTCGAACGAGGGAAGAACGCCGCGTCCAAACGAGCTAACGTGAGGCCACGGGGGTGACCGGAGGTGGCCGGACGGTGAGGTATGCGGCGGCCGGAGCACGGGTCTCCGCGGAAACGTCGGTCTAGCGGGCGCGCGAACGATCTGATGAGCCAGGCCGCACTACTGGAGTGCCCCGAGCTCGATGGCGTGCTCGGACGGCCACGGCAACGACGGGAGCAGCGACGGCGAGCCGCACGGCGGAGCTGAGCTTCGGCTGCTCTGGCAGCAGCAATAGCGGGGCCAGAGAAGGAAAAAGAGGGGGCCAGGGAGGAGCTGGAGCTCACCGAGCGACGCACGAAGGCCGTTGAAAGCTTAGGAGCGCCGAAGCTGGCCGAAGAGGAAGAAGATCGCCGGCGGCCCGAGGAGCAAGAAGGAGGCCGATCCGGCTGCTGGGAGCATCCGGCGTCGCGCGGCTCGACGGGGAGATGTGGACAAGCTCGGCGAAGCTTCCTGACACGATGGAGCGGAACGGGGACGACGTTGGCCGCGGCGGAGACGAACGGCGGCGACGGCAGCGCTCGAGAGAAAGGGGGAGAGGGCGAGCGAGCGCTGGAGAGGGAGAGAGAGAGTGGCGAGGCGTCCAGGGGACAGGGACTTGGCCTCGGCCTTATCCAGGGCTCAACTTCCCCGGCGCCGTGGAAAGCAGCGGCCGGCGCGGCGCGCTCTGGCCACGGGGATGGCGACACGGCGGCGGGAGCACGTGGGAGACGCTGCTCCAGCGGGCTGGGCCGGCTGGGCCTGCGCCAGGTAAGCAGGTAAGGCCCTTTTCCCTTTTCTGTTTTTCCATTTAGCTATTAAACAGAGACAGAAAATGAATTTTGTGGGCCACCTAAGCATTTTAGAAAAATGTGGAACTAGGCCACAATATTTCATTGCATTATTAGGCACTGCCACAAAAAGTTTGGAGCAAAAAAAAATTTGTCCAAGAATTTTAGAAATTGAAAAGGCATATTTAAATGCTGCTGGAACACTAAATTAATTTCCAGGGGCAATTTGGGAATTCAAAAGAGGTTGGTTACAACATGACAAATATTTAGAGAATATTTGTCAAATGATGAACTATTTTGATTGCATGACAGATGAAGTAAATATTTGACATGCATTTCAAATGGGAATTTGGCTATGATTTTGGTCAAGTGGCAGATTGGCATAGTGATCATGATGACATGACCACCATTAGGGGGAAGATCACTGTGGTATGATTCTGGGGATGTTACAAATCTCCTCCACTGCAAGAAATCTCGTCCCGAGATTTAAGAGATGGAGTAAGGGGTATCTTCGGGAGAACGGACCTTTGCAAGGTCGATTATCTGATGGATAACTCAGAGATTGTGGTAGGAAGTATCTCTCGAATTGAACTTAAGCAAAACATCAAGAGCAAAATAAGAAGTTTCAAGCGGATAGACAACCGTTCGATGCCTGAAACAGAGTGTGAAAGGGGTTCAGAGCAACGGGGATAAGTATTGACTCTGAAACCAGAATAGATCATCTCTCGGAGGGTGGCTCGTGATAACACACAAAGCCAAGTGCAAAGGATACTTCGGAATCAAGGATGTACAGGAGAGTCAGGTTTCGATCCTGTGGAACTGTGATGAGTGTGGATCACGAGTAGGAAGGGCGGTGACATCTTGCATGGTCACGACAGCAAGGCAAGTCAGAGGATAGCTTGTCAGCTATGTTGGCAATAACGTCGGTACCAAGGGCGGGGGACGAAGAGAACCATTTTCCTGCTCGCAAAGCGAGGCGGACCAATAGGCAAAGTTCTCGTCCACCGGCGGTTACCGAAATGTCATCAACAATAGTAACAAGGTGTTACTGACAGAGTTGTACACCGAGGTGTTTACATAAGCAGGGAATTATTACTGCTTAGATCTTTCAAATCACAAGAAAGGTTAAACAGACGAATGGAAAGGAAAAAGTGATTATCAGATCAAACAGACCAATGGAAAGGAAATGTGATTATACACAAGTATTAGGTGTATATCCTTCCCAAGGAAAAAGCAGAGCATGATATACATGGCAGTACACTAAGTACCAAATCACTTAGATAAAGGGGCGAGGAAAGTCATGATGTTACCCATCCAACGGTGTTTCGATAATAGATCAAGAAACATTTGGCAATGTGTCAGCCATGTTCTTGTTGATATTCGGAATACCACAGTCATGCTTCGAGGCAGCATTAATATGGTGTTTCAAGCAAAGGTTGGATCTGAGGATCACAAAAGATACAAAAGAACAATTACAAGAATAGCAGGGAACTCAATGTATGAGCAAAACATGACCAAGTCTGTGTTGGCAGGAAGTCAATGATGTTGTCGATGATAACTCAAATCATCGAGGGGCAAGGATGGTATTTCTCACCATGAGTTCATTTGACATCTCGTAAGAAGTCAAAATGTTGACGGTGATCACGACACATTTTGCCGAGAGGTTTTCAGGAAGATGAAATCGATCAGTAAGATGATCAAAGCAGATGGAATGAAGTTCGAGGTCAACAGAACCACGGATATGACGCTCGGATTCATGTGGTGTAAGCAACATGATATGGTGATGAAAGTTTGACACAGGCTTAGCCCATAGTCAGAAATGTGCACTGGAAAGGAGGATCAGGCAGCACAATTAGAATTAGCATGGTAATTATGTAACCGATCGGCTGGAAATGACATTGTTGAGTACAGACTCATAAGCAACAAAGATGTATCAAGAGTTATTGATTATGACGGACACTGTCGAATAATAATCCAACAAAGATCAGGTGGTCGGCAAAGGATCTGATGCGAGTATTGGTACTCAACCAGAGGAAGAAAGAATGCAAAGGCATCGGATTATATAAGCATCTGAATAATGCAACGCTTAAACACAAAGGAATTATGATTTCCAAAACGAAGGATCAGGAGCAGACACTCTGATCAAAAGATAGGTAAGTTGAATAGACTTAGGTGGACAATCAATTGCAACTTGATTGGCCGAGAACCAACTCATGTCCAAATTGACGTCTGAGCCGGAAGGACGAATTCTAGGAATTAACTGATGATAGCGAGCATTCACATACATATTGAGTCAATAGGCTCAGAATGACAACGAAAAAGGATGCTAATGAATATTGTTGGACATATGGAATTAACCATAATACAGGCAGGCAAGACTTTTCAGAGCAATAGGCTGCAGAGGAATCTCGGGAGATCAGATAGTATTTCAAAGTATTTTGGAAAGCACATGAACAACTGGGGATGAACGAATCTTCGGTAAGGGTGAGGAATTATTCGCAGGGCGAAAAGAAGTTGCAAGGCAGTAGGCACAAAGGATTCTCGGAACAACGGAGAGTATTTTGGGGTATCTTGTAAAAACAAGAGCAACTGAGAAAGAAGGTACAAACGGCCAGGATGTGTAGTTATCCAGGGAATTTATCGGTGGTAGGAAATTGCAAAGGCAGTGGGCACAGGGGTCTCGGGAAATATCGAAGAGTATCTCCGGAATCTTCTGGTGAACCAAGCCATCATCTGGAATGAAGGGCTCTCCAGGAGGAAGTGGTTACGAGAACCTAATGTTAGAGTTAGCAAAATCTTTAACCCGAATAGAAGAGAGATCAGAGTCCTAGAGTAAGGAAGAGGAATAAAAGATCCTAATACCACCCATTGGCGACGTGGGCCCGTAAGCCACACAGCCATGTTAGTAAAACAGTTTTCAAGACTAGACTCAACTTCGGCCAAGCAGTTGGAAAGGTGGTTACCTATAGGAACTTGGCTCTGATACCAACTTGTGACGCCCCCGACTTAATCGTGCACTAACCATACACGCAAATGTGCATGATCAAGCCTAGAGACTCACGGGAAGATATCACAACACAACTCTAGACACAAAATAAAATAATACAAGCTTTATATTACAAGCCAGGGGCCTCGAGGGCTGGAATACATAAGCTCGATTACACACAAGAGTCAGCGAAAGCATCAGTATCTGAGTACAGACATAATTAGACAAGAGTGCCTTAAGAAGGCTGAGCAAAACAACGACAACTAGATCCAAAAGGCGCAGGCCTCCTGCCTGGGAACCTCTAAAACTACTCCTGGTCGTCGGTCTCTACGTAGTAGTAGGCTCCGTCAGAGGGGTAGTAGTAGTCGTCTACGGAAGCAGCTGGCTCCGGGGCTCCGCCATCTGGTCGCAGCAATCGGGTATGGGGAAAAGAGGTAGCAAAGCAACCATGAGTACTCATCCAAAGTACTCGCAAGACTTACATCAGAACTATTCTAATTATGCAACATTATCAAAGGAAGGGCTGTATATGTGGACTGAACTGCAGAAATGCCAGAATAGAGAGAAGGCCTAGCCTATCGAAGACTAGCATCTTGCAGCGTCTTGCAGCATTAGAAGAATACAGATTAACATATAACATAAAGTAGTTATTATAGTAATAATGCCCAGAGATCCTTCCTCGACTCCCTGCGAGAAAGCAATCCCGGAGCTAACATATTATTAAAATAACATCAGTATCCAGTTATCTCGTGGGTACCCTCATGGTCAACCCGACTTCCATAACTCTCGCGGGTACCCCTCGGGGTCGACCCGACTTCACAAGGGGCTAAGGTATCCAGTTCTAGTTGTAGTAGATCGGGATAATCTCTGAGCGTCCGTAACCGTGGACACGGCTATTCGAATATATCAAGTTCTTCCCTGCAGGGGTGCACCAATGTACCCAACACGCTCGATTAACTCCGGCCGGACACACTTTTATCGGGTCATGCCCGGCCTCGGCCAATCGACACACCGCAGCCCTACCTAGGCTCAACAGAGAGGTCGGCACGCCGGTCTAAATCCTAAGCGCTCAGGGGTCCGGGCCCATCGCCCTTTGCACTCCTGCGCGTTGCGCGACTGGCTGGTGAGCAGACCTAGCCCCTTTAATACAAGCGCACGCTTTCCTAGTCCAACCCAGCATGCAGCCCGCATCTCTGAACTGCGATATCTGAAGAGCTTCGGAAGAAACATACGATGCAGAGTGCCCATACTTATTCCCGCGTGGTGTCAGCGCGTAAAAGGCCAGAGGCCTACTCAGATCACATATCCAAACCCATTAGTGTGTTGGGAGCTCGCGGTGACGATCAGTGCTCCACGATCTGTGGTTCCATGGCCCCGTCTCGAGGACTTGCGACAAGGGCTAAGACTGCCCGGCCGCGCCTCGTAATTATCTCGCGAGTACCCTCCAGGTCAACCCGACTCACAAGAGACTATCGGGAACTCAGGTCCACCTCTACCGGGGTGGTACCGCCTGTCCCTACAGTCCCACAGCAACAGTAAAGTAAAGGGGCAACAGGTAACAGTAACAGTGTGTCCGTGTCATCAAGGGGGAAATCCGAGGAATCACCCTCGATGGATTCCCGCTCGATGTATCCGTCAAGGCGAACTCGGTGGAATCACCCTCGTTGGTCCACACTTGAGGGGTTGCACGACAGAGACGTCATCGGAGGTGGTGAAAGAGGAATCACCCTCGATGTTCACAACCGACTAGCTTCACAACAGAGATAACATCAGAAGTGTGGTAAGAGGTATCACCCTCGGCACTCAATAGTAGCTCTGCCGAGTCGTACAACTAAGGGGGTGTGCGGTGGTGTGTCGGTAACAGCACATCGATCACATTGATCGAGACATCCGGAGGCTAAGCATAGCAACACGGACAAGAGTGTGGGGCCACTGATGGATCTCCAACCAACTATACTAGGCATATAGGATACAGGTAAGGTATCAACAGTAGTTACAAAAACAGGCTATGCATTAGAATAGGAGCTAACAGTAACAGTAGCAATTCTAATGCAAGCACGAGGGGGAAAGAAATTGGCGATATTGAAATGATCAAGGGGTTTTGCTTGCCTGGAAGCTCTGTGGCAAAAGAGGGGTCGTCGGTGGTGTAGCAGTCCTCAGGGGCTACGTCGGTGCCGGGATCTACCGGAGAGAAGAGGGGGAGGAAACAGATAAATACACAGCATACAAATGCAACACAGAGCATGACATGGAAAAATGCAATGTAGGGGTGACCTAATGCATCTCTAAGCAATTTTAGGAATTTTAGGATTTAAGTTGGAATTATTAACCGGTAGGTATGCACTATTCATCTGCCAGAAACAGACGAAAAGTTACGGGTTCTCCTACGTAGATGGTCCCGACATGCATGCACATGACACGATCGGATTCGTTGGATTTTTCTGATCAACTTTCATGTAGAAAGTTTTTCCATCCGAGCTACGGATGAATTTCTGCGAATTTCTGAAGATTTAAACAATATTCAGAAATTCCCTGGAATTATTTATTTCGGAATAATCCAGAAAAAGCCTTTTGCACCCAGTGGCTCTCTAGCCACAGAGGCTGACAGCTGGGGTCAGGGGCCCAGTTTGACTTAGTCAACTGCCCAGTCAGCAGTCAACTCTGTTGACTGTTGACCAGGTCAAACTGGCATGTGGGGCCAGGGTGTCAGTGACTCAGAGGCTAACCAATTTAGTTAAACTAATTAATCTACTGGTGGGGCCACTTGTCAGCGACTAAGTAATCTAACAGAGTTAATTAATTAGCCGAAAATAGTAATTAGTCTAACGGCCCCCACATGTCAGTGGCAGGGGAAACAGTAACCGCGTTGACTAAAGTCAATGTGGTCAACGGCGGCCAGGGGGCCCTCTGGCAGTGACCCAGGTGGGCCCCAGGCTAAGCCACGTTGGCGGCCGGCGCAGGAGTTGCTCCGGCGAGCCCCAAACGCGGGTTAGTTTCATTCAAATCATGCAAATTAGAGTCCAAAACAAGAGCAAAAGTGTTTGGAAAAGTAGATACGACGGAGACGTATCATGCCCTCAGATATTTTCATCCACTATGAAATTACCAAAATGCCCTCAAGGTGGCTTCTCCAAGAAGCAACCAAAAAGTGCTTTTCACTATTCACGAAAACATTTTTCCGCGACCGTTAAATCCAAAAATATTTCTGTGGGTCTCGAACATTTCCAGTACACCCTAAAATAATTTTGGACGCGTTCCGAAACAATTCTGGAATAGTAATTTTCATCAGCGAAAAGCAATTAAAGCGGTTCCGGCAGCTCCGGAACATTTCCGGTTTTTTTCTCCGGAAAAATTCCTGAAGTTCCTAGAACAATTCTGGCACCTTACAAAAATTTCCAGGCATGTGCCGAAACCATTTTGACTTAATGGTATACTCTGAAACAACTTTTCGGTTTTACCGAAACTATTCCGGTGTTCTCTCTCCGGAACTCTGCCGTTGTTTCCGAAACTTTTCCGGTGACTTTCTCTCAGACTCCCTGTCTAGTATTCAGCAGATAGATGACCCTTAAGCGTGTGACCCTATAGGTTCGGTGGAGTATAGACATGACCGGAACACTTTCCGATCAATGATCAACATCGGAGCCGAGGACACCCATATTGACCCCTATACCCACACGAATAAATATTCGAGTGAACCTCCAGTTGTCGTGTGCTATTCCTTTTACTACGCGATATGTTACAAACACCCGAGGTGAGATTTATCGGCATCTCCGTGGATCAACACTTGTCCACTATGCCAGTTACCACTACACCACGACACCAAATTCCCTACTGACGTGTGTTGGCAAAACTTAGTTTTGCCGACGGACTGTCGGTCGGGACAACTTCTATCAAACTGTCGGTCGGTAATACTCAGATGCGACGACCAACAGTCGGTCGGGAATTCTGAAACATATAGCGTCAATCTATGGGTCGGTAAAAATTGTAGTACTATCAAACTGTTGGTCGGCAAATAATGCCGACCGACCGTGGGTAACCAACTGGGCCGCCGAAAATATCCGCGCGCGTGCCCGGGAAACTAAGCGCGCGAAGCCCATCCATTTTTTTCCGGCCCCTCGTCCCCACAGTCCACCCTAATCTCTCTGCTATCTCTCTGCCCCCTCTCCCTTATCCGTTTCTCTCCCGATCTGAGCGGCGACGGCGGCTCCCATCCTCTTCCTCCACTCCTCTCCCTCAGATCGAGCTTTGCCCCGAAGTGGAGGAAGATCTCGCCGCTCCGATCCAAAGGAAGGTCTCACCACCCGTCGATTCGAATGCATGAAGCAGTCGAGCTCCACCCCGAAGTGAAGGTACGTACGCGGTCGTCGATCTAGGCGCGTGTAGCCATGGAAGGCTCGCCCCTCTCGCGCGCCTCCTCCGCACGGAGCGCTAGCAGCCCATACGGCGCAGATCCGCCATCCCTTCGTCCGCCCCACGCGTCGGCGGCCGATGGCCGCGGCACTGTTCCTTTCATCCCCCACCCGCCGCATGCGACGACCCACACTGCCATGCCATTTTGTTGCAGCCAGACCGCCGCACCTGCCCTCGCGCTATGGGCAGAGGCTCGTTCTGACTGGTGGTTGTTCACTCTCGGCGACTACGCATTCATCCCGGTGGTGGCTCTCTGCCTGCTGCGTTACCTTTCTCCCAGTGGCTGCGCCTTCGACCACTACATGCCTCTAGACAGTGGCACTAGCTATTATCTTTGCTGGGTTTTTTATATCCGGACTAATTTTCGCATGATTTGTTTCAACCATTTACTGCTAGTTGTGGCTGTCAAACAAAAAGAATTGGTTTATGATCCATAATGTCCAGACATTAGCTTTTCTTTTCAAGGAATCTGTTTGCTCTCTTGTAGCCTAGTTCGTTTCTATGTTGCTGGTTGTAAAACCAAACTAGGTGGGTGGGTGTGTGATGAGGTTTGGTTTACAGGTTTAGTGCTTGATGCCACTGGACTGCAGGTTCTTGTGTAGGACTACTTGTGATATAACTCTGGTTCCTTATGATGTCATGTATATAGTACGATAGTTGCACTTTGGTTCTATCTATTTCAAATCATATTTGGTCTTGTATGTGTGTATGATGCATGTGTGCTTCAATTCGGAGCAGCAGTAGAATGACGAGGAGAGGACGAGGACCTCAACGGCGACAACAACCAAGATGATGAACCCACCCACAAGGGCGATGACGCCGACCATGAGGGCGATGACGACTCGTTCTGCATCACCTCGCCCTGCAGCGACTACAGGTAGTTTTTTTGGGATTGTCTCTTTTTCAATCCTATGGATCCACTGCATGCTTGGTAGTGCCTGCATTCTCCTTTCAAATCGATCCAATGAACTTCCATATTTTTGAAAATTCAGTTTAGAATTCTTTGCAATTCCATCAGCAGAGAGAGGGAGAAAGGGGTCCTTGGTCTAGACAGAGGGAGGGAGGGAGGGAGGGAGGGAGAGGCGTCAGCTGAGTGTGGATGAATTTCCTGAGGCTAATAGACAGTGCCAACTTGTTAGTCTGCACTTGTTTTGTTAGACCATGGCACTCTCTTACCTTACGTATGCATGTGCTAATGATTTGACAAGTCTAACTCCAATATTTTTTTTGTCAGAAGGCTAATATGTTTTCTAAAGAACAGTCAATGCTACACTCTGAACCGAACTAGTCTTTGGCAAATAATCGATGTATCACCTTCCCTGAATTTTGTTCGACTCTAGTTTTGTCATATAACAGAAGTAGATCCCCTCTGGTTTTCCTACATGCTGTTTTTGTATTCAGCGGAACTAACATTTTTTTGGTACTAGTTGAATGCACAGTAAAATTGTTATCCATGTGCCTTGAATTGTGTTATATTGAGCCATCGAGAAGTTGGGGAATGTTGCTCTTTGACTGCTTAGTGATCCTTGCAGTTGTAGCATGAACTTATTAGAAGGATTGTTGTTGTGTTTCCTCGTGGGTGGGGCGCCACCTAGCATAAAGGTCATTATAACACGGTGACCATGCACTTATTTTTTCCAAATCTTGTCTGCGTACTAAACAAGTGACTCATGTAATTTATCATTGGACCTGGTGTTTTGTTTGGTGGTTCTTAGGCAAAGCTAATTGTACTATTTAGTTTTCAACACTGTTGTGAGATGCATTATCATTTCTATCATATTGCATACTGTAGGAAGTGTGGCGCCAAGATATCACGCAACTTCCAAACTATTTTTCCTTCAATTTCTTTACACATTCAGTATTGGTGTTAGATTTGTTCCTTCGGTTTTTATGTGCATTAATTTCTGTTTGGTTCATTCCCCATGCATTCAACTTATATGTTGGTTCAAAATCTGTTGCTGATACGGTGTTGAGATGCTTGCCAACCTTGGTGTTCCCTGGGTCATTCAGCTTCATGGGAGAATCAAGTCAGGTATGCTGCAGTTCATATCTGTTGACATCATACCATGTATTTGTAATTCAGGCACATTTCCATTCTCAAATAGGGCGAACAACCAAACTGTGATATACTACTATTGTAAGATAAACCTACAATGTAGTTAACTAGTTAAGACTCATCTTTTCTTTAATTCTCTTCCAGTGTAACCAAATTGTGAAGTAATTGATCATGATCTAAAGGGGATTTCCCGCAGTATTTGGTGGATAATGCACTGCAGTTGATACTGTTTTCTAAAGAAAATATTGCAATTACTTGACTGGTCTAGAGTTTTCTATGGCAGTTTGTTGGCGAGAAAGTTGCATATGCACTCACTCAAGGTCTTGAAGGTCATTAAATGTGTTGGTGAGACTCTTAAGCAGCGAGAAGCTGGATCAACCATGGAAGTTGTTGCTGAACAGACAAAAACAATTGCTGGTACTCACCTTTAGTTTGTGAATATACACAAATTTACCTTTAAATTGTTTTAATCATTGTGTTTATATTCTCTTGAATTCTCTTACCATTGATCCAGTCATCTCAGCCACCTCCTGAGCCTCCTTGGGTGGTGTCTATGGTGCTCCTGGTGGTCGTTGCCATGCATGGGATTATGAAGTTCATATAATACACTAAAGCTATCGATTTTTAGGCATATTATCTATTTGTTATGCCTTGTTGTCAGACTTCAATCTGCAGAATCTGAAGAACTTGGTTGTTAGTTTAGTGCTTGTACTTCACATTCATTTGTTAGTACTCCATTTGCTATGCAGCCAGATTCAAGCAAGTAGGATTCCTAGTGTATTTGCAGTTTTTAGATAGTGTATTGCATGTGAATTGTCGTCACTACTGACAATCCATGGAAATTTAAATGTACAGTTATGGATGAAACGAATGGAACCTATATCCTGGTTTGCCACTACTATATTGTGCCTACGTCCGCCCCCAATTGCCACAACTCATCATGCATATGGTTGTGGATGAACTTCATATGGATAACACTGTAGTTTGTGCACATGAATATTACATTTGCTCGCATAATCTAAGAACACCAAAATTAACCAGAGAAGCGAATATATCTTCTCTAACTCTGTCCACATGTTCCTCTGTCAGTTTGGATCATAGCAAGTCCAACTGTTAGAATTACGGGCCTGTTCGCTTCAAAGGAAATTTGCAGGCATAGCCGAACGTAGGCCTGCGAATTAAAATATTTGAAAGACTACCTCTCATTAGAAAAGTTTCCTCTGCTTTCCAGTCATAGCCGAACGTAGGCCTGCCTATATTTCGGTTCCTCCGTTTCGCAGCTAGCTGGGCTTCCTATTCCTGTATGATTTTGCTTTCCGGTGTTTTACAAAACTGTGCTCCGAACGGAGCCTACATGGTCTTCCTGCCCCAACAGGCCAACACCCACGGGACAGCCCACATCGTTTTGCAGTCAAAGTTTAGATGCTTTTTTGATTAGTATTTTCAGGTCCTCATGTGCTTAGTACTGTGTTTAGAAATGATTGCGAATAGATTCTTCTATATGTATGTGTACACCAAATGGAGTCCTTGAAATCCATTTCTAACATAGGGAAAGCATGTATAACCTCCTGATGTACGTGGGTTTTTCACAATGCATTTTCCAGGCCATGCGGCAATCCATCACTGAAACTCCTAGCTGTGTATTAGATAGTTATCATTTTGCCTAATTTATTGTCGTCTAGTGTAGTGCAGTGTATACGTAGTATTCTCGAGCCTAGAGAAGAAAAGGAAAGAAAACTAGTGCAGTCTTTTCTACAAAAATGAGTTCCGTGTACCCATCCGTGGATGTGTTGCTCCCAATAATTGGACGTCTCGACATACTAAACTTTTGCCTTGTGGCCAGATGATGCATATGGCCCTTCTCCATGAAATATACTTCATGGTCTGCGGCTTGAGGAGATTGATACATGCTGCATGGTGGGTCAGAGTGGCATTGATGTTTTATCATGTTGGACACATCACATATTCTAATTAGAACATGCTTTGGCATTTTGCTGAACTTGCCCTGTTTTGTATAACACTAAAATCCTACGGTTGTTTTTTCCAATGATGCTTCATATAATTATTATTGTTTTTTTTTCATTGTCTATGAGTGCATGAATTCACCCGTGACTTTTTTTTATCCTTTGTAGGAAAGACATACAAGAGGAGCGGGTATGAACCATGAAGA
Organism: Elymus sibiricus; assembly: GCA_039707655.1. Lineage (NCBI taxonomy): Eukaryota > Viridiplantae > Streptophyta > Magnoliopsida > Poales > Poaceae > Elymus > Elymus sibiricus. Next base: position 514,813,214 of record CM077672.1, on the reverse strand, counting down.
TGGCAGTTTGCGCCATCTAGACATTTTGTGTAATCGAGCAAAAACAATGTGTCTTTTAGGTATCATTTCATAAACCTATATGGTGTCTTGTCAGCTGGGTATTTGTGTAATGGAGCAAACAATGAATCCTCAGACATGGATCTATCATTTTGTAAACCTATCGGGTGTCCTGGTGATTGAAACAATGTTTCCTCCTTTTAGTTAGTTACCTTTACTTATGAGAATTAATAATATGTCATTCCTCTTTGGTTCTGGTTTAATATATTGGGAGTACATGCAAGTTAGTGTAACTTGATTGATACCGTATTGTAGTGAGATATGCGACATGATTGATAGTGTTTGGTAAACCAGATGCCAAATAATGGCTTGTTATTAATATATTGCTCGGCTGTACAAAATGCTATCGAACTATTGGTTGGCAAAACAAAACAGCATCCTACTGTTGGTCGGGAAATGTTCATGGCAGGGCCGACAGACAGTTGGTCGGTAAATATAATGCCGTCAAACAGTCGGTCGGGAAAGTTTGCCATCAGACACTCGGTCGGGAAAAGTTCATGGTAGGGCCAACAGACTACCGGTCGGTAATACTTTCGATAGCCATCAAATGGTCGGTCGACAAAGATATGTCGGTCGGGAAAAGGCTTTCCCGTCTGGACTTTCGCCAACAGACAGCATCGGTCGGCAATAGTCTTCCCCAACCGACCGTTTGTCCTTGGACGTTGTTTTCCCAACAAACTTGTTTGTCGGAAATGCCAGAATAGAGAGAAGGCCTAGCCTATCGAAGACTAGCATCTTGCAGCGTCTTGCAGCATTAGAAGAATACTGATTAACATATAACATAAAGTAGTTATTATAGTAATAATGCCCAGAGATCCTTCCTCGACTCCCTGCGAGAAAGCAATCCCGGAGCTAACATATTATTAAAATAACATCAGTATCCAGTTATCTCGCGGGTACCCTCATGGTCAACCCGACTTCCATAACTCTCGCGGGTACCCCTCGAGGTCGACCCGACTTCACAAGGGGCTAAGGTATCCAGTTCTAGTTGTAGTAGATCGGGATAATCTCTGAGCGTCCGTAACCGTGGACACGGCTATTCGAATATATCAAGTTCTTCCCTGCAGGGGTGCACCAATGTACCCAACACGCTCGATTAACTCCGGCCGGACACACTTTTATCGGGTCATGCCCGGCCTCGGCCAATCGACACACCGCAGCCCTACCTAGGCTCAACAGAGAGGTCGGCACGCCGGTCTAAATCCTAAGCACTCAGGGGTCCGGGCCCATCGCCCTTTGCACTCCTGCGCGTTGCGCGACTGGCTGGTGAGCAGACCTAGCCCCTTTAATACAAGCGCACGCTTTCCTAGTCCAACCCAGCATGCAGCCCGCATCTCTGAACTGCGATATCTGAAGAGCTTCGGAAGAAACATACGATGCAGAGTGCCCATACTTATTCCCGCGTGGTGTCAGCGCGTAAAAGGCCAGAGGCCTACTCAGATCACATATCCAAACCCATTAGTGTGTTGGGAGCTCGCGGTGACGATCAGTGCTCCACGATCTGTGGTTCCATGGCCCCGTCTCGAGGACTTGCGACAAGGGCTAAGACTGCCCGGCCGCGCCTCGTAATTATCTCGCGAGTACCCTCCAGGTCAACCCGACTCACAAGAGACTATCGGGAACTCAGGTCCACCTCTACCGGGGTGGTACCGCCTGTCCCTACAGTCCCGCAGCAACAGTAAAGTAAAGGGGCAACAGGTAACAGTAACAGTGTGTCCGTGTCATCAAGGGGGAAATCCGAGGAATCACCCTCGATGGATTCCCGCTCGATGTATCCGTCAAGGCGAACTCGGTGGAATCACCCTCGTTGGTCCACACTTGAGGGGTTGCACGACAGAGACGTCATCGGAGGTGGTGAAAGAGGAATCACCCTCGATGTTCACAACCGACTAGCTTCACAACAGAGATAACATCAGAAGTGTGGTAAGAGGTATCACCCTCGGCACTCAATAGTAGCTCTGCCGAGTCGTACAACTAAGGGGGTGTGCGGTGGTGTGTCGGTAACAGCACATCGATCACATTGATCGAGACATCCGGAGGCTAAGCATAGCAACACGGACAAGAGTGTGGGGCCACTGATGGATCTCCAACCAACTATACTAGGCATATAGGATACAGGTAAGGTATCAACAGTAGTTACAAAAACAGGCTATGCATTAGAATAGGAGCTAACAGTAACAGTAGCAATTCTAATGCAAGCACGAGGGGGAAAGAAATTGGCGATATTGAAATGATCAAGGGGTTTTGCTTGCCTGGAAGCTCTGTGGCAAAAGAGGGGTCGTCGGTGGTGTAGCAGTCCTCAGGGGCTACGTCGGTGCCGGGATCTACCGGAGAGAAGAGGGGGAGGAAACAGATAAATACACAGCATACAAATGCAACACAGAGCATGACATGGAAAAATGCAATGCAGGGGTGACCTAATGCATCTCTAAGCAATTTTAGGAATTTTAGGATTTAAGTTGGAATTATTAACCGGTAGGTATGCACTATTCATCTGCCAGAAACAGACGAAAAGTTACGGGTTCTCCTACGTAGATGGTCCCGACATGCATGCACATGACACGATCGGATTCGTTGGATTTTTCTGATCAACTTTCATGTAGAAAGTTTTTCCATCCGAGCTACGGATGAATTTCTGCGAATTTCTGAAGATTTAAACAATATTCAGAAATTCCCTGGAATTATTTATTTCGGAATAATCCAGAAAAAGCCTTTTGCACCCAGTGGCTCTCTAGCCACAGAGGCTGACAGCTGGGGTCAGGGGCCCAGTTTGACTTAGTCAACTGCCCAGTCAGCAGTCAACTCTGTTGACTGTTGACCAGGTCAAACTGGCATGTGGGGCCAGGGTGTCAGTGACTCAGAGGCTAACCAATTTAGTTAAACTAATTAATCAACTGGTGGGGCCACTTGTCAGCGACTAAGTAATCTAACAGAGTTAATTAATTAGCCGAAAACAGTAATTAGTCTAACGGCCCCCACATGTCAGTGGCAGGGGGAAACAGTAACCGCGTTGACTAAAGTCAATGTGGTCAACGGCGGCCAGGGGGCCCTCTGGCAGTGACCCAGGTGGGCCCCAGGCCAAGCCACGTTGGCGGCCGGCGCAGGAGTTGCTCCGGCGAGCCCCAAACGCGGGTTAGTTTCATTCAAATCATGCAAATTAGAGTCCAAAACAAGAGCAAAAGTGTTTGGAAAAGTAGATACGACGGAGACGTATCATGCCCTCAGATATTTTCATCCACTATGAAATTACCAAAATGCCCTCAAGGTGGCTTCTCCAAGAAGCAACCAAAAAGTGCTTTTCACTATTCACGAAAACATTTTTCCGCGACCGTTAAATCCAAAAATATTTCTGTGGGTCTCGAACATTTCCAGTACACCCTAAAATAATTTTGGACGCGTTCCGAAACAATTCCGGAATAGTAATTTTCATCAGCGAAAAGCAATTAAAGCGGTTCCGGCAGCTCCGGAACATTTCCGGTTTTTTTCTCCGGAAAAATTCCAGAAGTTCCTAGAACAATTCTGGCACCCTACAAAAATTTCCAGGCGTGTGCCGAAACCATTTTGACTTAATGGTATACTCTGAAACAACTTTTCGGTTTTACCGAAACTATTCCGGTGTTCTCTCTCCGGAACTCTGCCGTTGTTTCCGAAACTTTTCCGGTGACTTTCTCTCAGACTCCCTGTCTAGTATTCAGCAGATAGATGACCCTTAAGCGTGTGACCCTATAGGTTCGGTGGAGTATAGACATGACCGGAACACTTTCCGATCAATGATCAACATCGGAGCCGAGGACACCCATATTGACCCCTATACCCACACGAATAAATATTCGAGTGAACCTCCAGTTGTCGTGTGCTATTCCTTTTACTACGCGATATGTTACAAACACCCGAGGTGAGATTTATCGGCATCTCCGTGGATCAACACTTGTCCACTATGCCAGTTACCTCGTTACCGATTTTGTTCTCTTTTCTCGTTCCCGCGTTCCGGTATCCCTGTGATCAAATCACGATGTGTCTGGCCAGACGATGATGGATACCGTAACACCGAGAGGGCCCAAAGAATATCTCTCCATCGTCGGAGGAGCAAATCCCAATCTTGAGCTATCAAGGGCGATAATTTGGATCGCTCTGCGTATGGTCATCGAGTTGCTGAGATAAAGTTTTTGATGATTGATAGGGAGTTTATTCCCCAGAAAATTTCCCGTGAACAAAATAGGGTAGCAGATCGTTTGGCTAGTTATAGTCGATCTGAATGTACTACTGCTGAATGGCTACACCGTGGTCCTTCGTGTATTGAGGCACTACTGCCACTAGACTGTAACCCTATCATTATGGAATAAAACTCCTATTTACCCCGCAAAAAAAAACATGGACCGAAGTTACTCCGCAAAAAAAAGGACTAAAGTTGAGTGGTCTCTGCTTGCAACCAAAACTACGGTGTTGCATATTCGCAAAAAAAAAAAAACTACGGTGTTGCAAAACATTTTTCTCCGGACGCCACAAAAAATCATTTAAAATATCACTGCAACATTTTTCCCATGACTGCCAAAAATCATCCAATAGGCTTCAACACGTACATGTGCAAGGTAAATAAAAAAAATTGAAAGGTGCAAGGTAAATAATTTTGGCAGCGTCATCGTTCGGCCTTCCAGCAGGGGGGGAGCTCTTCAGGGCCGAAGAACCGTGATAAACGCTTGCATGTTCTTTTTTTTTCGAGATAAACGCTTGCATGTTGTGTGCTTCCACTGACGTTAGGTGTCCTCGGCACATCTCCCATGTAGCTATGTGGCAGCAAAAACGCATTGCTGGCAGAACTCAAAAAGGAAACACATCAAGAAGCTACGGTCATGGGAGCACGCACATGCAAAGGCAGCTTCACGAACGTACGATTCGACAGTTCCGCACGCGACAGGTCATGGAAACACATCAAGAAGCTACGGTCATGGAAACACACCAGGAAGCTACATGAGTTGTGATTCGAGAGTTCCGCACGCGACTGTCATGGAAACACATCAAGAAGCTACACGAGTTGCGATTCGACAGTTCCGCGTGCGACAGATACGACAATGGCAGCCGGCTGACACACATCATTTTCCAGTTACTATATACGATAATGCTTGTAGTTTTGTCCACTATTTGAAACAATCCAATTGCAGATTATATGATAATAAAGATCGTTACAAAAGTTGGTAACATATCACGCATCATGAACTGGCGCACGTATTATTATTGTCTGTAAACAATAAATGGTTAAGTGTGGCTGCCATATGCGCCTAACATGAAATATTATGTCATCTAACTAGATGCCAATAGTACAAAGTATATATCTTATTTGTCTTGCCCATGTCTTCTCTTATTCGCCACTTTATAAACAATATATCCAATTGCAGATTATATGATAATAAAGATCGTTAAAAAAGTTGGTAACCTATCACACACCATGACCTGGCGCGGGTAATTTTATTTTCTATAAACAATAAATGGTTAAGTTTGTCTATCATATGCACCTAACACGCAGTATTCCATCATATAACTAAATGCCAACAGTACGAAGTATATCTTATCTGTCATGCCCAAGTCTTCTCTCATTCGCCACTCTATAAACAATGTATTCAATTGCAGATTATGTGATAATAAAGATTGTTTCAAAAGTTGGTAACCTATCACGCACCATGACCTGGCGCGGGTATTTTTATTGTCTATAAACAAAAAATGGTTAAGTTTGGCTGCCCTATGCACCTTTTTTTTTTGAAACACTGCCCTATGCACCTAACATACAGTATTCTGTCATATAACTAGATGGCAATAGTACAAAGTATATCTTATCTGTCATGCGCAAGTCTTCTCTTATTCGCCACTCTATAAACAATGTATCCAATTGCAGAATATAAGATAATAAAGATTGTTTCAAAAGTTGGTAACCTATCACACACCATGACCTGGCGCGCGTATTATTATTATCTATAAGCAATAAACTGTTAAGTTTGGCTGCCATATGCGCCTAACATGCAGTATTCCGTCATATAACTAGATGCCAATAGTACGAAGTATATCTTATCTGTCATGCCCAAAGAACGTATTATTATTGTCGATAAACAATGAATGGTTAAGTTTTAGCTGCCATATGCACCTAACATTCCAGTGGAGGTTAACCACTAATGGTGTCTTCATTATGAAGTCTATGTACGCCGATCTTACGGATTCTAGACCTATTTTTGCAGAAATCACATTTGGAAAATGAAGGTTTCTTCCAAGATCAAAGTTTTCATGTGGTTTTTGCAGAGGGAGGTAGTTCTTACCAAAGATAACCTTGCTAAGTGTAACTGGCATGGCAGCAAAAAATGTTATTTTTGTGAACAGGAGGAGATAATTCATCATTTATTTCTGTCATGTCCGTTTTCTACATTGATCTGACGCACGGTTCATGTTTCATATAATTTAGCACCACTAGTCAGTATTTCAAATTTGTTCGGAAACTGGTTAGGTGGTATTCATCATAAGCTAAAGGGTCAAATCCGTGTGGGAGTTTGTGCTATTCTCTGGGCAATATGGAATTGCCAGAATGTTTTTTTCTTTAACAGATCATCTTCTCCTAATTTCTAGCAGGTTATCTAAAGAGCTACGGCTTTAATCCGTATGTGGTCATCACTGCAGCGTGTGGACACGCGGGCGCTTATGGCCTCTGGGTATAGCCGTCTGGAAACGGTTGCGCAGAGTTTGTTCAACCAGTTTGGCTAGCGAGCCACTCGTAGATTATGTGGATGAACTATGTAATCTCAGGTTCAACCGCTTCTGGTCGTGTTTTCCTTTATTTGTTTTATTGTCGAGTACTCGGTGACTTGATCTTATTTCATGTTTAATAATATATGGCGGTGTGCATTATGTGATGCAGAGGACGGGGTACTCCCCTTTTCGAAAAAAATGTGTGCCTAGCATGCATGTATTCCGTCATATAACTAGATGCTAATAGAACGGAGTACATTTTATCTGGCAAGCCCACCAAACGTACTATTATTTTCTATAAACATTGAATTGTTTTGTTTGGCTCCCATATGCGCCTAATATACAGTATTTCGTCATATAATTAGATGGCAATAGTACGGAGTATATCTTATCTGGCATCCACACAGAACGACTAGTAGGGCCCACAGAAGACCAATGCTATATTGTTCATGTCTTTGTTGGACGAAGAGAATAACACAAACAATATGAATTGGATGCCCTTCCTGCTGCTTAAAAGAAGAGGAGAATACACTTGCCAAGAATCAAGTATACTTTTATTTAATCGCGGTTGAAATTCATTTTTTCTACAATAACGTGTTCATGCAGCGTGCATGCGATCAGCAACGGGACCCACTTGCTGGTGCAGTCGTCGCCATGCGCAGCTGACCTGACGGCAGCCAAAATCAAGACAAAACCATGGCGGCGGAATCAAAGGAAATCATGTTACTTGGCATCGATAGTGAATATTGTAATAGCTTGAGAAGAAATCCGATATATATACGTGAGTATTTTTTAATGGATCAGATTAGTTGTATATTGTCATAGAGTGGCATTAAGAGTACTCCAACAATAAAAGTTATAGGCCGACAAATAGCAAGGTGTGTGCTTTCTTTGACGACCAAGAAGCACAGGATTATGCTTTAACTACCACCCAGCATAGCAAAGCTACTTAGCACAAGCTCTTCGATTAAACGGTCATTTGTAAAAACATTATCTGAATCGACAAGTTTGCCTAGTGTCGAGTAGTTTGCCAACTGTATTTTATCAGGCACTTGGCAACAACCCCTCTGTCGATTATGGCGGTAAAACTCTCTATAAAAAAGGGACAATCGGCATATTTGTGGTTTGTCGAGTGTTTTTTGGACAAAACACTCAGGTGAAAATTTTGGACAAGTGTCCATTTCAGTCGTGGTTGACGAAAGACTAGCAGCGGGACCGGTTTTGCCGAATGGTTTTTGTAAAACACTCGGCAAAAAAGTAAAAACAATTCGGGGATGCATCCGTTAGAAATCATTATGTACAACCCATGTTTTCTGAAATTGTCATGGTGTCATGATATGACCTCAATAGGTTGTGGTTTAAGTTGTGACGTACACTACTTAGATAGTTGCTTCATCGTTTGATCTTGAATTTTTTTTTCTACACTAACAATACTGTAGGACTTCTTACAGGTGTGAGATTACTAGGGCGGGCAAGCATGTGCACCCGCCACTGGTAATCTGGCCACTTATTAGTCGTGGGCTTCACTATGCGCTCTCCACTATTAATCCGGGCCCAGATTTACCATGGGCGCCACATACCACTCGTGGGTCCATCATCTTGCCCGCCACTGGTAACTCAAGTATCAGTGGCAGTCAGGCTAACCCACCCGCCACTGATAAGTTGGGCCAAGATTAGCCGTGGGTGCCACTTACCAGTGGCAGGTGTATATATCATTGTGCCTATCACTGGTAAATGACACCCACGTTTATAAGCTAGGTTGTACTGCCCATTTCTCTCCTTCTTCCTTTCCTTCTTCTTATCTCCTTACCAGAGGAGTGGCTGCTCCTCTTCCACACACTAGACCTCCCTCCTCTCTTCTCCTCTGGATCCACTCCTCTAGGTAGCTCCTCTACCAACTTATAAAGATGACTTTGAGTCCCTTGCAAAATGAGTTAAAGCCTTAAAGGTTTCTGAAATCTTTGTGTCACCATATGAGAGTTTACCTGAAATTGAACCTTTCACTTTTGATTACATTCATCTTAATAAGTTGGTGTAGGCTGCGAAAGGCACCCAGAGGGAAACCATTAGGTGAAATATAATCTCCCCCGAAAGACACAACTTATATAATCTAAAGTTGAAAGAGAATCCTAATTTACGAGAAACGTCAATCTATGGTGATTGTTGTGAAGACTTGTATGCTAGAAGGAAGAGAGAGAGCGAGAGGAACAATGAAGAGAGGCTAAAAATGCTGAAATTTATGCTGTCAGGGGTATGGAAGAGGTCAAAACTTTAGGTATTGTTGAAACCCCTTTGGTGGACAGGGGCTTTCTAATTTGTTTAGAGGTATCAGTTATGTTGACAATAAAGGTGGCTTCGAGAGGTCATGACTATAGGTAGTGATAATCCCACGAATTCGAAGAGTGTTCAATCTTGTGATAATAATGTCAAAAGTGTGCTTGAAGAAGTCAAAACTTTAGGTAATACTTATCCCACTGCCTTTGATGGTATGACTTTTAGTTATGATGATTGCACTCTTACTGAAGTTATTAAGCTCTTGCAAGCCATGGTCAGTTCACCTAATGCTCTTGAACAAAACAAAGCCTTTACAAAAGATATTACTGAAGCTGTAATAAAGACTAGTGAAGAAAAAATAGAAAAAGAATCGTCTGTCCCTAGGAAAATTGAAGATGGATGGGAACCTACCGTTAAGATCACAGTTAATAACTTTGAATGTAATGCTCTAAGTGATTTAGGTGCTAGTGTTTCCACCATGCCTAAAGCCTTATACGATGTACTTGGTTTAAAGCCTATGTCTGAATGTTCTTTAAGTTTGCACGTAGATGATTCTACCATTAAGAAACCTTTGGGGAGAATAGATAATGTACCTATCATAGCTAATAGAAATTATGTCCCTGTTGGTTCCTTAATAATGGATACAGAAAGCAATCCTTCATGTCCTATAATACTTGGTAGACCGTTCTTGAGAACGATAGGTGATGTAATTGACATGAAGGAAGGTAATATAAAATTTTAGTTCCCTATAAGAAAAGGAATGGAACACTTCCCAAGTTAGAGAATTTAACTAGTTTATGAATCCATCATCAGAGCACCGTATTCTTTGGGAACACTTGATGAGAAAACTTGAAAACTACACCAAAAATACTATGCCTAGCTAAAAGGCATTGAAAAAAGCACTTATCGGAGGCAACCCGCAATTAATCTTTTCTTTGTTCTGTGCGCCAATGAGGTTGATGCTACTGTGAAAACTTCATTATGCATCTTTTCTTTCAATAAAGTGCCAGGAATTGCCTTTAGTATGTTAATTTGCAAGTTTATGTGTTGCTGTGCTTAAACGTAAACTTTGCAGCTACTAAAACAATTAGATCAATTCAACAGTAACTGTTAAAATTACGAATTTTTTACACAGTACACATTTGCAAGTTCTCTGTCACGCGCTAATTTTCCAGAATGTTTTGAGTTACAGAATTATAAATATTATTCGCATATTTACAGACTGCTCCGTTTTGACAGATTGCTGCTATATTTTCTTTAACTGTGTATAATTGCCTTTTATTGTTCCTATTGGGGGGGGGGGGGGGGGGGGGCGGAATTTAATTTTTTTTGTTAGCATACAATATCTAAGGATGAATTATAATTATACAACCATGTTACAGCAAGGCATGAATATGATTGAACATTATTTGTAGTAAACCCTCTAATGAAGTTCTGCAAAGTTTTGTGTGGATGAAGTTTTTAAGACTCAGGTGAGACAGTGAGATGAGAAGAATAAGGAGATGCAAGCAGTCAAGCTTGGGGGTGCACAATGCACCCCAAGGAAATATTCATCCCCTTCTTCATCAACAATTATTGGTTTGTCTCGGTCGGACCTTTGTTTTTATTTGGTCACATGATATGTGTTATTCTTGGAGTGTCCTTTACTTTTGTTTGCTGATCATTACTATCATCATATCTAAATAAATATGCCTTTGGAGAGACATGCATGGTCATGAATTTATAGAATTGCTCTTTTGCTTCAATTATACTTGTTAGAGCATTGCGGTAGTCCTAACAGAAACGATAAGAACTCTCTTGCTTCACTTATATCTTTTTAGAGAGTTGAATAGTAATTGGTTGCTGTCATGGATTAATATGTTGGTACTAAAATTGATAGGCGAGCATTGGTGGTATGAATAAAAACTTGCATGAATTGTCTCTAAAAGTTAGAAACTTGAAAACTGTATTCCTTGCAGTTGTTTTGAGATATCGAGGAAGTAATAGGTTGGTAAATAGGTTGGTACTGACTAGTGGAAGGATGTTATTGAAGTTTGCAAGTACTGTACTGATTCTTCATTAATCAATATAAGTTGGGAACTCTAAGTATTATTTAAGTGAATCCATGTCAAAGGGTATATGATAAGTAAATTGGAGACTTTGCTTTAGGTCGGGATGTGCAATGTAATTTATTCCGCCAAACTACCTCCTTGGAGTACTTGATTTCGTAGTCCTATGATAATGCCACGAGATACTTGTAATAGGTAGCCCTGCGCGCGCCCCAAGATCAGCGCCATCCATCTCGGCCCCGTGGGAAACGGGTTTACTGCTGAGCCGGCAACGATGACTATGGCCGTGGGCGCGGTAGAACCGGCTACGACGGCTACAGCCGCGGCCCGGCGGAGCCGGTGATGCCGGTTGCGGCCATGGTGGAGGCAGCGACGGCGGCTATGGTGCGGACGTGGCCAAGATAGGCGGCAGTGGAGCGGGAGGCGGTAATCGGCGGCGGCACAGTGTATGCCGTGCCGGTGGAGCCAGCGACGGCCACGGGATCCAGGGATAGGTGACGGCGACGGCGGCTGCGGTGCCGCGTGGAGGAGGCGATGCCGATGGCGGCTGCGGTGGGGAGGTGGAGGCGGCGCGGCGGCATGGCGGTGGCGGATGTGGGGAGATGAGGCGTGTCGGCGGCGACGGCTAGGGCTTTTTTGAGTCGAGGCGTACTCCGCGCATCTGTTATTTGAGGACGACGAAGGGGCAGGGCTTTGCCGAGTTCTATATTGCAGGTACTCGGCAAAGGTGCGACGCCTGGCCTTCCTCATTAAAAAAAGGAAAATACAAATGTTTGCCGAGTTCCCGTTAGTGCAAACTCAGCAAAGGTCGCCACGCCGTCACGTTGCCTTTGTCAGGTCTGTGTGGGGCCCATCTATCAGGTCTTTGCCAGATCGAGTTCGTCTGGAAATTAACTCGGCAAATGAAGACGTTGTGAGTTTCTTTTGGTCACCGAATTGCTTTTTCTCAGCACTGGGCAAACTTCTCTATTTGTCGAGTTTCCTGTCTTTGCCGAGTTTATAAAAAAATCGGGGTCGAGGGGATGACGAAAATCAAGACCAGCTACTTATATAGCCAGTCTATCCCGGTGCGCCTGCAAAATCAAAACCAGTGCTGCTAGCATCTCGATTGTTCCCAGCACAAGGACAAGGCGCTAGCTATAGCAGTTAGTTGTGCCAAAAATGTTGGTCACACTCACCACCCTGCTGCTCTCCCTAATCCAGCAATGGGAGCTCATCCTCCTAGCACTCGTTTCTGTTGTTTCCCTCCTGCTGTTGACACGGAGCCGGAGCAGGTCTTCCCAGAAAGAGATGAAGCTGCCACCAGGTCCAGCGCCGGTGCCTTTCCTGGGCAACCTGCACCAGCTGGGCAGGCTTCCGCATCGAACTTTGCGTGATCTGGCACGGCTTCATGGGCCGGTGATGCAGCTTCAGCTCGGCAAAGCACCGACTGTGGTTTTGTCGTCGCCGGATGCGGCATGGGAGGGGCTGAAGGTGCATGACCTGGACTGCTGCACACGGCCTGTGTCCCCCGGGCCGAAGCGCCTCACCTATGACCTCAAGAACGTGGCATTCGCACCATTTGGCTCATATTGGCGCGAGATTCGTAAGCTCCTGGTGGTCGAACTTCTCAGCGGGCGCCGCGTTAAGGCCGCATGGTACGCACGGCAGGAGCAGGTACACAAGAAATGGATGTCGTTTAAATTTCTTGTTGGTTCTGTTACTTAATAACTAGCCGGATAACCGGTGCACTCGCGTGGACAGATTTAATTTACTACATGTGTTGATATATTTTATATTTGGGCATGACCAATTCTTATTCAGTTCAATTCTTACTACATACATAAGCAATGATGTATTACTAAAGATATGATACATATCATATCACTATACACATCTTGCCAACACATAATTAAGTTTTCGTAGAAGCCATTTCACTAAAGTTATTATGTTGTGGGTTGTGTAAGAATGACAGAACGGTGACATTGACGTCCATGGTTGTGTAAGAGGAAAACCATTGCCTTCCTCTTACATTCATTCACATCCCATCTCTCCACAAATGATTTTCAGGAAATTTGCACACAACTCGAATCTAAACAGTGATTCTATTATTTATTTCTGATATCTATTCATTCTTGTCCGCCTCGAGTGTCGTAAACTCCTTCAGTGAGACTCCTCTCGTCTTTGTATCATGCATTTTCATTTATTTAAACAACTCCACAAATGTGGATCAAAGAATAGTTGGTTTTGGGTAGGGCAAGTGAGTCTAGCTCAAGTTATTTTGCGTTGCCACTCTTGCTCACTTTTGTGGGTGGCAGACTAGCAGTAGCAAACATATGGTCGGTAGAAGCGGGGTTTAGTGTGCAACTCCGTTTTGAGGCATCTAATATTTTAAAATTTTGGTTTTGCTACTTCTCAGTTGCCTGAGAATTTTTGACGTGTCGGTCGATATCGCAAGGAAGAGTAGCAGTGCAGCACTAAGGCCAAGACAGGGGCGCCGCGGCGAGTGGCACGATGCGCGGGGTTACCGGAGAGGCCGAGCCAGAAGCGACCCCGAAGCCCGGGATGACGCGGCAGTGGTGTCGCCGGTAGAGGGGGAGTCGGAGATTGACGGGTTCAGGGGTGTGTGTGTGTGGGGGGGGGGGGGGGGGGGGGGGGGTCGGGGAGGTCGCCGGTCACGAATCGTGTCAGGTTTAGAGAGATGGCCGGGGCGACCACAGCACCGCGGAGGGTTGCCTGAAATAAGTAAAATATATTAAAATCTTACAAATTCACTAAAAATTATGCCTAGGTAGGTCATTTTTTTGTAGCGGTAAAGCAATGTGGTTGTTTTCCAGAACTCTAGACTAGAATGTTGTGGTTTAATGCTATTTACTCTTTTGACATGTGAAGAAAGATGAAGATCACGCTGCATATAGAGAAATAAAAAGAGTGAGGTGACAATTGGCGTGCGTCCCTTGATTTTGAAAGTGCATGAGCCGTCTAGACGCGTCCTTCCTTTTAAGTTGCACCAGTCAGACTGCTTTTGTAAATGAAACCTCCCTGTACGACCAGGAAGGATTGTGTTCCATACCAGTAGACTCATCCGTCATACGGAGCTTTAATCTCAACTAATATAGAAAAGAATACACTATAAAAATGATGGAGCATATTATTTTGTCTATGTCGACGAGTGTGGTATCTCAACCACTATAATTCAGACCTACCGTAAAAATGATAGAGCAGATTTCATGGTTTGTATGGACAAATGTGATGCCTAGTTCGCCTCCTTTTAATAATATGTGGATAGATTAATTATATTGTATTCTTTTTTATGCGGTGGGAAATTTTTTATTAGCTAAGGGTTAACACCCTAGCAAAGATTAACAACTTCGTCCGGTCCTGACCTTAGCCAGACCGCCGTACGGGGCGAACAACGCCCATACTTAGCTAAGTAGTGGCTAACATTATTCAGTTCACGTCTTATGACCTCTATCTTAAACTCACGACCAGAACGCAACATGCGTTTGAAATTATATTGTATTCTTGATCAGGTGGACAAACTAATAAGCACCCTTAAGCGTGCGGGAGGGAAGCCAGTGGCGCTGGACGAGCACATCTTGAGCCTGTCCGATGGCATCATCGGCACAGTGGCTTTTGGCAACATCTACGGCAGCGATAAGTTCACACAGAATAACAACTTCCAGCACGCGCTGGACGAGGCAGCAGAGGTGTTATCCAGCTCCTCGGCCGAGGACTTCTTCCCCAAAGCCATCGGCCGGCTCATCGACCATATCACCGGCGCCTTCTCCCGGCGCGAGCGGATCTTCAAGCAACTCGACGCCTTCTTCGAGATGGTCATTGAGCAACACCTGGACCCTAAGCGCACCAAGCCCGAGAACGGCGGGGATCTCGTCGACGTGCTCATCGCCCACTGGAAGGAGCATCGTGGCAAACTCAACTTCACTAGGGACCATGTCAAGGCCCTAATCTTCGTACGTTAATTAACTTGAAACCTACAGGCCATAATCAATTGGTAGCTAATAGTACAGCTGTTAATCTAGTAATCTCACCATCTTCGTGCTTTAATTTTTTTTGTTAGCATACAATATCTAAGGATGAATTATAATTATACAACCATGTTACAGCAAGGCATGAATATGATTGAACATTATTTGTAGTAAACCCTCTAATGAAGTTCTGGAAAGTTTTGTGTGGATGAAGTTTTTAAGACTCAGGTGAGACAGTGAGATGAGAAGAATAAGGAGATGCAAGCAGTCAAGCTTGGGGGTGCACAATGCACCCCAAGGAAATATTCATCCCCTTCTTCATCAACAATTATTGGTTTGTCTCGGTCGGACCTATGTTTTTATTTGGTCACATGATATGTGTTATTCTTGGAGTGTCCTTTACTTTTGTTTGTTGATCATTACTATCATCATATCTAAATAAATATGCCTTTGGAGAGACATGCATGGTCATGAATTTATAGAATTGCTCTTTTGCTTCAATTATACTTGTTAGAGCATTGCGGTAGTCCTAACAGAAACGATAAGAACTCTCTTGCTTCACTTATATCTTTTTAGAGAGTTGAATAGTAATTGGTTGCTGTCATGGATTAATATGTTGGTACTAAAATTGATAGGCGAGCATTGGTGGTATGAATAAAAACTTGCATGAATTGTCTCTAAAAGTTAGAAACTTGAAAACTGTATTCCTTGCAGTTGTTTTGAGATATCGAGGAAGTAATAGGTTGGTAAATAGGTTGGTACTGACTAGTGGAAGTCTGTTATTGAAGTTTGCAAGTACTGTACTGATTCTTCATTAATCAATATAAGTTGGGAACTCTAAGTATTATTTAAGTGAATCCATGTCAAAGGGTATATGATAAGTAAATTGGAGACTTTGCTTTAGGTCGGGATGTGCAATGTAATTTATTCCGCCAAACTACCTCCTTGGAGTACTTGATTTCGTAGTCCTATGATAATGCCACGAGATACTTGTAATAGGTAGCCCTGCGCGCGCCCCAAGATCAGCGCCATCCATCTCGGCCCCGTGGGAAACGGGTTTACTGCTGAGCCGGCAACGATGACTATGGCCGTGGGCGCGGTAGAACCGGCTACGACGGCTACAGCCGCGGCGCGGCGGAGCCGGTGATGCCGGTTGTGGCCATGGTGGAGGCAGCGACGGCGGCTATGGTGCGGACGTGGCCGAGACAGGCGGCAGTGGAGCGGGAGGCGGTAATCGGCGGCGGCACGGTGGATGGCGTGCCGGTGGAGCCAGCGACGGCCACGGGATCCAGGGATAGGTGACGGCGACGGCGGCTGCGGTGCTGCGTGGAGGAGGCGATGCCGATGGCGGCTGCGGTGGGGAGGTGGAGGCGGCGCGGCGGCATGGTGGTAGCGGATGTGGGGAGATGAGGCGTGTCGGCGGTGATGGCTAGGGCTTTTTTGAGTCGAGGCGTACTCCGCGCATCTGTTATTTGAGGACGACGAAGGGGCAGGGCCTTGCCGAGTTCTATATTGCAGGTACTCGGCAAAGGTGCGACGCCTGGCCTTCCTCATTAAAAAAAGGAAAATACAAATGTTTGCCGAGTTCCCGTTAGTGCAAACTCAGCAAAGGTCGCCACGCCGTCACGTTGCCTTCGTCAGGTCTGTGTGGGGCCCATCTATCAGGTCTTTGCCAGATCGAGTTCGTCTGGAAATTAACTCGGCAAATGAAGACGTTGTGAGTTTCTTTTGGTCACCGAATTGCTTTTTCTCAGCACTGGGCAAACTTCTCTATTTGTCGAGTTTCCTGTCTTTGCCGAGTTTATAAAAAAATCGGGGTCGAGGGGATGACGAAAATCAAGACCAGCTACTTATATAGCCAGTCTATCCCGGTGCGCCTGCAAAATCAAAACCAGTGCTGCTAGCATCTCGATTGTTCCCAGCACAAGGACAAGGCGCTAGCTATAGCAGTTAGTTGTGCCAAAAATGTTGGTCACACTCACCACCCTGCTGCTCTCCCTAATCCAGCAATGGGAGCTCATCCTCCTAGCACTCGTTTCTGTTGTTTCCCTCCTGCTGTTGACACGGAGCCGGAGCAGGTCTTCCCAGAAAGAGATGAAGCTGCCACCAGGTCCAGCGCCGGTGCCTTTCCTGGGCAACCTGCACCAGCTGGGCAGGCTTCCGCATCGAACTTTGCGTGATCTGGCACGGCTTCATGGGCCGGTGATGCAGCTTCAGCTCGGCAAAGCACCGACTGTGGTTTTGTCGTCGCCGGATGCGGCATGGGAGGGGCTGAAGGTGCATGACCTGGACTGCTGCACACGGCCTGTGTCCCCCGGGCCGAAGCGCCTCACCTATGACCTCAAGAACGTGGCATTCGCACCATTTGGCTCATATTGGCGCGAGATTCGTAAGCTCCTGGTGGTCGAACTTCTCAGTGGGCGCCGCGTTAAGGCCGCATGGTACGCACGGCAGGAGCAGGTACACAAGAAATGGATGTCGTTTAAATTTCTTGTTGGTTCTGTTACTTAATAACTAGCCGGATAACCGGTGCACTCGCGTGGACAGATTTAATTTACTACATGTGTTGATATATTTGATATTTGGGCGTGACCAATTCTTATTCAGTTCAATTCTTACTACATACATAAGCAATGATGTATTACTAAAGATATGATACATATCATATCACTATACACATCTTGCCAACACATAATTAAGTTTTCGTAGAAGCCATTTCACTAAAGTTATTAGGTTGTGGGTTGTGTAAGAACGACAGAACGGTGACATTGACGTCCATGGTTGTGTAAGAGGAAAACCATTGCCTTCCTCTTACATTCATTCACATCCCGTCTCTCCACAAATGATTTTCAGGAAATTTGCACACAACTCGAATCTAAACAGTGATTCTATTATTTATTTCTGATATCTATTCATTCTCGTCCGCCTCGAGTGTCGTAAACTCCTTCAGTGAGACTCCTCTCGTCTTTGTATCATGCATTTTCATTTATTTAAACAACTCCACAAATGTGGATCAAAGAATAGTTGGTTTTGGGTAGGGCAAGTGAGTCTAGCTCAAGTTATTTTGCGTTGCCACTCTTGCTCACTTTTGTGGGTGGCAGACTAGCAGTAGCAAACATATGGTCGGTAGAAGCGGGGTTTAGTGTGCAACTCCGTTTTGAGGCATCTAATATTTTAAAATTTTGGTTTTGCTACTTCTCGGTTGCCTGAGAATTTTTGACGTGTCGGTCGATATCGCAAGGAAGAGTAGCAGTGCAGCACTAAGGCCAAGACAGGGGCGCCGCGGCGAGTGGCACGATGCGCGGGGTTACCGGAGAGGCCGAGCCAGAAGCGTCCCGAAGCCCGGGATGACGCGGCAGTGGTGTCGCCGGTAGAGGAGGAGTCGGAGATTGACGGGTTCAGGTGTGTGTGTGTGTGGGGGGGGGGGGGGGGGGGGCTCGGGGAGGTCGCCGGTCACGAAAATCGTGTCAGGTTTAGAGAGATGGCCGGGGCGACCACAGCACCGCGGAGGGTTGCCAGAAATAAGTAAAATATATTAAAATCTTACAAATTCACTAAAAATTATGCCTAGGTAGGTCATTTTTTTGTAGCGGTAAAGCAATGTGGTTGTTTTCCAGAACTCTAGACTAGAATGTTGTGGTTTAATGCTATTTACTCTTTTGACATGTGAAGAAAGATGAAGATCACGCTGCATATAGAGAAATAAAAAGAGTGAGGTGACAATTGGCGTGCGTCCCTTGATTTTGAAAGTGCATGAGCCGTCTAGACGCGTCCTTCCTTTTAAGTTGCACCAGTCAGACTGCTTTTGTAAATGAAACCTCCCTGTACGACCAGGAAGGATTGTGTTCCATACCAGTAGACTCATCCGTCATACGGAGCTTTAATCTCAACTAATATAGAAAAGAATACACTATAAAAATGATGGAGCATATTATTTTGTCTATGTCGACGAGTGTGGTATCTCAACCACTATAATTCAGACCTACCGTAAAAATGATAGAGCAGATTTCATGGTTTGTATGGACAAATGTGATGCCTAGTTCGCCTCCTTTTAATAATATGTGGATAGATTAATTATATTGTATTCTTTTTTATGCGGTGGGAAATTTTTTATTATCTAAGGGTTAACACCCTAGCAAAGATTAACAACTTCGTCCGGTCCTGACCTTAGCCAGACCGCCGTACGGGGCGAACAACGCCCATACTTAGCTAAGTAGTGGCTAACATTATTCAGTTCACGTCTTATGACCTCTATCTTAAACTCACGACCAGAACGCAACATGCGTTTGAAATTATATTGTATTCTTGATCAGGTGGACAAACTAATAAGCACCCTTAAGCGTGCGGGAGGGAAGCCAGTGGCGCTGGACGAGCACATCTTGAGCCTGTCCGATGGCATCATCGGCACAGTGGCTTTTGGCAACATCTACGGCAGCGATAAGTTCACACAGAATAACAACTTCCAGCACGCGCTGGACGAGGCAGCAGAGGTGTTATCCAGCTCCTCGGCCGAGGACTTCTTCCCCAAAGCCATCGGCCGGCTCATCGACCATATCACCGGCGCCTTCGCCCGGCGCGAGCGGATCTTCAAGCAACTCGACGCCTTCTTCGAGATGGTCATTGAGCAACACCTGGACCCTAAGCGCACCAAGCCCGAGAACGGCGGGGATCTCGTCGACGTGCTCATCGCCCACTGGAAGGAGCATCGTGGCAAACTCAACTTCACTAGGGACCATGTCAAGGCCCTAATCTTCGTACGTTAATTAACTTGAAACCTACAGGCCATAATCAATTGGTAGCTAATAGTACAGCTGTTAATCTAGTAATCTCACCATCTTCGTGCTTTAACTGGCATTTTTATTTAATTTCAGGACACGTTCATTGCTGGCGTTGACACGAGCTCTGTGACGATTCTGTGGGCGATGTCGGAGCTGATCCGCAGTCCGCGTGTGCTAAGCAAGGTGCAAGCCGAGATCAGGGCTGTTGTGGGCGGGAACGATAGGGTGCGGTCAGAAGATGTGTCCAAACTCGAGTACCTTAAACTAGTGGTGAAGGAGACCCTGCGGCTGCACCCACCGGCACCACTGCTAGTGCCGAGAGAAACCATGCGGCACATCCAGATTGGCGGCTACGATGTGCCAGCCAAGACACGGATCTACGTAAACGCATGGGCGATTGGTAGAGACCCAGCAAGCTGGCCTAACTACCCAGAAGAGTTCAACCCTGAGAGGTTTGAGGCGAACGAGATTGACTTCAAGGGGGAGCATCCTCAGATGCTGCCGTTCGGCACAGGGCGACGGATATGCCCAGGCATATCGATGGGCATCGCCACTGTGGAGTTTACACTTGCCAATATGCTATGCTGCTTCCAGTGGGCGCTTCCTGATGGGATGGAGCCTGAAGATGTCAGCATGGAGGAGGAAGGAAAAATAAACTTCCACCGCAAAACCCCGCTCGTACTAGTGCCCACCCTACGTTCGGGTAACTAGTACAATGTCCGCGTATTGCTGCGGAGCAATAAAATAAGGCTCATATAGATGTGACATTGTTATGTCACATCTAAGTGACATCAATGCACAAATTGTGGTCCTGTTTTCCTCCAACGTTCCTCTTTTCTCTTGTCCTTTGTAGTTGTTGTGATTGTCCACCGATGGTCTACTTGTTGTATGCAAACCTTCTGCTGAGCCTACTGGGCTTTTGGTTTTCGGTTGTATGCAAAAAAGATGTGACAGACATTTAAGTGCTTGTATCATATGTTATCCCACTTGCAGACTTGTAGTGGCAGACACAAAAATGCATGTACCTAAGTGATGTCTAAAACCACTTGTAAATGTCTAAGCTACCCAAAAATATTGCAGATGGCAAAGGGCAAAAATGGAAACCATAGGAAAATCTGAACTAGAAAGCACAAACAAAAACAGGATGCCCTCCAGCAATTTTGTGTTCAGAGGGAGAAAAAAGTTGTCTAACAAAAGAGTGAACGCGATGGTGCAGGCACGGTTTGCCTGATATTCTGCTAACATCAATCTCAGAACATAGTGGATACTAGAGATCAAGCCCTAACAAAACTGACTCGATTACATGATAAATCTCATCCAACCCATCACCGTCCAGCAAGCCTACGAAGAGATTACTCACGCACGGTGGTGAGCATCATGAAATTGGTGATGGAGGATGGTTGATGATGACGACGGCGTCGAATCCCCCTCTCCGGAGCCCAAAACAGACGCCATATCAGCCCTCCCGATGAAGAACAGGAGGTGGCGGCGGCTCCGTATCGTGAAACGCGATGAAACTTCTTCTCTTATTTTTTTCTCGGGGAATGTGAATTTATAGCGTTGGAATTAGGGTCGGTGGAGCTTCGTGGGCCCCACAAGCTACCAGGGCGCGCCCTGGGGGGCCGCACCTAGGTGGCTTGTGGGCCACTGGTGGGTCCCCTCATGTGGATCTTCGCTCCAGTATTTTTTATATAATCCATAAAAAATCTCCAAAAAGTTTCGTCCAATTCCGAGAACTTTTATTTCTGTACAAAAATAACACCATGGCAATTCTGCTGAAAACAGCGTCACTCCGGGTTAGTTTCATTCAAATCATGCAAATTAGAGTCCAAAACAAGAGCAAAAGTGTTTGGAAAAGTAGATACGACGGAGACGTATCATGCCCTCAGATATTTTCATCCACTATGAAATTACCAAAATGCCCTCAAGGTGGCTTCTCCAAGAAGCAACCAAAAAGTGCTTTTCACTATTCACGAAAACATTTTTCCGCGACCGTTAAATCCAAAAATATTTCTGTGGGTCTCGAACATTTCCAGTACCCCCTAAAATAATTTTGGACGCGTTCCGAAACAATTCCGGAATAGTAATTTTCATCAGCGAAAAGCAATCAAAGCGGTTCCGGCAGCTCCGGAACATTTTCGGTTTTTTTCTCCGGAAAAATTCCAGAAGTTCCTAGAACAATTCTGGCACCCTACAAAAATTTCCAGGCATGTGCCGAAACCATTTTGACTTAATGGTATACTCTGAAACAACTTTTCGGTTTTACCGAAACTATTCCGGTGTTCTCTCTCCGGAACTCTGCCGTTGTTTCCGAAACTTTTCCGGTGACTTTCTCTCAGACTCCCTGTCTACTATTCAGCAGATAGATGACCCTTAAGCGTGTGACCCAATAGTTTCGGTGGAGTATAGACATGACCGGAACACTTTCCGATCAATGATCAACATCGGAGCCGAGGACACCCATATTGAGCCCTATACCCACACGAATAAATATTCGAGTGAACCTCCAGTTGTCGTGTGCTATTCCTTTTACTTCGCGATATGTTACAAACACCCGAGGTGAGATTTATCGGCATCCCCGTGGATCAACACTTGTCCACTATGCCAGTTACCTCGTTACCGGTTTTGTTCTCTTTTCTCGTTCCCACGTTCCGGTATACCTGTGATCAAATCACGATGTGTCTGGCCAGACGATGATGGATACCGTAACACCGAGAGGGCCCAAAGAATATCTCTCCATCGTCGGAGGAGCAAATCCCAATCTTGAGCTATCAAGGGCGATAATCTGGATCGCTCTGTGTATGGTCATCGAGTTGATGATTGATAGGGAGTTTATTCCCCAGAAAATTTCCCGTGAACAAAATAGGGTAGCAGATCGTTTGGCTAGTTATAGTCGATCTGAATGTACTACTGCTGAATGGCTACACCGTGGTCCTTCGTGTATTGAGGCACTACTGCCACTAGACTGTAACCCTATCATTATGGAATAAAACTCCTATTTACCCCGCAAAAAAAAACATGGACCGAAGTTACTCCGCAAAAAAAAGGACTAAAGTTGAGTGGTCTCTGCTTGCAACCAAAACTACGGTGTTGCAT
The DNA here is from genome assembly GCA_039707655.1 of Elymus sibiricus. Classification (NCBI taxonomy): domain Eukaryota; kingdom Viridiplantae; phylum Streptophyta; class Magnoliopsida; order Poales; family Poaceae; genus Elymus; species Elymus sibiricus. The sequence continues at coordinate 514,790,267 of CM077672.1, read as the reverse complement.
ATTCGCAAAAAAAAATAAACTACGGTGTTGCAAAACATTTTTCTCCGGACGCCACAAAAAATCATTTAAAATATCACTGCAACATTTTTCCCATGACTGCCAAAAATCATCCAATAGGCTTCAACACGTACAAGTGCAAGGTAAATAAAAAAAATTGAAAGGTGCAAGGTAAATAATTTTGGCAGCGTCAGCGTTCGGCCTTCCAGCAGGGGGGGGGGGGGAGCTCTTCAGGGCCGAAGAACCGTGATAAACGCTTGCATGTTCTTTTTTTTTCGAGATAAACGCTTGCATGTTGTGTGCTTCCACTGACGTTAGGTGTCCTCGGCACATCTCCCATGTAGCTACGTGGCAGCAAAAACGCATTGCTGGCAGAACTCAAAAAGGAAACACATCAAGAAGCTACGGTCATGGGAGCACGCACATGCAAAGGCAGCTTCACGAACGTACGATTCGACAGTTCCGCACGCGACAGGTCATGGAAACACATCAAGAAGCTACGGTCATGGAAACACACCAGGAAGCTACACGAGTTGCGATTCGACAGTTCCGCACGCGACGGTCATGGAAACACATCAAGAGGCTACACGTGTTGCGATTCGACAGTTCCGCGTGCGACAGATACGACAATGGCAGCCGGCTGACACACATCATTTTCCAGTTACTATATACGATAATGCTTGTAGTTTTGTCCACTATTTGAAACAATCCAATTGCAGATTATATGATAATAAAGATCGTTACAAAAGTTGGTAACATATCACGCATCATGAACTGGCGCACGTATTATTATTGTCTGTAAACAATAAATGGTGAAGTGTGGCTGCCATATGCGCCTAACATGAAATATTCTGTAATCTAACTAGATGCCAATAGTGCAAAGTATATATCTTATTTGTCTTGCCCATGTCTTCTCTTATTCGCCACTCTATAAACAATATATCCAATTGCAGATTATATGATAATAAAGATCGTTAAAAAAGTTGGTAACCTATCACACACCATGACCTGGCGCGGGTAATTTTATTTTCTATAAACAATAAATGGTTAAGTTTGTCTATCATATGCACCTAACATGCAGTATTCCATCATATAACTAGATTCCAACAGTACGAAGTATATCTTATCTGTCATGCCCAAGTCTTCTCTTATTCGCCACTCTATAAACAATGTATCCAATTGCAGATTATATGATAATAAAGATCGTTTCAAAAGTTAGTAACCTATCACGCACCATGACCTGGCGCGGGTATTTTTATTTTCTATAAACAATAAATGGTTAAGTTTGTCTATCATATGCACCTAACACGCAGTATTCCATCATATAACTAGATGCCAATAGTATGAAGTATATCTTATCTGTCATGCCCAAGTCTTCTCTCATTCGCCACTCTATAAACAATGTATTCAATTGCAGATTATGTGATAGTAAAGATTGTTTCAAAAGTTGGTAACCTATCACGCACCATGACCTGGCGCGGGTATTTTTATTGTCTATAAACAAAAAATGGTTAAGTTTGGCTGCCCTATGCACCTAACATGCAGTATTCTGTCATATAACTAGATGGCAATAGTACAAAGTCTATCTTATCTGTCATGCGCAAGTCTTCTCTTATTCGCCACTCTATAAACAATGTATCCAATTGCAGATTATAAGATAATAAAGATTGTTTCAAAAGTTGGTAACCAATCAGACACCATGACCTGGCGCGCGTATTATTATTATCTATAAGCAATAAATTGTTAAGTTTGGCTGCCATATGCGCCTAACGTGCAGTATTCCGTCATATAACTAGATGCCAATAGTACGAAGTATATCTTATCTGTCATGCCCAAAGAACGTATTATTATTGTCGATAAACAATGAATGGTTAAGTTTTAGCTGCCATATGCACCTAACATTCCAGTGGAGGTTAACCACTAATGGTGTCTTCATTATGAAGTCTATGTACGCCGATCTTACGGATTCTAGACCTATTTTTGCAGAAATCACATTTGGAAAATGAAGGTTTCTTCCAAGATCAAAGTTTTCATGTGGTTTTTGCAGAGGGAGGTAGTTCTTACCAAAGATAACCTTGCTAAGCGTAACTGGCATGGCAGCAAAAAATGTTATTTTTGTGAACAGGAGGAGATAATTCATCATTTATTTCTGTCATGTCCGTTTTCTACATTGATCTGACGCACGGTTCATGTTTCATATAATTTAGCACCACTAGTCAGTATTTCAAATTTGTTCGGAAACTGGTTAGGTGGTATTCATCATAAGCTAAAGGGTCAAATCCGTGTGGGAGTTTGTGCTATTCTCTGGGCAATATGGAATTGCCAGAATGTTTTTTTCTTTAACAGATCATCTTCTCGTAATTTCTAGCAGGTTATCTAAAGAGCTACGGCTTTAATCCGTATGCGGTCATCACTGCAGCGTGTGGACACGCGGGCGCTTATGGCCTCTGGGTATAGCCGTCTGGAAACGGTTGCGCAGAGTTTGGTCAACCAGTTTGGCTAGCGAGCCACTCGTAGATTATGTGGATGAACTATGTAATCTCGGGTTCAACCGCTTCTGGTCGTGTTTTCCTTTATTTGTTTTATTGTCGAGTACTCGGTGACTTGAACTTATTTCATGTTTAATAATATATGGCTGTGTGCATTATGTGATGCAGAGGCCGGGGTACTCCCCTTTTCGGAAAAAATGTGTGCCTAGCATGCATGTATTCCGTCATATAACTAGATGCTAATAGAACGGAGTACATTTTATCTGGCATGCCCACCAAACGTACTATTATTTTCTATAAACATTGAATTGTTTTGTTTGGCTCCCATATGCGCCTAACATACAGTATTTCGTCATATAATTAGATGGCAATAGTACGGAGTATATCTTATCTGGCATCCACACAGAACGACTAGTAGGGCCCACAGAAGACCAATGCTATATTGTTCATGTCTTTGTTGGACGAAGAGAATAACACAAACAATATGAATTGGATGCCCTTCCTGCTGCTTAAAAGAAGAGGAGAATACACTTGCCAAGAATCAAGTATATTTTTATTTAATCGCGGTTGAAATTCATTTTTTCTACAATAACGTGTTCATGCAACGTGCATGCGATCAGCAACGGGACCCACTTGCTGGTGCAGTCGTCGCCATGCGCAGCTGACCTGACGGCAGCCAAAATCAAGACAAAACCATGGCGGCGGAATCAAAGGAAATCATGTTACTTGGCATCGATAGTGAATATTGTAATAGCTTGAGAAGAAATCCGATATATATATACGTGAGTATTTTTTAATGGATCAGATTAGTTGTATATTGTCATAGAGTGGCATTAAGAGTACTCCAACAATAAAAGTTATAGGCCGACAAATAGCAAGGTGTGTGCTTTCTTTGACGACCAAGAAGCACAGGATTATGCTTTAACTACCACCCAGCATAGCAAAGCTACTTAGCACAAGCTGTTCGATTAAACGGTCATTTGTAAAAACATTATCTGAATCGACAAGTTTGCCTAGTGTCGAGTAGTTTGCCAACTGTATTTTATCAGGCACTTGGCAACAACCCCTCTGTCGATTATGGCGGTAAAACTCTCTATAAAAAAGGGACAATCGGCATATTTGTGGTTTGTCGAGTGTTTTTTGGACAAAACACTCAGGTGAAAATTTTGGACAAGTGTCCATTTCAGTCGTGGTTGACGATAGACTAGCAGCGGGACCGGTTTTGCCGAATGGTTTTTGTAAAACACTCGGCAAAAAAGTAAAAACAATTCGGGGATGCATCCGTTAGAAATCATTATGTACAACCCAAGTTTTCTGAAATTGTCATGGTGTCATGATATGACCTCAATAGGTTGTGGTTTAAGTTGTGACGTACACTACTTAGATAGTTGCTTCATCGTTTGATCTTTAATTTTTTTTTCTACACTAACAATACTGTAGGACTTCTTACAGGTGTGAGATTACTAGGGCGGGCAAGCATGTGCACCCGCCACTGGTAATCTGGCCACTTATTAGTCGTGGGCTTCACTATGCGCTCTCCACTATTAATCCGGGCCCAGATTTACCATGGGCGCCACATACCACTCGTGGGTCCATCATCTTGCCCGCCACTGGTAACTCAAGTATCAGTGGCAGTCAGGCTAACCCACCCGCCACTGATAAGTTGGGCCAAGATTAGCCGTGGGTGCCACTTACCAGTGGCAGGTGTATATATCATTGTTCCTATCACTGGTAAATGACACCCACGTTTATAAGCCAGGTTGTACTGCCCATTTCTCTCCTTCTTCCTTTCCTTCTTCTTATCTCCTTACCAGAGGAGTGGCTGCTCCTCTTCCACACACTAGACCTCCCTCCTCTCCTCTCCTCTGGATCCACTCCTCTAGGTAGCTCCTCTACCAACTTCTAAAGATGACTTTGAGTCCCTTGCAAAATGAGTTAAAGCCTTAAAGGTTTCTGAAATCTTTGTGTCACCATATGAGAGTTTACCTGAAATTGAACCTTTCACTTTTGATTATATTAATCTTAATAAGTTGGTGTAGGCTGCGAAAGGCACCCAGAGGGAAACCATTAGGTGAAATATAATCTCCCCCGAAAGACACAACTTATATAATCTAAAGTTGAAAGAGAATCCTAATTTACGAGAAACGTCAATCTATGGTGATTGTTGTGAAGACTTGTATGCTAGAAGGAAGAGAGAGAGCGAGAGGAACAATGAAGTGTTGGAAATATGCCCTAGAGGCAATAATAAATTGGTTATTATTATATTTCCTTGTTCATGATAATCGTTTATTATCCATGCTATAATTGTATTGATTGGAAACTCAAATACATGTGTGGGTACATAGACAACACTGTGTCCCTAGTAAGCCTCTAGTTAACTAGCTCGTTGATCAAAAGATGGAGAAGGTTTCCTAGCCATGCACATGAGATGTCATTTGATAACGGGATCACATCATTAGGAGAATGATGTGATGGACAAGACCCAAACTATAAACGTAGCATATGATCGTGTCAGTTTATTGCTATTGTTTTCTGCATGTCAAGTATCTGTTCCTATAACCATGAGATCATGCAATTCACTGACACCGTAGGAGTGCCTTGTGTGTATCAAACGTCACAACGTAACTGGGTGACTATAAAGGTGCTCTACAGGTATCTCCGAGGGTGTCTTTTGGGTTGGCATGGATCAAGACTGGGATTTGTTACTCCGTGTGACGGAGAGGTATCTCGGGGTCCACTCGGTAATACAACATCACAATGAGCCTTGCTAGCAATGTGACTAAAGTGTTAGCCACGAGATCTTGTATTACGGAATGAGTAAAGAGACTTGCCGGTAACGAGATTGAACTAGGTATAGAGATACCGACGATCGAATCTCGGGCAAGTAACATACCGAAGAACAAAGGGAACAGTATACGGGATTAACTGAATCCTTGACATAGAGGTTCAACCGATGAAGATCTTCGTAGAATATGTAGGAACCAATATGGGCATCCAGGTCCCGCTATTGGTTATTGGCCGTAGAGGTGTCTCGGTCATGTCTACATAGTTCTCGAACCCGCATGGTCTACACACTTAACGTTTGGTGACGATTAGTATAGTTGAGTTATTTTGTTGGTGACCGAAGGTTGTTCGGAGTCCCGGATAAGATCCCGGACATGACGAGGATCTCCGGAAGAGTCCGGAGGTAAAGATTGATATATGTGATAATAGTGTTTTGATCTCCGGAAGGGTTCCAGAATTCACCGGAAGGGGTTCCGGATGTTTACCGAAGTGTTCGGGTGCCGCAACACTTTATATGGGCCAAAGGGGTAAAGCCCACGAGGTATTGGAAAGTGCAAAAGGAAGTTTTGCTGCTGCCTTAAGCGGTACTACCGCTGGTAAGGCAGTACTACCGCGTAAGCGGTACTACCGCTTGTGTGAAGCGGTACTACCGCGTAAGCGGTACTACCGCTTGTGTGAAGCGGTACTACCGCTCAAGCGGTACTACCGCTCGTGAGCGGTACTACCGCTTGTACGCGGTACTGCTGGAATCCGAGTTGGACTCTTTCCGTGCGGTCCAAACCGACCTTGTGCGGGCAAAACCGACCTTGTGGAGGCTTTCTCTACAAGTTTAGACCCCAGGGCTCAACATATAAATAGAGGGGCAGGGCTAGCACACGGGACACATCAAGATTTCCCAAGCCGTGTGCCGGCAACCCTAACCCTCTAGTTCCTCCCGTCATAATCTCCGTATTGCTTGCCGAAGCCCTGCAGAGATTGTTTCTCACCACCATCACCACGCCGTCGTGCTGCCGGAACTCATCCACTACTTCACCATCGCTCGCTGGATCGAGGAGGTGAAGGCGTCATCAAGCCGTACGTGTGTTGAACGCGGAGGTGCCGTCCGTTCGGCACTAGTTCGTGATCGGATCGAGGGACGACTTGCGATTTGGATCGCGAAGACGTTCGACTACATCAACCGCGTTTCTTAACGCTTCTGCTTAGCGATCTACAAGGGTATGTAGATTCACTCTCCCTCTCGTAGATGCTCATCACCATGGATAGATCTTGTGTGTGCGTAGGAAAATTTTTGTTTCCCATGCGACGTTCCCCAACAGTGGTATCAGAGCTAGGTCTATACGTAGATGAGATCTCGAGTAGAACACAAACGAGTTGTGGGCGTGGGTGTACACATATTGCTTGCCGTTACTAGTTGATACTTGATTCGGCGGTATTGTGAGATGAAGCGGCCCGGACCGACATTACGCGTACGCTTACGCGAGACAGGTTTCACCGCTACGTGCACTCGTTGCATAAAAGTGACTGGCGGGTGTCTGTCTCTCTCACTTTAGTTGAATCGATTTCAATGAAGAGGGTTCTTTTAGAAGATCAAAAAGCAATCACTACACCACGTTGTGGTTTTGCGTAGGTAAGAACGGTTCTTGCAAACCCGTAGCAGCCACGTAAACTTGTTTTTGCAGGGTATGTTGTGATGTGATATGGCCAATTACATGATGAGATATATGTGATGTATGAGATGATCATGTGTTGTATAGAATATCACGACTTGCATGTCGATGAGTACGGCAACTGGCAGGAGCCATAGAGTTGTCTTTAATTATTTTCGCCGTTTTGCTTTACTTTATCGCTATGAGTTAGCAATAGTCGTGGAAGCAACAGTCGGCGCGACAACCTCATGGCGACACGTTGATGGAGATCAAGATGATGGAGATCATGGTGTCATGCCGGTGACGATGGAGATCATGCCGGTGCTTTGGAGATGGAGATCAAAAGCACAAGTTCATGGCCATATCATGTCACTTATGATTTGCATGTGATGTTAATCCTTTTATGCATCTTGTTTTGCTTAGGACGACGGTAGCATTATAAGGTGATCCATCACTTAAATTTCAAAATAAATTGTGTTCTCCCCGAGTGTGCACCGTTGCGAAAGTTCGTCGTTTCGAGACACCACGTGATGATCGACTGTGATAGACTCTACGTTCACATACAACGGGTGCAAGCCAGTGTTGCACATGCGGAACACTCGGGTTAAACTTGACGAGCCTAGCATGTACAGACATGGCCTCGGAACACAAGAGACCGAAAGGTCGAACATGAGTCATATAGTAGATATGATCAACATGAAGATGTTCACCATTGAAACCACCTCAACTCACGTGATGATCGGACTTGAGTTGGTGGATTTGGATCATGTTACACTCGAATGACCGGAGGGATGTCAATCTGAGTGGGAGTTTTAAGTAATATGATTAACTAAACTCATTATCTTGAACAATAGTCTAAATTGTCTTTGCAATATTTATGTTGTTGATCATGGCTCGCGCAGTAGCACCCCTGAATTTTAATGCGTTCCTAGAGAAAGCTAAGTTGAAAGATGATGGAAATAACTTTGTGGACTGGGCCCGTAATCTAAGGATTATCCTTACGGCTTCCCAGAAGGCTTATGTCCTTGATGGACCGCTTGGTGATCCACCCGCTCCAGTTGAGTCTCTAGACGTTGTGAACGCCTGGCAGGCTCGTTCTGAAGATTACTCAATAGTTCAATGTGCAATATTGTATGGCTTAGAACCGGGATTTCAAAGACATTTTGAACGTCATGGAACATATGAGATGTTCCAGGAGTTGAAGTTTATCTTTCAGAAGAATGCCCGGATCGAGAGGTATGAGATCTCCGATAAGTTCTATGCTTGCAAGATGGAGGAGAACGGGTCTATCCGTGATCACATACTCAGAATGTCTGGGTACTCCACCCGTCTGGCTGAATTGGGGATGCCCCTTCCACCAGAGGCTATCACTGACAGAGTTCTTCAATCATTACCACCTAGCTACAAGAGCTTCGTGTTGAACTATAAACATGCACGGGATGAACAAGTCAGTCGCCGAGCTGTTTGCGATGCTTAAAGCCGCTGAGTCTGAAATTCAGAAGGAGCATCAAGTGTTGATTGTCAATAAAACCACTAGTTTCAAGAAAAATGGCAAGGGTAAGAAGGGTAACTCCAAGAAGAGTGGCAAAGCAGTTGCTCCTCCCGTGAAGAAACCCAAGGCTGGACCCAAACCAGAAACTGTGTGCTTTCATTGCAAGGGAACTGGACACTGGAAGCGGAACTGCCCCAAGTATTTGGCTGACAAGAAGGCGGCCAACAACAAACAAGGTATATATGATATACATGTTATTGATGTGTACCTTACCAACTCTCGTTGTAGTGCCTGGGTATTTGATACCGGTGCGGTTGCTCACATTTGCAACGCTAAACAGGAACTGCGGAATAGACGGAGGCTGGCAAAGGATGAAGTGACGATGTGCGTGGGAAATGGTTCCAAGGTTGATGTGATCGCCGTCGGCACGCTCGCTCTTCAATTACCATAGGGATTAGTGATGAACCTGAATAATTTTTATTTAGTGCCTGCGTTAAGCATGAACATTATATCTGGATCTTGTTTATTGCGAAACGGTTACTCATTTAAATCAGAGAATAATGGTTGTTCTATTTACATGAGTAATATCTTTTATGGTCATGCACCCAATGTGAGGGGTTTATTCTTATTAAATCTCGATAGTGATGATACACATGTTCATAACATAGATGCCAAAAGATGTAGAATTGATAATGATAATACCACTTTCTTGTGGCACTGCCGTTTAGGTCATATTGGCGTAAAACGCATGAGGAAGCTCCATGCTGATGGACTTATGGAGTCACTTGATTTTGAATCACTTGACACATGCGAGCCATGCCTCATGGGCAAGATGACTAAAACGTCGTTCTCTGGAACAATGGAACGGGCAAGTGACTTATTGGAAATCATACATACTGATGTGTGCGGTCCGATGAGCATTGAGGCGCGCGGTGGTTATCGTTACTTTCTCACCTTCACTGATGACTTAAGTAGATATGGGTATATTTACTTAATGAAACACAAGTCTGAAACATTTGAAAAGTTCAAACAATTTCAGAGTGAAGTTGAGAATCATCGTAACAAGAAGATTAAATTCCTACGATCTGATCGAGGAGGAGAATATCTGATTTATGAGTTTGGCAGTCACTTAAGACAATGTGGAATTGTTTCACAACTGACACCGCCTGGAACACCACGGCATAATGGTGTGTCCGAACGTCGTAATCGAACCTTATTGGATATGGTGCGATCTATGATGTCTCTTGCCGATTTGCCACTATCGTTTTGGGGTTATGCATTAGAGACAACTGCATTCACTTTAAATAGGGCACCATCGAAATCCGTTGAGACGACGCCATATGAACTTTGGTTTGGCAAGAAGCCAAAGCTGTCGTTTCTTAAAGTTTGGGGATGTGATGCTTATGTCAAAAAGCTTCAGCCTGAAAAGCTGGAACCCAAAGCGGAGAAATGCGTCTTCATAGGATACCCAAAAGAGACAGTTGGGTATACCTTCTACCTCAGATCCGAAGGCAAAGTGTTTGTCGCTAAAAACGGAACATTTCTTGAGAAAGAGTTTCTCTCGAAAGAATTGAGTGGGAGGAAGATAGAACTTGATGAGGTTGTTGAACCTTTACTTCAACCTGAAAGTAGCGCAGCGCAGAAAGATGTTTCTGTAGAGCCTACATCAGCTGAAGAGGAAGTTGATGATGATCATAAAGCTTCGGATCAAGTTGCTATCGAACCTCGTAGGTCGACAAGGACGCGTACTGCTCCTGAGTGGTACGGCAACCCTGTCTTAGAGGTCATGTTGTTGGACAACGATGAACCTACGAGCTATGGAGAAGCGATGATGGGCCCGGATTCCGAGAAGTGGTTAGAGGCCATGAAATCTGAGATGGGATCCATGTATGAAAACAAAGTGTGGACTTTGGAAGTATTACCTGAAGGGCGTAAGGCCATTCAGAACAAATGGATCTTTGAGAGGAAGACGGACGCGGACGGTAATGTCACCGTCTATAAAGCTCGACTTGTGGCAAAGGGTTTTTCACAAGTTCAAGGAGTTGACTACGATGAGACCTTCTCACCCGTAGCGATGCTTAAGTCCGTCAGAATCATGTTAGCAATAGCTGCATTTTTCGATTATGAAATTTGGCAGATGGATGTCAAAACAACGTTCCTTAACGGTTTCCTTAAGGAAGAGTTGTATATGATGCAACCAGAAGGTTTTGTCGATCCAGAGAATGCTGACAAAGTTTGCAAACTCCAGCGAGGCTAAAAATGCTGAAATTTATGCTGTCAGGGGTATGGAAGAGGTCAAAACTTTAGGTATTGTTGAAACCCCTTTGGTGGACAGGCTTTCTAATTTGTTTAGAGGTATCAGTTATGTTGACAATAAAGGTGGCTTCGAGAGGTCATGACTATAGGTAGTGATAATCCCACGAATTCGAAGAGTGTTCAATCTTGTGATAATAATGTCAAAAGTGTGCTTGAAGAAGTCAAAACTTTAGGTAATATTTATCCCACTGCCTTTGATGGTATGACTTTTAGTTATGATGATTGCACTCTTACTGAAGTTATTAAGCTCTTGCAAGCCATGGTCAGTTCACCTAATGCTCTTGAACAAAACAAAGCCTTTACAAAAGATATTGCTGAAGCTGTAATAAAGACTAGTGAAGAAAAAATAGAAAAAGAATCGTCTGTCCCTAGGAAAATTGAAGATGGATGGGAACCTACCGTTAAGATCACAGTTAATAACTTTGAATGTAATGCTCTAAGTGATTTAGGTGCTAGTGTTTCCACCATGCCTAAAGCCTTATACGATGTACTTGGTTTAAAGCCTATGTCTAAATGTTCTTTAAGTTTGCACGTAGATGATTCTACCATTAAGAAACCTTTGGGGAGAATAGATAATGTACCTATCATAGCTAATAGAAATTATGTCCCTGTTGGTTCCTTAATAATGGATACAGAATGCAATCCTTCATGTCCTATAATACTTGGTAGACCGTTCTTGAGAACGATAGGTGATGTAATTGACATGAAGGAAGGTAATATAAAATTTTAGTTCCCTATGAGAAAAGGAATGGAACACTTCCCAAGTTAGAAAATTAAACTAGTTTATGAATCCATCATCAGAGCACCGTATTCTTTGGGAACACTTGATGAGAAAACTTGAAAACTACACCAAAAATACTATGCCTAGCTAAAAGGCATTGAAAAAAGCGCTTATCGGAGGCAACCCGCAATTAATCTTTTCTTTGTTCTGTGCGCCAATGAGGTTGATGCTACTGTGAAAACTTCATTATGCATCTTTTGTTTCAATAAAGTGCCAGGAATTGCCTTTAGTATGTTAATTTGCAAGTTTATGCGTTGCTGTGCTTAAACGTAAACTTTGTAGCTACTAAAACAATCAGATCAATTCATCAGTAACTGTTAAATTTACGAATTTTTTACACAGTACACATTTGCAAGTTCTCAGTCACGCGCTAATTTTCCAGAATGTTTTGAGTTACAGAATTATAAATATTATTCGCATATTTATAGACTGCTCCGTTTTGACAGATTGCTGCTATATTTTCTTTAACTGTGTATAATTGCCTTTTATTGTTCCTATTGGGGGGGGGGGGGCGGGTCGGAATTTAATTTTTTTTGTTAGCATACAATATCTAAGGATGAATTATAATTATACAACCATGTTACAGCAAGGCATGAATATGATTGAACATTATTTGTAGTAAACCCTCTAATGAAGTTCTGCAAAGTTTTGTGTGGATGAAGTTTTTAAGACTCAGGTGAGACAGTGAGATGAGAAGAATAAGGAGATGCAAGCAGTCAAGCTTGGGGGTGCACAATGCACCCCAAGGAAATATTCATCCCCTTCTTCATCAACAATTATTGGTTTGTCTCGGTCGGACCTATGTTTTTATTTGGTCACATGATATGTGTTATTCTTGGAGTGTCCTTTACTTTTGTTTGCTGATCATTACTATCATCATATCTAAATAAATATGCCTTTGGAGAGACATGCATGGTCATGAATTTATAGAATTGCTCTTTTGCTTCAATTATACTTGTTAGAGCATTGCGGTAGTCCTAACAGAAACGATAAGAACTCTCTTGCTTCACTTATATCTTTTTAGAGAGTTGAATAGTAATTGGTTGCTGTCATGGATTAATATGTTGGTACTAAAATTGATAGGCGAGCATTGGTGGTATGAATAAAAACTTGCATGAATTGTCTCTAAAAGTTAGAAACTTGAAAACTGTATTCCTTGCAGTTGTTTTGAGATATCGAGGAAGTAATAGGTTGGTAAATAGGTTGGTACTGACTAGTGGAAGGATGTTATTGAAGTTTGCAAGTACTGTACTGATTCTTCATTAATCAATATAAGTTGGGAACTCTAAGTATTATTTAAGTGAATCCATGTCAAAGGGTATATGATAAGTAAATTGGAGACTTTGCTTTAGGTCGGGATGTGCAATGTAATTTATTCCGCCAAACTACCTCCTTGGAGTACTTGATTTCGTAGTCCTATGATAATGCCACGAGATACTTGTAATAGGTAGCCCTGCGCGCGCCCCAAGATCAGCGCCATCCATCTCGGCCCCGTGGGAAACGGGTTTACTGCTGAGCCGGCAACGATGACTATGGCCGTGGGCGCGGTAGAACCGGCTACGACGGCTACAGCCGCGGCGCGGCGGAGCCGGTGATGCCGGTTGTGGCCATGGTGGAGGCAGCGACGGCGGCTATGGTGCGGACGTGGCCGAGATAGGCGGCAGTGGAGCGGGAGGCGGTAATCGGCGGCGGCACGGTGGATGGCGTGCCGGTGGAGCCAGCGACGGCCACGGGATCCAGGGAGAGGTGACGGCGACGGCGGCTGCGGTGCTGCGTGGAGGAGGCGATGCCGATGGCGGCAGCGGTGGGGAGGTGGAGGCGGCGCGGCGGCATGGTGGTGGCGGATGTGGGGAGATGAGGCGTGTCGGCGGCGGCTGCTAGGGCTTTTTTGAGTCGAGGCGTACTCCGTGCATCTGTTATTTGAGGACGACGAAGGGGCAGGGCCTTGCCGAGTTCTATATTGCAGGTACTCGGCAAAGGTGCGACGCCTGGCCTTCCTCATTAAAAAAAGGAAAATACAAATGTTTGCCGAGTTCCCATTAGTGCAAACTCAGCAAAGGTCGCCACGCCGTCACGTTGCCTTCGTCAGGTCTGTGTGGGGCCCATCTATCAGGTCTTTGCCAGATCGAGTTCGTCTGGAAATTAACTCGGCAAATGAAGACGTTGTGAGTTTCTTTTGGTCACCGAATTGCTTTTTCTCAGCACTGGGCAAACTTCTCTATTTGTCGAGTTTCCTGTCTTTGCCGAGTTTATAAAAAAATCGGGGTCGAGGGGATGACGAAAATCAAGACCAGCTACTTATATAGCCAGTCTATCCCGGTGCGCCTGCAAAATCAAAACCAGTGCTGCTAGCATCTCGATTGTTCCCAGCACAAGGACAAGGCGCTAGCTATAGCAGTTAGTTGTGCCAAAAATGTTGGGCACACTCACCACCCTGCTGCTCTCCCTAATCCAGCAATGGGAGCTCATCCTCCTAGTACTCGTTTCTGTTGTTTCCCTCCTGCTGTTGACACGGAGCCGGAGCAGGTCTTCCCAGAAAGAGATGAAGCTGCCACCAGGTCCAGCGCCGGTGCCTTTCCTCGGCAACCTGCACCAGCTGGGCAGGCTTCCGCATCGAACTTTGCGTGATCTGGCACGGCTTCATGGGCCGGTGATGCAGCTTCAGCTCGGCAAAGCACCGACTGTGGTTTTGTCGTCGCCAGATGCGGCATGGGAGGGGCTGAAGGTGCATGACCTGGACTGCTGCACACGGCCTGTGTCCCCCGGGCCGAAGCGCCTCACCTATGACCTCAAGAACGTGGCATTCGCACCATTTGGCTCATATTGGCGCGAGATTCGTAAGCTCCTGGTGGTCGAACTTCTCAGCGGGCGCCGCGTTAAGGCCGCATGGTACGCACGGCAGGAGCAGGTACACAAGAAATGGATGTCGTTTAAATTTCTTGTTGGTTCTGTTACTTAATAACTAGCCGGATAACCGGTGCACTCGCGTGGACAGATTTAATTTACTACATGTGTTGATATATTTGATATTTGGGCGTGACCAATTCTTATTCAGTTCAATTCTTACTACATACATAAGCAATGATGTATTACTAAAGATATGATACATATCATATCACTATACACATCTTGCCAACACATAATTAAGTTTTCGTAGAAGCCATTTCACTAAAGTTATTAGGTTGTGGGTTGTGTAAGAACGACAGAACGGTGACATTGACGTCCATGGTTGTGTAAGAGGAAAACCATTGCCTTCCTCTTACATTCATTCACATCCCGTCTCTCCACAAATGATTTTCAGGAAATTTGCACACAACTCGAATCTAAACAGTGATTCTATTATTTATTTCTGATATCTATTCATTCTCGTCCGCCTCGAGTGTCGTAAACTCATTCAGTGAGACTCCTCTCGTCTTTGTATCATGCATTTTCATTTATTTAAACAACTCCACAAATGTGGATCAAAGAATAGTTGGTTTTGGGTAGGGCAAGTGAGTCTAGCTCAAGTTATTTTGCGTTGCCACTCTTGCTCACTTTTGTGGGTGGCAGACTAGCAGTAGCAAACATATGGTCGGTAGAAGCGGGGTTTAGTGTGCAACTCCGTTTTGAGGCATCTAATATTTTAAAATTTTGGTTTTGCTACTTCTCGGTTGCCTGAGAATTTTTGACGTGTCGGTCGATATCGCAAGGAAGAGTAGCAGTGCAGCACTAAGGCCAAGACAGGGGCGCCGCGGCGAGTGGCACGATGCGCGGGGTTACCGGAGAGGCCGAGCCAGAAGCGTCCCGAAGCCCGGGATGACGCGGCAGTGGTGTCGCCGGTAGAGGAGGAGTCGGAGATTGACGGGTTCAGGTGTGTGTGTGTGTGGGGGGGGGGGGGGGGGGCTCGGGGAGGTCGCCGGTCACGAAAATCGTGTCAGGTTTAGAGAGATGGCCGGGGCGACCACAGCACCGCGGAGGGTTGCCAGAAATAAGTAAAATATATTAAAATCTTACAAATTCACTAAAAATTATGCCTAGGTAGGTCATTTTTTTGTAGCGGTAAAGCAATGTGGTTGTTTTCCAGAACTCTAGACTAGAATGTTGTGGTTTAATGCTATTTACTCTTTTGACATGTGAAGAAAGATGAAGATCACGCTGCATATAGAGAAATAAAAAGAGTGAGGTGACAATTGGCGTGCGTCCCTTGATTTTGAAAGTGCATGAGCCGTCTAGACGCGTCCTTCCTTTTAAGTTGCACCAGTCAGACTGCTTTTGTAAATGAAACCTCCCTGTACGACCAGGAAGGATTGTGTTCCATACCAGTAGACTCATCCGTCATACGGAGCTTTAATCTCAACTAATATAGAAAAGAATACACTATAAAAATGATGGAGCATATTATTTTGTCTATGTCGACGAGTGTGGTATCTCAACCACTATAATTCAGACCTACCGTAAAAATGATAGAGCAGATTTCATGGTTTGTATGGACAAATGTGATGCCTAGTTCGCCTCCTTTTAATAATATGTGGATAGATTAATTATATTGTATTCTTTTTTATGCGGTGGGAAATTTTTTATTATCTAAGGGTTAACACCCTAGCAAAGATTAACAACTTCGTCCGGTCCTGACCTTAGCCAGACCGCCGTACGGGGCGAACAACGCCCATACTTAGCTAAGTAGTGGCTAACATTATTCAGTTCACGTCTTATGACCTCTATCTTAAACTCACGACCAGAACGCAACATGCGTTTGAAATTATATTGTATTCTTGATCAGGTGGACAAACTAATAAGCACCCTTAAGCGTGCGGGAGGGAAGCCAGTGGCGCTGGACGAGCACATCTTGAGCCTGTCCGATGGCATCATCGGCACAGTGGCTTTTGGCAACATCTACGGCAGCGATAAGTTCACACAGAATAACAACTTCCAGCACGCGCTGGACGAGGCAGCAGAGGTGTTATCCAGCTCCTCGGCCGAGGACTTCTTCCCCAAAGCCATCGGCCGGCTCATCGACCATATCACCGGCGCCTTCGCCCGGCGCGAGCGGATCTTCAAGCAACTCGACGCCTTCTTCGAGATGGTCATTGAGCAACACCTGGACCCTAAGCGCACCAAGCCCGAGAACGGCGGGGATCTCGTCGACGTGCTCATCGCCCACTGGAAGGAGCATCGTGGCAAACTCAACTTCACTAGGGACCATGTCAAGGCCCTAATCTTCGTACGTTAATTAACTTGAAACCTACAGGCCATAATCAATTGGTAGCTAATAGTACAGCTGTTAATCTAGTAATCTCACCATCTTCGTGCTTTAACTGGCATTTTTATTTAATTTCAGGACACGTTCATTGCTGGCGTTGACACGAGCTCTGTGACGATTCTGTGGGCGATGTCGGAGCTGATCCGCAGTCCGCGTGTGCTAAGCAAGGTGCAAGCCGAGATCAGGGCTGTTGTGGGCGGGAACGATAGGGTGCGGTCAGAAGATGTGTCCAAACTCGAGTACCTTAAACTAGTGGTGAAGGAGACCCTGCGGCTGCACCCACCGGCACCACTGCTAGTGCCGAGAGAAACCATGCGGCACATCCAGATTGGCGGCTACGATGTGCCAGCCAAGACACGGATCTACGTAAACGCATGGGCGATTGGTAGAGACCCAGCAAGCTGGCCTAACTACCCAGAAGAGTTCAACCCTGAGAGGTTTGAGGCGAACGAGATTGACTTCAAGGGGGAGCATCCTCAGATGCTGCCGTTCGGCACAGGGCGACGGATATGCCCAGGCATATCGATGGGCATCGCCACTGTGGAGTTTACACTTGCCAATATGCTATGCTGCTTCCAGTGGGCGCTTCCTGATGGGATGGAGCCTGAAGATGTCAGCATGGAGGAGGAAGGAAAAATAAACTTCCACCGCAAAACCCCGCTCGTACTAGTGCCCACCCTACGTTCGGGTAACTAGTACAATGTCCGCGTATTGCTGCGGAGCAATAAAATAAGGCTCATATAGATGTGACATTGTTATGTCACATCTAAGTGACATCAATGCACAAATTGTGGTCCTGTTTTCCTCCAACGTTCCTCTTTTCTCTTGTCCTTTGTAGTTGTTGTGATTGTCCACCGATGGTCTACTTGTTGTATGCAAACCTTCTGCTGAGCCTACTGGGCTTTTGGTTTTCGGTTGTATGCAAAAAAGATGTGACAGACATTTAAGTGCTTGTATCATATGTTATCCCACTTGCAGACTTGTAGTGGCAGACACAAAAATGCATGTACCTAAGTGATGTCTAAAACCACTTGTAAATGTCTAAGCTACCCAAAAATATTGCAGATGGCAAAAGGCAAAAATGGAAACCATAGGAAAATCTGAACTAGAAAGCACAAACAAAAACAGGATGCCCTCCAGCAATTTTGTGTTCAGAGGGAGAAAAAAGTTGTCTAACAAAAGAGTGAACGCGATGGTGCAGGCACGGTTTGCCTGATATTCTGCTAACATCAATCTCAAAACATAGTGGATACTAGAGATCAAGCCCTAACAAAACTGACTCGATTACATGATAAATCTCATCCAACCCATCACCGTCCAGCAAGCCTACGAAGAGATTACACACGCACGGCGGTGAGCATCATGAAATTGGTGATGGAGGATGGTTGATGATGACGACGGCGTCGAATCCCCCTCTCCGGAGCCCAAAACAGACGCCATATCAGCCCTCCCGATGAAGAACAGGAGGTGGCGGCGGCTCCGTATCGTGAAACGCGATAAAACTTCTTCTCTCTTTTTTTCTCGGGGAAAGTGAATTTATAGCGTTGGAATTAGGGTCGGTGGAGCTTCGTGGGCCCCACAAGCTACCAGGGCGCGCCCTGGGGGGCCGCACCTAGGTGGCTTGTGGGCCACTGGTGGGTCCCCTCCTGTGGATCTTCGCTCCAGTATTTTTTATATAATCCATAAAAAATCTCCAAAAAGTTTCGTCCAATTCCGAGAACTTTTATTTCTGCACAAAAATAACACCATGGCAATTCTGCTGAAAACAGCGTCACTCTGGGTTAGTTTCATTCAAATCATGCAAATTAGAGTCCAAAACAAGAGCAAAAGTGTTTGGAAAAGTAGATACGACGGAGACGTATCATGCCCTCAGATATTTTCATCCACTATGAAATTTCCAAAATGCCCTCAAGGTGGCTTCTCCAAGAAGCAACCAAAAAGTGCTTTTCACTATTCACGAAAACATTTTTCCGCGACCGCTAAATCCAAAAATATTTCTGTGGGTCTCGAACATTTCCAGTACCCCCTAAAATAATTTTGGACGCGTTCCGAAACAATTCCGGAATAGTAATTTTCATCAGCGAAAAGCAATCAAAACGGTTCCGGCAGCTCCGGAATATTTTCGGTTTTTTTCTCCGGAAAAATTCCAGAAGTTCCTAGAACAATTCTGGCACCCTACAAAAATTTCCAGGCGTGTGCCGAAAACATTTTGACTTAATGGTATACTCTGAAACAACTTTTCAGTTTTACCGAAACTATTCCGGTGTTCTCTCTCCGGAACTCTGCCGTTGTTTCCGAAACTTTTCCGGTGACTTTCTCTCAGACTCCCTGTCTAGTATTCAGCAGATAGATGACCCTTAAGCGTGTGACCCTATAGGTTCGGTGGAGTATAGACATGACCGGAACACTTTCCGATCAATGATCAACATCGGAGCCGAGGACACCCATATTGACCCCTATACCCACACGAATAAATATTCGAGTGAACCTCCAGTTGTCGTGTGCTATTCCTTGTTGCCGCGTTCCGGTATCCCTGTGATCAAATCACGATGTGTCTGGCCAGACGATAATGGATACCGTAACACCGAGAGGGCCCAAAGAATATCTCTTCATCGTCGGAGGAGCAAATCCCAATCTTGAGCTATCAAGTCCATTGCCATACTTTCTCATGAACCCGTAAGCCGCCGTAATAGCCACCCAGTTACGGATGACGTTTAACAAACCCCAAAGTTCATGAAGCAAGCATGAAGAAACTCGATACTCTCATGGTCTAAGGAATTATGCAAACGTTAACTTTCTCTGTGTTATTAACCATTAACTTGTGACGAATGTATCTCATAGCATAACATCAATTCGGGTCGATTCAACACAAATGTTCTCCTAACATTGTGCCCTCAAAGTTGCCGGCATAGACATGCCCATGATTAGGAAATCGTAATCATCATGCAACACTTGAGCTAGTCTTAGAGGCATGACTAGAAATACTATTTATCGTTTATTATTCCACACGTGCACATGAGTTTTCCTCAGAGCCTTTATGCATATACGGGCTCGGGAACCACAGCAGTTATAGCTTGAAATATAAAGTTAATTAGGAACATGGGGATAAATAATAACATTTATTATTGCCTCTTAGGGCATATCTCCTACATAGTGACGGTGGCGATTAATCGTCCCTCCCTTCTTGAAGGTGTTGCTGTTGAAGAACCGTGTGGTGTCATGAGATGGTTGGTGCAGATATGGTCTTTCCTGTAGTTTGCCGATCACATATCCGATCACTTTGGGGTTTTTTCTTTCTTTTTTCCTCGCCAATGGTCTTATGACTTTGCTATTTGTTGGCGTGGTTTTTGTGTGTGTTGGTATTGATTGTGTGCATCCTTGCTATGCAGAGGCAGGGTGTGTGCTCATCGTGTTTGTACCCTCTTGATGCTTCACTTTGAGCCAATAAAATCCACCCTTTATCAGAAAAAAAACTAGAGATCCGTTCCCTAAGAAATCTATGAAACAAATAGTTTAGCTTATGCAACCTATTTTAATCGGCTAAAACAGGTTGCCACCTTCTCACCTCTCTTATCTCACTGCAGTTGGCCCTTGTGGGCAACATGGACCGAAGTTATACTACGGAGGAAATTATTAAGGGGAAAATGACATGCGAAGATTTACTTCCATCTCCTGTGATCAAGGTCTCACCACAGCCCCCACCATGGCCTCAATCCCCTGTAGATCATGTGGCCCTCTCGGTGGACGGAGCATTTTCAGAGGCCGGCTGGTCGGCGGCCGCCGGTATGGTCCTACGGAGACAGGATGGGAGTGGTATTTTTGCGGCATACATGTTCTTGTTTAACTGTAATGATGCTTTGGAGGCTGAGATTCACGCTTTGATGCAAGGTATGGCAGTAGCAAAACAACACTTTGAAGGCCCGATCATTGTGCAGTCTGATTCCTCGACAGCATTGGCTTCTCTCAAGGGCAATAATCTGGATCGCTCTGCGTATGGTCATCTAGTTGCTGAGATAAAGTTTTTGATGATTGATAGGGAGTTTATTCCCCAGAAAATTTCCCGTGAACAAAATAGGGTAGCAGATCGTTTGGCTAGTTATAGTCGATCTGAATGTACTACTGCTGAATGGCTACACCGTGGTCCTTCGTGTATTGAGGCACTACTGCCACTAGACTGTAACCCTATCATTATGGAATAAAACTCCTATTTACCCCGCAAAAAAAAACATGGACCGAAGTTACTCCGCAAAAAAAAGGACTAAAGTTGAGTGGTCTCTGCTTGCAAACAAAACTACGGTGTTGCATATTCGCAAAAAAAAAACAACGGTGCTGCAAAACATTATTCTCTGGACGCCACAAAAAATGATTTAAAATATCACTGCAACATTTTTCCCATGACTGCCAAAAATCATCCAATAGGCTTCAACACGTACATGTGCAAGGTAGATAAAAAAATTTTGAAAGGTGCAAGGTAAATAATTTTGGCAGCGTCAGCGTTCGGCCTTCCAGCAGGGGGCGAGCTCTTCAGGGCCGAAGAACCGTGATAAACGCTTGCATGTTCTTTTTTTTTCGAGATAAACGCTTGCATGTTGTGTGCTTCCACTGACGTTAGGTGTCCTCGGCACATCTCCCATGTAGCTATGTGGCAGCAAAAACGCATTGCTGGCAGAACTCAAAAAGGAAACACATCAAGAAGCTACGGTCATGGGAGCACGCACATGCAAAGGCAGCTTCACGAACGTACGATTCGACAGTTCCGCACGCGACAGGTCATGGAAACACATCAAGAAGCTACGGTCATGGAAACACACCAGGAAGCTACACGAGTTGCGATTCGACAGTTCCGCACGCGACGGTCATGCAAACACATCAAGAAGCTACACGAGTTGCGATTCGACAGTTCCGCGCGCGACAGATACGACAATGGCAGCCAGCTGACACAGATCATTTTCCAGTTACTATATACGATAATGCTTGTAGTTTTGTCCACTGTTTGAAACAATCCAATTGCAGATTATATGATAATAAAGATCCTTACAAAAGTTGGTAACATATCACGCATCATGAACTGGCGCACGTATTATTATTGTCTGTAAACAATAAATGGTTAAGTGCGGCTGCCATATGCGCCTAACATGAAATATTCTGTCATCTAACTAGATGCCAATAGTACAAAGTATATATCTTATCTGTCATGCCCATGTCTTCTCTTATTCGCCACTCTATAAACAATATATCCAATTGCAGATTATATGATAATAAAGATCGTTAAAAAAGTTGGTAACCTATCATGCACCATGACCTGGCGCGGGTAATTTTATTTTCTATAAACAATAAATGGTTAAGTTTGTCTATCATATGCACCTAACATGCAGTATTCCATCATATAACTAGATGCCAACAGTACGAAGTATATCTTATCTGTCATGCCCAAGTCTTCTCTTATTCGCCACTCTATAAACAATGTATCCAATTGCAGATTATATGATAATAAAGATCGTTTCAAAAGTTGGTAACCTATCACGAACCATGACCTGGCACGGGTATTTTTATTTTCTATAAACAATAAATGGTTAAGTTTGTCTATCATATGCACCTAACACGCAGTATTCCATCATATAACTAGATGCCAATAGTATGAAGTATATCTTATCTGTCATGCCCAAGTCTTCTCTCATTCGCCACTCTATAAACAATGTATTCAACTGCAGATTATGTGATAATAAAGATTGTTTCAAAAGTTGGTAACCTATCACGCACCATGACCTGGCGCGGGTATTTTTTATTGTCTATAAACAATAAATGGTTAAGTTTGGCTGCCCTATGCACCTTTTTTTTTTTTGAAACACTGTCCTATGCACCTAACATGCAGTATTCTGTCATGTAACTAGATGGCAATAGTACAAAGTATATCTTATCTGTCATGCGCAAGTCTTCTCTTATTCGCCACTCTATAAACAATGTATCCAATTGCAGATTATAAGATAATAAAGATTGTTTCAAAAGTTGGTAACCTATCACACACCATGACCTGGCGCGCGTATTATTATTATCTATATGCAATAAATTGTTAAGTTTGTCTGCCATATGCGCCTAACATGCAGTATTCCGTCATATAACATGAGACTGCGCTGGCGTTTTACTGCTTATAGATATGGAAACAGATGTACGCATCCAATGCTGCGTACTTGATGTGATCTTCGTCTCCCATGTTCGATGAAACCAAAATTGGAGGTTTCTCCTGCTCATAGTACGAACGATGGATCATGTCTCCTGCTAGGGTTAGCAGTGAAGGCTGATTGGAGGATGGCTTGACCTTGATCTAAAAGTCGAAGTGATCGGCCACGTGAAGGCCTGATTGACGTAGAACCTCCTTGTCATTTTCAATGGCAACATTAACAAATTTGACAGTTGCATCAATTGAGGAACATCGCAAAGTTCGGACAGTTCTCATCGGCATTGCATATGTGATACACCAAGCAATAGTCATCTACACAAACCTGGATCACGGCGGGCGTCTCCGTCTCTTCCTCCTTCAAACTCTTTCCTTTTCCTCTAGTCGTGGTGTACTGGACATCTAGCCCAACGATCGTAGAACCGCTCTTTGTGAACATGGAACGGATGTGCCAAAGGCATTCTTCCACCTTCGTGGCACTGACGGTGTAGATGACCTTTAATTCATCGCCGGTGATCGTTCAAACCTTATATTTGATGGAGATCTTGGATATTTGAGAGTCCGTCGATTTTGGAGCGGCGTGAGGGGCACAGAAATGTTGTGATATGCGTGAAGCGATGGAGACGATTAAGTGGAGGTTTCTTCGAGCAAACTACTGTCGGTCACGAAAGACAAGAGGAAAGTGTGATCCTCTACATGCAGCGGGGAGTTAATAAGGACGAGACGTCGCGTCTCCCATGCTTCCAGGCAAACACCAGCGTGGGTAACCGTATGCAGCAGTGCACCCTCTTGGCGCAGGTTCCTTTGGAAGGGCCGGCTCGGACGTCGTTCAACCCTAGGGCACATGTGGTTAGGTTATCTCCTGGGCTGCTGCGGGTCGGTTTAGAGTCGTTGCTTTCTAGCACCATTTCCCCAGTCATCTTGGGTATGTTGTTGGTTGCTGGTTAGGAGGTCGCTAGGGAGGCTGGTCCTCCATATGTTCAGGTCAGCTTTCTGGCACTCAATTTGTTTGGTTTGGTGTTTCCTGGGTCATCATGTGCCCGTGTAATAACACAACACGATCATATTCATTACCATCGTGTTTTGCGATTGATTGTGACTGTTCAGGTGGCTCATGTGTCTTCTTCGCGAGCGAACGGCTCCGCAGCTTACTCGACTGTTGGTGTGCGGCGGGTTGGGTATACCGGGCACCTCTCCTGCTCAGTTGTCGGCACCGTGGTCGGTCCTTACTATTCGGTCCCGGGACATCAGGCGACATGCCTACTAGACAGAAGGATTGATAACGCCTTTGGTCGCTACGTCTACCCGGATGGCGTGTTTTGGCCTGTCTGGACGGCCTTTGGACGCTGTGGCTGCATGTTCTCGCTGATCGGTCTCTCGCCTGGGCTGTGAATCGTCAGTTGGTGATTGACAGGGTGAATTGACTGTGTGTTTTATTTTTTTCATGCTCCAACCAGGTTGATAGAAAACCCAACCGCATCTTCCACGGCAAATGGCATGAACCGTCATAACCGGGAATCCCCACCTGGGATCACATGGGCTGAAGGAAACCACGCTAACCGACCAGACGATCGATGGGCTAGGAAAAAGTGCGATCAGTGAGCACGCGTAGCGTACACGCCAGTCGGCCAGGCGTATTTATCGAACACGGTTGGGCGTGGTCGGCACGCCGTTTTCAAAGACCACACAGGCCAGTTATCGTTTCACCATCCAATGTTTTACGACGGGCTTGCATGTCATCTCTAGAGAATTACACCGCAACATAATATCAAAGCATTGAACTAGATTCAACTTCACAGGATTACTAGCAATAAGGTTTATCCCATGTCCTCAAGAACATAACGGGGTACTCAAGCCAAAGAAAAACATGGGCATCGATTTTGATTAAAAAAAGACATGGGCAACGATCATCGCTATCGATCGTTAGTAAATGTAATACGAACGTATTCACTTGCAGGTAGTTAACAAAAAATGTCCCTCAGATTTGTTCATAGGTTGCTGATGGGAGCCATGCGAGGGAAGCGGAGGTGGGCGAGGCGGGCAGTTTCCGCGGGGCGTGCGTGGCGATGGAAGGTGGGGGGACGCATGGTTGTCTCACCTGATATGGTGCATGATTTCTTTCCTTAATTAAGGTGTTTTATTCCTAATTAAGGAGTTTCCATGTGATTGATGTGATACATCATTTGGAGGATCTGGTGCGTTGGTGTTTGGGTATGACATAGTTTTAAATAGCGGGCTATGCCTCTTAGCAGCGGTCCTCTTTCAAACGCTATAGCGTGCTATAGCGGTGCTATAGCGCGCTATTTAAAATGTTTGTTCATGTGTTTGAACCAAAGACACATAGCGCAGGACCTCTTCTAAACGGTATAGCATGCTATAGTGGACCTATAGCGCGCTATTTAGTACCATGGGTATGAGTGGTCAGGATTTGTTGGATTCACATAATTCGCTCTTTTATAAGTAGTGGAGATTTTTTAAGATGTTTAACGACCATCAACCCGTGGCATTAGTTTAGACTTGCGCAATTGCTATCAAACAAGACCTTCAAATTCAAATACGACATATTTTCTACACCTGTCGCCAACCAACTATGTCCACTCTCATTTCTTTTAAACATTATCTCCACTCTCGTGGAGGTCAGCATGCGTCTACGTTGGCAGTTTAGTCCTGGCGATTAGGAAGTATAAATTCTAGGTATGAGAACTGATAAGCTACAACTAGACGAAGAAAAATAAAATGCTTCGCGACATGTTCCAACAAGACGGCACACTACATGGTTTGAACATTAACTTTGAGCAGTCCACAGGTGCAATCTATACAACATATATATACTACAATGGGATGGAACGTGATTTACCATCCATTTTATTGTATCGGTTTAGGACCATGCATGTCTGCAAGTCTTTTTTTGCCCATTGCAACACATACGGAAGAGGATCTCGGTGATGGTCGCGAGCTTCATCACAGTCTCGCCACATGACACGACGGCACAAGGTTTGACAACTGCCTCCTCAAGATCTTCCCGGCCGGCGATTTGGGTATGGAGTCGACGAACACCACCTTGCGCACCTTCTTGTACGGCGCGACCTGCTTCGCCACATGCTCCATGACCTGTGCCTCAGTGACCTTGCTTCCGGGTTGCCTCACCACGAGCGCCATCGGTATCTCTCCTGCCTCTTTGTGAGGATATCTGCAGATCCACTAGCACCGTCAGTACTGCAGGACCGAGTAGAGTCTCCATGTTCATTGTCAAATCAAATTCACAATATATGGTATGCGGTAGGCTGTCACGATCCTTCTCGGAATAATTTTTTGTCAGTGGACTTACGGCATAACAGCAGCATCGGAAATTTCTTGCAGGGATTGCAGGACAAGCTCCAGCTCTGCAGGCGCGACCTGCAGTATTCAGTTTATCCAGCTAAGCATCCACCATTCGAGGTAAGTTGTTCACGAGCTAATAAGAGCAGACCTGGTAGGCCTTGTACTTGATGAACTCCTTGAGCCTATCGACAATGAACACAAACCCATCCTGATCAATGTAGCAAAAGTCGCCGGACTTCAGCCAGCCTTCCGAATCGAAAGCGGCCGCGTTCGCCTCATTGTCGCCTACGTAACCTGCACCGACATAGAACCATAAGTGATCTCAGTGCCCCTGAAAGAACAAGTGAGGGCGACGTGCATTGCAGGAAGATGTTC
Organism: Elymus sibiricus; assembly: GCA_039707655.1. Classification (NCBI taxonomy): domain Eukaryota; kingdom Viridiplantae; phylum Streptophyta; class Magnoliopsida; order Poales; family Poaceae; genus Elymus; species Elymus sibiricus. Next base: position 514,763,652 of record CM077672.1, on the reverse strand, counting down.
GTGGGGTCACCTGTCATGATGGAAGGACCTCTCACGCACAGCTCCCCTTTCTGGCCGACCGACAAGGGCTCGCCGGTGACGATGTCGACGATCTTCACCTCGACGTTGTGGTAGATGCGGCCGGCAGAGCCTACGCGGGAACACTCGTCCCGGTTGGTCATCAAGGATATGCCCCCAGTCTCCGTTGAGCCATATCCCTGAAGCAGATTTACAGCAGAAGATTTTAGAATATGTACTGAAAATCTCCTAGGCTTCCACAAATGTGACACCGTGAGCATATCTTAAGGCATCTCCAACGGCAACCCGCAAATTTCTTCCCGCATCCGTCTGCGGACGGGGGGGGACCAGTCCGCGGACACGAATGCGGGAGGCCGCCATCCAGCACTGCCCGCACACATCCGGCCAACAATTCGAATTAATCGGACGAAATTCGATCAAACACGGCCGGATTTCATATAAACATGACGGATTTCATATAAACATGATGGATTTCATTACATTTACATCAACTAAGCGGTGCTAGTCCGGCTCTGGAGGTATAATTAATACCTAATCTAAATGGTCGCCAGCGCCCGTTCCCCGTGTCTGGCCATGATCCCCGAGAACTGCAGTTTCTCCTTCTCCAGCTCCACCTCGGCGCTCTCCAACTCCGCATCCGTAACCTCCGCCTCCGGAGATCCGAGAAGTGAAGCTGTCCGCCTCCACGTCGCCGCCAAGCGGCTAATCGGCCGCCGATGTTGAGGGGAGGAGCGGGGGCCTTCCTGGGACCCGAGCAGCGGCAACCTACCGTGCACTACTCTTCCTCGCTGCCGGCGGCGCCCGCGGACATGCCAGCTTCGTGGTCGTGGCGGCGGGCCCTGCCGCCACGACGATGTCCTCCTCCTTGTTGTCGGTCTCGCCGAACACCGCCTCGCCCGCCTCGTCGCACTCCTTGTAGGCGGCCGCGGATCTCGCGGGTGGAGCTGTAGGACTCGAGCAGCGCCTCCTGCTCCGCCAGGTCCGCGTCCGGCGTGATCGCCTTGCCGGCGGCGAGCTGCTTCTCCGCCTGCAGGTGCTCCTGGAGAAGGTGGTGGTTGTAGGCGGCGTCGGCCTGCGCCTCCTGGAACTGCTCCTCCCGCTCCTCCTGCACCATGTCCATGTAATGGGCACGGGCCTCGCCGATGGTCATGGTGCAATGCGCCAGCGAGGGTGGCGCGGAGGAGGAGGAGGGTGGCGCCGGCTCGTCGTCGGCCGCGTCCTCCATTGGGACGTCGTCGTCCTCCGGCTGCCTGCCGGCCAGCCAGTCGGCAGCAATGGCGGTCATCTCCTTCTTCTGGTCCGGCGTCAGCCCGTCCCAGAGAGCTTTGGCGGGGAAGGAATCCATGGTGGGAGTGGTGCGGAGAGGGATCAGAGGCAGATGGCTGCGGCTATGGCCGGGGCAGCGGTTTATATAGCAATGGTGGGCGACAGAGGGACGGATGGGTGGCGCCGGAGTAGCCGCCTCGGCAACCGCGTCTCATTAATGTGGGCGGCAGAGGGACGGACGGGCGGCCGTCGTGTCGTTTCAACGCGGTACAGTCGCCTGCACCGGTGTGGGCGGCGCTCTCTCGGCCGGCGCGCCGCTTCAATGCCGGTACCAGTGAGTGGTCGCGTCCGCTCTGGCCGGGCATGAATGCGGTCACTGACGCTCTGGAGGGGCGCTGACCGTTTCGGGCGGGAAGCACGCGCGGGAGGCAGGAGGGGGTTTGGGTGGGCCAGGGCGGTCAGAAGCGGGCGTGACAATGGTCCGGACTCCCACAAAGCCCCCCCCCACCCCCCCACACACACACGTTTGTCTCCGGTTTGCGGGAGAAAACGCGTCCGGACCGCCCTGCGGACCGATACAGGACCGCGTTGGATGGCTTCCGCGGTCCGGACGGATGCAGGTGGTTTGAGGGTCGGCATTGGAGATGCCCTTATGACTGCGGATTGCAATCGTCATAGGGTGCCATGTTATAATGGTCTGTGTTGCTCGCCGTTGACAGAAATGACTCTTTTAACTACGAACAAAATGAAACTCACACTAAGCAACTTGAAAGGGACTTCAATTTTCGTAAGGCAGAAGAACATTTAAGAGTTACTGTCCGACATGCTCCTCAATTACTCCTGAATAAATCCAACGAGATTCAGATCTCTCAGACCCATATCCGACAAACTACTTATTACTGGCCAAGTTCCAAGGGATACCAAACCCTCGCCGATGCAACACATGGACAATAGCAGTGAGTGAGTGATATATGCAAGTAAAGCAACAGTCTCTGGTCAAAAGCGTCCGGGGTCATGATCGGGATGGATGATGCTCGTTTGAAGATTTTGCAACACCCTTTGTGCGATCCCAGTCCAATCACATGGTTCGTAATCCGTCATCGACGATTCAGGCAATTGCTGAAGCAACATCATTGCAGGAATGACGCTGAGACATGGGGAACATGTGGCGCGGCCCCCGAATCGTAAACCTCGGTACTCCGTGTCCCCCGGCAACATGACAGGCACGCATAGGAACCACGATAGATGTACCTCAAGAACATGGATGGAATCATGCGTTTACTGGGAAAATAGCAGGTGCTACGGGCTTCACGTGCTCCCATGCTACTGGCTCACCAGGAGCATTGGATCTGAGACCTAACGGTCATTTGAGGAGCTCAGGAAAATTTGCAAGAAGACCTCCAAGACTCCAGTAATTATGCTAAGGTCCAGGGCTGAGCTAGGTTTGGAGCATGGGAGTAGGGCTTCCACGGGAGCACTTGATATTTTCACTATTGACCTCCCTGGACCATGGTTCCAGAGTTTTTTGTTTATGAAATATTTCGAGAAAAGTTGAAACACTGAAATTTCGGTTGTTGCGGTTTTCAACTCGATCAATGACCAAATGTTCACATCAACTGGACTGAATTTCAATAAAAAAAATCAAATAACTAGATTATAGTTCTACTATTGTTTGACTATGTCCCGAACTTGTTTTTGTTACTTAAGATTATTATATTAGACTTGTATTGTTTATGTATGCTCAATTTTCATGCCACATTTCTTCTGTGAGGGAAGTCCCACATAGATTCGACTCGAACAAAAACGTTGCTACATCAATGTTGTTTAATTTTAAAACCCCAATCACTCCCGAGATCTACACGATGGTTATTCTCTCCCGCGAGCACCACTGACCACGGGAATATCAGCACCCTCCGTCACCGGTCACCGTCATCTCTGATCAACCAAGAACACCTGTGGATGAGCCACGGGGCCAAGCAGCTTGCTTGAGTGGCAGTAGGCTTGGTGGCTTGAGATATGCCAGAACTCACAGTTCCACCTCACACATGTTGAATGTGAAATTTAAGTTGGTTTATCTTTAAAAAAAATGGAGTCAAAATACCGCTACAGAGCCATAACAATATTAAGCACATTTCTCTTCCCAACATGCATGCTGCACTTTTGGTCGATATGCATTTGCTAGCTTACGACATATTTTATGTAATTTATTTATACCCGTACGTGTGCATGCTTAGTTAGCTATAGCAGTGCGAGCTCGGTCAACGTCAAGCACAAATATCGTGGGTGTTATATTATGTTTTGCGGTTTTGCTAAACATCAGACACCTGCAAAATTTCTTCGCGTCAGTCACTTTTCTGCTTCCCTCCGAGCGCGAGACAAGGAGGCCGCGGCCGGCCGCAGACTGCACGGCGAATACGAGCCATGACCGAGGGTGGAAGCGAGTCCGAAACTTGACTAGTGCGGGTCGAATGTGCGGGGTCATCTCTGGTGCTGTCGATCGAGGGGAGGGTGTTAGAGGGATGGCCATGGGCGGCGGTGGTCTGCGGTGATGGAAGGGCGGGACGGCGAGGCGGTCACGAGAGCATCGCTGGCCACGGGGGACGGAGGCCGGAGGTTAGACGAAGGGTTGTAGGGCGGCAGCATGAGAAAGAAGATGAACAACGCTCGGCTTGAGGAGAAAGAAGGGATGGGAGCCGTTGGATGCCGATCAGGTACATTACTCCTTTTCGTTCATTCTGGTCCGTACAACGCTGCTGCTTGAATCTTGAAAACTGAAGTACTTAGGGGTTGTTTGGTTCCTAACCGCACAACTTACGATAGTTTCACATTAAACTTGCTTAATTTAGGGCATGTTTGGTTGCCCTCCACACGATGGTACACTTTTTTGTCATAAGTGTGGTAAATTATGGCAAGCGTTTGGTTGCAGCCATAGTTATGGCATACCATACTTCTTTAGTCACATACCCCACTTGTCATAGACTCAGTTGCTAGTCACTTTTTGCCGCAAGAGTGGCTACCAATTTGGTGCCATAATTTGCCACACTTGTGTCACAAAAGTGTGGAAAGTGTGGTGGCCAACCAAACATGCCCTTAAAATGTGGCAAAGTATGGAAAGTTGTGGTTAGAAAGCAAACAACCCCTTTCTAAACTAGAGTACCTATATATTATCTCTTTCAAAAACAAAAAAGGACTAACAGATTTATGAGAGACAATCTAACAAAAAGGTGACGAAGTAATGCTCCACCGAGAAATGGATAAATTCATTGGATGAGGATGCTAACATAAGTTATCTCTGTGATTGTCGTGTTCTAAGCAATTCGGGGTCCAGTTGCACAGGTGGTTGTTTCCAAATAAAAGTCATACCGGTGGATTAGACTTGGTTCTGGTTGTCCTGTCCAAATCCACAATGTCACTAGTAACGGTGGAAGTGCTTTCGGCTAGTTGTTTTAAACAAAATTATTGCCTCGCAAACAGTTCCACTATAGTTTGTACTCCCTTCGTTCCATAATTCTTGCTGTGGTTTTAGTTTTTTTTTTTTTTAGGGGTTGTGGTTTTAGTTCAAATTTAAACTAAAGCACTTTAGTGACTGATAAGTATATCTGACTAGCCTAACTTAGTTCAGCGGGACATTTAATGTGCAATATTACGACGCACTTTGTCCTTTATAGTACGATGCATTTGTCTATCCCATTTAATTTAATTTGATCAAAGGAAATACTCACCATGCAGAGATCCACGTGAGGGAACCGCCGCCGGAACTGCTCCGCCACCGATCCCGGCAGAGGGGCGCCGCCGCAGATCACCCGCACCAGACTCGTCAGCCGGCGCCGGTCTTTCGTTATCCCCAGCACCACGGGAGGCGACGCCATTATCTCCGTCACCTCCCACCGCTCTGCTGTCTCCAGCATCCCCCTTAACCCCGTGTCCGTCATCACAACAGTGGTGAGTCCCCGCGCCAGCCCGTTGAGCGCGAAGAAGAAACCCATGGCGTGGAACATAGGAGCACCCATCAGAGTCCTCTCGTTGACCTTCTGCGAGTTCACGTGCAGGGCATGGAACCCCAACGCCTGTGCGATCAAGCTCCGGTGCGGCACCGCCACCGCCTTCACTGGCCCTGTGGTGCCAGAGGAATAATGGATCGTCGCTGTCGCCGACTGGCACACTACTCCAGTGTCCAGCTCCAGCGGCACCGACTCCTTTTCATCCTTGCCGTCATGGAGGAGGGAGCGGAAGTGCGTGGAATCCAGGAGGACGGTGGGGAGGCCGGCGGGGAGCTTGGCGGCGGTGGAGGAGACGGCGAAGGCGATGGACGCGCCGGACAGGGACACGAGGCGCGCCACCTCGCCGGCGGTGAGGGCCGGGTTTGCCGGGGACACGACGACGCCGGTGGCGAGCAGCGCGAAGTGGAGCACGGGCACGTCGAGCCGCGCGGGAGCGAGGACGAAAGCCACGTCGCCGCGGCCGAGCGGGAGTAGGCGCGATCGCAGGGCGCCCACGAGCGCGCGCACCTGGGACAGGAACGCCGGGTAGGAGATGGCCTCGCCGGTGGCGGCGTCCAGGAGTGCGGGGTGGGCGGGGAGAGGCGACGGCAGCAGCGACAGCGCGAAGGCCGGGAATGTGAGTGGGACTTCCGCCGCCGGCAGCGGCTGCGGCGGGCGGAGGCTGACGAACGATTTGGTCGTTGCACAGTAGCCGGTGCGGGCGTCGACGGCGCCGCTGCTTCCCCCGTGGGTGCTGGAGCTGGACATTTTCGACTGGGAAACTCGTGGGTCGTGGCGAGGCACAGAGGTGCTGGCAACTCACAAGGAAGCCTGCGGCAGTATATATATATATCGGGATGGTGAGGTGACTGAATTTTAATTTTGGGTGAGTCACTTCTTTTTTTCTTTGACAACCGCAGCACACACCTGCACATCCTACCGCTATGAGTAGGACCTTCGAGAGACCGAGCTGACACATCATTTTGAGATTGACTAAGTCGTCACAGACGCATTTGTAGTGGACAGAACGTCTCCTCGCACTGAACAGACATCGCCGGAAGGCCTGAAATAAATCCAAAAAAATGGGTGCACCGGTGTCAAGTCTAGAACTTGTGGGATGGGGATACCATTGTCCTTCTAACCATCCAACCACAGATTAATTAGTTCATGATGCAGTCTCCTTCTGTTATGTTAGGGTTAAACATAAAATCCCCCACTTTCTTCTTCCATCCCGTCGCTCTCCACCCAATTCACGCCCTTTTCTCCACCCTATACTTCCCTCCGCCGTTGACGCATGCAACCGGAGGAGAACCTAATGAAGATGGAGGTGGTGGACATGCAGGAGGATCCGAGCATCACACTCGCCCGGAATATCAACTCAGCGACGCGGTAAACTCGCCGCGTCAAAGCGAAGGCCGCAATGGAGGGTACGCTCAAGAAGCGGATGGCCGCTGGAGGGCATGGTGGTGGCGGACGTGGTGGTGGGCATGGTGGCCGCGGACGTGGTGGAGCTCGCGGCCTTGGCCGCGGTGCCCCGACGGTGTCGCCCACCGTACAGACGGCGCCATGGTCGGAGCATTACAAGGCTCCGTACTTCTACGCCGCCAAGCAGCTCGGTACGCAGTCCACAACAACCACCGCCGGGTAGGTGCCTTACATAGTCCACGTAAATGCGGTGCCGCTGGTCCTCTCGGGGTGCTCTTCGCCGCAGCTCGTCCGGGCGCGGACGGCGGGCGGGGAGCAGATGGGTGCCCGCACGCTGTTCGCTGCAATAACTAAAGCAGGGGAGCTGGCGTATGCCGACGCCGACAGGGAGATGTTCGACATCATCCACGACGGAGGCGGAGGAGGAGGTGGCTATGAGGACGGGCAGGTGGAAGACTCGGATCCCACCCAGTCTGGAAACTACACGCACACGCAGCAACAGTCCTATACCCAAACGGGCAGGCAGCAGTCCTACACCCAGACCGGCGCGGGCACACAGTAGCAGGATTGGGCCGCCGGACAGCAGCAGGAGGAGGAGGAGGACGGCGAGGACGATGATCCGGATGATATTGCCGGTGATCCGAAGAAGAAGGGTAGAGGAGAAAACTTCAACATGTGGGAGGACGAGTTGTTGTGCAATGCATGGTTGGCCACTAGCCTTGATCCGATCAACGGCACGGACCAAAAGGGCACAACTTTTTGGCACAACATTCACACTTGGTTCCATGAACACAAGCATTTCACGCCCTACTCTGACGCGGTCATCCGCACCAGTGAATCCAAGTCCCTCAACCATCAGTGGTACACTATCCAACAGGTCGTGTCGAAGTATTGCGGGCACTTGAAGCATCTCATTGCATGGTGGCCTAGCGGTGCACAAACCACCGAGCAAGTAAGTTCATCACTAGCCGGATATGCATAGTTTTGTAGCCGGATATGCATAGTTTTATTGATCACTAGCCGGATATGCATAGTATTGTTGATCACTAGCCAGATATACATAGTTTTGTAGTCGGATATGCATAGTTTTGTTGATCACTAGCCGGATATGCATAGTTTTGTAGCTGGATATGTATAGTTTTGTTGACCACAAGCCGGATATGCATAGTTTCGTTGATCACAAGCCGGATATGCATAGTTTTGTAGCCGAATATGCATAGTTTTGTTGATCACAAGCCAAATATGCATAGTTTTGTAGCCGGATATGCATAGTTTTGTTGATCACAAGCCGGATATGCATAGTATTGTTGATCACAAGCCGGATATGCACAGTTTTGTAGCCAGATATGCATAGTTTTGTTGATCACAAGCCGGATATGCATTGTTGATAATGTTTTATTTTGTAGCCTTCTCGTGATTGTACAGTGTTCAAGAAGTTGGAGAAGAAGTTCAAGGATCTTCGCACTCGGAGGGTTCTCATGATCTCCGTTAGCAATGGCGATCTCTACCCCTTCATCGGCAATAACCAAGCTCGACCATCAGCCTTCACAATCTCCATGTCGGATTTGTGGCATCGCCGGCTCAGGCACCCCGGAGCGCACTCCCTGTCCACCTTAGCAAAAGATTTTCTTAGCCCATGTAATAATATCGCACACTCTCCATTTAGTGCTTGCCGGTTAGGCCGTCAACCGCGCCTTCCTTTTTCTACCTCCTTTAGTAAAAAATTTGCACCATTTGATTTAATACATTGTGATTTGTGGACCTCACCCGTTGTAAGCTTCTTCGGTTTTCAATATTATCTTGTTGTTCTAGATGATTTCACTCATTACTCATGGTCTTTTCCTATGTGCAACAAATCGGATACATCCACTATCCTCCAACGCTTTTTCACATTTGTCCACACCCAATACAATGTCATTATCAAAGCAATGCAATGCGACAATGGTGGCGAGTTCATTAACTCATCCCTTCGCTCCTTCTTCTCCTCTAACAGTATCGCCTATCGTTTCTCTTGCCCGCACACCTCTCCCCAAAACGGCAAAGCGGAACGCCTCATCCGTATCACGAACGACATTGTTCGCACCCTACTCCTTCAAGCCAACCTTACTCCCCCATTTTGGGTTGAGGCTCTCCACACGGCTACCTACCTTCTCAACCGTCGCCCTTCTCGAGCAATAGCCAACTACACACCCTACTATCTTCTCCACGGCGCTCATCCTACGTACGATCACCTACGTGTGTTTGATTGCTTATGCTTCCCTAACACCTCCGCCACCATGGATCACAAGCTTTCCCCTCGTTCCACCCGGTGCATCTTCTTGGGGTACCCTCTTGAACACAAGGGCTATATGTGTTACGACTTAGCATCGCGTCGCGTGATCGTCTCTCACCACGTCATTTTTGACGAACACACCTTTCCCTACGTACCGCCCACACCGTGGCCTCCAAATCCCACGTCCACAAATGATCCGCCCGGATCTCCCCACCCAGCAGCAAATCTCTCGGATCAGCCGCCCGCCCCTTCCTCGTACTGGCCCCACCCTCCACCATCGCCTACGCCCGCCGATTCCCCCGCATGCAACCAATCCCCAACCGAGCCCACCACACAAACCAGCTCTGCCACACACACTACCTTGCCCGGATCCCATGGTGGATCCACCTCGCCCTCCGCGCTTGTCGGCTCTGCCGCACCTACCACCGAATCCACCACAATTTCTACGCCTGCCCGCTCTACGCCAACTGCCGCTGGCTCCACCAAATCCTCCTCGATCCCCGAGGCATGCACAACCAGTACCCCCTCGCCACGTCTTCCCCGCCATGCACAACCAGCCGAGCCCCCACGTAATTCTCATAAAATGACCACGCGGGTCAAATGTGGGTACTGCATGCCCAAACAACTCTTCCTCGCTGATGCCACTTCCACACCACTATCTCCTATTCCTCCCACATACAAATCAGCCCTTAAAGATCCCAATTGGCACCAAGCTATGCAAGATGAATTTAATGCTTTAATCAACAACTCTACTTGGTCTTTGGTGCCTAAGCCTGCAGGTGTTAACATTGTCACGGGCAAATGGATTTTCCGGCACAAGTTTCATGCGGATGGCTCCTTGGCACGCTACAAAGCTCGATGGGTTGTACGTGGATTCACGCAACAGGAGGGTGTGGACTATGACGAAACGTTCAGTCCGGTTGTCAAGCCGGCAACCATTCGAGTTGTGCTCAGTCTCGCCACATCCAGCTCTTGGCCCATACACCAATTGGACGTCAAAAACGCCTTCCTTCATGGGGATCTCAAGGAAACCGTGTACTGCTCTCAACCGGCTGGTTTTGTTGATTCATCACGTCTGGACCATGTGTGCCTACTTCGTAAGTCACTCTATGGCTTGAAACAAGCCCCTCGTACATGGTTTCTTCGGTTTAAATCCTTTTTGCTATCACTTGGGTTTTGTGCCTCCAAGAGTGACTCCTCCTTGTTCATTCTTTACCACGGCACCTCCATTGCATACTTGCTAGTGTATGTTGATGACATTATTCTCAGCGCCAATTCCCAAACCACACTCAACTCCATCATTGCTTCCCTCAAGACGGAGTTCTCCATGTCGGATCTTGGTGATCTACATCACTTCCTTGGCATTAATGTCACACCCAACCCATCCGGCTTGTTCCTATGTCAACAACAGTACACCCTCGAGATACTTGACCGAGCCAACATGCTCAATTGCAAACCAGTGTCCACCCCCATTGACACAACCTCCAAATTATCTTCCACCGACGGCCACCCTCTCTCTAACCCTACCTACTATCGGAGCTTGGCCGGGGCTCTCCAGTACCTTACCCTTACTCGCCCGGATATTACCTACGCCGTTCAACAAGTCTGCTTGTTCATGCATGAGCCACGTGACACTCATATGCAACTCATCAAGCGGATCCTTCAGTACTTGCAAGGCACGTCACATTACGGGATTCAGTTTTACAAATCATCATCCAAGGATCTCATAGCCTACACCGATGCTGATTGGGCTGGTTGTCCGGATACCCGCAAGCCTACCTCGGGATTTTGCGTGTTCCTTGGTGCTAACATCATTTCATGGTCATCCAAGAGGCAACCTACTGTGTCACATTCTAGTGCAGAAGCGGAGTACCGGGGAGTCGCAAACTGTGTTGCTGAATCTTGTTGGTTACGGCAACTCCTGCATGAGCTCAAGTGTCCACCGACCCGTGCCACGGTGGTATATTGTGACAACATTAGCGCCTCATATCTTGCCTGCAATCCCGTTCAGCATCAAAGGACCAAGCACATTGAGATTGATCTACATTTTGTCCGTGATCGCGTGGCTCTTGGCGAAGCTCGGGTCCTCCATGTTCCCTCCAGTTCTCAATTTGCAGACTTGTTCACCAAAGGCCTTCCATCGCAGGTGTTTCATGAATTCAGGGCCAGCCTGGACGTCCTACCGCACGGAGTTCCGGCTGAGGGGGGTGTTAAACGTGTACATTGTAAACATTGTAACGTTGTATTGTACTAGCTCAGTCCACTCCTATTTTGTAGGATCTAGCAACGCTCGTGGCCTGCGTGCCTTGTTTCTAGGAGCGTTTGCTCTCTCTCCCTCTGGGATATATGCTGTACATTGTAACTGAATTCATTAAGGAAGAAAACATTCTCTTCAACTATAAACTCATCAGGTCGTGCCCGAATCATGACCGCAACAGCTGCTTGCCCCACAGTGGCCAGCCTCTGAAGATTGGGTGGCGTGAGTGCTTGGAGTCGGTCGTCTCAGGCAACATGGTCTGCTCGCTGAAGGCGGCGGGTCGTCGGCAGGTTTCGAGCGGCAGATCTGGCACAGGTATTTAGATCAGTGAGGGTGTGGTCCCGGAGAATTTCAAATTCCACACCCTCACTGGTGTGGTCCCGAAGAGTTTCTGTTGTTCACGATGATGCCAATGTTGCCATGTTGGTCGGTGTACACTCCCTGAATTTGAAACTCGTTCACGATGTGTCTGACCAACGTTGGCATCATCGGACAAAATCACTGGGAAGAAAAAAAGATTCTCAGAGGAACTGGAAGATCGTTGCCCATGGAGTTTCTACTGTTCCAAAACGGAAGGAATTTACTCTACGAAAAAACACAATTCTACCAATTCAATTTACAGAGGGGAAACAAAAATTTCTCAAGTCAGAGGCCATGCGCCCTTTCTTTCCACCGAGAGGCTGAAGCTGAATCTCAATAACCACCTCGCACCTTGGCACAGTTTGGATCATGGAATAACCAAACGAACCAGAGGCTGAAGCTGAAGCTGACTGCGAAAAGAAAATGTACATCTCCCTGCTCTGCTCTGCTTTGCACTGCTCTGCTCGCTGCTGCATACCGCATCGCCGTTGCACGCAGAGGAACACCTGCACGATCTGTTGAGAGGAACAAGTCAGTGCCAAACACGCCAGATGAGAGCGGAGTTGTAGTAGGGAATTTTATTTTATTTTGGAAAAAGAGAGCAAGTAATGGCCTGCCGCCTGCTGACCTTGGAAATTTGAACAAGCCACCGCAGGACTCCACGTTTGTATTGAAGACGAAGTGCAACATTCACTACTGGACTGTAATTGGTGTGCAGAGTTTCGAGTAACCAACTTGGGTCAGAGAATGATGAACAAGCTGGAACAGGTAACTCGTCGCGAATATGAACGGCCAATCATTCGCTACCTTTACCTTACCTTACAGCCAAGGATCAATGCCAGTGAAACCTAAGCTTGTACCATCTCTGCACCAGCATAACCAAAACAGTCCACGTTGCTTCAGGCATGCTGCACTACTCAGGCCTAAATTCTCCTACCAAGCTTCAAACAACTTAGGTTCATGTCAAGACAGCAGGAAGCTTACGTTTCATGTCATCCTGGAAAATAGCTCCTCCCTCTGTTACTTATATGGTATTTATATATATCAGCCAGGTGCTTGAGGAATGTGGCCCTTAGAAAGCAACAACATTCTGGTGATAGACAGACAGATTCGAGCAATTCAGAGATTACAATGTTTCAGTTTTGAGCATTGGTAGGGAAAACCCAAAAACGAGAACAAAGTGTGACGTCCTGACCTTTCAGCATATCAAGACAATTGCTTCACTTCTGTTTGTTTGTTTGTTTGTTTGGATAAAAGAGCTATATATGTTCTGAATCAGCTGTGAAATTCGCTACTGGGACTGCAGGATCCAATAAATGAACTTGGGTCAGAATAGCTTAAACAGCCAATCATTCATTACCTTAGTGTCAAGGATCAATGCCAATCAAACCTAAACCTGTATGCAATCTCCTTGCAAGATTGTAGCTGGGTACATTAGTGTTTTTTTTTCTGTGAGTAGTAGCTGGGTACAATAGTCAATGTACTCTGCCCCAGCATAAACTTGGTGGTTGACCAAATAATAATCCTCATTGCTTCGGTACTACAGGAATAATTCAGTATCAGGCTAAACAGATTCAAGAATCAAACAAATTGGAAAGCATACTCTCTTCTCTTGTAGAGTGTAACTCAATTCAATTTCACTTCACCATAATAGTAGGAAGGTTACATCCATACCATTCTGTAAAGAAAATAAATGCACCACCAAGACAAGAAGACAGCCCTCTGCTACATATATGATATATCAGCCTTTAGAAAGCAGCATCCTGTGAAATGAAAGGATTCAAGCAAGAGAAAATTAAGGCACTTGATTCATGGTAAGAAAAGAAAATCTTTTTCAATGACATCAGTTAAACAAATATTGCCTTCAAATTCCCATACAGGACCAACTAACCAGCTGACTAATGTGCAGATTTGACAACTTGTGTGCATAAAAGATTGATTGCAACAGTGGTGGAGTGGAACCTGCTAGTCTGTAAGATTTGACAAGTTAAGATGAGGCAGAAATATGGCAAATAAACCTCGCTTCATCAGAAATAAAAAAACAATAAAAATAGGGAGGCGACAAGGGTTACCTTGGGTGTAGTTAGTAATCCGAGACGGATAAATCTGGGTTGGTTCTTTTGATTTTCTCAATTTGCTCCTTTATCTCAGCGCTGCGACGATCCATCACTAGTTTTCTCAGCAAAACCGGGAGGCCCTCTTTGGGCATCGATCGGATTTGTTGACACCCAACGAGACGTAACTCCTTGAGAGAAGAAAGGCGATATAACCCTTGAGGAAGGGACTGCAGATGCCCTCACCAGGAAAAAAGTAGTTTCTGGAGGGAGGTGAGGAGCTGCAGCACTTTCTCTTGCTCCTCCGTGAAGTTTTCCATCCTCTCATCATCATACTTGAAATCATTATCGATTTCAAGTGTGTGGAGGGCCGGGGCGAGGAGGTTGCAAATAGGAGCAACAGGCAATCCAGAGATGCCATCCACCCTGAGTTTCTCCAATCTAGAGATGTAACCTGCAGGTAATAATTTGGTCCTTGCCACCTCTGAGAGCAAATCTGCTGCTAACGTGTTGTTGCATCTAACTTCCAGTTCTTTGAGGTTGACTGTGATGAGAGGATTGAATCCGTCGACTGTTAGGTTGACTGTGATGAGAGGATTGAATCCGTCGACTGTTAAAGTACTACAGAGTACTAGTTTTAGACTGGTGAGAGACGTGAGGTTTGAGAGCAGAGCCATTGACTTCATGCTTCCCTCTTCGCGAACATCAAGTTCCCTCAGGGAAGCAGGGAAAGGGCAAATGGTCTCTGATTCTCCCATGGGCCACCGACAGAACAATTCGCCACATCCGGATATTTTTAATGATTGGAGCAATGACTTGTCCTCCTGAATTCCTCCTCCATTCTCCACAGGCACAAGAACCAGGCCATTACACCCCCAGAAGGTAAGTTTCTGCAGTGAGCTGGATGATCGGAACTGCGTTACACATTCCTCAAAGTCACAAGATGGTCGGAACTGCGTTACACATGGAACTCCCTGTATGTTAAACACAGAAAGTGCTGGGAAACAGTTTAACACTTTTGACAATGATGATTTGCTGGTAAGATGAGATACATCTAATCTCAGACTCTTAACTGAACGCAAGACAATACTGCCATCCAGCTCTTCAGGGAACAAACTGAAACCGTAGCATCTTCTGACAGTTAGTTCTGTTAGGGATTTAAGCTTTCCAATGTCTGTCAATGATATGCGCGATACATTTTCAATAGCCATATCTTCTACTTTATCCAGATTGTGGTAGGCCAAAGCACCGCCATACCCACTAACAACCAATTTCTTTCCATCATAAGACAACGTTTCTGAATCACCTCTTTCAACATCCAAATCTGTCAGTGTGGAGGTATGAGGCATGGAGGGCAGAGACATCTTGGGGCACCCATCAACTTCAAGTCTGCGCAAATTGGTGCAAGATACCTCCGAGAAGGGCATCACACAGAGATTGGGACAATCGATGCATTTGATTTTTTTCAAGACTTGGAAAAGAATTCAGCAAGTCTGGTTCTCATAAAACTCAACTGTTTTCAAGCGCATAAAACATTTTTTTCAAGATTTTTTTCAAGTCTGGTTCTCATAAAATTCAGCAAGATTTTTTTCAAGATTAGGTTCCACAGCCCATTCAGCAAGTTCTGTCATCTCATAAAACTCAACTGTTTTCAAGCGCATAAAACATTTGCCTGGAGCGCCACCACATCGAAGCCCAAACTGATGCATTCCAGAAATTTTCTTCAAATTGAGTCCCTTGAGATTTGGTAGCTTCCCAAAAGGTGGGACGGTGCTCCAACATAAGCCTTCTAGAGTGAGAGTCTCTAAACTTGTTAACCAGGTGTCAAGACACAACCAACTAGGCCCAACGGTACCACCATGATTTGCAATTGTAAGTACTCAAGATTAGAGTGTGGTTTAAGAGCATCAAAAATATCACCATCTGTAGTTGGTCGATCTTGGTCCCAAAGTAATTCCAACTCCTTCAGATTCCTTTTCAACATCAGTTTGGCTGCAGTAGCTTCCTCCTTGGTTGCCACGTGTTCAAGACCACAAATAACCAGTCCTCTTTCTAGTGCTGTCAATGCCCCAAGTTCTGTCAGTTCAAATCCCATGCTCCCTTTCCTGACATGGAATTTTTTTAGCTCCTGCAGATGCTTCATCTTTCCGACATTGCGAATATTGGAGTGGAGTTCACTTCTGCCATGGAAATCATGTAAATTCTCAAGGTGGCTAAAGTCTTCAGGCAAATCAGAACTACCATCCCAATCATCTAGGTCCAAGAATTTCAAGTGATAAAATCTTGATAGTGTACTAGGTAAACTGATTTTACCGTCTTTGTAAGATGAGCTAATTTTGAGGTACTGGAGGTGGATAAGTTTTGAAAACTTATATGGAAAAGATTGTGCAGACTTCACCACTATAAATAGGACACGCAGACTATTTATTTCCTTGAAGCTATCTTTCAAAATCTCGGCGATTCTTTCTTCTTCATATCCTCTAAAAATCATCAAAGTCCGCAGATTAGCAATGTCTATCCTCTCCCTTAGTTTACACATTTCTTCCTCAAAATTTGCATCATATCTGTCTTCTATGTTGATAGATAGGTGTCGAACAGATTGTGGGATGGCATCAGCTATGAAATCTAAGCCACTTATATTGAGGCATTTTTGTGCAGAAACACTCTGAGATAGCTCATGCATTAAATCAGGCATTACATAGCAATCAAATTCCTTCATGAGAAAACCATTGTCCACTAATTCTTCCAAGTAATTCCTATCGGCTCGGTGATTAGAGTCTATGGTGCCTATTGCAACCCAGAACTGATTAATTTCTGAAGAAGTAAACACATGATCTTCAGGGAAAAGGCCACATTAGGAAAAGCATTTCTTCAGATGAAAAGGGAGGTAATCGTAGCTAATTTTTAAAGACAGCATGATATCATCATTATTTTGCTGCTTTAGCCACTGATGCTTTCCAAGAACTCCATTCCAATGTTTCTGAGAAAGGTCCTTGTGCAATAGTCTACCAACTGTTTTGGCTGCCAGCGGGGAACCCTTTAGCTTGGTTGCAATTTTTCGTGCAATACCAGCAAACTCATCTTCATAATGCTCAGGCTTGTCGTCTTCACCAAATATACATGCTTCAAAGAATGTGAAGAAGTTATTAGACTCCAAACCTGCCAGTTGTAGTGAACCAACTGTTTCCATCATTTGTGCTAGCTTTGGGAATCAAGTTGTGACAAGGACCATGCTTCCTTTGGCTTCCCCCTTTGTGAACGGAGCTAATAGGGTTTTCCACTGATCCTGACTGTCACATTTCCATATATCATCCAAGACAATTAGAAACCTCTTGGACTTGAGACGATGCGCTATGGATTTCTGAAGCTGGTCTAAATTGGTTGTTTCATTTGCAACACCGCTGCTTCCTTCTTCTTCAGTTGCAGGTATGCAGCCAAGGATCTCCCTGGTGAGCTTAAGCACATCAAAATCAGTGGATACACATACCCAGACCCTGACTTGGAAGTGCTCTTTAGTCCTTGCATGATTATGGTGAAAGTTGGATACACATACCAAGGTGAGTGGTGAAAGTTGTCTTTCCAATACCCCCTAGACCAACTATAGGAAGAACAGAAACGGTCTCAGTCTGTGTGACACCGGTAACAGTGGTGATACGATTGACAGTTTCCTCAAAAATGTCTGTCCTGCCATACAATGTGTCTTGTATAATCATGGAAGCAGTCTGAGGCCGATGTAGGATAACTGCCATGCTGTTGATTGGGTACTGCTGAGCAAATTAGAGACCGATCACAGTGGGACTCCATGCCCTGTAACAGGGAAGTGATTTCTCTGGACATGGACACTCTGTCGAAATGCAGTGTATCACCATCAGCACTAGCAGAGTTGGAGTTGGTGACGCCGGCAACAGCAGCATCATCATCACCACCATTCCTCTTGGGCGTACGCGAGCAAGAAAAACAGTGGAGCAAGGTGCCTAGGGAGTGGCGAAGAGCACTACGGGCGTGGAGAGCTTGATGGCGGACAAGGCTGTCCAGATCCGGGCCGGCCTCTTGGGTGGTGGCGTAGTGGGTGGCGTGGAGCTTGTCATGGATCTGGAAGTAGTGGACCTCATCCAGCAGGTCCTCTGCCTGGTCGGCGTCCCTGCTCAGCTTCTCCAGCAACCCCTGCAGGCCAAGGTTGGGGCCGACGTGGCTCCCCTGGGCGTTGTGCAGCAGGCCTTGCGTCTGCAGCAGTTTGTCCCTGATCTGGTCCGAGTTGTAGCCCAGCTGGAGGCTGTCCACGTACGCCGCCACCAGGCCATCGGACAGCGTCGTCAACACCCTGCCGAGGAGCAAGGTCGCCGAGCCGACAGCCACCTCCATCTATCTGCACTCCGCCGGTCGCCTCACCTCACCTCGCCTCACCGGAGTAGTGGCGGAAGCAGCAGAAAGGCTCCAGAGGTTTGTGTAGGGTAGGTGGGCAAGACAGCTCCTTCAACAATGAATTAAGAAGCAGAGAGTTGCTTGAGCACATCCAACCAGGAGAGACAATACTCTGTAGTATTGTATTTGGTCAGGTACAACTACTACTATGTCTCATCTGGCCGGCGACGACCAAACCCAGATACCAACTCATTTGTTGTTTTAGTTCTCTATAGGTAGGAGATGGAGTCCTTTTTGGCTTTTTGCATTACAGAAATGGCAGAAACTGGTATGTATATATATATATATGTATATATATATATGGCAGAAACTGGTAGTAGGATGCATTTTCCCTATATATATATATATATGTATGTATGTATTCTTGATTGATGCGGCATATTCCTTCCTTGCGAAAGAGAGATGGCACCTAACTCTGAGCACCCATCGCCCATCGGACTTGCCTAACGGTGTTTCGTCTTTCCAATATTGTAAGTTAGACCAGTGGGTATGCGGTTCATGTTGTGAGCTGAAGCCAACCCAATCTGTGTATTGACGAACACAGTACTGACGCAGGCGCTCATATATATACGCATACACTCATTCGTATGAACACACACATGCACACCCTACCCCTATGAGCACCTCCGAGAGACTGAGCCGGTATATCATCTTGAGATTGACGAAGTCACCAAGGGCACATCATAGTCGACAGGAACGTCGCCTCTCACTGAACGCGCATCGCCGGAAATCCTGAAATAAATCCAGAAATAAATGCACCTGGGCCAGAAATAAATCCAGAAAATGTTTATGTGTTGATTCACCCCCCTCAAATTTCTCAAAAAAAAAACATAATTCACCCCCTCACAAAACACGTATCAATTCACCTATGATACAATTGGATCTTCAGATTATGGTGTTGCTGGGTGCCTGCCGACAGCCTCCAGGTGTGGTTGGCTGCTGTGGCGGTGAGCTTCTTCGTCCGTGGGCTGGCTCGTTGGTGGTGGTGGTGTTTTGCTGACTTGTCGATACCGGTGCGGGTTTGTATGGGAGCTTGAGTGAAGACCCTATCTCGGCCTTGGGCATGTGACCGGTGAAGGCGTCGGCTACGGGCATCATTGATGTTCTTGGAGGCATCGTTGCATTGCTGCCACACCCCCTCTTGCATGGATCCGGCTCCGAGGAAACCCTAGATTTTGTGTGATTGAACGATGGCGGCGCCTTCGCGTCGTTTTCCCTCTCGAGGGCTTCGTCCTTGGAGCTGGGCATCAGCAAGCGGGACCAGTGAAAGGTCTCGGTGTTGGCGTTGAGGCTTCTGTTGGACACAATGACGAGGGCGAGCGAAGTCTGAGGCATGGCAACAATTGTGGTAGTCGGCTCTTCTGCAGCGTGTATGTGGAACTACATCGGGTTGTTTTGTTGTGGTGAAGTCGGAGCTGCGGAGGCGGGCCCCGATGGCATAATGACAAGCAGAAGGTGATCTGCTCGGTGGTCTTCCGTAGTGCCAGCCTTGCATAGTTCTTCCTCATAGCTCTCCATCAAATTCGTCTGCGGCGCTGCCTTCGGCGCGGTGGCGGAGTACTGGCGTGGCTCTTCTTGTCTTTCGCACGACCTCTGCGGTGAGGGTTAGGTCGACGTTCATTTTTGGTGAAGTCGGAGTCGCTTGCTCAGAGATTAGTGAAGGCAATGACGCATGTTGTTGGGGAGTGATTGTGACGCCCCCGACTTAATCGTGCACTAACCATACACGCAAATGCGCACGATCAAGCCTAGAGACTCATGAAAAGATATCACAACACAACTCTAGACACAAAATAAAATAATACAAGCTTTATATTACAAGCCAGGGGCCTCGAGGGCTCGAATACATAAGCTTGATTACACACAAGAGTCAGTGAAAGCATCAGTATCTGAGTACAGACATAATTAGACAAGAGTGCCTTAAGAAGGCTGAGCAAAACAACGACAACTAGATCGAAAAGGCGCAGGTCTCCTGCTTGGGAACCTCCGAAACTACTCCTGGTCGTCGGTCGCCACGTAGTAGTAGTCTCCGTCGGAGGGGTAGTAGTAGTCCTCTACGGAAGCAGCTGGCTCCGGGGCTACGTCATCTGGTCGCAGCAATCGGGTATGGGGAAAAGAGGTAGCAAAGCAACTGTGAGTACTCATCCAAAGTACTCGCAAGACTTACATCAGAACTATTCTAATTATGCAACATTATCAAAGAAAGGGCTGTATATGTGGACTGAACTGCAGAAATGCCAGAATAGAGAGAAGGCCTAGCCTATCGAAGACTAGCATCTTGCAGCGTCTTGCAGCATTAGAAGAGTACAGATTAACATATAACATAAAGTAGTTATTATAGTAATAATGCCCAGACATCCTTCCTCGACTCCCTGCGAGAAAGCAATCCCGGAGCTAACATATTATTAAAATAACATCAGTATCCAGTTATCTCGCGGGTACCCTCATGGTCAACCCGACTTCCATAACTCTCGCGGGTACCCCTCGGGGTCGACCCGACTTCACAAGGGGCTAAGGTATCCAGTTCTAGTTGTAGTAAATCGGGATAATCTCTGAGCGTCCGTAACCGTGGACACGGCTATTCGAATAGATCAAGTTCTTCCCTGCAGGGGTGCACCAATGTACCCAACACGCTCGATTAACTCCGGCCGGACACACTTTTATCGGGTCATGCCCGGCCTCGGCCAATCGACACACCGCAGCCCTACCTAGGCTCAACAGAGAGGTCGGCACGCCGGTCTAAATCCTAAGCGCTCAGGGGTCCAGGCCCATCGCCCTTTGCACTCCTGCGCGTTGCGCAACTGGCCGGTGAGCAGACCTAGCCCCCTTAATACAAGCGCAGGCTTTCCCAGTCCAACTCGGCATGCAGCCCGCATCTCTGAACTGCGACATCTGAAGAGCTTCGGAAGAAACATATGATGCAGAGTGCCCATACTTATTCCCGCGTGGTGGTCAGCGCGTAAAAGGCCAGAGGCCTACTCAGATCACATATCCAAACCCATTAGTGTGTTGGGAGCTCGCGGTGACGATCAGTGCTCCACGATCTGTGGTTCTGTGGCCCCGTCTCGAGGACTTGCGACAAGGGCTAAGACTGCCCTGCCGCGCCTCGTAATTATCTCGCGGGTACCCTCCAGGTCAACCCGACTCACAAGAGACTATCGGGAACTCAGGCCCACCTCTACCGGGGTGGTACCGCCAGTCCCTACAGTCCCGCAGCAATAGTAAAGTAAAGGGGCAACAGGTAACAGTAACAGTGTGTCCGTGTCATCAAGGGGGAAATCCGAGGAATCACCCTCGATGGATTCCCGCTCGATGTATCCGTCAAGGCGAACTCGGAGGAATCACCCTCGTTGTTCCACACTTGAGGGGTTGCACGACAGAGACGTCATCGGAGGTGGTGAAAGAGGAATCACCCTCGATGTTCACAACCGACTAGCTTCACAACAGAGATAACATCAGAAGTGCGGTAAGAGGTATCACCCTCGACACTCAATAGTAGCTCTGCCGAGTCGTACAACTAAGGGGGTGTGCGGTGGTTTGTCGGTAACAGCACATCAATTGATGGGGATGTGTACCTAGGGTAGGGTCATAGGCCTGACCTACCTGCTCTACCCAAGGACACTGCCCCAGAAAACTTAAGGGCTGCAAGGAGATCTCCGACTGAAATCACCAAGGCATACAAGTCACTCGACAATATCCACTCGGAGATTACATTTTCACTCGACGGGTACCATTCACTCGGAAGAACCGGAAGACAGTCGACCGCAGAAGACCAGAAGCCACCCCAGGGAGGCTAACGGGCAGGCGTTCGTCTGTCTCATTAATAGCGTTTATTACGTACGTTACCAGTAACGTACGTCTTTATAACCACGATCTGACCCTTAAACGCCGGACACTTATGAGGGGCAGCGCACTCTATATAAGCCACCCCTCCCCTCTGGCATAAGGGTTGGTTCACATCCCCTGTAACGACACCTATATTTCACTCGACAAGAGCTCCCGAGCACTGAGACGTAGGGCTTTTACCTCCACGAGAGGGGCCTGAACTCATACATCCGTGTGTACACCCTCGCCGTAGCTAGGACTCTGCCCTCTCCTTACGTACCCCTACCTTCTACTGTCAGGCTCATTCCCACGACAGTTGGCGCCCACCGTGGGGCAGGCGTCTAAGCGACTTCCGGCGAGGTTGCATTTGTTTTCCTTCGTCATGTCTTCCGGCGGTGATTTGTTCCTAGGCCGCGAGATCCGTCTCGGAGCGCTCACCTTCATCGCCGACGGTTCGGCATGGCTCCAGGAAGCGCCTCTAGATGTTGAGGCGCTCCCAATACGCGGAGCGACGCACTTCTGCGCAAGCTCCTGCGGTGTTCTTCTCCTTCAGCCGTCGACTCCATACGTGTCGGCCCTCCATGCTGTTCGTCGCCGCAAGCGATCCGGTCGTTCACGGCTACAGCCTTGGGTTCGACATGCGGCAGCCCGCCAGGCTTCGTCCCCGCAGATTGCGGCCATCGAGCCCGCCGAGTCACTTCTCGGCGTGTTCGACTCGGCGTCAGATCGGTCTGGCATTCCCTCCGAGTGCGAGAGCTGCGATCCTGCGGCTGAAGTTCTTATGGCTGGCTCTCATCAGAGTCCGCCGCCTGGCTTCAACCACGCCAGGCGCGAGATTGGTGGAACGTCGAATGAACAGCAGCACCGGGATGAGGATGTTCTCCATACTCCCATCGTTGGCACGACTGCTGAGGCCCAGGCCATGGAGGCGACTCGCCTTCGACTCAAAGAGATGCAGAAGGCACTCGACGAGCGTGCTCGACAGCGTGCTCGACAGCGTCCGCCGCGTCCCAATCGACATCAGCGACAGTTGTTTCCGAGTGGATCTCGGAATAACGTCGAGGTATTCCGTACTCCAGTGTTGAATGTTGCAGCTGCTGCTAGGATTGCAGATTCTATACAGCCATCACGGTCGGAAGCTGGTAGAGGTTTGCAACAGATCAGAACGTTGCTCGAGGCAGCGCAGCAGCAGAATGCGGCTGTTTCTCAGTCGCAGAACAGGTTACATAGCAATTCACCCAGGGCGGAAACAGTTCAGTCGGCCCACAGTCCTGGGTCACCCCTGCGCCACAGAGGCGGAGACTTCCGTGAAGTTCGGTAAAGAGATCAAGGGCGAGATCAGTTTGCTCCCCGTTATCACCGCGATGACCGCCGTCGAGTGCTATCTCCTCCGCGGAGTGGTTCATATGTGCCCCGGCACAATGATGATAGGCGCCCGTTCGGTGATGAGCGGAATCCTGGATTTGACGCAAGGGATGTCCTTGCTCAAAGACGGGTCGACAGAGGCAGAGCCCACAGAGATGGTTATAACGGAGACTATCCGAGTGGAAGTGGAGCTGTTGTGTCTGGTCCCGAGTGTTTTAGCAGAGCCATTCGCTCTGCAGAGATTCCCCCCAACTTCAGGTTGGTGGCTGGAATTGGCAAGTTTTCTGGCGAGTCGAAGCCCGAGACATGGTTAGATGATTACCGAGTGGCCGTGCAGATTGGTGGAGGAAACGACAACATAGCCATGAAGCATTTGTCCCTGATGTTAGATGGTTCGGCCAGAGCTTGGTTGAATCGTTTGGCTCCCTCTAGTATCTATTGCTGGGAGGATTTGGCCCGAGTGTTCATCAGAACCTTTGAGGGCACCTGCAAACGTCCGGCTGGTTTGATTGATTTGCAGCACTGTGTTCAGAAACCCAATGAGACCTTACGAGACTACAATCAGCGCTGGTCCACCCTGCATCACACGGTGGAGAATGTTTCCGAACATCAGGCTATTTGCGCCTTCAAGGCTGGTGTTAGATACAGAGAGCTCTATCTGAAGTTTGGTCGCACTGGTGATATTTCTCTGAGCAAGATGATGGAGATTGCCACTCGGTACGCCAATGGTGAAGAAGAGGACCGCCTCCGAAGCGGTAAAGGAAAAGCAGTCGACAATGATGCAGGCGGAAATTCCAATCGGAAGCAGAAGCGCAAGGCTGATCCCCCTGTTCAGGCAGAAGCGGCCGCTCTGGCGGCACATGCCAAAAATAAAGGAAAGTCCAAAGCTAAGTTCACCCCCAAGAAGTCAAAGAATCAATCGGGTACAGATGTTATGGATTTACCGTGTGCAATCCACACGAGGAAAGATGAAGAGGGCAATTTAATATTGCCAAAGCATACCACTCGACAGTGCCGTTTGCTGATCGAACGGTTCAAAGAGAGCCAGTCGAGTGAAAAAGACCCTGAGAAGATAAAGAAGAGTTTCCTGAGGTCAATGCCACTCTGTTGATTTTTGCTGATGTTGAGAGCAAGAGTCGACTGAAAGTTATCAACAGGGAGGTTAACATGGCGGTTCCCTCTACCCCCCACATATCTCAAGTGGTCTCAGACTGCTATCACGTTTGATCAGTCAGATCACCCTACGCATATCGCTACCCCCGGGCGGCAAGCGCTGGTGGTGGACCCAGTTGTGGGGGGCACTCGACTCCGCAAGGTTTTGATGGACGGTGAGAGCGGTCTGAACATCCTATATGCAGATACCCTCAAGGGGATGGGCATTCCGATGTCCCGACTCAGTGAAAGCAACATGCAGTTCCATGGCGTCATCCCTGGGAAAAAGGCCCGTTCACTCGGTCAAATAGCGTTGGATGTTGTGTTTGGTGACGTTAAACATTTTCGCAAGGAAAAATTGACATTTGAAGTGGTGGACTTCCAGAGTGCATACCACGCCATCCTTGGTCGTCCGGCTTATGCCCGTTTCATGGCCCGTCCGTGTTACGTGTATCTCAAGCTGAAGATGCCCGGACCCAAGGGTGTGATCACAGTCACTGGCAATCGCCAGAGGGCTGAGGAGTGCCTTCAGCAGGGCTCCAAGATCGCCGATCATCAGATGGCTATGGTTGAATTGGAAGAATACAAGAAAAACGCTGATCCTTCCGACCTGTTGCGCGCTAAGAAGCCTGCTTCTGAGTCAACTTTTCAGTCGGCAGGAGAAGTGAAGAAAGTGAACATTCACCCGACAGATCCCACTGCTGCCCCAACCAACATCTCGACGACACTCGACAGCAAATAGGAAGCCGAGCTCATCCAGTTCCTCCGTGAGAACTGGGACATCTTCGCATGGAAGCCTGCTGACATGCCTGGTGTACCCAGGGAACTGGCTGAGCACCGGTTGAGAGTTGACCCGAAGGCCAAGCCTGTGAAGGAGCATTTGCGTCGGTCGGCAACGGAGAAGCGAAAAGCAATCGGCGAGGAGGTGGCTCGTCTCTTGGCGGCTAAGTTCATACGTGAGATTTACCACTCCGAGTGGTTATCGAACGTCGTTATGGTCCCTAGGAAGGACAAGTCACTCCGCATGTGTATTGATTTCAAACATATCAATCGGGTCTGCCCGAAAGATCATTTTCCACTCCCCCGCATTGATCAGATTGTCGACTCAACTGCGGGGTGTGAGCGTCTATCTTTTCTGGATGCTTACTCTGGTTACCATCAGATCCGTCTGTTTGGTCCGGATGAAATAAAAACAGCCTTCATCACCCCTTTCGGGTGTTTCTGTTATATCATCATGCCTTTTGGTTTGAAGAACGCTGGCGCTACTTTCATGCGCATGATTCAAAAATGTTTACTCGATCAGATCCCTCAGAATGTTGAAGCGTACATGGATGACATTGTCGTCAAGTCTCGCAAAGGTTCCGACCTGTTGTCTGACTTAGCTGAAACATTCGCCAATCTGAGGAGATATGAAAACAAGCTAAATCCGACTAAGTGCACTTTCGGTGTTCCTGGCGGAAATTACTCGGTTTTCTCGTTTCCGAAAAGGGAATCGACGTTAATCCTGAAAAGATCGGTGCCATCACTCGAATGAAAAGCCCTGAGCGTGTGCACGATGTCCAGAAGCTCACAGGTTGCTGGGCAGCATTGAGTCGATTCATTTCTCGTCTCGGTGAAAAGGCATTGCCTTTATACCGACTGATGAAGAAGTCTGATACATTCGAGTGGACTCCTGAAGCTGAAGCAGCGTTTGTCGAGCTCAAAGCTCTGCTTTCCACCCAGCCGGTGCTTGCTGCTCCGCACAGTAAGGAGCCATTGCTATTGTACATAGAGGCTACTAATCAGGTCGTTAGTACAGTTCTCACTGTCGAGAGGGAAGAGGAAGGTAAAGCTTACAAAGTCCAGCGTCCTGTTTATTACGTCTCTGAAGTGTTGACTCCTTCAAAGCAAAGATATCTACATTACCAGAAGCTCGTGTACGGTATATATCTGTCAGCTAAGAAGGTGGCACATTATTTTCAAGATCACTCAATTTCAGTCGTCAGTGATGCTCCATTGTCTGAAATTCTCCACAATCGAGATGCGTCTGGTCGAGTGGCCAAATGGGCTATTGAGCTCCTCTATTTTGACATCAAGTTTGAAGCAAAGAAAGCAATCAAGTCTCAAGCCCTCGCTGATTTCCTGGCCGAGTGGACTGAACAGCAGCAACCGATCCAAGTTTACTCGGCACACTGGACCATGTTCTTTGATGGCTCGAAGATGCTGAATGGGTCTGGTGCTGGCGTAGTACTGGTGTCCCCAAAAGGCGACAAACTCAGTTACGTCTTGCAGATTCACTTTGATTCCTCCAACAATGAAGCTGAATATGAAGCACTCTTGTATGGGTTGCGTATGGCCATTTCACTCGGCGTCCGGCGCCTGATGGTATATGGCGACTCCGATTTGGTGGTCAATCAAGTGATGAAAGAGTGGGATGTCAGGAACCCCGCTATGACTGGATACTGCAATGCAGTAAGGAAACTCGAGAAGAAATTTGAAGGTTTGGAACTCCATCATGTTCCCCGAGTGAAGAATCAAGCAGTTGATGAGCTGGCAAAGATTGGATCCACTCGGAAGCCTGTCCCCAGCAATGTATTTCTCGAGCACCTTCATTCTCCTTCGGTGCAGGAAGATCCCTTCACTGAAGAGCCCCCGCAGGCAAAAAGCGTCTCTGATCCGACTGAAGTCGATGTCCCAGCTGTCATTGATCTGGTCATGGAGATTTTAGTGATCACGCCCGACTGGACTGTACCCTATATTGCGTACATTCTTAGGAGAGAACTCCCAGATGATGAAGATGAAGCTCGACAGATAGTCTGCAGATCCAAGGCTTTTACTGTTATGGATGGGCAACTCTACAGAGAAAGTGTGACTGGCGTGACTCAGCGGTGTATTTCTCCTGAAGAAGGTCGACTGATTTTGGAGGAGATTCACTCGGGAACTTGTGGTCATCATGCGTCCTCTAGGACGATTGTTGCCAAAGCTTACCGAGCGGGTTTCTTCTGGCCACGTGCCAATGAGATGGCTAAAGATATAGTCGGTCACTGCGAAGGATGCTAGTTCTATTCGAACCTGTCACACAAACCTGCGTCTGCCTTGAAGACTATTCCACTCGTCTGGCCGTTTGCGGTATGGAGCTTGGATATGGTTGGACCCCTTAGAACAGGCCAGAGTGGATTCACTCACTTACTGGTTGCAGTCGACAAGTTCACTAAGTGGATTGAAGCTAAACCCATCAAGAAGCTGAACGCCCGCACTGCTATCAAATTCATGAAAGAGATAAGATTCCGGTATGGAGTCCCCCACAGTATCATTACAGACAACGGCTCTAATTTTGACTCGGAAGAGTTCAGATACTTTTGCTCCTCTCAAGGCACTCGGGTGGACTACGCGTCCGTTGCACACCCCCAGTCTAACGGTCAAGCTGAGTGAGCGAACGGCCTTATCCTCCAAGGACTGAAGCCTCGGCTCATGCGAGACCTTGATCATGCTGCTGGAGCTTGGCTCACTGAATTGCCGTCTGTTCTGTGGGGCTTGAGGACGACTCCAAACCGGTCGACTGGACGCACTCCTTTCCTCCTTGTGTATGGAGCTAAAGCCGTTTTGCCAAGTGACGTTCTTCACAATTCTCCCCGAGTGGATCTTTACTCTAAAGACGAAGCTGAGCAAGCAAGACAAGATGGGGTAGATCTCCTAGAGGAAGAACGAGAGATGGCCCTAATCCGGTCGACGGTATATCAACAAGACCTTCGCCGCTTCCATGCGAGACACGTCAAGAGCCGTTCATTCCACGAAGGTGATCTGGTGCTCCGAGTGGATCAGCAGCGACCCCACAAGTTGGCCCCAGCGTGGGAAGGCCCATTCGTCATCACCAACGTGTTGAACAACGGAGCGTACCATCTTTTCAACTTGAAGAAGAATATTGATGAGCCACGCGCCTGGAACGCGGATTTGCTTCGATGCTTTTATACTTGATGACTGAGTTGTTTTGATGTAATAAGAGTGCTCCAGACGATGTCGTTTGTTAAATTATGACTTCCGCAGTCTATTGTCGATTCCGATCGCACAATTTCGCATTCAAAGACTTCTCCGAGTGAAGAGCAACCCTCTTGCTCGGAGGCTTAGCTGCGAACCCGTTTCGCCTAAGTTAAAAACCCTTCCGAGTGTTTAACATTCAATACACTCGGAGACTTATCCGCGAACCAGTCATCGCCTAAGTTCAGAAAACTTCTCCGAGTGAAGAGCAACCCTCTTGCTCGGAGGCTTAGCTGCAAACCCGTTTCGCCTAAGTTAAAAACCCTTCCGAGTGTTTAACATTCAATACACTCGGAGACTTAGCCGCGAACCAGTCTTCACCTAAGTTCAGAAAACTTCTCCGAGTGAAGAGCAACCCTCTTGCTCGGAGGCTTAGCTGCGAACCCGTTTCGCCTAAGTTAAAAACCCTTCCGAGTGTATAACATTCAATACACTCGGAGACTTAGCCGCGAACCAGTCTTCGCCTAAGTTCAGAAAACTTCTCCGAGTGAAGAGCAACCCTTTTGCTCGGAGGCTTAGCTGCGAACCCGTTTTGCCTAAGTTAAAAACCCTTCCGAGTGTTTAACATTCAATACACTCGGAGACTTAGCCGCGAACCAGTCTTCGCCTAAGTTCAGAAAACTTCTCCGAGTGAAGAGCAACCCTCTTGCTCGGAGGCTTAGCTGCGAACCCGTTTCGCCTAAGTTAAAAACCCTTCCGAGTGTTTAACATTCAGTACACTCGGAGACTTAGCCGCGAACCAGTCTTCGCCTAAGTTCAGAAAACTTCTCCGAGTGAAGAGCAACCCTCTTGCTCGGAGGCTTAGCTGCGAACCCGTTTCGCCTAAGTTAAAAACCCTTCCGAGTGTATAACATTCGATACACTCGGAGACTTAGCCGCGAATCAGTCTTCGCCTAAGTTCAGAAAACTTCTCCGAGTAAAGAGCAATCCTCTTGCTCGGGGGCTTAGCTGCGAACCCGTTTCGCCTAAGTTAAAAACCTTTCCGGGTGTATAACATTCAATACACTCGGAAACTTAGCCGCGAACCAGTCTTCGCCTAAGTTCAAAAACTTTTCCGAGTAAAGAGAAATTCTCTCACTCGGGGGCTTAGCTGTGAACCAGTTTTCACCTAAGTTAAAAAATCCTTCCGAGTGTAAGGTATTCCTAACACTCGGAACTTAGCTGCGAACCAGTCTTCGCCTAAGTCCTAAATTCTTTCGAGTGCAGAACACCCGTTCCATTCGAGAATTAAATAAATTCAGCCAAGCAAAATGTCGGAAAGCAAAATGCGAGTAAGACTAGAATCTCTAGCGCAGCATAAACTTGTTCGCGCAAAGGGAAGTTCTCAGGCTTAAGGCCTGAACGAAGTTTTAATCGGTTACACCATCACTCGGCATGCCGAGGCAAATAAAGTTTTAACTGAAAGCAACGTACTTTTTCAAGCTCCGGTAGGGCTTGAAGGCTCGACAAAGGTATCCAGGTCAATTCCGTCGGCGATCCGAGTAGCTGCTTCGATGAAAGTCTCCATGAAATCTTCAAATTGAAGTTTCTTTGTGTTGATCACTCGGAGGGCCTTCAGTTTGTCCTCCCTGACCTCCTTGCAATGAACCCTGACGAGTGAAAGTGCCACATCGGCACCACAACGGGCAGCGGACTTTTTCCACGCCTGCACTCGACTTGGAATTTCATTGAGGCGAGTCACCATACACTCGAGGTCAGTCTGGAGGGGGTCTTCAGGCCACAGCTCCATGTCGACTTTCTCGAATGCAGCCCTCAGCCGAGTGACATATCCCTGGACATTCTTCAGACGAGCTTCAAGTCGAAACATATCCATGGCCACGGCGTCTCTGACGAGTGACTTCGTGGGGTCCAGATTGGGCTCGATCTCTTCGGTTTCCTTCTCAAAGTCTTGACAGAATTCTGCATGAAGGGAAAGGGAAAAGGTGATCACAATGCCGTTCTGAAGAAATCAAAGAAATTCATTCGACAGAAGAAAGTCACCTTCAAGCATGCTGAACATTTTCTTCGCAAAGTCTCCTAAGTGTTTTTCCAGAGCACTCTTTCCCTTGGTCTGCACTTCAAGTTTTTTGATCCATTCGGATCGTTCCTGCTTGAGTTTGGTGTTCTCTTCTTCCAGTTTTCTGGCTGGAGCATGTTTCTTCTCAGCAGCTTCAGTTTTCTCCTTCGATTCCTTCTGAGCATCAGCAAGTGATTTGTCCTTGTCCTCGAGCGCCTTCTTCATGGTATCTAAAGAAATAACATTGTTGAGTCGTGCTCGGAGACGACGGTTCTCATCACGTACGTCTGTTCGAGTGGATTCACTCGGTTCAAAGGATGGAAGATGAAAGTGATAATACAATTGATCGACAAGGATTACCTCCCAAAGTCTTCAATTCAGTTTGTGCTCGGTCCAGGTTGTTGTTCGTCAGCTCCAGATCCAGCAGAAGTCGATTCTTTTCTTTTTCCAGCTCGACGTACTTGGTCCCGAGCCCAATGGCTTTCTGAAATCAGCAAAGAAGGGGTTCAGTCGACATAAATATTTCTCTACTCCCGAGTGGAAAAGTACAAGTGCAGTCGACTAAAAGGCGGCCCGCCCCCCACCCCACAACCCTATACAGCGTCATATCATGGTTGATGGAAATGATGTCCATGAAACCTGCAAAACAGTTCTTAAGACTACTCCCCATCGTAAACGATCGGCAGTAGTCTCGGGGACTACACCAAGTGGGTGCACTCAGCGTGCTCCCACTGGACAGGAAATTACTCGACCAGGTCCGCCCTGTCCGAGTGTATGTAAAAAAAAGAGAGAAGAAAGCAAGAAAGCGGACATCGTTTCTATCAGACCCCCGCCGATGCACGCACTCGACGGCGGTCTCGGGGACTCACCCAGTGGGTGCACTCAGCGTGCCCCCACTGGACCTACTTTTACTCGATAAGGTCTGTCCTGTCGAATGGAAAACAACTTTTAAACCGACTCTAAGACCCCTGTCGATGCCTTCGTCATTCGACAGCGGTCTCGGGGACTACACCCAGTGGGTGCACTCAGCGTGCCCCCACTGGACCAGAGACTACCTGATCTACTTGCAAAGAAAACACCCAGTGGGTGTAAAATCAAGACGGACAGGAATTCAATTGGAAATGAACTTACAATAGCACTTACTCGGACGTTGGCTTGAAGCGCTGAGCTGGCATCATAGGCTAACTTGCTGGCTTCATACGCCTCCTTTGTTCGCAGCATCATCTGCCCAGCCTGAATCATGGCTTCCTTCGTAGCTCCAGTTTGGTCCTCCGGGACGTGACACAAAGGGTATGCGGGCGTCAAATGAATTGGTGCTGTAACAGAGGCAGCAGGAGGTGCTTCGGATTGTCCAATAGGTGCTGAAGCCACCAGAATTGAAGTGGCTGGCAGAGCACTCGACAGCGGGGCCACAAGGGCTGGAGGTGTCGCAGCAGTCGTCCCACGGGGCGTCTGTCCTGACGATGTTCTCCGAGTGCGTACGTGTGGAGCCCCCAGAAGCACAGCTTCATCCCGCGTTCCTCGCTGCAGCTCCTCGTCATCTTCCAGTTCGATGACTTCGTCAGCTATCAATCGGCAATTTTAGTCAAGGCACTCGACGATTATTCTTCAAAAAACAGAGTTGAGTGTGGGTTTGTTATACCTCGTTGGGAGGTGGCCGCATCAGGAGTGTCCACTTCCATACGGTCCCCATCATTTTGCTGGGGCGATGTCACTGAGGTAGCAGCTCTGACGGATAAACTCCACTCGGTCAGCAGAGACATGAAGTGCCACAATCACAATTGCGGGAAAATAAACACTCACGTTGAGGCAACAGGCACATCAATCTTGATACGAGGCAGGGCCTTCCGAGGCTTTGGCGTGTCTGGCTTGAGTTGTTTCGCAGCTTTTTCAGTCGACCCCGATGTTGCGGCACGGTCACGCTTTGGGTTCCTTGTGCTCGACGCCACAGTTTTGCTCGGGGCAACCTCTGGGTCCTCCTGCTGCTTGGTGCGACGCCCGGTGCGCAGAGGGACCTGAGCTTCCACCTCGCCTTCCTCTAGGTCATCATCGCTGCTCTCGCTGTCGTCGGTGTAATCGCCGTCGGCGCTGCCATCTACGCTCCCTTCTTCTTCGTCAGGCTGTTCTCCGTTTGGCACGGGCGAGTACATGTTTGTAAATTCCTGCAAGATACAAGCTTCAAAGTCAGTCGACTGAAGATCCAGTTACTCGACAGATATTAAAACAATCGACAGAGGTATAACTCACCAGGTTCTTTGGTGGGTTCAAAGCAGAAAAGGGTGGAATTCGCTTGGCTCCCTCGGGATTATCACAGGCTCCGGTGATGCTCCTGAGCCACTGAGAAACGGTCTCGTCGGAAACTTCTTCCGGATGAGTCCGAGTGGTATCCTCAAGGCCCGAGTAATGCCACATGGTGTGATCCCGGGCTTGGAGAGGCTGGATCCGTCGACTGAGAAACGTTTCAAGGAGATCCAAGCCAGTCACTCCGCCGCGGATCAGATCAGATATAGCGTTCACTAGGATCCCTACCTGGATTTTCTCTACCTTTGTCACGTACAGTGGTTTGGGGGTGGTAGGTCGATCCAATGTGAAAGGAGGAAGTCCAGTCGACATATTTGGTGATGCAACATCCTTGCAATAGAACCATGTCGACTGCCAACCCCGGACAGAATCAGGAAAGGTCATAGAGGGGAATGCACTCCTACCTCTCTTTTGGATCCCTAAGCCACCACACAGTTGGATTACGTGGGTTTTGCTATCACTGGGATTGGCTTTCTTGACGGATTGAGATCTAACAGAGAATATGTGTTTAAACAAACTCCAATGCGGAGAGCAGCCAAGAAGCATTCGCACAGGGTTATGAAACAGGAAAGATAGGCAATTGCATTCGGAGGGAAAACGTGGAGCTGCGCCCCGAAATAGTTTAGGAAACTACGGATGAATGGGTGGGGTGGCATGGAGAAACCTCGTTCGACGTGGGTGAGAAGCAGAACTCGCTCGCCGTCGCGTGGCTCTGGTTCGGTCTCCCCCTTCGGCAATCTCCAGGACTCCGCAGCTATCAACCCGTCGTCGACGAGATTTTGCACATCCTCCGCCGTGACCGTCGATTGGAGGAAATCCCCCTGGATCCACCCCGGCGGCACCGTCGACCGGGCGCCCGACGGCTTCTTCGCCTTGGCTCCTCCCTTCTTGGCGCGCTCGAGCTTCTCCGTCTTGCCCTTCGTCATGGCGGCGGCGGTCGTTGGAGCAGAGCTGAGCAGAAGAGGAGAAGGACAAGAGCAGATTTGGGGGAAGAATACTGTACCAGCACCGACGTCGTCGCCTCTTATATCCGCCCGTGTGGGTCACTGACCTGCGGGCCCGCCAGATCTCTGAGTATCCCGAATTCAGAGGAGCCGCGCCTCGTGGCGATTTTGGCGGCACGGTAATCGAGGCGTCGTGTCCCCACTTGCCTTTGCGGTTGCGTCATCCTCGCTCGGCACGCGTTTATCCAATTTTCGAATCCCATAAAATCCGGACCCGACGGAGCGAACCGTCACATCAGAAGACTCTGCAGACCACTCGAACCTTATTTCGAGCTCAGTTTCACTCGGACCTGATTTCGAGCTCAGTTTCACTCGGATATACTTCAAGACAGAATCGATCAGGGCGAACGATAAAGGTTCCAATCGACGCAGATTTCTGAGAAGCCTCAAAATGCACTCGGAATTTTTGTGTCTTGTCAGAACTTGTATTGACACCTTTTACACTCGAACCCCGATCCATTCGGGGGCTAATGATGGGGATGTGTACCTAGGGTAGGGTCATAGGCCTGACCTACCTGCTCTACCCGAGGACACTGCCCCAGAAAGCTTAAGGGCTGCAAGGAGATCTCCGACTGAAATCACCAAGGCATACAAGTCACTCGACAATTTCCACTCGGAGATTACATTTTCACTCGACGGGTACCATTCACTCGGAAGAACCGGAAGACAGTCGACCGCAGAAGACCAGAAGCCACCCCAGGGAGGCTAACGGGCAGGCGTTCGTCTGTCTCATTAATAGCGTTTATTATGTACGTTACCAGTAACGTACGTCTTTATAACCATGATCTGACCCTTAAACGCCGGACACTTATGAGGGGCAGCGAACTCTATATAAGCCACCCCTCCCCTCTGGCATAAGGGTTGGTTCGCATCCCCTGTAACGACACCTATATTTCACTCGACAAGAGCTCCCGAGCACTGAGACGTAGGGCTTTTACCTCCACGAGAGGGTCCTGAACTCATACATCCGTGTGTACACCCTTGCCGTAGCTAGGACTCTGCCCTCTCCTTACGTACCCCTACCTTCTACTGTCAGGCTCATTCCCACGACATCAATCACATTGATCGAGACATCCGGAGGCTAAGCATAGCAACACGGACAAGAGTGTGGGGCCACTCATGGATCACCAACCAACTATTCTAGGCATATAGGATACAGGTAAGGTATCAACAGTAGTTACAAAAACAGGCTATGCATCAGAATAGGAGCTAACAATAACAGTAGCAATTCTAATGCAAGCACGAGGGGGAAAGAAATGGGCGATATTGAAATGATCAAGGGGGTTTTGCTTGCCTGGAAGCTCTGCGGCAAAAGAGGGGTCGTCGGTGGTGTAGCAGTCCTCAGGGGCTACGTCGGTGCCAGGATCTACCGGAGAGAAGAGGGGGAGGAAACAAATAAATACACAGCATACAAATGCAACACAGAGCATAACATGGCAAAATGCAATGCAGGGGTGACCTAATGCATCTCTAAGCAATTTTAGGAATTTTAGGATTTAAGTTGTAATTATTAACCGGTAGGTATGCACTATTCATCTGCCAGAAACTGACAAAGAGTTACGGGTTCTCCTACGTAGAGGGTCCCGACATGCATGCAGATGACACGATCGGATTCGTTGGATTTTTCTGATCAACTTTCATGTAGAAAGTTTTTCCATCCGAGCTACGGATGAATTTCTGCGAATTTCCGAAGATTTAAACAATATTCAGAAATTCCCTGGAATTATTTATTTCTGAATAATCCAAAAAAAACCTTTTTGCACCCAGTGGCTCTCTAGCCACAGAGGCTGACAGGTGGGGTCAGGGGCCCAGTTTGACTTAGTCAACTGCCCAGTCAGCAGTCAACTCTGTTGACTGTTGACCAGGTCAAACTGGCAAGTGGGCCAGGGTGTCAGTGACTTAGAGGCTAACCAATTTAGTTAAACTAATTAATCAACTGGTGGGGCCACTTGTCAGCGACTAACTAATCTAACAGAGTTAATTAATTAGCCGAAAACAGTAATTAGTCTAACGGGCCCACATGTCAGTGGCAGGGGGAAACAGTAACCGCGTTGACTAAAGTCAACATGGTCAACGGCGGCCAGGGGGCCCTCTGGCAGTGACCAATGTTTTGGATCCCGAATGGTACTTTTTTCTCGAGGGGGGGCGGTAAACTCGGTTACCACGGTAACCGCGAATTACCGAATAAAATTCGGGTGAAAATTTAAATTTAAATTTGAATTCAAATATGTTTAGACAAAAATACATAAGTTTTGAACAGACAATATTCGCTTAACTAGCATTAGCGCATTGGTCACCGATCTGCTCCACTACCATGCACATGCAGGTCGCGATTTCGACTCTCGCATGCCCTTATTTTTTTTAGAAATGACAGTAAACAGTGTGGCGTGCATTCTTCAAAAATAAAAATTTAAAAGAGCTTATGCCTGTCCTCAAACTCATGACTTGCAGTTGCTCGTTGAAGATCGTTACCACTAGGACGCTAGTAAATACGTGTTCTGGGTAAAGACATACCTTTTTTAACTAGACGCTAGGAGTTTAAATTCAAAATTTTCAAATTGTTCGAAATTTTCTGCTCGGTATGCATAATTATCGTGGGGGAGCGGGAAACGCGGTTACCGGGCGGTAACCGAATTTACCGCCCGGTAACCAAAACCTTGGCAGTGACCCAGGTGGGCCCCAGGCCAAGCCAGGCTGGCGGCCGGCGCCGGAGTTGCTCCGGCGAGCCCCAAACGCGGCGGCGAGCCACGGCCGGCGTCGGGATTGCGCTACAGATGGCCAAAACGAGCACCGTGACCTGCATTCGAAAGAGGGAAGAACGCCGCGTCCAAACGAGCTAACGTGAGGCCACGGGGGTGACCGGAGGTGGCCGGACGGTGAGGTATGCGGCGGCCGGAGCACGGGTCTGCGCGGAAACATCGGTCTAGCGGGCGCGCGAACGATCTGATGAGCCAGGCCGCACTACTGGAGTGCCCCGAGCTCGATGGCGTGCTCGGACGGCCACGGCAACGACGGGAGCAGCGACGGCGAGCCGCACGGCGGAGCTGAGCTTCGGCTGCTCTGGCAGCAGCAATAGCGGGGCCAGAGAAGGAAAAAGAGGGGGCCAGGGAGGAGCTGGAGCTCACCGAGCGACGCACGAAGGCCGTTGAAAGCTTAGGAGCGCAGAAGCTGGCCGGAGAGGAAGAAGATCGCCGGCGGCCCGAGGAGCAAGAAGGAGGCCGATCCGGCTGCTGGGAGCATCCGGCGTCGCGCGGCTCGACGGGGAGATGTGGACAAGCTCGGCGAAGCTTCCTGACACGATGGAGCGGAACGGGGACGACGTTGGCCGCGGCGGAGACGAACGGCGGCGACGGCAGCGCTCGAGAGAAAGGGGGAGAGGGCGAGCGAGCGCTGGAGAGGGAGAGAGAGAGTGGCGAGGCGTCCAAGGGAGAGGGACTTGGCCTCGGCCTTATCCAGGGCTCAACTTCCCCGGCGCCGTGGCAAGCAGCGGCCGGCGCGGCGCGCTCTGGCCACGGGGATGGCGACACGGCAGCGGGAGCACGTGGGAGACGCTGCTCCAGCGGGCTGGGCCGGCTGGGCCTGCGCCAGGTAAGCAGGTAAGGCCCTTTTCCCTTTTCTGTTTTTCCATTTAGCTATTAAACAGAGACCGAAAATGAATTTTGTGGGCCACCTAAGCATTTTAGAAAAATGTGGAACTAGGCCACAATATTTCATTGCATTATTAGGCACTGCCACAAAAAGTTTGGAGCAAAAAAATATTTGTCCAAGAATTTTAGAAATTGAAAAGGCATATTTAAATGCTGCTGGAACACTAAATTAATTTCCAGGGGCAATTTGGGAATTCAAAAGAGGTTGGTTACAACATGACAAATATTTAGAGAATATTTGTCAAATGATGAACTATTTTGATTGCATGACAGATGAAGTAAATATTTGACATGCATTTCAAATGGGAATTTGGCTATGATTTTGGTCAAGTGGCAGATTGGCATAGTGATCATGATGACATGACCACCATTAGGAGGAAGATCACTGTGGTATGATTCTGGGGATGTTACAAATCTCCTCCACTGCAAGAAATCTCGTCCCGAGATTTAAGAGATGGAGTAAGGGGTATCTTCGGGAGAACGGACCTTTGCAAGGTCGATTATCTGATGGATAACTCAGAGATTGTGGCAGGAAGTATCTCTCGAATTGAACTTAAGCAAAACATCAAGAGCAAAATAAGAAGTTTCAAGCGGATAGACAACCGTTCGATGCCTGAAACAGAGTGTGAAAGGGGTTCAGAGCAACGGGGATAAGTATTGACTCTGAAACCAGAATAGATCATCTCTCGGAGGGTGGCTCGTGATAACACACAAAGCCAAGTGCAAAGGATACTTCGGAATCAAGGATGTACAGGAGAGTCAGGTTTCGATCCTGTGGAACTGTGATGAGTGTGGATCACGAGTAGGAAGGGCGGTGACATCTTGCATGGTCACGACAGCAAGGCAAGTCAGAGGATAGCTTGTCAGCTATGTTGGCAATAACGTCGGTACCAAGGGCGGGGGACGAAGAGAACCATTTTCCTGCTCGCAAAGCGAGGCGGACCAATAGGCAAAGTTCTCGTCCACCGGCGGTTACCGAAATGTCATCAACAATAGTAACAAGGTGTTACTGACAGAGTTGTACACCGAGGTGTTTACATAAGCAGGGAATTATTACTGCTTAGATCTTTCAAATCACAAGAAAGGTTAAACAGACGAATGGAAAGGAAAAAGTGATTATCAGATCAAACAGACCAATGGAAAGGAAAATGTGATTATACACAAGTATTAGGTGTATATCCTTCCCAAGGAAAAAGCAGAGCATGATATACATGGCAGTACACTAAGTACCAAATCACTTAGATAAAGGGGCGAGGAAAGTCATGATGTTACCCATCCAACGGTGTTTCGATAATAGATCAAGAAACATTTGGCAATGTGTCAGCCATGTTCTTGTTGATATTCGGAATACCACAGTCATGCTTCGAGGCAGCATTAATATGGTGTTTCAAGCAAAGGTTGGATCTGAGGATCACAAAAGATACAAAAGAACAATTACAAGAATAGCAGGGAACTCAATGTATGAGCAAAACATGACCAAGTCTGTGTTGGCAGGAAGTCAAGGATGTTGTCGATGATAACTCAAATCATCGAGGGGCAAGGATGGTATTTCTCACCATGAGTTCATTTGACATCTCGTAAGAAGTCAAAATGTTGACGGTGATCACGACACATTTTGCCGAGAGGTTTTCAGGAAGATGAAATCGATCAGTAAGATGATCAAAGCAGATGGAATGAAGTTCGAGGTCAACAGAACCACGGATATGACGCTCGGATTCATGTGGTGTAAGCAACATGATATGGTGATGAAAGTTTGACACAGGCTTAGCCCATAGTCAGAAATGTGCACTGGAAAGGAGGATCAGGCAGCACAATTAGAATTAGCATGGTAATTATGTAACCGATCGGCTGGAAATGACATTGTTGAGTACAGACTCATAAGCAACAAAGATGTATCAAGAGTTATTGATTATGACGGACACTGTCGAATAATAATCCAACAAAGATCAGGTGGTCGGCAAAGGATCTGATGCGAGTATCGGTACTCAACCAGAGGAAGAAAGAATGCAAAGGCATCGGATTATATAAGCATCTGAATAATGCAACGCTTAAACACAAAGGAATTATGATTTCCAAAACGAAGGATCAGGAGCAGACGCTCTGATCAAAAGATAGGTAAGTTGAATAGACTTAGGTGGACAATCAATTGCAACTTGATTGGCCGAGAACCAACTCATGTCCAAATTGACGTCTGAGCCGGAAGGACGAATTCTAGGAATTAACTGATGATAGCGAGCATTCACATACATATTGAGTCAATAGGCTCAGAATGACAACGAAAAAGGATGCTAATGAATATTGTTGGACATATGGAATTAACCATAATACAGGCAGGCAAGACTTTTCAGAGCAATAGGCTGCAGAGGAATCTCGGGAGATCAGATAGTATTTCAAAGTATTTTGGAAAGCACATGAACAACTGGGGATGAACGAATCTTCGGTAAGGGTGAGGAATTATTCGCAGGGCGAAAAGAAGTTGCAAGGCAGTAGGCACAAAGGATTCTCGGAACAACGGAGAGTATTTTGGGGTATCTTGTAAAAACAAGAGCAACTGAGAAAGAAGGTACAAACGGCCAGGATGTGTAGTTATCCAGGGGATTTATCGGTGGTAGGAAATTGCAAAGGCAGTGGGCACAAGGGTCTCGGGAAATATCGAAGAGTATCTCCGGAATCTTCTGGTAAACCAAGCCATCATCTGGAATGAAGGGCTCTCCGGGAGGAAGTGGTTACGAGAACCTAATGTTAGAGTTAGCAAAATCTTTAACCCGAATAGAAGAGAGATCAGAGTCCTAGAGTAAGGAAGAGAAATAAAAGATCCTAATACCACCCATTGGCGACGTGGGCCCGTAAGCCACACAGCCATGTTAGTAAAACAGTTTTCAAGACTAGACTCAACTTCAGCCAAGGAGTTGGAAAGGTGGTTACCTATAGGAACTTGGCTCTGATACCAACTTGTGACGCCCCCGACTTAATCGTGCACTAACCATACACGCAAATGCGCATGATCAAGCCTA
Source organism: Elymus sibiricus (assembly GCA_039707655.1). Classification (NCBI taxonomy): domain Eukaryota; kingdom Viridiplantae; phylum Streptophyta; class Magnoliopsida; order Poales; family Poaceae; genus Elymus; species Elymus sibiricus. Next base: position 514,723,280 of record CM077672.1, on the reverse strand, counting down.
GAGACTCACGGGAAGATATCACAACACAACTCTAGACACAAAATAAAATAATACAAGCTTTATATTACAAGCCAGGGGCCTCGAGGGCTGGAATACATAAACTCGATTACACACAAGAGTCAGCGAAAGCATCAGTATCTGAGTACAGACATAATTAGACAAGAGTGCCTTAAGAAGGCTGAGCAAAACAACGACAACTAGATCGAAAAGGCGCCGGCCTCCTGCCTGGGAACCTCTAAAACTACTCCTGGTCGTCGGTCTCCACGTAGTAGTAGGCTCCGTCAGAGGGGTAGTAGTAGTCGTCTACGGAAGCAGCTGGCTCCGGGGCTCCGCCATCTGGTCGCAGCAATCGGGTATGGGGAAAAGAGGTAGCAAAGCAACTGTGAGTACTCATCCAAAGTACTCGCAAGACTTACATCAGAACTATTCTAATTATGCAACATTATCAAAGGAAGGGCTGTATATGTGGACTGAACTGCAGAAATGCCAGAATAGAGAGAAGGCCTAGCCTATCGAAGACTAGCATCTTGCAGCGTCTTGCAGTATTAGAAGAGTACAGATTAACATATAACATAAAGTAGTTATTATAGTAATAATGCCCAGAGATCCTTCCTCGACTCCCTGCGAGAAAGCAATCCCGGAGCTAACATATTATTAAAATAACATCAGTATCCAGTTATCTCGCGGGTACCCTCATGGTCAACCCGACTTCCATAACTCTCGCGGGTACCCCTCGGGGTCGACCCGACTTCACAAGGGGCTAAGGTATCCAGTTCTAGTTGTAGTAGATCGGGATAATCTCTGAGCGTCCGTAACCGTGGACACGGCTATTCGAATATATCAAGTTCTTCCCTGCAGGGGTGCACCAATGTACCCAACACGCTCGATTAACTCCGGCCGGACACACTTTTATCGGGTCATGCCCGGCCTCGGCCAATCGACACACCGCAGCCCTACCTAGGCTCAACAGAGAGGTCGGCACGCCGGTCTAAATCCTAAGCGCTCAGGCGTCCGGGCCCATCGCCCTTTGCACTCCTGCGCGTTGCGCGACTGGCCGGTGAGCAGACCTAGCCCCTTTAATACAAGCGCACGCTTTCCTAGTCCAACCCAGCATGCAGCCCGCATCTCTGAACTGCGATATCTGAAGAGCTTCGGAAGAAACATACGATGCAGAGTGCCCATACTTATTCCCGCGTGGTGTCAGCGCGTAAAAGGCCAGAGGCCTACTCAGATCACATATCCAAACCCATTAGTGTGTTGGGAGCTCGCGGTGACGATCAGTGCTCCACGATCTGTGGTTCCATGGCCCCGTCTCGAGGACTTGCGACAAGGGCTAAGACTGCCCGGCCGCGCCTCGTAATTATCTCGCGAGTACCCTCCAGGTCAACCCGACTCACAAGAGACTATCGGGAACTCAGGTCCACCTCTACCGGGGTGGTACCGCCTGTCCCTACAGTCCCGCAGCAACAGTAAAGTAAAGGGGCAACAGGTAACAGTAACAGTGTGTCCGTGTCATCAAGGGGGAAATCCGAGGAATCACCCTCGATGGATTCCCGCTCGATGTATCCGTCAAGGCGCACTCGGTGGAATCACCCTCGTTGGTCCACACTTGAGGGGTTGCACGACAGAGACGTCATCGGAGGTGGTGAAACAGGAATCACCCTCGATGTTCACAACCGACTAGCTTCACAACAGAGATAACATCAGAAGTGTGGTAAGAGGTATCACCCTCGGCACTCAATAGTAGCTCTGCCGAGTCGTACAACTAAGGGGGTGTGCGGTGGTGTGTCGGTAACAGCACATCGATCACATTGATCGAGACATCCGGAGGCTAAGCATAGCAACACGGACAAGAGTGTCGGGCCACTGATGGATCTCCAACCAACTATACTAGGCATATAGGATACAGGTAAGGTATCAACAGTAGTTACAAAAACAGGCTATGCATTAGAATAGGAGCTAACAGTAACAGTAGCAATTCTAATGCAAGCACGAGGGGGAAAGAAATGGGCGATATTGAAATGATCAAGGGGTTTTGCTTGCCTGGAAGCTCTGTGGCAAAAGAGGGGTCGTCGGTGGTGTAGCATTCCTCAGGGGCTACGTCGGTGCCGGGATCTACCGGAGAGAAGAGGGGGAGGAAACAGATAAATACACAGCATACAAATGCAACACAGAGCATGACATGGAAAAATGCAATGCAGGGGTGACCTAATGCATCTCTAAGCAATTTTAGGAATTTTAGGATTTAAGTTGGAATTATTAACCGGTAGGTATGCACTATTCATCTGCCAGAAACAGACGAAAAGTTACGGGTTCTCCTACGTAGATGGTCCCGACATGCATGCAGATGACACGATCGGATTCGTTGGATTTTTCTGATCAACTTTCATGTAGAAAGTTTTTCCATCCGAGCTACGGATGAATTTCTGCGAATTTCTGAAGATTTAAACAATATTCAGAAATTCCCTGGAATTATTTATTTCGGAATAATCCAGAAAAAGCTTTTTGCACCCAGTGGCTCTCTAGCCACAGAGGCTCACAGGTGGGGTCAGGGGCCCAGTTTGACTTAGTCAACTGCCCAGTCAGCAGTCAACTCTGTTGACTGTTGACCAGGTCAAACTGGCATGTGGGGCCAGGGTGTCAGTGACTCAGAGGCTAACCAATTTAGTTAAACTAATTAATCAACTGGTGGGGCCACTTGTCAGCGACTAAGTAATCTAACAGAGTTAATTAATTAGCCGAAAACAGTAATTAGTCTAACGGGCCCCACATGTCAGTGGCAGGGGGAAGCAGTAACCGCGTTGACTAAAGTCAATGTGGTCAACGGCGGCCAGGGGGCCCTCTGGTAGTGACCCAGGTGGGCCCCAGGCCAAGCCACGTTGGCGGCCGGCGCAGGAGTTGCTCCGGCGAGCCCCAAACGCGGGTTAGTTTCATTCAAATCATGCAAATTAGAGTCCAAAACAAGAGCAAAAGTGTTTGGAAAAGTAGATACGACGGAGACGTATCATGCCCTCAGATATTTTCATCCACTATGAAATTACCAAAATGCCCTCAAGGTGGCTTCTCCAAGAAGCAACCAAAAAGTGCTTTTCACTATTCACGAAAACATTTTTCCGCGACCGTTAAATCCAAAAATATTTCTGTCGGTCTCGAACATTTCCAGTACCCCCTAAAATAATTTTGGACGCGTTCCGAAACAATTCCGGAATAGTAATTTTCATCAGCGAAAAGCAATTAAAGCGGTTCCGGCAGCTCCGGAACATTTCCGGTTTTTTTCTCCGGAAAAATTCCAGAAGTTCCTAGAACAATTCTGGCACCCTACAAAAATTTCCAGGCGTGTGCCGAAACCATTTTGACTTAATGGTATACTCTGAAACAACTTTTCGGTTTTACCGAAACTATTCCGGTGTTCTCTCTCCAGAACTCTGCCGTTGTTTCCGAAACTATTTCGGTGACTTTCTCTCAGACTCCCTGTCTAGTATTCAGCAGATAGATGACCCTTAAGCGTGTGACCCTATAGGTTCGGTGGAGTATAGACATGACCGGAACACTTTCCGATCAATGATCAACATCGGAGCCGAGGACACCCATATTGACCCCTATACCCACACGAATAAATATTCGAGTGAACCTCCAGTTGTCGTGTGCTATTCCTTTTACTACGCGATATGTTACAAACACCCGAGGTGAGATTTATCGGCATCTCCGTGGATCAACACTTGTCCACTATGCCAGTTACCTCGTTACCGATTTTGTTCTCTTTTCTCGTTCCCGCGTTCCGGTATCCCTGTGATCAAATCACGATGTGTCTGGCCAGACGATGATGGATACCGTAACACCGAGAGGGCCCAAAGAATATCTCTCCATCGTCGGAGGAGCAAATCCCAATCTTGAGCTATCAAGGGCGATAATCTGGATTGCTCTGCGTATGGTCATCGAGTTGCTGAGATAAAGTTTTTGATGATTGATAGGAGTTTATTCCCCAGAAAATTTCCCGTGAACAAAATAGGGTAGCAGATCGTTTGGCTAGTTATAGTCGATCTGAATGTACTACTGCTGTATGGCTACACCGTGGTCCTTCGTGTATTGAGGCACTACTGCCACTAGACTGTAACCCTATCATTATGGAATAAAACTCCTATTTACCCCGCAAAAAAAAACATGGACCGAAGTTACTCCGCAAAAAAAAGGACTAAAGTTGAGTGGTCTCTGCTTGCAAACAAAACTACGGTGTATCATATTCGCAAAAAAAAAAAAAACTACGGTGTTGCAAAACATTTTTCTCCGGACGCCACAAAAAATCATTTAAAATATCACTGCAACATTTTTCCCATGACTGCCAAAAATCATCCAATAGGCTTCAACACGTACATGTGCAAGGTAAATAAAAAAAATTGAAAGGTGCAAGGTAAATAATTTTGGCAGCGTCATCGTTCGGCCTTCCAGCAGGGGGGGAGCTCTTCAGGGCCGAAGAACCGTGATAAACGCTTGCATGTTCTTTTTTTTTCGAGATAAACGCTTGCATGTTGTGTGCTTCCACTGACGTTAGGTGTCCTCGGCACATCTCCCATGTAGCTATGTGGCAGCAAAAACGCATTGCTGGGAGAACTCAAAAAGGAAACACATCAAGAAGCTACGGTCATGGGAGCACGCACATGCAAAGGCAGCTTCACGAACGTACGATTCGACAGTTCCGCACGCGACAGGTCATGGAAACACATCAAGAAGCTACGGTCATGGAAACACACCAGGAAGCTACATGAGTTGTGATTCGAGAGTTCCGCACGCGACTGTCATGGAAACACATCAAGAAGCTACACGAGTTGCGATTCGACAGTTCCGCGTGCGACAGATACGACAATGGCAGCCGGCTGACACACATCATTTTCCAGTTACTATATACCATAATGCTTGTAGTTTTGTCCACTATTTGAAACAATCCAATTGCAGATTATATGATAATAAAGATCGTTACAAAAGTTGGTAACATATCACGCATCATGAACTGGCGCACGTATTATTATTGTCTGTAAACAATAAATGGTTAAGTGTGGCTGCCATATGCGCCTAACATGAAATATTATGTCATCTAACTAGATGCCAATAGTACAAAGTATATATCTTATTTGTCTTGCCCGTGTCTTCTCTTATTCGCCACTCTATAAACAATATATCCAATTGCAGATTATATGATAATAAAGATCGTTAAAAAAGTTGGTAACCTATCACACACCATGACCTGGCGCGGGTAATTTTATTTTCTATAAACAATAAATGGTTAAGTTTGTCTATCATATGCACCTAACACGCAGTATTCCATCATATAACTAGATGCCAACAGTACGAAGTATATCTTATCTGTCATGCCCAAGTCTTCTCTCATTCGCCACTCTATAAACAATGTATTCAATTGCAGATTATGTGATAATAAAGATTGTTTCAAAAGTTGGTAACCTATCACGCACCATGACCTGGCGCGGGTATTTTTATTGTCTATAAACAAAAAATGGTTAAGTTTGGCTGCCCTATGCACCTTTTTTTTTTGAAACACTGCCCTATGCACCTAACATGCAGTATTCTGTCATATAACTAGATGGCAATAATACAAAGTATATCTTATCTGTCATGCGCAAGTCTTCTCTTATTCGCCACTCTATAAACAATGTATCCAATTGCAGATTATAAGATAATAAATGGTTCAGGTGTGTGTGTGTGTGGGGGGGGGGGGGCTCGGGGAGGTCGCCGGTCACGAAAATCGTGTCAGGTTTAGAGAGATGGCCGGGGCGACCACAGCACCGCGGAGGGTTGCCAGAAATAAGTAAAATATATTAAAATCTTACAAATTCACTAAAAATTATGCCTAGGTAGGTCATTTTTTTGTAGCGGTAAAGCAATGTGGTTGTTTTCCAGAACTCTAGACTAGAATGTTGTGGTTTAATGCTATTTACTCTTTTGACATGTGAAGAAAGATGAAGATCACGCTGCATATAGAGAAATAAAAAGAGTGAGGTGACAATTGGCGTGCGTCCCTTGATTTTGAAAGTGCATGAGCCGTCTAGACGCGTCCTTCCTTTTAAGTTGCACCAGTCAGACTGCTTTTGTAAATGAAACCTCCCTGTACGACCAGGAAGGATTGTGTTCCATACCAGTAGACTCATCCGTCATACGGAGCTTTAATCTCAACTAATATAGAAAAGAATACACTATAAAAATGATGGAGCATATTATTTTGTCTATGTCGACGAGTGTGGTATCTCAACCACTATAATTCAGACCTACCGTAAAAATGATAGAGCAGATTTCATGGTTTGTATGGACAAATGTGATGCCTAGTTCGCCTCCTTTTAATAATATGTGGATAGATTAATTATATTGTATTCTTTTTTATGCGGTGGGAAATTTTTTATTATCTAAGGGTTAACACCCTAGCAAAGATTAACAACTTCGTCCGGTCCTGACCTTAGCCAGACCGCCGTACGGGGCGAACAACGCCCATACTTAGCTAAGTAGTGGCTAACATTATTCAGTTCACGTCTTATGACCTCTATCTTAAACTCACGACCAGAACGCAACATGCGTTTGAAATTATATTGTATTCTTGATCAGGTGGACAAACTAATAAGCACCCTTAAGCGTGCGGGAGGGAAGCCAGTGGCGCTGGACGAGCACATCTTGAGCCTGTCCGATGGCATCATCGGCACAGTGGCTTTTGGCAACATCTACGGCAGCGATAAGTTCACACAGAATAACAACTTCCAGCACGCGCTGGACGAGGCAGCAGAGGTGTTATCCAGCTCCTCGGCCGAGGACTTCTTCCCCAAAGCCATCGGCCGGCTCATCGACCATATCACCGGCGCCTTCGCCCGGCGCGAGCGGATCTTCAAGCAACTCGACGCCTTCTTCGAGATGGTCATTGAGCAACACCTGGACCCTAAGCGCACCAAGCCCGAGAACGGCGGGGATCTCGTCGACGTGCTCATCGCCCACTGGAAGGAGCATCGTGGCAAACTCAACTTCACTAGGGACCATGTCAAGGCCCTAATCTTCGTACGTTAATTAACTTGAAACCTACAGGCCATAATCAATTGGTAGCTAATAGTACAGCTGTTAATCTAGTAATCTCACCATCTTCGTGCTTTAACTGGCATTTTTATTTAATTTCAGGACACGTTCATTGCTGGCGTTGACACGAGCTCTGTGACGATTCTGTGGGCGATGTCGGAGCTGATCCGCAGTCCGCGTGTGCTAAGCAAGGTGCAAGCCGAGATCAGGGCTGTTGTGGGCGGGAACGATAGGGTGCGGTCAGAAGATGTGTCCAAACTCGAGTACCTTAAACTAGTGGTGAAGGAGACCCTGCGGCTGCACCCACCGGCACCACTGCTAGTGCCGAGAGAAACCATGCGGCACATCCAGATTGGCGGCTACGATGTGCCAGCCAAGACACGGATCTACGTAAACGCATGGGCGATTGGTAGAGACCCAGCAAGCTGGCCTAACTACCCAGAAGAGTTCAACCCTGAGAGGTTTGAGGCGAACGAGATTGACTTCAAGGGGGAGCATCCTCAGATGCTGCCGTTCGGCACAGGGCGACGGATATGCCCAGGCATATCGATGGGCATCGCCACTGTGGAGTTTACACTTGCCAATATGCTATGCTGCTTCCAGTGGGCGCTTCCTGATGGGATGGAGCCTGAAGATGTCAGCATGGAGGAGGAAGGAAAAATAAACTTCCACCGCAAAACCCCGCTCGTACTAGTGCCCACCCTACGTTCGGGTAACTAGTACAATGTCCGCGTATTGCTGCGGAGCAATAAAATAAGGCTCATATAGATGTGACATTGTTATGTCACATCTAAGTGACATCAATGCACAAATTGTGGTCCTGTTTTCCTCCAACGTTCCTCTTTTCTCTTGTCCTTTGTAGTTGTTGTGATTGTCCACCGATGGTCTACTTGTTGTATGCAAACCTTCTGCTGAGCCTACTGGGCTTTTGGTTTTCGGTTGTATGCAAAAAAGATGTGACAGACATTTAAGTGCTTGTATCATATGTTATCCCACTTGCAGACTTGTAGTGGCAGACACAAAAATGCATGTACCTAAGTGATGTCTAAAACCACTTGTAAATGTCTAAGCTACCCAAAAATATTGCAGATGGCAAAAGGCAAAAATGGAAACCATAGGAAAATCTGAACTAGAAAGCACAAACAAAAACAGGATGCCCTCCAGCAATTTTGTGTTCAGAGGGAGAAAAAAGTTGTCTAACAAAAGAGTGAACGCGATGGTGCAGGCACGGTTTGCCTGATATTCTGCTAACATCAATCTCAGAACATAGTGGATACTAGAGATCAAGCCCTAACAAAACTGACTCGATTACATGATAAATCTCATCCAACCCATCACCGTCCAGCAAGCCTACGAAGAGATTACTCACGCACGGCGGTGAGCATCATGAAATTGGTGATGGAGGATGGTTGATGATGACGACGGCGTCGAATCCCCCTCTCCGGGGCCCAAAACAGACGCCATATCAGCCCTCCCGATGAAGAACAGGAGGTGGCGGCGGCTCCGTATCGTGAAACGCGATGAAACTTCTTCTCTTTTTTTTTTCTCGGGGAAAGTGAATTTATAGCGTTGGAATTAGGGTCGGTGGAGCTTCGTGGGCCCCACAAGCTACCAGGGCGCGCCCTGGGGGGCCGCACCTAGGTGGCTTGTGGGCCACTGGTGGGTCCCCTCCTGTGGATCTTCGCTCCAGTATTTTTTATATAATCCATAAAAAATCTCCAAAAAGTTTCGTCCAATTCCGAGAACTTTTATTTCTGCACAAAAATAACACCATGGCAATTCTGCTGAAAACAGCGTCACTCTGGGTTAGTTTCATTCAAATCATGCAAATTAGAGTCCAAAACAAGAGCAAAAGTGTTTGGAAAAGTAGATACGACGGAGACGTATCATGCCCTCAGATATTTTCATCCACTAGGAAATTACCAAAATGCCCTCAAGGTGGCTTCTCCAAGAAGCAACCAAAAAGTGCTTTTCACTATTCACGAAAACATTTTTCCGCGACCGTTAAATCCAAAAATATTTCTGTGGGTCTCGAACATTTCCAGTACCCCCTAAAATAATTTTGGACGCGTTCCGAAACAATTCCGGAATAGTAATTTTCATCAGCGAAAAGCAATCAAAGCGGTTCCGGCAGCTCCGGAACATTTTCGGTTTTTTTCTCCGGAAAAATTCCAGAAGTTCCTAGAACAATTCTGGCACCCTACAAAAATTTCCAGGCGTGTGCCGAAACCATTTTGACTTAATGGTATACTCTGAAACAACTTTTCGGTTTTACCAAAACTATTCCGGTGTTCTCTCTCCGGAACTCTGCCGTTGTTTCCGAAACTTTTCCGGTGACTTTCTCTCAGACTCCCTGTCTACTATTCAGCAGATAGATGACCCTTAAGCGTGTGACCCAATAGTTTCGGTGGAGTATAGACATGACCGGAACACTTTCCGATCAATGATCAACATCGGAGCCGAGGACACCCATATTGACCCCTATACCCACACGAATAAATATTCGAGTGAACCTCCAGTTGTCGTGTGCTATTCCTTTTACTTCGCGATATGTTACAAACACCCGAAGTGAGATTTATCGGCATCCCCGTGGATCAACACTTGTCCACTATGCCAGTTACCTCGTTACCGGTTTTGTTCTCTTTTCTCGTTCCCACGTTCCGGTATACCTGTGATCAAATCACGATGTGTCTGGCCAGACGATGATGGATACCGTAACACCGAGAGGGCCCAAAGAATATCTCTCCATCGTCGGAGGAGCAAATCCCAATCTTGAGCTATCAAGGGCGATAATCTGGATCGCTCTGTGTATGGTCATCGAGTTGATGATTGATAGGGAGTTTATTCCCCAGAAAATTTCCCGTGAACAAAATAGGGTAGCAGATCGTTTGGCTAGTTATAGTCGATCTGAATGTACTACTGCTGAATGGCTACACCGTGGTCCTTCGTGTATTGAGGCACTACTGCCACTAGACTGTAACCCTATCATTATGGAATAAAACTCCTATTTACCCCGCAAAAAAAAAAAACATGGACCGAAGTTACTCCGCAAAAAAAAGGACTAAAGTTGAGTGGTCTCTGCTTGCAACCAAAACTACGGTGTTGCATATTCGCAAAAAAAATAAACTACGGTGTTGCATATTCGCAAAAAAAATAAACTACGGTGTTGCAAAACATTTTTCTCCGGACGCCACAAAAAATCATTTAAAATATCACTGCAACATTTTTCCCATGACTGCCAAAAATCATCCAATAGGCTTCAACACGTACATGTGCAAGGTAAATAAAAAAATTGAAAGGTGCAAGGTAAATAATTTTGGCAGCGTCAGCGTTCGGCCTTCCAGCAGGGGGGGGGGAGCTCTTCAGGGCCGAAGAACCGTGATAAACGCTTGCATGTTCTTTTTTTTTCGAGATAAACGCTTGCATGTTGTGTGCTTCCACTGACGTTAGGTGTCCTCGGCACATCTCCCATGTAGCTACGTGGCAGCAAAAACGCATTGCTGGCAGAACTCAAAAAGGAAACACATCAAGAAGCTACGGTCATGGGAGCACGCACATGCAAAGGCAGCTTCACGAACGTACGATTCGACAGTTCCGCACGCGACAGGTCATGGAAACACATCAAGAAGCTACGGTCATGGAAACACACCAGGAAGCTACACGAGTTGCGATTCGACAGTTCCGCACGCGACGGTCATGGAAACACATCAAGAGGCTACACGTGTTGCGATTCGACAGTTCCGCGTGCGACAGATACGACAATGGCAGCCGGCTGACACACATCATTTTCCAGTTACTATATACGATAATGCTTGTAGTTTTGTCCACTATTTGAAACAATCCAATTGCAGATTATATGATAATAAAGATCGTTACAAAAGTTGGTAACATATCACGCATCATGAACTGGCGCACGTATTATTATTGTCTGTAAACAATAAATGGTTAAGTGTGGCTGCCATATGCGCCTAACATGAAATATTCTGTAATCTAACTAGATGCCAATAGTACAAAGTATATATCTTATTTGTCTTGCCCATGTCTTCTCTTATTCGCCACTCTATAAACAATATATCCAATTGCAGATTATATGATAATAAAGATCGTTAAAAAAGTTGGTAACCTATCACACACCATGACCTGGCGCGGGTAATTTTATTTTCTATAAACAATAAATGGTTAAGTTTGTCTATCATATGCACCTAACATGCAGTATTCCATCATATAACTAGATTCCAACAGTACGAAGTATATCTTATCTGTCATGCCCAAGTCTTCTCTTATTCGCCACTCTATAAACAATGTATCCAATTGCAGATTATATGATAATAAAGATCGTTTCAAAAGTTAGTAACCTATCACGCACCATGACCTGGCGCGGGTATTTTTATTTTCTATAAACAATAAATGGTTAAGTTTGTCTATCATATGCACCTAACACGCAGTATTCCATCATATAACTAGATGCCAATAGTATGAAGTATATCTTATCTGTCATGCCCAAGTCTTCTCTCATTCGCCACTCTATAAACAATGTATTCAATTGCAGATTATGTGATAGTAAAGATTGTTTCAAAAGTTGGTAACCTATCACGCACCATGACCTGGCGCGGGTATTTTTATTGTCTATAAACAAAAAATGGTTAAGTTTGGCTGCCCTATGCACCTAACATGCAGTATTCTGTCATATAACTAGATGGCAATAGTACAAAGTCTATCTTATCTGTCATGCGCAAGTCTTCTCTTATTCGCCACTCTATAAACAATGTATCCAATTGCAGATTATAAGATAATAAAGATTGTTTCAAAAGTTGGTAACCTATCAGACACCATGACCTGGCGCGCGTATTATTATTATCTATAAGCAATAAATTGTTAAGTTTGGCTGCCATATGCGCCTAACGTGCAGTATTCCGTCATATAACTAGATGCCAATAGTACGAAGTATATCTTATCTGTCATGCCCAAAGAACGTATTATTATTGTCGATAAACAATGAATGGTTAAGTTTTAGCTGCCATATGCACCTAACATTCCAGTGGAGGTTAACCACTAATGGTGTCTTCATTATGAAATCTATGTACGCCGATCTTACGGATTCTAGACCTATTTTTGCAGAAATCACATTTGGAAAATGAAGGTTTCTTCCAAGATCAAAGTTTTCATGTGGTTTTTGCAGAGGGAGGTAGTTCTTACCAAAGATAACCTTGCTAAGCGTAACTGGCATGGCAGCAAAAAATGTTATTTTTGTGAACAGGAGGAGATAATTCATCATTTATTTCTGTCATGTCCGTTTTCTACATTGATCTGACGCACGGTTCATGTTTCATATAATTTAGCACCACTAGTCAGTATTTCAAATTTGTTCGGAAACTGGTTAGGTGGTATTCATCATAAGCTAAAGGGTCAAATCCGTGTGGGAGTTTGTGCTATTCTCTGGGCAATATGGAATTGCCAGAATGTTTTTTTCTTTAACAGATCATCTTCTCCTAATTTCTAGCAGGTTATCTAAAGAGCTACGGCTTTAATCCGTATGCGGTCATCACTGCAGCGTGTGGACACGCGGGCGCTTATGGCCTCTGGGTATAGCCGTCTGGAAACGGTTGCGCAGAGTTTGGTCAACCAGTTTGGCTAGCGAGCCACTCGTAGATTATGTGGATGAACTATGTAATCTCGGGTTCAACCGCTTCTGGTCGTGTTTTCCTTTATTTGTTTTATTGTCGAGTACTCGGTGACTTGAACTTACTTCATGTTTAATAATATATGGCTGTGTGCATTATGTGATGCAGAGGACGGGGTACTCCCCTTTTCGAAAAAAATGTGTGCCTAGCATGCATGTATTCCGTCATATAACTAGATGCTAATAGAACGGAGTACATTTTATCTGGCATGCCCACCAAACGTACTATTATTTTCTATAAACATTGAATTGTTTTGTTTGGCTCCCATATGCGCCTAACATACAGTATTTCGTCATATAATTAGATGGCAATAGTACGGAGTATATCTTATCTGGCATCCACACAGAACGACTAGTAGGGCCCACAGAAGACCAATGCTATATTGTTCATGTCTTTGTTGGACGAAGAGAATAACACAAACAATATGAATTGGATGCCCTTCCTGCTGCTTAAAAGAAGAGGAGAATACACTTGCCAAGAATCAAGTATATTTTTATTTAATCGCGGTTGAAATTCATTTTTTCTACAATAACGTGTTCATGCAACGTGCATGCGATCAGCAACGGGACCCACTTGCTGGTGCAGTCGTCGCCATGCGCAGCTGACCTGACGGCAGCCAAAATCAAGACAAAACCATGGCGGCGGAATCAAAGGAAATCATGTTACTTGGCATCGATAGTGAATATTGTAATAGCTTGAGAAGAAATCCGATATATATACGTGAGTATTTTTTAATGGATCAGATTAGTTGTATATTGTCATAGAGTGGCATTAAGAGTACTCCAACAATAAAAGTTATAGGCCGACAAATAGCAAGGTGTGTGCTTTCTTTGACGACCAAGAAGCACAGGATTATGCTTTAACTACCACCCAGCATAGCAAAGCTACTTAGCACAAGCTGTTCGATTAAACGGTCATTTGTAAAAACATTATCTGAATCGACAAGTTTGCCTAGTGTCGAGTAGTTTGCCAACTGTATTTTATCAGGCACTTGGCAACAACCCCTCTGTCGATTATGGCGGTAAAACTCTCTATAAAAAAGGGACAATCGGCATATTTGTGGTTTGTCGAGTGTTTTTTGGACAAAACACTCAGGTGAAAATTTTGGACAAGTGTCCATTTCAGTCGTGGTTGACGATAGACTAGCAGCGGGACCGGTTTTGCCGAATGGTTTTTGTAAAACACTCGGCAAAAAAGTAAAAACAATTCGGGGATGCATCCGTTAGAAATCATTATGTACAACCCAAGTTTTCTGAAATTGTCATGGTGTCATGATATGACCTCAATAGGTTGTGGTTTAAGTTGTGACGTACACTACTTAGATAGTTGCTTCATCGTTTGATCTTGAATTTTTTTTTCTACACTAACAATACTGTAGGACTTCTTATAGGTGTGAGATTAGTAGGGCGGGCAAGCATGTGCACCTGCCACTGGTAATCTGGCCACTTATTAGTCGTGGGCTTCACTATGCGCTCTCCACTATTAATCCGGGCCCAGATTTACCATGGGCGCCACATACCACTCGTGGGTCCATCATCTTGCCCGCCACTGGTAACTCAAGTATCAGTGGCAGTCAGGCTAACCCACCCGCCACTGATAAGTTGGGCCAAGATTAGCCGTGGGTGCCACTTACCAGTGGCAGGTGTATATATCATTGTGCCTATCACTGGTAAATGACACCCACGTTTATAAGCCAGGTTGTACTGCCCATTTCTCTCCTTCTTCCTTTCCTTCTTCTTATCTCCTTACCAGAGGAGTGGCTGCTCCTCTTCCACACACTAGACCTCCCTCCTCTCCTCTCCTCTGGATCCACTCCTCTAGGTAGCTCCTCTACCAACTTCTAAAGATGACTTTGAGTCCCTTGCAAAATGAGTTAAAGCCTTAAAGGTTTCTGAAATCTTTGTGTCACCATATGAGAGTTTACCTGAAATTGAACCTTTCACTTTTGATTATATTAATCTTAATAAGTTGGTGTAGGCTGCGAAAGGCACCCAGAGGGAAACCATTAGGTGAAATATAATCTCCCCCGAAAGACACAACTTATATAATCTAAAGTTGAAAGAGAATCCTAATTTACGAGAAACGTCAATCTATGGTGATTGTTGTGAAGACTTGTATGCTAGAAGGAAGAGAGAGAGAGCGAGACGAACAATGAAGTGTTGGAAATATGCCCTAGAGGCAATAATAAATTGGTTATTATTATATTTCCTTGTTCATGATAATCGTTTATTATCCATGCTATAATTGTATTGATTGGAAACTCAAATACATGTGTGGGTACATAGACAACACTGTGTCCCTAGTAAGCCTCTAGTTAACTAGCTCGTTGATCAAAAGATGGAGAAGGTTTCCTAGCCATGCACATGAGATGTCATTTGATAACGGGATCACATCATTAGGAGAATGATGTGATGGACAAGACCCAAACTATAAACGTAGCATATGATCGTGTCAGTTTATTGCTATTGTTTTCTGCATGTCAAGTATCTGTTCCTATAGCCATGAGATCATGCAATTCACTGACACCGTAGGAGTGCCTTGTGTGTATCAAATGTCACAACGTAACTAGGTGACTATAAAGGTGCTCTACAGGTATCTCCGAGGGTGTCTTTTGGGTTGGCATGGATCAAGACTGGGATTTGTTACTCCGTGTGACGGAGAGGTATCTCGGGGCCCACTCGGTAATACAACATCACAATGAGCCTTGCAAGCAATGTGACTAAAGTGTTAGCCACGAGATCTTGTATTATGGAATGAGTA
Source organism: Elymus sibiricus (assembly GCA_039707655.1). NCBI lineage: Eukaryota > Viridiplantae > Streptophyta > Magnoliopsida > Poales > Poaceae > Elymus > Elymus sibiricus. Next base: position 514,707,777 of record CM077672.1, on the reverse strand, counting down.
AAGAGACTTGCCGGTAACGAGATTGAACTAGGTATAGAGATACCGACGATCGAGTCTCGGGCAAGTAACATACCGAAGAACAAAGGGAACAGTATACGGGATTAACTGAATCCTTGACAAAGAGGTTCAACCGATGAAGATCTTCGTAGAATATGTAGGAACCAATATGGGCATCCAGGTCCCGCTATTGGTTATTGGCCGTAGAGGTGTCTCGGTCATGTCTACATAGTTCTCGAACCCGCAGGGTCTACACACTTAACGTTTGGTGACGATTAGTATAGTTGAGTTATTTTGTTGGTGACCGAAGGTTGTTCGGAGTCCCGGATAAGATCCCGGACATGACGAGGATCTCCGGAAGAGTCCGGAGGTAAAGATTGATATATGTGATAATAGTGTTTTGATCTCCGGAAGGGTTCCGGATGTTTACCGAAGTGTTCGGGTGCCGCAACACTTTATATGGGCCAAAGGGGTAAAGCCCACGAGGTATTGGAAAGTGTAAAAGGAAGTTTTGCTGCTGCCTTAAGCGGTACTACCGCTGGTAAGGCAGTACTACCGCGTAAGCGGTACTACCGCTTGTGTGAAGCGGTACTACCCCGTAAGCGGTACTACCGCTTGTGTGAAGCGGTACTACCGCTCAAGCAGTACTACCGCTCGTGAGCGGTACTACCGCTTGTACGTGGTACTGCTGGAATCCGAGTTGGACTCTTTCCGTGCGGTCCAAACCGACCTTGTACGGGCAAAACCGACCTTGTGGAGGCTTTCTCTCCAAGTTTAGACCCCAGGGCTCAACATATAAATAGAGGGGCAGGGCTAGCACACGGGACACATCAAGATTTCCCAAGCCGTGTGCCGGCAACCCTAACCCTCTAGTTCCTCCCGTCATAATCTCCGTAGTGCTTGGCGAAGCCCTGCAGAGATTGTTTCTCACCACCATCACCACGCCGTCGTGCTGCCGGAACTCATCCACTACTTCACCATCGCTCGCTGGATCGAGGAGGTGAAGGCGTCATCAAGCCGTACGTGTGTTGAACGCAGAGGTGCCGTCCGTTCGGCACTAGTTCGTGATCGGATCGAGGGACGACTTGCGATTTGGATCGCGAAGACGTTCGACTACATCAACCGCGTTTCTTAACGCTTCCGCTTAGCGATCTACAAGGGTATGTAGATTCACTCTCCCTCTCGTAGATGCTCATCACCATGGATAGATCTTGTGTGTGCGTAGGAAAATTTTTGTTTCCCATGCGACGTTCCCCAACAGTGGTATCAGAGCTAGGTCTATGCGTAGATGAGATCTCGAGTAGAACACAAACGAGTTGTGGGCGTGGGCGTACACATATTGCTTGCCGTTACTAGTTGATACTTGATTCGGCGGTATTGTGAGATGAAGCGGCCCGGACCGACATTACGCGTACGCTTACGCGAGACAGGTTTCACCGCTACGTGCACTCGTTGCATAAAAGTGACTGGCGGGTGTCTGTCTCTCTCACTTTAGTTGAATCGATTTCAATGAAGAGAGTTCTTTTAGAAGATCAAAAAGCAATCACTACACCACGTTGTGGTTTTGCGTAGGTAAGAACGGTTCTTACAAACCCGTAGCAGCCACGTAAAATTTGCAACAACAATTAGAAGACGTCTAACTTGTTTTTGCAGGGTATGTTGTGATGTGATATGGCCAATTACATGATGAGATATATGTGATGTATGAGATGATCATGTGTTGTATAGAATATCACGACTTGCATGTCGATGAGTACGGCAACTGGCAGGAGCCATAGAGTTGTCTTTAATTATTTTCGCCGTTTTGCTTTACTTTATCGCTATGAGTTAGCAATAGTCGTGGAAGCTACAGTCGGCGCGACAACCTCATGGCGACACGTTGATGGAGATCAAGATGATGGAGATCATGGTGTCATGCCGGTGATGATGGAGATCATGCCGGTGCTTTAGAGATGGAGATCAAAAGCACAAGTTCATGGCCATATCATGTCACTTATGATTTGCATGTGATGTTAATCCTTTTATGCATCTTGTTTTGCTTAGGACGACGGTAGCATTATAAGGTGATCCATCACTTAAATTTCAAGATAAATTGTGTTCTCCCCGAGTGTGCACCGTTGCGAAAGTTCGTCGTTTCGAGACACCACGTGATGATCGGCTGTGATAGACTCTACGTTCACATACAACGGGTGCAAGCCAGTGTTGCACATGTGGAACACTCGGGTTAAACTTGACGAGCCTAGCATGTACAGACATGGCCTCGGAACACAAGAGACCGAAAGGTCGAACATGAGTCATATAGTAGATATGATCAACATGAAGATGTTCACCATTGAAACCACCTCAACTCACGTGATGATCGGACTTGAGTTGGTGGATTTGGATCATGTTACACTCGAATGACCGGAGGGATGTCAATCTGAGTGGGAGTTTTAAGTAATATGATTAACTAAACTCATTATCTTGAACAATATTCTAAATTGTCTTTGCAATATTTATGTTGTTGATCATGGCTCGCGCAGTAGCACCCCTGAATTTTAATGCGTTCCTAGAGAAAGCTAAGTTGAAAGATGATGGAAATAACTTTGTGGACTGGGCCCGTAATCTAAGGATTATCCTTACGGCTTCCCAGAAGGCTTATGTCCTTGATGGACCGCTTGGTGATCCACCCGCTCCAGTTGAGTCTCTAGACGTTGTGAACGCCTGGCAGGCTCGTTCTGAAGATTACTCAATAGTTCAATGTGCAATATTGTATGGCTTAGAACCGGGACTTCAAAGACGTTTTGAATGTCATGGAACATATGAGATGTTCCAGGAGTTGAAGTTTATCTTTCAGAAGAATGCCCGGATCGAGAGGTATGAGATCTCCGATAAGTTCTATGCTTGCAAGATGGAGGAGAACGGGTCTATCCGTGATCACATACTCAGAATGTCTGGGTACTCCACCCGTCTGGCTGAATTGGGGATGCCCCTTCCGCCAGAGGCTATCACTGACAGAGTTCTTCAATCATTACCACCTAGCTACAAGAGCTTCGTGTTGAACTATAAACATGCACGGGATGAACAAGTCAGTCGCCGAGCTGTTTGCGATGCTGAAAGCCGCTGGGTCTGAAATTCAGAAGGAGCATCAAGTGTTGATTGTCAATAAAACCACTAGTTTCAAGAAAAATGGCAAGGGTAAGAAGGGTAACTCCAAGAAGAGTGGCAAAGCAGTTGCTCCTCCCGTGAAGAAACCCAAGGCTGGACCCAAACCAGAAACTGTGTGCTTTCATTGCAAGGGAACTGGACACTGGAAGCGGAACTGCCCCAAGTATTTGGCTGACAAGAAAGCGGCCAACAACAAACAAGGTATATATGATATACATGTTATTGATGTGTACCTTACCAACTCTCGTTGTAGTGCCTGGGTATTTGATACCGGTGCGGTTGCTCACATTTGCAACGCTAAACAGGAACTGCGGAATAGACGGAGGCTGGCAAAGGATGAAGTGACGATGTGCGTGGGAAATGGTTCCAAGGTTGATGTGATCGCCGTCGGCACGCTCGCTCTTCAATTACCATCGGGATTAGTGATGAACCTGAATAATTTTTATTTAGTGCCTGCGTTAAGCATGAACATTATATCTGGATCTTGTTTATTGCGAGACGGTTACTCATTTAAATCAGAGAATAATGGTTGTTCTATTTACATGAGTAATATCTTTTATGGTCATGCACCCAATGTGAGGGGTTTATTCTTATTAAATCTCGATAGTGATGATACACATGTTCATAACATAGATGCCAAAAGATGTAGAATTGATAATGATAATACCACTTTCTTGTGGCACTGCCGTTTAGGTCATATTGGCGTAAAACGCATGAGGAAGCTCCATGCTGATGGACTTATGGAGTCACTTGATTTTGAATCACTTGACACATGCGAGCCATGCCTCATGGGCAAGATGACTAAAACGTCGTTCTCTGGAACAATGGAATGGGCAAGTGACTTATTGGAAATCATACATACGGATGTGTGCGGTCCGATGAGCATTGAGGCGCGCGGTGGTTATCGTTACTTTCTCACCTTCACTGATGACTTAAGTAGATATGGGTATATTTACTTAATGAAACACAAGTCTGAAACATTTGAAAAGTTCAAACAATTTCAGAGTGAAGTTGAGAATCATCGTAACAAGAAGATTAAATTCCTAAGATCTGATCGAGGAGGAGAATATCTGATTTATGAGTTTGGCAGTCACTTAAGACAATGTGGAATTGTTTCACAACTGACACCGCCTGGAACACCACGGCGTAATGGTGTGTCCGAACGTCGTAATCGAACCTTATTGGATATGGTGCGATCTATGATGTCTCTTGCCGATTTGCCACTATCGTTTTGGGGTTATGCATTAGAGACAGCTGCATTCACTTTAAATAGGGCACCATCGAAATCCGTTGAGACGACGCCATATGAACTTTGGTTTGGCAAGAAGCCAAAGCTGTCGTTTCTTAAAGTTTGGGGATGTGATGCTTATGTCAAAAAGCTTCAGCCTGAAAAGCTGGAACCCAAAGCGGAGAAATGCGTCTTCATAGGATACCCAAAAGAGACAGTTGGGTATACCTTCTACCTCAGATCCGAAGGCAAAGTGTTTGTCGCTAAAAACGGAACATTTCTTGAGAAAGAGTTTCTCTCGAAAGAATTGAGTGGGAGGAAGATAGAACTTGATGAGGTTGTTGAACCTTTACTTCAACCTGAAAGTAGCGCAGCGCAGAAAGATGTTTCTGTAGAGCCTACATCAGCTGAAGAGGAAGTTGATGATGATCATAAAGCTTCGGATCAAGTTGCTATCGAACCTCGTAGGTCGACAAGGACGCGTACTGCTCCTGAGTGGTACGGCAACCCTGTCTTAGTGGTCATGTTGTTGGACAACGATGAACCTACGAGCTATGGAGAAGCGATGATGGGCCCGGATTCCGAGAAGTGGTTAGAGGCCATAAAATCCGAGATGGGATCCATGTATGAAAACAAAGTGTGGACTTTGGAAGTATTACCTGAAGGGCGTAAGGCCATTCAGAACAAATGGATGAGGAAGACGGACGCGGACGGTAATGTCACCGTCTATAAAGCTCGACTTGTGGCAAAGGGTTTTTCACAAGTTCAAGGAGTTGACTACGATGAGACCTTCTCACCCGTAGCGATGCTTAAGTCCGTCAGAATCATGTTAGCAATAGCTGCATTTTTCGATTATGAAATTTGGCAGATGGATGTCAAAACAGCGTTCCTTAACGGTTTCCTTAAGGAAGAGTTGTATATGATGCAACCAGAAGGTTTTGTCGATCCAGAGAATGCTGACAAAGTTTGCAAACTCCAGCGATCCATTTATGGACTGGTGCAAGCATCTCGGAGTTGGAATCTTCGCTTTGATGAGGTGATCAAAGCATTCGAGTTTATACAAGTTTACGGAGAAGCTTGTATTTACAAGAAAGTGAGTGGGAGCTCTATAGCGTTTCTAATATTATATGTGGATGACATATTACTGATTGGAAACAATATAGAAATGTTGGAAAGCGTGAAGGAATATTTGAACAAGAGTTTTTCAATGAAGGACGTAGGAGAAGCTGCTTTCATATTAGGCATCAAGATCTATAGATAGATCAAGACGTTTAATAGGACTTTCACAAAGCACATACCTAGATAAGATTTTGAAGAAGTTCAAAATGGATCAGTCCAAGAAGGGGTTTTTGCCTGTTTTGCAAGGTGTGAAGTTGAGTAAGACTCAATGCCCAGTGACTGCAGGAGATAGAGAAAAGATGAGTGTCATCCCCTATGCTTCAGCCATAGGCTCTATCATGTATGCAATGCTGTGCACAAGACCCGATGTCAGCCTTGCCATAAGTATGGTCGGAAGGTTTCAAAGTGATCCAGGAATGGAACACTGGACGGCGGTCAAGAATATCCTGAAGTACCTGAAAAGGACTAAGGACATGTTTCTCGTTTATGGAGGTGATCAAGAGCTCGTCGTAAAGGGTTACGTCGATGCAAGCTTTGACACTGATCCGGATGACTCTAAGTCACAAACCGGATACGTATTTATTCTTAATGGGGGTGCGGTTAACTGGTGCAGTTCCAAGCAAAGCGTGGTAGCTGATTCTACATGCGAAGCGGAGTACATCGCTGCCTCGGAGGCGGCGAAGGAAGGTGTCTGGATGAAGGAGTTCATGACAGATCTTGGAGTAGTGCCTAGTGCGCTTAACCCAATGACTCTGTTTTGTGATAATACTGGTGCCATTGCTCTAGCCAAGGAACCAAGATTTCACAAGAGGACCAGACACATAAAGCGACGTTTCAATTCCATCCGCGATTACATCAAGGAGGACGACATAAATATTCGCAAAGTACACACGGATCTGAATGTTGCAGATCCGATGACTAAACCTCTTCCAAGGGCTAAACATGAACAACACCAGAACTGCATGGATGTTCGATTCATTACAATGTAAATCACATAGTGATGTGAACTAGATTATTGACTCTAGTGCAAGTGGGAGACTGTTGGAAATATGCCCTAGAGGCAATAATAAATTGGTTATTATTATATTTCCTTGTTCATGATAATCGTTTATTATCCATGCTATAATTGTATTGATTGGAAACTCAAATACATGTGTGGGTACATAGACAACACTGTGTCCCTAGTAAGCCTCTAGTTAACTAGCTCGTTGATCAAAAGATGGAGAAGGTTTTCTAGCCATGGACATGAGATGTCATTTGATAACGGGATCACATCATTAGGAGAATGATGTGATGGACAAGACCCAAACTATAAACGTAGCATATGATCATGTCAGTTTATTGCTATTGTTTTCTGCATGTCAAGTATCTGTTCCTATGACCATGAGATCATGCAATTCACTGACACCGTAGGAGTGCCTTGTGTGTATCAAACGTCACAACGTAACTGGGTGACTATAAAGGTGCTCTACAGGTATCTCCGAGGGTGTCTGTTGGGTTGGCATGGATCAAGACTGGGATTTGTTACTCCGTGTGACGGAGAGGTATCTTGGGGCCCACTCGGTAATACAACATCACAATGAGCCTTGCAAGCAATGTGACTAAAGTGTTAGCCACGAGATCTTGTATTACGGAACGAGTAAAGAGACTTGCCGGTAACGAGATTGAACTAGGTATAGAGATACCGACGATCGAATCTCGGGTAAGTAACATACCGAAGAACAAAGGGAACAGTATACGGGATTAACTGAATCCTTGACATAGAGGTTCAACCGATGAAGATCTTCGTAGAATATGTAGGAACCAATATGGGCATCCAGGTCCCGCTATTGGTTATTGGCCGTAGAGGTGTCTCGGTCATGTCTACATAGTTCTCGAACCCGCAGGGTCTACACACTTAACGTTTGGTGACGATTAGTATAGTTGAGTTATTTTGTTGGTGACCGAAGGTTGTTCGGAGTCCCGGATAAGATCCCGGACATGACGAGGATCTCCGGAAGAGTCCGGAGGTAAAGATTGATATATGTGATAATAGTGTTTTGATCTCCGGAAGGGTTCCGGAATTCACCGGAAGGGGTTCCGGATGTTTACCGAAGTGTTCGGGTGCCGCAACACTTTATATGGGCCAAAGGGGTAAAGCCCACGAGGTATTGGAAAGTGCAAAAGGAAGTTTTGCTGCTGCCTTAAGCGGTACTACCGTTGGTAAGGCAGTACTACCGCGTAAGCGGTACTACCGCTTGTGTGAAGCGGTACTACCGCTCGTGAGCGGTACTACCGCTTGTACGTGGTACTGCTGGAATCCGAGTTGGACTCTTTCCGTGTGGTCCAAACCGACCTTGTGCGGGCAAAACCGACCTTGTGGAGGCTTTCTCTCCAAGTTTAGACCCCAGGGCTCAACATATAAATAGAGGGGCAGGGCTAGCACACGGGACACATCAAGATTTCCCAAGACGTGTGCCGGCAACCCTAACCCTCTAGTTCCTCCCGTCATAATCTCCGTAGTGCTTGGCGAAGCCCTGCAGAGATTGTTTCTCACCACCATCACCACGCCGTCGTGCTGCCGGAACTCATCCACTACTTCACCATCGCTCGCTGGATCGAGGAGGTGAAGGCGTCATCAAGCCGTACGTGTGTTGAACGCGGAGGTGCCGTCCGTTCGGCACTAGTTCGTGATCGGATCAAGGGACGACTTGCGATTTGGATCGCGAAGACGTTCGACTACATCAACCGCGTTTCTTAACGCTTCCGCTTAGCGATCTACAAGGGTATGTAGATTCACTCTCCCTCTCGTAGATGCTCATCACCATGGATAGATCTTGTGTGTGCGTAGGAAAATTTTTGTTTCCCATGCGACGTTCCCCAACATGAAGAGAGGCTAAAAATGCTGAAATTTATGCTGTCAGGGGTATGGAAGAGGTCAAAACTTTAGGTATTGTTGTAACCCCTTTGGTGGACAGGCTTTCTAATTTGTTTAGAGGTATCAGTTATGTTGACAATAAAGGTGGCTTCGAGAGGTCATGACTATAGGTAGTGATAATCCCACGAATTCGAAGAGTGTTCAATCTTGTGATAATAATGTCAAAAGTGTGCTTGAAGAAGTCAAAACTTTAGGTAATATTTATCCCACTGCCTTTGATGGTATGACTTTTAGTTATGATGATTGCACTCTTACTGAAGTTATTAAGCTCTTGCAAGCCATGGTCAGTTCACCTAATGCTCTTGAACAAAACAAAGCCTTTACAAAAGATATTGCTGAAGCTGTAATAAAGACTAGTGAAGAAAAAATAGAAAAAGAATCGTCTGTCCCTAGGAAAATTGAAGATGGATGGGAACCTACCGTTAAGATCACAGTTAATAACTTTGAATGTAATGCTCTAAGTGATTTAGGTGCTAGTGTTTCCACCATGCCTAAAGCCTTATACGATGTACTTGGTTTAAAGCCTATGTCTGAATGTTCTTTAAGTTTGCACGTAGATGATTCTACCATTAAGAAACCTTTGGGGAGAATAGATAATGTACCTATCATAGCTAATAGAAATTATGTCCCTGTTGGTTCCTTAATAATGGATACAGAATGCAATCCTTCATGTCCTATAATACTTGGTAGACCGTTCTTGAGAACGATAGGTGATGTAATTGACATGAAGGAAGGTAATATAAAATTTTAGTTCCCTATGAGAAAAGGAATGGAACACTTCCCAAGTTAGAGAATTAAACTAGTTTATGAATCCATCATCAGAGCACCGTATTCTTTGGGAACACTTGATGAGAAAACTTGAAAACTACACCAAAAATACTATGCCTAGCTAAAAGGCATTGAAAAAAGCGCTTATCGGAGGCAACCCGCAATTAATCTTTTCTTTGTTCTGTGCGCCAATGAGGTTGATGCTACTGTGAAAACTTCATTATGCATCTTTTCTTTCAATAAAGTGCAAGGAATTGCCTTTAGTATGTTAATTTGCAAGTTTATGCGTTGCTGTGCTTAAACGTAAACTTTGCAGCTACTAAAACAATCAGATCAATTCAACAGTAACTGTTAAAATTACAAATTTTGTACACAGTACACATTTGCAAGTTCTCTGTCACGCGCTAATTTTCCAGAATGTTTTGAGTTACAGAATTATAAATATTATTCGCATATTTATAGACTGCTCCGTTTTGACAGATTGCTGCTATATTTTCTTTAACTGTGTATAATTGCCTTTTATTGTTCCTATTGGGGGGGGGGGGTCGGAATTTAATTTTTTTTGTTAGCATACAATATCTAAGGATGAATTATAATTATACAACCATGTTACAGCAAGGCATGAATATGATTGAACATTATTTGTAGTAAACCCTCTAATGAAGTTCTGGAAAGTTTTGTGTGGATGAAGTTTTTAAGACTCAGGTGAGACAGTGAGATGAGAAGAATAAGGAGATGCAAGCAGTCAAGCTTGGGGGTGCACAATGCACCCCAAGGAAATATTCATCCCCTTCTTCATCAACAATTATTGGTTTGTCTCGGTCGGACCTATGTTTTTATTTGGTCACATGATATGTGTTATTCTTGGAGTGTCCTTTACTTTTGTTTGCTGATCATTACTATCATCATATCTAAATAAATATGCCTTTGGAGAGACATGCATGGTCATGAATTTATAGAATTGCTCTTTTGCTTCAATTATACTTGTTAGAGCATTGCGGTAGTCCTAACAGAAACGATAAGAACTCTCTTGCTTCACTTATATCTTTTTAGAGAGTTGAATAGTAATTGGTTGCTGTCATGGATTAATATGTTGGTACTAAAATTGATAGGCGAGCATTGGTGGTATGAATAAAAACTTGCATGAATTGTCTCTAAAAGTTAGAAACTTGAAAACTGTATTCCTTGCAGTTGTTTTGAGATATCGAGGAAGTAATAGGTTGGTAAATAGGTTGGTACTGACTAGTGGAAGTCTGTTATTGAAGTTTGCAAGTACTGTACTGATTCTTCATTAATCAATATAAGTTGGGAACTCTAAGTATTATTTAAGTGAATCCATGTCAAATGGTATATGATAAGTAAATTGGAGACTTTGCTTTAGGTCGGGATGTGCAATGTAATTTATTCCGCCAAACTACCTCCTTGGAGTACTTGATTTCGTAGTCCTATGATAATGCCACGAGATACTTGTAATAGGTAGCCCTGCGCGCGCCCCAAGATCAGCGCCATCCATCTCGGCCCCGTGGGAAACGGGTTTACTGCTGAGCCGGCAACGATGACTATGGCCGTGGGCGCGGTAGAACCGGCTACGACGGCTACAGCCGCGGCGCGGCGGAGCCGGTGATGCCGGTTGTGGCCATGGTGGAGGCAGCGACGGCGGCTATGGTGCGGACGTGGCCGAGACAGGCGGCAGTGGAGCGGGAGGCGGTAATCGGCGGGGGCACGGTGGATGGCGTGCCGGTGGAGCCAGCGACGGCCACGGGATCCAGGGATAGGTGACGGCGACGGCGGCTGCGGTGCTGCGTGGAGGAGGCGATGCCGATGGCGGCTGCGGTGGGGAGGTGGAGGCGGCGCGGCGGCATGGTGGTAGCGGATGTGGGGAGATGAGGTGTGTCGGCGGTGATGGCTAGGGCTTTTTTGAGTCGAGGCGTACTCCGCGCATCTGTTATTTGAGGACGACGAAGGGGCAGGGCCTTGCCGAGTTCTATATTGCAGGTACTCGGCAAAGGTGCGACGCCTGGCCTTCCTCATTAAAAAAAGGAAAATACAAATGTTTGCCGAGTTCCCGTTAGTGCAAACTCAGCAAAGGTCGCCACGCCGTCACGTTGCCTTCGTCAGGTCTGTGTGGGGCCCATCTATCAGGTCTTTGCCAGATCGAGTTCGTCTGGAAATTAACTCGGCAAATGAAGACGTTGTGAGTTTCTTTTGGTCACCGAATTGCTTTTTCTCAGCACTGGGCAAACTTCTCTATTTGTCGAGTTTCCTGTCTTTGCCGAGTTTATAAAAAAATCGGGGTCGAGGGGATGACGAAAATCAAGACCAGCTACTTATATAGCCAGTCTATCCCGGTGCGCCTGCAAAATCAAAACCAGTGCTGCTAGCATCTCGATTGTTCCCAGCACAAGGACAAGGCGCTAGCTATAGCAGTTAGTTGTGCCAAAAATGTTGGTCACACTCACCACCCTGCTGCTCTCCCTAATCCAGCAATGGGAGCTCATCCTCCTAGCACTCGTTTCTGTTGTTTCCCTCCTGCTGTTGACACGGAGCCGGAGCAGGTCTTCCCAGAAAGAGATGAAGCTGCCACCAGGTCCAGCGCCGGTGCCTTTCCTCGGCAACCTGCACCAGCTGGGCAGGCTTCCGCATCGAACTTTGCGTGATCTGGCACGGCTTCATGGGCCGGTGATGCAGCTTCAGCTCGGCAAAGCACCGACTGTGGTTTTGTCGTCGCCGGATGCGGCATGGGAGGGGCTGAAGGTGCATGACCTGGACTGCTGCACACGGCCTGTGTCCCCCGGGCCGAAGCGCCTCACCTATGACCTCAAGAACGTGGCATTCGCACCATTTGGCTCATATTGGCGCGAGATTCGTAAGCTCCTGGTGGTCGAACTTCTCAGTGGGCGCCGCGTTAAGGCCGCATGGTACGCACGGCAGGAGCAGGTACACAAGAAATGGATGTCGTTTAAATTTCTTGTTGGTTCTGTTACTTAATAACTAGCCGGATAACCGGTGCACTCGCGTGGACAGATTTAATTTACTACATGTGTTGATATATTTGATATTTGGGCGTGACCAATTCTTATTCAGTTCAATTCTTACTACATACATAAGCAATGATGTATTACTAAAGATATGATACATATCATATCACTATACACATCTTGCCAACACATAATTAAGTTTTCGTAGAAGCCATTTCACTAAAGTTATTAGGTTGTGGGTTGTGTAAGAACGACAGAACGGTGACATTGACGTCCATGGTTGTGTAAGAGGAAAACCATTGCCTTCCTCTTACATTCATTCACATCCCGTCTCTCCACAAATGATTTTCAGGAAATTTGCACACAACTCGAATCTAAACAGTGATTCTATTATTTATTTCTGATATCTATTCATTCTCGTCCGCCTCGAGTGTCGTAAACTCCTTCAGTGAGACTCCTCTCGTCTTTGTATCATGCATTTTCATTTATTTAAACAACTCCACAAATGTGGATCAAAGAATAGTTGGTTTTGGGTAGGGCAAGTGAGTCTAGCTCAAGTTATTTTGCGTTGCCACTCTTGCTCACTTTTGTGGGTGGCAGACTAGCAGTAGCAAACATATGGTCGGTAGAAGCGGGGTTTAGTGTGCAACTCCGTTTTGAGGCATCTAATATTTTAAAATTTTGGTTTTGCTACTTCTCGGTTGCCTGAGAATTTTTGACGTGTCGGTCGATATCGCAAGGAAGAGTAGCAGTGCAGCACTAAGGCCAAGACAGGGGCGCCGCGGCGAGTGGCACGATGCGCGGGGTTACCGGAGAGGCCGAGCCAGAAGCGTCCCGAAGCCCGGGATGACGCGGCAGTGGTGTCGCCGGTAGAGGAGGAGTCGGAGATTGACGGGTTCAGGTGTGTGTGTGTGTGGGGGGGGGGGGGGGGGGGGCTCGGGGAGGTCGCCGGTCACGAAAATCGTGTCAGGTTTAGAGAGATGGCCGGGGCGACCACAGCACCGCGGAGGGTTGCCAGAAATAAGTAAAATATATTAAAATCTTACAAATTCACTAAAAATTATGCCTAGGTAGGTCATTTTTTTGTAGCGGTAAAGCAATGTGGTTGTTTTCCAGAACTCTAGACTAGAATGTTGTGGTTTAATGCTATTTACTCTTTTGACATGTGAAGAAAGATGAAGATCACGCTGCATATAGAGAAATAAAAAGAGTGAGGTGACAATTGGCGTGCGTCCCTTGATTTTGAAAGTGCATGAGCCGTCTAGACGCGTCCTTCCTTTTAAGTTGCACCAGTCAGACTGCTTTTGTAAATGAAACCTCCCTGTACGACCAGGAAGGATTGTGTTCCATACCAGTAGACTCATCCGTCATACGGAGCTTTAATCTCAACTAATATAGAAAAGAATACACTATAAAAATGATGGAGCATATTATTTTGTCTATGTCGACGAGTGTGGTATCTCAACCACTATAATTCAGACCTACCGTAAAAATGATAGAGCAGATTTCATGGTTTGTATGGACAAATGTGATGCCTAGTTCGCCTCCTTTTAATAATATGTGGATAGATTAATTATATTGTATTCTTTTTTATGCGGTGGGAAATTTTTTATTATCTAAGGGTTAACACCCTAGCAAAGATTAACAACTTCGTCCGGTCCTGACCTTAGCCAGACCGCCGTACGGGGCGAACAACGCCCATACTTAGCTAAGTAGTGGCTAACATTATTCAGTTCACGTCTTATGACCTCTATCTTAAACTCACGACCAGAACGCAACATGCGTTTGAAATTATATTGTATTCTTGATCAGGTGGACAAACTAATAAGCACCCTTAAGCGTGCGGGAGGGAAGCCAGTGGCGCTGGACGAGCACATCTTGAGCCTGTCCGATGGCATCATCGGCACAGTGGCTTTTGGCAACATCTACGGCAGCGATAAGTTCACACAGAATAACAACTTCCAGCACGCGCTGGACGAGGCAGCAGAGGTGTTATCCAGCTCCTCGGCCGAGGACTTCTTCCCCAAAGCCATCGGCCGGCTCATCGACCATATCACCGGCGCCTTCGCCCGGCGCGAGCGGATCTTCAAGCAACTCGACGCCTTCTTCGAGATGGTCATTGAGCAACACCTGGACCCTAAGCGCACCAAGCCCGAGAACGGCGGGGATCTCGTCGACGTGCTCATCGCCCACTGGAAGGAGCATCGTGGCAAACTCAACTTCACTAGGGACCATGTCAAGGCCCTAATCTTCGTACGTTAATTAACTTGAAACCTACAGGCCATAATCAATTTGTAGCTAATAGTACAGCTGTTAATCTAGTAATCTCACCATCTTCGTGCTTTAACTGGCATTTTTATTTAATTTCAGGACACGTTCATTGCTGGCGTTGACACGAGCTCTGTGACGATTCTGTGGGCGATGTCGGAGCTGATCCGCAGTCCGCGTGTGCTAAGCAAGGTGCAAGCCGAGATCAGGGCTGTTGTGGGCGGGAACGATAGGGTGCGGTCAGAAGATGTGTCCAAACTCGGGTACCTTAAACTAGTGGTGAAGGAGACCCTGCGGCTGCACCCACCGGCACCACTGCTAGTGCCGAGAGAAACCATGCGGCACATCCAGATTGGCGGCTACGATGTGCCAGCCAAGACACGGATCTACGTAAACGCATGGGCGATTGGTAGAGACCCAGCAAGCTGGCCTAACTACCCAGAAGAGTTCAACCCTGAGAGGTTTGAGGCGAACGAGATTGACTTCAAGGGGGAGCATCCTCAGATGCTGCCGTTCGGCACAGGGCGACGGATATGCCCAGGCATATCGATGGGCATCGCCACTGTGGAGTTTACACTTGCCAATATGCTATGCTGCTTCCAGTGGGCGCTTCCTGATGGGATGGAGCCTGAAGATGTCAGCATGGAGGAGGAAGGAAAAATAAACTTCCACCGCAAAACCCCGCTCGTACTAGTGCCCACCCTACGTTCGGGTAACTAGTACAATGTCCGCGTATTGCTGCGGAGCAATAAAATAAGGCTCATATAGATGTGACATTGTTATGTCACATCTAAGTGACATCAATGCACAAATTGTGGTCCTGTTTTCCTCCAACGTTCCTCTTTTCTCTTGTCCTTTGTAGTTGTTGTGATTGTCCACCGATGGTCTACTTGTTGTATGCAAACCTTCTGCTGAGCCTACTGGGCTTTTGGTTTTCGGTTGTATGCAAAAAAGATGTGACAGACATTTAAGTGCTTGTATCATATGTTATCCCACTTGCAGACTTGTAGTGGCAGACACAAAAATGCATGTACCTAAGTGATGTCTAAAACCACTTGTAAATGTCTAAGCTACCCAAAAATATTGCAGATGGCAAAGGGCAAAAATGGAAACCATAGGAAAATCTGAACTAGAAAGCACAAACAAAAACAGGATGCCCTCCAGCAATTTTGTGTTCAGAGGGAGAAAAAAGTTGTCTAACAAAAGAGTGAACGCGATGGTGCAAGCACGGTTTGCCTGATATTCTGCTAACATCAATATCAGAACATAGTGGATACTAGAGATCAAGCCCTAACAAAACTGACTCGATTACATGATAAATCTCATCCAACCCATCACCGTCCAGCAAGCCTACGAAGAGATTACTCACGCACGGCGGTGAGCATCATGAAATTGGTGATGAAGGATGGTTGATGATGACGACGGCGTCGAATCCCCCTCTCCGGAGCCCAAAACAGACGCCATATCAGCCCTCCCGATGAAGAACAGGAGGTGGCGGCGGCTCCATATCGTGAAACGCGATGAAACTTCTTCTCTTATTTTTTTCTCGGGGAAAGTGAATTTATAGCGTTGGAATTAGGGTCGGTGGAGCTTCGTGGGCCCCACAAGCTACCGGGGCGCACCCTGGGGGGCCGCACCCAGGTGGCTTGTGGGCCACTGGTGGGTCCCCTCCTGTGGATCTTCGCTCCAATATTTTTTATATATTCCATAAAAAATCTCCAAAAAGTTTCGTCCAATTCCGAGAACTTTTATTTCTGCACAAAAATAACACCATGGCAATTCTGCTGAAAACAGCGTCAGTCCGGGTTAGTTTCATTCAAATCATGCAAATTAGAGTTCAAAACAAGAGCAAAAGTGTTTGGAAAAGTAGATACGACGGAGACGTATCATGCCCTCAGATATTTTCATCCACTATGAAATTTCCAAAATGCCCTCAAGGTGGCTTCTCCAAGAAGCAACCAAAAAGTGCTTTTCACTGTTCACGAAAACATTTTTCCGCGACCGTTAAATCCAAAAATATTTCTGTGGGTCTCGAACATTTCCAGTACCCCTAAAATAATTTTGGACGCGTTCCGAAACAATTCCGGAATAGTAATTTTCATCAGCGAAAAGCAATCAAAACGGTTCCGGCAGCTCCGGAACATTTTCGGTTTTTTTCTCAGGAAAAATTCCAGAAGTTCCTAGAACAATTCTGGCACCCTACAAAAATTTCCAGGTGTGTGCCGAAAACATTTTGACTTAATGGTATACTCTGAAACAACTTTTCGGTTTTACCGAAACTATTCTGGTGTTCTCTCTCCGGAACTCTGCCGTTGTTTCCGAAACTTTTCCGGTGACTTTCTCTCAGACTCCCTGTCTAGTATTCAGCAGATAGATGACCCTTAAGCGTGTGACCCTATAGGTTCTGTGGAGTATAGACATGACCGGAACACTTTCCGATCAATGATCAACATCGGAGCCGAGGACACCCATATTGACCCCTATACCCACACGAATAAATATTCGAGTGAACCTCCAGTTGTCGTGTGCTATTCCTTGTTTCCGCGTTCCGGTATCCCTGTGATCAAATCACGATGTGTCTGGCCAGACGATAATGGATACCGTAACACCGAGAGGGCCCAAAGAATATCTCTCCATCGTCGGAGGAGCAAATCCCAATCTTGAGCTATCAAGTCCCTTGCCATACTTTCTCATGAACCCGTAAGCCGCCGTAATAGCCACCCAGTTACGGATGACGTTTAACAAACCCCAAAGTTCATGAAGCAAGCATGAAGAAACTCGATACTCTCATGGTCTAAGGAATTATGCAAACGTTAACTTTATCTGTGTTATTAACCATTAACTTGTGACGAATGTATCTCATAGCATAACATCAATTCGGGTCGATTCAACACAAATGTTCTCCTAACATTGTGCCCTCAAAGTTGCCGGCATAGACATGCCCATGATTAGGAAATCGTAATCATCATGCAACACTTGAGCTAGTCTTAGAGGCATGACTAGAAATACTATTTATCGTTTATTCTTCCACACGTGCACATGAGTTTTCCTCAGAGCCTTTATGCATATACGGGCTCGGGAACCACAGCAGTTATAGCTTGAAATATAAAGTTAATTAGGAACATGGGGATAAATAATAACATTTATTATTGCCTCTTAGGGCATATCTCCTACATAGTGACGGCGGCGATTAATCGTCCCTCCCTTCTTGAAGGTGTTGCTGTTGAAGAACCTCATCGTCCGTGTGGTGTCATGAGATGGTTGGTGCAGATATGGTCTTTCCTGTAGTTTGCCGATCACATATCCGATCACTTTGGGGTTTTTTCTTTCTTTTTTCCTCGCCAATGGTCTTATGACTTTGCTATTTGTTGGCGTGGTTTTTGTGTGTGTTGGTATTGATTGCGTGCATCCTTGCTATGCAGAGGCAGGGTGTGTGCTCATCATGTTTGTACCCTCTTGATGCTTCACTTTGAGCCAATAAAATCCACCCTTTATCAGAAAAAAACTAGAGATCCATTCCCTAAGAAATCTATGAAACAAATAGTTTAGCTTATGCAACCTATTTTCATCGGCTAAAACAGGTTGCCACCTTCTCACCTCTCTTATCTCACTGCAGTTGGCCCTTGTGGGCAACATGGACCGAAGTTATACTACGGAGGAAATTATTAAGGGGAAAATGACATGCGAAGATTTACTTCCATCTCCTGTGATCAAGGTCTCACCACAGCCCCCGCCATGGCCTCAATCCCCTGTAGATCATGTGGCCCTCTCGGTGGACGGAGCATTTTCAGAGGCCGGCTGGTCGGCGGCCGCCGGTATGGTCCTACGGAGACAAGATGGGAGTGGTATTTTTGCGGCATACATGTTCTTGTTTAACTGTAATGATGCTTTGGAGGCTGAGATTCACGCTTTGATGCAAGGTATGGCAGTAGCAAAACAACACTTTGAAGGCCCGATCATTGTGCAGTTTGATTCCTCGACAGCATTGGCTTCTCTCAAGGGCAATAATCTGGATCGCTCTGCGTATGGTCATCTAGTTGCTGAGATAAAGTTTTTGATGATTGATAGGGAGTTTATTCCCCAGAAAATTTCCCGTGAACAAAATAGGGTAGCAGATCGTTTGGCTAGTTATAGTCGATCTGAATGTACTACTGCTGAATGGCTACACCGTGGTCCTTCGTGTATTGAGGCACTACTGCCACTAGACTGTAACCCTATCATTATGGAATAAAACTCCTATTTACCCCGCAAAAAAAAACATGGACCGAAGTTACTCCGCAAAAAAAAGGACTAAAGTTGAGTGGTCTCTGCTTGCAAACAAAACTACGGTGTTGCATATTCGCAAAAAAAAAAACAACGGTGTTGCAAAACATTATTCTCTGGACGCCACAAAAAATGATTTAAAATATCACTGCAACATTTTTCCCATGACTGCCAAAAATCATCCAATAGGCTTCAACACGTACATGTGCAAGGTAGATAAAAAAAATTTGAAAGGTGCAAGGTAAATAATTTTGGCAGCGTCAGCGTTCGGCCTTCCAGCAGGGGGGGAGCTCTTCAGGGCCGAAGAACCGTGATAAACGCTTGCATGTTCTTTTTTTTTCGAGATAAACGCTTGCATGTTGTGTGCTTCCACTGACGTTAGGTGTCCTCGGCACATCTCCCATGTAGCTATGTGGCAGCAAAAACGCATTGCTGGCAGAACTCAAAAAGGAAACACATCAAGAAGCTACGGTCATGGGAGCACGCACATGCAAAGGCAGCTTCACGAACGTACGATTCGACAGTTCCGCACGCGACAGGTCATGGAAACACATCAAGAAGCTACGGTCATGGAAACACACCAGGAAGCTACACGAGTTGCGATTCGACAGTTCCGCACGCGATGGTCATGGAAACACATCAAGAAGCTACACGAGTTGCGATTCGACAGTTCCGCGCGCGACAGATACGACAATGGCAGCCAGCTGACACAGATCATTTTCCAGTTACTATATACGATAATGCTTGTAGTTTTGTCCACTGTTTGAAACAATCCAATTGCAGATTATATGATAATAAAGATCGTTACAAAAGTTGGTAACATATCACGCATCATGAACTGGCGCACGTATTATTATTGTCTGTAAACAATAAATGGTTAAGTGTGGCTGCCATATGCGCCTAACATGAAATATTCTGTCATCTAACTAGATGCCAATAGTACAAAGTATATATCTTATCTGTCATGCCCATGTCTTCTCTTATTCGCCACTCTATAAACAATATATCCAATTGCAGATTATATGATAATAAAGATCGTTAAAAAAGTTGGTTACCTATCATGCACCATGACCTGGCGCGGGTAATTTTATTTTCTATAAACAATAAATGGTTAAGTTTGTCTATCATATGCACCTAACATGCAGTATTCCATCATATAACTAGATGCCAACAGTACGAAGTATATCTTATCTGTCATGCCCAAGTCTTCTCTTATTCGCCACTCTATAAACAATGTATCCAATTGCAGATTATATGATAATAAAGATCGTTTCAAAAGTTGGTAACCTATCACGCACCACGACCTGGCACGGGTATTTTTATTTTCTATAAACAATAAATGGTTAAGTTTGTCTATCATATGCACCTAACACGCAGTATTCCATCATATAACTAGATGCCAATAGTATGAAGTATATCTTATCTGTCATGCCCAAGTCTTCTCTCATTCGCCACTCTATAAACAATGTATTCAACTGCAGATTATGTGATAATAAAGATTGTTTCAAAAGTTGGTAACCTATCACGCACCATGACCTGGCGCGGGTATTTTTTATTGTCTATAAACAAGAAATGGTTAAGTTTGGCTGCCCTATGCACCTTTTTTTTTTTGAAACACTGTCCTATGCACCTAACATGCAGTATTCTGTCATGTAACTAGATGGCAATAGTACAAAGTATATCTTATCTGTCATGCGCAAGTCTTCTCTTATTCGCCACTCTATAAACAATGTATCCAATTGCAGATTATAAGATAATAAAGATTGTTTCAAAAGTTGGTAACCTATCACACACCATGACCTGGCGCGCGTATTATTATTATCTATATGCAATAAATTGTTAAGTTTGTCTGCCATATGCGCCTAACATGCAGTATTCCGTCATATAACATGAGACTGCGCTGGCGTTTTACTGCTTATAGATATGGAAACAGATGTACGCATCCAATGCTGCGTACTTGATGTGATCTTCGTCTCCCATGTTTGATGAAACCAAAATTGGAGGTTTCTCCTGCTCATTGTACGAACGATGGATCATGTCTCCTGCTAGGGTTAGCAGTGAAGGCTGATTGGAGGATGGCTTGACCTTGATCTAAAAGTCGAAGTGATCGGCCACGTGAAGGCCTGATTGACGTAGAACCTCCTTGTCATTTTCAATGGCAACATTAACAAATTTGACAGTTGCATCAATTGAGGAACATCGCAAAGTTCGGACAGTTCTCATCGTCATTGCATATGTGATACACCAAGCAATAGTCATCTACACAAACCTGGATCACGGCGGGCGTCTCCGTCTCTTCCTCCTTCAAACTCTTTCCTTTTCCTCTAGTCGTGGTGTACTGGACATCTAGCCCAACGATCGTAGAACCGCTCTTTGTGAACATGGAACGGATGTGCCAAAGGCATTCTTCCACCTTCGTGGGACTGACGGTGTAGATGACCTTTAATTCATCGCCGGTGATCGTTCAAACCTTATATTTGATGGAGATCTTGGATATTTGAGAGTCCGTCGATTTTGGAGCGGCGTGAGGGGCACAGAAATGTTGTGATATGCGTGAAGCGATGGAGACGATTAAGTGGAGGTTTCTTCGAGCAAACTACTGTCGGTCACGAAAGACAAGAGGAAAGTGTGATCCTCTACATGCAGCGGGGAGTTAATAAGGACGAGACGTCGCGTCTCCCATGCTTCCAGGCAAACACCAGCGTGGGTAACCGTATGCAGCAGTGCACCCTCTTGGCGCAGGTTCCTTTGGAAGGGCCGGCTCGGACGTCGTTCAACCCTAGGGCACATGTGGTTAGGTTATCTCCTGGGCTGCTGCGGGTCGGTTTAGAGTCGTTGCTTTCTAGCACCATTTCCCCAGTCATCTTGGGTATGTTGTTGGTTGCTGGTTAGGAGGTCGCTAGGGAGGCTGGTCCTCCATATGTTCAGGTCAGCTTTCTGGCACTCAATTTGTTTGGTTTGGTGTTTCCTGGGTCATCATGTGCCCGTGTAATAACACAACACGATCATATTCATTACCATCGTGTTTTGCGATTGATTGTGACTGTTCAGGTGGCTCATGTGTCTTCTTCGCGAGCGAACGGCTCCGCAGCTTACTCGACTGTTGGTGTGCGGCGGGTTGGGTATACCGGGCACCTCTCCTGCTCAGTTGTCGGCACCGTGGTCGGTCCTTACTGTTCGGTCCCGGGACATCAGGCGACATGCCTACTAGACAGAAGGATTGATAACGCCTTTGGTCGCTACGGTCTACCCGGATGGCGTGTTTTGGCCTGTCTGGACGGCCTTTGGACGCTGTGGCTGCATGTTCTCGCTGATCGGTCTCTCGCCTGGGCTGTGAATCGTCAGTTGGTGATTGACAGGGTGAATTGACTGTGTGTTTTATTTTTTTCATGCTCCAACCAGGTTGATAGAAAACCCGACCGCATCTTCCACGGCAAATGGCATGAACCGTCATAACCGGGAATCCCCACCTGGGATCACATGGGCTGAAGGAAACCACGCTAACCGACCAGACGATCGACGGGCTAGGAAAAAGTGCGATCAGTGAGCACGCGTAGCGTACACGCCAGTCGGCCAGGCGTATTTATCGAACACGGTTGGGCGTGGTCGGCACACCGTTTTCAAAGACCACACAGGCCAGTTATCGTTTCACCATCCAATGTTTTACGACGGGCTTGCATGTCATCTCTAGAGAATTACACCGCAACATAATATCAAAGCATTGAACTAGATTCAACTTCACAGGATTACTAGCAATAAGGTTTATCCCATGTCCTCAAGAACATAACGGGGTACTCAAGCCAAAGAAAAACATGGGCATCGATTTTGATTAAAAAAAGACATGGGCAACGATCATCGCTATCGATCGTTAGTAAATGTAATACGAACGTATTCACTTGCAGGTAGTTAACAAAAAATGTCCCTCAGATTTGTTCATAGGTTGCTGATGGGAGCCATGCGAGGGAAGCGGAGGTGGGCGAGGCGGGCAGTTTCCGCGGGGCGTGCATGGCGATGGAAGGTGGGGGGACGCATGGTTGTCTCACCTGATATGGTGCATGATTTCTTTCCTTAATTAAGGTGTTTTATTCCTAATTAAGGAGTTTCCATGTGATTGATGTGAGACATCATTTGGAGGATCTGGTGCGTTGGTGTTTGGGTATGACATAGTTTTAAATAGCGGGCTATGCCTCTTAGCAGCGGTCCTCTTTCAAACGCTATAGCGTGCTATAGCGGTGCTATAGCGCGCTATTTAAAATGTTTGTTCATGTGTTTGAACCAAAGACACATAGCGCAGGACCTCTTCTAAACGGTATAGCATGCTATAGTGGACCTATAGCGCGCTATTTAGTACCATGGGTATGAGTGGTCAGGATTTGTTGGATTCACATAATTCGCTCTTTTATAAGTAGTGGAGATTTTTTAAGATGTTTAACGACCATCAACCCGTGGCATTAGTTTAGACTTGCGCAATTGCTATCAAACAAGACCTTCAAATTCAAATACGACATATTTTCTACACCTGTCGCCAACCAACTATGTCCACTCTCATTTCTTTTAAACATTATCTCCACTCTCGTGGAGGTCAGCATGCGTCTACGTTGGCAGTTTAGTCCTGGCGATTAGGAAGTATAAATTCTAGGTATGAGAACTGATAAGCTACAACTAGACGAAGAAAAATAAAATGCTTCGCGACATGTTCCAACAAGACGGCACACTACATGGTTTGAACATTAACTTTGAGCAGTCCACAGGTGCAATCTATACAACATATATATACTACAATGGGATGGAACGTGATTTACCATCCATTTTATTGTATCGGTTTAGGACCATGCATGTCTGCAAGTCTTTTTTTGCCCATTGCAACACATACGGAAGAGGATCTCGGTGATGGTCGCGAGCTTCATCACAGTCTCGCCACATGACACGACGGCACAAGGTTTGACAACTGCCTCCTCAAGATCTTCCCGGCCGGCAATTTGGGTATGGAGTCGACGAACACCACCTTGCGCACCTTCTTGTACGGCGTGACCTGCTTCGCCACATGCTCCATGACCTGTGCCTCAGTGACCTTGCTTCCGGGTTGCCTCACCACGAGCGCCATCGGTATCTCTCCTGCCTCTTCGTGAGGATATCTGCAGATCCACTAGCACCGTCAGTACTGCAGGACCGAGTAGAGTCTCCATGTTCATTGTCAAATCAAATTCACAATATATGGTATGCGGTAGGCTGTCACGATCCTTCTCGGAATAATTTTTTGTCAGTGGACTTACGGCATAACAGCAGCATCGGAAATTTCTTGCAGGGATTGCAGGACAAGCTCCAGCTCTGCAGGCGCGACCTGCAGTATTCAGTTTATCCAGCTAAGCATCCACCATTCGAGGTAAGTTGTTCACGAGCTAATAAGAGCAGACCTGGTAGGCCTTGTACTTGATGAACTCCTTGAGCCTATCGACAATGAACACAAACCCATCCTGATCAATGTAGCAAAAGTCGCCGGACTTCAGCCAGCCTTCCGAATCGAAAGCGGCCGCGTTCGCCTCATTGTCGCCTACGTAACCTGCACCGACATAGAACCATAAGTGATCTCAGTGCACCTGAAAGAACAAGTGAGCGCGACGTGCATTGCAGGAAGATGTTCGTGGGGTCACCTGTCATGATGGAAGGACCTCTCACGCACAGCTCCCCTTTCTGGCCGACCGACAAGGGCTCGCCGGTGACGATGTCGACGATCTTCACCTCGGCGTTGTGGTAGATGCGGCCGGCAGAGCCTACGCGGGAACACTCGTCCCGGTTGGTCATCAAGGATATGCCCCCAGTCTCCGTTGAGCCATAACCCTGAAGCAGATTTACAGCAGAAGATTTTAGAATATGTACTGAAAATCTCCTAGGCTTCCACAAATGTGACACCGTGAGCATATCTTAAGGCATCTCCAACGGCAACCCGCAAATTTCTTCCCGCATCCGTCTGCGGACAAGGGGGGACCAGTCCGCGGACACGAATGCGGGAGGCCGCCATCCAGCGCTGCCCGCACACATCCGGCCAACAATTCGAATTAATCGGACGAAATTCGATCAAACACGGCCGGATTTCATATAAACATGACGGATTTCATATAAACATGATGGATTTCATTACATTTACATCAACTAAGCGGTACTAGTCCGGCTCTGGAGGTATAATTAATACCTAATCTAAATGGTCGCCAGCGTCCGTTCCCCGTGTCCGGCCATGATCCCCGAGAACTGCAGTTTCTTCTTCTCCAGCTCCACCTCGGCGCTCTCCAACTCCGCATCCGTAACCTCCGCCTCCGGAGATCCGAGAAGTGAAGCTGTCCGCCTCCACGTCGCCGCCAAGCGGCTAATCGGCCGCCGATGTTGAGGGGAGGAGCGGGGGCCTTCCTGGGACCCGAGCAGCGGCAACCTACCGTGCACTACTCTTCCTCGCTGCCGGCGGCGCCCGCGGACATGCCGGCTTCGTGGTCGTGGCGGCGGGCCCTGCCGCCACGACGATGTCCTCCTCCTTGTTGTCGGTCTCGCCGAACACCGCCTCGCCCGCCTCGTCGCACTCCTTGTAGGCGGCCGCGGATCTCGCGGGTGGAGCGGTAGGACTCGAGCAGCGCCTCCTGCTCCGCCAGGTCCGCGTCCGGCGTGATCGCCTTGCCGGCGGCGAGCTGCTTCTCCGCCTGCAGGTGCTCCTGGAGAAGGTGGTGGTTGTAGGCGGCGTCGGCCTGCGCCTCCTGGAACTGCTCCTCCCGCTCCTCCTGCACCATGTCCATGTAATGGGCACGGGCCTCGCCGATGGTCATGGTGCAATGCGCCAGTGAGGGTGGCGCGGAGGAGGAGGAGGGTGGCGCCGGCTCGTCGTCGGCCGCGTCCTCCATTGGGACGTCGTCGTCCTCCGGCTGCCTGCCGGCCAGCCAGTCGGCAGCAATGGCGGTCATCTCCTTCTTCTGGTCCGGCGTCAGCCCGTCCCAGAGAGCTTTGGCGGGGAAGGAATCCATGGTGGGAGTGGTGCGGAGAGGGATCAGAGGCAGATGGCTGCGGCTATGGCCGGGGCAGCGGTTTATATAGCAATGGTGGGCGACAGAGGGACGGATGGGTGGCGCCGGAGTAGCCGCCTCGGCAACCGCGTCTCATTAATGTGGGCGGCAGAGGGACGGACGGGCGGCCGTCGTGTCGTTTGAACGCGGTACAGTCGCCTGCACCGGTGTGGGCGGCGCTCTCTCGGCCGGCGCGCCGCTTCAATGCCGGTACCAGTGAGTGGTCGCGTCCGCTCTGGCCGGGCATGAATGCGGTCACTGACGCTCTGGAGGGGCGCTGACCGTTTCGGGCGGGAAGCACGCGCGGGAGGCAGGAGGGGGTTTGGGTGGGCCAGGGCGGTCAGAAGCGGGCGTGACAATGGTCCGGACTCCCACAAAGCCCCCCCCCCCCCCCCCCCCCCCACACACACACACACACGTTTGTCTCCGGTTTGCGGGAGAAAACGCGTCCGGACCGCCCTGCGGACCGATACAGGACCGCGTTGGATGGCTTCCGCGGTCCGGACGGATGCAGGTGGTTTGAGGGTCGGCGTTGGAGATGCCCTTATGACTGCGGATTGCAATCGTCATAGGGTGCCATGTTATAATGGTCTGTGTTGCTCGCCATTGACAGAAATGACTCTTTTAACTACGAACAAAATGAAACTCACACTAAGCAACTTGAAAGGGACTTCAATTTTCGTAAGGCAGAAGAACATTTAAGAGTTACTATCCGACATGCTCCTCAATTACTCCTGAATAAATCCAACGAGATTCAGATCTCTCAGACCCATATCCGACAAACTACTTATTACTGGCCAAGTTCCAAGGGATACCAAACCCTCGCCGATGCAACACATGGACAATAGCAGTGAGTGAGTGATATATGCAAGTAAAGCAACAGTCTCTGGTCAAAAGCGTCCGGGGTCATGATCGGGATGGATGATGCTCGTTTGAAGATTTTGCAACACCCTTTGTGCGATCCCAGTCCAATCACATGGTTCGTAATCCGTCATCGACGATTCAGGCAATTGCTGAAGCAACATCATTGCAGGAGTGACGCTGAGACATGGGGAACATGTGGCGCGGCCCCCGAATCGTAAACCTCGGTACTCCGTGTCCCCCGGCAACATGACAGGCACGCATAGGAACCACGATAGATGTACCTCAAGAACATGGATGGAATCATGCGTTTACTGGGAAAATAGCAGGTGCTACGGGCTTCACATGCTCCCATGCTACTGGCTCACCAGGAGCATTGGATCTGAGACCTAACGGTCATTTGAGGAGCTCAGGAAAATTTGCAAGAAGACCTCCAAGACTCCAGTAATTATGCTAAGGTCCAGGGCTGAGCTAGGTTTGGAGCATGGGAGTAGGGCTTCCACGGGAGCACTTGATATTTTCACTATTGACCTCCCTGGACCATGGTTCCAGAGTTTTTTGTTTATGAAATATTTCGAGAAAAGTTGAAACACTGAAATTTCGGTTGTTGCGGTTTTCAACTCGATCAATGACCAAATGTTCACATCAACTTGACTGAATTTCAATAAAAAAAATCAAATAACTAGATTATAGTTCTACTATTGTTTGACTATGTCCCGAACTTGTTTTTGTTACTTAAGATTATTATATTAGACTTGTATTGTTGATGTATGCTCAATTTTCATGCCACATTTCTTCTGTGAGGGAAGTCCCACATAGATTCGACTCGAACAAAAACGTTGCTACATCAATGTTGTTTAATTTTAAAACACCAATCACCCCCGAGATCTACACGATGGTTATTCTCTCCCGCGAGCACCACTGACCACGGGAATATCAGCACCCTCCGTCACCGGTCACCGTCATCTCTGATCAACCAAGAACACCTGTGGATGAGCCACGGGGCCAAGCAGCTTGCTTGAGTGGCAGTAGGCTTGGTGGCTTGAGATATGCCAGAACTCACAGTTCCACCTCACGCATGTTGAATGTGAAATTTAAGTTGGTTTATCTTTAAAAAAAATGGAGTCAAAATACCGCTACAGAGCCATAACAATATTAAGCACATTTCTCTTCCCAACATGCATGCTGCACTTTTGGTCGATATGCATTTGCTAGCTTACGACATATTTTATGTAATTTATTTATACCCGTACGTGTGCATGCTTAGTTAGCTATAGCAGTGCGAACTCGGTCAACGTCAAGCACAAATATCGTGGGTGTTATATTATGTTTTGCGGTTTTGCTAAACATCAGACACCTGCAAAATTTCTTCGCGTCAGTCACTTTTCTGCTTCCCTCCGAGCGCAAGACAAGGAGGCCGCGGCCGGCCGCAGACTGCACGGCGAATACGAGCCATGACCAAGGGTGGAAGCGAGTCCGAAACTTGACTAATGCGGGTCGAAGGTGCGGGGTCATCTCTGGTGCTGTCGATCGAGGGGAGGGTGTTAGAGGGATGGCCATGGGCGGCGGTGGTCTGCGGTGATGGAAGGGCGGGACGGCGAGGCGGTCACGAGAGCATCGCTGGCCACGGGGGACGGAGGCCGGAGGTTAGACGAAGGGTTGTAGGGCGGCAGCATGAGAAAGAAGATGAACAACGCTCGGCTTGAGGAGAAAGAAGGGATGGGAGCCGTTGGATGCCGATCAGGTACATTACTCCTTTTCGTTCATTCTGGTCCGTACAACGCTGCTGCTTGAATCTTGAAAACTGAAGTACTTAGGGGTTGTTTGGTTCCTAACCGCACGACTTACGATAGTTTCACATTAAACTTGCTTAATTTAGGGCATGTTTGGTTGCCCTCCACACGATGGTACACTTTTTTGTCATAAGTGTGGTAAATTATGGCAAGCGTTTGGTTGCAGCCATAGTTATGGCATACCATACTTCTTTAGTCACATACCCCACTTGTCATAGACTCAGTTGCTAGTCACTTTTTGCCGCAAGAGTGGCTACCAATTTGGTGCCATAATTTGCCACACTTGTGTCACAAAATTGTGGAAAGTGTGGTGGCCAACCAAACATGCCCTTAAAATGTGGCAAAGTATGGAAAGTTGTGGTTAGAAAGCAAACAACCCCTTTCTAAACTAGAGTACCTATATATTATCTACATTTTGTCCGTGATCGCGTGGCTCTTGGCGAAGCTCGGGTCCTCCATGTTCCCTCCAGTTCTCAATTTGCAGACTTGTTCACCAAAGGCCTTCCATCGCAGGTGTTTCATGAATTCAGGGCCAGCCTGGACGTCCTACCGCACGGAGTTCCGGCTGAGGGGGGGTGTTAAACGTGTACATTGTAAACATTGTAACGTTGTATTGTACTAGCTGAGTCCACTCCTATTTTGTAGGATCTAGCAACGCTCGTGGCCTGTGTGCCTTGTTTCTAGGAGCGTTTGCTCTCTCTCCCTCTGGGATATATGCTGTACATTGTAACTGAATTCATTAAGGAAGAAAACATTCTCTTCAACTATAAACTCATCAGGTCGTGCCCGAATCACGACCGCAACAGCTGCTTGCCCCACAGTGGCCAGCCTCTGAAGATTGGGTGGCGTGAGTTCTTGGAGTCGGTCGTCTCAGGCAACATGGTCTGCTCGCTGAAGGCGGCGGGTCGTCGGCAGGTTTCGAGCGGCAGATCTGGCACAGGTATCTAGATCAGTGAGGGTGTGGTCCCGGAGAATTTCAAATTCCACACCCTCACTGGTGTGGTCCCGAAGAGTTTCTGTTGTTCACGATGATGCCAATGTTGCCATGTTGGTCGGTGTACACTCCCTGAATTTGAAACTCGTTCACGATGTGTCTGACCAACGTTGGCATCATCGGACAAAATCACTGGGAAGAAAAAAAGATTCTCAGAGGAACTGGAAGATCGTTGCCCATGGAGTTTCTACTGTTCCAAAACGGAAGGAATTTACTCTACGAAAAAACACAATTCTACCAATTCAATTTACAGAGGGGAAACAAAAATTTCTCAAGTCAGAGGCCATGCGCCCTTTCTTTCCACCCAGAGGCTGAAGCTGAATCCCAATAACCACCTCGCACCTTGGCACAGTTTGGATCATGGAATAACCAAACGAACCAGAGGCTGAAGCTGAAGCTGACTGCGAAAAGAAAATGTACATCTCCCTGCTCTGCTCTGCTTTGCACTGCTCTGCTCGCTGCTGCATACCACATCGCCGTTGCACGCAGAGGAACACCTGCACGATCTGTTGAGAGGAACAAGTCAGTGCCAAACACGCCAGATGAGAGCGGAGTTGTAGTAGGGAATTTTATTTTATTTTGAAAAAAGAGAGCAAGTAATGGCCTGCCGCCTGCTGACCTTGGAAATTTGAACAAGCCACCGCAGGACTCCACGTTTGTATTGAAGACGAAGTGCAACATTCACTACTGGACTGTAATTGGTGTGCAGAGTTCGAGTAACCAACTTGGGTCAGAGAATGATGAACAAGCTGGAACAGGTAACTCGTCGCGAATATGAACGGCCAATCATTCGCTACCTTTACCTTACCTTACAGCCAAGGATCAATGCCAGTGAAACCTAAGCTTGTACCATCTCTGCACCAGCATAACCAAAACAGTCCACGTTGCTTCAGGCATGCTGCACTACTCAGGCCTAAATTCTCTTACCAAGCTTCAAACAACTTAGGTTCATGTCAAGACAGCAGGAAGCTTACGTTTCATGTCATCCTGGAAAATAGCTCCTCCCTCTGTTACTTATATGGTATTTATATATATCAGCCAGGTGCTTGAGGAATGTGGCCCTTAGAAAGCAACAACATTCTGGTGATAGACAGACAGATTCGAGCAATTCAGAGATTACAATGTTTCAGTTTTGAGCATTGGTAGGGAAAACCCAAAAACGAGAACAAAGTGTGACGTCCTGACCTTTCAGCATATCAAGACAATTGCTTCACTTCTGTTTGTTTGTTTGTTTGTTTGGATAAAAGAGCTATATATGTTCTGAATCAGCTGTGAAATTCGCTACTGGGACTGCAGGATCCAATAAATGAACTTGGGTCAGAATAACTTAAACAGCCAATCATTCATTACCTTAGTGTCAAGGATCAATGCCAATCAAACCTAAACCTGTATGCAATCTCCTTGCAAGATTGTAGCTGGGTACATTAGTGTTTTTTTTTCTGTGAGTAGTAGCTGGGTACAATAGTCAATGTACTCTGCCCCAGCATAAACTTGGTGGTTGACCAAATAATAATCCTCATTGCTTCGGTACTACAGGAATAATTCAGTATCAGGCTAAACAGATTCAAGAATCAAACAAATTGGAAAGCATACTCTCTTCTCTTGTAGAGTGTAACTCAATTCAATTTCACTTCACCATAATAGTAGGAAGGTTACATCCATACCATTCTGTAAAGAAAATAAATGCACCACCAAGACAAGAAGACAGCCCTCTGCTACATATATGATATATCAGCCTTTAGAAAGCAGCATCCTGTCAAATGAAAGGATTCAAGCAAGAGAAAATTAAGGCACTTGATTCATGGTAAGAAAAGAAAATCTTTTTCAATGACATCAGTTAAACAAATATTGCCTTCAAATTCCCATACAGGACCAACTAACCAGCTGACTAATGTGCAGATTTGACAACTTGTGTGCATAAAAGATTGATTGCAACAGTGGTGGAGTGGAACCTGCTAGTCTGTAAGATTTGACAAGTTAAGATGAGGCAGAAATATGGCAAATAAACCTCGCTTCATCAGAAATAGAAAAACAATAAAAATAGGGAGGCGACAAGGGTTACCTTGGGTGTAGTTAGTAATCCGAGACGGATAAATCTGGGTTGGTTCTTTTGATTTTCTCAATTTGCTCCTTTATCTCAGCGCTGCGACGATCCATCACTAGTTTTCTCAGCAAAACCGGGAGGCCCTCCTTGGGCATCGATCGGATTTGTTGACACCCAACGAGACGTAACTCCTTGAGAGAAGAAAGGCGATATAACCCTTGAGGAAGGGACTGCAGATGCCCTCACCAGGAAAAAAGTAGTTTCTGGAGGGAGGTGAGGAGCTGCAGCGCTTTCTCTTGCTCCTCCGTGAAGTGTTCCATCCTCTCATCATCATACTTGAAATCATTATCGATTTCAAGTGTGTGGAGGGCCGGGGCGAGGAGGTTGCAAATAGGAGCAACAGGCAATCCAGAGATGCCATCCACCCTGAGTTTCTCCAATCTAGAGATGTAACCTGGAGGCAATAATTTGGTCCTTGCCACCTCTGAGAGCAAATCTGCTGCTAACGTGTTGTTGCATCTAACTTCCAGTTCTTTGAGGTTGACTGTGATGAGAGGATTGAATCCGTCGACTGTTAAAGTACTACAGAGTACTAGTTTTAGACTGGTGAGAGACGTGAGGTTTGAGAGCAGAGCCATTGACTTCATGCTTCCCTCTTCGCGAACATCAAGTTCCCTCAGGGAAGCAGGGAAAGGGCAAATGGTCTCTGATTCTCCCATGGGCCACCGACAGAACAATTTGCCACATCCGGATATTTTTAATGATTGGAGCAATGACTTGTCCTCCTGAATTCCTCCTCCATTCTCCACAGGCACAAGAACCAGGCCATTACACCCCCAGAAGGTAAGTTTCTGCAGTGAGCTGGATGATCGGAACTGCGTTACACATTCCTCATAGTCACAAGATGGTCGGAACTGTGTTACACATGGAACTCCCTGTATGTTCAACACAGAAAGTGCTGGGAAACAGTTTAACACTTTTGACAATGATGATTTGCTGGTAAGATGAGATACATCTAATCTCAGACTCTTAACTGAACGCAAGACAATACTGCCATCCAGCTCTTCAGGGAACAAACTGAAACCGTAGCATCTTCTGACAGTTAGTTCTGTTAGGGATTTAAGCTTTCCAATGTCTGTCAATGATATGCGCGATACATTTTCAATAGCCATATCTTCTACTTTATCCAGATTGTGGTAGGCCAAAGCACCGCCATACCCACTAACAACCAATTTCTTTCCATCATAAGACAACGTTTCTGAATCACCTCTTTCAACATCCAAATCTGTCAGTGTGGAGGTCTGAGGCATGGAGGGCAGAGACATCTTGGGGCACCCATCAACTTCAAGTCTGCGCAAATTGGTGCAAGATACCTCCGAGAAGGGCATCACACAGAGATTGGGACAATCGATGCATTTGATTTTTTTCAAGACTTGGAAAGGAATTCAGCAAGTCTGGTTCTCATAAAACTCAACTGTTTTCAAGCGCATAAAACATTTTTTTCAAGATTTTTTTCAAGTCTGGTTCTCATAAAATTCAGCAAGATTTTTTTCAAGATTAGGTTCCACAGCCCATTCAGCAAGTTCTGGCATCTCATAAAACTCAACTGTTTTCAAGCGCATAAAACATTTGCCTGGAGCGCTACCACATCGAAGCCCAAACTGATGCATTCCAGAAATTTTCTTCAAATTGAGTCCCTTGAGATTTGGTAGCTTCCCAAAAGGTGGGACGGTGCTCCAACATAAGCCTCTAGTGAGAGTCTCTAAACTTGTTAACCAGGTGTCAAGACACAACCAACTAGGCCCAACGGTACCACCATGATTTGCAATTGTAAGTACTCAAGATTAGAGTGTGGTTTAAGAGCATCAAGAATATCACCATCTGTAGTTGGTCGATCTTGGTCCCAAAGTAATTCCAACTCCTTCAGATTCCTTTTCAACATCAGTTTGGCTGCAGTAGCTTCCTCCTTAGTTGCCACGTGTTCAAGACCACAAATAACCAGTCCTCTTTCTAGTGCTGTCAATGCCCCAAGTTCTGTCAGTTCAAATCCCATGCTCCCTTTCCTGACATGGAATTTTTTTAGCTCCTGCAGATGCTTCATCTTTCCGACATTGCGAATATTGGAGTGGAGTTCACTTCTGCCATGGAAATCATGTAAATTCTCAAGGTGGCTAAAGTCTTCAGGCAAATCAGAACTACCATCCCAATCATCTAGGTCCAAGAATTTCAAGTGATAAAATCTTGATAGTGTACTAGGTAAACTGATTTTACCGTCTTTGTAAGATGAGCTAATTTTGAGGTACTGGAGGTGGATAAGTTTTGAAAACTTATATGGAAAAGATTGTGCAGACTTCACCACTATAAATAGGACACGCAGACTATTTATTTCCTTGAAGCTATCTTTCAAAATCTCGGCGATTCTTTCTTCTTCATATCCTCTAAAAATCATCAAAGTCCGCAGATTAGCAATGTCTATCCTCTCCCTTAGTTTACACATTTCTTCCTCAAAATTTGCATCATATCTGTCTTCTATGTTGATAGATAGGTGTCGAACAAATTGTGGGATGGCATCAGCTATGAAATCTAAGCCACTTATATTGAGGCATTTTTGTGCAGAAACACTCTGAGATAGCTCATGCATTAAATCATGCATTACATAGCAATCAAATTCCTTCATGAGAAAACCATTGTCCACTAATTCTTCCAAGTAATTCCTATCGGCTCGGTGATTAGAGTCTATGGTGCCTATTGCAACCCAGAACTGATTAATTTCTGAAGAAGTAAACACATGATCTTCAGGGAAAAGGCCACATTAGGAAAAGCATTTCTTCAGATGAAAAGGGAGGTAATCGTAGCTAATTTTTAAAGACAGCATGATATCATCATTATTTTGCTGCTTTAGCCACTGATGCTTTCCAAGAACTCCATTCCAATGTTTCTGAGAAAGGTCCTTGTGCAATAGTCTACCAACTGTTTTGGCTGCCAGCGGGGAACCCTTTAGCTTGGTTGCAATTTTTCGTGCAATACCAACAAACTCATCTTCATAATGCTCAGGCTTGTCGTCTTCACCAAATATACATGCTTCAAAGAATGTGAAGAAGTTATTAGACTCCAAACCTGCCAGTTGTAGTGAACCAACTGTTTCCATCATTTGTGCTAGCTTTGGGAATCAAGTTGTGACAAGGACCATGCTTCCTTTGGCTTCCCCCTTTTTGAACGGAGCTAACAGGGTTTTCCACTGATCCTGACTGTCACATTTCCATATATCATCCAAGACAATTAGAAACCTCTTGGACTTGAGACGATGCGCTATGGATTTCTGAAGCTGGTCTAAATTGGTTGTTTCATTTGCAACACCGCTGCTTCCTTCTTCTTCAGTTGCAGGTATGCAGCCAAGGATCTCCCTGGTGAGCTTAAGCACATCAAAATCAGTGGATACACATACCCAGACCCTGACTTGGAAGTGCTCTTTAGTCCTTGCATGATTATGGTGAAAGTTGGATACACATACCAAGGTGAGTGGTGAAAGTTGTCTTTCCAATACCCCCTAGACCAACTATAGGAAGAACAGAAACGGTCTCAGTCTGTGTGACACCGGTAACAGTGGTGATACGATTGACAATTTCCTCAAAAATGTCTGTCCTGCCATACAATGTGTCTTGTATAATCATGGAAGCAGTCTGAGGCCGATGTAGGATAACTGCCATGCTGTTGATTGGGTACTGCTGAGCAAATTAGAGACCGATCACAGTGGGACTCCATGCCCTGTAACAGGGAAGTGATTTCTCTGGACATGGACACTCTGTCGAAATGCAGTGTATCACCATCAGCACTAGCAGAGTTGGAGTTGGTGACGCCGGCAACAGCAGCATCATCATCACCACCATTCCTCTTGGGCGTACGCGAGCAAGAAAAACAGTGGAGCAAGGTGCCTAGGGAGTGGCGAAGAGCACTACGGGCGTGGAGAGCTTGATGGCGGACAAGGCTGTCCAGATCCGGGCCGGCCTCTTGGGTGGTGGCGTAGTGGGTGGCGTGGAGCTTGTCATGGATCTGGAAGTAGTGGACCTCATCCAGCAGGTCCTCTGCCTGGTCGGCGTCCCTGCTCAGCTTCTCCAGCAACCCCTGCAGGCCAAGGTTGGGGCCGACGTGGCTCCCCTGGGCGTTGTGCAGCAGGCCTTGCGTCTGCAGCAGTTTGTCCCTGATCTGGTCCGAGTTGTAGCCCAGCTGGAGGCTGTCCACGTACGCCGCCACCAGGCCATCGGACAGCGTCGTCAACACCTTGCCGAGGAGCAAGGTCGCCGAGCCGACAGCCACCTCCATCTATCTGCACTCCGCCGGTCGCCTCACCTCACCTCGCCTCACCGGAGTAGTGGCGGAAGCAGCAGAAAGGCTCCAGAGGTTTGTGTAGGGT
The DNA here is from genome assembly GCA_039707655.1 of Elymus sibiricus. Classification (NCBI taxonomy): domain Eukaryota; kingdom Viridiplantae; phylum Streptophyta; class Magnoliopsida; order Poales; family Poaceae; genus Elymus; species Elymus sibiricus. The sequence continues at coordinate 514,671,946 of CM077672.1, read as the reverse complement.
AGGTGGGCAAGACAGCTCCTTCAACAATGAATTAAGAAGCAGAGAGTTGCTTGAGCACATCCAACCAGGAGAGACAATACTCTGTAGTATTGTATTTGGTTAGGTACAACTACTACTATGTCTCATCTGGCCGGCGACGACCAAACCCAGATACCAACTCATTTGTTGTTTTAGTTCTCTATAGGTAGGAGATGGAGTCCTTTTTGGCTTTTTGCATTACAGAAATGGCAGAAACTGGTATGTATATATATATATATGTATATATATATATGGCAGAAACTGGTAGTAGGATGCATTTTCCCTATATATATATATATATATGTATGTATGTATTCTTGATTGATGCGGCATATTCCTTCCTTGCGAAAGAGAGATGGCACCTAACTCTGAGCACCCATCGCCCATCGGACTTGCCTAACGGTGTTTCGTCTTTCCAATATTGTAAGTTAGACCAGTGGGTATGCGGTTCATGTTGTGAGCTGAAGCCAACCCAATCTGTGTATTGACGAACACAGTACTGACGCAGGCGCTCATATATATACGCATACACTCATTCGTATGAACACACACATGCACACCCTACCCCTATGAGCACCTCCGAGAGACTGAGCCGGTATATCATCTTGAGATTGACGAAGTCACCAAGGGCACATCATAGTCGACAGGAACGTCGCCTCTCACTGAACGCGCATCGCCGGAAATCCTGAAATAAATCCAGAAATAAATGCACCTGGGCCAGAAATAAATCCAGAAAATGTTTATGTGTTGATTCACCCCCCTCAAATTTCTCAAAAAAAAAACATAATTCACCCCCTCACAAAACACGTATCAATTCACCTATGATACAATTGGATCTTCAGATTATGGTGTTGCTGGGTGCCTGCCGACAGCCTCCAGGTGTGGTTGGCTGCTGTGGCGGTGAGCTTCTTCGTCCGTGGGCTGGCTCGTTGGTGGTGGTGGTGTTTTGCTGACTTGTCGATACCGGTGCGGGTTTGTATGGGAGCTTGAGTGAAGACCCTATCTCGGCCTTGGGCATGTGACCGGTGAAGGCGTCGGCTACGGGCATCATTGATGTTCTTGGAGGCATCGTTGCATTGCTGCCACACCCCCTCTTGCATGGATCCGGCTCCGAGGAAACCCTAGATTTTGTGTGATTGAACGATGGCGGCGCCTTCGCGTCGTTTTCCCTCTCGAGGGCTTCGTCCTTGGAGCTGGGCATCAGCAAGCGGGACCAGTGAAAGGTCTCGGTGTTGGCGTTGAGGCTTCTGTTGGACACAATGACGAGGGCGAGCGAAGTCTGAGGCATGGCAACAATTGTGGTAGTCGGCTCTTCTGCAGCGTGTATGTGGAACTACATCGGGTTGTTTTGTTGTGGTGAAGTCGGAGCTGCGGAGGCGGGCCCCGATGGCATAATGACAAGCAGAAGGTGATCTGCTCGGTGGTCTTCCGTAGTGCCAGCCTTGCATAGTTCTCCCTCATAGCTCTCCATCAAATTCGTCTGCGGTGCTGCCTTCGGCGCGGTGGCGGAGTACTGGCGTGGCTCTTCTTGTCTTTCGCACGACCTCTGCGGTGAGGGTTAGGTCGACGTTCATTTTCGGTGAAGTCGGAGTCGCTTGCTCGGAGATTCGTGAAGGCAATGACGCATGTTCTTGGGGAGTGATTGTGACGCCCCCGACTTAATCGTGCACTAACCATACACGCAAATGCGCACGATCAAGCCTAGAGAGTCATGGAAAGATATCACAACACAACTCTAGACACAAAATAAAATAATACAAGCTTTATATTACAAGCCAGGGGCCTCGAGGGCTCGAATACATAAGCTTGATTACAAACAAGAGTCAGTGAAAGCATCAGTATCTGAGTACAGACATAATTAGACAAGAGTGCCTTAAGAAGGCTGAGCAAAACAACGACAACTAGATCGAAAAGGCGCAGGTCTCCTGCCTGGGAACCTCCGAAACTACTCCTGGTCGTCGGTATCCACGTAGTAGTAGTCTCCGTCGGAGGGGTAGTAGTAGTCCTCTACGGAAGCAGCTGGCTCCGGGGCTCCGTCATCTGGTCGCAGCAATCGGGTATGGGGAAAAGAGGTAGCAAAGCAACTGTGAGTACTCATCCAAAGTACTCGCAAGACTTACATCAGAACTATTCTAATTATGCAACATTATCAAAGGAAGGGCTGTATATGTGGACTGAACTGCAGAAATGCCAGAATAGAGAGAAGGCCTAGCCTATCGAAGACTAGCATCTTGCAGCGTCTTGCAGCATTAGAAGAGTACAGATTAACATATAACATAAAGTAGTTATTATAGTAATAATGCCCAGAGATCCTTCCTCGACTCCCTGCGAGAAAGCAATCCCGTAGCTAACATATTATTAAAATAACATCAGTATCCAGTTATCTCACGGGTACCCTCATGGTCAACCCGACTTCCATAACTCTCGCGGGTACCCCTCGGGGTCGACCCGACTTCACAAGGGGCTAAGGTATCCAGTTCTAGTTGTAGTAGATCGGGATAATCTCTGAGCGTCCGTAACCGTGGACACGGCTATTCGAATAGATCAAGTTCTTCCCTACAGGGGTGCACCAATGTACCCAACACGCTCGATTAACTCCGGCCGGACACACTTTTATCGGGTCATGCCCGGCCTCGGCCAATCGACACACCGCAGCCCTACCTAGGCTCAACAGAGAGGTCGGCACGCCGGTCTAAATCCTAAGCGCTCAGGGGTCCGGGCCCATCACCCTTTGCACTCCTGCGCGTTGCGCAACTGGCCGGTGAGCAGACCTAGCCCCCTTAATACAAGCGCAGGCTTTCCCAGTCCAACCCGGCATGCAGCCCGCATCTCTGAACTGCGACATCTGAAGAGCTTCGGAAGAAACATACGATGCAGAGTGCCCATACTTATTCCCGCGTGGTGGTCAGCGCGTAAAAGGCCAGAGGCCTACTCAGATCACATATCCAAACCCATTAGTGTGTTGGGAGCTCGCGGTGACGATCAGTGCTCCACGATCTGTGGTTCCGTGGCCCCGTCTCGAGGACTTGCGACAAGGGCTAAGACTGCCCTGCCGCGCCTCGTAATTATCTCGCGGGTACCCTCCAGGTCAACCCGACTCACAAGAGACTATCGGGAACTCAGGCCCACCTCTACCGGGGTGGTACCGCCAGTCCCTACAGTCCCGCAGCAACAGTAAAGTAAAGGGGCAACAGGTAACAGTAACAGTGTGTCCGTGTCATCAAGGGGGAAATCCGAGGAATCACCCTCGATGGATTCCCGCTCGATGTATCCGTCAAGGCGAACTCGGAGGAATCACCCTCGTTGGTCCACACTTGAGGGGTTGCACGACAGAGACGTCATCGGAGGTGGTGAAAGAGGAATCACCCTCGATGTTCACAACCGACTAGCTTCACAACAGAGATAACATCAGAAGTGCGGTAAGAGGTATCACCCTCGACACTCAATAGTAGCTCTGTCGAGTCGTACAACTAAGGGGGTGTGCGGTGGTGTGTCGGTAACAGCACATCAATCACATTGATAGAGACATCCGGAGGCTAAGCATAGCAACACGGACAAGAGTGTGGGGCCACTGATGGATCACCAACCAACTATACTAGGCATATAGGATACAGGTAAGGTATCAACAGTAGTTACACAAACAGGCTATGCATCAGAATAGGAGCTAACAATAACAGTAGCAATTCTAATGCAAGCACGAGGGGGAAAGAAATGGGCGATATTGAAATGATCAAGGGGGTTTTGCTTGCCTGGAAGCTCTGCGGCAAAAGAGGGGTCGTCGGTGGTGTAGCAGTCCTCAGGGGCTACGTCGGTGTCGGGATCTACCGGAGAGAAGAGGGGGAGGAAACAAATAAATACACAGCATACAAATGCAACACAGAGCATGACATGGCAAAATGCAATGCAGGGGTGACCTAATGCATCTCTAAGCAATTTTAGGAATTTTAGGATTTAAGTTGGAATTATTAACCGGTAGGTATGCACTATTCATCTGCCAGAAACTGACAAAAAGTTACGGGTTCTCCTACGTAGAGGGTCCCGACATGCATGCAGATGACACAATCGGATTCGTTGGATTTTTCTGATCAACTTTCATGTAGAAAGTTTTTCCATCCGAGCTACGGATGAATTTCTGCGAATTTCCGAAGATTTAAACAATATTCAGAAATTCCCTGGAATTATTTATTTCGGAATAATCCAAAAAAACCTTTTTGCACCCAGTGGCTCTCTAGCCACAGAGGCTGACAGGTGGGGTCAGGGGCCCAGTTTGACTTAGTCAACTGCCCAGTCAGCAGTCAACTCTGTTGACTGTTGACCAGGTCAAACTGGCAAGTGGGCCAGGGTGTTAGTGACTTAGAGGCTAACCAATTTAGTTAAACTAATTAATCAACTGGTGGGGCCACTTGTCAGCGACTAACTAATCTAACAGAGTTAATTAATTAGCCGAAAACAGTAATTAGTCTAACGGGCCCCACATGTCAGTGGCAGGGGGAAACAGTAACCGCGTTGACTAAAGTCAACATGGTCAACGGCGGCCAGGGGGCCCTCTGGCAGTGACCAATGTTTTGGATCCCGAATGGTACTTTTTTCTCGAGGGGGGGCGGTAAACTCGGTTACCACGGTAACCGCGAATTACCGAATAAAATTCGGGCGAAAATTTAAATTTAAATTTGAATTCAAATATGTTTAGACAAAAATACATAAGTTTTGAACAGACAATATTCGCTTAACTAGCATTAGCGCATTGGTCACCGATCTGCTCCACTACCACGCACATGCAGGTCGCGAGTTCGACTCTCGCAGGCCCTTATTTTTTTTAGAAATTACAGTAAACAGTGTGGCGTGCATTCTTCAAAAATAAAAAGTTAAAAGAGCTTATGCCTGTCCTCGAACTCATGACTTGCAGTTGCTCGTTGAAGATCGTTACCACTAGGACGCTAGTAAATACGTGTTCTGGGTAAAGACATACCTTTTTTAACTAGACGCTAGGAGTTTAAATTCAAAATTTTCAAATTGTTCGAAATTTTCTGCTCGGTATGCATAATTATCGTGGGGGAGCGGGAAACGCGGTTACCGGGCGGTAACCGAATTTACCGCCCGGTAACCAAAACCTTGGCAGTGACCCAGGTGGGCCCCAGGCCAAGCCAGGCTGGTGGCCGGCGCCGGAGTTGCTCCGGCGAGCCCCAAACGCGGCGGCGAGCCACGGCCGGCGTCGGGATTGCGCTACAGATGGCCAAAACGAGCACCGTGACCTGCATTAGAACGAGGGAAGAACGCCGCGTCCAAACGAGCTAACGTGAGGCCACGGGGGTGACCGGAGGTGGCCGGACGGTGAGGTATGCGGCGGCCGGAGCACGGGTCTCCGCGGAAACGTCGGTCTAGCGGGCGCGCGAACGATCTGATGAGCCATGCCGCACTACTGGAGTGCCCCGAGCTCGATGGCGTGCTCGGACGGCCACGGCAACGACGGGAGCAGCGACGGCGAGCCGCACGGCGGAGCTGACCTCCGGCTGCTCTGGCAGCAGCAATAGCGGGGCCAGAGAAGGAAAAAGAGGGGGCCAGGGAGGAGCTGGAGCTCACCGAGCGACGCACGAAGGCCGTTGAAAGCTTAGGAGCGCAGAAGCTGGCCGGAGAGGAAGAAGATCGCCGGCGGCCCGAGGAGCAAGAAGGAGGCCGATCCGGCTGCTGGGAGCATCCGGCGTCGCGCGGCTCGACGGGGAGATGTGGACAAGCTCGGCGAAGCTTCCTGACACGATGGAGCGGAACGGGGACGACGTTGGCCGCGGCGGAGACGAACGGCGGCGACGGCAGCGCTCGAGAGAAAGGGGGAGAGGGCGAGCGAGCGCTGGAGAGGGAGAGAGAGAGTGGCGAGGCGTCCAGGGGAGAGGGACTTGGCCTCGGCCTTATCCGGACTTACCCGTGCAGCCACATTTGCCGGTATGGGACGGCCCTAGCTTGGTCTATTGTCCTGCCTCTTGTCGGTACCACCAAATAGGGAAGGTTATGCGTGTGCGCTACCCTGGCCCGGTTGGCGGCGATAACCATGTGAGCCCAAGTTGAGTTATTTGCCGGCGTCCCCGTTTGGGACAGTGTTTGGCCACGACGGTGGCAGGAGTCACGGGGTGACACAGGGGCCACCCAGGACATGACCCTGGGAGGGTATGATTGTCGGTGGGACCGTAAGAGTGCCGGGCAATAGACAAGGTTTTGTTGGAGCAGCACTGGTCCACCCGAATGGGAACATGTACTAAAGTACGAGGCCAGGAGCTCCATGGTGTGGGTAAAGTGCGCAACCTCTGCAGAGTGTAAATCTATTCGAATAGCCGCGTCCTTGGTCATGGACAGTTCGTATAGGCCCCTATTTGGTCTGTGTCGAGTCTGGAGGAACAAACTATATAATGTTATTGCTAAGACTAAACCAGAGAATGGTAAGGTTTGTCAGGCTTGCAGTGCAGATGCATGGACATCAGATGATGTCATAGGTTTGAATGCTAGCCATGAAATGGCTATGAGATGAGCGGTCGGGTGACCGCAAAGCTTGGATCAGATTTGGATCGTGAGCATATTCGGAGTTCGGATCATTTACCTGATATACTTTACTTTACTGCATTTACTTCAGTAATTATCATGCTAGATAATCCTGCTATGACATGATGACTAATGCTGCTACATGATTAATCTTGCTAGATAATCCTGCCATATCATGATAGTTAATACTGTTAAGATAACAATTGCATGCTTAAATGCCATGGGATGCTTCGCTTGGTGTATATGTTGGTATGGTTTGCTTGCGAGGACATTCAAAAGTACTCAGCGGCCTTCAATGTGGCCAGGTTCACCTAAGGATTCGACGACCTCTAGCGAGGAGCCGGAGTGTTCGCGGGCTAGAAGAGTAACCCAGTCAGATCCCTGTGGATTGGAGCCGCACCAAGACCATGCTGCCTTAGATAGAGCTTTTCCGCTGCCATCACCCTTGGACAATATCATGTAAGACTTATATACCCATTAATAGAAATGTCTGTGTTAATGATACTTGTTGTAAAAGCGCATGCCAGAGTGATTTTCCTGGGCTGGTATGTGCGGTGACCGTCTGACTACAGTGGTATTCAGGCGGGGCACCACACGTTCTGCTCTACGACCCTGCTCGTAGAGGGTTGCCAGAGTTCTCCCATATTCCTCCAAAGAAACGATTCAATTGGTGGCCGAGGAGTCCATCTCAAGCGAAGGAGGCCGAAGTCAAGCGTCTAGCCGCTCAAGTGTCATGCTTAGCTCACAACAAGCTAACCATCATTGATGTGAGAGCAACGTCCATCCTCCGAGGTGTCCAACCTCTTCAGCAACGAGTACATCCTTTATGGAGATACAACGGAATGGATGACACTACTCGATCCTTGAGGGAGGTTTTCTTAAGCCCGGTAGCTTTAGCAACCGTGTTAGCCGGTATCTTCAAAGGGGAAGAAGAAGATTTGGCCCGGTGAAAGTTTATGGACGGCTTCTCATACTACATGTCCGTCGAAGTGGTGAGTACTTTTACCTGTGTATCTCGTATATCTGAGCAGTATATTAATTTTTCTGAATAGTTCTTCAACATATCTGAACAGAGGTGGAAGCGGTGGGTGGAGACGGTGAACTGTCCTGCTCCTCAACCGGAGTCCTACACCCATGACGACGACCCCGGCTTTCATGAAGATCCCAAGATATCCCTCATCTTTAAAGATGGGATTTTCTACCAAGAGAGCATTGATGGCTCCGAGGTATCTCTCCTTCCCGATTCATCGGGAATGCTTCCTTCCTCTACCGTAAGTATCGGTGTATAAAACATGGGTATTTTATACCCTGACTTATGCATAGACAGTAGCAGCCTCCTTGCCGGCCAAGCCTCGCCGGGACCTACCAAGCTACGAGATTCAAGACCCAGTTCCGCAAGCCACTGGAGCGAAGCTCAAAGACAAAACATCGACAAGCACCTAACTAGTACCGAAGATGAAGACATTCCTTGCCGACAAGGGATAAACCGGCAAGGAGAAGACCCGGCAAGCTCCGTGCCGGCAAGCTTAAGCCAGTCCTCCAGTGCCCTACCTCACTGCACAGGTGTCCGCTAAGGGGTGAGGTGTCGACCGCGCAGGATGGTTGGTAAGGCTTGTCGGGCACGTGTCAGCATGCTGGGACAGGATTTGCCCTTAATGACACCCGTCCAGGAGGCGTGTCAGTATAATACGAGGTAGCTGGGAAAGAGGTGCAGGAACCTTGCCGGGATTACCTCTCCACATGACACCTAATGGTGCATTTAATGCCTTTGTCCTAAACTGGCAGAGATAGGTATGATAGCACTGTTCACTATCTAATCACTATGTAATTGCTGTTTTGCCACTGTGGTAACCCCTTGAGCTATAAAAGGAGGACCAAGGCAACAGTTAGAAGGATTTGGATCCCTTTTCAAACACAGGCACCTCTCGTGTAGCTGCTCCTTTCCGTACCTTGCCGGGAGAAGCGCTCCTTGTACTGTGCGTCCACACTACTAATACACCAAAAGCAGGAGTAGGGTTTTACGCTTCTCAGCGGCCCGAACCTGGGTAAATCCCTTGCGCCTTCCATTGATTCTGCTCTTTGTGCACGTCGATCTCCCCTGCCGAACCACAAAGGGGCTGCATGGCCCCATAGATGGTCGTACCCACGACATCTTTGGCGCGCCAGATAGGGGAGGAGCGCTTGTGCGATCCTTGATCAGTGGATTGCACGTCTTCTTCATCATCATCACCAACTTCATCGTCGTCCTCCTCGTCGTCGATGGCACCCAAGAAGAAGGGCATCACGATGATGGCCACCCCGCACGCATCCGCAGGCGGCGTAGGCGGCGCGGCCAATGCGGGCGGTGCAGATACCGCGGTTGGCGCGACCAGCGCAGGCGGCGCGGTCGCCGTGCCCACCGCGGTCGGCACAGGGGACGAGCACGCTGGAGGCAGTCGACCTCCTCGGTCCTCTGGCGAACGGAGCCGCGACGGCACGGGCGGAGCGGATGGACGTCCTCCTCCTCCTCCTCCTCCTCGCCGCGCAGACGAACGCAGCCACCGGAGCAGCAATGCTCGGGCCGGCGCGAGCCGAGATCCTGCTGCGGCGGCGTCCTAGGATGGTGCTTCAGGACAAACGCCGCGCCCCTTACACCATGGGCGCGGTACAGCTCTGAGCGGTGCCAACGACTCCGGGCGGCGCGGCGGACTCACGGCAAGACTCCTGTGGATCAAATCCCGGATCCTCAGGCACCGCCTTTGCCACGGCGACCCACTGCTGATCATGTGCCGCGGCAGCAAGACCGCGATGGCGCTCCTACTGGCTCTGCCAGGAGTAGAGCGACGTCGCGCTCTTCACTCCTGGCCATGCCAGCCACAGCGGCGGATGCAATGGCGCGAGCCCAGATGCTGTTGAACTTCCCTCTAGCAGCAGAAAAGATGGATGAGTGGAGAGCCACCATCCAAAGCTTGATTGGGTTTGCTGAGGCTAGTAAATCACAGCAAGCGGAGCCCTCACGGCGTCCATAAACGGCACCGGCATCTCCAGCTGGTGGCCGCGTTGACGACACTACGCTAATGGTGCAATTGCCACCGCGGCAACAGCCTCAGCAGCAGCAACGCCAACAGCCGCGACAAGCCCAGCAGTGTTTTGGACCCAACGAGATGTCGATGGCATCTTCGGATCCACGGGCGCGGCAAGATCAGCGGCAAGTGATGTGAGACAGGCGGGCAGAAGACGCCCGCACCACCATCGAACGGCGCCAGGAGGCGCACCGTCAATCTGACGCGCGTAACGGCCCCATCGTTGATGTGCCTACGCCAGGGGTTGGCGGATATTTACCTTACAAGGTTGGGTGTCCTGTCTTCACTCGTGAGCTGCGGCAAGTCCGATGGCCGTCCGTCTGAGCCTTCAAGCCAGAAGTACCAGAAAAGTATGATGGCAAGTTGAACCCGGCAGAGCCCCTGGGCATCTACATGATTGCGGTGCAAGCTGCCAGGGGAACAGATGAGAAAATCCTTGCCAACTAATTTCCGTTGGTACTGAAGCCCAACGTGCGATCTTGGCTGATGAACTTGCTGGAGAACTCCATTTCTTCGTGGTCAGATCTCTGCAATGAGTTTGTTGGTGCCTTCACCGGAGGCCACAAGGCCCCTGGACAGCCCAGCGACCTGCAGGTGATCCCGCAAAGAGATGGTGAAACTTTGCGCAAGTACATCCAGAGATACAGCCGCGTGCACCGCAACATCCCAGATGTGCACCCCGTAGCATTGATTGCCGCCATTCACACGAATGTGCGCAATCGGAGAATGCAGGATAAAATGAACGTCAAGTTGCCCAAGACCGTCAACGAGCTCTACACGTTGGCGGATAAGTGTGCACATGCTGAGGAAGGAAGAAGGCTTCCCGGGGAGGACGCTGGTGCCGAGGTAGACTCTGAGGATGATGATGCCGCCACCCCGAGGAAGAAGGGCCGAAAGCGCAATAGGAAGCGCAAAGGCAAGACTGAGAACGCCAAGAAAGCCAAGACTGAGAACTCCGGCAAGGAGGCTGCTGTATGCGCCGCTTGCCTAGAGGCGGCGGTGAACGAGAAGGCCGGCAAGTCTGATGGGCCATACTGCAAGATTCACCGCACCAAGGGCCATCATCTCCAAGAGTGCCGACAAGTCGAGCACCTTGTTGAGAAGCAGAAGGCCGAATACGAAAAGCGTGACAAAGAGAAGGGTCAAGATGGTGCCGGTCGATCCGGCAAAAAGGTCCGTGGTGGTCGAGGAGGCCGTCGCGGCAAGGCCTAGCAGCAGAAAGAGAAACCTGCTAGGGGCCGCGAAAAGAAAGAGGAAGATGATGGGAGTGAGGAAGAAGAGGACGACGGAGAGTCCAGTGAACAGGAATTCCAGAAGGCAACTGAGGCCATGTGCGTTGACGGAGGCGCATCTTTGCACTCCTCTCACCACCAACTTAAGCAGTGGGCTCGTGAGGTTAACGCGGCAGAACCGGCAATGGGCTCTAAAAAGCCAATCAAGTGATCACACACGCCTATCATTTTTGATGCCGAGGACCATCCTGATCGCACAACTGCGGTCGGGTGTTTGCCGTTGTTGGTTTCACCAACAATTCGAAACCTCCAGGTCACGAAAATGCTAGTTGACGGTGGGGCCGGTTTGAACTTGATTTCTCCTGAAGTTATCAAGAGGTTGCAGATCCCCGACGAGGAACTCGAGAAAACGGGCACTTTTCAAGGAGTGAACCCAGGAAGAAGCCAGCCCAAGGGAAAGATCACGTTGCCGGTGACGTTTGGCGGGGAATTGAACTACAGAACAGAGAAAATCGTGTTTGACGTTGTCAAGATCCCTTTGCCATACAATGGAATTCTTGGCCGCCCAGCCTTGGCGAAATTCATGGCAGCATCTCACTATGCTTACAACACATTGAAGATGCCAGGGCCGATGGGTGTCATTTCCATCAACTCCGACAAGAAAGATGCAGTCATTTGTGTCGACAAGATGTACAGAGATGCGGTTGCAGCTGAGGCCACTAAGATGCCAGCTCCCACCAAGAAGGAAAGCAAGAAGTCCAGCAAGACCTCTAGCAGGGATTCTGGGAAGCGTGCCTCTTCGGAGTGCTGTGCGCCTGTTGAAAACTTGCCGGAATGCTCTGCCGGTAAGAAATCCAAAGCTGCTCCACCGGCAACTAAAAAGGTGCCGGCGAGGGAGGACGGCATTGACGGTACCTTCACCATCAGTGCCACCCTTGCCAGCAAATAGGAAAGCGCGCTCGTTGCCTTCCTGCGGGCGAATGTCGATATGTTTGCATGGCGACCATCTGACATCCCCGGCGTTCCCAGGGAGGTAATTGAGCACCACCTTGCTGTCTGTCCCCACGCCCAGTCCGTCAAGCAAAAAATCTGGAAGCAAGCGTTGGAGCGGCAACAGTTCATTGCCAAAGAGATCAAGAAGCTTGAAGCAGCAGGATTGGTTAGAGGTGTACTACATCCAACTTGGTTGGCAAATCCAGTTGTGCTGCGCAAAGGAAACGGAAAGTGGAGAATTTGTATTGACTACACTGATATTAAAAAAGCATGTCCAAAGGATCCTTTCCCCTTGCCGCGCATTGATCAAATTGTAGACTCTACTTCCGGCTGTGATTTGCTCTCCGTCCTTGATGCATACTCTGGATACCATCAGATATTCATGGCCAAGGAGGATGAGGAGAAGACCACATTCATTACTAAATGTGGCACGTACTGCTTTGTGCGTATGCCTTTCGGATTAAAGTGTGTCGGTTCAACATTTGCAAGGGCAGTCCAGATTGGTTTTGAGCCCCAGCTACACAGGAATGTGGAAGCATACATGGATGATATAGTGGTTAAGACCAAGGACAAGTCAACCCTCATCCAAGATTTGGAAGAGACATTTGCAAACTTGCGCAAAATCAACTTGAAGCTCAGTCCCGAGAAGTGCATGTTTGCCGTCCCATCCGGCAAACTTCTCGGATTCTTCGTATCTCAACAAGGAATTGAAGCAAATCCCGACAAGATCAAAGCAATTGAGCAGATTTAAGCACCAAAAAGCGTCAGAGATGTGTGGCGTCTTGCCGGTTGTGTTGCTGCTTTGAGTAGGTTCATTTTAAGATCCACTGAGTGCGCCCTACTGTTTTTCAAGATTTTGAAAAAGGCAGGTCTGATGAAATGGACTCCGAAAGCGGAGGCCACGCTACAGGACCAGAAAAGATACCTCTCCTCCGCGCCAACACTAGTTGCGCCTAGGCCACAAGAGCCGTTGCTGCTATACGTAGCGGCAACAAATCAAGTGGCTAGTGCTGCATTAGTGGCGCAGAGGGAAGTCGATGACGAAGAAGCAACCATGGCAAGCCCGCCCAGTGACAAACCGGAATCTTCTCCGGCAAGGCCTGGTGCCGACAAGTCGAAGGTAGTGCAAGCAAGTGAAGTTGATCGACAAGAGATGTCAAAGAAGACAGTGGTGCAGCGACCCGTGTATTTTGTTAGTTCCCTTCTGCAGGGGGCTAGATCAAGATACTCTGGTGTCCAGAAGCTTCTTTTCAGCCTTCTTATGGCCTCGAGAAAGCTGCGCCACTACTTCCAAGCGCATGAAATCACCGTCGTCACTCGCTTCCTGTTGCAACGCATTTTGAGAAATCCAGAGGCAACCGGCAGGATAGTGGAGTGGGCGTTGGAATTGTCAAGCTTTGCACTTAAGTTTGAAAGTACTTCAACTATCCAGAACAGAGCCTTGGCGCAGTTCATGGTTGAATGGACGCGAACGCATGACGAAGAGACTCAAGAAACAGCTTTCCCCGGCAAAGAGACAGCCAAAGAATGGATCATGTACTTTGACGGTGCCTTCTCGCTGCAATGCGCCGGTACCGGAGTGCTGCTTGTCGCACCCACCGGAGAGCACCTCAAGTATGTGGGACAAATGCACTTTCCCAGGGAGCAAGCTACAAACAACACTGCTGAGTATGAAGGACTCCTTGCCGGTCTTCGGATCGCAGTGGACCTTGGGATCAAAAAATTGATCATCCGCGGTGACTCGCAGCTTGTTGTGAAGCAAGTGAACAAAGATTACCAGAGCCCGTTGATGGAAGCATATGTGGAAGAAGTGAGGAAATTGGAAGAACACTTTGACGGGTTACAGAGCACGTCCCTCGTGCGGAAAACAGCATTGCTGATGGCCTGTCGAAGTATGCCGCACAAAAACTTCCCGTGGAACCGGGAACTTTCCTGCTCCATTTGAATCAACCAACGGTCACCCCATCAACGTAGGCCGGTAAGAGAAGGAAGTTGAATACCGGCAAGTATTTTCTGGCAGAGCTCCCAGGAGCCGCCGGCAAACATGTTGCTGGGAACAACAACACGGTTGCCGGTGAGCAGCCGCTAAGCGCAGAACCCCAGGTTCTTGCCGCAGAAGCAAGCGCTCCCATGGCCCAAGAGATGCCTTTAGTCCTTGTCGTTGAGCCGCAAGCTCCGGCATGGGCACGACAGATAGTCCGTTTCCTTCAGACAGGAGAACTTCCCGATGAGCAAGAAGAAGCTGAGAAAGTAGCCTGTCAGTCAAGTATGTATCAGTTTGTGGATAGCATTCTATACAGAAAGCGACCAAACGGTGTGAAATTAAAGTGTATTTGCCGGGAAGATGGACTAAAGCTGTTGGCGGAGATACATGGAGGCATATCTGGTTCTCACATAGGATCAAGAGCACTTGCCGGCAATGCATTCCAGCAAGGCTTCTATTGGCCCACTGCCCTCCAGGATGCAACTGAGCTAGTAAATAAGTGTGAAGCATGCCAGTTCCATTCGAAAAACATACATCAGCCAGCTCAAGCTCTCCAGACAATCCCTCTCTCCTGGCCCTTTTCGGTCTGGGGGCTCAATATTTTGGGCCCCTTCCCCCGCGCTGCCAGGGGCTTTGAGTTCTTGTACGTCGCCATCGACAAGTTCACAAAGTGGCCTGAAGTGGAGCCAGTGAGAAAGGTGACAGCGCAATCAGCCGTCAAGTTCCTCAAAGGATTAGTTTGCCGTTTCGGGGTTCCTAACAGGATTATCACCGACAATGGCACACAATTCACGAGCCCCACCTTCATGCAGTATATCCAAGACCTTGGTAGCAAAATCTGTTTTGTGTCTGTTGCTCACCCGAGAAGCAACGGCCAGGCGGAAAGGATGAATGCTGAAGTGCTGCATGGCCTCAAGACAAGAACCTTTGACAAGCTGCACAAGTGTGGAAGACACTGGATTGATGAGTTGCCGGCGGTTCTTTGGTCACTCAGAACGACACCAAATCGAGCTACCGGCCAAACACCCTTCTCACTAATCTACGGTTCAGAAGCGGTGCTCCCCACGGAACTCATATACGGGTCACCTCGAGTGCTCGCTTACGACGAAGCTGAGCAAGAGCAGCTGCAGCAAGACGAAGCAACGCTCCTTGAGGAAGATTGTCTTCGGGCAGCTGTGCGAGCCGCACGCTACCAGCAAGCCTTGCACCGCTACCATAGCCGCAAAGTGCATGCCCGAAGCCTTGAGGAAGGCGACCTTGTTCTTCGGCGCGTTCAGTCCGCCAAGGGATCAAACAAGTTGACGCCGAAGTGGGAAGGCCCTTACCGGGTAGTACGAGTCACCAGACCTAGCGCAGTCCGTCTGGAGACCGAAGATGGCACTCCAGTGCAGAACTCATGGAATATTGAGCATCTTCCCAAGTTCTACCCGTGAGGCGCAGTTACCGGGCCTCCTGGCAACCCCTTTTGTACAAGCTTTGTCGGCAAGACATGTACCCCTTTGTACAAAACCAGGCGCAGATCCTGTGCATAATAAAGCTAAGTGTTTTCGCAACTCCTCGTACATATTCACTTATATGTGGATGCATATGATGTTGTGATTTACACTTTAATTCGTATGAAATGACTGATGAACCGTCAAGGTTCCCAACCCACTCTTTTCTCTTCTTTCTTTTTCTTAAAAGGACAGAAGGATCCCTCGCGTGCAAGTTTCCTGGGGGGAGTGGAGGGGATACCACTTTAATGACGTTCAAGTGATCATTTTGTACGACGAGAGAAACAGCGCAAGGAAAAGCTAAGTTGAAAAACTTTGACATTTTTCCTTATTACATTATTTGCGTTTTCCCTTGAACGATTATGTGCTTCGTATGAGAAATCTGCACGCGAGAGGAACCTTGTCGCGATCAGTCCGCGCCCTTGTTTGCCTCGAGTCCGCTCGGCAAGCTTGACGGCTGTGTTCTGGCCCGGCAAGTTACCTTGCCGGCAGCGGCACTTCCAGCAGGCTGCTAAGGACCCGTTCCTCTAAGCACTCACGGCAAGTGTGCGCACCGGAAAGCTTCCAAACAAGCGTAGGGAACACATTCATACAAAGGCAAATAAAACAAGGGAAGCAGCATGCATTTGTCTAAACCCGACAACGATAGATATTCATTGAGAAGGCACTCGATTACATTTTCATTAGCCCTTTGCCAGGGTTTATCTCGAGTGCAAGAAGGGCAAAAGGGGCACCTAGGCGGAGTCCGGCTTGTTCCCGGAAGGCCAGATGATGGTGCTGCCGGCGATCAGCCAGACTCTTCGCCGTCGTCTTCGATCTTCACGCCTGGAGAGCCATCGTCATCGCCGTCATCATCGTCATCCTCAGCATCGCTGGAGGAAGCGGTGTCGCTGTCGCTCGAGCTCTCCGCGCAGCACTCTAGACAAGCGCCAGAAGCCCCGAAGAACTTCACGACGAGCACGTCTGGTCCGTTCAGCCTGAAGTGAAGGAGGTGTCCTTGCCCCAAGCAACGGGCACAGGCAAAGGATTTCCACCCGCGTGTAAGGTACATAATGCCATTGTTGGAGGTTTCAACGGTTACCCAGACCGGGCCGTTGCAGCAACCGTCCACGCGCAGCCATAAGCCGTGCAGGTGGCGGCCTTCCATCTCCCTAGCAAAGGGGCTAGGAAGTCACAGCCAGCTCCGCGGCTGGTCGCGCAACTCCAAGACAAACTCTTCCGCCGTGTCCACCGTGTGGCCTTCTACCGGCGGAAGAGGGGCCGAAGACGGGACAGCGAGCGCCCCGCCACGGCCGCCCCGTCCACGACCACGGGTCGTGGCCCTCCCTTGGACACTGGAGCCAGCTTCCACAGCCGCGGCCGAAGCTTGAGTGTGGAACCGGGAAGAAGCCCTCGCCGCGGCGGTGGAGGCACGACTGCGACCTCTCCCTCTCATCATGTTATCGTCGAATGCGGGAGAAGAAGAAGATATGGAAAGGAGGCAGCAGTTGCTGGAGATTGAGGCAGGAGGAGATGGGCGAGCGTCGCATCCCGTGAGCCCCCTCATTATAGGGGGGGCGCGGGGAGCTGGCTCTTCACCGTCTTCAGGCGACCGCCCACAATCACCAATCCCACGTCATGCGCTCCTGACGGGCGCATTACTCTAGCAACCGCCCACGATCGCCAATTCCGCGCCCTGCGCCCCCTGGCCTGGCACATCACTCCAACGGCCGCCCTTCTCCACCAATCCACTGCCCTGCATGAATGCAGACGCACGTGATGGAGGGGCGCAGAAAAAGGAGAAGTAAAGACAGACATGGCAGTTATCCTTTGCCACGCGTGGCTATATGCCCGTTCGATTCGAACCAACGGCACCCCGCGTGCGGGCGTACCCTTGGTCTGAGCACGCCGACGAGCCACCCACCCGATGACGAGATTTGCCGGGGGGGTGACTAAGAGCACACCCAAGACCAGACTAATGAAGAATCAAAGAAGATCTCAAAGGATGATAACCATCATGACGAAAAACTACAGCGGCAGTTTTCCCGCCGCGTGTCTGTGGATTGTTTGGGCCTAGCCCAACAACGCTTCCGACGCGCGTATGGCCCAGGCCTGGGGGCTCCTGTCGGTGTATAAAACATGGGTATTTTATACCCTGACTTATGCACAGACAGTAGCAGCCTCCTTGCCGGCCAAGCTTCGCCGGGACCTGCCAAGCTACGAGATTCAAGACCCAGTTGCGCAAGCCACTGGAGCAAAGCTCAAAGACAAAACATCGACAAGCACCTAACTAGTACCGAAGATGAAGACATTCCTTGCTGGCAAGGGATAAATCGGCAAGGAGAAGACCCGGCAAGCTCCGTGCCGGCAAGCTTATGCCAGTCCTCCAGCGCTCCACCTCACCGCACAGGTGTCCACTAAGGGGTGAGGTGTCGACCACGCAGGCTCGTTGGTAAGGCTTGTCAGGCACGTGTCAGCACGCTGGGACAGGATTTGCCCTTAATGACACCCGTCCAGGAGGCGTGTCAGGATAATACGAGGTAGCTGGGCAAGCGGTGCAGGAACCTTGCCGGGATTACCTCTCCACATGACACCTAATGGTGCATTTAATGCCTTTGTCCTAAACTGGCAGAGTTAGGTATGATAGCACTGTTTGCTATCTAATCACTATGTCATTACTGTTTTCCCACTGTGGTAACCTCTTGAGCTATAAAAGGAGGACCAAGGCAGCAGTTAGAAGGATTCAGACCCCTTTTCAAACACAAGCACCTCTCCTGTAGCTGCACCTCTCCGTACCTTGCCGGGAGAAGCGCTCCTTGTACTGTGCTTCCACACTACTAATACACCAAAACCAGGAGTAGGGTTTTACGCTTCTCAGCGGCCCGAACCTGGGTAAATCCCTTGCGCCTTCCATTGATTCTGCTCTTTGTGCACATCGATCTCCCCTGCCGAACCACAAAGGGGGTGCATGGCCCCATAGATGGTCATACCCATGACAGTAAGTGCTCATCAAGTCTCTTTTCAAAAAAGATATGTCGTACCTACGGCTCCAAGTACCCTGACTTTCCTTCCCAAGGGCCGCTGCTCCAAGCACCGAACATCTCAGGGTTCGGCCCCAACGAACCAGCCGAGGACCGCTCGTAGTGTAGCTAAACAGCGAGCTACCGTGCCAGCAACATCGGCTGCTCCTCCTTCAAAAAGGTAGGTGCTTTAACTGTAGTAGCGTTTTCATCAACTGCCGTGCTATATGCCTCTAACAGCCAAATTTTTATGACATGGAGGCAATTCGTCCAAGTCCCTCCGTCCGAGGATGTGAACAGAGATTCCTCTGCCCTGAGGACGGATTTGGTGCCAACGCCCCCTCCCGAGGTGTCATCCCCCGAGGTCCCTCCCGAGAATCCTCAACCAGAAACTTCGGGAGCCTTCTCAGCCACCAACTCCGAAGTAGAAAGCGTAATGCATCATTTGCAACGGAAAGCATCCCTAAGGCATCCCATCTTTTCCGATCAAGAGTTTAATGCTCTTAATGCAATGGATGCATACCTCAGAGCTGCTCGAGTAGGCCTTGAAGACTATGACACCCTGGTTTTTGGCAACTTTTTCTTTTCAAAATCTTTCTGGCTTAATTTGCAATTTGGTTGGATTTTGAACCTTTTCAGTTGACTTTGAACTTATGAATTCCTCTCAATGATCCAAAGCCCTCAACATCTTGCCACAATCCTGCCACATACCTTCTGGATCAATTTCCAATTCTTCATCTTTCCCAAATATTCATTTTCTTCCTTTGGGAAAATCTGTCATCACTATGGGTTACAAAGCAACCTATAGTTCTGGTGATCAGAAAAATCCCAAATAATTCCCACACCTTCTTGTCATCATCTACTCCCACAATCTTTAAAAACATTTCATGGTCCAGTACAAAATTTTGTCCAGAAAACTCCATTTGCTCTCTGGACAGTACTGGCCATTTGTGAAGCAACTCATATTTTCCCAACTCAGAAAATTCCCAAATAATTCCCTGAGATACTGGGAAGTCTATCTTGCCACAATATCCAAAAATATCATCTTGTCCAGTACAAATTTTCATCAGCAATATTCTGCCAAGTTTCTGTCCAATTGGAACCTCTGTGAAGGAAGTACCAGTTAGAGGTATCCAATTGAGCTGAAATTTTTATGGCATCTTCTCCTCACCAAATTACTCTCGTACACCAAATTTCAGCCCCAGCAAATCAACCAGATGAGTGCTTCAAGCTCATCTATGTTTCTGGTTCAGTACAGCAGTTGTACATGAACTATATTCAAATCTTGATGAAACCATTTCAAATTTAGTCAGGTTGGAGTCCTTCCAACCTAGATCCTCGCAGACATCTCCATTGGCTCCATCTCCAGCTCACCACTCCTCTAGATCTCTTTCAAGTTCTCTGTCAGAAACTGTAGATGAAGCTACACTTCACAGCAGAGTGAACCTAGCCAAACCAGAGGCACGGGGAGGCTAGATGATCAAAGGAGAAGGCACTGGACATGATGCGCTGGACTTGGATGGCCTCGAGACATCACTTCCCGTGGTGAGCACCATACTGGCATGCCAGTATGCGTGCTCTGCACCTCGCCGGCGACGGCCGAGGTCATTCCAAAGACCTCGTGCTGCCATTTGATGTCCTGAGGTGCCGAATAAGCCGCTGCCGTCCACGTAGCCCTCTCCCGATCCTTCTCCTCGCCGGAAACGTCCTCGGCGGCCGCCACCGCATCCGAGAACTGTGGCGCCCATGCGGCCACAGTGGCTTAGCGGCGCGTCTTCTTCCTCCGCTAGCTGCCGCCGCGCCTTAACTCCTCCCTGCACTCTCCCGTCTCGTCGCCCGCAACCGGCCAGCCAGCTCGGCGTACTGGCGCCGGCGACGTGGCCCGAACCTCGCCGCTTCCAGAGAACTCCCCCGAGCTCGCCGCCTGCTTATAAAAGGCCTTGCCCAGCCCTCCCGAGCTCCTCACCCCACTCCTTCACCTCCCAATCGTCCTCCCGAGCAGCGAGCCATGACCGAGCTCTGCCGCCCCGCCATTCCACTCCACCCCGACCTCCTCTGACTCCACCATTGAGCTCAGCTCATTCCTCTGATCACGCCCAACCGCTTGCCCGAGCGAATCGCCGCCGGAACCGCCGTCTCCGACGACACCCGAGTGCCGCCGCCGTCGGAGAGGAAGGGGACGACGCCGTCCGGCCATCCCTCGCGACTCTGCTGGTACGTGCGTGCTCGTCTCCGTGCCCTCTGTCCATTCCCGTAGTCGTCGGACCTCGCCGCCGTCTGTGTCGCCAGCGAGCATCGCCGGAGCCCCGCCTCCCTCTATTCCCTCTCTTCCCCGTTTAAATCTGACAGCGGGGCCCGCTAGTCAGTGGCTAGCCGAAGCGGTAAGTGGAGGCGTAATCGGCAAATACGCCTTCGACGTGGCCCGCTGTGGATTTTCTGTTTTTCTGTTAATTCCCAGATTTTGACCAGAACTTTGACCAGCCATAACTTTTAAACCATAAGTCCAAATCAATTGATTCTTTTTGCTCTGGGTTTGTCTTGAGCTCCTTTATTTTCTGGTTAAGTTTGGTATTTCTCCCATGTTCACAGAATTTCTGGTGCTCAAAACAGTAGCATGTGACATTTTTCCTTTGCAATTTTAAAATATTTTCAGAGGGAAATCCTTTTGAATTTGAAGCCCAGGAGTTGTGGACAACCCAACAGAGCAAGGCAAGCCATGGCATCCATTTCATGAGGCATTTCAATAGTGTTGGTTATTTAATTGAATTATGTGCATTATTTAATTATGTGTTAATTCATAGTAAAATTATTTTGATGCATAGTTACTGCCATGTTAAGTTAATTATGTGGAATATCCATACTGGTTAAATTCTTGGCAACGCTAAACTTAGTTGGTTGATCAAGAGACACCTACCCGGAAGTTTCAGTGCAGCCACATTTCCCGGTATGGGACGGCCTTGACTTGGTCTGGCTTTGTGCTCTTTTATCGGTACCACCAAACTAGGGAGGGTTATGCGTGCGTGCTGCCCTGATCAGGTAGACGACGATAATCCTGTGAGCCCAGTTGAGTTATTTTGCCGGCGTCCCCGTTTGGGACAGTTTGTTTGGCCACGACGGTGGCAGGTGTCACGGGGTGACACAGGGGCCACCCAGGACATGACCCTGGGAGGGTATGATTGTCGGTGGTACGGTAGAGGAGTCACGAGTCAGGCAGGTTTCGTTGGAGCAGCCCCGTTCCACCCGAATGGGAACAAGAGGCCAGCAGCTCCATGGTGTGGGTAAAGTGTGCAACCTCTGCAGAGTGTAAAACCTATTCGAATAGCCGCGTCCACGGTATTGGACAGTCCGCTTAGGCCTCTCTAGGATGGTCAACCGTGATAATGATAATAATGATGGAAGAATTTGTCTTATGTTCGGAAGTGCTTAGTGGATTATGAGCATTCCGAGGGTTGTGGGACAACCCAGATGAGAGTAAGTTGGTAACAGTATAAGTACTCACCTGGCGTATCATGCCAGATGCAGGAGAAGCCGAGGACGGAGGTTCCGATGGTTCGTGCTATGCTAACTAGGTCGTGTCCACAGCAGTGTCCCTGTGGATGGAGTTTCCCGCGCTATGTTCCGCTACGTTGTAGAATATCTCAGTAGTATCGAGGCCCTGCTATGTTCCGTAAATAATGTAGATATTGTTCTCAGCACCTGCAGTGCTTCCGGCCTCGCTATCTATGTAAACTTTGAGTTGTACCCAAGCTATATCAATAAAGTTCAGTTCAGTTCAGTTCCAAGTTGTTGTGTGTTTCCAGAAGACATGATCTCTGGGTTGGAAACACTGGTAAACCGGTTCTCTGAGCCGGGGTGCCACAACGCTTGGTATCAGAGCCGTGCTGACCGTAGGACGCCCTAGTTAACCCTGCGCTAGAACCGCGATTAGATTAGGGTCTTGGGATGTGACTTGCTTGCTGCATCTGATTGTTGCATCTGTTTGCTGCCTGGCATGCATATAGTTTTTATTGTGCTAACCGCTGGTTTGATGAGTGTAGATGGCACCAGTTCCGTACCACTACAATCATGAGCCGGCACCGTTCACTTTTGCAGTACTGCTTCGTAGCGTCTGGTTTCGGCTGTATCCCAACGGCGAAGACCCAGTGTTCCAGGTGTTCCGAGAGAGGCTTGTTGGTTCAGTGTACGAGTATCACGCGGAGGCTTTTCTGACTGCGAGTTCAGATATTGGTAGTTACTCCCGTTCTTCCAAGGGTGGAACTGATTCTACTCCGGAGCTGGCGATCCAGTTTGCTGCGATGGAGGCTCTCACTGACTTGCGCTTCCACGAGGTCGAGATGCAGACTCATCCAGGTTTCTTTCACTACCCCACCCTGTCGCCTGCGACAGGGTGAGTCCTTTTCGCACCTGTTGATCCGGCAAGTGATCGTGCTACTGGTGTTTTATCTCGCTATCTGAACGCCAGTTATCGTATGATCACTTCACTAGCTGAGGAGCTGACTCATGCCCGAGAGGCACTTGCAGCTGTTGCGGCAGCACAGTCTCCTCCACCTCCGTTTTCACCTGTGTATACTCCACCCGTTCCACCTTCTGAGACTCCTTCTAGCTCGTTCGGACCGCCAGGCTTTTCGTCTGGTAGCCGACGTGAGACCACTGCAGAGTGGGCCTCACTCCTAGCTACTTCAGCTGCTCCGATGCTGCGGCGTCGTGCTTCTTCTCCCTCAGAGGCGGAGCCTTCCCGTCAGCGTCGTCGTGTTACCTTTGATCCAGAGACCGAGGTTCACATCATCAGCTCAGATTCCGAGAAAGGATCAGACGATGAGGAGTCTTCAGTTTACCAGTGTTAGTGCCACCGGTGTCGCTAGAGTGGAGGCTTGAGTTCCAGTGCATGCATCATAGCATCTATGCATATGTCAACTGCCGTATGAGCAGTCCAGTCATGATAATTCCCCTACTAGCTTGCCATGGATGATGTTGGGTTGCCTTGTATAATTATGTTGTTCGCTTTTTCCTCTTTTATTCGGCCCCTTTTCTGGTGTCAGACTACCCTGCTTTCCCTTATGAATGTGGTTCATCGATTCGGTATTTTGCAATGGGAATGAATTTAGGATGAAGAGGTGTAGTAATCAAGGCGGCGATGGAACTCCCGTTCGTCGATCCGCCAGGCAGGCAAGACAGTCACTAGAAGATTTGCCACCACCACCACCTCAGACACCAACTACCGATCAGATTATGAGGATGTTCGAAGAGAGAAGAAATCAGGATCTTATGGAGTTTCTGAAAAGCATGCAGACTATGGTGGGTTAGAACAATAACAATGGGACACACTCTAAATTGTCTGATTTTCAGCGGACCAAGCCACCCAGTTTTGCTCAAGCTGTGGATCCTATAGAAGCTGATGACTGGCTGAGGACTATGGAAAAGAAGCTGGATATAGCCCGCTATAATGAGTCAGACAAGGTTCCTTTTGTTACACACTACCTGGAGGGACCAGCAGCCATATGGTGGGATAATACAAAAATAATGTGGCCTTCTGGAGAAGATATTTCTTGGGAGAAGTTCAAAGAGGTATTCCGCAAGTACCATATTCCTACTGGCATAATGAAAGTGAAGCAGAGGGAATTTCTCGCTCTTACTCAAGGGAATATGTCAGTGGGTGAGTATCTGAAGAAGTTTAATAATCTGGCACGATACTCTACCCATGACGTGTCCACGGAAGAAAGGAAGATTGACCGATTCCTAGGAGGACTCAATCATACCCTCCGCAGTCAGCTTTGTATGCTTGACTTTCCTGACTTCCAGACTTTGGTGAATAAGGCTTTTATAGCTGAACGAGAGCATAAGTCAGGATATGATGATCGCAAGCGGAAGTTTGAACCCAAGAAGGACAACCGTGAGCAGTTTGTGCAGAAGCCACGTATCTGGCAATCAGGGCCATCTGAATATAAACCTGCCTGGAACAGTGGCAACAACAACAATAAGCCCGTCAGCCAGGACAAGACCTTCGGCAAACAGCCAGTGATGGAGGATTGCCGTCGCAACAACACATGCTTCACTTGTGGCCAGAGCGAGCATTACTCCAAGCAGTGCCCCGCAAGAAATGGGAAGCCACCATCCGACTTCAAGCCACAAGTCAACAGTGTTGGACGCCGCCCCAATGCGACCGTCTATCATGGCCAAGTCCATCATATCTCAGCTGAGGAAGCCCGTGAAGCACCAGACGTGGTCCTTGGTATGTTTTCTGTTAACAACATACCTGCAATAATTTTATTTGATTCTGGGGCTTCTCATTCGTTTATCTCGCGGAGTTTTGCCACCTTGCACAAATTTTCTCCTTCTCTTTTGGACAAAATCATGGTGGTACAATCCCCTGGCTCCATGCTCAGAACAAATGTGATATATAAGGATCTGGAAATCTTGATACATGATGTGAAGTTTCCAGCTACTCTTGTGGCCATTGAGTCCCCTGGACTGGATGTAATACTGGGAATGGATTGGTTGGTACCACATCAGGTGTGTATCAACTGTGCCACCAGGGCGGTGACACTGGTTAACCCGGTAGGCCAGTGCAATTCACTGCTAGCAGAATAATGTCAAAGAAAGGAATGGCATTCAAAGCCATCGCTACGGATATAAACCTGATCCTAGTAGTCAGTGAATTTCCGGACGTATTTCCGGAAGAGATACCAGGAATGCCACCTGATTGGGGAACTAGAGTTCGCTATTGATGTTGTTCCCGGAACCGCGCCAATTTACAAGAAGTACTACCGCATGCCTTCTCCAGAGCTGGTGGAACTCAAGAAACAGTTGGATGAATTATTGCAAAAAGGGTATATTCGTCCAAGCACTTCACCCTGGGGATCACCCGTACTGTTTGTCAAGAAGAAAGATGGCAGCCTACGAATGTGCGTGGACTATCGCCAACTGAATGAGGTCACCATTAAGAATAAATATCCGCTCCCTCACATTGATGGTCTGTTTGACCAATTGAACGGGGCCCGGGTATTTTCCAGGATTGACCTCCGAACGGGGTATCATCAGCTGAAAATCAGGAAAGAGGATATCCCCAAGACAGCCTCTACTACCAGATATGGTTTGTATGAATTTACAGTCATGTCATTTGGGCTGACAAATGCTCCGGCCTACTTCATGAGCATGATGAATAAGGTCTTCATGGACTTCTTGGACAAATTTGTGGTAGTATTCATCGATGACATTCTCATCTATTCCAAGGATGAAGAAGAGCACGCGAAACACCTTCGTACTGTCCTGGAAAGACTAAGGACCCATCGCCTGTATGCCAAGTTCAGTAAATGTGAATTTTGGCTAAAATAGGTGGGCTTTCTGGGACATGTTCTGTCAGAACAACGTGTGGCTGTCGACCCCAGCAAAGTGATTGCTGTATTGAACTGGAAGACACCAGCCACAGTAACCGAAGTCCGCAGTTTTCTGGGATTGGCAGGCTACTACCGTCGCTATATTGAAGGCTTCTCAAAAATAGCCAAGCCACTGACAGAGCTGCTGAAAAAGAACCACAAGTTTGCCTGGACAGAAGAATGTGAAAGCAGTCTCATGGAGTTAAAGACAAGGCTAACTACGGCCCCTGTCTTAGTTCTCCCGGACATCCACAAGAGCTTTGACATATACTGCGATGCTTCCCGACGCGGAATCGGCTGCGTACTAATGCAAGAGGGAAAGGTTGTAGCTTATGCATCCAGACAGCTACGACCCCATGAAGAGAATTATCCCACTCATGATTTGGAATTAGCAGCCGTGGTTCATGCCTTGAAAATTTGGAGGCATTATCTCATTGCGCAACGATGTGAAATATACACAGACCATAAGAGTCTCAAGTATATCTTCACCCAACCTGATCTGAATCTCAGGCAGAGAAGATGGCTTGAATTGGTCAAGGACTATGACCTCGGAATTAACTATCATCCGGGAAAAGCCAATGTGGTAGCCGATGCCCTCAGCAGAAAGCAAGGTGCCCTAAATGCACTAACGGAGGGAATGCATCCGAGGCTGCAAGAAGAGTTTGCCAAGCTAAATATGGTGCTGTGCGGCCCAACTAGCCTGGATACAATGGAAATTATCCCGACACTTATGGAAGAAATTAAGGCAGCTCAGAAATCAGATGAAGGCATACAAGAGATCACGGAGAATATTCCGCTAGGAAAGGCCAAGTCCCTCCGTATTGATGACCAAGGCATCTTATGGTTTGAGAACCGAATATGTGTACCTGATCAAGACAACTTGAGACAGCAGATACTTAGAGAGGCACATGAATCTGCCTACTCTATCCATCTGGGAGGAACAAAGATGTACCAGGACTTGCGAGAAACCTTTTGGTGGCCAGGAATGTGAAGGGACATTGCATACTATGTCGCCTGTTGTGACATCTGCAACAGAGTCAAGGCTGAACATCAGAAACCTGTTGGGCTACTGCAACCTTTACCAGTTCCCCAGTGGAAATGGGATGATATATGCTTGGTGTTGGGGATATAACTCCGTGGTAAGACCCGCCCAGGCGGGGCCGGGTCACACCAGGCGGCTCGTGAGCCCAAGACCTGTAAGGTGGGCCGGAAGATGAAGGCAAGGCCGCATGGCGGCTTACCAGATGGGCCGTTGACAGGGGTCCGGAGACAGAAGTGGGCTTGAAGGCCCGGGTGGCTAAGCCGCCCGGAGGCGGCTTACCTACGATGGTAAGGCGGCTTAGAGACAGAGTAGAACACGTTGTGTGGGTCGGTTCATGACTCGTGTAACCCGGGGCCTTGACCTCATATATAAAGGTTAGACCCCGGGGCGGCTTAGAGAGAAAAACCAAGTTATCGAGAACTAGGTCAAGCAATCCGCTCCCTTGTAATCGATACTCCGATCAATACAGCACAAGCAGGACGTAGGCTTTTACCTCGACTTGAGGGGCCGAACCTGGGTAAACTCGTGTCCTTCGTCCCGATCAACCCCTTTGAGTCCACTACCATGGCGCTGGCCTCGAACCTAAGTCTTCGGACATCTGTCGTGTTAAAACCATGACAGTTGGCGCCCACCGTGGGGCTAGCGCTCGGTGGTGTTGAGTTCTCAAAGGGCTCTCTCCCAGGGATCGAGGGGTACGCGGTTGGCAGGATGACCAAGAGTCGCCGCGGCCGGCTCTACATCGACGACGCCGGCTGGGGCCCCGAGGCTGACTCCATTGAGTACGGTTTCCGTGTCCCGTTCGGCGGGATTCATGTCTTCATCGGCAAGATCGGCGGATCTGAACCCGGGCCGGACACCTGCACCGACATCGTCGAGCCGGTCCGACGCGTGCAACCCGCCCGACGCGTGCAATCCGCCCGTGCTAAACCGGGCAGGAAGCATGTCTTCGTCGGCTTCACTCAGGGCATGGGTCTCGAGGGGTCCATGTCGCAGGAGGAAACTCTCATCTGCTCCGAGGATGGATCTTCGAGCGGAGAGACGGAATCGATTTACCAGCTCCACAATGGCGGGCTCGGGGGCTACGTCGAGCCTTATCTCGAGTCGGAGTTCCATGAGCCGGAGGAGTATGACCGTTGAACCACGCTGCCGTCTTCATGGCGGGTACAGCGGCGGCTCATGGCAGCTCAGCCGTCGAGGCAACCGGGTCTGGGGCTGGCAGGCCATCGGCTCAGGTTCTTCTGGATCTGATGGGTGAGCTTACAACCCTGATGGCGACTGAAGTCACGGCTGAAAACCAAGCAGCCCGTAATACGGAGATCGCGAGGTTGAAGAACCAGATGACTGAGGTCTAGCAGGAGATTAATGAATTGAAGGCTCAGATGGATGCTGAGGCGGAGCGTCTTAGGGCGGACGCTTTTCGTCTTGAGCTGGAACAGCAATCAGCAGCGGCGGTTCAGTGGATGAGGCATCAATCCCGCTTGCCGGATCAGTATGAAGCAAGGAATCTTTTCAACACGCCAGGAACGGGACAGAGCGTGCCTTTGGCCGTAACCCGGCCGGCGGAAGTGCCTGGAAGCCGGGCGGCGGTTCAGCATCAGCAGATTAACCCGCCCCGGCCGAACCAGGTTACGCCAACTTCTTTTCCTACACCGCTGGGCCATTATTCTAACCCGGCGGAGAACATGGTGGTGGCGGCAACCCGGCTTGCTGCTATCCCGATCCCCGACGAGTCGCCTTTCGCGGAAGAGGTGCGGAACGCGGTTGGATACCTGCGAACGGCGGTGGCCCAGCAGGAGAAGTATGCTTACAGCCGGAGTCGCGTGCACTCAACCCCCATCCCCAGTCGCAGCTACAGCCGGCGTTACGAGTCGCCGGCGGTTTCTAGCAGTGAATGACATCGGAACCCGCCACGAGCTGACCGGGCGGCTCTGGATGCTCAGGCACTGGTGGATCGAGCAAGGGCACAGCGAGAGGCGGCGGCTCTGGCGGCAGCGGCGGCTTATCAGGAACCCACAGTCGCACCCTCCGTCTTAGCCGGAGCGGGGTTAACTTCCAGGGCTGTGGGGGTGCCGTGCTTAGCGCCGGCTTTGCGGAATGAGCGCCTGCCGAAGGATTTCAAGGGCCCTCGCAAGGTGCCCAATTACACAGCTGACCTACCTCCAGAAGCTTGGGTCGAAAGCTATGAGCTGGCCATGGAGATGTTGGATGTTAGTGATGCAGTATGTGCCAAGTATTTCATCATGATGCTGGAAGGGCTGGCTCGCACGTGGTTGAAGGGATTGCCACCCAACACCGTTACGTCCTGGGCCGAGTTGAAGGCGAAATTTATCAAAAATTTTAAAGGGACGTGCAAGCAGCCCATGACGATCGTGGATTTGGATCATTGTGTGCAACAGGCGGATGAGTCAGCCCATCATTGGGTCCGGCGGGTCTCGACCATCATCCACTCTTCAGAACAGATCACGGCGGCTCAAGCAGTTTTGATTCTGGAGAAGAATTATCACTTTACACCTTTGAAGCAGAAGCTTGGCCGGCTCAAGCGCACGTGTCAAGACATGGGGGAGCTCATGGCGGCTCTCACCAAATACGCAGACTCTGACAACACGAAAGACCCGGGCTCTGATGATAAAAAATCAGGTCAGGGGAAGAAGGGTAACAATGGAAAGGGTCAGCAGCAGAACGCGGCTGGAAACGGAAATTCGGGCAAGCGGAAACACCCGGACGGCGGGTCAGAACTGGTGGCGAACACCAGCGCTGGAAACAACCGTGATAAGGGCAACGGGAACTTCAGGCAGCATTTTAACAAGGTTAAAGCTCCCTTCAACTTGGAAGCGATGCTCAATAAACCTTGTCCAGAGCATAGTCAGCCCGATAAGCCGGCAGGCCATACATGGAGGAATTGCAGCATTATGCGGCAGTTCCGAGACTACAGCCTTCAACAACATCATAACGACGGCAATGGTCCGTCCGGCGGCTCAGGGCCAGGCGGGTCAGGAGCCGGCTTTGGTCCCGGCGGTTCAGGGTCCGGTTACCAGGGTCAAGGCAATCAAGGAGGTTATCATCAACAGTCTGGCGGTAGCGGCCAGCAGCAGCATAACCAGTCGGGTTTCCAAAGCAACCCGAAGCAGCTTAGCGGGGGTCAGTATCATGTTTTCACAACCAGCTTTGACAAGCGAGACCAGAAGGTGCGCTCGCGGGCGGTTAATGCGGTCATACCGGCTCTCCCGCAGTATTTGAAGTGGTCTGAGTATGACATCACTTGGAGCAGGGCGGATCACCCGCCGCGGGTTGACAACCCGGGGCAGCTAGCTTTGGTGGTTGCCCCCCAAGTAGGTGGATATGTGTTCACTAAGGTGCTTATGGATGGTGGCAGCAGCATCAACATCCTGTACTACGACACTTTCAGCCGGATGGGTTTGCTTGACAAGGATCTTAAGCCCTCTTCCACAGTGTTTCATGGTGTGGTGCCTGGCAAGTCGGCTTATCTAGTGGGCAAGATTTCTCTGGAGGTAGCTTTTGGTGATGAATACAACTACAGGGTGGAGTCCTTGTGGTTTGAGGTGGTCAAAATTAAAAGTCCATATCATGCTTTATTCGGACGACCGGCTTATGCCAAGTTCATGGCTAGGCCTTGTTATGTCTACTTACAGCTCAAGATGCCCGGGTTAAGAGGAACGATTACCGTGCATGGCGATCGGAAAACGGCTCTTGAGTGTGAGGAAGGTGATGAAGCTTATGCAGAGTCAAGTTGTGTAGAGGCAGAGCTCAAGTTTTACAAAGAGAATGTCGACCCGGAGGATATGACTCCGTTGAAGAAGCCCACTACAGAATCAGAGCCGCCCCTCAAGTTTGTGGCGGATGATACCAAGCAGGTGGATTTCACCGAGGGCGACTCATCTCAGCAGTTTACTATTGGGGCTAACATGGACCCCGCATAGGAAAGCGCGCTCATCAAATTCATCCGTGAGAATCGGGACATCTTTGCATGGAAGCCGTCTGATATGCCGGGTGTACCGAGAGAATTTGCTGAGCACCATCTTAATGTGGATCCTAAGTTCAAGCCGATCAAGCAATTCCTTCGTCGTTTCAATGAAGAGCGGCGTAAGGCTATTGGAGAAGAAGTGGCCCGGCTCTTAGCGGCAGGGTTCATCGTGGAGGTCTTTCACCCGGAGTGGTTAGCTAACCCGGTGCTAGTGCTTAAGAAGAACGGCACTTGGCGTATGTGCGTGGATTACACGGATCTTAACAAAGCCTGTCCAGTTGACCCGTTTGCTCTCCCCCGGATTGATCAGATCATTGATGCAACGGCGGGTTGCGAAAGTTTATGCTTCCTGGACGCCTATTCAGGTTATCACCAGATCAAGATGGCAGTCAAAGACCAAGAGAAGACGGCTTTCATCACGCCTTTTGGTGCTTTCTGCTACGTGTCTATGCCTTTTGGGCTCAAGAGTGCCCAGGCGACTTATCAGCGTTGTGTGCACAACTGTCTTCACAGTCAAATTGGACGTAATGTTCATGCTTATGTGGATGATATTGTGGTCAAGTCAAGGAAGAAGGAAGCTTTGCTGGACGACCTGAAGGAAACTTTCGATAACTTACGGGTTTACAAGATGATGCTTAACCCGGCCAAGTGTGTTTTTGGAGTTCCTGCAGGCAAGCTTTTGGGTTTTCTGGTCTCCGAGCATGGAATTGAAGCTAACCCGGACAAGATAAAAGCGATTACTTATTTGTCTGAGCCGGCATGCATAAATGACGTCCAGCGCCTGGCGGGTCGGATCGCTGCGTTAAGCCGATTCATAAGCCGCCTGGGCGAGAAGGCAATCCCTTTATATCAGATGATGAAGAAAACAGACGATTTCGTCTGGAGCGAGGCGGCGGGTGAGGCGTTTGAAGCGCTCAAAAAGCAGCTGACTGAGCCGCCAGTCTTAGCCGCTCCGGCTGAGAAGGAACCCTTACTCCTCTATGTGGCGGCTAACAACAGGGCAGTCAGCGCTGCGGTTGTTGTGGAGCGCAAGGAGGCAGGGAAGGAATATCCGGTTCAAAGGCCGGTTTACTACGTCAGCGAAGTTTTGATTGAGTCCAAGCAACGATACCCACATTGGCAGAAACTGATCTATGGGGTATTTATGGCGAATCGAAAGTTGAAGCACTATTTCCTGGGACACCCAATCACAGTGGTTAGCTCTGCCCCGCTGGGAGACATAATTCAAAACAGAGAAGCCACTGGCCGGATTGCTAAGTGGGCATTGGAGCTTGGACCTCTTAATCTGAAGTATGTTCCTCGCACGGCTGTCAAGTCTCAAGCCTTGGTGGACTTTATAAACGACTGGACGGAGTGTCAGTCGCCAGAGGAGAAGCCGGACAGCACTTACTGGACGAGTCACTTTGACGGGTCTAGACAGTTGGAAGGCTCGGGGGCTGGAGTCGTCTTAACTTCCCCTAAAGGTGATAAGTTATGTTATGTGCTAAGGCTGATGTTTCCTTGTACTAACAATGCAGCTGATTATGAGGCTTTACTTCATGGCCTCCGGGTGGCCAAGGAGATGAACATAAGCCGGGTTAGATGCCTCGGCGACTCAGACCTTGTGGCTCAGCAAGTTTCAGGCACGTGGGACTCCAAAGACCCACGGATGGCGGCTTATCGTCAGGCGGTTGACACCATTGCAGGTTACTTCAAAGGTTATCAGGTGGATCATATTGATCGTCGCAAGAACGAGGCGGCTGATGCATTATCAAGGCTTGGCTCTCAGCGTAAGCCGGTGCCGCCTAACGTGTTCTTGGACGTGTTATATCACCCGTCAATTAAGCTACCTTCGGAGGAGGATCAGGCTATACCTGACCCGGAGGGGGGCAGCTGGTGGCGGCTCTGCATGCCATTCCTGACTGGACGTTGCCTTATCTGGCGTATCTAACTCGCGGCGAGTTACCTGAGGATGAGACCTTGGCAAGACAAATCATCAGACGATCTAAGTCCATGACAATCATCAATGGCGAGTTACATAAGCGCAGCGTCACTGGTGTCTTCCAGCGTTGTGTTTCTCCAGAAGAAGGCAAGGAGATCTTGAATGAAATCCACGCCGGAGATTGTGGTCATCATGCCGGCTCAAAATCTCTGGTGGCCAAGGCTTTTCGACATGGTTTCTTCTGGCTGACGGCTCATAAGGATGCAGAAAACTTGGTCCTCAAGTGTGATGGTTGTCAGAAGTTCGGGCGACGTGCTCACGTGCCGGCTCAGGAATTGCGCATGATCCCAATTACCTGGCCGTTCGCGGTTTGGGGGCTTGATATGGTCGGGCCCTTCAAGAGGTCCAAAGATAAGAAGACCCACCTTTTGGTGGCGGTGGATAAGTTTACCAAGTGGGTAGAGGCTGAGCCGGTCAGCAAGTGTGACACGGCTACGGCGGTTCAGTTTGTCAAAAATTTGATCTTACGTTTTGGTTACCCCCACAGTATCATCACAGATAATGGCACAAACCTATCCAAGGGGGCTATGCAAGCTTTCTGTGAAAGTGAACACATCCGGCTTGACGTTTCTGCTGTGGCTCATCCACAGTCCAATGGTCAGGCGGAGCGTGCTAACCAGGAGATCCTGAGAGGTATTAAGCCCCGGCTTATGGTTCCTCTACAGAGAACGCCGGGTTGTTGGGTTGAGGAGTTACCATCAGTTCTATGGAGCATCAATACAACTCCTAACAGGTCAACAGGCTATACGCCTTTCTTCATGGTTTACGGCGCAGAAGCCGTATTACCAAGTGACATACGACATGACTCGCCACGGGTGGCGGCTTACGTTGAGGCAGATAATGAGACGGCGCGTCAGGACGCGTTGGATGCTTTGGATGAAGAGCGTGATCTGGCGGCGGCCCGATCGGCGATTTATCAGCAAGACCTGCGTCGTTATCACAGCCGCCGGGTCAAGACCCGGACGTTCCAAGAAGGCGACTTAGTGTTGCGCCTGATTCAAGATCAGACGGACGCGCACAAGCTGTCTCCTCCATGGGAAGGGCCTTTTGTGGTTAGCGGAAATCTCAACAATGGGTCATACTATCTCATCAACGTACGGGACGAGTCACGCACTTCTGGGCAGGAGACCTACCGGCCGTGGAATATCGCCCATCTACGGCCTTACTATACTTAAGAGTCATCGACTCCCCCCCCCCCCCCCCCCCCGCATTGTATATCATCATTGTATATATCACATATATATATATAATAAAGTTGGCATCCCTGCAAGCCGGGGCCTCTGCCGTTTTACGTATCTCACATGGCTCAAAGATGGATACAATCATACGATCATTTGGGGGCTTTCAACCTGTCGGGTCAAGCTTCAACCTTCTTGGTCAGGCTCTTCAGCCGAAATTACAAGGTCACTTGGGGGCTTCTAACCCGCCGGGTTAAGCTTCAACCCTCTTGATCAAGCTCTTCAGCCAAGATAGCACTATCAACCGGCGGCTTACAAGTCGGCGGCTTACAAGATGGTGTGTAAGTTGATATCGTCAACAAAGATCACTAGGAGTGCAGCGAGTTATGAACTCACCTCCTTTTCTGATCTGCAAGGCCGGGTTATACCTGCCTGTAAGTAGCTGCGCTTTGTCAGGGGTGCAGCGAGTTCTACAACTTACCCCCTGCAAAGGCCTCTTACAGCGGCGAGGCAAACCCTTACATCTGCAAGGCCGGGTTATACCTGCCTGTAAGTAGCTGCGCTTTGTCAGGGGTGCAGCGAGTTCTAAAACTTACCCCCTGCAAGGGCCTCTTACAGCGGCGAGGCAAACTCTCTCATCTGCTGCGTTTCTTTCTGGTTCACTACGCTCTTGTCAGTTGTTAAGAGTTCAAAGTAGTGAGACTACCCAGAAGAACCGGCTTATCTGTTCGGAAAGAGGCAAGGTTATGAGATTTTACGTCTCCGGGTTAGGCTTTTTTAAGCCGCCCTTACAACAGTATAGAACATGTTTTGTCTTGTTTGTTGTTTGCAGGGTTTTATCTATAAGAACTATACAAGGATTTATACGTGCACGATGGCACGGCTCAGACAGTTAAAGTTTTTCTAAAGACTATTACAAAGCTCTCCACGAGAGCCCAAAAGGCAACAGATTAAGTTTGGCGGCTCAGACAGCCGCGTTATCAAATTTACAACGTTCAGCTTGCTGGCGGGTCATCCTGCGCCGGGTCTTCGACCTCTTCGATCTGAAGATTGTCCACGTCCCAGTTGCAGTGTGTTAGTGCTTCAAACTGGGCGTCTTCAAAGATAGGAGACGGGTCAGTCTCAGGAGCGAAGAGATGCTTACGGCGGGCAGGAGTCAAGTCTCTACATTCAAAGGTTGGACAGCGCACTTTCTTGGAAGCCTCGCTGTAAGCCGCCTGGTAAGTTGACACATCAAGTTCCTCCACCAGCTTTGAGGCAAGCACCCTGGAGGCTTTTCTGCATTGGGCATAGTCTTCTGCTGTGAATTCAGAACCATCGTCTTTCCTGGATGGGAACCCGTCCATCATCTCTTCAGCAGTCAGCTCAGGAGCGAAGGCTAGGCACCGGCTTAGCGCGGCTATAGCTCCCTGCCTGGCGGCTGATCGTTTCAGCTCTTCAACCTGCTTAGGCAGCGTGGATAGAAGTTCTATAACTCCCCTCATGTACTTGGGGATGCTCTTCTCAGTCAACATTGCCTTGATGGTAAGAAGAGTCCCGCAGTAGAGTTGTTCGACTAAGGAGTATACTGCTTTCAATTTCAGCAAGTTATCAGATGAAAACTGGCGGCTTCTCTAGCCTGCAAGACAAAGTTTGGCGTTATAAGCCGCCCTCACAAGATTTTCAACAGCAAGGAAACCGGCCAAGTTTTTTGAAGCTTACCAAAAACAGCAGAAGTCATCCTGGAGATGTGGCGCTTGAGGGTTTGCAATTCTTCTGACACAGCTGCAAGCCGCCCTTCAGCATCTTCTGCGCGTTTGGTCATGGCGGCTTGGTCCGATTCAGTGTTTTTCTTGAACAACGCAAAGTCAACTTGCGTCTTCTCAAGTTCTTGTACGGCAGTTCGATATTTATCTTCCGCCTCTGATCGGGCGGTTTGTTGTGAAGCAAGATAATCCTTCAGGCGGGTAATCTCAGATTCAGCCGCCTCCAAAACATCCTGTGGCGTACAACACATGAAAAAAAAAGTTAAGTCATCAGGATGAGTTATTAATGAAGCAATTACGTTGCAAGTCTCAAGCAGATTGCAAGCAATATACTCGACACTTGGGGGCTAATGTGTTTTCAGTCTACCATAGAGTCCCGGCTCATCTTTTTCAACATAAGCCGACACTTGGGGGCTACATATGGCGTTTTCAAATTCATCCAAATAAAGTTCTGGCTCATCATTTCATAATGACCCGGACTTGGGGGCTACAGCTCAAGCTATAAGTGTGTTGCGGAGGGAAGACCCGGCTTATTATTTGAAATATTAATCCGGCTCTTGGCGGCTATGGAAGGATATAAGGGAAAAGTTGGTAAAAATATTACCTCATATTTCTTCTTCATCAGGCTGACGAGCTTCAGCTCCATATTCAGGCTTGACTCCAGGCGGTTCAAGAACCCAGCGTGAAGCTCGTCAACAGTTAACTTCTCCAGCACAGGGTGTTCAAAGTTAAACTTCTCAGGCGAAGAAGCTTCAGCCTTGCCAGAGTGCCTTGACAGTACATGGGGCTCAGGAGTTTGGTGACCCGCCTCCGTTATAACAACATCTGGAAAAACTGTATCTTCAACAACCATTGAAGGGCTGGGCGGCTTAGGGTCATCCCTTGCAGGACTTTCAGCGGCCGTGTCATGACCCGCCGGCTCTGATGGCTTGTGAGTATCTTCAGATGCATCCTTCGTAATGTCAGCAGCTGGTGAAGGGGAGGCCGGCTTAGCAAATACTGGCTCTTGGACAGTAGGGGCGGCAGTAGACCCGCCAGTCTTCCTTCGTTTCGCTTGGGCCCTGGAAGGTGCAGATGATGGTTACACACATGTCAGAAATATTAAAGCATTCGGTGCAAAGTAAAAGTACGCACTCCGGGTTGATCTTCATTGGAGGCAGCTTGGAAGAAGTCGAGTCGCCAGATGAAGGAGGAGAATCCTGAAGGCAGTTAGAACAATACAAGACAGAGTAAGGTTATAATGCAAGGTTGATTAAAGTTACGTTTCAGTTAAAGAATACCTCAGCTGGCCGTTTCCGTTGAGCCGGAGCATGTGATAACCCGGCCACGAGATCTTCAGAACCGGCGCTCCGGGTCTGACGTCGGGAGGTGTGCTGTTGCTTTTTCAAAAGAAAATTGGGGTCTAAATGAGCAAGAGGATGAGAGAAGGGGACTTTCCGGACGACCCGCCGTACTCTGTCTTGGGGAAAGGTCTCTGCGTCAGAAATGTCAATTACCTCAGGGGCGTTTGCGTGGCTCGCCTTCGTCTCATCCTGTGAGTAGTTATTGTCAGTAAGTTGCCTAAAGAGAACGGCCAAGGGAGTCAAGTTTTACCTCCGAGTCGTCAGATTCAAGCGGCTCTGGAGTGGCGGCTTTTCTTCTTCTTCTGAGCCGGAGTTTTCACCTTTGGTTTCCTCACTGGCGGATTATACTTCTTTTTCCAAAAAGGGGAGTCGGCATGTGTAAGCCGCCAACAAAGGTTAAGAGGTGCAGGACAAATGTGACCAATTGAAGGAAGAGAGATTTACGTCTGGAGCCGGGTTCTTGGCGTAGAATGGTTCAAGACCAATTTTGTTGCAAGCCTCCTGTTTTTCACCAAGGAGTCCTTTGATGCCAGTGTTGATATCTTCGTCAGACAAGGGAGTATTCTTGAAACAAAGAGGGTCATTGGGTTCACCCGTATATTCGCACATGAGCCGATCACGAAGACTCAGCGGCATGATTTTCCAACTTACCCAGCAACGGGTTAAGTCGACACCAGTCAAGCCGTTCGCCAGTAAGGCTTTGACTTTGGCGTAAGCCGGGGCATACTTTGCTCGTTCGGCAGCAGTCATCCGTGCTGGCAGTGGGTTGTCATTTGTATAGCAGAGCCGGGTTGGACGGTAACCCGGCAGGGAGTTCTCACCTTCAGGAGAGGTGTCTTTACAATAAAACCAGGTCTTGTTCCAGTCTTTGGGATGACTTGGCAAGATGGCTATGGGGTATGGCAGATCTCTCCGTCTCTGGATTGTAATGCCCCCAAGCTCTAAACTGGGCCCAGCCGCCATTTCAGTTTGGCGGTTAGCATAATGATAGTCATGGAAGAGGTCAACAGACGGCTCTTCTTGCAGGTAGACTTCACTTAAGACTTGGAACTGGCAAATGTTGGTGACTGAATTTGGGCCTATGTCTTGAGGGTGGATCTTGAAGAAGTGAAGAACATCTCGAAAGAATTTTGACCCTGGAGGGCAGAACCCGCGGAGGATATGATCAGTGAATATGATAATCTCCCCTTCCTTGGGCTTAGGCCTCTTCTCTGGCCCTGGGACCGGCCAGTGTGTTACATTTTTAGCCGGCAGCATGCCGGACTCAACAAAGTTAAGCAGAAGCTCTTCAGTAACTCCAGAGCTGACCCAGTCGCAGGACGATGGAGCCCTTGACATGATGGCGGGTTAGGCTACGGAAAAGCAAGGAAGACGGCGGGTTAGAACAACATCTATTGGATAAGGCAGCTATGGTCAGTATAACAGTGAAGAGGTAAGCCGCCAAAGTAGTCTGGCGAAGAGCCGCCAAGGCAATGGCGGGTTAGAAAATATTAAATGGATAAGGCAGCTATGGTCGGTATAAGGGCGGGGAGTTAAGCCGCCAAAGCATATCAATCAATAGTCGCCAATGTTGTGGCGGGTTACATGGACTTGGCAACACTAAGAAAATGGCTAAGTGCAGATAAACAGGTTTTGCATATTGTTATTTCAGTTGCAAGATCTACAGGTGAAGGGAAAATGAAAAATATTCATGACCTAAAAATAACGGTGGGAAGACAGATCAATCTGCCCGCAGAGATGAGTGTTGTATGGACCTAAAACAGATGGGGCATTGGCCTCGGAGGAGTACCCGCAATAGATAGGCAGTACTATAGGGTATGGAGTGGTGCTCGATGCCATGATGGACGCTGATGAACAGCGATGAACACAAGAACGCAGAAGAACTCGAGAAACCCTAATGAGGGTAGATGCAGATTCAATAAGAGCCAAGGGAGATTACCTTCTGGATGCGGAGGAACCGGAGACTCTCTGGTTCAATTCAGGCTGATGCAGCGGCCGGCGATGAGGGCGATGGCGAGGACCAGTTGGCCACGGCGGAGCTCTGGAGAGAGGAGGTTTCGAGCAAGGAGGAAGATGACAGCGACGGCAGGGAAGGAGAGAGGGGACCACGTGTCCCTATTTATGGGCCAGAGAGGCAACAGTGCGCGCGAGAATTGAGGGGCACAGTGATTACTGACCAAATGTGGCGCTTCGATTTTCGGGATGGCCTTTCAAATGAGGAGATCCGTTGCAGACGTCACGGAATCTTTTTCAGAATATTCGATATGACGTCATGGCGGGTTATAAATTGTCTTTCCAGATGACAGACGTATGAAGACTCGCCGCCAAGTAGGTTGAAGATTGACATGAGCTGGCTCAAATCAACCTGGGGCCTAATGTTGGGGATATAACCCCGTGGTAAGACCCGCCCAGGCGGGGCCGGGTCACACCAGGCGGCTCGTGAGCCCAAGACCTGTAAGGTGGGCCGGAAGATGAAGGCAAGGCCGCATGGCGGCTTACCAGATGGGCCGTTGACAGGGGTCCGGAGACAGAAGTGGGCTTGAAGGCCCGGGTGGCTAAGCCGCCCGGAGGCGGCTTACCTACGATGGTAAGGCGGCTTAGAGACAGAGTAGAACACGTTGTGTGGGTCGGTTCATGACTAGTGTAACCCGCGGCCTTGATCTCATATATAAAGGTTAGACCCCGAGGCGGCTTAGAGAGAAAAACCAAGTTATCGAGAACTAGGTCAAGCAATCCGCTCCCTTGTAATCGATACTCCGATCAATACAACACAAGCAGGACGTAGGCTTTTACCTCGACTTGAGGGGCCGAACCTGGGTAAACTCGTGCCCTTCGTCCCGATCAACCCCTTTGAGTCCACTACCATGGCGCTGGCCTCGAACCTAAGTCTTCGGACATCTGCCGTGTTAAAACCACGACACTTGGACTTTATCGTCGGGCTACCCAAGTCAATAAGAGGCCATGATGCTATCTGGGTCATCGTGGACATGCTTACGAAAGTGGCTCACTTCCTTCCGGTAAATACCACTTTCAACGCGAATCAGCTCGCACAGCTCTACATGTCCCGGATAGTCAGCCTCCACGGAATACCCAAGTCTATCACATCCGATAGAGGCTCTCTGTTCACTTCAGCATTCTGGTTGCGATTGCATCAAGCCCTGGGAACTGTGCTGAGGCATAGTACGACATATCACCCATAGACAGATGGACAGACCGAGCGTGTGAACCAAATACTGGAAGATATGCTTCGGTCCTATGCCCTCGCCCATGGACCCAAATGGGAGGATAGTCTACCCTATGCAGAATTCTCCTACAATAATAGCTATCAGTCAAGTCTCAAGATGTCACCATTTGAAGCTCTGTACGGACGGAAATGCCGCACTCCGTTAAATTGGTCTCAGACAGGAGACAGCCGTATCTTCGGCACGGATCTGATGCTCGAGGCTGAGAAACAAGTCAAGGATATTCAGGAATGTCTGCGAGCAGCCAAGTCCCGTCAGAAGAGTTACTATGACCCGAAGCATCGGGAAGTAACTTTTGAGCCCGGAGAATATGCTTATCTCCGAGTCACACCTATGAAGGGGATAAAGAGGTTTCACACCCGAGGAAAGCTTGCACCAAGATATATCGGTCCCTTTCCAGTAATGGCTAGAAGAGGCAGAGTGGCGTATCAACTGGAGTTACCACCGGAGTTATCTGACGTTCATGACGTCTTCCACATATCACAGATGAGAAAGTGCATTGCACCCCCGATCAAACAGGCAGATATGAGTGAGCTAGAGCTGACTAAGGATTTGACCTACGAGGAAAGACCTGTCAGAATATTGGATGAGATGGAAAGAACTACCAGGAGTAAGGTAATCAGATTTTACAAGGTATTGTGGGATCATCACACTAAGGAGGAAGCTACTTGGGAAAGAGAGGATTTTCTGAGATCAGCATATCCACACTTGTTCCCTGAGCAACCGAATCTCGAGGACGAGATTCATTCTAAGGGGGGTAGGTTTGTGACCCTGGTTTTTGGCAACTTTTTCTTTTCAAAATCTCTCTGGCTTTATTTGCAATTTGGTTGGATTTTGAACCTTTTCAGTTGACTTTGGACTTATGAATTCCTCTCTATGATCCAAAGCCCTCAACATCTTGCCACAATCCTGCCACATACCTTCTGGATCAATTTCCAATTCTTCATCTTTCCCAAATATTCATTTTCTTCCTTTGGAAAAATCTGTCATCACTATGGGTTACAAAGCAACCTATAGTTCTGGTGATCAGAAAAATCCCAAATAATTCCCACACCTTCTTGTCATCATCTACTCCCACAATCTTCAAAAACATTTCATGGTCCAGTACAAAATTTTGTCTAGAAAACTCCATTTGCTCTCTGGATAGTATTGGCCATTTGTGTAGCAACTCATATTTTCCCAACTCAGAAAATTCCCAAATAATTCCCTGAGATACTGGGAAGTCTATCTTGCCACAATATCCAAAAATATCATCTTGTCCAGTACAAATTTTCATCAGCAATATTCTGCCAAGTTTCTGTCCAATTGGAACCTCTGTGAAGGAAGTACCAGTTAGAGGTATCCAATTGAGCTGAAATTTTTATGGCATCTTCTCCTCACCAAATGACTCTCGTACACCAAATTTCAGCCCCAGCAAATCAACCAGATGAGTGCTTCAAGCTCATCTATGTTTCTGGTTCAGTACAGCAGTTGTACATGAACTATATTCAAATCTTGATGAAACCTTTTCAAATTTGGTCAGGTTGGAGTCCTTCCAACGTAGATCCTCCCAGACATCTCCATTGGCTCCATCTCCAGCTCACCTCCCCTCTAGATCTCTTTCAAGTTCTCTGTCAGAAACTGTAGCTGAAGCTACACTTCACAGCAGAGTGAACCTAGCCAAACCAGAGGCACAGGGAGGCTAGATGATCAAAGGAGAAGGCACTGGACATGATGCGCTGGACTTGGACGGCCTCGAGACATCACTTCCCGTGGTGAGCACGGTACTGGCATGCCAGTATGCGTGCTCTGCACCTCGCCGGCGACGGCCGAGGTCATTCCAGAGACATCGTGCTGCCATTTGATGTCCTGAGGTGCCGACTAAGCCGCTGCCGTCCACGTAGCGCTCTCCCGATCCTTCTCCTCGCCGGAAACGTCCTCGGCGGCCGCCACCGCATCCGAGAACTGTGGCGCCCATGCGGCCACAGTGGCTTAGTGGCGCGTCTTCTTCCTCCGCTAGCTGCCGCCGCGCCTTAACTCCTCCCTGCCCTCTCCCGTCTCGTCGCCCGCAACCGGCCAGCCAGCTTGGCCTACTGGCGCCGGCGACGTGGCCCGAACCTCGCCGCTTCCAGAGAACTCCCCCGAGCTCGCCTCCTGCCTATAAAAGGCCTTGCCCAGCCCTCCCGAGCTCCTCACCCCACTCCTCCACCTCCCAATCGTCCTCCCGAGCAGTGAGCCACGGCCGAGAGGCCCTCTGGCCTCGAACCTCGTCGGAGATCAGCCGCCACCCGAGCTCTGCCGCCCCGCCATTCCACTCCACCCCGACCTCCTGTGACTCCACCATTGAGCTCAGCTCATTCCTCTGATCACGCTCGACCGCTTGCTCGAGCGAATCGCCGCCGGAACCGCCATCTCCGACGACACCCGAGCGCCGCCGCCACTGGAGAGAAAGGGGACGACGCCGTCCGGCCATCCCTCGCGACTCTGTTGGTACGTGCGTGCTCGTCTCCGTGCCCTCTGTCCATTCCCGTAGTCGTCGGACCTCGCCGCCGTCTGTGTCGCCGGCGAGCATCGCCGGAGCCCCGCCTCCCTCTATTCCCTCTCTTCCCCGTTTAAATTTGACAGCGGGGCCCGCTAGTCAGTGGCTAGCCGAAGCGGTAAGTGGAGGCGTAATCGGCAAATACGCCTTCGACGTGGCCCACTGTGGATTTTCTGTTTTTCTGTTAATTCCTAGATTTTGACCAGAACTTTGACCAGCCATAACTTTTAAACCATAAGTCCAAATCAATTGATTATTTTTGCTCTAGGTTTGTCTTGAGCTCCTTTATTTTCTGGTTAAGTTTGGTATTTTTCCCATGTTCACAGAATTTCTGGTGCTCAAAACAGTAGCATGTGACATTTTTCCTTTGCAATTTTAAAATATTTTCAGAGGGAAATCCTTTTGAATTTGAAGCCCAGGAGTTTGTGGACAACCCAACAGAGCAAGGCAAGCCATGACATCCATTTCATG
Organism: Elymus sibiricus; assembly: GCA_039707655.1. Classification (NCBI taxonomy): domain Eukaryota; kingdom Viridiplantae; phylum Streptophyta; class Magnoliopsida; order Poales; family Poaceae; genus Elymus; species Elymus sibiricus. The sequence goes on along the minus strand of CM077672.1, from coordinate 514,628,762 downwards.
AGGCATTTCAATAGTGTTGGTTATTTAATTGAATTATGTGCATTATTTAATTATGTGTTAATTCATAGTAAAATTATTTTGATGCATAGTTACTGCCATGTTAAGTTAATTATGTGGAATATCCATACTGGTTAAATTCTTGGCAACGCTAAACTTAGTTGGTTGATCAAGAGACACCTACCCGGACGTTTCTGTGCAGCCTCATTTGCCGGTATGGGACGGCCTTGACTTGGTCTGGCTTTGTGCTCTTTTATCGGTACCACCAAACTAGGGAGGGTTATGCGTGCGTGCTGCCCTGATCAGGTAGACGACGACAATCCTGTGAGCCCAGTTGAGTTATTTTGCCGGCGTCCCCGTTTGGGACAGTTTGTTTGGCCACGACGGTGGTAGGTGTCACGGGGTGACACAAGGGCCACCCAGGACATGACCCTGGGAGGGTATGATTGTCGGTGGTACGGTAGAGGAGTCACGGGTCAGGCAGGTTTCGTTGGAGCAGCCCCGGTCCACCCGAATGGGAACAAGAGGCCAGCAGCTCCATGGTGTGGGTAAAGTGCGCAACCTCTGCAGAGTGTAAAACCTATTCGAATAGTCGCGTCCACGGTATTGGACAGTTCGCTTAGGCCTCTCTAGGATGGTCAACCATGATAATGATAATAATGATGGAAGAACTTGTCTTATGTTCGGAAGTGTTTAGTGGATTATGAGCATTCCGAGGGTTGTGGGACAACCCAGATGAGAGTAAGTTGGTAACAGTATAAGCACATAATATGATCATTGCCATGCTATTGTTTGCTGCATTGTTTTGGTTGCCATGAGCTTGCGAGTACATTCCAAGTACTCACCTGGCGTATCATGCCAGATGCAGGAGAAGCCGAGGACGGAGGTCCCGATGGTTCGTGCTACGCTAACTAGGTCGTGTCCACAGCAGTGTCCCTGTGGATGGAGTTTCCCGCGCTATGTTCCGCTACGCTGTAGAATATCTCAGTAGTATCGAGGCCCTGCTATGTTCCATAAATAATGTAGATATTGTTCTCAGCACCTGCAGTGCTTCCGGCCTCGCTATCTATGTAAACTTTGAGTTGTACCCAAGCTATATCAATAAAGTTCAGTTCAGTTCTGTTCCAAGTTGTTGTGTGTTTCCAGAAGACATGATCTCTGGGTTGGAAACACTGGTAAACCGGTTCTCTGAGCCGGGGTGCCACAAAGACATAGCAGGCTCACTGTCTAACAGCCTGCAGGTAAGTTTATATAATGATATGTTTTCAATATCGAAGCTCTGGATGAGCCCAGTAGCCCTCCGGGAAAACAAATACTTGTTCTTCCGCAGATGGAGAAACTACAATTTAATCCTTTTGACGAAGGGGTTTTATTAGCCGAAAAATATCCCCGCGAGGGCCAGTAGCCCCCGAGACACTGGTCGGATAACCAAGCTGACCAGGGGATCAAGAAATTTCCCTTATAAAAGAAAGCGCGAAACCCAGTAGCCCCCGAGCCTTAATTTGGGCAGGTATGGCCAATTTAAGGGTCCAATATCACTAACTTTAATGTTTGTTATGGAAACAGACTGCTCGGGAGAAGAACCAAAAACTCTCCGAGGAGCTGGAACTGACAAAGGCAAAACTGGCCGCTGCACAGTCAGAAGTAGAGGGTATCAAGAAATTTACCTGAGAAGCGCATGGTAAGGTAATCTTACATGTTTGTCCCAAGAACTTTAAGCCTCCCTTAATGGTGCTTTATATTCATAGCAGTGGAAATGATTGGTCAACTAGAAAAGGGCCTGAAGCAAGCCCGAGAGGACCAGTGATATGCCGAATCTCAAGAACAGGCTGGCCAACGCGTGCTTTCCCAAAGTATGTACGACTACAATAAGTTGAAGGCCAAGAAGGAGCAGCAAGCACGTGAAATTGAGAGGCTGAAAGCTCAATTAGCTGCAGCTGTGGAGAAAAACCAAAAGACAAATAGGACCATATATGGTAAGCCTGCACGACCTTTAAATGGCTGGAATTACCCATGCTACCATTTTAAACCTGACCTCTAATTTGTACAGTTCTCCTGACTGGTTAGCCTCAAGAAGCCACAAATTCTTCCATGCAAGATGCCTTGATGGAATTGAGCGAGGTGCATGAGAGATCGCGAAGAGCAATGAAGAGTGTTTTTAAAGCTCTATGGCCTAATGAAATTGTTCCCGGAATGTCCGAGCTCGCCGATCGCCTAAAGGGAGCTCGGCGCCGAATACAGGCGTGGAAGATATCAGCCTGCCGAGAGGGCGCTCGAGAGGCATGGGCCATGATAAAGACCCGGTTCACTCGTGAGGATACTGAGCACCTTGCCGAAGAAGGCCCTAGAGGGGCTGATGGGAAGGAAGTGCCCACACATCTAGTGTACGACAATGTGATGCTAGCTGCGCGACTCTCGCAACGAGACTGTGCCCTTGATTCTTTAATAGATGGGCTTGATGAAATGTAAAAACATTTGTATGTGTAATGATTCTATGTATCTAAGTACTTTACATCATTATGCTCAGATCTGCAATACAAAACTTTGTTAATCGGCCATCGGCTTCCGCCTCTTCGTCTAGTGGTCGAGGAGTGTTTCCTACTCCTGGCCCGAACACTCGGGCCAGATTCTTCGGATAACCAGGCAATCCGGCCATAAGGTTCAGAAAACAAAGTGAAGCACAGAGTTATGTTACATTACTATTTAATGTAAGAAACATCTTCCGAGAAAAATAGTTCCTCTATCAGTTCCTTTTCTTAGGATATCATGTTAACCATGATCTTATGTCCGAATTATGCGGAAGAAATGTCACTTCTGGAATGAAACCCCTAGTGATGGTTTTTAGGAACCGAATATTTTCACTTCCATCGTGGCCGACCGATTATTTTCTTAAGAACGCTAGCTTTCGGCTTCACCCGTCTAAGGTACTAACCCGGATAACCCGGAAGTAACAATCACAGAGGTGCTCCCTTTACCCCTTAGCCGAACAATCGGGAACGTAAGGGGTAAGCATAGGAGCCAGGCAACCCAGCTTGGCCAAATCTTAAGTCAAATCGATGAATATTATGGCTTTAAAATGATTATGTTGGAAGGTAGCATACATATAACAAAATATGAGTGCACAGAGAATTACGGGCTTTTAATTAAAGCCCCCAAGGCAGTATATGTCGTACACTTAAAAATGCTTCCAAAGTAACTTGACGTACCTCGGCTTTACTAAACACTACCTAGGTATAGTTTTGACAACTTCTCAGGAGAAAATGCCGAGAAGGCGATAGTTGATTTATGCAAACTAACTATAATCTATAGCTAAAGATATATAAAAAAGGAGAAGTGCTTCTTTTAACCGTAAAAATGTCAAAGCCGTGCAGAGTTCCATGGGTTTGGCTCCAGCCGGTTGTCCTTTAGATCCCGGATGCGATACGCCCCTCCGGTGAGTACCTGGTCGATTATAAACGGTCCTTCCCATTTGACTGACAGCTTATGCTTTTGCTTCTCGGGATGGTGCCGTAAGACTAGGTCCCCTACATTAAATGCTTTTGCCCGGACCTCCCTGCTTTGATAGCGCCGCGCCAGCTGCTGATAAAAGGTAGAACATGCCCGAGCTACATCACGCTCCTCTTCAAGGGCGTCCAAGTCGTCCTGTCTATCGAGCTCGGCCTCCGGTTCTTCATACATGCGTACTCGAGGTGCATCATGAATGAGATTGCATAGGAGGACAGCCTCGGCTCCATAGACCATAAAGAAAGGTGTGTAGCCCATGGATCGATTGGGTGTGGTGCGCAAACACCACAGTACGGAATCGAGTTCCTCTACCCATTGACAGTTCGCCTGCTTTAAAGAGCGAACCAACCGTGGCTTAATGCCACTCAAAATTAGTCCATTGGCACGTTCAACCTGTCAGTTGGACTAGGGGTGATATACTGAGGCATAATCTAGCTTAATGCCCATTTTTGCACACCATGCCTTTAGTTCCTTGGCCGTGAAGTTGGATCCATAGTCCGTTATTATACTATGGGGGACACCGTAACGGTGAACTACTCCAGAGATAAAATCGATCACCGGCCCCACTTTGGCCGAGGTCACTGGTTTTGCCTCGATCCACTTTGTAAATTTATCTACCATGACGAGTAGATACTTCCTTTTCTTGGACCCTCCTTGAAGTGGGCCGACCATGTCGAGCCCCCAGACCGCAAAAGGCCACGTGATCGGAATAGTCCGAAGAGCTGTGGGGGGCATGTGACTCTAGTTAGCAAAAACCTGACATCCAATACAATGTTGGACTTGGGTTTTTGCGTCTGCTCTGGCGATTGGCCAATAAAACCTGGCTCGAAAGGCCTTGCTTACCAAGGCCCGAGCTGCGGTGTGATGGCCGCCCATGCCGGAGTGGATCTCCGCAAGGAGTTGTCTTGCTTCCTCCTCGGATATGCATTGTTGGAGGACGCCCGTGATGCTTTTCTTGTATAATTCGCCTTCATGAACTTTATAAGCCTTGGATCTTCGAATGATCCATTGTGCTTCAGTTTGGTCCTCGGGCAGCTCTTTGCGGAGTAGATATGCGAGGAGGGGTTCGGTCCACGGCACAATAACTCCCATGATCTCATGAGCCGAGGATGTTTCCTCGACAGTCGAGCCCCCAATTATCCCCTCGTCTTCTTCTATGGCCGGAGCGGTGGCCTTTCCGAAATCCTTTGATTCAGAAGTCATATCCCCTTCTTGCCAGACCACGGATGGCTTAAAGAGCCGTTCCAGAAAAGTATTTTTGGGTACACAGTCGCGTTTAGCACCCATTCTGGCAAGAACATCTGCAGCTTGATTGCTGTCCCTTGAGATATGGTAGAATTCTAACCCCTAGAACTGGGCTGAGATTTTTAAGACAACGTTTCGGTATGCTGTCATCTTCGGGTCCTTTGCGTCGAATTCGCCGTTAACTTGAGAGATGGCAAGATTAGAATCTCCCCGGACCTCAAGACGCCGGACTCCCATTGACACTGCTATACAAAGTCCATGCAGCAGAGCCTCATATTCAGCTGCGTTGTTAGAGTCGGTGTACATAATTTGTAGTACATAGCGAATATTATCACCGATGGGCGATGTGAGAACCACTCCAGCCCCTAGTCTGGCGAGCATTTTGGAGCCATCAAAGTACATCGTCCAATGCGAATATGTACTATGCTCTCTAGGGAGCTCGGCTTCCGTCCACTCTGCCACAAAATCCACTATCACCTGAGATTTAATAGCTCAGCGTGGTCGGTATATGGTTTCGAAAGGGAGGAGCTCAATTACGCACTTAGCAATTCGTCATGTAGCATCCCTATTATTGATTATATCATTGAGGGGCACTTCAGATGCCACCGTGATGGAGCATTCTTGAAAATAATGCCGTAGCTTCCGAGATGCCATAAAGCCTGCATAAGCTATCTTCTGCTAGTGAGGATACCTGGTTTTACACGGCGTAAGTACCTCGGAAACGTAGTAGACCAGCCGTTGAACCTGGAGCTTATGACCTTCGATGTCGCGTTCGACAACGAGAACTACGCTGACGACTTGGTTTGTGGCCGAGATGTATAATAACATCGGCTCACCTGCCCCAGGTGCTGACAGTATAGGATTAGTAGCGAGGAGTGCTTTGATTTTCTCCAAAGCGGCTCTAGCCCCGCTAGTCCATTTAATTTTTTTTGTTTGTTTTAGCAATATGTAGAGAGGTAAGGCCTTTTCTCTGAGACAAGAGATGAATCGGCTCAGCGCGGCCACGTAGCCTGCCAGTTTTTGAACGTGCTTAAGTTCAGTAGGCACCTCCAACCGGGCCAGGGCTCGGATTTTATCGGGATTAGCCTCTATTCCTCGATGGGAAACGATAAATCCGAGCAGCTTGCCCGCCGGAACCCCGAAGACTCACTTCTCCGGATTGATCTTTATGTGATATGCTCGGAGGCTAGTAAATGTTTCACGGAGGTCATCAACTAGTTGGCAGTCGTTTTTGGTTTTTACAACCACATCATCTACATATGCCTCCACAGTTTTCCCAATTTGTTTCTCCAGGCATGTTTGAATCATGCGCTGGTGCGTTGCACCTGCATTTTTTAATCCGAAGGGCATCGTGTTAAAACATAATGGCCCATAGGGAGTTACAAGGGTTGTAGCTGCTTGATCAAACTCCTTCATTTTTATCTGATGATACCCCGAGTAGGCATCCAGGAAACACAAAGAATCGTGTCCTACTGTGGCATCCACAATCTGGTCGATACGCGGTAAGGGAAAAGGATCTTTTGGGCATGTCTTGTTAACGTCCTTAAAGTCGACACAAAGGCCCCATGACTTATCCTTTTTGGGCACCATGACCAGATTGGCCAGCCACTCAGGGTGTTTGATATCTCGGATGAACCTGGCCTCAAGTAATTTGGCCAGTTCTTCGCCCATAGCTTGACGCTTAGGCTCAGAAAATCGGCGGAGCGCCTTCTTGACAGGTTTAGAGCCTTTAATTATATTCAGGCTATGCTCGGCTAGATTTCGTGGGATTCCTGGCATATCTGAGGGATGCCAGGAAAAAATGTCCCAATTTTCCTAAAGGAAATTGCACAGAGCTTCGTCAACTTCTGGGTCCAACTGTGCTCCTATGGACGCCGTTTTATTCGGGTCCATTGGGTGCACCTGAAACTTAATGATTTCATTAGCTGGTTTGAACGAAGTAGATTTAGACCTTTTATCAAGGATGATGTCATCTCTGTCAACCGTAGTGCGAAGTGTTGTTAACTACTCGGTCGCAAGGGCCTCGGCCAATAACTCGAGGGAGAGTGACGCCTTTTTATTTTTGGCTCTAAGTGCTCTATCAGGGTTGCTTGCTACGGTGATCACACCATTAGAACCCGACATCTTGAGCTTCATGTACCCATAATGCGGGATGGCGTGAAATTTTGTAAATGCATCATGCCCTAATAAGGCATGGTAACCACTTTGGAAGGGCACAATGTGGAAGGTCAACTCCTCGAATCGGTAGTTCTCAGGAGTTCCGAAGACTACATCGAGGGTGATTTTTCCGCTGCATCGTGCTTCCCTTCCGAGGATGATTACCTTAAAAGTGGTATAACTCTGTTCGATGCACGATTTATCGAGCTGCAATTTATCCAGAGTATCCTCATAGATGAGGTTTAGGCTGCTGCCACCGTCCATCAACACCTTCCGTAGTCGACATCCTTCTACTATGGGGTCGAGGACTAGGGCTGCCGGACATCGGCTTGGGCCAGTCTTTGGTTGGTCTAGTTGGTCAAAGGTGATCGGTGTGTCCAACCACACATCTGGAGTCGTCACATGCTGGACTTGGCTTAGCTCTCGAAGGGCTCTCTTTCGCTGTTTTCTTGATGTGTAAGTTTCATAGATCATCAGGATCTCGCATTCATCCGAAGATGTTGCTCGGCGCTTGTGCGCGTCTGTGCTTCTGAGGAGGGCTTCACCAGCCTTGGCTATCTATTTAATCACCCAACAAGCTCGAAGGCTATGAGTTGGGTTTCCGTTTAACAAGACAGAGTGGATTGGGCACGGTTTATCTAGCAGACCGTCAAGAATGGTTTTAGGTCCTGTTGCAAGTTTCCTTCTTTTTTGAGACGGCTCTTCTGGCACGGGGCGACGAGATTGCACCTTCCGGCGCCTCAGCCTGTCACACCTCGATTCTTCGGCACAGATCGAATCTGTTTGCTCTTTTTGAGCCAGCCAAGCATCTTCCATGGCGCAAAATTTTGACACCAGATCAGATAGCTCAAAAAAGGTTTGAACTCGATGGCGAGCGAGGGCATTTAGAATGCCTTCATCTCGGCAATTGTGCCAAAAAGCTACTAAGACCTCTAAGTCGCAGCAATCTAGTATTTTATTCTTGACGAACAGGAATCTTGTCCAGAATTGCCGGACTGTCTCGTCAGATTGTTGCTTTACGTAGATTAGATCCCAGACATCGGGTGGCCCTGAGTTATTTGGGCAATACTCGATGTGGGGGGTGGGTGGGATCAAAAATCTGACCCCAGCTAGACGTGGGCTCAAAGCTCCGAGGAGTTTATCCTAAGAGGGATGTGCTGACGTGGAGCCAGCCGAATTGGTTTTAAGATCCGAACCCCCAGCTCCTTGCAATTGGCTAGGCTTGCGGTCCTCTATCAACTGGCTGTTCGGCTCTTGATTCTCTTCTATACGGAGATCTTTGGCCGAGTCCGAAGAAAGAGCATATGGCTCGGGAGTAGGTTCGAGATCATCATGCTTCGACTCTTGAAGGAGGAGGTGTAATCCGTGGTGTTTCAACTCTTCGGTTAATCCGAGGATGGGAGATTTCGGCGTAAGGGGGACGCCGTGGAGGTTTTGATCATTGACCGATGCTTCCATTGTTTCAAGGCAACCACACAGCAGGCTCTCAATGAAAGCACCAATGATGGTACAAAAACTGGCTGATCTCGGGTAGGGGGTCCCGAGCTGTGGATCTGGGATCAATGGGTAACAGGAGACAAGGGAGACGATGTTTACCCAGGTTCGGGCCCTCTCAAAGAGGTAAAACCCTACGTCCTGCTTTGATTATATTGATGTGATGAAGAATCGAGTACAAGATGATCTACCCCAAGATCGTATGATTGTGTTCTAAACCCTAAGGATTGTGATCGTGCCTCCACACACTAAACCCCTCGGCTTATATATGCACCAGGGGTTCCTAGGTTTACACATAAGGTCGGTGCCAGCTAAGGTTAAACATGCCGGCTATTAGAACTATCCTTGAAGTATACGCCAAGTCTTCGATGGTTTCCATCTTGCTTACAACGAGGTTCATGTCTTTGGCTATCCTCCAGGCGATGGCCGATGGGCCAATAGTTCGGCCCATAGGCAATAGGCCGTATGGGTTAGTACCCCCTAGTCCGGGACACCCTCAATATGGCCATTATCATCTTGTGCTTTTGATCTCCATCTCCAAAGCACCGGCATGATCTCCATCATCACCGGCATGACACCATGATCTCCATCCTCTCCTAGGTGCTGTCATGTGGTTGTCTCCGCCAACTATTGCTTCTACAACTATTGCTAACTCATAGCGATAAAGTAAAGCAATTACATGGCATTTAATGATGGACACGTAGGTCATACAATAAATTAAGACAACACTATGGCTCCTGCCGGTTGCTGTACTCATAAACATGCAAGTCATGAACCTATTACAAAACATGATCATCTCATACATCAACATATATCAAATCACATCTTGGCCATACCACATCACATCACATGCCCTGCAAAAACAAGTTAGATGTCCTCTACTTTGTTGTTGCAAGTTTTACGTGGCTTCTATGGGCAAACTATAAGAACTGTTCTTATCTACGTAAAGCCACAATGGTGATATACAAGTTGCCTTTTAACCTTCTACAAGGACCGCCATTCTCAAATTAGATTCAACTAAAGTGGCAGAGACAGACACCCACCAGCCACTTTATGCAATACAAGTTGCATGTCAGTCGTGGAACCGGTCTCTTGTGCGTGGACAAGTAAAGTTGGTCCGGGCCGCTTCATCCCACAATACCGACAAATCCAAAATAACAAAGGAGGTAAGCAATCTGAACAACTACGTCCACAACCAATTTGTGTTCTACTCATGCATAACATCTACGCATAGACCTAGCTCACGATGCCACTGATGGGGAATGTTGCATGGAAAACAAAAAAAATTCCTACGAAATACCCAAAGATCTATCTATGGAGATGCTAGCAACGAGAGGAGAGTGTGTCTACGTACCCTTGTAGACAAAAAGCATTAACGATCTAGAGATCGTGGTTGGCGTAGTCGTACTCGCGTCGCGATCCAATCCGATCCAAGCACCGCACATGCGGCACCTCCGAGATTACCACACGTTCGACTCGGTGGCGTCCTCTCCTTCTTGATCCAGCAAGCGAGGGAGAGGAGGTAGATGAGATCTGATCCAACACGATGGCGTGGTGGTGGTGGCAGCAGCGGAACTGCAGCAGGGCTTCGCCAAGCGTCTGCGCGAGGTGGAGGAGGAGTAACGGGAGGGAGAGGCGGCCAGCGGTTTGATGTGTTCAGCCCCTGCGCCCCTCCCCACTATATATAGGGGTGTGGGAAGGGCCGGCCAGCCCTGGCCCATCCTCCAAGAAGAGGGGGGCGGCAGTCAGGGGGTGGAGTGCCCTCCAAGCCAGGTGAAGGCGCCTCCACCCCTAGGGTTTCCAGCCCCTGGCGCATGGGCCATGTAGGGGCTGGTGCGCCTGGCCCAATAAGTCCAGGGCGCCCCTCCTACATCCCATGCTAGCTAAGGGATGTGGTGGAACCCCTGGTGGCCTACTGGACCCCTCCGGAACCTTCTGGAAGCTTCCCGGTACAATACCGGAAAAAACCAAACTTTTTCTGGAACCCCGAAAATGACTTTCCATATATAAATCTTTACCTCCGAACCATTCCGGAGTTCCTTGTGATGTCCCAGATCCCATCTGGGACTCCGAACTACTTTTGGACTTCACCATATGAATATCTCAATACTACCCTAGCGCTACCGAACGTTAAGTGTGTGACCCTACGGGTTCGAGAACATGCAGACATGACCGAGACTCCTCTCCGCTCAATAATCAATAGCGAGACCTGGATGCCCATACTGACTCCCACATATTCAACAAAGATCTTTATCGGTTGAACCACGATGTCGAGGATTCTGTTAATCCCGTATACAATTCCCTTTGTCCGGCGATATGTTACTTGCCCGAGATTCAATCGTCGGTATCTCCATACCTAGTTCAATCTCGCTACCGGCAAGTCTCTTTACTCGTTTCGTAATACAAGATCCCCGTGGCTAAACTCATTAGTCAGATGCTTGCAAGCTTCTTGTGATGTTGTATTACCAAAAGGGCCCAGAGATATCTCTCCGTCACATGGAGTGACAAATCCCAGTCTCGATCCATGCAACCCAACAAATACCTTCGGAGATACCTGAAGAGCACCTTTATGATTACCCAGTTACGAAGTGACATTTGATAACCCACAAAGTATTCTTCCGGTATTCGGGAGTGCCATGATCTCATGGTCTAAGGAACAAATACTTGACATGAAGAAAGATGTAGCAATTAAACTAAGTGATACGATCTGATGCTAAGCTTACGGTTGGGTCTGTCCATCACATCATTCTCCTAATGATGTGATCCCGTTATCAAATGACAACTCATGTCTATGGTTAGGAAATCTTAACCATCTTTGATCAATGAGCTAGTCTAATAGAGGCTTACTAGGGACACGGTATTCGTTTATATACCCACACATGTATTTAAGTTTCCGGTCAATACAATTCTAGCATGGATAATAAACATGTATCATGAACAAGGAAATATGATAATAACATCTTTATTATTGCCTCTAGGGCATATTTCCAACAGTTTTAAGCATCACGAAAAGCTCAGGGAGTGTCTTCTCCATCCCTTGCATATTATAGTTCATCACAAAGCTCTTGTAGCTTGGTGGCAGTGACTGAAGAACCCTGTCAACCGCTACTTCATCGGGAATGTTAACTCCCAACTGATTCAGGCGATTGAAGTACCCAGACATTTTGAGTACGTGCTCGCTAACGGAGTTGTTCTCCTCCATCTTACAGCTAAAGAACTTGTCCGAGGCTTCATACCTCTCCACACGGGCGTGAGCCTGAAACACCATTTTCAGCTCCTCAAACATCTCATATGCCCCATGGTGCTCAAAACGTTTTTGGAGCATTGGTTCTAAGCTGTAAAGCAAGGCGCACTGAACTATCGAGTAGTCATCAGAACGTGCCTACCAGATGTTCATAGCATCTACAAACGCAGGGGCCGGTGGCACACCGAGCGGTGCATCAAGGACATAAGCCTTCTGTGCAGCAGTGAGGATAATTCTCAGATTACGTACCCAGTCCGCGAGCCATTGATCTACAACATATTTGCAAAGACATTTAGACTATGTTCATGATAATTAGTTCAAATTAATCAAATTACTAATGAACTCCCACTTAAATCAACATCCCTCAAGTTGCTAAGTGACACATGATCCAAATTCACTAAACCAAGTCCGATCATCACGTGAGATGGAGTAGTTTCAATGGTGAACATCTACATGTTGATCATATCATCCATATGACTCATGTTTAAGCTTTTGGTTTTCCATGTTCCGAGGCCATGTCTGTACATGCTATGCTCGTCAAGTTAACCAAAGTATTTCCGCATGTGTAATACTGGCTTACACCCGTTGTATGCGAATGTAGAGTCTATCACACCCGATCATCACGAGGTGCTTCGAAACGATGAACTTTCGCAATGGTGCATACTAAGGGAGAACACTTTTATCTTGATATTAAGTGGGGGGATCATCTTATAATGCTACCGTCATTCTAAGCGAAATAAGATGCATAAAAGACACACGTCACATGCAAGCAATATGTGACATGATATGGCCTTTGTATTCTTGTGCTTTTGATCTCCATCTCCAAAGCACCGGCATGATCTCCATCATCTCCAGCATGACAACATGATCTCCATCATCTCCAAGGTGCCGTCATGTAGTTGTCTCCACCAACTATTGCTTCTACAACTATTGCTAACTCATAGCGATAAAGTAAAGTAATTACATGGCGTTTAATGATCGACACACAGGTCATACAATAAATTAAGACAACCCTATGGCTCCTGCCGGTTGCCATACTCATCGACATGCAAGTCATAAACTATTACAAAACATGATCATCTAATACATCACATATATCAAATCACATATTGGCCATACCACATCACATCACATGCCCTGCAAAAACAAGTTAGACGTCCTCTACTTTGTTGTTGCAAATTTTACGTGGCTTCTAGGGCAATGTATAAGAACCGTTCTTACCTACGCAAAGCCACAATGGTGATATACAAGTTGCCTTTTAACCTTCTACAAGGACCACCGTTGTCAAATCAGATTCAACTAAAGTGGGAGAGACAGACACCCGCCAACCGCTTTATGCAATACAAGTTGCATGCCAGTCGCGCAACCGGTCTCTTGTGCGAGGACAAGTAAAATTGGTCCGGTCCGCTTCATCCCACAATACCGCCGAATCCAAAATAACAAAGGAGCTAAGCAATCTGAACATTAACGCCCACTACCAATTTGTGTTCTACTCGTGCATAACATCTACGCATAGACCTAGCTCACGATGCCACTGATGGGGAACGTTGCATGGAAAACAAAAAAATTCCTACGAAACACCCAAGATCTAATCTATGGAGATGCTAGCAATGAGAGGGGAGTGTGTCTACATACCCTTGTAGACCGAAAGCGTTAACGATCTAGTGACCGTGGTTGGCATAGTCGTACCTTCTTCGCGATCCAATCCGATCCAAGCACTGCACGAGCGGCACCTCTGAGATGTGCACACGTATGGCTCGGTGACGTCTCCTCCTTCTTGATCCAGCAAGCGAGGGAGAAGAGGTAGATGGGATCTAGGCCAGCACGATGGCGTGGTGGTGGTGGTGGCAGCAGAACTGCAGCAGGTCTTCGCCAAGCGTCTGCGCGAGGAGGTGGGGGGGACAGGGAGGGGATGGCGGCCAGGCTGATGTCTGCTGCCCCCTTGCACCCCACACCTTATATATGGGTGTGGGAGGGGGCAGCTAGCCCTAGCCCCTCCTCCAAGGGAGGGGGCGGCGGCCAGGGGGGAGGAGTGCCCTCCTAGACAGGTGGGGGCACCCCCCTCCCCTAGGGTTTCCCACCCCAGGCGCATGGGCCAAGGGGCGCTGCTGCACCTGGCCCATGTAGGGCTGGTGCGCCCCCCCCCCCCCTTGGGTCCATGTTGACCCTTCGGGGCAGGTGGGCCCCTCCAGTGGACCCCCGGAACCCTTCGGAACCTCCCGGTACGCTACCGGTAAATTCCCGAACTTTTCCGGAACCCTGAAAACCACTTTCCATATATAAATCTTTACCTCCGGACCATTCCGGAGCTCCTCGTGATGTCCCGGATCTCATCCGAGACTCCAAACAATATTCAGTCTCACCATTATGAATATCCCAGTACTACCCTAGTGTTACCGAACGTTAAGTGTGTGACCCTATGGGTTCGAGAACATGCAGACATGACCGAGACACCTCTCCGATAAATAATCAATAGCGGGACCTGGATGCCCATACTGACTCCCACATATTCAACGAAGATCTTTATCTGTTTGAACCACGATGTCAAGGATTCACTTAATCCCGTATACAATTCCCTTTGTCCAGCGATATATTACTTGCCCGAGATTCGATCGTCGGTATCGCCATACCTAGTTCAATCTCGTTACCGACAAGTCTGTTTACTCATTCCGTTACAATATCCCCGTGACTAAACTCATTAGTCACATGCTTGCAAGCTACTTTGGATATCGTGTTACCGAGAGGGCCCAGAGATATCTCTCCGTCACACGAAGTGACAAATCCCAGTCTCGATCCATGCAACCCAACAAATACTTTCCGAGATACCTGTAGAGCACCTTTATGATCACCCAGTTACGAAGTGACGTTTGATTACCCACAAAGTATTCTTTTGGTATTAGGGAGTGACACGATCTCATGGTCTAAGGAACAGATACTTGACATGAATAAAGCTGTAGCAATTAAACTAAGTGACACGATCAGATGCTAACCTTACGGTTGGGTCTGTCCATCACATCATTCTCCTAATGATTTGATTCCATTATTAAATGACAACTCATGTCTATGTTTAGGAAATCTTAACCATCTTTAATCAACGAGCTAGTCTAGTAGAGGCTCACTAGGGACACGGTGTCTGTTTATGTATCCACACATGTATTTAAGTTTCCGGTCAATACAATTCTAGCATGGATAGTAAACATTTATCATGAACAAGAAAATATAATAACATCTTTATTATTGCCTCTAGGGCATATTTCCAACATGTAGGAGATATGCCCTAGAGGCAATAATAACAGCTATTATTTATCTCCAAGTTTGTAATTATGTTTATATTCCATGCTATAACTGCAATGGTCCTTGAGTCCGTATATCCATAAAGTCTCAGAGGGAAACTCATATGCACGTGTGGACTAATAAACGGTAAAATGCATTCCTAGTCGTTCCTCTAATACTAGCTCAAAGTGTTGCATGATGGTCACATTTTCCTGATCATGGGCATGACTATGCCGGCAACTTTGAGGACACATTCTTAGAAGAACACTTGTGTTGAATCGACCCAAATTGATGTTATGCTATGAGATACATTCGTCATAAGTTAATGGTTTTATAACATAGAGAAAATTAGCGTTTGCATAATTCCTTAGACCATGAGAGTATCGAGTTCCTTCATACTTGTTTCATGAACTTTGGGGTTTGTTAAACGTCATCCGTAACAGGGTGGCTATTACGACGGCTTTCGGGTTCATGGAAAAGTATGACAAGGGACTTGATAGCTCAACATTGGGATTTGCTCCTACGACGATGGAGAGATATTCTTTGGGCCCTCTTGGTGTTACGGTATCCATCATCGTCTGGCCAGACACAGTGTGATTTGATCACGGGGATGCCGGAACGCGGGAATGAGAAAAGAGAACAAAACCGATAACGAGGAAACTGGCATAGTGAACAAGTTGTTGATTCACGGAGATGCCATTAAATCTCACCTCGGGTATTGGTAACATATCGCGAAGCAACAGGAACAGCATTCGGCAATTACAGGTTCGCTCAAATATTCATTCATGTGGGTATAGGGATCAATATGGATGTCCACGGTTCCGCTATTGATCATTGATCGGAAAGAGTTCCGGTCATGTCTATACTTCACCGAACCTATAGGGTCACACACTTAAGGGTCATCTATCTGCTAAGTAATAGACATGGAGTCCGAGAGATTGTTTCCGGAAAAGTTTTCGGAGACGGCAGAAAAGTTTCAGAGAGAAAACCGGAAATGTTTCGGAGAAAAACTTCACACAAGACATGTTTCGAAACACGTCCAGAATCATTTTAGGGGGTGCCGAAATTGTTCTGGACCTTCGGGAATTTTTTCGGATAAAGCGGTCGTGGAAAAATATTTCATGAAAAGTTGTCATGAATAGTGGAAACACTATTAGGGAAAATATCTCATTAATAGTGGAAACACTATTAGGGGATTATGCACGCAACACTATTTGCTTTTTGGAAAGCCAGTTTTTATGGCTTTTGGTGAGGGTATTTTGGTATTTTCACCATAGCCTCTCACCCTATAAATAGAGGTGGAGAGAGCTCTCCATTTCATCCAAGTTTTCTCTCAACACATGCCATGTAATGATCTGGCTTTCTTTCTCCCTCTCCACGAAATAGTTTCGTAGTCGAAAGGCTGTCTAGTCTTCGGTATGGCCTAGTCTTGGACGGTGAAGCCCTGCCGGATAGCTGACACCGTATGTGTGCAACCTGGTAGAGAGGTCGTAGTTTCGATCTTAGTTCGAGAGTGCCTCCTGAAGGGCTGTCCGAGTGACCGTCCGAGATTCTGAGAGTGCCTCCCGAAGGGCTGTCTGAGAGATCGTCCGAGTGACTAGTTGTGGGCCTCCCGAAGGGTTGTCCAAGGGACCGTCCGAGGGACTGTCCGAGAGACTGCTTGACAGCCTCCCAGAGGGCTGTCCAAAGGAGCTGACGAGGGAGAACATCCTCGCGGTTGGGAGGTTGTAAAATCCTAGCTGCAGGGATCTGCACCGACGATCTTCACCAACTCTACTTCCGTTGTGCTACGAGTTGGTATTGATCAGATCAAACCTTGTATGCATCTTCATGGTGGTCCTGGGCTGGTGCGTAGGATGGAAAATTTTTGTTTTCTGCTGCGTTAACCCTACAATCCGGTCTGGTCCTGACAAGCCAAACCGGTCTTATCCATGGGCTCACCTGGCCACGTGCCATCCTTGACCTGACGGTCAATGCGACGTGCGGGAATGGGTCAGGGGCCCACTCAGGCCACGTCCCATCAACGGGGGCGCGTGCCCCTCGATCCCCGGACGAGGGTTAACAGCAACCCCTCGATCCCCGCATGCCATCAATGCCTTAACGTGGGAATGCAAAGAGATTTGCTGCCGCATGGCGGCATTAAGCCGCCGTTGTTCGACTTTCCCCACTCCCTATAAAAGGGAGGAGGCGATGCGATAGAGGGATTTACGCTCTCCTTCCTCTCGCAGTCGTCTTCTTTCTCGTGCCCAAGCTCCACTATTCACGCGCTCCCTGGCTGTTCGCCACCGAGCTTTCTCCCCTGCACATCACAGCCCTCCACCGCAGCAGGAGTGATGGCAGGAGACCGCCGTCTGCAGAGGGGCGGCCAAGTCGTCAACACGGGCAAGGGCCCTACTCCGACGCCCAAGGTGTAGTCCGCCACCAAGGGCAAGTGGAAGACCTCGACGATGTCATGCGGTCGGCTGGACCGGCTCTCCACCGCCGGCTATCTGGCGCCGCTAGAGATCGCCTTCACGCTCCCCGGTCTCACCTCCGTCAACGACGTCGTCATGCCAGAGACCACCCCCCATCCGGCTTAGAACGAATGGGTATGCTTCGTGCCTTTTCTCATCCGCAGGTTGGGGTTTCCGATTCATCCTTTCGCCCGGGGCCTCCTCCATTTTTACTGCCTCCAGCTCCACTATCTTTCCCCCAACTAGTCAAAGCAACATGCCTAGTAAAGTACAAAATTTGAACTTATCAATACTAACAATAAATTAAATTTAGAAATAGAAATATTAAAGCATTAATATAAATTAAAAATCAAAGTGTGGAGCCTAATCTAGAACTCTAATAGAGTATAATCCACGAAAGCGTGCTCTTGGCTAGAAAGTAAAAAAAAATAGTAAAACTAAACCAGCCATACAAGAGGAAGAGAGATGGTTTCTATAGGTACTAACCGAAGCGGATCTTGGAATCCGAAGGAAGGACATCCCCAAAAGGTAGTTGATGCACCTTTGCCCATCGTACCCTAGATAAATGTATCCAAGTGCATTCCATTGCTGGATTAGATGATTGCTGTCCATAACAAAGTCCATGACAAAGCCCTTGGGGAAGGCGAACAGTGGGACTCGGCAGAGGACATCCTTTGCCGAGAGCCTTTCTCAAAAAACTCGGGAAAAGGTAACTACTCGGCCTATATAGTGTTCGCTGAGAGCCCATAAAGTGCCAGTTAGTAAACAACGTGCCACGTGTCCCCACCATAGGCGGCTGACGGCTCCGTGATAGCGTGGCCACTTTTGCCGAGTACCGGAAAAACTGAACTCGGCATAGCTTTCGTGCCCCTTCGGCTTCGTCTTCCCATTATATTAATGCCGCGTGGCGCCTACCCCGTAGCTACTATACGTCGCCGCCATCGCCCCCTCTGCCAAGCTCCTCCACACCTGCCGCCACACCCCCTCCCCCAGCCGGCGCCTTCCTGATCCGCCGCCGCCGGTGTGGAGGAGCTCAGCGGAGGGGGCACCTTCGAGCTCCACCTCCCCCGAGTCGGCACCTTCCGGATCCGCCGCCGCCGCCCTTCCGAGCTTGCCGCCTCGCCGAGGTCGCCGGCACCACCTTGATGAACCCGTTCCTCACCGGGCCGGGATGGACGGCGCAGGTCTTGGGGTGTGTGCGCGGTGGCCACCTCAAGTTCAGCAAGATGATGAAGATATGCGCGTGGCTCACCAACGTCGACGAGCTCATCAAGGAGGCGTGAGCTGTGACGTCCGCATTGACGACGATGGAGCGGCAGCACATGATCCCCGACGATGGTGTCGGCGCGCTTCAATCAACATCCTGGACAGAGAACTCGGTGGGCCAAGCACCGGTCTCTTGTTCGGGCCCCGGCGGTCGATGCGGTGGGGGAGGTGGCGCCGGCAACCATCAATCTGGACGACAACGACGACGAGATGGTGGATGGCGACGCCAATGCAGAAGCGGTGCAGATGGTGGATGGTGACGACAACGCAGAAGCGGTGGAGATGGTGGTCACCGCGCCTGTGCCGGGCTGCAGGACCATGCCACTGGTGGTTGACGACTATGTGCGTCAAGGCTACCGCCGCTCAGCACACCTCGAGGCTCACCACACTGGAGGCTACTGAAGATCAGAGGAAGCTGAAGATCATCTAAAGAATGCTAGTTGGTGTTGAGCAGGGGTGTGAGAGAGTAGTCGGCGCAGGGGCTGGGAGCACCGAGTATATCCTCCTCCACCTCGGACTAGATGAGCTCATCGCAGGCTGAAGAGTACTCCCCTGCCTCGGTATCGTTGGCGAGCAACTCGGGGCAGGTGAGGTCGGAGTGGAGGACGGAGCTGAGGCACGACGTCTCGGAGACCTCGACCTTCGCGGGCTGGTCGGCCATGGACTCAGCGCCGTCCGGCAGCCCGTCCACGCGCGGCAGCAGCAATGGCATGAAGCGGAGGTCGGGAGTGGTGGCTTGGGCGCCGGCCACTCGATGCGCGCAAGGTGCTCGACAGGCGGATCTGGAGTTCGAGAGGGAGAAAACCTGTGACACGTGGCCGGTTTTCCCCTCTAACCTGGTTTTGGACGAAAGTTATCCGATTTTAAGACATGAGGGACTAAATATCACCCAAAAAATCTTGAGGGACCAAATGTAGACTTTGGGTAAACTTATGGGACCAAAAATATACTTTTCTCGTATCATTTTCATCAGTAGAAATTTTCCTCTACAACCGCAATCACATTATGGCAGAAGAACAGGTAAGCATACAGCTAGTCGGGGTCGTCGTAGGAGACGTGGAAGCCGCGCAGTCGTAGAACTTGGCGGGACGGGTAGAGCAGGTTGTCGTCTTCAAGCTCGTAGTACCTGCACCGATTCGCCACCATGGTCATCTTCGTCGTCGCCACCGTGGTCAAGGATCAGGTCGGTGGACGGATCTCCTCCTCACTTTGTTGTGTTGACGTAATATCAGGTTCCTCAAATTCAGATTCGCAAAAAAAAAAAAAAAAAAAAAAAAAGTTGCTCAAATTCAAAATCGAAGTGGCTGTGCACATGTGATGGAAATTGGGTACTTGATTGATTGTGCATATCGGATTCATTGAACCGCAAATAAAATGGTGCTTGGTGAGCTCATTCGTTCTGCACAATTAATCCGAGAGGACTAATCGAGTACTACGTACCACTGAAAAGCAAGATTTGATTTGCATCCCTGGACTTGAGGTAGTATTGTATGTGTGTGTTGTGGTGGTGGCATAGAATCACAGATCAGAGTTCCATGCTTTCACTCACTTGCTGCATCATACCATCTCTTCTCTCTCAGGGGATAGGAGGCCGGCCGGCCGTGCCATGTCGTGTATGGCAAGTTGCGCCGGAGGAATCCACCGAGGCGAAAAGGACCTTGACGTCTCAACGATTTGGAATTCCAAGCCACGGTACATGTTGGTGCAGCTCCTTGCCCTAGCTCTCCCTCTACCCTAGCTCTCTCTCTCTCTCTGTCACCTCGCCCTAGCCCAAGCCATACCGAGGAAGAAGAAAACAGGAGGAGAAGGATGACACGGTGGAGTTCCGGCGCACGAACGCCCGCCGCACGAACGGCTTCTTTCGTCAAGCTCGAACTCGAGTCCACTCCACAGCTGTTAAAACGGCCCTCGCGTGGCTTTATACACGAGCCAGCGCACCGGGCATCAACCCACGCCTCCACTCCCTCCTGATCGCTCGCGCTCCGCCCGCTCCGCTCGTGCCCGCGTCCCGCTCGGACGCGCGCGTCCCACGGCGAGCTCCAACGGCTGCGCCCTCGATCGTGCCACGCGACTCGCCAACAGCCTATCCCTAAACACACGCACACGACGCACACCCGCACGGACACGCCCGTGCTGCACCTGCACGCACACACACTACCCACCGCGGACCCGACGCACCCAGCACGCCCGGCGCGCGCCCATACACGCGCCCGACGCGCCTGGCTCGTCGCCACGGCTTATTCAACCCAACACACACGCCCCTAAGCCGTGGCTCAGAGGAGCCCGTCGTCCTCGACGCCGCCATCCGCCATCAGCACGCGCTCCGCCGCCGGCGCCTTCCGCAGCAGCGGACACTCCCGCTTGAAGTGACCACGTTCGCCGCACTTGTAGCAGCGCCCGCGCCGGTTGCCACCGCTGCCCGACGCCACGCTCCGCACGTCGTCATCGTCCCGCGCACCTCCCTGCTGCCGCTCCCGCGCCCGCCACTGCGCCGCCGTGTACATCAGCGCGCCGTCTGCCCGCTCGCCGCCTGCTGCCCGCGTCGCCGTAGCCGCTCGTCGAACGCCTTCAGCCGCCCGAGCGCTTCCTCGAACGGCATCGTCGTGACGTCGCAGAACTGCTCGATCCCGGCCACCGCCGCGTACAGGCGATCCGGAACGGAGTCGAGCAGTTTCTTCACGAGCGCGGCGTCCTCCAGCGTCGAGCCGAGCCCCGCGAAGCGCGCCGCCATCCCGCCAAGCTTGCCGGCGAAGCCATCCAGCGTGTCGCCGTCCGCCATGCGCAACAGCTCAAACTCGCCGCGGAGCGTACCCAGCCGCGCCGCCCGCACGCGATCCGCGCCGACGAACCTGGCCTTGAGGCTCGCCCACACCTCCGCCGCCGTCTTCTTGGACGCAACCTACAGCAGAAGGTCCTCAGAGAGCGCGCGGAACAGGTACGCCCGCGCCGGCTTGTCCTTCTTGGCGATCACGGCCGCCGCCGCGTCCTCCGGCGGCTCCACCGCCTCCCACAGCCCGGCAGCGTCCAGGTCCGCCTCCACCTTGATCGCCCACGTGGTGAAGTTGTCACCAGTGAGCATCGGAGCGGGCTGCGACAACGAACTCCCTGACCCGCCGCCGTACGGGACGAGCGCCATCACCGGCGATCACCCCCACAACCGCAGCTCTGATGCCAATTGTTGGTGCAGCTCCTTGCCCTAGCTCTCCCTCTACCCTAGCTCTCTCTCTCTCTCTCTCTCACCTCGCCCTAGCCCAAGCCATACCGAGGAAGAAGAAAACAGGAGGAGAAGGATGACACGGTGGAGTTCCGGCGCACGAACGCCCGCCGCACGAACGGCTTCTTTCGTCAAGCTCGAACTCGAGTCCACTCCACAGCTGTTACAACGGCCCTCGCGTGGCTTTATACACGAGCCAGCGCACCGGGCATCAACCCACGCCTCCACTCCCTCCTGATCGCTCCGGACCCGACGCACCCAGCACGCCCGGCGCGCGCCCATACACGCGCCCGACGCGCCTGGCTCGTCGCCACGGCTTATTCAGCCCAACAGTACAGTCTGTGGGATGAATCCACCGAGGTGAAAGGGACCTTGATGCCTCAACCGTTTGGAATTCCAAGCCACACTAGGCGAAAAGGACCTTGATGTCTCACTAGTTAGGAATTTCAAGCCTCACTTCGGCCTGCGGAGGAATCCACCAAGGCGAAAAGGACCTTGATGTCTCAGCCGTTTGGAATTCCAAGGCAGTACTAGACCAAGTCGTCGTTGTGCTCCTTAGTCGTTACTACCATCAGTTAGTATGCTTACAAAAACTAAAGATACCAACGCTCGTTAATACGCAGTCAAATTTTTCTAATTTAGACTATATTAGTTAATATTCACACACACAAATTAGATCAATAAGATGAAAATATACGCAGTATTATTTGATTTGTCATGAAAAACATTTCATTTCATGACAAACATAAAAAAGTATATTTTAAAACAAGCGGCAAAGAAGGCACCACGTTTGTGTGACTTAAATATGCATATAAAAAAATTAGTGGTTTAATATGCATATTGGAGATCATATCAACAATATGTAAAATGATGTCTCTCTACGTATGGAGGGAGCACGTTGTTGCTCTAGCCTGTTACTTTCATAAGTACTCTCGCCACTGGCCATACAATATCCAACCCTTTACAATATTTTACAACGTAAAGACGCATTCGTAAGTACAATACTAGGATCGGTTCCCTTAAATGTTTAGTTCAGGAGATCCCTGGTGGGGGAATGATGGGATAGATGGCTACATCTTGTGCGCAGGTTGATGTATGTTAAACTTTCTGATGAGTCAGATACACTACACTGAAAACTTTCGATGTCACGGGTATTCTCAGTGAAATCTATGTATATAAATTTCATAAACACTGGTCCAATCCCAAAGTCGTTTCACATTTTGAAAATTAAGGCGCCTTTAAAAATTAAGGTCCTTATGTGGTTTGTTCACAAGGAAGTGATCTTGACTAAGGACAACTTGGCAAAGCGTAGTTGGGAGGGTAATAAACGGCATTGTTTCTGTGATCAAGATGAATCCATCCAACACCTTTTTCTCAAATGCCCACTTCGTACATTACATGTGGCCTTTAATGTGAGATGGCTAAATGGGGTAGAGCCTAAAACAGCGGCGCATATTCGAGTCGGAGTGTGTGCATTACTTTGGGCTATATGGAACTGTCGGAATGACGTGATTTTTAACAGACAAAACATCACAAAAATTTTGCAGGTCATCTACCGGGCAACTGGCTGAATCCGTACGTGGTCGTTACTCAGCCGTTGGAACACGGTAGCACGGGATACTTACAACCGGTTTGGATGGCGGTCTAACAATAGGATAGGTGTATAATCATCTTGTACTATTTTTGCCGGTTGTGGCAATTTTTATTTTATTTCAAATCGATTTGCGAACTTGTATCGAACTACGTACTTGGTGGCTACTTTGATTAATAATATGGCTGTATGCATCATTTTGATGCAGAGGCCGGGGGTAATCCTTCTTTTAAAAAAAAAGAGTACTCACTACTATGATTTTGAACAAAAAAAAGAGGAAAGTCATGAGCATGGACAAAATACGGTCTAGAATGACTACTGTAATCACATTATGGCAGATCAACATCACAGAAATACAATATTGTATTATTAAAACAAGTGACAAAGAAGGCACCACGTTCGTGTGACTTCAATGTGCATATAAAAAATAGTGGTCTGATATGCATGCGAGAGTAGTCTCATATAAAAAATATTGGAGATCATATCAACATGTAAAATGACGTCTCTCTAAGAACGGAGGGAACACGTTGTTGCTCTCGTTACTTTCATCAGTAAAAAAAATATGAAATTTCATGAGCATCGACAAAATACGGTCTAGATTGGCCAATAGTTTCTTTTCGACGGTAGAAATTTCTTCTGCAACTGTGATCACATTATGGCAGATCAACATCATAGAAATATAATATTTTAGGACAGTAAAACTGGGCACAATCCCAGCCCTCACATGCCCTTAGCGTGTTGAGCCGTCTGATCGTGCATTCAGAACGTCTCTGTCCATCTGATCTTACGTCAATTTCCGTCTGGGCCATGGATCGTTGGAGAGTGGGCCGTAACTGGGGCGACTTCGCTTGGCGATGCTATTCCCGTAAAAAAGAAATCGAAGCCTTCTGGTTGATTGGGCTGTTCAGGCCCATCAGAAATCCAGGACGGACGAGCACGAGGACCAGGGTTCGTCAATTCGACCAGGCAGAGCCGGGGCCGTTTCTTCCTGCTATTAATGGCGTGCTCCTCCTCCTTTTCATTCTCTTCCATTCAATTTCTGGCGTGCCCACCTCCTCTCCCCTACTTCATGATGCAGTCGATTTTAACAATGAAAGTGGAGCCCCTCCCACAAAACTAGGTATTCCGCGGCTAGGAATCGGTCTTCCCTTTCCCGTGATGGTGATGACCACGACGATGGCATTCCCCTCTCTTCCCGGACGATGGTAGGAGATGGATTGGCATGCCCCCTGTTCGCCTCTCCCTCTCACCTGGGCTACTGACGAGAATATGACACCTGGGCACGCCAACCAGGAAGGGTGCGTCGAAATCACTAATTGACAAGTACTCCTTCCAAAGATCACTTTCACCTCCCCGGTTGCGACAAGTGGCACAACCCGGGAGTTTTCCTTTTTTCGTAGATCCGTTTATTTAAAACATTTTGTCTTTTAAACCGTGCGTTCAAATCTCGAACCGTTTTCACCGTTGGATTCCTCGCGTCGAGATCTTCAAAAATAGATCTCATGTTGATAGGTTTTGACGAACTTTTTTTTTCACGAAAAAAACCGGACAAAAAAACCGGACGAAAAAACCGAACCGAGAGCACGTTTTTTTCATTTCCGAAAGAGGCACGACCGTGCTCTCGTGAAAGCAAATCCGTGCCTTTCGCGAAAGCAAACCCGTATCTCTCGCGGAAGGAAAGAAAAAAGAAAACGCGTTTTTTTTTCCGTTTCCGAGAGGCACGGCCGTGCCTCTCGCGGAAGCAAATCCGTGCCTCTCGCGGAAGGAAAAAAAACAAAAACACGTTTTTTTCCGTTTCCGAGAGGCATGGCCATGCCTCTCACGGAAGCAAATCCGTGCCTCTCGCGGAAGAAAAAAAAAGAAAACACATTTTTTTTCCGTTTCCGTGAGGCACGGCCATGCCTCTCGCGAAAGCAAATTCGTGCCTCTCGCGGAAGGAAAAAAACGCATTTTTTTTCGTTTTCGAGAGGCATGGCCGTGCCTCTCGCGGAAGCAAAGTCATGCCTCTCGAGGAAGCAAATCCATGCCTCTCGCGGAAGCAAAAAAAAAAACACGTTTTTTTGCGAAAAAAAAATTTTATTTCGAATTTTTTTTTGTCCAAAAGTTAAGAAAGACAGGTGGAAAACCGAAAAGCCGAAAAAACCGGAAAAAATCATCTAAAAAGCCGAAAACGCGTGCGGAAAAATTTTAAAAAAAAAAAAAATCGGAGGGAGCGCCCAGAGCGCGACATGTGGCGGCAGATGAGAGCGCGCCAAGTGGCACGGTCTCAGCCCACCCCAGGTGACCTTTGGGGAGACTCCGAACGAGCGCTCCTTAATTAGTTGCTCTCAGGATGCGGCGGCTGAGAGCGTGCCAAGTGACGCGGTCTCAGCCCACCCCAAGTGACCTTTGGGGAGGCTCCGAACGAGCGCTCCTTAATTAGTTGCTCTCAGGGTGCGTCTATATATCGCTGCACGCGAGTGCTACACTAGGGTCGCGCGTCCTCTGCCTGTTTTTGGGCCGGCCCGCTAGTCGTTTATATAGAGCCAGTGGAACACTACGAAAAAGGAAAAAAAAAAGGGGGATACCAGGGATCGAAAACACTGGTCGCCTCACTAGGAGGCGCTGTTGCTAGCCATCCCACCTAGCACATGACACATGCTGTTGTAACATATCGAGGTAAGATGAACTAACTGCAGCTATAGCATTTACAAAGAAGAAACTAAAAAATAAATAATTTTTTACATGAGGCAACATGAACTAACTGGCATCGTTTTTTCCTTTTTTTCACATTTGTTCTTTTCGTTTTTTGCGTAATTTATTATTTTTGTTTATACTTCCTAACATTCAAAACACTTACATAAAACATTTGAAAAAAATGTTAACCAAGCATTTGAAAAATATTAAATGTACATAGAGAAAATGTTTCTCATGTATATGAAAAATGTATACAAAAAATATATAATGGGTGTGAAAAAAGTGATCATGTATTTAAAAATGATAATCCAAACATTTGAAAAAATGTTGAACAGGTATTTGAAAGATGTTAATCAAGCATTTCAAAAATGTTGAATGTGTATAGAAAAAATGTCGACCATGTATTCAGAAAATGTTAAACATGTATTTGAAAAATGTTAATCAAGCATTTGAAAAATGTTAAATGTGTATAGAAAAAATGTTGACCATGTATTGAAAAAATGTTAAACTTGTATTTGGAAAATGTTAATCAAGCATTTGAAAAAAGGTTAAATGTGTATAGAAAAAATGTTGACTACGTATTCAAAAAATGTTAATCTAGTATTTGAAAAATGTTAATCAAGCATTTGAAAAAAATGTTAAATGTGCATAGAAAAAAATGTTGACCATGTATAAAAAAAATGTTAAACTTGTATTTGAAAAATGTCAATCGAGGATTTGAAGAAAATGTAAAATGTGTATAGAAGAATTGTTGACCATATATTAAAAGAATGTTAATCTGATATTTGAAAAATGTTGATCAAGCATTTGAAATATGTTAAATGTATGTAGAAAAAATGTTGACCGTGTATTCAACAAAGGTTATTTGGAAAAAATTAAAAGTGTATTAGAAAAATGTATTAGATATATACCAAAAATTTGTACAGAAAAACAATGAAAACTGAGAGAAAACACACAAAAAACAACGGAAAACAAAGAAAAAAACAAAACCAAAGAAAAATGAAAGAAAAGAAAAAAGCTAGTGAAAAACAAAAAAAGAAACAAAGAAAACCAAAGAAAAACAAAGAAAAGAAAAAAACCAATTAAAACAGAGAAAGAAACGAAGAAAAACCGGAGAAAAAACGTGAAAAAACAAGAACGAAGAAAAAAAAGGGAAAAACAATGGAAAACCGGCTCTTTTTTCTTTAACAACGTCGCGACTGACTATTCTAACACGACCCTGGTGTTGGCCTATTGGCTAGCTGCTCTGCGCTGCAACCGGGTGATCCCGGGATCGAGTTCCACCCGCCCCCCCTTTTTTCACTAGTCTATTTGCTTTACTACGCGCGAATGGGCCGGCCCACAACTGTAGAACGCTTCAACGAGACCGAAGGAAGACTCGCTATAAGCGAGATATAGCCTTCGCAAACCAGGAAGGGGTCTTGCCACCTCCAGACACCGAGTCAGCCACTCGGGCCCAAGCGCCAGCCCGAGCATCATACCAACTTGGGAGGCCAGGAAGCGATGGGCCGCCCGCATACGGCATGGTCCGGCTGGACCAACGGGCGCGAGCCCACCAATAATCCGACCCGAGCCATGTAACCCTAGCTCGGCTA
Organism: Elymus sibiricus; assembly: GCA_039707655.1. NCBI lineage: Eukaryota > Viridiplantae > Streptophyta > Magnoliopsida > Poales > Poaceae > Elymus > Elymus sibiricus. The sequence goes on along the minus strand of CM077672.1, from coordinate 514,601,053 downwards.
GGTATATAAGGCGAGCTAGGGGCCTTATCGGGGGAGCCAACCCATTCTAGATCATCCTAGAGCTAGAACCTACCACCATCTTCTTCCTCTTCGCCGCCAAGGCCGAGAGCTTGTAACCCAAGAAACCAATCTCCCCGGCGATCCTCCCAATCGCCGGTGAGCTCTCGAGCAATACAACCACCAAAGGCAGGAGTAAGGTCTTACCTCCTTCGGGAGGATCGTCCGTCTTGTGCCTTACCATCTCGATACGCTGCACGCACCCCCTCCAAACAAATACGTCGTCGCTCGACGGCACTGCCGCTCTCAAGAACACCGACACGATGCCATTAATTAAGGACAATATGGCTTAATTTTCTTCACAAATGATAAGAGGTCTGACAGCTAACATGTTACAGGTTGTAGAAGTAGTATGGTACTTTCTCCGTTTTATAATATATTGTATATTTTTCTGAAAAAAGTCAAGCTCCGTACATTTTGACCAAATATGTAGAGAAAAAAAATATATATACTTATAATATCAAATCACTAGAATATGAAAATATCTCTCATGATGTACCTAACAATATGTATCTGGTATTGTAGATGTAGTTATTGTTCTATACATAATTTTAGTCAAAGTTTACTAAGTTTGATTTTTTTTTAAATATACACACTATATTATGGAACGGAGGAGTACTCTTTTGTTTTGATTTTTTTGTAAAAAAAATTAGAACAATCCACTCGCTTTATTCATTATGCACAATGTTGTTTGGTATAGAGATTACATCATGTGGTTGGATTAACCAAAGATGTCGTTGAACCTGTAAAGAAAGGGCAAAACGAACTAGATTGTGTGCTTCGGAGTTAGATCCCCGGCCTTCTTGAATGTACATGATCTCTTGAAAATCGGATACACGAGCTTCAATCTCACGAACAACAGATGTATGGCGTCCTCTTGAACTTTTCTTAATATCATTGAGACATTGACGAAAGTTAAGCAATCCGAGGCTACCCTTAGTCGACGTAAGGACAAATTTTCGGCCAGCGCAAGTGCCTCCCATCATGCCGGAGCTTGAAAGGTTTTTTTTTTTTTTTGAGGGGTCACCACCACATTTTATTTACATCCGGAACAAATAAAACGTCAGGTATGGTGGATAACCACAGATGCCAACCAACGGATAAAGAGACCGAGGCCTTTGCAAGATCATGCGCTTCAAAGTTGGCTTCTCTTGCTTCATGTATGACTTCTGGATCAAGAAAATGCAACATCCTCTTCTTTTATGTCCCTGATGATTGGCGCTGAAATTCCCAGAAATGTACTCGTCAAATGATTGACAGTAGCCAAGCAATCAGTAGCTACTCTGATTCTCCTAGGATGAAGATCCTCCGCCAGGGAAAAAGCATCACAGCAGGCATGTGCTTCCAGGCTCTCTGGATCGATGAGCCCTTCAAACACGGTCACAGAAGCTCCCAAGTACTTCCCATGATCATCATGACATATAGCCGCACTTGCACCTATATTATTATTTCTGGAAATTGCAGCACCCACCTTGATCTTCGCAAGCCACCGTATCCAACTAACCAAGGAGCACATAATAATTTTAATGGAATGAGCAACGGTAGTTGAAGCTCTTTGGATGAAACTCTTAAAACTTTTATAGCCGCTCAAACTAAGCACAACAAGACATTTACCGATATACTGAAAAATCATGATGGCTTGCTCGGTTAAATGACCGGTAAGATTGCTGGGCTCACTAACGATGTGCATGCTTTAGAGGAAAGAACTTGTAACATGGAGGCACATGTTGTTAAAATTGCCGAGAGCCAAACAGTGATTCTAGCCAAGTTTGCTGGAAAGCCGGAACCTAATCCAGTTGAGAGTGTCAAGATGATGAGAAGTAGCGAAGAATCTTCAGAGGAGCTTGATAAGAGCCATATACCCAGACCCTTCATATTCAGTTGCAAACTTCGTGAAGATGTTGACTCTCAAGCATCCACTACCCAAGGTATCAAATGATGAAGCTTATAAACGTTTCGTTGAACAAGTTACGGAGAAGGTACGTGAGTTAGATGCCGAAAATAAAAATTTATATGGTAAGCTTCCGGCTAAACAAGAAGATATATTTGAGCCGACTATTGAGGTAGAGAGAGCCTTGGCTCAGTGGTTGGGCATGCGGTTGTGCAGCCTAACGACCCGAGTTCAATTCCTAGAATTGACGGGTAACGCACAGGGGTTTTCTCCCATTTATTGAGGATCAAGTTTGGTGTGTGGTGGAACCACTCATCAAGAAATATCTTGATACTCATTTAAAAAAATTCCGAGGACCATGTTTATCTTGGTACTCATATTAAAATGGCTGTATGCATGCTTAGTTGGTGCAGAGGCCGGGAAGTAAAAATCTCTCCCATTTTTAAAGACAAGCCAACCAAACACCCCTCGGTCGCCCCTGCCCAGGGCGACGCGAGGGCGACTTCCCCACCCGCAACTGCCGCCACCCTTCCTCTCTCCCCACCCGCCGCCGCCGGATGACGCCGCCAGGCGAAGCCCGTGTGGCTGACGGCGGCGGCGGGGCCCATCTCTCGCGGCCTCCCCTTGATCTGTGGGCAACAGGACCTGGTGGTGGCCGGCGGCGTCCCGGTCCGATGCGCATCTAGGCGTACGGCGGCGGGACTCGGCGAGCGGTGGTCGGCGGTGGAGGTCAAGGTTCGTATTGTGGCGGCGCTCTCCGGTCAGATCGGGGAGATTCGGAGCTTGCGGCCATGACCAGGATGGGGTCGCTGGCCTCGGCCAGATCTGGCCGTGGCTGGTGGCCGGACGTGTTCATGATGTCCGGTGGCTGGCTACCGGCCATGGTCACCGGGTTGCGGACGACGCGGTGGCGGGTGCGGCACGTCGGCATCTGGGCGGATCTTGACGGGTTCTTCTGATCACGCCGGGATTCAACCCTTGTTTGGGTCCTTGACACCGCGGGCAACTCCGGGGGAAACCCTAGATCTCATTGGGATCGAGCGATGGCGGTGCTTTTGCGTCGTAGTCCCTCTTGAGGGCATCGTTTTTGGAGTTTGCTCAGGTTGAAGGGACTAGCAACGCCGGCACTGCACGGCCTGGTGGCGTGACTGCCGATGAAAATCGCGCCGACTTCGGTCATGGCAGACGATGGCGGCGTCTCCGATGTCGTTTCCTTGTTGAGGCATCGTCGTTGCAGTTTGCGTCATCATGCTCGGGATGCTCCGGGGGAAACCCTAGATCTGGGTCTCCCGGATCAGACGATGACGGCGCCTTTGGTGTCGTTCTCCCTCCTGGGGCATCATTTTGGAGAAAGTGCTGGCTGTAGGGGACTAGAGGAGGAGCAGTGTTACATCTACCGCAAGGCCGACGGCGGATCCCGGCGGCATGGCGCTGCGGAGTTTCGGCGACGGGCGCGTGTGGATGGATACGTGCAGGATGGTGGCGCTGTCTGGCGCTGTGGTGGCGTCGAAGGCAGGCCTGGCAAGGTCGGTGCGTCAGTACCTGCTCTGGAGATGGATCGGTGGAAGACGGCGGCGGCGGCTTCTGAGAGTGCGCCGGACCGGTGTGTCACACAGTCCCGGTATGTGGCTGGGCTGGGGCATCCGGCTTTAGATGTTAGGCTTTGGTGCGATGTCTGTTTGGTATTCGACTCGGACATTCGGCACCCCTTCATCAAGGGGATAGGAGTAGCGACAGGTGTTGCCAAGATGGTGGCTTCAGGCGTACTGATGCATTACTTTGTAAGGTCTTTGTGTATAATTAATAAAATGGCTGCATGCATCGCCTAGATGCAGAGGCCAGGGGTATATCCTCCTTTTCTAAAAAAAAATTGAGGTAGAGATTGGGTTAAACAAATTCAATGCTTTATGTGATCTAGGTGCTAGAGTTTCAACTATACCTAAGTCCATTTATGATAAACTCAATTTTGGTCCATTTATCACAAGTGAGATTAAATTGAACATGACAAATTCTACCTTTACACAAGCAGTATGAACAAGGAAATATAAAATAATAACAACTTTATTATTGCCTCTAGGGCATATTTCCATCAGTCTCCCACTTGCACTAGAGTCAATAATCTAGATTACATAGTAATGAATCTAACACCCATGGAGTCTTGGTGCTGATCATGTTTTGCTCATGGAAGAGGCTTAGTCAACGGGTCTGCCACATTCTGATCCGTGTGTACTTTGCAAATTTCTATGTCTCCATCCTTGACATATTGACGAATGGAGTTGAAGCGTCTCTTGATGTGTTTGGTCTTCTTGTGAAACCTGGGCTCCTTGGCTATGGCAATTGCTCCAGTGTTGTCACAAAAGATTGTCATTGGACCCGATGCACTAGGTATTACACCTAGATCGGATATGAACTCCTTCATCCAGACTCCTTCATGTGCTGCTTCCGAAGCAGCTATGTATTCCGCTTCACACGTAGATCCCGCCACGACGCTCTGCTTGGAACTGCACCAACTGACAGCTACACCATTTAATATAAATACGTATCCGGTTTGTGACTTACAGTCATCCGGATCTGTGTCGAAGCTTGCATCGACGTAACCCTTTACGACGAGCTCTTCGTCACCTCCATAAACGAGAAACATGTCCTTAGTCCTTTTCAGGTACTTCAGGATATTCTTGATCGCTGTCCAGTGATCCACTCCTGGATTACTCTGGTACCTCCCTGCCAAACTTATGGCAAGGCACACATCAGGTCTGGTACACAGCATGGCATACATAATAGAACCTATGGCTGAGGCATAGGGAATGACTTTTATTTTCTCTATATCTTCTGCCGTGGTCGGGCATTGACTCTGACTCAACTTCACACCTTGCAAGACAGGCAAGAACCCTTTCTTTGACTGATCCATTTTGAACTTCTTCAAAACTTTGTCAAGGTATGTGCTTTGTGAAAGTCCTATCAAGCGTCTTGATCTATCCCTATAGATCTTGATGCCCAATATATAAGCAGCTTCACCGTGGTCTTTCATTGAAAAATTCTTATTCAAGTATCCCTTTATGCCATCCAGAAATTCTATATCATTTCCAATCAACAATATATCATCCACATATAATATTAGAAATGCTACAGAGCTCCCACTCACTTTCTTGTAAATACAGGCTTCACCGTAAGTCTGTACAAAACCATATGCTTTGATCACCTCATCAAAGCGTATATTCCAACTTCGAGATGCTTGCACCAGTCCATAGATGGATCGCTGGAGCTTGCACACTTTGTTAGCACCCTTAGGATCGACAAAACCTTCCGGTTGCATCATATACAACTCTTCTTTGAGAAAACCATTAAGGAATGCAGTTTTGACATCCATTTGCCAGATTTCATAATCATAAAATGCGGCAATTGCTAACATGATTCGGACACACTTAAGCATCGCTACGGGTGAGAAAGTCTCATCGTAGTCAACCCCTTAAACTTGTCAAAAACCTTTCGCGACAAGTCGAGCTTTGTAGACAGTGATATTACCATCAGCATCTGTCTTCCTCTTAAAAATCCATTTATTCTCAATGGCTTGCCGATCATCGGGCAAGTCCACCAAAGTCCACACTTTGTTCTCACACATGGATCCTATCTTAGATTTCATGGCCTCAAGCCATTTGTCGGAATCCGGGCTTATCATAGCTTCTTCATAGTTTGTAGGTTCGCCGTTGTCTAACAACATAACTTCCAGAACAGGATTATCGTACCACTCTGGTGCGGAACGTACTCTGGTCGACCTACGAAGTTCAGTAGTAACTTGATCTGAAGTTTCATGATCTTTATCATTATCTTCCTCTCTTATTGGTGTAGGCATCACGGGAACGGTTTTCTCTGATGAGCTACTTTCCAATTCGAGAGAAGGTACAATTACCTCATCAAGTTCTACTTTCCTCCCACTCACTTCTTTCGAGAAAAACTCCTTCTCTAGAAAGGACCAATTCTTGGCAACAAAGACCTTGCCTTCGGATCTGTGGTAGAAGTTGTACCCAATTGTTTCTTTAGGGTATCCTATGAAGACGCACTTCTCCGCTTTGGGTTCGAGCTTATCAGGTTGAAGCTTTTTCACATAAGCATCGCATCCCCAAACTTTAAGAAACGACAGCTTAGGTTTCTTGCCAAACCATAGTTCATATGGTGTCGTCTCAACGGATTTAGACGGTGCCCTATTTAACGTGAATGCAGCTGTCTCTAATGCATAACCCCAAAACGATAGTGGCAAATCGGTAAGAGACATCATAGAACGCACCATATCCAATAAAGTACGGTTACGACGCTCGGACACACCATTACGCTGTGGTGTTCCAGGTGGCGTGAGTTGTGAAACAATTCCACATTTTCTTAAATGAAGGCCAAACTCGTAACTCAAATATTCGCCTCCGCGATCAGATCGTAGAAACTTTATTTTCTTGTTACGATGATTCTCTACTTCACTCTGAAATTCTTTGAACTTTTCAAATGTTTCAGACTTGTGTTTCATCAAGTAGATATACCCATATCTACTCAAATCATCTGTGAAGGTTAGAAAATAACGATACCCGCCGCGTGCTTCAAGATTCATCGGACCGCATACATCGGTATGTATTATTTCCAACAAATCAGTAGCTCGCTCCATTGTTCCGGAGAACGGAGTTTTAGTCATCTTGCCCATGAGGCATGGTTCGCAAGTATCAAATGATTCATAATCAAGAGATTCCAAAAGTCCATCCGCATGGAGTTTCTTCATGCGCTTTACACCAATATGACCTAAACGGCAGTGCCACAAGTATGTTGCACTATCATTATCAACTTTGCATCTTCTGGCATCAATATTATGAATATGTGTATCTCTACGATCAAGATTCAACAAGAATAGACCATTCTCAAAAGGTGCGTGACCATAAAAGATGTTACTCATATAAATAGAACAACCATTATTCTCTGACTTAAATGAATAACCGTCTCGCAATAAACAAGATCCAGATATAATGTTCATGCTCAACGCTGGCACCAAATAACAATTATTGAGGTCTAAAACTAATCCCGAAGGTAGATGTAGAGGTAGCGTGCCGACAGCGATCACATCAACCTTGGAACCATTCCCGACGCGCATCGTCACCTCGTCCTTAGCCAATCTTCGCTTATTCCGTAGCTCCTGTTTCGAGTTACAAATATGAGCAACTGAACCAGTATCAAATACCCAGGCGCTACTGCGAGCATTAGTGAGGAACACATCAATAACATGTATATCAAATATACCTTTGCTCACTTTGCCATCCTTCTTATCCGTCAAAATACTTGGGGCAGTTCCGCTTCCAGTGACCAGTCCCTTTGCAGTAGAAGCACTCTGTTTCAGGCCTAGGTCTAGCTTTGGGTTTCTTCGTGGGAGCGGCAACTTTCTTGCCGTTCTTCTTGAAGTTCCCCTTCTTTCCCTTGCACTTTTTCTTGAAACTAGTGGTTTTGTTAACCATCAACACTTGATGCTCCTTCTTGATTTCTACCTCCGCTGATTTCAGCATCGCGAAGAGCTCGGGAATTGTCTTCTCCATCCCTTGCATATTATAGTTCATCACGAAGCCTTTATAGCTTGGTGGCAGTGACTGAAGAACTCTGTCAATAACACTCTCAACCGGAAGATCAATTCCCAGCTGAGTCAAGTGGTTGTGGTACCCAGACATTCTGAGTATGTGTTCACTGACAGAACTGTTCTCCTCCATCTTACAGCTAAAGAACTTGTTGGAGACTTCATATCTCTCAACCCGGGCATTAGCTTGAAATATCAATTTCAGCTCTTGGAACATCTCATATGCTCCGTGGCGTTCAAAACGCTTTTGCAGTCCCGGTTCTAAGCCGTAGAGCATGGCACACTGAACTATCGAGTAGTCATCAGATCGAGCCTGCCAGGCGTTCACAACGTCTGCAGCAGCTCCTGCAGCAGGTCCATCACCTAGCGGTGCATCAAGGACATAATTCTTCTGTGCAGCAATGAGGATAATCCTCAAGTTACGGACCCAGTCCGTGTAGTTGCTACCATCATCTTTCAACTTAGCTTTCTCTAGGAACGCATTAAAATTCAACGGAACAGTAGCACGGGCCATTTATCTACAACATAGATATGCAAAGAAACTATCAAGACTAAGTTCATGATAAATTAAGTTCAATTAATCAAATTACTAATGAACTCCCACTTAAATTAACATCTCTTAAGTTAACTAAGTGATACATGATCCAAATCAACTAGCCCATGTCCGATCATCACGTGAGATGGGATAGTCATCAATGGTGAACATCTCCATGTTGATCATATCTACTATATGACTCATGTTCGACCTTTCGGTCTCCAGTGTTCCGAGACCATGTCTGTACATGCTAGGCTCGTCAAGTTTAACCCAAATATTATGCTTGTGTAAAACTGGCTTACACCCGTTGTATGTGAACATAGAATCTATCACACCCGATCATCATGAGGTGCTTCGAAACGACGAACTTTAGCAACGGTGCATACTCGGGGAGAACACTTTTATCTTGAAATTTAGTGAAGGGATCATCTTATAATGCTACCGTCGTTCTAAGCAAAATAAGATGCATAAAGGATAAACATCACATGCAATCAAAATATGTGACATGATATGGCCATCATCTTGTGCTTTTGATCTCCATCTCCAAAGCATCGTCATGATCTCCATCGTCACCGGCTCGACACCTTGATCTCCATCGTTGTGTCGTGGTCGTCTCGCCAACTATTGCTTCTACAACTATTGCTAACGCATAGCGATAAAGCAAAGCAATTACATGGCGCATGCATTTCATACAATAAAGAGACAACCATAAGGCTCCTGCCGGTTGCCGATAAATTACAAAACATGATCATCTCATACAATAACATATATCACATCATGTCTTGACCATATCACATCACAGCATACCCTGGAAAAACAAGTTAGACATCCTCTACTTTGTTATTGCAAGTTTTACGTGGCTGCTACGGGCTTCTAGCAAGAACCGTTCTTACCTACGGCACAAAACCACAATGGTGATTTATCAAGTTTGCTGTTTTAACCTTCAACAAGGACCGGCCGCAGTCAAATTCGATTCAACTAAAGTAGGAGAAACAGACACCCGCCAGCCACCTTTATGCAAAACAAGTTGCATGTCTGTCGGTGGAACCGGTCTCATATACATGGACATGTAAGGTTGGTCCGGGCCGCTTCATCTTACAATACCGCCGAATCAAAATAAGACGTTGGTGGTAAGCAGTATGACGATCACCGCCCACAACTCTTTGTGTTCTACTCGTGCATATCATCTACGCATAGACCTGGCTCATGATGCCACTGTTGGGGAACGTTGCATGGAAAACAAAAAAATTCTACGCACGTGCAAGATCTATCCATGGAGATGCATAGCTACGAGAGGGGGAGTGTGTCTACGTACCCTCGTAGACCGTACGCGGAAGCGTTAGAACAACGCGGTTGATGTCGTCGAAAAACTTCACGATCCAACCGACCGAGCACCGAACGTACGGCACCTCCGCGTTCAGCACACGTTCAGCTCGATGACGTCCTCGACTACTTGATCCAGCAAGACGGCGAGTGTTGGAAATATGCCCTAGAGGCAATAATAAATTGGTTATTATTATATTTCCTTGTTCATGATAATCGTTTATTATCCATGCTATAATTGTATTGATTGGAAACTCAAATACATGTGTGGGTACATAGACAACACTGTGTCCCTAGTAAGCCTCTAGTTGACTAGCTCGTTGATCAAAGATGGTTAAGGTTTCCTAGCCATTGACATGAGATGTCATTTGATAACGGGATCACATCATTAGGAGAATGATGTGATGGACAAGACCCAAACTACGAACGTAGCATATGATCGTGTCAGTTTATTGCTATTGTTTTCTGCATGTCAAGTATCTGTTCCTATGACCATGAGATCATGCAACTCCCTGACATCGGAGGAGTACCTTGTGTGTATCAAACGTCGCAACGTAACTGGGTGACTATAAAGGTGCTCTACAGGTATCTCCGAGGTTGTCTGTTGGGTTGGCATGGATCAAGACTGGGATTTGTTACTCCGTGTGACGGAGAGGTATCTCAGGGCCCACTCGGTAATACAACATCACAATGAGCCTTGCAAGCAATGTGACTAAAGTGTTAGCCACGAGATCTTGTATTACGAAACGAGTAAAGAGACTTGCCGGTAACGAGATTGAACTAGGTATAGAGATACCGACGATCGAATCTCGGGCAAGTAACATACCGAAGAACAAAGGGAATAGCATACGGGATTAACTGAATCCTTGACATAGAGGTTCGACTGATAAAGATCTTCGTAGAATATGTAGGAGCCAATATGGGCATCCAGGTTCCGCTATTGGTTATTGATCGTAGAGGTGTCTCGGTCATGTCTACATAGTTCTCGAACCCGCAGGGTCTACACACTTAACGTTTGGTGACGATTAGTATAGTTGAGTTATTGTGTTGGTGACCGAAGGTTGTTCGGAGTCCCGGATAAGATCCAGGACATGACGAGGGTCTCCGGAAGAGTCCGGAGGTAAAGATTAATATATGTGATAATAGTGTTTTGATCTCCGGAAAGGTTCCGGAATTCACCGGAAGGGGTTCCGGGTGTTTACCGAAGTGTTCGGGTGCAGCAACACTTTATATGAGCCAAAGGGGTAAAGCCCACGAGGTATTGGAAAGTGCAAAAGGAAGTTTTGCTACTGCCTTAAGCGGTACTACCGCTGGTAAAGGCAGTACTACCGCGTAAGCGGTACTACCGCTTGTTGGAAGCGGTACTACCGCCCAAGCGGTACTACCGCTTGTGTGAAGCGGTACTACCGCTTGTGCGCGGTACTGCAGGAATCCGAGTTGGACTCTTTCCCTGCGGGCCAAACCGACCTTGTGCGGGCAAAACCGACCTGGAGGAGGCTTTTACTCCAAGTTTAGACCCCAAGGCTCAACATATAAATAGAGGGGCAGGGCTAGCACACGGGACACATTAAGATTTCCCAAGCCGTGTGTCGGCAACCCTAACCCTCTAGTTCTCCCATCATAATCTCCGTAGTGCTTGGCGAAGCCCTGCAGAGATTGTTCCTCACCAACATCACCACGCCGTCGTGCTGCCGGAACTCATCTACTACTTCATCATCGCTCGCTGGATCGAGGAGGTGAAGGCGTCATCAAGCCGTATGTGTGTTGAACGCGGAGGTGCCGTCCGTTCGGCACTAGTTCGTGATCGGATCGAGGGACGACTTGCGATTTGGATCGCGGAGACGTTCGACTACATCAACCGCGTTTCTTAACGCTTCCGCTTAGCGATCTACAAGGATATGTAGATTCACTCTCCCTCTCATAGATGCTCATCACCATGGATAGATCTTGCGTGTGCGTAGGAAAATTTTTGTTTCCCATGCGACGTTCCCCAACAGTGGCATCTGAGCTAGGTCTATGCGTAGATGAGATCTCGAGTAGAACACAAACGAGTTGTGGGCGTGGGTGTATACATATTGCTTGCCGTTACTAGTTGATACTTGATTCGGCGGTATTGTGAGATGAAGCGGCCCGGACCGACATTACGCGTACGCTTACGCGAGACAGGTTCCTTCAACTGACATGTAATCGTTGCATAAAGATGGCTAGCGGGTGTCTGTCTCTCTCACTTTAGTTGAATCAATTTCAATGAAGAGGGTTCTTTTAGAAGATCAAAAAGCAATCACTACACCACGTTGTGGTTTTGCGTAGGTAAGAACGGTTCTTGCAAACCCGTAGCAGCCATGTAAAATTTGCAACAACAATTAGAGGATGTCTAACTTGTTTTTGCAGGGTATGTTGTGATGTGATATGGCTAATTACATGATGAGATATATGTGATGTATGAGATGATCATGTGTTGTATAGAATATCACGACTTGCATGTCGATGAGTACGGCAACTGGCAGGAGCCATAGAGTTGTCTTTAATTATTTTCGCCGTTTTTGCTTTACTTTATCGCTATGAGTTAGCAATAGTCGTGGAAGCAACAGTCGGCGCGACAACCTCATGGCGACACGTTGATGGAGATCAAGATGATGGAGATCATGGTGTCATGCCGGTGACGATGGAGATCATGCCGGTGCTTTGAAGATGGAGATCAAAAGCACAAGTTCATGGCCATATCATGTCACTTATGATTTGCGTGTGATGTTAATCCTTTTATGCATCTTATTTTGCTTAGGACGACGGTAGCATTATAAGGTGATCCCTCACTTAAATTTCAAGATAAAATTGTGTTCTCCCCGAGTGTGCACCGTTGCGAAAGTTCGTCGTTTCGAGACACGCCGTGATGATCGGGTGTGATAGACTCTACGTTCACATACAACGGGTGTAAGCCATGTTGCACGTGCGGAACACTCGGGTTAAACTTGACGAGCCTAGCATGTACAGACATGGCCTCGGAACACAAGAGACCGAAAGGTCGAACATGAGTCATATAGTAGATATGATCAACATGAAGATGTTCACCATTGAAACCACCTCAACTCACGTGATGATCGGACTTGAGTTGGTGGATTTGGATCATGTTACACTCGAATGACCGGAGGGATGTCAATTTAAGTGGGAGTTTTTAAGTAATATGATTAACTAAACTCATTATCTAGAACAATAGTCTAAGTTGTCTTTGCTATATTTATGTTGTAGATCATGGCTCGCGCAGTAGCACCCCTGAATTTTAATGCGTTCCTAGAGAAAGCTAAGTTGAAAGATGATGGAAGTAACTTTGTGGACTGGATCCGTAATCTAAGGATTATCCTTACGGCTTCCCAGAAGGCTTATGTCCTTGATGCACCGCTTGGTGATCCACCCGCTCCAGTTGAGTCTCTAGACGTTGTGAACGCCTGGCAGGCTCGTACTGAAGATTACTCAATAGTTCAATGTGCAATGTTGTATGGCTTAGAACCGGGACTTCAAAGACATTTTGAACGTCATGGAGCATATGAGATGTTCCAGGAGTTGAAGTTTATCTTTCAGAAGAATGCCCGGATCGAGAGATATGAGATCTCCGATAAGTTCTATGCTTGCAAAATGGAGGAGAACGGGTCTATCAGTGATCACGTACTCAGAATGTCTGGGTACTCCACCCGTCTGGCAGAATTGGGGATGCCCCTTCCACCAGAGGCTATCACTGACAGAGTTCTTCAATCATTGCCACCTAGCTACAAGAGCTTCGTGTTGAACTATAACATGCACGGGATGAACAAGTCAGTCGCAGAGCTGTTTGCGATGCTGAAAGCCGCTGAGTCTGAAATTCAGAAGGAGCATCAAGTGTTGATGGTCAATAAAACCACTAGTTTCAAGAAAAATGGCAAGGGTAAGAAGGGTAACTCCAAGAAGAGTGGCAAAGCAGTTGCTCCTCTCGTGAAGAAACCCAAGGCTGGACCCAAACCAGAAACTGAGTGCTTTCATTGCAAGGGAACTGGACACTGGAACGGAACTGCCCCAAGTATTTGGCTGACAAGAAGGCGGCCAACAACAAACAAGGTATATATGATATACATGTTATTGATGTGTACCTTACCAACTCTCGTTGTAGTGCCTGGGTATTTGATACCGGTGCGGTTGCTCATATCTGCAACTCAAAATAGGAACTGCGGAATAGACGGAGGCTGGCAAAGGACGAAGTGACGATGCGCGTGGGAAATGGTTCCAAGGTTGATGTGATCGCCGTCGGCACGCTCGCTCTTCGATTACCATCGGGATTAGTGATGAACCTGAATAATTGTTATTTAGTGCCTGCGTTAAGCATGAACATTATATCTAGATCTTGTTTATTGCGAGACGGTTACTCATTTAAATCAGAGAATAATGGTTGTTCTATTTATATGAGTAATATCTTTTATGGTCATGCACCCAATGTGAGGGGTTTATTCTTATTGAATCTCGATAGTAATGATACACATGTTCATAACATTGATGCCAAAAGATGTAGAATTGATAATGATAATACCACTTTCTTGTGGCACTGCCGTTTAGGTCATATTGGTGTAAAACGCATGAGGAAGCTCCATGCTGATGGACTTTTGGAGTCACTTGATTTTGAATCACTTGACACATGTGAGCCATGCCTCATGGGCAAGATGACTAAAACGCCGTTCTCTGGAACAATGGAACGGGCAAGTGACTTATTGGAAATCATACATACTGATGTGTGCGGTCCGATGAGTATTGAGGCGCGCGGTGGTTATCGTTACTTTCTCACCTTCACTGATGACTTAAGTAGATATGGGTATATTTACTTAATGAAACACAAGTCTGAAACATTTGAAAAGTTCAAACAATTTCAGAGTGAAGTTGAGAATCATCGTAACAAGAAGATTAAATTCCTACGATCTGATCGAGGAGGAGAATATCTGAGTTATGAGTTTGGCAGTCACTTAAGACAGTGTGGAATTGTTTCACAATTGACACCGCCTGGAACACCACAGCGTAATGGTGTGTCCGAACGTCGTAATCGAACCTTATTGGATATGGTGCGATCTATGATGTCTCTTGCCGATTTGCCACTATCGTTTTGGGGTTATGCATTAGAGACAGCTGCATTCACTTTAAATAGGGCACCATCGAAATCAGTTGAGACGACGCCATATGACCTTTGGTTTGGCAAGAAGCCAAAGCTGTCGTTTCTTAAAGTTTGGGGATGTGATGCTTATGTCAAAAAGCTTCAGCCTGAAAAGCTGGAACCCAAAGCGGAAAAATGCGTCTTCATAGGATACCCAAAAGAGACAGTTGGGTATACCTTCTACCTCAGATCCGAAGGCAAAGTGTTTGTCGCTAAAAACGGAACATTTCTTGAGAAAGAGTTTCTCTCGAAAGAATTGAGTGGGAGGAAGATAGAACTTGATGAGGTTGTTGAACCTTTACTTCAACCTGAGAGTAGCGCAGCGCAGAAAGATGTTTCTGTAGAGCCTACATCAGCTGAAGAGGAAGTTAATGATGATGATCATGAAGCTTTGGATCAAGTTGCTATCGAACCTCGTAGGTCGACAAGGACGCGTACTGCTCCTGAGTGGTACGGCAACCCTGTCTTAGAGGTCATGTTGTTAGACAACGATGAACCTACGAGCTATGGAGAAGCGATGATGGGCCCGGATTCCGAGAAGTGGTTAGAGGCCATGAAATCCGAGATGGGATCCATGTATGAAAACAAAGTGTGGACTTTGGAAGTATTACCTGAAGGGCGTAAGGCCATTCAGAACAAATGGATCTTTAAGAGGAAGACGGACGCGGACGGTAATGTCACCGTCTATAAAGCTCGACTTGTGGCAAAGGGCTTTTCACAAGTTCAAGGAGTTGACTACGATGAGACCTTCTCACCCGTAGCGATGCTTAAGTCCGTCAGAATCATGTTAGCAATAGCTGCCTTTTTCGATTATGAAATTTGGCAGATGGATGTCAAAACAGCGTTCCTTAACGGTTTCCTTAAGGAAGAGTTGTATATGATGCTACCAGAAGGTTTTGTCGATCCAGAGAATGCTGACAAAGTTTGCAAACTCCAGCGATCCATTTATGGACTGGTGCAAGCATCTCGAAGTTGGAATCTTCGCTTTGATGAGGTGATCAAAGCGTTCGAGTTTATACAAGTTTACGGAGAAGCTTGTATTTACAAGAAAGTGAGTGGGAGCTCTATAGCGTTTCTAATATTATATGTGGATGACATATTACTGATTGGAAACAATATAGAAATGTTGGAAAGCGTGAAGGAATATTTGAACAAGAGTTTTTCAATGAAGGACCTAGGAGAAGCTGCTTTCATATTAGGCATCAAGATCTATAGAGATAGATCGAGACGCTTAATAGGACTTTCACAAAGCACATACCTTGACAAAGTTTTGAAGAAGTTCAAAATGGATCAGTCCAAGAAGGGGTTCTTGCCTGTTTTGCAAGGTGTGAAGTTGAGTAAGACTCAATGCCTAGTGACTGCAGAAGATAGAGAAAAGATGAGTGTCATCCCATATGCTTCAGCCATAGGCTCTATCATGTATGCAATGCTGTGCACAAGACCCGATGTCAGCCTTGCCATAAGTATGGTCGGAAGGTTTCAAAGTGATCCTGGAATGGAACACTGGACGGCGGTCAAGAATATCCTGAAGTACCTGAAAAGGACTAAGGACATGTTTCTCGTTTATGGAGGTGATCAAGAGCTCGTCGTAAAGGGTTACGTCGATGCAAGCTTTGACACTGATCCGGATGACTCTAAGTCGCAAACCGGATACGTATTTATTCTTAATGGGGGTGCGGTTAGCTGGTGCAGTTCCAAGCAAAGCGTGGTAGCTGATTCTACATGCGAAGCGGAGTACATCGCTGCCTCGGAGGCGGCGAAGGAAGGTGTCTGGATGAAGGAGTTCATGACAGATCTTGGAGTAGTGCCTAGTGCGCTTAACCCAATGCATCTGTTTTGTGATAATACTGGTGCCATTGCTCTAGCCAAGGAACAAAGATTTCACAAGAGGACCAGACACATAAAGCGACGTTTCAATTCCATCCGCGATTACATCAAGGAGGACGACATAAATATTTGCAAAGTACACACGGATCTGAATGTTGCAGATCCGATGACTAAACCTCTTCCAAGGGCTAAACATGAACAACACCAGAACTGCATGGGTGTTCGATTCATTACAATGTAAATCACATAGTGATGTGAACTAGATTATTGACTCTAGTGCAAGTGGGAGACTGTTGGAAATATGCCCTAGAGGCAATAATAAATTGGTTATTATTATATTTCCTTGTTCATGATAATCGTTTATTATCCATTCTATAATTGTATTGATTGGAAAATCAAATACATGTGTGGGTACATAGACAACACTGTGTCCCTAGTAAGCCTCTAGTTGACTAGCTCGTTGATCAAAGATGGTTAAGGTTTCCTAGCCATTGACATGAGATGTCATTTGATAACGGGATCACATCATTAGGAGAATGATGTGATGGACAAGACCCAAACTACGAACGTAGCATATGATCGTGTCAGTTTATTGCTATTGTTTTCTGCATGTCAAGTATCTGTTCCTATGACCATGAGATCATGCAACTCCCTGACATTGGAGGAGTACCTTGTGTGTATCAAACGTCGCAACGTAACTGGGTGACTATAAAGGTGCTCTACAGGTATCTCCGAGGGTGTCTGTTGGGTTGGCATGGATCAAGACTGGGATTTGTTACTCCGTGTGACGGAGAGGTATCTCAGGGCCCACTCGGTAATACAACATCACAATGAGCCTTGCAAGCAATGTGACTAAAGTGTTAGCCACGAGATCTTGTATTACGGAACGAGTAAAGAGACTTGCCGGTAACGAGATTGAACTAGGTATAGAGATACCGACGATCGAATCTCGGGCAAGTAACATACCGAAGAACAAAGGGAACAGCATACGGGATTAACTGAATCCTTGACATAGAGGTTCGACCGATAAAGATCTTCGTAGAATATGTAGGAGCCAATATGGGCATCCAGGTCCCGCTATTGGTTATTGATCGTAGAGGTGTCTCGGTCATGTCTACATAGTTCTCGAACCCGCAGGGTCTACACACTTAACGTTTGGTGACGATTAGTATAGTTGAGTTATTGTGTTGGTGACCGAAGGTTGTTCGGAGTCCCGGATAAGATCCAGGACATGACGAGGGTCTCCGGAAGAGTCCGGAGGTAAAGATTAATATATGTGATAATAGTGTTTTGATCTCCGGAAAGGTTCCGGAATTCACCGGAAGGGGTTCCGGGTGTTTACCGAAGTGTTCGGGTGCAGCAACACTTTATATGAGCCAAAGGGGTAAAGCCCACGAGGTATTGGAAAGTGCAAAAGGAAGTTTTGCTACTGCCTTAAGCGGTACTACCGCTGGTAAAGGCAGTACTACCGCGTAAGCGGTACTACCGCTTGTTGGAAGCGGTACTACCGCCCAAGCGGTACTACCGCTTGTGTGAAGCGGTACTACCGCTTGTGCGCGGTACTGCAGGGATCCGAGTTGGACTCTTTCCCTGCGGGCCAAACCGACCTGGAGGAGGCTTTTACTCCAAGTTTAGACCCCAAGGCTCAACATATAAATAGAGGGGCAGGGCTAGCACACGGGACACATTAAGATTTCCCAAGCCGTGTGTCGGCAACCCTAACCCTCTAGTTCTCCCGTCATAATCTCCGTAGTGCTTGGCGAAGCCCTGCAGAGATTGTTCCTCACCAACATCACCACGCCGTCGTGCTGCCGGAACTCATCTACTACTTCATCATCGCTCGCTGGATCGAGGAGGTGAAGGCGTCATCAAGCCGTACGTGTGTTGAACGCGGAGGTGCCGTCCGTTCGGCACTAGTTCGTGATCGGATCGAGGGACGACTTGCGATTTGGATCGCGGAGACGTTCGACTACATCAACCGCGTTTCTTAACGCTTTCGCTTAGCGATCGATGCTCATCACCATGGATAGATCTTGCGTGTGCGTAGGAAAATTTTTGTTTCCCATGCGACGTTCCCCAACAGCGAGGTAGTGGATGAGTTCCGGCAGCACGACGGCATGGTGACAATGATGGTGATGCTATCTCCGCAGGGCTTCGCCCAAGCACTGCGAAAATATGACCGAGGGACGGAACTGTGGAGGGGGGCGCCGCACACGGCTAAGACAATGTTGTGTCTCCTTTGGGGCGCCCCCTCTCCTCTATTTATATATGTGTAGGGGCTTGGAGTAGAAGGAATAGTGCCATGTGAACAGTAATCGTGAATAGTACACACGTGGACTTGGACTCTAAAGTCCAATCCTATTCCTACTAGGACTCTCCCTTTTTTCCTTCCCTAGCTGTGTGGGCTTTTGAGGACTTGGTGCGCCTGGCCCAATAAGGCCAGGGCGCCTCCCCTTAGCCCATGCCAGCCCTTGGGACGTGGTGGACACACTTGTGGACTTCCGGAATCCTCCGGAACCTTCTGGAAGCTTCTCGGTACAATACCGAAAAAACTGCACCGTTTTCTGGAACCCAAAATATGACTTCCCATATATAAATCTTTACCTCTGGACCA
This sequence comes from Elymus sibiricus, assembly GCA_039707655.1. Classification (NCBI taxonomy): domain Eukaryota; kingdom Viridiplantae; phylum Streptophyta; class Magnoliopsida; order Poales; family Poaceae; genus Elymus; species Elymus sibiricus. The sequence goes on along the minus strand of CM077672.1, from coordinate 514,582,046 downwards.
TTCCGAGACTCCTCGTGACGTCCGGGATCTCATCCGGGACTCCGAACAATATTCGGTTACCAATTCACATAACTCATATAACACTATATCGTCAACGAACGTTAAACGTGCGGACCCTACTGGTTCGGGAATGATGTAGACATGACTGAGACGCCTCTCCGGTCAATAACCAATAGCGGAACCTGGATGCTCATATTGGTTCCTACATATTCCATGAAGATCTTATCGGTCGAACCGCAATGACAACATACGTAATTCCCTTTGTGCGTCGGTATGTTACTTGCCCGAGATTCGATCGTCGGTATCTCCATACCTAGTTCAATCTCGTTACCGGCAAGTCTCTTTACTCGTTCCGTAATACATCATCCCGTAACTAACTCCTTAGTCACTTTGCTTGCAAGCTTCTTATGATGTGCATTACCGAGAGGGCCCAGAGATACCTCTCCGAAACACGGAGTGACAAATCCCAGTCTCGATCCATGCCAACTCAACGGACACCTTCGGAGATACCTGTAGAGCATCTTTATGATCACCCAGTTACGTTGTGACGTTTGATAGCACACAAGGTATTCCTCCGGTATCCGGGAGTTGCATGATATCATGGTCTGAGGAACATGTATTTGACATTCAAGAAAGCAGTAGCAATAAACAGAACGATCATATGCTAAGCTAACGGATGGTTCTTGTCCATCACATCATTCTCCTAATGATGTGATCCCGTTATCAAATGACAACTCATGTCTATGGTTAGGAAACCTTAACCATCTTTGATCAACGAGCTAGTCTAGTAGAGGCTCACTAGGGACACGATATTTGTTTATGTATTCACACATGTATTTAAGTTTCCGGTCAATACAATTCTAGCATGAATAATAAACCTTTATCATGAACAAGGAAATATAAAATAATAACAACTTTATTATTGCCTCTAGGGCATATTTCCATCAAAATGACCGGTAAGATTGCTGGGCTCACTAACGATGTGCATGCTTTAGAGGAAAGAACTTGTAACATGGAGGCACATGTTGTAAAAATTGCCGAGAGCCAAATAGTGATTCTAGCCAAGTTTGCTGGAAAGCCGGAACCTAATCCAGTTGAGAGTGTCAAGATGATGAGAAGTAGCGAAGAATCTTCAGAGGAGCTTGATAAGAGCCATATACCCAGACCCTTCATATTCAGTTGCAAACTTCGTGAAGATGTTGACTCTCAAGCATCCACTACCCGAGGTATCAAATGATGAAGCTTATAAACATTTCGTTGAACAAGTTACGGAGAAGGTACGTGAGTTAGATGCCGAAAATAAAAATTTATATGGTAAGCTTCCGGCTAAACAAGAAGATATATTTGAGCCGACTATTGAGGTAGAGAGAGCCTTGGCTCAGTGGTTGGGCATGCGGTTGTGCAGCCTAACGACCCGAGTTCAATTCCTAGAATTGACAGGTGATGCACAGGGGTTTTCTCCCATTTATTGAGGATCAAGTTTGGTGTGTGGTGGAACCACTCATCAAGAAATATCTTGATACTCATTTAAAAAAATTCAGAGGACCATGTTTATCTTGGTACTCATATTAAAATGGCTGTATGCATGCTTAGTTGGTGCAGAGGCCGGGAAGTAAAAATCTCTCCCATTTTTAAAGACAAGCCAACCAAACACCCCTTGGTCGCCCCTGCCCAGGGCGACGCGAGGGCGACTTCCCCACCCGCAACTGCCGCCGCCCTTCCTCTCTCCCCACCCGCCGCCGCCGGATGACGCCGCCGGGCGAAGCCCGTGTGGCTGACGGCGGTGGCGGGGCCCATCTCTCGCGGCCTCCCCTTGATCTGTGGGCAACAGGACCTGGTGGTGGCCGGCGGTGTCCCGGTACGATGCGCATCTAGGCGTACGGCGGCGGGACTCGGCGAGCGGTGGTCGGCGGTGGAGGTCAAGGTTCGTCTTGTGGCGGCGCTCTCCGGTCAGATCGGGGAGATTCGGTGCTTGCGGCCATGACCAGGATGGGGTCGCTGGCCTCGGCCAGATCTGGCCGTGGCTGGTGGCCGGACGTGTTCGTGATATCCGGTGGCTGGCTACCGGCCATGGTCACCGGGTTGCGGACGACGCGGTGGCGGGTGCGGCACGTCGGCATCTGGGCGGATCTTGACGGGTTCTTCTGATCACGCCGGGATTCAACCCTTGTTTGGGTCCTTGACACCGCGGGCAACTCCGGGGGAAACCCTAGATCTCATTGGGATCGAGAGATGGCGGTGCTTTTGCGTCGTAGTCCCTCTTGAGGGCATCGTTTTTGGAGTTTGCTCAGGTTGAAGGGACTAGCAACGCCGGCACCGCACGGCCTGGTGGCGCGACTGCCGATGAAAATCGCGCCGACTTCGGTCATGGCAGACGATGGCGGCGTCTCCGATGTCGTTTCCTTGTTGAGGCATCGTCGTTGCAGTTTGCGGCATCATGCTCGGGATGCTCCGGGGGAAACCCTAGATCTGGGTCTCCCGGATCGGACGATGACGGCGCCTTTGGTGTCGTTCTCCCTCCTGGGGGTATCGTTTTGGAGAAAGTGCTGGCTGTAGGGGACTAGAGGAGGAGCAGTGTTACATCTACCGCAAGGCCGACGGCGGATCCCGGCGGCATGGCGCTGCGGAGTTTCGGCGACGGGCGGGTGTGGATGGATACGTGCAGGATGGTGGCGCTGTCTGGCGCTGTGGTGGCGTCGAAGGCAGGCCTGGCAAGGTCGGTGCGTCAGTACCTGCTCTGGAGATGGATCGGTGGAAGACGGCGGCGGCAGCTTCTGAGAGTGCGTCGGACCGGTGTGTGACACAGTCCCGGTATGTGGCTGGGCTGGGGCATCCGGCTTTAGATGTTAGGCTTTGGTGCGATGTCTGTTTGGTATTCGGCTCGGACATTCGGCACCCCTTCATCAAGGGGATAGGAGTAGCGACAGGTGTTGCCAAGATGGTGGCTTCAGGCGTACTGATGTATTACTTTGTAAGGTCTTTGTGTATAATTAATAAAATGGCTGCATGCATCGCCCAGATGCAGAGGCCAGGGGTATATCCTCCTTTTCTAAAAAAAAAATTTGAGGTAGAGATTGGGTTAAACAAATTCAATGCTTTATGTGATCTAGGTGCTAGAGTTTCAACTATACCTAAGTCCGTTTATGATAAACTCAATGTTGGTCCATTTATGACAAGTGAGATTAAATTGAACATGACAAATTCTACCTTTACACAAGTAGTAGGGATTAAACATGGTGTGGTCATTCAAATTAATGATTGCTCTGTTCTGATTGATCTTGTCATTGTTGATATGCTTGAAGATCTCATTGCTCCAATTATACTAGGTAGGCCATTCCTAAGGACCATCAAAGTTACAATTAATGTTTTTGAAGGTAATGTGAGATTTGACCTTCCTTCGAAGGATCCTTTTGTTAAGCACTTTCCCAGGAAAAAAAAGATGAAGACGTACACAGGAGACGGTATCACCCTAAACGCTAGAAGCTATGGGCTAGGAGTTACCATACCCAAAGAAAAGTAACCGTCACTACGGTCGTGCTAAACAACCGAAAACAAAATGCTTCATGGGAGGCAGCCCATGTGAATAAGGTAGAAGTGAGTAAGTTTGTTTTGTTTGTTTCAATAAAGAGTGTTGAAGTTCTGTTAAGAGGAGGAGAAGAAAATGGTCATTACCGGCACCGTATATGTTAAAAGTTGCTATGTGCTATGTCTCTGTTGAAAACTCAGAAATTTTTTGTCTTTTGGATGTGTTGGAACTAACCTCTCAGGACAACGAAGAAAATACAGGAAGAAGTTTGCAAAAAGAAGCTTCCAGGGCCAAAGACGGCGCCTAGTACGACCCACCCCGGTCATACCAACGATCGTACCAAAGGAGAGAGGCCAGGCCAACGAGTCCAAAGCATTTGATGGCGCACGATACGAGTGCGACCGCTCGTACCGCCGCTCATACCATGTCCGGGCAGAAACTAACAGAAAGTCCATATTTCCAAGACGGTGCACGGTACCGCTCGTACCGCCGGTTGTACCTCATATGCAACCAAAGTAACAAAAGGTTTGATTTTCTAAGACGGTGCATGGTACGAGCGTGAGCGCTCATACCAGCGATCGTACTAGGTATGCTTCGGAAGAAATTCGGAACCAGAGCATTCGACGGCGCTCGTACTCGTGCTCGTACCGCCTGGTGTTTCGCCCATATGACTCCGAGAACAGGTAAACCTAATCTAAAATTTCAATCTCTTCTTTCTTCTTCCTCCAAACCTTTGTCGGATCTCTCTCCCTACTCGTTTTTAGTTTGAATCCTTCCACGTGAACAATCTACGATATGTTTCTCCTCCGTTATTTTTCGCAAATCCATGCTTTATAGGCCTAGCATTGCCATGTTTAGATTATTGTACGTTTTGATCTAAATTTTAGATGAGCGCAAATCTGTTGATGTTTTTAGAGGAGATTCATCATATGTTTCACGTAGGATCACTTTTGTATCTATCTATTGGACTGAAAAATTATTTTGATTAGATGAATGCGAGAAGGTCCGCTTGTATTGCACGTGATGAAGCTGTTCGTTCGGCCGATGAAGTTGCACGTAGGCAGCACGTAGGCAGCAAATTTTATTTCAAGGGATCACCTTCCTCGACCATGCCGAAAAGAATAAATATCGGATGCTTCACGAGAGAAGGATGAAGCTAGCCAAGTGGGCATGTCCGTCCAAGATCGCCACACTCGGCCTATGTAATGATTTCAATTTGTTATATACTGGTGTGGGTTTGCAGCACTTTGTTTTTCAGAACGCGGAAACATATTGTCGGTTGACGCTGGAGTTTTTGAGCACACTCAAGCACACCGTTGGGTTGAATACCGGATGAGAAGGAGAATGGATCACTTTCCGTCTCATGGATTAAAGCTTCAACATGTCTCTCACGGAGTAGCGCAACCACTTTGGCTTTCCCAACAACAACGAGCACTTTCGCTACGCCTATGATCTGCTTGAACCCCATCCAGTAGATTTATTTGGTCAAATGATTTATCAAGGCTATAAGCATAGAGTCAGTTGCATTGAATGCCCTACTATACGTTATCTCTATTATGTTATCACTAATTCCTTGCAGGCACGTGGAGAAGTTTCGAAAGTCAATGAAGAAAATATACCCATTCTTGGAAAAGCCGCAAACCCCGACATCGACTACACGCCAAAGTTGGGCACAATTCTTTTGTTTCACCTTGGACACCAAGAAAATTGTGCACAAGGAGATATCGCTTGCGGAGGACTAATCACCATCTTGGGCAACTCCCTTGGCCTGGACTTTACCGGCTTACGTCCTCTTGAAGGTAATTATCTTGTTAATTTTTGTGTTCTCCTTAGTGCGGGAATGGTAATAGCTCGCCACAGTCGCTACTTCATTCAAATTCTTGAAGTGAGGTACTTGTTTCCCACTCCCATGCCTAACCGCTTCTCGATAGAGGAGAAAATTTTGCATTATGTTGCACATGAAGAAGATGAAGCGTTTGACAAAGAGCCTCCCGAATCGAAGGAGGATGATGAAGAAGAATTCGCAATGGAGGATGAGGAGGAGCAGCCACAAGACGATGTACAAGGGGATATGCCCTATGCCACCTACGCCGACGTCGACAACCTCAGAGGCTCCATCAACAACATGAGCAACCTCGCCAATGCCCTCCAAGACAACACCAAGTACATGGCGTCCCACTTCTACGACTGGAGCCAATCATGGGCTCTGAGCTACTATCCACCGCCGCAATGATCTCTTGGGCTTGAGCATGCAAAAGCTTAATTTTGCGGAGGTTACTTCCATGCCTACATCAAGACGTGGCGGTATTTATTTAATAAGTTGTAATGGGGTTGTACTTCAGCTTGCTAAGAGCTTCAAACACTCGTGTTGGTCTGTTCCAACACTTTGCATTTTATTTGGTTTTTCGCTTGTTTGCTTTTTCCGCCATTTGCATCTTTTTCAAGTTAGCTTTCAAAAACCCAAAAATTCAAAAATATAATAAGATTTTCCTTCGCTTTGCTCTTTTTATTTTTGCCCCAGATTTTCGTTTGCATTCTCTTGCTAATATTTTTCCACAGCGGAGTTGATCTACACCGAGCAACGAGGAACACACCTTAAGAAAGAGAAGCATGAAAATTCATGGACGTGAGGTATGCCCTATGACTCACGCCTTTTGAAAATTCATTTTTTCGGACTGTGAAATTGATCTTGTGCGAGATTCGGCAAGTCCGGAACAGTGACGTAAGCCTGCACGCATGATTGATCAAGTCATGTGGATGTCAGCTGGATGTTATGGCACAATGAAAATTGCCTGCTTGATGAGATATTTTTCAAGTTAAGTAAGCAGGAGAAACAGAGAAGAGAACCAATAAGAAGTTGTATTCGGTCATTCCAAGTCTGTTGTGCAGCCAACCATGAAAGGCAAGTCCCTTTAATTAGTTCTTCTTGTACGCTAGTTCAATTTCTAAATGTTGACAAGATTAGTTCTTGACTGCATCTTATAAGAAAAAAACAACAACTATACATGTTTCTACCCTTGAAAACTGCATAGAAACTAAAAGAAACATGCTAATGCATGGTATAATCCATTTGGGCATGTACGCTTGCAACACTTGAAAAAGAAGGCTCCAGGCCACGTACCTCCTCTGCAGCAGCTGGGACCAACTCCCGCACAGAACGCCATACCCTCGTTCGCATGTAGCCACCGGGAGCAAAGATGGAGAGGTGAGCTGAGGAGGCTAGGGTCATTGCTCACTAGTGGAGAAACGGCCTTTAGTTCCGGTTGGGAAGGGCCTTTAGTCTCGGTTCATCAAACGGGACTAATAAATCGGGACTAAAGGCCCCCACCCTTTTGTCCCGGTTGGCCACGACCCGGAACTAAATCTCTGCCACGTGGCCACCAACCGGGACTAAAGGTTTAGGGGTTTAGGGGTTTAGGGTTTATTGTTTATTTTTCCTTTTCATTTTGTGTTTTCTATTTAATTCTTTTTCATTTCAAACATATTTTACGCTACTACATACTGTACACGTTGTGCATATATAATAGAATTTCTCGTAGAACCAATCATATATCATAGAATTTCTCGTACGATCATGCATACACATATATATATACAATTTGGTATATATAATTTCTCCTACAATTTGCAAATCATTACATGCAGGCATTAGGTGAAATGGTATTCTCTGTCGGGAGATATGACCTGCTCAAGCAAAAATCCCGCCATTTTCTCTTAAAGTGCTCGTATGCGGTCCTTTGGTAGGAGCCTATCCCGCATCTCCACCATCTTTAAAGAAGGAGATCAATATGAATATATTAGTTGTGTGTATATATATTAGATCATGATAAAAAAATTGTGAATAGTGTTGATGTATCCAAAGATGTCTTGCATCTCCGCTCGTTTCGGTTATAAAGCGAATGTTCTCGCAAACGTAGTATGCACATAAATTAGTCCCCTTTTCCTGCCTCATACACTTTACGAGAATAGAATTTAATCAGATAATAATCAAGCATGATAATGGTATTGAAACTAGAATTAAAGAGATGTGCGGACGTAGCTAGTACTACTTAATTACCTTGGACCGTCGCCATTTCAGCTGTGGTTTCCATTCACCGACAACCTCTTTGATGAACTTTTTTCAAATCGTACCCGGCAAAGAAAATGAATAAAGGAGTTATTAATTACTTGATATCAGAAAATGAACTAAAGAGGCTGACATAGTGCGATAATGAATGAAATTACCTGTCGAGCATCAAAAACAGGCTGATGTATTCTTCAGAGTTTTTACCTAGTGAGTCCAGTACTTCAACAGTTCCCTCGTCAACTCTAATTATTAGCAGGATCCAGTGGAATCTGCGCACACGTTTGTATAAGCGGGCATGCATAACTCATCAACTACACTTAACATCGAGTAAGCAAAAATAGAATTTGTAGTACAAGACAGTAACACTCACCTGAAGTTGTAAGAAAAAAGTATTTATGGTCTGGTATTTAGTTTCTTCAAAAACATTAGCTAGCTATTCTCTGTGTCTTGTTTGTGGTTATTTAACACATTTTCATTAACGGTATTTGGGTCAATGAACCCAATGCCATAGACTCCATCTCTTTTCAATTCAAAAATCTTCATTCTGCATAATACCACACAAAAGAATATAGTGAGGATAATTACAGGCAATGAACGAGCTGAGCTAGAGACTTAAATTACAGAAAGAAATCACTTACAGACAATAGCAACTGACGAGAGATTTGTCGAGTGCGTCTTGATTGAATAGCTGAAAAATTTCTGAAAATTCAATCCACACATCTTTTCCATGAAAGTAATGCTCTGGCTTGACTTTCACCATGAGGCTCTCTCGCCCGGCCTTTATTTCTCTCAGGTACCAGTCATGCAATCTGCGTTGATAAAAGCTCCTCCTCGTCAGGCCTGACCAGAGGGTTCCCGAGGACATATTTCCATGCTAGTTCCTTCGGATCCATCGTGGGGACTTCCTCGATGCCTAGGAGTTGTTCAACAGTGATACCCATCTCTCTAGCCATCTCTCTATCAGCGTCGGTTACCGCCTTATCGGTACTCACCTTGAGCGGGGGGGTCGATTGCACTGCCTGTTCTCTGAGCTGGGGAACAGTTTTCCCGCTTTTATTACTACCTGTAAGGCTCGACTGCTGATTTTTTTGTTGATAATATGACTTGCTAATAGAGCGTTCATAGTCTGATCGCCTTTTCTCCACAGCCGGTTTAGCAAGATCCACAAAGTGTTGTACGACTTTCTCAGGTATTTTCTCCTTCGGCGGCGGGGGCGGTTTCGGTGCAAAATGGGCCTTCACTTGGGCATCCATGACCCCTTTGTTTTCCTCCTCAGTCATCTCGTAAGCTAACTTCTTTTTGGCAGGAGGCTCGGGTTTCTTCTTTGGTGCTCTCTTCCGCTTTGGAGTCAGCTCACGCGGCAGAGATTGATATCGCGTACTCACGCTGGACTCCGTCTCGAGGTGGGGTGGATTCGGCTGAAGCGGCGGAGATCGATATGGCGGACTCGCGCTGCACTCCGTCTCGAGGTGGGTTGGAGTTGGCTGACGCGACGGACTTGGAGGAGTCGGTGGCCTTGGCACCGAGTTTGGAAACACGATGCATTCCTTTCTCCATACAATGAGACCACGTATGGCTTCTCCCAGTGTCTGCTCCCCTTGACCTCCAGGAAAGTCAAGCTCTAGTGAGTCATAAACCGACAGAACTTCATCCACCCCGACACGAGCATAGCCAGGTGGAATCGGATTGCCGTGGATGGTTGCTTCAGGTGCATTCGGTAAAGCAAAGCCGTCCGCCACCTTCATGGATATGTTCTTCATTTTCATGTGTAGCTCACAAGTTGTCGTCTCTTGGATATCATCCACGGGGTAGCGAGCCAGCAGTGCATCAACGGCCGGGACCCCCGTGGAACCCACGCTGCTTTTCGGCAAAGATGCAATGGTACTATCCAATGCTGGATCTGGTTGCTCCTGCCGCTGAGACGCCCTTTGCTGGCTAATTGTGTCGATCTGCTCCTGTTGCTGCATGAAAGCGCGTTCCAACTCCGCGTTCTTTGATTCTACCTTTTGAAGCCGGTCTGCATCCTGCTTCTTCTGGTCTGCATCCTGCTTCTTCTTTCTCGCACGGCTTCTGTAAGTGTCGTTCCACTCCGCAAACCCCTCAACCCATGGAACAACGCCTTTGCCTCGTGTTCGTCCCGGGTGTTTAGGATTCTTGAGGGCACGTGTAAGCTCGTCGTTCTCTCTCTCGGGCTGGATCGCCCCCGTTCGAGCCTCTTTTATTGCTTCAAGTAAAGCGTCTGAGGCTTCTTTAAGACTTGCCTGTTCAATAATCCCCCATGTCTTTGGGTCCAACTTTCCCCCATGCGCATAAAACCAAGTCCTGCACCTGTCGGGCCAACCCACTATTTTTGGAGTGACCCCTGCAGCAATCATCTTTTCCTCAGATTCATCCCACTTAGGCAACCCAGTCTTGTAGCCACCTGGCCCCAGAACATGGTGAAACTTTTTTTTCTCAGCATTTATCTTGTTTTTCCTCGACCGTTTCTCAGCTGCTTCCGATTCCTTGAAGTCCACAAATAGGTCCCAGTGATCTTTTACCTTATCTAGTGCTCCAGTGAATTCTGGAGTCTTCTTTTCTACGTTGACGTAGTTGGCCCATAATCTTTTCTTCCAAGTCTGGAATTGTGTGGCCATCTTCTTAAGAGCACACTTCTTGACTTTCTCCCGTTGGAGATCTGTGAAACCCTCTGATAGGGTGAAATGTGACATGAGCGTATCCCAAAGTAGATTTTTTGCTCTTTCGTCGACAAAACTAACTCCTCGATCTTCCTTTGGCTTATTCCATTCTTGAACGGTGATCGGGATTTGGTCCCTAACAATAACTCTGCATTGACGTATAAATTTGTCCGCATTCTTTTTAGGAGCAATCGGTTTGCCATCTTCTTTGATTTCATCGATGTTGTACTTTATGCCATCGGGCAACTTTTTGGCCAGGCCTCGTACTACCCTTGTAGAAGATTTGCTCGATCCGGAGGGCTAAAAAAAGAAAGATTCGTTAATATATATATACAAATCAATTAATACATGTAATGATCACCAGAGGCCTTATATATATATATATATATATATATATATATATATATATATATATATATATATATATATATATATATATACCTCGCCGGACTTTGTTAATTAAAGAACATTTCCTTCGCCATCATTGTTTGTGTGCCCTTCGTCTATTGGTTCTTCCTCAATTCCCTCACCGGACTCGTTCAGATATTGTGAGCCGTCATCTGGTTCAATCTCTGGGTTTTGGGAGCGTATCATGTCGAACATGATATCCTCTTGATCATGGTCGTCTCTGCCGCTATAGTCCATAGCTTAACTAATCCAGAAGAAAGATAAAACAATTTAGTATTCAAATTAGAATGCATTCAATAAGCAAAAACTAATACATTTCGAATAATCCAGTTAATGCATCATCGAATATTATCGAATATTATCACTAATACATCTCAAATATTATCATATAACATCACTAATACAGCTCGAATATTATCGAATAATCCAGTTGGCTCGCGGTTCCTGAGGCGCGGGCGGTGGACACCCAAAGAGAAGGAACCATCACAGGATCATAGCTCGGGTGAGATCCCTGAAGAACCTGCCAGGTATTGGAGAACCTGACGTCCAACGCAACCATGTAGCGACGGACGTGCTCGTCCTCCTCCCTGACACGGCGACGTACCACCTCCTCGGGGGCCGGCTGCCTCCGCACCGATAGTTGCCCACGCGACCGCCACCAAAGAAGCTCCGGGTCGACGACGGGAGCCCGATTCCTCACCAAGCTGCGCGCCCCGGAAGGTAGCACCTCCCAGTGCCAGCCCGGCGGAGCCCAGTCCTGGACATGGCGCCTCTCAAGCAGGTTGTCGCCGCTGAGTCGACAACGAGGATGCGGGTCGGGCATCGTCGACGCCGAGAACAAATTCTTATGAAAACAAATTCCTATGCAATAATTATCATTTTATTATGCTACTCATATTTAATAAACTTTTACAACTATAGTAGATGGCCAAATTTGAACAACATTTTATAGCATTGATCCAACCATTCTTTTTATAGAGAACCCACACTTGAACAACATTTCTATTCATCCATTTAACATCCATCTATCTAACATTTCTATTCATCCATCATTCTAACATACATAATAAATCCATCTAATTAACATTCATCTACACACAAAAAAATATGAACAAATTAAAAAAATGAAAAAAAATATGAACAAAAGGAGGAGGAGAGGCTCACCAAGCGGGATCGTCGGGGCGGAGGGAGGCGGGGAGGACGCCGGAGACGGAGGGAGACGCGCCGGTGGACGGAGGGAGGCGGGGAGGACGCCGGAGACGGAGGGAGGCGCGTGGAGGAGCGGCGCCGGCGCGGGCTCGGGCCGCGGCGGCGCGTGGAGGAGCGGCGACGTCGTGCAGAGGACGGCGGCGCGGCCGGCGTCGGGCAGAGGGTGCGGCCCGCCGTGAGAGGCACGCTCCGGCGTCGGGCAGAGGCGGCAGAGGGGGCGGAGGCGCGCGTCGGTCATCGTACATCCATTGCCGACTCATCTTCATTACACAACAGCGCGCAAGGAGGAGAGCGGCGCCGGCGGACTCGGGCGGCGCGTGGAGGCCGGCAGCGGGAGCTGACGTCGAGGGCACGGTCGGGTAGCCTGACGGCGCCGCGTGGAGGCCGGCGGCGGGAGCGGACGCGTCGAGGAGCAGCTGGTCGATCGGGCGAGGGAGAGGAAGATTCAGTTTAAATACCCAGAGGCCTTTAGTCCCGGTGCGTGGCACCAACCGGGACTAAAGGGCCTTTAGTCCCGGTTGGTGCCACGCACCGGGACTAAAGGCCTACCCTTTAGTCCCGGTTGCCACCACCACCCGGGACTAAAGGTCTGTTTTCGGCGGTCCAAATTACGGGCGGGAGAAGGACCTTTAGTCCCGGTTGGTGGTGGCAACCGGGACTAAAGGTGTTTTTCATGTTTTCTGTTTTTGTTTTTTGCTTTATTTTTTTACTTTTGTTTCTACTAATTAACAGGCAATATTTAGAGTTTTTGAGTGAATCTTTTTGCTTTAGGTCACAAAAATTATAAACTTTTCGCTAGTGCCAGTAGTTTTCAAATTTGAATAGTTTAAATTTGAATTCTTTGAAATTTGTGTGAATCACTAGTTTGTGAATAACTTTAGTTTAAACTTATTTCAACTCCAGACTTTTTGTGCATTTAATATGCACCATTCAAAGCCACATCCTCAAATTTCAACCCTTTCTAACTTCATTTGCTATTTTTCATGCATTTAATGATTTTTTTGAGCTAAATGACCCTAAAATTGAAAAGCACTACAAATGAATTCTGAAAAGGTTAAAACTTGGCATGGTATCATAATTTCACCCACATAGCATGTGCTAAAAAGTTGAGAGGGTTACGGCAAAAACTGGATGCACTTCGTGTACAAACTGGACCATCTTCTTCGAAGTATCAAGGTTTCGGACGAAAACTCATCTGTTATAAAGGCATTTCATTTTTTTAAACTTATTTCAACTCCAAACTTTTTGTGCATTCAATATGCACCATTCAAAGCCACATCCTCAAATTTCAACCCTTTCTAACTTCATTTGCTATTTTTCATGCATTTAATGATTTTTTTTGAGCTAAATGACCCTGAAATTGAAAAACACTACAAATGAACTCTGAAAAGGTTGAAACTTGGCATGGTATCATCATTTCACCCACATAGCATGTGCTAAAAAGAGGGCACTACTAGAAAATTGGCTATAGCCAATATCCCTATTAGTGGCGCACCATGGTGGTGGTGCGCCACTGCTATATAGCAATGGCGCACCAGAAACAGGTGCGCCATTGTTATTATTTTAGTAGTGGCGCACCACTTGAGCAGTGCGCCATTGTTATTTTTTTTGCCCACCCCCCCACCTCACCAGACATAGCAATGGCGCACCACACCTAGGTGCGCCATTACTATGCTACATAGTAATGGCGCACCTTGGTGTGGTGCGCCATTGCTATGTGTGTGTGGTGGGGTGTGTCTGTGTGTGTGAGCAATAGTAATGGCGCACCATCCCTGGCGCACCTGTAGCAATAGTAATGGCGCACCACATGGTGCGCCACTAGTATTTGGATTACTAATGGCGCACCAGAGGTGTGCCATTACTATTTGTTACTAATGGCGTGATAATAGTGGCGCACCTATAGTGCGCCATTAATAGCCAAAATAGGTGCGCCACTAACAGCCTTTTTTCCAGTAGTGGGGTTACGGCAAAAACTGGATGCACTTTGTGTACAAACTGGCCTATCTCGGCTACTCACTAGAGAAGAAAGTGATGACGGTGAAGCCGATCACATCCCAGAGTGGGATCTTGGGGTATTAAACTTTTTCTTCGCGTGTGTCCCTTTGCGCCGTAACCATGGACAATCTTCATCATTTAACAGGATGCTTGGGTCAGTCTTCACTGTGAAGGGAGGAATTTCATGAAACTTTTCATAATCTTCTGACATGTCTGTCTTGTCCTCCACTCCCACGATGTTTCTTTTCCCTGAAAGAAGTATGTGGCACTTTGGCTCACCGTATGATGTATTCGCTTCCTTATCTTTCATTTTTCTCGGTTTGGTAGACATGTCCTTCACATAGAAAACCTGCGCCACATCATTGGCTAGGACGAATGGTTCGTCTGTGTACCCAAGATTGTTGAGATCCACTGTTGTCATTCCGTACTGCGGGTCTACCTTTACCCCACCTCCTGTCAGATTGACCCATTTGCACCGAAACAAAGGGACCTTAAACTCACGTCCATAGTCAAGTTCCCATATCTCCTCTATGTAACCATAATATGTGTCCTTTTTCCTATTGGTGTTTGTTGCATCAAAGCGGACACCACTGTTTTGGTTGATGCTCTTTTTATCTTGGGCGATCGTGTAAAATGTATTCCCATTAATCTCGTACCCTTTGAAAGTCAATATAGTCGAAGATGGTGACTTGGCCAACAAGTACAGCTCATCTCCAACACTGTCGTCATTCATGAGATGTGTTTGCAACCAACCGCCGAAAGTCGCCATGTGTGTACGTTTAATCCAGGGGTCAGACTGCTCCGGGTTCTTGGAGCGTACAATATCCATGTGTTCCTCGATATACGGAGCCACCAAGGTGGAATTTTGTAGAACTGTGTAGTGTGCTTGGGCCCAACACTATCAATTCATCTAATACAAAGTGTTGGTGGGTGTCCACGGGCAGACTCTGCAAGGTGCGTTTGGCTGCTACGACAGTGAGCTTCTTCGTTGGTGGGCTGACTCGTTGGTGATGGTGATGTTTGGTGGACTTGCCGACGTCAATGCGGGTTGGGTTGTGTGTTTGGGAGCTTGGGTGAAGACCCAGTTTCAACCTTGGGCATGTGAGCGGTGATGGCGGCGGCTGCGGGCATCGTTGACGTTCTTGGAAGCATCACTGCATTGTTGCCACACCCCTCTTGCATGAATCCGGCTTTAGTGGAAACCCTATATCCCGTGTGATCAGACAATGGCGGTGCCTTGGCGTCGTTTTCCCTCTCGACGGCTTTGTCCTTGAAGCTGGTCATCAGCAAGCGGGACTAGTGGAAGGTATCGATGTTGGCATCGAGGCTTTCTATGGCAGTGATGACGGGGCGAGCGAAGTATGAGGCGTGACAACAGTTACGGTAGTCGGCTCTTCTCCATCGTGTCTGTGGGATTCCCTCGGGTTGTTTTGTTGCGGTGAAGTCAAAGATCGGTGGCGGGGCCCCGATAGCAGGCGGCAAGTGGTCTGTTCGGTGGTCTTCCGCGGCGCCAGCCTTGCATAGTCCCCCCTTAAAGCTCTCCATCAAAGTCATTGCAGCGCTGCCCTCGACGCGGTGACGGAGTTCTTGCGCGGGTCTTCTTGTCTTCCGCATGGCCTCTACGGCGAGGGTTAGGTTGACATTCGTTTTTAGCAAAGTCAGAGTCACCTGCTCGAAGATTAGTGAGGGAGATGATGGATATTGGCGAGAAGTGATGATGATAACACCGGTCTGCTATTTAGCGAGATCCACTTTGTTGAGGTGTGTGTGAGGTATCATGTGTGTGCCGCTCAACAGATTATGACGATTTTCCATTAATTAACTAGGCAATTCTCTTTTTTGAATTAATGTATGAGACTACTCTTTTATCTCATTTAAAAAAAAAACTTGACTTATTCATCTGCTAGCAGGAAAGGCACACGATGCAGCGGGTGGGGAAAATAGCTTAAACATACATGCCCAAATCAGCAACAAGATGTGGATAATTGTCCATTCTTAGTGAATTTATGCACATCGGGTGGGACCTATCTCGTAGCTAGGATTATGATTCCATTATCTCCTATCTACATCACTCATAAGTAAAAAAGTTACCTTGTAAAGGATTGGAAATGTAAGTCTGTATCAACTCCTCATCACAAGAGTAAGAAAACCTCCTCTCCGGTGTAAGTGAAGATCGAAACACCAGATTTATTCGCCATATGCCGATATCCAGTTTTCACTATCACCTCATGGTGCTGCCCCACACGCGTAAACAAAGCAAAGAGATGCACCATTACTCAACGTTGAACACCCCACCAATCTCGCATACCACTCAACGTTGAACGAGCAATGCCCGCTATACTGCTAGCCTAATAATTCCATCAATATTGGTTGATCCATACGGTATTACGGTTGAATCTCCATGATTGGACAACATAGGCTATAGCATTGACCAGTGTAAACGTCCATTACAAGGTGCCATATATAAAGAGCTCTTGGTTAGTTAGCATGCTTCCTTTGTTTGTCGCATGGCACGAAGCTAGCTCGAGTGTGTGTATTTATATTTACATTATTTATGATTTTCCAGTGGACATACCTTTACTAGCTCCTAAATATTCAAAATAGCATATCTCGTGGTCTTTTAGAAAAACTTCTCTGTTTATTTTATTTTGTAGTGTTTCAACCTTTAAATAAAAAGGCCTTTTATTTGTACTTACCACACCAAGCAGCCATATCAAGTTCTTATCTCCCTCTTTTCACTGAGACCTCCTCACCAGCACCTTATGCGCCAGTAGACCAAACCAGCGCCAACGCGCCTGGGTACATGGGCCGGCCCAAGAACAAGCCGCTCACGACGCGCGCTTCCCCCGGCTTCCCTGATCGATCGGTTTGTGGCTGACCAGTCAACCCTTGAAGGGGGTCAACCATTGAGCATTGACTTTTCAAGGAAAAAAAATCAATAATTCAGAAAAAAAATCAAAATAAAAAATCACAGATTAAAAAAATTCATCAAAATTTGTAAAAAGTTCAAAAAATTTAAAAAATTATCATTGACTTTGAAAAAAGGTTCACTGATTTTTAAAAAAGTTCGCAAAAGAATGAAAAAAGTTTCACCGATTTTGAAAAAAGTTCATCAAATTTGAAAAAAAATTATTAAATTCGAAAATAGTTCACAAATTTTAAAAAAAGTTCATCAATTTTGGAAAAAAGTTCATCGATTTTGAAAAAAAGTTCACCGATTTTGAAAAAACTTCTTCAAATTTGAAAAAAGTAATCAATTTTGGGAAAAAGTTCATCGAATTCGAAAAAAATTCAAAAATTGTTCATTGATTTTCAAAAAATGTTCATTAGATTTGAAAAAGTTCATCGATTTTGAAAATAGTTCACCGAATTCAAAAAAGTTCATCAAAATTTTCAAAAGTTCACAAATTGGAAAAAAATATCATCAAATTTGAAAAGGGAAAAAATAAAACAAAAAGAACAGTAAATAAAAACGAAAAACGAAAAGGAACTATAAAAAAGAAAACGAGAAAAGATAAAAAGAAAAAGAAAAAAAAAACAATTTGGCACACGAGTAAAGAAGACGAATAGATAGAAAGTTTCGTGAAGAGGTGCCCTACCATATTGGTTAGTACACCTTGTAAATCGCGGGTTCGATTATCAGTGCCGCACCTTTTTTGCAAGTTTTGAACAGGAAAAAAAAAAACAGGCCAGCCCAGCGCATTGGGAGGTATGCGCCCGATTGTGAAAACAACTGTATCGAGCGCTAAAGGCGCCGAATATGATTTGGCCTTTTCACTCCCCCTCCCCCTCACGGAGCGTCCGTCTATAGTCGCATGCAGCACCTAGTTGATGGGCCAGGCCCATAGGAACTTTTTTCCTACGAGCCTAGCGCACATAGAAACATGCTTTTGTTCTTTTTTCTCACTTTCTGGTTTCCTTTTTTCATGATTTTACAAATGTTATAAAGAATAATTATAGAATTGTTTTTTGCTAAAATGTTCGGTGTGTATTTAAAAATTTGTTCACATAACATATACATTTTAATTAAAATGTTTGACATTAATAAATGGCATACATTTAAAACAATCTTTGTACCATTCAACAAAAAATTATTCACGCAATTAAAAAAATATGTTCATGACATATAAAAGACGTTTGTACAATTTTAAAAAAATGAGATTTTTTTGTAAAGTTCTTAACCTAAGAGGTGTTCATAACATATAAACAATGTTCATGAAAATGTAAAACATTATTCGTGTAAAAAAGTTCGTACATTTGAACTGGAAGAATTTTTTAATAAAGTCATGAATTTGTAGAAGGAAAAAGGTGAAAGAAAAAAAAAGGAAAATGAAAAACTGAAAATACATAAATAAGAAAGAAAAGAACAACATAAATACGAGTATATAAAGAAGCTAAATAGGCCGGGGCGAGCGCTCCCCATTCCTTCTCCTTTTCCTCGTTTTTCCTTTTCTCTCTACCGTATGGGCTCAAGGCCCAAAGGCCAACCGGACCGAGCAGTCTTGGCTAAAAAAGATAGGAAATAAGAAAGGTGGGTCTCATATTAATTAAGGCCCAAATAGTGGAGGGAGTTCCTTTCCGGAAAAGAAATAAGAATATGCAAACCCCTAAATAAATACGGAGTATTAAATTAGATCAAACTATTCAAAGAAAATTTTTGAACATATTTGTAAAATTCATGCATATTTGTAAAATTTGTGAACATTTTCAAAATTTGTGAACATATTTTGAATTTGCAATTATTTTTTAAATTCTTGAACACTTTTTGAACTCATGAAGATTTTTCAAATTTGAACATGTTTTCAACTTCGGAACAAATTTGCAAATTCATGTTTTTTTTTAAATTGCATTTTTGAATTCATGATTTTTTTTAAATGCGTGAACATTTTTGAATTCATGAAAATTATTTAAAAATCTAGGATGATACAGGAAAAACCTGGGTCTTGCGTTTCTGGAAGGGGGTTTGGATGTGAGAATTTTCAGGCAATATATTCGTGACTGGCTAATTGTTGTTGCAAGAAAAATGGGAAGAGCACAGATAACAAGCTGTACTCAGTTACCAAACAACATCAGACCAAATATATAGCAGCGGCATCAGCACGTACAAGAGATTCTACTTACTGGGAACAAACAAACAAACAAACAAACAGCTCCCTGCAAGTAAACATCTCATGAAACATCGACACTTTCGAGAGCAGGCATGTCCGTCCAGAGCATCATTAAGCAACTGACCAGCAGGATCGTTGATGCACAGGCAAGCCCAAGATGCGCACTATCTGGAAGACAACAGCCACATCAACAAGTATATTACAAAGTAAAAGCAGTAACACAACAGATAAAAAAGAAGATACATGAAAAAAATGGTCGAGTTGAAACAAATCTTACAGGGTCGTGTCCCCAGAGCTGACGAGGAATATACAGCAGGGGCAGAAGTAGAACCATGACGTCTAATTCCTTTCTGAATCACAACAGTAATCGTTGACAAGCATTGGACTTGAGAGCTCTTCCACCATCAAAATATGCTCCTTGAAACTGCTCCTTGGACTGCTTCCTTGAGCTTTGCCTCATTTTTCGCATTGAGAAATTGATCTTGTGCGAAATTCAGCAAGTACAGAACAGTGATGTAAGCCTGCTCGAACAGTGATTGACCAAGTCATGTGGATGTTATGGCACAATGAAAATTGCCTGCTCGAAGAGATATCTTTTGTTAGCAAAGGGACTCTTTCAAGTTAAGTAACTGGTTGAAACAGAGAAGAGAGCCGATATAACAAGTTGTACTGATCAGTCATTCCAAGTCTGTTTTGCAGCCAACCATGAAAGCCAAGTCCCTTTAATTACTTCTTCGATGCAAGTTCAGTTTCTAACTGTTCACAAGATTAGCTACAACTAAGGATGCACCTTACAAGGAAACAACTATATATGATTCTGCCCTTGGAAAGCTGTATAGAAAGAGAAAAAGGAAGTGCAAATGCGTGAAGTAGGCTTGCAACACTTGAAAAAGAAAGCTCCAGGCCGCTTACCTCCTCCGTACTGCAGCACCTGGGACCAACAGGACAACCTCCAACACAATTACACAAGTATGGAGTACGGAGTAGAGCACCACATATGTAGCCACCGGGAGCACAGATGACAAATTTTGTACAATAAATTTTGTGCAAATTTCGTTGGGCGCCGATGACCTCGAGCTCTGCATAAGAGACCAACAATTTTGTACAACAGATCAGCTGTATACAACTGTGGGGATGTGACAAATCTTGTGGGCATCCTCCCCTTGGCAGCTCGCAATCAGACTTGGACATTCAACAATTCTGAGTAGCTTCAAAGCAGAGAGACTCCGTATGCTTTCAGGCAAACATGTCAGGTTGGGGCAGACGCTGATTAAAATTTCTTCTAGAGAAGTCAACTGTCCCAACCACCCGGGTAATATCCCCAGGCCTTTGCACATTTTCAACCTCAGTTTTTTAAGAGCGGTGAGGTTCTTCATGCTTTCAGGCAAAGATGCCAGGTTGGGGCAATCGCCGATTGAAATTTCTTCTAGAGAAGTCACCTGTCCCAACGATCCCGGTAATGTTTCCAGGCCTTTGCACTCTGTCAACGTCAATTTTCTAAGAGCTGTGAGGTTCTTCAGGCTTTCAGGCAAAGATGACAGCTTGGGGCAATCACCAATTTCAATTTCTTCTAGAGAAGTCAACTGTCCCAACGATCCTGGTAATTTCTCCAGGCCTTTGCACTCTATCAACCTTAGTTTATTAAGAGCTGTGAGGTTCTTCATGCTTTCAGGCAAAGATGTCAGGTTGGGGCAATCGCCGATTCCAATTTCTTCTAGAGAACCGAGGTGGCCCAACCATACTGGGAGTGTCTCCAGCTCATTCAACGACAACAAATTTAGTTCAGTGAGAGAGGTGAAGCATCGTATGACCTCTGGCAAAGTCCTCAAGCCACTGACGGATTTTACTTGAAATAGCTCAAGGGTGGGAAAGTGTTGAAGTCTATCCCACTTGTCTTGAGAGTAACTACAGCTCTTTAGAGCCATCTCAGAAGGATGAATGGAAGACGAGAGCTTTCCAAATCCTCGTTCTGGCAAAACTGGCTCGCTGTTGCTCAAAAACCACTTCATACTTCTTGGGGGATATGGTAGGAACTTCAACTTTGGGCAGTCCGTTACACTTAAATGATGCAAATTAGGGATTAGAAACTCTTCATTTTCTTTACTTGACTCTGTTGTCCACCATTCCACCAAATTCTCCATCAATGACAAGTGCAGTACTCTTAGTTTCATACAAGGCCCACCCTCTCCATAGAATTCCTTACCGATTTTCTTAATGTTGGGAATGTTTTCCAGACACAGCTTTCTTAAATTTGGTAGTGCCCCAAACGGAGGAAAATAATCACATGCTTCCAAACCTATAAGAGTGAGATCGCTGAGAAAAGGGAGGTAGGACGAGATGTGAAACATCCAGTTAGGGAAATCCTTGCTTTTATACCCAACTAGCCAAAAGTTTTCAAGAGTCCTAGGAGGTACGAGCCTGTCAAGCACAGATGTACCTCCTTCGCCTTCCCAGCAAAGTTTTAGTACTCGAATATCTGATTCATCACGTAGTTTTAATCTGTCTGCATCTTCCGGATGCCTGACATTCTGAAGGTCTTTAAGTATCAACTCTGAACAAGTCAATCCCACAAGATCCACTATACTGCTGCATCCTCTACTCTCTATCTCATGTACATAATGCCCTACTGTACCCACAAGATTTAGACGCTTTCGAATGGCTTCAATCTTTCCAAGAAAATCAAAAGTTGCATAATCAATCACAAACTGGGTGAGACTAGTCATGTCACCAATGCTATAAGGGCAGTCACTCATAAGTAAAAGGCCATTCATGTGCAATATTTCAAGCTTAAGGTCACCAAATGAGGAGGGGAGTTCCTTGAGCCTCAGACAGTATGACAAATAGAGATACCTCAGCTTAAACAGCTTGCATAGTGTCTCTGGAAATTGTTGGAGTTTAGGACAACTTGTTAGGTTCAAATATTCAAGCTCGACTAGGTGATCAAAACATTCAGGGAGTTCTTCGAGGTTATGACAATCTGAAAGATCTAGGTATTTCAAATGATTAAGTTGGCAAAATGATCCTGGCAGCATTGAAACCTTGTAGCAACCAGACAGGTTTACAAACTCAAGTTTCTGAAGGTGGCCAAAATCAATTGGCAGGTTTTCTAGCTCATGGCAACTTGATAGGTTCAGATGGTCTAAACACGGAAAGCTTACATCGTCAGGTAATTTGGTGAGCTTTGAACAGCCTGATAAGTTTAAGAATGAGAGTTTAAGAAGGCCACCAAATTTATCAGGGAGCTTCTGAAGAGCACAACAATCTGACATGTCTAGGTGGTGTAAGCATGTAAGCTCACAGATTGATTCAGGCAACTCTTGGAGTATACAACACCCGGATAGGTTGACGAAAAATAGTTGAGAGAGCTCCCCTAGTGATGCAGGTAGCTTGCTGAGGCTGCTACTACCAGATAGGTCCAAATAGCCAAGTTTGCTGAGGCAAGAAATACTGTCAGGCAAGGTTTCAAGCAAGGAACTGGACAGAATAAGAGTTTCCATGTTTTGAAGCGCATGAAAATTCTTAGGAAGTGATGTTATTGGCAAGCCTGTCGCACCAAGATACCTAATTAGCTTCAATTGATTAATGGAAGATGGAAGCACCACACTACTTGGAGCAGATTGGCCATTAGCTGAATGTCCACTTAGATCCAAGACACGTATGTACTTGGACTGAGAAAATGCCCTTTTTGGGAGTTGCAGTCCCCCCAAATCCCTAATGTGGAGGGATCTAAGCTTGCCTGGAATATATTTAAAAAACTCAGGGTCATTCTTGAAGTTGATTAGTTGTGCATGTCGGCAGTAACGAGCTCTGTTCCAGCTGGTGATTTTGGTAGCATCCAGATCAATGAATTCATCAGCAACAATAATTGATGCAAGATCATGTACCAAATCATGCATGGCGAGTTCTGGAGGAGCTTTGAAATGCAATGGGCTTGGACTAACCTGCAGAGGCAATTACTATCAATATAGTATTGCAAAGGGAATAGGAATATTAAAATGCAGTTAACAACAGACACTGAGATCAATATAGTATTGCAATTTTTCAACAAGTGTGGAGTCCTTATACAAAACAAATATTGTGCACACATTTTCTTTACTAGAAATCATGGATTTTCATAAAAGAAATGTATGCCATTAAATAACAAATAGAGAATGTAAAGCTAATAACAAATATGTTGTATACGGGGAATTTTCATACTCCCTCCGTCCGAAAATACTTGTCCTAGAAATAGATAAAATGGATGTATCTATAACTAAAATAAGTCTAGATACATCCATTTCTAGGACAAGTATTTCCGGACGGAGGGAGTACATATTTTTCTATAAATGTTTTCTAGAAAAGGGTGGTGGGTTGCGAAAGAAATGCCACAAATGCACATAATTTGGTGAACTCTAACCAGGAATGATCATCAATATGTCATATTATTGGAGAGATCTATAGTGAAGAATCTAAATATATACATAACATATCCAATTCAGAATTACTGAAACATAATTATTTGGATCAATAAATTGATTAAAATTAGATTTAAAATGTTGTGGCACATAGCCCAGACATTACATCCAGGATTCGAAGGGTAATAAGAAATCTGACACTAAATTGATTCGAAGGGTAATAAAGAATCTAAAACTAAAGATATATAAAGCCAACAAAGCAACAGACTTAGTAAAGTACAGAACCGAAACTTATCAGTACTACTAATAAATTTAAATTTAGAAATGGATATGTTAAACAATTAACATAAATTAAAATCAGAGTGTAGGGTCTAATCTGGAGCTGTAATATAGTATAATTTATGAAAGTGTGTTCTTGTCTATAAATAATGTAAAAAACAATAATGGTAAAAATGAACCAGCCATACAAGAGAAATGGTGTCTATAGGTACTAACCGAAGCAGATCCTGGAATCCGAAGAAATGACATGCCCAAAAGGTAGTTGATGCACCTTTGACCATCGTGCCTTGAATTGATGTATCCAAGTGCATTCCATTGCTGGATTATATGATTGCTGTCCATGACAAAGCCCTTGGGGAAGGCCGCCAGGTAGGTGAAACACATTTTGAATTCTGGCTTCATGTGGTAATAGCTCAGCATTAGCCTCTCTAATGTTTCTTTCTGATCTCTCAAACCCAAATCAACCTTGGTGTCTCTTATATGTTCCCATGCCTCCACGGTCTTTAGCTCTGACATTACTTGCCCAAGAGCATTTGCCACGAGCGGTAAACCCCCACACCTGCCTGCAATCTGCTTTCCAACTTCTTCCAAGCCACTGTGGGAATCATCAGGCCCAAAAGCCCTTTGCTTCATCAATTCCCAACACTCACAAGGTTCTAAAACACCCAAATTTATTATGTCAGGCTCAGGAACTGGGCAAATTTTCCTCTGATTTGCAAGAAAACCAGTGCGCAATTGTTGCACTACGCTTCGGCTTCGAGTAGTTACAATAATACGGCTACCCTTGAGGCCATGCTGTAACATCCGCTTCAAACTTTCAAGTTTGTCTCCATCTTCTTCCCAGAGATCATCTAGTACAATCAAGTACCTTCTATTAGCAAGTTCTTTGCTCAGATTATCATACAGAAACTGCATAGTGCAATTGTTAAGGTTGATGTTACTATTGAAGCTTTTTAGGATGGCACTCCCAATTTGGTGCAAATCAAACTGCTTGGACACATTAACCCAGACTGGGTCGTGGAAGACAATGACCCCCTTGTCTGCAAGAACTGATTCAACCAATGTTGTCTTGCCTATGCCACCAAGGCCAACAACTGGAATGATGGAGATATCCTGGTTAGCTTCTTCACTTGTGAGTAGCAGGCTGATTATCTTCTCCTTCTCGACACCCCTCCCCACCATTCCAGTTTTCACTCCCTGACCATTCCAGATGGCTGCAAAAGTTTCATTGTTTCTGCTCACTTGTCCCCTTGCTTCGTGAGGCACAAGTTTGAGATCCCTACTGCCCTCCTTTTTAATCTGGTCTATTTTCTTCATGACGTTCTTCATCTTGTGGGGCATGGTTATTCGCTGCAGGAGTTGATTGTGTCTGGAAAACCACAAGTTGACCTGCAAAAAAGACAAAAATTGAAGTCAAGTTAAGTCCACTCTTTTTTTTGGATTAGTTTCGGATTCTCATCCGCTGAACGGATGGAGAAGAAGGATGCGTGTTAGTTACAAAAAGAGAAGGGATAAATAAAGATGGCCTATGGCATAATCAGATATACAAAGACATTTGCTCCAACCACGATAATCAAAGAATTGAACCCTATCTTTTGAGATTAGATGAAGAAGAATCAACATCTCAATGTTCATTCGATTGGCTCTTTTTTAGAAGATTCCCCATGCACTGCACAGACCGTCGCCGACGAGAGATGAGAGGAAAACTTGTTGTGTGTAGAGAGGAGAGTGGAGGGGATGAGGGGGATTTACTAGTTACCTTGGGTCGGCTCTTCTTGATGAGCTCATTGGCATCCAGCTCATCGAGCACGTCCTCCACATCATAGGCAGCACGCTTAAACTTGCTAAGCCACCGCTCAAACGCTCTTCCACCTTGTCGACGCGACCTGTCGTCAGCATCACCCAACACGGCCTCCAGATCTTTCATCTTCTCCTCCAAGTCCAGCACGTCCTGTGTGTACCTCCACTGCAGAGTGACCTCCGACGCAGCGTATTCACCAAGCTTGGTGACGATCTGCTTCCCCACGGCACCCGCAATCACAACCCCGAGGCCGCTCATGGCCATGGCTGGCTCCCCAGCGAAACCAGGCTATTGCGCTCTCTCAGTCCCTGTGTGCGTGTGATGAGAATGTAGTGCTCTCTGAATCCTAACAAGAGCGCAGCCAAGTAGGCACTGTATCCGTCGTTGGTTCGAGGAAGAGATTGAAATATGGTTGGGTTGCTCCACAGATGGTCAAGAAATGGTTGGGCCTGGCCCTGATTACCTGCAATATTGCCCCATGGAACAAATAAGCACTATAAGGTTGCAACAAGACACACTATATATAGTATAGATGTGCAGAATGTGTAACAATGAAAAGCCAGCCAACCCAATAAATAGATGTGTAGATGAGCATATACAAAAACAAAGAAAGTAAATAACAAACAAATTTCGAATATACGTACCTTGATTGATTTATATTTTATTAAAGAAGAAATGAAGATGCTCCTTCCGCTGCAGCTCGGCTCCAACTGAAAGGGGAAAGAGGAGTTAGGCCATCGGAAGCTACGACTGACGAATTAATCCGCTAGCTGCAGATTGGTGGAAGCTCCAACTGAGGAGGAAGCTCCAGCTGAGGTTGCATCCGCCGGCCGGCGCTGCCCCCGAGTCGACCACCCCAGACCAGACCAGAGGCCGCCTCCTCCTCTCCGCTTGGCCCAGGTTCGCCGACCGCCGCGGCCGCCGAGTCAACCAGATCCGAGGCCGCCGCCGCCCAGCGAGTCTGCCCGCCGTGTCCAGCGACTCCTTCTTTTCTTTTTCTTTTGCGGGAAATTAAAAAAAAAAGTGACTCGTCTTATCTGTAGGAATTTTGTGTGCTGCTGCTGCTGATGCCTGCCACCTAGTAATATTGAATTTCTCTCTCTTCTTTTCCCATCAGGTTGGTCCCGCCTGTAAGTGACATCAGTTTGCACCGAGTACACTCGAAAAACTAAGGCCAAAACGGTGGATGGGAACCAAACCCTATATCTCTAGTATTCTCTCCGCTCCATAATATAGTGTGTGTATTTTTCTTAAGAAAAAGTCAAGATTCATAAACTTTTACCAAGTTTATAGCGAAAAATATCTACATATAATGATGTTTATTTGGTATCATTGATGTTGACATTTTACTTAATAAACTTGGCCAGACTCTACAAGCGCAAACATGTTTGACTTGGAAAAAAACTAGAACTTCAGTAATTTGGAATGGAGAGAGTGAAAAACATGTCTAAATGGTTAAACACGCTACCGGTAGAAAAACATTGAATGTTGGACTGAACTCAAATGACACGCCATGTTTACCGCTTGGACCCAAAAATGTAGAATATTGTACCTGCCGAGCATTGCTCTTCCCATCTGTGACACCCTGGTTTTTGATACTTTTTTTTTCAAAAACTTCTTTGAATTTATTTAAAATTTGACATTGGATCTTCATTTGAATTGCTCTTTGGACTTAAACTTGGGGAAGTACATTTTTCTTTCCTTTCCCAAGTGGTTTAAAAATTTCAAAACTTCCCCAAGGACATGCCAATTCCATCCTTGCCCAACCATAATTTTTACTTCATCCAAATATTCATTTTTCTATTAAAGGAATGACCACCTTTGCTATCGGTTGTGAAGCAACCTATATCTATGTCTTTCTAAAAAAAATCCCATAGATTCTTTGACTCATTTAAAACTTGAATATGTAAAAAAATATTCAAGATCCAGTGCTCATGATGAGCAGAACATCCAAACCTAGTTTCTAGACAAAATTCAGGCTTGTGAAGGAAGTGCATTCAAAGTTAAATATTTTTAAATTTAACCAGTGAGTGAACCTTCCTAAATAATTTTCACATGCCAAAATTCAGATCCATACACCAAACCATTCTCCTCTAACAATTCCCCAAAATTTCCATCCAAAGAGAAGCCTTGTGAAGGAAGTACCTTAAATGTCTGGTCAGATATTCTGAAATTTTTCCAACAGGTGAACTCTCTTAGATCATTTCTATCTGCAAAGTCTCACCTTCATGCACCCAACCATTTTACCCCAGAAATTAAACTAGTTTTTGGACAAACTTTAGGGTTGTGAAGGAACTATATTCAAACTTTGTCAAACTCTTATGAAATTTCTCTACTAGATGCACCTTCCTATACCATTTCCAGTTGACACAATTACAGCTTCAATTACTCAGCCATTTTGTCTCAGTAACTCCCCGAATATCCTATCCAAAAATTGTTCTGGATCAATGTTGCACCCGGGCCTCGCTATCTTGGCTGCTCAATGTTGCTTTGAGATCTGTGCTACACAACTAACGTACTACACGTAAATTTCTCTTTTTTGTTTCTCTCATATAAAACATGTCTTGAATTTCAAACTTTGCAGCACAACAAAGCTTTCTACCTAGAATGTGGGATAAAACTTTCAGATTTTTTGGTCCAACATAAATACTAAAAAGGAGATTTTTTAATCAAAAAAAATCTCATTTTGTATATTTATGTTGGACGAAAAATTCTGAAAGTTTTATCCCACATTCTAGTTAGAAAGCTTTGTTGTGCTGCAAAGTTTGAAGTTCAAGACATGTCTATATGAAAGAAACAAAAAAGAGAAAAGTACTTCCATGAATCGCGATGCAGAAAATGAGTGGCAAGATAGGAAGGGCCCGGGTGCACATGCTCAAAAACATGTTTTCGGATCCGACCCGTAGAGCTGTCCGACACGAGCGGCCAGTGGTCGGAGTCGCAGGAGGGCCCTCATGCGGTGGGGAAAAGTTTCTTCTTTTTTCTGCGGTAGGGAAAGGGCTCGGTTATCTTTTTTTTTTTTCTGTATCAGAGAGAGGGCTCGATCGCTAATGTACGGTTGGAAAGAGAAAGGGACGCGGTCCAAACCGGACGAATGGCGTGCATGTCCATGTTCAGTTTTGCTTAGCTGGCTAGATCGTTGACGTGGGATGGGTGCATGTCTAGGAAAATGAAGTAACACATGTGTGGGGTCTTTCTGTGGTGACGTGGTGCATCCACTAGTTTGACAGGTACGTGAGTTTTGCTTCGCGCAGGATTTAGTCATCGCAATAAAATGTGAATTTTGTTTTCATTTGAGTCCAGGTCTTTCTTAGTTTATGTTTAAGTGTGCATGACTTTTTTTTTGAACAATCACCGCGGGGGGGGGGGGGGGGGGGGGGGGGAGCATCCCACCTGAATATATTACTCAAAAAGCCCCAAGGGGCCAAAGTACATCAGAGATTACAACGCGAGGAGAGGAACAGGCGCCAAGCTAAGGCGGCATCTCTAGCAGCCGGTTCTTTGAACCTATGGACCCAAAGCGTGAAATTAGAGATTACATTCCGAAGAGTATCCAAAGCTGAGTGAGTCTCGGAGCGGAACACCTGGGCATTGCGAGAGTCCCAGAGTTTCCACAGAATGGCGAGGGCGACGGAGGGCCAGATGTTGATGTCGAGGCCATCCGGGGTGGCGGTATCCCAAATGTGGTCGATGTCGGGCGGAGGGTGAAGACCTAGCAGCCGCCACACCTGAACCGCCCTAGGGCAGAAGAGAGCAAGGTGTGACGCGTCCTCAAGATGATGGTCACATCTCGGGCAGAGAGAGTCTGGAGTGATGGTCTTGTGATGTAGGTTTGCCATGGTGTTGAGCATATCCCGGAAAAGCAGCCATCCAAAGATTTTGACCTTTGATGTGGCCCTGGAGCTCCAAATGTGGCCAGCGTGGGAGTCAACCTCGTCTGTGGAGGAGAGCAGCGAGTAGGCGCACCTTGCTGAGAACGGGGCGCCGTGGGTGAGGAACCGGCCATCGGGGTCACCTGAAGGAGCGACATCCTGCAACAAAGATAGAACAGCAGCAAGCTCGGCGGACGCAACATGTGTTAGGCGATTCCGCAGGGTAGCGAGTAAGCCATCATGCAAAACCTCAGAGACAAGGACATAAGGTTTTGTGGAGTGGGAGAATAGGCTGGCGTATTTTTGGGCAAGAGGGGTATCTGAGAGCCAAGTGTCGAACCAAAAAAAAGTAGTAGTGCCACTGCTAGTAAGAACGAAAGAAATGGAGAGAAAGTGGTGAAGTTGGCTATTAACTATCTTCCAGAGGAAGGAGGGGTAAGAGGGAGAAAGTGAAAAATCTAGCGAATATTGTTGCAGAAACCATCTAGCCCACGGAAGTTTGAAGGCAAATTTCTGAAGAAGGCAATTATTTTGTAGTTGCAGATTTTTGATGCCTAGACCACCATACTTTTTTTCCTTGCAAACATTTTTCCAAGCGATGAGGCACTTGGCCCCCGAGCACGATTCCTCGGCGGCCCAAAAGAAAGACAGGCGAATTGCGTCTAAGTGTTTAATAATCTTCTTGGGGAGCTTGAAGACAGACATGAAGTGAGTGGCGAGCGCATCAAGAGTAGCGGAAATAAGCGTGAGGCGACCGCCGCGAGAGAGCAGTCGAGCGGCCCAGCCGGAGAGGTACTTCAGGAAACGTTGCACTAAAGGTTCGAAAGCAGCAGACGGGAGACGGGTGGGAGATAACGGTAGGCCAAGATAAATCTGAGGGAAGTTTGAGAGAGCGCAGGAGAAGGTGTGCGCGATGTTCTGGGCCAGCAAAGGATCGGTATGAATGGGAACGAAGGTCGTTTTGCTGAAGTTTATGGACAGGCCAGTGGCAAGAGCGAAATCGTCGAGGATTGATTCAAGTTTTAGGGCGGCCGAGGACGAGGCCTGGGCAATGATAAGAGTGTCATCGGCGTATTGTAGGATAGTGGGAGGGCGGTCGTGGTAGATGGGGTGGCAAAGCTCGTTCGGGGAAAAGGCCTGGAGAATTTGACGTTCCAGCAGATCTGCAACAATGATAAAGAGGTAAGGAGAGAGCGGGTCCCCCTGCCGAAGGCCGTTCTTGCAAGCGATCCAATCTCCAGGGATGCCGTTTAGAAGGATGGCGGTTTGGCTGGAGACGAGAAGTGTGCATGACTTAAGCCGCATAAAAGGCTACATCTAAGGGGGTGTATTTTTACTGAACACAGTACAAACGCGGACACTCATACAAATGCACATACACTCACCCTACCTCTACGAGCACTTTCGAGAGACTGAGCCGACACATCATCTTGAGATTGGTGAAGTCGTCACAGACGTCTTCATAGTCAACGGGAACATCTCCTCCCACTGTACGCACATCGTTAGAAAGCCTGAAATAAATTCAGAAAATGGGAGCACAAGTGTCAAGTCTAGGACTTGAACTCTGGTGGCTGGGGATACCACTGTCCTCCTAAACATCCAACAACAGGTTGCTTCACACGTAAGAGAGGATCAGCTTTTGTATCAATTAGTCGGGCGGACAGATCCTCAAAAAGAAAAAAGCCAGGGCTGACCCCATCATGTGCATTACATGTGATTTTCCATGATGAAAATTTATTTGGCAAAATATAACTGGACCTGAAGTTATGGTATTCTTAGTTCTCTTATTGACATTAATTAAAGATAATACTTTATAAGGGCTCTTTTAATGCCAATAATGAATATATTCATAATATCTTGCTTCATAAAGGGATATGATATATCCCACATCCATGAAATATGGAGAAACAGTAACACACAATGTGCGAGAAAAGGAAGTAAATTATTTCGCAAGTTCTCATATGGCTCCCTCTATGGTATAACACAAGAATGAGAGGCATGCATACATGAAGTAAACAAAGACTAGTATATCCTCATGGCGCCTATCAAGAATGTCTCAAGAGTTGCATTCTTCGGGGCTCTTCTGCTTCTGTCTATTAGTACCTTGTTATCATCTAAAGACCTCATAGGAAATGGCGGAGCTACGAACAGTATGTTGGGTGGGCAGATTGGGCTAAGATAAAGGGAAGCCTGCAAACTCTACCTTGTTTGAGCTAACTTTGCCCTAACACCTACTGATTTAACCATGGATTGGGCGGGCCATAGCACAGTTTTGCCTGTGCATAGCTCCGCCACTGCTCATAGGTATGTGACTCTCTTGATCAAGAATATTCTATTCATTTCAACTTTAATAGATGTGTTCAGCTAGTAGTCTGAAATCCTCATAGTATTGTACGAGAAAGGTCGTTTCATTGGTTGCATGTAGAACAAGCACACATACTCGAGTGCATGCTCCTCATTGGCTGCATGCAGGCGAGAGGGGTATTAAGTGTTCTGTAGCCATCAATTATACTCAGAATTGGCTCACGGGACTTCTATACCCAGACGGAGGTAGTAGTAGCATTTTCTATGCATGCTGAGAGAAATACAAGTAGTGGCCGGGTTGATGAGTAGGCATGTGTGATGTGGTGGGATGCGTGCATGTGAAGATAATAAGGGATAAAAATATTTAGAAGCAATATATTTACTGTGCCTCAGACTATGGGGAGTAACTTAGACTAGTAACATGCATATGTTACTAGTCTATGTTACCACTTCTATAGTGAGGAGTAACATATGTGTGGTGTCATGCAACACTTCATTTATTAGGTTGTAGACTCATGTTATCTTGTTATGTGTGATGTTACTCATAGTATGAGTAACTAGCTATGTTACTTAATTTGTTTCTCCCCTCATTAATTAGCTGCCACATATTTTTTTTGCTTAGGTGTCATCTATGTTACTATCCATGTTACTCCTACTATGGGTAGTCTTAGTGTTGTTGCTGATTGACTTGCTTGTCGGGCTAGCTAGCTACTAGTACCTCTTGGACTTGAGACGTTCTGCTAAGGATATTCATGAGAAAGCTGATCTAAATTGGTTGTTTCATTTGCAACACTGTTGCTTCCTCCTTCTTCAGTTGCAGGTATGCAGCCAAGGATCTCCCTGGTGAGCTTAACCACATTGAAATCAGTGGATACACATACCCAGACCCTGACTTGGAAGTGGTCTTGGCATCATTATACAGATGTTGGACGAAAGTTGTCTTTCCAATACCCCCTAGACCTACTATAGGAAGAACAGAAACAGTGTGGCACCGGTAACAGTGGTGATACGATTGGCAGTTTCCTCAAAAATGTCTTCCCTGCCATGCAATCTATTTTGTATAATCCTGGAAACAGTCTGAGGCCGTTGTACGACGACGACTGCCGTGCTGTTGCTTGGTATAGTGCCGAGCAAATTGGAGACGGAATCACAGTGGGACTGCATGCCCTGTAACAGAGACTTGATTTTGCTGGACATGGAAACTCTGTCGAAATGCAGCGTATCATCATCAGCAGCACTAGCAGAGTTGGTGTTGGTGACGCGGCGTGGTGCACCGGCAACAGCAGCATCATCATCATCACCACCATCTTGTGTACGCGAGCAAGAAAAGCACTGTACCAAGCTGCCTAGGGTGTGGCGAAGAGCACTACACGGGCGTGCAGAGCTTGATGGCGGACAACGCCCTTCGGATCCGGCCCGGCCTCTTGGGTGGTGGCGTAGGTGGTGCAGTGGAGCCTGTCATGGATCTGGAAGTAGTGGAGCTCATCCAGAAGGTCCTCCGCCTGGTCGGCGTCCCTGCTCAGCTTCTCCAGCAAGCGCTGCAGGCCAGGGTTGTTGCCGACGTGGCTCACTTGGGCCTGAGCGTTCTACAGCAGGCCTTGCGCGTGCAGCAGCTTGTCCCTGATCTGCTCTGAGTTGTGGCCGAGCTGGAGGCTGTCCACGTACGCCGCCACCAGGGTGTCGGACAGCGTCGTCCACACCTTGCCCAGGAGCGAGGCCGCCGAGCCGAGAGCCACCTCCATCTCTCTGCAGACACTCCGCCGGCCGCCTGGCCTCGCCTCGCCGGAGCAGTGGTGGAAGCAGCAGAAAGCGCAGCTGCTAGCGGTGGATTCGGGTGGTTTGGTGGCCTGGCCTGCGAGGAATGGAGAGCTCAGTCTGCGAGGAATGGAGTGGAGTGCTTGGGTGTGGATGATGGGTCTCTCTCTTCCTTCCACAACTGCACGGACAGCTTGGAGCTCCACGGATGGCCGCTGGGGAATTCATTGTGACACATGGGATGCTCTGCCACCAATCAATTGTAGATCGGCAGCCATTGTCCACACCAGACCTAACGCCACATGGCATGCTCTGCTGCCCTCCCGCGTCTAAGTCCCCACCTCAATAATGCGACTCTTTGTAACAAATGCACCCCCAACCAAATACTACGGCTAGATCCTTTAATCATTCGAGTCGTGACGCCCCGGTTTACCCGAAAATTCGGGCAGGCTAATTCGGATTTTCAGAAATAACACCCGAAACTTGCCCATAAGTTTTGCTATCCAAAATTTCAGGTTCGGGTCGGCGATTTGCCTAAAATAAATCACAATGAAAGGGAAAGGAACCATGAAACTGGGAAACGTCGGTCGAGCATCGTGCTGTGTCGGGAAAGATGCAAGCTTCTCGTTGCCATCGCCTCGGTGGAGATCTCGTCCTCGCGGGCGGCTCGGCGACTAGGATCGTACTCCCGTTTGCAAGAGTTACATTTATAAATATGGAACTCATTGCATATTTATAACCATAACTTTTCGATTTTTCCATGTTTTTCATGGCTAGCCTCGGTTCGGCCCACCAAGCCGGGAGATTACATGATGAGAGGCCCCCTATCCGGGAGACCGTCAGTAGCCCCTGAACCGGTCTTCAAGTCTGGACGCACCACGGTTCGTCCGAGCTACCCTTCGTCTTCAGTCATTGGTCTTGAAAACTGGTTCAATGAAACTGTCTTCAGCAGTCAAGTCTTGATGTCGCACCGCATCCGAGGTGACCAAACCCACCTTGGTCTCTGACAAGTGTTGGATGCAATCGAGTCGAGCTGCGCGTCTGAAATGTTCCTGCGCAGACATTCCGTAGGTGCGAAGTATTCCCATGCCCGTGGTGTGATGATTATCCGATCCGGTGGTTCTGACAACACAGATCGGTCCTATCCGCAGGCCCACCTGGCCACGTGGCTTCTCGGACCTGACGGTCAACGTGGCGTGTGGACGTGGGTTAAGGGCCCACCATCGTGACGTCCCATCAAAAAGGAGATCGTGCGTATCGATGCGCATGGTAATTAACGGCTGCCCCCTCGATCCCCGCGCGTGACTAACACACAAAACATGGGGAAGTTGCCAAACGAGGGAACACCATGTTGAAAAAATATAACAACTCCTTGCTTAATGGCTATAATACATTACTTTCGTTTATTGTACCGCATGGAACATGTGGTTAGCAAAATCAAAATTCATATAGAATTCGTTTATTGTACTCCACAATGAAACTGTCTTCAGCAGTCAAACCTTAGGCTATAGTACCTAGGAAACGCACGGGTACCATAAGGAGTAAATCAAAGAACTCGAAGCACGGTGAGCTGATGTTGTTTTTCTTTGCGTGAGAAACTTTCAATCTATTCATCTTCAATCATGGCAGTACAAATAATGCCAGAGATGATAAAAATTACAACCAGGTCCGTGGAGCACCTAGCGACGACTACACGCACTAAAGCGAGACGAAGGCGCGCCGCCGTCATCACCCCTCCTTCGCTGGATCTAGGCAAACCTTGTTGTAGTAGACAGTTGGTCGTCGTGCTAAGACCCCATAGGACCAGCACACTAGAGCAACAACCGTTACCGATGAAGAAAGTTGTAGATAGGAAGGATCAAACCCGTAATAAACACTCAAACGAAGACCTAAGCTACCTATGGTGTGTGTGCGAAATTCCTGGACTGACTCGTTCATATATTTTTTTGGGTCCTTGCTTGGTCAGGCCGGGCCAATAGCGAGCCCAAAAGCCCGCTCAGCCCGTCAACCCTGAGTCGCTACTGGTCGGCTGGAGTCACCGGTTGTAATAGCGGACGTCGGCATTGCGCATGCAGTAGCCGGCGTCGCCGGTTGTAGCACGCAGCAGTCGGAGTTGTAACATCGCCGCGCACCGTTTTTGCACTGACACGCAGACTACAGATGGCTTCGGATTTGTGACCTTCTCCACCTAAGGTTTAGCAAACACGGAAAGGAAATCATATTCGTATCAGATGGAAGAGCCTACACAACAGATGATCAAAACTGAAGCATGTAATACAGGAAGAAGAGCAGGTACTATATATACAGGTAAAATTAATACATGAAGAATAACAGGTAAGGCCGAAGATGATTAATACCTGAAGCAACTGACCACTGACCAGGATCGGTGATGCTAAGGCCGAAGATGTGCACTATCTACAAGACGATAGATGAATTACATGCTAGGAAGAATGAAAGCATCCCCAAAAAAATGGTTGGAGTTGAAAAAAAGAAAACTAACGGTCGTGGCCTCAGAGCTGACGCGGAAGTTTCTTCTCCTCGGGCAGAGGCAGAAGCAGGACGTTTAATTCCTCTCCGAATCACAACAGTAGTCAGTCAGGACTTGAGAGCTCTTCCGCCATCAAAAATATGCTCCTCTGCTTTGTCTGAAAGAAGCTGCTCCCTGGAATTAATAGGCCCACTACATTGAGCTCTGCCTCATTTTTTTGGCATTGGTAAACTTATCTTCCGCGGGACTGGGACGTAAGCCTGCACGCATGATTGACCAATTACAGTCATGTGGATGTTATGGCAGGATAAGAATTGCTTCAAAAACTGTCGTATAGAAAGGGATAAAAAAGGTGCACATGCATTTGGGCACAGTACACTTGCTAGAACTCGAAAAAGATACAAGGCTCCATGCCGCTTACCTCCTCTACAGCACAAGCTTCCAATAATACTTGTAGGTATTCACCAGGAGCAAAGTTGGACAGGCGACGATACCCAGCTCTGCATGCATGCGTCAGAGATCACCAATTTTGTACTACTAAAACAGCTAGCGCAGCTGAATCCGAATATGCATGGGCATCCTCCCCTTGCCACCTCGCGCTCGCAGTCAGACTCAAAATGGACATCCAACAATTTTGAGTAGCTTCAAAACAGGGAAACTCTGTATGCTTTCAGGCAAAGATTCCTCCAGCTACCGCAATTTCTTCTAGAGAAGTCAACTGTCCCAGCCATCTAGGTAATGTTTCCATGCTGTTGAACGTCAGTTTTCTTACAGCAGGTGAAGATTCCCATCAGTAAGGAGAGCAACTCGATGCGGGTCAAGCTTTTTGTTGGTCAAGATCCTCCTATTTCGCTCATTCAGAGAGTCACCTGAAGCGTCATGAAGCAACTGACGAGCACAACAGACCCTTGTCCTTGTGTGGTGATATTTTGCACAGTCAGGTCCAAGATGTGCGCTATCTGGGAACCTGAACACAATTAATAGCCACATAACAAGTATACAAAGTAAAAGCAGTAATACAATAGACAAAATACATACATGAATGACTGACGCGCTGCCAAAAAACAAAGAGCAGTCTGATCAACTCTTACCTTCTTACCTCACATGTAGAAAAAGAGGGTAAGAGGGAGCATGTTAAAAATTGCCAAAAACAAATGGTTGAGGTGCATTTAATCACCTTACGGGGTCAGAGCCGACGCAGAATATACACCAGGCGTTCCTCTCATCAGGCAGAAGCAGAACCATGCCGTTTAATTCCTTTCTGAATCACAACAGTAAGTATCGACAGGTACTTGAGCCAACTGGCCACTTCCTTGTGCTCTGCCTCGTTTCTAATTGAAACATGAACGCATTTTCATGTCAGATCTGACACAGAAAAAGGCACGCACCAACCAGTTTCCAATATTTATTTAGAAAAACGAGTAATAATCATATAAGAACCCACACACAGAGATTTATCCCCGACCAAAAGAGCAACTACGTACCACCTAACGGAATACGACATAAGGCTCAGACAATTCCAGTATTGTTCCTTCAGAAAAAAGAGTAACATCTGGGAGAGTAAGCATATCAGATAGTACAAACACAAGTGCACCGTATATTGGGGGGAAAAATCATCTCAGATTGAGTACAAACACAAGTGGTTAGATTGAATTTTCACAAAAGTGTGAATAGCCTAAGAGAATACTAAAACTTAGACATAATTTCCTCATTTTGTTTGCTCAGATACAAGAAGAAAGCAGAGCGTAGCAGCGTACAGGATTCTAAATGGAACGCACAAACAGAGAAAGCTATCCCGCGGCCTCCTGCTTCATGGAAATAAACCACCAGAACGAGCTCCGCGATAAGGAAATTATTATATAGATGGTCTTTTCATGCCTGAGCTGTGATGAGAGGATATGCTCTCTTTTTTCTTCTTCTGCTGACTGTTGCTGCATTTGCAGTTTTTCCTCTTTTGGCTATGCTTGGCAAAGTTTCAGAACACAAAACCGGACCAAATAACTGCCCCAATTCAGCACGGCAAAATTAGATGGCCATTGGAGAGTCAGCTGTTGCCTTCCGTTCTTTGGGCGCCCAGTTCAGCGTCCTGTCACCTGAAGCATCATGAAGCAACCGACCAGCAGGATCGTTGATGCCGCCGAGACAACACAGCACACCCTTGTGTGGTGGTATTTTGCACGGGCAGCCTGCCCGGGGCAGGTCCAAGATGTGCGCTATCTTGAACTAGAAGACAAAGCAGTAATACATACATGAATCATGCAGAATACAATAGGCAAAATACATACATGAATGAATGGCCCACTGCCAAAATATGATTAATCACCTTACAGGGTCACAGCTGACGGGGAATATATATCAGGCGTTCCTCTCCTCAGGCACAAGAACCATGACATTCCATTCCTTCTGAATCACAATAGTAAGTATCGACAGGCACTTGAGAGCTCTTTCACCATCAAACAAACTGCTCCCAGCGATTTGGCCACTTCGTTGAGCTCTGCATCATTTCCTCGCATTATGAAATTCATCTTGTGCAAAATTCAATGTAAGCCTGCACGCATGGTTGACCAAGTCATATGGATGTAAGCCTGCACAATGGAATGAAAAAAAAAGTGCTGATGCAGCAGCTGCAACACTTGAAAAAGAAAGAAGTCTCCAGGCCGCTTACATCCTCTCCTCTACAGCAGCAGCACATAACAAGTATGCAGTATGGACTATGGAGTAGAGCACCACACCACCATTTATGTAGCCACCAGGAGGAAAGATGGAGAGGTGGCTGGGCGACAATGGCCTCAGAGAATGAGCTCTGCATAAAGAGACCAACAGTCTTGTACAACAAGAGCTCAGATGAATTCGACTGTGCGGATGTGGCAAATCTTGTGGGCATCCTCCCCTTGGCACCTCGCTGTCAGACTTGGACATCGAATGATTTCCAGTTTCTTCAAAGCAGAGAGACTCCGTATGCTTTCAGGCAAACATGACAGCTTGGGGCAATCAGCGATTAAAATTTCTTCTAGAGAAATAAACTGTCCCAACCATTCTGGTAATATCTCGAGGCCTTGGCACTTTGTCAACCTCAGTTTTCTAAGAGCGGTGAGGTTCTTCATGCCTTCAGGTAAAGATGTCAGGTTGTGGAAATTGCCGATTAAAATTTCTTCTAGAGAAGTCAATTGTCCCAACCATCTAGGTAATGTTTCCAAGCCTTTGCACTCTACCAGCGTCAGGTTTTTAAGAGCAGTGAGGTCCTTCATGCTTTCAGGCAAAGATGTTAGGTTGGGACAATCAGCGATTCCAATTTCTTCTAGAGAAGTCAACTGTCCCAACGATGCCGGTAATGTTTCCAGGCCTTTGCACTCTATCAACGCCAGTACTTTAAGAGCGGTGAGGTTCTTCACGTTTTCAGGCAAAGATGTCAGGTTGGGGTAATCCTTGATGAAAATTTCTTCTAGTGAAGTCAATTGTCCCAATGATCCTGGTAATGTTTCCATGCCTTTGCACTCTACCAACGTCAGTTTTTTAAGAGCGGTGAGGTTCTTCATGCTTTCAGGCAAAGATGTCAGGTTGGGGCAATCATCAATATAAATCTCTTGTAGAGAAGTCAACTGTCCCAACGATCCCGGCAATGTTTCTAGGCCTTTGCACTCTATCAACTTAAGTTTTCTAAGAGCAGTGAGATTCTTCAAGCTTTCAGGCAAAGATGTCAGGCTGGGACAATCTTGGATATGAAGGATTTCTAGAGAACCGAGGTGGCCCAACCATACCGGGAGTGTCTCCAGGTCCTTCAACAACCCCAAATATAGTTCAGTGAGAGAGGTGAAGCATCGCATGACCTCTGGCAAAGTCCTCAATCCACTGGCGGAGGATACCTGAAGTGTCTCAAGAGTGGGGAAGTGTTGAAGTCTATCCCACTTGTCTTGAGAGAAACTATCAGTGTCTAGAACCATAGTAGAAGGACAAACAGAAGACGAGAGTTTTCCAAATCCTAGTTCTGGCAAAACTATCTCACTGTTGTTCAAAACCCAATTCATACTTCTTGGGGGATATGGTAGGAACTTCAACTTTGGGCAGTCTGTTACATCCAAGTTATGCAAATGAGGGATTAGAAACTCTTCGTTTTCTTTGCTTGACTCCGTGGTCCACCATTCCTCCAAATTCTCCATGAATTTCAATAGCAATACTCTTAGTTTCATACAAGGTTTGCCCTCTCCATAGAATTCCTTACTTATTTTCCTAATGTTGGGAATGTTTTTTAAACACAGACTTCTTAAATTTGGCAGTGCCCCAAATGGAGGAAGACAATCACATGCTTCCAAACCATCAAGAGTCAGTTCACTGAGAAAAGGGAGGTAGGACGAGATGTGAAACATCCAGTTAGGGAAATCCTTGCCCCCATACCCAAGTAGCCAAAAGTTTTCAAGAGTCCGAGGAGGTACGAGCCTGTCCAGCACAGATTCACCTCCTTCATTATTCCAGCGAAGTTTTAGTACTCGAATATCTGATTTATCACGCAATTCGACTCTGTCTGCATCTTCTGGATGCCTGACATTCTCAAGGCCTGCAAGTACCAGCTCTGAACAAGTTAATCCCACAAGATCCACTATACTGCTGCATCCTCTACTCTCTATCTCCTGTACATGATGCGCTACTATGCCCGCAAAATTTAGACACTCTCTAATGGCTACAATCTTTTGAAGCGAACCAGAAGTTGCATTATCAATCACCAACTCGGTGAGACTAGTCATCTCACCAATGCAATCAGGGAAGTCAGCCATAAGCACAAGGCCATTCATGTGTAGTATTTGAAGCTTAAGGTCACCAAATGAGGAAGGGAGCTCATTGAGCCTCAAACAGTATGACAAATAGAGACTTCTCAGCTTAAACAACTTGCATAGTGACTCTGGTAATTGTTGGAGTTTAGGACAACTTGTTAAGTTCAAATATTCAAGCTCGAAGAGGTGATCAAAACATTCAGGGAGCTCTTTGAGGTTATGACAATCTGAAAGATCAAGGTATTTCAAACGATTAAGTTGGCAAAATGATCCTGGGAGCATTGAAACCTTGTAGCAACCAGAGAGGTTCACAAACTCAAGTTTCTGAAGGTGCCCGAAATCAGTTGGCAGGTTTTCTAGCTTATGGCAGTTTGATAGGTTCAGATGCTCTAAACACGGAAAGCTAACATTATCGGGTAGTTTGGTGAGCTTTGAACAATTTGACAAGTTTAAGAATGAGAGCTTAAGAAGGCTACTAAATTTATCAGGCAGCTTCTGAAGAGCACAACAATCTGACATGTCTAGGTGATGTAAGCATGTAAGCTCACAGATTGATTCAGGCAACACTTGGAGTATAGAACACCTAGATAGATTGAGAAAAAAGAGCTGAGAGAGCTCCCCTAGTGATGCAGGCAGCTTACTGAGGCTGCTACTGCCAGATAGATCCAAATAGCAAAGTTTG
Source organism: Elymus sibiricus (assembly GCA_039707655.1). Classification (NCBI taxonomy): domain Eukaryota; kingdom Viridiplantae; phylum Streptophyta; class Magnoliopsida; order Poales; family Poaceae; genus Elymus; species Elymus sibiricus. Next base: position 514,540,715 of record CM077672.1, on the reverse strand, counting down.
CTGAGGTGACAAACACTGACAGGCAAGGTTTCAAGCAAGGAATTCGACATAATAAGAGTTTCCATGTTTTGAAGTGCATCAAAATACTTGGGAAGTGATGTTATTGGCAAGCCTGTGACATCAAGATACCTAATTAGCTTCAATTGATTCATGGAAGATGGCAGCACCACAGTACTTGGAGCAGATTGGGCTTTAGTTGAATGACCACTTAGGTCCAAGACACGTATGTACTTGGACCGAGAAAATGCCTTTTTCGGAAGTTGCAGTCCTCCCAAATCCCTAAAGTGGAGGGATCTAAGCTTGCCTGGAATATATTTGAAAATTTCAGTACCATCCTTGAAGTTGGTTAACTGTGCATGTCGACAGTAACGAGCCTTGTTCCAGCTGATGCTTTTGGTAGCATCCAGATCAATGAATTCATCAGCAATAATTATTGATGCAAGATCATGCACCAAATCATGCATGACGAGTTCTGGAGGAGCTTTGAAATGCACTGGACTTGGATTAACCTGCAGAGATAACTACTATCAATATAGTATTGCAAAGAGAAATGTAGGAGTTAAAAGAAGACACTAAGATCTAGTAAAATTGCATTTTCCTCAAAACATGTGGAGCCCTTGCACAGAACAATTATCCTACACACATTTTTTTTACTGGAAACCATGCATTTTCATAAACTTTTTTTATGCAATTAAAACTTGCATAACTAACAGAGGACGTAAAGCTAATAAAACATATGTTGTTTATGAGGAATTTTCATACATATTTTTCTATATATGTTTTAATTTTCTTTTGAATTTCTCTGGATGTCATGTTTGACTTGTTTACTAACTAGTTCAATAAGTTTCAACTAATTTGAAGAAGAGTGATTATTAAAGGAACCACTCCCTGACTCCCGAGCCGCTCCCTGGGCGACACCGAGGCGCCTAACTCTAGCTGCCAGAAGTCCACCCATGCACACACTTTCCACCGTCTCCGATGGCACCTCCATGGCATGGTTGCCACCACCCCAAAGGTGCTAGCGGGACCTCACATTCGCACAACTCCGGGTAGAGGAAGTGGAAGCCGAACAGTGATCTTGGGGCTGGCGAGGCCTCTTCTTCAGGAGACGGAGCTCGTGGCTAGCGGTCCGATGGACTGCAATACTCCTTCCGTCCCAATTTACATGGTGCCCTCGTATTTCCGGTTAAACTTTGGCCATCAATTTGACCAATAATATATGAGTGAAATGTCATAAAAAATTAATATTGGAAACAATTTTGAGTTGGTTGCGAGATCTTATGGGTTTCGGCTCTAGCCTGCCCCAACTTGTTTGAGTTGGTTGCAAGATCTTATGGGTTTCGGCTCTAGCCTACCCCAACTTGTTTGAGACTAAGCTGGTAGCTCTAACAAATGTTATCTTAAGTTGAGCTAGAGTTCAAAGGACTATTCTTTAAATATGTTTAATTAATATACATGTAGGGGGTTGCAGTTGCACCAAGAGAAATGTAGCTTCCTTTTCCCCCAAAAAATCGGCGGGTTAGAAAAGGAATGCCAAAAAACCTCATGAGAAAAGAATAACACCATGCACATAATTGGTGGACTCTAACTAGGATTGAATCATCAATATTGCATATTATTGGACAGATCTATAGCGAATAATCTAACATATCTGATTCAAAATCAGTAAAATTTAAAATATTTAGATTAATAAATTGATTAAAAATAGATCTAATTTATGGCACATGATGACATAGATACAGGAAACGAAGGACAAGAAAGAATCTAAAACTAAAAGAATATAAAAACCCAACATAGTCAAATCAACAGATATAGTAAAATGCAAAACTAAACTTATCAGTACTAATATTAAAATTAAATACAGAAATGGATATATTAAACCATTAACATAAATTAAAAATCAAAGTGTAGGGCCTAATCTAGAACCATAATATTGTATAATCTATAAAATGCAGGTTCCTGGCTATAAAATGCACACGGTAGTAGAAGTAGAAAATGCATCAATGACCAAACAGAAATAAGAGAAATGGTGTTTAGAGATACTAACCGAAGAAACGGGTGGGATTTGAATAAAGGACATTCCCAAAAGGTAGTTGATGCACCTCTGACCATCAGGCCCTGGAGAAATGTATCCAAGGGCACTCCATTGTTGAACTAACTGATTGCTGTTCATGATGAAGCCCTTCGGGAAGGCCGCCAAATAAATGAAACACATTTTAAAGTCCATCTTCATGTAGTAATAGCTCAGCATAAGGCTCTCTAGTGTTTTTTTCTGATGCAATTCTCCCAAATCAACCTTGGCGTCTCTTATATCTTCCCATGCCCTCGCGGTCCTTACCTCAGACATTACTTGCCCAAGGGCATTTGCCACGAGTGGTAGGCCCCCACACTTCACTGCAATTTCCCTCCCAATATCTTCCAAGACACTTTGGCGACCATCAGGCCCAAATGCCCTTTTCTTCATTATCTCCCAACAGTCATCTGGTGATAAAACAGCCAAGTTGATCTCGTGAGACTCGTCCACGGGGCAAAATTTCCTCTCATTTGCAAGAGAACCAGTGCGCAGTTTTTGCACTACGGTCATATTTCGAGTAGTTACTATAATCCGGCTACCCTTGAGGCCATGCTGTAACATCCGCTTCAAACTTTCAAGTTTGCCTCCATCTTCTTCCCAGAGATCATCCAGAACAATCAAGTATCTTCTAGTAGCAAGTTCTTTGCTCAGATTATCATACAGAAACTGCATTGTACAATTGTTGAGGTTGATGTTGCTATTCAAGCTTTTCAGGAGGGCACTCCCGATTTTGTGCAAACTAAACTGCTTGGACACATGGACCCAGGCAGCGAAGTCGAAAACGGTGACCCTCCTATCTGCCAGAACTGATTCAGCCAATGTCGACTTGCCTATGCCACCAAGCCCGACAATTGGAATGATCGAGATATCCACGTTAGCTTCGCTTGTCAATAGGAGGTTGATTATCTTCTCCTTCTCCGTATCTCTCCCTAGCATTCCACTTTTCATGCCTTCACCAATGTTGACTGCAAAAGTTTCATCATTTCTACTTCCTTCCGCCCTTGCTTCAAGAGGCACAAGACTGAGATCCCTTCTGCCCTCCTTTTTAATTCCATCTATTTTCTTGCTCAAGCTCTTCATCTTGTGGGGCATTGTCATCCGCTGGAGGAGTTGATTGTTCCCGGAAAAGAACAGCCTCACCTGTACAAAAAAGGTGAAGTCAACGTCAGTCACTAGCTCAATATTCCTGTCACCTTTACTTTCAGAGTTCATACCCTTATTTCCCGTAAAAAAATTGAGGGGTTCATTCATTATTTCTGTGGATGGATGACGGAAAGATCACGGCGAGACAGTTAAACACATGTTGTCCAGTTGTCGTTTGGCCCGCCATGTGATGTATCATTCAAGCCGTTCCAAGGGGGTTTTTCCCACCCTGTACATGTTCTCAATTTTTGAATACCATGTAAATTTTGTCGGTGACAGAAAAGATTAAGATGGGTGTTTCTTAGCTTTGCCCTCAATAACTACTCTACAGTACATATCAACCCAGTGATCAGTTTCTCCTCGTGTCCAGCCAATACCACGCTGTAGGATGGTGGGTAATTTAGAGGCTAGAGTAATTAAAGTACTAGTAGATGCCTTGGGATCCTACATGCATCACTATTTTCACACACAAGAAACAAGAAAAGGAGATTTTTCAAACATAATAATGGTACGGTTAACCAAATTAATTAAGAATCATCAAACTTGATCTGAATGAATATACCTTGGGTTGATTCTTGTTGATGAGCTCATTAGCGTCCAGCTCATCGAGCACGTCCTCGACGTCATAGGCGACGCGCTTGAACTTTGTAAGCCAGCACTGAAAGACTCTTCCAGCTTGTCCTCCTCGACGCGCCCTGTCGTCGGCATCGCCCAGCACGGCCTGCAGATCTATCATCTTCTCCCCCAAGTCCAACACGTCCTCTCTGTACCTCCACTGCAGAGTGATCTCGGACGCAGCATATCCACCAAGCTTGCTGAAGATTTGTCTCCCCACAGCAGCCGCAATCAGACCCCCGAGCCCGCTCATGGCTGCTCCCCAGCCAAGCCAAGCTGTTGCTCTCCTTGACGAGAATTACTAAGAAGCTCCTTCAACCAACACCCACCCACCGGTAGGAAGAAGCAGAGAGCTGATCCAACCAGGAAATAAATAAAATTAGCAAGTGGCAGATTCCATTAAAGTTGCTAGCTTGTAGTATTGCATTTGGCTATGTGCAACGACTATGTCTCATCTGGCCGGCAATCGAACCCAGATACCAACTAGTAATTTTGTTTTCTTTATTTATTTAGGTGCAAGCTCGAGGCGGGAGATGGAGACCTTATTTTAGTTTAATGGGAGAAGAAGAAGAAATCAATGGCACGTACCCTAGCGGTGACTCTGGGCGAGGAGCCGGAACGGCGGAGAACTGGCGGCAGCGGCGGCGGCGGGGCGAGGAGCGACATGACCGGCGGCGGCGCTAGGGTTAGAGGAGAGGGAGGGGATTCGGCTGCGAGCGACAGCGGGGGCCTAGAGTGGCATCGGAGGGTAATTTTGCCCCTCCCTTTTGAGTGAGTATTTGGATCTGGAATTATTATTAGTCATCATTTCGAACCAAAGATTTCCCAATATGTATCTGGAATTTCATTTAGTTATTCCATTCCAAAGATTTCTTCGTGCTATTTTAACATTATTATTAAATATCTATATCTAGTACCCAATATTTTTTGAGAGAATATTCCCCCTAATACTGAATATTGCTACGTCACGATTTCTCTTCCCCCTGCCTCGCCTCAGCGAGTTCCTGTCCGAGTCTTGCCGGCGATGTCCTGGCGCCCCCATCTCCGCCTCAGAATCCATCTAATCATAGCGGTCGTCGCCACCCACCCACCAACAAACATGTCAAGCCCTTTGACTTGCCTCCGCCAGCGACAGCACGGCCAGCCGCCACTACCGGGAAAAGGCTTATAGGTGGCCTCAAATTAGTGCCGGGCACAGTGAGGCACCCGTTACTGTTATTTTGGTAGTGCAACAGTGGCGGGTAACAAACTCGACACGTCATTGGCTTTAACACAGCAGTGGCGGGCACAAATAACCACCCGCCACAAATGAACTCTTCCAAATTTGACCACGTGCTGAAAGTGAGCAGTGGCGGGCACTGGGGAATACCTGCCACTGCTTTGGAAGGTATCAATGGAGGGCAATATTTATGCCCGCCACTGATAAATTATGGTGAACCGCGCAAAAAATAAATTTTATATATCCAGAAGTTAGTAGTAGCCGGCAATATGTATGCCTGCCACAGATAAATTTTGGTGACCCCCGCAAAAAATAAATTATATATATCCAGAAGTTAGCAGCAGCTCAGGGGGTGCGCCCTACCCCCCTGGGCGCGCCCTATGAGTTTGTGGGCCCCCTGGCAGGCCTTCAGTGCCCATCTTCTGCTATATGAGGCTATTTGCCCTAGAAAAAAAATAATAAGAAGACTTCCGGGATGAAGCACCGCCGTCTCGAGGCGGAACCTGGGCAGGAGCACTTTTGCTCTTCGGCGGAGCGATTCCGCCGGGGAAACTTCCCTCCGGGAGGGGGAAATCGAAGCCATCGACATCACCAACGATCCTCTCATCGTGGGAGGATCAATCTTCATCAACATCTTCACCAACACCATCTCATCTCAAACCCTAGTTCATCTCTTGTATTCAATCTTTGTCCCAAAACCTCAGATTTGTACCTATGGGTTGCTAGTAGTGTTGATTACATCTTGTAGTTGATGCTAGTTGGTTTATTTGGTGGAAGATTATATGTTCAGATCCTTAATGATATTCAATACCCCTCTGATCTTGAACATGAATATGATTTGTGAGTAGTTACTTTTGTTCTTGAGGAGATAGGAGAAGTCTGGTTATAAGTAATCATGTGAATTTGGTATTCGTTCGATATTTTGATGATATGTATGTTGTTGCTTCCTTTAGTGGTGTCATGTGAACGTCGACTACATGACACTTCACCATACTTGGGCCTAAGGGAAGGCATTGTAGAGTAATAAGTAGATGATGGGTTGCTAGAGTGACAGAAGCTTAAACCCTAATTTATGCGTTATTCTATAAGGGGCTGATTTGGATCCACATGTTTCATGCTAAGGTTAGATTTATCTTAATTCTTCTTTCGTAGTTGCGGATGCTTGCGAGAGGGGGTAATCATAAGTGGGATGCTTGTTCAAGTAAGAACAGCACCCAAGCACCGGTCCACTGATAGCCTGCAAGTGCACAGGGTTTAGTTGTAGCTTTCTCGAAGTAAGAGTATTGATCCCACAAGGAGCACAGGAATCAATCTTTGGTTCTTTGCCAGGTGCAAATAATGTGCCTAGAAATTGTAAGCGATCCAGAACAGTAGTAATAAAAGTAATAAGGTTGTAAAAGTAGAGGTGAATAAATGAGCTAAAATAAATAACAAGTAAAAATAACTAGGCTTGAGACAAATGATTAAAAGAGCTCCCAGGGGTCCGGAATCCCCACTAGTGTGCATCTACGGCGGTGCCTAAACACAAAGCTATTTCAGATTCCTAAGCCACTTTACATGTTTCTCTTTGTGGGCGGAGCCGGTACAGATACGTTTATACTCGTGGTATCTCCGTATCCCATACGCCACCACCGTTCTTCCCCACTCCGGTTATCAAACGGTGATTAAGGGGAAAGAAGTCCCCGTGGACGCAGCCAAAGTGGTCTCCGTTTTACCCCCTATTGCAACTATCCGCTACAAATGGAGAAGGGGCCTGTCACGTCACCCAACTCCACAACCACACAGTTAGCCAACAGTAATAACCTTCTGTCCAGAATCGGCATACATTGGATGGTCGACTTCACCCAACGTCAAGAAGATTATCAACATAAACATGCAAAGAGGATATTAAATCCTAATATCAAACATCCTATTACACACTAGGGTTCATCTATAACCCAGGAACAACAGATCTACTCACACATGGGAACAACAATCATCATGGTAATAGTAGTGAAGTACATGGATGAATGGATCAACCGGTACACCGAAGGATCCACTAGGGTTCTTGATGTTGCAGATGATAAGGATGTGGATGAAGATTGTGATGAAGATGGCGATGATGACTTCGTTCCCCTCGTGATGAGAGATATCCTCTCCTTCTCCTCGTTGATCCTCCCACCGGATGGGCTCCGGCGGCTAGGGTTCTACCTTCTGGATGAGTTTCTGGAGTCTTCGTACGTCTGATCCCTGATCCGCTTTGATGGGGTGAAAATAGCTGATCTCCCAGAGGCGGCGGCACGCCAAATGACCGCTCATGCGAGTGCGCGTGGTCGCATGGAACGCCGTCGTTCGCTCTAGAAGCATGGCGACGACTGTTTCTTTAGCCTTCTTGCTTGATTCTTTTATGGCAAGTGTTTATCACCTTTAATACGTGATTCCACTACCATTTTTAGGGATTTTCTCCAATAAATGAATATTGCTCCAAAAATCTTTACCTGAGAGATTATCAACAAAAAGAAGTGCGCGAACGCGGTAAAATTCCACAAAGCCTACCTAGTAGGCACAAAAATAACAATGAAAAAGTCTCAGAATTTGGACTCATCAACTCCCCCAAGCTTAGAGTTTTGCTCGTCCCCGAGCAAGTACCGCAACTTGTAATGAAGAGGTCATCTTGGTTATGAGCTGTGGATATATCAAATGAATGGGTCCAAAGTAAAATTTCAGAATTTACATCAAATGATTAATTACACCGTGCACCACCACATCCCGATTTCCATCAAATGAGTATGAAGGCTTCCACATCTTATTATCAATCGTTAATGTGACTCCTTCTAACTTTAAGTGATACTTTTATTCTCCTCTTTAAGTTGGACAAGCCTTAGTACAATACATTTTCTTGTTCTTCATTCCCCTCCTCATTTCATGAATTGTCAAGCCTGCCCCATATCACTCGAGGTTTCTCTTTTCTCTTTTTGAGACGTGATATGAATGGTATGCTTAGACATCCAAGTTCAACCATTGGGGGTTACATTAGTTTTCTTGAATCAATAACATTTTGTTTTTATGTATAAGAACTTATCCGCACTTCGTACTTGGTTCACTGGTATCAAGAAACCTCTCCAAGTAATCATCAAATAAACTGAAATCAGTTTCAATGTATCACATCAAGTTGTTAACTTCTCATTCCCGATTGATACTAGAGATGTGGAAGACTTATAATCATCCTCTAAAAGCAAAGATGTGTAACACACAAGGATGTATAACCATTCTAGCAAATTCATCTAGATCATTATGGACTATTCATCAAACTATCCATGACTCAACGGATAAGACTCTTCCCTCTTCACCAAAAGGTATGATAGTACTTTTATTATTCGAACTAAATGAACTCCTCCAAACAAAGTTCAACCGAAAAAAATAACGATATGGGAAACGAGAAAGGGCTTCAAAATCCCCCCAAGCTTAACATGTTAAGCTGGTTGGATTCATTTAGTCTCCTTTTTATTGGTACCGAGGTTCTCTTCTGGGGGTGTGATACGTCTCCAACGTATCTATAATTTTTGATTGTTCCATGCTATTATAGTATCAATCTTGGATGTTTATTATGCAATTATATATCATTTTTTGGGACTAACCTATTAACCAGTGCCCAGTGCCAGTTGCTGTTTTTTGCTTGTTTTTGGCTTTTTAGGGAATCAGTACCAAACCGAGTCCAAACGTTACAAAACTTTTTGATGATTTTTTCTGGACCAAAAGGGACCCTAGAAGCTTCGGGAGAAGACCTGAAGAGCCACGGAGGCGCGACAAGCCTGCCAGGCGCGCCCCCGGGGGGGTGCCCCCCGTGGCACCTCTTGACCTAATTCCAGCGCTATAAATTCCCAAATATTCCCAATACATCAGAGAGCCACCCGAAACACTTTTTCCGCCGTCGCAAGTCTCTGTTCCTTTGAGATCCCATCTGGAGGCCTTCTCCGGTACTCTGCCGGAGGGAGAATCGATCACGGAGGGCTTCTACATCAACCTTGCTGCCCTTCCGATGATGCGTGAGTAGTTTACCACAGACCTACGGGTCCATAGCTAGTAGCTAGATGGCTTCTTCTCTCTCTTTGATCTTCAATACAATGTTCTCCTCGATCTTCTTGGAGATCAATTCGATGTAATCCTTTTTTGCGGTGTGTTTGTTGGGATCCGATGAATTGTGGGTTTATGATCAGATTATTCATGAATATTATTTGTGTTTTTTCTAAATTCTTATATGCATGATTGTTATAGCTTTGTATTTCTCTCTGATCTATCCATTTAGTTTGGCCAACTAGATTGATTTATCTTGCAACGGGAGAGGTGCTTTGTGATGGGTTCGATCTTGCGGTGCCCAATCCCAGTGACAGAAAGGGACATGACACGTATTTCTATCATTGCCATTAAGGATAAAAAGATGGGGTTTATTCATATTGATTGGGTTTACTTTGTCTACATCATGTCATCTTGCTTAAGGCGTTACTCCGTTTTTCATGAACTTAAAACCCTAGATGCATGCTGGATAGCGGTCGATGGGTGGAGTAATAGTAGTAGATGCAGGCGGGAGTCGGTCTACTTGTCTCAGACGTGATGCCTATATACATGATCATTGCTTTGAATATCGTCATAACTATGCGGTTTTCTATCAATTGCCCAACAGTAATTTGTTTACCCACCGTATGCTATTTTCAAGAGAGAAGCCTCTAGTGAAAACTATGGCCCCCGGGTCTATCTTTTATCATATATAAAATCCAAAAATACCTTGCTGCAATTTATTTACCATTATTTTATTTTGTGTTTTATTTTATCTATCTATCACTACGAGATTTGATCCTTGCAATTAACCGCCGAGGGATTGACAACCCCTTGTTTGCGTTGGGTGCAAGTATTTGCTTTTGTGTGTGTAGGTGCTGCTAACGAGGTTCTGTGTGGTTCTCCTACTGGATTGATAACCTTGGTTCTTAGCTGAGGGAAATAATTATCTCTACTATACTGCTTCATCCTCTCCTCTTCGAAGAAATCCCAACGCAGCTCACAAGTAGCAGGGTGGAGCGGTGACACCGGTTAGGGCATCAATCATGAGCTTGTTTGTAACTTCTAAATCCATGATGCGAGAACGGTACATGCGAAGGGTTGCATCCTGGTTGGCGATGATCCTTAAGCTTGTGTCAAGAGCCTCACGCGTCTTGACAGCCATGGAAACCTCCATCTCCCTGAGCTTATCAGTCATAGCTTTAGTCTCAACTACTGAATTATTGACTTGTTCCTGGGGTGGAGTCGGTTGCACCGGGGCGATATAACGCCTTTTCCTAGGAGGTCCAACTTGCATGCGAGCGCCAATGTTGTGCATCCCACGCGCTCTTGGATCAATCTTGCCGGACTCATCCAAAGGATCATGGATAGTGCAGTTACTAAAACCGCACTTCCCCATGACGGGTGGAGTTTCCTTGACAAAATTGATCTTGTCCTTGTTGATGACGACATTGATTTTGCTGATGGGGACGACCGTTAGTTTCTTGCATTTCTCCTTATCTTCCTCTTCTTCTTCCTCCTCAAAAGAAGGTTCCTCCGTGTTGGGGAACGTTGCATGGAAAACAAAAAAATTTCTACGCACACGCAAGATCTATCCATGGAGATGCATAGCTACGAGAGGGGGAGTGTGTCTACGTACCCTCGTAGACCGTAAGCGGAAGCGTTAGAACAACGCGGTTGATGTCGTCGAACAACTTCACGATCCAACCGACCGAGTACCGAACGTACGGCACCTCCGCGTTCAGCACACGTTCAGCTCGGTGACGTCCTCGACTTCTGGATCTAGCAAGACGGCGAGGTAGTGGATGAGTTCCGGCAGCACGACGGCGTGGTGACGGTGATGGTAATGCTATCTCCGCAAGGCTTCGCCCAAGCACAGCGAAAATATGACCGAGGGACGTAACTGTGGAGGGGGCCGCCGCACACGGCTAAGACAATGTTGTGTCCTCCTTTGGGGCGCCCCCTCTCCTCTATTTATATATGTGTAGGGGCTTGGAGTAGAAGGAATAGTGCCACGTGAACAGTAACCATGAATAGTACACACGTGGACTTGGACTCCAAAGTCCAATCCTATTCCTACTAGGACTCTTCCTTTTTCCTTCCCTAGCTGCGTGGGCTTTTGAGGACTTGGTGCGCCTGGCCCAATAAGGCCAGGGCGCCTCCCCTTAGCTCATGCCAGCCCTTGGGACGTGGTGGACCCACTTGTGGACTTCCGGACCCCTCCAGAACCTTCTGGAAGCTTCCCGGTACAATACCGAAAAAATTGCACTTTTTTCCGGAACCCAAAATATGACTTCCCATATATAAATCTTTACCTCTCGACCATTCCGAGACTCCTCGTGACTTCCGGGATCTCATCCGGGACTCCGAACAATATTCGGTTACCAATTCACATAACTCATATAACACTATATCGTCAACGAACGTTAAGCGTGCGGACCCTATGGGTTCGGGAATGATGTAGACATGATCGAGACGCCTCTCCGGTCAATAACCAATAGCGAAACCTGGATGCCCATATTGGTTCCTACATATTCCACGAAGATCTTATCGGTCGAACCGCAATGACAACATACGTAATTCCCTTTGTCCGTCGGTATGTTACTTGCCCGAGATTCGATCGTCGGTATCTCCATACCTAGTTCAATCTCGTTACCGGCAAGTCTCTTTACTCGTTTCGTAATACATCATCTCGTAACTAACTCCTTAGTCACTTTGCTTGCAAGCTTCTTATGATGTGCATTACCGAGAGGGCCCAGAGATACCTCTCCGAAACACGGAGTGACAAATCCCAGTCTCGATCCATGCCAACTCAACGGACACCTTCGGAGATACCTGTAGAGCATCTTTATGATCACCCAGTTACGTTGTGACGTTTGATAGCACACAAGGTATTCCTCCGGTATCCGGGAGTTGCATGATCTCATGGTCTGAGGAACATGTATTGGACATTCAAGAAAGCAGTAGCAATAAACAGAACGATCATATGCTAAGCTAACGGATGGGTCTTGTCCATCACATCATTCTCCTAATGATGTGATCCCGTTATCAAATGACAACTCATGTCTATGGTTAGGAAACCTTAACCATCTTTGATCAACGAGCTAGTCTAGTAGAGGCTCACTAGGGACACGGTATTTGTTTATGTATTCACACATGTATTTAAGTTTCCGGTCAATACAATTCTAGCATGAATAATAAACCTTTATCATGAACAAGGAAATATAAAATAATAACAACTTTATTATTGCCTCTAGGGCATATTTCCATCACTCCGGATCTTCTTCGGAAGAGGACCAATCACGGCAGCGACGGAGCCTCTCCCTTATGCTTGCCGAAGAGTAACCTTCCTGCTCCATGTCCTCTTCTACTTATGAAGAGGTTTGCCTCTCATCCCACGAATGAGCCATGGCTACCTGCACTTCAAAAATCAAGAAGACTTTGCTTAGATCGGTTTGTGAGCTTTGATAGAGGAGGGAGCAATAGTTCTGTATATAAGAGGCTCAGGACGCAGGTTTTGACGAGATAAGGAAGTTAAAAAGGATAGGAAACAAACCACACAAGATTAGGCAAAATTCTGTTGAAACTCGGAAAGAAATCACGATCGACGGCCTTCAAAACGACCGCGGCCGACCGTTTGAGCCGTCGTTTGACCCTTTCCCCTCCGAGCTCTTCATAGACAGAGCGTATGGCGGCCTTAAAAATGGGCGCGTCCGATCGTTCCGGCGTCCGTTTGATCCCCTTCTCCTGCGAGACAAAAATATAAAGTTTTTTTTTCAAAGACTCAGTTTTGCTCCAGAGAACAGAGCGAATGACGGCCTTTCCAGACGATCGCTGGCGATCGCTTGAGCGGTTGTTTTCTCTTTTTGCCTGCACACTTAGATAATCAGAATCAAAGACGGTGCTTCAAACGACCGCAAGCGATCGTTTTTGCACCCGTTTAACTACGTAAAACACAAGATTTTATACAGAAAAATGTAACGAAGACGGTTTGGATGAGAACTTAAGGAAAAGAGAAGTTTCTTGTGTTCCCTAATGCTTTCCACTCTTTGTGTTTCGCGAAAATCTTCGTTCCTGGCTTCTTTGTCCTTAGGGGTTGAGGAAGAGGTGCTACCTTCTGCAATTTACTGGGGTGGAAAGAATTGTTGTAGTAAAATAAATTATTCTCTTCCCTTACCCTCAGTTTTGCAAAGGGCTCCTCCAGACCGATGGATGGTGGTTCTGTATCCCCAAAAGTACGAGTTGTGGCTCTGTCTAAAGCCACAACCGTTCCGTAAGGGATGCATATGCTTGCTGGATTGTAATGATGCTCCAACTTTACCAGGGAGATATTTGTCAATACTTCTCCTATCTTCTCCGGTGCTAAAATCTCACTGTCAAATTCTTGCAAAAGGAGAGACCACCTCATCCAGCGAGGCTTAGTTTCTTTAACATCTAACACCTCTTTAATTGCCTGACGGTTTGTATAAAATATAACCTTTGTATCAGTGATATAAGGTCTAAACTTTTCACAAGCAAAGATCGCTGCATAGAGTTCTCTATCGTTCTTAGCATAATTTCTTTGAGCATCAATGAGGGTGTGGCTTGCAAAGTAAATAACATTAAACTTCTCACCTACCTGTTGGCCCAAAACCGCACTTATCGCATTATCATCCGTTTCACATATGATCTCAAAAGGCATGTTCCAGTCTGGAGGTGTAATGATAGGAGCAGTAAGCAGCGCATGCTTCAATTTTTCAAAGGCACTTTTACACTCATCCGTGAAAGTGAAGGGGACGTCTTTCTGCAAAAGGTTAGTCAGGGGCTTCGAAATACTGGAAAAATTCTTAATAAAGCGCCTATAGAAACCCGTGTGACCGAGAAAGCTCCTTATCCCCTTAATATCACGAGGATAAGGAAGTTTCTCTATGGCATCTATCTTTGCTTTATCTACCTCTATGCCTTTACCAGATACTTTGTGCCCCCAAAACAATACCTTCATTGACCATAAAATGGCATTTCTCCCAATTCAACATGAGGTTAGTGTCCTCACATCTCTGCAAGACTTTGTCAAGATTGTGAAGACAATCATCAAAAGAAGTTCCATAGACTGAGAAATCATCCATGAAAACTTCCATAATTTCTTCGACAAAATCAACAAAAATAGCATTCATGCATCTTTGAAACGTAGCTGGTGCATTGCATAAACCAAAAGGCATACGTCGGTAAGAGTACATACCAAAAGGGCTGGTGAATGTTGTCTTCTCCTGATCCTCGGGGTGCACTGCAATTTGTGAAAACCCCGAATATCCGTCCAAATAACAAAAATGGGTATGCTTCGCCAGTCTTTCAAGCATTTGATCTATAAAAGGTAAGGGGTAATAATCCTTACGGGTCTCCTTATTCAGCTTCCTGAAATCAATGCACATTCTATACCCAACTATTGTTCTAGTGGGGATTAGCTCATTATGTCTATTAGGAACTACTGTAAATCCTTCCTTTTTAGGTACACAATGAACCGGACTTACCCACTTGCTTTCAAAAACTGGATATATAATACCTGCATCAAGTAGACGAACAATTTCTTTTCTTACCACTTCCTTCATTTCAGGATTCAACTTCCTCTGGTACTCATGAACTGGTTCAGCTCCTTCCTCCATGAATATGCGATGAGTACATATGGAGGGGCTGATGCCCTTTAAATCATCCATCGAATACCCAAATGCTTTTCTATGCTTCCTCAAAGCATTCATCAATCTCTCTTTTTCTTCATCTGAAAGATTAGCACTGATAATAATAGGGTATCTATTGGTTTCATCTAAAAACTCATACCTTAACTCTTTTGGTAGAGGTTTTAATTCAGGCGGTGGTGGTTCCTCATCTCCTTTCTTCTCAGGTACTTCATACTGCTCGCTAGATACCGGATCTTGAGCTAGTGTTTCATTCAAATGATGATCTATTTCTTCCTTAGCTGGGTCTTCTGGCTCTTTCTTGTATTCAGTTAAACTCCTTTCCAGATCATCTTCTGGGGTTCCGAAGTAGATTGCTGCTAGTTGAGCTATAGTCTTTTCTTCATTATTGTCTTGCTCTCTTGGTTGGGGATGATTTTTGAACCTGGAAGAATGAAATTCTCTTACCTGTTCCCCACACTTGGGAGAGACAACTTCCCTCTTGCAATCAATGCTT
Organism: Elymus sibiricus; assembly: GCA_039707655.1. Classification (NCBI taxonomy): domain Eukaryota; kingdom Viridiplantae; phylum Streptophyta; class Magnoliopsida; order Poales; family Poaceae; genus Elymus; species Elymus sibiricus. Next base: position 514,525,467 of record CM077672.1, on the reverse strand, counting down.
GCACCTGCAGTGTTAAGGAATGGTCTCCCAAATATTATGGGGCAAAAATCATCTTCAGGGATTTCCATTACAACAAAGTCTACTTGGTAAGTAAAGGTTCCCAATATGACATAAACATCAGATACCATCCCATAAGGTCTCCTTAGAGTACCATCTGCTAATTTAATTTCCATATCAGTTGGCTGTAAGTCACAAGCATAAATTTCATCATGAAGCTTAGTGTAAAGAGTGTAAGGTATAACATTAATAGAAGACCCTATATCACAAAGACCAAAATAAGAAGTGCTACCAAAAGAACAAGGCACCACCGGCTTACCAGTATCAGCAGCTTTAATGCACCCTTTCACCAAACAAGTTACCTCCACCTCCATTGTTTCAATCGGTTTCTCCTATTTTCTCCTTTTTGGAGGCTTCATCTTAGCTTTGCTCTTATTCTCATTTTCATCCTCGGAATGTACCCTTCTGAAATACTCAAGTTGTGCTTTTCTCACCGGATATGGCAATGCCGGTTCAGGTTCATAATCTTCTTCCATGGGGGGTACTGATGCTTCTACCTCCAAGGTCTCAATTATGACCTCTTCATCAAGGTCCTCATCGGTATAATTCTCCCATTTCCTCTTCAGGAACTCCATGTGTTCTGCATAGCTTTGAACAAATCTTAAAACAACATCAGGGTCAAGGTATAATTCGTTACTTATTTGTTCAACTCTCCCTGAGTTTAGATAAGCCTTTATGCAATCAAAGTTCACTTCCACTTTACCCTCTCCTTCTTCATCGCTCCCCCAAGATTCGTGGTTAGCAAGTTTCCCTTCTAATAATTCCAATGCTTCTGGGACTTTGTTAGTAATAAAAGAACCTGCAAATGCCAAATCTAGTTCTTCCTTTGAATCATATTGCAGTCCTCCATAAAAAAGATTTAATACTAACCATTCAGGGAGCTTATGATGAGGGCAATCATTCAGTAAAATTTTATACCTTTGATATGCGTATACCAGACTTTCTCTAGGCCTCTGTCGGAAATTTAAAATCCTCCTCCTTGCTTCATATGATTTCTTCTCTGGATAAAAGTCTGATAGGAAAGTTCCTGCTAGTTTACTCCATGTATCAAAGGTACCTGCAGGGTGAGACACTAACCAATTCCTTGTCTTTTTAGCCAGGGTGTGAGGAAATAATTTCGGTTTCATATCATCTGGACTAAAAGCATTTAATTTAAATGTCCCACATATATCTTCGAAAAATAGCAAATGTTGATAAGGATCTTCACCTTCCTCACCTTTAAATTGTTTACCATGCATCAATTCGAGGACACTTGGGTTCACCTCATAAGCTACACCGGTGGGATTAGGACCCAACGATGTGAACATTTCTCGAATAGGTGGACCTGTAAGACGCATGGCTGCAAGTTGATAATTGTGTCCATACTCAGCCATGATTGTTCCAGACCTGCAAACAACTTAGTACACAAGATTCAAACCAAACTAAGAACTAAGACCAAAAGCGCTCAGCTCCCCGGCAACGGCGCCAGAAAAATCTTGATAGCCTGCAAGTGCATAGGGTTTAGTTGTAGCTTTCTCGAAGTAAGAGTATCGATCCCACAGGGAGCACAGGAATCAATCTTTGGTTCTTTGCCAAGTGCAAATAATGTGCCTAGAAATTGTAAGCGATCCAGAACAGTAGTAATAAAAGTAATAAGGTTGCAAAAGTAGAGGTAAATAAATGAGCTGAAATAAATAACAAGTAAAAATAACTAGGCTTGAGACAAAAGATTAAAAGAGCTCCCAGGGGTCCGGAATCCCCACTAGTGTGCATCTACGGCGATGCCTAAACACAACGCTATTTTGGATTCCTAAGCCACTTTACATGTTTCTCTTTGTGGGCGGAGCCGGTACATATACGTTTATACTCATGGTATCTCCGTATCCCATACGCCACCACCATTCTTCCACACTCCGGTTATCAAACGGTGATTAAGGGGAAAGAGGTCCCCGTGGACGCTGATACGTCTCCAACGTATCTATAATTTTTGATTATTCCATGCTGTTATATTATCAATCTTGGATGTTTTTATATGCATTTACAACAATTATATATCATTTTTGGATACTAACCTATTAACCTAGTGCCCAGTGCCAGTTGCTGTTTTCTGCCCTGTTTTGTTTTACAGAAAATCAATACCAAACGAAGTCCAAATGCCACGAAACTTTTTGGAGATTTTTTTTCTGGACAAGATAAACAATAGAAGCTTCGGGAGAGGACCAGACGCCAGAGGAGGTGGCCACGAGCCACCAGAGCGTGCCTGCCTCGTGGGCCCACCCCAGCTCCGTTTGACCTAATTCCACCACTATAAATTCAGGAAAAATCAGAAACCCTCAGGGGAGCCCACGAAATACTTTTTCCGCCGCCGCAAGTTTTTGTTCTTGAGAGATCCCATCTGGAGGCCTTCTCCGGTACTCCGCCGGAGGTGGAATCGATCACGGAGGGGCTCTACATCAACCTTGCTGCCCTTCCGATGATGCGTGAGTAGTTTACCACAGACCTTCGGGTCCATAGTTAGTAGCTAGATGGCTTCTTCTCTCTTTTTGATCTTCAATACAATGTTCTCCTCGATGTTCTTGGAGTTCTATCCGATGTAATCACTTTTTGCGGTGTGTTCGTTGGGATCCGATGAATTGTGAGTTTATGATCAGATTATCCATGAATATTATTTGAGTCTTTGCTGCACTCTTTTATGCATGATTATTATAGCCGCATAATTCTTCTCCGATCTATTGATTTGGTTTGGCCAACTGGGTTGATTTATCTTGCCATGGGAAGAGGTGCTTTGTAATGGGTTCGATCTTGCGGTGCTCAATCCCAGTGACAGAAAGGGACGTGACACGTATGTATCGTTGCTATTAAGGGTAAAAAGATGGGGTTTATTCATACATGAGTTTATCTTGTCTACATCATGTCATCGTTCTTAAGGCGTTACTCCGTTATTTATGGACTTAATACACTAGATGCATGCTGGATAGCGGTCGATGTGTGGAGTAATAGTAGTAGATGCAGGCAGGAGTCGGTCTACTTGTCTCGGACGTGATGCCTATATACATGATCATTGCCTTGGATATCGTCATGATTATTTGCTTTTCTATCAATTGCTCAACAGTAATTTGTCTACCCACCGTATGCTATTTTCTCGAGAGAAGCCTCTAGTGAAAACTATGGCCCCTGGGTCTATCTAAATCATATTACTAAAACCCTAAAAATATTGCTGCCATTTTATTTTATATATTTTATTTTGTATTTTTATTTCAATCTATCTATTTATCCCATAAAATTTAATCTTGCAATTGACCGCCGAGGGATTGACAACCCCTCATTTGCGTTGGGTGCAAGGATTTGTTGTTTGTGTGCAGGTGCTGCTAACGAGGTGTTGCGTGATTCTCCTACTGGTTCGATAACCTTGGTTTCATAACTAAGGGAAATACTTATCTCTACTGTGCTACATCATCCCTTCCTCTTCGGGGAAAATACCAACGCAAGCTACAAGTAGCAGGAAGAATTTCTGGCGCCGTTGCCGGGGAGACATCATCAACATCTATCAAGTACCTTTGCATAAACTCTCATCTCCTTGCATTTATTTTATTTGCCATTTACCTCTCGTTTTCATCTCCCCCACTTCTAAAACATTTTTACAAAAATACAAATATATTTTCCGTTTGCCTTTTTCTTGTTTGCTTGCTTGTTATCTTGTTTGCGTAGTCACGATGTCTCAAGAAAATACAAAATTGTGCGATTTTTCCAATACTAATAATAATGATTTTATTAGTACTCCGATTGCTCCTCCCACCGCTAGTGCGGAGACTTGTGATATTAATGCCGCTCTGTTAAATCTTGTTATGAAAGAACAATTTTCTGGTAGTCCTAATGAAGATGCTGCATCCCATCTTAACACTTTCGTAGAATTGTGTGACATGCAAAAGAAAAAAGATGTGGATAATGATATTGTGAAATTAAAATTATTCCCGTTCTCATTGTGAGATCGTGCAAAATTTTGGTTTTCATCTTTACCACGAAATAGTATCGATTCTTGGGATAGGTGTAAAGATGCTTTTATTACTAAGTATTTTCCTCCCGCGAAAATTATTTCTCTTAGAAATCAAATTATGAATTTTAAGCAACTTGATCATGAACACGTTGCCCAATCTTGGGAGAGGATGAAATTAATGATAAGAAATTACCCTACTCATGGTTTAAATTTATGGATGATCATACAAAAAATTTATGCTGGATTGAATTTTGTTTCTAGAAATCTTTTAGACTCCGCCGCGGGTGGTACTTTTATGGAAATTACTTTGGGAGAAGCTACTAAATTGCTTGATAATATTATGGCAAATTATTCACAATGGCATACTGAAAGAGCTCCTACTAGTAAAAAGGTGAATTCTATTGAAGAAATTAGTACTTTGAGTGATAAAGTTGATGCGCTTATGAAATTGGTTGCTAGTAAAAATGCTCATATTGATCCTAATGATGTGCCTTTGTCCACTTTGATTGAGTAAAATAATGATCCCGTAGATGTGAATTTTGTCTCGCGAAACAATTTCAATAATAATGCTTATAGGGGTAATTTCAACGCTAGACCGTTTCCTGGAATTTTCTCTAATAATTATGGCAATCCTTATGGAAATTCTTATAATAATAATAATAGAATGACCTCTGATCTTGAAAGTAATATTAAAGAATTTATTAATGCTCAAAAAGTTTTCAACACTACGATAGAAGAAAAATTGAGTAAACTTGATGATACGTCTATGAGCATTGATAGAATTATTCATGATGTGGAAAATCTTAAGACTAAAATTTTGCCACCCAAAATTGATATTAGTGAATCAATTAAAGCTTTATATGTCTCCATGGATGAGAGTAAGAAAAGAACCGCTATGCTAAAAGCTAAACGAGAATTTTTAGAAAAAGCGATTCCTCCCGGTTTTTATCGTAGTAATGATGAGGATATTAAAATGATTGGTGATTCATCTATTGATTCTTTGTTTAGCAATATAAAACTTGATGAAAAGGGGACTGAAGAAGAGTCAACTTTAGCTAGTAGGCGTTCCCACAATTCGGAGGGTGAAAATCTTAATGAAAAAATTGTTAAAAGTGGGTTTGGAGAGGTAAAAACTTTAAATAGCGATGTGCCCACTCTCTTGGATTACAAAGATTTTAATTATGATAATTGTTCTTTGATTGAGTGCATTTCTTTGTTACAATCCATGTTAAATTCACCCAACGCTTATGAGCAAAACAAGGCTTTTAGTAAACATATCGTAGAAGCGATGATGAAAGCGTTAGAAGAAAAGCTAGAACTAGAAATTTCAATTCCTAGAAAATTATATGATGAATGGGAACCCACCATTAAAGTTAAAATTAAAAATTATGAGTGCAATGCTTTATGTGATTTGGGTGCTAGCGTTTCCACAATTCCAAAATCTTTATGTGATGTGCTAGGTTTTACCAATATAGATGAATGTTCTCGTAATTTGCATCTTGCGGATTCTACTATTAAAAAACCAATGGGTAGAATTAATGATGTTCTTATTCTTGCAAATAGAAATTATGTGCCCGTTGATTTTATTGTACTTGACATTGAATGCAATTCTTCTTGCCCCATAATACTTGGTAGACCGTTCTTATGAACTATAGGTGCCGTTATTGATATGAAAGAAGGGAATATAAAATTTCAGTTTCCACTAAAAAAGGGTATGGAGCATTTCCCTAGGAAAAGAATCAAAGCACCATATGAATCAATTATGAGGGCCACTTATGGAATCAACTTGAAAGATGATAATACTTGAAACTATGCATTATGCCTAGCTAGGGGCATAAAACAATAGCGCTTGTTGGGAGGCAACCCAATGAATAAAATAATTTTTCTGTTATTGTGTGTTTTCACAATTATGCTTCTGGTATGATGGTGTTTTTGTGTTTTTAATTAGTGTTTGTGCCAAGTAAAGCCTTTAGGATGATTTGGAAGATAGTATAATTGATGCTGTTTGGAAAACAGAAAGTTTTGCGTCCAGTGCCCGAATTTTGTTTCTGTACTGGTGTGTCAGAAAAATCTGAAATTTTTACACAGTATTGGTATATGAATTTCGCACGTTGTGTTAAGTTTTCAGAATTTTTGGAGTTACATAAGTATGGCTTTTAAATAGATTGCTACAGACTGTTCTGTTTTTGACAGATTCTGTTTTTGATGGACTACTTGCTTGTTTTGATGAATCATTGTATCGGGGGGTATAAGCCATGGTGAAGTTAGATTACAGTAGGTATAATACAAAAATAAAATATGAATGGGTTTGCAACAGTACTTAGAGCAGTGATTTATTTTGTTATACTAACGAATCTCACGAAGGTTTTGTTGAGTTTTGTGTGATTGAAGTTTCCAAGTTTTGGGTGAGATTACGATGGATGAAGGAATAAGGAGTAGAAAAAGCCTAAGCTTGGGGATGACCGAGGCACCCCAAGGTAATATTCTAGGAAGACTCAAGCGTCTAAGCTTGGGGATGCCCCGGAAGGCATCCCCTCTTTCTTCTACCAACCATCGGTAATTTTACTTGGAGCTATATTTTTATTCGTCACATGATATGTGTTTTGCTTGGAGCGTCTTGTATAATATGAGTCTTTGCTTTGTTTGATTTTTAGTTTGTCACAATCATCTTTGCTGAACACACCTATTTTGAGAGAGCCACACGTTTATCATCATAATTTGTTAGAATACTCTATGTGCTTCACTTAAATTTTTTGAGCTAGGCAGTTGCTCTAGTGCTTCACTTAAATCTTTTTGAGCACGGTGGTGGCTATATTTTGAAGAAATAAACTCTCATGCTTCACTTATATTATTTTGAGAGTTGATTAAAATCTTGAAGAATAAACTCTCATGCTTCACTTATATTATTTTGAGAGTTGATTGAAATTTTGAAGAAATAAATTCTCATGCTTCACTTATATTATTTTGAGAATTGATAAGATTGAAATTTTGAAGAAATATTTGCACTCTCATGCTTCACTTAAATCTTTTTGAGAGTTGATGATAGTAACGGTAATGTGCACAAGATGTGAATTTGGTCCCAAAGTGATGAATATTCAAGAGGGATATAATAAAAACTTTCATATAGATCATTGAATATGATAAGTGTGATTCCTTGCAATAGTTTTGCGATATGGAAATGATAATATGTGAGTCATGTTAGTGAGTAATTGTGATTTAGTAAGAATATTAGTGCTAAGGTTTGTGATTCCCTATGCATGCACATCAAGTCAATAGTTATGCAAAGAAATTATATCCTACTTATGGTGCATTATTCGGTGTTAGTTATGTTCAATGCATGTTTATGACCATTTTCGTTTTTTGGTTGGTTGCTTCTCAATCTATTTGCTAGCCTTCTTTTATACTAAGCGGAAATACTGCTTGTGCATCCAAAATCCTTAAACCCAAGTTGTGCCACATGAGTCCACTATATCTACCTATATGCGGTATTTCATTGTCGTTCCAAGTAAATTTGCGTGTGCCAACTCTAATTTTCAAAATAATTTTTCTGTTTTGTGTGCCCGTACCGCTCATGAAGCGGCAGGGGGTGGCCATTATTTTCCATGCTAGGTGTGTTATTATCACGATGAGTGTTTATTCACTTGTCATTGCACGAGAGAGTGGCTGGTAATAGGGATGCCCAGTCCCACGATGAAATAAAAAATTAATAACAACAAAATTCCTTGGAAAGTGTTGAGGGCACCCGTGGATACGGCTAGCCATGGATTGTGAAAGAATGGTGGAAAGGAAATGAACTTTACTTTCTGTTTGGGAACCGCCTATGATGTGTCTAGCATGGAAAATATTGGGAATCCTCGGTCGTTTTCGTTGACAGGAAAAGCATGCCTCTCAAAATATTTTATCTCTTTAATTTCAGCTTTGAGTTCTGGCACATTTGACAAATCTCTGCTTCCCTCTGCGAAGGGCCTATCTATTTACTTTTATGCAATTTCTATTTTATTTGAGTCTCCATCTTCTCTTACAAAAGCACCAACTAAAGAGCACTATTGTCATACTTGTGCATTGTGTGTAGCTAATATTTGAGTGTGTTTCATGAATGGATCAATGATTGAGCATAATGGGCTAGCGATAACTTTCTTTAGCATTGATATTTTGAAAGACATGGTTGCTTGTTAGCATGCTTGAGTATTTATATCTTCATGTCAAATTATAGACTATTGCTTTGAATCATTCAAGTCCAATGTCCATGCTATAAAGTAAAATAATATGTGATGAATATGATAGGCAGCATTCCACATAAAAAATTCTGTTTTCATCATTTACCTACTCGAGGACGAGCAGGAATTAAGCTTGGGGATGCTGATACGTCTCCAACGTATCTATAATTTTTGAATGTTCCATGCTGTTATATTATCAATCTTGGATGTTTTTATATGCATTTATAGCAATTATATATCATTTTTGGAGACTAACCTATTAACCTAGTGCCCAGTGCCAGTTGTTGTTTTCTGCCCTGTTTTTGTTTTACAGAAAATCAATACCAAACGAAGTCCAAATGCCACGAAAGTTTTTGGAGATTTTTTTCTGTACAAGATAAACACTAGAAGCTTTGGGAGAGGACCAGATGCCAGAGGAGGTGGCCACGAGCCACCAGGGCGCGCCTGGGGGGGCAGGCGCGCCCTGGTGCCTCGTGGGCCCACCCCAGCTCCGTTTGACCTAATTCCACCACTATAAATTCAGGAAAAATCAAAAACCCTCAGTGGAGTCCACGAAATACTTTTTCCGCCGCCGCAAGTTTCTGTTCTTGAGAGATCCCATCTGGAGGCCTTCTCCGGTACTCCGCCAGAGGGGGAATCGATCACGGAGGGGCTCTACATCAACCTTGCTGCCCTTCCGATGATGCGTGAGTAGTTTACCATAGACCTTCGGGTCCATAGTTAGTAGCTAGATGGCTTCTTCTCTCTTTTTGATCTTCAATACAATGTTCTCCTCGATGTTCTTGGAGTTCTATCCGATGTAATCACTTTTTGCGGTGTGTTTGTTGGGATGCGATGAATTGTGAGTTTATGATCAGATTATCCAGGAATATTATTTGAGTCTTTGCTGCACTCTTTTATGCATGATTATTATATCCTCGTATTTCTTCTCCGATCTATTGATTTGGTTTGGCCAACTGAGTTGATTTATCTTGCCATGGGAAGAGGTACTTTGTAATGGGTTCGATCTTGCGGTGCTCAATCCTAGTGACAGAAAGGGACATGACACGTATGTATCATTGCTCTTAAGGGTAAAAAGATGGGGTTTATTCATACGTGTGTTTATCTTGTCTACATCATGTCATCGTTCTTAAGGCGTTACTCCGTTCTTTATGGACTTAATACACTAGATGCATGCTGGATAGCGGTCGATGTGTGGAGTAATAGTAGTAGATGTAGGCAGGAGTCGGTCCACTTGTCTCAGACGTGATGCCTATATACATGATCATTGCCTTGGATATCGTCATGATTATTTGCTTGTCCTCGAGAGAAGCCTCTAGTGAAAACTATGGCCCCCGGGTCTGTCTAAATCATATTACCAAAACCCTAAAAATATTGATGCCATTTTCTTTTATTTATTTTATTTTGTATTTTTATTTCAATCTATCTATCTATCCCATACAATTTAATCTTGCAATTGACCGCCGAGGGATTGACAACCCCTCGTTTGCGTTGGGTGCAAGGATTTGTTGTTTGTGTGCAGGTGCTGCTAACGTGGTGTTGCGTGATTCTCCTACTGGTTCGATAACCTTGGTTTCATAACTGAGGGAAATACTTATCTCTACTGTGCTGCATCATCCCTTCCTCTTCGGGGAAAATACCAACGCAAGCTACAAGTAGCAGACGCAGCCAAAGTGGTCTCCGTTTTACCCCCTGTTGCAACTATCCGCTACGAAGGGAGAAGGGGCCTGTCACATCACCCAAATCCACAACCACACAGTTAGCCAACAGTAATAACCTTCCGTCCAGAATCGGCATACGTTGGATGGTCAACTTCACCCAATGTCAAGAAGATTATCAACATAAACATGAAAAGAGGATATTAAATCCTAATATCAAACATCCTATTACACACTAGGGTTCATCCATTCCCCAGGAACAACGGATCTACTCACACATGGGAACAACAATCATCATGGTAATAGTAGTGAAATACATGGATGAATGGATCAACCGGTACACCGAAGGATCCACTAGGGTTCTTGATGTTGCAGATGATAAGGATGTGGACGAAGATGGTGATGAAGATGGCGATGATGACTTCGTTCCCCTTGTGATGAGATAAATCATCTCCTTCTCCTCGTTGATCCTCCCACAGGATGGGCTCCGGCGGCTCGGGTTCTACATTCTACATGAGTTTCTGGAGTCTTCGTACGTCTGGTCCCTGATTCGCTTCGATGGGGTGAAAATAGCTAACTCCCAAAGGCGACGGCACGCCAAACGACCGCTCATGCGAGCGCGCGTGGTCGCATGGAACGCCGTCGTTCGCTCTGGAAGCATGGCGATGGCGGTTTCTTCAGCCTTCTTGCTTGATTCTTTTATGGATAGTGTTTATCACCTTTAATACGTGATTCCACTGCCATTTTAGGGATTTTCTCCAATAAATGAATATTGCTCCAAAATCTTTACCTGAGAGATTATCAACAAAAAGAAGTGCGCGAACGCGGTAAAATTCCGCAAAGCCTACCTAGTAGGCACAAAAATAATAGTGAAAAAGTCTCAGAATTTGGACTCATCATCCACCCATATATCAAATTATCAAAGTAGCGAACGCGAATCAACTAAACATGATGAAAGTGACTAGACGATAATTCCCATGTGTCCTCGAGAACGCTTTGCTTATTATAAGCGAATTTTCCGGCTTGTCCTTTGCTATAAATAGGATAGGGCCACCTTGCTGCACCTTTGTTACTATTGCTACTTATTACTTGTTATGAATTACCTTGCTATCAAACTATCTGTTACCGATACTTTTAGTACTTGCAGAGAATATCTTGCTGAAAACCGCTTATCAGTTCCTTCTGCTCCTCGTTGGGTTCGACACTCTTACTTATCGAAAGGTCTACGATTGATCCCCTATACTTGTGGGTCATCAAGACTCTTTTCGGGCGCCGTTGCCGGGGAGTGAAGTGCCTTTGGTAGGTGGAATTTGGTAAGGAAACATTTATATTATGTGCTGAAATTTATTGTCACTTGTCATTATGGAAAATAATCCTTTGAGGGGCTTGTTCGGGGTATCTTCACCTCGACCGGAAGCAATAAGAGTTGCTCCTCAACCTACTAAACCTACTGAAAATATTTATTATGAAATTCCTTCTGGTATGTTAGAGAAACTGCTAGCTAATCCTTATACTGGACATGGAATAATACATCCTGATATGCTATTAATCTATGTGGATGAAATTTGTGGATTGTATAAGCTTGCAGGTTTATCTGAGGATGGAGTAAAGAAGAAGGTATTCCCTTTATCTTTGGAGGGAAAGGCATTGACATGGTTTAGGCTATTGGATGATATTGGAACATGGGATTGGAACCGGTTAAAGCTGGAATTTCACCAAAAGTTTTATCCTATGCATTTGGTTCATCGTGATCGGAATTATATATATAATTTTTGGCCTCGTGAAGGAAAAAGTATCGCTCAAGCTTAGGGGAGGCTTAAGTACATGATGCACACATGCCCCAATCATTAGCTCTTAAGAGAAATAATTATACAGAACTTTTATGCTCGGCTTTCTCATAATGATCAATCCTTGCTCGATACTTCTTCTACTGGTTCCTTTATGAAGAGGACTATTGAATTCAAATGGGATCTTCTGGAAAGAATTAAATGCAACTCTGAAGGTTGGGAATTCGACAAAGGTAAAGAGTCAGGTATAAAACTTGAGTTTGATTGCGTTAAATCTTTTATGGAAACAGATGCTTTTCATAAGTTTAGTACTAAATATGGACTTGACTCTGAGATAGTAGCTACTTTTTGCGAATCTTTTGCTGCTCATGTTGATCTCCCTAAGGAGAAGTGGTTTAAGTTTCATCCACCTATTGAAGAAAATTGTGAAGAACCAATTATATCTAAAGATGAAACAATCATTTATAATGTTGATCCAGTTGTGCCTACTGCTTATATTGAGAAACCGCCTTTCCCTGTTAGGATTAAGGAACATGCTAAAGCTACAACTGTGGTTAATAAAAGTAATATTAGAACACCTAGACCCTTGAACAAATTAGAGTGGAACCCAATATTGCAATGGTTAAGGATCTATTGGTTGATAATATTGATGGGCATGTTATTTACTTCTGTGATGAGGCTGCTAGAATTGCTAAACCTGCTAGAAATGAACAAGATATGTTAGATAAGAATAAGCCCGTAGTTGGCATGCTTGTTGTTTCTGTTAAAATTGGAGATCATTGCTATCATGGTTTATGTGATATGGGTTCTAGTGTGAGTGCTATTCCGTTCTCTTTATACCAAGAAGTTATGAATGATATTGCACCTGCTGAGATTGAAGATATTGATGTTACTATTAAGCTTGCAAATAGAGATACTATTTCACCACTTGGGATTGTTCGAGATGTTGAGGTCTTGTGTGGTAAGATCAAATACCCTACGGATATTCTAGTACTTGGTTCACAACAAGATAATTTTTGTCCCATTATATTTGGTAGACCTTTCTTGAATACCGTTAATGCTGAAATTGATTGTGTTAAAGAAAAGGCTAGAGTTAAGTTTGGTGATGTATCTCATGAGTTTAATTTCTCTAAGTTTCGTAGACAACCACATGAGAAAGAATTGTCCAGTAAAGATGAAATTATTGGTCTTGCTTCTATTGTTGTTCCTCCTACCGATCCCTTAGAACAATATTTGCTAGACCATGAAAATGATATGCATATGAATGAAAGAAATGAAATAGATGAGATATTCTTTAAACAAACACCTATACTTAAACATAATTTACCTGTTGAAACTCTTGGATATCCTCTTCCACCTAAGAGTGATCCTGTGTTTGAATTAAAGAAATTACCTGATACACTGAAACATGCTTATCTTGCTGAAAATAAAATATATCATGTTATTATCAATGCTGACCTTTCAGAGCATGAAGAAAAGAGATTACTTAAAACTCTGAGGAAGCACCGTGCTACTATTGGATATACTCTAATGATCTTAAGAGCATTAGTCCGACTTTATGCCAGCACAAGATTAATATGGAGCCTGATGCTAAGCAATTTGTTGATCATCAGCGCCGTCTGAATCCTAAAATGAAGGATGTGGTAAGAACTGAAATATTAAAGCTTCTGGAAGCAGGTATAATCTATCCTACAGCTGATAGTAGATGGGTAAGTCATGTTCATTGTGTCCCTAAGAAAGGAGGCATTACCGTTGTTCCTAATGATAAAAATGAACTTATCCCAGAAAGAATTGTAGCTGGTTATAGGATGGTAATTGATTTCAGGAAATTAAATAAAGTTACTAGCAAAGATCATTACCCCTTGCCTTTTATTGATCAAATGTTAGAAAGATTGTCTAAGCATACACACTTCCGTTTCTTAGATGGATATTCTGGTTATTCTCAAATACCTGTATCACAAGAAGATCAAGAGAAAACCACCTTTACTTGTCCTTATGGAACTTATGCTTATAGACGTATGCCTTTTGGTTTATGCAATGCACCTGCTACCTTTCAAAGATGTATGACTGCTATATTCTCTGATTTTTGTGAAAATATTGTTGAGGTATTCATGGATGATTTTTCGGTTTATGGAACTTCTTTTGATGATTGTTTAAGCAACCTTGATCGAGTTTTGCAAAGATGTGAAGAAACTAATCTTGTCTTGAATTGGGAGAAGTGCCACTTTATGGTGAATTAAGGTATAGTCCTTGGGCATAAAATATCTGAAAGAGGTATTGAAGTGGATAAAGCTAAAGGTGATGCAATTGACAAAATGCCATGTCCTAGAGATATCAAAGGTATAAGAAGTTTCCTTAGTCATGCTGGTTTCTATAGAAGGTTCATAAAAGACTTCTCTAAAATTTCTAGGCCTCTTACTAATCTTTTGCAAAAAGATGTTCCATTTGTTTTTGATGATGATTGTGTAGAAGCATTTGAAATACTTAAGAAAGCCTTAATTTTTGCACCCATTGTTCAACCACCTGATTGGAACTTTCCTTTTGAAATAATGTGTGATGCTAGTGACTATGCTGTTGGTGTTGTTTTAGGCCAAAGAGTTGATAAGAAATTGAATGTTATTCATTATGCTAGTAAGACTTTAGACAGTGCTCAAAGAAATTATGCTACTACTGAGAAAGAATTTTTAGCAGTTGTGTTTGCATGTGATAAATTTAGATCCTATATTGTTGATTCTAAAGTAACTATTCACATCGATCATGCTGCTATTAAATATCTTATGGAAAAGAAAGATGCTAAACCTAGACTGATTAGGTGGGTTCTTTTACTTCAAGAATGTGACTTTCATATTATTTATAGGAAGGGAGCTGAGAATCTTGTAGCAGATAATTTGTCTAGGATACAAAATGTTCTTGATGACCCACTACCTATTGATGATAGTTTTCCTGATGGACAATTAGCTGTTATAAATGCTTCTACTTCTCGTAATAATCCTTGGTATGCAAACTATGCTAATTACATTGTTGCTAAATATATACCACCTAGTTACACATACCAACAAAAGAAAAAGTTCTTCTTTGATTTAAGCCATTACTTTTGGGATGACCCACATCTATATAAAGGAGTAGATGGTGTTATTAGACGTTGTCTACCTGAGCATGAACAGGAACAAATCCTACGGAAGTGTCATTCCGAAGCATACGGAGGACACCATGCTGGAGACAGAACTGCACATAAGGTATTACAATCTGGTTTTTATTGGCCCACTCTCTTCAAAGATGCACGTAAGTTTGTTCTCTCTTGTGATGAATGTCAAAGAATTGGTAATATCGGTAGACGTCAGGAAATGCCTATGAGTTATTCACTTGTTATTGAACCATTCGATGTTTGGGTATTTGATTATATGGGACTTTTTCCTTCGTCTAATGGGTGTACACATATCTTAGTTGCTGTTGATTATGTTACTAAGTGGGTAGAAGCTATTCCAACTAGTAGTGCTGATCATAGCACTTCTATTAAAATGCTTAAGGAAGTTATCTTTCCGAGGTTTGGAGTCCCTAGATATTTAATGACTAATGGTGGTTCACATTTTATTCATGGTGCTTTCAGTAAACTTCTTGCTAAATATGATGTCAACCATAGAATTGCATCACCTTATCACCCTCAGTCTAGCGGTCAAGTTCAATTGACTAATAGAAAAATAAAATTAATCTTGCAAAAGAACGTTAATAGATCCAGAAAGAATTGGTCTAAACTTGACGATGCATTATGGGCTTATAGAACTGCTTATAAAAACCCTATGGGAATGTCTCCATATAAAATGGTCTATGGAAAAGCACGTCATTTACCTCTTGAGTTGGAACATAAAGCTTATTGGGCAATTAAGGAATTTAATCATGATTTCAAACTTGCAGGTGAAAAGAGGTTATTTGATATTTGTTCTCTAGATGAATGGAGGACACAAGCTTATGAAAATGCCAAGTTGTTTAAAGAAAAAAATAAAAGATGGAATGACAAAAGAATCCAAAAATGGGAATTTAAAGTACGTGATCAAGTTCTATTATACAATTCTCATTTCAGATTCTTTGCAGGAAAACTGCACTCTAAATGGGAAGGACCATATATCGTCGAAGAAATTTATCGCTCCGGACCTATTAAGTGTTGGAAATATGCCCTAGAGGCAATAATAAATTGGTTATTATCATATTTCCTTGTTCATGATAATCGTTTATCATCCATGCTATAATTGTATTGATTGGAAACTCAAATACATGTGTGGGTACATAGACAACACTGTGTCCCTAGTAAGCCTCTAGTTAACTAGCTCGTTGATCAAAAGATGGTGAAGGTTTCCTAGCCATGGACATGAGATGTCATTTGATAACGGGATCACATCATTAGGAGAATGATGTGATGGACAAGACCCAAACTATAAACGTAGCATATGATCGTGTCAGTTTATTGCTATTGTTTTCTGCATGTCAAGTATCTGTTCGTATGACCATGAGATCATGCAACTCACTGACACCGGAGGAATACCTTGTGTGTATCAAACGTCGCAACGTAACTGGGTGACTATAAAGGTGCTCTACAGGTATCTCCGAGGGTGTCTGTTGGGTTGGCATGGATCAAGACTGGGATTTGTTACTCCGTGTGACGGAGAGGTATCTCAGGGCCCACTCGGTAATACAACATCACAATGAGCCTTGCAAGCAATGTGACTAAAGTGTTAGCCACGAGATCTTGTATTACGGAATGAGTAAAGAGACTTGCCGGTAACGAGATTGAACTAGGTATAGAGATACCGACGATCGAATCTCGGGCAAGTAACATACCGAAGAACAAAGGGAACAACATACGGGATTAATTGAATCCTTGACATAGAGGTTCGACCGATATAGATCTTCGTAGAATATGTAGGAACCAATATGGGCATCCAGGTCCCGCTATTGGTTATTGGCCGTAGAGGTGTCTCGGTCATGTCTACATAGTTCTCGAACCCGCAGGGTCTGCACACTTAAGGTTCGGTGACGTTTCGGTAGAATTGAGTTATGTATGATTGGTGACCGAAGGTTGTTCGGAGTCCCGGATGAGATCCCGGACATCACGAGGAGCTCCGGAATGGTCCGGAGGTAAAGATTGATATATAGGAAGTCCCGTTTTGGCCACCGGAAAAGTTTCGGGTATTTCCGGTAGTGTACCGGGAGTACCGGAGGGCCATCGGGAGGGGCCACCCACGTCGGGAGGCCACATGGGCCTGAGGGGGGTTGCACCAGCCCTTAGTGGGCTGGGCAAACCAGCCCTACAAGGCCCATGCGGCTAGGAATAAGTGGGAAAGGAAAAACCCCAAAGAAAAGGGAAGGGAGACCAAATATGGAAGGTGTCCTATTTGGACTAGGATTGAAGTGGAGGAGTCCACCTCCTCCACCTCCAATTTCGGCCAGCCCTTGAGGGTTTGAGGCTGCCTCCTCCCCTCCCTCCCTCCTATATATACTAGAGGATTTAGAGGAGAAAAATAACCCTAATTGCCACGTGCTCCCTCTACTTCATCTAGATCGGTTTCTCCTCTAGTCTAGTTTCAGCGGTGCTTAGGCGAAGCCTTGCCGGAATTGTTCCACCACCATAGCCGCCGCGCCGTCGCGCCGCCAGAGAACTCTTCTACCTCTCCGCTCTCTCTCTTGCTAGATCAAGGAGGCGGAGATCGTCATCGAGCTGTACGTGTGCTGAACGCGGAGGTGCCGTCCGTTCGGCGCTAGATCGGAAGGACCGTGATCAGGATCGCGAGACGATTCATGATTTGATCGCGGGACGGATCGTGATGGGATCGTGGGACGGATCGAGATTGGATCGCGAGATGGATCGTGATGAGATCGCGGGACACTCGGCGATTTGGATCGCGAAGACGTTCGACTACATCAACCGCGTTTCTTAACGCTTCCGCTTAGCGATCTACAAGGGTATGTAGATTCACTCTCCCTCTCGTAGATGCTCATCACCATGGATAGAACTTGTGTGTGCGTAGGAAATTTTTTGTTTCCCATGCAACGTTCCCCAACAGTGGCATCTGAGCTAGGTCTATGCGTAGATGAGATCTCGAGTAGAACACAAAGGAGTTTGTGGGTGTTGATATTCAGATTGCTTCCCTCCTTAGTCTTTTCTTGATTCAGCGGTATTGTGGGATGAAGCGGCTCGGACCAACCTTACTCGTCCACGTACGAGAGACCGGTTCCATCGACTGACATGTAACTTTGTTGCATAAGATGGCTGGCGGGTGTCTGTCTCTCCCACTTTAGTTGAATCGGATTCGACAGAGGCGGTCCTTGTAGAAGGTGAAATAGCAACTTTTATATCATCGTTGTGGTTTTTGCGTAGGTAAGAATCGTTCTTGCTAGATACCCGTAGCAGCCACGTAAAACTTGCAACAACAATTAGAGGACGTCTAACTTGTTTTTGCAGGGTATGTTGTGATGTGATATGGCCAATTACATGATGAGATATATGTGATGTATGAGATGATCATGTGTTGTATAGAATATCACGACTTGCATGTAGATGAGTACGGCAACTGGCAGGAGCCATAGAGTTGTCTTTAATTATTGTATGACCTGCGTGTCAATCATTAAGCGCTATGTAATGCTTTACTTTATCGCTAAACGTTAGCAATAGTCGTGGAAGCAACAGTCGGCGCGACAACCTCATGGCGACACGTTGATGGAGATCAAGATGATGGAGATCATGGTGTTATGCCGGTGACGATGGAGATCATGCCGGTGCTTTGGAGATGGAGATCAAAAGCACGAGTTCATGGCCATATCATGTCACTTATGATTTGCATGTGATGTTAATCCTTTTATGCATCTTATTTTGCTTAGGACGACGGTAGCATTATAAGGTGATCCCTCACTTAAATTTCAAGATAAATTGTGTTCTCCCCGAGTGTGCACCGTTGCGAAAGTTCCTCGTTTCGAGACACGCCGTGATGATCGGGTGTGATAGACTCTACGTTCACATACAACGGGTGTAAGCCATGTTGCACGTGTGGAACACTCGGGTTAAACTTGACGAGCCTAGCATGTACAGACATGGCCTCGGAACACAAGAGACCGAAAGGTCGAACATGAGTCATATAGTAGATATGATCAACATGAAGATGTTCACCATTGAAACCACCTCAACTCACGTGATGATCGGACTTGAGTTGGTGGATTTGGATCATGTTACACTCAAATGACCGGAGGGATGTCAATTTGAGTGGGAGTTTTAAGTAATATGATTAACTAAACTCATTATCATGAACATAGTCAAAGTGTCTTTGCAAATTATGTTGTAGATTACTAGATCGCGATGTAGCTCCCTTGAATTTTTATATGTTCCTAGAGAAATAGATTTGAAAGATGATGGTAGCAATAATGCGGACTGGGTCCGTGATCTGAGGATTGTCCTCAAATTGCTGCACAGAAGGCTTATGTCCTTAATGCACCGCTTGGTGCACCACCCCCTCTAGCGTCGTCTGTAGATGTTGTGAACATCTGACAGGCACGTTCCGATGACTACTTAATAGTTCAGTGCGTCATGCATTACGGCTTAGAATTGAGGCTCCAAAACGTTTTGAACGTCACGGAACATATGAGATGTTTTAAGAGCTGAAATTGGGATCTCAGACTCGTGCCCATGTTGAGAGGTATGAGACCTCCAACAAGATTCTTTGCCTGCAAGATGATGGAGAATAGCTCAATCGTTGAGCATGTGCTCAAATTGTTTGAGTGCTACAATCACTTGAATCGTGTGGGAGTTGATCTTCCAGATAAGATAGTGATTGATATAGCTCTCCAAGTCACTGTCACTAAGCTACTAGAGCTTCGTGATGAACTATAAAAGGCCAGAGATGGAAATAATGATCCCTGAGCTGTTCGCAATGTTTGACACCGCGAAGGTAGAAATCAAGAAGGAAGCATCAAGTGTTGATGGTTAGTGAAACCACTAGTCTCGAGAAGGGCAAGGGCAAGGAGGGATACTTCATGGATGGCAAGCCAGTTGCTGCTCCAGTGAAGAAACCCAAGGTTGAACCCAAACCCGAGACTAAGTGCTTCTATTATGAGGAGAACGGTCGCTGAAGTGGAACAACCCTAGATACTTGGTAGATAAGAAGGTTAGCAACGTCGACAGAAGTATATTTGATATACGTGTTATTGATGTGTACCTTACTAGTACTCCTAGTAGCACCTGGGTATTAGATACCGGTTCGGTTGCTAAATGTTAGTAACTCGAAATTAAAGCTACGGAATAAACGGAAGCTAGCTAAGGGTGAGGTGACGATGAGTGTTGGAAGTGTTTCCAAGGTTGATGTGATCACCATCGCACGCTCTCTCTACCTTCAGGATTAGTGATGAACCTAAATAAATGTTATTTGGTGTTTGCGTTAAGCATGAACGTGATTAGATCATGTTTATTGCAATACGGTTACTCATTTAAAAAGAAATAATGGTTATTATGTTTACATGAATAATACCTTCAATGGTCATACACCCAATAAGAGTGGTTTATTGAATCTTGATCGTAGTGATACACATGTTCATAATATTGATGCCAAAAAGATACAAAGTTAATAATGATAGTACCACATACTTGTGGCACTGCCGCTAAATGTCATATTGGTGTAAAACGCATGAAGAAACTCCATGCTGATGGATCTTTGGACTCATTCGATTTCGAATCGGTTGAGACATGCGGACCATGCCTCATGGGCAAGATGACTAAAACCCCGTTTTCTGGTATGATGGAGCGGGCAATTGACTTATTGGAAATGATACATATTGATGTATGCGGTCCAGTGAGTATTATAGTGTGCGGTGAATATCGTTATTTTCCTACCTTCACTGATGATTTGAGTAGATATGGGTATATTTACTTAATGAAACACAAGTCTGAAACGTTTGAAAAGTTCAAACAAAATCAGAGTGAAGTTTGAGATCATCGTGACAAGAAGATAAAATGTCTACGATATGATCATGGAGGTGAATATCTGAGTTACGAGTTTGGTATACAACTTAAGACAATGTGGAAGTTGTTTCACAACTCACGCCACCTGGAACACCATAGTGTGATGGTGTGTCCGAATGTCGTAGTCATGCTCTATTGGATATGGTGCGAACTATGATGTCTCTTATCGATTTACCACTATCGTTTTAGGTTTATGCATTAGAGACAACCACATTCACTTTAAAAGGGGCACCATCTAAATCCGTTGAGATGACACCGTATGAATTTTGGTTTGGCGGAAACCTAAGCTGTCATTTCTTAATGTTTGGGGCTGCGACGCTTATGTGAAAAAGGGTTTTCACCTAATGAGCTCGAACCCAAAGCGAACAAATGCATCTTCATAGAATACCCTAACGTAACAGTTGGGTAAACCTTCTATCTTAGATCCAAGCACAAAGTGTTTGTTGCTAAAACGGGTCTTTTCTCGAGAAAGAGTTTCTTTCGAAAGATTGAGTGGGAGGAAGATAGTACTTGATGAGGTTGTTGAACCTTTACTTCAACCTGAGAGTAGCGCAGCGCAGAAAGTTGTTTCTGTGGAGCCTACGTTAGTTGAAAAGGAAGTTAATGATGATGATCATGAAACTTCGGATCAAGTTACTATCAAACATCGTGGGTCGACAAGGACGCGTACTGCTCCTGAGTGGTACGGCAACCCTGTCTTAGAGGTCATGTTGTTGGACAACACCGAACCTACGAGCTATGGAGAAGCGATGATGGGCCCGGATTCCGAGAAATGGTTAAGACCATGAAATCCGAGATGGGATCCATGTAAGAAAACAAAGTATGGGCTTTGGAAGTATTACCTGAAGGGCGAAAGGCCATTCAGAACAAATGGATCTTTAAAAGGAAGACGGAGGCGGACGGTAATGTCACCGTCTATAAAGCTCGACTTGTGGCAAAGGGTTTATCACAAGTTCAAGGAGTTGACTACGATGAGACTTTCTCACCCGTAGCGATGCTCAAAGTCTGTTGGAATCATGTTAGCAGTTGCTGCATTTTTCAATTATGAAATCTGGCAGATGGATGTCAAAACATCGTTTCCTTAACGGTATCCGTAAGGAAAAGTTGTATGTGATACAACCGGAAGGTTTTGTCAGTCCTAAGGATGCTAAAATATATGCAAACTCCAGCGATCCTTCTATGGACTGGAGCAAGCATCTCGGAGTTGGAATATACGCTTTGATGAGGTGATCAAAGTTTTTGAGTCTATACAAAGTTTATGAGAAACTTGTATTTACAATAAAGTGAGTGGGAGCACTATAGAATTTCTGATAAGTATATGTGGTTGACATATTGTTGATCGGAAATGATGTAGAATTTCTGGAAACTATAAAGGGTCGTTTGAAAAGAGTTTTTCAAAGGAAGACCTAGAATGAAGCTACTTAAATATTGGGCATCAAGATCTATAGAGATAGATCAAGACGTCTGATAAGACTTTCAATGAGTACATACCTTGACAAGATTTTGAAAGAGTTCAAAATGGATCAGTCGAAGAAAGAGTTCTTGCCTGATTTGTAAGGTGTGGAGTTGAGTGAGACTCAAAGCTCGACCATGGCAGAAGAAAGAGAAAGGACGAAGGTCGTCCCCTATGCCTTATCCATAGGCTCTGTATAGTATGCCATGCTGTGTACCGCACCTGATGTGTGTCTTGCCATGATTCTGTCAAGGGGTACAAGAGTGATCCAGGAGTGGATCATTGGACAGCGGTCAAGATTATCCTTAGTAACTAGAGGACTAAGGAAATATTTCTCGATTATGGAGGTGATAAAGAGTTCGTCGTAAAGGGTTACGTCGATGCAAGCTTTGACACCTATCCGGACGACTCTGAATAGTAGTCAGGATACATATAGTGGAGCAGCCATTTGGAATAGCTCCAAGTGGAGTGTGGTAGAAGTGTCTACAGTATGACATAGAGATTTGCAAAGTACACACGGATCTGAATGTCGCAGACCCGTTGACTAAAGACCTCTCTCACATGCAAAGCATGATCTGATCGAACCCCAGAACTCATTGGGTGTTAGATTCATAACAATGTAAATCTGGTGATGTGAACTAGATTATTGACTCTAGTGCAAGTGGGAGACTGTTGGAAATATGCCCTAGAGGCAATAATAAATTGGTTATTATCATATTTCCTTGTTCATGATAATCGTTTATCATCCATGCTATAATTGTATTGATTGGAAACTCAAATACATGTGTGGGTACATAGACAACACTGTGTCCCTAGTAAGCCTCTAGTTAACTAGCTCGTTGATCAAAAGATGGTGAAGGTTTCCTAGCCATGGACATGAGATGTCATTTGATAACGGGATCACATCATTAGGAGAATGATGTGATGGACAAGACCCAAACTATAAACGTAGCATATGATCGTGTCAGTTTATTGCTATTGTTTTCTGCATGTCAAGTATCTGTTCCTATGACCATGAGATCATGCAACTCACTGACACCGGAGGAATACCTTGTGTGTATCAAACGTCGCAACGTAACTGGGTGACTATAAAGGTTCTCTACAGGTATCTCCGAGGGTGTCTGTTGGGTTGGCATGGATCAAGACTGGGATTTGTTACTCCGTGTGACGGAGAGGTATCTCAGGGCCCACTCGGTAATACAACATCACAATGAGCCTTGCAAGCAATGTGACTAAAGTGTTAGCCACAAGATCTTGTATTACGGAACGAGTAAAGAGACTTGCCGGTAACGAGATTGAACTAGGTATAGAGATACCGACGATCGAATCTCGGGCAAGTAACATACCGAAGAACAAAGGGAACAGCATACGGGATTAATTGAATCCTTGACATAGAGGTTCGACCGATATAGATCTTCGTAGAATATGTAGGAACCAATATGGGCATCCAGGTCCCGCTATTGGTTATTGGCCGTAGAGGTGTCTCGGTCATGTCTACATAGTTCTCGAACCCGCAGGGTCTGCACACTTAAGGTTCGGTGACGTTTCGGTAGAATTGAGTTATGTATGATTGGTGACCGAAGGTTGTTCGGAGTCCCGGATGAGATCCCGGACATCACGAGGAGCTCCGGAATGGTCCGGAGGTAAAGATTGATATATAGGAAGTCCCGTTTTGGCCACCGGAAAAGTTTTGGGTATTTCCGGTAGTGTACCGGGAGTACCGGAGGGCCATCGGGAGGGGCCACCCACGCCGGGAGGCCACATGGGCCTGAGGGGGGTTGCACCAGCCCTTAGTGGGCTGGGCAAACCAGCCCTACAAGTCCCATGCGGCTAGGAATAAGTGGGAAAGGAAAAACCCCAAAGAAAAGGGAAGGGAGACCAAATATGGAAGGTGTCCTATTTGGACTAGGATTGAAGTGGAGGAGTCCACCTCCTCCACCTCCAATTTCGGCCAGCCCTTGAGGGTTTGAGGCTGCCTCCTCCCCTCCCTCCCTCCTATATATACTAGAGGATTTAGAGGAGAAAAATAACCCTAATTGCCACGTGCTCCCTCTACTTCATCTAGATCGGTTTCTCCTCTAGTCTAGTTTCAGCGGTGCTTAGGCAAAGCCCTGCCGGAATTGTTCCACCACCATAGCCGCCGCGCCGTCGCACCGCCGGAGAACTTTTCTACCTCTCCGCTCTCTCTCTTGCTGGATCAAGGAGGCGGAGATCGTCATCGAGCTGTACGTGTGCTGAACGCGGAGGTGCCGTCCGTTCGGCGCTAGATCGGAAGGACCGTGATCAGGATCGCAAGACGATTCATGATTTGATCGCGGGACGGATCGTGATGGGATCGTGGGACGGATCGAGATTGGATCGCGAGATGGATCGTGATGAGATCGCGGGACACTCGGCGATTTGGATCGCGAAGACGTTCGACTACATCAACCGCGTTTCTTAACGCTTCCGCTTAGCGATCTACAAGGGTATGTAGATTCACTCTCCCTCTCATAGATGCTCATCACCATGGATAGATCTTGTGTGTGCGTAGGAAATTTTTTGTTTCCCATGCAACGTTCCCCAACATTAAGATCAACAATGGCAAGGGCACTAATCCTAGAGTGGTTAATGGGCAAAGAATTAAACATTATATCTTAGGTACGCCCATTAATATTGAGACTAATATTATTCAAATGATGACACCGGATGACGGTGTCCTGGACTAGGGGGTACTCACCACATCGTCTCACGACCAGGTGTGTCAGACCGAGGACCCCCATGGCGGTTCACTAATGGGCCACTTCGGGCAGCCCATGACATATACGAGGAAGATTCCACAAGACTTAGTGATCAAGACAAGGACTCCTCTCCACCGACGTAGCCGACTAGGACTCTTGTTATCCTAGGCCTCCGGTACATTATATAAGCCGAGGCCTGGCTAGTCGATACATCATATTCTAGATCACTAGAATCATACACAACAATCTCGTGGTAGATACTTGTACTCTGTACTACACCCCATATCAATACAATGAAAAGCAGGATGTAGGGTATTATCTCTTCGAGAGAGCCCGAACCTAGGTAAAATCCTGTGTCCGTGTTACATTGCTCCAAGACGCCTAGCTTAGGACCCCTACCTCGAGATATGTCGGATTTCGCACCGACATTGGTGGCCCATGCAGGTCCTCGCAGGCAGTTGCCGCACTGCGATGGAAATTCAGATCGGCTCCGACGCGATCTACGCGGCGGAACCGAGCTTCATCGTCGACGTCGGCATCTTCGTCGCCGGCTCAACTGGTCACCTCGGCAGGGCCGAGGACTACGTCCCACGTCGGATCGTCAAGATCGGACAGGTGTCTTAATCATCATCAACTCCAATCTCATCCAAGATCATGGAATAATCGTCCATGAAGCTCGGGGGCTCAACGTCAACATTGCCCTCGCGCGATCGTGCAATTTTTCTGGACAGCGGACTTGTGTTTGCTGCCCCACTTCCTCAGGTGTCGTTTTGACGAACCCTTTGGTGGAATTGTGCGGGATTGAGCCTACAACAACCCCATAAAATTTCATCGCGTTCCGATGGAGGAATCTTCGGCAATCTCCGATATATCGGAGCCCTATCAAATCTAGACGGGAATCTGGACGAGATTGGGGCGAGGAGTCCAGCGTTCAGCTCGAACATCTTTTGGAAGATCCAACCGTTCACCGGATACGGAATTCCCATATCGATCGCCCCTCAAAATTTTAGCTCGATCCGACCGTTCAAACTCCGGTAAACGTCCGAGGAGTGCATCAATTTTCGGATCTGTTTTTCTGCGCGAAAACGAATCCGACCCAAATTCATCTTTTTCATGAACGGGTTATCAGACGTCCTTTTTGAAGGAAATTTTCTCTAGAGTATTGTGTTTTTTTCTAAAGCACGTGCCTACAAATTTTAAAGCCTTTTCTGAGTTAATCTTCATCGTCGCATCGGTGTCAAACCAACCCGACAACGTTGCTCCACGGCTGCCGACCTGCGCTAGACAGGTCATCGCTTCGTCGAGCCGACGGCAACCACCTCGGATCATCACCTCGGCGAGTCGACCTAGAGTTCGGCATCATGAAAGCCAAGTAATCATCAGGACAGAATTGTCGCCCCTAGGGTTGCACGGGTGGGGTTCGCCGGCATCGCCGCACGGTCACTTCATCGGGCCGGCATTGACCGCTTCACAAAGTTTCGACCTGCGTCGGCATCACTGCGCCGTTGCTTCTTCAAACCGATGTCCACCACTCCGACCTGCTTTGACACCTCGGCTAGCATTGGGGCGGCAGCGTCACCTTACCGACCTGCTCCGTCACCTCGGCTAGACCGGGCGCTTCGCCATCTCTTTATCAACCTACTCCGGGGACTTCGGCGTCACCAGCTGATACGTCCATTTTGCATCATGTTTTCCTACTGTTATTTACAATGTTTTTAATCATTATAACACTTTGTGATGCTATTCTAATGCCTTTTCTCTCTAAATTTGCAAGATTTACATGAAGAGGGAGATTGCTGGCAGCTGGAATTCTGGACCTGAAAAAGCTATATCAGAGATACCTATTCTGCACAACTCCAAATGAGCTGAAATTTCACGGAGAATTATTGGAATACATAAAAAATACTGGAGAAAAGAAATACCAGAACGGACCCACCAGGTGCCCACAAGGCACATGGGCGCGGCCACCCCCCTGGTCGCGCCCATGTGGCTTGTGGGGCCCCTGGCTGGCCTCCGGAGCCCATCTTCCACTATATGAAGGGTTTTGACCTAGAAAAAAAATAAAGAGAGAACTTTCGGGATGAAGCGCCGCCATCTCGAGGCGGAACCTGGGCAGGAGCACTTTTGCTCTCTGGTGCTGCGATTCCGCCGGGGATATGTCGGGCCCATGGAACCCGGGGTATCCAGGCCGTCTGCCTTTGGCCCAGGGCGCAACGCCTGGCGTGGGCCCAGCATGCCATCATCACCAAGCACCTCACCAGGGCTCCTCATGAGGCCTTGGCCTCCCGAGGCCACCTCCTCAGGGAGCGGTCAAGCAAGGCCCAGCACGTCCACCAGCGGCCTCGCGAGGTCCTCTCGTGAGGCGACCTCCTGAGGTGGCCTCCCGAGGCCCCCTCCCGAAGGCGCACGAGACAAAGGCCATTCAGCGGAGCCGCATGGTCTGGGGTCCATCACATGGGTGACGCGCGCGGCGATGAGCGGCGACAGAGGCCGCGCCAGCAGGCGCGGATGAAGATGGTTTCCTCTTTTGTGTTAAGGGAGCAGGGCCAGATATCTACTCCCCAAAGCAACCCCAAAGGTTGCCCGATCGGCGAAGGAAGACCAAGACGGCGGGCGCGCAGGGCGGAGGTCATCACCGAGCCCACCGGCGCGTCATGGGTCACACTTTGGCAGGCGAAGACCGCCTTTCGTCAGGATAGCCTGAGCGCCTGTCCCCTTTCAAAACCCGCCAAGTGTGGCAACCCTCCCCGCCTAAGTTTCAAGGGGGAAGAAGACCGGTGCGGGTATATGGGGGGCAGATCAGCCATTGTAAGAGGACTCCGGTTCCCATCACCCACAACCTTGTACACTCTCTCTCGCACCAGAGCAATACCAACCAAGCAGGAGTAGGGTCTTACACCGCAAGGTGGCCCGAACCTGGGTAAACCGCTGAGTCCATGGTCTGTCCCTAGCTCAGCGCGCTCTCGCCGTAGCCTCGTCATCGCTCAGCCGTGGTAGGAGACGAAGTGGTAGAACGAGCTTACCCCAGTGTTCGAACCTTTGGGTCACCGGAGCCCGACTTCCGACAGGATACTTCCCTCCGGGAGGGGGAAATCGAGGCCATCGTCATCACCAATGATCCTCTCATCGTGGGAGGACCAATCTTCATCAACATCTTCACCAGCACCATCTCATCTCAAACCCTAGTTCATCTCTTGTATTCAATCTTTGTCTCAAAACCTCAGATTGGTACCTGTGGGTTGTTAGTAGTGTTGATTACTTCTTGTAGTTGATGCTAGTTGGTTTATTTGGTGGAAGATTATATATTCAGATCCTTGATGCTATTTAATACCCCTCTGATCTTGAACATGAACATGGTTTGTGAGTAGTTACTTTTGTTCTTGAGGACATGGGAGAAGTCTTGTTATAAGTAATCATGTGAATTTGGTATTCATTCGAACGTCGACTACATGACACTTCACCATCTTTGGGCCTAAGGGAAGGCATTGTGGAGTAGTAATTAGATGGTGGGTTGCTAGAGTGACAGAAGCTTAAACCCTAGTTTATGCGCTATTCCGTAAGGGGCTGATTTGGATCCATATGTTTCATGCTATGGTTAGATTTATCTTAATTCTTCTTTCGTAGTTGTGAATGCTTGCGAGAGGGGGTAATCATAAGTGGGAGGCTTGTTCAAGTAAGAACAGCACCCAAGCACCGGTCCACCCACATATCAAATTATCAAAGTAGCGAACGCGAATCAAACAAACATGATGAAAGTGACTCGATGGATTCCCATGTGTCCTCGAGAACGCTTTGCTTACTATAAGAGAATGTTCCGCCCTGTCCTTTGCCATAAGAAGGATTTGGCTATCTTGCTGCACCTATTGTTACTATTGCTACTTGTTACTTGTTACAAATTACCTTGCTACCAAACTATCTGTTTCCGATAATTTCAGTGCTTGCAGAGAATACCTTGCTGAAAACCGCTTGTCATTTCCTTCTGCTCCTTGTTGGGTTCGACACTCTTACTTATCGAAAGGACTAGGATTGATCCCCTATACTTGTGGGTCATCAAGACTCTTTTCTGGCGCCGCTGCCGGGGAGTGAAGCGCCTTTGGTCAGTGGAATTTGGTAAGGAAACATTTATATTATGTGCTGAAATTTATTGTCACTTGTCACTATGGAAAGTAATCCTTTGAGGGGTTTGTTCGGGGTATCTTCACCACGACCGGAAGCAATTAGAGTTGCCCCTCAACCTACTGAACCTACTGAAAATATTTGTTATGAGATTCCTTCGAGTATGATAGAAAAACTGCTAGCTAATCCTTATGCAAGAGATGGAACGGTGCATCCCGATATGCACTTAATATATGTGGATGAAATTTGTGGATTGTTTAAGCTTGTAGGTTTATCTGAGGATGGAGTTAAGAAGAAGGTATTCCCTTTATCTTTGGAGGGAAAGGCATTGACATGGTATAGGCTATGTGATGATATTGGAACGTGGGATTGGAACCGGTTGAAATTGGAATTTCAGCAGAAGTTTTATCCTATGCATCTGGTTCATCGTGATCGGAATTATATATATAATTTTTGGCCTCGTGAAGGAGAAAGTATCGCTCAAGCTTGGGGGAGGCTTAAGTACATGATGCACACATGCCCCAATCCCGAGGTCTCAAGAGAAATTATTATTATGAACTTTTATGCTCGGCTTTCTCATAATGATCGATCTATGCTCGATTCTTCTTCTACTGGTTCTTTTATGAAGAAAACTATTGAATTCAAGTGGAATCTTTTGGGAAGAATTAAACGCAACTCTGAAGATTGGGAGTTCGACAAAGGTAAAGAGTCAGGTATAAATCTTGAGTTTGATTATGTTAAATCTTTTATGGAAACCGATGATTTTCATAAGTTTAGTACTAAATATGGACTTGACTCTGAGATAGTAGCTACTTTTTGTGAATCTGTTGCTGCTCATGTTGATCTCCCTAAGGTGAAGTGGTTTAAATATCACCCACCTATTGAAGAAATAGTTGAGGAACCTGTTAAGGTTAAAGATGAAACAATCGTTTATAATGTTGATCCAGTTGTGCCTACTGCTTATATTGAGAAACCACCTTTCCCTATACGGATTAAGGAACATGCTAAAGCTGCAACTGTGGTTAACAAAAGCAATATTAGAGCACCTAGACCCTCTGAACAAAGTAAAGTTGAACCTAATATCGCTATGGTTAAAGATCTCTTGGTTGATAATGTTGATGGGCATGTTATTTATTTCTGTGATGAAGCAACTAGAATTGCTAAGCCTGATACTAAAGATAAGAATAGACCTATTATTGGCATGCCTGTTATTTCTGTTAAAATAGGAGATCATTGTTACCATGGTTTATGTGATTTGGGTGCTAGTGTGAGTGCTATTCCTTTTACCTTATATCAAGAGATTATGAATGATATCGCACCTGCTGAGATAGAAGACATTGATGTTACTATTAAACTTGCTAATAGAGATTCTATTTCACCGCTTGGGATTGTTAGATATGTCAAAGTCTTGTGTGGTAAGATCAAATACCCAACTGATTTTCTAGTTCTTGGTTCCCCACAAGAAGATTTTTGTCCCATTCTATTTGGTAGGCCTTTCCTGAATACCGTTAATGCTAAGATTGATTGCAACAAGGAAACGGTCAGTGTTAATTTTGGTGATGTGTCTCATGAGTTTAATTTTTCCAAGTTTCGTAGACAACCACATGATAAAGAATTGCCTAGTAAGGATGAAATAATTGGTCTTGCTTCTATTGCCGTACCCCTTACTGATCCGTTAGAACAATATTTGTTAGACCATGAAAATGATATGCATATGAATGAAAGAAATGAGATAGATGATATATTCTTCAAACAAACACCTATCCTCAAGCATAACTTGCCTGTTGAAACTCTTGTGGATCCCCTTCCACCTAAGGGTGATCCTGTGTTTGAATTAAAGCAATTGCCTGATACGTTGAAATATGCTTATCTTGATGAAAAGAAAATATACCCTGTTATTATCAGTGCTAACCTTTCAGAGCATGAAGAAAAGAGGTTACTTAAAACTCTAAGGAAGCATCGTGCTGCTATTGGATATACTCTTGATGATCTTAAGGGCATTAGTCCCACTTTATGTCAACACAAGATTAATATGGAGCCTGATGCTAAACCAGTTGTAGATTGATACGTCTCCAACGTATCTATAATTTTTGATTGTTCCATGCTATTATAGTATCAATCTTGGATGTTTTATTATGCAATTATATGCAATATTATATCATTTTTTGGGACTAACCTATTAACCTAGAGCCAAGTGCCAGTTGCTGTTTTCTACCTGTTTTTGGTTTTCCAGGAAATCAGTACCAAACGAAGTCCAAATGCCACGAAACTTTTTGACAATTTTTTTGGATGTAAGAGACCCTAGAAGCTTCGGGAGAGGGACAGAAGATGAAAGAGTGGGGCACAAGTCACATGGGCGCGCCCATGTAGCTTGTGGGCCCACCTTACCTCCGTTTGATCTAATTCCAGCTCTATAAATTCTCTAAAATCAGGAAACCAACAGAGAGCCACCCGAAACACTTTTTCCACCACCACAAGTCTATGTTCCTTCGAGATCCCATCTGGAGGCCTTCTCCGGTACTCTGCCGGAGGGGGAATCGATCACGGAGGGCTTCTACATCAACCTTGCTGCCCTTCCGATGATGCGTGAGTAGTTTACCACAGACCTATGGGTCCATAGCCAGTAGCTAGATGGCTTCTTCACTCTCTTTGATCTTCAATACAATGTTCTCCTCGATCTTCTTGGAGATCTATTCGATGTAATCTTCTTTTGCGGTGTGTTTGTTGGGATCCGATGAATTGTGGGTTTATGATCAGATTATTCATGAATATTATTTGAGTCTTTTCTGATTTCTTATATGCATGATTGTTATAGCTTTGTATTTCTCTCCGATCTATCGGTTTGGTTTGGCTAACTAGATTGATTTATCTTGCAATGGGAGAGGTGCTTTGTGATGGGTTCGGTCTTGCGGTGCTCAATCCAAGTGACAGAAAGGGACATGACACATATTGTATCATTGCCATTAAGGGTAAAACGATGGGGTTTATTCATATTGATTGGATTCACTTTGTCTACATCATGTCATCTTGCTTAAGGCGTTACTCCGTTCTTTATGAGCTTAATACTCTAGATGCATGCTAGATAGCGGTCGATGGGTGGAGTAATAGTAGTAGATGCAGGCAGGAGTTGGTCTACTTGTCTCGGACGTGATGCCTATATACATGATCATTGCCTTGAATATTGTCATAACTATGCGCTTTTCTATCAATTGCCCAACAGTAATTTGTTTACCCACCGTATGCTATCTTCAAGAGAAAAGCCTCTAGTGAAAACTATGGCCCCCGGGTCTATCTTTCATCATATATAAAATCCAAAAATACTTTGCTGTAATTTATTTACCGTTAATTTATTTTACTTTATCTATCTATCACTATGAGATTTGATCCTTGCAATTAACCGCCAAGGGATTGACAACCCCTTGTTTTGCGATGGGTGCAAGTATTTGCTTTTGTGTGTGTAGGTGCTGCTAACGAGGTTCTGTGTGGTTCTCCTACTGGATTGATAACCTTGGTTCTTAACTGAGGGAAATACTTATCTCTAGTGTACTGCTTCATCCTCTCCTCTTCGAGGAAATCCCAACGCAGCTCAAAAGTAGCATAGATCATCAGCTTCGTTTAAATCCTAACATGAAAGATGTGGTAAGAACAGAAATATTAAAGCTTCTGGAAGTAGGTATAATCTGTCCCATAGCTGATAGTAGATGGGTAAGTCCTGTCCATTCTGTCCCTAAGAAAGGAGGCATCACCGTAGTTCCTACTGATAAAAATGAACTTATTCCACAGAATTGTAACTGGCTACAGGATGGTAATTGATTTCAGGAAATTAAATAAAGCTACTAGAAAAGATCACTACCCCTTGCCTTTTATTGATCAAATGTTAGAAAGATTGTCTAGGCATACACACTTCTGTTTCCTAGATGGTTATTCTGGTTTTTCTCAAATACCTGTGTCACAAGAAGATCAAGAGAAAACCACCTTTACTTGCCCCTTTGGACCTTATGCTTATATACGCATGCCTTTTGATTTATGAAATGCACCTGCTACCTTTCAAAGATGTATGACTGCTATATTCTCTAATTTTTGTGAAAAGATTGTTGAGGTTTTCATGGATGATTTCTCCGTTTACGGAACTTCCTTTGATGATTGCTTAAGCAACCTTGATCGAGTTTTGCAGAGATGCGAAGAAACTAATCTTGTCTTGAATTGGGAGATGTGCCACTTTATGGTAAATGAAGGTATTGTCCTTGGGCATAAAATTTCTGAACGAGGTATTGAAGTTGATAAAGCAAAAGTTGATGCAATTGAGAAAATGCCATGTCCTAAAGATATCAAAGGTATAAGAAGTTTCCTTGGTCATGTTGGTTTCTATAGAAGGTTTATAAAAGACTTCTCTAAAATTTCTAGGCCTCTTACTAATCTTTTACAAAAATATGTTCCATTTGTTTTTGATGATGATTGCGTAGAAGCCTTCAAAATACTTAAAAAAGCCTTGATTTATGCACCTATTGTTCAAGCACCTGATTGGAACTTGCCTTTTGAGATTATGTGTGATGCTAGTGACTATGCTGTTGGTGCTATTCCAGGCCAATGAGTTGATAAGAAATTGAATGTTATTCATTATGCTAGTAAAACTCTAGATAGTGCTCAAAGGAATTATGCTACTACTGAGATAGAATTTTTAGCAGTTGTGTCTGCATTTGATAAATTCAGATCTTGTATTGTTGATTCTAATGTAACTGTTCACACCGATCATGCTGCTATTAAATATCTTATGGAAAAAAAGATGCTAAACCTAGGTTGATTAGGTGGGTTCTTTTGCTACAAGAATTTGATTTGCATATTATTGATAGAAAGGGAGCCGAGAACCCCGTAGCTGATAATTTGTCTAGATTGGAAAATGTTCTTGATGACCCACTACCTATTGATGATAGTTTTCCTGATGAACAATTAGCTGTCATAAATGCTTCTCATAATACTTCTTGGTATGCAGACTATGCTAATTACATTGTTGCTAAATATATACCGCCTAGTTTCACATACCAACAAAAGAAAAAGTTTTTCTTTGATTTAAGACATTACTTTTGGGATGACCCACATCTTTATAAAGAAGGAGTAGATGGTGTTATTAGACGTTGTGTACCTGAGCATGAACAGGAACAAATCCTACGGAAGTGTCACTCCGAGGCATATGGAGGACACCATGCTGGAGACAGAACTGCACACAAGGTATTGTAGTCTGGTTTTTATTGGCCTACTCTCTTCAAGGATGCATATACGTTTGTCCTTTCTTGTGATGAATGTCAAAGAATTGGTAATATTAGTAGACGTCAGGAAATGCCTATGAATTATTCACTTGTTATCGAACCATTTGATGTTTGGGGATTTGATTATATGGGACCTTTTCCTTCCTCCAATGGGTATACTCATATTCTAGTTGTTGTTGATTACGTTACTAAGTGGGTAGAAGCTATTCCAACTAGTAGTGCTAATCATAACACTTCTATTAAAATGCTTAAAGAAGTTATTTTCCCGAGGTTCAGAGTCCCTAGATATTTAATGACTGATGGTGGTTCACATTTTATTCATGGTGCTTTCCGTAAACTTCTTGCTAAATATGATGTTAACCATAGAATTGCATCTCCTTATCATCCTCAGTCTAGTGGTCAAGTTGAATTAAGTAATAGAGAAATAAAGTTGATTTTGCAAAAGACCGTTAATTGATCTAGGAAGAATTGGTCTAAAAAATTTGATGATGCACTATGGGCCTATAGAACTGCTTATAAGAATCCTATGGGTATGTCTCCATATAAAATGGTTTATGGGAAAGCGTGTCATTTACCTCTTGAGTTAGAACATAAAGCATATTGGGCAATTAAAGAACTTAATTATGATTTCAAACTTGCCGGTGAAAAGAGGTTATTTGATATTAGCTCTCTAGATGAATGGAGGACACAAGCTTATGAAAATGCCAATATGTTTAAAGAAAAAGTTAAAAGATGGCATGATAAAAGAATTTAGAAACGAGAACTCAAAGTAGGTGATCAAGTTCTACTATACAATTCTTGTTTTAGATTCTTTGCAGGGAAGCTTCTCTCTAAATGGGAAGGACCATATATCATCGAAGAAGTTTATCGTTCCGGAGCTATCAAGATCAACAACTCCGAGGGCACTAATCCAAGGGTGGTCAATGGACAAAGAATTAAGCATTATATCTCAGGTACACCCATTAATGTTGAAACTAATGTTATTCAGACTATGACACCGGAAGAACTCATAAGAGAGACCTTCCGGAACACTCCAGAACCCTGAAAAGGAGTAGGTATATGATACGGTAAGTAAACCGACTCCGAAAATTCCATAAAAATATTTTCTGTCCGTTTTGGAATATTAGAAAAAATAGCAAAATAAGAAACAGCCGAGGGGATCCACGAGCTGCCCACAAGGCACATGGGCGCGGCCACCCCCTGGGCGCGCCCATGTGGCTTGTGGGCCCCTCATGTGCCTTCCTGACTCCGTTTTCTTCTGGAATACTTGTTTCGGAAGATAAAAATTCTTTATATATACTCTCGGATGTTTTGACCATTGATGTCTACTACACAACTTATTCTTGTAGACTCGTGTTGGGCCTCCAAGCGCAGAGTTTTGTAGGACAGTAGCAATTTTCCCTCAAGTGGATGACCTAAGGTTTATCAATCCGTGTGAGGCGTAGGTTGAAGATGGTATCTCTCAAACAACCCTGCAACCAAATACAAGAAATCTCTTGTGTCCCCAACACACCCAATACAATGGTAAATTGTATAGGTGCACTAGTTCGGCGAAGAGATGGTGATAAAAGTGTAGTATGGATAGTAGATATAGGTTTTTGTAATCTGAAAATATAAAAACAGCAAGGTAGCAAATAGTAAACGGGCATAAAAACGGTATTGCAATGCTTAGAAACAAGGCCTAGGGTTCATACTTTCACTAGTGCAATCTCTCAACATTGTTGACATAGTTGAATCATATGTAAATCCCTCACGTGCAACAAAGAGTTCACTCCAAAGTCACAAATAGCGGAGAACAAACGAAGAAATTGTTGTAGGGTACGAAACCACCTCAAAGTTATCCTTCCCGATCAATCTTATGAGCCATCCCCATTAATTGTCACGAACAGCCCTAGAGATCGTACTAAAATAACACCTTAAGATACACATCAACCAAAACCCTAATGTCACCTAGGCACTCCAATGTCACCACGAGTACCCATGGGTTTGATTATACGATATGCATCACACAATCTCAGATTCATCTATTCAAACCAACACAAAGAACTTCAAAGAGTGCCCCAAAGTTTCTACCGGAAAGTCAAGACGAAAACGTGTGCCAACCCTTATGCATAAATCCCCAAGGTCACGGAACCCGCAAGTTGATCACGAAAACATACATCAAGTGACTCAAGTGAATATCCCATTGTCACCACAATTATTCATATGCAAGACATACATCAAGTGTTCTCAAATCCTTAAAGACTCAATCTGATAAGAAAACTTCAAAGGGAAAACTCAATTCATCACAAGAAGATAGAGAGGGGAAAAATCCATATGATTCATCTATATCAACAAAGCTCGCGATACATCAAGATCGTGCCATCTCAAGAACACGAGAGAGAGAGAGATCAAACACATAGCTACTGGTACAAACCCTCTGCCCCGAGGGTGAACTACTCCCTCCTCGTCATGGAGTCCGCCGGGATGATGAAGATGAGATCGTGGAGGTACAGAGGCTTGCGGCGGCGTAAAAACTCATCTAGGTTAACTTTCGGGGGTTTCTGAATATATATGATTTTTTTAGCATTGGAATCACGCGAAACGGAGCCACGTGGGCCCCACGAGGTACCAGGGCGCGCCTGGGGGGGGGGGGGGTGGCGCGCCCTGGTGCCTCGTGGGCACTGGGTGGCCCCCCTCCAGTGGGTCTTGGTGGCAATATTTTTTATTTGTCCAATAAAAAATCTCCAAAAAGTTCCAGCTCATTTGGAAAACTTTCATTTCTGCACAAAAAACAACACCACGGTAGTTCTCCTGAAAACAGCGTCAGTCCGGGTTTGTTCTAATCAAATCATACCAAAACCATATAGAATTGTTATAAATATGGCATGAATACTTCATAAATTATAGATACGTTGGAGACGTATCAACGACCGCATCACAAGATTCTCCTCTGTTCTCGTTTCGTGCTATTTTTCTGACAGATCTAGATCGCCATGGCTCCACCAAGTTCTTCCAAGGACAAGTTCTACGAGTAAGTCATCAATCCCTACCTGCCGGAGGTGATGAAACACCCTCAAGCCATTGAGATGCGTGAGGGGGTGCTCCACATCCGGGACGTTCAAGGGCACAAGAAGACCAGAAGCGCGGAGGCCAGACTTGAAGCGGTGGAGCAAGAAATCTTCAAGTGCCAGGGGATGGTGGAGTGTGGACTCAACGCCAACCACTCCATGATCGCGGAATTCACCCGTGAGCACAAGATGGACAGCAAGGAGATTGGAGATGCCATCTTCAAGCTCAATGACAGGATCGACCACCTTCAGGCCCAAATTTATGATTTGCAAAACCAGAATTTTGAGTATGAGGCCAAATTTAAAGGTATGAGTTTAGCTAGAAGTTTCAGGACCCCGGAGACACGTTCATCCTTTTATGATGGGGAGCCTATGCCTTCGAAGCCGGAGGACAAGCCCACCACATCGTCATCACCACCATCACCGAAGAAGGAGATTTGAGTACATGTGTATGGGCACCACCCTTGGCTTGTTCCAAGCTTGGGGGAGGTGCCCGGTATAGTATCACCATCACTTTTATCATCTTTACTTGTTTTAGTTCGATCCTTAGTTATTTCATGATTTAGAAGAATAAAAGTTTAGTATGATCTAGTTTTGAGTGTTAGTTTCGTGATCTACCTATTTATGTAATCGAGTTCGAGAGTTATATAATAAAGAGTAGTTTGAGTTTGTTTCTTTACTTTTATGTTTTAATCTTAGCGATGAAAATAATAAAAAGATCATATGCTAATCCCATGGGGAGTAATGACTTCACATAAAAGAAAAGGTATACTTGATAAAATTTGTTCGAAGTTAACAAACATAGTATTGGTCAATGATGCAATTCATGTAAGATTAGTAAAGGAAGAGAGGATTCACATATAAATATACTATCTTGGACATCTTTTATGATTGTGAGCCCCCATTAAATATTCTATGTCAACTAGTTGACGTTGGACAAGGAAGACAACGTAATGAGTTATGATTGCTTATATTCACATAGAAGTTATATTGTCATGGATCCTCTAACATGTGGTGCTTGCTCAATATCTTTTGCTAGCCAAAAATCTGCACCAAATAGAGATACTACTTGTGCATCCAAAAACCCTTAAACCCAGTTTCATGTCATGAGAGTCCACTATATCTACCTATGGATTGAGTAAGATCCTTCAAGTAAGTTGTCATCAGTGCAAAAGCAATAAAAATTGCTCCTAAATATGTATGATCTTTTATTGTAAGGGAAAATAAGCTTTGTACGAACTTGTGATGGTGAAGAAATAAAAGCAATAGACCGCGTAATAAAGGTTGCTATCACAAGGGGCAATATAAAGTAACGTTCCTTTACATTAAGGGCTTGCACATCCGAAAATAAAAAGTGCATGACAACCTCTGCTTTCCTTTGTGAAGGGCCTATCTTTTACTTTATGTATTTACTTTTATACAAGAGTCAATAGTATCCTTTTCTATTCCATTTTTATTTTCTCTATTTGCAAGCATCATGTGTTGGAAAAAGATCTAGGCACATATATCCAGTTGGATATGAGTGATCATCAGTTATTATTATTGACATTACCCTTGAGGTAAATGAGTTGGGAGGCGAAACTATAAGCCCCTATCTTTCTATGGGTCTGACTGAAACTTTTGCTCCATATATATGCCGTGAGTGTCAGCAATCATAGAAGACTAAATGATAGTTGAGTATGTGGACTTGCTAAACAAAAAGCTCTTACATAGAGTCTTCCTGAAAATATGATC
Organism: Elymus sibiricus; assembly: GCA_039707655.1. Taxonomy (NCBI): domain Eukaryota; kingdom Viridiplantae; phylum Streptophyta; class Magnoliopsida; order Poales; family Poaceae; genus Elymus; species Elymus sibiricus. The sequence goes on along the minus strand of CM077672.1, from coordinate 514,486,440 downwards.
AATTGTAATTGCTTCATTGACTAAGAGCAAAGTTTGTTAGTTTTCAAGAAAATTTATGCTTTATACTTTGATATTGTGATGAATTGTTACTTGTGCATGAGAAGTTCTATGATGATATATTGCTGCTATGATAATGTTCATGATGCTACTATGTCCGCATTTTGTTTTTATCGACACCTCTCTCTCTAAACATGTGGTCATGATTATCGATTTCGGTTTTCGCTTGAGGACAAGCGAGGTCTAAGCTTGGGGAAGTTGATACGTACATTTTGCATCATGTTTTCCTACTATTATTTACAATGTTTTTAATCATTATAACACTTTGTGATGCTATTCTAATGCCTTTTCTCTCTAAATTTGCAAGATTTACATGAAGAGGGAGATTGCCGGCAGCTGGAATTCTGGACCTGAAAAAGCTATATCAGAGATACCTATTCTGCGCAACTCCAAATGAGCTAAAATTTCACGGAGAATTATTTCGAAATATACAAAAAATACTAGAGAAAAGAAATACCAGAGGGGACCCACCAGGTGCCCACAAGGCACATGGGCGCGACCACCCCCTGGCCACGCCCATGTGGCTTGTGGGGCCCCTGGCTGGCCTCCGGAGCCCATCTTCCACTATATGAAGGGTTTTGACCTAGAAAAAATAAAGAGAGAACTTTCGGGACGAAGGGCCGCCGTCTCGAGGCGGAACCTGGGCAGGAGCACTTTTGCTCTCCGGTGGAGCGATTCCGCCAGGGATACTTCCCTCCGGGAGGGGGAAATCGAGGCCATCGTCATCACCAACGATCCTCTAATCGTGGGAGGACCAATCTTCATCAACATCTTGACCAGCACCATCTCATCTCAAACCCTAGTTCATCTCTTGTATTCAATCTTTGTTTCAAAACCTCAGATTGGTACCTGTGGGTTGCTAGTAGTGTTGATTACATCATGTAGTTGATGCTACTTGGTTTATTTGGTGGAAGATTATATGTTCAGATCCTTGATGCTATTCAATACCCCTCTGATCTTGAACATGAACATGATTTGTGTGTAGTTACTTTTGTTCTTGAGGACATGGGAGAAGTCTTGTTATAAGTAATCATGTGAATTTGGTATTCGTTCGATATTTTGATGATATGTATGCTGTGATTCCCTTAGTGGTGTTATGTGAACGTCGACTACATGACACTTCACCATCTTTGGGCCTAAGGGAAGGCATTGTGGAGTAATAATTAGATGATGGGTTGCTAGAGTGACAGAAGCTTAAACCCTAGTTTATGTGCTATTCCGTAAGGGGCTGATTTGAATCCATATGTTTCATGCTATGGTTAGATTTATCTTAATTCTTCTTTCATAGTTGCGGATGCTTGCGAGAGGGGGTAATCATAAGTGGGAGGCTTGTTCAAGTAAGAACAGCACCCAAGCACCGGTCCACCCACATATCAAATTATCAAAGTAGCGAACACAAATCAAACAAACATGATGAAAGTGACTAGATGGATTCCCATGTGTCCTAGAGAACGCTTTGCTTACTATAAGAGAACGTTCCGGCCTGTCCTTTGCCATAAGAAGGATTGGGCTATCTTGCTGCACCTATAGTTACTATTGCTACTTGTTACTTCTTACAAATTACCTTGCTACCAAACTATCAGTTACCGATGATTTCAGTGCTTGCAGAGAATACCTTGCTGAAAACCGCTTGTCATTTCCTTCTGCTCCTCGTTGGGTTCGACACTCTTACTTATCGAAAGGACTATGATTGATCCCCTATACTTGTGGGTCATCACTAGCCGACCAGCTTCATCACGATAGCTGGACCGGGGGCTTCGCCCCACCACAAGCCCAGACCGCGTCATCAACGCCGAGCACATTAACCAGCTAAGTCGCTTTCATGCTCAATTTTTTAAATTTTTTGTTCGGTTCAACCAAGCATTATATTTGTCTTAAACAAAAAAGTTGTTTGTTAAAAACTTAGTTTGTTAAAAATGTTGTTTGTCAAAAACACCTTTTTTCCCATGATAACTGGGGGCTCTTAAATTCATATGTGTCGTTTTATAATAAATGTTTTCTTCTTAGTCGTTGCAAAGTCTTTTTCGACCACTCCTTTTTCGACTAGAGTGTATGGTCAATAGCCGGATGGCCTGGTTTATCTCTAAAGCCGCTCGAGTCTAGTTCGCTAAACTAGCCTGAGAAGCACTCCGCCTTCGGGAAGGGAGGTTGAAGCCGAAGGCTGACCCACTTGAAGTCTAAAGATCGGATGTGTCATGTTAAAAGCATGACAGAAGCTCAAATTAATTTTAAAACCAATTTTGGATTGGCACCAAAAAACTTGACCAGTTAATTTAGACGTAAAGTTTTTATGTATGTTTTTTGGTTTTCCGAGCATAACTCTCGCAATGCAATGCCAGACGCCTTTAAAGCATCGGCAATATTAACAGGGGGCTGCGACTAGAGCCGAACCCATCAAAAGCCAAGGTACTCCATGAAGTCCTCGGCAAAACGTTCACGGATATTAATTTATATGCATCGATTTCGAATTGTGTCTTTGGTCAATAGTTGGGTTGCCCAGCTCCTGTGCTTACTCTTTATGTTCCTGATTGTTCGGCTAAGGGTAAGGGGAGAACCACTGCAATTCTACTTCTGGTTTAACTAGTCAAGTGCCTCAGTCGAGAAAGCCGAAAACTAACTGTCACAATAAGCGTAAACTGGTCAGCGATCCGATGACTGTGTCAAACTAAAGATCGGTAGAGTTCACCCCGTGTTAAACGATGGGCCTTTCATAAAATTGGCCGAAGTGTTAATGGCTTGACCTCTGCTGACGCCGAACACTAACCGGGGGCTAAGTAACTTGCCTCCCCACTTTAAAGCTCCTATGACTAAGTGAAAGTTATAAAGCCTACATATCTCATTGCCTCGTTTTCACTAACACAACTGCCTCTGGGCATCGAGACATTGGCTAAGGGTTGTCTTATTATTGTGGAAACACCCTGCGTAGTATCTACAAAGGGGTGGAAGCCGACGATGGGCCACTTTCAAATGATATACAGTCGCAACGGAGTGAAAATAACATATAGCATAAAGCTGCAAAATAGTGCAAATTCGATCGGTCGATCAGTAATATTAACCATAAAGGTTGCCTGTGTAAAACAAAGGACTTTTCGATAAGTCACAAAGTCTGCTTTCATAAAGGTGCCCGGTTTGTCCGAGGTTAATAATAGAAAAGCAGTTCGGCCGTCTTTAAAGAAACCGCGCAATTCTAACCTCGAGTTTTTGGTATAAAACACTTTGGAACTATAAAAGAGTCCAATAAACCATACCAAGGGCTCCTTGAGGCACCTCGGCCAAGTTACACCGGGACTCCTGGAGAGCCCAACATATCATTAGCGTTTGTATTCAATATACGAGCGCTGCCTTCCGTAATCATCGTTATAAAGCCATAAATATGCATCAATTTGACTTAAGATTTTGGCCAAGCTGGGTTGCCTAGCTCCTGTGCTTACCCCCTATGTTCCCGATTGTTCGGCTAGGGGGTAAAGGGAGCACCTCTATGATTGTTACTACCGGGTCATCTGGGTTCGTACCTCAGATGGGTGCAGCCGAAAGCTAGCTGTCTTAAGAATATAATTGGTCGGCAGCGATGGAACTGAAAATTTATGTTCATTAAAGACCACAGAGTTCGGGAACTTTCCCAAACTAAATCCTCAATGTTTTCCTCCCACATTGATCAAAGGTGAGGTTTCATGACCATGGTAAACATGATAGCCTGGGAAAAGGAACTTATAAAGGAACTATTTTTCCGAGAAGATGTTTCTTATGTTAAATAGTAATACAACATATCTCTCCGCATACCTTTGTTTATATAACCGTATGGCTAGATTGCCTTGTTTTCCATAAATCTTTGCCCTCATAAAGGCTTTATAAATTAGGAAAACACTCCCCGACTACTGGCCGAGGAGGTTGAAGCCGATGGTCAGTCAACAAAGTTTGTACCATGCGGATCCGAGTGTTAATGATGTAAAGTACTTGGATACATAGAATCATTACACATAAGTTGTGATTAAAGTCAATTTACTCTAGCCCATCTATTAAAGAGTCAAGGGCACAGTTTCGCTAAGACAACCGAGCAGCTGACATAGCGCTCTCATAATTCCTATTGGCTTTGATTTTCTTTCTATTAAGCCCCATGGGGCCGACCTTGACAACCTCGATTTTCACTGGCCCTAGATCCCTTAAGAGATCTTTATTATTTTTCCAAGAAGTCTGTGTCAAACGTAACAAAAATTTGTGTCAAACAAATGTCGATCCTTAATTCGGCCACCCGTGCTCAAATTAAGGCTCGGGGACTACTGGGCTTCGTGCTTCTCAAATAAAAGCCATTAAAGGGGTACATCGATCCCCTGATCTAGTGTTCACACCCGACTAGTGGCTCAGGGGCTACTGCATTGACGATTCAATGCAGAAAATTTAAGTGCAAAACAGTTTCCGAGGAGATTACGATCCTCAGGTTGGTCGGCCGCACCCAACCCGAGTCTCGGGAACTACTGCGCACCGCGTTTCCGTCCCTAAAGTATGCTGCCGAGCAAGGATTTGATCCTCAGGCCGATTTCGTGAATGGACCTGAGTCTTAGGGGCTACTGGGATCAACAATTTTATGTCATCCATCAGGTGCTTCTCGGATTTTAGGCCGACACACACACCTTGAGGGCTACTGGCTATACATCCCGGCACAAAATAAATTGTACCAATCGGAAACAAATTCCGTAAAAAAATTAGCCCAAGGCCAAGGTGGTGCACCACCTCGGAAGCAATTCGGCATAAAGCTCGGATGCGAGTTGCTGGCTCCGTAAAGGACCTTTCTGGCATTAAGCTCGGCTGAACCCCTTCAACTTTTTTGAACCGAGGTAAGTTATGACACCTCGGATGCAGACCGGCGTTGGAGCTCGGCTGTAAAAAGACACCTCGGATGCAGTCCTGTGTTGGAGCTCGGCTGCAAGAGGACACCGCCGCACGGGAAAAACTTCGAACCCAATGTGTGGCATAAAAATAACAAGGCATTGATAAATGCTGAGAACTTAAAGGGGCCCTCGGATGCCCGATGTATGAACTCCTCGGATAGCCGATGCATGAACTCTTCGGATACACCTCGGCGATCCTCAAGATCAGAGATGGGAAGATTTGTTGAAACCAGCTTTCAAGACCGACGACCGAAGACGAAGAACAATTTGGAAGAACCGAGGAGCGTCCCCAACTTAAAGACTGGTTCAGGGGGCTACTGACGGTGTCCTGGACTAGGGGGTACTGCTACTTGTGAGTTGCGTTGGGATTTCCTCGAAGAGGAGAGGATGAAGCATTACAGTAGAGATAAATATTTCCCTCAGTTAAGAACCAAGGTTATCAATCCAATAGGAGAACCACACAGAACCTCATTAGCAACACCTACACACACAAAAGCAAATACTTGCACCCAACGCAAAACAAGGGGTTGTCAATCCTTTGGCGGTTAATTGCAAGGATCAAATCTCATAGTGATAGATAGATAAAGTAAAACACAAAATAAAATAATGGTAAATAAATTGCAGCAAAGTATTTTTGGATTTTATATATGATGAAAGATAGACCCAGGGGCCATAGTTTTCACTAGAGGCTTCTCTCTTGAAGATAGCATACGGTGGGTAAACAAATTACTGTTGGGCAATTGATAGAAAAGCGCATAGTTATGACGATATTCAAGGCAATGATCATGTATATAGGCATCACGTCTGAGAGAAGTAGACTGACTCCTGCCTGCATCTTCTACTATTACTCCACCCATCGACCGCTATCCAGCATGCATCTAGAGTATTAAGTTCATAAAGAACGGAGTAACGCCTTAAGCAAGATGACATGATGTGGACAAAGTATATCCAATCAATATGAATAAACCCAATCGTTTTACCCTTAATGGCAATGATAAAATACGTGCCATGTCCCTTTCTGTCACCGGGATTGAGCAACGCAAGACCGAACCCATCACAAAGCACCACTCCCATTGCAAGATAAATCAATCTAGTTGGACAAACCAAATCGATAGATCGGAGAGAAATACAAAGCTATAACAATCATGCATATAATAATTCAGAAAAGACTCAAATAATATTCATGAATAATCTGATCATAAACCCACAATTCATCAGATCCCAACAAACACACCGCAAAAGAAGATTACATCGAATAGATCTCCAAGAAGATCGAGGAGAACATTGTATTGAAGATCAAAGAGAGAGAAGAAGCCATCTAGCTACTGGCTATGGACCCATAGGTCTGTGGTAAACTACCCACGCATCTTCGGAAGGGCAGGAAGGTTGATGTAGAAGCCCTCCGTGATCGATTCCCCCTCCGGCTGATTACCGGAAAAGGCCTCCAAATGGGATCTTGAAGGAACCGAGACTTGCGGCGGCGGAAAAAGTGTTTCGGGTGGCTCTCTATTGGTTTCCCGATTTGAGAGAATTTATAGAGATGGAATTTGGTCAAACTGAGGGAAGGTGGGCCCACAAGCTACATGGGTGCCCCCCCCCGAGGGCGCGCCCATGTGGTTTGTGCCTCACTCTTTCATCTTCTGTCCCTCTCCCAAAGCTTCTAGGGTCTCTTATGTCCAGAAAAAAATCGTCAAAAAGTTTCGTGGCATTTGGACTTCGTTTGGTACTGATTTCCTGGAAAACCAAAAACAGGCAGAAAACAGCAACTGGCACTAGGTTAATAGGTTAGTCCCAAAAACTGATATAATATTGCATATAATTGCATAATAAACATCCAAGATTGATACTATAATAGCGTGGAACAATCAAAAATTATAGATACGTTGGAGATGTATCAGCATCCCCCAGCTTAATTCCTGCTCGTCCTCGAGTAGGTAAATGATAAAAACAGAATTTTTGATGTGGAATGCTACCTAACATATCTATCATGTAATCTCTTTTTAGGTATGAATATTAAGATCCGAACGATTCAAAGCAATAGTCTATAGTTTGATATAAAGATATCAATACTCAGGCATACCAACAAACAATCATGCCTTTCAAAATAAAAATGCTAAAGAAAGTTATCCCTACAAAATCATATAGCCCTGTCATGCTCCATCTTCATAACACAAAATATTGATCATGAACAAGCCCGGTTTTATCCAAGCAATTGGTTCATACTTTTTAACGCGCTTCAGCTTTTTCAACCCTCACGCAATACATGAGCGCAAGTGTCGGTGTATAAAAGACAGGTAATTTATACCCTGACTTATGCACAGACAGTGGTAGCTTTCCTGATGGCCGGGGCTTGCCGGGAGATCACCAACATCAAGACTCAAGACTTGGTGCGAAATCACAGAGAAGAAACCAGGACAAGCCACTAGACAACATGTGGCTGATATCAAGGATGAAGACGGCGCTTGCCGGCAAGGCATGAGCAGGCAAGGCGAAGGCCCGGCAAGCTCCGTGCCGGCAAGCCCTTGCTGACCCCTCTTCGGTTCCACCTCATTGAGCAGTTGGCTGCTAATCTATGAGGTGTCGAGCGGACAGGCGGGTTGGTGAGGCTTGTCGTGGCACGTGTCAGCATGCCGGAAGGAAGATTAACTTTAATGACACCCGTCCAGAAGGCGTGTCAAGATTATAGGAGGTAGCTGGGCAAGCGGTGCAGGAACCATGCCGGGGCTCCTCCTCCACATGACACCTAACGGTGCATTTATTGCATTTGTCCTAACCCATCAGGGTTAGGTATGATAACACTGTAGGCTATCTAATCAACATGTAAAGACTGTTTTGCCACTGTGGTTACCCCTTGATCTATAAAAGGAGGGCCAGGGCAACCTTTACGAGGGTCGACACTTAGCTCATTCTGCATGTGTAGCTGCTCTTTCCGCACCCTTGCCGGCAAGTAGCGCTCCTTGTACTTGGGCTCAAACACACCCAATACAACAAAGCAGGAGTAGGGTTTTACACCTCGCGGTGGCCCAAACCTGGGTAAAATCTTGGTGTTGATTGCTGATTCTGCTCTTTGTGCTTGCGCATCCCTCTAGCCGAACCGCAAAGGGGCTAGATGGCCCCATAGATGGTCGTACGCACAACATCCTAGCGCGGACAGGCGGTTTGGTGAGGCTTGTCGTGGCACGTGTCAGCATGCCGGAAGGAATATTAGCTTTAATGACACCCGTTCAGAAGGCGTGTCAAGATTATAGGAGGTAGCTGGGCAAGCGGTGCAGGAACCTTGCCGGGGCTCCTCCTCCACATGACACCTAGCGGTGCATTTATTGCATTTGTGCTAACCCGTCAGGGTTAAGTATGATAGCACTGTGTGCTATCTAATCAACATCATGTCGTGCGTACGACCATTTATGGGGCCATCTAGCCCCTTTGCGGTTCGACTAGAGGGATGCACAAGCACAAAGAGCAGAATCAGCAATCAACGCAAAGATTTTACCCAGGTTTGGGCCACCGCGAGGTGTAAAACCCTACTCCTGCTTTGTTGTATTGGGCAAGTTGCCGGCAAGTAGCGCTCCTTGTACTTGAGCTCAAACACACCCAATACAACAAAGCAGGAGTAGGGTTTTACACCTCGCGGTGGCCCGAACCTGGGTAAAATCTTTGCGTTGATTGCTGATACGTCTCCAACGTATCTATAATTTATGAAGTATTCATGCCATGTTTTTATAGTTTTATATGATTTTGGTGCACTTTTATATGGCTTTTATATGATTTTTATGGACTAACATATTGACCTAGTGCCCAGTGCCAGTTGCTGTTTTCTGCTTGTTTTTGGTTTTCCAGAAAATCCATATCAAATGAAGTCCAAATGCAGCAAAACTTTTTGATGATTTTTTCTAGAAGGAAACAGACCCAGGAAGCTTCGGAGGAGCAACAAAAGAGCCACAGGGGCCCCACGAGCCACCTGGGCGCGCCTGCCCCCCAGGCGCGCCCTGGTGCCTCGTGGGCCCCCTGTGGCACCTCTTTGCGTGATTCGAACGCTGAAAAATCATATATATTCAAAAAAAACCGAAAGTTAACCTAGATGAGTTTTTACGCCGCCGCAAGCCTCTGTACCTCCACGATCTCATCTACAGCCCTTTTCCGGCACCCTGCCGGAGGGGGAAAATCATCACCAGAGGCCATCTTCATCATCCCGGCGGTCTCCACGACGAGGAGGGAGTAGTTCACCCTCGGGGCTGAGGGTTTGTACCAGTAGCTATGTGTTTGATCTCTCTCTCTCTCTCTCGTGTTCTTGATTTGGCACGATCTTGATGTATCGCGAGCTTTGTTAATATAGTTGGATCATATGGTGTTTCTTCCCTCTCTATCCTTGTTGTGATGAATCGAATCTTTTCCCTTTGAGGTTTCGTTATTGTTGGATTGAATATTCAGATTTGAGAACACTTGATGTATGTCTTGCATATGAATACCCGTGGTGACAATGGGGTATTGTATTGATTCACTTGATGTATGTTTTGGCACTCAACTCGCGGATTCCCGAGGTGACATTGGGGTAATCTATGCATAGGGGTTGATGCATGTTTTCATTATCTTTTCTCCGATAGAAACTTTGGGGTGCTCCTTGGAGTTCTTTGTGTGGATTGAATATTGTGATTATGAAGTTGTTTGATGCATATCGTATAATCAACTCACGGATACTTGTGGTGACATTGGAGTATCTAGGTGACATTAGAGTTGGTTGATGTGTATCATATGGTGTTATTTTAGTACGAACTCTAGGGCTGTTTGTGACACTTATAGGAATAGCTCAATAGATCGATCGGAAAGGATAACTTTGAGGTGGTTTCGTACCCTACAAACAATTTCTATCTTCTGTTCTCCGCTAATAGGAACTTGGGAGTGATTCTTTATTGCACGTTGAGGGATGGTTATATGATCCAATTATGTTAGCATTGTTGAGAGATTGCACTAGCGAAAGTATGAACCCTAGGCCTTGTTTCTAAGCATTGCAATACCGTTTATGCTCACTTTTGTTACTTGCTACCATGCTGTTTTTTATTGTTCGCACTACAAAAACCTATATCTACTATCCATACTACACTTGTATCACCATCTCTTTGCCGAACTAGTGCACCTATACAATTTACCATTGTATTGGGTGTGTTGGGGACACAAGAGATTTCTTGTATTTGGTTGCAGGGTTGTTTGAGAGATACCATCTTGAACCTAAGCCTCCCACGGATTGATAAACCTTAGGTCATCCACTTGAGGGAAAATTGCTACTGTCCTATAAAACTCTACGCTTGGAGGCCCAACACGAGTCTACAAGAATAAAAGTTGTGTACTAGACATCAAGCTCTTTCTGGCGCCGTTGCTGGGGAGGTGGGTGCTTGAAGGTATATCTTTAGATCTTGCAATTGAATCTTTTAGTTTCTTGTTTTATCACTAGTTTGGTTTATCTAAGAAAACTACAAAAAAATGGAATTGAGGTTGCCCCATATTATTCATCTTTATCATGTCTTTCTTGAAAATGATGGATCGGAAAATTGTGCTCAATTGATAGAAGAAGAATTCAATAAAATGTTTGGCATAAAATTCATGAATGATAAGCATGATTGCAATGTTGCTAGTATGAATTCTTTCTATACCCATGATGCTAATGATATGCAAAGCCACAAGCTTGGGGATGCTATGTTTGATGAAGATGATATTTTTAGTCCCCCAAGTTTTGATGAGAAAAATTATTATGATGATTGCATGCCTCCTATTTATGATGATTATATTGATAAAAGTGGATTTGGTGATGTCATGACTTTATTTAGTGATGAATCCACTATTTTGGAAGAGGTTCCAATTGATTGTGACAACAAAGATGCTATCCATGATTTTAATGTTCAATTGGATTATGCCAATCAAGTATCTCATGATAGTTATTTTGTTGAGTTTGCTCCCACTATTATGAATGAGAAGAAAATTGCTTATGTGGAGAGTAGTAAAATTTCTATGCTTGTGGATCATGAAAAGAATGCTTTATGCAATAGCTATATTGTTGAATTCATTCATGATGCTACTGTAAATTATTATGAGAGAGGATCATATGCTTGTAGGTGTTGCAATAATATCAAGTTTCCTCTCTATGTGTTGAAAGTTTTGAAGTCATGCTTGTTTTGCCTTCCTATGCTAGTTGATTCTTGCTCCCATAAACTATTTGATCACAAAATCCCTATGCATAGGAAGTGGGTTAGGCTTAAATTTGCTTGTCATATGATTCATGATGCTCTCTTTATGTTCCAATTCTTTATTCTTATGCGAGCATCATTGAAATCATCATGCCTAGCTAAAAGGCATTAAAGAAAAGCGCTTGTTGGGAGACAACCCAATATTTATACCTACTGTTTTTGTGTGTTCACATGATTAAGATACTGTAGTAATCATGCTTTATATGTTTCTTTCAATAATGTGCCAAGTAAAGCCTTTGGGATAGTGTGGATGCTTGTTGATTTGATTCTGTGCAAAAACAGAAACATTTTCGTCCAGTGCTGGAATTTCTATTCTGTACTGGAGTGTGAAAAATTATGAAATTTTTACACAGTATTGGGTTACAATTTTTTTACCTTGTCCTAATTTTTCAGAATTTTTGGAGTTACAAAAGTATGGTTTTTAAATCGCTCACTACACGTTGTTCTATTTTTGACAGATTCTGTTTTCGATGCATAGTTTGCTTGTTTTAGTGTTTCCATAGCTTATATTGAGTAATATAAATTGTGGAAATGATAGAATACAGTAGGAATTATGTGAGAACAATTTTGAATCTTGTCTTGACAGTACCTAAGTGGATGATTTATTTTTATCATACTAACCTATCTCACGAAGTTCCGTTAAGTTTTGTGTGATTGAAGTTTTCAAGTTTTGGGTGAGATATCGATATGAGGAGAATAAGGAGTGGCAAGTCCCGAAGCTTGGGGATGCCCAAGGCACCCCAAGGTAATATTCAAGGAATACCCAAGCAACTAAGCTTGGGGATGCCCCGGAAGGCATCCCCTCTTTCGTCTTCAACATTATTGCTAACCTTACTTGGAGCTATATTTTTATTCGTCACATGATATGTGTTCTGCTTGGAGCATCATTTTATTTTGTTGATATTTGCTTGCTGTTATCAATAATCATGTTTTGTATCTCTTAGTTCAATAAAATGCCAATTATAGACTTTACCATGCTCAGTTTGCAAGTTCATGCGTTGCTATTTGAAAACAGAAAGTTTTCTGTTATGTCCAGAATATTTCTGAATAGTCAGAACATGATAAGAATCTGAAATTTTTACACAGTAAGCATGCATGAGTTCTCTATTACGTGGTAATTTTTCAGAATTTTTGGAGTTAGGGAAGTATGAATTCTTATTCACCCTTTACAGACTGTTCTGTTTTGGCAGATTTCGGTTATAGTTGCATTGTTTGCGTATGTTGCTTGTTTAATGTTTCTATTTGTGGATAGGAGTATTAAATATGCAGAGGCATTTAGTATGCAATGTTTAATTATAATTTTAGTGATTTGCTACAGTAGAGAATGTTAAGGTTTTGAGTTGATTTATACTAACTTATCTTACGAGTTCTTGTTGAGTTTTGTGTGGATGAAGTTTTTAAAGATTTAGGAGAAGCCATGATATGAGAGGAATTAAGGAGACACAAGAGCTCAAGCTTGGGGATGCCCAAGGCACCCCAAGATAACATTCTAAGAAGTCTCAAGCAACTAAGCTTGGGGATGCCCCGGTTGGCATCCCACCTTTCTTCATCAACAGCTATCGGTTAGCCTAAGTTTTTACTTCTTCACATGATATGTGCTATTTTTGGAGTGTCCTTTTATTTTCATTTTTTTTGCTGTTTTAATAAAATTATCAAGATCTGAAATCTTTATTTGGAGAGAGTCTTCACATAGCTACTTAATTGTTTAACTACTCATTGATCTTCACTTATATCTTTTGGAGTAGTTTGTCATACACTCTCATGCTTCACTTATATTATTTTGAGAGTTGACAATAGTAATGGTAATATGCTTAAGATATGAATTTGGTCCTAATGTGATGGATATTTAAGAAGGAAATAATAAAAACTTTTATGTAGACCACTGAATATGATAAGTTTGATTCCTTGCAATAGTTTTGCGATATGAAGGTGATAATATGTGAGTCATGTTAGTGAGTAATTGTGATTTAGTAAGAATATTGGTGTTAAGGTCTGTGATTCCCTATGCATGCACGTAAAGTCAATAGTTATGCAACGAAGTCATATCCTACTTATGGTGCATTATTCAGTGTTAGTCATGTTCAATGCATGTTTATGACCATTTTCGTTTTTTGTTTGGCCGCTTCTCAATCTATTTGCTAGCCTTCACTTGTACTAAGCGGGAATGCTGCTTGTGCATCCAATTCCTTAAACCCAAAGTTGTGCCATATGAGTCCACCATAGCTACCTATATGCGGTATTTCCATGCCGTTCCCAGTAAATTTGCATGTGCCAACTCTAATTATTCAAAATAATTTTCCGTTTTGTGTGCCCGTAGCGCTCATGAAGCGGCAGGGGGTGGCCGATATTTTCCATGCTAGGTGTGTTATTCTCACGATGAGTGTTTATTCACTAGTCATTGCACGAGAGAGTGGAAGGTAATAGGGATGCCCAGTCCCATAATGAATCAAAAATAATAATAACAAAATTTCTTGGAAATTGTTGGTATGGAGGGCACCCGTGGATACGGCTAGCCATGGATTGTGAAAGAATGGTGGAAAGGAAATAAACTTTATTTTCTGTTTGGGAACCGCCTATGATGTGTCTAGCATGGAAAATATTGGGAATTCTCGGTCGTTTTCGTTGACAGGAAAAGCATGCATCTCAAAAATACTTTTATCTCTCTAATTTAAGCTTTGAGCTCTGGCACATTTGCAAATCTCTGCTTCCCTCTGCGAAGGGCCTATCTATTTACTTTTATGCAATTTTTATTTTTATTTTGAGTCTCCATCTTCTCTTACAAAGCACCAACTAGAGAGCACTATTGTCATACTTGTGCATTGTGTGTAGCTAATATTGAGTGTGTTTCATGAATGGATCAATGATTGAGCATAATGGACTAGGGATAACTTTCTTTAGCGTTGATATTTTGAAAGACATGGTTGCTTGTTAGTATGCTTGAGTATTTATGTCTTCATGTCAAATTATAGACTATTGCTTTGAATCATTCAAGTCCAAGTGTCCATGCAACAAAAGAAAAGGTTATATGATGATTGTGATAGGTAGCATTCCACATCAAAATTTCTGTTTTTAATTGCTACTTTATCATGATGAGTTTTATGAGAAAAAGTTGCTGTCATGATGCTAGAAAAAGTGATTGAAATTATCATTGATCAAACTTATGCACTATGCTAGCATTCACACTTCATAAATTATTTCTCTTATCATTTACCTACTCGAGGACAAGCAGGAATTAAGCTTCGGGATGCTGATACGTCTCCAACGTATCTATAATTTATGAAGTATTCATGCCCTATTTATTATAGTTTTATATGATTTTGGTGCACTTTTATATGGCTTTTATATGATTTTTATGGACTAACATATTGACCTAGTGCCCAGTGCCAGTTGCTGTTTTCTGCTTGTTTTTGGTTTTCCAGAAAATCCATATCAAATGAAGTCCAAATGCAGCAAAACTTTTTGACGATTATTTCTGGAAGGAAACAGACCCAGGAAGCTTCGGAGGAGCAGCAGAAGAGCCACATGGGCCTCACGAGCGACCTGGGCGCGCCTGCCCCACCCCCCAGGCGCGCCCTGTTGCCTCGTGGGCCCCCTGTGGCACCTCTTTGCGTGATTCGAACGCTGAAAAATCATATACAATCAAAAAAACCCTAAAGTTAACCTAGATGAGTTTTTACGCCGCCGCAAGCCTCTGTACGTCCACGATCTCATCTACAGCCCTTTTCCGGCACCCTGCCGGATGGGGGAAATCATCACCGGAGGCCATCTTCATCATCCCGGCGGTCTCCATGACGAGGAGGGAGTAGTTCACCCTCAAGGTTGAGGGTTTGTACCAGTAGCTATGTGTTTGATCTCTCTCTCGTGTTCTTGATTTGGCACGATCTTGATGTATCGCGAGCTTTGTTAATATAGTTGGATCATATGGTGTTTCTTCCCTCTCTATCCTTGTTGTGATGAATCGAATCTTTTCCCTTTGAGGTTTCGTTATTGTTGGATTGAATATTCAGATTTGAGAACACTTGATGTATGTCTTGCATATGAATACCCGTGGTGACAATGGGGTATTATATTGATTCACTTGATGTATGTTTTGGCACTCAACTCGCGGATTCCCGAGGTGACATTGGGGTAATCTATGCATAGGGGTTGATGCATGTTTTCATTATCTTTTCTCCGATAGAAACTTTGGGGTGCTCCTTGGAGTTCTTTGTGTGGATTGAATATTGTGATTATGAAGTTGTTTGATGCATATCGTATAATCAACTCACGGATACTTGTGGTGACATTGGAGTATCTAGGTGACATTAGAGTTGGTTGATGTGTATCATATGGTGTTATTTTAGTACGAACTCTAGGGCTGTTTGTGACACTTATAGGAATAGCTCAATAGATCGATCGGAAAGGATAACTTTGAGGTGGTTTCGTACCCTACAAATAATTTCTATCTTATGTTCTCCGCTAATAGGAACTTGGGAGTGATTCTTTATTGCACGTTGAGGGATGGTTATATGATCCAATTATGTTAGCATTATTGAGAGATTGCACTAGCGAAAGTATGAACCCTAGGCCTTGTTTCTAATCATTGCAATATCGTTTATGCTCACTTTTGTTACTTGCTACCTTGTTGTTTTTTATTGTTCGCACTACAAAAACCTATATCTACTATCCATACTACACTTGTATCACCATCTCTTCGCCGAACTAGTGCACCTATACAATTTACCATTGTATTGGGTGTGTTGGGGACACAAGAGATTTCTTATATTTGGTTGCAGGGTTGTTTGAGAGATACCATCTTCAACCTATGCCTCCCACGGATTGATAAACCTTAGGTCATCCACTTGAGGGAAAATTGCTACTGTCCTACAAAACTCTGCGCTTGGAGGCCCAACACGAGTCTACAAGAATAAAAGTTGCGTAGTAGACATCAATTGCTGATTCTGCTCTTTGTGCTTGCGCATCCCTCTAGTCGAACCGCACGCTTAAGATGCCAGGGCCAATGGGTGTCATCACCATCAATTCTGACAAGAAGGATGCAGTTATCTGCATCAACAAGCTTTACAGAGAAGCGGTTGCAGCGGCTGCCGCCAAGGCACCCGCTCCCGCTGAGAAGAAGAAGAGCAAACAAAATGACAAGACCTCTGGGAAGCGCACCTCTTCGGAGTGCTGCGCGCCCGTCGATGACGTGCCGGAGAGCTCTACCAGTCAAGGCAAGAAGTCCAAAGCTACTCCCCCAGCAACCAAGAAGGTGCCCGCGAAGGAGGACGACACTGGTGGTACCTTCACCATCAGTGCCACTCTTGACAGCAAATAGGAAAGCGTGCTCATTACCTTCCTGCGGGCGAATATCGATGTGTTTGCATGGCAACCATCTGACATCCCCGGCGTTCCCAGGGAGGTAATCGAGCACCACCTTGCTGTCTGTCCTCACGCTCGGCCCGTCAAGCAAAAGATCAGGAAGCAAGTTTTGGAACGGCAACAATTTATTGCCTAAGAAATAAAAAAGTTATAAGCGGCAGGTTTAGTTAGAGGTGTGCTACATCCAACATGGTTAGCCAATCCGGTTGTCGTGCGCAAGGCAAATGGGAAGTGGAGGCTTTGTATTGATTATACTGATATCAACAAAGCATGTCTAAAAGATCATTTTCCTTTGCCGTGCATTGACCAAATCGTTGACTCTACTGCTAGCTGCGATTTACTCTCTTTTCTTGATGCATACTCTGGTTATCACCAGATTTTCATGGCCAAGGAAGATGAGGAGAAAACCGCATTCATTACTCCATGTGGCACATACTGCTTCATGCGTATGCCTTTTGGACTAAAGAGTGCTGGTTCAACATTTGCAAGAGTAGTCCAAGTTGAGCCCCAACTGCACAAGAATGTGAAAGCCTACATGGATGACATAGTGGTCAAAACCAAGGACAAATCAACCCTCATTCAAGACTTAGAAGAAACATTTGCAAATTTGCGCAAGATCAATTTGAAGCTCAACCCCGAGAAGTGTGTGTTTGGTGTTCCATCCGGCAAACTTCTCGGGTTCTTTGTATCTCAACGTGGAATTGAAGCTAATCCCGACAAGATCAAAGCAATAGAGCAAATAGAAGCACCAAAGCGCGTCAAGGATGTGCGACGTCTTGCCGGCTGCATAGCTGTGTTAAGTAGGTTCATCTCCAAATCTGCTGAGCGCACCTTGCCATTTATCAAGATTTTGAAAAAGGCAGGTCCAATGAAATGGACTCCGGAAGCGGAGGCTGCGCTGCAAGCTTTGAAGAAGTACCGCTCTTCTCCGCCAACACTAGTTGCGCCTAGGCCACAAGAGCCATTGCTGCTATACTTGGTGGCAACAAATCAAGTGGTTAGTGCTACATTGGTGGCGCAGAGAGAAGCTGATGACGAAGAAGCAGCGGTAGCAAGCCTGTCAAGCGACAAGCCGGAATCTTCTCCGGCAGAGTCTGGTGCCGACAAGATAGAATCAACGCAAGCAAATGAAGCAAATCGGCAAGCAATGCCAAAGAAGAAGATGGTGCAGCGCCCAGTTTATTTTGTTAGTTTCCTTTTGCAGGGGGCTAGATCAAGATATTCTGGTGTGCAAAAATCTCTTTTCGGCCTTCTTATGGCCTCGAGGAAGCTGCGCCATTATTTCCAAGCACATGAGATCACTGTCGTCACCCGCTTTCCTTTGCAATGTATCTTGAGGAATCCAGATGCAACTGGCAGAATAGTGGAGTGGGCGTTGGAATTTTCAAGCTTTGCACTCAAGTTTGAGAGTACTTCAACTATACAGAGCAGAGCCTTGGCGGAGTTCATTGCAGAATGGACACCAACGAAAGACGAAGAAATTCAAGAAACTTTTCTCCCCGGCAGGGAAACAAATAAAGAATGGATCATGTACTTTGATGGTGCCTTCTCGCTGCAAGGCGCCGGTGCCGGAGTGCTGCTTGTCGCACCCACCGGAGAGCACCTCAAGTACGTGGTACAGATGCACTTTCCCAGGGAGAAAGCTACAAACAACACTGCTGAGTATGAAGGGCTCCTTGCCGGTCTTAGGATCGCAGTGGACCTTGGAATCAGAAAATTGATCATCCGTGGTGACTCGTAGCTCGTTGTGAAACAAGTCAATAAAGATTATCAGAGCCCATTGATGGAAGCATATGTGGAAGAAGTGAGAAAATTGGAAGAACACTTTGACGGATTGCAAACAGGGCACATCCCTCATGCGGAAAACAGCATCGCTGATCATCTGTCAAAGTGTGCCCCTCAAAAGCTACCTGTGGAACCAGGGACTTTTGTGCTCCAAGCAAAAGGAGAAAATTGAACACCGGCAAGTATTTTCCGGCAGAGCTCCCCGAAGCCGCCGGCAAAGAGGTTGCCGGAGATAACACTATGGTTGTCAGTGAGCAGCAGCCTCTAGCGGAACGTCAAGTCATTGCTGTTGAAACAAGCGCTCCTACACCCGAAGAGATGCCTTTAGTCCTTATCGTCGAGCCACAGGCTCCGACCTGGGCACAACAGATAGTTCATTTCCTTCAAACAGAAGAACTTCCCGATGATCAAGAAGAAGCCGAGAAAGTAGCCCGTCAATCAAGTATGTACTAGTTTGTTGATAGCATTCTGCACAGAAAGAGACCAAACGGTGTGAAATTGAGGTGTATTTGCTGGGAAGATGGACTAAAGCGGTTGGCAGAGATACATGGAGGCATATGTGGCTCTCACATAGGTTAAAGAGCCCTTGCCGGCAAGGCTTTTATTGGCCTACTGCTCTCCAGGATGCAACTGAGCTAGTAACCAAGTGTGAAGCATGCCAGTTTCATTCAAAGAACATACATCAGCCAGCTCAAGCCCTTCGAACGATCCCTCTCTCCTGGCCCTTCTCGGTCTGGGGGCTCGACATTTTGGGCCCCTTTCCCCGTGCTACCGGGGGCTTTGAGTTCTTGTACGTAGCAATCAACAAGTTCACAAAGTGGCCTGAGGTAGAGCCAGTGAGGAAGGTGACAGCACAATCAGCTGTCAAGTTTTTCAAAGGATTAGTTTGCCGCTTTGGTGTTCCTAACAGGGTCATCACCAACAATGGCACACAGTTCATGAGCCGCACCTTCATGCAGTATATCCAAGACCATGGAAGCAAGATTTGTTTTGCATCTGTTGCTCACCGAAGAAGCGACGGCCAAGCAGAAAGGGCAAATGCTGAAGTGCTGCGTGGCCTCAAGACAAGAACTTTCGATAGGCTGCACAAGTGTGGAAGGCATTGGATTGATGAGTTACCGGTGGTTCTTTGGTCACTCAGGACGACACCAAATCAAGCTACTGGCCAGACACCCTTATCCCTAGTTTACGGTGCAGAGGCGGTGCTCCCCACGGAACTCATGTACGGGTCACCTCGAGTGCTTGCCTATGATGAGGCAGAGCAAGAGCAACTGCGGCAAGATGATGCCACGCTCCTTGAGGAAGATCGTCTTCGGGCGGCTGTGCGAGCTGCACACTACCAGCAAGCTTTGCGCCGCTACCATAGCCACAAAGTTCATGCCCGAAGCCTTGAGGAAGGCGACCTTGTTCTTTGACGCATCCAATCCGCCAAGAAATCAAACAAGTTGACGCCAAAGTGGGAAGGCCCTTATCGGGTAGTGCGAGTCACCAGACCTAGTGCAGTCTGTCTGGAGACCGAAGATGGCACTCCAGTGCAGAACTCATGGAACATTGAGCATCTTCGTAAGTTCTATACATAAGGCGCGGTTGCCGGACCCCCCCCCCCCGGCAACACCTTTTGTACAAGCCTTATCGGCAAGACAAGTAACCCTTTGTACAAAGCCAGGCGCAGATCCTGTGCATAAGTGAAATAAAGCAAAGTATTCCACAACCTCTTGTCAATGTACATTTTTAATTATGTATGTTTGCATGTGATGTTGTGTTATGCTTTGCCTTGTATGAAATGATTAGCGAACCATCAAGGTCTCCAGCAACCTCTTTCTCTTCTTTCTTTTTCTCAAAGGATAGAAGGTTCTTCCGCGAGCAAGTTTCCCCGGGGGAGTGACGGTTTGGATACCACCTAATGGCGTTCGAATGATCGTTTCTACGGCAAGAATACAACACAAGGAAAAGTTAAGTTGAGAAACTTTGAAAGAAATTCCTTGTTATAATCGCAATTTCCTTGAACGATTTGGTCTTTGTATGAAAAACATGCACGCAAAGGAACCTTGTCGTGATCGGTTGCGCTCTTATTTTGTTTTGAGTCCGCTCAACAATTTAAGTAGCCGCACTGAGACCGTCGTAGGTAAAACTTGTCGGCAGCGGCATTCCCGGCAGGCTGCTAAAGGATCCGTTCCTCAAGCGCTTGCGGTAAGAATGTGCGCACCGGAAAGCTTCCGGCAAGCGTAGGGTATAAAAATCACGCAAAGACAAGATAAAACAAGGGGGATAGCATACATTCATTCATCAGCACAAGTTGTATTACATCACAAACATTGTGTAGATCTGACTTAAGGTTAAAAATTGTCTTTCACATGATGGCGCTGGTGATGGATACAATGGCAAGCTTAATTCTGAAGGTTGCCTTGAAGCCTGCAAACCCGAAGGACCTTGTTGGCGATTGGGGCAACGATCTTGTCGATGGCCGTGATATCAGTATTCTCTGGAAGGCTTTTGAAGGCCCCAGAGATATCAACATCTGGATTGCGATATGCAACTTTGGTGAGCACTTTATAAAGGACGTTGCGGCCGAACTTCCGATATTCATTGGCGAATGAAGCAGATCTGTCTTCATGATAAGTTTTCAAGGCTTCAACAAGACCATCAAAGAATTTAGTTAGCCTGGCGTTGGCAGTCTTCTTGTCGTTGACTGTGAAGCTCCAGCTTTTCATGTCCATATCGGCAAGTTGAGTAGTTATGCGCTCGGCTATATCAACAAGCCTATCAGTCCAGAGGGAGAGAACCTCTCGCAGCTGGTCAAACTTGTTTTCGGCGTCTGCCCGCAAGGTCTCCTCTCCGTCCAACTTTTCCGTCAAGATTGTCTCTCTTTCCTTGGCGGACTCAAGATCTTTTTCCAAGGTGGCAAGTTTGGTTTTCAGATCCTCTATTATGCTGGTAGTCTTGTTGAGATCTTGGGTTTTGGATGACAGCTATGTCTGTAGTTCCCCTAGGGTATGAGCTGTCGTCTGCGCCGCGCCTTTGAGATCCTCGATCTCCTTGCTGTTGCCGGCGAGGGTTTTCTTCAACTTGTTTACCTGAGATTCTAGCTCTGCCTTGGCGGAAGCAGTAGCTTCGTCAGTGGCCTCCTTGAGCTTGGCGGCACTTTCTCGAGCTTGGGTTTCTACAGATTCCTTGGGGTTCTTCTCCAGCTCCTGTGTCCTTAGCTCAAGAAGTTTTTCAATTTCTTCATCCTTGCCGCGAAGCTTGGCGGCAAGGGCTTCTTCCCGCTCGGCAAGATCCTTCTCTTTGGCGTTGAGCTGCGCTTCGCGCTCTGCCAGCTTGCCATTGAGGGCTACTGCTTTCTCTTTGGCAGCGGCAAGCTTTTCCTCTTGCGTTCAGAGATTGTGGGATTGTTCGTTGTACCATGTATGGACCCCTTCTACCTTCTCCATTAGCTTCTCTTCAGCTAAATCCAAAGCTTTTCACTCTTCTTGAACCTTGTTCCAACGCTTGCCGTAGCGATCTTGTACATCTTTGAAACCATCAGCCATGGTTTCTAAGAAAGCGAGGTCTTCAGCGTTGTCGGCAACGTTGTTTGCTTCAGTGGTGATTTGGGAGAAGGGAAGCAGAATTCGAGCAATCTCATCATCAAAGTTCGGCTCCTTGATACTGGATGAGCCGGGGGCTCCGGATCCTTGTTGAGGAGCGGCAAGAATCAAGACATCCGTTATGACCTACGCGTCTGGCGCCGCAGGATGATTGTCGGGATTTGGTTCATCAGCGCCAATCAAGACCATTTCTGTATCCACCCTGGCAGAATCAGACGTGTTGCCGGAGGATTTCTCTAGTTCTTCGGGAGCTTTCCTGATCTCCTCAGTGGCAGATACAAAGGTCTCACCGGCAAAAATCTTGGTGGCCTCATCAGCGGCACTCTTTGCAATATCTTCTATTTCTACGATCACTTCCCCTTCTTCAGGAGAAGTTGGGCCTGTAGGATTGGACAAAAGCAAAGAACAAGAAAAAAATTCAGCTTACAAGTCAAGTTCAAGAAGACAAAAAAAAATTGGAGGGTGCTTAGAAGCAAGTGGATTACCTGTTGACTCTTGTTGAGGAAGGATGGTTCCTTCCCCGGCAACTTTGGTTGCCGGCGCACGGTCATCGGCGGCGTCACTTGCCGGAACGATCTCCGTGCGGACAGACTCTTCAACAGAGGCCCTTGTCGGAGAAGCGCTCCCCGGGATGATAGTTGACAGAGCAGCCTTGGCGGGATCCGCCTCCGGGCGATTTTCCTCCTGGCGATTTTCTCCTATCTCCTTGTGAGGTTCAGAAGAAGGAACAACAGTGCCAGAGCTTGCAAGCGGGAACCGCACCACAACTTCACGCTGGGGGCTGGGCTGGGGGCTGATAACGACAGTATCAGCAGATGTAACCCCCTGCCTAGTACTTGCCACTGGTTCGTGTGCTATGGCAGTCCTGGTTCGCTTCGCCCTGTGCACTAGTGCTTCTGTATCCCTGCGAAGATAAAGGAAATTGAGTCAAAATGACAGTCAAGGCAAAATCAAGATTTGATGAATACAAATGATTATACTCACTCCTCGTCTTCGGATTCATTGAGGATGGAGAGGTCGTATCTCACTAGCGGAGGTACTCCCTGGCTCTCTTGATTGCTGGTGGAGACAGTGCTGCCTGTTGAGAGGACCCAGCTCTTCCGGCAACTTCTTGCTAGGAAGATGGACGCTGAGCTCGAGGACGCCGAGTTGGTTGCCGGCGAACTTCTTGTTGCTGACCAGTCTTGGTGGTCATCTTCTTCACGACGGGACCAGCTCCTGCCAAAGAAGGGCGCGCTACCTCCTGGTTGGACGCCTTCCGAAGAACACGAGCCTTCTTCTTTGGGGCTTGGGGGTCTCGTTCCTCCTCAAGCTCACCGGCAACTTCTTCCCCGGCAGGCTCCTCTTGGTGCTCCTCGGCACCCTCTTCGTCGGGGGTCTCCTCCTCCCCTTCGGTTGCCGTGGACCGGGAACCACTAGCTTTGCTGGCTTTCAAGGCCTCTTCGGCTTTATAAGCAATATACGCCTGTTCCTCATCCTTGGTGGAGCGAATGAGGTCTTTTTCTTCCCGAGTGGCTTTCTCTGTCAAATTGGAAGCCCGGATCATTTCATCTTCAAGTGATGGTTCGGACCAGTCTGCTTCGACTCCCTGAGCGTTGCACGCTGGCATCATCACCAAGATGGAATCCTTGGCGGAATTGATATGCAGTGGAATAACTTGGGCCGGCAAGTGGAACTTGCCGGAGATCCTAAATAGCTGATGGCAAAGGCTGATATGCTCCATGACTGTAAGATTGTTGACCAGTCCTGGATACAGCCGCATGATATCAGCAGCATTCTGGTACTCCCAAGCATACCTCTGTCTCTTCTGCAGCGGCGCGATACGTCATCGGAGGAAGTCAGCTCCTACCATCTCAATGGTTAGCCCGGCAGCAATGAGGCGAGCGATCCGGTTCAGTGCCGGACCAAGCTTCTTGTTGCTGGCACCAGGGTTGCTCTAGTTCTTGCCGCGCTCAATCTTCTCTATGCGCGGCAAGCAGAAGTTGGGGAAATCCTCCTCCTTGATCCAACACCATTCGGCCCGCCATTCTTCCCATTTCAGATGCAGCAGTCCGGGAAGGTATTTTCCTTTGGTCTTGGCTCGGGGAATCCATGTCACACTGCCGGAAAGCGCGTCGCCCTCGATGCGGGGAACGAAGAAATGATAGAAGAGATCGACATTGGGGACGACTCCAACAAAATTTTCACACATATGGGCTAAGACTGACATGCATGTCATGGCATTGGGAGTAAAATCCAGCAGTCGAAACCCAAATGTATACATCAATTCAGTGAAAAAATATGAATAAGGAGGAACCAAGCCGCAGTAGAAATATGCGCAGAAGAACGTTTATGCATCTCCAGCAACTTTAGTGTCAGCAGGAAGCACTACTGGAGTTTTGTGATCCTTGGTATCCTTCCCCCACATATATGCATACCTTTCGATCAAGGTGTTCTTGTCTAGAGCCGGCGGCGAGAAGATCGCATTTTCCCGTCGCTGCTGTTCCAGGAGTTCCAAATCCGCCTTCCTCTTCTCCGCCTTGGGGTCGACAGGCTTGGCGGGTTTCTTCCCCCCCCCCCCACATCGTCCTTTTTGGAACCATGAGAGCTCAGAAGGGACGAGAGGATTGAGGAAGAGATGCGAATCAGTGGCTCGCTTTGGCGAGAGGAAGAAGATGATGCGGCGAAGGGTAATGGTAATGAGCAGCGCCTCCTCGCGGTTGCCTTTTTATGGGGAAGGCGCGAGGAGGCTGGCTCTTTACTGTTCAATGTGGCAGCGCCTTTGCAGGCGCACTACCACAAAACCGCCTCTACAGTCCACCACTCCTGCGACCCGCATTAAATGCGCGGCGTGGGCGGGCGTGAAAGAAACCATCATCACAAGATTTACGGCAGTAATTTCTCACCACGTGTCTACGCATTGTTAGGGCCTAGCCCAACGACGCTTCGGGCGCGCGTGTGGCCCAGGCCCGGGGGCTCCTGTCGGTGTATAAAACACAGGTAATTTATACCCTGGCTTATGCACAGACAGTGGTAGCTTTCTTGATTGCCGGGGCTTGCCGGGAGATCACCAACATCAAGACTCAAGACTTGGTGCGAAATCACAGAGAAGAAACCAGGACAAGCCACTAGAGATCATGTGGTTGATATCAAGGATGAAGACGGTGCTTGCCGGCAAGGCATGAGTTGGCAAGCTCCGTGCCGGCAAGCCCTTGCTGACCCCTCTTCGGTTCCACCTCATCGACTTTTGTTCTTGAGGACAATGGGAGAAGTCTTGTTATAAGTAATCATGTGAAGTTTGTATTCGTTCGATATTTTGATGATATGTATGTTGTTGCTTCCTTTAGTGGTTTCATGTGAACGTTGACTACATGACACTTCACCATACTTGGGCCTAAGGGAAGGCATTGGGGAGTAATAAGTAGATGATGGGTTGCGAGAGTGACAGAAGCTTAAACCCTAGTTTATGCGTTATTCCGTAAGGGGCTGATTTGGATCCATATGTTTCATGCTATGGTTAGATTTATCTTAATTCTTCCTTCGTAGTTGCGAATGCTTGTGAGAGGGGGTAATCATAAGAGGGTTACTTGTTCAAGTAAGAACAACACCCTAGCACCGGTCTACCCACATATCAAATTATCAAAGTAGCAAACACGAATCAACTAAACATGATGAACGTGACTAGATGAGAATTCCCATGTGTCCTCGAGAACGCTCTACTCACTAGTATAAGAGAACTTTCCGGCTTGTCCTTTGCTATAAAAAGGATTGGGCCACCTTGCTGCACCTTAGATGCAGTAGTAGATGCAACAGTTGAGAGGAGGTTAGCTGAATTGTTTCCGCACGGCACGCGGAGTCCTACCCAGCAACATATGCCTAGTATCACCCAACAGCCATGAGCATCGCACTTTATTTCATGATGGCTACAAGGCATCGTGGACGGGATGAAGACAAGGGTTGCCAAGGGGCAAATAATCCCGTTTAGCGATGGTAGTAGAATGATGCACGGGGTCGTCCTGCCACTGGACATGACGAGGGTGCTGGTGCAGGAGGTAATGACGGGCTTCGAATCATGGTCGTTGCCTCATCCCCCTGAAGAGTGCATCGCTATGTTCCGACAACTGACCCAGGGCCACCTGCTTAGGTGGCCAATGAGGGATATAGAGGATATTCCCCATGGATTCGCTGCTAATGAGGGTGATCCCGCCTTTGTGAACCTTTGCCCCCTTTTCAACTTTGCCGGCACCGGAGACGTAGTCTAAGATATTCCACAATCGGCGGAGAAGAATGTACATGACAATTGCGGACCATCCGCAGAGAAACCACCTGTGCCCGTTGTCATCCCCGAAGGGCGGAAAATGAATATGTATAAGCCCGGTGAACCGTTTCTATCAGACTCTATGTTGAACACCCTCTCAATAAATCTTCAAGTTCTACACGCCGATATGGTGGATAAATCAAAAGAAGGTCAACATGGATACACGGCCAAGGTCATAAATGGTTATAATTTCGTCCAGGAGTTTCCGGTCGACAAAATTGATCTGGCCTTTAATGAGGCGATCCATGCGAATATCTTCTCTGCCAGCGTAGTCTCCCCAGAGTTAATGAGGCTCTGGGTACTTCATCGAGCTCCAGATCCCCTACTCCCGCATAGTAAAGCGTCCTTACCCGATCCTTTTTACATGCACTACCACAACCTGGAAACCATAAATAACTAGGAGCTCATCTCGGACTACCTGTTCCCTTGCATGCTGCATGCTTGCAAATCATCCACATAAGGACACCTTTCTAGTGCCATACTGCGACAAGTAAGTCATTAACGTTCACTCATTTATTTTGAAACATATAAATGGCCTTGTGGTTTGATCTCATCAATGCTAATTTCTTCATTTTTTTGCGCAGCGACCGACATTGGATCATAATCGCACTACTGCCAACGCAGTGCTTGGCTTATTTCTTCGATTCGAAGAGACACCCTAAAAAGAAATGGACCAGATTGAAGAAAGTTCTAAATGATGCTCTATCCAAGTGTAAGAACTACAACGAGATGATAACAGAGCATTCAGAATGCAAGTTCTTCACTAGCGCTTGTTGCTATCAAGAACCAAATGTCAAAACCTCTCATTGGTCTGGCTATTGTGCCATGGCCATCATGGACGACTTTTTTGAAGAAAAGAAAATATTTGCGAAATCATAGCCAGATCGTCAAGTGGTCCGAAGAGATGGAGAGGGACATGGACATAGTGGACCTATTAACAAAGCATGAGCGCCTCCAACAGGTGTTGGCCAAAATCATCAACAAAGAGGTTCTAAATGAGGACGGGAAGTTCCACTGCGAGCCAGAGTGAGGTGAAGAAGGACTTCACCGAGTCGAAGACATATTGCGGTCATCGATTGTGAGCGACTAGCCAAGTCGATACATGCACTGCTTCAAAACAGCTTGATTAGTTGTTCATTACATGAGTTGAGACATGCATGTTTATTTGTTGCCCTGCACTTCTTATACTATATGTTTTCTTCATTAATACTCTTAATTATTTGAATGCAATGGGATGATCAATTGCAAAATACCGCAACAGCGCCATTAAAATGCTGCCACGGCAGCAAAATAACGTTGTCGCGGCAGCGCTTCTTCTATACGCCTAGATCAGTACCAGTGGCGGGCGACAAAGGTGCCTGCCACTGCTGCTACGCACAACAGTGGCGGGCAGAGACAAATGCATCATCCGGTAGCTACAATAGTTGTGGTGGGCGGTACATCACTCCCAAGTACATGAAGGATTTCATAGTAAAACCACCTTGCAAAAGGGCTCCTCTTGAACCAGGGCAGCGTGCCGAACCAAAAAGCATAAGAAGAGGTGAAGAATTCCCTAAGGAATGGGCCAAGCGCCAAGCATAACTGCAAAAGCAAGCCCAGAAAGCTGTTGAAGAATTCAACAGGGCTGCAAAGGCTTCAAACGAAGCTGGTGGCAGTGGCAGTGCCAGTGTTCCCAAATGGGCTATGCAGAAGAAGCTGGCTCAGAAGCCAAAGCCCTTAGCAAAAAGTCTTTAGCACCAAAGGCATCAGCTCCTCCTCCTGCTATGAGTTCCTCAGTGGCTGCAGCAAAAGCTTCAATACCAGTTGTGCTTGCATCATTCCAGTGCACAACATGCATCACAATTGCCTCAGAAGCTGCACCAAGTGCCTCAGCAAGTGGCCATACCTCCACCAATGCCCCCAAGCTGAAGATAAAGTCCACAGCTGGCCGTGGAACAAGACCCAACCCTAAGAGCAAGGCCATAGTGCCTCAGGCTGATGAAAATGATCTGGCTGACGAAGATGTACTAGATGAGATCATCAAAAGGAAAGCTGAGCAGGCTGCCATAGCCAAGAATTCTTCACTGCCGCTCTTACTAAATCCAAAGAAGATTTTGGACTTCATAGATATTTGGTGCAAGAAGCCTGATACACCAATTGACGATCTTGACTTGCCTCCTGGTCCTACTCATGTGCTGGCATCATTCATCATGAATGAGAAGCACAAGATCGTGTTGGGGAAAGTTGCATGGAAAACAAAAAAAATTCTACGCACACGCAAGATCTATCCATGGAGATGCATAGCTACGAGAGGGGGAGTGTGTCTACGTACCCTCGTAGACCATAAGCGGAAGCGTTAGAACAACGCGGTTGATGTCGTCGAACAACTTCACGATCCAACCGACCGAGTACCGAACGTACGGCACCTCCGCGTTCAGCACACGTTCAGCTCGGTGACGTCCTCGACTTCTTGATCCAGCAAGACAGCGAGGTAGTGGATGAGTTCCGGCAGCACGACGGCGTGGTGACGGTGATGGTAATGCTATCTCCGCAGGGCTTCGCCCAAGCACTGCGAAAATATGACCGAGGGACAGAACTGTGGAGGGGGGCGCCGCACACGGCTAAGACAATGTTGTATATCCTTTGGGGTGCCCCCTCTCCTCTATTTATATATGTGTAGGGGTTTGGAGTAGAAGGAATAATGCCAAGTGAACAGTAACCGTGAATAGTACACACGTGAACTTGCACTCCAAAGTCCAATCCTATTCCTACTAGGACTCTCCCTTTTTTTCCTTCCCTAGCTGCGTGGGCTTTTGAGTACTTGGTGCGCCTGGCCCAATAAGGCCAGGGCGCCTCCCCTTAGCCCATGTCAGTCCTTGGGATGTCGTGGACCCACTTGTGGACTTCCGGACCCCTCCGGAATCCTTTGGAACCTTCTAGAAGCTTCCCGGTACAATACCGAAAAAACTGCACTTTTTTCCAAAACCCAAAATATGACTTCCCATATATAAATCTTTACCTCTCGACCATTCCAAGACTCCTCGTGACGTCCGGGATCTCATCCGGGACTCCGAACAATATTCGGTTACCAATTCACATAACTCATATAACACTATATCGTCAACGAACGTTAAGCGTGCGGACCCTACGGGTTCGGGAATGATGTAGACATGACCGAGATGCCTCTCCGGTCAATAACCAATAGCGGAACCTGGATGCCCATATTGGTTCCTACATATTCCATGAAGATCTTATCGGTCGAACCGCAATGACAACATACGTAATTCCCTTTGTCCGTCGGTATGTTACTTGCCCGAGATTCGATCGTCGGTATCTCCATACCTAGTTCAATCTCGTTACCGGCAAGTCTCTTTACTCGTTCCGTAATACATCATCCCGTAACTAACTCCTTAGTCACTTTTCTTGCAAGCTTCTTATGATGTGCATTACCGAGAGGGCCCAGAGATACCTCTCCGAAACACGGAGTGACAAATCCCAGTCTCGATCCATGCCAACTCAACGGACACCTTTGGATATACCTGTAGAGCATCTTTATGATCACCCAGTTACGTTGTGATGTTTGATAGCACACAAGGTATTCCTCCGGTATCCGGGAGTTGCATGATCTCATGGTCTAAGGAACATGTATTTGACATTCAAGAAAGCAGTAGCAATGAACAGAACGATCATATGCTAAGCTAACGGATGGGTCTTGTCCATCACATCATTCTCCTAATGATGTGATCCCGTTATCAAATGACAACTCATGTCTATGGTTAGGAAACCTTAACCATCTTTGATCAACGAGCTAGTCTAGTAGAGGCTCACTAGGGACACGGTATTTGTTTATGTATTCACACATGTATTTAAGTTTCCGGTCAATACAATTCTAGCATGAATAATAAACCTTTATCATGAACAAGGAAATATAAAATAATAACAACTTTATTATTGCCTCTAGGGCATATTTCCATCAGTCTCCCACTTGCACTAGAGTCAATAATCTAGATTACATAGTAATGAATCTAACACCCATGGAGTCTTGGTGCTGATCATGTTTTGCTTGTGGAAGAGGCTTAGTCAACGGGTTTGCCACATTCAAATCCGTGTGTACTTTGCAAATTTCTATGTCTCCATCCTTGACATATTCACGAATGGAGTTGAAGCGTCTCTTGATGTGTTTGGTCTTCTTGTGAAACCTGGGCTCCTTGGCTATGGCAATTGCTCCAGTGTTGTCACAAAAGATTGTCATTGGACCCGATGCACTAGGTATTACACCTAGATCGGATATGAACTCCTTCATCCGGACTCCTTCATGTGCTGCTTCCGAAGCAACTATGTATTCCGCTTCACACGTAGATCCCGCCACGACGCTCTGCTTGGAACTGCACCAACTGACAGCTCCACCATTTAATATAAATACGTATCCGGTTTGTGACTTAGAGTCATCCGGATCAGTGTCGAAGCTTGCATCGACGTAACCCTTTACGACGAGCTCTTCGTCACCTCCATAAACGAGAAACATGTCCTTGGTCCTTTTCAGGTACTTCAGGATATTCTTGACCGCTGTCCAGTGATCCACTCCTGGATTACTCTGGTACCTCCCTGCCAAACTTATGGCAAGGCACACATCAGGTCTGGTACACAACATGGCATACATAATAGAACCTATGGCTGAGGCATAGGGAATGACTTTCATTTTCTCTATATCTTCTGCCGTGGTCGGGCATTGAGTCTGACTCAACTTCACACCTTGCAAGACAGGCAAGAACCCTTTCTTTGACTGATCCATTTTGAACTTCTTTAAAACTTTGTCAAGGTATGTGCTTTGTGAAAGTCCTATCAAGCGTCTTGATCTATCCCTATAGATCTTGATGCCCAATATATAAGCAGCTTCACCGAGGTCTTTCATTGAAAAATTCTTATTCAAGTATCCCTTTATGCCATCCAGAAATTCTATATCATTTCCAATCAACAATATGTCATCCACATATAATATTAGAAATGCTACAGAGCTCCCAGTCACTTTCTTGTAAAAATAGGCTTCACCGTAAGTCTGTACAAAACCATATGCTTTGATCACCTCATCAAAGCGTATATTCCAACTCCGAGATGCTTGCACCAGTCCATAGATGGATCGTTGGAGCTTGCACACTTTGTTAGCACCCTTAGGATCAACAAAACCTTCTGGTTGCATCATATACAACTCTTCTTTGAGAAAACCATTAAGGAATGCAGTTTTGTCATCCATTTGCCAGATTTCATAATCATAAAATGCGGCAATTGCTAACATGATTCGGACAGACTTAAGCATCGCTACGGGTAAGAAAGTCTCATCGTAGTCAACCCCTTGAACTTGTCGAAAACCTTTTGCGACAAGTCGAGCTTTGTAGACAGTGATATTACCATCAGCATCCGTCTTCCTCTTAAAAATCCATTTATTCTCAATGGCTTGCCGATTATCGGGCAAGTCCACCAAAGTCAACACTTTGTTCTCATACATGGATCCTATCTCAGATTTCATGGCCTCAAGCCATTTGTCGGAATCCGGGCTTATCATAGCTTCTTCATAGTTCGTAGGTTCGCTGTTGTCTAACAACATAACTTCCAGAACAGGATTACCGTACCACTCTGGTGCGGAACGTACTCTGGTCGACCTATGAAGTTCAATAGTAACTTGATCTGAAGTTTCATGATCTTTATCATTATCTTCCTCTCTTATTGGTGTAGGCATCACGGGAACGGTTTTCTCTGATGAGCTACTTTCCAATTCGAGAGAAGGTACAATCACCTCATCAAGTTCTACTTTCCTCCCACTCACTTCTTTCGAGAGAAACTCCTTCTCTAGAAAGGACCCATTCTTGGCAACAAAGACCTTGCCTTCGGATCTGTGGTAGAAGGTGTACCCAATTGGGGTATCCTATGAAGACGCACTTCTCCGCTTTGGGTTCGAGCTTATCAGGTTGAAGCTTTTTCACATAAGCATCGCATCCCCAAACTTTAAGAAACGACAGCTTAGGTTTCTTGCCAAACCATAGTTCATAAGGTGTCGTCTCAATGGATTTAGATGGTGCCCTATTTAACGTGAATGCAACTGTCTCTAATGCATAACCCCAAAACGATAGTGGTAAATCGGTAAGAGACATCATAGAACGCACCATATCCAATAAAGTACGGTTACGACGTTCGGACACACCATTACGCTGTGGTGTTCCAGGTGGCGTGAGTTGTGAAACAATTCCACATTTTCTTAAATGAAGGCCAAACTCGTAACTCAAATATTCGCCTCCGCGATCAGATCGTAGAAACTTTATTTTCTTGTTACGATGATTCTCTACTTCACTCTGAAATTCTTTGAACTTTTCAAATGTTTCAGACTTGTGTTTCATCAAGTAGATATACCCATATCTACTCAAATCATTTGTGAAGGTTAGAAAATAACGATACCCGCCGCGTGCTTCAATATTCATCGGACCGCATACATCGGTATGTATTATTTCCAACAAATCAGTAGCTCGCTCCATTGTTCCAGAGAACGGATTTTTAGTCATCTTGCCCATGAGGCATGGTTCGCAAGTATCAAATGATTCATAATCAAGAGATTCCAAAAGTCCATCCGCATGGAGTTTCTTCATGCGCTTTACACCAATATGACCTAAACGGCAGTGCCACAAGTATGTTGCACTATCATTATCAACTTTGCATCTTTTGGCATCAATATTATGAATATGTGTAATACTACGATCGAGATTCAACAAGAATAGACCATTCACAAAAGGTGCGTGACCATAAAAGATGTTACTCATATAAATAGAACAACATTATTCTCTGACTTAAATGAATAGCCGTCTCGCAATAAACAAGATCCAGATATAATGTTCATGCTCAACGCTGGCACCAAATAACAATTATTGAGGTCTAAAACTAATCCCGAAGGTAGATGTAGAGGTAGCGTGCCGACGGCGATCACATCAACCTTGGAACCATTCCCGACGCGCATCGTCACGTCGTCCTTAGCCAATCTTCGCTTATTCCGTAGCTCCTGTTTCGAGTTACAAATATGAGCAACCGAACCAGTATCAAATACCCAGGCGCTACTGCGAGTATTAGTGAGGAACACATCAATAACATGTATATCAAATATACCTTTGCTCACTTTGCCATCCTTCTTATCCGCCAAATACTTGGGGCAGTTCCGCTTCCAGTGACCAGTCCCTTTGCAGTAGAAGCACTCTGTTTCAGGCCTGGGTCCATCTTTGGGTTTCTTCGTGGGAGCGGCAACTTGCTTGCCATTCTTCTTGAAGTTCCCCTTCTTTCTCTTGCCCTTTTTCTTGAAACTAGTGGTCTTGTTAACCATCAACACTTTATGCTCCTTCTTAATTTCTACCTCCGCTGATTTCAGCATCGCGAAGAGCTCGAGAATTGTCTTCTCCATCCCTTGCATATTATAGTTCATCACGAAGCCTTTATAGCTTGGTGGCAGTGACTGAAGAACTCTGTCAATAACACTCTCAACCGGAAGATCAATTCCCAGCTAAGTCAAGTGGTTGTGGTACCTAGACATTCTGAGTATGTGTTCACTGACAGAACTGTTCTCCTCCATCTTACAGCTGAAGAACTTGTTGGAGACTTCATATCTCTCAACCCGGGCATTAGCTTGAAATATCAATTTCAGCTCTTGGAACATCTCATATGCTCCGTGGCGTTCAAAACGCTTTTGTAGTCCCGGTTCTAAGCCGTAGAGCATGGCACACTGAACTATCGAGTAGTCATCAGATCGAGCCTGCCAGACGTTCACAACGTCTGCAGCAGCTCCTGCAGCAGGTCCGTCACCTAGCGGTGCATCAAGGACATAATTCTTCTGTGCAGCAATGAGGATAATCCTCAAGTTACGGACCCAGTCCGTGTAGTTGCTACCATCATCTTTCAACTTAGCTTTCTCTAGGAATGCATTAAAATTCAACGGAACAGTAGCACGGGCCATTTATCTACAACATAGATATGCAAAGAAACCATCAAGACTAAGTTCATGATAAATTAAGTTCAATTAATCAAATTACTAATGAACTCCCACTTAAATTAACATCCCTCAAGTTAACTAAGTGATACATGATCCAAATCAACTAGCCCATGTCCGATCATCACGTGAGATGGGATAGTCATCAATGGTGAACATCTCCATGTTGATCATATCTACTATATGACTCATGTTCAACCTTTCGGTCTCTAGTGTTCCGAGACCATGTCTGTACATGCTAGGCTCGTCAAGTTTAACCCAAGTATTCTGCTTGTGTAAAACTGGCTTACACCCGTTGTATGTGAACGTAGAATCTATCACACCCGATCATCACGAGGTGCTTCGAAACGATGAACTTTAGCAACGGTGCATACTCGGGGAGAACACTTTTATCTTGAAATTTAGTGAAGGGATCATCTTATAATGCTACCGTCGTTCTAAGCAAAATAAGATGCATAAAGGATAAACATCACATGCAATCAAAATATGTGACATGATATGGCCATCATCTTGTGCTTTTGATCTCCATCTCAAAGCATCGTCATGATCTCCATCGTCACCGGCTCGACACCTTGATCTCCATCGTTGCGTCGTGGTTGTCTCGCCAACTATTGCTTCTACAACTATTGCTAACGCATAGCGATAAAGTAAAGCAATTACCTGGCGCTTGCATTTCATACAATAAAGAGCAACCATAAGGCTCCTGCCGGTTGTCGATAAATTACAAAACATGATCATCTCATACAATAACGTATATCACATCATGTCTTGACCATATCACATCACAGCATACCCTGCAAAAACAAGTTAGACGTCCTCTACTTTGTTGTTGCAAGTTTTACGTGGCTGCTACGGGCTTCTAGCAAGAACCGTTCTTACCTACGGCACAAAACCACAACGGTGATTTATCAAGTTTGCTGTTTTAACCTTCAACAAGGACCGGCCGCAGTCAAATTCTATTCACCTAAAGTAGGAGAAACAGACACCCGCCAGCCACCTTTATGCAAAACAAGTTGCATGTCTGTCGGTGGAACCGGTCTCATCTACGTGGACATGTAAGGTTGGTCCGGGCCGCTTCATCTTACAATACCGCCGAATCAAAATTAGACGTTGGTGGTAAGCAGTATGACGATCACCGCCCACAACTCTTTGTGTTCTACTCATGCATATCATCTATGCATAGACCTGGCTCATGATGCCACTGTTGGGGAACGTTGCATGGAAAACAAAAAAAATTCTACGCACACGCAAGATCTATCCATGGAGATGCATAGCTACGAGAGGGGGAGTGTGTCTACGTACCCTCGTAGACCATAAGCGGAAGCGTTAGAACAACGCGGTTGATGTCGTCGAACAACTTCACGATCCAACCGACCGAGTACCGAACGTACGGCACCTCCGCGTTCAGCACACGTTCAGCTCGGTGACGTCCTCGACTTCTTGATCCAGCAAGACGGCGAGGTAGTGGATGAGTTCCGGCAGCACGACGGCGTGGTGACGGTGATGGTAATGCTATCTCCGCAGGGCTTCGCCCAAGCACTGTGAAAATATGACCGAGGGACAGAACTGTGGAGGAGGGCGCCTCACACGGCTAAGACAATGTTGTATATCCTTTGGGGCGCCCCCTCTCCTCTATTTATATATGTGTAGGGGTTTGGAGTAGAAGGAATAGTGCCACGCGAACAGTAACCGTGAATAGTACACACGTGGACTTGGACTCCAAAGTCCAATCCTATTCCTACTAGGACTCTCCCTTTTTTCCTTCCCTAGCTGCGTGGGCTTTTGAGGACTTGGTGCGCCTGGCCCAATAAGGCCAGGGCGCCTCCCCTTAGCCCATGCCAGCCCTTAGGACGTGGTGGACCCACTTGTGGACTTCCGGACCCCTCCGGAATCCCCCGGAACCTTCTGGAAGCTTCCCGGTACAATACCGAAAAAACTGCACTTTTTTCCGGAACCCAAAATATGACTTCCCATATATAAATATTTACCTCTCGACCATTCCGAGACTCCTCGTAACATCCGGGATCTCATCCGGGACTCCAAACAATATTCGGTTACCAATTCACATAACTCATATAACACTATATCGTCAACGAACGTTAAGCGTGCGGACCCTACGGGTTCGGGAATGATGTAGACATGACTGAGACTCCTCTCCAGTCAATAACCAATAGCGGAACCTGGATGCCCATATTGGTTCCTACATATTCCATGAAGATCTTATCGGTCGAACCGCAATGACAACATACGTAATTCCCTTTGTCCGTCGGTATGTTACTTGCCCGAGATTCGATCGTCGGTATCTCCATACCTAGTTCAATCTCGTTACCGGCAAGTCTCTTTACTCGTTCCGTAATACATCATCCCGTAACTAACTCCTTAGTCACTTTGCTTGCAAGCTTCTTATGATGTGCATTACCGAGAGGGCCCAGAGATACCTCTCCGAAACACGGAGTGACAAATCCCAGTCTCGATCCATGCCAACTCAACGGACACCTTCGGAGATACCTGTAGAGCATCTTTATGATCACCCAGTTACGTTGTGACGTTTGATAGCACACAAGGTATTCCTTCGGTATCCGGGAGTTGCATGATCTCATGGTCTAAGGAACATGTATTTGACATTCAAGAAAGCAGTAGCAATAAACAGAACGATCATATGCTAAGCTAACGGATGGGTCTTGTCCATCACATCATTCTCCTAATGATGTGATCCCGTTATCAAATGACAACTCATGTCTATGGTTAGGAAACCTTAACCATCTTTGATCAACGAGCTAGTCTAGTAGAGGCTCACTAGGGACACGGTATTTGTTTATGTATTCACACATGTATTTAAGTTTCCGGTCAATACAATTCTAGCATGAATAATAAACCTTTATCATGAACAAGGAAATATAAAATAATAACAACTTTATTATTGCCTCTAGGGCATATTTCCATCAGATCGCTCAAGCGAAGCTTGTGAGGAAGCATCAGCTTCAGAAATAGAAAGAGCTGAAGACCAAGATGCTCACCATATCCCCTCAATAGCTTGTTTCTATGCAAGCTGAGATACAACAGCTCTCTGAAGAATATGAACGCCAAGCCAATCACTGCTGTGGTGTGCATGACAGATTCATCGCACAAACCAAGCAGGTGGTTGACGACCACAACAAGAGAGAAGCTGCTAAACATGGTCAAGATCCTCCAGAGAGTTCTTCAGCACAACCAGAAATTCCTCAGGCCAGTACATCTGCGTCACGGCCTGAAGAACCTGCAAGGGCAACAGAAACTGTTGTGCCTGAAGAAAGTGCCTGGGCGACTGCATCAGTCGCGCCTGAAGAAATTGTTCCATCTTCATCCTTAGCTGCAGCACAACCAAGTTCTTCAACTGTGAAGAAAATCACACTTCCTTTTGCATCAGAAGCGAAGAAGACTAAGGCTGTTGAGAGAGAAACAGTTAAGAAGAGAAAAGCTTTAGCCCCTCCTGCCAGTGAGACTAAGAAGAAGTTGAAGGCGGCTCCATTGACTTCAACGGAACCGATTGATGCACCTCCATTGGCCTCAGCGCCCCCTACCCGAAATGTCGAACATCTGCAGATTGTGCCGTATGGTGAAGAATATGTCATTCCATCTGATGATGAAGACACCCATTCTGCTACTATCACAGAGTAGATGGATGAAGAAATTGAGGTTGAAGCCAATGCTTCCCCTCACATGGTATCATTGCCTCCGCCCGAATTAACTGTAGCAAGGGTGATGACCCACAAGTATAGGGGATCAATCGTAGTCCTTTCGATAAGTAAGAGTGTCGAACCAACGAGGAGTAGAAGGAAATGATAAGCGGTTTTCAGCAAGGTATTCTCTGCAAGTACTGAAAGTAGCGGTAACAGATAGTTTGATAGCAAGGTAATTCGTAACAAGTAACAAGTAGCAATAGTAACAAAGGTGCAGCAAGGTGGCCCAATCCTTTTTATAGCAACGTACAAGCCGGAACGTTCTATTATAATAAGCAAAGCGTTCTCGAGGACACATGGGAAT
Organism: Elymus sibiricus; assembly: GCA_039707655.1. Taxonomy (NCBI): domain Eukaryota; kingdom Viridiplantae; phylum Streptophyta; class Magnoliopsida; order Poales; family Poaceae; genus Elymus; species Elymus sibiricus. The sequence continues at coordinate 514,448,215 of CM077672.1, read as the reverse complement.
TATCGTCTAGTCACTTTCATCATGTTTAGTTGATTCGCGTTCGCTACTTTGATAATTTGATATATGGGTGGACCGGTGCTTGGGTGCTGTTCTTACTTGAACAAGCATCTCACTTATGATTACCCCCTCTCGCAAGCATCCGCAACTACGAAAGAAGATTTAAGATAAATATAACCATAGCATGAAACATGTGGATCCAAATCAGCCCCTTACGGAATAACGCATAAACTAGGGTTTAAGCTTCTCTCACTCTGGCAACCCATCATCTACTTATTACTCCACAATGCCTTCCCTTAGGCCCAAGTATGGTGAAGTGTCATGTAGTCGACGTTGACATGACACCACTAAAGGAAGCAACAATATACATATCATCAAAATATCGAACGAATACCAAATTCACATGATTACTTATAACCGGACTTCTCCCATGTCCTCAAGAACAAAAGTAACTACTCACAAATCATATTCATGTTCAAGATCAGAGGGGTATTGAATATCATTAAGGATCTGAACATATAATCTTCCACCAAATAAACCAACTAGCATCAACTACAAGATGTAATCAACACTACTAGCAACCCACAGGTACCAATCTGAGGTTTTGGGACAAAGATTGAATACAAGAGATGAACTAGGGTTTGGGATGAGATGGTGCTGGTGAAGATGTTGATGAAGATTGGTCCTCCCATGATGAGAGGATCATTGGTGATGTCGATAGCTTCGATTTCCCCCTCCCGGAGGGAAGTTTCCCCGGCGGAATCGCTCCGCTAGAGAGCAAAAGTGCTCCTGCCCAGGTTCCGCCTCTTGATGGCGGCGCTTCATCCCGAAAGTCTTCTTCTTTTTTTTTCTAGGGCAAATAGCCTCATATAGCAGAAGATGGGCACCGGTGGCCTGCCAGGGGGCCCATAAGCTCATAGGGCACGCCCAGGGGGTGGGGCGCGCCCCCTGAGCTTGTCGCTCCCTGGTGGCCTCCCTGGTAGCCCCTCGTAAATTTTCAGGTCATTTGGAGTTGTGCAGAATAGCTATCTTTGCTGTAGCCTTTTCTGGTCCAGAATTCCAGCTGCCGACAATCCCCTTCTTCATGTGAAACTTGCAAAATAAGAGAGAAAAGGCATAAGAATAGTATCATAAAGTGAAATAATGACCCAAAACATAATATATAACAATAGGAAAACATGATGCAAAATGGATGTATCAACTCCCCCAAGCTTAGACCACGCTTATCCTCAAGCGAAAGCCGAAATCGATAACCATGACCACATGTTTAGAGAGAGAAGTGTCGATAAAACAAAATATGAACATGAAAGCATCATGATCATTATCATAGCAGCAATATATCATCATAAAACTTCTCATGAATAAGTGACAATTTGTTCACAAGATAAAGTATAAATCATAAACTTCATTGAAAACTAACAAACTCTGATCTTAGTCACTGAAACAATTGCAATTTATCATATTATCAGAAAGAGTCTATGTAAGAGCATTGTTTAGCAAGTTTACATACTCAACTATCATTTAGTCTTCTATAATTGCTGACACTCACGGCATATTTATGGAGCAAAAGTTTCAGTCAAACACATAGGAAGGTGGGGGCTTATAGTTTTGCCTCCCAACTTATTTACCTCGAGGGTAATGTCAACAATAATAACTCATGATTACCTACATCCAACTGGATATATTTGCCTGGATCTTTCCCCACCACATGATGCTTGCCAAGAGAAAAAATAAAAACAGAATAGAGAAGGATAATATTGACTCTTGCATAAAAGTAAATACATAAAGTAAAAGATAGGCCCTTCGCAGAGGGAAGCAGAGGTTGTCATGCGCTTTTTATTTTTGGATGTGCAAGCTCTTAATGTAAAGGAACGTCACTTTATATTACCCCTTGTGATAGCGAATTTATTATGCAGTCCGTCGCTTTTATTTCTTCACCATCACAAGTTCGTACAAAGCTTATTTTCCCTTACAATAAAAGATCATACATGTTTAGGAGCAATTTCCATTGCTTTTGCGCCGATGAAAACTTACTTGAAGGATCTTATTCAATCCATAGGTAGATATGGTAGACTCTCATGACATGAGACTGGGTTTAAGGGTTTTTGGATGCACAAGTAGTATCTCTAATTAGTGCGAATTTTTGGCTAGCAAAAGATTATGAGCAAGCACCACATGTTAGAGGATCCATGACAATATAACTTCTATGTGAATATAAGCAAACATAACTCATTATGCTGTCTTCCTTGTCCAACATCAACTATTTGACATAGAATATTTAATTGGGGCTCACAATCATAAAAGATGTCCAAGATAGTATATTTATATGTGAGACCTCTCTTTCTTTATTACTTTTCATGAATTGCATCAATGACCAATTCTATGTTTGTTAACTTCCAATAAATTTCATCAATTATACTTCTTTTATGTGAAGTCATCACTCCCCATGGGATTAGCATATGATCTTTTTATTCTTTTTATTTCTAAGATTGAAACAAGAAAGTAAAACAACTCAACTCAAAATTACTCTTTATTATATAACTCTCACATTCGATTACATAGATAGATAGATCACGAAACAAGCACTCGAAACTAGATCATACTAAAACTTTATTCTTCTAAATCACGAAATAACTAAGGATCGAACTAAGATAGATAACAATGATAAAAGTGATGGTGATATGATACCGGGGCACCTCCCCCAAGCTTGGAACAAGCTAAGGGTGGTGCCCATACCCTTGTACTCAAGTGTCTTTCTTCGGTGATGGTGGTGATGATGAAGCGGTAGACTTGTCCTCCGTCTTCCAAGGCATAGGCTCCCCATCATAAAAAGATGAACGTGTTTCCGGAGTCCTAAAATTTGCAGCCAAACTCATACCTTTAAACCTAGCTTCATACTCAAAATTTTGGTTTTGTAAGTCATAAACTTGGGCCTGAAGATGATCAATCCGGCCATTGAGCTTGAAGATGACGTCCCCAATATCCTTGCTATCCACCTTGTGCTCACGGATAAATTTTGTGATCATGGAGTGGTTAGCACTGAGTCCACGCTCCACCATCCCTTGGCACTTGAAGATCTCCTGTTCCACTGCTTCAAGCCTGGCTTTCTCGCTTTCGGTCTTCTTGGGCCGTTGAACGTTCCGGATGTGAAGCACCCCCTCATGCATCTCGATGGTCTGAGGGTGTTTCATCACCTCCGGTAGGTAAGGGTTGATAACCTTCTCATAGAACTTGTCCTTGGACGAGCTTGGAGGCGCCATGGCGATCTAGATCTGTCAGAAAACAGCCCGAAATAAGAACAGAGGAGAAACTTGCGATACGGTGGTCAAAATAGCCGAGAGTATATATAATGAATTTTTTTCGTGCAAGGCAAGTAATCTGGGAGAAAACCGAGTGGGAAAGTCCATGGGGGAGCCACAAGCTCGCACAACGCGCCCTTGGGGGTAGGGCACGCCCCCCGAGCTTGTCGCTTCCTCGTGCACTTTCCTGATTGTTTATTATTTTCCTTATTTTTTATATATTCTGAAACGAACAAAAAGTACTTTTATGGAACTTTTGGAGTCGGTTTACTTACCGTATCACGTACCTACTCCTTTTCAGGATTCTGGAGCATTTCGGAAGATCTCTTCTATGTGTTCCTCCGGTGTCGGTGCTAAATCCGACATATCTCGAGGTAGGGGTCCTAAGCTAGGCGTCTTGGAGCGATGGTAACATGGACACATGATTTTACCCAGGTTCGGACTCTCTCAAAGAGATAATACCCTACGTCCTGCTTTTCATTGTATTGATATGGGGTGTAGTATAGAGTACAGGTATCTACCACGAGATTGTTGTGTATGATTCTAATGATCTAGAATATGATGTATCGACTAGCCAGACCTCGGCTTATATAATGTACCGGAGGCCTAGGATAACAAGAGTCCTAGTCGGCTACGTCGGTGGAGAGGAGTCCTTGTCTTGATCACCAAGTCTTGTGGAATCTTCCACTTATATGTCATGGGCTGCCCGAAGTGGCCCATTAGTGAACCGCCATGGGGGTCCTCGGTCCGACCCACCTGGTCGTGAGACGATGTGGTGAGTACCTGTTACGTCTCCAATGTATCTATAATTTTTGATTGTTCCATGCTATTATAGTATAAATCTTGGATGTTTATTATGCAATTATATGCAATATTATATCATTTTTTGGGACTAACCTATTAACCTAGTGCCAAGTGCCAGTTGCTGTTTTCTGCCTGTTTTTGGTTTTCCAGGAAATCAGTACCAAATGAAGTCCAAATGCCACGAAACTTTTTGACGATTTTTTTCTAAATATAAGAGACCCTAGAAGCTTCGGGAGTGGGACAGAAGATGAAAGAGTGGGGCACAAGCCACATGGGCGCGCCCTAGGGGGGCGCGCCCATGTAGCTTGTGGGCCCACCTTCCCTCCATTTGACCTAATTCCAGCTCTATAAATTCTCTAAAATCAGGAAACCAACAAAGAGCCACCCGAAACACTTTTTCGCCGCCGCAAGTCTCTGTTCCTTCGAGATCCCATCTGGAGGCCTTTTTCGGTAATCTGCCGGAGGGGGAATCGATCACGGAGGGCTTCTACATAAACCTTGCTGCCCTTCCGATGATGCGTGAGTAGTTTACCACATACCTACGGGTCCATAGCCAGTAGCTAGATGGCTTCTTCTCTCTCTTTGATCTTCAATACAATGTTCTCCTCGATCTTCTTGGAGATCTATTCGATGTAATCTTCTTTTGCGGTGTGTTTGTTGGGAACTGATGAGTTGTGGGTTTATGATCAGATTATTCATGAATATTATTTCAGTCTTTTCTGAATTCTTATATGCATGATTGTTATAGATTTTTATTTCTTTCCGATCTATCGGTTTGGTTTGGCCAACTAGATTGATTTATCTTGCAATGGGAGAGGTGCTTTGTGATGGGTTCGGTCTTGCGTTGCTCAATCCCAGTGACAGAAAGGGACATGACACGTATTGTATCGTTGCCATTAAGGGTAAAATGATGGGGTTTATTCATATTGATTGGATTTACTTTGTCTACATCATGTCATCTTGCTTAAGGCGTTACTCCGTTCTTTATGAACTTAATACTCTAGATGCATGCTGGATAGCGGTCGATGGGTGGAGTAATAGTAGTAGATGCAGGCAGGAGTCGGTCTACTTGTCTCGGACGTGATGCCTATATACATGATCATTGCCTTGAATATCGTCATAACTATGCGCTTTTCTATCAATTGCCCAACAGTAATTTGTTTACCCATCGTATGCTATCTTCAAGAGAAAAGCCTCTAGTGAAAACTATGGCCCCCGGATCTATCTTTCATCATATATAAAATCCAAAAATACTTTGCTGCAATTTATTTACCGTTATTGTATTTTGTGTTTTACTTTATCTATCTATCACTATGAGATTTGATCCTTGCAATTAACCGCCAAGGGATTGACAACCCCTTGTTTTGCGTTGGGTGCAAGTATTTGCTTTTGTGTGTGTAGGTGCTGCTAACGAGGTTCTGTGTGGTTCTCCTACTGGATTGATAACCTTGGTTCTTAACTGAGGGAAATATTTATGTTTACTGTACTGCTTCATCCTCTCCTCTTCGAGGAAATCCCAACGCAGCTCACAAGTAGCAGGAAGAATTTCTGGCGCCGTTGCCGGGGAGATATCACCAAAATCTATCAAGTACATACATGCAAACTATCATCTACTTGCATTTACTTTATTTGCCATTTGCCTCTTGTCTTCATCTCCCCCACTTCTAAAACCGTTTTACAAAAAATACAAAAATACTTTTGTTTGCCTTTTTGTTCGTTTGCTTGCTTCCTTGTTTGCTTGCTTTATCACTATGTCTCGAGAAAATTACTATGGAACCTTTTATCATAAAAAGTTGGCTGAGATTGAGAAAAATACTAAAGACTTCACGTTTACACAATTTGAGCATAATAAATTCTTTATTGAAGAGCTTAAAGAACACTCTTCCCTGTTAGATGCTATTGGAAAACAACTTGATGATGTTAGTAAAGAAGTTGCTAGTCTTCAATCTCAGCTTGTTCTCACTGAAAATTTGCTAGGAAAAATTTCTGATAAACAAACTACCCTAGTGAATAAAATGGCAGCTAAGCCAGAATCTTTTGATAATCATGATGAAGAGATTAAAATGATTGGTGTTTCTCCTATTGAATCTTTGTTTAGTAATATAAAACTTGATGATAATGGGACTGGAGATGAGTCAACTTTAGCTAGAAGGCGTCCCAATTTTTCGGAGGGTGATAATCTTAATGATTTTTTTGCAAAAGTGGGTTTGGAGAGGTCAAGACTTTAGCTAGTGATGCACCCGCTACTTTGGATTACAAGGACTTTAATTATGATAATTGTTCTTTGGTTGAATGTATTTTCTTGTTGCAATCCATGATAAATTCACCCAATGCTTATGAACAAAATAAAGCGTTTACTAAATATATCGTAGAAGCTATGATGAAGGCTTATGAAGAAAAATTAGAGATGGAGGTTTCTATACCTAGGAAATTGTATGATGAGTGGGAACCAACTATTGAAGTTAAAATTAAAGATTATGAGTGCAATGCTTTATGTGATTTGGGTGCTAGTGTTTCCACCATACCAAAAACTTTATGTGATGTGCTAGGTTTTACCAATATTGATGAATGTTCTCTTAATTTGCACTTGGCGGATTCTACTATTAAGAAACCTTTGGGTAGAATAAATGATGTGCTTATTCTTGCAAATATAAATTATGTGCCCGTTGATTTCATTGTGCTTGATATTGATTGCAATCCGTCTTGTCCTATCATACTTGGTAGACCGTTCTTGCGTACCATAGGTGCTATTATTGATATGAAAGAAGGTAATATAAGATTTCAATTTCCATTAAAGAAAGGAATGTAACATTTTCCTAGAAAGAAAATTAAGCAACCATATGAATCTATTATGAGGGCCACCTATGGAATTCTTTGAAAGATGACAACACTTGAAACTATGCATTACGCCTAGCTAGGGGCGTAAAATAATAGCGCTTGTTGGGAGGCAACCCAATAGTTATCATTATTTTCTTGTTTCTTTTTCTGCTATTTGAGTGTGCACACAATTATGCTACTGTTATGATTGTGTTTTTATGTTTAAATTAGTGTTTGTGCCAAGTAAAGCCTTTAGGATGATGCGGGATAATAGTTGTTTTGATTCTGTGAAAAAACAGAAACTTTTATGCTCAGTCCAGAAAAATCTAAAACTCACTGGAACGTGTTTTTGCTCTGAAGTTTTTACACATGATTGATATACAAATTTTCCACGTTGTCCTAATTTTTCAGAATTTTTGGAGGTTCAGAAGTATGGTCATTATTCAGATTGCTTCAGGCTGTTCTGTTGTAGACAGATTTTGTTTTCGTTGCATAGTTTGCTTGTTTTGATGAATTTATGGATTATATCGGGGGGTATAAGTCATGGAGAACTTGGAATACAGTAGGTATTATGCAATAATAAAATATGAATGGGTTCATAACAGTACCTAAAGTTGTGATTTGTTTGTTATACTAACGGATCTCACGAAGGTTTTTGTTGAGTTTTGTGTGCTGAAGTTTTCATGTTTTGAGTGAGATCACGATGGATGAAGGAATAAGGAGTGGCAAGAGCCTAAGCTTGGGGATGCCCGAGGCACCCCAGGGTAATTTTCAAAGAGACCCAAGCATCTAAGCTAGGGGATGCCCCCGAGTGGCATCCCCTCTTTCGTCTACCAACCATCGGTAAATTACTTGGAGCTATATTTTTATTCATCACATGATATGAGTTTTGCTTGGAGCGTCATGTATTATAGTGGTATTTTGCTCGTTTGCTTTTTAGTTTGCCACAATCATCTCTTGCTGGACACACCTTTTTAGAGAGACACGCATTTATTCGTGATTTGTTAGAATACTCTACGTGCTTCACTTATATCTTTTGAGCTAGGCAGTTGCTCTAGTGCTTCACTTATATCTTTTTGAGCACGGCGGTGATTATATTTTAAAGAAATAGTTGCACTCTCATGCTTCACTTATATCTTTTTGAGAGTCTCATAAATAGTAATGGCAATTTGCACGGGTTATGAAATTGGTCCTAATATGATAGGTATTCAAGAAGGATATAATAAAAACTTTCATGTAGATCACTGAATATGATAAGTTTGATACCTTGCAATAGTTTTGCGATATTAAGGAGGTAATATGTGGGAGGAACTAGTGAATGATTGTGGTTTAGTAAGAATATTGGTGTTAAGGTTTGTGATTCCCAAAGCATGCACGTATGGTCTGTCGTTATACTAGGAAGTTGGAGCATGATTTATTATTGATTGTCTTCCTTTGTGTGGCGGTCGGGGGCGCGCGATGGTTAACTCCTACCAACCTCCCCCTAGGGGCATGCGTAGTAGTACTTTGCTTCGAGGGCTAATAGACTTTTGCAATAAGTATGTGAGTTCTTTATGACTAATGTGAGTCCATGGATTATACGCACTCTCACCTTTCCGCAATTTGCTAGCCTCTCCGGTACCGTGCATTGCCCTTTCTCACCTCGAGAGTTGGTGCAAACTTCGTCGGTGCATCCAAACCCCGTGATATGATACGCTCTATCACACATAAACCTCCTTATATCTTCCTCAAAACAGCCACCATACATACCTATTATGGCATTTCCATAGCCATTCCGAGATATATTGCCATGCAACTTCCACCGTTCCATTTTTATGACATACATCGTCATTGTCATATTGCTTTACATGATCATATAGCTGACATAGTATTTGTGGCTCAGCCACCGTTCATCATTTTTTATACATGTTACGCTAGTATCATTGCACATCCTGGTACACAGCCAGAGGCATTCATATAGAGTCATATTTTGTTCTAGTATCGAGTTGTAATCTTGAGTTGTAAGTAAATAAAAGTGTGATGATCATCATTATTAGAGCATTGTCCCAGTAAGGAAAGGATGATGGGGACTTTGATTCCCCCACGAGTCGGGATGAGACTTCGGACTAAAAAAAGGAAAAAAAAAAGAAGAAAAAAGAGGCCAAAAAGAGCCCAACAAGAAAAAGAAAAAAAATGAGAGAAAAAGAGAGAAGGGGCAATGTTACTATACTTTTTCCACACTTGTGCTTCAAAGTAGCACCATGTTTTTCATATAGGGAGTCTCGTATGCTTTCATTTTCATATACTAGTGGGAATTTTTCATTATAGAACTTGGCTTGTATATTCCAATGATGGGCTTCCTCAAATGTCCGAGGTCTTCATGAGTAATCAAGTTGGATGCACACCCACTTAGTTTTAATTGTTGAGCTTCCATACACTTATAGCTCTTAGTGCATCCGTTGCATGGCAATCCCTACTCCTTGCATTGACATCAATTGATGGGCATATCCATAGCCCGTTGATTAGCCTTGTCGGTGTGAGACTATCTTTATTTTTTGACTTCCCCTTATTAATCTCTGTCAACATATTCTATTCCACCCATAGTGCTATGTCCATGGCTTGCTGTCGTGCGTACAACCATCTATGGGGCCATCTAGCCCCTTTGCGGTTCGAGTAGAGGGATGCGCAAGCACAAAGATCAGAATCAGCAAGCAACGCAAAGATTTTACCCAGGTTCGGGCCACCACGAGGTGTAAAGCCCTACTCCTGCTTTGTTGTATTGGGTGTGTTTGAGCTCAAGTACAAGGAGCGCTACTTGCCGGCAAGGGTGCGGAAAGAGCAGCTACGCATGCAGAATGAGCTAAGTGTCGACCCTCGTAAAGGTTGGCCTGGCCCTCCTTTTATAGATCAAGGGGTAACCACAGTGGAAAAACAGTCTTTACATGTTGATTAGATAGCCTACAGTGCTATCATACCTAACCCTGACGGGCACATCGTGTACAAACCGGACACTCTCCCCCAAAGTAGCGGACACACGAGCTATTCTCGGTTTAGTATATATGATTTCCTTACGAATTTTTGGACCCCCTTCAAATTTGAGACTACTCTAGGTTTATTACATGTAATTTCCCTGGAAATTTTGGGGGTTGACTTATGTGTGGCAGGCGTTTCCTAGTGCCCGCCACTGCTAACTTCTGGATATATATAATTTATTTTTTGCGGGGGTCACCAAAATTTATCTGTGGCAGGCATACATATTGCCGGCTACTACTAACTTCTGGATATATAAAATTTATTTTTTGCGCGGTTCACCATAATTTATCAGTGGCGGGCATAAATATTGCCCTCCATTGATACCTTCCAAAGTAGTGGCAGGTATTCCCCAGTGCCCGCCACTGCTCACTTTCAGCACGCGGTCAAATTTGGAAGAGTTCATTTGTGGCGGGTGGTTATTTGTGCCCGCCACTGCTGTGTTAAAGCCAATGACGTGTCGAGTTTGTTACCCGCCACTGTTGCACTACCAAAATAACAGTAACGGGTGCCTCACTGTGCCCGGCACTAATTTGAGGCCACCTATAAGCCTTTTCCCGGTAGTGGCGGCTGGCCGTGCTGTCGCTGGCGGAGGCAAGTCAAAGGGCTTGACATGTTTGTTGGTGGGTGGGTGGCGACGGACGCTATGATTAGATGGATTCTGAGGCGGAGATGGGGGCGCCAGGACGTCGCTGGCAAGACTCGGACAGGAACTCGCTGAGGCGAGGCAGGGGGAAGAGAAATCGTGACGTAGCAATATTCAGTATTAGGGGGAATATTCTCTCAAAAAATATTGGGTACTAGATATAGATATTTAATAATAATGTTAAAATAGCACGAAGAAATCTTTGGAATGGAATAACTAAATGAAATTCCAGATACATATTGGGAAATCTTTGGTTCGAAATGATGACTAATAATAATTCCAGATCCAAATACTCACTCAAAAGGGAGGGGCAAAATTACCCTCCGATGCCACTCTAGGCCCCCGCTGTCGCTCGCAGCCGAATCCCCTCCCTCTCCTCTAACCCTAGCGCCGCCGCCGGTCATGTCGCTCCTCGCCCCGCCGCCGCCGCTGCCGCCAGTTCTCCGCCGTTCCGGCTCCTCGCCCAGAGTCACCGCTAGGGTACGTGCCATTGATTTCTTCTTCTTCTCCCATTAAACTAAAATAAGGTCTCCATCTCCCGCCTCGAGCTTGCACCTAAATAAATAAAGAAAACAAAATTACTAGTTGGTATCTGGGTTCGATTGCCGGCCAGATGAGACATAGTCGTTGCACATAGCCAAATGCAATACTACAAGCTAGCAACTTTAATGGAATCTGCCACTTGCTAATTTTATTTATTTCCTGGTTGGATCAGCTCTCTGCTTCTTCCTACCGGTGGGTGGGTGTTGGTTGAAGGAGCTTCTTAGTAATTCTCGTCAAGGAGAGCAACAGCTTGGCTTGGCTGGGGAGCAGCCATGAGCGGGCTCGGGGGTCTGATTGCGGCTGCTGTGGGGAGACAAATCTTCAGCAAGCTTGGTGGATATGCTGCGTCCGAGATCACTCTGCAGTGGAGGTACAGAGAGGACGTGTTGGACTTGGGGGAGAAGATGATAGATCTGCAGGCCGTGCTGGGCGATGCCGACGACAGGGCGCGTCGAGGAGGACAAGCTGGAAGAGTCTTTCAGTGCTGGCTTACAAAGTTCAAGCGCGTCGCCTATGACGTCGAGGACGTGCTCGATGAGCTGGACGCTAATGAGCTCATCAACAAGAATCAACCCAAGGTATATTCATTCAGATCAAGTTTGATGATTCTTAATTAATTTGGTTAACCGTACCATTATTATGTTTGAAAAATCTCCTTTTCTTGTTTCTTGTGTGTGAAAATAGTGATGCATGTAGGATCCCAAGGCATCTACTAGTACTTTAATTACTCTAGCCTCTAAATTACCCACCATCCTACAGCGTGGTATTGGCTGGACACGAGGAGAAACTGATCACTGGGTTGATATGTACTGTAGAGTAGTTATTGAGGGCAAAGCTAAGAAACACCCATCTTAATCTTTTCTGTCACCGACAAAATTTACATGGTATTCAAAAATTGAGAACATGTACAGGGTGGGAAAAACCCCCTTGGAACGGCTTGAATGATACATCACATGGCGGGCCAAACGACAACTGGACAACATGTGTTTAACTGTCTCGCCGTGATCTTTCCGTCATCCATCCACAGAAATAATGAATGAACCCCTCAATTTTTTTACGGGAAATAAGGGTATGAACTCTGAAAGTAAAGGTGACAGGAATATTGAGCTAGTGACTGACGTTGACTTCACCTTTTTTGTACAGGTGAGGCTGTTCTTTTCCGGGAACAATCAACTCCTCCAGCGGATGACAATGCCCCACAAGATGAAGAGCTTGAGCAAGAAAATAGATGGAATTAAAAAGGAGGGCAGAAGGGATCTCAGTCTTGTGCCTCTTGAAGCAAGGGCGGAAGGAAGTAGAAATGATGAAACTTTTGCAGTCAACATTGGTGAAGGCATGAAAAGTGGAATGCTAGGGAGAGATACGGAGAAGGAGAAGATAATCAACCTCCTATTGACAAGCGAAGCTAACGTGGATATCTCGATCATTCCAATTGTCGGGCTTGGTGGCATAGGCAAGTCGACATTGGCTGAATCAGTTCTGGCAGATAGGAGGGTCACCGTTTTCGACTTCGCTGCCTGGGTCCATGTGTCCAAGCAGTTTAGTTTGCACAAAATTGGGAGTGCCCTCCTGAAAAGCTTGAATAGCAACATCAACCTCAACAATTGTACAATGCAGTTTCTGTATGATAATCTGAGCAAAGAACTTGCTACTAGAAGATACTTGATTGTTCTGGATGATCTCTGGGAAGAAGATGGAGACAAACTTGAAAGTTTGAAGCGGATGTTACAGCATGGCCTCAAGGGTAGCCGGATTATAGTAACTACTCGAAATATGACCGTAGTGCAAAAACTGCGCACTGGTTCTCTTGCAAATGAGAGGAAATTTTGCCCCGTGGACGAGTCTCACGAGATCAACTTGGCTGTTTTATCACCAGATGACTGTTGGGAGATAATGAAGAAAAGGGCATTTGGGCCTGATGGTCGCCAAAGTGTCTTGGAAGATATTGGGAGGGAAATTGCAGTGAAGTGTGGGGGCCTACCACTCGTGGCAAATGCCCTTGGGCAAGTAATGTCTGAGGTAAGGACCGCGAGGGCATGGGAAGATATAAGAGACGCCAAGGTTGATTTGGGAGAATTGCATCAGAAAAAAACACTAGAGAGCCTTATGCTGAGCTATTACTACATGAAGATGGACTTTAAAATGTGTTTCATTTATTTGGCGGCCTTCCCGAAGGGCTTCATCATGAACAGCAATCAGCTAGTTCAACAATGGAGTGCCCTTGGATACATTTCTCCAGGGCCTGATGGTCAGAGGTGCATCAACTACCTTTTGGGAATGTCCTTTATTCAAATCCCACCCGTTTCTTCGGTTAGTATCTCTAAACACCATTTCTCTTATTTCTGTTTGGTCATTGATGCATTTTCTACTTCTACTACCGTGTGCATTGAATAGCCAGGAACCTGCATTTTATAGATTATACAATATTATGGTTCTAGATTAGGCCCTACACTTTGATTTTTAATTTATGTTAATGGTTTAATATATCTATTTCTGTATTTAATTTGAATATTAGTACTGACAAGTTCAGTTTTGTACTTTACTAGATCTGTTGTGTTGACCATGTTGGGGTTTTATATTCTTTTAGTTTTAGATTCTTTCTTGTTCCTGTATCTATGTCATTATGTGCCACTAATTAGATCTATTTTTAATCAATTTATTAATCTAAATAATTTAAATTTTACTTATTTTGAATCAGATATGTTAGATTATTTGCTATAGATCTGTCCAATAATATGCAATATTGATGATTCAATCGTAGTTAGAGTCCACCAATTATGTGCATGATGTTATTCTTTTCCCATGAGATTTTTTCGCATTCCTTTTGTAACCCGCCGCTTTTTTTGGAAAAGGAAGCTACATTTCTCTTGGTGCATCCCCCTACATGTATATTAATTTAATATATTTAAAAAATAGTCCTTTGAACTCTAGCTTAACTTAGTGGAGTATCAAGCCACAAGATATCATTTGTTAGAGCTACCAACTTAGTCCCAAACAAATTGGGGTAGGCTAGAGCCAAAGGCCATAATATCTCACAACCAATTCAAACAAGTTGGGGCAGGCTAGAGTCGAAACCCATAAGATCTCGCAACCAACTCATGGTTCTGGCACATGGATAGCTAGTTTCCACGCACCCCTATCCATGCTAGTTCTTTGGTGATACTCCAGTCCTTCAGATCTCTCTTTACGGACTCCTCCCATGTCTAGTTTGGTCCCCCGACCAACTTAACATTACAACACAATAGTTTCACGGGAAAAAACCCGGATTGACTTAAAAGTCAATGTACTATTTTTTCTCTCGAGGGGATGTACTAATTATAGAAACAAAGAAAATTGCAGCTAAAGCACATTCAATGGTTTGTGAGTGTGACCATGAGCAGTAGTCCCTACACTTTGCCCTTGGCCCTCCAATCCAGATTCTTCGAGGTCATCCGCTAGGCAGCCCACATCCGAGTGTGTCTCATCCGGAGCCTCCAAGTCGTTCTAGAGAGTTAGACTGTTGCACCTTGTACCGTTTGGACCCTCCAGGCGAGGTGTTCAGAATAACTGGGATGCTATAGAAGCTTTCTGCTCACGTTTGGTACCTCCAACTGACTTCTGTCCAGTACATTCGAGCCAGTCAAATTTGAATTCAAAGTTTCATTCGGACTCTTCGAGTGAGTTCCATCTGGATATTCCGAGATCATCCTGTAGCAAAATCCTGAGATTCCAGTATAATTCGGACCCTCTGAATGGTGTGGTCGGAACCTCCGAGCTAGAATCTGTGCGCTATTCAAAGCCCAAAATTTCATTCAAACCCTCCAAATGGCATCCATCTGGAACCTCGGAGCCATTGTGGACAGTTCAACCCTTATGGTTAGAGCCTTCGAGCATCAACACTTCGGGCTCTTCGATGTCTTCCTTCTTCGGCTTTGGACCTGTTTGGAACCTCTGAACGAACCCTGGCCAGATCCTCCGAGCTGACCGCAAGTTGCCACCTTTACCCCATTTGGAATCTCCGAGTGATTATGCCTATAAATACCCCCACCCCATCCCACCATAGGGAAAGAACTTCAAGCCAATCTTTCAGGTCTCTGGTCTTAGTTTCAAAGCCTCTATTTCAACCATGGGATCCACTCTTATCGTTTGAAATCCACATCCTCTCCTACCCAAGATCTATCCCATGAGAGTTTGAGAGCGAAGGAGATCATCTTTTGGAGCACAAACAAGGGATTCGTCACAAAGCAACATAATATCTTGTTACTTTTGGAAGGTTTGCGCCTCCTAGATCGGCTAGGTGTGCGCGGGAGCCTTCAAGGTGTGAAGAAACCAAGAATTTTGTGAAGTCAAGGAGATTGCCTAATTCGTCTGAAGATCTACCCTGAGTGAGGCTTCCTTAGTGGTCGCCATGGTAGGATAGGTGGGCCAAGGTGTTGTGTGCACCCCGGCACTATGTGTCCAAACCTATGTGACCAAGCCTTTTGTCTTAGGACCATATGTCTGAATCTCCTCCGACGAGTAGGATTGTGCTAACAATCATAAAAGGGCAGCCCGGTGCACGTAGCTCCCGCTTGCTCAGGATTGTGCTAACAATCAGAACCTTGGGATAAATCCTTGTGCTATCCCTTACCCCTTTACTTTCATGCAAGTTTGTTTCCACTCTTACTTCCGTAGTCTTGCATGTGTAGGGTGGTGTAGATAACCTTAGCCCCAAAGTTTAAATTGGGCAACAACGTAAAAATTTCTTAGTGATCCTCTTGTTAGTCTATCCACCCCTTCCTAGATTCCAAACGATCCCACAATATGGTAGCACTCTTCAAAATTATTGCACTCCCTCCGTCCTTATTACATGGCGTCCACATATTTCAAGGATTAACTTTGACCATCAATTTGACCAAGAAAACGTGGGTTATATGTCACAAAAATTATGTCATTCAATTTGTGTTCAAAAATAGTTTCCAATATTTTTTTATGACATGTCACTTATATATTATTGGTCAAATTGATGGCCAAAGTTTAATCGGGAAATACGAGGGCACCATGTAAATTGGGACGAAAGGACTATTGCAGTCCATCGGACCCCAAGCCACGAGATCCTTCTCCCGAAGAAGAGGCCTCGCCAGCCCCAAGATCACCGTTCGGCTTCCACTTTCTCCACCCGGAGTTGTGCGAATGTGAGGTACCCCTAGCACCTTTAGGGTGGTGGCCACCGCCGCCATGGAGGTGCCTTCGGAGATGGTGGAAAGTGTGTGCATGGGTGGACTTCTGGCAGCTAGAGTTAGACGCCTCGGTGTCTCCCGGGGAGCGGCACGAGAGTCAGGGAGTGGTTCCTTTAATAATCACTCATCTTCATAATCTATAGTTAGTAAGCAAGTTACCTATGGTTTTAAATTAGTTGTAACTTATTGAACTAGTTAGTAAACAAGTCAAACTTGACATCCAGAGAAATTTAAAAAAATTCAAAACCTATATAGAAAAATATGTATGAAAAATCCTCATAAACAGCATATGCTTTATTAGCTTTACGTCCTCTGTTAGTTATCCTAGTTTTAATGGCATAAAAACAGTTTATGAAAATGCATGGTTTCTAGTAAAAAAATGTGTGTAGGATAATTGTTCTATGTAAGGGCTTCACAGGTTTTGAGGAAATTGCAATTTTACTAGATCTTAGTGTCTTCTTTTAACTCCTACATTTCTCTTTGCAATACTCTATTGATAGTAGTTATCTCTGCAGGTTAGTCCAAGTCCATTGCATTTCAAAGCTACCCCAGAACTCATCATGCATGATTTGGTGCATGATCTTGCATCAATAATTATTGCTGATGAATTCATTAATCTAGATGCTACCAAAAGCACCAGCTGGAACAGGGCTCGTTACTGCCGACATGCACAGTTGACCAACTTCAAGAATGGTACCAAGGTTTTCAAAAATCTTCCAAGCCAGATTAGATCTCTCCATTTTAGGGATTTAGGAGGACAACAACTCCCCAAAAAGGCATTTTCTCGATCCAAGTATATACGTATCTTGGACCTAAGTGGGAGTTCGGATAAAGGCCAACCTGCTCCAAGCAACATAGTTCTACCATCTTCTGTCAATCGACTTAAGCTACTTAGGTATCTTGACTCCACCAGCTTGCCAATTAAAGCACTTCCAAAGTCTTTTCATACACTGCAAAATATGGAAACTCTTATTCTCTCCAAATGCTCGCTGAAAACCTTGCCTGAAAATATTGGTCGCTTCGGCAAACTTATCTATTTTGACCTATCTGGCAATTCTAGCCTTAATAAGCTACCAGAATCACTAGGGGAGCTCTCTCAACTCTTTTTCCTCAGTCTATCTGGGTGTTCTGTACTCCAAGAGTTGCCTGAATCAATCTGTCTGCTTACATGCTTATATCATCTAGACATGTCAGATTGTTGTGCTCTTCAAAAGCTCCCTGATGAATTTGGAAACCTACCTAAGCTCTCGTTCTTAAACATGTCAAGTTGTTCCAAGCTCACCAAACTACCTGACAAAGTTAGCTTTCCTTCTTTAGAGCATCTGAACCTAGCAAGTTGCCATGAGCTAGAAAAACTGCCAAACGATTTCAGCCACCTTTCGAGACTTCAGTTCATGGACCTCTCTGGTTGCTACAAGTTTTCAGTGCTGTCAGGATCACTTTGCCAACTTAATCATTTGAAATACCTAGATCTTTCAGATTGTTATAACCTTAAAGACCTCCCTCAATGTATTGATCACCTCGTCGAGCTTGAATATTTGAACCTAACAAATTGTCCTAAACTCCAACAATTGCCTGAGTCACTATGCAAGTTGTTTAAGCTGAGGTGTCTCTATTTGTCATATTGTCTGGGGCTCAGTGAGCTCCCCTCCTCATTTGGTGACCTTAAGCTTCAAATACTGCACATGAATGGCCTTATACTTATGAATGAGTGCCCTGATAGCATTGGTGACATGACTAGTCTCACCCAGTTTGTGATTGATAGTGGAAGTCCTAGTCTGCTTGAAAAGACTCAAGCCATTCGGAAGCGTCTAAATCTTGTGGGGACAGTAACGCATCATGTACAAGAGATAGAGAGTAAAGGATGCAGCAGTATAGTGGATCTTGTGGGATTGACTTGTTCAGAGCTGATACTTAAAGACCTTCAGAATGTCAGGCATCCGGAAGATGCAGACAGAGTCAAACTGCGTGATAATTCAGATATTCGAGTACTAAAACTTTTTTGGAAAAACGAAGGAGGTAAATCTGTGCTGGACTGGCTCGTACCTCCTCGGACTCTTGAAAACTTTTGGCTACGTGGGTACACGAGCAAAGATTTCCCTAACTGGATGGTTCACATCTCGTCCTACCTCCCTTTTCTCAGCGAACTGGCTCTTGATGATTTGGAAGCATGTGATTGCCTTCCTCCATTCGGGGCACTGCCAAATTTAAGAAGGCTGTGTCTTATGAATATTCCCAACATTAGGAAAGTCGGTAAGGAATTCTATGGAGAGGGCAGACCTTGTATGAAACTAAGAGTGCTGCTATTGGGGTCGATGGAGAATTTGGTGGAATGGTGGACAACAGAGTCAAGTGAAGAAAATGAAGAGTTTCTAATCCCTAATTTGCACCATTTGGATGTAAGAGACTGCCCAAATTTGAAGTTCCTACCATATCCCCCAAGAAGTATGATTTGGGTTTTGAGCAACAGCGAGACAGTTTTGCCAGAAGAAGGATTTGGAAAGCTCTCGTCTTCCATTCATCCTTCTAATATGGTTCTGAAGAACTGTAGTTTATCTCAAGACAAGTGGGACAGACTTCAACACTTTCCCACCCTTGAGAAATTTCAGGTAACCTCCGTGAGTGGCTTGAGGACTTTGTCAGAGGTCATGCGATGCTTCACCTCTCTCACTGAACTATATTTATGGGCGTTGATAGACCTGGAGACACTCCCGGTATGGCTGGGCAGCCTCAGTTCTCTAGAAGTCTTGGAGATCCGCCATTGCCCCAACCTGACATCTTTGCCCAAAAGCATGAAGAACCTCACCGCTCTGAGAAAACTGACGTTGGTACAGTACAAAGGCCTGGAAACATTACCGGGATGGTTGGGACAACTTACTTCTCTAGAAGAAATTTTAATCAACGATTACCCCAACCTGACATCTTTTCCTGAAAGCATGAAGAACCTCACCGCTCTTCAGAAACTGAGGTTGTTAGAGTGCAAAGGCCTGGAGATAATACCGGAATGGTTAGGACAGTTGACTTCACTAGAAGAAATTTTTATCGCCGATTGCCCCAACCTGACATGTTTGCCTGAAAGCATACGGAGTCTCCCTGCTTTAAAGCTACTCCAAATTATGCAATGTCCAGTTCTGATTGCGAGGTGCCAATGGGAGGATGCCTACAAGATTTATCGCATCCCCACAGTCGAATTCTGGCGTTAAAGGAGTTACTGTGAACCAAGCAAAGCGCTGATCTGTTGTACAAGATTGTTGGTCTCTTATGCAGAGCAAACCCTTGGCCTAGTGCAGGAGAGAAACAGTGTGGAAATTATGGATATTACGACTGCAGCTGAGTAATTTCATCTCGACCCCGGACGCCCTCTGCCCTTTGGTCAGAGGACGACTGAGGCGGAGGTGTGCAGTGACGACCCGGCTTCCTCAGCTCCTTCTCGGAGGCTATCGTCGCCCACCCACCTCCCCATATTTCCTCCCAGTGGCTACATATGTGGTGGCAGCGTGGTGCTCTACTCCATACTCCATACTCGTTCGGTGCTGGAGTTGGTCCCAGCTCCTGCGGAGGTGGTAAGCGGCCTGGAGCCTTCTTTTTCAAGTGTTGCAAGCCTACTGTGCCCAAATTACTGCTGAAGAGCTCTCAAGTCCTGACTGACTAATGTTGTTCTACTCTAGCACTAGTCAATAATTACTGCTGTGATTCAGAAAGGAAGTAAACGTCATGCATGGTTCTTCTGCCCCGAGGGGAGGCCATGACCCTGTAAGATTATTAATTTCAACTGAACCATCTTTTTGGCAATGCTTCTTACTTTCATGTATGCAATTTATGTGTTGTGTCACTGCTTTTACTTTTCGTATACTTGCTAATGTGGCTATCGTCTTGCAATTCCAGATAGCGCGCATCTTGGCCTGCCTGTGCAAAATACCACCGGGGTGTGCTGTGCTGTCCTCATCACCGATCCCTTCCCTGGTCAGTTGCGCGTGGCGAAATTATATAGCTTGAGGTGACCACGCTGAGTTGGGCGCCTAACGAATGGAAGACAACACAGCTCCTCACTCTCCAAACCAATATAATGGCCGTCCCAATAAAAGACTTGGACTGATTGGATCTCTGGAGGGCAGTGATATCATTTTCGTGACCACGGGCCTTGACATCTACGAGATTAATCTCAAGACTCTATGGTGGAAGAAGCTACAGAAGAGAGAAAAACTTCGTGGTTTGATTCCGTACATGAGTTTCTACAATCCACAAGGTATGTATATTTGTATCTATATGCATGCCCTCTCATTTGTGATTCAGGAACTACTCTTAAGTGATACTCCATATTAGTTAGTGCCAAAGAACACATTGAATGCCTAATCAGGTTGAAATTTATATTTGAAATGTGCCCGAGCAAACTTTGAGTGCTATGTAATCACAACTAATTATGCTTACTAATTGGCAATTTATATAATACCATGTCATCTCCTTTTTGGAATCATACTGACAAATTTACGCTTGCAGAGAGTGATCCCCGGCGATGCGGCGCAGTGACAATGTATGGTTGAGCATGCTTGGGGTAGGAGGCCACTCTCATCAACAAGAAATTGGAGGCTACAAGGGTCATCGCTCTTTAGTAGTTGGTTTTGTGCAGTGGTGCTTGCTTTTCATACTGTTGTTGGCTTTTGCCACTAAGCTTATAATTTCCCCGTCAGTAGCTATATGTGTAAGTGGATGAATCGGTTATCTTGTAATGAACCTCCAATTTCTTGCAGCGTCAGCTATGTGCTCTGATGTCAGTAGGTATGTACTCTGCAGTTTGCTGTCCCAACTCTGATCCATTCTTTAAATTCATGTCAAAGGATGTTCCATTGATGAGAACATGCCCAGAGTTGGTGGTTCTGTTCCCCAAGAGATGATATGATGATGATTTCCGCATGTTGGCGTGTTGATGTTCCTAATTAATCTTGTCGATTTAATAGTGTTTAACTGTAAGTGTTGATGACTGACCCCCCTCAGGGAGCTACCATTAAAACTGACTTGAACATTGCAGGGTTTAAGTTTGTTGCAGATGCTCCTGGAAGAAATCCTCTCTGCAACCTGATGTAGGCATTGCAATCAGGATTTGCAGAGAATAGGATGATCATGGCAAGTTGTGCTGCTGTGAGCTCTCCTCTTCAGGCAGAACCAAAAGCTCTTCTCTTTCCAACGGAGGTTGCAAAATTAATCCAGATTCAGCAGGCATTAGCTCAAGGCTTCAGGTGACCTCCGTTCCAATCCAAGGCACTGGGAAAATTCTATTTGATCTTGAAGATTTCTTCTAGGTTTAAAATGACATAGGATTGAGGATTTATCACATCTCTCGAGATTTGAATGGTGTGGCACATAATTGTGCTACAAACTCTTTGAAAATGCTGTCTATTTTATCCCCCTCTGCTTACTGTACTAGTTAACTTCAGCTCACAGGGCTTTTCAATGCCCAATGTTGCCCAGTATGTAGAATCTTGTTCACAAATCGCGCCCCCTTCTGTTCAAATAAATAAATAAATAATGTTTGGTCAGAGATTGCAAGGGTACAGTGATAATTGCTACAACTAATCTCTGTTCGACTGATGCTTGTTATAGTTGACATGTATATTTATATTAACTGTGCTTGGCAGCATTATTTTGTAAATCTTGTAAATTAGGAAACTGAAACCATCAAAGTGCACATATATATATGTAGGAGTTCCTCATTTGAATGTATAATATGTATTTTATCTATGCTATGCTAGTGTAAATGAGGTGTGGCGTGTTGATGCAGATGATGGTGGTGGTTCAGAAAAGTATAGACAGTAGATGGTGAATGGGTTTTCTTGCAGCATCAGAGATGTGCTTTGTTGCTTCTATAGACAGTAGCTTAGTCTCACCATTTTAAAAAACTCTACAGTTTGCTCTCCCAGCTCTGATCCATTCTTTAAATTCATCTCAAAAGGAGGTACTTGTTGCATATTTTTGGCCTACAGTGGACATAATAGTAGATTGCAATGTCCATGTAGTGAGATGGAGATATTGATATGTTATAATGCAGTGATCAGCAATTCAGCGTTGGAGGCAAGTGCCACTGATCAACTGCCCATTAAAACTGACTTGAACATTGCAGGTTTAAGTTTATTTTTCAGATGCCTCTCTGCAACTTGCTGCATGCATTGGAATCTACATTTGCAGACATCATGATAGGATCATGGCAAGCTGTGTTGCTGCCAGCTCTCCTCTTACTGCACTAGTTCACTTCAGCTGTCCATTATGATCAGCTGACTTGAACATAATTTTGCTGCTAGAGACTCTTTGGAAAAGCTGTCTATTACCTCCCTCTGCTTACTGTACTAGTTCACTTGAGCTCACAGGGCTATGCAGTGCCCAATGTTGCTCAGGCTGAGCAACTTTTTTCACAAGCACTTCAAAGTCCTAGATGTAAAATGTGTGTGAATTTGCAATAAAATAAATAAATGAATAATGTTTGGTCAGAGATTGCAAGGGTAGAGTGATCATTGGTTACACTGAAGCTTGTTATAGAGCTAAGGAAACAACAGGCTTTGGCATACACTTGCAACATGCTGCATCGGACTGGAGTCTAACATCAATTCATAGGCATGAAAACCAAACGACAGACGCATTGGGTCAAATTCTTCGAAAGTGCTCTTCTCAGCTCGAGCACACATGCTCCCTCTGCTACAGTAAAATCGAAAAAAATAGCAAAAAATTTCAAAAAATTCTGAATTTTTTTTGTGAGAAACATTGATGTTTTCCCCACATGCCTGCAAAATTTCATCACCAGATGACATTCGTGGAAAATGTGGTAAAAAAAACAAAATCGATGCTCCAAAACGGTACAAAAAACAGACATCTCTCTCTCTCTCTGATCGTGGCCTCACGGGTTAAATAAGGAGAGCAGGCGATGCGGTTACGCGAGGGACATATTTTTTCGCAAAAGAAAGCTGAAACCGGAAGGAAATCTTACTCCCTATTAACAAAACGAAGGCCTAGTGAGGCGACCCAGATGTATGGAGAACTATGAAAGGCTCCTCCTTTTAATATTAAGTAAAGATAAAGATAGGCACATAGAATTAATCGTCGGATGTTTATAGTTATTATAGGATTTTCTAAACTAATTATATTTATTCTGGTGATCCCATAAAGTAGTTTTTATATATAATAGATTTATATTGTTTTCTGGACTAACCTATTAATTCAGTGCCCGGAGCGAGTTGTTGTTTTCTGCATGTTTTTAAATTTTTAGAAAATCATTATTTTCGGACCTCCAATCATCGCGGGGATTTTTGAGGAATTTTTTCGATGGATGAAGGTTCCAGAAAGCATCGAACCCAGCAGAGGGGGTGTTGGAAGTATGCCCTAGAGGCAATAATTATTATATTTTCGTGTTCATAATTAAGAGTTTATATTCTATGCTATAACTGTTATGATCCTGGAATATTCGATTCAGTAGAAAGTCATACGCATGTGTAGAACAGTAAACGGCAAAATAAGATTCCTAGTCTCGCCTCCTAGACTTTCTCAAGTGTTGTTACTGATCACGTTTTTGGATCTTAGGATATCGTTAAGTGTAACGATGGTCCTAAAACAACATTGAGAGTATGACGTTAGAAGAACGATCATATTGAATCGACCCAAACTTGTTTGTTATAGTTTGAGAAGATATTGATACGTTCATTTTGCATCATGTTTTCCTATTATTATTTATGGTGTTTTGGATTGTTATTTCACTTTATGATACAATTCTCATGCCTTTTCTTTCTTATTTTGCAAGTTTCACATGAAGAGGGAGATTGTCGGCAGCTGAAATTCTGGACTAGAAAAGGCTACAGAAGAGGTGGAAATTTCCCGAAGCTCCAAATGACCTGAAAATTTACGGAGATTTATTTTGGAATATATAAAAAATAATGGCGGAAGAAATAACATCAGGGGACCCACCAGGCAGCGACAAGCCTGGGGGACGCGCCCTACCCCCCAGGGCGTCCCCCCCGAGCTTGTGGCGCCCCTGGCAGGCCTCCAGGGCCCATCTTCTCGTATATGAGGGGTTTTGACCTAGAAAAAATCAGGAGGAAGGTTTCGGGACGAAGCGCCGCTGTCTCGAGGCGGAACCTGGGCAGGAGCACTTTTGCTCTCCGGCGGAGCGATTCCGCCAGGGAAAATTCCCTCCGGGAGGGGGAAATCGAAGCCATCGTCATCACCAACGATCCTCTCATCGTGGGAGGACTAATCTTCATCAACATCTTCACCAGCACTATCTCATCTCAAACCCTAGTTCATCTCTTGTATTCAATCTTTGTCTCAAAACCTCAGATTGGTACCTGTGGGTTGCTAGTTGTGTTGATTACATCTTGTAGTTGATGCTAGTTGGTTTATTTGGTGGAAGATTATATGTTCAGATCCTTAATGATATTCAATACCCATCTGATCTTGAACATGAACATCATTTGTGAGTAGTTACTTTTGTTCTTGAGGACATGGGAGAAGTCTTGTTATAGTAATCATGTGAATTTGGTATTCGTTCGATATTTTGATGATATGTATGTTGTTGCTTCCTTTAGTGGTGTCGTGTGAACGTCGACTACATGACACTTCACCATCTTTGGGCCTAAAGGAAGGCATTGTGGAGTAGTAATTAGATGATGGGTTGCTAGAGTGACAGAAGCTTAAACCCTAGTTTATGCGCTATTCCGTAAGGGGCTGATTTGGATCCATATGTTTCATGCTATGGTTAGATTTATCTTAATTGTTCTTTCGTAGTTGCGGATGCTTGTGAGAGGGGGTAATCATAAGTGGGAGGCTTGTTCAAGTAAGAACAGCACCCAAGCAACGGTCCACCCACATATCAAATTATCAAAGTAGCGAACGCGAATCAAATAAACATGATGAAAGTGACTAGATGAATTCCCATGTGTCCTCGAGAACGCTTTGCTTACTATAAGAGAACGTTTCGGTCTGTCCTTTGCTATAAAAAAGGATCGGGCTATCTTGCTGCACCTATTGTTACTATTGCTACTTATTACTTCTTACAAATTACCTTGCTATCAAACTATCTGTTACCGATAATTTCAGTGCCTGCAGAAAATACCTTGCTGAAAACCGCTTGTCATTTCCTTCTGCTCCTCGTTGGGTTCGACACACTTACTTAACGAAAGGACTACGATTGATGCCCTATACTTGTGGGTCATCAGATATCGTCACAAGTCATTTGTTACAACACGGAGTGTTAGCGTGTGTTTTAGTTCTTTAGACCATGAGAGTATCGTAGTCGCTTCTTACCGTACGATGAGCTTTGGGGTTGCTCAAACGTCATCTGTAACACGGTGATCATAACGACAACTTACAGGTTCATCAGAAAGTTTGACAAAGGACTCGATATCTCGAGAGTGGAATTTGCTCCTCCGATGATACGTCTCCAACGTATCTATAATTTTTGATTGTTCCATGCTATTATAGTACTCCCTCCATTCCCTTATACAAGGCCACCAACCCAGATTACAGGTACCAAGGTAAAATTTAATGAGTGCTTTGCAAGCCAATTTTTCTTTTCGTTAATCGGGATCATTAATACGCCACATGCATGCAAGGAAGGAATGAGAAGGAAGTAGCTCAGTTTCATTATGACTACATGCATGCAAGTATTAAACAAGTTGCTAGTACGAGAAAACATCATTAATTTTTGCCTCGATTACTGTTGGTGGCCTTATATAGATGCAAAATGTATTTTTGATAGTGGCCTTGTATAAGGGAATGGAGGGAGTATCAATCTTGGATGTTTATTATTCCATTATATGCAATTATATATCATTTTTTGGGACTAACCTATTAACTCAGTGCCCAGTGCCAGTTGATGTTTTCTGCATGTTTTTAGCTTTTTAGGGAAACAATACCAAACGGAGTCCAAACGCTAAAAAACTTTTTGACGATTTTTTCTGGACCAAAAGAGACCCTAGAATCTTCGGGAGAAGACCTGAAGTGCCACGGGGGAGCGACAAGCCTGCCAGGTGCGCCCCCTGGGCTTGTGGGCCCCTCGTGGCACCTCTATAATAGCATGGAACAATCAAAAATTATAGATACGTTGGAGACGTATCAGCATCCCCAAGCTTAATTCCTGCTCGTTCTCGAGTATGTAAATGATAAAAACAAAAAAAATTATGTGAAATGCTACATATCATATTCATCATGTAATCTCTTTTGTGGCATGAATATTAAAGATCTGAATGATTCAAAGCAATAGTCTATAGTTTGATATAAAGACATCAATACTCAGGCATACCAACAAACAATCATGCCTTTCAAAATAAAAATGCTAAAGAAAGTTATCCCTACAAAATCATATAATCCTGTCATGCTCCGTCTTCTTAACACAAAATATTTATCATGAACAACCCCGGTTTTAGCCAAGCAATTGGTTCATACTTTTTAATGCGCTTCAGCTTTTTCAACCCTCACGCAATACATGAGCGCAATCCATGGATATAGCACTATGGGTGGAATAGAATATGGTGGTAGGGATCAATAAGGAGAAGTCAAAAAGAAAGATAGTCTCACACCGACGAGGCTAATCAACGGGCTATGGAGATGCCCATCAATTGATGTCAATGCAAGGAGTAGGGATTGCCATGCAACGGATGCACTAAGAGCTATAAGTGTATGAAAGCTCAACAACGAAAACTAAGTGGGTGTGCATCCAACTTGCTTGCTCATGAAGACCTCGGGCATTTGAGGAAGCCCATCATCGGAATATACAAGCCAAGTTCTATAATGAAAAATTCCCACTAGTATATGAAAGTGAAAGCATAGGAGACTCTCTATATGAAGAGCATGGTGCTACTTTGAAGCACAAGTGTGGAAAAAGGATAGTAACATTGCCCCTTCTCTCTTTTTCTCTCATTTTTTCATTTTTTTTCTTTTCTTTTTTTTCTCTTTTTTTTTGTTGGGCTCTTTTTGGCCTCTCTTTTTTCTTTATTTTTTTATTTTTATTTCCTCACTGGGACAATGCTCTAATAATGATGATCATCACACTTCTATTTACTTACAACTCAAGATTACAACTCGATACTAGAACAAAATATGACTCTAAATGAATGCCTATGGCAGTGTACCAGGATGTGCAATGATACTAGCGTAACATGTATAAAAAGATGATGAACGGTGGCTGAGCCACAAATACTATGTTAGCTATATGATCATGCAAAGCAATATGACAATGACGATGTGTGTCATATAAACGGAACGGTGGAAGTTGCATGGCAATATATCTCGGAATGGCTATGGAAATGTCATAATAGGTAGGTATGGTGGCTATTTTGAGGAAGATATAAGGAGGTTTATGTGTGATAGAACGTATCATATCATGGGGTTTGGATGCACCGGCGAAGTTTGCACCAACTCTCAATGTGAGAAAGGGCAATGCACGGTACCGGAGAGGCTAGCAAGTTGCGGAAAGTTGAGAGTGCGTATAATCCATGGACTCACATTAGTCATAAAGAACTCATATAATTATTGCAAAAGTCTATTAGCCCTCGAAGCAAAGTACTACTACGCATGCCCCTAGGGGGGGAGGTTGATAGGAGTTAACCATCGCGCGCTCCCGACCGCCACACAAAGGAAGACAATCAATAATAAATCATGCTCCAACTTCCTAGCATAACGACAGACCATACGTGCATGCTTCGGGAATCACAAACCTTAACACCAATATTCTTACTAAACCACAATCATTCACTAGTACCTCCCACATATCACCGCCTTAATATCGCAAAACTATTGCAAGGAATCAAACTAATCATATTCAGTGATCTACATGAAAGTTTTTATTATATCCTTCTTGAATACCTATCATATTAGGACCTATTTCATAACCCGTGCAAATTGCCATTACTATTTATGAGACTCTCAAAAAGATATAAGTGAAGCATGAGATTGCAACTATTTCTTTAAAATATAACCACCACCGTGCTCTAAAAGATATAAGTGAAGCACTAGAGCAACTGCCTAGCTCAAAAGATATAAGTGAAGCACATAGAGTATTCTAACAAATCACGAATAAATGCGTGTCTCTCTAAAAAGGTGTGTCCAGCAAGGGATGATTGTGGCAAACTAAAAAGCAAACAAGCAAAAGACCACTATAATACACGACGCTCCAAGCAAGACTCATATCATGTGATGAATAAAAATATAGCTCCAAGTAAGTTACCGATGGTTGGTAGACGAAAGAGGGGATGCCACTCGGGGGCATCCCCAAGCTTAGATGCTTGTGTCTCTTTAAATATTATCTTGGGGTGCCTCGGGCATCCCCAAGCTTAGGCTCTTGCCACTCCTTATTCCTTCATCCATCATGATCTCACTCAAAACTTGAAAACTTCAGCACACAAAACTCAACAAAAACCTTCGTGAGATCCGTTCGTATAATAATCAAATCACAAACTCTAGGTACTGTTATGAACCCATTCATATTTTATTATTGCATAATACCTACTATATTACAACTTCTCCATGACTTATACCCCCCGATACAAACCATAGATTCATCAAAACAAGCAAACTATGCAACGAAAACAGAATCTGTCTAAAACAGAACAGTTTGTAGCAATCTGAATACTAACCATACTTCTGAACCTCCAAAAATTCTGAAAAATTAGGACAACGTGGAAAATTTGTATATCAATAATGTGTAAAATATTCAGAGCTAAAACATGTTCCAGTGATTGTTAGAATTTTCTGGACTGAGCGTAAAAGTTTCTGTTTTTTCACAGAATCAAAGCAACTATTATCCCGCATCATCCTAAAGGCTTTAATTGGCACAAACACTAATTTAAACACAAAAACACAATCATAACAGTAGCATAATTGTGCACAAACTCAAAAACAGAAAAAGAACAAGAAAATAAAGATAACTATTGGGTTGCCTCCCAACAAGCGCTATTGTTTTACGCCCCGAGCTAGGCGTAATGCATAATTTCAAGTATTGTCATCTTTCGTTTTTACTACCCTAGTGGGACTTTTTTCAAACCCGGGAGGTTCTTTACGCTTCAAATTGTCCTCAGGGATTAAAGCAATTTTATTATCTAAAGTACCCAATCGCTTATTACAAATGGTAAGAAGATTATTCATGCGATTGAGATTGCCACTAATGTTTTTGAGGGGCTCACTAGATTTTTGTAAATCAGCAAAAAAAATCTGCATATCACCAAGCTTTTCCAAGATTTGGATCCCCTCTTGAGTATAATTAAATACCTTTTGAGGAGGTGGAGTTCCCACAATCCCCTCTATTATCTCATAAGCAGTATTAGCATCAATTTCAATAAAACTTCCTTTAGCAGCAAAATCCAAAAGTTGTCTATTGGGCATAGTTAACCCTACGTAGAAATTTCGGAGCAAGATTTTCGTATCCCCTTTTATAGTGCAAACACTATAGAATCCCAATATCCTATACCAAGCATCTTTTAAATTTTCTCCTTGTTTCTGTTTGAAGTAAAGAACTTCAAAGTCCGGAGACAAAGGAGGGATAGTAATACTAGTCATAGCGGTAAAAGAAAGCAAACAAGAAAACAAGCAAACGAGCAAAAAGGCAACGAAAAATATTTTTGTATTTTTTGTAAAATTGTTTTAGAAGTGGGGGAGATGAAAAAGAGAGGCAAATGGCAAATAAAGTAAATTCAAGTAGATGATAGTTTGCGGGTACGTACCTGATAGATTTTGGTAATGTCTCCCCGGCAACGGCGCCAGAAATTCTTCCTGGTACTTGTAAGCTGCGTTGGTAATTACCCGAAGAGGAGAGGATGATGCAATACAGTAGAGATAAGTATTTCCCTCAGTTAAGAACCAAGGTTATCAATCCAGTAGGAGAATCACACAGAACCTCGTTGGCAGCACCTACACACACGAAAAGCAAATACTTGCACCCAACGCAAAACAAGGGGTTGTCAATCCCTTGGCGGTTAATTGCAAGGACCAAATCTCATAGTGATAGATAAATAAAGTAAAACACAAAAGTAAAATAATGGAAAATAAATTGCAGCAAATGTTTTTGGTTTTTTATATGATGAAAGATAGACCCGGGGGGCATAGTTTTCACTAGAGGCTTCTCTCTTGAAGATAGCATACGGTGGGTAAACAAATTACTGTTGGGCAATTGATAGAAAAGCGCTGGCCAGATACCTAGCTCACAAGTAGCATCCGACGATGGAGATATCTTCTTAGGACCCTCTCGGTGTAACGACATCCATCATCGTCTGGCCAGATATAGGTGACTACGTCATAGGGATGGCGGAACATGTCAACGAGAAAAAAGAACAAAACCGGTAATGAGGAGACCGGTATAGTGAGCATGTGTATGACTCAAGAGGATACCGACACATCTCACTTCGGGTTTTTTAAAGTATCGTGAAGCAAAGGGAACATCACATGATAACCAAAGATTCACTCGAATGTCATTCATGTAATCATAGGGATCGATATGGACATCCATGGTTCCGATATCGGTCATTGAACGAAGGGATTTCGTTCATGTCTATGTTTTACGGAACCTAGGGTCACAAGCTTAAGGTAATCACGATCTTATGAGTGTTAGTAGGACGGGATTGTCAAGGATTTATTTGTGGAATTATTTCATTAATATTCAAAATGGTTTCGAGAGGAACCGGAAGCGTTTCGGGGTCACCGGAAGGGTTTCGGAGTTTATCGGGCAATACCGGGTATTCCCAATAAATAATATATAGGTGGAAAATGTTTCCGGTGCTGTTGAATTAATAATAAAAGGCTCTAGTAATTGTTAGGTGGCTTTTATATTTAATTTAATATCAGCGGGCCTTAAAAGGCCAAGTGGTGGAAGGAGAATTGGGCCACATAGCCCCAATAGGGGAAGGTGCCCCCTTTCCTTGGAGGGAAGGCCGAATTGGGCCTATGGCCGGCGCACCAAGCAGGGATTCCTTCTCTCCTTGTGTGGCGCCCCCTCTCCCCCTCCAACCTATATATACTAGAGGCTTTTGCACTGTTTGAAAGACAGGTTTTGGAGCCTCCTCTAGTTCTCTAATTCTAGTTCTAATTGGTTCTAGTTGATCAATTAGAGCTAGACCTAGATCCTCAATCCTTATAATTAGAAGCCCAGTGTGGTTCTAATCTCCTCCCTCTGATTCTCCGGTGACGATTAGCTCTGGATGGCGAAGCGCTGCCGGATCGTGAAGCCGTACGCTTGCAATTTGTGGAGAGGTCGTGCTTTCGGTCTTACGTTTGAGGGACTTTTCTTGGGCGGTTCATGGGATCGTTCATCTACGGTTCGAGGGAATCCAAGTACGATCTACACCGACTCGTCTACTTCCGCTGCAACTTGGGGTCGGTAACGATCAAATCCAAACCGTTAATGCATCTTCATTTTGTTCCTGGGTGGTCGTAGGGCAATTTTTTTTTGTTTTCTACTACGTTTCCCAACACGGGGCACCAGAGGCCTTGTGTGGCCAGGGGCCATGACGTCCTACTGTATGGAGGCCTCGGGCACCGCCTTACCTTCCCCCTAGGCTCTATAAATTGCAAATATTCTGAAGCGCTTCATACCAATTTTACCCTAATTGTTTCGTTGCCGCAAGTTCCTGTTCTACGGAGATCCAATCTGGATACCTGTTTCGGCGTTCTGTCAGAGGGGTAATCGATCTCCAGAGCCAACTTCATCAACCTTGCTACCACCATAACCATGAGTGAGTAGTTTCCTTTGGACTATGGGTCCATAGTAGTACCTAGATGGCATCCGCTCTCCCTTGTGCTTCACTACAAAGTTCTCGTGAGCTACCTCACATGATCGTGATTAATTTGATGTAATCGGTGTTATGTTTGTTGGGATATGATGAATTGTCACTTTATGATCAGATTTGTTCATGAATCTTCTTGAATCTATTATGGCTTCTTTGCTGCATAATTAATAGTCATATATGATTTTTTGATCTATATATTGTTCTTTGGCCAAGATTGATGCTTAGATCTTCAGACGGAGTTGTGTATGATAGTGGGTTCAATCTTGCATTGTTTCATCCGAGTGACAAAAAGGGACAAGACATGTATTGTGTTGTTGCTACTAAGGATAAAACGATGATTTCTCTATCATGCTTGGATGATGGTTTTATTGTCTATATTATGTCATCATGCTTATTGCAATACCCTGTTTGTTTGAACTTAATACATCGAGATGCTTGTTGGATAGCGGTCTTTGCGTGGCGTATTAGTTGTAGAGGTAGTTCGATAATGGTGTACATATTACATACGTAATATCTATGTTGATTATGCCATGAATGATCATACTCATAAATTTTACAGTTTATTCATTGTCCAACTATAGTTTGTTCACCACAACACATGTATTTTCCTCCAATAGATGTGTATGCCAACGGTGGGCGTCAACTGTCGTGGGTCACTACTAGGGAAAACCCTAGTAGTAGTGCGGGGCTTTTGCCTAGCAGTAGCGCAGGGTCCCGCGCTACTGCTAGGGCGCTACAGCTAACTTTTAGCAGTAGCACCGGTTGGCCGCACGCTACTACTAATTCTGTTAGCAGTAGCGTTTGTATGTACCCCCGCGCTACTGCTATTCATCTGTATTTTTATATTGTATTTATACACGGTTATACAAATTTTGATACAGTAGCATTTAAGAGATTGTTATATCATTATGATCATGATGAGTTATTATATCATTGGGTGGAAGAAACACGGATTAGATTCAAGTGGATGGGTCCAAAGTGACCAAAAGTTGGATTAGTCGGACGATATAATAACACATCATGATCATAATAACAACTCATCATCATCATCATCGTCAGTCATATAAGAACTCATGCATCATCATCATCATAATAACAACTCATCATCATCATCATCATCATAGTCATATAAGAACTCATCATTCTAGCACATTGTAGCACATAACTCATCATCATCATCATAATAATAACAACTCCTCATCATCATCATAGTCATAACCAACACTAGCTAATTGTTCTTAGCACATGATGAGTACTAGCTAGGACCTGCTACTCTCTCTAAGGTAAAATAGCATAAAACAGGATAACCCTTGAATCTCCATTATGGAGAATAGAGATCCACCTGCCTCCAATTTGTGGGTTGTGCACCATGTTGCCTCCAAGTAGTTCCCTGCGATCATTCATAACTTTTCTCCATCCTTTGATTGTGACGTCTTCATCTCTTCAAGAAATCGTGTATGCACTGCGGTGAACCGTAGGCAGACTTGGTCGTAAGCTAATAATGTCCATGTCACCTTTCATATGCATCAGATGAGGCACACAATCCTTCGAGAGTTTCTGTTGAAGAACATCATAATAACATACTTAGCAATGTAGTTTAGCTTAAGAAGAATGTATGCAAAAGATGCACTGGTGACATAATAGAAAAAATCTTACCATGCTATCTCCATGGATGTTACCATAGTTCAACACGTGGACTAGTGGAACGTATTGAGCATAATTTGGAGAAATTTCATAATTCTCCTTGAAAGTCTCAACATCATTAATAAATGAGACAAGATGACTTTTCTCCGCGCAAGTTAGTTCAGAGCCATAACTGTAGTAGGTTTTGTCTACTACCTTCCGAACATTTCTTGAAGAATGGAAATAAGCTGTCAATGGAAATGAGCTATTAACTATTTTTAAATAAACAATATAAATTACTTAACAAATTTATTTGACAAACTCACATAGAGGTAGAACTGGAAGCGTATCCACATCGACCCAAATGTCAATATTATCTTCAATATCATCTTCAGGACGAATATCGAAGGTGACATGCATATCCTCCTGAAATCCATATGCCTTGCATAGTGCTTTCCAATTTGAGCAACCAAAATGGGAGTGGTTTACTGCATTGTATTGCTTAACGGAAAAAGCGTAACCATGTTGCGTCCTCAGGTGAACTATCTTGGTCTCCATATTCTCACGATCTTCGAAATCCAGCTTATCCAAGACATAAGGTCTTGCATGGCAGGGGATGCACTAGTCGAATTGTAAAAAATGGAAATTACACTTTGAAGCAAAGAAGCACAAGTCATGCTTAATTACGAAAAAATACTTGTCGTCGTTACATACCGTAAAAACATCGAAGGTCTCATCGAGCTTGATGGTGAAGCGCCGATCGTATTCTAGGTGAGGCCTATCGCACATACCCCGGTCGTCGCTATAGTAGTCGCACTCAGGGATCCTATCATCGTCAGACATTTCCTATGTTCATAATTCAAAGATTAAAAATTGATCGATGGTAATTACCAGGAAACTCAACACACAGATCACTATTCAGCACGGGTTGACTTTCGGTCCATCGAGTCTTCCTTGATAAACTCTCATCTCACGTGGTGTTTATGGTTTGCACTCCCTCTCTGCTATTGTGACCGTCGGTGATGGTAGCTCCTCATATCATTCCAAAGTGCATTACACCAAAATGTCTAGCACCTTGGAATGAAAGAGAAGCGACCCCCACGACAACAGTCGGGATTCTTCCACTCTCATATTTCGACCGTCGGTGATGGTCGCTCCTCCCTTCATTCCCGAGTGCATTACACCAAAATGTCTAGCACACGGGAACGAAGGAGAAGCGACCCCCACGACAACAGTCGGGATTCTTCTTCTCTCATATATGGTGGACACTCCCTACTGATTTTTCGACCGTCGGTGATGGTCGCTCTTCTCTTCCTTCCCGTGCATTACCAAAAGGTCTATCACGAGAAAGAAGAGGAAGAGCGACCCCCACGACAACAGTCGGCATTCTTCTTCTCTCATATATGGTGGACACTCTCCCTCACTGATTTTTTGACCGTCATGTATGTAGCCCCGACAGACTGAAAGTCAACCCGAAATGTCATTTAATTCTCTTTCCGGCAAATCTAGGGCACTCGATATGTCCTACTTTCTAGCACAAGTCATGCCAAAATTCACGGAAAATTTTGGCATGACCATTGCTAAAAACAGGACATATCGAGCGCCTGAAATTTGCCGGAACGGAAATGAATCAACGTTCCGGCAAAACATAGGCCACTCGGAGTTTCCCTGCAATAGAAAGAGACATATGTGGCCATCTTTGGCACCAAATACACAGTGTAGCTCAAGAACCTAAAAAACCTAAAACAATCTAGCCTAATACAATCTAGCCTAAAATAATATAGCCTAAAAAACCTAAAAACCCTAAAACAATCTAGCCTAAAAAACCTAAATATAGTCGCAATAACCCTAAATATAGAAAAATAACCAAATGATGAAATGGGCTCATATATATGAACACCTAGGGTTCATATATATGAACACCTAGGGTTACATATACCTACATTCTATTGTACTCAAAAAACCTATTTAGTGATGTAATGATGAAATGGGCTCATATATATGAACACCTAGGGTTCATATATATGAACATAATTAGTAAAACTTCTGAAACTATTGCACCTGCTAATTCATCCAACACTTTCAGAGATACCTAGCTAATTTGTTCAATTCATCCATTCATCCAAATACACATTCGAAAGAAATTGAATTGAGAGGAGAGGGAGGTGCGCTCACGGTGGGCGGGGCGGGGCCGAGAAGGGGACGGAGAGGGCTGGCGCGGGGGAGGGCGGCCGCGCGTGGGGGAGGGCGGCCACGCGTCGGGGAGGGCCGGCATGGGGGAGGGCGGCCGGAACAGCGCAGTGCGAGGGCGGGCCAACGAGCGTGGGGAAGGGAGTGGAGAGGGAGAGTGATGAGGGAGAGTGAGGTCGGCCCGCTGAAGGGGATAAGATGGATTTAGCAGTAGCGCGGGGACTTGGCCACCGCTACTGCTAAGCCTGTTAGTTGTAGCGCTATATTAGGCCCACGCTGCTGCTAAGTGGGGCCGGGGAGCTGGGCCCGGGTTGGCCACAGTAGCAATGCGAGTGATGGACCCCGCGCTACTGCTAACAGCCTTAGTAGTAGCGCGCGCCAGTGACCCACGCTGCTACTGTGGCCAGCCCATGGGGGCACTATGGAGCCCACTTAGTAGTAGCGCGTGTCTGTTGGGCCCCTGCTACTGCTAATTTATACCTGCAGCGCTGGTCTCCGGCCCGCGCTACTGCTAATTAGCAGTAGCGCTGCTCATTAGCCCCGCGCTACTGTTACCTGTCTACCTATAGGGTTTTCCCTAGTAGTGGGTATTTCTCTGACAATACATATAGAAGTGTGTATAGAGGGGCATATAGTGTTTTGGAAGGGCAGATGGGTGTACACACAACGACTTCTACCTAGTTTCATGCTCTCTTGCTAAGGGGTAATATCGTACACCTGTTGTGTTGTTTCTTTCTGTGTAAACTAGATAATTTCCTGTGCGTTGCAACGGAAGCATAGACATTCTAGTATATTAGCTTGTAACATATCTATTATTATGTTGGTGCGCTAAAATCTTAGCAAGTTTTTGTAAACAATCATCATGATTTACCCATCTTATTGTTAAGCCCTTATTTGGTAAGAACTTATTTAGCAAGTTTTTGTATGCAATCACCATGATTTACCTGACATATTAGTGTCAATCACTCATTTGGTAAAAACTTCATGACTAACCAAAAAATATTATTTTATCTTGGTAAGTTGGTAAAACGTGGGACAATTGTGTCGATTTTAGGGGAAACCAGTGGGAGAAAAACCAAAATGGGAGGGGAAAACCAAAAGAAGAGGAGGGAGGGGAACGTAGAGGTTGGACGAACGAAAGGTGAAATGGGAACCTTACGTTCTTTTTAAGTAGTAGAGATAGAGATTTTTAAGTAGTAGAGATATGAATTACAAAGAATGTGAATCCTTGGCTAATTGCCCTAGGCATGCCTCTTTTTTTTAGAATCACCGGGGGGAGGGGAAGTTTCCCCACCTGAATATATTAATCAAAGTGGCCAACATGCCAAGAGTTTGATCCAGTTTATAAGGGAAACCAGATCGAAAACCTAACATAGCGGCCCAGTTTATATGAAAAACTAAGCCAAAAACCGCACAAGCGATGAAGCCTCGTCGACCGCACCACACAAGGCTACAACCGCACCAAAACACACACCCTTGGATCCGAGACCGCAGCTCCGATTTTCACCACTCGTAGGCAAGCCGCACCGCTGCCCAACGTTGACGCCTTATAGCCCTCGCTACACGAGACACCCGCCTGCAGACCACATACGATGCGCCAAAATCCGAGGCCACTGCCTCGATGTACCAGCCAGACCGACCTCGCGGGTCGCGTCGACCGGGTCGATGAACTCGCTACCCGCGCAGCACCAGGTCGCCACCCACACAATGCAAAGGCACATCCCTGCCCCACAGAGTCGTGAATGCATTGCAATCCGAGGCCGCCGCCTCGGTGCACATCCACCGTCCGGAGCCGCCGCTTTGTAGGGGAACGCGACAGAAAACAAAAAAAATTGGTACAGCGAGCACGCCCAGGATCACTATGGAGACTGCATACAAGGTTTGATCTGCTCCGTACCGACTCGGAGCGCAGCGGAAGAAGAGTCGGTGTAGATCGTCGGTGCAGATCCCTGCAGCTAGGATTTACAACCTCCCAACCGCAAGGATGTACTCCCTCACCGGACAGCCCTTCGGGAGGCGGTCGGACAGTCCCTCGGACGATGTCACGGACAGCCCTTCGGGAGGACCCTCGAAACTCGAACCGAAACTCGGACAGCCCTTCGGGAGGACACTCGAACAGCCCCTCGGGCAAAAGATCAGAACTATGACCTCTCTACGGGGTTGCACACATACGGTGTCAGCTATCCGGCAGGGCTTCGCCGTCCAGAACTAGTTCCTGCCGGAACCCAGACAGCCTTTCGGCTCTACGAAACTATTTCGCTGGGAGGGAGAGAGAAGCCAGACAAGTCAAATGGCATGTGAATGAGAGCAAAGATGAGTTTTGGGGCAGCCCCCTCACCTCTATTTACAGGATAGCCAAGGGGTAAAGATGGTATTCAAAAATACCAAAAGTGCCCCCACTTTATGTCATACATAAAAGAATAAAAGGGAAAAGGGGTGCCATGTGGAGCTCCATGAAGGAGCACCACCTTGGCCGGCCACCTTGAGCCCCCCCCCCCACATGGGGGTTCCTTGGCTCTCAAGTCCTGCAAGAAACCTTTTGGGAAATATCCCAAAAGGTGCTTTCCAAAAAATATCCAAAAATCACTTTCACTATTCACGAAGACATTTTTCTGCGTCCGTTAAATCCCAAATTATTTCTGTGTGCCTAGAATAATTCCAGTACCCACCAAAATAATTTTGAACGCATTCCAAAACAATTTCGGAACAATGTTTCTTCAGCGAAAAGCAACCAAAGCGGTTCCGGCAGCTCCGGAACATTTCCGGTTTTTATCCCGGAAAATTCCCAGAAGTTTCCAGAACACTTCTGGCATCCTCCAAGAATTTCTAGGCGTGTGCCAGAACCAATTTGACTTAATGGAATACCCTGAAACAACTTTTCAGTTTCACCGGAACTATTCCGGTGTTCTCTCCGGAACGTTTCCGTTTCATCCGAAACTTTTTCAGTGATTTTCTCTCAGACTCCCCGTCTAGTATTCAGCAGATAGATGACCCTTAAGCGTGTGATCCTATAGGTTCGGTGAAGTATAGACATGACCCGGAACTCTTTCCAATCAATGATCAACATCGGAGCCGTGGACACCCATATTGACCCCTATACCCACACGAATGAATATTCGAGTGAACCTCCAGTTGCCGTGTGCTATTCCTGTTGCTTCACGATATATTACAAATACCCGAGGTGAGATTTATTGCATCCCCGTGGATCAACAACTTGTCCACTATGCAAGTTACCTCGTTACCGGTTTTGTTCTCTTTACTCGTTTCCGTGTTCCGGCATCCCAGTGATCAAATCACAATGTGTCTGGCCAGACGATGATGGATACCGTAACACCAAGAGGGCCCGAGAATATCTCTCCATCGTCGGAGGAGCAAATCCCAATCTTGAGCTATCTTGTTACTTGCCATACTTTTCCGTGAACCCGTAAGCCGCCGTAATAGCCACCCATTTACGGATGACGTTTAACAAACCCAAAAGTTCACGAAGCAAGTACGAAGGAACTCGATACTCTCATGGTCTAAGGAATTATGCAAACATTAACTATCTCTGTGTTATTAACCATTAACTTGTGATGAATGAATCTCATAGCATAACATCAATCCGGGTCGATTCAACACAAGTGTTCTACCAACATTGCGCCCTCAAAATTGCCGGCATAGTCATGCCCATGATCAGGAAAACAGGATCATCATGCAATACTTGAGCCAGTCTTAGAGGCAAGATTGGGAATACATTTTACCGTTTATTATACCACACGTGCACATGAGTTTCCCTCCGAGCCTCGTGGTTATTGTAGACTCGAGAATCATTGCAGTTATAGCATGGAACATAAACATTCATTACAAACACGGAGATACAAAGTAACTGTTATTACTGCCTCTAGGGCATATCTCCTACAGACTCCCACTTGCACTAGAGTCATAATCCAGTTACATGGCTTCCCTAACACCAATGGCAATCCGGTGCTGCTCATGCTTTGCTCGGGGTAGAGGCTTTGTCATCGGGTCTGACACGTTCAGATCCGTGTGAACTTTGCGTACTTTCACTAAACCTGCTTCGACATGATGTCGAATGAGTTTATATTTGCGTTCAATATGTCTTGTCTTATGGTGCAAACTTGGCTCCCTTGCCTGAGCCACGGCGCCACTATTATCACAATAGATCTCCACCGGGTCCAAAGCACTTGGAACCACACCAAGGTCTTCAAGAAATTGCTTGATCCATACCACCTCCTTGGAGGCTTCTGAAGCAGCAACATATTCCGCCTCCGTCGTAGAATCCGCCACAGTCTTTTGTTTGGAACTTTTCCAATCAACTGCACCACCGTTCAAAATGAAAACATAGCCTGATTGAGATTTGAAGTCATCTGGGTCAGTCATGAAGCCCGCATCAGTGTAACCATTTACAATGAGCTCTTCATCACCTCCGTACACAAGGAGTAAATCCTTGGTCCTTCTGAGGTACTTAAGAATACCCTTGACTGCGGCCCAGTGTTCCAATCCTGGATCACTTTGGTACCGGCTGCTAACACTTAGCGCATAGGAAATGTCTGGTCTTGTACATAGCATGGCATACATAATAGAACCAACTGCCAAGGCATATGTAACATCATTCATCTGTACTCGCTCATCGAGAGTCCGAGGACATTGATTCTTGCAAAGTACTATGCCAGGTGACATGGGGAGTAGGCCTTTCTTGGAGTTCTCCATGTTGAACCTTTTCAACACCTTGTCAATGTACATGCTTTGGCCAAGCGCTATTAGGCGTCTTGATCTATCTCTATAGATTCTGATGCCCAATACATATGCCGCTTCGCCTAAGTCTTTCATTAAAAAACTCTTTTTCAATGAGTCTTTTATTTCGTTAAGAAAATTCACGTCATTTCCAATCAATAATATATCATCCACATACAAGATTAGAAATGCTTTTGTGCTCCCACTAAACTTCTTGTAAACACAAGATTCTTCGTCATTCCTGATGAAGCCAAACTATTTGACCACTTCATCAAAACGAATGTTCCAGCTCCTTGACGCTTGCTTCAGACCATAAATGGCTTTCTGAAGTTTGCATACCTTTCCAGCATCCTTATGGATGACAAAACCTTCTGGCTGTATCTTGTATACATCCTCTTTGAGGTTTCCATTTAGGAAAGCCGTTTTGACATCCATCTGCCATATTTCATAATCGAAATAAGCAGCAATTGCTAGTAATATCCGAACAGACCTAAGCATAGCTACGGGCGAGAAAGTCTCGTCGTAGTCCACTCCTGGAACTTGCGTGAACCCTTTCGCGACAAGTCTAGCTTTGTGGATAGTAATCTTACCATCTGCATCCGTCTTTCTTTTGAAAATCCATTTACAACCAATGGGCTTTACGCCTTCTGGAAGTTCTTCCAAGTTCCAAACTTGATTTTCGTACATGGATTCCATTTCGGATTTCATGGCCTTGTACCATTCCTTTGAGCTGGGCCCCGCCATCGCTTCCTTGTAGTGCACAGGTTCATCGTCTTCAAGAATGAAGATTTCGTTATGAAACCATTCAGGTGGCTGGATAGCCCTACCCGATCTGCGCGGTTCAGTTACAACATTGTCTGAAGTTTCCGCATCACATGCGACAACTTCCGGCTCGGTCGTAGGGATAATTAGTGCAATTTCTTCCGGTTCCTTAGCCATATCAACGGTTGCCGAAGATTCACTAATCTCATTAAGTTTTACTGTCCTCCCACTTAATTCTTTAGCGAGAAACTCTTTCTCGAGAAAGTGTCCAACTCTTGCGACAAACACTTTGCCTTCGGACTGTTGGTAGAAGTAATACCCAATGGTGTTATTGGGATAACCTACAAAGTAACATTTGTCTGATCTGGGATCGAGTTTGCTTGGTTGTAAACGTTTTACATAAGCATCACAACCCCAAACTTTGAGATGCGACACATTGGGTTTCTTTCCATACCATAATTCAAATGGCGCCGTCTCAACAGACTTAGACGGTGCTCTGTTTAATGTATAAGCGGCAGTGAGTAGTGCGTGACCCCAAAAAGATATCGGCAGATCTGTAAGAGACATCATTGACCTTACCATGTCTAATAGGGTTCGGTTACGTCTTTCCGACACTCCGTTTCGCTGTGGAGTTCCAGGAGGCGTAAGCTGTGAAACGATTCCACGGTCACTCAGATGTTGGCCAAACTCATGACTAAGGTTTTCGCCTCCGCGATCAGACCGCAGAAACTTAATCTTTTTGTCACGATGATTTTCTACCTCATTCTGAAATTCTTTGAACTTTTCAAAGGTTTCCGACTTATGCTTCATTAAGTAGATATAGCCATACTGACTTAAGTCATCAATAAAAGTCACGAAGTAGAAATACCCACCCCGTGCGGCTGTGTTCATTGGACCACATACATCACTATGTATTATTTCCAATAACTCACCCGCCCGTTCAGGATGACCCGTGAATGACGTCTTGGTCATTTTCCCCATCAAGCAAGCTTCACATGTGTCAAATGATTCAAAATCAAGGGACGGTAAAACTCCATCTTTATGGAGTCTTTGCATGCGTTTCTTTCCGATGTGGCCAAGGCGACAGTGCCACAAGTGGTGGTGGTATCAGCCTTCTTAAGGCGTTTAGCATTCACGTTAAAGACATCATTTCCACATTCAAGATTTAGAATGAAAAGGCCCCCAACAATGGGTGCAAATCCATAAAACATATCCTTACAATAAAGTGAACAACCATTGTTCTCAGACTTGTACGAATATCCATCGTGTACTAAACATGATCCGGAGATAATGTTTCTACACAACAGTGGAACAAAATAACAGTTATTTAGTTCTAAGATAAATCCTGAAGGGAGACGTAGAGGCATAATGCCGATGGCTTGAGCGGCGATTCCAGTGCCGTTCCCGACGCGCATCACGACTTCATTCTTTGCTAGCTTGCGCACCTTCTGAAGTCCCTGTATCGAGTTGCAAATGTGAGAAACCGATCCGGTATCAAATACCCAAGACTTAAAATTTTCGCTAGCAAGCAAAGCGTCAATGACATTAACTTGTATAACAATTATACCTTTTCCGGTTTTCCCGGACTTCTTATCTTCCAGATACTTCTTGCGGTTTCTCTTCCAGTGTCCTGTGCCCTTGCAGTAGAAGCACTCAGTTTCATTCTTGGCTCCGCCCTTAGAGTTTCATTGGGAGCCGGTATTACCGGCGCCCTTGCCCTTCTTTGGCTTGCCTTTCTTTTCGAAACTGGCAGTTTTATTCACAAGCAACACTTGCTTGTGA
Organism: Elymus sibiricus; assembly: GCA_039707655.1. Lineage (NCBI taxonomy): Eukaryota > Viridiplantae > Streptophyta > Magnoliopsida > Poales > Poaceae > Elymus > Elymus sibiricus. Next base: position 514,405,059 of record CM077672.1, on the reverse strand, counting down.
TTTTTCCGCAGTCCTCCTTCCGCAGATTTTAGCATGGCGAGCACCTCTTCCGGTGTCTTCTCCATCCCACTCATGTTGTAGTTCATGATAAAACCGTCGTAAGACGGGGGGAGTGAAGAAAGCATCATCTCCATCATATGGTCAGGTGGAAGTGCAAACTCCAGGGTTTTAAGCCTTTCAGCATAGCCAATCATTTTGACTATGTGTTCGCCAACTGAACTGCCCTCAGCCATCTTGCATTCCATCAAGGTCTTCATGATATCAAATCGTTCAGACCTTGTGGTTTCCTTGTACAGGGCATCCAAATCCCGGATCATATCGCGGGGTTTATGGAATTCAAAACGTTTTTGAAGCCCTGCACTCATGCAAGCTAGCATGAGGCACTGCACTAAGTTGTGATCATCATCCTTAGTGGCCCAGACATTTTGTTCCTCTTCCGGGGCAGTGGCCGCCGGTTTGGCTGGAAGAGCATTTTCAAGCACATACATTTTCTTAGCGCTCCTGAGGACAATCCTCAGGTTACAGACCCAGTCCGCATAGTTGTTTCCAGTCGCAGCTAACTTCTCTTTCTCTAACATCGGGCCTAAGTTGAACGCGGTGTTGCGAGCCATTTGATCTACAACGGAAAACACAAGTTTCACTTAGACTTTGTTCATAATGATTTTGGCACTAGTGAATAAACAATTTTATTCTAAAGTGCGCTCCCACTCAAATCAATATCTCTCAAAATTGATTATGAGTGATTCAAGATCCACATTTCCATTTAGCGCCACGGTTCGAGATGAACACAAACGGCGTGCACTTTAATTGTTAGGCAAACTTGCCGATCACATCTCCATGTGATTCTTGTTCATCTTTCGATGCGTGTTTTCCGAGCTCAGGACTGTCCTGTCTGAACGTCAAGTCAACCAAGTGATCTTGCTGCGTGGTCTCAACTCACCCGCCTCACACTTCTCTAATCGTTCGCACCCATGGAGATCATGTGATGCCCCGAAGAGAAAGGTGCCGTGACGGTGCTACACTTGGGAGAACACTAACTACTTGATATTTTTAAGTGAGAGATCACCCTAATAAAAAGCGACTACCGTGCAATCAAAAGGGTGCATCATAAGGGATAAACATCTCAGGCAATTCATAATAGCATGATATGGTATAGCCCCTTCTGACGGAGAAGTCAAGTATTTCTTTGTCTTTGGCATTTGCGTCGGAGTTTCACCTTCGCGAAGATTGCCACCACCTTGTCGATGCACCAGATAATATTGCTATCTCTATAGCTAATAAAATAAGTGCATTACTTAAGGTTGACACGCAGGTCATTAAAGTGACAATCATATGGCTCCAGCCATGCATCATGTCGAATCATGACACGCAGGTCATGTTAATGAATTTACATCACATAGTCATCTCATACATAATCGAATTAATACGAGCTTTGCTATACCACATCACATGCACATCCTGCAAAACCAAGTTAGACGCCACTAATCGGTTTATGCAAAATTTTATTTTACGTGGCTTCTAAGGTTTTGACTTAAACCGCAGCTACCAACGTATTATCATCAAGTATGATTATTCAAGTTGCTAGACTAACATCTCGGGGTGTATGAAACACGAGATAATTAAATCTCGCGCCCCATACTAAACTTCTGTTGGGTAACGTTGCATGGGAAACAAAAATTTTCCTACGCACACACAAGATCTATCCATGGTGATGAGCATCTACGAGAGGGAGAGTGAATCTACATACCCTTGTAGATCGCTAAGCGGAAGCGTTTAAGAAACGCGGTTGATGTAGTCGAACGTCTCCGCGATCCAAATCGCAAGTCGTCCCTCGATCCGATCACGAACTAGCGCCGAACGGACGGCACCTCCGCGTTCAACACACGTACGGCTTGATGACGCCTTCACCTCCTCGATCCAGCGAGCGATGGTGAAGTAGTGGTTGAGTTCCAGCAGCACGACGGCGTGGTGATGGTGGTGAGGAATAATCTCTGCAGGGCTTCGCCAAGCGCTACGGAGATTATGACGGAGGAACTAGAGGGTTAGGGTTGCGGCACACGGCTTGAGGAAATCTTGATGTGTCACGTGTGCTAGCCCTGCCCCTCTATTTATATGTTGAGCCTTGGGGTCTAAACTTGGAGTAAAAGCCTCCTCCAGGTCGGTTTTGCCCGCACAAGGTCGGTCTGGCCCGCAGGGAAAGAGTCCAACTCGGATCCCTGCAGTACCGCGCACAAGCGGTAGTACCGCTTAACACAAGCGGTAGTACCGCTTGGGCGGTAGTACCGCTTCACACAAGCGGTAGTACCGCTTGGGCGGTAGTACCGCTTCACAAAACGGTAGTACCACTTACGCGGCAGCAAAACTACTTTTTGCACTTTCCAATACCTCGTGGGCTTTATCCCTTTGGCCCATATAAAGTGTTGCTGCACCCGAACACTTCGGTAAACATCCGGAACCCATTCCGGTGAACTCCGGAACTCTTCCGGAGATCACAACACTATTATCACATATATCAATCTTTACCTCCGGACTATTCCGGAGATCCTTGTCATGTCCGGGATCTTATCCGGGACTCCGAACAACTTTCGGTCACCAACAAAATAACTCAACTATACTAATCGTCACCAAACGTTTAAGTGTGTAGACCCTGCGGGTTCGAGAACTATGTAGACATGACCGAGACACCTCTACGGTCAATAACCAATAGCGGGACCTGGATGCCCATATTGGCTCCTACATATTCTACGAAGATCTTTTATCGGTCGAACCTCTATGTCAAGGATTCAGTTAATCCCGTATGCTATTCCCTTTGTTCTTTGGTATGTTACTTGCCCGAGATTCGATCGTCGGTATCTCTATACCTATTTCAATCTCGTTACCGGCAAGTCTCTTTACTCGTTCCGTAATACAAGATCTCGTGGCTAACACTTTAGTCACATTGCTTGCAAGGCTCATTGTGATGTTGTATTACCGAGTGGGCCCTGAGATACCTCTCCGTCACACAGAGTAACAAATCCCAGTCTTGATCCATGCCAACCCAACAGACACCCTCGGAGATACCTGTAGAGCACCTTTATAGTCACCCAGTTACGTTGCGACATTTGATACACACAAGGTACTCCTCCGATGTCAGGGAGTTGCATGATCTCATGGTCATAGGAACAGATACTTGACATGCAGAAAACAATAGCAATAAACTGACACGATCAAATGCTACGTTCTTAGTTTGGGTCTTGTCCATCACATCATTCTCCTAATGATGTGATCCCGTTATCAAATGACATCTCATGTCAATGGCTAGGAAACCTTAACCATCTTTGATCAACGAGCTAGTCAACTAGAGGCTTTACTAGGGACACAGTGTTGTCTATGTACCCACACATGTATTTGAGTTTCCAATCAATACAATTATAGCATGGATAATAAACGATTATCATGAACAAGGAAATATAATAATAACCAATTTATTATTGCCTCTAGGGCATATTTCCAACAACTTCGTCATACGCATGACCCCCGTGCAGATCATATCTGCATTGCCCTTTTATCTGCGAATTTCATCTTTCTTTTGACTATGGCGGAACCCAAAGAACAGTTAGCACTTCGTTGATCAACCAGGATCGCGGATTGCCAGAACTTTGTGAAATTCCACCATGCTGTCTCGAGATCAGAAATACACAAATTCTAGGGAAGCAACAAGAACATCGGGTAACAGATTTCATCTGTCACCCGCATAAATAATTTTCAGCAATAGATCTCATCTACTCCAAAATTATATTATGCAATACCCATACATCTCCATGTATTCTAGTTCGTAACCTGCATCTACGCATAGCACGGCTCATGATGCCACTGTAGGGGAACGCGACAGAAAACAAAAAAATTCGGTACAGCGAGCACGCCCAGGATCACTATCGAGACTGCATACAAGGTTTGATCTGATCCGTACCAACTCGGAGCGCAGCGGAAGAAGAGTCGGTGTAGATCGTCGGTGCAGATCCCTGTAGCTAGGATTTACAACCTCCCAACCGCAAGGATGTGCTCCCTCGCTGGACAGCCCTTCGGGAGGCGGTCGGACAGTCCCTCAGACGATGTCACGGACAGCCCTTCGGGAGGACCCTCGAAACTCGAACCGAAACTCGGACAGCCCTTCGGGAGGACACTCGAACAACCCCTCGGGCAAAAGATCAGAACTATGACCTCTCTACGGGGTTGCACACATACGATGTCAGCTATCCGGTAGGGCTTCGCCGTCCAGAACTAGTTCCTGCCGGAACCCAGACAGCCTTTCGGCTCTACGAAACTATTTCGCTGGGAGGGAGAGAGAAGCCAGACAAGTCAAATGGCATGTGAATGAGAGCAAAGATGAGTTTTGGGGCAGCCCCCTCACCTCTATTTATAGGATAGCCAAGGGGTAAAGATGGTATTCAAAAATACCAAAAGTGCCCCCACTTTATGTCATACATAAAAGAATAAAAGGGAAAAGGGGTGCCATGTGGAGCTCCATGAAGGAGCACCACCTTGGCCGGCCACCTTGAGGGCCCCCCCCCCCCACATGGGGGTTCCTTGGCTCCCAAGTCCTTCAAGAAACCTTTTGGGAAATATCCCAAAAGGTGCTTTCCAAAAAATATCCAAAAATCACTTTCACTATTCACGAAGACATTTTTCTGCGTCCGTTAAATCCCAAATTATTTCTGTGTGCCTAGAATAATTCCAGTACCCACCAAACTAATTTTGAACGCATTCCGAAACAATTTTGGAACAATGTTTCTTCAGCGAAAAGCAACCAAAGCGGTTCCGGCAGCTCCGGAACATTTCCGGTTTTTATCCCGGAAAATTCCCAGAAGTTTCCAGAACACTTCTGGCATCCTCCAATAATTTCCAGGTGTGTGCCAGAACCAATTTGACTTAATGGAATACCCTGAAACAACTTTTCAGTTTCACCGGAACTATTCCGGTGTTCTCTCCGGAACGTTTCCGTTTCATCCGAAACTTTTTCGATGATTTTCTCTCAGACTCCCCGTCTAGTATTCAGCAGATAGATGACCCTTAAGCGTGTGACCCTATAGGTTCGGTGAAGTATAGACATGACCCGGAACTCTTTCCGATCAATGATCAACATCGGAGCCGTGGACACCCATATTGACCCCTATACCCACACGAATGAATATTCGAGTGAACCTCCAGTTGCCGTGTGCTATTCCTGTTGCTTCACGATATATTACAAATACCCGAGGTGAGATTTATTACATCCCCGTGGATCAACAACTTGTCCACTATGCAAGTTACCTCGTTACCGGTTTTGTTCTCTTTACTCGTTTCCGTGTTCCGGCATCCCAGTGATCAAATCACAATGTGTCTGGCCAGACGATGATGGATACCGTAACACTGAGAGGGCCCGAGAATATCTCTCCATCGTCGGAGGAGCAAATCCCAATCTTGAGCTATCTTGTTACTTGCCATATTTTTCCGTGAACCCGTAAGCCGCCGTAATAGCCACCCATTTACGGATGACGTTTAACAAACCCCAAAGTTCACGAAGCAAGTACGAAGGAACTCGATACTCTCATGGTCTAAGGAATTATGCAAACATTAACTATCTCTGTGTTATTAACCATTAACTTGTGACGAACGAATCTCATAGCATAACATCAATTCGGGTCGATTCAACACAAGTGTTCTACCAACATTGCGCCCTCAAAATTGCCGGCATAGTCATGCCCATGATCAGGAAAACAGGATCATCATGCAATACTTGAGCCAGTCTTAGAGGCAAGATTGGGAATACATTTTACCGTTTATTATACCACACGTGCACATGAGTTTCCCGCCGAGCCTCGTGGTTATTGTAGACTCGAGAATCATTGCAGTTATAGCATGGAACATAAACATTCATTACAAACTCGGAGATACAAAGTAACTGTTATTACTGACTCTAGGGCATATCTCCTACAGACTCCCACTTGCACTAGAGTCATAATCCAGTTACATGGCTTCCCTAACACCAATGGCAATCCGGTGCTGCTCATGCTTTGCTCGTGGTAGAGGCTTTGTCATCGGGTCTGACACGTTCAGATCCGTGTGAACTTTGCGTACTTTCACTAAACCTGCTTCGACAAGATGTCGAATGAGTTTATATTTGCGTTCAATATGTCTTGTCTTATGGTGCAAACTTGGCTCCCTTGCCTGAGCCACGGCGCCACTATTATCACAATAGATCTCCACCGGGTCCAAAGCACTTGGAACCACACCAAGGTCTTCAAGAAATTGCTTGATCCATACCGCCTCCTTGGAGGCTTCTGAAGCAGCAACATATGCCGCCTCCGTCGTAGAATCCGCCACGGTCTTTTGTTTGGAACTTTTCCAATCTACTGCACCACCGTTCAAAATGAAAACATAGCCTGATTGAGATTTGAAGTCATCTGGGTCAGTCATGAAGCCCGCATCAGTGTAACCATTTACAATGAGCTCTTCATCACCTCCGTACACAAGGAGTAAATCCTTGGTCCTTCTGAGGTACTTAAGAATACCCTTGACTGCGGCCCAGTGTTCCAATCCTGGATCACTTTGGTACCGGCTGCTAACACTTAGCGCACAGGAAATGTCTGGTCTTGTACATAGCATGGCATACATAATAGAACCAACTGCCGAGGCATATGTAACATCATTCATCTGTACTCGCTCATCGAGAGTCCGAGGACACTGATTCTTGCAAAGTACTATGCCAGGTGACATGGGGAGTAGGCCTTTCTTGGAGTTCTCCATGTTGAACCTTTTCAACACCTTGTCAATGTACATGCTTTGGCTAAGCGCTATTAGGTGTCTTGATCTATCTCTATAGATTCTGATGCCCAATACATATGCCGCTTCGCCTAAGTCTTTCATTAAAAAACTCTTTTTCAATGAGTCTTTTATTTCGTTAAGAAAATTCACGTCATTTCCAATCAATAATATATCATCCACATACAAGATTAGAAATGCTTTTGTGCTCCCACTAAACTTCTTGTAAACACAAGATTCTTCGTCATTCCTGTTGAAGCCAAACTATTTGACCACTTCATCAAAACGAATGTTCCAGCTCCTTGACGCTTGCTTCAGACCATAAATGGCTTTCTGAAGTTTGCATACCTTTCCAGCATCCTTATGGATGACAAAACCTTCTGGCTGTATCATGTATACATCCTCTTTGAGGTTTCCATTTAGGAAAGCCGTTTTGACATCCATCTGCCATATTTCATAATCGAAATAAGCAGCAATTGCTAGTAATATCCGAACAGACCTAAGCATAGCTACGGGCGAGAAAGTCTCATCGTAGTCCACTCCTGGAACTTGCGTGAACCCTTTCGCGACAAGTCTAGCTTTGTGGATAGTAATCTTACCATCTGCATCCGTCTTTCTTTTGAAAATCCATTTACAACCAATGGGCTTTACGCCTTCTGGAAGTTCTTCCAAGTTCCAAACTTCATTTTCGTACATGGATTCCATTTCGGATTTCATGGCCTTGTGCCATTCCTTTGAGCTGGGCCCCACCATCGCTTCCTTGTAGTGCACAGGTTCATCGTCTTCAAGAATGAAGATTTCGTTATGAAACCATTCAGGTAGCTGGATAGCCCTACCTGATCTGCGCGGTTCAGTTACAACATTGTCTGAAGTTTCCGCGTCACATGCGACAACTTCCGGCTCGGTCGTAGGGATAATTAGCGCAATTTCTTCCGGTTCCTTAGCCATATCAACGGTTGCCGAAGATTCACTAATCTCATTAAGTTGTACTGTCCTCCCACTTAATTCTTTATCAAGAACTCTTTCTCGAGAAAGTGTCCAACTCTTGCGACAAACACTTTGCCTTCGGACTGTTGGTAGAAGGAATACCCAATGGTGTTATTGGGATAACCTACAAAGTAACATTTGTCTGATCTGGGATCGAGTTTGCTTGGTTGTAAACGTTTTACATAAGCTTCACAACCCCAAACTTTGAGATGCGACACATTGGATTTCTTTCCATACCATAATTCAAATGGCGCCGTCTCAACAGACTTAGACGGTGCTCTGTTTAATGTATAAGCGGCAGTGAGTAGTGCGTGACCCCAAAAAGATATCGGCAGATCTGTAAGAGACATCATCGACCTTACCATGTCTAATAGGGTTCGGTTACGTCTTTTCGACACTCCGTTTCGCTGTGGAGTTCCAGGAGGCGTAAGCTGTGAAACGATTCCACGGTCACTCAAATGTTGGCCAAACTCATGACTAAGGTTTTCGCCTCCGCGATCAGACCGCAGAAACTTAATCTTTTTGTCACGATGATTTTCTACCTCATTCTGAAATTCTTTGAACTTTTCAAAGGTTTCCGACTTATGCTTCATTAAGTAGATATAGCCATACTGACTTAAGTCATCAATAAAAGTCACGAAGTAGAAATACCCACCCCGTGCGGCTGTGTTCATTGGACCACATACATCACTATGTATTATTTCCAATAACTCACCCGCCCGTTCAGGATGACCCGCGAATGGCGTCTTGATCATTTTCCCCATCAAGCAAGCTTCACATGTGTCAAATGATTCAAAATCAAGGGACGGTAAAACTCCATCTTTATGGAGTCTTTGCATGCGTTTCTTTCCGATGTGGCCAAGGCGACAGTGCCACAAGTAAGTGGTGGTGGTATCAGCCTTCTTAAGGCGTTTAGCATTCACGTTAAAGACATCATTTCCACATTCAAGATTTAGAATGAAAAAGCCCCCAACAATGGGTGCAAATCCATAAAACATATCCTTACAATAAAGTGAACAACCATTGTTCTCAGACTTGTACGAATATCCATCGTGTACTAAACATGATCCGGAGATAATGTTTCTACACAACAGTGGAACAAAATAACAGTTATTTAGTTCTAAGATAAATCCTGAAGGGAGATGTAGAGGCATAATGCCGACGGCTTGAGCGGCGATTCCAGTGCCGTTCCCGACGCGCATCACGACTTCATTCTTTGCTAGCTTGCGCACCTTCTGAAGTCCCTGTATCGAGTTGCAAATGTGAGCAACCGATCCGGTATCAAATACCCAAGACTTAGAATTTTCGCTAGCAAGCAAAGCGTCAATGACATTAACTTGTATAACAATTATACCTTTTCCGGTTTTCCCGGACTTCTTATCTTCCAGATACTTCTTGCGGTTTCTCTTCCAGTGTCCTGTGCCCTTGCAGTAGAAGCACTCAGTTTCATTCTTGGCTCCGCCCTTAGAGTTTCTTTGGGATCCGGTCTTACCGGCGCCCTTGCCCTTCTTTGGCTTGCCTTTCTTTTTGAAACTGGCGGTTTTATTCACAAGCAACACTTGCTTGTGATTTTTCCGCAGTCCTCCTTCCGCAGATTTCAGCATGGCGAGCACCTCTTCCGGTGTCTTCTCCATCCCACTCATGTTGTAGTTCATGATAAAACTGTCGTAAGACGGGGGGAGTGAAGAAAGCATCATCTCCATCATATGGTCAGGTGGAAGTGCAAACTCCAGGGTTTTAAGCCTTTCAGCATAGCCAATCATTTTGACTACGTGTTCGCCAACTGAACTGCCCTCAGCCATCTTGCATTCCATCAAGGTCTTCATGATATCAAATCGTTCAGACCTTGTGGTTTCCTTGTATAGGGCATCCAAATCCCGGATCATATCGCGGGGTTTATGGAATTCAAAACGTTTTTGAAGCCCTGCACTCATGCAAGCTAGCATGAGGCACTGCACTAAGTTGTGATCATCATCCTTAGTGGCCCAGACATTTTGTTCCTCTTCCGGGGCAGTGGCCGCCGGTTTGGCTGGAAGAGCATTTTCAAGCACATACATTTTCTTAGCGCTCCTGAGGACAATCCTCAGGTTACAGACCCAGTCCGCATAGTTGTTTCCAGTCGCAGCTAACTTCTCTTTCTCTAACATCGGGCGTAAGTTGAACGCGGTGTTGCGAGCCATTTGATCTACAACGGAAAACACAAGTTTCACTTAGACTTTGTTCATAATGATTTTGGCACTAGTGAATAAACAATTTTATTCTAAAGTGCGCTCCCACTCAAATCAATATCTCTCAAAATTGATTATGAGTGATTCAAGATCCACATTTCCATTTAGCGCCACGGTTCGAGATGAACACAAACGGCGTGCACTTTAATTGTTAGGCAAACTTGCCGATCACATCTCCATGTGATTCTTGTTCATCTTTCGATGCGTGTTTTCCGAGCTCAGGACTGTCCTGCCTGAACGTCAAGTCAACCAAGTGATCTTGCTGCGTGGTCTCAACTCACCCGCCTCACACTTCTCTAATCGTTCGCACCCATGGAGATCATGTGATGCCCCGAAGAGATAGGTGCCGTGACGGTGCTACACTTGGGAGAACACTAACTACTTGATATTTTTAAGTGAGAGATCACCCTAATAAAAAGCGACTACCGTGCAATCAAAAGGGTGCATCATAAGGGATAAACATCTCAGGCAATTCATAATAGCATGATATGGTATAGCCCCTTCTGACGGAGAAGTCAAGTATTTCTTTGTCTTTGGCATTTGCGTCAGAGTTTCACCTTCGCGAAGATTGCCACCACCTTGTCGATGCACCAGATAATATTGCTATCTCTATAGCTAATAAAAATAAGTGCATTACTTAAGGTTGACACGCAGGTCATTAAAGTGACAATCATATGGCTCCAGCCATCATGTCGAATCATGACACACAGGTCATGTTAATGAATTTACATCACATAGTCATCTCATACATAATCGAATTAATACGAGCTTTGCTATACCACATCACATGCACATCCTGCAAAACCAAGTTAACGCCTCTAATCGGTTTATGCAAAATTTTATTTTACGTGGCTTCTAAGGTTTTGACTTAAACCGCAGCTACCAACGTATTATCATCAAGTATGATTATTCAAGTCGCTAGATTAACATCTCGGGGTGTATGAAACACGAGATAATTAAATCTCGCGCCCCATACTAAACTTCGTCATACGCATGACCCCCGTGCAGATCATATCTGCATTGCCCTTTTATCTGCGAATTTCATCTTTCTTTTGACTATGGCGGAACCCAAAGAACTGTTAGCACTTCGTTGATCAACCAGGATCGCGGATTGCCAAAACTTTGTGAAATTCCACCATGCTGTCTCGAGATCAGAAATACGCAAATTCTAGGGAAGCAACAAGAACATCGGGTAACATATTTCATCTGTCACCCGCTTAAATAATTTTCAGCAATAGATCTCATCTACTCCAAAATTATATTATGCAATACCCATACATCTCCATGTATTCTAGATCGTAACCTGCATCTACGCATAGCACGGCTCATGATGCCACTGTAGGGGAACGCGACAGAAAACAAAAAAAATCGATACAGCGAGCACGCCCAGGATCACTATGGAGACTGCATACAAGGTTTGATCTGATCCGTACCAACTCGGAGCGCAGCGGAAGAAGAGTCGGTGTAGATCGTCGGTGCAGATCCCTGCAGCTAGGATTTACAACCTCCCAACCGCAAGGATGTACTCCCTCGTCGAACAGCCCTTCGGGAGGCGGTCGGACAGTCCCTCGGACGATGTCACGGACAGCCCTTCGGGAGGACCCTCGAAACTCGAACCGAAACTCGGACAGCCCTTCGGGAGGACACTCGAACAGCCCCTCGGGCAAAAGATCAGAACTATGACCTCTCTACGGGGTTGCACACATACGGTGTCAGCTATCCGGCAGGGCTTCGCCGTCCAGAACTAGTTCCTGCCGGAACCCAGACAGCCTTTCGGCTCTACGAAACTATTTCGCTGGGAGGGAGAGAGAAGCCAGACAAGTCAAATGGCATGTGAATGAGAGCAAAGATGAGTTTTGGGGCAGCCCCCTCACCTCTATTTATAGGATAGCCAAGGGGTAAAGATGGTATTCAAAAATACCAAAAGTGCCCCCACTTTATGTCATACATAAAAGAATAAAAGGGAAAAGGGGTCCATGTGGAGCTCCATGAAGGAGCACCACCTTGGCCGGCCACCTTGAGGGCCCCCCCCCCCACATGGGGGTGCCTTGGCTCCCAAGTCCTTCTAGCAACCTTTTAGGAAATATCCCAAAAGGTGCTTTCCAAAAAATATCCAAAAAGCACTTTCACTATTCATGAAGACATTTTTCTGCGTCCGTTAAATCCCAAATTATTTCTGTGTGCCTAGAATAATTCCAGTACCCACCAAAATAATTTTGAACGCATTCCGAAACAATTTCGGAACAATGTTTCTTCAGCGAAAAGCAACCAAAGCGGTTCCGGCAGCTCCGGAACATTTCCGGTTTTTATCCCGGAAAATTCCCAGAAGTTTCCAGAACACTTCTGGCATCCTCCAAGAATTTCCAGGCGTGTGCCGGAACCAATTTGACTTAATGGAATACCTTGAAACAACTTTTCAGTTTCACCGGAACTATTCCGGTGTTCTCTCCGGAACGTTTCCGTTTCATCCGAAACTTTTTCGATGATTTTCTCTCAGACTCCCCGTCTAGTATTCAGCAGATAGATGACCCTTAAGCGTGTGACCCTATAGGTTCGGTGAAGTATAGACATGACCCGGAACTCTTTCCGATCAATGATCAACATCGGAGCCGTGGACACCCATATTGACCCCTATACCCACACGAATGAATATTCGAGTGAACCTCCAGTTGCCATGTGCTATTCCTGTTGCTTCACGATATATTACAAATACCCGAGGTGAGATTTATTGCATCCCCGTGGATCAACAACTTGTTCACTATGCAAGTTACCTCGTTACCGGTTTTGTTCTCTTTACTCGTTTCCGTGTTCCGGCATCCCAGTGATCAAATCACAATGTGTCTGGCCAGACGATGATGGATACCGTAACACCGAGAGGGCCCGAGAATATCTCTCCATCGTCGGAGGAGCAAATCCCAATCTTGAGCTATCTTGTTACTTGCCATACTTTTCCGTGAACCCGTAAGCCGCCGTAATAGCCACCCATTTACGGATGACGTTTAACAAACCCCAAAGTTCACGAAGCAAGTACGAAGGAACTCGATACTCTCATGGTCTAAGGAATGATGCAAACATTAACTATCTCTGTGTTATTAACCATTAACTTGTGACGAATGAATCTCATAGCATAACATCAATTCGGGTCGATTCAACACAAGTGTTCTACCAACATTGCGCCCTCAAAATTGCCGGCATAGTCATGCCCATGATCAGGAAAACAGGATCATCATGCAATACTTGAGCCAGTCTTAGAGGCAAGACTGGGAATACATTTTACCGTTTATTATACCACACGTGCACATGAGTTTCCTTCCGAGCCTCGTGGTTATTGTAGACTCGAGAATCATTGCAGTTATAGCATGGAACATAAACATTCATTACAAACTCGGAGATACAAAGTAACTGTTATTATTGCCTCTAGGGCATATCTCCTACACGCTCCGGCATCCACCAACCAGAGCCGCACGGGAACACCACCACCGTAGATGAAGAGCTCCAATCAACCGAGACCATCCATGATGCCTCAAGGCTATTGGTGCAGCCAAAGGGCAACGAGCGACCGAGTCCACACCCGGACGAAGAGGCACACGCAGCCGAGGCTACAACACAATAGTGGCACCGCCGGCGAAGCCGAAGGGCATCAAGGAGCCGAGTCTACACCCAGATCGCTTCACTGTGCGCACCAGCGCCAAAGGCACTGCCACCGAACCCCAAAGAACACCGCCACCACCACCTAGCACACCACCTTCAACCACACGCGGTAACAAAAGCCGTCGTTTGGATCTCCACGATGACACCTCCAAGAAGGAAGTGGTGTCGAGGACACACCACCGTCATCCGAACCGACAATTCCGGTCATGGTTTTCACCCGGATACCACGAAACAAGACAGTGAGGGTGCAGCAAGCTCCACGACGACACCTCCACAAGGAAAACGACATCCACAGACAACGTTGCCGCCGTCATCGAAAGAACCGATGCAGGGTTCTCACCCGGAGCTAGTGCAGATCCCCACAACCATGACAGCAACCGTACCTTCGCGTGTAGCCCAGCTCCGTCAGGCCCCCACAGAAGCGTGCGAGCAGCCATCTCAGGAACCAGATCTGACGCCGGCTGAAACCGAGAACCGGAACCACCGCCCCCACACCCCCTTGCCACGCCGACCCCGAGCAAGGCCTGGGCTGGGGCGCCCGAACCTCTGGCCAGACGCCAGCACCACGTCGCCCACTTCCCTGCCGCACCACGCCACCGCCTTCCACCAGAGAGGAGACCCCATCCACTCAACCTCCAGCTACATCTCCATCTGCACTAGACCAAGGGAACCACACCGCCGAGACGTGCACAAGGGGACGCAGCCAGGAGCCAGCCCAGATCCGCGCCCCCACACAGCCGACGGCCGGGATAGGGACCCTCACCACCTGCCGGAACCACCGCCGCGACCCCCAGCCACGGCCACGAGCAGCAGCCGCACCACATCTCCTTGAGAGCGTCAGATCCGGGCGCGATGGACAGTGGCGCGGCCACCCGAGCAGGGACGCGAGATCCCCATGTGCCAGCCATGCCCCGCCTGCCCGAGCCCGCCACACTCCTCCCCTGCGCCGCCAGCGACCCGCGGCGCCGCGCGAGCCCTCGTCTCTGCTCGGGAAGAGCACCCGCGCTGCCGGACTCCCAGGCCAGAGACCGTTTGAAGAGGCCTCGCCGGTGCCGGCGCCGGCGGGCTTTGCCCGGCAACGCCTTCCGGCGGCGGCGAGGGAGGGGAGGTGGTGGTTGAGTCGGGCGGCGGTGGTGGCTAGGGTTTGCTCCTGGGCCACCGCGGGAGCGGTACGGGAGCGAAAAAAGACTCAGGGAGATCCCTAGGCATGCCTCATATAGGGTACGACATGACTAGAAGTAGAAGTAGTATAGTGCTTTTCCTGTTTCATAATATAGTGTATTTTTAAGTTAAATATCGTAAACTTTGACCAAGTTTATAAAGAGAGATATCTATACTATCAAACTAAAAAAAAATACAAAAATATGTGTCAGTGTGTACTTAACTATATGTATTTGTTATTGTAGATGTAGTTATTTTTTATAAATTTGTTAAAGTTTATAAAGTGTGACTTTTAAAGCAAACTATACGTGCTATAATATAATTATATTATGGAAGGGAGAGGAAGGGGTGCGGCCGTGTCTCGCCTACTGCAAGCTACACGTAGCGCTAGCCTACAGCACAGTCACAACTGGGCCAGCCCAGCAAATCGATTTTTTCTGTCGACGCTCAGCTCTGGTTGGAAAAATGTTGTTGTTTTTTCGAGTCTTTGTCCAAAAGGACCACCTGCCCAACGGAATTGCTAGGAAAGACCCCCTCCGGATGAAATTGTCATAAAAGACCCCCTTGGCCGTGGCGGCAGGCGCGCCAGGCGACAGTGGCACCTGCCGCCACACCCGTTGGCGGCAGCACTGTTCACACGGGGCGTTTTTCGCACAGCAGAACGGAAACGGACGCTAGTGAATAGTGCTGCCGCCTACGGTGTGGCGACAACACTGTTCATCGCGGGTGAACAGTAATTTCGAAAAAATTCAAAAAATCTTAATTTATTTTTTTACAATATATTATAATATATATATAGTAAAAATTCAGCACTTGATGCGTTGTGTAGAGGACAGGTTTAGTAAAAAAATTTGTTTATTTTTTCCAATATATTATAATATATATATTCCACAAAACTTAATTTACTTAAGAAAACTCAAAACCACGAATTTCAAAAATGCTATGCAGTGTCAACATTTTGTTAGTTTAATTAAAAATGTTTGTGTAATTCAATGAAAAAAACTTTACCATTAAAAAATGTAAGTTACATTTTAAAAAATTCATGTATTTCAAAATATGTACATGCAATTTTTGAAAAATATTTATAAGAACAAAAAATGTTCGTGTAGTTTAAAAACAATGTTACATATCATTAAAGAAAATGGTTAAATATATATTTGAAAAATCATTAACATATATTCTTTTTTCTGAAAACATGTATTTAAAAAAATTGTTAATCACGCATTTGAATCTTGTTAAACGTGTATAGAAAATGTTTGAGATGAATAACAAAAATGTACAATGTGTGTGAAAAAATAGACATCAAAACATCTATTTGAAAAAAAATGTTAATCATGTATTTAAAAAAATATTAAATGTGTAAAAACAATTCTTCTTGATGTATGTGAAAAATGTAGAATGTGTAGGGTTTAGGGTTTAGGGTTATTAGGGTTTAGGGTGAAAAAATATAGACATATGTTGAGAACAATAAAAAATTAATAATAAAAACCCAAAGAAAACCGGTGAAAATCGCAAAACCCGGAATAAAACCATTGAAAAATAACACAGAAAAACAAAAATAAGAAAAATGAAAAATGTGTATACCAACACAAAATTAAAGGAAGCAAAAACCAACGTATACCGTTAAGACAACATTAAAAGAATGTAAATAAAAAATCAACAAAAAAATACCATGAAAATGTAAAAAAAAACACACAAAGAAATACAGTAAAAACCAGACCTGCCCGGTCTTTAGACAACAGAGAAGAAGAAGAAAATGTCGTACATCGACCGAGTGGGCGTTCGCTACAGCAACCCGAGCGAGCGAACGCACTAGGTATTAGAGATATGACAGGCAAATGAAACGACGAAGAAAGAAATCAAACAGAGGGACACAAGGATTTAACGTGGAAAACCACTCCAACATGGAGGGGAAAAAACCACGGGCACCAGCCAGCAAATCTTCACTATGTTGGGAGAGGTTACAAACACTGAGGATTTACAACTGATCAAATTATCCCGTGCGGCGGCTTACAGGAGGTATATATAACAGCGGTGACCTAGGTCCGCTCCGGCCCAAGCCTCCCGGTGACGAGCCTCCGCTCGCCAGAAGTTAGCCTTTAACTTTATACTTGAATTTGGCTCACAAAATAACAGAAGGTGCAGAATAAGGAGCTATTGGTGTTGTATGTCGCAATGAGCAGGGGAAATTCCAAGGGGCTTCAGCGATGGGCGCGGCTATACATGTGTCGCCTATTGAGAGGAGCACGGCAGCCTCGCCTATGAGGCGCCAGTGGTGGGTCAGCCCAGTAGGACGTGCCTCGTCATGCTGACTTCAAGTTGGCGTCACCTGAATTTTGTTTTCTCTTTTTTACTTTTACTTATATGTTATATTAAATGCATATATTTTAAAAACTTAAGTTTACTTATGAAATTTAAAAAAGTGAATTTTAAAAAAATGTTAACATAGTACATAAAATTGTTAGCGCGGTTTAAAAAAATGTTGATAACTTTTATTAAAATGTTACTGACAATGGAAAAATGTTCCCTCGTATCGAAAAATGTATGATTTTTTTAAAAATGTGCATAGAATGTATATAAAATGTTTGCATAATGTGAAAAAATGATCCATGCAATTAGAACCATGTACGTCACATTTGATGGAAATATTCCCGCATTTGAAACAAATTTTGTGAGTTTTCAAAAATGTTATATACCAATATGAAAGAATGACGGCTTAGGTTGATAAAAAAATGTTTGTTTCCATTAAAAAAATGTATCATAACATTTCAAAGAAATATTCGCATGTTTCCAAAAAATGTCCGTGAAATTTTCAAAAAGAATATACAATGTAAATAAATGTTCATGTATTTTACAAAATACTAATTGCTATTTTAAAAATGTTCACCGTGTCTTTGGGAAAATGTTACCATGTATTCAAAAATGTGTTCAAAACATGTATTTAAAAAAATGTACATCATGAATTAAAAAAGTCCAAAGTATGTCAAAATAAGGTTTCACGTGTGTTCTAAAAATATACATTGTGTCTCGCAAAAATTAGACATGTGTTAATAAAAGAAAACCAATTAAAACCAACAAAGAAACAAAAAGAGAAGCAAAAGAAAATCGAGAAATACGAAGAAAACCAAGAAATAAACAAAAAAGAAGCAAAAGTATAACGAAGAAAAAAACTAAAAAAAACTAGTGAAAAACAAATAGAAACAAAGTATAACGAAGGAAAAAAGAGAAGGCTAAGAAAGCCGATGAAAAAACAAAGAAAATCCAAAGGAAAAACAAAAAGAAACTAAAAAGCAGAGTTTTAGGAGATAAAGAAGCAAAGTTTTTCTTTCATGGGTGCAAATTCTACCATGAACAGCACAACAATAACGGGGAAGCTCGTCCACTAGCTAGAATGGCGTCATCGCTCGACGGAGGCCAACATGTATGGCTAGATTCTCCTGAGAACACTAATGTATCCCTGTAATCGTTGATGCTATGCAATGAAGTTGGCGTTGTGATTCTAAAAAAAATGAACTGATCCGGAATTGAAGTCTCTCAAAACATGTTTTCGCCACGCTTAATAGATAAAGACATAAAGTAACCACCAGATTGGGGAATTGAAGTCGCATGCAAGGTTTTCAGGATGTGTGGACACAACCTGAAAAGTGTGCCCGTATTTGAAAAAACTCATATAATAGAATGGTTGTAACATTGGCTATACATTTAATGCATGTATGCTGTGGGAGGCAAAGAAAAGTCACAGGATTGGGTGGGAGGAGCTGAACGCCCGCCTTAGCGCTCGCGTGGGCTGCATGCAGGCTCTTTTTCCTCGTTGCCTGTGCTATCGCCCGGCTACACATGAAGCACCGGCTTGGTCCTCTCTCCTCGCTTCTCTCTCTTCCACGTATGATTTTGCTGACATGGAAGCTGCTATAGCCTGCTGACTAGTCTCTATTATACTTGCTCTAACAGACGTACTACTAATGTAATGGCTAGTGGTAAGGACATGCTGCAAGACTTGGAAACGCCTCAATTAATGCTTCTGGTTGTTGGATAACCTCATCAGATCCAGCCGCGATCACCGCTTCGCCCACGGTGGCCGGACTCCACGGAAGATCGGGTGGCGCAAGTGCTTGCAGTCGGCGACAGGCGGCTTCGGCTCAGGCAGTGTGGCGGTTTGCTCACTGAGGGCACGACGACTAGACTGCGAGGGCGGCGGATCTGGCACGGGTATCTAGATCAGTGTGGGTGTGGTCCCGGAGAGTTGTCGCTGTGTCTGTGGGCGGCACATGGTGAACGAGTTTCAAATTCAGGGAATGTATACCGATCAACATCGGACAAAATCGTGATGGGAAGAAAAAAGGATTCTCAGAGGAACTGGAAGATGGTTGGCCATCCCATCGAGTTTCTACTTGTTCCAAAACGGAACGAATTTACTCTATTCTGTAGAAAAAACACAATTCTACCATACCAATTTAATTTACAGAGGCGAGCCTACCCCAACTTGTTTGGGACTAAAGGCTTTGTTGTTGTAATTTACAGAGGCGAAACAAAAATTTGTCGAGTTCATCCACCCAGAGGCTGAAGATGAATCTGAATCCCAATAACTCCATCTTCTGTTCGCTGCTCTGTTCCTCCCTGCTATGCTCTGCTCTGTTCTGTCAGACCCATTTCTGGGATAAATCACAGAAGAGCCTCAAGTCATACCAGCCCCAAGAACAACTGGTAGACTTCCTTGATATAGATAACCAGTACAATAATATTACACAGGGTTGAGTCTGAGGGCTCAACAATTATTACAAACTTGCCAATATACTACGGTGGTGGAATAACACAGTGGTGTGATGGTAGAACAACACTGATACAATAAAATAAAGTCAAGCGTCAGTGTGAGGCTTGACTATTTTATTGGTGTGGCGGAAACACAACGGATGATATATGTGGTAGACTCCATGATCACAGGTTGACTGACTGGGACACCTCTAAGCGTCGGGCTCGCTAGCGCAATCTCCTTCCACAAGCTCGTCCTCCTCCAGGTCTGGCCAATGAAATAGCCAGGGACAAGCCAATGAGTACGTTGGAATGTACTCGCAAACATTATGAACAAAAGATATACCGAATGCATATGCTCATGATGAATTAAATGATATGATCATGCTGACTGAAATTTAAAATATGGCATGTTAAATATTAGCATGTGCAGAAAAATAAAATGTTAGTGATAAACCAAGAAAGTTAAAAGTGGACAATCGGGCGAGACAAGACCGCCCGAGTATCCAAGAGAAATGTCAAACGGGTGTCTAAAAGAGAATCGGGCGAGACAGGACCGCCCGAGAACTCAAGCGACGCCACGAGAGGTCTTGAAAAGAAATGTCAAACGGGTGTCTAAAAGAGAATCGGGCGAGACAGGACCGCCCGAGAACTCAAGCGACGCCACGAGAGGTCTTGAAAAGAAATGTCAAACGGGTGTCTAAAAGAGAATCGGGCGAGACAGGACCGCCCGAAAACTCAAGCGACGCCACGAGAGGTCTTGAAAAGAAATGTCAAACGGATGTCTAAAAGATAATCGAGCGAGACAGGACCGCCCGAAAACTCAAGCGACACCACGAGAGGTCTTGAAAAGAAATGCCAAACGGGTGTCTAAAAGAGAATCGAGCGAGACAGGACCGCCCGAAAACTCAAGCGACGCCACGAGAGGTCTTGAAAATAAAACTGGATGCCCGGGGTAGTCTATCCAGCCCCTGAGACACTCAGGAAAATAAAATAAGAGAAACGGGTTAGTCCACAATAATATGCATAGTAACAATAATATTCACAACCATAATATTCATGATAACCAAAAAAAATATCCATGACAGCGTTAGTGATGAAATAATAATATTCTGTAAAATATGTGATGCTCAAATTAATTATTTCCTTCGAAGACCGACACCGGACCGACACTTGACCCTTCCCAGCTAACGTCCTTGACCGCGGACACGGCTATTCGAATAGGTATAACTCTGCAGAGGGTGTACTCTTTACCCACGTGTATGAGATTTCTTTAGTCAACACCGTGGCACTGACTAATTCCCACTACGGTCTTTGGGTTGAAAACACACCTGACCAGCACACACCAGATTAACTTTCCGGATGCCAGGAATCACCCAAAGCACCGTTCTAGAAAAACTCTAAGTCGGGGAGACTACAATCTCGAATAGCATGGGATCACTATTCATACGCGCGGATTACAAGGGGTGCCCCCCTCTCGGCCCAGCCGGATACACCCATGCCCCCTGACCTGATGACGGGCATTAGTCCATGGCCGTGGAAACCCTCATCATGGTCCTCTATGTGGTGTGTACACAGACAGGGGTTAGCAACTTACTAAACCGTACCTCCCTCGCGGGAAGACCCGTGGCAGCACGGTGTTTAACTAGGTGTGACGGAACAAAACTCGATCTAGGTCGACTCAGGAGGTGTGGTTATTATGACCGGTATACTCCACATATGTCACCGTGACACCACCGTGTCAAACGTGACCCGGGCCCACCGGCACGTCCAAGGCAGGAGACATGCTCCTGAATTCTCACAGCTCTCTACCATGTTAGAAAATTCATGAGCTTGAGTGGAGTGCAAGTCATGTGCAAGGAAATAGTATGACCATGCATGCATGCATTATTTCTACATATGTGGTGAAATCTCAAACCGATGCACACATGCAATAGTTTCTTCTGAGTTACCTGGTTCATAAATAACATTGTACCTGAACTTGTGGTTATCCTTCCATGTCACGATGAATGTCTGACGCTCAATTCCCACGAGCGTCTCAAATATCTCCAGTTGTCCCATCTTCTGCAAATCATCTTGCAGGATGTAGAAATTAGCAAGTGTGAATACAGTGACATCATGCTCCTCAAGGGCCTTATATTCTGTAACCAACGGTGGTACTTTCTGGTTAGCATCGCAGTCATCGTACGCCTCGTTCTCACGGAGGCGAACTATACAGTTCTCATAATGCACTACCAAATCAACTATTGTCATACCGTAGTCCAGGTGAAGGTGAAGGCAGGAGTTGAGGCTTTCGCTCCTCTGGTTACTTCGCATACCAAGGAAAAAACCATCGGAAAGATATGAAGCTGCCCAAAGTCTCCTCTTCCTATACATCGTGTTAAGCCACTCTTCAGTTTTATCCGTCTTCCATTTATCGACGAAAGCGGTCCATCTTTGCTCAAAGTTGGCTTGAGAGGTGGCATAGTACAGGAGCGATCTGAACTCATCCAGTGACTTGTAATGTAGGTGCCTCTGCATATTTTTCTCGATATGCCAGGAACAAAGACGATGGAACACATCCGAAAGGACAGTCCGAATCGCTCGGATCATTGCAGCGTCACCGTATGTGATTATTGACTTTGGCTTCACCTGACAGTTTGCCCTCATAAATGTCTGCAGCAGCCACACGTATGTCCTTTCGGTCTCGTCAGAAACAATGGCACAACCAAACAATGTGGTGCAACGGTGGTTATTAACTCCGACAAAGGGGATGAACGGCATACCATATCTGTTCATCTTATATGTGCTGTCAAACACGACCACATCTCCGTAGTCCTGATAGTCCCTCCGTGACTGTGCATCGCACCAGAACATACTCTTCAGTCGCCCTTCCTTATCAAGCACATACTCAAAAAAAAAACTCAGGGTCCTTCTCCTTTATGCTCCTCATAATGCCAACTGCCGTCTCAGCATCACCCTTTGCAATGAGCTTCATTTTCTCTCTGCAGCACAGATTGTAAATGTCCCGCCTGATAAGCCCGCACTTATCGTACGAACCGTATCTACTGATGAAGTTGTCCATTATTATATGCTTTCTTATCCCAGCCGCTTCCAGCGCCAATATCTCTGCCCTCGTGCCATCTCCAATCCGTCTGTATGACCACAAAAAACAAACCTCGTCGGGGCGAGCCATCGCGTGGTTGTGATCATCCACGAATGACGCGACGAACCAAACGCCACGTTCTCTGTCCAGCTTCACCACCATCTGTGCACCGCAATCGCAACGAGTCTCGGGTCTAAGCCTGCGCTTGCGACCCTCCATGGTAATGAATTTGCTCTGCCTTCTCCCTGCCATGGAGCAAAGAAACCGCCGGTACCGTATAATTCCTGAACCACCTTTCTCTCGTTTCACCTTCTGTTTCCTGATGCTAAACCCATGCTCTTTGGCGTGCTTGTTGTAGAATATGTATGCATCCCCTTGCGACCGAAATGTCATAGCCATGACCTTCCAATGTGTCTCCAGCATCTGCTGCTGCCTTCGAGCCTCCTCAATGTCCATCTCTGCCTCATCATGATCACCGCTAGGACCATCTGACTCCTCCTACAAAATTACATATGAAACTATATCAGTTACTATCATTTATTTCATACTATTGCACGATGTACAATATGTATGAACGAACCTGGCTCAAGTTATCTGCGAATGATTCCTGGAAACTATTTTGCACATTGTCAACATCCACATCTTCCTGCAAATTTATAAACATAGACAAATAGTTAGTCTTGCCATACTTTGCAAATTCTGAAATCAAAATATACGCCACTTACGTTTTCACTATTGGCGCCATGTTCATTATTATCAAAATCCTCCGGAGGTAAGATATCATATGACGAGCACGAATCGTTGTCGCTGCTGTCATCATCTTCGTCTCCTTCGTTAATACTATCGTTAACGGTCTGAGTCACCTTATCAGTATCATTCTTATCCCCCGTGAATGTGGTTTCTTCCTCCATGTCAACACACCTAACTCGCAAAACTGCACAACATTGATCATTTATCTTGTGTTAAAATTCGTACACTGGATCATGCCCAAGAATAAATTGCAACACTAATACGATTTCAAATAATTTTTTACAATAACTACATGAACTAAATCACTTCCATCCATCATGCTAGGTTTAGATGCCAAACCTGGGGCCGCGGTGTAGACGTCGCCGGTCTAGGTCGATGGGCCTTCAGGCAGGGGGCCTCCGGCTTGATTGTAGCCGGCGGCGACGTGGAAGACGACGAAGCCGCGGGTTTTTTGGCCGGATCCGCGGCGGGGGACGACGGCGGTCAGTCGCGAGGGAGGCGGCGTCGGACATCGGGCCGTTCACGTCCGCGGCGTCAGACGAGGACGGTGAGATGCGGCGTTGGATGGGGTTGGGAGCGGCGTCAGAGGAACGGGAGGAGCGTGATCGCCGGGCGGCGTCGGACGGGGTTGGGAGCGTGATCGTCGGGTGGCGTCGGACGGGGTTGGGAGTGGCGTCGGAGGAACGGGAGGAGCGTGATCGCCGGGCGGTCGCGAATATCATGCAAGTTTTTCCCCGTATGCGGGCGGCAGCGGCAGATCGTGTTTTTTTTTTTGCATGCACGCGGGTATACGTACGGTGGTCTCTGGTAAACGTTTCCTCCGTATGACCATTCTGCCCTTCTACGTTTTGTTGGGGGGGGGGGGTGTCTACCGAAACACTTCTCTTGTATCGATCATCCCAATAATACTTTTTCTTCTTCATGAGAAAACCATTGTCCACTAGTTCTTCCAAGTAATTCCTATCGGCTAGGTGATTAGAGTCTATGATGCCTATTGCAGCCCAGAAATGATTGATTTCTGAAAAAGTAAACCAATGATCTTCAGGGAAAAGACCACAATAGGAAAAGCATTTCTTTAGATCAAAAGGGAGGCAATCGTAGCTAATCTTTAAAGATTGCATGATATCACCATTATCTTGCTGCTTTAGCCACTCATGCTTTTCAAGAACTCCATTCCAATGTTTGTGAGAAAGGTCCTTGTGCAATAGCCTACCAACCGTTTTGGCTGCTAGCGGGGAACCCTTTAGCTTGTTTGCAATTTTTCGTGCAATACCAGCTAACTCATATTCGTAATGCTCAGGCTTGTGATCACCAAATATACATGCTTCAAAGAATGTGAAGAAGTCATTAGGCTCCAAACCTGCCAGTTTTAGTGAACCAAAACCAACTGATTCCATCATTTGTGCTAGCTTTGGGAATCGAGTTGTGACAAGTACCATGCTTCCTTTAGTTTCCCCCTTTGTGAACGGAGCTAACAAGGTTTTCCACTGATCCTCACTGTCACATTTCCATATATCATCCAATACAATTAGAAACCTCTTGGACTTGAGATGATGTGCTATGGATTTCTAAAGCTGGTCTAAATTGGTTGTTCCATTTGCAACACTGCTGCTTCCTGCTCCTTCAGTTGCAGTTATGCAAGCAAGGATCTCCCTGGTGAGCTTAAGCACATCGAAATCAGTGGATACACATACCCAGACCCTGACTTGGAAGTGCTCTTGAGTCCTTGCATCATTATACAGATGTTGGACGAAAGTTGTCTTTCCAATACCCCCTGGACCTACTATAGGAAGTACAGAAACAGTCTGTGTGGCACTGGTACCGGTGATACGGTTGACAGTTTCCTCAAAAATGTCTGTCCTGCCATACAATGTATCTTGTATAATCATGGAAGCAGTCTGAGGCCAATCTAGGACGACGACTGCCCGGCTGTTGCTTTGGATACTGCCGATGCCGAGCAAATTGGAGACTGAATCACAGTGGGACTCCATGTCCTGTAACAGGGACTTGATTTTGCTGGACATGGACACTCGGTCGAAATGCAGCGTATCACCATCATCAGCAGTAGCAGAGTTGGTTTTGGACCTTTTGGTAACGGGGCCGGCAACAGCAGCAGCATCATCACTACCATCCCTCTTGGTCTTGGGTGTACGCGAGTAAGAAAAGAACTGGACCAAGCTGTCTAGGGTGTGGCGAAGAGCACTACCGGCGTGGAGAGCTTGATTTTTTTTTGAAAAGGCGGATAACCCCCGGCCTCTGCATCAATCGATGCATGACAAGGCTGTCCAGTTCCGGGCCGGCCTCTTGGGTGGTGGCGTAGCTGGTGCCGTGGAGCTTGTCATGGATCTGCAAGTAGTGGACCTCATCCAGCAGGTCCTCTGCCTGGTCGGCGTCCCTACTCAGCTTCTCCAGCAAGCCCTGCAGGCCAGGGTTGTCGTCGACGTGGCTCCCCTGGGCGTTGTGCAGCAGACCTTGCGTGTGCAGTAGCTTGTCCCTGATCTGGTCCGAGTTGTGGCCGAGCTGGAGGCTGTCCACGTACGCCGCCACCAGGCCGTTGGACAGCCTCGTCCACACCTTGCCGAGGAGCGACTTCGCCGAGCCGAGGGCCACCTCCATCTTTTGCACTCCGCCGGAGCAGTGGTGGAAGCGCAGCTGCTAGCGGTGGATTCGGGTGGTTTGGTGGCCTGCAAGAAATGTGGCTGACAGCGTCAAGCCTCCGTCTGCACTTAGATGGCCGCTGGGGAGTGGATTGGGTGTGGATGGAGAGCAGTGTCCACACAAAACGCCACATGGGATGCTCTGCTGCCCACCTGCGCCTAGGCCCCACCTCAATAATGCCACTAGATACTCCCTCCGTTTCAAAATATAGTGCGCCCGCGCTTCCCGAGGTTCAACTTTGATCATAAATTTAACCAACGAGACCGACTGCGGCGGGAGCAAAAATTATATAATTGAAAACTTCTTTCGAATACGAATTCACTAGTATAATTTTTGCCCCCGCCGCAGTCGGTCTCGTTGGTCAAATTTATGGTCAAAGTTAAAGCACGGAAACCGAGGACGCACTATATTTTGGAACGGAGGGAGTACTTTAATTGAGTCACGTGACGCCTGGGATTACCCGAAGATTCAGGTAGGGTAATTCGGGTTTTCAGAAATGTCACCCAAAATTTGCCCATAATTTTTGCTACCCGAAAATTCAGGTTCAGGTTCAGGTAATCCCAATTTGCCCAAAATAAATCACAGTGAAAGGGAAAGGAGACATCAAACTGAAGAACGTCGATCATCGAGCATCGTGCCGTGTCGGGGAAGATGCAGGCTTCTTGTTGCCATCGCCTCGGTGGAGATCGCGTCCTTGCGGGCGGCCTACAACTAAGGTCGACCGGAGACACTAGGGCTGTGACTTTGAGGGCGGCCGGCCCCCCGTTTGACGGAGCTAAACCCGACAGATCTCAGGGTAGGGGATCCAAAACTAAGCGTCTAGGTACGATGGTACCGCAGTTTGTTGTCGTTTATATCCATGGAAATTCTCGGGAGGCCGAAAATTCATGGGACCTGACACGGTGTCTTCATACGGCCCCTGGAGGGTGTGGTAAAAATCCGAGAGCATTTCACGGAAGCGTGCATGGAGGTTGAGTGGAAATGGTATCTTCTGTCAGGAAGGATCTAGCATCCGAGAGGGAAAAGTGTCATGTTTCGTGATGTGTGTGCGGGGTCATTCCTCCGTTGGCATCAAAACTTTTTAGGTGCTGACCAGAGTCCATTCCATGACACATGCAATGTCCTGGCATTTTTTGAAGGCGCGTGACATATTCGGCGCATTTACTACATTTCTACAGCATAATGCCGAAAATTCTAGATAAGTGATCTAGAAATAAATAAACCTACGGGCTAAGGGGCCCACCAGACAGGCGAAAGTGTGAAATCGCGCGAGCGGAGTCGAAAGCTAAATTCAGGGAAGTACTCGAGAAACATATTGCAAAGCTCTTAAGAGGCAAAAATGATTTATTGGAGAAAGAGAACAAACATTAGATTGGCTAATCTTGGCGATGAGAATACCAACTTCTTCCTACGACCCGCAGTTAGGCGAGCTACAGGACGTCCAGCTCTCCCTTGGCATGGTCACGGAGAACGGCAACCCCCGAGCGAACGCCTCCTTCTCCAGCATCCTCTTCAACGCCACTTTCGGCGACACGACCATCTTGAGCCTGGGTGCCGCTCCCTTTGACGCTCACATGCTCTCAACTTCATGGCACGCTGGACGAATGTTTGCGCAGATAAATCGTGGGGACATGGAGGACGCCCACAAGACTAGCGTCGTGGCCTTCAACCTCACTGCCACGCGAGGATGTACTAGAAGGAGTGCACTGTGGTGAACTAGAAGTTGTGGATTCTACTGGCCCAACGATACGACCCGTTTTGCCTGACGAAGAACTTATTTGAAGTACCTCCTAATAATGTTTTGCTCAAGCGCTCAAAAGTAATTAATATAGGTTTTGGCAGCATTTTTTCCGATTCCTCCTCGAGAGTCTTAATCCGCCAAGTTTTGACCCGACTATCTTCGCTTGATTTCTATAATCACAGCTTATTGTTAGAAGCCATATCTACTCCATTCCATGAGTGCAATGCCCCCCTTTGTGATAATTTCCATATCTGCTACATCTGGGCCAGGAGGGCACATGCCCCCCCCCCCCCCCCCCCCCCCCACATACACACATAAACCTATATTAATTGCTAGCCCGTTCATCAGGCAGAGCGAGTTGTGTCGTCGGGCCTCTCCACAACATCAAGCTCCTCCAAAGTTCAATGTTCACACATTCCTTTCTTCTTCATAGTTCACACCACCTTGGATCTCTTGGAGAAATTACCTAACCAGCTACTCTTCCCACAGGCAACACAATGCCCGACAACGGAGGCCAAAACGGCCGGCACCTTCTACCTTCTGTGGTACTTCTCTCGGCGCCGGCTGGAAAGGAGATCCACCATGTGCTAGTGGATCATCGTGGTGCTCCTCACCATCTTGGCGGCCATAGTCTTGGTGGGTGCGATCACCCTGCTAGTGATGAAGCTCGAGCTACACCGGACATCACCCTTCCTCTCCATCCAGTCGGCGGGCCTGGAGGAGCTTACCTACGACCGGCAGCTAGGCGGGCTGCGGGACATCCGACTCTCCCTCGGCGTCCTCGCGGGGAACGCCAACCTCCGGGCGGTCATCTCCTTCTCGAACGTCAGGTTCAACGTCAGCTTCGGCAACACGGTCATCTTCAAGCTAGGCGCCGTTCCGTTCGACATGGCGAGGAAGAGCATGCATGCACTCAGCTACCTGGTAACTTTATGAGGGCAATGCCCCCCTTTTGTGATACCTTTCATATTTGCTAAATATGGGCAAGGGGGGCCAGGTATCCGTTGCAAAGTCTCATACAAGGCCCGAACCACTCATTAGTCTTGGTCGACGAGGCTAGACATTTTTTCCTTGACCTACGAGGTTGGGAGACTGTTACTTTCTGCGACCGACGAGGTCGGAAGTTATTCACATGTCCTGGTCGACGAGGCAGGACATCCATTGTTCACGGCCGACGAGGCCGAACATTCACCTTGAGACTTTGTTATGAATCCTATGCCGACGAGGCCGGATATCGTACTCCAAAGACCGACGAGGCTTTGGCATGTCACCGCATGGCCACATCTGCCACATATATCTTGGAGAATATTTCAGGTTATAAGATGACGACCATCAAGCGCAGCTTAATCAAATGTGTTTTGCGGATTGCCCCGCGGATGTAATTAAACGGATTGTCTTACGAGGCTCCGGGAACCTGTAACTACACAATGGCCAATTCAAATCAGATTTCATTGAAGGTGCCATATTTGTAATCAGTGGGAAACTGTACTTTGTAATTCGATAAAGAATTAATAAAGCAATGTTTCCCTATGTGTTACTGTCTCTTTATTTATTTGTATACGTTTGTATTCTGGCACGCCGTGATTTATTTTATCGTTACGCCATTAGGAAATACCCCTACCACGGGGGTATTTAAAACATCATCGACAATTTTTTTATTTTATTTTTTAGCCAAGTTATTTAACATGTTTTCCAAAATGCATACACATTTAGACCATTTTTTAATATATATATAGAAGGAAAAAAATAAAAATAAACTATGTTGTGTTGTCGAGCTTGGCGCATTTAGGGGCGTGCGTGGGCGAACTCGCCCTTCTACTTGCTACAGGCGAGACATAGCACCACCCAACCTCCTTTTCAGCGGAAAAAAAAGTCCAGCATGATCTCTCCGCCCTGCCTGCCGCCACCCAGTCATCCCTCTAAATAAGAAAAAGTCTAAAATAAAATTTTAATTCGTATTCGAAGTCTGAATCAAACCCTCACCTTGAAATCTCTAAAACCGGCACTGTATGTTTATGGATCCCAGCCAATATTCGCCCCAGACCAATTTGTCACACCGGGGCCGTGACAACCTCTCTATTTCCCGGACTCCGTGGGCTCATATTTATAAATCTCTAAAATAAACTTTTATGATTACCCACTTTCCGCACTGATCATCTGCATCTTCTTTGTCAACCTCTCTATTTCCCGGACTCAACCGTAGGCCTCCTCATCAAGCCAAACTTGCTTTGCTGGATCCGCGCGTCCATTGCCTGTCCTCTAGGACGACAACGGCCGCTACGTGTGTATATATATACATGGTTTGTCACTGCAACTTCCATATACTTCCTCCGTCCCAAAATAAGTGTCTCAAAGTTGAGACACTTATTTTGGGACGGAGGGAGGAGCACACAAATTCATATGATGAATGATTTTAGATTCTGTCTTCCGATTTTATTCTTCCATCATAATCTATATTAGCTAGGTTTGCTTGTACTGACTAGGTTAGTTCACCTGCTTTTCTTCCTGTATTTTAACAAAACAAGCATGCTACTGTACTGTCTAAGCATAATATAATACTATAAACAAAAAATAACACAAGCATATGAGCATAAACTTAGCACTAACAATCACTAGCAATTACCTGGATTTCTTTGAACAATTACTTGTAATGGATAATGTAAATTCAGATGCTCTTGCTCAATGAAAACTCCCATTTTCCTCTAAAAAAAAGATATCCTTCATGGGGAAAAACACAGAGAATCTATCCATAAATCAATTCAGCTGATCCACATACATTCATGCAAGTCATTCTACAGCATATATATATACGATCGTACGTATATGCACCAGAACTAGTACACCAATATGTCCAATCCACAAGTATATACCTGAGTTAATAATGTGTAGATTGTAATACAATGTAATAAAGGCCGGATTATACAAACTGCTTACAAACAATACAGGTATGTACTAGAAATCAATAGACCAAACTTTTTAAATCAATACAAATCGAATTGTTGGCCTCATTAATCAATCAACAAAACTACATAAATACCCAAAGCACAACAACCTTATTCCGGCAAGCTTCTTCTCCGTGGATGGTCTGCGGTCGCTGACTTCGGATTCAAAGTTGAAGCATTGGTTTTAGGTTGAGCAAGCTTTTTCAGTCGCTCAATCAACGATTCAGTTGTGCTGCCACTTTTCTCCTTTTTAATCTCAGCCAAGGATGAGGTTGACTTGCTCACTGCGCTTGCTTTGGCTGTTTTCTGAGGATTAGGTGCGCCACTTCTTGCAGCAATCCTCTTTTGCCTCTCTTGCTTAAGCCTTTCGAGCCGTTTCATCTGCTCCGCTTCCTGAAATTATTTATTTACAAGAAAACAAATTCATCAGAGGTTTGAGCAATCCTGCTGAAAAACTGCAATTCTGCCGATGCAAACAAATGACATTCTCCACGACATTATTTGCTTATAGGTAGTGGTGTTCTACTCTAGAGACACGTATTACAAATATACAGTTAACAGGGGTAGGAAACAATGATGCAAAAATGGCATTTGATACATGTGAGAATGGTGGGGGTATTAATTTAATTTTGCCACACCAAAAGTAGATAATACTATAGCACTCTGTTCTATATAGATTCAATTTGGTCATTTAAAATATGCAATGAGGATGTTAAAAAGGAGTAAATTAAGTCATGTGGGGCACACATCACAGGGTATTAATGCACTTAAAACCCGAAGAAAAGAATAAACTGTTTAATAGTATATACAATGTATAAAAGTAAAACATCAATACCAGCTCCTTCTTTTCCTTTTGAAGGCCCGCTTTGTATGCCCGTAGGTTTTGCGCGCGTTTCTGTGCATCGGTTAGTGGGCCTTTGGGCGCTGACAATCTCCTTGCTGAGGCATCCTTCCTTCTTTTATCCAAACCCTCCTGTGAACCTCTAAGCTTCTTATCTTTCCCAGGCATCTTTTCTTCACCCTCGGTGCAAACGGATAAATCCTCTGCATTTGCATCTTCAACGCCAACGTCAGGATGAATCTGCATGTGGCTATCATAGTCCATTGATGGGTCATATCCAAATGAAACATCTTCAAATCCACGCTCTGGAATCAACTCATCTGGCTCATAGAAAAGTTCAGCTCCAGCTTTAGCATCTGATGTTTTCTGAACACTTGAGCCAAGCTCGGCATCTATGTCAATGGCAGTACGGCCGGCTGCTCCAAGATTATCCTGTGAGTTGGAGGTAACAGGAATCATGAAGGACTCATCGCCCATACTGTGCACATTCTTCTTTTCCTCTAGAAGAGTGGGTCTCTTGTAATGCGCCTCGGCAAGGGGGTCCAAGGAGCTCCTCCTGTCCATTGAGTTGTCCTGTCCATAAACCATGAAGTCATCATTTGCCCCTCTTCTGTATCTTCCACCACCAGCTTCTATCTCCTTCATGGCACCATCCACAAAGCTCCGACCTTCCCCAGACATCATAAGTTCATCACCAGACATCATCTGTCTGGCCCTAAGTCTCCCATTGGCTGAACTGAAAGATATCGCATGCCGCTCATTGACATCGGCAGAACCTCGCTCTGATAAAAGAATAGGATCATCAATATTTCTTGTGGTCTCTTTCCTCCTAGGTGGTGCCTCTCTTTCACTGGTGAACATGTCCGCGTCATTATGATCTCTTGTCTTCTCTTCATCTCTGAGCAAGAAATTCTGGAACGCATTCCAGTTTCCTTGATCTCCATCTTGCTGCCCATTAGACATTCCATCCTTGGTATACTCATCTTCAGACTCAACAGTGGTTTTCTTGCCCCCTTTTTTCTTCGAGCTTGAGCGCTTATGATGATTCCTCTTGCTGGATTTTCTGTGTGAATCATCACTATCCTCTGATGACACATCTGAGCCTGAGTGCGACTCGCTCTCTGATGACCCATGCTTCTTCTTTGATGTTACATTTACATTGCGTATGACAATTACATTAGGCTTCTTCTTGCCCGAGCGATTGCTCTTTTTACTCGACTTGCGGCCATGAGAACTCTCCCTCTCTGAACCGCTTTGGTCGTCACTTTCATCATCGGAGTTGTTGAAGTCCTTGCTATCTGCTGAGTGCCTCCTTGATGGTCTCCTTTCTGAGTGGTTGTACCTGGGATCATCCGTTGGGGGGTAGGGGGGAGGGTAATATGGGTTCACCCCAGGGTAGTATGGCATGCCTTGCATGGGGTAAGGCGGATGCATTGCCCATGGTGGATATCCTGATTGATATGGACCATGATGGGGAGCTCCTGAGTGCTGAGGTGTCCTGTGATCTGTCAAGCAACAGAAAAATGATTCCTCAGATCCAAGTTCTCTCTCACAGTAAAAAATAAAAGGCGAAACATGAATCAATTGTGTATGCAGGTTGACAAATTCAACATTCCTGCGCAATAATAACCAGGAGAAAGGCCATTTCAAATTGGAAGAAAAATTGTCGTGTAAAAATAAGCAGAAGGCAGCAATATATTAGGAATAATTTGGGTCACAATTTTCAGATAACAGAAAACTTAAAATAAAACATTGGTATAGGCTATGGAAGAAATAAAGTGAACGGTTCTTGTGAGCATTTGGAAAATACAAATACAAATACAAAACATACAAAATCCGCTTATCAACTACAAATACAAATACAAAACAAAGGGTTCTTGTGAGCATTTGGAAATTAAGTTAAGCCATGGCACCAACATACCAGCTTTAGCAGCATCTTCGCCATTTGTATCTCCATTAGAGACAGACATTGTTTCCTTATCTCCCATTAACATAATGCCAGCAGCATTGAAGGGAGGAAATTCAGAGCGTGCAGACATTGCTTCAGGTTCAACGTCAATCCACTGTCCAGTTTCATGCTTTTGCCTCCACAGATCAATGAACTGTGTGCACGCCTTCCTATTAGATTGTTAGTGCACACCAATGCAGTTAGCAACAGATTTGATACTTATGCACTCACAGAAATTGCTTAGGCTAACTGTTAAAGCTGGTAACTGCATTGATCAATTAATATGCAAGGAGATCAAGCAATGGAGGTGTGTTCCAGTTGATCAAGAAAAGGTTCAAGAGTAGTACTCCCTCATATCCATATTAATTGTCTCAGCTTTGTACAACTTTAGTACAAAGTTGTACTAAAGCAGCGAACATCAACATAGTTAGCACAACAGCTTTCATACTCACAGATATTGCTTAAGCTACTTGTGCATTGCAACAACATTCAACAAGACTGTATAATTAGCATCAGAATGGAATGCAATAAATTATGCAGTTCTCATATGGAGTCGGCACAAATTAATCAGCAACCTCGGGTTCACATCATCTAGCCATATCCAAAGGAAAGATCTGATACATCAAGCAGGATACTACTTTGTCCATTAGAAAGCCATACTTACATCAAGCGTGAAGCACCAAAACGCTCTGCGAATGAGATCAAATATATCAGGTTGTCTATATCAAACCCAGCAGCTACAGCACGTGCAAAGGCCATAGCCTGCTCTTTACGTAAGACAGTCTTGCGAGTCTCCAGCACTCTGAGAAGTTGAACTCTGCAAAACATTGTAAAAAAAATCCATTCACACCTTACCACAGTGCAGATAAAAAAATTCCAAAAAATAAGACATCATTCCAAAGAAGTGCAGATAAGGTAATCAAGAAGCTGAATTTGACTGTAGAATAAGTGAGAAACCGTTGATTAGATAAAAGCATAGGCTACTCCATGGAAACAAAACAAAAATTATGACAGTGCAGATTTTTCATGTAAACAAGAAAAGAATGTGAGAAATAAAATGCCTTTAAGGAAAACATCATGGAGAAAAGGGGGGCTTATGCATATAAATACTTTGAATGCTCCTCGTGTACTCCAGTGTCATTCTGCAGTGGAGATGCTGGATGTGCATCAGGCTGTCATTGATGCAAAAAATATGAGAGTTATAAGCCCCTCTTACCACGACACATTCACATAGCGAAAAAACAATTTTATTACCTATCCACACAGTCATACCTTGTACAGGACGAGTGCCTTATCACCATCAGGATCATAACTTGTCTTGCTACCTGTAAGGGGACATGTCAGGTATATTTATCGACGGAAAAGGGATGCAAAATCATGTTTCAGTCCAGATCAATCTATCATCAGAAAACATATATAATTCCCACAGAACTTTTTTAGGCAGTTGTGAATTGTCCTGAAAACTTGTGCACTTAATGATGGTTAGATCCATAACAGAATAATCAGCTTTCAATATAAGTTAGGTAAAACAGGACAAAATGTATAAACACGAATAAAGATAGGCCATGCATCAAACATAAATATACTTTTGAGCCGTCCACTATCATTTACTCCCTAACTGGCTAACTCAACAGCTGTGACTGATGGTACACCGCACCAAATTCCATAACGAATGATAGATTCTAAAACAGCAGCGTCTGCATTTCCAGTTATGAATAAGCATTGCCGAAGATTTTTTGGTAGATATTGTACCTTCCATGGAGGAGTCCACATTATGGCTTTCTGCCTGACAAATCCCAAACACAAACATGTCACTGTTCTGCTATTATTACTCTCGACAAACAGGTACACAATACAACAGATGATAATCGTGCACTTACAGATTTGAGTCCAAGATTTGCATTGTTCTGGACAGCGATGGCGTCGTGGAGCTGCAGTATCTCGGACTCGATGGTGGTCACCCGCTCCAGGACCTCCGGCGTGCTCACGAAACGGACGAACCTGCCAGGAAGAAGCAAACACCACCGTCAGTGTCGGCAACCGGCAGACAAACAAACACGACCGACAGACGACGAACCTCTCGATGGTGCCCCTGGTGAACCAGGGCGCGTCGGTCCCCGGATCCGGCTGGAGCAGGATGGTGTAGCCTCCCTTGGCGATCTGCTCCTGGGCGGCCTTGAGGTGGGCGACGAAGGGGTTGAGCAGGCCGGAGGCGATCTTCTCCTTCCTCCCATTCACCACCACAACCAAATCACACCTACAAAAAATGAGGGAAAAAACATAAAAAATCTTTGTAATGCTACTGTTACCGCCACACACAAGAAATTGTTGCAGATGCCAATCAGTAAGCTTGAGTAATCAGCAGAAGACAAATTCAGCAATAAGTGTGAATGGTATCTATCTCCTGGATCTACCGCCTGTAGCAGAAAGAGCAGAGCTTTGGGCATTCCCTTCATCTTTGGTGGCGGCGCAACAGCAAAGATGGGGAATTGCTTTGGTGGGCAGATCCGCATGGTATGGGAAATTGGGAGGTTGAGCTTGAGCGTTACCTGGTGCGGGTGGGGGTGAGCTGGAAGGCCGCCGAATCGAGGCGCGTCTCCGGCCTCATCGCCGTCGCCGTCGCCGTCGGTGGGAGGGATTCTTCAGATCTTGCGGCAGCCAAAGATGTAGAGCAGAAATGCCGGAGAAGTGGGGATTTGGCTGGATGGGGGCGCTGGAATCCGGGAGCAGGAGCAAATGCAGCCCAGCGCACGGATTCAGAAGAAGAAAATTCAAGAACTTTGGGACAAATCCTTTCCTGTGCTCCCTCCCAGGAACAGTTAGAGAGGATGGATGGATAGCAGGAGGAGTAAAATAAATAAAATGGGGGGAGAGGAGGAGAGAGCAGAGCAGTGTGCTTGTGCTTGTGCTCTGCTTAGTGCGCGAAAGCTGCTTTGGTTTGGTGGCAAGAAAGGGAAAGGGAATGGAGGCTGTCCATGTCGTTGACGATGAGCACAATAGCTTCTGATTTATTGATCTTTCTCAATTGCCCTAGACCTAGAGTGAGGAAAGGAATCAAGTTGTGATTTTCGGCGGATTTATTATGGCTCTAACGTACTTCACTTCTGTTATTGTATAATATAATAAAACCAATTTTTTAATATATATTTTTTAGATCGGCTACCAGCAACCCAGCCTGAGATGGCCGTGCTTTGGATTCCGTTAATTTCACTGTAGGACTGGACACGACGACAGGCCTGTAAATGGAACTATGTGAGGAGTGACAGAGCATAAAAACAATCAAGCATGTGATGTGACGCCATACCATACCATGCCAGGGGTTATGCACTGCTGGTCATTTTGGCTGGTTGGCTAATTAAGTTGGTGGTGAGATTAAAGATTAAGAGAGTGAGAGAGCCAGCAAGAAGCTTCTTTGCTTTGCTTGCTGCCTTTTAATTTGGTTGAGTGCTTTGGTCTGGATGGACAGATTCTTATATTCTTTGCAGCAGCAGCAGCAGGAGAGATGTGGATTTGCTTGCTGATGGAACAATCAGATAGATCTAGGGTGTGTTTGGTTTTTCTTTCTTCTTCTTCTTTTTTTTAAAAAAAAGAAAGGGCTGATGCACACAATCATATTTATTATACTAGATGATACCCCGCGCGTTGCTGCGGAAATTGTAGCCGAAAAATTTGGATATATTAGAAAAAAAAAGTATAAATAATTTGAAACACCTGTTAAGCATGCTGTCTCCCAGCTAAAGCAAAACCATTTCATGCACAACTCGCTTGAAAAATTAAAATGTATTCCGTGTCTAGCAGGTTAGAATTGCCCATCATTGAGAAGAATTTTGACAAAAAAAGTAACCTGCAAACACATGATATTTTGATTCCTTTTCGAAAAAAACATGATATTTTGATTATCTAGAGATACATCCAGCATACATCAGTAATCACAAAATAGAACGACAAATAAGATTATGGAAGCCATACCATCAAAGGAGATTTGTGCAAGTTAATTTCTTCACAGGTTAGCAGATTATCCGACCCCTCAAACGCCCGCGGACGCGCCCGGGCGCGTCGGCGGACAGTGACCGGTCACGCCTCAAAAAATGCATTCCACATCCGGATACCTCAAATTAGAAACCTCAAATCCATATTATTACATGCAACGTGAAACCTAATCTAAGCGGAGCTCGCCCGGTTCCGCTCCCCGCTCGCCCGGCTCCGCCCTGGCCATGTCCGGCGGACGGCTGCGCTCCTCAGAGTGTTGGTCCGGACGCCGGCAAGGTAGAGTAGGGCATGGGACACGAGCCGGCTCACGGGACTCAAGGCACCGCCGTCTCCCATGCCCTACTCTTCCTCGTCGGAGCCCGGAACCCGAACGGTACCGGTGGACGTCAGATCGATGACGGATCCATCCTGGGACGAGCCGCGGACGTCGACGACGATGCGATTGCGGCGCCCGGACTGATGCGCCATACGGGGCGCCGGAGAATGCGACTCCGCCTCGCCGACGTCCGTCCCCGTCTCCCGCGCCCGGTGCCTTGCACGGCGGGCACGCTGTGCCATTGCCTCGTCGGACGAGGCCCATGGTGCGTCCCCATGCTCGGCGCGCCAACGGAGGGGTTGCCCGTCCGCCAGCGCGTTCGGACGCCAGACGGACCACACGGCCTCCGGCGAGGCAGCTACGGCTGGCCTAGCGCCGGATCCATGCGCCATTTGGACGGACGCAATGGATTCCCAACGGAAGGAGTCCGAGCGCTGCCGTGCACGGGCCTCCTCCCGGGCGCGGCGGAGCGCAAGCCGGACGACCATCTCCTCCTTGGGGCCACGTGGGATGAGCTCGGGGTCGACGGATCTGGAGGTGAAGGACTCGGATCCGCTGCCCGCCATGCCGGAGACGGCCGGAAGGAGCCGGAGACGAGCTTGGGTGGCGGAGGGGAGTGGAGGAGAGGGGAGTGAAGTGGCTAGGGTTTGGTCCGGCGAGCGGATGGGGAGGAATTTATGTGGGGTTGGGTGGGCCAGCGTGGGCCGGGTCAGACGTGGCGGGCGCGCCCGGGCGCCCTCATATCCGCCCCATATTTGGGCTGGATATGAGGGGTGCCGGTCAGCCCGGGCGTTTGAGGGCCGTCTGGGTCAAAAAATCGTGACCGGACAGTGACCGGACGGCCCGCCCGGGCGTATGAGGCGGGTTTGAGGCGCCCGGTTGTAGATGCTCTTATGTGTTAAACGACAAAGGAGATGTGTGGAAGCCATACCATGCATCAAAGGAGATTTGTATCACCATAACGTGGCTAGTAGGTTAGAATTGCCCATCATTAAGAAGAATTTAACAACAATAGTAACCTGCAAACACTATTTTAATTATCTAGAGATACATGCAGAATACATCAGTAATCACAATAGATGATGTGATGAACAACAAAGAAGATTATGGAAGCCATACCATCAAAGTCGAGATTGCAAGCAAATTTCTTCACATGTCTTTAGGAAAATCAGTGTAATCTGGTAAAAAAACTGAGGGACTGGAGTTACCTTAAGTTACACTATTGACAGAATATGCTAGAGAAAAATGGAATAGTCAGTAGCCAATCTACAACTTGAGCTTGAGGTTGTGCACAATGGATTAGACGATCATCATGTGGTACTTGACGACGTGGCCCTTCACGAGCTAGAAGCCTAGAACCTGCACATGATGGCTGAGATCTGAGCCACCGAGAATTTGCGAGGGTCGGCCCGTGAGGGAGAAAGACGCCCGTGGTCAGCCTATGGTGGGTCCTTCTCCTGGTGGTAACTGAACGCTAACGTGATTGTTTTGCACACAGTGGCTCCACCTGTAAGCCGATGAGGAAACACTGATGTGGCTAGGTTGCTGATGTGGATGGCCTGCATGTCAAGAGAATTAGTTTAGTGGGGATCAACTATTTAGTTATTATAGATTATTCAACAGAGTCCAACAAAAACAAATAAATGAATCAATCTAAAGTCACATTTCTAGTGATCAATGTCGCTACACCTACTAACTTCATGATGTGCCCTGACAACACACCAACGCACACCATCTAATCCGGTGGGCTCACCAAGCCGCCCCACGACGAGCCGAGATCACCAACTGGTCTTCAGTGCGCACCGCATGCGCACGCTGCAGAATACGCCGCCGGCATCTTCCGTCGTCCCAACTTCAGCAGAGATTCACACATTGACCTTCTCAGGCCCTACTGTCGTAGACACCGCCACGACACCAAACAACACCACCATCCCGCGCGCGTCCATCAACACACGTCCATCGTCGAGACCCCGCCGTCATCGAGGCGGTAGATGCCACAACGCACCACCTTCTGCACCAGGAACCATCCGCACTCGCCGCGCACACACACCATCTCAATGCCCAAGACGGCGCCTCCAAGGAGGTGATGACGCCATGGCGGTGCTGCCGCCCATTCACAGGGAACTAGGGTTTTCACCCGAGCACCGGGGGAGGAGAAAGCATGGGGGAGTTGACCTCGTCGTCGCCACCAAGAAGGGGAATGACGCCTGGAGCGCCATCAGCGATATGGCCGTCGCCGTCGACCAAAGGTTTCCACCAGACAAGCTCACACCCCGGCACCCACCAGGCCGGCCACCAACACCTCCGAGCGTGGACGCCGGAGATCTAGACCAGCCGATGGGGGAACCGCACGCTAGTATGGTCCGCCTCAGATCTAACGAGAGGGGCACGGGGAACCACCTCATGGCACGACCGTCGTCCACCGGGACCCGCTGCCCAAGCAGCCAAGGAAGTCCGGCCAACCGCATCGATGAACGCCCATCGCTGACGGAAGGAGATGAAGTTTTCTTGCATTGGAGGTAAGAACAATACGGGGAGGGCGGTGGTGCAGACGGTGTGGGAGATTATTTGATCCTAATTTGGTGGTGCGGGGGTGTGGTTGGTTTTACTGGTGGGCCTCTTTTAGTCATGTCTGGGCCTCCCAAGCGGGACCGTGCTCGGCCTCACGCACGGGAGTGCGTTTTCCACACCGCCGCAAAGACACATTACTCCTATAAAGGATGTTGGAGTATCCGCCTCCCTGGGCTCCTCGCAGGCGAGAGAGCCTCCTGGCCGTTCGTTTCGGGTTGGCTTGCCGCAAAAGGCAGAATTCGAAATCCGCGGTGTTTTATAGAAATCGGGGAGAGGGGATCGGAGGCTGGATCGTCTAGGGTTTGATCGTCGGCCTTCCGCGAGGTTGGTGCGGGTGGGGGTATGCGGAGGGGGGTACGGGAAACATGCGGTTGTTGCGGGGGGTGGGTATTTATAGGCCCAGGGAGGTGACCGGCTGTGGCCCGTCCGGAGGACGAGGTTGTATTCGATTCCGACTCGTATGCGTCTCTTACCATGAGGGCATCTCCAAGGCTAGTCGCAAATTTGCTCCGGCATTTATCCGTGGATAGATGATTAGTCCGCGGACACGGATGGGTAAGACTACCATCCAACGTTGTCCGCATACATTTCAATCACTGTTTGAACTAACAGGACGAAATTCATGCAAACACGGCAGATTTCATACAAACCGGGCGAAATTCATTATATTTCGGACATACTTCAACTCTCGTCCGACTCTGGAGGATAATTTTAGACATACTTCAACTAATCACCTAGTCTAATGCCGGTTGCGACGGATCTCCATTCCCACGACATGGCTACCCTCTGTGGCTTCCGCCTCCGTGGCCTCTGATACGTCTCCGTCGTATTTATAATTTTTGATTGTTTCATGCCAATATTCTACAACTTTCATATACTTTTGGCAACATTTTATATTATTTTTGGGACTAACATATTGATCCAGTGCCCAATGCCAGTTCTTGTTTGTTGCATGTTTTTTGTTTCGCAGAATATCCATATCAAACAAAGTCCAAACGCGATAAAAATTTACGGAGATTTATTTTGGAATATATGTGATTTTTGGGAAGAAGAATCAACGCAAGACGGTGCTCATGGGCCCCACGAGGCACCAGGGCGCGCCCTAGGGGGTGGCGCGCCGTGGTGCCTCGTGAGCCCCTCGTAAGTCGGTTGACCCCCTTCTTTCGCCGCAAGAAAGATAATATCCGAAAAAAAATCGTGTTAAAATTTCAGCCCAATCGGAGTTACGGATATCCGGGAATTTAAGAAATGGTGAAGGGGCAGAAAACATGAACGCGAAACAGAATAGAACAGAGAGAGAGATCCAATCTCGGAGGGGCTCTCGCCCCTCCGGGTGCCATGGAGGCCAAGGACCAGAGGGGAAAACATCTTCCCATCTAGGAGGGAGGCCAAGCAAGAAGAAAAATGAGGGGGGCTCTCTCCCCCTCTCTCCCGGTGACGCCGGAACGCCGCCGGGGCAATCATCGTGACGGCGATCTACACCAACAACTTCGCCGCCGTCAACACCAACTCTCTCCCCCTCTATGCAGCGGTGTAACACCTCTTCTCCCCGCTGTAATCTCTACTTAAACATGGTGCTTAATGCTACATATTATTATCCAATGATGTGTTGCCATCCTATGATTTTTGAGTAGATTCGTTTTGTCCTATGGGTTGATTGATGATCGTGATTGGTTTGAGTTGTATATTTTATTTTGGTGCTGTCCTATGGTACCCTCCGTGTCGCGCAAGCGTGAGGGATTCCTGCTGTAGGGTGTTGCAATACGTTCATAATTCGCTTATGGTGGGTGGCGAGAGTGACAGAAACTTATACCCGAGTAAGGGGGTTGTTGCGTATGGGAGTAAAGGGGACTTGTTACTTAATGCTATGGTTGGGTTTTACCTTAATGATCTTTGGTAGTTGCGAATGCTTGCTAGAGTTCCAATCATAAGTGCATATGATCCAAGTACGGAAAGTATGTTCGCTCATGCCTCTCCCTCATATAAAATTGCAATAATGATTACCGGTCTAGTTATCGATTGCCTAGGGACAAATCTTTCTCTTGTGTTACAAAAAGCTTTTCTACTAAACAACTAACTTTTATTATCTCGCAAATTACTCCTAGTTTTATTCTCGTTAAGTACTTCTAGTC
Organism: Elymus sibiricus; assembly: GCA_039707655.1. Classification (NCBI taxonomy): domain Eukaryota; kingdom Viridiplantae; phylum Streptophyta; class Magnoliopsida; order Poales; family Poaceae; genus Elymus; species Elymus sibiricus. The sequence continues at coordinate 514,362,529 of CM077672.1, read as the reverse complement.
TTATCCTTACACCCGCAAAATAGTTTCATACTTGTTCTAGGTAAAGCGAACGTTAAGTGCGCGTAGAGTTGTATCGGTGGTCGATAGAAGTTGAAGGGAATATTAATTCTACCTTTAGCTCCTCGTTGGGTTCGACACTCTTATTTATCAAAAAAGCTAAAATTGATCCCCTATACTTGTGGGTTATCAGCCTCTGGCTCCGCCATATCTTCCTTATGTCCGGCTTCGCCGCTCATCGGAGTGGCCATGCTTCAGAAGGGCAAAGTGACTGCGAGGTTGGAAGGTGCGGCGTTTGGACGAAGGGGGTAAGGTGGTCTCGCAGGAGCGCGTTGTCACGGCACGGGTCGCGTGGTGGGAGATATGATAATGTGGTCTGGGCGTGGGTGATCCCACCCATGGGGCGGGATCGTGCCGTCGGCGTTTCTGGGCGCGTGGTCACGCCCTTTTGTTGGCGATTCTAGAGTCCTTTTCGCGATCGGCGAAGGAACCATGCTCCAGCATGTTTAGAGCATCTCTCCCGTCACTACTAGGAGAAACCTTATAGGTAGAACCTTACAGTAGCGCGGGTTAAGGTGCAGCGCTACTGCTAGCAGTAGCGCGGGGAACGTACGAGCGCTACAGGTAAGTGTGTAGCAGTAGCGCCGGCTCGCTAAGTGGTCCCGTCCCCACTCACCGGGGCTACCCATAGTAGCAGCGTGGGTCATGAGCATGTGCTACTGCTAATGCAGTTAGCAGTAGCGCGGGCTACCCAACACGCGCTGCTACTGCGGCCAGCCCGGGCCCAGCTCACCGGCCCCATTTAGCAGCGTTGGTTGGTTCCCCGCGCTACTGCTAATACCCCCTTATCTTCTCAATCCGTGCGCACGGCCTCACTCTCCCTCTCCACTCTCTCCGTCCTCTCCATCTCCCCCTGCGCCGCCCCTGCATTGCCTTGCTCCGCCGCCATCGCCCGCTGCCGCCGTCGCCCCCCCGGTATGTCTCCCTCCCACCTTCTCCCTCCATCCCTACCTCCTCCCTCCCTCCATCCCTCCATCCCTCCCACCCTCTCCCTCCGACCCTCTCCCTCCATCCCTCCCTCCCTCCTGCATTGCATAAATTGATGGGTACATAGATAGATAGATAGATAGATGGATAGACAGATGGATGGAACTAGGTTTTTTTTAGTAATGCTTGGATAGATAGATGGATGGATAGATGTTAGGTCTTTTGAATTTTTAGTAAAAAAACTAGTAATAATTTTTTTTACTAATATAAATTTTTAGTAAAAAAACTAGTAATATTTTTTTAGTAAATGTAGGTCTTTTGAATAGAATAGAATAGTAAGTGTAGAATAGAGTAGCAAAATTAGAAAATGTTCAGTAAATTTAGGTCTTTTGAACCAAATACCTTTAAGTAAAAAAATAGTAATAGAATATAAAAATGTTGTTGCCAATTATATTGATGATATAATTTTTCAATCGGTGGACTATGCAGGATTTCTCGTGTCGCGTCACCCTCTCCCGTTCGGTCTCGTCCCGCCACCGTGAGCACCTCCCTCTCCTCTCTGTTTATTTTTTGGTTTAGTATGTATATGTAGATGTATGTATGTTTGCTAGAATGGATGGTTAGATGGATGGATGCATGGATGCATTATTGATTGTTGCACTTTTGTTTCATTATTGATTTTGAAAAAAATCCGACAAAATGGATGCATGGATGCATTTTGCAGGGAACACCTCCGAGTAGCCTATGTTTTGCCGGAATGTTGATTAATTTCCGTTCCGGCAAATTTCAGGCGCTCGATATATCCTGTTTTAGCAAAGGTCATGTGATGTCTACTACACAACTTATTCTTGTAGACTCGTGTTGGGCCTCCAAGCGCAGAGTTTTGTAGGACAGTAGCAATTTTCTCTCAAGTGGATGACATAAGGTTTATCAATCCGTGGGAGGCGTAGGATGAAGATGGTCTCTCTCAAACAACCCTGCAACCAAATACAAGAAATCTCTTGTGTCCCCAACACACCCAATACAATGGCAAATTATATATGTGCACTAGTTCGGCGAAGAGATGGTGATACAAGTATAGTATGAACAGTAGATATAGGTTTTTGTAATCTGAAAATATAAAAACAGCAAGGTAGCAAGTAATAAAACGGAGCACAAACGGTATTGCAATGCTTAGAAACAAGGCCTAGGGTTCATACTTTCACTAGTGCAATCTCTCAACAATGCTAACATAGTTGAATCATATAACAATCCCTCAACGTGCGATAAAGAATCACTCCAAAGTTATTATCAAGCGGAGAACATAAGATGAAATTGTTTGTAGGGTACGAAACCACCTCAAAGATATCCTTTCCGATCAATCTATTGAGCTATTCCTATAAGTGTCACAAACAGCCTTAGAGTTCGTACTAAAATAACACCATATGATACACATCAACCAACTCTAATGTCACCTAGATACTCCAATGTCACCACAAGTATCTGTGAGTTGATTATACGATATGCATCAAACAACTTCAGATTCATAATATTCAATCCAACACAAAGAACTTCAAAGAGTGCCCCAAGATTTCTACCGGAGAAAGTAGGACGAAAACGTACATCAACCCCTATGCATAGATTACCCCAATGTCACCTCGGGAATCCGCGAGTTGAGTGCCAAAACATACATCAAGTGAATCAATATAATACCCCATTGTCCCCACGGGTATTCATATGCAAGACATACATCAAGTGTTCTCAAATCCATAAAGTATTCAATTCGATAATAGTGAAACCTCAAAGGTAAAAACTCAATTCAGCACAACAAGATAGAGAGGGAAAAACACCATATGATCCAACTATATTAAGAAAGCTCGCGGTACATCAAGATCGTGCCAAATCAAGAACACGAGAGAGAGAGAGAGAGAGAGAGAGAGAGATCAAACACATAGCTACTTGTACATACCCCTAGCCTCGAGGGTGAACTACTCCCTCCTCGTCATGGAGACCGCCGGGATGATGAAGATGGCCTCCGGTGATGATTTCCCCCTCCGGCAGGGTGCCGGAAAAGGGTTGTAGATGAGATCATGGAGGTACAGAGGCTTGCGGCGGCGGAGTCGAAGTTCTAGGGTTATTTCTGGGGGTTCCTCTATTTATAAGAATTTTTGGCGTTGGAATCATGCGAAGATGGGCTAAGATGGGCCCACGAGGCATCACCACGCCATACCACCCCCCCGGCGCATGGTGGTGGCTTGTGAGCACCTCGTAAGGCTTCTGGCCCTTCCACGAAGCTTCGGGGGTCTTTTTTGGTCCAAAAAATTTGTCAAAAAGTTTCGTCCAATTCCGAGAACTTTTATTTCTACACAAAAAACAACACCACAGTAGTTCTGCTGAAAACAGTGTCAGTCCGGGTTAGTTCTAATCAAATCATACCAAAACCATATAAAATTGTTGTAAACATGGCATGAATACTTCATATATTATAGATACGTTGGAGACGTATCATCATGCCGGAATTTTCCGTGAATTTCAGCATGACTTGTGCTATAAAGTAGGAAATATCGAGTGCCCGTGATTTGCCGGAACAGGAATTAAATGACATTCCGGCAACCCATAGGTCATTTTTTATGTCATTACTCGATATATGTAACGGGTTGACAGTCATTCTGTCGGGGCTCCTTGTGTAACTTTCAGTCTGCTGTGAGGGAGAGTCCACCATATACTGTCGAAATATGAGAGAGGAAGAATGCCGACTGTTGTCGTGGGGGTCGCTTCCTTTCCTTCTTCTCGTGATATACCTTGGTAATGCACGAGAGGAGGAGGGGAAGCGACCATCACCAACGGTCGAAATATCTGTGAGGGAGAGTCCACCATATACTGTCGAAATATGAGAATCCCGACTGTTGTCGTGTGGGTCGCTTCTCCTTCGTTCCCGTGTGCTAGACATTTTTGTGTAATGCACTCGGGGACGAAGGGAGGAGCGACCATCACCGACAGTCGATTATATCAGAGAGGGAGTGCCCACCATATACACCATGTGATATGAGAGTTTTCAAGGAAAAATCGACAGACCAAAAGTCAACCCGTCATGAATAGTGATCTGTGTGTTGAGTTTCTGGTAATTGCCGTCGATTTATAATGTTTTTTGAATTATGAACACAGGAAATGTCTGACGATGATAGGATCCCCGAGTGTGATTACTGCGGCAACGACCGGGGTATGTGCGACAGGTATCATCTGGAAAACAGTAGGTACTTCACCATCAAGCTGGATGAGACCTTCAATGTTTTTACGGTAGGTATTGACTTGTGCTTCTTTGCATGAACGTGTAATTTAGCATGACTAGTGCTTCTTTGCTTCAACGTGTAATTTCCCTTTTTTTCAATTCAACTAGTGCATCCCCTGCCATGCAAGACTGTTTGTCTTGGAGAAGGTCGGTTTCCACGATGGTGACAATATGGAGACGAAGATAGCTTACCTCAGGACTCAACATGGTTACACTTTTGCGGTTAAGGTCTACAATGCAGTTAATCACACACATTTGGGTTGCTCTAATTGGAGAGCTCTATGCAAGGCCTATGGATTTCAGGAGAATATGCAGATAACCTTCGATATTCGTCCTGAAGATGATGTTGAAGATAATATCGACATTTGGGTGAGTTTTTCAAATAAATTTGTTAAGTAATTTATATTGTTTATTTAAAAATAGTTGACAGCTTATTTCCATTGATAGCTTATTTCCATTCTTTAAGAAATGTACGAAAGGTAGTAGACAATACCTACTACACTCATGGCTCTGAACTCACTTGCGAGGAGAAAGATCATCTTGTCTCATTTATTAATGATGTTGAGACTTTCAAGAACAATTATGAAATTCCGGAACATTATGGTCAATGCGTGCCACTAGTGCACTTGTTGAACTACGGTAACATTCATGGAAATAGCATAGTAAGATTTTTTTACTATTATGTCACCAGTGCATCTTTTGCATAAATTCTTCTTAAGCTAAAGTACATTGCTAACTATGTTATTATTATGTTCTTCAACAAAAACTCCCGAAGGATTGTGTGCCTCATCTGATGTATACGAAAGGTGACTTGGATATTATTAGCTTACGGCCAAGTTTGCCTATGGTTCACCGCATTCCATACTCAATTTCTCGAATAGATGAAGACCTCACAATCAAAGGATGGAGAAAAGTTCTCAATGATCGTAGGGAACTACTTGGAGGCAACATGGTGCGCAGCCCACAAATTGGAGACATGTTGATCTGTATTCTCCATAATGGAGATTGGGGGGCTATCCTGTTTTATGCTATTTTACCTTAGAGAGAGTAGCTAGTACTCATAATGTGCTAAGAACAATTAGCTAGTGTTGGTTATGACTATGATAATGATGATGAATTATGTGGTAGAATGTGCTAGAATGATGAGTTGTTATATGACTGTGATGATGATGAGGAAGACTTGTTATTACGATGATGATGATGATGTGAGTTGTTATTATAATGATGATGATGAGTTGTTATTATGTCGTGGTGAAATCGCGACAGATGCCATGAGATGGCTAAAAGTGGGGGGCTGCGTGAGGACGCCGGTGGGTTCCGGAAGCGAGGTTGGCACGCGCGTGCGGGAGACACAAGGCGTACCCAGGTTCGGGGCCCTCCGGAGAGGTAACACCCCTAGTCCTGCCGAGTGGGTTGATAGGCTCAGGGGCCACAATGGTTACAATGGTGCTCCTGGAGCTGTTGGGTGGAGGAGGAAGAAGGAGCTAGCTTTCCTTCGGCCTCTCCGTGGGGATGTGTGTGTGTGTGTTGCTACTGAATCCCTCCTGGTGCCAACCCCCCTGCATGGAGGCCTCCTGGGGGGTCTTATAGCCCGACCCCCCAGGGTTACATGGGTAAACCACGCGCGCCGCGACCCGGGCGTTGGCGTCTGGAGCCGGCCATGGGCCCGCCGGCTGCTGAGCCCCGCCTGCTGCGGGGCCCGCCGGCTACTCGGCACTGTGGCCCGTCACCTCGAGCGTCACGGAGTGGACGGCGCGTGCGCGCTCTGCACAGAGCGGACGGCGCGTGCGCGCTCCGCACAGAGCGGTTAACGCGTGTGCGCTCTGCACGGAGTAGACGGCGTGTGCGCGCTCCGCAGAGGCGTGCAGGTGCTGACGCCGGCCGTCATGGTCAACAAGGTTGGCAGCTTTGCCGGCGCGCCCTCCCGAGACGGATTGCACTGTAGCCATGTTCTCCCGTCATGGGGGACTGTCTTGTCGTCGGACGCGATGGGATGGCCGCCGACCTATCGCCAGCCGGCTAGCAGACAGCCGGACCCGGCCCGGGGCCGGGCCTAGCCGGCTAGCGCTGAGAAGCCGGCCGGTTGGGCATCCGGCGGGGAGGGGCACGGGTTGCCCTGATCTTTTTGGAAAGGGGCTCCGGGTTCGCTTGCCTACCCGGGGGTCATCCCCCCGACAGTAGTCCCCGAAGCTGTAAAGGCTCGCCGGCTCCAAGCGGGGGAGGCTTTGCAGCTTATCCTCTTCCCGAAGGAGCGCGGTTGCGTGCCGAGGATGTGCCGGCTCGAAGTCGCCGCTCGCCGGCTTCCGGGAGCCGGATTGAGATACTTGATTTCGCTGGAGTACGATTGGTTCGGCTGGCTGGCCATGCTTGTTCGGGGGAGCGCGCCGGTCGCCAGACGAAATCCCGCCACGTGCAGCCCAGCGGCCAAAGAGGCCTGCCAGGTCACGCGCACGACGAGACGTTACGGCGGGCTGGGTCCCACTGGACCGGGGCCTCGGCCCGCGCGTGGGATTTACTGCGGCCGCATGCGCCTGTTGGAATTCTCAAGGCAGTTAGGGCATGTCTTTAACGTGCCCACGCATGGCGGGGGAGTGGGGATCGTGGGCGCAAACGATCCCACTCCCCCACGTTCGACCGGGGTCTTTAAATGGGAAGGGAGGGGGAGAGGCCGAGGCACTCGTTCCTCTGCCCCCGCCCGTTGCTTCGCCTCTGCCTCCCCATCTTCCTTCTCGCGCACACCGCCGCCGTACGCCATCGCCCGCGCGCCGTCGCTTGCCAGGCGCGCCACCGCACTGCACTGCGACCTTCGCGCGGCCGCTCTCTCCTTGCTCCACCATTTTCTGCTTTCTTTCTTCCCCGACCGCGTTTCTCCCGCTTTCGCCGATGGCGCCGCCGAAGGGCTCGTGGGAGGGGTCGGTGGTCACCGACGACGACATCGAATATCTTCGCTGCACGCGGCGGCTGCCCCCGGCAGGGGAGGTGGAGGCACGCGCGCCCGGCAAGGAGGTGGTGCCGGAACCGCGGAGCGGTGAAGTGGTGGTATTCTACACCCACTTCCTCCGCGGGCTCGGGCTTCCGGCGAGCGTCTTCTTCAGGCGCTTCCTCACGTACTTCGGTCTCCAGCCGCACCACCTGGGGCCGAACGCCATTCTGCAGCTCGCCGGCTTCGCAACGCTGTGCGAGGGCTACGTCGGCATCCTCCCGTACGTGGAGCTATGGTGCCGGCTGTTCTACCTCAAGCAGCAAGGCGCCTCTGCCGGCGTCATGTCCGAGTGCGGGGCGGCCGTGGCGGTGACCCGGACGGCGGGCCCTTTCCCGAAGCTGCCGCTCGAGGAGTCCGCCAAAAAGTGGCAGAAGTCGTTCTTCTATGTGAAGAACACGGACCCGGCCAACGACCGCATCAACCTTCCCCCCTTTGTCAATGTGGCCCCGGCCGAGAAGCTGAACTGGGGGCACAACCCGAAGAGCCCGTCCGCAGAGATTTTGGGGATCTGTCGCCGGGTCAAGGAGATGACGGACCGCGAGGGGCTCACCGCCGTGGACCTCATCGCCGCCTTCATCAGCCGCCGGGTGCTGCCGTTGTAGAGGCGGCCGCACCGAATCTGCGATATGAGCGGCCGGCGCGACCCCTGCCGGCTGTCGACGAAAGAGCTGACGGCGGAGGAGATCGCCGTGCGCGTCAATGACGTATCCGCCGCCGGGCTCAAGGAGAAGGAGTGGCGGTTCGGCAAGGAGCCGTATATCCGGGATGCCCCGGCGCCAGCGGTGAGTGTCTGGTCATTGTACTTCACCGCGTTCGCCCTTCTCATGCGCCCTGACCCCCTGGGCTGGCTGCAGCGCTTCCCGAGCCAGCTGGTGCATGACGGCCCGAGTCCCATGGTTCTGCAGCCGGACCACGACGAGTCGGACCCAGAGGACGAGGAGGCCGGCAACGCGGGAGCCGAAGGCGGCAAGGAGCACCTCGCGGACGCGGAAATTGGCGACCCAGCTCAAGCCGGTAAGTCTCTGATCCCGGACGTTTTGCGCGAGTGGCCGGATGATGACGAAGGTGACGAGGACGGGTCGGGCGATGCAGCTCCTCAGGGCGCGGAGGCGGGCGACGGGGCCGCCCCCAGGGAGCGACAGAGGAGGGCGACTGGGGAGCCGGCGGGCTCAAGCCGGCCGCACGGGAAACAGCCGGTCGAGGCGCGGCCGGCTGCGAAGCGCCCTGCCACGGCGCAGGCGGGCGCCTTGAAGAGATCCGCCAAGAAGGCGCGCCGGATGGCGGCGCCGGCGGGCCCAACGCGGGCGGTTCCCGTGGTCATAGGGTAAGTTCCTTTTGCAGTTAGAGTCGTTGCCTTATTTACCGCTGCTGCTGTCGTCGTTGTTGTTGTTTCTTATTCCTCATCTCCCTCGTGCACTGTTTAGGAGCGCGCTCGAGTTGGCGGAGGCGGCCGCGGCGGCAGCAGCCGCGGAGGAGGCCGACCGGCGGCGGGGCCGGAGCGGCACGGAGGAGCGCGAGGCGGCGGAGACCGCCGAAGAGGTGCCTGCCTTGGAGGACGCCGAGCGGGACGCCTGGAGGGCCCGGGACGCGGTCGAGATGGAGATGGCCGAGGCTTCGGCCAAGGCGTGGAGCGCCGCTGTGGCCGAGGTCGTGGCAGGACGGCGGCGGGTTGCGGAGGAAACCGCGTGGCCGGAGTGAACGGAGTCGTCGCCACCGCCGTCGCCGGTCGCGGAGCATCGCTCCAAGGCGGTGCATGACTCGGCCCACCGGGCGGAGGCGGATGCCCGTGCGGCCGCCGAGGAAGCAGCCGGCCGCGGCGAATCCGGCGACCACGAGCCGGAGGCCGACCCAACGGCCGACCAGGAGGTGCCGCCGGCTGTAGACCCGGCCGACGGAGCCGGAGGCGAAGGCGGAGGGGACCGCGAGCCGGAGGCCGCGCCGAGCGGAGGGGAGTGCCGCCGCCAAGGACGGAGACCGCACCGGGGAGCTCGCGTGCCCTGGTGACGGCCGAGCCGCGGACCGCGGGGCTTAGCCTCGAACTGAGGCCGGCCGGCAGCGGAACCAGCGCCGGCTCCGCCGTTCAGCCGCAGCGGACCTGGCCGGTGAGCTCCAGCGAGGCGATGAGCGGCGCCCCCCGGAGCGAGTTGGACGCGGCGGTGGACTCTCTGCGGCTGCAGATCGCTAACCACCACAGCCAGTGGCAGAGCTTTGCCCAGGCGGAGAGCGACCGGCTGCGACAGCTGGAGCAGACCTTCACGGTGAGTTCTTTTGCCCTTCATGCTTTTTTGCTTTTCATTTTATTTTTGCTCTTTTTGACCGGCTTGGTCGCTTTCCAGTGGGGGCGCGTCAGCGCACCCACTGGGTGTAGCCCCCGAGGCCCGGGCCGGCTGCGCAGCAGGCGGGTCGGGCCTTCTCAGGCATCCGTGTGCTGATTCTCTTCTTTGCAGTCCATCTACGACCAGCGGGTGGCGGCGTACAACCGCCTCCTGGGCCGGTACCGCACGGTCAGGGACCAGCTGGCGGCCAAGGAGGGGGAGCTTCACCAGGCCAGAGGAATTTTTTCGAACTTCTTTCTTGCATTCCTCCAGTGGGGGCGCGCCAGCGCTCCCACTGGGTGTAGCCCCCGAGATTCGGGCCGGTTGCTCGGCAGCCGGGTCGGATCTTCTTTGCTTCTGACCGGAATCCGGGTCCGGATGCGCAGCCGCTGCAGTTAACCCGGCGGAGATGGAGGCGCTCCGGCGCCAGCTGGTGGAAGCCGGCCAGCTCCGTGACCAGGCGGCCGCGGAGCGCGGCTGGCTGTAGGAGGAGGCGGCACGGGCAGTCCGGGAGAGGGACGAGGCCGCCGCCGCTCATAAGGCCGAGCTGGACCGGCTCGCCGAGGAGCGTCGGCAGGCGGCGGCGCGGCAGGAGGAGGCGGCGAAGAAAGCCGCCGAGGAGGTCGCTCAGCTCCAAGCGGACCGCGACCGCGGCGCCAACGCGCTGGCGGCGAGGGAGCGGGAGGCGCTGCAGGAGGCGCTCGTAAGCGTTTTTACTTCGTCTCTTGCTTCTTTCTGTTTTCCGCCCTCTGGCGTCTTGGTCAATCTTCTTTCTCTTTCTCTTCCAGGGTTCTTCACCGAGACCCAAGGGTCGGCCGAGGCGGCGGTGAACGCCCACCGGCAGGAGCAGATGGCGGCGGGGGCCGTCATCGAGGAGTACGTCGCCTGGTCGGTGGCGGAGATCACCGTGGCCGCCAAGGCTCGCTTGGAGGCGGTGGAGCGCCAGATGAACCGGCTATTCGAGGCCGGTTTGTTGATGGTGGCTGCCCTCTGGCCGGGAGCGGTGGCGCCAAGCAACGTGAGCCGGCTGGCGCGCTGGCTGGATGCCGGCGCGGCGCGACTCAACGCGTGGAGGGCCTCCGCAGCTCGAGCCGGCGCGGACATGGCGCTCGGGGTCGTGCTGTCTTGGTACCCGACCATCCGCTTGGACCAGCTGCGCGCCCGGAGGGCTGGGGCGGAGGAGGACCTGGCGGAGCGGGCGACGTCACTCGCCGTGCGGGCTAGCGACATTGCGTCTTTCGCCCCGTACGGGGAGTTCGTGCCGGAGCGGGCGCCAGACTGCGCGGAGCTTCCCGCCGATTACTTCGGCCTGGAGCTCGAGGACCCGGAGGGCAGCTTGGCCGAGACGGGTACCGACGCGGACGACAACGCTGGCGAGCTGAACGACACTGCCACCACGGAGAACCCGACGCCGAGTGATGCCGACGAGGCCGCAGCTTAGGGCTTTTATTTTTCCTATCTTTCTTTATTTCAAACTTGAAACTTTTGTTAGCCGGCAAGTCCACCCATTGGGGGGTGTGAATTAGTTGTAATGAACTATCGGCCGCAGGCCTTGCTGTATATATAAATACATGTTAGTTTCTTGTATGCTTGTGTCTGCCGTCTGGCGGTTTCGCCTTTGTTCTTTTCCCTTAGCCGTTTTCTTACTCACTCCCCCTTTCGTCCTCCTCCCCGCCAGCCGGACAGCCGGGAGCCGGTCTATAGCTGGGACGGGGAGCCGGACTCGGGGGAGAGCGATCAGTACTCAGGCCTTAGGATTTGAGCGCAAACGAAACACCCACTGGGCCGGCTGGCTGCAGGCGGTGAAGCCGGCTGTAGTGCAGCCGGTCTGTGCGGCGGAGAGTTTGAGGGAGAAGGCCGGGTTGGCCAAGCCGGGCATTTGTACTTGGCCATTTTTCGCGTGAGGACGCTTGCAGCCTTTGGCTCTTGCCAGCCTTGAACAGCCGGGAACCGGTCTGTGGCTTATGGCTGAGAGGGGACCTTTTAGCGGCGCGCACGTTATTGACCGGGTTGAGGAGAACGCGGCGCGGTCTAGCCGGCGAGCCCCCGAGCCCCCAAACCGGCCGTGCCGACTCGGTGGGAGGGAGGCCAATGCGGTAAAGTGCGCAAGAACTCGATAGAGATGAAAAGGTAGCCCCCGAGTGTCGTTCGGGGGACCTGCTGCTTTCATTAAGTTCAAAAGGGGTAGTGATACATACATACACGGTTCAACTGTAAAACGGGCGGAGGAGCTCAGCGTTCCAGGGGCGTTCCGTCTCTTCGCCGGAGGCGTCCCTCTTGCGCTTGCTTCGCTTTTGCGCGTCGATGATGTAGTACGCGTTGTTGCGCAAGGCCTTGCTGATGATGAAGGGGCCCTCCCATGGGGAGGATAGCTTGTGCTGGCCGGCTGTTCGCTGGATCAGCCGAAGCACGAGCTCGCCCTCACGGAAAGCGAGGGGCTTGATCTTCTTGCTGTGGTAGTGGCGTAGGTTCTGTTGGTAGATGGCCAACCGGCTGAGGGCCAGGAGGTGCGCCTCCTCTAGCAGGTCGACGCCGTCTTGGCGTGCGGCTTCGGCTTCTACTTCCGTGTACAGGGTGACGCGAGGTGAGTCGAACTCGATATCCGTGGGGATGATCGCCTCGGCCCCGTAGACGAGGAAGAATGGGGTGAAGCCAGTTGAGCGGTTGGGGGTGGTCCGAAGGCTCCATAGGAAGGCCGGCAACTTGTCGATCCAGCTGCCGGGTGATCGCACGAGGGGCTCGATGAGTCGTGGTTTGATGCCGGCCAAGATGAGGCCGTTTGCCCGCTCCGCCCGGCCGTTGGACTGAGGATGGGCGACGGAGGCCAGGTCAAGCCGGATGCCGGAGACGGAGCTGTAGCGCGCCAGCGCGCCTTTGGCGAAGTTGGTGCCGTTGTCGGTGATGATGCTGTTGGGGACGCCGTAGCGGACAGCGATGTCTTTGATGAACTTGACGGCTATGGGGCCGTCGAGTTTCTTGATCGGCCTTGCCTCGATCCACTTGGTGAATTTGTCGATGGCCACCAGAAGGTGTGTCATGCCGCCCCGAGCGGTTTTGAACGGTCCCACCATGTCGAGACCCAAGACGACGAAGGGCCACGCGATGGGGATGGTTTGGAGCGCCGCAGCCGGCTGATGGCTCTAGGCCTTGAAGTGCTGGCAGCCCTTGCACTTAAGGACCAGCTCTTCGGTGTCCTTCAGCGCCGTTGGCCAGTAGAAGCCGTGGCAGAATGCTTTGGCCACCAAGGACCGGGAGACGGCATGGTGCCCGCACTCGCCCTGGTGATATCGAGCAAGATCTTGAGGCCCCTGGCCGTCTCGACGCATCGCTGGAAGACGCCGGTTGTGCTGCGCTTGACGAGCTCGCGGTTGATGATGTTGTAGGCGGAGGCCTGGCGCTGCACCTGCCGAGCCTCGACCTCGTTCACCGGGAGCTCGCCATTCGCTAGGAAAGCGAGGATCGGTTGGGCCCAAGACGGCGCTTCCAGCACGAGGACGGCCACCTGCGCGGGTTCGGCCATGCCGGGAGGCAGCGAGCTGGAGCCTGCAGTCCCCGAGCCGGAGCCGGCAGCCCCCGAGGTGGGGTGAAAGGCGGCGGCGTCCAGGATCGAGGTGGAAGTCCCCGAGTCGAAGGCGGCAGCCCCCGGGGCTGGGTCCAAGACGACAGCTCCCGGGACCGGGTCGGCTGTTCACAAGCCGGAGCCAGCAGCCCCCGAGTCGGAGCGAGGGACTGTTGGGTCGACCGGGACGAAGATGGACTCCGAATCCGGAGACGGCTTGTGCAGGTGCTCGAGGGAGACGCCGGTGGGGATTGCTTGCCGGCTGGAGCCCGGCTTGGCCAGAGTATCCGCCGCCTCATTCTCGTTTCGGGGGACGTGAAGGAACTTGCAGCCGTCAAAGCTGCCGGTCATCTGCTGGACCAGGTTGCGATAGCTGGCCATGTTGGAGTCCCTGGTATCCCACTCGCCGGAGACTTGCTGGACCACCAGATCGGAATCGCCGAAGCAGAGGATGCGCCGGATGCCGATTTCTTTGGCCAGCCGGAGGCCGTGGACGATGGCTTCGTACTCGGCGATGTTGTTGGAGGCGGCGAAGTGGATTTGCAGCGCGTAGCGTAGCCGGTCGCCCTTGGGGGAGGAGAGCACAATGCCGGCTCCCAAGCCGAAGGCCATCTTCGAGCCGTCGAAGTGCATGCGCCAGTGCGTCGCGTCGGGAGCTGGTGGCAAGTACTGGGTCTCCGCCCAATTGACGAGGAAGTCGGCTAACGCCTGCGACTTGATGGCGGTGCGAGGCTCGTAGAGGATGGTGTGGCCGGCTAGCTCGATGGCCCATTTGGCGATCCGGCCAGAGGCGTCCCGGCATCCCATGATCTCGCCGATGGGGGCCGTGCTCACCACGGTGATGGCGTGCTCCTGGAAGTACTGCATGAGCTTCTTGGCGGCCAAGTACACGCCGTAGCACATCTTCTGGTACTGGGGGTAGTTTTGCTTGGAGGTGGAGAGGACCTCGCTGAGGTAGTACACAGGGCACTGGACCGGCTGTGCCTTGCCTTCCTCGGGGCGCTCTACCACCAGCACCACACTGACCACGCAGGTGGTTGCCGCGATGTACATCAGGAGCGGCTCCTTCTCAGCCGACGCGGCCAAGACGGGCGTGGTGGAGAGCATGCGCTTGAGGTCGCGGAAAGCTTCGTCCGCCTGGTCGGACCACTCGAACGGCGTCGTCTTCTTCATCAGCTGATATAGGGGCAGGGCCCTCTCCCCCAGCCGGCTGACGAACCGGCTGAGAGAGGCCAAGCAGCCGGTGAACTTCTGGACATCGCGCAACCGGGCCGGCTTGTGCATGCGGTCGATGGCCTTGATCTTCTCCGGGTTGGCCTCAATGCCGCGCTCCGAGACGAGGAAACCAAGGAGTTGGCCGGCTGGCACGCCGAAAACGCATTTCTCCGGGTTGAGCTTGATCTGGTATTGGCGCAGATTGGCAAACGTCTCACTGAGATCTTCGAGGAGGGTGAGGTGTTGCTTGGTCTTCACCACGATGTCGTCGACGTAGATGTGCACATTCCGGCCGATCTGGGGCAGGAGGCATTTTTGCATGCAGCGCTGGAAGGTGGCGCCGGCGTTCTTCAAGCCGAACGACATGGTGATGTAGCAATACGCCCCGAAGGGGGTGATGAAGGACGTCTTGAGGGCATCCGCCGGGTCCAGCTTGATCTGGTGGTAGCCCGAGTAGGCGTCCAGGAAGGACAGGAGCTCGCAGCCGGCTGTGGAGTCGATGACTTGGTCAATCCGGGGTAGGGCAAATGGGTCCTTGGGGCAGGCCTTGTTCAGGCTGGTGTAGTCGATACACATGCGCCAAGTGCTGTTCTTCTTCAGAACGAGGACCGGGTTCGCCAGCCACTCGGGGTGGAACACTTCCATGATGAACCCGGCTTTGAGCAGCCGGGCGATCTCTTCGCCAATGGTTCTTCGCTTCTCCTCGGAGAAGCGGCGTAGCGGCTGCCGGACCGGCTTGGCATCCGGTCGGACGTGGAGTTTGTGCTCGGCGAACTTCCTCGGAACACCTGGCATGTCTTTAGGGGACCATGCAAAAATATCCCGATTCTCACGGAGGAAGTCGACGATCTCGCCTTCCTATTTGCTGTCGAGGCTGGAGCCCACGACGACGTACTCGCTGGAGTTGGGGTTGGACGGGTCGAGCGAAACCTTCCTTGTGCCCTTGGCCGGCTTGAAGGACCCCTCGTCGGCCGGCTGCTTGAGCTGAGCCGGCATGACCGGCTGCTTGCCAGCCAACGCGACAAGGCGGTCGAGCTGGCGCCTCTCTTCGGCTATGACCAGCGACTCGGCTAGCTTGGAGCCGGCTTTTGCGCACTCCAGGGACTTCTTGTAGTCGTCGGTGACGGTGATGATGCCCTTGGGACCTGGCAGCTTCATCTTGAGGTAGGCGTAGTGGGGAACCGCCATGAACTTGGCCATGGCGGGCCGGCCCAAAAGCGCGTGGTAGGGGCTAGCGAGGTTGACCACCTCCAACCAGATCGGCTCGCGGCAGAAGTGGGCGCTGGTGCCGAACAGCACGTCCAGCCGCACCCGGCCGATGGGAGAACACGAAGCGCCGGGCACGATGCCGTGGAACACCGTTTGGGTGGGCTGCAGCTGGCCCTCCTCAATGCTGAGCTTGATCATGGTATCGCGGTAGAGGATGTTGATGCTGCTGCCGCCGTCGATCAGCACCCGCGAAAAGTGGCAGGTGCACTTCTCAGCGACGAAGGTGGGGTCGAGGACGAGCGCGTAGCCACCCGGCGTGGGCATCACGGCCGGGTGGTCCTCCCGGGTCCAATTGACGGGGCGGTCGGACCAGTGCATGTACTGGGGGACCGGGGGGACGACGGCGTTCACCTCGTGCTGGTACTTGCGCTTGCTGTGCTTGTCGTCGCCTTCGCTGGTGAAGACGACGTAGGCCGCGTCCTGCTGCGGATAGGGGTTGTTGGCGAGGGCGCCGGCTGCCGGAGGCGACGGGGGAGGCGGCGGTAGCTGCGGCTCGGGACCGGGCGGTGGCAGCGGGAAATCGCCACGCATCAGGCGCTGGGTGATGCTGCAGTTCCGGAGCGTGTGCGTGGAAGGCTTCGCACCGCTGTGGTGCTTGCAGGGAGCGTCCAGCATCTGCTTGAATGAGAACTTGGGCTGCTAGGCCGTCTTGCCGGCGCGCTTTTTGACGCCACCTTGCTCTGCCGGCTGCTGCTCCGCCACCGCGGCTACTTGCTGGTGGCTGTAGCGAGGAGCCGGCTGCTCGGCCTTCCGCTTGTTGTTGTTGTGATTGTCTTGCCGGCGCTGGTTGGTTTTGCCAGCCGGCTTCGGGGTGGCCGGCTGGACCGGGACCGGCTTGCTGTCTGCGTCGACTGTGATCTTTACGCGCATCGCGGAGTCGGCCGTGGCGTGATGGAAATATGCCCTAGAGGCAATAATAAAGTTGTTATTATTTTATATTTCCTTGTTCATGATAAAGGTTTATTATTCATGCTAGAATTGTATTGACCGGAAACTTAAATACATGTGTGAATACATAAACAAATACCGTGTCCCTAGTGAGCCTCTACTAGACTAGCTCATTGACCAAAGATGGTTAAGGTTTCCTAACCATAGACATGAGTTGTCATTTGATAACGGGATCACATCATTAGGAGAATGATGTGATGGACAAGACCCATCCGTTAGCTTAGCATATGATCGTTCTGTTTATTGCTACTGCTTTCTTGAATGTCAAATACATGTTCCTCAGACCATGAGATCATGCAACTCCCGGATACCGGAGGAATACCTTGTGTGCTATCAAACGTCACAACGTAACTGGGTGATCATAAAGATGCTCTACAGGTATCTCCGAAGGTGTCCGTTGAGTTGGCATGGATCGAGACTGGGATTTGTCACTTCGTGTTTCGGAGAGGTATCTCTAGGCCCTCTCGGTAATGCACATCATAAGAAGCTTGCAAGCAAAGTGACTAAGGAGTTAGTTACGGGATGATGTATTACGGAACGACTAAAGAGACTTGCCGGTAACGAGATTGAACTAGGTATGGAGATACCGACGATCGAATCTCGGGCAAGTAAAATACCGATGGACAAAGGGAATTACGTATGTTGTCATTGCGGTTCGACAGATAAGATCTTCATGGAATATGTAGGAACCAATATGAGCATCCAGGTTCCGCTATTGGTTATTGACCAGAGAGGCGTCTCAGTCATGTCTACATCATTCCCGAACCCGTAGGGTCCGCACGCTTAACGTTCGTTGTCGATATAATGTTATATGAGTTATGTGAATTGGTAACCGAATATTGTTCGGAGTCCCGGATGAGATCCCGGACGTCACGAGGAGTCTCGGAATGGTCGAGAGGTAAAGATTTATATATGGGAAGTCATATTTTGGGTTCCGGAAAAAGGTGCAGTTTTTTCGGTATTGTACCGGGAAGCTTCCAGAAGGTTCCGGAGGATTCCGGAGGGGTCTGGAAGTCCACAAGTGGGTCCACCACGTCCCAAGGGCTGGCATGGGCTAAGGGGAGGCGCCCTGGCCTTATTGGGCCAGGCGCACCAAGTCCTCAAAACCCCACGCAGCTAGGGAAGGAAAAAAGGAAGAGTCCTAGTAGGAATAGGATTGGACTTTGGAGTCCAAGTCCACGTGCGTACTATTCACGGTTACTATTCACGTGGCACTATTCCTTCTACTCCAAGCCCCTACACATATATAAATAGAGGAGAGGGGGCGCCCCAAAGGAAAAAACATTGTCTTAGCCGTGTGCGGCGCCCCCCTCCACAGTTCCGTCCCTCGGTCATATTTTTGCAGTGCTTGGGCGAAGCCCTGCGGAGATAGCATCACCATCACCGTCACCACGCCGTCGTGCTGCCGGAACTCATCCACTACCTCGCCATCTTGCTGGATCAAGAAGTCGAGGACGTCACCGAGCTGAACGTGTGCTGAACGCGGAGGTGCCGTACGTTCGGTGCTCGGTCGGTTGGATCGTGAAGTTGTTCGACGACATCAACCGCGTTGTTCTAACGCTTCCGCTTACGGTCTACGAGGGTACGTAGACATACTCCCCCTCTCGTAGCTATGCATTTCCATGGATAGATCTTGCGTGTGCGTAGAATTTTTTTTGTTTTCCATGCAACGTTCCCCAACAGTGGCATCATGAGCCAGGTCTATGCGTAGATGATATGCACGAGTAGAACACAAAGAGTTGTGGGTGGTGATCGTCATACTGCTTACCACCAATGTCTTATTTTGATTCGGCGATATTGTAAGATGAAGCGGCCCGGACCAACCTTACATGTCCACGTACATGAGACCGGTTCCACCGACAGACATGCAACTTGTTTTGCATAAAGGTGGCTGGCGGGTGTCTGTTTCTCCTACTTTAGTTGAATCAAATTTGACTGCGGCCGGTCCTTGTTGAAGGTTAAAACAGCAAACTTGATAAATCACCGTTGTGGTTTTGTGCCGTAGGTAAGAACGGTTCTTTCTAGAAGCCCGTAGCAGCCACGTAAAACTTGCAACAACAAAGTAGAGGACGTCTAACTTGTTTTTGCAGGGTATGCTGTGATGTGATATGGTCAAGACATGATGTGATATACGTTATTGTATGAGATGATCATGTTTTGTAATTTATCGGCAACCGGCAGGAGCCTTATGGTTTTCTCTTTATTGTATGAAATGCAAGCGCCATGTAATTGCTTTACTTTATCGCTATGCGTTAGCAATAGTTGGCAAGACGACCACGACACAACGATGGAGATCGAGGTGTCGAGCTGGTGACGATGGAGATCACGACGATACTTTGGAGATGGAGATCAAAAGCACAAGATGATGGCCATATCATGTCACATATTTTGATTGCATGTGATGTTTATCCTTTATGCATCTTATTTTGCTTAGAACGACGGTAGCATTATAAGATGATCCCTTCACTAAATTTCAAGATAAAAGTGTTCTCCCCGAGTATGCACCGTTGCTAAAGTTCGTCGTTTCGAAGCACCTCGTGATGATCGGGTGTGATAGATTCTATGTTCACATACAACGGGTGTAAGCCAGTTTTACACAAGCAGAATACTTGGGTTAAACTTGACGAGCCTAGCATGTACAGACATGGTCTCGGAACACTGGAGACCGAAAGGTCGAACATGAGTCATATAGTAGATATGATCAACATGGAGATGTTCACCATTGATGACTATCCCATCTCACGTAATGATCGGACATGGGCTAGTTGATTTGGATCATGTATCACTTAGTTAACTTGAGAGATGTTAATTTAAGTGGGAGTTCATTAGTAATTTGATTAATTGAACTTAATTTATCATGAACTTAGTCTTGATAGTTTCTTTGCATATCTATGTTGTAGATAAATGGCCCGTGCTACTGTTCCATTGAATTTTAATGCGTCCCTAGAGAAAGCTAAGTTGAAAGATGATGGTAGCAACTACACGGACTGGGTCCGTAACTTGAGGATTATCCTCATTGCTGCACAGAAGAATTATGTCCTTGATGCACCGCTAGGTGATGGACCTGCTGCAGGAGCTGCTGCAGACGTTGTGAACGCCTGGCAGGCTCGATCTGATGACTACTCGATAGTTCAGTGTGCCATGCTCTACGGCTTAGAACCGGGACTGCAAAAGCGTTTTGAACGCCACGGAGCATATGAGATGTTCCAAGAGCTGAAATTGATATTTCAAGCTAATGCCTGGATTGAGAGATATGAAGTCTCCAACAAGTTCTTTAGCTGTAAGATGGAGGAGAACAGTTCTGTCATTGAACACATACTCAGAATGTCTGGGTACCACAACCACTTGACTCAGCTGGGAATTGATCTTCCGGTTGAGAGTGTTATTGACAGAGTTCTTCAGTCACTACCACCAAGCTATAAAGGCTTCGTGATGAACTATAATATGCAAGGGATGGAGAAGACAATTCCCGAGCTCTTCGCGATGCTGAAATCAGCGGAGATAGAAATCAAGAAGGAGCATCAAGTGTTGATGGTTAACAAAACCACTAGTTTTAAGTAAAAGGGCAAGGGAAAGAAGGGGAACTTCAAGAAGAACGGCAAGCAAGTTGCCACTCCCACGAAGAAACCCAAAGATGGACCCAGGCCTGAAATAGAATGCTTCTACTGCAAAGGGACTGGTCACTGGAAGCGGAACTGCCCCAAGTATTTGGCGGATAAGAAGGATGGCAAAGTGAGAAAAGGTATATTTGATATACATGTTATTGATGTGTTCCTCACTAATGCTCGCAGTAGCGCCTGGGTATTTGATACTGGTTCGGTTGCTCATATTTGTAACTCGAAATAGGAGCTACGGAATAAGCGAAGATTGGCTAAGGACGAGGTGACGATGCGCGTCGGGAATGGTTCCAAGGTTGATGTGATCGCCGTCGGCACGCTACCTCTACATCTACCTTCGGGATTAGTTTTAGACCTCAATAATTGTTATTTGGTGCCAGTGTTGAGCATCAACATTATATCTGGATCTTGTTTATTGCGAGACGGTTATTCATTTAAGTCAGAGAATAATGGTTGTTCTATTTATATGAGTAACATCTTTTATGGTCACGCACCTTTTGTGAATGGTCTATTCTTGTTGAATCTCGATCGTAGTGATACACATATTCATAATATTGATGCCAAAAGATGCAAAGTTGATAATGATAGTGCAACATACTTGTGGCACTGCCGTTTAGGTCATATTGGTGTAAAGCGCATGAAGAAACTCCATGCGGATGGACTTTTGGAATCTCTTGATTATGAATCATTTGATACTTGCGAACCATGCCTCATGGGCAAGATGACTAAAACTCCGTTCTCCGAAACAATGGAGCGAGCTACTGATTTGTTGGAAATAATACATACCGATGAATGCGGTCCGATGAATGTTGAAGCACGCGGCGGCTATCGTTATTTTCTAACCTTCACAGATGATTTGAGTAGATATGGGTATATCTACTTGATGAAACACAAGTCTGAAACATTTGAAAAGTTCAAAGAATTTCAGAGTGAAGTAGAGAATCAACGTAACAAGAAAATAAAGTTTCTGCGATCTGATCGCGGAGGCGAATATTTGAGTTACGAGTTTGGCCTTCATTTAAGAAAATGTGGAATTGTTTCACAACTCACGCCACCTGGAACACCATAGTGCAATGGTGTGTCCGAACGTCGTAACCGTACTTTATTGGATATGGTGCGTTCTATGATGTCTCTTACCGATTTGCCACAATCGTTTTCGGGTTATGCATTAGAGACAGCTGCATTCACGTTAAATAGGGCACCGTCTAAATCCGTTGAGACGACACCATATGAACTATGGTTTGGCAAGAAACCTAAGCTGTCGTTTCTTAAAGTTTGGGGATGCGATGCTTATGTGAAAAAGCTTCAACCTAATAAGCTCAAACCCAAAGCAGAGAAGTGCGTCTTCATAGGATACCCTAAAGAAACAATTGGGCACACCTTCTACCACAGATCCGAAGGCAAGGTCTTTGTTGCCAAGAATGGGTCCTTTCTAGAGAAGGAGTTTCTCTCGAAAGAAGTGAGTGGGAGGAAAGTAGAACTTGATGAGGTAATTGTACCTTCTCTCGAATTGGAAAGTAGCTCATCAGAGAAAACCGTTCCCGTGATGCCTACACCAATAAGAGAGGAAGATAATGATAAAGATCATGAAACTTCAGATCAAGTTACTACTAAACTTCGTAGGTCGACCAGAGTACGTTCCGCACCAGAGTGGTACGGTAATCCTGTTCTGGAAGTTATGTTGTTAGACAACAGCGAACCTACGAACTATGAAGAAGCTATGATAAGCCCGGATTCCGATAAATGGCTTGAGGCCATGAAATCTGAGATAGGATCCATGTATGAGAACAAAGTGTGGACTTTGGTGGACTTGCCCGATGATCGGCAAGCTATTGAGAATAAATGGATTTTTAAGAGGAAGACAGATGTTGATGGTAATATCACTGTCTACAAAGCTCGACTTGTCGCGAAAGGTTTTCGACAAGTTCAAGGGGTTGACTACGATGAGACTTTCTCACCCGTAGATATGCTTAAGTCTGTCCGAATCATGTTAGCAATTGCCGCATTTTATGATTATGAAATCTGGCAAATGGATGTCAAAACTGCATTCCTTAATGGTTTTCTCAAAGAAGAGTTGTATATGATGCAACCAGAAGGTTTTGTCGATCCTAAGGGTGCTAACAAAGTGTGCAAGCTACAGCGATCCATCTATGGACTGGTGCAAGCATCTCGGAGTTGGAATATACGCTTTGATGAGGTGATCAAAGCATATGGTTTTGTACAGACTTACGGTGAAGCCTGTATTTACAAGAAAGTGAGTGGGAGCTCTGTAGCATTTCTAATATTATATGTGGATGACATATTGTTGATTGGAAATGATATAGAATTTTTGGATGGCATAAAGGGATACTTGAATAAGAATTTTTCAATGAAAGACCTCGGTGAAGCTGCTTATATATTGGGCATCAAGATCTATAGGGATAGATCAAGACGCTTGATAGAACTTTCACAAAGCACATACCTTGACAAAGTTTTGAAGAAGTTCAAAATGGATCAGTCAAAGAAAGGGTTCTTGCCTGTCTTGCAAGGTGTGAAGTTGAGTCAGACTCAATGCCCGACCACGGCAAAAGATATAGAGAAAATGAATGTCATTCCCTCACTAGTAGAAAACGGACCTTTTGTCCGCAGCTTTAGTCCCGGTCGGGTTTTGAACCGGCACTAATGTGACCATTAGTCCCGGTTCGGAACGGGCATCATTAGTTGCGGTTCGTTCCGGACCTTTAGTCCCGGTTCGTAACACGAACCGGGACTAATGTGGTGGTGGCAGGCTGGTGTCAGCTGGGGCCCCCACGAGCCCCTTTAGTCCCGGTTGGTATCATCAACCGGGACTACAGGCCCCCCCTTTAGTCCCGGTTCGTAACACGAACCGGGACTAAAGGGTGGTGGCAGGCTGGTGTCAGCTGGGGCCCCCACGAGCCCCTTTAGTCCCGGTTGGTATCACCAACTGGGACTAAAGGCCCCCCCTTTAGTCCCGGTTGGAGATACCAACCGGGACTAAAGATCCCCTATATGAATTCGGCCAGCCCGATCACAGTACTCCTCCCTTTTTTCCCCCTTCTTCCCCTCCTTTGTTCTTCCTCTTCCTCGAGCTCATCCTCCATTTTTGTCAAAATTTGTCAAGATTTGGAGGCACCCCATCCATCCAAGTGTTCACAAAGGTTAGCAACTTTGTCCTTTCATCTCTCATTACTAGATTAGCTCTTGCAATGCTCTATAAGTATAGTGATTTGTGGGTTTTAGTTTGGGAGTATTTATATGTGGTAGTTCATTTGATTTATATGCAATTTGAGCTCAAATTAACTTCTTACTTTGCATGTGTAGGTGTGGTTTACTTAGTGCCTTCCCGTCCCCATCCTAACCACCGTCGATCGCCCGCACCGTCCCGTCGCCGTCACCACACCTTGGTGAGCCTCTTGTTCGTTCTTATCATTTTTATAAAAAAAAAATCTTATTTGTATGATTTAGATAGTTAATTGTATAATTTTCTTACATGTATGATTGTTTGTTATACATAGTGCCATGACTTTGATATCCGTCCCCGTCGGCCCTCGTCCGGTTTATGATTCGGATGTGGTATATATATTCTCTTTTATAACTATTTGTTGCATTTCGTGTTTATGACAATTATGCCCATCAAGTTGACATAGATATTTTTATCTAGGAGGTATGTGAACCGGAAATTGCAACCGACATAGATATTCTTGTCAAGAAGTTAAATTTAGTTGAAAAAGAAAACGAGTATTTGAAAGAAAAATTGAAAAGAGTTGAAGAAGAGAAGATGAAACTGGAGTTGTATGTTGCCGATGTCGTCGATGATCACAAGATCAAGATGGATGCAATGCGCTTGAAGATTAGAAAATTTAAAAAATATGCCATTGATAGTGAGGCTTGGTATCACTATGCTGTTGGATCAATTGTTACCTTAGTTGCGATCTTGATCGCATTTGTTGTTGCATTTAAATGCTTTAGCTAGAGAGTTTGTATGTTGCTTTATGAGAACAAGTGTGTATGAACTTTATGTATGAACTTGTATTAATTTGGTCTTTTCGGTGTTGTGTAATGAAGATGAGCCGGCAATGGATGTACGATGACCGATGCTCTCCCCAGTTCATTAATGGCGTGCATACTTTTCTGGTTGCGGCTGAGGCAAACAAGCGGGCGGATGGTTTTATGTATTGTCCATGTGATGGCTGTAAGAATGATCGAAATTACTCTAACTCAAGAACCATTCACGTCCACCTGTTTGAGTCCGGTTTCATGTCCGGCTATAACAGTTGGACCAAGCACGGAGAAAGAGGGGTCCTAATGGAAAAGAATGAAGAAGAAGAGGATGACGACAGCTATCCTGGCCATGGGTTCCATGAATACGATGGTACAACAATGGGGGAAGAAGCTGAGCCGGCAATGCAGGAAGGAGCTGAAGAAGAGGCATCAGATGAGCCCGCTGATGATCTAGGTCGGGCCATTGCCGATGCAAATAGAAACTGTGCAAGTGAAAAGGAGAAGCTGAAGTTGCAGCGCATGTTAGAGGATCACAAGAAATTGTTGTACCCAAATTGCGAAGATGACAAGAAAAAGCTGGGTACCACACTGGAATTGCTGCAATGGAAGGCAGAGAATGGTGTACCTGACAAGGCATTTGAAAAGTTGCTGAAAATAATGAAGAATAAGCTACCAAAGGACAACGAATTGCCCGACAGTACGTACGAAGCAAAGAAGGCCGTCTGCCCTCTAGGATTAGAGGTGCAGAAGATACATGCATGCCCTAATGACTGCATCCTCTACCGCGGTGAGTACGAGGATTTGAATGCATGCCCGGTATGCTGTGCATTGCGCTATAAGATCGGCCACGATGACCCTGGTGATGTTGCGGGCGAGCGCCCCAGGAAGAAGATTCCTGCCAAGGTGATGTGTTATGCTCCTATAATACCACGGTTGAAACGTTTGTTCCAAAACAAAGAGCATGCCAAGTTGATGCGATGGCACAAAGATGACCGTAAGAAAGACGGGAAGTTGAGAGTACCCGCTGACGGATCACAGTGGAGAAAAATCGAGAGAAAGTGGAAGGACTTTGCAGATGACGGAAGGAACGTATGGTTTGGTTTAAGTGCAGATGGCATCAATCCTTTTGGGGAGCAGAGCAGCAATCATAGCACCTGGCCTGTGACTCTATGTATCTATAACCTTCCTCCTTGGTTGTGCATGAAGCGGAAGTTCATTATGATGCCAGTGCTCATCCAAGGCCCCAAGCAACCCGGCAACGACATTGATGTGTACCTAAGGCCATTAGTCGAAGAACTTTTAGAGCTGTGGAATGGAAAAGGTGTACGTGCGTGGGATGAGCACAAACAGCAGGAATTTGACCTGCGAGCGTTGCTGTTTGTAACCATCAATGATTGGCCTGCTCTCAGTAACCTTTCAGGACAGACAAACAAGGGATACCACGCATGCACGCACTATTTAGATGATACCGACAGTATATATTTGGATAAATGTAAGAAAAATGTGTACTTGGGGCATCGTCGATTTCTTCAGAGCAGGCATCCCGTAAGAAAGAAAGGCAAGCATTTCAAAGGTGAGGCAGATCACCGGAAGAAGCCTCGCCACCGTACTGGTGATGATATACTTGATATGGTCAAGGATTTAAAAGTAATCTTTGGAAAGGGTCCTGGCGGACAATCTGTTCCGAATGACGCTGACGGACGCGCACCCATGTGGAAGAAGAAATCTATATTTTGGGACCTACCCTATTGGAAAGACCTAGAGGTCCGCTCTGCAATCGACGTGATGCACGTGACGAAGAATCTTTGCGTGAACCTGCTAAGCTTCTTGGGCGTGTATGGGAAGACAAAAGATACACCGGAGGCACGGGAGGACCAGCAACGTATGCACGAAGAAGACGGCATGGATCCAAAGCAGTTTCAGGGTCATGCCAGCTACGCTCTTACCAAAGAAGAGAAGGAAATCTTCTTCGAATGCCTGCTCAGTATGAAGGTCCCGTCTGGCTTCTCGTCGAATATAAAGGGAATAATAAATATGGCAGAGAAAAAGTTCCAGAACCTAAAGTCTCATGACTGCCACGTGATTATGACGCAACTGCTTCCGGTTGCATTGAGGGGGCTTCTACCGGAAAACGTTCGATTAGCCATTGTGAAGCTATGTGCATTCCTCAATGCAATCTCTCAGAAGGTAATCGATCCAGAAATCTTACCAAGGTTAGAGAATGATTTGGTGCAATGTCTTGTCAGTTTCGAGTTGGTGTTCCCACCATCCTTCTTCAATATCATGACGCACGTCCTAGTTCACCTAGTCGAGGAGATTGCCATTCTGGGTCCTGTATTTCTACACAATATGTTCCCCTTTGAGAGGTTCATGGGAGTCGTAAAGAAATATGTTCGTAATCGTGCTAGGCCAGAAGGAAGCATCTCCAAGGGCCATGAAACAGAGGAGGTCATTGAGTTTTGTGTTGACTTTATTCCTGACATTAAGCCGATTGGTGTTCCTGAATCGCGGCATGAGGGCAGACTGGGTGGAAAAGGCACGCTAGGAAAGAATTCAGTAATATGCCGGGACGGGCATTCTTTGGCGCAAGCACACTACACAGTTCTACAAAGTTCCGCCTTGGTGGCTCCGTATATCGAGCAACACAAGAATATTCTACGCTCCAAACACCCAGAGCAGTCTGACGACTGGATTACACATGAACAAACTGTGACTTTCGCCGGTTGGTTGCAGACACGTCTCATGCATGACGACACTGTTGCAGATGACCTGTACTTGCTGTCCAAGTTACCATCTTCGACTATATTGACTTTCAAAGGGTACGAGATAAATGGGAATACATTTTACACGATCGCCCAAGATAAAAAGAGCGCCAACCAAAACAGTGGTGTCCGCTTTGATGCAGCAAACACCAATAGGCCAAAGGACACATATTATGGTTACATAGAGGAGATATGGGAACTTGACTATGGACTTGGTTTGAAGGTCCCTTTGTTTCGGTGCAAATGGGTCAATCTGAGAGGAGGCGGGGTAAAGGAAGACCCGCAGTATGGAATGACAACAGTGGATCTCAACAATCTTGGGTACGCAGACGAACCATTCGTCCTAGCCAATGATGTGGCGCAGGTTTTCTATGTGAAGGACATGTCTACCAAGCCGAGAAAAAGAAAAGATAAGGAAGCGAATACATCATACGATGAGCCAAAGCGCCACATAGTTCTTTCAGGGAAAAGAAACATCGTGGGAGTGGAGGACAAGACAGACATGTCAGAAGATTATGAAAAGTTTCATGAAATTGCTCCCTTCACAGTGAATGTTGACCCGACCATCAAGTTAAACGATGAAGATTGTCCATGGTTACGGCACAAAGGGACACAGGCGAAGAAAAGGTTTTATATCCAAAGATCCCACTCTGGGATGTGACCGGCTTCTCTAGTTAGTTTCCGGACTTATATATCTGGAAAGTCCCACTTCGGACAAACCGGAGGGAATCTTTGTAATAGAACTCCGACTTATGTGTTTTGGCATTTGAAACGCGAAGAAATATTATGTCCAAAGCCACGTCATCAATTTTCAACCCTTTCTGACTTCATTTGCTATTTTTCATGCATTTACTGATTTTTTTGAGCTAAATGACCCTGAAATTGAAAAGCACTACAAATCACAATCAGAAAAGGTTGAAAGTTGGCATGGTATCATCATTTCACCCACATAGCATGTGCTAAAAAGTTGAGAGGGTTACGGCAAAAACTGGATGCACTTCGTGTACAAAATGGACAATCTCTTTCGAAGTATCACGCTTTCGGACGAAAACTCGTCTGTTACAAAGGCATTTCATTTTTTTTAAATAACCTAAGAATTACCAAATTGAATATAATGATAAAACACACTAATATTAAACAGCAGAAAAAAGAATCACTGAAAAATCTTTTTTAAAAATAAAGTTATTCACAAACAAGTGATTCACACAAATTTCAAATAATTCAAATTTGAAAACTACTGGCACTAACAGAAAGTTTATAATTTTTTTTACCTAAAGCAAAAAGATTCACTCAGAAACTCTAAATAAAGCAAAAAACAACCAAGAAACAAAAGAAAATAAATATAGAAGAAAACAAAAAAAACTGAAAAGTAAAAAAAAAAAAGCCCGCCTACTGGGCCGCCACGGCCTGCATACGACTAGACACCCACTAGTTGGGCCAGGATGCAGGCCCGCAAGGCCCAGTATGGCCCGCACGGCAGGAAAGAACGGTAGGCCTTGTAGGCCTACTTTAGAGAGGAGCTCGAATGAGCTACCGCGCCGGGGTTTATATACCAGTGCGAGCACCCTTCGCTGGGCGAGGTGGGACTAAACATCCACCACACTGCGCCGTGCCAGGAACAGGCCTTTAGTCGCGGTTGGAGCCACCAACCGCGACTAAAGGGGGGCCTTTAGTCGCGGTTGGAGCCACCAACCGCGACTAAAGGTGAATTTCATCCAGTCCAAGCGGCGGGAAGCAAGACCTTTAGTCGCGGTTGGTGGCTCCAACCGCGACTAAAGGTGGCCTTTAGTCGCGGTTGGAACCACCAACCGCGACTAAAGGCTCACATATAACTCCACTTACGAAAAATTCGCCATCCTCTCCATTCTCTCGACGCCAAACACAGACGACGCCGCCAGGCTGCTGCGCGCCGCCGCCTGCCCCGATCGACGCCGTCGCCGCCCCCGACGCTGGCCGCCCGTCCCTCCTCGTCGACCCCTACTCCGGACGCGCCCTTCCTCGCCGATCCCCGATGGCGCCGCCGGCCCGCGCGCGCGCCCCGCTCCTCGTTGCGCCGCCTGCCCCGACGCCGTCGCTGCCCCCGATTCGCCTCGCCTCGCCTCGCCGTCGCCCCGCTGTGAGCTCAGTTCCTCCCTCCCCCCCCCTCCCTCGCCCCCTGCCGCCATGGCCGGCCGCCCGTCCCCGAGCCCGTCCCCGAGCCCCCCCCCCCACACACACACATGCATGAACACACACACATTTTCTATTTAGATGTTTTAGTTGTTTTTCACTAGTATATATGTATGTATGAATGCATGTTAGATGGATATAATTAGTGTTTAATTAGTATAGATTTTTTTTATATAATGTTGTTTTTCTGTTTTTTAATGGATGTATAGAAGTATGCTTAATTAGTGTTTCTTTTTCTGTTTTTTAATTTTTTATACTTTTAGTTATAGAAATGTTAGATGAATGTTTTTTAGTTTTTTATACTTTTAGTTATAGCTAGATAAATGTTAGATATAAAAACGTTGAGGAATTTTGACATTTGATCCAATGTATAGCAATTAGTATTTGCAAAAGTTGCATATTTTAATGTTGTATTTGCAATAGATTTTCTTAGTCCTTTAAGGGATTAATTATCAGGAATGCCCCCATTATGGATGTGCACAAGTTGATCCAATTTCTTTCTGATCTCATGCATCTACCTTTCGGATCTCTGAATACTAAATTGTTTTATCTTTCTTCTGGATTAGTTAAATAAAAGCTATGGACAATACCGGCAGAGAAGGATAAGAGGCTGTGTTCGACATCATACGCTCCACGAGCCCAGATGATCATGATGACGGCTCGCAATATCTGAACCCTTCGGGTGAGGGTATGATGTTTGATGAAGGCGAACGAATAGATGAAGGTGACGACAACGATGTTGACGAAGAAAATGTTCTTCAAATAGCAATGACCGGAGAGGTATATTTAATATATAAGCCATCCGGTGATCATTACATGTCTTAATTGATTTGTATGTATTAACGAATCGATCTTTCTTCTTTTAGGCCTCCGGATCGAACAAATCTTGTACAAGCGACAGGGTAGTTCGAGGCCCGGCCAAAAAGTTGGACAAAGGCGTAAAGTTCAACATCGATTCCATCAAAACATCAACTGGCGAACCGCTTGAACCTAAGAAAAATGCGACCACGTTCAAGAATCAATGCGGAGTTATTGTCAGGGACCAAATCCCGATCTCCGTTCAAGAATGGAGAAAGCCAGCAAAGGGAGATCGAGCAGGAGTTACTTTTGTCGACGAAAGAGCAAAAGATGTGCTTTGGACTACGCTCATGGAACATTTCACCCTACCAGATAATTTGACAGATGTAGATCTGAAGAAAGTCAGAAACTATGCTCTTAAAAAGATGGCGATCGCATTCAACACCTTCAAGAAAAATGCATGGGCTAAGTACGTCAAATCAAAAAAGAAGACTCCAGAATTCACGGGAGCACTGGTGAAGGCAAAAGATCACTGGGACGCTTTCGTGAAGTTCAAGGGATCGGAAGAAGCTAAGGAACTGTCAAGGAAAAACAAGATTAATGCTGCGAAAAAGAAGTGGCACCATCGTCTGGGGCCAGGTGGCTACCAGGTGGCCCTGCCTAAGTGGCATCAATCTGAGCAAGAGATGATTAGTAAACGGGTCAGTCCAGTTACATTGACATGGCCCCCCAGGTGCAGGACATGGTTTTATGCGCATGGGGGGAAGTTGGACCCAGAGACAGGGCTGGTTATGGTGAAGGCAAGTCTTAAAGAAGCGACAGACGAAATACTTATTGCAATAGAAGAAGCTCGATCGGGGGTGTTCACGCCCAACAGAGATAACGACGAGCTTACGCGCGCCCTGAAGAATCCTGAACACCCGGGAAGAACACGAGGCAAAGGCGTTGTTCCGTGGTATGAGGGGTTTGCGGATTGGAACGACGACTATAGAAGCCGTGCGAGAAAGAAGAAGCATGAGGAGCAGAAGAAGAAGGAGGAAGCACTCCGCCTTGAAGGCCTAATATCCTCGCACCTGGAGTTGGAACGATTTGTCAGGCGGCAGCAGGAGCAGATCGACTCACTCAGCCAGGAAAGGGCGTCTCAGCGGCAGCATGAGCAGATCGATCCAGCATTTGATAGCACCGTCCCATCTATGC
Organism: Elymus sibiricus; assembly: GCA_039707655.1. NCBI lineage: Eukaryota > Viridiplantae > Streptophyta > Magnoliopsida > Poales > Poaceae > Elymus > Elymus sibiricus. The sequence continues at coordinate 514,331,443 of CM077672.1, read as the reverse complement.
CGAGAAGCAGCGTGGGTTCCGCCCCGGCCGATATCGATAATGCACTGCTAGCTAGCTACCCTGTGGATGATATCAAAGACAGGACTAACTGTGAGCTACACATGAAAGTGAAGAACTTATCCATGAAGGTGGCGGACGGCTATGCTTTAGCAAATCCCCCTGAAGCAACCTTCCATTGCAATCCCATTCCAGCTGGCTATGCTCGTGTCGGGGTTGATGAAGTGATGTCAGGATATCACGATCTACAACTTGACATTCTTGGAGGTGACGAGGAGAGAACACTGGGAGAGGCCATACATCGTATCATTCTATGGAAAAAGGATTGCATCGTCTTTCCAAGGCCACCGACTCCTCCTTCTCCAAGTCCTCCGCCACTTCAGTCGACTCCTCCTCCTCCAAGTCCGGCACCGCGTCAGCCGACTCCTCCTCCAAGTCCTCCGCCGCTTCAGTCGACTCCTCCTCCTCCAAGTCCGGCACCGCGTCAGCCGACTCCTCCTCCAAGTCCGGCACGGCGTCAGCCAACTCCTCCTCCTCCAAGTCCGGCACCGCGTCAGCCGACTCCTCCTCCAAGTCCGGCACGGCATTGTAGGAGATATGCCCTAGAGGCAGTAATATCAGTTACTTTTGTATCTCCAAGTTTGTAATGAATGTTTATGATCCATGCTATAACTGCAATGATTCTCGAGTCTGCAAATTAAACGAGGCTTGGAGGGAAACTCATGTGCACGTGTGGTATAATAAACGGTAAAATGTATTCCTAGTCTTGCCTCTAAGACTGGCTCAAGTATTGCATGATGATCCTGTTTTCCTGATCATGGGCATGGCTATGCCGGCAATTTTGAGGGCACGATGTTGGTAGAACACTTGTGTTGAATCGACCCAATATTGATGTTATACTATGAGATATATTCGTCACTAGTTAATGGTTAAATAACACAGAGATGGTTAATGTTTGCATGATTCCTTAGACCATGAGAGTATCGAGTTTCTTCATGCTTGCTTCATGAACTTTGGGGTTTGTTAAACGTCATCCCTAAAAGGGTGGCTATTACGGCTGCTTACGGGTTCATGGAAAAGTATGTCAAGTAACTTGATAGCTCAAGATTGGGATTTGCTCCTCCAACGATGGAGAGATATCTCTGGGCCCTCTCGGTGTTACGGTATCCATCATCGTCTGGCCAGACACTTGTGATTTGATCACGGGGATGCCGGAACACGGGAACGAGAAAAGAGAACAATACCGGCAACGAGGTAACTGGCATTGTGGACAAGTTGTTGATCCACGAGGATGCCTACATGTCTCACCTCGGGTTATTGTAACATATCGCGAAGCAACAGGAATTGCATACGGCAACTGGAGGTTCACTCGAATATTTATTCGTGTGGGTATAGGGATCGATATGGGTGTCCACGGCTCCGATGTTGATCATTGATCGGAAGGGGTTCCGGGTCATGTCTATGCTTCACTGAACCTATAGGGTCACACGCTTAAGGGTCATCTATCTGTTGAATACTAGACAGGGAGTCTGAGAGAAAAACACCAAAAAAGTTTCGGACACCGGAAAAGTTTCGGACAGCGGAAAAGTTCCGCAGAGAGAGGTCACCGGATGAATTTCGGTGAAACTAGAAAAGTTGTTTCAGGGGATTCCATAAAGTCAAATTGGTCTTGGCACATGCCTGATAATTCTTAGAGGGTGCCAGAATCGTTCTGGAAACTTTTTGGAATTTTCTGGAATGAAAACCGGAAATGTTCCGGAGCTGCCGAAACCGCTTCAGATGCTTTTCGCAGATGAAATCACTAAACCGGAATTGTTCCGGCTCGCGTTGAAAATTATTTTGGTGGGTACTAGAATTGTTCTAAGCCCACATGAATATTTTCAGTTCGATCAGACGCTGAAAAATGTCGTCGTGAATAGTGAAAGTGCTTTTTGGATTTTTGTGGAAAACACCTTTTTGGATATTTCCAAAAAGGTTTCTAGAAGGCCTTGGGGGCCAAGGCAGCCCCTCATGGGGGTCCCCCAAGGGTGTGGCCGGCCAAGAATGGGTGGGGCACCATGGTGCTCCACATGGCACTCCCATATGGCATATTCCTTTTAGGAAAGGGATATTCCATGGGCATTTTGGGGTTTTTGTATGACAACTTTACCCCTTGGCTAGCATATAAATAGAGGTGAGTGGGCAGCCCACTTCCTCATCCTTGTGCTCTCATACACATGCTATGCTTTGCTAGCTCTCTCTTCTCCCTCACACGAAAAGAGTTTTTCGTAGAGCCGAAAGGCTGTCTGGGTTCCGGCAGGAACTAGTTCTGGACGGCGAAGCCCTGCTGGATAGTTGACACCGTATGTGTGCAACCCCGTAGAGAGGTCGTAGTTTCGATCTTTTGCCCGAAGGGCTGTTCGAGTTACCGTTCGAGTTTCCGGCGTCCTCCCGAAGGGCTGTCCGGGTAACTGTTCGGGTTCCGTGGGTCCTCCCGAAGGGCTGTCCGCGACATTGTCCGGGGGACTGTCCGACCGCCTCCCGAAGGGCTGTCCGACGAGGGAGTACATTCTCGCGGTTGGGAGGTTGTAAAATCCTAGCTGCGGGAATCTGCACCAACGATCTCCACCGACTCTTCTTCCGCTGCGCTACGAGTCGGTACGGATCAGATCAAACCTTGTATGCAATATCCATAGTGATCCTGGGCGTGCTCGCTATACCGAAAATTTTTGTTTTCTGTCGCGTTCCCCATCAGTGGCATCAAGAGCCAGGCTATGAGTAGATGCATGTTATGATCTAGAATGCATAGAGATGTATGAGTGTTGCACAATATAATTAGGTAGTAGATGAGATCTATTGCTGAAAATTATTTGTGCGGGTAGCAGATGAAATCTGTTACTCGATGTTCTTGTTGCTTCCCTTGAATTTGCGTAGTCCTGATCTTGACAGCATTGTGGAATCTGACAAAGTTCTGGCAATCCGCGATCCTTTCATGCTGCTCCTGAGTATGCTGATTGACAGATCAACGAAGCTAACAGTTCTTTGGGTTCCACTTTAGTCACAGAAAGATGGATGTTTCGCAGACGAAGGGCAATGCAGATATGATCTGCACGGGGGTCACGCGTATGACGAAGTTTAGTATGGGGCTCGAGATTTTACTGTCTCGTGTTTCATACACCCTGGAAAGTTAATCTAGCAACTTGAAGTATCATACTTGATGATAAACGGTGGTAGCTGCGGTTTAAGTAAAAACCTTAGAAGCCACGTAAAATAAAATTTTGCATAAACCGATTAGAGGCGTCTAACTTGGTTTTGCAGGATGGTTATGCATGTGATGTGGTATAGCAATGCTCACATTAAATTTGATTATGTATGAGATGACTATATGATGTAATTAACATGACCTGCGTGTCATGATTCGGCATGATGGCTGGAGCCATATGATTGCACTTTAATGACCTGCGTGTCAACCTTGTGTAATGCACTTATTTTATTAGCTATAGAGATAGCAATATTATTTGGTGCATCGACAAGGTGGTGGCAATCTTCACGAAGGTGAACAGACGCGAATGCCGAAGACGAAGAAATACTTGACTTCTCCGTCAGAAGGGGCTATACCATGTCATGCTAATTATGAATTGCCTGAGATGTTTATCCCTTATGATGCACCCTTTTGATTGCGCGGTAGTCGCTTTTTATTAGGGTGATCTCTCACAAAATATCAAGTAGTTAGTGTTCTCCCAAGTGTAGCACCGTCACGGCACCTATCTCTTCGGGGTATCACATGGTTACATGGGTACGAACGATTAGAGAAGTGTGAGGCGGGTGAGTTGAGACCTCGCAGCGAGATCACTTGGTTGTCTTGACGTTCAGGCATGAAAGTCATGAGCTCGGAACACACGCATCGAAAGATGAACAAGAGTCACATAGAGATGTGATTGGCAAGTTGGCCTACCAATTGAAATTCTCGTCACTTGAGATGGTTACATCCTTGACGCTGAATTGAAAGTTGGATCTTGCATCACTCACAATCAATTATGAGAGATATTGATTTGAGTGGGAGCGCACTTTAGAATAAATATGTTTATTCACTAGTGCCAAAATCATTATGAACAATGACTAAAATGAACTTGTGTTTTCCGTTGTAGATCAAATGGCTCGCAACACCGCGTTCAACTTAGGCCCTATGTTAGAGAAAGAGAAGTTAGCTGCGAATGGAAACAACTATGCGGACTGGGTCCGTACCCTGAGGATTGTCCTTAGGAGCGCTAAGAAAGTGTACGTGCTTGATGGACCTCTTCCACCTAAGCCGGCGGCAACAGCCGCGGCAGACATACAAAATGTCTGGGCCACTAAGGATGATGATTTCAACTTAGTGCAGTGCCTCATGCTGTCTTGCATGAGTTCAGAGCTTCAAAAACGTTTTGAATTCCATAACTCCTTTGATATGATCAAGGATCTGGATGCTCTGTACAAGTTTAATGCACGGTCTGAACGTTTTGATATCATGAAAATGATGTCGGAGACCAAGATGGCTGAGGGCAGTTCAGTTGGCGAACACGTGGTCAATATGATTGGCCACGCTGAAAGGCTTAAAACCCTGGAATTCCCACTTCCAGATGAGCATGTTATGGACATGTTGCTCCGTTCACTCCCCCCTTCTTACGGAGGTTTTGTCATGAACTACCACATGAATGGGTTGGACAAAACAGTTCATGAGGTGCTTGCCATGCTGAAAACTGCTGAAGGAGGACTGCAGAAAAATCGCAAGCAAGTGTTGCTTGTGAATAAAACTGCCAGTTTCAAAAAGAAAGGCAAGCCAAAGAAGGGCAAGGGCGCCGGTAAGACCGGCTTCCAACGCAAATCTAAGGGCGGAGCCAAGAATGAAACTGAGTGCTTCTACTGCAAGGGCACAGGACACTGGAAGAGAAACTGCAAGAAATATCTAGAAGATAAGAAGTCTGGGAAAACCGGAAAAGGTATAATTGTTATACAAGTTAATGTCATTGACGTTTTGCTTGCTAGCGAAAATTCTAAGTCTTGGGTATTTGATACCGGATCGGTTGCTCACATTTGCAACTCGATACAGGGGCTTCAGAAGGTGCGCAAGCTGGCAAAGAATGAAGTCGTGATGCGTGTCGGGAACGGCGCTGGGATCGCCGCTCAAGCCGTCGGCATTATGCCTCTACATCTCCCTTCAGGATTTATTTTGGAACTTAGTAACTGTTATTTTGTTCCGTTGTTGTGTAGAAACATTATCTCTGGATCATGTTTAGTACACGATGGGTACTCCTACAAGTCTGAGAACAATGGTTGTTCACTTTATTGTAAGGATATGTTTTATGGATTTGCACCCATTGTTGGGGGCCTTTTCATACTAAATCTTGAATGTGGAAATGATGTCTTTAACGTGAATGCTAAACGCCTTAAGAAGGCTGATACCACCGCCACTTATTTGTGGCACTGTCGGCTTGGCCACATCGGAAAGAAACGCATGCAAAGACTCCATAAAGATGGTGTTTTACCGTCCCTTGATTTTGAATCATTTGACACATGTGAAGCTTGCTTGATGGGAAAAATGACCAAGACGCCGTTCACGGGTCATCCTGAACGGGCGGGTGAATTATTGGAAATAATACATAGTGATGTATGTGGTCCAATGAACACGGCCGCACGGGGTGGGTATTTTTACTTCGTGACTTTTACTGATGATTTAAGTCGGTATGGCTATATCTACTTGATGAAGCATAAGTCGGAAACCTTTGAAAAGTTCAAAGAATTTCAGAATGAGGTAGAAAATCATCGTAACAAAAAGATTAAGTTTCTGCGGTCTGATCGCGGAGGCGAATATCTTAGTCATGAGTTTGGCCAACATCTGAGTGACCGTGGAATCGTTTCACAGCTTACGCCTCCCGGAACTCCACAGCGAAACGGAGTGTCGGAACGACGTAACCGAACCCTGTTAGACATGGTAAGGTCGATGATGTCTCTTACAGATCTACCAATATCTTTTTGGGGTCATGCACTAGAAACTGCCGCTTATACATTAAACAGAGCACCGTCTAAGTCTGTTGAGACGACACCACATGAGATGTGGAATGGGAAGATACCTAGTGTGTCGCATCTCAAGGTTTGGGGTTGTGAGGCATACGTAAAACGTTTACAGCCAACCAAGCTAGAACCTAGATCAGACAAATGTTACTTTGTAGGTTATCCAAATAACACCATTGGATATTCCTTCTACCACCAGTCCGAGGGCAAAGTGTTTGTCGCAAAGGTTGCACACTTTCTCGAGAAAGAGTTTCTCACTAAAGAAGTGGGTGGGAGGACAGTACAACTTAATGAGATTAGTGAATCTTCGGCAACCGTTGATATGGCTAAGGAACCGGAAGAAATTCCGCTAATTATCCCTACAACCGAGCCGGAAGTTGTCGCATGTGATGCGGAAACTTCAAACACCGTTGTTACTGAACCGCGCAGATCAGGTAGGGCTATCCAGCCACCTGAATGGTTTCATAACGAAATCTTCATTCTTGAAGACGATGAACCTGCGCACTACAAGGAAGCGATGGCGGGGCCTAGCTCAAGGGAATGGCACAAAGCCATGAGATCCGAAATGGAATCCATGTACGAAAACCAAGTTTGGAACTTGGAAGAACTTCCAGATGGTGTAAAACCCATTGGTTGTAAATGGATTTTCAAAAGAAAGACGGACGCGGATGGTAACATTACTATCCACAAAGCTAGACTTGTCGCGAAAGGGTTCACGCAAGTTCCAGGAGAGGACTACGACGAGACTTTCTCGCCCGTAGCTATGCTTAGGTCTGTTCGGATATTACTAGCAATTGCTGCTTATTTCGATTATGAAATATGGCAGATGGATGTCAAAACGGCTTTCCTAAATGGAAACCTTGATAGGGATGTATACATGATACAGCCAGAAGGTTTTGTCGATCCTAAGAATGCTGGAAAGGTATGTAAGCTTCAGAAAGCCATTTATGGTCTGAAGCAAGCATCAAGGAGCTGGAATATTCGTTTTGATGAAGTGGTCAAAGAGTTTGGCTTCATCAGGAACGATGAAGAATCTTGTGTGTACAAGAAGTTTAGTGGGAGCGCAAAAGCATTTCTAATCTTGTATGTGGATGACATATTGTTGATTGGAAATGATGTGAAATTTCTTGGCGAAATAAAAGATTCATTGAAGAAGAGTTTTTCAATGAAAGACTTAGGCGAAGCGGCATATGTATTGGGCATCAGGATCTATAGAGATAGATCAAGACGCCTGATAGCGCTAAGCCAAAGCACGTACATTGACAAGGTGTTGAAAAGGTTCAACATGGAGAACTCCAAGAAAGGTCTACTCCCCATGTCACCTGGCACAGTACTTTGCAAGAATCAGAGTCCTCGGACCCTCGATGAGCGAGTACAAATGAATGATATTCCATATGCTTCGGCAGTTGGTTCTATTATGTATGCCATGCTATGTACAAGACCGGATGTTTCCTATGCGCTAAGTGTTAGCAGCCGGTACCAAGGTGATCCAGGATTGGAACACTGGGCCGCAGTCAAGGGTATTCTTAAGTACCTCAGAAGGACCAAGGATTTACTCCTTGTGTACGGAGGTGATGAAGAGCTCATTGTAAGTTGTTACACTGATGCAGGCTTCATGTCTGACCCAGATGACTTCAAATCTCAATCTGGCTATGTTTTCATATTGAACGGCGGCGCAGTTGATTGGAAAAGTTCCAAACAAAAGACTGTGGCGGATTCTACGACGGAGGCGGAATATGTTGCTGCTTCAGAAGCCTCCAAGAAAGCTGTCGGTATCAAGCAATTTCTTGAAGACCTTGGTGTGGTTCCAAGTGCTGTGGACCCGGTGGAGATCTATTGTGATAATAGTGGCGCCGTGGCTCAGGCAAGGGAACCATGTTCGCACCATAAGACAATGCATATTCAACGCAAATATAAACTCATTCGACATCATGTCGAAGAAGGTTTAAGTGAAAGTACGCAAAGTTCACACGGATCTGAATGTGTCAGACCCGATGACGAAGCCTCTACCACGAGCAAAGCATGAGCAACACCGGATTGCCATTGGTGTTAGGGAAGCCATGTAACTAGATTATGACTCTAGTGCAAGTGGGAGACTGTAGGAGATATGCCCTAGAGGCAGTAATATCAGTTACTTTTGTATCTCCAAGTTTGTAATGAATGTTTATGATCCATGCTATAACTGCAATGATTCTCGAGTCTGCAAATTAAACGAGGCTTGGAGGGAAACTCATGTGCACGTGTGGTATAATAAACGGTAAAATGTATTCCTAGTCTTGCCTCTAAGACTGGCTCAAGTATTGCATGATGATCCTGTTTTCCTGATCATGGGCATGGCTATGCCGGCAATTTTGAGGGCACGATGTTGGTAGAACACTTGTGTTGAATCGACCCAATATTGATGTTATACTATGAGATATATTCGTCACTAGTTAATGGTTAAATAACACAGAGATGGTTAATGTTTGCATGATTCCTTAGACCATGAGAGTATCGAGTTTCTTCATGCTTGCTTCATGAACTTTGGGGTTTGTTAAACGTCATCCGTAAAAGGGTGGCTATTACGGCTGCTTACGGGTTCATGGAAAAGTATGTCAAGTAACTTGATAGCTCAAGATTGGGATTTGCTCCTCCAACGATGGAGAGATATCTCTGGGCCCTCTCGGTGTTACGGTATCCATCATCGTCTGGCCAGACACTTGTGATTTGATCACGGGGATGCCGGAACACGGGAACGAGAAAAGAGAACAATACCGGCAACGAGGTAACTGGCATTGTGGACAAGTTGTTGATCCACGAGGATGCCTACATGTCTCACCTCGGGTTATTGTAACATATCGCGAAGCAACAGGAATAGCATACGGCAACTGGAGGTTCACTCGAATATTTATTCGTGTGGGTATAGGGATCGATATGGGTGTCCACGGCTCCGATGTTGATCATTGATCGGAAGGGGTTCCGGGTCATGTCTATGCTTCACCGAACCTATAGGGTCACACGCTTAAGGGTCATCTATCTGTTGAATACTAGACAGGGAGTCTGAGAGAAAAACACCGAAAAAGTTTCGGACACCGGAAAAGTTTCGGACAGCGGAAAAGTTCCGCAGAGAGAGGTCACCGGATGAATTTCGGTGAAACTAGAAAAGTTGTTTCAGGGGATTCCATAAAGTCAAATTGGTCTTGGCACATGCCTGATAATTCTTAGAGGGTGCCAGAATCGTTCTGGAAACTTTTTGGAATTTTCTGGAATGAAAACCGGAAATGTTCCGGAGCTGCCGAAACCGCTTCAGATGCTTTTCGCAGATGAAATCACTAAACCGGAATTGTTCCGGCTCGCGTTGAAAATTATTTTGGTGGGTACTAGAATTGTTCTAAGCCCACATGAATATTTTCAGTTTGATCAGACGCTGAAAAATGTCGTCGTGAATAGTGAAAGTGCTTTTTGGATTTTTGTGGAAAACACCTTTTTGGATATTTCCAAAAAGGTTTCTAGAAGGCCTTGGGGGCCAAGGCAGCCCCTCATGGGGGTCCCCCAAGGGTGTGGCCGGCCAAGAATGGGTGGGGCACCATGGTGCTCCACATGGCACTCCCATATGGCATATTCCTTTTAGGAAAGGGATATTCCATGGGCATTTTGGGGTTTTTGTATGACAACTTTACCCCTTGGCTAGCCTATAAATAGAGGTGAGTGGGCAGCCCACTTCCTCATCCTTGTGCTCTCATACACATGCTATGCTTTGCTAGCTCTCTCTTCTCCCTCACACGAAAATAGTTTTTCGTAGAGCCGAAAGGCTGTCTGGGTTCCGGCGGGAACTAGTTCTGGACGGCGAAGCCCTGCTGGATAGTTGACACCGTATGTGTGCAACCCCGTAGAGAGGTCGTAGTTTCGATCTTTTGCCCGAAGGGCTGTTCGAGTTACCGTTCGAGTTTCCGGCGTCCTCCCGAAGGGCTGTCCGGGTAATTGTTCGGGTTCCGTGGGTCCTCCCGAAGGGCTGTCCGCGACATTGTCCGGGGGACTGTCTGACCGCCTCCCGAAGGGCTGTCCGACGAGGGAGTACATTCTCGCGGTTGGGAGGTTGTAAAATCCTAGCTGCGGGAATCTGCACCAATGATCTCCACCGACTCTTCTTCCGCTGCGCTACGAGTCGGTACGGATCAGATCAAACCTTGTATGCAATCTCCATAGTGATCCTGGGCGTGCTCGCTATACCGAAATTTTTTGTTTTCTGTCGCGTTCCCCATCAGGCGTCAGCCAACTCCTCCTCCTCCAAGTCAGCCGACTCAGCGTGCTCCGCCTAAGCAACAGCGGAAGAGAGAGGCCGCAGCTACGACGGCGCACGGTACAACAGACAAGAAATTCAAACATGGTCCAAGCTGCCTCAAGCCTCTTCCGAAGTTGTCTTACCACCTGACTCAGGAGGAACTCGACGATGCATGTGATGCCCAATTGAAGGCCCATTTTGCACCGAAACCGCCCGCGCCGCCAAAGGAGAAAGTACCTGAGCATGTATCACAACACTTTATTGATATGGCTCGACCGGCTGACAATCAGAAGGACTCCGACTATGTGCGGTCTATCAAGAAGTCATATTCTGCAGGGCAAAAGGAGTCGAGCTCGAGCTCGAGCCAAGCAGTTGGCAAAAAAAGCGGGAAAACTGTTCCCCAGCTGGGAGAACAAGCAGTGCAATCGATCCCCCCGCTCATTGTACAAACACATGTGAGTACCGCCGATCGGCCAGCAATAACCGACGATCTTAGAAGGCAGGCTAAAGAGGCCGGTGTCACTGTTGAACAACTCCTAGGCCTTGAGGAAATCCCCGGGATTACAGAGGAGGAAGTAAAATACCAATATGTCCGTGGCAAACCTCTGGTCAATCCTGACGATGTCAAGCTTCTACCAACGAGAATGTACAATTTGCATACGTGGTACATGCAAAAAACAGCAAATACCAATGAAGAGTCCCTCATGGTGAAAGTCAAGCCAGAGCATTACTTCCATGGAAAAGATGTGTGGATTGATTTTTCAGAGTTGTTTCAGTTATTCCAACAAGACGCACTAGACAAATCTATCGTCAGTTGCTATTTTCTGTAAGTGATTTCTTTCTGTAATTTAAGTCTCTAGCTAGCTAGCTAGATGTGCTCTCGTTCATTAACTGTAATTATCCTCACTATATTCTTTTCTGTGGTATTATGCAGAATGAAGATGTATGAAATGAAAAAAACTAGACGCTATGGAGTTGGGTTCATTGACCCAAATACGATTAATCAGGCGATATGGGAAGATCAATATTCGAGAGAAGACACAGAGAGATTCCTGCTAGAGTTTTTGAAGCAACTAAACACCCAACCAAAAATACTACTTCCTTACAACTTCGGGTGAGTGTTACTATATCTTGTACTACAAATTCTATTTTTTGCTTACTAGATGTTAATAAGTGTAGTTGATGAGTTATGCACATGCCCGCTTATTTATAAAAAACGTGTGCGCATGCAGTTTCCACTGGATCTTGTTAATCATTGAAGTTGACATGGGAAAAGTTGAAGTACTGGACTCACTATATAAGGATCCATCCGAATACGCAACCGTGAAGGGGATGTTCAACGGGTAATTTCAATCATTATCGCACTATGTCTGCCTCTTTACTTCATTTCCTGATATCAACTAGTTAATAACTCCTTTATTCATTTTCTTTGCCGGCGGGCAGGGCTTGGAAAAAGTTCATCGAAGAGGTCCCCGGCCAATGGAAACAACAGCTGAAATGGGTGCGACCCAAGGTAATTAAGTAGTACTAGCTAGCTACGTCCGTGTATCTCTTTAATTATAGTTTCAATACCATTATCATGCTTGATTAATTATTACTTGATTGAATTTTATTCTCGTAAAGTGCATGAGGAAAGAATTAAAAGAATTAAATACCTTTAGTCCCGGTTGGTGTTACCAACCGGGACTAAAGGTGGAGCCTTTAGTCCCGGTTGGTAACACCAACCGGGACTAAAGGCTCCACCTTTAGTCCCGGTTGGTAACACCAACCGGGACTAAAGGTCCCCCAGCGAACGGCCCCGGTAGGCGCCACGTGGTGGGCCTTTAGTGCCGGGCCGTGACGAACCGGGACTAAAGGGGGGGGCCTTTAGTCCCCCCCCCCCCCCCCCCCTTTAGTGCCGGTTGTAGAACCGGCACTAAAGGGCCTTACAAACCGGGATTAAAGGCCCGTTTTCTACTAGTGACTCATTTATGTGGATACTACGTATGCGAGTTCATTCGCTACTATACCTCTGAACGGGCCTCCTCTGAGAAACAATTGGAAGTACGTAAACAATATTGATAATTTTATTTTATATATTCACAATGATCGCATACGAGCAATTCAAGAGGAATTGGCGGGATTCTTTCTTGACCACGTCATACCTGAACACGGAGAATACCATGTGAAATTGAAATGGTTGTAAGGGATGTTATATATTGTACATATGTAGCAGCGTCGGATAGATATACGAAAACTTGTTGTTCGACCAAGCACGAAGAAAGAGATGTCACTTCTCTCTATATATGTTCATGACGATCTTGTGTAATTAATGGTTTCCTTTATTTGCTTACTAGCTAGCGTCGAGTTCTCTCTATATGTGTAGTAGCTAGCGTCGACCAAGCACGGAAAAAGAGAGGTCACTTCTCTCTATTAGCTCGCTAACACAATATGAAACCCCTAAATTAACCCTCCAAAACCCCAAAACCCCCCCTTCCAAAAAAAAAAAACCCCAGCGCCTGCGAGCTGCTGACGCGTGGCCGCCTTTTGGTCCCGGTTGGTGTTACCAACCGGGACTAAAGGTCCTCCTGCCTGGGCTCCCGCAGCGGCCACGTGGAGCCTCTTTTGTCCCGGTTCGTAAGAAAACCGGGACTAAAGGTTTTGGGCTTTAGTCCCGACCCTTTAGTCCCGGTTCCAGAATCGGGACAAATGGGCCTCTGAAACCGGGGCAAATGGGGCCTTTTCTACTAGTGACAGCTGCTTTTGCGCGCGCTGCATGACAAGAGGAAAAACAACACAAATTGATCACACACACACATTACATCACTGCACCTGCAGGGGCACAACCCAAGCAAATTGGTCACATGGATCACAACTGGAAGTACTAAATTAAACAAGTGCACCCATTCATCCATCCAGACTGTAGTAGAAGCATGCAGGGACCGACCGATCGGACTACAGATTGAACACACTAATTAACACGCAGAATTAGACACTTAACAAGAAGCAGCCTGCAGTACACATGTACGTACGTTGTGCCTACAAAATAGAACCAACACAACACACATGTACGTACATGCAAGCATATACTCCCTCCGTTCCAAAATATAGTGCGCCCGCGCTTCCCGAGGTTCAATTTTGACCATAAATTTAACCAACGAGACCGACTGCGGCGGGAGCAAAAATTACATAATTTTTGCTCCCGCCGCAGTCGGTCTCGTTGGTTAAATTTATGATCAAAGTTGAAGCGCGGGAAGAGAGGACGCACTATATTTTGGAACGAAGGGAGTACAATGTATACTCACACCGTACGTGCGTTGCGTGACACAAGACAACACAGGCATACATACACCTTATACGCCCAACGTCACTGCCGAGTCGATCCAGCACGCACTGCGAGATCTACCGGATTCACACCCTGGCGACGCCGCCGGTGCCCATGCCCTTGTTGTGCGGGTCGGCGACGGCGCCGTACGCGTGCTCCGCCGGATGGCCTTTAGTCCCCCCCCCCCCTTTTAGTGCCGGTTGTAGAACCGGCACTAAAGGGCCTTACAAACCGGGATTAAAGGCCCGTTTTCTACTAGTGCCTATACGTCAGCCATAGGTTCTATTATGTATGCCATGTTGTGTACCAGACCTGATGTGTGTCTTGCCATAAGTTTGGCAGGGAGGTACCAGAGTAATCCAGGAGTGGATCACTGGACAGCGGTCAAGAATATCCTGAAGTACCTGAAAAGGACCAAGGACATGTTTCTCGTTTATGGAGGTGACGAAGAGCTCGTCGTAAAGGGTTACGTCGATGCAAGCTTCGACACTGATCCGGATGACTCTAAGTCACAAACCGGATACGTATTTATATTAAATCGTGGAGCTGTCAGTTGGTGCAATTCCAAGCAGAGCGTCGTGGCAGGATCTACGTGTGAAGCGGAATACATAGCTGCATCGGAAGCAGCACATGAAGGAGTTCATATCCGATCTAGGTGTAATACCTAGTGCATCGGGTCCAATGACAATCTTTTGTGACAACACTGCAGCAATTGCCATAGCCAAGGAGCCCAGGTTTCACAAGAAGAGCAAACACATCAAGAGACGCTTCAACTCCATTCGTGAATATGTCAAGGATGGAGACATAGAAATTTGCAAAGTACACACGGATCTGAATGTGGCAGACCCGTTGACTAAGCCTCTTCCACGAGCAAAACATGATCAGCACCAAGACTCCATGGGTGTTAGATTCATTACTATGTAATCTAGATTATTGACTCTAGTGCAAGTGGAAGACTGATGGAAATATGCCCTAGAGGCAATAATAAAGTTGTTATTATTTTATATTTCCTTGTTCATGATAAAGGTTTATTATTCATGCTAGAATTGTATTGACCGCAAACTTAAATACATGTGTGAATACATAAACAAATATCGTGTCCCTAGTGAGCCTCTACTAGACTAGCTCGTTGATCAAAGATGGTTAAGGTTTCCTAACCATAGACATGAGTTTTCATTTGATAACGGGATCACATCATTAGGAGAATGATGTGATGGACAAGACCCATCCGTTAGCTTAGCATATGATCGTTCTGTTTATTGCTACTGCTTTCTTGAATGTCAAATACATGTTCCTCAGACCATGAGATCATGCAACTCCCGAATACCGGAGGAATACCTTGTGTGCTATCAAACGTCACAACGTAACTGGGTGATCATAAAGATGCTCTACAGGTATCTCCGAAGGTGTCCGTTGAGTTGGCATGGATCGAGACTGGGATTTGTCACTTCGTGTTTCGGAGAGGTATCTCTGGGCCCTCTCGGTAATGCACATCATAAGAAGCTTGCAAGCAAAGTGACTAAGGAGTTAGTTACGGGAAGATGTATTACGGAACGAGTAAAGAGACTTGCCGGTAATGAGATTGAACTAGGTATGGAGATACCGACGATCGAATCTCGGGCAAGTAACATACCGATGGACAAAGGGAATTACGTATGTTGTCATTGCGGTTCGACCGATAAGATCTTCGTGGAATATGTAGGAACCAATATGAGCATCCAGGTTCCGCTATTGGTTATTGACCGGAGAGGCGTCTCAGTCAGGGCTACATCATTCCCGAACCCGTAGGGTCCGCACGCTTAACGTTCGTTGTCGATATAATGTTATATGAGTTATGTGAATATGTAACCGAATATTGTTCGGAGTCCCGGATGAGATCCCGGACGTCACGAGGAGTCTCGGAATGGTCGAGAGGTAAAGATTTATATATGGGAAGTCATATTTTGGGTTCCAGAAAAAGGTGCAGTTTTTTCGGTATTGTACCGGGAAGCTTCCAGAAGGTTCCGGAGGATTTCGGAAGTCCACAAGTGGGTCCACCACGTCCCAAGGGCTGGCATGGTCTAAGGGGAGGCGCCCTGGCCTTATTGGGCCAGGCGCACCAAGTCCTCAAAACCCCACGCAGCTAGGGAAGGAAAAAAGGAAGAGTCCTAGTAGGAATAGGATTGGACTTTGGAGTCCAAGTCCACGTGTGTACTATTCACGGTTACTGTTCACGTGGCACTATTCCTTCTACTCCAAGCCCCTACACATATATAAATAGAGGAGAGGGGGCGCCCCAAAGGAAAAAACATTGTCTTAGCCGTGTGCGGTGCCCCCCTCCACAGTTCCGTCCCTCGGTCATATTTTCGCAGTGCTTGGGCGAAGCCCTGCGGAGATAGCATCACCATCACCGTCACCACGCCGTCGTGCTGCCGGAACTCATCCACTACCTCGCCGTCTTGCTGGATCAAGAAGTCGAGGACGTCACCGAGCTGAACGTGTGCTGAACGCGGAGGTGCCGTACGTTCGGTGCTCGGTCGGTTGGATCGTGAAGTTGTTCGACGACATCAACCGCGTTGTTTAACGCTTCCGCTTACGGTCTACGAGGGTACGTAGACATACTCCCCCTCTCGTAGCTATGCATTTCCATGGATAGATCTTGCGTGTGCGTAGAATTTTTTTTGTTTTCCATGCAACGTTCCCCAACAGTGGCATCATGAGCCAGGTCTATGCGTAGATGATATGCACGAGTAGAACACAAAGAGTTGTGGGTGGTGATCGTCATACTGCTTACCACCAATGTCTTATTTTGATTCGGCGATATTGTAAGATGAAGCGGCCCGGACCAACCTTACATGTCCACGTACATGAGACCGGTTCCACCGACAGACATGCAACTTGTTTTGCATAAAGGTGGCTGGCGGGTCTCTGTTTCTCCTACTTTAGTTGAATCGAATTTGACTGCGGCCGATCCTTGTTGAAGGTTAAAACAGCAAACTTGATAAATCACCGTTGTGGTTTTGTGCCGTAGGTAAGAACGGTTCTTGCTAGACGCCCGTAGCAGCCACGTAAAACTTGCAACAACAAAGTAGAGGACGTCTAACTTGTTTTTGCAGGGTATGCTGTGATGTGATATGGTCAAGACATGATGTGATATACGTTATTGTATGAGATGATCATGTTTTGTAATTTATCGGCAACCGGCAGGAGCCTTATGGTTTTCTCTTTATTGTATGAAATGCAAGCGCCATGTAATTGCTTTACTTTATCGCTATGCGTTAGCAATAGTTGTAGAAGCAATAGTTGGCAAGACGACCACGACACAACGATGGAGATCAAGGTGTCGAGCCGGTGACGATGGAGATCATGACGATACTTTGGAGATGGAGATCAAAAGCACAAGATGATGGCCATATCATGTCACATATTTTGATTGCATGTGAATTTTATCCTTTATGCATCTTATTTTGCTTAGAACGACGGTAGCATTATAAGATGATCCCTTCACTAAATTTCAAGATAAAAGTGTTCTCCCCGAGTATGCACCGTTGCTAAAGTTCGTCGTTTCGAAGCACCTCGTGATGATCGGGTGTGATAGATTCTACGTTCACATACAACGGGTGTAAGCCAGTTTTACACAAGCAGAATACTTGGGTTAAACTTGACGAGCCTAGCATGTACAGACATGGTCTCGGAACACTGGAGACCGAAAGGTCGAACATGAGTCATATAGTAGATATGATCAACATGGAGATGTTCACCATTGATGACTATCCCATCTCACGTAATGATCGACATGGGCTAGTTGATTTGGATCATGTATCACTTAGTTAACTTGAGGGATGTTAATTGAAGTGGGAGTTCATTAGTAATTTGATTAATTGAACTTAATTTATCATGAACTTAGTCTTGATAGTTTCTTTGCATATCTATGTTGTAGATAAATGGCCCGTGCTACTGTTCCATTGAATTTTAATGCGTTCCTAGAGAAAGCTAAGTTGAAAGATGATGGTAGCAACTACACGGATTGGGTCCGTAACTTGAGGATTATCCTCATTGCTGCACAGAAGAATTATGTCCTTGATGCACCGCTAGGTGATGGACCTGCTGCAGGAGCTGCTGCAGACGTTGTGAACGCCTGGCAGGCTCGATCTGATGACTACTCGATAGTTCAGTGTGCCATGCTCTACGGCTTAGAACCGGGACTGCAAAAGCGTTTTGAACGCCACGGAGCATATGAGATGTTCCAAGAGCTGAAATTGATATTTCAAGCTAATGCCTGGGTTGAGAGATATGAAGTCTCCAACAAGTTCTTTAGCTGTAAGATGGAGGAGAACAGTTCTGTCAGTGAACACATACTCAGAATGTCTGGGTACCACAACCACTTGACTCAGCTGGGAATTGATCTTCCGGTTGAGAGTGTTATTGACAAAGTTCTTCAGTCACTGCCACCAAGCTAAAAAGACTTCGTGATGAACTATAATATGCAAGGGATGGAGAAGACAATTCCCGAGCTCTTCGCGATCCTGAAATCAGCGAAGATAGAAATCAAGAAGGTGCATCAAGTGTTGATGGTTAACAAAACCACTAGTTTTAAGAAAAAGGGAAAGGGAAAGAAGGGGAACTTCAAGAAGAACGGCAAGCAAGTTGCCGCTCCCACGAAGAAACCCAAAGATGGACCGAGGCCTGAAATAGAATGCTTCTACTACAAAGGGACTGGTCACTTGAAGCGGAACTGCCCCAAGTATTTGGCGGATAAGAAGGATGGCATAGTGAGCAAAGGTATATTTGATATACATGTTATTGATGTGTTCCTCACTAATGCTCGCAGTAGCGCCTGGGTATTTGATACTGGTTCGGTTGCTCATATTTGTAACTCGAAACAGGAGCTACGGAATAAGCGAAGATTGGCTAAGGACGAGGTGACGATGCGCGTCGGGAATGGTTCCAAGGTTGATGTGATCGCCGTCGGCACGCTACCTCTACATCTACCTTCGGTATTAGTTTTAGACCTCAATAATTGTTATTTGGTGCCACTGTTGAGCATGAACATTATATCTGGATCTTGTTTATTGCGAGACGGTTATTCATTTTAAGTCAGAGAATAATGGTTGTTCTATTTATATGAGTAACATCTTTTATGGTCACGCACCTTTTATGAATGGTCTATTCTTGTTGAATCTCGATCGTAGTGATACACATATTCATAATATTGATGCCAAAAGATGCAAAGTTGATAATGGTAGTGCAACATACTTGTGGCACTGCCGTTTAGGTCATATTGGTGTAAAGCGCATGAAGAAACTCCATGCGGATGGACTTTTGGAATCTCTTGATTATGAATCATTTGATACTTGCAAACCATGCCTCATGGGCAAGATGACTAAAACTCCGTTCTCCGAAACAATGGAGCGAGCTACTGATTTGTTGGAAATAATACATACCGATGTATGCGGTCCGATGAATGTTGAAGCACGCGGCGGGTATCGTTATTTTCTAACCTTCACAGATGATTTGAGTAGATATGGGTATATCTACTTGATGAAACACAAGTCTGAAACATTTGAAAAGTTCAAAGAATTTCATAGTGAAGTAGAGAATCATCGTAACAAGAAAATAAAGTTTCTGCGATCTGATCGCGGAGGCGAATATTTGAGTTACGAGTTTGGCCTTCATTTAAGAAAATGTGGAATTGTTTCACAACTCACGCCACCTGGAACACCACAGTGCAATGGTGTGTCCGAACGTCGTAACCGTACTTTATTGGATATGGCGCGTTCTATGATGTCTCTTACCGATTTGCCACTATCGTTTTGGGGTTATGCATTAGAGACAGTTGCATTCACGTTAAATAGGGCACCGTCTAAATCCGTTGAGACGACACCATATGAACTATGGTTTGGCAAGAAACCTAAGCTGTCATTTCTTAAAGTTTGGGGATGCGATGCTTATGTGAAAAAGCTTCAACCTAATAAGCTCGAACCCAAAGCGGAGAAGTGCGTCTTCATAGGATACCCTAAAGAAACAATTGGGCACACCTTCTACCACAGATCCGAAGGCAAGGTCTTTGTTGCCAAGAATGGGTCCTTTCTAGAGAAGGAGTTTCTCTCGAAAGAAGTGAGTGGGAGGAAAGTAGAACTTGATGAGGTAATTGTACCTTCTCTCGAATTGGAAAGTAGCTCATCAGAGAAAACCGTTCCCGTGATGCCTACACCAATAAGAGAGGAAGATAATGATAAAGATCATGAAACTTCAGATCAAGTTACTACTGAACTTCGTAGGTCGACCAGAGTACGTTCCGCACCAGAGTGGTACGGTAATCCTGTTCTGGAAGTTATGTTGTTAGACAACAGCGAACCTACGAACTATGAAGAAGCTATGATAAGCCCGGATTCCGATAAATGGCTTGAGGCCATGAAATCTGAGATAGGATCCATGTATGAGAACAAAGTGTGGACTTTGGTGGACTTGCCCGATGATCGGCAAGCTATTGAGAATAAATGGATTTTTAAGAGGAAGACAGATGTTGATGGTAATATCACTGTCTACAAATCTCGACTTGTCACGAAAGGTTTTCGACAAGTTCAAGGGGTTGACTACGATGAGACTTTCTCACCCGTAGATATGCTTAAGTCTGTCCGAATCATGTTAGCAATTTCCGCATTTTATGATTATGAAATCTGGCAAATGGATGTCAAAACTGCATTCCTTAATGGTTTTCTCAAAGAAGAGTTGTATATGATGCAACCAGAAGGTTTTGTCGATCCTGAGGGTGCTAACAAAGTGTGCAAGCTCCAGCGATCCATCTATGGACTGGTGCAAGCATCTCGGAGTTGGAATATACGCTTTGATGAGGTGATCAAAGCATATGGTTTTGTATAGACTTACGGTGAAGCCTGTATTTACAAGAAAGTGAGTGGGAGCTCTGTAGCATTTCTAATATTATATGTGGATGACATATTGTTGATTGGAAATGATATAGAATTTTTGGATGGCATAAAGGGATACTTGAATAAGAATTTTTCAATGAAAGACCTCGGTGAAGCTGCTTATATATTGGGCATCAAGATCTATAGGGATAGATCAAGACACTTGATAGGACTTTCACAAAGCACATACCTTGACAAAGTTTTGAAGAAGTTCAAAATGGATCAGTCAAAGAAAGGGTTCTTGCCTGTCTTGCAAGGTGTGAAGTTGAGTCAGACTCAATGCCCGACCACGGCAGAAGATATAGAGAAAATGAAAGTCATTCCCTATACCTCAGCCATAGGTTCTATTATGTATGCCATGTTGTGTACCAGACCTGATGTGTGCCTTGCCATAAGTTTGGCTGGGAGGTACCAGAGTAATCCAGGAGTGGATCACTGGACAGCGGTCAAGAATATCCTGAAGTACCTGAAAAGGACCAAGGACATGTTTCTCGTTTATGGAGGTGACGAAGAGCTCGTCGTAAAGGGTTACGTCGATGCAAGCTTCGACACTGATCCGGATGACTCTAAGTCACAAACCGGATACGTATTTATATTAAATGGTGGAGCTGTCAGTTGGTGCAATTCCAAGCAGATCGTCATGGCGGGATCTACGTGTGAAGCAGAATACATAGCTGCTTCGGAAGCAGCACATGAAGGAGTTCATATCTGATCTAGGTGTAATACCTAGTGCATCGGGTCCAATGACAATCTTTTGTGACAACACTGCAGCAATTGCCATAGCCAAGGAGCCCAGATTTCACAAGAAGACCAAACACATCAAGAGACGCTTCAACTCCATTCGTGAATATGTCAAGGATGGAGACATAGAGATTTGCAAAGTACACACGGATCTGAATGTGGTAGACCCGTTGACTAAGCCTCTTCCACGAGCAAAACATGATCAGCACCAAGACTCCATGGGTGTTAGATTCATTACTATGTAATCTAGATTATTGACTCTAGTGCAAGTGGAAGACTGATGGAAATATGCCCTAGAGGCAATAATAAAGTTGTTATTATTTTATATTTCCTTGTTCATGATAAAGGTTTATTATTCATGCTAGAATTGTATTGACCGCAAACTTAAATACATGTGTGAATACATAAACAAATACCGTGTCCCTAGTGAGCCTCTACTAGACTAGCTCGTTGATCAAAGATGGTTAAGGTTTCCTAACCATAGACATGAGTTGTCATTTGATAACGGGATCACATCATTAGGAGAATGATGTGATGGACAAGACCCATCCGTTAGCTTAGCATATGATCGTTCTGTTTATTGCTACTGCTTTCTTGAATGTCAAATACATGTTCCTCAGACCATGAGATCATGCAACTCCCGGATACCGGAGGAATACCTTGTGTGCTATCAAACGTCACAACGTAACTAGGTGATCATAAAGATGCTCTACAGGTATCTCCGAAGGTGTCCGTTGAGTTGGCATGGATCGAGACTGGGATTTGTCACTCCGTGTTTCGGAGAGGTATCTCTGGGCCCTCTCGGTAATGCACATCATAAGAAGCTTGCAAGCAAAGTGACTAAGGAGTTAGTTACGGGATGATGTATTACGGAACGAGTAAAGAGACTTGCCGGTAACGAGATTGAACTAGGTATGGAGATACCGACGATCGAATCTCGGGCAAGTAACATACCGACGGACAAAGGGAATTACGTATGTTGTCATTGCGGTTCGGCCGATAAGATCTTCGTGGAATATGTAGGAACCAATATGGGCATCCAGGTTCCGCTATTGGTTATTGACCGGAGAGGCGTCTCGGTCATGTCTACATCATTCCCGAACCCGTAGGGTCCTCACGCTTAACGTTCGTTGACGATATAGTGTTATATGAGTTATGTGAATTGGTAACCGAATATTGTTCGGAGTCCCGAATGAGATCCCGGACGTCACGAGGAGTCTCGGAATGGTCGAGAGGTAAAGATTTATATATGGGAAGTCATATTTTGGGTTCTGGAAAAAAGTGTAGTTTTTTCGGTATTGTACCAGGAAGCTTCCAGAAGGTTCCGGAGGATTCCGGAGGGGTCCGGAAGTCCACAAGTGGGTCCACCACGTCCCAAGGGCTGGCATGGGCTAAGGGGAGGTGCCCTGGCCTTATTGGGCCAGGCGCACCAAGTCCTCAAAACCCCACGCAGCTAGGGAAGGAAAAAAGGAAGAGTCCTAGTAGGAATAGGATTGGACTTTGGAGTCCAAGTCCACGTGTGTACTATTCACGGTTACTATTCACGTGGCACTATTCCTTCTACTCCAAGCCCCTACACATATATAAATAGAGGAGAGGGGGCGCCCCAAAGGAAAAAAACATTGTCTTAGCCGTGTGCGGCGCCCCCCTCCACAGTTCCGTCCCTCGGTCATATTTTCGCAGTGCTTGGGCGAAGCCCTGCGGAGATAGCATCACCATCACCGTCACCACGCTGTCGTGCTGCCGGAACTCATCCACTACCTCGCCGTCTTGCTGGAGCAAGAAGTCGAGGACGTCACCGAGCTGAACGTGTGCTGAACGCGGAGGTGCCGTACGTTCGGTGCTCGGTCGGTTGGATCGTGAAGTTGTTCGACGACATCAACCGCGTTGTTCTAACGCTTCCGCTTACGGTCTACGAGGGTACGTAGACATACTCCCTCTCTCGTAGCTATGCATCTCCATGGATAGATCTTGCGTGTGCGTAGAATTTTTTTTGTTTTCCATGCAACGTTCCCCAACATGGCGTACTTGTCCGCCACCGCCATGAGCTCCGCCAGGGTTTCTGGCTCGTCGCACATCAGGTGGTGCTTGAGGAGGGTGCCGTCTCGGCACCCGTCGACGAAGTACTGGACGGCCTGCACTTCGTGGGCGCCTTCACAGGAATTGCGCAGCTCGGTCCACCGCGTGAGGAAGTCGCGGAGAGGCTCGCCTGGGCCCTGAACGCACATGGAGAGCTGGCGAGGCCGGCCCGGACGCTTGTACGTGCTGGTGAAGTTGCGCACGAATGCATCTTCGAAGTCCAACCAGGAGTTGACGCTGCCGGCCCTCAGGCTGTTGAGCCATGTCCGGGCTGAGCCGAGCAGCATGAGGGGGACGTAGCGGACCGCCACGCGCCGGTTGCCGCCGGCTATGCCGACAGCCGTGGTGTAGTCAGTTAGCCAATCTTCCGGCTTGGTGACGCCGCCGTACTTGGGGGAGTCGCGGGGCAGCGAGAAGCCTTTGGGGAAGGGCTCCTCGCGAATGCGGGGGCCAAAGCACGCCGGGCCGATAGAGCTCTCCTCCTCGAGAAGCGTGGACCGCGACAGTCGGTCGATGCGGTGGCGGGCGTTAGTTTCATCGTAGGGCTCGCGGGGGCCCACCCGGCTTGCGAC
The DNA here is from genome assembly GCA_039707655.1 of Elymus sibiricus. Taxonomy (NCBI): domain Eukaryota; kingdom Viridiplantae; phylum Streptophyta; class Magnoliopsida; order Poales; family Poaceae; genus Elymus; species Elymus sibiricus. Next base: position 514,307,551 of record CM077672.1, on the reverse strand, counting down.
GGGGCCGCGTGGCACCGCGCCGGGAGAAGCCGGCCGGGGCCGTCGAGACTGCGGGGGAGGAAGTTCCGGCCGCCGCACCCGGTCGTTGCCGGCTGTCTCGTCGGTAATGTCGTCGCCAGCCGTTGCGACGCGGTCATGCCGGCTCCGACTTGCCCGGTGCCGGCCAGAGCGGCTGGCGCTGCCGTCACGGGAAGACGCCTGCTGCGTGTCCCGAAGGGCCCTCTCCGGGTTCCTGGCTTTGCCTGAGGCGGAGGCGGATGGCTGGGCCGGGTCAAAACGTTGCTGCTGCTCGTTCGTCGCGGTGATGAGGTCGCGGATGCGCTGCTGCTGCTGCAGCAGCTCCTCGCCCTCCAGGAACTCGAGATCCGCCATGGCCGCCTGCGCCGCGCGCATGTTCTTGATAGGGGTGTCGTAGACGGGCCGGCCTGCGCCTAGCGCACGGCCGATTGCGCCCCCACGGATCCGCACCTCCGCGACCCGGCTGGGTTCAGCGGCGGCCGGCGTGAAGCCGTGGACGTTGTTGTACTCTCGCTGGGCGGACTCCAGCCGGCGCCGCGTTGCCGCGAGCTCCGTGGCCTCGACCAGCAAATGCTCACAGTCCTCGTTGAGCTGAGCCGCTGCGGCTGCCGTGTCGGCGTCGGGCATGATGGGGGCTTGCAGGCTCCGGATCGTCTCGCGGAGCGGGTCGGCCCGGCGTGGCGGGGCCGCAGCCGTGGCGGCCTTTTCCTTGGCGCGCGAGGAGCCGGAGCTAGTGCCGATGGTCAGCACCTCCGCGCGGGCGCAAAGAGCCGCGACGTCGTCAGAGACGGCGCGGCCAACGGGGACGGGGGAGTCGGCGAAGTTGTGTACCTCGCTGGGGTACTCATTGGGGATGAGCGCGACGAAGACGCGCAACGCGCCGAAAGGGACGACAAAGCAGCCTGCGGGGCAGGCGGCGCCCATGCCAGGCGCTGCATCGCAGCCGGCCGGGTTAGCCGTGCGGGGCGCGCGGACCAAGCCGTGCACGATGCGCTCGCCGGAGCTGGTGAAGGGCCTCGTCCGGAACTTGACTCCGGCCGACGCCGCGAGCAGCCCCACGGTGGGCACCAACTGTCGTGGTGAAATCGCGGCAGATGCCATGAAATGGCTAAAAGTGGGGGGCTGCGTGAGGACGCCGGTGGGTTCCGGAAGCGAGGTTGGCACGCGCGTGCGGGAGACACAAGGCGTACCTAGGTTTGGGGCCCTCCGGAGAGGTAACACCCCTAGTCCTGCCGAGTGGGTTGATAGGCTCAGGGGCCATAATGGTTACAATGGTGCTCCTGGAGCTGTTGGGTGGAGGAGGAAGAAGGAGCTAGCTTTCCTTCGGCCTCTCCGTGGGGATGTGTGTGTGTGTGTGTTGCTACTGAATCCCTCCTGGTGCCGACCCCCTGCATGGAGGCCTCCTGGGGGGTCTTATAGCCCGACACCAGGGTTACATGGGTAAACCACGCGCGCCGGGACCCGGGCGTCGGCGTCTGGAGCCGGCCATGGGCCCGCCGGCTGCTCGGCACTGTGGCCCATCACCTCGAGCGTCACGGAGTGTACGGCGCGTGCGCGCTCTGCACAGAGCGGACGGCGCGTGCGCGCTCTGCATAGAGAGGTCGGCGCGTGCGCGCTCTGCACGGAGTAGACGGCGCGTGCGCGCTCCGCAGAGGCGTGCAGGTGCTAACGCCGTCCGTCACGGTCAACAGGGTTGGCAGCTTTGCCGGCGCACCCTCCCGAGACAGATTGCAATGTAGCCATGTTCTCCCGTCATGAGGGACTGTGTTGTCGTCGGACGCGATGGGACGGCCGCCGACCTATCGCCAGCCGGCTAGCGGACAGTCGGACCCGGCCCGGGGCCGGGCCTAGCCGGCTAGCACTGAGAAGCCGACCAGTTGGGCAGCCGGCGGGGAGGGGCACGGGCTGCCCTTATCTTTTTGGAAAGGGGCTCCGGGTTCGCTTGCCTACCCGGGGGTCATCCCCCCGACATATTATGATCATGATGAATTATTATACCAATGGGTGGAAGAAAAACGGATTAGATTCAAGTGGATGGATCCAAAGTGACCAAGTTTGGATAGCCAAACTTGGTCACTTTGGATCCATGATATAACAAGCTCTTAATTGCTATTGTATCAAAATTTGTATAACAATGTATAAATACAGTATAAAACAAAAGAAATGAAATACGGACAAATAGTAGTAGCGCGGGCAGGGGCGCGCTACTAGTATTAGCAGTAGCGATGATCCAGACACACGCTACTGCTAAGTCACTTAGCAGTAGCGCGTGCCAAACCCACGCTACTGCTAAAAGTTAGTTGTAGCGCCCTAGCAGTAGCGCGGGTACCCGCGCTAATGCTAGGCAAAAACCCCGTGCTACTACTAGGGTTTTCCCTAGTAGTGCGTAAACCGGGCCATCCGGTAAAATATCAACCGGTTTACGGGACAGAGGTCATTTTGCCAGCCCGAACAGATCCTGTATATTGGTCCGTCCTTAATATTTCTTTGCCGGATCCTGCAAATCATGGCCCATTTCCGCCATATCGAGGGCATGGACACATCCAAATGGTACATGCAAATTTCTAGAGGGGGGATTTAAGCATTTTGAGCTGTGCAAAAAAAAAAAACAAGTCGAGCGCCAAATGTTACACTTAATTTTGTTTTTTCACCGACGAAGCACTGCTATCCCATATGCAATGAAAATTGTCAAGCACACTTGCTACACTAATACGAACATTTACAAAAAAAATAGAATTTTTAAAATTTATTTACTATTTATTTTGATTTTACTGTTCATTAGGGAGCATATGCGCGTCCTTCGACCACTTTAAACCAGTACGCAAAGCAGTAGATGATAAGCTATGCATAAAAACCATCTATTTGATAGTATCTAATGGTACACTAAAATCTGCTATCATGATATTTGTTGAGCCATTATCTTTTCATAGATACTTAAGAACATTAAATATGCAAACAGACACATATATACACTATGATTTTACGCAAGTGTTATAAATTAACTAGTGAAGGCATGAAAGTTTGTTATTTTTATTTTCATGCGTTTAAGGAAGTCTTCTTAAAGAATTATCTCAAAAAGGAGAAATAATTTATACAATTTAGATTTAGTATTTTTTTTTTCAATGATCAATGTTAAAATTGTATGACAACTAATGATGTAAATATGTAATTAATTTTTAACAGTATTTTAATTTGTTTAAGCACAAAGATATTCTACCTAAGTTTGTATTTCAACAAATTATATAAGTATAAAAGTTTAGTACAATAAGGACCATTGGGAAGTCTCCCTCGCTCCTGAAATGTTGGTGCTGGTGACGGCGGCTTGATTCTTCTGTCAGGTGGCCGGGAGCATAGGCAATCATGGTGCCGCGCCTTCCAATGCCTAGGCCATGGTACCCATGAGACCGATTAATAGTGGTGGATAAAAGTTAGTGGTTAAAAATCAAAAGAAGATTTTGAAGAGACCGTCAGCGTTTAGATAAAGAGACTTGTTTTAAGATTCTTTGGATTTTTGGGGAAGGTGTAGACTGATAGGGGGAGGAGAGAAGGTCTGCCAAGCCTCAAGATGGCGCTACAACTAAGACCTCATAGGAGATGAGTGTCATGTTCCTTGGCGTGTTGTTATCAATTATCAGATTTTATTTTACTCTCTCTCTCTATATATATCTCTCTCTCTCTCTGAAAACAAGTCATTGTTACGAAATGCCCAGATTAAAACATTTCTGGCATTTAGCTATCACTACTGTTTGCTGAGCGCCCAGAAAACTCGGCAAAAGCTGATTGAAACTGGACAGATGCTTTGTCGAGTTCAGCTTTCGGCTTAGGGTACTCGGCCCACACCCTCTAGGAAAAGGCCATGTTGTCGAGTCCCAGCCGTCGGGCACTCCGCAATAACTTTGTCGAGATCTGAACAAGGCACTCGACAAAAAAAAAGTACTTGATGGGCCGAACGGAGACGGAGCTTGCCACGTGACACAACAATTTGCCAATCACCACGAAGCAGAATTCGGTGAAGATCAACACACACGAGGCCACCACGTGTCCTCCCAGGTCTGCGAAGAGTATCACTTCGCCGAGTATTGCCGTCACCCACTCGGTGACTAGGACTTCTGACCAATCCAGCGATTGTGGAACAGCTAAAATGGCCGCGTTGATTTACCTGGAGCGAAGCTTCCGGTTCCTCTTGGTATCCAACTCCTGGAAGATGATGAGGACGCCCTATTGCTGAGGGTGTCATGGTTTGGCACCGCCACCCGCGGGTGGATTGTTGTTGTCGTTGTAGTCATCGTGATCATCTTCAGCGGCCTGCTTGTCTGACTGGAAGACCTTCATGATGCACTCGCGGGTCGAGTGCGTCTATGGCCTCTCATTTGTGCCATGGAATTTGTAGGCCTGACCAAGAATCTCATCAAACAATAGCTTCTCGAATTTGTGCTTCTATCTTTTGACGATTCTGTTAGATTATTTTCGTCGTCCCGATCAGTGCGCTCCATAGTTGCAACCAGCTCTGCCCTGCAGACACCGTCGTCACCCCGGTTGTTCATCCGGTTGGAACCAGAGCGGCCCTTCTTCCTTGAGGACTCGGCATTCGCCATGTCTTTGTCATTCAGACAAGTGGTTTATTTGTCGATAGCATACCTGTTGGCCATGTCCATGATTCAACCCACTGGTTTGAAACTTTTGTGGCCAAACCACTCTTTTACCCGCAAAAAAAAAAAAAAAAAAAAAAATTGCCTCGAAACATTGGGGAGCTTTATTGCTTTAATAAGGTCCTGTTACAATCAGCACAAAGGCTGCTAACTAAGAAATTCGGACATTCCTCTAACCAGCACTGGAGACCGACAAGGTACACGCATGCTTGGCACAGAGATCTGCCGAACTATTGACATCCCTTAGAGCATCTCTAGCACACCTCGTATAATGCCCTGACCCGCAAAATAACCGCCAAAATACGGGTCCACGCAAAAAAAGCCGCCCGATCAGACCCCGCAAACGCGTCGGACCCGTAAATTTTTTTGAGGGGCGCGGTAAAATCCCACCTCCAACCCGCGAAAACACATGTTTCCACCTCGACCCGACGGTGCCCTGTATCTCGGGGAAGCGGTTGGCGGGAGGGACATTTCAGCCCGCGCGCGTTCCCCACCCCCTTCCGCAGCCGCCCGCCATCGGTTCCGCCCGTCCGCCGCCGGCGATTCCGGCCATATCTGCGGACGGAATCACGCCGCCGGGCCGCCCCTCACCCGGTTCCACCTAGCCGCTTCACTGGCGCCGCGGATCCGCGGAGCCGAGCCGCCGCCGCCGCCCCGGGATCGACCGCCGCAGAGCCACCGCCCCGAGCCGCCGGTGAGTACTTGTGCGTGTGCTTTCGGATGCGATATGCATAGTTGGTTCATACGGCGTTCGTATTTTGTGCTTTTAGATGGAATTGAGCCCTCGTGAGAGGTTTTTGCTCGAGGATTCGTCCGATTCGGACGACTCCGATGTTGAGACGCTGTTCGAGAACCATCGGCAGCAGATGTTGGTGATGGCCCTCGCCGTGAAGGAGCACGACGATGAGAACCGAAAGAGACGGCGAGGATCGACCGTCGGCCGTCTTTGCATTCCTCGCAATCGCCATCTCGGGAACGAGATGTTGATGCAAGACTACTTCGTGGACAATCCAACATATCCGCCGCACCTCTTCCGGAGAAGGTACCGAATGCGCCGATCCCTGTTTGTAAAAATAGTGCAAGCTTGCGAGACCAATTGTCGGTATTTTACTCAAAGAAGAAATGCCGCGGGCTTGAAGGGATTTAGTGCATATCAAAAAATCTCGGCAGCTATGCGGGTAATTGCATACGGCATTCCGGCTGACTATGCCGATGAGTACCTTCGCATTGGTGAAGATACTGCAATTGAGTCAGTCCGTAGGTTTGCCAAAGTGGTCATCCGTGTCTTTGGTCCTGAATATCTTCGGGCACCCAACGAGGAAGACACAAAAAAATTGATGGCATCAAGTGAGAGAAGAGGTTGGCCTGGCATGCTAGGAAGCATTGATTGTATGCATTGGACTTGAAAAAACTGCCCGAAGGCATGGCAGGGAATGTATTGTGGCAAGTCTCGTGATGCAACAATTGTGCTAGAGGTCGTAGCATCCGAGGATTTATGGATTTGGCATTGTTTTTTTGGTATGCCGGGTACTCTCAATGATATCAATGTGTTGCAACGGTCTCATTTGTTTGCTAGGCTTGCTAGTGGTGATGCTCCTGCTTGCAACTACACTATCAATGGGCATGAATACACAAAGGGGTACTATCTTGCAGATGGTATCTACCCTTCTTGGTGCACATTTGTCAAGAGCATCAAAGAGCCCAAAACTAAGAAACAATGTGAATTTGCAAGGATACAAGAGGCAGCCCGAAAAGATATTGAAAGAGCATTCGGGGTTTTGCAATCTAGGTTTGCCATTGTTCGTGGTCCTGCTCGTTTTTGGGACAAGCGATCCCTGAAAAACATCATGACATGTTGTGTGATTCTACACAATATGATTCTCGAAGATGAGAGAGGCATGAACTTGGAGTTCTTCTACGACAATGTGGGCAGCCGTGTCAAACCAGCTAGAGACCCTAACCGCATTAGAGCTTTTCTTCAGACCTACCGGGAGATTGAAGATGCAAACACCTACTTTCAGCTTCAGGAGGATCTCATTGAGCACCATTGGCAAAGGGCTGGGCAGTAACACATTTCATTTTTGCATTCGGTGATTTCATGTGTGATTTGTATTCGGTGATTTCAATAAGTATTCATGTGTGATTTGTATTCGGAATTATTCATGTGTGATTTGTATTCGATGATTTCAATAATTATTGTAATTTGGATGATTATTGTATTGTGATTTAGATGAATTGTATTCGGTCATTTCATTTAATTCAAGTGTGATTTGAATTCGGGACAAATTCAGAAAAACCCATCTGATTTGCGGGTTGGCGCGGGCTGTGCGGGGTCTGCTCGGCCGCAGCCCGCGCCAACCCGCAAATCCGTTTTTCCGCGACCTGTAAACGAGTTTTCCGGGTCGGCGATATACGAGGTCCGCTAGAGATGCTCTTAGGACATGTCTAACAGCTTCTTGGGAATTTTCACCTCACTGGAAAAAAATACGTAGAATCTACCCATAAATCGATTTAGTTGATCCACAGGCATTCATATAATAAGTTATTCTTCAGCGTATATATACGATCATATATACACCAGAACTAGTACGCCGCTTTTCAGATCAATACGATCCGATCCACAAGTATATACGAGCAAGAGTTAATGTGTAGATTGTAATACAATGTAAAGGATTACACATACTGCTTACAAACAACACAAGCGTACAGTGCAAGTATATATATATATATATATAATATGCACGTATGTATGTATGTATGTATGTACTAGAAGAAATCAACAAACTAATAATCTCAACCAATACACAATCAAGCAGTTGGCCGGCCTCATCAACAACAAAAATAGTACAAGAAAATCCTCACATCACAGCACGACCACCTTGTTCTTGCGGAACGGCGCCAGCAGGGAGAAGGACCGAGAAGCTGCATTTGTAAAGTAAACATGTACATTTATCTCATTTCATTTCATTTCATGGAGAAAATCAACTTATGCTAGTTTCATTGCTGAGCAATTCTATATATTGCTGTACATATACATGGTGATGTTCTAACCTTTGTATGAAGAGCCCGCGGAGTCGTCTTGTGAAATGAGGTTTTTCAGCATCGAACCTGAATGAAACATGAAGCACCGTTGGTTACAGCAATGAACGAGCGCTTGCAAGTGTAATCACAGCTTGATTAATTACCATCTCCTGCAGGGGCTTCGTCGACTGATGATGCATCGGAATCCATTGTTGAAGTGTGGCTCTTCTTGCCGAATTTCAGCAGTTTCCTGAAGCCTTTCGGTTCTTTGCTTCGAGGCTTGCCGTTTTCTTCATGTGTCTCCTCAGTTGAGATTGCGTATGCAGCAGGCTCCGGTACGCGTGCCCTCACGCTCTCTGCACGCACAAGTGTCTCGGGTTCCTGCGCAGGTAACGGGCGGTGGTTGTAAGCAGGAGCGTTGCGTGAAGCATCCTCCAATGATGTTACCCTGGCAAAAGGGGCCTCATAAGGTTTCTCCTCCATCGGAGCCAACGGGGCTGGTTTCTCAGGCTCATCCTTCTTGTACTCAGGCACATCCACCTAGCCATAACAAGCAGTAATTCTCTTATCATGTCGGCTTAATTAACAAATCTAAAAGCAATGTCTGATTTAACAGCGTGGGAATAGCATTGCATTTTAGTCGAAGGCTGCTGCATAGATAATCTGAGCTCAAAAGTACTTAATGAAGAGAAACAGCAAAACAGATACCACAAAGAACAGAGCATCAGGTAAATGAACAGGCGAAGTATTAGTGTTGGATCATACATACCTCATAGGAATTCAACTGGTTGTCAGATGCATGGATGATAGGATTTGCATCTTCAGGAAGATCAACAGGAGAAGGTGGAGCCCTGATGGCAATATACTCCTGTTCCAGACTGGGATTCTCCATTCGGTCATCGCTGCGAGTTTCGCTCTCTGCAGTTCTTCCAGGAGGTAGAACAACAGGAGGCATAGAGACCACTTCGTTCTCAAGCATCACGACGGTCTTCTCAACCACCACATTGTCATCACTGCTGCTTACCCTGGAAACTTTACCGTTGGAAGATTTCTTTCCATCTCTACTTTCTGAAGAAGCATGTGCTTTAGGTCCACCACGTGGCGCCTCTTTTGTTACTTTAGCCGCCGTCTTATTCTTCACAACGACAGCAGCAGGGGTTCGTGGGGATTTGACTTTCAGCTCTGGTAGGGCTGCCGACTTGGTCTCGTCGAGCTGCATTATAGCGGAGATTTTCTTGGTCTGCACATCTTCCGGCAAGCTTCTTCTCCGTGGGTGGTCCGCGCTCGCTGACTTGGGATTCAAAGGATGGTCAGTCGAAGCATTGCTTTTAGGTTCAGCAAGCTTTTTCAATCGCTCAATCGACGATTCAGTTCTGCCACTTTTCTCCTTTTTGATCTCAGCCAGTGATGAGGTTGACTTGCTCACTGCACTTGAGCTGTCACCGCCGAGTTTGCTTGGTCTAGCTGTTTTGTGAGGATCACTCCCTGGGGTGCTTCTGGCAGGAAGGGTTCTTAGAGGTGAAGAGGATCCTGGTTCAGCGTCAGTGAACTTCGAACTCTTGTGGGTACTGGGAGAAACCTTTGGAGAAGGTTTTGCTTTAGCCTGAGGCGGTGTTGATATTGGATTAGATGCGCCACTTCTTGCAGCAATCCTCTTTTGCCTCTCTTGCTTAAGCCTTTCGAGCCGTTTAACCTGTTCTGCTTCCTGAAAATACGAGAAAAACACCGGTTTGAACAATCCAGCAGAAAACTACAAAACTTTGGTGGTAACTGATATTAAGAAGAAACCTATCAAAAGAACAAGCGAGGGCATGCCATTTTTTACATTAAAATTATCGTATAGCAAACAGTTAAAAGATTCTTGGAAAACAAATAATAGGAGAACACCAGACCAGAAAATTCGAACTAAGAGCTCATACTACCTCGAGCAAAAAGTATCTCGTCTTGACAAGTTGGTTTTCGTTTGTTAATATTAGTCATTTTGGCTGTACCAATAACAGGGGCAGGAAACAATGTGTCTAAAAGGCATTTAATCCTTGGTCTGTGTGCATGGAGCTAAAACAGCACCAAAATGAGAATGATGGGGAGAGGGGTTAATATTTTGCCGTACCAAAAGATGTACTCTAGCACTCTTTTTGTATATAGATTCAACTTAGTCATTTAAGATAAGTGACAAGCTCCAAAGGAGGATATTAAAAGATGAGTAAATTAAGTCTCGTGAGGTATAAATCACTGGATATTATTGTCCACTCAACAGATAGAAGAAAAGAATAAACCATTCAATGGGTAAAATGGAAAGTAATGCATCAATACCAGCTCCTTCTTTTCCTTTTGTAGGCCTGCTTTATACGCGCGTAGGTTTTGTGCACGTTTCTGCGCATCAGTTAGTGGGCCTTTGGACGATGACAATCTCCTTGCTGAGGCATCCTTCCTTCTTTTATCCAAACCCTCCTGTGAACCTCTAAGCTTCTTGTCTTTTGCTGGCATCTTTCCTTCATCCTCGACGCAAGCTGATAAATCCTCTGCATTTGCATCTTCAACGCCGACGTCAGGATGAATCTGCATGTGGCTATCATAGTCCATTGATGGATCATATCCAAATGAAACATCTTCAAATCCACGCTCTGGCATCAATTCATCTGGCTCATAGAAAAGTTCACCCCCAGCCTTGGCATCCGATGTTTTCTGAACACTTGTGCCAAGCTCAGCATCTATGTCAATGGCAGTACGGCCGTCAGCTCCAAGGTTATCATGTGAGGTGGAGCTAACAGGTATCATGAAGGACTCATCCACACCGTGCACATTCTTCTTTTCCTCCAGAGTGGGTCTCTTGTAATGCCCCTCGGCAAGGGGGTCCAAAGAGCTCCCCCTGTCCATTGAGTTGTCATGTCCATAAACCATGAAGTCATCATTTGCCCCTCTTCTGTATCCCCCACCTCCGGCTTCTATCTCCTTCATGTCACCATCCACAAAGCTCCGACCTTCCCCAGACATCATAAGTTCATCACCAGACATCATCTGCCTGGCCCTAATTCTCCCATTGGCTGTGTTGAAAGGTATTCCATTTCGCTCATCGACATCAGCAGAACCTCGCTCGGATAAAAGAATAGGATCATCCATATTTCTTGTGGTCTCTCTCCTCCTAGGTGGTGGTGGTGACTCTCTTTCACTGGCGAACATATCCGCGTCATTATTATCTCTTGTCTTCTCTTCATCTCTGAGCAAGAAGTTCTGGAACGCATTCCAGTTTCCTTGATCTCCATCTTGCTGCCCATTAGACATTCCATCCTTGGTGTACTCATCTTCAGACTCAATGGTTTTCTTGCCCCCTTTTTTCTTCGAACTCGAGCGCTTATGATTCCTCTTGCTTGATTTTCTGTGTGAATCATCACTATCCTCTGATGACATATCTGAGCCTGAGTGTGACTCGCTCTCTGATGACCTATGCTTCTTCTTTGATGTTACATTTACATTGCGTATGACAATTACATTCTTCTTGCCCGAGCGCTTGCCTTTTTTACTGGACTTGCGGCCATGAGAACTCTCCCTCTCTGAACTGCTTTGGTCGTCACTTTCATCATCGGAGTTGTCGAAGTCCTTGCTATCTGCTGAGTGCTTCCTTGATGGTCTCCTTTCCGAGTGGTTGTACCTGGGATCATCTGTTGGGGGGTAGGGAGGAGGGTAATATGGGTTCGCCCCAGGGTAGTATGGTGGCATGCCTTGCATGGGGTAAGGAGGATGCATTGCCCATGGTGGATATCCTGATTGATATGGACCATGATGGTACTCATGGGGAGCTCCTGGGTGTTGAGGTGCCCTGTGATCTGTCAAGCAACGGAAAAACGATTCCTCAGATCCAAGTTCCCTCTCGCAGTAAAACAAAGGAGAAACACAAATTAATTGTGCATGCAGATTGACAAAAGAAATGGTACAAACTCAATATGGCTGCACAATTACCAGGCAAAAGGGCCATTTCAAATTGGAAGAAATTTTGCCATGTAAAAATAAACAGAAGGCGGCTGTATATTAGGAATAATTTGGATCACAATTTTTAGATAACAAAAACTTAAAATAAAATGTGGCGGTATAAAATGAACAATCATGCAGATAACAAAATCCGCTTATCAACTACAAAGATAAAATACTAAACAAAGTGAGCATTTGGAAAGTAAGTTAAGCCATGGCACCAACATACCAGCTTTAGCAGCATCTTCGCCATTTGTATCTCCATTAGAGACAGACATTGTTTCCTTATCTCCCATAAACATAATCCCAGAAGCATTGAAGGGGGGAAATTCAGAGCGTGCAGACATTGTTTCAGGTTCAACGTCAATCCACTGTCCAGTTTCATGTTTTTGCCTCCACAAATCAATGAACTGTGTGCATGCCTTCCTATAAATTGACAGCGAACACCTACGCAGTTAGCGCTTATGCACTCACAGAAATTACTTAGAGCGAACTGTTAAACACAGCAAGGAGATCAATCAATGGAGGTGTGTTCCAGTTGATCAAGAAAAGGTTCAAGTACAGTAGTAAAGTAAGACATGGACCAAGTACAGTAGTACAGCAATGGAACTGTGTGCATTATCTAGCATGATGTGTAAGCGCTAGTTGTGCATCGCAATAACATTCAACAATCTGAAATGGCGTCGGAATTAGCACCAGAATGGAATGCAATAAATTATGCAGTTATCATATGGAGTCGGCGCAAATTAATCATCAGCCTCAGGGTCACAATATCGACAGGAATATGTAGCCAAAGGAATACATCAAGCATGATACTACTTTGTTCATTAGAAGGCCAGACTTACATCAAGCGTGAAGCACCAAAACGCTCTGCGAATGAGATCAAATATATCAGGTTGTCTATATCAAACCCAGCAGCTACAGCACGTGCAAAGGCCATAGCCTGCTCTTTACGTAAGACAGTTTTGCGAGTCTCCAGCACTCTGAGAAGCTGAACTCTGCAAAATATTGTAAAAATATATATTTCGATTAACACCTTACCAAGATGCAGATAAATACTTCTTCCAAGAAAGAAATTCCAAAAAATAAGACATCATCCCAAAAAGTGGAGATAAAGTAAACAAAGAGCTGAATTTTAGAATAGAATGAGTGTGAGCAATCATTCATTAGATAAAAGCATATGTTACTCCATGAAAAAAAGAATTATGACAATGCAGATTTTTCATATAAACAAGACAGAAATGTGAGATAAAACGTCTTCAAGGAAAACATCATGGAGAAAAGGGGGCTTATGCATATAAATACTTTGAATGCTCCTCATGTACTCTGTCGTCATTCTGCAGTGGGGATGCTGGATGTGTGTCTGGCTGCCATTGATACAAGAACGTTAGAGTTACTTATGGTACCCTTTTACCATGACACATTTATTACAGAAAAAAAATGCAGTTCTAATCTATCCATACAACCTTACCTTGTACAGAACAAGTGCCTTATCACCATCAGTATTGTAACCTGTCTTGCCACCTGTAAAGGGACATGTCAGGTAAATTTACCAACGGAAAAAGCGATGCAAAATCATGTTCCAATTCAGATCAATCTATCATGAAAAAACATATATAATTCCCACGGAATCTTTTTATGTAGTTGTAAATTGTCCTGAAAACTTGCGCACTTAATGATGGTTAGATCCATCTTACAGAATAATCAGCTTCCAATATAAGTTAGGTAAAACAGAACACAATGTATAATAAACACGAATAAAGATAGGTCGTCAATCAAACATGACACATTGTCATTTCCCCTGTACAGCCACCCTAATAATACTTTTGAGGCGTCCACTATCATGCACCTAACTGGCTAGCTAACTCAACAGCTGTGACTGATGGTACACCACACCAAATTCTATAACTGATAGATTCTAAAACAGCGGTGCGGTCGCCATACAAAAAGTTTCTGTGGTCCAAACTCAAAGCAATGCACAGCAGAGGATTTTCAGTTACGAATGAGCATTGCCGAAGATTTCTTCGTAGATACTGTGACTGCGCAACGCAATGTTCAGAAATGAAATCGGTAGTAGTATCTCTTGTACCTTCCATGGACGAGTCCACCGGTTTCCCATTATGGCCTTCTCCCTAACAAAGCCATACAAACAAGTCATCACTCTGCAGTCAGTCTCAATTAGTACATTGCAGATTACCATTCTGTACTTACAGATTTGAGTCCAAGATTTCCATTGCTCTGGACGGCGATGGCGTCCTCGAGCTGCAGTATCTCGGACTCTATCGTCGTCACCCGCTCCAGGACCTCCGGCGTGCTAACGAAGCGGACGAACCTGCCAACAAGAAGCCACCGCACAAAATGAGCCACTAACACCGCCGCCGCCGTCGGCAACCGGCAGACAAACACGAGACACCGACGGATAAACACGTGACAAACCTCTCGACGGTGCCCCTGGTGAACCATGGGGCGTCGGCCCCCGGATCCGGCTCCAGCAGGATGGTGTAGCCTCCCTTGGCAATCTGGTCCTGGGCGGCCTTGAGGTGGGCGACGAAGGGGTTGAGCAGGCCCGAGGCGATCTTCTCCTTCCTCCCATTGGCTATCACAATCAAATCACACCTACAATAAAATAAAAAAAGAAGGGGAGAAACATAAAAATTGTTGCTTCTTGCTGCTGCTGTCGCCGACAGACGAACACGCGAACACACAAAAGGGGCTGCAGATTGCAATGCGATATAGCAGTAATGAGAGCACAAATCCAGCGATAAGTAAGTATGAATGGTATCTATCTCTTGGATCTAGGAGTACAACGGCAGTTGCGTGTGGCAGAAAGAGCAGAGCTTTGGTGGCGGCGCAGATCCGTGTATTATGGGAGGGATGGGAGGTTGAGCTTGTTGTTACCTGGTGCGGGTGGGGGTGAGCTGGAACGCCGCCGAGTCCAGCCGCGTCTCCGGCCTCATCGCCGCTTCAGTTCAGATCTTGCGCCAGCCAAAGGGCTAGAACAAAAACGCCCAAGAAGAAGTGGCAATCTCTCTCCCTGGATGGGGGAGCTTGAATCCGGGAGCAGGAGCAAATGCAAGGATTCAGAGGAAGAAGAAGAAGAATCAAGAAGAGAGGAAGGGATAGGATAAATAGCAGGTGAGGGAGGGGTAAAAGAAATAAAAAAAATGTGCTTCTGCTGCTGCTGCTGCTTAGTGAGCGAGAGGAAAGGAAGCTGCTTTGCCTTTTATTTATTTAGAGGAAGAATGGAGGAGGATGTGCAGTCCATCTCCAACTCCATCCCCTGCTAAGGGCATCTCGAATAGTCGTATGATCATCGTTGATAAAATTGCCACATAGACAGTTTTAATGACATGTCACGTAATAAAAGAAGAAAGAGAATGAAATCGTATGAACTTGAAGCAACGGTTCAGGCACAAGCTCCGAGGCATGCATGGTCATTTCTTCAACATTTAGTGGCCCGCTTGATTATTTAACATACAGCTAACATACACTCCATTGAAAAGCCTGTATAATGTGTTGTTGGCTGCTGACGTGGACACTTATACCAACGATTGAACATACAGACCGTTGGAGATGCTCTAAGCTGTTTGTTGGGAGTGAACAGAAGAGCTTCTTCCTACTAATAACCCCTGGCCTTAATCACTGGTGGCGTGAAAACAATGCAGTTTTGTTTTTTCCCACTTGCTCCATAAATCCAGTTGTGATTTTTCGGCGGTTTTAATAGAATTTGAAGGTGCTTCACTCCACTCCATTATTGTGGGATAATAAAACCAACCATTTACTTGTTTATTTATTTAATTTATTAGATCAGCGGCCAACAACCTAAGATGGCATTGGATTCCACTAGTCTAGACAGCCTGGGAATGGGAGCAAAACAACAAATCACCTCAGTCAGTCACTGTGACAAAATAATAAATGAGCTAGCTGTATGAGGAGCATGTGGCATACTACCATGCAGGGAAGGGAAGGAGGTTATTTTTGTCATATGGCTAATTAAGTAGTAGGTGGAATTAGGAGGGAGAACCAGGAAGAAGCTTCCTCTGCATGCTTGCTTGCTTGTTTGCTGCCCTTTAGTTTGGTCTTGATTGACAGCTAGATAGGTAGATGCTAATATTCTTTCTTTGCAGGCAGCATCAGTAGGAGGAGAGATGTGGATTTGCTTGCTTTGCTGATGGAACAATCAGATAGATGGATCTATAGTTTCCACTGCAAGGGATCATGACATCCTGATCTCAAATTCTTGATTATTTGGAAGTCCAAATAAGTTAAAACAAAGAGCTGCTTCTCTGACACTCCATGTGAAGTCTGAACCTCCTTAACTCTTACTACTAGTATATACAGCATCTGCAGTACAACTGAGCTAACCAAGCAGAGTAGATACTACTAAATAAATCATTTTGTATGAGTACTCAATTAGTAGGATGCATGCACGCATGATGCCATGCTGGGAGGCTAATTAATTTGTTGTTAGCTTGATGGGTCAAGTAGTAGTAATGATGATGGAGATGATCATGTCAAACCAAATCAAATCATGCTATGCTCCTCCAAATGAGAGCTGGTAGATGAGGCATCCGGTGGTTGGCAATGCCATCCTCCTCCATATTTATCTTCTTCTTTCTTCTGTGCGTGTGCATGCACACATTTTTCTGGGGTTGGGCCCAACTTGCCTCCTCCTTTTTCCGTTCGAGCTTCTGTTTTATGCTGTCACTTGCTGATTGTTGGCTGGCTCCGTCGGTGCCTCTATTTATTTATTTATTGCTCACTTGATTAATCATCAACCGCTGATGCCATTTGCTATTATTGTTTTTAGCTGGGAACCATGACTGGGTGGTCTCACTCTGCTCTATCAGAGCCTATAAATTAAGTTTGCCAGCTACTAGCAAACTACTGGGGAAAAAAAGAGGGGCTTGGTTTTTCAAACAGGAGGATAACCCCGGACACCTACTCCCTCCGATCCATATTAATTGTCGTCGATTTAGTACAACTTTGTACTACTAACTTGTACTAAATCAGCGACCATTAATATGGATCAGAGGGAGTAATATAATATAGCTTATTCGAAGAAGGAAAAATTGCATTGAGGTGCGAAGTAACACGGGAACATTCCAAAACTGCCGTTTAGATATCATGCACCCATAAAAACTGAGAAATTCTAGGCAGAAGTAGAAGAAGACATAAGGGGGAAAGGTGAAAACGGAGAAACATGAGGTAAGACCTACCTTACCTTTAATTTGTTTGTTTTCCTCCAAAATTCCTTTTGGGTTGCGCCATTCTATAGGAGCATATCTCTGTTCCAAACGGGAGAAAGGAAAAAAAAATGCATGGGTGGGACATGTATGGTTGAAGTATCCATTTCAAATATTGGGCTTTTCCCGGGCCCCGTGTAGTGCAGTGTAGGTTGAGAACTCTAAGCTACTGCAAGATATGCATGTATCATGCACGTTAACATGTCATCATCAGTACCAACTGACCCACAAGAATGCAATTATGCATATATGTATATGTATGCAATGGTAGCTCGCAAGTACACATACAAATGATACAATTAGGTAGCATGCAGGCAGCCCCACGTAGGAAAGTGACAGTTGAAAGTTAGTTCCCAGCTAGCTAATTCAGGATGGGGTGGCCTGTAGCTAGCTAGCTGTGTCAACCGAATTTTTCAGATGTTGAAAGAAGAAGAGGATTTGGAGCACTCGGGTGGAACAAACCATGAATGATTTTTTAAAAACCTGAGTGCTCAATCTACTCCCGTGTAAAGTTTCGTGAAAAAAAAAATACCAGAAAACGTATTCTCAGTAAAAAAAAGAAACGAAATTGCTCGGCATACTATGCTTTCTCATCTGACCAGTACGACCAGAGAGCAATCATCTCTAAATGCTATGGCCCACAAACTGAATTACCCATGATTGTCTCTAATCATTCGAGTGCTGGACAGGAATCCATCGTACGCATAGCAAGGTTCAAAAAGAAAAAACTATATATATAAAAAAAACGGTTTGGATGGATCGTCGCCACGGATATATTTTCTGGTATTTTTTCACGAAACTTCACACAGGAGTAGATTGGGCACCCAGGTTTGATATCCCCAAATTCCAGGGTTTTTTTAATGATATTTTTGTAATTAATATTCATATAGGGGGTGGAGCACCATGAGCTCCTGTGTATTTTCCAAAAATAGTAGTACTAGTGAATTTTGGAGCTGAGTTGGCACGTTTTCATCGTATAGAAATAAAGGCAGGCAAGAAAGACAAATAACGCATGCTAATTGAATTGATCGACCCCTCCCAAATATTAGTGGTTCATTTGGTGAACGTCCGGACGTTACGCTGCCCAAATAAACAAGACAAAGGCAACGCACGCATGCATATATAAGCAGGCCGACGGAGGAATCCATGGGAGCTAGCTCGCTCACTCGCCGGCAAACACCACCGCGAACCAGATGGCAACGACGGCGACGGCGACCAGGAGCAGGGGTTGCCGGAGGAGCATGACGGCCGTGATGCTGGTGTTGCTACTGGTGCTGCTTGGCCGGCCGTCTCCGGCGACGGCGCAGCTGGGGGACGCCAAGAAATGCCGCGACACGTGCCTGGAGGGGTGCAACGGGTGGGTGGTGGTGTGCCACGTGTCCTGCGCCGGGGTCGGCGGCATCGGCATCATGAGCATCGACAACGGCATCCCGCCGGACCACCCTAACCCCGACGATCTCCCCAAACCGCCGCCGCTACCGGACCTTCTTCACAGGCGTCCACTCCGAGGCTCAGGAAGCATCACCGTCAGCCCGGCGCCGTCACCGGCGGCATCTTGGTCATCAGAATCATCATCGTCGACATCGGATGATGCAGCAAGTTCAAATTCCTGAGTATACATACATACATACATACACTAGGCAACTGAGCACTATCCATAGATTGGATGCAACAAGCATATATATGACTGACGAATGTAGTAGGCACACCATGCCTCTTCTATGTCTCATGGATGGATGGATGGATGGATGAATGAATGAAAATTCATCATATTTGCAGCCATTACTTCCTTACTTTTATGTACTGCATTCTTTTTCTCCAATTCTCTCTTCCACGAAATTAAATTAATTAATAATTAAATAGCACAGTTCCTTGCACTAAAATCGCGCCGCGGTTTATAATTACACAAAATAACCCATCCCTCTCTCTTTCTGCAAACTTGATTGGTTCATTCATTCATCTAGGTAACGCAAGTAGGTACTCCCTCCACAACAGGGTAAACAAAGGTCAAAAGGTAGTTACTAGCATGTATTTGTTGCCATCTGCTCCAGTTCCTCTCTCCACAAGCATGCTCAACGTGGCATCATCTGCTTCGTCTTTACAACCAATCTACTACTTCCACAGCTTCACGGATCTGTCGTGGCTAGCCGACGCGATCGACCCCGTCAGCGGGGAGTGCGCCAGCGCCGCTATCAGCCCCTCATGCGCCCGGACCACGTTCCTCTGGTTATCCGCCACGCTCCACAGCTCCAGAGTCTGCATTATCACATCACATGTATAATAAACGTTACCTAACTGTCCAGGTAGGTTTAATTTGCCTCTGTTGTGCTATACAGAACATTATTGTTCAGAATTTGCAGCAAGGATGTCAATGTTTGTTTACCTGGTAACCACCAACGATCAAAACTTTCGGATATCTCGGATGGAATATGCACGACTGGTACTGGTTCCCGTGCGACCTCAGCTCGTGGATGCATTGCCCTGACGCCGCCGACCACACCTTCACACTGTCCTGGCTCGCCGACGCCAAATACTCGCCCGTTTCATCCCAGCAGATGCAGTTTACCTCACTAGAGTGAACCTATTTAATTTTTTTAAATACAATGGTTAACAACCTCACGTTGCACAAACACCTGCATATAGGTATGCAAGCATCTATAGATCTTGTGCAGTTATTTACCTTTGGTTGTGAATGTAAACTCGTGTCCGTGTCGATATCGATGATGTTCACCATGTTTCCTGCTGCCACGGCAAGGAGCTTTCCGATCCGAGGCTGAAACCTCACCCTACCAGTACCGCCCTGTTTGACCTGTATCCATTCATGTACAATTCAAGTATTATTGTCACTGAAATGATGTGGCTGCAAAAGATCTACAATGGTGATGCGCTAGAGACAAACCCTGGACACACGTGAAGCTGCACTTTGACCAACTGTCCAGAACCGGAGCTCTCCATTGTCGTCGCAGGAGCATAGAATCTCTGTCAATTTCGGGTGAAAATCAACCGATGTTACATGGGAGGAATGCCCAAGGAAAGTTTGTAATGCGCCGGTTCGCTGCAAAATGAAGAAAATCATGGATTTAGGTACCGGGCAGTCAATACTTACATGGTGAAGTGAAACATGAGTCAATAAAAATCAGTCACATCATCAATATGTGCACGTGATTAGCAAATTAGTGCGTGAAGTTTCGTTCCCTACAATTAGATCAACCAACTGTATACAAAACCTACATGTTCAAGCTCAATCTGACTAAACCCGTCAGCGTCCAATCAACAATCATGTGTATCAAAAAAAGACAGACAACAAAAGAACTAGGGTTACTGGGTCGCACAGTAATAAACACTAAATCCATCATCAATTCCTGTCTGGGCAAAGAAGAGACCACTTGAGCTTCTGATCAGCTTTAACTCATTAGAGTCCATAATCATGAACAGTACTTGACTTGCAATTTGGTTATTGGATTCCTAAACTTGAACAGTTGCGTGAACCGTTTCAGCTTCAGATCAGCTTCAACCCAATGAATTTTAATTGGTTAGACAGCTAGAAGGTTCTGTATAGTAGCTTATGCTGTAAGTAAATGTTCTTGGACAACCACGACAAATGATGGCCCAGCACAATATTATTTCAGATTGCAGAATATAGTTTACATTCAGCAAGTACCCACATGCACTGAATAATCAAACATTGCAACTAAAGGCACCAGTCAGTCTTAGGTCTTCAGTTGGGATCTTTGCATTTTAAGACATCAGTTTTCTATGGAGCTCCAAAAGTTTGACACTTACTGAAAAAGAGAAGGCGTCCCCCTTTTATTTACACTAATAAATAGGAGAGCATGATTTACACTAATAAATAGCCAACTGACAGGTCACAGGTTATCTATGTGCCTCCTATTATCTTTCTATAAATCTGATCCATCCAAATCTCATCCAAAGGGCCATGTGATCAGTTGTGTGTTAGTACCAAAAGCTAGGATTGCACTAGAAACTTCCCCTACATAACATCCTTCAGAAATCCTACATCACAGCACTGCGCAGCTTTCAAACCAGTAACATGCATAGTAGAAGAAAATACCTCGACTGCGTTCCATAGTCGAACAGTTCCATCAGAAGATGATGTAGCCAACTGAGTCGAATTCGGTCTGAATCTTATGTCCGTTATAAAATTTGTATGTTCTTCTGCTTTAGTATCCATCTTAAAATTGTCCATATTCCAGAGGAAGACCTACAGTGTCATAGACACATCACATATAAGCAAATATTAACTGCTTTATAATGGCCTAACTTTCTATCAGAGAGACAAAGCAATAATGTCAACATTGCAGGTCAAGGTGGGTGAAAGGGTAATATCCCCAGAGAATAAGGTGTAGGTGCTAGTGTACGGTACGACATAAGAAATATAAGGCAAATAAAATTTTATTATTGGAAACAATCTTGATTGAAGTTAGGAATGACAAGTACTGTTAACAGTGATGGAATCTTGTGCCAATATTATAGGTAAGTTCAACTTATAAAAACCTGAAATTCTTTTAAAAAAAAATACTGATTGTTAATAATTTGAACGCTCTGGCACAAGCAAGTAATTTACAAAATAATTTGTTAGCTCCCATCTACTTGTGAGTTTACGCAGCTTACCTTTTTTTCATGACCGGCGCTAGCAAGTAACTTCCCATCTGTAGAGAAGTGACAGCAAACAACCTTGTTGTTGCTTGCACGGTTATTAGCAATCTCACTCAAAGAAAGACCTACAAAAGAATGAATGATTTATAATGATATACTTTTTCAGGGCTGAAGTTTAGAGCACAGCTCAAAAGCTTAAAATATTTACTCTTCAGGGACTCCTGCTCCGAGGGCCCTTTCTTCAATGCAGCAAATATGTCTCGACCATCCCCATCATCATTTGACAAAAATGAATCGACATTATCATCAAAATCAACGAAACTATCCAAATTATCCTGTCAGTAACAAAAGTTGTTTGAGCACAACAAACTGACAACCAAAAATTGAAACAGTAGAGCAGTATGCACATAATAATAGTACCATCTGATTTGAGGATGAAGCAAATCCACTGGTTCCATCCGCGCCACAAACCATTGAACTTTTTTGCGCAATGTTCACGTTGCTTGCTACTGGTATTCCACCACCAGGAGTATGAGTTGATGGAGTTGAGGGTGGAGAATGCCCAACGGTATTTCCTGTGCCGGTACTATTAGCTGCCCCAGAAGAAGTTGGCTTCCGTTTTCTACTATTCTGGATATCAAGAATAATGGACACGCTTAGGTATCACATGTATGGAGCTATAAAACTTAAGAAACATCTCAAGGTAATTACTCAGGCCACCTGTTGCATCTGCTGCTGCTGCTGCTGCTGCTGCTGTTGTTGCTGCTGCTGTTGGTGCTGTTGTTGTTGTTGTTGTTGTTGTTGCTGCTGCTGGTGTTGCTGCTGTTGTTGCAACTCCATCATCCGGTGACCCGAGGACTGCTGCATCTGGGCCATCTTCAACTAACAGATTGCAAATAGTGTATAATAGTCAATCATAACATGCATAGGGTGCCATAGGAAGGCATAAAAGTGAAATTATAGAATCATCCATACTATTCCCAAACAGAAAAACAGTGGAGAGAAAGTACCAGTAAAATGCAGAACATCTTTCCAGAAAATATAGAACATTTTATTTAAACAGTGAACATATTTGTAGAACAATGTAATTTGATTGATAGTGAATTATAGTTCGTTAGAATTGTCAGACTTATAATGGATTTGACATGTATCAAGTTTCTCAGAACCAATTGTATACTGACCTTCATCATATACTCGTGTTCATCTGGCCGAACCTTTGGTGAACCAGAATGAGCTGGAGAACCCATTCTAGCAAGCTCATTCTGTGTTTGTGCTTGAGCCATCAATTGCTGTTGTGGTGATAAAATTTGAAATTGGTTTGGAGATGTCATCAACTGCTTCTGTGCGCCTAAATTTGACCGGAGTTGATCGATACCTGGGACCTTCAGCCAACAACAAAACAGATGAGCTTTCAATAAGAAAAGTAAAGAAGAGTAAAGAGATGTCAGCAAACTCACTGTTAGCGGCCAGCCTTTCAGTGGCACACTCCCGACTCCTTGATTTAGTCCTAAGTGGAGGAAGATGGATCAGAAAAAACACCTTCGACCATTTACTGAAATTATTTTTATTGTTTGTCATATAGTTTTACAAATCTCGGTCAATTTAATTTCAGGGTGTTTGTCGTGAGTTTAATGTGCAAGCTAACTAGTTGCATGCTCACATCTAAATCAACAAACACTCGAGTATGAATATGATAGTACTAGCCACAGCAAGCCGAAAAGGTACTAATGGGTAAAAACAATAGAACTCGTGATGCAATTTTCACTAGGACACCCGGTATGGACACATAGTGGGTCTTCCATCAGTACCATGTGTTTTCTACATCAAGAGACACAATGAGCAGCAGTACGTATATCATCTCAGGATATTACTCACCAGAAGCGGCTAATCCAGATTTTGATTGCATCATCGCTGCTCCGTATAATGCAGAAGGGTCTGGAGGCATTGTTCTTTGTTGAATAGCACCATCACCTTTGATGTCCTTGAAAATAGTTGAGTAGAATATTAGGATTATTAGGAAACAATAAACATGTGCAGCGAAACTGTGAATAGAAATGAGTTACAGAAGACAGTATGCATTACAACTTGCTGGTTTCTTGACTGAAGCTGCTGCTGCAGAGCTGCCATGTTGACTGAGCTACCCTGAAGTTGCCTGAGTGGACAAAAGGATTAATCAGAAACTCACCAACGCTTAGTTGGTGCTGGAATGAATTGCTGAAAACCTACCCAGTTTGGTTAGCTGCTGACTTGAGAAGAGCAATCCTATTTGCATCGAAGAGCTGCTGTGATGCCTCGGAGTCCATAGGATTGTGATTCCTCATTCCTTCCATCAATTTAGAGGCAAGAACAGCTGATACATCAGAGTTCATAGCACCATTAAGGGCCGGTTGATTTGGATCCCTTCTCTGCAAGTGGGCATTCTGCTGTTGCAATAGCTGGAGTCTCATCTGGTGTTCCCTTGACTTCATCTAGTGCACCACAAAGAATTCCATAAACACAAAAGCATATACAATGAGCAGCACATGTGACTTGACATACCATTAGACATGATACACAGAATGCAGATATCACATTCACATTTCACAGATAGGAAAAAAAGACAGTAGCATTCTCAGTAAATTACACGCAGTATCCATGTTACGGCCTAATTCAGTGTTGGTGCAACTAGACAGCTACTCACACTAAGTGGTCACTTTTACTTTGCCAAATTATGCATGCCACATTCCACTTAAATATTTCACGCACCCTGTTGGGGGCTCTCTAGTTTTTTCTTCATTCTTCAGGTCAATGTGACTTGGCCATAGTAGCACTTGATCAATTTTGTACCACACAGAATTAAGCATAAGCTTGTGTACAGCCTAGGTATTGTAGAGCAGGATATATATGGTACTCCCTCTGTAAAAAAAAAAGTCTTACATTTGTGTACAGAGGGAGTAGAATGCTACTCCCTCCGTCCCATAATATAAGAGCGTTTTTTACATTAGTGTAGTGTCAAAACGCTCTTATATTATGGGACGGAGGGAGTAGTTGCTTCCCAGCTAGTAATACAATTTCAGCAAAAACGGAACAGCTTATTATAAAACTGGACACACAGCTGAAGAGCTACCAATAGCATTTTAGCAAAACAGGAAAGTGAGGCCGAATCCGTAAAGAAGTCACATGATTACCGTTGCAGGCCAATAATAAACGTTGTTATAGTACGTCCTGTTTTTGACGCGCAGGTACAGGTGTGGTGTGGGATGATATCAAATAAATCCTAGTTAAAAGCAGGGCAAGGCATAATAATAACTGAAGCAATGTAGAAAGAAGCTGGGCATGGAGGGAGTTATGACATACGTCCATAGAAGGCGCCGCGGCCCCGGGCCCTCCTTGGTGGGGCTTGTCCCTTGTCCTGGCGTCGAAGATGTCCCAGAAGATGGACCACCACTCGAAGAGGAAGCCTCCCGGGGCGTCGATCGCTGAGAACGGAACGGAGAAACCGAGAGCAGCAGAGCATTAGGCATTAATTAGATAACAGATGAGTTACTAGTAGTAGTACATATTCCTAGTTGTAGTGGTGGCTGTACGCATGCACATATTCCTGGGGCAGGTGAATTTTGGGTGGTGTTGGTGACAGCAAGGAAAACGTGCACATCTTGTGTTATAGTGGCTTGGTACGCATGCACAGACAGATATAAATGGTTTTTTTTTTTTTTTGTCTCTGTTTTCCCCAACAAGGGAGGGGATGGGAGTGGATTGGTTTTAGCCTCTGTCTATTATTAGCTACTACTAGGTCACTAGAGAAGAAGAAGAAGAATATGCATGCATCCCTCCGAAGATGGGGGCGTACCGACGGGATCGGTGGCGACCTTGCCCTCGTTCATGAAGGCCTTGGCGGAGTTGTGGAGGTTGCGCTTCACCAGGTAGTCGTAGATGTACACGTCCAGCCTGCAATCCCAATCCAATCCCCCCAAAATTGAACTCAATTTCGATTCGATTCGATAGGAACTAGATACAAGAAGCAGAGGAGGAGGAGGAGATTGGGGACGTACATCTTGTCGGCCTCCCAGTTGCTCCGTGCCATGGCTCGCCGCGGAGATCCTTCCTTCCTCTTCGACCCGGCGGCGGGAGGAGAGGCACCCTCTCCCGTCGTCGTCTTCCTCGGTCCCCTTCCCTCGGCTTCGCAGCGCCGCGCTGCGCTGTCGCCCCCTCTTTCTCTCTCTTCGAGCCGCGCGCTGCGCTGTCGCCCCCTCTTTCTCTCTCTTCGAGCCGCGCGCTGCGGGTCGGGTCGGTGCCGGGTTAGGGTTGGGCCGGGCCGAGAAGAGTAGCTAGCAAGCAGGTGGCAACCGAACAAGCGGGACGGAGGTCCCCTCCCCTCAAAAAAAAGAAAAAAAAAAAGCGGGACGGAGGTCGGCGGTGGTGGCTGACGGGTGGGTCCCACCTGACGGCGGTGGTGGAACCAAGCAGCGCCCACAAGGACAGCGCAACACTAGACACCAACGACCTCCGCTACACAATACAAACCGCAAAGACAAGAAACCTCTCGAAATAGGCTTTCGCCCCGCTTTATTATAAATAATAAAGCAACGGTCCATACAAGCAGCATCCAAACTCCTGATCAAGAACGACGGCTGGGGCAACAGCACAATCATGTCAAAAAACATAAGAGAAAGAGGAAAAAAGCCACCTAGTGGCTGCCGCCAAGCGGCCCTACGAGGACGACAGTCGACGCGCTGTAGCCAGAAGCGCATCCAACATGAGGCCAAGACGATCGCGGTCACGCTGCCTCGAGAGCGGGTGCCAGTGCTGCAGAAAAGAAAGGAATTTGAAGGAGTCAGACGCCTGCCTCGGAAGGACCTTCTCAATCACCATTTTATTACGCGTCGTCCACAAAGTCCATGTCAACGCCGCAAAGATAAGCCAAAATAAGCGGCGATGTCGGGACTGGAGGAACTCCGTGTAGGGGAACGCGACAGAAAACAAAAAATTTCCGCACTACGAACACGCCCAGGATCACTATGGAGATGCATACAAGGTTTTGATCTGATCATTACCGACTCGTAGCGCAGCGGAAGTAGAGTCGATGAAGATCGGCGGTGCAGATCCCCGCAGTTAGGATTTACAACCTCCCAACCGCGAGGATGTTCTCCCTCGTCTGCCCCTCAGACAGTCCCTCGGACAGCCCTTCGGGAGGCAGTCGGCCAGCCCTTCGGGAGGACCCTCGAACTCGGACGGTATCTCAGACAGCCCTTCGGGAGGACCCTCGAACAGCGCCCCTCGGGCAAAAGATCGAATCTACGACATCTCTACGGGGTTGCACACATACGGTGTCAGCTATCCGGCAGGGCTTCGTCGTTCAGAACTAGTTCCCATCGGAACCCAGACAGCCTTTCGGCTCTACGAAACTATTTCATGGGAGGGAGAGAGAAAGTCAGATCATGCATGGCATTTGTATGTGAGAGAATGAGTGAGTGTGGAGAGCTCCTCTCCACCTCTGTTTATAGGAAAAGCCAAGGGGTAGGGTGGCACTTGAAAATACCAAAAAACCATGACATGTGACCTTCATAAGGGCATAAAGGAAAGGCAAGTGGAACTCCATGGAGGAGCTCCTCCCTTGGCCGGCCACACCATGTGGGCCCCTCCTCCCAAAAGGGGTTCCCTCCTCTCCAAGTCATCCCCTAGATCTTTTGGGAAAAGCCCAAAAAGGTGGCTTTTCAAAAAGCAACAAAAAAGACGTTTTCACTATTCATAAAAATATTTTTCCGCGACCGTTAAATCCGAAAATATTTCTGTAGGTCCAAAACATTTCCAGTACCCCT
The DNA here is from genome assembly GCA_039707655.1 of Elymus sibiricus. Lineage (NCBI taxonomy): Eukaryota > Viridiplantae > Streptophyta > Magnoliopsida > Poales > Poaceae > Elymus > Elymus sibiricus. The sequence continues at coordinate 514,280,236 of CM077672.1, read as the reverse complement.
TAAAATAATTCTGTACGCGTTCTGAAACATTTCCGGATCAATGATTTTCATCAGCGAAAAGCAACCAAAGCATTTCCGGCTGCTCCGAAACATTTCCGGTTTTTTCTCTCCGGAAAAATTCCAGAAGTTCCCAGAACAATTCTGGCACCTCCAAAAAGTTCCAAGCGCGTGCCGAAACCTTTTTGGCTCAATGGTTTACTCCGAAACAACTTTTCGGTTTTACCGAAACTTTTCCAGTGTTCTCTCCGGAACTTTTCCGTTGTCTCTGAAACTTTTCCGGTGACTTTCTCTCAGACTCCATGTCTAGTATTCAGCAGATAGATGACCCTTAAGCGTGTGACCCTGTAGGTTCGGTGAAGTATAGACATGACCGGAACACTTTCCGATCAATGATCAATAGCAGAACCGTGGACATCCATATTGATCCCTATACCCACACGAATGAATATTCGAGTGAACCTATAGTTTGCCGTGTGCTATTCCTGTTGCTTCGTGATATGTTACAAACACCCGAGGTGAGACTTATTGGCATCCCCATGGATCAACAACTTGTCCACTATGCCAGTTACCTCGTTACCGGTTTTGTTCTCTTTTCTCGTTTCCGCGTTCCGGTATCCCCGTGATCAAATCACGATGTGTCTGGCCAGACGATAATGGATACCGTAACACCGAGAGGGCGCCAAGAATATCTCTCCATCGTTGGAGGAGCAAATCCCAATCTTGAGCTATCAAGTTTCTTGTCATACTTTTCCATGAACCCGTAAGCCGCCGTAATAGCCACCTTTTTACGGATGACGTTTAACAAACCACAAAGTTCATGAAGCAAGTGCGAAGGAACTCGATACTCTCATGGTCTAAGGAATTATGCAAACGTTAACTTTCTCTGTGTTATTAACCATTAACTTGTGACGAATGTATCTCATAGCATAACATCAATCGGGTCGATTCAACACATGTGTTCTCCTAACATTGTGCCCTCAAAAGTTGCCGGCATAGACATGCCCATGATCAGGAAAACGTGATCATCATGCAACACTTGAGCCAATCTTAGAGGCTTGACTAGGAATACTTTTTACCGTTTATTTTTTCACACGTGCACATGGGTTTTTCTCAGAGCCTTTATGGATATACGGGCTCGGGAACCATAGCAGTTATAGCACGGAATATAAACATAATTACGAACATGAAGATAAATAATAACATTTATTATTGCCTCTAGGGCATATCTCCTACTGCTACTTGTAGCTGCGTTGGGATTTTCCCTGAAGAGGAAGGGAGATGCAGTACAGTAACGGATAAGTATTTCCCTCAGTTAGAGAACCAAGGTTATCAATCCAGTAGGAGACTACCACAAACACCTGTAAGCAAACGCCTGCACACAAGAGCAAATACTTGCACCCAACGCGAGCAAGAGGGTTGTCAATCCCCTTGTACTCGTTAATTGCAAGGATTAAATCTGATAGTGGTGGATATATAAATTGCAAAGTAAAATAAAAGTAAATAAATTGCAGCAAGGTATTTAGGGTTTTAGTAATATGATTTGGATGGACCCGGGGGCCATAGCTTTCACTAGAGGCATCTCTCTCAAGAACGAAACATACGGTGGGTAAACAAATTACTGTTGGGCAATTGATAGAAAAGTGCATAGTTATGATGTTATTCATGGCATGATCATGTATATATGCATTACGTCCGTGATAAGTAGACTGACTCCTGCCTGCATCTACTACTATTACTCCACCAATCGACCGCTATCCAACATGCATCTATGGTATTAAGTTCATAACAAACGGAGTAACACTGTAAGCAAAATGACATAATGTAGACAAAGTAAAACCAACCAATATGATTAAACCCCATCGTTTTACCCTTAGTGGCAGCAATACAAATACGTGCCTCGCTACCCTTTCTGTCACTGGGTGAGGACACCGCAAGATTGAACCCACTACTAATGCACCACTTCCATTGCAAAATCTATTCATCAACTTGGCCAAAGATAACTCATAGATCGGAAAGCATTACATAGCTATAACAATCATACATAATAAAGTTTGGAAATAACTCAATTACTTTCAATGAATAATCTGATCATAAATCCACAATTCATCGGATCCCAACAAACACACCGCAAAAGCTGATTACATAGGAACAATCTGATAGAACTCTGAAGAGCACATGGTATTGAAGATCAAAGAGAGAGAGAGAGAGAGAGCCACCTAGCTATTGCTATGGACCCGTAGGTCCTGTGGGAACTACTCACACATCATCGGAGAGGCAGCAAGGTTGATGTAGACCCCCTCCGTGATCGATCCCCCCTCCGGCAGATCACAGGAAAAGGTCTCCAGATGGGATCGTGAAGAACAAAGAGTTACGGCGATGGAGAACTTGTTTTGTCTGGATATCTGGTGGTTTTGGAATATTGTAGAATTTATAGCGCTGGAATTAGGTCAATCGGAGCCACAGGTGGCCCACAAGGCATCACGGCCTGCCCCCCTAGGGGCGCGCCCTGTTGCCTTGTCGCCTCTCTGTCTGGTGTCTGGTCCTCTCCCGAAGCTTCTGGGGTCTCTTTTGTACCAAAAAAATCATCAAGAAGTTTCGTGGCATTTGGACTTCGTTTGGTAGGGATTTCCTGATAAACCAAAAACAAGCAGAAAATAGCAAATGGCACTTGGCACTAGGTTAATAGGTTAGTTCCCAAAAATGATACTCCCTCCGTTCCAAAATATAGTGCGCCCGCGCTTCCCGAGGTTCAACTTTGACCATAAATTTAAGCAACGAGACCGATTGCGGCGGGAGCAAAAATTATATATTTTTGCTCCCGCCGCAGTCGGTCTCGTTGCTTAAATTTATGGTCAAAGTTGAAGCGCGGAAACCGATGACGTACTATATTTTGCAACGTAGGGAGTATAAAATTACATATAAAGTATATAGAATTGATAATATAATAGCATGAAACAATAAAAATTTATAGATACGTTGGAGACGTATCGGCATCCCTAAGCTTAATTCCTGCTCGTCCTCGAGTAGGTAAATGATAAAAATAGAATTTTTGATGTTGTCTATCATGTAATTCTCTTGCGGTATGAATACAGAGGGGGAAAGGGGGCGTTCGGTGCGGCAGCTCACCCTGATGGTGTTGCCGTGTTCGGAGAGGGCCGGGGTTGCCGGAGTTGAGCGAGACGACGGCGAGGTTGGGGCGGCGGTCGAGGAAGGGGACGAGTCGATGTCGGCGCCAGGGGGCTCCCCAGCACGGATCTGTGGGCTCAGGCGAAGGAGGCGATCGAGGCGCAGCATGTGTGTACAGCGAGGGGACGAGGGGGAGGCAGTGGACGCGGCGTTCACGGCGGCGAGCTCGCGCGGCTCTCGGCCATGGCGATGATGAGCGAAAGAGAGAGAGCGATGGCGAGGGAAGGAGTGGGCATGGGGGTCCAGGGAGTAGCTGGGCGTCGCCCTTACCCACCACGGCGAGCGGCAGGCCGCTGTCGAGCAGGGGAAAGGGGGGCCCCGGCGCGGGTGTGCGTGCGCAAGCGACAGCGAGGGGGGGAAGAGCAGTAGGTTGAAGGAGGTGCGGGGTGGGCTGGGCCTTGGTACTGTGTACTAAGGCCCAGTGCCAGGAGGCCTTTTTCCTTTTTCTCTTTCTATTTTCTTTTTACAGCAACCATTTTCTATTTCTTTAGCTAGCTATGGACTTTTGTAAAATGTGTAGCTGGTCTCAAAAATTAATGTGCAATATACCTCACTGCCACAAAAAGGTTTGGGATTATTTGAATTCATTTGATTTTTGTTTAAATGAAAATGATTTTAAATAGGGCTGTTTAGGTACTGTTTTGGATGTTAGGGTCATTTAAATAAATCAATTAATGTTGATTTTATTTTTATAATTGCTTTGGGAATATTTGCAATATTATGAACATTTTAGTTTTCAAATTTGAACAACTTTTATTTTCACTTGCAATTTGAATTTTGAATTTGAGGTTGGATTATTTTCTAAATGCAATTTAATTAAGATGAACATGATGACATGGCAATCTAATTAGCTTAATGACAGGGTTAGGATCTGGGGATGTTACAATCACCCTTACACTTGGGGGATCCCAACTACTCTTACGAGAGAGCAAGCAATGATCATCCTTGCCTGTTATCCCGCTTTGAAGAAGATCAGATCTATGAAGCGTAGTCAAACAAATCCTCGCACTCCGTATCGTTACCGAAAGCTATCGAGAAGAAGCAAAACCGGAAAGAGGCAAACGATATGGTAAACAAACAAGGCATGGCCATGGAGGCGCATCTTGGGAGTGGCTTTCTACCCCAAAGTTCCTTTGTGGAATGGGCTTCTGCGACTTGGTGCTTTTCAACCAGGCGATGCTAGCGCGTCAGTGTTGGCGTCTCCTGACCGAACCTGACTCTTTGTGTTCGAGGGTCTTAAAGGGACGCTACTTCCCTGATGGGGTTTTTTGGACTGCCACCAAACCAAGATCATCTTCCTTCACCTAGCGCAGTTTGCTTTTTGGGCGTCAACTGATTCAGAAGGGGGCTCGGTGGGGCGTAGGAAATGGCACCCGGATCAAGGTTATGGAAGACAACTGGATTCCAGGTTTCCCTCCTGGAACTTTCAACTCGATTCTCCCTATTCCGGCTGCAACTTCAGTTCAGTTCTTGTTGGCCGAGTCATTGGTGACTTGGGATGAAGACCTTGTGCGAAGCTTCTTTGTTGATCCTATTGCGGAACAAATTCTGCAAGTTCCCATAAGTCGTTTTGGGGGAGATGACTTCCTGTCGTGGCCTCATGACAAGCTTGGCATCTATTCGGTCAAGTCTGGCTATAATCTTACTAGAAGTGAGAACTTCTTCTCCTCTACAAGTGGAAAGGGCAAGGGTCTGGCTTCCAATCTTCAGGTGCAAGAAAAGGAGTGGAAGGCCCTTTGGTCAGTCAATTGTCCAAACAAAATGAAGATTGTTTTGTGGCGTTTCGTGCATGATTGTTTGCCTACGGGTTTCCAGCTGGTGAGGCGTCACATTCCTGCTGATGATGGTTGTTTCTTCTGTAACCGGACTGAGCGTGTGGAGCATCTCTTCTTGCTGTGTCCCTTCGCCCGTTCCGTTTGGAAAGGGGTTAAAGAGGAGTTCAGTGTCAGGCTGTGTAGGAAAGACATGGTTAATGGCCGTCAATGGATGTTCGATTTCCTGGCTCATGCTTCGAAGCTTCAAGCTACTGTCTTGGCTATCACTCTATGGCATATCTGGGAAGCTAGAAATGAGGTACGTAATAATGGTACTGATGTGCATCCTGCTAGAACTGCTTCAAAAATTCGTGCCTATGTCCGTATGGTGTTGCAGCATTGTTCTAAGCCTAAACCTGGTCCCAGGCGTGAGTATTCTTCTTCAACTCTTATTTGGACTCCGCCACCTGCTGGTTTGGTGGCTGTGAATGTTGATGCGGCGCTATTTCCTTGTATCCGGCGGATGGGCATGGGCTTTGTGGCTAGGAATCATCTTGGGGAGTGCATGTTTGCTGGCAATGAGCAGCTTCAGGGCTTCTCTGAACCCGAGTTGGCTGAGGCGCTTGCCATCCGGCGTGCTCTTGGTGGCCGAACTATTGTTAGACCAAATACAGGTAAAGGGAGGAACTCGCCACCCAAGCCGAAGACCATTGAAGCATGAAGCTGCCGAAGACCGTCAACCTCGGCATTGGAGGCTAGTTCGGGGGCTACTGAGGGTGTTCCGGACTAGGGGGTACTCGGGCTGCCGGCCTATCTCTCATAGGCCGGACTAGTGGGCCGCCCTCTACTCGTCGATGGAAGGCCGGATTGTGGGCGACCCCGTGTATCAGAAGGAAACCTTCGAAGACTTGGCGTCTCCTCCAAGGAATAGTTGGTGTGGCTGGCATGTTTATCCCCTGATGATAACCGACTATATGTAACCCTAGGGCCCTCTGGTGTCTATATAAACCAGAGGGTTTAGTCCGTAGAGGATGATCATATCCATTGCCTAGGGTTTAGCCCATCCGATCTCGAGGTAGATCAACTCTGTAACCTTCATACAATCACATCAATACAATCTAGCAGGACGTAGGGTATTACCTCTTCGAGAGGGCCCGAACCTGGGTAAATCGCTGTCTCTACGTTCCCTGTTACCATCGATTCCTAGACCCACAGTTCGGATCCCTTACCCGAGATCTGCCGGTTTTGGTACCGACAGACTCCGCCACCTGCTGGTTTGGTGGCTGTGAATGTTGATGCGGCGCTATTTCCTTCTATCCGGCGGATGGGCATGGGCTTTGTGGCTAGGAATCATCTTGGGGAGTGCATATGTTTGCTGGCAATGAGCAGTTTCAGGGCTTCTCTGAACCCGAGTTGGCTGAGGCGCTTGCCATCCGGCGTGCTCTTGAGGTTTGTCGATCTGAAGGCTGTACGTCAATTGTTTTGGCATCTGACTGCCTCTCCATGGTGAACAGAATCAAGTCTACGGCTCAAGATCGATCAAGCGTGGGCACTGTTGTCTCGGACATCAAGTCTCTTGCGTCTGGGTTTACTCATTAATGTTCTTTCTTACATGTCAGGCGTGGTATGAATGTAGTGGCACACAAACTAGCTCGTAGTTGTGAGCATTCTGTTAATCATTTTTATCTTGGTGTGGTTCCGAATTGTATCAGGGACGATCTTTGTTGTGATGTTCAGTAATCAATGAAGCGCTGTTATTCTCAAAAAAAAAAAACGAGCACGCATTCCCCATCGAGCCCTCTGGATTGGGATCGGGGACTTGGCTTCCTCCACTGCCCATTTGACATTTGAGGATCAATTCCGGTCACTGTTGGCATGACTGATGCATCCGCACACGCTTAGCCTCTGAGATGATTGCCTCCATCAGGATCTCCAATTATGCATCCATCCTGAGCTAGCATGCCTGGATCTCAGCTTGTATGTTCTCCGCCAGATCCGGCATCTCGCGCGTTGCCTGCAGATCCACCCATCCGGCGAAATGTCTCGTCCTGGATCCGATTCGCTCCAGCTCCTCTGACCACATCCGCATCTCAATCCCTCCAGCTCCTCAGGTGCCACCGAGCGGACGGGCCCTAGGAGAGGCATTCCCTGCGGTGAGAGCGGGGGAGGCGACACCCACCCGGCGAAATGTCTCATCCTGGATCCGATTCGCTCGCTCTGACCACATCCGCATCTCAATCCCTCCAGCTCCTCAGGTGCCACCGAGCGGACGGGCCCTAGGAGAGGCATTCCCTGCGGTGAGAGCGGGGGAGGCGACACCCACCCGGCGAAATGTCTCATCCTGGATCCGATTCGCTCGCTCTGATCACATCCGCATCTCAATCCCTCCAGCTCCTCAGGTGCCACCGAGCGGACGGGCCCTAGGAGAGGCATTCCCTGCGGTGAGAGCGGGGGAGGCGACACCCACCCGGCGAAATGTCTCATCCTGGATCCGATTCGCTCGCTCTGACCACATCCGCATCTCAATCCCTCCAGCTCCTCAGGTGCCACCGAGCGGACGGGCCCTAGGAGAGGCATTCCCTGCGGTGAGAGCGGGGGAGGCGACACCCACCCGGCGAAATGTCTCATCCTGGATCCGATTCGCTCGCTCTGACCACATCCGCATCTCAATCCCTCCAGCTCCTCAGGTGCCACCGAGCGGACGGGCCCTAGGAGAGGCATTACCTGCGGTGAGAGCGGGGGAGGCGACACCCACCCGGCGAAATGTCTCATCCTGGATCCGATTCGCTCGCTCTGACCACATCCGCATCTCAATCCCTCCAGCTCCTCAGGTGCCACCGAGCGGACGGGCCTAGGAGAGGCATTCCCTGCGGTGAGAGCGGGGGAGGCGACGAGGGGCCATGGAGACGCATCTGAGCGGCAGTGGCGGTGACGAGAGTGGTGTGTAAACGTCAAAAATCATCTATCCATCTCTCAGTCTAAATTGGATGGATGGAGCTGTACGATTGATATTTATTTAGCACACACACCTCTCATGATATATCCGACCCCACCCATCCACACAAAACAAACAAAATGCCGTTTTGGATCGACTTATGTATAGATAGTAATATATAATTGTTGTTTATAATAACACATAGTTAGTACGCATATATTTTTACACCCAACTGAGGACACGATTCATTCATTCATCTGACCAATATTTTTACACTCACTCTATAACAAACAATACATACACCACAACCACAACCACAACCACAACCGCAAGTGGTAGTATACATTCCTCCCACCAACCAACCGGTGCCGGCGATTTCTTTCTCTTCTACTTGGCCGCCGCCGCTGCCTTGGCCTGCTGGTTGGCCGCCGCCGACATGGATCGCAGCCGCGCCGCGATCTCCGTGAAGGCCGGCCGCTGTGCCGGGTCTGGCGACCAGCACTGCTCCATCAGCCTCCTCCACTCCGGCCCGCAGTTGGCTGGCACCGGCGGACGCAGCGTGTTGTTCACGATGCCCCCTTGCAAAATCGACCAACCACCACAGCTTAACCATACACCGTCACAAGTGGGGATAAAAACAAAGAAAGATAGCTCCTCCTGGGATCATCCACATACCTATTATCGCGCCGTAGTGCATGTTGGCGTAGGGCTCCTCCCCAGTCAGGATCTCCCACAGCACGATGCCGAACGAGAACACGTCCACCTGCATCCATGCATGCCGAAAACAACAAGCTTGCCTTATTATTACAGTCACCATTAGTTCAACTTCTTCCTCACCATTCCCACCAAAAAAAAAACTTCTTCCTCACCAAACTCTCAGCTAGTCAGTTAGGCCAGAAGCAGAACAACCACCAACATACATACATGATGGCCTATATTTCTAAGCAAACAAGAACAATCTCTAAAAAAAGGGAGTTGCTGCGGCTAGGGGCAGACATGACAGCCTCCTTACCTTCTCAGACACCTTGCTGCTGCTCCCGTTGAGCAGCTCCGGCGCCATCCACGGCAGCGTCCCCCTCACTCCCCCCGAAACCAAGGTGTTCCTCTTGATTTTAGACAGGCCAAAATCACCCACCTGGACAACAGCAATATCGGTAAATTTACTCAGGCAGCCACAACAACAACACTATTTAAGCGGACGGAACGGAAACCCGGCTTACTTTGCAGATAGGGCGTGCGTGGTCCCTGAGGTTGACCAGCAGGTTGTCACACTTGAGGTCGAAATGCACAATGTTCTTCGAATGCAGGTACTCCATCCCGAACGCCGCGTCCATAGCTATGATGAGCCGCTTACGGAGATCAGGACACCTTTCAAGTTATACAAGAGATCGTTACTTTTCTGCTTAGCTATTTACGTTTTAGAGCCAAAGAAGGACAAGTGTAAGAAAAACACCAGGAAGAGCTTACTTGTCCTTCCGCTGCAAGACATGCCGAAGAGAACCGTTAACCATGAACTCAGTCAGGGTCGCCAGGGTGCCGCCTGGACCGTCCTTCACGACGCCATAGAATGCTACGACGTTTGGATGGTGAAGCTTTGACAGAATCTCAGCTTCTCGCCAGAATTCTTGTGCCTAGAAACCACAATATTTATTTAGAGCATCAATACAGCACCCAACATCTCCATTCTTTCAGGAGTTTAACACACAAGTTTGATACAGGTTCAGGAGCTTACCAGCCTTTCTTGCTCAGATGATCGTCCTGTGAAACAGCTCTTCTTGATGCGCTTGATAGCCACATCAGTTCCTCTCCATTTCCCATGGTAAACGGTTCCGAAAGTGCCAGAACCAAGTTCCCTAAGCTCCTCAAGATCTTCATTCTTGATAATCTGTTAAAATATATTTTTTCCCAACAGAATAAAGTGAGGATTGTTGGCATGTTACTGGTCATGCTCGTAACAGAGGTTGTGAGGTGCCCTTTGGTTGGTACAACCATTGGATATTATGCACCCAGAAAATGCTAATATTGTCTTTCCAGAGCTAACAATAACACTTAAACGTGTTGACAACAATGAACAAAGATAGCAACGTCATGTGGCTTTAGATGATTCTGGTTTGAGAACATGTTAAGTTTGTTGCAACACAAAACCACCATACCTGCAAGTGTTCAAAATCAGAATCTCGAAGAGAAGCATCCATGACTTGTGCAGCAGTTCTGTCCTCTTCGAACTTTGGTTCCTGAAGCCATAAAATAATCATAAATATGACAACATAGTGCGACGACAAAAGCGACAGTGGACTTCTACTAAACATGCATACCTCGAAATCTGGAGCAGGCAGATTCGTATTGTCCCCCATAGGTGCATATGGATTGTCAACTTGAAATGCTTCAACACTCCTCTCCATCTTTGGGACATGGTCAATATGCGACGAAGCATAAGCTGGAGGCATGCTGCTAACGTCAGCAACTATGATGGAAGGCTCTACCTTCTTCTCAGCCTCAAAATTGTAAGTAGGATTCAAACCCTTCATGCTGATTGCATCATTATCTGCTCCTGTGAATGCATACATCCCTTCGTCAATCTTTGCCAGGCCTTGTTGGTCATTATTCTTGCTTGGGAACTCATCCTTTGCAAGATTTCTGAAGAATGACCAGTTCTTCGGCTCATAGTTTGGCATGTTCAAGCTAAGAATAGGATCATTAAAAGGAGTTGATGACTGTGCTGCATCTTTCGCCTTTGCAAAGAAATCAGAAAGAATGTCAGGGGGGAAGCGGTCATTGATATCAACAAAAATATCTCTGTTCTCTGAGTTAGCAGCTGCAGATACACTATCAGCAACAGCTCCAGTAGTGCTGATGGACGATGGCACAGCTGGATCATGCTTAACATCATTGGGGGGCGCGGGCTTAGGAGCCTCCCAACTAACACGACGTGCCATGGCAGCATCACTTCCCAGCTGCTTCTTAGCACTTTGTATTCTATTGGTGGTAGTGGCTTTCAAATTACCTTTAGCTGGAGTTTTTTCAACTGAATTTATGATGTTAGGGACATCTACTGCCCTCTTTTCACTGGCCTGTTGTTGTTCAACCACAGGATTTTCAGACATCATTTTAGCATCTGATTCTTCTGAAGGTATGATTATACCAAATTGACTCGGCCGTGGTACAGCTTTGGCGAAGTTCTTCTCAAACTGTGCTAGGCAATCATCGCTAGACGGTTCATTCAGGTTCAGTGATGGGGCCCCTAAATTCGAATTTTCAGCTCCCTCGACAGAATCAGCAGCCTCTGCAATGGATTCTCTAGCCGCACCAGACTGAGACTGAGGTATTAGAAACTGAGCACCTGAATCATCAGATTTTGACAGCCGATTCAGGGATTCCATTTGCTCCCGAGGGATTCGTTCAGAATGGAAGGTCCGCCCAGAACCAGGTTGTGGATCCGTGAACCCATGATCGGTCATGTCAGACTCAAATTCAGAACACCCAGATGCAAAAGCTCCACCAGAGGACTGGCGGTCATCTTCATTTAACTCTCTAGGCTCTAGGCTCTTCCCACTGTCACTTGGTTGAAGAAAAGATGTTCGGCCTTCTTGAGCCGAAGAAGCAGGGGGCACTTCCAAATGCATACTATTTGAAACAGACAGATCACTGTGCGGCACAGGAGTACTCAAATTCTCGAGGGTTTGGAAGTAGTCCACTTCACTTTTCTGATGCAGCGTGTTCTTGGAAGCCTGCTTTGCATCATTTATAGAACCTTGCATCATGAAGCCGTCCTGATAAGACCGTTGGTCAGGAGTTGCCAGAGATGCAGGCCCAGAATATGGCGCATACTGAGAGGCAACTCCATAATCTGAGGGCACAGATAGAGGCATAGAGATGCGTCTCTCAGTGTCATAGAAATTGTCTCTAGAGCCCTGAGCGTACAGCATTTCCTGCCCTTGGTAAGATTGCAAATTTGCAGTATAATCACTGGATAAACTAGGCGGTGTTGGTGTTGGTGTGGGTACAGTAGCAGAAGGCACCAAAGATGGCCCACTCATACCATGAAAATCTGGCATGCCACGGTTTGGGTTTGGCTGATCATTATCATTACTGAGATTAATGAACTGATCCATCATACTCACGGACGTGCTTGCTAAACCATGGCCACTTGAAGGCTTTCCTGATCCTACATCTATTCCATTGACAGCAACAACATAATGGAGCTCAGAATCACCATCCATGCTACCCAGGTTATCGTCAAAATCGAGCGAGGAGAACAGAAAAACACGGAGCTTCTGAGAACCTCCTTCGCTTTCAATCATGGCAAACTCATCCATCATGTTTGTCAAATCCTCGTCGCCTGACACCGAGATCAAAGAATCGAGATCTTCACCAGGGAGCTGGTACTTGATGATATGGGGCTGGTTGAAGATGGCAGACGTTTTTTGTCTGAGCTCCTGCCAGGAAATGTCCTTTCTGATTCGAATTATGCGCGTCTCACCACCAACATACCTAAGCTTTCCATCACTGGGCCGGGGCAAGATTTTGCCCCCAAAGCTGCACAGGAACTTGATTCTCCTGGAGGTATCTGAAGCTTCAGAGGAAGCATAGCCATGAGACAGTCCCCGACTACTGCCATCACCTGACAGAGCTTGCGGAACCGACCTGGTCGACGAGTGCTTGCTTCTATTCTGAACCTGAGGAACAGGCCTTCTCTCGGGCTCCTTCTGCCGCGGATCAACAATAGGTTGTAGCATGAATATATCAGGACCACTTTCTGATGCTGTGTGGCTGGCACCAACCATTCCCCTCAAGTCCATGTAACCGCTTGTCGCGGCATTCTGGTCTCCAGATGTACCAGGGACCAGGTGTTTCTGGGACATGGCGCGGTCCCTCATGAACTCGAGGGCGAACTCCTCCCCGGTCTGGATAGAGAAGTTGAGAACGGGCTTGACAGTGCCCGGCACAAGGTACTCTGGAACACGGGGAGGAGCGGTGGACGACGAAATGGGAGGCGCCTGCATGGCTCTCTGGGCCGCAGAGCCAACAGCGTCCCTTCTAGGGTCCATTGCGCTGTCAAGTGTTGTTGTGGTTCATATCATTGACGCTTCATTTCTGTTTGCGCGCAGTGCGTCGAAGAGTCGGCAGGCAGGAGGGGAAACGTGAGCCTGACCTGGATTAAACAGGCATAAAAATGTATGTCAGATGCAGCCAGAAAACAAACAAGATCATTATTCATTAGCAAGAACAGCTGAAACTATAGAAGCCTACACTAGATACTTGCTGTTCGCTTCCATTTCCTTGTACGGCATGTTTGTTGAGGTTCCATACATACATACATACATATGAAGCATATACAAGTAGTAAAAAAGAGAGGGTGTGCACCAAGCATTCATGGTAGCAAGACTTAGGGACCGATTTGAGTCAAAGCCAGGTAAACAGCGGTTGCCGAAGCAAGTAGACAAGTTGGTCCGATTCAGAAAGTAAAGTATACAAGCTACACAAGTCTATCTACACTAGAAAATGATTGAACAGGGGACACCTGAAACTATACAAGTCTGTCTGTATACACTAGATAGATAATGTTCCACTGTGACACAGTTTTCCATTTCCTTGGAAGGAAAAGGTGTCTTCTTGAGGTTACATGCATACAAAAAGAGCATCACAGTCACAGGTAGTGAAAAAAACCAGTGGGTGGGTGTGCAAGCAACTAAACCAGTCTACTAGGAATGGATTGGAGTCAAAGTCAAGTAAGCAGCGGTTGCTGGAGTGTATACAGATTGGTGGAAGGGGATTAAACAAGAAGGAACGAATGAATCCCGTCCGTGGTTTGTAAACAGGATTGTCCCCAAATTTGCATGGTTATTGAGGATAAAATACATGGATGGATAGATACAGTAGAGGTACAGGTAGAGGTACAGGTAGAAGAAGAAAGGAAAAGTAAACCCTAGCTAGGTGGATAAACATGGGATGGGGGGTGGGGGCATGAATCAGGGATAGTTATTGACCCGAAGAAAGCTGGGATTAGCGGTCGGGAAATACTTATTATGGAAGAAAGCTAGGGTTCGTTACCGTCCAAGGAAGTTGCAGGTCCGGATGGGGTGGATCTCCGCTCCGCGCCGCCAAGTCGCCGGTCCGCTCCAGCAAAGAGGAGCGGCGGCAGCGAGGCGAGAACTGGTGGTGCGCGCGGTTGAGGCCGAGGCTGGGTGGCCGGAGAGGAGGAGCGGATTTGAAATTGGATGCGCGCACACGCACAGACGGCAGAGGAGGAGGAGGAGAAGAAGGAAGGGGATGAAGACGACTCGAGGACGGACTGGGGAGGCATCTTTTCTTTTCTTTTCTTTTCTTTTCTCATCGATTAACGTCTGACTTAATTGCTAAATCTTCAAGCAATACATCCACTAATTACTTTTTGTATTGTATATATTATATATACTATAAGAAGAAGACGTAGTTGATCGGTAAAGTGCATCATCAGGAACCCAAGGTGTGATTAATCATTTTTCCTCCATCTCTAGTAGTACATCGTCTGTTGTATCTTTTTTTACAACACATTACAGACGCAGACGCTTACACTCACCCATATGAACACACACGCACACCCTCCTATCCCTATGAGCACCTCCGAGAGACTAAACCGGCATATCATCTTGAGATTGATCAAGTCACCACAGACGCCTCGTAGTCGATGGAAACTAGTAATACATCGTCTGTTGTATCTCCTCTCTCGATTTTTTTTTTTTTTACTAGTACATCGTCTGTATGCGTTGTACTACCTGCGAAGAAAAAAGGTTAAGCACAAGTAGGTACTGCTACTACGACTACTCAAAATGAGGAGATGCCCGGTAGGTAGCACTAATCATATACTAATCCATCCTCAAAAAAATTCATAAACTAACCCATTTGCTGTTGGGGTATACAGTACTATACTACTAATAATAGTATACGAATAAGTAAGTAACCAGTTCCGAAACAAATAATTATGTGTGTAATCTGCAACAAACATTATCTCTTTTTTCAGGGTCAGCAAACATTATCGTGCTTAATTAATTGGAGAAGAAGACCCCCATCCCGTTTCTTCATCAATTTCTGCGACTTAATAATACTCCGATGGCCGACACAGGCCTTGTCGCGATTGCTTTTTGCGGGTTTAATAGGAGTTTTATTCCGTAGTAACACGGTTACAATCTAGATTTTCTGCCTTGTCACGATTTTGCATATATGGGGTGTTTTTTCCCTTCTTGTACTGTGGATGTTTCGTGTTTTTTTTTTCTTTTTTTGAGAAATAGCGCCACTTTATTGCTTGTTCATGTGGGCTTATTTGTCTTTGTGCACTCGGGATGTAGTCTGTCATTCGGTATGGGAGGAGCAGTTTGCCAATCTTCTATTTAGCGTCTTTTCTTTTCTCTTATTTTTTCCTTTTCTTTTTATTCCTTTATTTGTTTTTTGTATTCCTTTTTTCTCACAGTTCCTAATTCATGAATATTTTTTCAATTCTTAGAAAAAAACTAAATTCATTAACAACTATTAATGTGTGAACAAATTTTAAAATTTATGTAAAATTTTAAAAATTCATGAATATTTTAAAAATATATGAACATTTTTAAATTCATGTAAATTTTTTAAACACAAAAAGTTTATTGAATATTTGGTCATTTTTAAAATTCGTGAACACTTTTTCATGAACTTTTGGAACACTTTTTCAAATACATGAACATTTTTTTAATTCATGAATATTTTCAAATTTTATGAAAAATTAAAATCCATGATTTTTTTCGTTAACAAATTGTTTAACATAAAAAATTGGTAGCCAGTTTTGTTGGAGCCGGAAGCTGCGAACTTTTTTAGCAAACACGAGTTTCCTTTCTTGAGCACATGCACGGAAAAGCTACATGGGCTAACCGGAGTCAAATTGGAGCTCCCAGCAATTCACTCTTAGACTTGCCTAAAAAAAGTAATTCACTCTTAGACTTGCCTTAAAAAAAGCAATTCACTCTTAAACCCGTGTTGGTCAACCCTATCAAACGAGCCCGCCCAATCCCCACAGCTCCAATTCATTGGAGAGCCTCAAATCTAGGGAGCTTGGTGACTTTACCGATTCATAGTAAACCAAGCCCAAGCAGGACGAGCGAACGAGCAGCTGAGCAGGGTACATTCGAAGCCCGACCCACATATTTTCTTACATGGGGTTCGGCCTGGTTTGGCTCAGCGCATGCGCATTGCCCCAACTTAGGCCATGTATGATGGATCTTTTCCGTCAACAATGTAATTCCTCCTTTCCCTTGTTGTTGTTTATAAAAAAAATTCAACAACATGAACTCGATGACAAGCTGTGGGACGGTGTCCTACAAGGTCAGCTCGATAAGTTCAAGATGAATTTCTAGCTGTGATGTACTCCAAGCGCACTCATTACCAATGAGATTTCGGGCTTAGGAAGCGAAGAAACGATGGACAAGCTCATCATCAAGAAGATCCTTATAACTTTGGATAGAAAGTACTCCCTCCGTTCTCTTTTGTAAGACGTTTTCGACAACTGCCATTGAACTATTTTGGGTGTTGTCTGAACTATCTAAAACGTCTTACAAAAGTGAACAGAGGGAGTATGATATTGTGTGCACATTGATTCAAATGATGCCCAATTACAAATATCTAAAGCCTACCAAAGTGATTGGGAGGATTGTGGCACATGAGAGCAAGTTCAATGGAAAAGGAGAGAAGCTACTCCAAAACAATAAATGGTTACTCAAAACCTTCTATCCATGATAGGAGTTGCCACAATAATGGAAGGCCTGGACATTGCGCCTCAGATTATTCAGTATCTCCCAAAAGGAAGGACGAGACACCTCAGAGAGAAAGGAGAAGCAAAGATGGTAGAAAAGAAAGAAGGCATCGTAGAAGCAAGGATACAGAGAAGAAAGACTAGTACACAAAGAGATACTCCAAAATAAGTTCACACGCAAACATTGGTGAATGGTATCCGTCTCTGATTGTGAGTCCGACTCGGAAGCAAGTTACTACACCAACTCCGAAGAAAGTGAAGATTAAGGTCTTGCTGGTATTGCTCTTGTCTCCACAAAGCTCAAGTGTTTATTCAATTTTCTAAATGAAGGAATTGGTGGATCCTTAAGGAAATTGAGAAGAAAGGTGCATTGCAGGTTGTGTCACATGGTAAGAGCGTAATAGAGATGTTCACGCGTTAGCGAATTTTTCTACTGCCCGAATGAGAGCAGTCATGTATAGTATTAGGGTCTTTCACAACCCTCTTGTATCTCTGTGAATGCTCTGGCGCAATAAAGCTCTGCTGATATCTTCTATTCTTAAATAATTGCAACTCACTAACTATTTTTCCTAAGCATGCAGAGCTTCCACATCAACAAATCATGCGTGCATGTCCTCCATGTCATTAATCTACCATCCCAAACTATTTTTCCCATGCATGCAACCTTTTCACATCAACAAATCATGCATGGCTGCCAAATCATTTGCTATCACATCAAAATTAATTCTCACAATTATTCACATCATCAACCTAATTTTCCATGTTTTCAGCCTGCCATCCCGCGGCAACGCGCGGGTTATCTACTAGTTCTAAAAACAGGTTCCTTCTTTTCCTTTTCCTTTTCCTTTTCCTTTGACGCATGAACATAAGTTCACCATCAGTTGTCTGTAGGAGGTGACATCTAGTTTTTGTATAAGCTGGATGAGAGAGAGAGAGAGGGGGGGGGGAGCTATCACAATCATGGCAAAGGGCTTGTGGGATGTTGTGGTGGAAAAACTATTGTGTAGAGGAAGCATATGCGTATAAGATTAATTGTTTGGCAACATAATCATTGTTATGCTCATACAACATGAGAAATTAGAGAGATAAACCGGGGAGAGAAAATGGTGGGATGGTGATTTTATATATGTCCGTTTATGAAACTTTGTATGAGTAAACAACATGAGAAATGAGAGATAAACTGGGGAGAGAAAATGGTAGGATGGTGATTTTATATATGTCCATTTATGAAACTTTGTATGAGTGGCAATATGGAAGCCGCAAAATTATCTCCTTGCAGCTCTTTGACCAATAGAACTAGAAGCCTGTGACGCCCCCGCCTTGACCGTGCACTAATCATACACGCAAACGTGCACGATCAAGATCAGAGACTCACGGGAAGATATCACAACACAACTCTAAACACAAATTTAAACATAAATCTTTATATTACAAATCAGGGGTCACGAGGACCCGAATACATAAGTCAGCAAAGCAAATATTATCTGAGTACAGACATAGTTAGACAAGTTTGCCTTAAGAAGGCTGAGCATAACAACGACAACTGATCGAAAAGGCCCAGGCCTCATGCCTGGGGCCTCCGAACTACTCCTGGTCGCCGGTCTCCGTGAAGTAGTAGCCTCCACTGGGGATCTTCGGCTCCTGGGCTCTGTCATCTGAATGCAGCAACCGGGTAGGGGAAAAAGGTAGCAAAGAAACCGTGAGTGCTCATCCAAAGTACTCGCAAGACTTACATCAGAACTATGCTAAGCATGCGTCGGTATCAAAGGAATGGGGCTATATCTTTGGACTATACTGCAGAAATGCCGGAGTAGAGGGGGAAAAGCCTATCCTATCGAAGACTAGCATCTTGCAGCATCAGAAGAGAGTAGCATATAATAACATATAGTAACATGTATATATATCAACAATACCCTGAGATCCTTCCTCGACTCCCCGCAAGAAAAGATCCATGGGCATTCCACATTTAATGAGCAATGTATTTCATCAAGTAACTGGTTCAAGTTATATAAGATCGGGATACTCTCATATATCCAAGCGTCCTGTTACCGTGGACATGGCTATTCGAATAGATTATTTTCCCTGCAGGGGTGCACCACAATGCCCAATACGCTCGATTACATCTGGCAGGACACACTTTTCTGGGTAATGCCCGGCCTCGGGTAATCGACACGACGTAGTCCTACCTAGGCTCCGCAGAGAGGTCCCCGCCGGTCTACATCCTAAGCGCGAAGGGGTCATGGGCCGATCGCCCTAAGCACTCCGGGTCGTTGTGAGCAGGGTTGGATCCAGGCACCACCTCTGTCCTGGATGGCGCCGGCCCGGCCGTGCCACAATGCTGAACTGGACGTCTGACAGAGCTTTCGGGAGGAACGTACGACGCCGAGGGTCCCATACCCATTACCCCGCGTAGTGGTTAGTGCGTATAGGCCAGCGGCCAACTCAGAACGAATACCCAATCCGTTAGTGTATTATTAGTAGCTCGCGGACACGAACAGGGCTCCTGTCGCTCCGACTTGGTCACTCGCGGACCACGACCCGGGACCAGTTCCACCTCTCTCCTAGGTGGTCTCTACATGCCTTGCCGCTCCGACCCAGTGAATGTTTTCGTGTCGGCTGTCGGGACAAGTCCCGAGCTACCACCACATCCTGGGTGGTACCGCTAAACAGCCAGCCGCCACAGTACCTCTCGCGGGTGCTCTCCGGGCCAACCCGACTTTGTATGAATCACTCGCGGGTACCCTTGGGGCCAACCCGACTTTAGCATAAGGGGATTGTCGTAACTCAGGTCCATACCGTCAAGATGAAAATTGAGGAATCACCCTCAATGAATTCACACTTGATACACTGCACGACAGAGACATCATCGAGGATGAACTATGAGGAATCACCCTCGGAAAGGTCACCCGTGAGGTGCTTCGCTACAGAGTCATCATCGAGAGTGACATACGAGGAATCACCCTCGGTAGTATCACGCTTGATGCGGCTCTGCAGAGTCGTCCAATTGCATGGGCCTAAGGGGGGGTGGTCAGGTCTCGATACATTGGTCATCTGGTCCAGTTAACCCTGATAGCAAGCATGGCAACACGGACAAGGGTGTAGGGCCACTGATGGAACACTGTCATTCCTATACTAAGCATTTAGGATAACAAGTAAAGTATCAACAGTAGGTTATGAAAAACAGGCTATGCATCAGATTAGGAGCTACCAGAATAACAACAGTAGCAAAATCTAATGCAAGAATAAGAGAGAAGGGATAGGCGATATCGGAATGATCAAGGGGGTTTGCTTGCCTGGAAGCTCTGCTGAAAGGGGCTGGTCGTCTGAAAGCTGGTCGTCTGCAGCGTAGTCGTACCCGGTGTCGTCGGCAGTCTCAGGGTCTACCGGAGAAGAAGATGGGGAAGAAACAATAAATATAAAACACACAAATGCAGCACGATGCATGATATGGTAGAATGCTATGCTAGGGGTGCTCTAGTGCATTAGTAGGTATTTATACGGAGTGGGAAAATATTCAAGCATTTATCGGTCAGATGATCCAGGTGCAGATGTTCCATGTTCGATATGTTAGAGGGGTGTAGCAGGTATGTGGGTGGCATATTCAGATTCGTTATATTTTTCTGATTGATTTTCATACATAAATTATTCTCATCCGAGTTACGTTTTATTTTATACGAATTTTCAAAGTTTTATCAATAATCTGGAATTTCTGGAATTTTGCATTTTAAATTAATCCGAATGGACCAAGTCAATTTGACTGGTCAAAAGGGGAGGGGTGGCCCACATGTCATAGGCATAGAAATTAAACTAGTGTTGGAATTAAAATGGGCCACATGTCATAGACATACTTGCTAATTAGCACTATAAACTAATCTAACTAAATTAGTCCTAATCTAAACTAAGCAAGGGCCGGCCCCATACACACATATACGCACACAGCACACACACAGCACGCACGCCCATGGCCAGCAGCAGCACTACGCAGCGGCAAGCAGCTAGAGCAGCAGGGGCAAACAGCAGCAGCGAGCAGCGGCACCTAGCAGCAAGTGAGCAGCAGCGCGGCCAGCAGCAGCAGCAGCGGCAACGCAGTAGCAGTGGCGGCAGCAGCACATCAAACAGCAGAGCAGCCTAGCAGCAGCAGTAGCAGCGCTAGCAGGAGCGCGCGCGCGGCAGCAGCGCCATGAGCAGCAGTAGCGCAAAGCAGCGAGCAGAGCAGCGACAGGAGCAGCTTAACAAGCTCCGGCCATGGCGATGCACGGGCGGCTACGGCGACGAAATCGAGAGGGGGATAGGGGGTTTTGGAAGAGGAGCTCACAACGGTTACAATGGAAGCGACGGGGAGGCCGTAGGTGGACCGGAGACGAGGCAATCGACGCCGGCGGCCGGCGATGTATGCGATGAATAAGATCTCGATGGCGAGCGCACGGGCCGCCCCGGCTCGATTCGGTGCTCAGGATGGACGAAGTCGAGGGTGGCGGTCCTCCTGGACGTCTTCTCAGGCGACGAGGTGGACGGTGGCCGCGGTGACGACGACGACCATGGCTACCACGGCTCGGGCGGTGCGGGCAGAGGAGGTCGTGGCACGGGGGAGAGGAAGGAGAGGCGGCTAGGGTTCGGGGGAGGCGCGGGGTAGGTCTTGTAGGCGCCGGGGAGGTCGGGGATGGCCGCCACGCACGGCATGGCGCGGCCATGGCCGGCGGATGGCCTCACGATCCCCCCTGCCTCCCTGTAGCAGGAGGTTGGGGATGACCCCAGTTGGGCTGGGCCGGTCACTATAGTACCAGGTCGTAAGTGCACAGTTGCATTTCTTATTTTCTTTTCTGACTTCTTTTTCAGTCCCTGTTTTGCATTTTTTTTTGCACTAAATGAGTTTTGTAAAATGCACAACTTGTCTCAATAAATACCATGCAACATTCTTCACTGCCACAAAAAGTTTGGGAGTTAAATGAATTCATTTGGATTTGCTTTATATTTAAATGAGTTAAATGGGGCTGTTTTGGGTACTGTTTTTGGTGCTAGCTTCCAAATGAGCAAACAAGTGATGTTGTTTTCCTTAATCTTAATTATCTAGGGATTATTTACAGAATTATAAACTATTTTGCATGCAAGTTTGGAGCTTTTCAAATTTCACTTGCTATTTGAATTTTTAATTTGAAGTGGAATTTGAAATGAGATATAATCCAAAGTGACTTAGCATTGCAAAACAAAGTGACTTCGCATTGTTAATGGTAGGTCACTATAGCTTAATACATGGGGGTGTTACAAAGCCTCATGTGGAGCCTGCGCGTGCAGTTTTGTGTTTTGATCGCCATTTTTTCATACGAACTTCGATTTGGGCACTCTTGGGCTCGTTAGATTTATCTCGTAAAGCCTGAAACACCCATGGTATTGGACATTCAATTTGGACATTTTGGAAAATTTCAAAATATCAAACTCTCATAGGGCCCGAATCTAGTGTCTGGAACTTCTCCGGTTTGGCCCCAACTTGGTATTTTTTGGTGTGCCAAGTACATGAACATGCCAATACACCTACAAACACAACAAAACAAAGGAAAACATATAAAACCTATAAGTTGTTGTAACACCCCATGTAATTAAGCAAAGTGATCACCTCTTAATCATGCCAAGTCATCATGGGTTACAGTGCTTGATCATCTTAGCTTTATATCTCATTTGAAATTCCACTTCAAAACAAATTCAAATAACAAGTGAAATTTGAAAAGTTACAAACTTGTATGAAAAATAGTTCATGTTTTTGCAAATATTCTATGGATAATTATGGCTAAGAAAAACCACATCCCTTGCTTGCTTAATTGGAAGCTACCATCTAAAAACAGTGACCAAAGCAGCTCATTTAATCCATTTTCATTTAAAGGAAATTCAAATGGAATTATCTTGCCACCAAACCTTTTTATGGCAGTGCTAAATATGGCCAAGTATTTATGTGGCACAACTTCATATTTTACAAAAGTCATTTTGGGGCCTAACAATTTGCAAAACAGAAAGGAAATGAAAAGGCAGAAAAGATAAAAGAAAAAGGAAGGGGGGCACTGTACCCCTGGGCTTTGAGTCAGCACAGGGAGGCCCAGCCCAACTCCCCCCTCTTCCCTAACCTCCCGCTCTCTCTCCCAGCGTGTCAGCGCGCGCGCGCCCGAGCGCCGATGCGCAGCTATCGACGATCCCCCGGCCACTTGGATGGATAAGAGGAAAGCCGAGACACCCTCGGAGCGAACCCTAGCTTTTCCCCTCTCCCCCTCGTGCCCCCATCGCCCTCCCTCGCACACACCCGACGCCGTCGTCGCCATGGTCGTGCCCTAGACGTGGCCACCGTGCCCTCCTCGCCGTCTCATCGTGTCTGCCAGGACCGCCGTCGACTGCTACGTCCTCCTCTACCTTCAGCTCGAGCCGGGAAACACCACCACGCCGGATCGCGTCGTCTTCTTCCTTGGATCCCCGCCGCCGTTCGTCGTCGTCTTTGGCCACTCCGAGCCTTCCCCGAGCCCACTTAGCTCACCTGCAGGACCACTGTGAGCTCCCCTTCTCTTCCCCTCTTCTCCCTTCGCGGATCCGTGCCCGTAGGCCCCCTAGCCATGCGAGCCGAAGCTTGCCGCTGTTGCCTCGCGTCGCCGTCACGGCCATAGTCAGCCAAGCTTGGGTCCGAGCCGCGCAACATGCTCTTGGTGCTTCCAGGAGCCCAACCAGCACGCGCACGCACTCCCCCGTGCCCCCAAGCGTTGATCTCGACCCCATCAGAGCTCCGGCTGCCGCTTGCGAGCTCGCCGCCGTTGCTATACGCCACCTCCGGCCGCGCCACCGCTACCAAACGACGCATCATCGTCTCCGCGTTCGAACGCGCCCGGCCGCGCTCGAAATGGTGCCCCGTACGCGAACCCCGACGCCGGCCCGAGGCCCTCCACCGCATTTCGTGGTCGCCGATGTTTAAACGCCGGCCGGCCGACGTGGCACAACCCTGGGGCCCACCCTGGGTCACTGCCAGTGGGTCCCAGTGGACCCCGTTGATCCCACTGACCAGTCAACAGGTCAACGGTTGACCTGCTGACTCAGCCAGCCCCGGGCCCACTGTCAGCCACTGTGAGCCCCTGCTGTGTACACTTGTCTGTGCACATAGCAATTTAGTTAGTTGATTTTTTTTCGAATTGCAATTAATCTAGGAATTCCAGAAATTGTTTAAATCTTTGAAAATTCATAGAAAATAAACCGTAAGTCAGATGAAACTAATTTATATATGAAAAATGATCAGAAAAATATGACGAATCCGAATATGTGGTCAAAATGCTTGACCATTAGTCCTATCATGATGAACATGGAACCTTCCCATCCGGATCGATATGTCGATAATCACCTAGAGCCGGGAAAGTATTCTCGGACATTTTCCCGCTCCGCCTAAAATACTTAGCGATGCGTTGGAGCACATAATCAACCTCATACTGCCATGTCATGCATATGTGTTGCATTTGTTGCTGTGTATTTATTGTTTCTTCCCCCTCCGGTAGACCCCGAGACTGCCGAAGACGCCGCTGAGTACGACTACGCTCTAGACGACCAGCTTCCGGACGACCAACCCCTTTCAGCAGAGCTTCCAGGCAAGCAAACCCCCTTGATCATCCAGATATCACCCATTCTTTCCCTCTTATGCTTGTATTAGATTTTGCTACTGTTACTATTCCAGTAGTTCCCTTCCTGATGCATAGCCTGTTTTCGTCACCTGCTATTGATACATTACCCGTTGTCCTATGATGCCTAGTTAGCTATGCTGTTGATCCATCTGTGGCCCTTCACCCTTGTCCGTTGCCATGCTTGATATCGGGCCGTGATCACTCTGGGTGATGATCACGGATATGTTTCCATTACTGCAACACTTTTAGAACTGTAAAGTTGGGCCGGCTCTAAGAGTGCCCGTGAGATAATGAAACAAGTCGGGTAGGCCCCAAGGGTACCCGCGAGTCATATGGTGGCGGTTCGACGGGTCAGGCGTAGACCACCTAGGAGAGGGGTGGGCCTGGTCCCTTGACCGCGGATTACCAAGACGGGACGACAGGAACCCTGATCATCACCGCGAGCTACAAACGCGATTAACGGATTGGGTGTTGGATCTGAGTTGGCCTCTGGCCTATACACACTAACCACCACGCAGGATTATGGTATGGGCCCTCGGCGCCGTACGTTCCTCCCAAAAGCTCTGTCAGACGTCGCAGTTGAGCGGCACGCGCCCGGGTGAGGTGGTTACGTCTGCTGGTGCTTCCACAATCGCGCTTGGTCCCGGCCGCATTCGCAACGCGCAGGAGTGCTTAGGGTGATAGGTCCATGACCCCTTTGCGCTTAGGAGTTAAACCGGCGTGCTGACCTCTCTGGAGAGCCTAGGTAGGACTACGTCGTGTCGATCATCCGAGGCCAGGCATTACCCTGGAAAGTGTGTCCGGCCAGAGGTAATCGAGCGTGTTGGGTAACGTGGTGCACCCCTGCAGGGAAGTTAATCTATTCGAATAGCCGTGTCCACGGTAACAGGACGCTCGGAGTGATAACCTGATCTATCACAACTAGAACCAGTTACTTCATAATACAAAACTGATATATTGCTCCGAGGTCGCTTTCTCTCAGGGTAGTCGAGGAAGGATCTCTGGGCATTGCTAATATATATATCTGATGTTATATGTTACGGTGCTCTACTCTCTTCTGATGCTGCAAGATTGCTGCAAGGTGCTAGTCTTCGATAGGCTAGGCTTTTCCCTCTCTACTCTGGCATTTCTGCAGTTTAGTCCAAAGATATAGCCCCATTCCATTGATACCGATGCATGTTTAGTATAGTTCTGATGTAAGTCTTGCGAGTACTTTGGATGAGTACTCACGGTTGCTTTGCTTCCTCTTTTCCCCTACCCGGTTGCCGCGATCAGATGACGGAGCCCAGGAGCCAGAGGTTACCCCCGGAGGCTACTACTACGAGGAGGTTGACGACCAGGAGTAGTTCAGAGGCCCCAGGCAGGAGGCCTGCGCCTGTTCGATCTAGTGTCGCTGTTATGCTAGCCTTCTTAAGGCAAACTTGTTTATTTATGTTTGTACCCAGATATTGTTTTGCTTCCGCTGACCTGTGTATTCGGGTCCTCGTGACCCCCTGTCTTGTAATATAAAGATTTATGTTTAAATTTGTGTCTAGAGTTGTGTTGTGGTATCTTCCTATGAGTCTCTGATCTTGATCGTGCACATTTGCGTGTATGATTAGTGCATTGTCGAGCGGGGGCGTCACAGTTGTGCAAAGAACTTGGTAAAATGGGTGAAGTTCGGAAACTATGCATTGTGGACATGAGAAATTTCTAGATGGATATGAAATGAGGGATTTTGCTACTAGAATATACTCGAAAGTGATGCAAAAATCCACCCATCACCTGGTTCGGTAAATATGCGGATATGACCCGAAACACCTTCCGATCAATAATTAACAATGAGATATGGACACCCATGTTAACTCGCACATATACACAAAGATCTTTATGGAGTGAACCTTTGGTTCTACATACACTTCCCTTTGCTTTGCGACATGCTACAAAACTAGAGGGAAGACTTTTATTGATACAGTAACAAGTTATCCTGATTACCGATTTTGTTCTCTTTTCTCGTTTACATATTTCGGTATGACCGTGATGATATCACGCTTGTGTCTGGCTAGATAATGAGATCACCAAAGCAATGACGCGTTGTGTACAACTTTAAACCACACAAATAGTGAGAGGTTTGTTGTCATCCTTCGAATTAAAGTGGCAACTAAATTTCAAATAAGTGCCTCCAATATTTCATTTCTAATGGACGCTACTTTATGGTCCATCTATCCTTAGCCAAGAGACCTTCCAAGATAATACACCATGGGTTAGATTAGTTGCTCATGATGACATAGAAAAGACCCTTTTGGTTGCTTGGGATCTTATCTGCAAGCCTAAGGATAGAGGAGGATTAGGAAATATAAATCTCCACACCCAAAACAATTGCCTTCTGCTAAAATGGTGCACAAATTCATTTCACTTTGATATGCCTTGGGTCCATCTCATTTTGGAATCCTATTATCCACATTGACTGACCACCGGGTAGCACAATCTATGCTCCTTTTGGCGGAAAGATTGCCTAAAGCTTATGCAATTCTATAAGGATAATGCAACATGCGTAACAGAAGATGGTAGGACAATTTACTTATGAGCTGATGATTGGGACCACATTTCAAAGATGCAAGCCTGGACACACCTACATTCCTTTTTTAAGGATCAGCACATCTCTTTTACACACCTTTTACACCTTGAAGAATTTATCAGACCACTTTCATCCACCTCTCGCCGAGGAAGCTTTTGCTCCCTTTCAGGAGTGCGTCATGAAACTTAGGTTAATCAGTTTTTAATACTAGATACTGGCCCGTGTGTTGCAACATGGGTATAATATTTTAGTAAGGTAGTCTGTGATTTACCTACCCATATTAGTTTGATAAACACTTATTAGTTTACCAAAGAAAAAAAATTATTCAACAAGTCAACAAGAAGTGGAGCAGTTAAGATGGCTTGCAGGGAAAAACCAGGAAAAGAACCAAAGACGAGAGGGGAGAAAATCAAAATAAAAGAAGGAAGGAAAACATAGCTTGAATGGATTGGGATGAAGGACGAACGATTAACAAAACCTTATGTTTTCCTTAAGTAGAAATAGAATAGATCTAATAAAGATTAAAATTTTGAGACTGAAATCTTGTCATACTACTACCTTCGTCCTGGTTTATTAGTCACCCTTATATTTTGGGTCAAACTTTGACCTTTGATTTAACTACAAAAAATATTCGTTATATCACAAAAATAGTATCCCTGAAAACTTCTTTCGAATAGGAATCCAATAATATAAGTTTTGTGACATACAACTTATATTTTGCTAGTCAAATCTACGGTCTAAATTTGACACAAAAAACAAAGAGGGCCAATAAACCTGGACGGAGGTAATACTACTGATTTGACCGTTCTGCATCTGTTGGCACTACTAAAAATTAGTAGATGCCCCATTGGTATGTTATGCGGCTCCAATTAGAACAAACAATCACTACTGGAATCAGGGAATTTGCCGTCAGCCAGTTCTTTGCCGTCCGCTAGCAGACGACAAAGAATGTCTTTGCCGTCTGCTTACATGAAACTGACGGCAAAAAACAGGCTGATGGCAAAGATATAGTTTACCGTCAGCCAATTCTTTGCCGTCGGCCAGCAGACGGCAAAGGGCCCAAAGGCAGACGGCAAAGAGACCAGCTGGGCCCCACTGGACCCTGGAGACGGTTAGGTCAGACGGACGGGCTGGATGCCGTCCGCTTCATCTTTGCCGTCCCCTGTTTCCTCTTTGCCGTCCGCCAGCTGACGGCAAAGAACGATACCTAACTAACGGCCGTTCCCCCCGGCCCCACCCCTCTTTGCCATCTGCTAGCCGACTTCTTTTGCAGTCTGCTAGCGGACGGCAAAGAAGTGAGCTAACTAAAATACACCGTTCCCCCCCGGCCCCACCCCCCCTCTCTCTCTCTCTCTCCCCCCACCTCACCCGTGCGTGCGCCGCCCCCTAGAGCCAGAGCCGCCGCCGGCCAGCCCCGCCCCCCGGAGCCAGACCCGCCGCCGGCCAGCCCGCCCGCCCCACCCCATCGCCGGAGCAAGGCCGCGCGGCCCCTGCGCCGCCCCGCCCCGCCGCCGGAGCCACCCCGCGCCGCCCCTCCCAGCGGCCTTCCTCCACCGGCCCCCTCCCCGCGGCCATCCTCCACCGGCCGACCTCGCCGGAGCCAAGCAAGGTGAGGTTCATTTTTTTTTCTGTTTTTTCCTGTTTAGGTTTAGGTTTAGTGCTAGGTGTAGGTCAGTAATAGGTTTAGGTTTAGATAATTAGAAGAGGAAGAAGAAAGATGAAAAAAAAAGAATAAGTAGAAGAAGAGGAAAAAGGAAAAGAAGAAGAAGAAGAAGAAGAAGAAGAAGAAGAAGAAGAAGAAGAAGGAGAAGAGGAGAAGAAGAAGAGGAAAAAGGAAAAGAAGGAAGAAGAAGAAGAAGAAGAAGAAGAAGAAGAGGAGAAGAAAAGAAGAAGAAGAGGAAAAAGGAAAAGAAGAAAGAAGAAGAAGAAGAAGAAGAAGAAGAAGAAGAAGAAGAATGAGAAGAAGAAGAAGAAGAAGAAGGAGGAGGAGGAGAAGAAAATTAAAGAAGAAGAAGAAGGAGGAGAAGAAGAAGACGAGAAGAAGAAGGAATAGAGGAGAAAAATAAAAAAATAGAAAATAGTAGTTATATGCAGTTGTTATATCGGAATTGAATATTCGTGTTGATCGTGTGGATTTAAATGTGTAGTGTTTCGTCGCTGCGAGGGTCTGGTGTTCGACGACCTCCACGTGCGCGTTTGACGAGCTCCCCTGCGTTCGTGGGTGAGCAGAAATGACATCTCCTCCTCCCCCCTTCATTATTTGCTCTGTTCCGGTCTTCGTGCCGATGAAACTTGCTAGCTATAGGTGTCTTCAATCATCAGTATGCGTGACCAGTATGCGTCTCCCGTTCGAAAGGGCGGCATCTATAAATATGCATGTCTTTGCATATTTATAACCGCCATCCTTTCGAATTGTCCAACGTTATCCATGGACAGCCCGAGTATGTGTAGATTCGTTTTCCCATGCTCTGCTCCGGATCCGATGCAGAATTTCGTCAGTGCCTCCCTGTTGTTCTCCGGGTACACATCCTCTCTGTTTATTGCCAAGACGTGTATCAGGAGAACAATGGGGAGGTGCTGCCAAAATTCTGCGTCGGATCCAGAGCAGAGCATGGGAAAATGAACCCAATCTACACATACTCGGGTGGGATTAGGACCTATCTTTACCTATTAGCGTGTAGGTTGCATGGGCGTAATAAAATTGACAAACTTAATTAACTGATGAATATATATGATGAATTATATATATATTTCTTGTGTGTTTAGTAGGTAGGCAAGATGAGTGATCGTGCGTGGATGTACACCGGCCACACTAGTCAGGAAGACATGAGCACTGAATGGTTAACAAAAACCAAGGGGTTTGTGAAAGCCGCATTTGCAAATGGCCAGAGAAAAACCTGGTGCCCCTGTCTTAGGTGCGACAACTTTAAAAAGAGGACAGAGGATGAAATGGGTAAACACCTGCAGAAGTGGGGTTTTACGCCTGATTATACGGTGTGGACATTTCATGGTGAGTCTGCCCAACGTACCAGAGCTGAGGTGGTTCGTCGTCGCACCGACGAGCATGGTACCGGGATCGACGATATGGTGCAAGACTTTGATGATGCTCGGGATTCAGACGAGGAGATGGAGGAATCTGCAAAGGCCTTCAATGAAATGTTGGAGTCTTCAAAACGTCCTCTCCACGAGCACACTAAGCTTTGTCAGCTGGATGCCATCGCACAAGTAATGGCTCTGAAGGCTCAATTCAACTTGGGCAGAGAATGCTACGACGCGATGATGACACTATTTGGACGCTTTCTACCCAAAGGCCATGTAATGCCTGCAAACCTGTACCAGTCGGACAAAATCCTCCGTGCACTTAAGATGCCCTATGAGAAGATAGATGCCTGTGAGAACGGATGTGCCTTATTTAGGCTTGAGTATGCGGGCTTGAACTATTGTCCCATTTGCAAGTCTTCCAGGTATGTTGTGGTAGACAACGGTATGGGTGAGAAGAGGCAGACCAAAATCCCCGTTAATGTTTTTCGGTATCTGCCAATCATACCAAGACTTCAACGTCTTTTCATGGTCGAAGAGACGGCCAGACAGATGACATGGCACAAATTGGGCAAAAGAACCGAACTAGATGCAGATGGGAATCAGATGATGGTACACACATCGGATGCTTTTGCGTGGAAGAAGTTCGATGAATTACATGGGGATAAAGCGGCAGATCCAAGGCATCCTCGAGTCTGCATCGGCACGGATGGGTTCAATCCGTTTGGTATGACGGCAACCCAATACAGTTGTTGGCCTGTATTTGTCATTCCACTCAATCTCCCCCCCGGACAGATTATGCAAAGAAAGAACATTTTCCTGACGTTGATAATTCCAGGGCCCAACTATCCGGAGAAGAATATGAATGTGTACATGCAGCCGCTTAAGGATGAATTGCAAGAAGCTTGGGATAATGGGTTCAAGACATACGACGCCGCTAGCAAACAAAACTTCATAATGCGTGTCTGGTACATGTACTCGATGCATGACTTGCCGGCGTATGCGCTATTCGTTGGCTAGTGTGTGCATGGAAGGTTCCCGTGCCCCACATGCAAGGCAGCTCTTCAGTTTCGTTGGCTGGAGGCGGGTCGCAAGTATTCTTGCTTCGACTTGCATAGACCGTTCCTGGATCCTCGCCATAAGTTCAGAAAAGACAAGAAAAACTTCATCAAAGGTAGAGTTGTCAAAAACTCTGCACCACCTGCGTTGACAGGCCAACAGATCCTGGATCAGTTAAACGCTCTCGAGCCTGATCCAGAGCTTCCAGGGTATTTCAAGGGGTATAATTCGGAACACGCCTGGACTCACAAGACATGCTTGTGGGATCTGCCTTACTTCAAAGACCTCATTCTTCCACACAACATCGACGTGATGCACACTGAAAAGAATATCGGCGAGGCCCTTTTTGGTACATTGTTCGGCATAGAGGGGAAGTCAAAGGATAATCCTAAGGCTAGAGTCGATCAGCAGACTCTATGTGATAGACCGTTACAGAACATGCGACAACCTAAAGGAAAGAAGAACTGGACGAAGCCAAAGGCCTGGTTCAATCTTGGAAGGCCAGCTATGAGGGAAATTATCTTGTGGGTGAAAATGCAGTTGATGTTCCCCGTGTTGGGGAACGGAGCATGAATTTCAAAAAATTTCCTACGCTCTCACAAGATCTATCCATGGAGATGCATCGCTATGAGAGGGGAGAGTGTGTCTACGTACCCTCGTAGACCGTTTAGCGGAAGCGTCTCACAACGCGGTTGATGTAGTCGAACAATCCTTCGAGCTCCACCGATCGAGTACCGAACGTACGGCACCTCCGAGTTCTACACACGTGCAGCTCGGTGACGTTCCTCGCCTTCTTGATCCAGCAAGACGTCGAGGAAGTAGATAAGTTCCGTTAGCACGACGGCGTGGCGACGGTGACGGTGAAGTAATCTCGGCAGGGCTTCGCCTAAGCTCTCCGAAAATATGACCGAGGGTGTAAACGGTGGAGGGGGGGCGCCGCACACGGCTAACAATGAATCGTGTTCTTTGGGGTGCCCCCTTGCCCCCGTATATAAAGGATGAGAGGGAGGAGGCCGGCCCCCTAGGGGTGCGCCAAGTGTGGGGAGTCCTACTAGGACTCCTTAGTCCTAGTAGGATTCCACCTCCCATACGGAGTAGGAAAGGGGGAAGGGAGAGGGAAAGGAAAAAGGGGGCTGCGCCCCCTCCCCTAGTCCAATTCGGTTTGGGCAAGGGGGGGGGGGGGGGGCGTGCCTCCTCACGTGGCCTGCCTCTCCTTTTCCCGTATGGCCCAATAAGGCCCATTACTTCTCCCGGTGAATTCCCGTAACTCCCCGGTACTCCGAAAAATACCCGAATCACTCGGAACCTTTCCGACGTCCGAATATAGCCTTCCAATATATGAATCTTTACCTCTCGACCATTTGGAGACTCCTCGTCATGTCCGTGATCTCATCCGGGACTCCGAACAAACTTCGGTCACCAATCACATAACTCATATAATACTAAATCGTCATCGAACCTTAAGCGTGCGAACCCTACGGGTTCGGGAATGATGTAGACATGACCGAGACGGCTCTCCGGTCAATAACCAACAGCGGAACCTGGATGCTCATATTGGTTCCTACATATTCCACGAAGATCTTTATCGGTCGAACCTCATATGACAACATACGTTGTTCCCTTTGTCCGGCGGTATGTTACTTGCCGGAGATTCGATCGTCGGTATCCAATACCTAGTTCAATCTCGTTACCGGCAAGTCTCTTTACTCGTTCCGTAATACATCATCTTGCAACTAACTCTTTAGTCACGGTGCTTGCAAGGCTTCTGTGATGCTGTATTACCGAGAGGGCCCAGAGATACCTCTCCGATAGTCGGAGTGACAAATCCCAATCTCGATCCATGCCAACTCAACAAACACTTTCGGAGATACCTGTAGTGCACCTTTATAATCACCCAGTTACGTTGTGACGTTTGATACACCCAAAGTATTCCTATGGTATCCGGGAGTTGCATGATCTCATGGTCAGAGGAACGTGTATTTGACATAGTGAAAGCAATAGCAATAAACTGAACGATCATTTGCTATGCTAACGGTTGGGTCAAGTCCATCACATCATTCTCCTAATGATGTGATCCCGTTATCAAATGACAACTCATGTCCATGGTCAGGAAATCTTGACCATCTTTTGATCAACGAGCTAGTCTAGTAGAGGCTTACTAGGGACTCAGTATTTGTCTATTATCCACACATGTATTAAGTTTCCGGTCAATACAATTCTAGCATGAATAATAAACCATTATCATGAACGGAGAAATATGATAATAAACACTTTATTAATTGCCTCTAGGGCATATTTCCAACACCCCGATGGGTATGCAGCGAATCTAAAGAGGGGAGCGAGTCTTGAAAAATTGAAAATATTTGGTCTCAAGAGTCATGATTGGCACATATGGCTTGATCGGGTAATGCCGGTGATGTTGCGTGGCTTTATCCCTGAGGATGAATGGCTAGTACTAGCAGAGCTGAGCTATTTCTTCCGTGTTCTTTGTGCGAAAGAACTATCGCCTGCGGTGATAGATGACATGGAAAAGTTGGCGCCGGAGTTGCTCTGCAAGTTAGAGAAGATCT
Source organism: Elymus sibiricus (assembly GCA_039707655.1). Taxonomy (NCBI): domain Eukaryota; kingdom Viridiplantae; phylum Streptophyta; class Magnoliopsida; order Poales; family Poaceae; genus Elymus; species Elymus sibiricus. The sequence goes on along the minus strand of CM077672.1, from coordinate 514,246,741 downwards.
TTCCACCGGACTTCTTTAATCCAATGAGCATTTGATTTTACATCTCTCGACCGAGGCAAGATTGGGGGGGCCCGTGCAAAATCGTTGGTGCTATGTATCGTTGGTGCTATGCAACTGAGAGGATGCAGAAGACGCTTCGAGCAAAATGTAAAAATAAACGTAGAATTGAAGCATCGATGGCCGAGGCATTCATTACTGAGGAGGCGGCAAACTTCGTGACAGCACACTACGAAGCCAAAAATCGTCATTTGCATAATCCGAAGCCTCGGTACAATGCTGGCGACCCTAAAAAAGGTGGATCCAACCTCAGCCTATTCAAAGGGAAGCTCGCGCCAGCCGGTGCTTCGAAACCAATAGAGTTGGATGTCGAAGAATGGCGGACCATTTCGTTGTATATCTTCAACAACCTAACAAAAGTGCGGCCGTACATCGAGTAAGTTGTCGGTACATTGTTTCGCAACTTCTAATTATTCCTTTGAACTGCTCTTATTCCCGGATATTTGATACAGTCGATATGTCGCCAAATTCTCGGATGGAGCGGTGATCCAAAAGGATTCCGTCGAAGAGTATGAGCTTCTGGCAAAGCATGGAGGCGGCTATCCCGGTTTCATCTCTTGGTTCAAACAAACGGTAATTAGCATTAATAGACCATTTCATTTCTTGGTCTAATTTGCGGCTAATGCAACAATTCTTTCGTATTAAACTTGTAGGCTAATTCAGAGTCTATGGACGCCGAATTGAGACAAGCCGCTAATGGCTTTGACTATAAGGTCCGTTCATTTGAGAAATACGACATCAACGGGTATCGCTTTCGTACCTTTGCCAAAGAGCTATCTATGGCCGACCGAAAATCTACAAATTGTGGTGTCTCTGCTATCGGTGAAGGAGGTACCGAGTATTATGGAAGAGTTGAAGCAATTTATGAACTTCAATTCTATGGTGAAAACCCACCGAACGTCGTAGTCTTCAAATGTTATTGGTTCCAGCCGAAGGAGACTAGGACTCATGAACATATAGGGCTTGTAGAAATTAAACAAAGCACCCATTTAGATGTTCCCGATGTCTATATTACGGTTCAACAGGCGACCCAAGTTTTCTATCTACCGTGGGCATGCCAAAGTAATGCAAATCTGAAGGGTTGGGATGTCGTTTATGAAGTGCCGCCACGTGTTAGACCACCTCCCCCCAATGAAGAGGATTATGAACCTCACATTAACCCAGACACATATGATGGAGAATTCTTCCAAGAAACACGTCTTTCCAAAAAAACGTTTCAAGAACCGCTCTACTTCACCCCAGAACATGGAAGTAGACAGCGACAATGAATCCGACAACACCCCTGAGCCAGAACAAGAAGAGTTGGAACAAGAAGAGTTGGAACAAGAAGAGGTTACTGCTGCGGATGACCTGTCAATGCTTGACCGATTACAGAACGACCTTCCAATTGTTGATGTTGGGGAACGTTGCATGGGAAACAAAAATTTTCCTACACACACACAAGATCTATCCATGGTGATGAGCATCTACGAGAGGGAGAGTAAATCTACATACCCTTGTAGATCGCTAAGCGGAAGCGTTTAAGAAACGCGGTTGATGTAGTCGAACGTCTCCGCGATCCAAATCGCAAGTCGTCCCTCGATCCGATCACGAACTAGCGCCGAACGGACGGCACCTCCGCGTTCAACACACGTACGGCTTGATGACGCCTTCACCTCCTCGATCCAGCGAGCGATGGTGAAGTAGTGGTTGAGTTCCAGCAGCACGACGGCGTGGTGATGGTGGTGAGGAACAATCTCTGCAGGGCTTCGCCAAGCACTACGGAGATTATGACGGAGGAACTAGAGGGTTAGGGTTGCCGCACACGGCTTGGGGAAATCTTGATGTGTTCCGGGTGCTAGCCCTGCCCCTCTATTTATATGTTGAGCCCTGGGGTCGAAACTTGGAGAAAGAGCCTCCTCAAAGTCGGTTTGGAACAAAAGGAAGAGTCCTTCTCGGATTCCAGTACCAAACGCCACGGTTCCCGGCGTCTGGCCCAGACGCCATGGGCCTCGGCGTCTGGCCCAGGGCCAGACGCCAGGGTTCCTGGCGTCTGGACCCTGCCCTCTGCAAAACTGCCTTTTGCTAACGCCCCGTGGGTCTCACCTCTTGGCCCAAACATATCGTCCAATATATCGATCTTTACCTCTCGGACATTCCGAGACTCCTCGTCATGTCCGTGATCTCATCCGGGACTCCGAACAACTTTTGGTCACCAACATAACAACTCAACTATACTTATATCGTCACCAAACGTTAAGTGTGTAGACCGTGCGGGTTCGAGAACTATGTAGACATGACCGAGACACCTCTACGGTCAATAACCAATAGCGGGACCTGGATGCCCATATTGGCTCCTACATATTCTACGAAGATCTTTATCGGTCGAACCTCTATGTCAAGGATTCAGTTAATCCCGTATGCTGTTCCCTTTGTTCTTCGGTATGTTACTTGCCCGAGATTCGATCGTCGGTATCTCTATACCTAGTTCAATCTCGTTACCGGCAAGTCTCTTTACTCGTTCCGTAATACAAGATCTCGTGGCTAACACTTTAGTCACATTGCTTGCAAGGCTCATTGTGATGTTGTATTACCGAGTGGGCCCTGAGATACCTCTCCGTCACACAGAGTAACAAATCCCAGTCTTGATCCATGCCAACCCAACAGACACCCTCGGAGATACCTGTAGAGCACCTTTATAGTCACCCAGTTACGTTGCGACGTTTGATACACACAAGGTACTCCTCCGATGTCAGGGAGTTGCATGATCTCATGGTCATAGGAACAGATACTTGACATGCAGAAAACAATAGCAATAAACTGACACGATCAAATGCTACGTTCTTAGTTTGGGTCTTGTCCATCACATCATTCTCCTAATGATGTGATCCCGTTATCAAATGACATCTCATGTCAATGGCTAGGAAACCTTAACCATCTTTGATCAACGAGCTAGTCAACTAGAGGCTTACTAGGGACACAGTGTTGTTTATGTACCCACACATGTATTTGAGTTTCCAATCAATACAATTATAGCATGGATAATAAACGATTATCATGAACAAGGAAATATAATAATAACCAATTTATTATTGCCTCTAGGGCATATTTCCAACAGTCTCCCACTTGCACTAGAGTCAATAATCTAGTTCACATCACTATGTGATTTACATTGTAATGAATCAAACACCCATGCAGTTCTGGTGTTGTTCATGTTTAGCCCTTGGAAGAGGTTTAGTCATCGGATCTGCAACATTTAGATCCGTGTGTACTTTGCAAATATTTATGTCGTCCTCCTTGATGTAATCGCGGATGGAATTGAAACGTCGCTTTATGTGTCTGGTCCTCTTGTGAAATCTTGGTTCCTTGGCTAGAGCAATGGCACCAGTATTATCACAAAACAGAGTCATTGGGTTAAGTGCACTAGGCACTACTCCAAGATCTGTCATGAACTCCTTCATCCAGACACCTTCCTTCGCCGCCTCCGAGGCAGCGATGTACGCATGTAGAATCTGCTACCACGCTTTGCTTGGAACTGCACCAGCTAACCGCACCCCCATTAAGAATAAACACGTATCCGGTTTGAGACTTAGAGTCATCCGGATCAGTGTCAAAGCTTGCATCGACGTAACCCTTTACGACGAGCTCTTGATCACCTCCATAAATGAGAAACATATCCTTAGTCCTTTTCAGGTACTTCAGGATATTCTTGACCACCGTCCAGTGTTCCATTCCTGGATCACTTTGAAACCTTCCGACCATACTTATGGCAAGGCTGACATCGGGTCTTGTGCACAGCATTGCATACATGATAGAGCCTATGGCCGAAGCATAGGGGATGACACTCATCTTTTCTCTATCTTCTGCAGTCACTGGGCATTGAGTCTTACTCAACTTCACACCTTGCAATACAGGCAAGAACCCCTTCTTGGACTGATCCATTTTGAACTTCTTCAAAACTTTGTCAAGGTATGTGCTTTGTGAAAGTCCTATCAAGCGTCTCGATCTATCTCTATAGATCTTGATGCCTAATATGAAAGCAGCTTCTCCTAGGTCCTTCATTGAAAAACTCTTGTTCAAATATTCCTTTACGCTTTCCAGCATTTCTATATTGTTTCCAATCAGTAATATGTCATCCACATATAATATTAGAAACGCTATAGAGCTCCCACTCACTTTCTTGTAAATACAAGCTTCTCCGTAAACTTGTATAAACTCGAACGCTTTGATCACCTCATCAAAACGAAGATTCCAACTCCGAGATGCTTGCACCAGTCCATAAATGGATCGCTGGAGTTTGCAAACTTTGTCAGCATTCTCTGGATCGACAAAACCTTCTGGTTGCATCATATACAACTCTTCCTTAAGGTAACCGTTAAGGAACGCTGTTTTGACATCCATCTGCCAAATTTCATAATCGAAAAAGGCAGCTATTGCTAACATGATTCTGACGGACTTAAGCATCGCTACGGGTGAGAAGGTCTCATCGTAGTCAACTCCTTGAACTTGTGAAAAACCCTTTGCCACAAGTCGAGCTTTATAGACGGTGACATTACCGTCCGCGTCCGTCTTCCTCTTAAAGATCCATTTGTTCTGAATGGCCTTACGCCCTTCAGGTAATACTTCCAAAGTCCATACTTTGTTTTCATACATGGATCCCATCTCGGATTTCATGGCCTCTAACCACTTCTCGGAATCCGGGCCCATCATCGCTTCTCCATAGCTCGTAGGTTCATCGTTGTCTAACAACATGACCTCTAAGACAGGGTTGCCGTACCACTCAGGAGCAGTACGCGTCCTTGTCGACCTACGAGGTTCGATAGTAACTTGATCCAAAGCTTCATGATCATCATCATTAACTTCCTCTTCAGCTAATGTAGGCTCCACAGAAACAACTTTCTGCACTGCGCTACTCTCAGGTTGAAGTAAAGGTTGAACAACCTCATCAAGTTCTATCTTCCTCCCACTCAATTCTTTCGAGAGAAACTCTTTCTCAAGAAATGTTCCGTTTTTAGCGACAAACACTTTGCCTTCGGATCTGAGGTAGAAGGTATACCCAACTGTCTCTTTTGGGTATCCTATGAAGACGCATTTCTTCGCTTTGGGTTCCAGCTTTTCAGGCTGAAGCTTTTTGACATAAGCATCACATCCCCAAACTTTAAGAAACGACAGTTTTGGTTTCTTGCCAAACCAAAGTTCATATGGCGTCGTCTCAACGGATTTCGATGGTGCCCTATTTAAAGTGAATGCAGCTGTCTCTAATGCATAACCCCAAAACGATAGTGGCAAATCGGCAAGAGACATCATAGATCGCACCATATCCAATAAAGTTCGATTACGACGTTCGGACACACCATTACGCTGTGGTGTTCCAGGCGGTGTCAGTTGTGAAACAATTCCACATTGTCTTAAGTGACTGCCAAACTCATAACTCAGATATTCTCCTCCTCGATCAGATCGTAGGAATTTAATCTTCTTGTTACGATGATTCTCAACTTCACTCTGAAATTGTTTGAACTTTTCAAATGTTTCAGACTTATGTTTCATTAAGTAAATATACCCATATCTACTTAAGTCATCAGTGAAGGTGAGAAAGTAACGATAACCACCGCGCGCCTCAATACTCATCGGACCACACACATCAGTATGTATGATTTCCAATAAGTCACTTGCCCGTTCCATTGTTCCAGAGAACGGCGTTTTAGTCATCTTGCCCATGAGGCATGGCTCACATGTGTCAAGTGATTCAAAATCAAGTGACTCCAAAAGTCCATCAGCATGGAGCTTCTTCATGCGTTTTACACCAATATGACCTAAACGGCAGTGCCACAAGAAAGTGGTATTATCATTATCAATTCTATATCTTTTGGCATCAATGTTATGAACATGTGTATCATTACTATCGAGATTCAATAAGAATAAACCCCTCACATTGGGTGCATGACCATAAAAGATATTACTCATATAAATAGAACAACCATTATTCTCTGATTTAAATGAGTAACCGTCTCGCAATAAACAAGATCCAGATATAATGTTCATGCTTAACGCAGGCACCAAATAACACTTATTTAGGTTCATCACTAATCCCGACGGTAATCGAAGAGCGAGCGTGCCGACGGCGATCACATCAACCTTGGAACCATTTCCCACGCGCATCGTCACTTCGTCCTTTGCCAGCCTCCGTCTATTCCGCAGTTCCTGTTTAGAGTTGCAAATATGAGCAACCGCACCGGTATCAAATACCCAGGCACTACAACGAGGGTTGGTAAGGTACACATCAATAACATGTATATCATATATACCTTGTTTGTTGTTGGCCGCCTTCTTGTCAGCCAAATACTTGGGGCAGTTCCGCTTCCAGTGTCCAGTTCCCTTGCAATGAAAACACACAGTTTCTGGTTTGGGTCCAGCCTTGGGTTTCTTCACGAGAGGAGCAACTGTTTTGCCACTCTTCTTGGAGTTACCCTTCTTACCCTTGCCATTTTTCTTGAAACTAGTGGTTTTATTGACCATCAACACTTGATGCTCCTTCTGAATTTCAGACTCAGCGGCTTTCAGCATCGCAAACAGCTCGGCGACTGACTTGTTCATCCCGTGCATGTTATAGTTCAACACGAAGCTCTTGTAGCTAGGTGGCAATGATTGAAGAACTCTGTCAGTGATAGCCTCTGGCGGAAGGGGCATCCCCGATTCAGCCAGACGGGTGGAGTACCCAGACATTCTGAGCACGTGATCACTGACAGACCCGTTCTCCTCCATCTTGCAAGCATAGAACTTATCGGAGATCTCATATCTCTCGATCCGGGCATTCTTCTGAAAGATAAACTTCAACTCCTGGAACATCTCATATGCTCCATGACGTTCAAAACGTCTTTGAAGTCCCGGTTCTAAGCCATACAACATTGCACATTGAACTATTGAGTAATCATCAGAACGAGCCTGCCAGGCGTTCACAACGTCTAGAGACTCAACTGGAGTGGGTGGATCACCAAGCGGTGCATCAAGGACATAAGCTTTCTGGGAAGCCGTAAGGATAATCCTTAGATTACGGGCCCAGTCCACAAAGTTACTTCCATCATCTTTCAACTTAGCTTTCTCTAGGAACGCATTAAAATTCAGGGGTGCTACTGCGCGAGCCATGATCTACAACATAAATATAGCAAAGACAACTTAGACTATTGTTCTAGATAATGAGTTTAGTTAATCATATTACTTAAAAACTCCCACTCAAATTGACATCCCTCCGGTCATTCGAGTGTAACATGATCCAAATCCACCAACTCAAGTCCGATCATCACGTGAGTTGAGGTGGTTTCAATGGTGACCATCTTCATGTTGATCATATCTACTATATGACTCATGTTCGACCTTTCGGTCTCTTGTGTTCCGAGGCCATGTCTGTACATGCTAGGCTCGTCAAGTTTAACCCAAGTGTTCTGCGTGTGCAACATGGCTTGCACCCGTTGTATGTGAACGTGGAGTCTATCACACCCGATCATCACGGCGTGTCTCGAAACGACGAACTTTCGCAACGGTGCACACTCGGGGAGAACACAATTTATCTTGAAATTTAAGTGAGGGATCACCTTATAATGCTACCGTCGTCCTAAGCAAAATAAGATGCATAAAAGGATTAACATCACATGCAAATCATAAGTGACATGATATGGCCATGAACTTGTGCTTTTGATCTCCATCTCCAAAGCACCGGCATGATCTCCATCGTCACCGGCATGACACCATGATCTCCATCATCTTGATCTCTATCAACGTGTCGCCATGAGGTTATCACGCCGACTGTTGCTTCCACGACTATTGCTAACGTTTAGCGATAAAGTAAAGCATTACATAGCGCTTAATGATTGACACGCAGGTCATACAATAATTAAAGACAACTCTATGGCTCCTGCTAGTTGCCGTACTCATCGACATGCAAGTCGTGATATTCTATACAACACATGATCATCTCATACATCACATATATCTCATCATGTAATTGGCCATATCACATCACAACATACCCTGCAAAAACAAGTTAGACGTCCTCTAATTGTTGTTGCAAATTTTACGTGGCTGCTACGGGTTTGCAAGAACCGTTCTTACCTACGCAAAACCACAACGTGGTGTAGTGATTGCTTTTTGATCTTCTAAAAGAACCCTCTTCATTGAAATCGATTCAACTAAAGTGAGAGAGACAAACACCCGCTAGCCATCTTTATGCAACGAAGTTACATGTCAGTTGAAGGAACCTGTCTCGCGTAAGTGTACGCGTAATGTCGGTCCGGGCCGCTTCATCTCACAGTACCGCCGAATCAAATATCAACTAGTAACGGCAAGCAATATGTATACACCCACGCCCACAACTCGTTTGTGTTCTACTCGAGATCTCATCTACGCATAGACCTAACTCTGATACCACTGTTGGGGAACGTTGCATGGGAAACAAAAATTTTCCTACGCACACACAAGATCTATCCATGGTGATGAGCATCTACGAGAGGGAGAGTAAATCTACATACCCTTGTAGATCGCTAAGCGGAAGCGTTTAAGAAACGCGGTTGATGTAGTCGAACGTCTCCGCGATCCAAATCGCAAGTCGTCCCTCGATCCGATCACGAACTAGCGCCGAACGGACGGCACCTCCACGTTCAACACACGTACGGCTTGATGACGCCTTCACCTCCTCGATCCAGCGAGCGATGGTGAAGTAGTGGTTGAGTTCCAGCAGCACGACGGCGTGGTGATGGTGGTGAGGAACAATCTCTGCAGGGCTTCGCCAAGCGCTACGGAGATTATGACGGAGGAACTAGAGGGTTAGGGTTGCCGCACACGGCTTGGGGAAATCTTGATGTGTTCCGGGTGCTAGCCCTGCCCCTCTATTTATATGTTGAGCCCTGGGGTCGAAACTTGGAGAAAGAGCCTCCTCAAAGTCGGTTTGGAACAAAAGGAAGAGTCCTTCTCGGATTCCAGTACCAAACGCCACGGTTCCCGGCGTCTGGCCCAGACGCCATGGGCCTCGGCGTCTGGCCCAGGGCCAGACGCCAGGGTTCCTGGCGTCTGGACCCTGCCCTCTGCAAAACTGCCTTTTGCTAACGCCCCGTGGGTCTCACCTCTTGGCCCAAACATATCGTCCAATATATCGATCTTTACCTCTCGGACATTCCGAGACTCCTTGTCATGTCCGTGATCTCATCCGGGACTCCGAACAACTTTCGGTCACCAACATAACAACTCAACTATACTTATATCGTCACCAAACGTTAAGTGTGTAGACCCTGCGGGTTCGAGAACTATGTAGACATGACCGAGACACCTCTACGGTCAATAACCAATAGCGGGACCTGGATGCCCATATTGGCTCCTACATATTCTACGAAGATCTTTATCGGTCGAACCTCTATGTCAAGGATTCAGTTAATCCCGTATGCTGTTCCCTTTGTTCTTCGGTATGTTACTTGCCCGAGATTCGATCGTCGGTATCTCTATACCTAGTTCAATCTCGTTACCGGCAAGTCTCTTTACTCGTTCCGTAATACAAGATCTCGTGGCTAACACTTTAGTCACATTGCTTGCAAGGCTCATTGTGATGTTGTATTACCGAGTGGGCCCTGAGATACCTCTCCGTCACACAGAGTAACAAATCCCAGTCTTGATCCATGCCAACCCAACAGACACCCTCGGAGATACCTGTAGAGCACCTTTATAGTCACCCAGTTACGTTGCGACGTTTGATACACACAAGGTACTCCTCCGATGTCAGGGAGTTGCATGATCTCATGGTCATAGGAACAGATACTTGACATGCAGAAAACAATAGCAATAAACTGACACGATCAAATGCTACGTTCTTAGTTTGGGTCTTGTCCATCACATCATTCTCCTAATGATGTGATCCCGTTATCAAATGACATCTCATGTCAATGGCTAGGAAACCTTAACCATCTTTGATCAACGAGCTAGTCAACTAGAGGCTTACTAGGGACACAGTGTTGTTTATGTACCCACACATGTATTTGAGTTTCCAATCAATACAATTATAGCATGGATAATAAACGATTATCATGAACAAGGAAATATAATAATAACCAATTTATTATTGCCTCTAGGGCATATTTCCAACAGTTGATGCCGCCGAACCCGATGAGCACGTCATTCATGACGACACGCGTGATAGTGATGATGATGATGATGATGATGATGATCCCGGAGCATATATAGACGATCCAGACTATTATTAGTTTGTATGCATCCCAACTTAAATTATATACATATGATTATTCATGTCAGTTATTCAATTTTTTTATGTTGTACTAATTATCCTCCAAAATGACATAATTAGCTTATTTAGTCCATTTATGACATAATTAGCTTATTCGTCTCAAAAATGGCATAATAACCTTGGTAACCTCATAAATGTCATATACTTAGCTTATTTTCCTCCAAAATGACACAATAAGCTTAGTTAGGTCAAAAATGGCATAATTACCTAGGTTAGCTCTAAAATGACACAAACAAGCAATAAGAAGAAGAAAAACAAGAGGAGAAAAAGAAAGAGAAGAAAAACTCTTCTTCTTCTTCTTCTTCTTCTTCTTCTTCTTCTTCTTCTTCTTCTTCTTCTTCTAGTCTTCTTCTTCTAACTTTCTTATTTCCCATTTTGCAGATTTGATTCACTTCACGGAGGCTTGCATTGATGGAGTGCTTGTGTTTACTTTCTGTTTTGATTTTGTATCCATGAACAATGTGAAACTTGTTACCTATGGATGAAACTATTGTAATATGGTGAAACTTGCACATTTTGGTTTGGTATATCTGTTGGATGATCATATCCATATGGCAGGGATATAGTTTCTTATGTGTTGGATATCATATACTTGCTGTGAAACTGCTTGGATATAACAAAAAACAGAATAAAAAGGGGCAATACAGGCACTTTGCCGTCTGCCAGCGGACGGCAAAGGTGCCACGTGGCAGCAACCTGTGCAACCTGGGAGGACTGGGTGTGACCCATGTGGTCATTATGCCGTCCGCTGGCAGACGACAAAGGAAAAGGGCGGCAGACGGCAAAGAGCGTCGAGGAGTGACGTTATGCCACGGGTCTGCTGACGTCAGGAAGCAGACGGCAAAGGGGAGAGCACGTTTGCCGTCCGCCGGCAGACGGCAAAGTCTCCCGTTAGCCACCTAACGTGGCTAACGTCCATTCTTTGCCGTCTGATTGGCCAAGAAAGCTGACGGCAAAGGTCTTTGCCGTCCGCTGTGCGAATGCAGACGGTAAAGAAGCTCATTACCGTAGCTTCCAGTGCCGGAAGTGTTTGCCGTCTGCGGCAGGCGGCAAAGACCTTTGCCGTCCGCTTTCTGGTCCTTTGCCGTCTGCCAAGGCAGACGGCAAATCAGCTGATTCCTGTAGTGAATTAATTATCCGTTGGTAATCGTATATACATAATTAAATAAGTAATCAACAAAATAACAACATTATCCTTGTGCATCCATCCTTCATTTAGTACTTGGTTTTCTATCATTTATATGGCAAGAGTATGGTGGATACTATATTATTCTTATATATTCTATATATTTTAATAATTTTACTGCTATAAATACCCGCAGCAACGCGCGTGTATTATCTAGTTAAATAAGTAATCAACAACATTGTCCTTTTTTTCAACGGGCCGACAGTATTCTTGCGCATACAATAATTGGTGAAGACGACCCTCATTTCATATCTTCTCGATTTTCTACTGCAACTATTTTTTAGGAAATACTCCAACTTAATTTAGTCTATTTAACCCTTCTATCTATGCCAAAAAAAGAACTTGATGACGAAGAAGGAAATTACACTGAACTAGGCCGAAGGAGGATGAGCGAGCAGGTACATAGAAGCCTGGCCCACATATATTTCTTGTATGTGGCCTGGCCTTTCAGTGTATGGCCCAACTTCAGCCCATATATTGACTGTCGATACAGATTCAGTTTGTCCTCTTCTTAACAGTTACTCCATATATAATTTACGCAGATCTGAATTTTCGTGGGATTGTAAACATAAATTTTGTCAACAACAGACAGTTATTTTTCAGAGTTTTTCTGAACTTTTTGATGATGCTGGGACGGTGGCACTTATAGTGTTTCATAGCACTAGAACTTCTATCTGTTGAACATTCACTTCATTATCTTCATGACGCGTGAGATTGGAAAACTAACAAATGAGTTGACAACAAAAAATGTACGCGTTACTAGTAACAGATGTAGTCACGGAAGCAATAAAAAATGGAAAAAGAGATCAACAAAAGGATATCAGTCTTACAACCTTGACTTAGGGGACTTTTCATGGGAACATGCTCAATCATTTTCTAGTTTGGATGTCCGCGTGTCTCTCGCAAGACTTCACAAACTCATCATTGCACCGCTTGAGTGTGAACTCCTCAAGTGAGTGACGGGGGCATTGTTGGAAGCAACCGGATGTTCAAGCATGCAACGACCACCAGTCTCTTGAGCGATGTGAGGTGATTCATATTGCATGGTAAGGTGTACCTGGTGCAGTTCCAAAGCTCTAGAGAACGAAGATGAGCGAAAGCCTCGAGTTCAGGAGCAGGTCCAAGTTGGTTCCATCCATACAACCAAAGTTCTTGAGCTCCTTTGGGCCTTCGCTATGCGTTCCCAACATCCAATCTGGATACATTGAACGTTCATGAAGCGAGCGCCAATGAGTCGGCCCAATTCCGGCGAGCTCTACCTGAGTGATTTTTTTCATTTTTCTTGAAAAAACTATTGGATGCTTTTATCTTCAGTTTTTTCCTTTTATTTTTTGTTTAAAAAAATGATTGGTGTATGCTTTAAAAAAGTTTCATGTGTATTGATAATATGTTCAGCATATATTAAAAAAAAGTTCATCATACATTAAAAAAAAGTCCACTGTATTTGAAAAACAAATTCACCACGCATTACTAAAATTTTAGTGTATATAAAAAATGTTCAACATATATTAAAAAATAGATCATAAAATATTAATAAAGGTTTATATAAAAAGAATTTTTATTTTTTATATAGAAAAAAGAGAAAAAACCCATTAAAAAATTCCGAAAAAGAAATAAATAATAATCAGAAATAAATAAAAACCAAAACATAAAAATAAAAAACCAAAAACCAAAAACGAAATGACAAAATAAAAAAGAAAACAAAACCACAAAACAGAAAAAATGAAAGATAAAATACAACGAACTAAACAGATGCGGGCGCGCGCGAAAGCCTGAAACCGAGCCAGCCCATGGCGCCTTGCTGTGGGCGAAGGCCTGCGTCGTCAACTAGGGTGGTGGATCCTATTTGATGCCCATGAGCGTCAAATAGTGGACCTTCTGCCCGCAGGTGATACAGCGGGCTGGCCAGTTCGGGCCTTCGTTGCGCGCACAGGTGTATGTTTTTTTCCGTTTCCGTTTCTGATTTTTCTTTTTTAATTTTATTATGATTCTATTTATTTCTTTACTTTTCGTTTTTATATCATTTTTAGGTTTTGTTCTTCTAGGTGTGGTTCTTTCTTCGTTTTTTCCTTTTTTTACACTTTTTTTTTCTAATATATAGTGAACATTTTTGAAACACACAATTGAATATTTATTTAGTATGCGGTGAACTTTTTTTAATACACAGTGAACACACTGAACATTTATTTAATATACGGTGAATTTATTTATATACAGTGATTTTTTTTAATGTACGGTGACCTTTTTTCTAATGTACTGTGAACTTGTTTTTAATATAGGCTAAACATTTTTCAGAAACATTTTTTAGTACTGAGCAATTTTTCTTTTTTCTATATTGGTTTTAAATTATTTTAGCTATATAAGAATTCCAGAAAATGGTTTTTAGGAAAAAAAAAACCTCCATAAAAAACACATAGAAGAAAATTAAGAAAACCACTCAAATAAGCTCACCGTGTACGAGCCCATTTGCACCTTGCTTCCCGCGTCGGGTGTCTATTTAGTCGTAAATCCTAAAAATTGCGTATGCAGTATTTGGCGAAATAGAGCAGCTGGCTCTCACCAGGCCCGGTCCTGAGATTTCAGGGGCCCGGGGTGAAAGTAGAACATATGGGCCCTTAAAATAATTCTAATATTCTTAGATAATACAAGACCGCTAACAATATTCAAAAAAGAGAACTAGAGACATGTCTTCTCCGTCATTATTTCATTTGGCCACTTGATGTGGTGCATTCTTCTGTTGGAGACTCGCCTCTCGACAAGGTTGCGCGGGGCTGATCATGTGGTATCTCCGGGCAAATCGCACTGAAGATCAAGTGTTGATAGTAGGAAGCCATGCATGGGACTATCGCAAGGGACATCTAGCAAATATTCCTTTACCATCAACAGGCCAAATTCGGATCGATGGCGCTGGCAAAGGACAAGCTATATTTTTTTTCTATGGCGAACTCGATGGCATCAAGATAAATATATGTGACAAAGTAATTGTAATCAACCAGTTAACGACTACAATCAGCCTATATGACATATTAAGACCAAACTGTGATATGAAAGCTGGTAGAATAATCAGATATCAATTTATCACTTGGAATCAAACTTCCAAAATGTATTCGTTGGCACTCTGGAAACAACACTTGGATTTTTTTTTTCAAAAATATGCCAACGAAACTGGATCAGTTAGCACATGCATGGTCCAAAACAGCAACATAAGTACATAACTCTCAGTATAGGCCCAACCTACTACAGCCCACCGCACTTAGCCATCAGCATTTCTCCATTCCTAATAAAGAAACAAAGGCCGAAGGCCCAGTTCGCCAAAAGAAAAAACGATTCACCTTTCTTCCTCCTGGAGACACAGACGGACAGGCTGTGGTGCTCTAATGGCGACGGGGAAAAGGGTGCTATCTGCTCCGTGTTCGTACATACCCGGAGAGGGGGCCCCTCTATTTCGGGGGCCCGGGGCGGCCGCCCCTCTCGCCCCCCCTCAGGGCCGGCCCTGGCTCTCACACGCATGCATCTGTTAATTTTTTTTTGCTAGCGCATGTGGATATTGACATTAAGTGTGTTTATACTAGTTATTTCGGAATGGAAAAAACAGATTCATGTGCATTTATTTTGGGTTTGCAAATTTTCAAGAAGTCATATCTTTCAAATCGTGCATCTGAATTCAGATCCGTTTTCACCATTGAAATCTTCGCGACGAGATCTTTAAAACTAGATCCCATAAGTATGTTTCGACGAAATTTTTCGATGCCAAATTTGATGCTATATAGTGCAGCTCTATTACTGCATGTTGCAACGAAATTTGGTACTGTATGGTGCAACTTTTCAAAACCAACTTTAGAGCTGCATGATCCAACTTCCTATGAGGTTGCAACCTAACAACCATGACAACCTACTTTTTGTGATGTGCAACTAGGCTATTGCCTGAACAACTACCTAGTAGTCGATGTGCAACCTCCCTCCCTACTCGTGGATGTGTAGTTTTTCACTGCTAGCACACCCTGCCCCACCTACCGTATCAGCAATATGTGCAACTTAGTCTGTTGTTCCAGTCAACCGCCTAGTAGTCCATGTGCAACTCCTTTCCCTTCCTACTTATGGTTGTGTAGTTTCACTTGGCGGGGGCAACAGACGGAGTTGCACATATTCGGGTAGGCAGTTAGCTGGGGCAACAGACGAAGTTGCTGTTGGGAAACGTAGTAGAAAACAAAAAAAATTCGCACCTACGCACAACCAGGATCAATATGAAGATGCATAATGGGTTGTGATCATGATCGTTACCGTCGCTGAGTTGCAGCGGAAGAAGATCGTGTCGGTGTAGATCGTACTTGGAGTCCCTCGAACCGTCGATGAACGATCCCGCGAACCGCCCACGAACAGTCCCTCGAACCGAAGACCGAAAGCATGGCCTCTCTACTTGGTTGCAAGCGTGCAGCCTTCACGATCCGGCAGCGCTTCGCCGTCCAGAGCTAATCGTCGCCGGAGAATTAGAGGGAGGAGATTAGAATCACACTGGGTTTCTAATTATGAGGATTAGAGGAACTAGACCAAGCTCTAATTAGTCAACTAGGACCAACTAGAACTAGGGCTAGATGAACTAGAGGAGGCTCCAAAACTTGTGTGTCAAAAGAGCACAAATCCTCAAGTATATATAGGTTAGAGGGGAGAGGGAGGGCTGCCACCAAGGGGGAAGGAGTCCCCCTTGGGGCGCCGGCCAGGGGAGGGGAGGAGGAATCCTCCTGTCACGCCCAATATGCGGTCCTATCCTCAAGGAACTCGGAAGTCCAGCTAAGGATAGAAGCGCTTCGCAAGGTGGATATCATTACAACATACCATGTACTGAATAGATGAGAATACCAGATAAAGGCTTACACTCGCCACAAGCTACATCATGAATACATCAATACATCAATACATAATAATCATCATACAGAAGAGCAGGATCCGACTACGGATGAAATCAAACGAAAGTAGAACGACATCCACCCTGCTAGTCCCAGGCTGCCAACCAGGAACCCATCCTATGATCGACGAAGAAGAAGAAGCAGAAGAAGAACTCCAAATAGAACAAGCATCGCTCTCACGTCAAAGCATCGCTTTACCTGTACCTGCACCTGTTGTTGTAGTAATCTGTGAGCCACAGGGACTCAGCAATCCCATTACCATGGGTATCAAGACTAGCAATACTTTATGGGTGAGGGAT
Source organism: Elymus sibiricus (assembly GCA_039707655.1). Classification (NCBI taxonomy): domain Eukaryota; kingdom Viridiplantae; phylum Streptophyta; class Magnoliopsida; order Poales; family Poaceae; genus Elymus; species Elymus sibiricus. The sequence continues at coordinate 514,230,034 of CM077672.1, read as the reverse complement.
GGTTAAGTGGTGAGGTTGCAGCAAGCACTAAGCATTTGTATGTGGCTAACTTACGAATACAAGAATAAGAAGAGTAAACTACGCATAAACGGTCGCAATCTAGTATGATCAAGAAGTGATCCTGAACACCTACTTACGAGTCAAACATAACCCCACCGTGTTGTCTTCACGAACTCACTCGAAAAGAGACGATCACGGTTACGCACACGGTTGGTGTATTTTAATTAGATTTAGTGTCAAGTTCTCTACAATCGGAGGTTATAAATTTCCAAGTCGCCACATAACCGCGGGCACGGCTTTCCGAAAGATTTAACCCTGCAGGGGTGCTCCAAGTAGTCCATCACAAATTACCACGCGCATCCTATGGAAAATCTCACACCATGATAACACGATGCCTATAAGGAATCCCGGTGGACAAGCCACTCGTCAAAGGTAAAACAAGTCCAGTAAGACCTCCCGACTAATGGGGAACGTTGCATGAAAATCAAATTTTTTCCTATGAAACAACCAAGATCTAATCTAGGAGATGCATAGCAACGAGAGGGGAGTGTGTCTTACGTACCCTCATAGACCAAAAGCGTTAGCGTCGTAACGCGGTTAATGTAGTCGTACTCTTCACGATCCAATCGCGATCCAATCCGATCTAGTGCTGAACGGACGACACCTCCGAGATTAGCACACGGTCAGCTCGATGGCGTTCTCTTCTTCTTGATCCAGCAAGCAAGGGAGAGGAGGTAGATGAGATCGGAACCAGCACGACGGCGACGTGGTGGTGGTGGCAGCGGAAATCTGGCAGGGCTTCGCCAAGCGCTGACGGAACGTGGAGGAGGAAGAGAGGGAGGGGGCGGCCAAGGGTGGAAGTGCTGCCCCCGCGCCCCTCCCCACTATATATAGAGGAGGAAACTTGGAGGAGGAGGAATAGTGCCACGTGAACAGTACCACATGAATAGTACATGCATGAACAGTACCACATGAATAGCAATCCCCTTTCCCAAGTAAAGCCTCCCCTTTCCTATTTTTAAGGGATTTGATCTTATCCCTTGGTGGGCAGCCGCATGGGCCAAGTGGGCTGCTGTGCCTGGCCCATGAAGGGCTGGTGCGCCTACTTTAGAGTCCATGTGGACCCTCCGTGGACTTCCGGACACCTCCGGAACCCTCCGGAACCTTCTGGAAGCTTCCCGGTACAATACCGAAAAAAACCGAACTTTTTCCGGAACCCAAAATATGACTTCCCATATATAAATCTTTACCCCCGAACCATTCCGGAGCTCCTCGTGATATCCTGGATCCCATCCGGGACTCCGAACAACCTTCGGACTTTCCACTATTAATATCTCATTACTACCCTAGCACTATCGAACGTTAAGCGTGCGACCCTACGGGTTCGGAATATGCAGACATGACCGAGACTCCTCTCTGGTCAATAACCAATAGCGGGACCTGGATGCCCATATTGATTCCTACATATTCAACGAAGATCTTTATTGGTTGAACCACGATGTCAAGGATTCAGTCAATCCCGTATGCAATTCCCTTTGTCCAGCGATATGTTACTTGCCCGAGATTCGATCGTCGGTATCTCCATACCTAGTTCAATCTCATTATCGGCAAGTCTCTTTACTCGTTCCGTAATACAAGATCCCGTGACTAACTCATTAGCCACATTGCTTGCAAGCTCTTTACGATGTTGTATTACCGAGAGGGCCCAGAGATATCTCTCCGGCATACGGAGTGACAAATCCCAGTCTCGATCCATGCAACCCAACAGAGACCATCGGAGATACCTGTAGAGCACCTTTATGATCACCCAGTTACATAGTGACGTTTGATAGCACACAAAGTATTCCTCCGGTATCCGGGAGTTGCATGATCTCATGGTCTAAGGAACTGATACTTGACATGAAGAAAGCTGTAGCAAATAACTAAACGATCTGATGCTAAGCTTACGGTTGGGTCTCGTCCATCACATCATTCTCCTAATGATGTGATCCCGTTATCAAATGACAACTCATGTCTATGGTTAGGAAACCTTAACCATCTTTGATCAACGAGCTAGTCTAGTAGAGGCTTACTAGGGACACGGTGTAGTTTATGTATTCATACATGTATTTAAGTTTCTGGTCAATACAATTCTAGCATGAATAATAAACATTTATCATGAACAAGGAAATATGATAATAACCAATTTATTATTGCCTCTAGGGCATATTTCCAACAGTCTCCCACTTGCACTAGAGTCAATAATCTAGTTTACATTGTAATGAATCTAACACCCATGGAGTCTTGGTGCTGATCATGTTTTGCTCGTGGAAGAGGTTTAGTCAACGGGTCTGTCACATTCAGATCCGTATGTACTTTGGAAAGTTCTATGTCTCCATCCTTGATGTAATCACGAATGGAGTTGAAGCGGCGCTTGATGTGCTTGGTCTTCTTGTGAAATCTGGGCTCCATGGCAATAGCAATTGCAGCACTGTTGTCACAAAAGATTGTCATCGGATCCGATGCACTAGGCACAACTCCTAGATCGGATATGAACTCCTTCATCCAGACTCCTTCTTGCGCTGCTTCCGAAGTAGCTATATATTCTGCTTCACATGTAGATCCCGCTACGACGCTTTGCTTGGAACTGCACCAACTGACCGCTTCACCATTCAATATGAATACGTATCCGGTTTGAGACTTAGAGTCATCCGGATCTGTGTCGAAGCAAGCATCGACGTAACCCTTTACGACGAGCTCTTCGTCACCTCCATAAACGAGAAACATGTCCTTAGTCCTCTTTAGGTACTTAAGGACGTTTTTTACCGCTGTCCAGTGATTCACTCCTGGATTACTTTGTTACCTCCCTGCCAGACTTATGGCAAGGCACACATCAGGTCTGGTAGACAGCATGGCATACATTATAGAGCCTATGGCCGAGGCATAGGGGACGACTTTCATCCTTTCTCTTTCTTCTGCCGTGGTCGGGCTTTGAGTCTTACTCAACTTCACACCTTGCAACACAGGCAAGAACCCTTTCTTTGACTAGTCCATTTTGAACTTCTTCAAAATCTTGTCAAGGTATGTGCTTTGTGAAAGTCCTATTAGGCGTCTTGATCTATCTCTATAGATTTTAATGCCCAGTATGTAAGCAACTTCACCTAGGTCTTTCATTGAAAAACTCTTGTTCAAATAACCTTTTATGCTTTCCAGAAATTCTATATCATTTCCAATCAACAAGATGTCATCCACATATAATATTAGAAATGCTACAGAGCTCCCACTCACTTTCTTGTAAATACAAGCTTCTCCGTAAGTTTGTATAAAACCAAAAGCTTTGATCACCTCATCAAAGCGTATATTCCAACTCCGAGATGCTTGCACCAGTCCATAGATGGATCGCTGGAGCTTGCATACCTTGTCAACATCCTTAGGATCGACAAAACCTTCCGGTTGCATCATATACAACTCTTCCTTAAGGAACCCATTAAGGAACACTGTTTTGACGTCCATCTGCCAAATTTCATAATCATAAAATGCGGCAATTGCTAACATAATTCTAACAGACTTAAGCATCGCTACGGGTGAGAAAGTCTCATCATAGTCAACTCCTTGAATTTGTCAGAAACCTTTTGCGACAAGTCGAGCTTTATAGACGGTGACATTACCATCAACGTCTGTCTTCTTCTTAAAGATCCATTTATTCTCAATGGCCTGCCTGTCATCGGGCAAGTCCACCAAATCCATACTTTGCTCTCATACATGGATCCTATCTCGGATTTCATGGCCTCAAGCCATTTGTCAGAATCCGGGCTCATCATTGCTTCTTCATAGTTCGTAGGTTCGCCGTTGTCTAACAACATGACTTGCTGGACTGGATTACCGTACCACTCTGGTGCAGAACGTACCCTGGTCGACCTACGAAGTTCAGTAGTAACTTGATTCGAAGTTTCATGATCATCATCATTAGCTTCCTCTCTGGCTGGTGTAGGCATCACGGGAACCACTTTCTGTGATGTGCTACTTTCCAATTCAAGAGAAGGTACAATTACCTCATCAATTTCTACTTTCCTCCCACTCACTTCTTTCGAGAGAAACTCCTTCTCTAGAAAGGACCCATTCTTGGCAACAAAGATCTTGCCCTCGGATCTGTGATAGAAGGTATACCCAATGGTCTCTTTTGGGTATCCTATGAAGACGCACTTCTCCGCTTTGGGTTCGAGCTAATCAGGCTGAAGCCTCTTGACATAAGCGTCGCATCCCCAAACTTTAAGAAACGACAGCTTAGGTTTCTTGCCAAACCATAATTCATACGGTGTCGTCTCAACGGATTTTGACGGTGCCCTGTTTAAAGTGAATGCAGCTGTCTCTAATGCATAACCCCAAAACGATAGTGGCAAATCGGTAAGAGACATCATAGAACGCACTATATCCAATAGAGTACGATTACGACGTTCGGACACACCATTGCGCTGTGGTGTTCTAGGTGGCGTGAGCTGTGAAACAATTCCACATTGTCTTAAATGCATACCAAACTCGTAACTCAAATATTCATCTCCACGATCAGATCGTAGAAATTTAATTTTCCTGTTACGATGATTCTCTACTTCACTCTGAAACTCTTTGAACTTTTCAAATGTTTCAGACTTGTGTTTCATTAAGTAAATATACCCATATCTACTCAAATCATCTGTGAAGGTAAGAAAATAATGATATCCACCGCGTGCTTCAACACTCATCGGACCGTGCTACTTGTAGCTTGCGTTGGTATTTTCCCCGAAGAGGAAGGGATGATGCAGCACAGTAGAGATAAGTATTTCCCTTAGTTATGAAACCAAGGTTATCGAACCAGTAGGAGAATCACACAACACCTCGTTAGCAGCACCTGCACACAAACAACAAATCCTTGCACCCAACGCAAACGAGAGGTTGTCAATCTCTCGGCGGTCAATTGCAAGATTAAATTGTATGTGATAGATAGATAGATTGAAACAAAAATACAAAATAAAATAAATAAAAGAAAATGGCAGCAATATTTTTAGGGTCTTAGTAATATGATTTAGATAGACCCGGGGGCCATAGATTTCACTAGAGGCTTCTCTCGAGAAAATAGCATACGGTGGGTAGACAAATTACTGTTGGGCAATTGATAGAAAAGCAAATAATCATGACGATATCCAAGGCAATGATCATGTATATAGGCATCACGTCCAAGATTAGTAGACCGACTCCTGCCTGCATCTACTACTATTACTCCACACATCGACCGCTATCCAGCATGCATCTAGTGTATTAAGTCCATAAAAGAACGGAGTAATGCCTTAAGAACGATGACATAATGTAGACAAGATAAACTCACGTATGAATAAATCCCATCTTTTTACCCTTAGTAGCAACGATACATACGTGTCATGTCCCTTTCTGTCACTGGGATTGAGCACCGCAAGATCGAACCCACTACAAAGCACCTCTTCCCATCGCAAGATAAATCAACTCAGTTGGACAAACCAAATCAATAGATCGGAGAAGAAATATGAGGCTATAATAATCATGCATAAAGGAGTGCAGCAAAGACTCAAATAATTTCATGGATAATCTGATCATAAACTCACAATTCATCGGATCCCAACAAACACACCGCAAAAAGAGATTACATCGGATAGAACTCCAAGAACATCGAGGAGAACATTGTATTGAAGATCAAAAAGAGAGAAGAAGCCATCTAGCTACTGCCTATGGACCCGAAGGTCTGTGGTAAACTACTCACGCATCATCGGAGAGGCAGCAAGGTTGATGTAGAACCCCTCCGTGATCGATTCCCCCTCCGGCAGATTACCGGAGAAGGACCCCAGATGGGATCTCTCTGGAATAGAAACTTGCAGCGGCGGAAAAAGTATTTCATGGACTCCCCTGAGGGTTTCTAATTTTTTCTGAATTTATAGTGGAGGAATTAGGTCAAACAGAGCTCTGTGGGCCCCACGAGGCACTAGGGCGCGCCTGCCCCCCAGGCGCGCCCTGGTGGCTCGTGGGCCCCACGAGGGTCTTCTGGCCTCCTCCCGAAGCTTCTAGTGTTTATCTTGGCCAATAAAAAATCTCGAAAAAGTTTTGTGGCATTTGGACTTCGTTTGGTATTGATATTCTGTAAAACAAAAACAGGGCAGAAAACAACAACTGGCACTGGGCACTAGGTTAATCTCCAAAAATGATATAAAATTGCTGCAAATGATTATAAAAACATCCAAGATTGATATTATAACAGTATGGAACAATCAAAAATTATAGATACGTTGGAGACGTATCAGACCGCATACATTGGTATGTATTATTTCCAACAAGTCACTAGCTCACTCCATTGTTCCGGAAAACAGGGTTTTAGTCATCTTGCCCATGAGGCATGGTTCACATGTCTCAAATGATTCATAATCAAGAGATTCTAAAAGTCCATCAGCATGGAGTTTCTTCATGCGCTTTACACCAATATGACCTAAGCGGCAGTGCCACAAGTATGTGGTACTATCATCATTAACGTTGCATCTTTTGGCATCAATATTATGAACATGTGTATCATTACGATCGAGATTCAACAAGAATAAACCATTCACAAGGGGTGCATGACCATAAAAGATGTTATCCATATAAATAGAACAACCATTATTCTCTGACTTAAATGAATAACTGTGTCGCAATAAACAAGATCCAGATATAATGTTCATGCTTAACGCAGGCACCAAATAACAATTATTTAGGTTCATAACTAATCCCGAAGGTAAACGTAGAGGGAGCGTGCCGACGGCGATCACATCAACCTTGGAACCATTTCCGACGCGCATCGTCACCTCGTCCTTAGCTAGTCTCCGTTTATTCCGCAGCTCCTGCTTCGAGTTACAAATATTAGCAACCGAACCGGTATCAAATACCCAGGCGCTACTACGAGCACTAGTAAGGTACACATCAATAACATGTATATCAAATATACCTTTGTTGACGTTGCCAGCCTTCTTATCTGCCAAGTACTTGGGGCAGTTCCGCTTCCAGTGGCCCTCCCCCTTGCAATAAAAACACTCAGTCTCGGGTTTGGGTCCAGCCTTGGGTTTCTTCACGGGAGCGGCAACTGCTTTGCCATTCTTCTTGAAGTTCTCTTTCTTTCCCTTACCCTTTTTCTTGAAACTAGTGGTCTTATTCACCATCAACACTTGATGCTCTTTCTTGATTTCTACCTCCGCGGCCTTAAGCATTGCAAAGAGCTCAGGGATCTTTTTCTCCATCCCTTTCATATTATAGTTCATCACGAAGCCCTTGTAGCTTGGTGGCAGTGACTGGAGAACTCTATCAATCGCTACTTCATCCGGAAGATTAACTCCCAACTGATTCAAGCGGTTGTAGTACCCAGACATTTTGAGTACATGCTCACTAACGGAACCATTCTCCTCCATCTTGCAGCTAAAGAACTTGTCGGAGGTGTCATACCTCTTGACCCGGGCATGAGCTTGAAATACCAATTTCAGCTCCTGGAACATCTCATATGCTCCGTGGTGCTCAAAACATCTTTGGAGCCCCGGTTCTATGCCGTATAGCATGGCGCACTGAACTATCGAGTAGTCATCAACTCGAGTCTACCAGATGTTCATAGCATCCACAGTCGAGGAAGCAGGTGGCACACCTAACGGTGCATCAAGGACATAAGCCTTCTGTGCAGCAGTGAGGATAATCCTCAAATTACGGACCCAGTCCGCATAGTTGCTTCCATCATCTTTCAACTTAGCTTTCTCTAGGAACGCATTAAAATTCAGGGGAGCTATAGCACGAGCCATTGATCTACAACATAATTTTGCAAAGACATTAAGACTATGTTCATGATAATTGGTTCAATTAATCATATTACTAATGAACTCCCACTTAAATCAACATCCCTCAAGTTGTCTAAGTGTTACATGATCCAAATCAACCAACCCATGTCCGATCATCACGTGAGATGGGGTGGTCATCAATGGTGAACATCTCCATGTTGATCATATCTGCTATATGACTCATGTTTGACCTTTCGGTCCTCCGTGTTCCGAGGCCATGTCTGTACATGCTAGGCTCGTCAAGTTTAACCCAAGTATTCTGCATGTGTAAAACTGGCTTACACCTGTTGTATGTGAACGAAGAGTCTATCACACCCGATCATCACGAGGTGCCTCAAAACGTCGAACTTTCACAATGGTGCATACTTAGGGAGAACACTTTTATCTTGAAATTTAGTGAAGGGATCATCTTATAATGCTACCGTCGTACTAAGCAAAATAAGATGCATAACAAGATAAACATCACATGCAATCAAAATATGTGACATGATATGGCTATTATCATCTTGTGCTTTTGATCTCCATCTCCAAAGCACCAGCATGATCTCCATCGTCACCGGCATGACACCATGATCTCCAACATCATGATCTCCATCATCGTGTCGTCACGTAGTTGTCTCGCCAACTATTGCTTCTACAACTATTGCTAACGCATAGCGATAAAGTAAAGCAATTACATGGCGTTATTAGTTGACACGCAGGTCATACAATAATTAAAGACAACCCTATGACTCCTGCCGGTTTCCGTACTCATCGACATGCAAGTCGTGACCCTATTACAAAACATGATCATCTCATACATCATCATATATCACATCACGTTTTGGCCATACCACATCACAACATGCCCTGCAAAAACAAGTTAGACGTCCTCTACTTTGTTGTTGCAAATGTTACGTGGCTGCTATGGGCAACTAGCAAGAACCGTTCTTACCTACGCAAAGCCACAACGGTGATAATCAAGTTGCCTTTTAACCTTCTACAAGGAACGCCTTGTCAAATTAGATTCAACTAAATTAGGAGAGACAGACACCCGCCAGCCACCTTATGCAATACAAGTTGCATGTTAGTCGGTGCAACCGGTCTCATGCGCGAGGACATGTAAGGTTGGTCCGAGCCGCTTCATCCCACAATACCGCCGAATACAAATAAGACAAGGGAGATAAGGAATTTGAACATCAACGCCCACAACTTCTTTGTGTTCTACTCGTGCATATACATCTACACATAGACCTAGCTCATGATGCCACTGATGGGGAACGTTGCATGAAAATCAAAATTTTTCCTACGAAACACCCAAGATCTAATCTATGAGATGCATGGCAACGAGAGGGCAGTGTGTCTTACGTACCCTCGTAGACCGAAAGCGTTAGCGTCGTAACGCGGTTGATGTAGTCGTACTCTTCATGATCCAATCGTGATCCAATCCGATCTAGTGCCGAACGGACGGCACCTCCGAGATTAGCACACATTCAGCTTGATGGCGTCCTCTTCTTCTTGATCCAGCAAGCAAGGGTGAGGAGGTAGATGAGATCGGAACCAGCACGACGGCGAGGTGGTGGTGGTGGCAGGGGAAATCCAGCAGGGCTTCGCCAAGCGCTGACGGAACGTGGAGGAGGAAGAGAGGGAGGGGGCGGCCAAGGGTGGAAGCGTGCTGCCCCCTCGCCTCTCCCCACTATATATAGAGGAGGAAACTTGGAGGAGGAGGAATAGTGTCGTGTGAACAGTACCACGTGAATAGTACATGCATGAACAGTCCATGTGAATAGTAATTCCCCTTTCCCAAGTAAAGCCTTCCCTTTCCTATTTTTAAGGGATTTGATCTTATCCCTTGGTGGGCAGCCGCATGGGCCAAGTGGGCTGCTGCGCCTGGCCCATGAAGGGCTGGTGCGCCTGCTTTAGAGTCCATGTGGACCCTCCGTGGACTTCCAGACACCTCCGGGACCCTTCGGAACCTTCTGGAAGCTTCCCGGTACAATACCGAAAAAGCCGAACTTTTTCCGGAACCCAAAATATGGCTTCCCATATATAAATCTTTACCTCCGGACCATTCCGGAGCTCCTCGTGATATCCTGGATCCCATCCGGGACTCCAAACAACCTTCGGACTTTCCACTGTTAATATCTCATTACTACCCTAGCCAACTCAACGGACACCTTTGGAGATACCTGTAGAGCATCTTTATGATCACCCAGTTACGTTGTGACGTTTGATAGCACACAAAGTATTCCTCCGGTATCCGGGAGTTGCATGATCTCATGGTCTAAGGAACTGATACTTGACATGAAGAAAGCTGTAGCAAATAACTAAACGATCTGATGCTAAGCTTATGGTTGGGTCTCGTCCATCACATCATTCTCCTAATGATGTGATCCCGTTATGTAATGACAACTCATGTCTATGGTTAGGAAACCTTAACCATCTTTGATCAACGAGCTAGTCTAGTAGAGGCTTACTAGGGACACGGTGTAGTTTATGTATTCACACATGTATTTAAGTTTCCGGTCAATACAATTCTAGCATGAATAATAAACATTTATCATGAACAAGGAAATATGATAATAACCAATTTATTATTGCCTCTAGGGCATATTTCCAACACCGACGCGCCGACACCCTGATAGGAGCCACGCGTATCTTGTCTCAGGCCACGGCGGATGAGCTATGGTTACAGCGACCAAGTCCACGAGTTGGCCCGGGCGGCGCCGCAAGCTGCTCTAGTTTGGACCAGCACCATCAGCACTGGCCCACCTGTATTATGTTGAATTACTCCGCGGGTAGCGCTAACTCCTTATGCGTCAAATTAATTATCAGTATTATTATGTTGGGCAAATTTTAAAACTAATGTTGGGCCTTGCTGGAAGAGTTTTATCCTAAAACGAATGATCAAGGGGGTCCCCATAAAACCCCACACATGTTAGGAGCGCTCATCAAGGAACATAACACCGGTATTACGGAAATTAGGGCGGCAAGAGTGGAACAAAACACCAAGCAAAAGGCCGAGCCTTCCACCCTTTAGCAAGTATATAGATGCATTAATTAAATAATCAAGATAGTGTGATATCCCAATGACATCCATGTCCCAAAAATGGAACAACCTGCAACTGCACCTGCAACTAGCAACGCTATAAGAGGGGCTGAGCAAAGCGGTAACATAGCCAAACAACGGTTTGCTAGGATAGTGGAAGGTTAGGGGCTATATCATGGCAATTTGGGAGGCTGACAAACAAGTGGTAGGTAGCGAGACATAGCGATAGCATCGAGACAACTAGCAAGCAAAGATAGTAGTGATATCCAAGGTAATGGTCATCTTGCCTGGAAGTAGTCGATCAATCGTAGTCGAATGAATCCTCACAACTCCGGAACGTAACCGGAACTATCGAGAAGAAGCACAACCGGAAAGAAGCAAACAATACGGTAAACACACAAGCATAAACCTGGCATGATGCACAACCAAGTATGATGCATGTCAAGTTTAACGAGGCATGTCATGGCAAAATGCAACAATCAAATACTACACATTAAGGGAAGCTCAATATGCAACGAGTTGCATATTGACGGCACTCCACGTTCAAATATTTAGTTTCATCCCGTTTAGGTACTCAACAAGTTTAAATGTTGTTAAACATGGCAAGAGGTGAAATATAAGTAAACTACCTATCTAGGCATGAGGCCGGAAACAACATATAGCATTTCCGGAAAATCCTCATATGCAATTTTCGAAATTGGTACTGTTCTTCCTAAAACACAATTTTAATGTTGTTAGACAGGAAAAGTAAGTGCACCATGTTATTCTACATGTTTTTCTAGTCCATTTACATATATAGTTTATTTAATTCGGAGCTATGGTTAAAAAGATATGAGCTAGACAAGTTTAGCATGTCATTAATGCAAAATGCATGCAAATAACAACCACAAACATTTTGACCATGGATGCAACAGGACATTATGAAACTACATGCAATTCTAAGCAAGTTTCATATATGACATGATCAAAACGGAGCCACGGTTCAACAATTACAATCAACACAAGTTTTAGTTATAATCTGCCAAAAACAGTGTGATGCCTACTTAGGAGCAACAAAACATCAATTTGCAATATGCTAACATGGATGACAATGATATGCACTTAAAGTAGAGTTAAAATAATACAATTTTCATATAAGGTTCAGGTTCATAGGCATCAAAGTTAATTTGATACGATTTATGCAAAATGCAACTTTCTGCTAAGTTTTAGGGACGATGAAAAACTGGGATTGCAAAACAGCAACATTATGATGCTACATAGGGATGCACAAAACAGTAGGTAAAGCAATTTTAAGATTTATTAAAATGATATGTGCATGCATTAGACATAGCAATATTCATTTTACTCCATTGACACAAATTCATAGGATGCATGGATTAATTACTATGATTTTTGCAAAATGGAACTTTCTGTTAACAAGAATGCATGAATATCATGATAGCAACTTTAGAGCAAGAATTAGATATGCTAGAGATGTTTTACATGGCAACCAAGGGCATGGTATTGAAGTACACATTACACAGACCAAAACCCTTGAAGGAACCACATGCATATGAGCTCTAGATTAGTGGCAATGATCATGGCAAGTGGGCAAGTTTTTAACAGTTTCTGCAGATAACATCATGATGCACTATTGCAATAGAGATTACAGCATGTATATGAATCCTAACATGAATGCAAATGCCACCACGATGAAGCACACAGAGAGTAGACCAGTTTACATATAAAGTTCAACTCCATCGGACAAACATGCACAAAGTTATGGGCATCACAAAAGGCAATATGATGATTAAACAGACAGTTTTTAGGGACGGTGAAAATCTCACCCCGAGGGAAAACTGGACGGGGCGGTACCGCGGGAACCCGTGGCGTTTGGTTGGGCGGACGAGGTGGATCTGGGACGGGGCGGTACAGCGGGGAGGCAGGCCATGGCCGCTGCGACTCCGGCGATGGTGGCGGCGGTTGGCGAGCAGGGGAGGCCGACGGTCGTCGGGGATGGATGGGCCCGGTCCTGCGCGGCTGGATCCGGGCAACGGCGGCGGCGGACGGAGCTCCGGCGGCGAGCTCACATAGCGGCTGGTGGCGGCGATCTCCTGTCCATGACAGAGAGAGGAAAGAGATTAGGGAGAGGGAGAGGAAGAGAGAAGAGAGAAGAGAAGGAGAGAGAGGCGGCGCTCATCTACGGTGGTAGCGGTGTGGACTCCGGCAAGGCCGGGGAGGTCGTCGGGGCGGCGCCGTGGCGAGGCGGCGGCAGGCTCGGGATCTCCTGGCTCGGGGAGGAGGCGAGCGCTGCGGGGCGGCGGCGCTGCGCTATGTGGTCGGGCGGACATGTCCGGCCAGGGGCGGACAATGTCCGGTGGGCCGGAAGACGAAATGTGAGCCCCAGATTTCAGATCTGAGGGCTGAAATTGGGCAGGTGGCTAGGGTTACGGGATTGGGAGGAGGTGGAGGCTAGGAGGGGAATTTGATAGGGGGGGGGTGGCTGCAAGTTTGGCAAGGGGGAAACCCTAGAGAGTGAAAGGGGCTCTCTCCATGGGTGGTCTTTATATAGGGAAGGTGGCTATGGTGGGATGGATCTCGTTTGTCCGATCGCGATCCGATGGCCACGAACGGAGGGGTAGGCTAGGTGGGTCTAGGTGGACTGTGTAGGTGGTATTGGGCTGAGAAGAGAGGGAAATGGTGCGGCCCGGCACAAGTTTTTTTAAAACCCAACCATCCGACAATTTAACCGGCATATAGTGCCGCTATAAGTTTAATGGTTCGGGTATCAAACGACCTCCGAATGCGATGAAATTTGGCTGGCGGTCTACCTACAGTATAACAAGACCGCACGCCAACTTTCAACCCATTCTGAGAACATTTTATTCCCATTAAGAAAAACAATATTTTATGATGCCGCGGGCGCGTGCAAGTGTGGTTGGTCTCGAAACGGTCAACGACGAGAACGGAGAGAACCGGCAACTGCGAACGGATGCAAGTTTTTATGAAAAACATGCGGATGCAATACGCATGATGCCATGATGAAATGCAACAAGCAAATAATTAATGCGGCTATCACAAACAACAGGGATGGCATCTGGAGTGTCGGTCTCGGGCTGTCACACCTCCCCCCTCTCCAATTCGGCCTCCTTCCTTAGGGAAGGGGCGCCTCCCCCACTTGGGCCTTTGTGGCCCAAGTTGCCTTCCACCACTTGGCATTTTTAGGCCCGTTGATATTAAATTAAATATAAAAATGTTCTAAATACTTTCAGACCATTTTATATATAATTTAACATCCCCAGAAACATTTTCCAACTATATATATTTATCGGTAATACCCGGTATTACCCGATACTCTCCATAACCCTTTCGGTGACCTCGAAATGCTTCCGAATCCTCTCGGAACTATTCCGAATATTAATGAAACAATTCCACAAATATATTCTCATCACTCCCATCCTACTAATACTCAGCAGATCATTATTGCCTTAAGCTTGTGACCCCGTAGGTTCGGTAACTCACAGACATGAACGAAACCCCTTCGTTCAATGACCGACAGCGGGACCGTGGACGTTCGTATCGGTCCCTGTGAGTACACGAATGATATTTGAGTGAACCTTTGGTTACTATGTGATGTTCCCTTTGCTTCGCGATACTTCACAAAACCAGGGATGCATCGGTATCCTCCTGAGTCATCACATGCTCACTATACCGTTATCCTCATTACCGGTTTTGTTCTTCTTTCTCGTTGTCGTGTTTCGGCATCTCCGTGACGAAGTCACCTGTGTCCGGCCAGACGATGATGGATGCCGTCACACCGAGAGGGCCCTAAGAATATCTCTTCATCATCGGAGGAGCAAATCCCACTGTCGAGCTATCCGGCCACTTGTCAAACTTTCCGATGAGCCTGTAAGTTGTCGTTATGATCACCGTGTTACATGTGACGTTTGAGGAACCCCAAAGCCCATCGTACGGTAAGAAGTGACCACGATACTCTCATGGTCTAAGGAGCAAAATCACATGTTAACACTCCATGTTATTACAATTGATTACAGACGATTTTTACTCAATTCATAACAGACAAGATTGAGTCAATTCAATATGATCGTTCTTCCAACGTCATAATCTCAATGTTGTTTTAGGACTATCGTTACACTTAACGATATTCTAAGATCCGGAAAACGTGATCACCAACAACACTTGAGCTAGTCCTAGAGGCAAGACTAGGAACCTTTTATTTAACCGTTTATCATTCCACACGTGCATATGAGTTTTCCACGGAATCACATATTCCAGGATCATAGCAGTTATAGCATAGAATATAAACTCTATAATTATGAATATGGAAATATAATAATACAAATATTATTGCCTCTAGGGTATATTTCCAACAGTCTCCCACTTGCACTATAGTCAATAATCTAGTTGCATGCTTTACTAACACCCATGGCTATCTGGTGTTTCCTCATGCTTTGCTAGTGGTAGAGCCTTCGTCACTGGATCTGATACTCTTCAAATAACAATGTTATGTGTGTCGGTAATTTTTGGTTTTTCGGTGTAATACTTTATGTCACATTAATGGTAATACTATATCTCTATATAGTCCATTTTATAGTGACATTATATCTCCATATATTCCATTTGCTATATCTCCATATAGTCAACTTTTATATGGAACTACACCATAGTCTATCAATAAACTTTTATTGATCTAGAT
The DNA here is from genome assembly GCA_039707655.1 of Elymus sibiricus. Lineage (NCBI taxonomy): Eukaryota > Viridiplantae > Streptophyta > Magnoliopsida > Poales > Poaceae > Elymus > Elymus sibiricus. The sequence goes on along the minus strand of CM077672.1, from coordinate 514,214,484 downwards.
TATATTCCATTGAAGACTTCTCAAGCCTCAATTTATATCATTCATAGAATCCATAATTATGTTCGTTTCTGAAAACTATTTCAAAATTCTAGCCCGATAGTTTATTTATATCAGTCATGAAGTTGTCTTGTGTAACCTTTACAACAAACAATTTGTGTAACTATTTACAACAATCTCTTCATCTCCTCCATGGATAAGAAGCAAAACCTTCGTCCAATTGAGGTACATTAATCTTTTAGTAATCACCCTAGTAAACCTTTCTAGGATCACTATGGTTTTTACTACTAACAATTAGTTTATATGAAACATATGGCTTTGTACATTTGATAGCATATATGATGAATTCAATCTCTGAAATGAATTGAACTCTATTCATCCACACATTCTTATCAACTATTGATTTCTGCACAGTGTTATGCTTTGTGACACTTTGAGAAAACACTTTCTCCTTTTAAACTTCTTTAAAACTTTGTCATAGTACATGTCTTAGCATTATCAGATGTTTCGATCTATCTATATAGATTTTCATCCAGTAATTCTAAGTCCCTTTTGGAAACATGATTTTAATTTTTTGTGCTAATATACTTTATATTATTTCTGATCACATGATATATCATATATATATATATGTAGGATCAGAAATGCCATAGAGCTCCCACTAAACTTCTTGTATCTACAAACTTCTTGATAAAGTTTAAATTCTCCAATTACTTTATCAAATTCCAGCCACTTGATACTTTATTTCAAATCATACACATGGCTTTGAAATATTTATATCATACCGGTATTCCTAACAAAACCTTTTGGTTGTATTTTATATACATCCAGTTTTGAAATCTCTTTCAAAACAGTTTTGTTACTTATCTGTTATATATCAATAATATACAACACTCACCATTGTGATCCATTTATACTTTTAGTATTGCTACTGACAAGAAGATTTGACAAGATCAATTCTTCCATTTCTACAAAACTCTTTTGTAAAACTTTTCTTTCAGGATCACTATCCATGAATATTTGAAGATCCATTTATACACCTTCTGAAGGTTTCACCAAGTTCAAACCTTTGTTCCTTGCATATGGACTTCACTTTCGATTTCAATGGTTTAAGTAATACCTCTCTAGCTGGGCGCCATCACTGCTTCCTTGTAGTGCGCAGGTTTCATCTTCTTCTAAGACGAAATATTCAGTAGATTCGCTAATATTTTCTGACCTTTGCATTTTGTTACAGTCTTACCTGAAGCTTCTACATCTTATGTAGCAGATTCTTTGCTTAGTTTTGCGGACAAAAATACTCCAGAACTTTTCTGGTTTAGTCTTGTTTTAACTTAAGCCGAAGATTCAGTAATCTCAATAAGCTGTATCATCCTCCCACTTACTCCTTTAACGAGAAAACCTTTTATCAAAAAACATTCATTCTGACTAACATTTTGTCCCTTGAATTTTGTAAGAGGAACACAAAAACTATAAACAAGCATTGGTCTAAAATATTCTATAACTCTTTATAGTTTTATCAGACTTTTAGATGGTGCATCTGTTTAGTGAATATTATGTTGTATCATCCCAAAATTTAATAATAGCAGATCGGTAATAATAATTCCATAATTATTCAATTGCTTGCTAGACTTATCACTGATGACCCACAAGTATAGGGGATCAATCGTAGTCCTTTTGATAAGTAAGAGTGTCGAACCCAACGAGGAGCAGAAGGAAATGACAAGCGGGTTTCAGCAAGGTGTTTTCTGCAAGCACTGAAACTATCGGTAACGAGTAGTTTGATAGCAAGGAAATTCGTAACAAGTGACAAATAGCAATAGTAACAAAGAGTGCAGCAAGGTGGCCCAATCCTTTTTATAGCAAAGGACAAGCTGGAACAATCTCTTATAATAAGTAAAGCGTTATCGAGGACACATGGGAATTTCATCTAGTCACTTTCATCGTCATGTTGGTTTGATTCGCGTTCGCTACTTTGATAATTTGATATGTGGGTGGACCGGTGCTTGGGTGCTGTTCTTACTTGAACAAGCCTCCCACTTATGATTACCCCCTCTCGCAAGCATCCGCAACTACGAAAGAAGAATTAAGATAACTCTAACCATAGCATTAAACATATGGATCCAAATCAGCTCCTTACGGAATAGCGCATAAACTAGGGTTTAAGCTTCTGTCACTCTAGCAACCCATCATCTAATTACTACTCCACAATGCATTCCCTTAGGCCCAAAGATGGTGAAGTGTCATGTAGTCGACGTTCACATGACACCACTAAGAGAATCAACAACATACATATCATCAAAATATCGAACGAATACCAAATTCGCATGATTACTTATGACAAGACTTCTCCCATGTCCTCAAGAACAAAAGTAACTACTCACAAATCATCATCATGTCCAAGATCAGAGGGGTATCAAATGGCATAATAGATCTGAACATATAATCTTCCACCAAATAAACCAACTAGCATCAACTACTAGATGTAATCAACACTACTAGCAACCCACAGGTACCAATCTGAGGTTTTGAGACAAAGATTGAATACAAGAGATGAACTAGGGTTTGAGATGAGATGGTGCTGGTGAAGAGGTTGATGAAGATTGGTCCTCCCACGATGAGAGGATCGTTGGTGATGTCGATGGCGACGATTTCCCCCTCCCGGAGGGAAGTATCCCCGGCGGAATCGCTCCGCCGGAGAGCAAAAGTGCTCCTGCCCAAGTTCCGCCTCGAGACGGTGGCGCACCGTCCCAAAAGTCTTCTCTATATTTTTTCTAGGGAAAAATGACTTATATTCCATAAAATGGGGGCCAGAGGCTGGCCAGGGGCCCCACGAGCCACCAGGGCGCGCTGGGGGGGGGGGGTGGCGCGCCCTGGTGCCTCATGGGCACCTGGGTGGCCCCCTCTGGTACTTATTGGCTCCAGTATTTTTTATTTATTCCAAAATAATTCTCCGTGAAATTTCAGCTCATTTGGAGATGTGCATAATAGGTATCTCTGACATAGCTTTTTCAGGTCCAGAATTCCAGCTGCCGGCATTCTCCCTCCTTGTGTAAATCTTGCATATTAAGAGAGAAAAGGCATTAGAATTGCTCCACAAAGTGTTATATTGATTAAAATCACTATAAATAACAGTAAGAAAACATGATGCAAAATGGACGTATCAACTCCCCCAAGCTTAGACCTCGCTTGTCCTCAAGCGAAAGCCGATATCGATAATCATGTCCACATGTTTAGAGAGAGAGGTGTGGTTAAAACAAAATACGGACATAGTAGCATCATGATCATTATTATAACAACAATATTTATTATCATAGAACTTCTGATGAGCAAGTAACAATTCATCACAACAATGAAGTATAAGGCATAAACTTTCTTGAAAACTAACAAACTATGTTCTTAGTCAACAATGCAATTGCAATTCATCATATTTTCAGGAAGGGTCTCATGTAGGATCTTTTTAGCAAGTCCACATACTCAACCATCATTTAGTCTTCTATGATTGCTAACACTCACGACATATATATGGAGCAAAAAGTTTCAGCTGAACACATAGAAAGATAGGGGCTTATGGTTTCGCCTCCCAACTCATTCACTCAAGGGTGATGTCAACAATAATAACTCATGATCACTCATATCCAACTGGATATATATGCCTAGATCTTTCCCCACCACATGATGCTTGCAAAAAATAAAAATAAAAAGGAAGTAGAGGAGAACACTATTGACTCTTGCATAAAAAGTAAATACATAAAAGTAAAGATAGGCCCTTCGCAGAGGGAAGCAGAGGTTGTCATGCGCTTTTTATTGTTGGATGCACAAGCTCTTAATGCAAAGGAACGTCACTTTATATTGCCCCTTGTGATAGCAACCTTTATTATGCAGTCTGTCGCTTTTATTTCTTTACCATCACAAGTTCGTACAAAGCTTATTTTCCCTTACAATAAAAGTTCAGACATATTTAGTGGCAATTTTTATTGCTTTTTGCACCGATGACAACTTACTTAAAGGATCTTATTCAATCCATAGGTAGATATAGTGGACTCTCATAACATGAAACTGGGTTTAAGGGTTTTTGATGCACAAGTAGTATCTCTACTTGGTGCAGATTTTTGGCTAGCAAAGATATTGAGCAAGCACCACATGTTGGAGGATCTATAACAATATAACTTCTATATGAATATAAGCAAACATAATTCATTACGTTGTCTTCCTTGTCCAATGTCAACAATTTGACATAAAATACTTAATGGGGGCTCACAATCATAAAAGATGTCCAAGATAGTATATTTGCATGTGAATCTTCTCTTCCCTTATTAATTCTTTCATGAATTGCATCATTGACTAATGCTATGTTTGTTAACTTCCAATAAATTTTACCACTTATACTTTTCTTTATGTAATGTCATTACTTTCCATATGATTAGCATATGATCTTTTTCATTATTTTCTTTGCTAGGATTGAAACATGAAAGTAAAGAAGCAAAAACTCAAACTACTCTTTATTATATAACTCTCAACTCGATTACATAGATAGATAGATAGATCACGAAACTAGCACTCGAAAATAGATCATACTAAATTTTTATTCAACTAGATCACGAAATAACTAAGGATCAAACTAAAATAGGTAAAGATGATAAAGTGATGGTGATACGATACCGGGGCACCTCCCCCAAGCTTGGCACAAGCCAAGGGGAGTGCCCATACCCATGTGCTCTAGTTTCCTTCTTCGGTGATGGTGGTGGTGATGAAGTGGTGGGCTTGCTCTTCAGTTTCCACTTGAGAACGTAGTTTTCTTCCTTCAACTTTCTAACTTCTTGCTCAAGCTCCACTACCGTCTCACACAATATGGTCTTGTTTTCCTGTAGAAGACGGAAAGGGATAAATTGGAGCTTAGATTTGTTTACTGTGTTTGGGAGGCTCGACTTCTTGAACTCCACATGCATATCTCCCGGTTGAGGTAGAGGGGCATCTTCTTCATCCGAGCTTGCGTCTTCCGTTCCCTTCATGTTGGCATCTCGCTCCTCCTCCGCGGACCATCCGTAGGGGTCTATATCCCCGTAGATCCTTGGATTCGCAACGTAGTTTGATACGAAGCTCTCTCCATCTGAGTCTTGAGACGACATACTTTCGGATCTGTCAGAAAAATAGCACGAAATAAGAACAGAGGAGATTTCTAGGATACAGTGGTCAAAATGTCCGAGAGTATATATAAAGAATTTTTATCTTGCAAAACAAGTAATCCAGAAGAAAAACGGAGTCGGGAAGGCTCATGTGGGGCCCACGAGCCACCAGGGCGCGCCTGGGGGGGGGGGTGGCGTGCCCTGGTGCCTCGTGGGCAACAGGTGGGTCCCCCCGGCTGTTTCTTATTTTTGTATTTTTTCTAATAGTCCAAAACTGACAGAAACTATTTTTATGGAATTTTTGGAGTCGGTTTACTTACCGTATCACGTACCTCTTCCTTTTCAGGGTTCTGGAGTGTTCTGGAAGGTCTCTCTTATGTATTCTTCCGGTGTAATTGTTTCAATAATATTAGTCTCAACATTAATGGGAGTACCTGAAATATAATGCTTAATTCTGTGCCCATTCACCACTCTCGGATTAGTACCTTCGAAGTTGTTTGTTTTGATGGCTCCGGAGCGGTAAACTTCTTCAATGATATACGGTCCTTCCCATTTAGAGAGGAGCTTTCCTGCAAAGAATCTCAAACGAGAATTGTACAATAGAACTTGCTCACCCACTTTAAATTCCCGTTTTTGAATTCTTCTATCATGCCATCTTTTAACTTTTTCTTTAAACAATTTGGCATTTTCATAAGCTTGGGTTCTCCATTCATCTAATGAGCTAATATCAAATAACCTCTTTTCTCCGGCAAGTTTAAAATCATAATTGAGTTCTTTAATTTCCCAATACGCTTTGTGTTCTAACTCAAGAGGTAAATGACATGCTTTTCCATAAACCATTTTATAAGGAGACATACCCATAGGATTTTTATATGCGGTTCTGTAAGCCCATAATGCATCGTCAAGTTTCTTAGACCAATTCTTTCTAGATCTATTGACAATTTTTTGCAAAATTAATTTTATTTCTCTATTGCTCAATTCGACCTGACCACTAGATTGAGGGTGATAGGGAGATGCAATTCTATGGTTGACATCGTATTTAGTAAGCAATCTACGGAATGCACCATGAATAAAATGAGAACCACCACCAGTCATTAAATATCTAGGGACTCCAAACCTTGGGAAAATAACTTCTTTAAGCATTTTCATAGAAGTGTTATGATCGGCACTACTAGTTGGAATAGCTTCTACTCACTTAGTAACGTAATCAACAGCAACTAAAATATGAGTATACCCATTGGATTTAGGAAAAGGTCCCATATAATCAAATCCCCAAACATCAAATGGTTCAATAGCAAGTGAATAATTCATAGGCATTTCCTGACGTCTACCAACATTACCAATTCTTTGACATTCATCACAAGATAAGACAAACTTACGAGCATCCTTGAAAAGAGTAGGCCAATAAAACCAGATTGTAATACCTTGTGTGTAGTTTTGTCTCCCGCATGGTGTCCTCCGTAAGCCTTGGAGTGACACTTCCGTAGGATTTATTCCTATTCATGCTCAGGTATACAACGTCTAATAATACCATCTACTCCTTCTTTATAAAGATGTGGGTCATCCCAGAAGTATTGTCTTAAATCGAAGAAAACCTTTTTCTTTTGTTGGTATGTAAAGCTAGGTGGAATGTATTTAGCAACAATATAATTAGCATAGTCTGCATACCAAGGAGTATTACGAGAAGCATTTATGACAGCTAATTGCTCATCAGGAAAATCATCATTAATAGATAGTGGGTCATCAAGAACATTTTCCATTCTAGACAAATTATCTGCTACGGGATTCTCAGCTCCCTTTCTATCAATAATATGCAAGTCAAATTCTTGTAGCAATAAAACCCACCTAATGAGTCTAGGTTTAGCATCTTTATTTTCCATAAGATATTTAATAGCAGCATGATCGGTGTGAACAGTTACTTTAGAATCAACTATGTAAGATCTGAATTTATCACATGCAAACACAACTGCTAGAAATTCTTTCTCAGTAGTAGCGTAATTTCTTTGGGCACTGTCTAGAGTTTTACTAGCATAATGGATAACATTTAATTTCTTATCAACTCTCTGTCCTAGAACAGCCCCAACAGCATAATCACTAGCATCACACATAATTTCAAAAGGCAAGTTCCAATCAGGAGGTTGAACAATAGGTGCAGTGGTTAAGGCTTTCTTAAGTGTTTCAAAGGCTTCTGGACAATCATCATCAAAAACAAATGGAACATCTTTTTGCAAAAGATTGGTAAGAGGCCTAGAAATTTTAGAGAAGTCTTTAATAAACCTTCTATAGAAACCAGCCTGACCTTGGAAACTTCTTATACCTTTAATATCTTTAGGACATGGCATTTTCTCAATAGCATCAATCTTAGCTTTATCAACTTCAATACCTCTTTCAGAAATTTTATGCCCTAAGACAATACCTTCATTCACCATAAAGTGGCACTTCTCCCAATTCAAGACAAGATTAGTTTCTTCGCATCTCTGCAAAACTCGATCAAGGTTGCTTAAGCAATCATCAAAAGAAGTTCCGTAAACGGAAAAATCATCCATGAAAACCTCAACAATCTTTTCACAAAAATCAGAGAATATAGCAGTCATACATCTTTGAAAGGTAGCAGGTGCATTACATAAACCAAAAGGCATACGTCTATAAGCATAAGTTCCAAAGGGACAAGTAAAGGTGGTTTTCTCTTGATCGGGTTATGATACAGGTATTTGAGAAAAACCAGAATAACCATCTAGGAAACAAAAGTGTGTATGCTTAGATAATCTTTCTAACATTTGATCAATAAAAGGTAAGGGGTAATGATCTTTTCTAGTTGCTTTATTTAATTTTCCAAAATCAATTACCATCCTATAACCAGTTACGATTCTTTGTGGAATAAGTTCATTTTTATCATTAGGAACAACGGTGATACCTCCTTTCTTAGGGACACAATGAACGGGACTTACCCATCTACTATCAGCTATGGGATAGATTATACATGCTTCCAGAAGCTTTAATATTTCAGTTCTTACCACCTCTTTCATCTTAGGATTTAATCGTCATTGGTGGTCGACAACTGGTTTAGCATCAGGCTCCATATTAATTTTGGGCTGACATAAAGTGGGACGAATGCCCTTAAGACCATCAAGAGTATATCCAATAACAGCTCGGTGCTTCCTCAGAGCTTTAAGTAATCTCTTTTCTTCATGCTCTGAAAGGTTAGCACTAATAATAACAGGATATATCTTCTTTTCATCAAGATAAGCACATTTCAATGTATCAGGCAATTGCTTCAATTCAAATACAGGATCACCCTTAGGTGGAGGAGGGCCTCCAAGAGTTTCAACATGCAAATTGTGTTTAAGGATAGGTGGTTGATCAAAGACCATCTTATCTATTTCATTTCTTTCATTCATATGCATATCATTTTCATGGTCTAGTAAATAACTTTCTAACGGATCAGTAGGAGGTACGGCAATAGAAGGAAGACCAATAATTTCATATTTACTAGGCAATTCTTTATCATGGGGTTGTCTACGAAACTTGGAGAAATTAAACTCATGAGATATATCACCAAACTTAACTCGAACCTTTTCTTTAACACAATCAATTTCAGCATTAACGGTATTCAAGAAAGGTCTACCAAATATAATGGGACAAAAATTATCTTGTTGTGAACCAAGTACTAAGAAATCGGTAGGGTATTTGGATTTTCCACACAAGACAATAACATCTCTAACAATCCCAAGTGGTGTAATAGTATCTCTATTTGCAAGCTTAATAGTAACATTGATGTCCTCTATTTCAACAGGTGCAATATCATTCATTATTTCTTGATATAAAGAAAATGGAATAGCACTCATACTAGCACCCATATCACACAAATCATGATAGCAATGATCTCCAATCTTAACAGAAATGACAGGCATGCCAACTACGGGCTTGTTCTTGTCTAACATATCTCGTTCATTTCTAACAGGTTTAGCAATTCTAGCAGCCTCATCACAAAAGTAAATAACATGCCCATCTATATTATCAACCAGGATATCTTTAACCATAGCAACATCAGGTTCAACTTTAATTTGTTCAGAGGGTCTAGGTGCTCTAATATTACTTTTGTTAACCACAGTTGAAACTTTAGCATGTTCCTTAATCCTAACAGGAAAAGGTGGTTTCTCAATATAAGCGATAGGCACAACTGGATCAACATGGTAACAATTGTTTCTTCTTTAACACTAACGGGTTCCTCAATCTTTTCTTTAATAGGGGGATGATATTTAAACCACTTCTCCTTAGGGAGATCAACATGAGTAGCAAATGATTCATAAAAGGAAGCTACTATTTCAGAGTCAAGTCCATATTTAGTGCTAAACTTATGAAAAGCATCGGTAGCCATAAAAGATTTAACACAATCAAACTCAAGTATTATACCTGGCTCATTACCTTTGTCGAGTTCCCAATCTTCAGAGTTGCGTTTAATTCTTTCCAGAAGATCCCATCTGAATTCAATAGTTTTCTTCATAAAGGAGCCAGTCGAAGAAGAATCGAGCGTGGTGCAATCATCATGAGAAAGCCGAGCATAAAAATTCTGTAAGATAATTTCTCTTGAGAGCTCATGATTGGGGCATGTGTACATAATGTACTTAAGCCTCCCCCAAGCTTGAGCGATGCTTTCTCCTTCACGAGAACAAAAATTATATATATAATTCCGATCACGATGAACCAAATGCATAGGATAAAATTTCTGGTGGAATTCCAATTTCAATCGGTTCCAGTCCCATGTATCAGTATCATCACATAGCCTATACCATGTCAATGCCTTTCCCTCCAAAGATAAAGGGAATACCTTCTTCTTAACTCCATCTCTGGCTAAACCTGCAAGCTTAAACAATCCACAAATTTCATCCACATAGATCAAGTGCATATCAGGATGTACCGTTCCATCTCCTGCATAAGGATTAGCTAGCAGTTTCTCTATCATACCCGGAGGAATTTCATATGAAATATTTTCAATAGGTGCAGTAGGTTGAGGAGCAACACTTGGTGCTTCCGGTCGAGGTGAAGATACCCCGAACAAACCCCTCAAAGGATTACTTTCCATAGTGACAAGTGACAGTAAATTTCAGCACGTAATATTAATGTTTCCTTACCAAATTCCACTCACCAAATGCGCTTCACTCCCCGGCAACGGTGCCAGAAAAGAGTCTTGATGACCCACAAGTATAGGGGATCAATCGTAGTCCTTTCGATAAGTAAGAGTGTCGAACCCAACGAGGAGCAGAAGGAAATGACAAGCGGTTTTCAACAAGGTGTTTTCTGCAAGCACTGAAATTATCGGTAACGAGTAGTTTGATAGCAAGGAAATTCGTAACAAGTGACAAATAGCAATAGTAACAAAGAGTGCAGCAAGGTGGCCCAATCCTTTTTATAGCAAAGGACAAGCCGGAACAATCTCTTATAATAAGTAAAGCGTTCTTGAGGACATATGGGAATTTCATCTAGTCACTTTCATCATGTTGGTTTGATTCGCGTTCGCTACTTTGATAATTTGATATGTGGGTGGACCGGTGCTTGGGTGCTGTTCTTACTTGAACAAGCCTCCCACTTATGATTACCCCCTCTCGCAAGCATCCGCAACTATGAAAGAAGAATTAAGACAACTCTAACCATATCATTAAACATATGGATCCAAATCAGCCCCTTACGGAATATCGCATAAACTAGGGTTTAAGCTTCTGTCACTCTAGAAACCCATCATCTAATTACTACTCCACAATGCATTCCCTTATGCCCAAAGATGGTGAAGTGTCATGTAGTCGACGTTCACATGACACCACTAAGAGAATCAACAACATACATATCATCAAAATATCGAACGAATACCAAATTCACATGATTACTTATGACAAGACTTCTCCCATGTCCTCAAGAACAAAAGTAACTACTCACAAATCATCATCATGTCCAAGATCAGAGGGGTATCAAATAGCATAATAGATCTGAACATATAATCTTCCACCAAATAAACCAACTAGCATCAACTACTAGATGTAATCAACACTACTAGCAACCCACATGTACCAATCTGATGTTTTGAGACAAAGATTGAATACAAGAGATGAACTAGGGTTTGAGATGAGATGGTGCTGGTGAAGAGGTTGATGAAGATTGGTCCTCCCACGATGAGAGGATCGTTGGTGATGTCGATGGCGACGATTTCCCCCTCCCGGAGGGAAGTATCCCCGGCGGAATCGCTCCGCCGGACAGCAAAAGTGCTCCTGCCCAAGTTCCGCCTCGAGATGGCGGCGCACCATCCCAAAAGTCTTCTCTATATTTTTTCTAGGGCAAAATGACTTATATACCAGAAAATGGGGGCCAGAGGCTGGCCAGGGGCCCCACGAGCCACCAGGGCGTGCCTGGGGGGGGGGGGTGGCGCGCCCTTGTGCCTCGTGGGCACCTGGGTGGCCCCCTCTGGTACTTCTTGGCTCCAGTATTTTTTATTTATTCCAAAATAATTCTCCGTGAAATTTCAGCTCATTTGGAGATGTGCAGAATAGGTATTTCTGACATAGCTTTTTCAGGTTCAGAATTCCAGCTGCCGGCATTCTCCCTCCTTGTGTAAATCTTGCATATTAAGAGAGAAAGGGCATTAGAATTGCTCCACAAAGTGTTATATTGATTAAAAACACTATAAATAGCAGTAAGAAAACATGATGCAACATGGACGTATCAATGACTCAGATATATTTCTTCATGAAAGAAGAATCCTGTTTATCTTTTGCCATAATGATATTATATCTTCATCCTGAATTTCTTTGAACTTATTTCAAATATTTCAGTTCTTATGTTTTATCAAGTAAATCATATTTACTCATAACATTGATGAAGCATAAATATTCACCGCGCCCTGTTATATCCACCGGACTTTTATACATCATAATGTATTCAGTCAATTCAAATAAAAGACTTTTATACTTCATCTCTCTATGAAGATTATATTCCGATATAACCAAGCAGTGCCACTTTTAAGTGGTTCTCATCAGTTTTCTCAAGACGTTTAGCATTAATGTTATAAATTTCAATTCAAGATTCACGAATAAACCATCAACATCTGAGGTAAATCCAAACATATTCTTATAACCATTTCAACAACTATTGTTTAAAACTTTAGAAGAATATCCGTCACATAATCCAAAAATGTCTTACACAACTCTGGAACGCAATAACTATTATTTGATCCTAAGATAAATCTTGAAGATAAACTAAAGGCATGACTTCAACGGTCTTGGGTAGCGATCCCATCACCATTCCCGATTTGCATCACGTCTTCATTTCTTTTCAACTTGTGAGCCTTCTGTAGTCACTGTATCGGATTGCAAATGAACGCAACCGATCAACATCAAATACTTGTGACATACAGAAACAAGTAAAATAACATTAACTTTGTATAACTTTTATACCTTTACCGGAAGAACCGTTCTTCTTATCCGCCAAGTACTTTTTGCAGTTGCGCTTCCAGTGTCCCTTCTGTTTGCAGTAGAAACATTCAGTCTCCTTAGTGGCTCCGCCCTTGTTCTTCTTCTGAGAGACAGTCTTACCGGCACCAGTAGATTTCTTCTTGGACTTGCCCTTCTTCTTGAAACTGGTAGTTTTGTTGACCATCAACACTTCTTTGTTCTTCTGCATCCCAGCTTCCGCAGTTTTGAGCATAGCAAACAACTCGTTTGCACTTTTCTCCATCCCGTTCATGTTGTAATTCATGATAAAACCATCGTAAGATGGGGGGAGTGAAGCAAGCACAATATCTGTACCGAGTGTCGGAGGAATTCAAAATTCCAAAGAAGCCAGTCTATCAACATAGCCAGCAAGCTTCACTATATGCTCACTCATTGAGGAACCTTCTTTCATCTTGCATTCAATCAAGGCCTTGGTTAATTCAAAACGTTCAGTCCTTGACTACTTCTTATACAGAACTTCTAGTGACCCAATTATAAATTGAGTGGTAGATCGTTCAAAACGCTTCTGTAGTTCAGGATCCATGCAAGTTAACATGAGGCACTGGACTGACTCATAGTCATCACTGCGAGCAGCATAAGCAGCAACTTATTTTGGTGGTGCATCCTTTGCAGGAGCATCACCTAGGGGCTGATCCAGCACGTACTCCTTCTTAGCACTCCTGAGAACAAATCTCAGGTTCCGGATCCAATCCGCATAGTTTCCACCATTAGCAGCCAACTTTTCTTTCTCTAACATAGGGGCTAAGTTGAACATATTGCGAGCCATTGATCTACAACGATAAACACACAAATAATTTTAGACATAATTCATAATTAATGTTGCACTAGTGTTTAAACAAATTTTAATATAAAGTGCACTCCTACTCAAATCAATACCTCTCATAATTGAAAGTGAATGATTCAAGATCCCGATCTCATCCACACCCATGGATGGTAGCATCTCATATGATGTGAACTTCAACCGGTAGGCAATCTTTTGCCGATCATATCACCATATGACTCTTGTTCATCTTTCGATGCTTTGTGCTCCGAGCTCAGAACTTTTCTGCTAGAACTTCAAGACAATCGAGTGTTTCTGCTATGAAGTCCTACCTCACCCGCCTTACACTTCACTTCTCATTTGTACTCATGGTAGCATGTAGTACACCAAAAGGCCACATGTTATAGACGGTTGCAACACTAGGAAGAGCACCTTTTAACTTGATATTTACTGTGAGAGATCACCCTAATAATTGACTACTGCGCAATCAAAAGGGTGCAAACAACAAAGGGATAAACATCTCAGGAAATTCATAAAAGCATGATATGGTATAGCCCTGGGCGCCGGGAATCCTCCGTGACCATCTTCCATCTTCTGTTGAAGCGTCGTGAGGGCCAATATTTCGTTGCCGTGGCAATCATTTCAAAAACGTTGCTGTGGCGGCAATTTCAGAAAAGGTTACCATGGCGACCGTTTCAGAAAACGTTGCCGTGGCACCAAATTCAGAAATTCCGCCGTGGCACGAAACTATAGCTCCTCGTCCCGCGCCTGGTACACCTTCTCCTCGTCGGGGTCCTCCGTGTACGCTTGCCACCGTCACCTGTAACCTATCTCTATGATATTTACATTAAGGTGGCAATCTCGTGGCTCCAGCCATCATGCCGTGACGCGCAGGCCACTTAACATTACAACATATAACCATCTCATACATAAACTCATTATCACGACAAAGGCTATACCACATCATATGCATACTCTGCAAAACTAAGTTAGACGTCCTCTAATCGGTTTTAGCAAAATTTTAGTTACGTGGTTAACCAGTTTAAAAAAATAATACTAGCTACCTACATCCACAACATAGGCGATGATTCTTGATGCTAGATTAAGTTTCGGGGTGTGTGAAAGAAGAGACTTAATTAAAAGTCTCATCCCCCACACTAAACTTCGTCAAATATGTGTGACCCCCTAGAAGATCATCCATCTTCGGCACCCTCTTGTGTACGCGACGGTTCACTATTCTTGACTATGGTGAAGCCCAAGGAACTGCTAGCAGATCATCGACAGCCAGAGCCGAGCGATTGTCAGAACCTTGTGAAAAGCGACACCATGCCGTCAATGAATTGAACCGAAGCAACACTCGAGGGAAGCATAGCAAGAACATCAACCCTCACAATCACATGTGATCTAGATCGCAACCTGCACCTACTCATAAGCCTGCTCATGATGCCACTGTTGGGAAACGTAGTAGAAAACAAAAAAATTCGCACCTACGCACAACCAGGATCAATATGAAGATGCATAATGGGTTGTGATCACGATTGTTACCGTCACCGAGTTGTAGCGGAAGAAGATCGTGTCGGTGTAGGTAGTACTTGGAGTCCCTCGAACCGTCGATGAACGATCCCGCGAACCGCCCATGAACAGTCCCTCGAATCGAAGACCGAAAGCACGACCTCTCTACTTGGTTGCAAGCGTGCAGCCTTCACGATCCGGCAGCGCTTCGCCGTACAGAGCTAATCGTCGCCGGAGAATTAGAGGGAGGAGATTAGAACCACACTGGGCTTCTAATTATGAGGATTAGAGGAACTAGACCAAGCTCTACGTAGTCAACTAGGACCAACTAGAATTAGGGCTAGATGAACTAGAGGAGGCTCCAAAACTTGTGTGTCAAAAGAGCACAAATCCTCAAGTATATATAGGTTAGAGGGGAGAGGGAGGGCTGCCACCAAGGGGGAAGGAGTCCCCCTTGGGGCGCCGGCCAGGGGAGGGGAGGAGGAATCCTCCCCCCTCTCCAATTCGGCCTCCTTCCTTAGGGAAGGGGTTCCTCCCCCACTTGGGCCTTTGTGGCCCAAGTTGCCTTCCACCACTTGGCCTTTTTAGGCCCGTTGATATTAAATTAAATATAAAAATGTTCTAAATACTTTCAGACCATTATATATATAATTTAACATCCCCGAAAACATTTTCCACCTATATATTTATATTTATCGGTAATACCCGGTATTACCCGATACTCTCCGAAACCCTTCCGGTGACCCCGAAACGCTTCCGGATCCTCTCGGAACTATTCCGAATATTAATGAAACAATTCCACAAATATATTCTCATCACTCTCGTCCTACTAATACTCAGCAGATTGTGATTGCCTTAAGCTTGTGACCCCGTAGGTTCGGTAACTCACAGACATGAACGAAACCCCTTCGTTCAATGACCGACAGCGGGACCGTGGACGTCCGTATTGGTCCCTGTGAGTACACGAATGATATTCGAGTGAACCTTTGGTTACTATGTGATGTTCCCTTTGCTTCGCGATACTTCACAAAACCCGGGATGCACCGGTATCCTCCTGAGTCATCACATGCTCACTATACCGTTATCCTCGTTACCAGTTTTGTTCTTCTTTCTCGTTGTCGTGTTCCGGCATTCCCGTGACGAAGTCACCTGTGTCTGGCCAGACGATGATGGATGCCGTCACACCGAGAGGGCCCTAAGAATATCTCTTCATCGTCGGAGGAGCAAATCCCACTCTCGAGCAATCCGGCCACTTGTCAAACTTTTCGATGAGCCTGTAAGTTGTCGTTATGATCACCGTGTTACAGGTGACGTTTGAGCAACCCCAAAGCCCATCGTACGGTAAGAAGTGACCACGATACTCTCATGGTCTAAGAAGAAAAATCACATGTTAACACTCCGTGTTATTACAATTGATTACAGATGATTTTTACTCAATTCATAACAGACAAGATTGAGTCGATTCAATATGATCGTTCTTCCAACGTCATAATCTCAATGTTGTTTTAGGACTATCGTTATACTTAACGATATCCTAAGATCCGGAAAACGTGATCACCAACAACACTTGAGCTAGTCCTAGAGGCAAGACTAGGAACCTTTTATTTAACCGTTTATCATTCCACATGTGCATACGAGTTTTCAACTGAATCGCATATTCCAGGATCATAGCAGTTATAGCATAGAATATAAACTCTATAATTATGAATATGAAAATATAATAATACAAATATTATTGCCTCTAGGGCATATTTCCAACAGTTGCACATCACACTGGCAGGGATAGTTGGATGGTGAAAACTGCACATCCATAAGGAATACTGAAAAGTTGCATATGGATAGGGCGCTAAAGTTGCACATCTAACCAAGGTGCTAGCAGGGAAAACTACACATCTATGGGGAGTACGGGGGTAAGTTGCACATCACTGTTTGGCAGTTGGCCGGGGCAGTATCCGAAGTTGCACGTCCAGTGCTAGGCAGTTGGCCGAGGCAGCAAATAGTGAAATCTGCACACCGATGGGTGGGGGAAAGTAGCACATCAACTAATAGGCAGTTGGTCTGGGCAACAGACGAAGTTCACATCTCACTATTAGAGGGTAGGTTAGGGTGGAGGTGCCATCAGTGAAAACTGCACGACCACGGGTAAGGGGAAAGTTGCACATCGATTGTCAGGTGGTTGCACATCGACTGCTAGGCAGTTGCACCAAACGGGGATTAAATTGCACAAAAAAATCATCGAAACATACCCATGCAGGTTCTTGTTTCGAAGAGCACGTCGAATGTGCTCCAGCAGTGAAAACATATCTTAATTCTGAAGCGCGGTTTAAAAGTTATAACTTTTTCAAAATTCTAAATCTTGAATTAAATGCGTTCACACTTGTTCATATGGGTGTTTTTGCAATTCTTTTTCCCTTTTTCTGTTTACATGGTATTCTTTCTAATATGGATTAGGATTTTTCTTATATGGATTAGGAGGGACAAATTATTTTCTTTTATAAATTAGGGGATCAAAAATTTCCTTTTTTAGCCGGGGCGCTAGGGAGCAGCCGGCCGCTCCCTAAACGCATCCTATTTAGTTGACAGTAATACGCGTCAAATAACATAACATCACAAAACTACAGGGTGTAGGTTTTCAATTCTTATCGTTTTTTGGGTTCTTGGCGATTAAGGAGGAGGCGACAGTTGTTTTGCTACAGTTTTGTGGGGATAATTTTGGGTAGATTTTCGTGTGTGTCCTGCGGTTACATTGTTTTTTTCTATATGTCACTGAGGTCCTGTCGCACCGCTTTGACCCTCCTAGATATTTCCTCCCGTACGTCGTGCTTCCCGCATTATTTGGAAAAAATATTCTGTCCATCTCTCCTTCTCCCCACCCTCCTCTTCCCAATCGACGCGGGCGCTCCTCTCCTCTGATCGAGGTGGCATCCTCCTTCGATTCCCTTCCGGCACTTCACGCCTCTCTCCTGATGGCGCCCCTTCTTGCTCCTTCTTGGGCCTTCTTGTCCGGCGGCGCCATGGCGGCCTGGAGGACGCTGGAATCCCCTGCGAACAAGGTGCGACGTGGGTTGCCGCCTTGCCGGATGACGGCGACGCCCCCCCTAACGATCGTGTCGCCCAGTAATAGCGAGTAGTTTTTCGCTAATTTTTTTCATCCACGCAACTGTCCGTCACTTGCGTCGCCCCCCCTGTGCCTCCTTTAACCAGGGCCCGTGTATTGTTTTACATGCGATTGGACGCAAAAGGCCCAAATTCTAGGAAAATTAAAAAGGAAAGCAGCCCACTATGGAAGCAATGGGGCCAGCCCAGGAAGTACGCACGTACGCATAGTCCAGATCTCGTCCAGTTGCTTCGTTTCCAACCTGCTCCTGCGATCGAACCTGTCGCCAGCCGATTGCTAGATGGTGATCTATCGAATCTCTCCGTCGAGAAGGAAGGGGACACGAAGGCGCCGTCGTGTCAATCCACCGGCGAATTCTGGCCGGCCAGCTGCACCGATGAGCGACCAAGCGATGGAAAAAGGGTTAGTTCGATTTTAGCATTAGATTAGTTTCTGTCTTTCAAACCGTACGTTTTATTCCGTTATCTCTGGAACCCGATCCGTTTTTTCGATTGAATAGGAAAAAAAATTCAATAGATTAGTTTGTGCCTTTCAAACCATAAAAGGGTAATGGTAGAACTAGAAAATTTCAAACCATAAAAGTGTAATGGTAGAACTAGAATTAGCTAGAAAATTTCTGATCTTTGATACTGGTACTCGAAAATCAAATTTTAAATTAATATAGAATGTAATTTTTATTTTTATTACGGAAGAATGGAGAAATATAAACTAGCTAGGGGCCTGTTTGGATCAAAGCACAGAAGCATTCGACCAAAATATTTGGCGTTGACCAGATGATAGCCTCTTTTTTTTTTAACTCGCAAAAAAAAAACCATCTCTTATTCAAGTTTATTACGCAGCCAAATTTTTGGCGAGGCGACCATTTGCTCCGCCAAAATTTGGTGTGCTGCCGTTTGGCATGGTGACCGCAAACACAATACAAACATACCCTAGATCTTCCAAATTATGTGACTGTCTATCCTGTGATTTTGATGCCTCTAGTTCTTGCCCCCCCCCCCCCCCCCCCCCCCCCCCCCCCTTATCACTATTTTCTGGCTCCGTCCCTGGACGCCAGGGATGAGGGCCGCCCCAACGAGCATCACGAGCACACACCCCCGAAGGTCCGTGATGTTCCACCCGGTGTGCTTCCCCATGATCCCCTTCATTAAACCATTATAGATGCTTTGCTACCAAAATCCCAACATTAAACCATTATCACTCTGAGAACAATGACATAGGATAGAAAAACACAGACATGTTCAGTTTGATGGTTCGATCTTTTTTTTAGCAATTCAAGGTTTCTTCATTCTTTTTTTTCCATGAAAGTGGAGACAAGTCTTTGTTCCAGTTCACCTTTTATTCAAAGTCATGTGTGTCGCAGGGAACATCGACTACGCATCAAGCTGCAGATTTTGAACACAATGACAAAGTCTGAACTGGCATTTCGCTAATTTTGCAGTTTGGTTTCACCCCATGTGATGATGATGAACACCAGCTTCTTTGCCTTGAACAAATAGAGCGTCGGGTGAGTCTTACTCTCCTCCGATGACGAAGACAACGGCGAGGCACGAAGATAAAAATCAAGTCATCCAAAATGCCAACGAGCAGCAGTTTACTCCACCAAGTTTCTCTCTATCTACATCTGTACACTATCTAGCTATGAATTGTACTCTCTTAAGCCAGTGTCCACTCCTTTCTACTTTTCCAAATTATCTACTGTGTTGTTCTCATGATATTTGGCAAGACAAAATGAACTACCAACAGCAAACACAACAACCAACAAATGAACTACCAACAGCAAACACAACAACCAACAGATCTCAGCGAACTGAACTCTCTACCGAATACGCAAAATTGCCGAGTGTGGTTCTTGGTAAAGGCTGGTGTGCCAAGAGCCCATGAAAGGGAACACGACAAAGGACAGTGCACTCAGGAAGCAAGATTTTTCCAGTAGTGCAGCGTTCCAAATTGGTTTCTTACAAAAGCAAAAGGGATACAGGAGTATACCATGTGCTCTATTAGAGAAAATCGGTGAGAATGTAGAAATTCTACGCTTGTACTTGCAACTTACCTTCGGTACCAAAGTATTATTTCTTGCTTGTACCGTTGTACTCCCTCCGTTCCAAAATATAGTGCGCCCGCGCTTTCCGAGGTTCAACTTTGACCATAAATTTAATCAACGAGACCGACTGCGGCGGGAGCAAAAATTATATAATTGGAAACTTCTTTCGAATACGAATTCATTGGTATAATTTTTGCTCCCGTCGCAGTCGGTCTCGTTGGTTAAATTTATGGTCAAAGTTGAAGCACGGGAACCGAGTACGCACTATATTTTGAAACGGAGGGAGTACTAATTAAAACCTTTATCTAGAAGTAGAGAGATATTGGATGGAGCCCACGTTCTATGAGCTGCCTGAAATATACTTCCTCGTACGTTGGCGCAAGCAATGGCCTTCTTGTACTAATCGTCTCACCAAAACAAGTCATAATATGTACGGACGAGAGCACTAATCGCCTCAGCGAAACAACTTCAGATACATCCTATAAATTGATGCTTCCTGGTCTATATAGGCACCAACATCGACCTGCTTGTCTGTGCAGCCGGAGCAACCAAACATCAGCAACAATAGCCAGTTAGCCACCACCAACACCAAAGTCATGGCGTCCTCTCGCATCCTCCTCCTAGCCGCGATCCTCCTGGCCCTGGCTTCTGTCCAGGCGCGTGGCCAGAGCATGCCGCCTTCACCGGCAATGGCACCGGCACCATCCGCTGGCGGTGGCAATTGCACGTTGAATGGCGCAGTCGCGCTTGGAGTGTCTTAAACTTCAACCGGGCAGGACAAGCCCGTCCGACAAGAACCGTTGCTGCCATCGGATCCAGGGGATGCAGAGCGCCGCCGACTGTCTGTGCTTGGCCTTCATGCTGGGTGGTGGCCCTGTCGGCGCCAGTGTTGCCAATGGCGTCAATTCCGTGCTCAGCGTCTGCGGCATGGCCCGCATCACCAACCTGGTTTGCCAGATGGCCTCTGTAACAGTCTGATAGGCCCCGGACTCGCTGGTGAGCTCAATGAGTGCTGGCTGCAGGCAGGCTCACACTCTGAGAGGTGCATCAGCGCATCTACGTCACCTATAAAATGTAAGTGCTGCCCAAATAATCTGCCGTACTGGCATGTACCGGCTTCGACCCAACTTACTATGTGTGCATACTGGTTTTCTAAATAAATAAGAATTTGCGATCTACTTACCGTACTTGTTGTGTGGGCCCATCTGACGTCGACTAAGTATTTAGAGTATCTACAACCACAAACACCAAAATCCACCCCCCAAACGCCTGCGGACGCGCCCAGGCACGTCAACAAAAAAAATTGATTCCAAAACCACAAACAACATTTCCAAATCATCAAATCCTTCACATGCAACATAAAACTAAACTTGGGCCGGCTCCGCCCTGTCCATGGCCGGTGGATGGCTGCGCCCCTTGAAGTGTTGGTGCGGTCACTGGCGAGATAGAGTAGGACATGGGACACGCACTGGCTCATGGGACTTGATTCGTCGTCGTCTCCCATGTCCTATCTTCCTCCTCGGAGCCCGTTACTGCTGGACGCGATATCGATGATGGATCCGTCGTGGTCGGAGCTGCCAACGTCCACCACGACGCGGTTGCGGCGCCCGGGATTGGTGGGCACCGTACGCGGCGCCGGAGAGTGCGACTCCGCCTCGCCAACGTCCGCCGCAAGGGCCACCGCGGCCTCTCGCACCCGCTGCCTCGCCCGGCGGGCACACCGCGCCATATTTGCATCGGACAACTCCCATGCGTTCACCTCCGCCTAAGGTGAAGATTGCATGGAGTCTCTCACAGGAGAGCAAACATGAGGCCATTGTTGTGGCAAAGTTGCGAATGTGACGTGTCTTGACTTCCCAACCTTTTTACTATATCTTGCAGATCCGTTAATTATTTTGGCAAAATGAATGAGGTTATGGTTATTTTTATTTTTGTACAGACTTCTAGATCTTACTGGAGGCTTTTTTGGAATTATTATAGGTTTTTCTCAAAACCTTATATATGTATTTCGACCGGGACATGGTCGTATTTTGGTATTGATTGACGCATGTGTGTTATATATAATGTAAGCGTTCTGCTTATTTATCCCTTTTCATCTAATGCTAATAGCCAACATAGTTAGGCACCGGAGAAAGGAAATCGACCATTAGATGTAGGTTATATTATCACAATATCCTCATTGAGTTATTATAGCAGCTTGGATCCTCTTACATTGCATAACCTACACAAACATGCATGTCCACATGAAAAGAGCATGAGCTCTAACCAAATTTGATCGATTCTAAAATAGTTTGTTAAGCTAAGAACTTATTTACTTGATTTTTTTGTTTATTTGTTGTTGTAAACTAATAATTGTTTTAGTCATCAGATCGTTTGCATATGTAGCGGATTAGGACTTAGTGTTTCGCCACTGCTCTATTCTAATGAAAGCTGAGATACGATCATTTTCAGTATTAGTTTCACATGATGTACCCATTTCTGCCCGTTCCTTTCAGTGATCAGAATTTCAAACTACAAACTAGATACAAAATGACACTGAGTGATGTAAAATTACCCAGTATTGCTATGCCTACAAAGCAAGATAATTGATGCTGGCAAGAAGCCATGAACCACCAACGTGCTATTACTGAACAAGATGATATCTATTTGGATAAGTTTAGAGGTGGAAATGTTTATATTCTATTAAATGTTTATAGCTAGAACATTTCTTTTGTCTAGAGATGAGCCCTAACAGGTTCTGAATATGTGCGTGGACAATCTTGAAATACCCAGATGATTATTCTTTAAATACCTGGATGATTATTCAGCATAAACAAGGCCACACTGTCATTTTAACGCAAGAAGCAAGCATCGTTCCATAATAGAAATAGCTATTGTTTGTGCTGATTAGCAAATTGTGACGCCCTTGCTCAACCGTGCACTAATCATACACGCAAACGTGCACGATCGAGATCAGAGACTCACTGGAAGATATCACAACACAACTCTAAACACAAATTTAAATATAAATCTTCATATTACAAACCAGGGGTCACGAGGACCCGAATACATAAGTCATACAAACAAATATTATCTGAGTACAAACGTAGTTAGTCAAGTTTGCCTTAAGAAGGCTAGCATAACAGCGACACTGATCGAAAAGGCGAATGCCTCCTGCCTAGGGCCTCCGAACTACTC
Source organism: Elymus sibiricus (assembly GCA_039707655.1). NCBI lineage: Eukaryota > Viridiplantae > Streptophyta > Magnoliopsida > Poales > Poaceae > Elymus > Elymus sibiricus. Next base: position 514,191,257 of record CM077672.1, on the reverse strand, counting down.
CTGGTCGGCGGGCTCAACGTAGTAGTAAGTGCCTCCGGGGATCTCCTGCTCCTGGACTCCGCCGTTTGATCGCAGCAACCGGGTAGGAGAAAAGAAGGAAGCAAGCAACCGTGAGTACTCATCTAAAGTACTCGCAAGACTTACATCAGAACTATACTAAGTATGCATCGGTATCAAAGGAATGGGGCTATATCGTCTTTGGACTAAACTGCAGCAATGCCGGAATAGAGGGGGAAAGGCCTAGCCTATCGAAGACTAGCATCTTGAAGCAATCTTGCAGCAACAGAAGAGAATAGAACACAGCAACATATAATAATAAGTATATATTAGCAATGCCCTGAGATCCTTGCTCGACTACCCTGTGAGAAAGTGATCCCGAGGGCAGTAGTAACAATTTAACATTGTAACAATATCCATTCATAGTTGTAATAGATCAGGATACAACTCCGAGCGTCCTTTTAATGTTCCTTGTACTCCTTTTAATGTTCTAATAGAAAGTCAGTAGGAGCCTCTCCTACTGTCCTCAAGCTTCAAAAAAAAAAAACTCCGAGCGTCCTGTTATCGTGGACATGGCTATTCGAATAGATTACTTCCCTGCAGGGGTACACTACTGTTACCCAACACGCTCGATTACATCTGGCCGGACACACTTGCTGGGTAATGTCCGGCCTCGGGTAATCGACACGGCGTAGTCCTACCTAGGCTTCGCAGAGAGGTCAGCACGCCGGTCTAAATCCTAAATGCGAAGGGGTCTTGGGCCCATCGCCCTCTGCACTCCTGCACGTTGCGTGACTGGCCGGGGCCCAGGCGCGACACTGTATACACAAGTGACGTAACCAGCCCACCCAACAATCAGCCCGCATCTCTGAACTGTGACACCTGAAGAGCTTTCGGGAGTAACGTACGACGTAGAGGGCCCCATTAAACCATTATCCCGCGTGGTGGTAGTGCGTATAGGCACGTAGCCAACTCAGATCAAATACCCAAATCCGTTAGGCATGTTTAGTAACTCGCAGAGACGAACAGGATTCCTGTCGCTCCGACTTGGTAATCCACGGACTATGACCAAGGACCAGACCCACCTCTCTCCTAGGTGGTCTCCGCCTGCCCTGTCGTTCCGCCTCAATATCACTCGCGGGTACCCTTGGGTTCAACCCGTCTTGTTTCATTATCTTGCGGGCACTCTTGGAGCCGGCCCGACTTTATCAGTTTAAAAGTATTGCAGTAATGTAACATTTCCGTGATCATCACCTAGAGTGATCACGGCCCGATAACAAGCCTGGCAAACGGACAAGGGTGAAGGGCCAACTGATGAAATATAGCATACCTAACTAAGCATCATAGGATAGCAGGTAAGGTATCAATAGCAGGCGACGAAATCAGGCTATGCATCAGAATAGGAGCTATCGGAGCAACAACAGAAGCAATTCTAATGCAAGCATAAGAGAGAAAGAGTAGGCGATATCTGGATGATCAAGGGGGTTTTGCTTGCCTGGAAGCTCGGCTGAAGGGGTCTGGTCGTCGACGACGTAGTCGTACTCAGCAGTGTCGTCGGCAGTCTCGGGGTCTATCGGGAGAGAAGGAGGGGGAAGAAACAATAAATACACGGCGAACAATGCAACACAAATGCATGACATGGCAATATGCAGTGATAGGGGTGTTCTGATGCAGTGCTAGGTATTTTGATCGGAGCGGCAAAATATCCGGGAGTGTTCTCCCAGCTCCGGGTGATTATCGGTCAGATGAATCAGAGGGGAAAGTTCCATGTTCACCATGTTAGAGAGGGCTGACAGGTATGTGGGTAGCGTATTCGGATTCGTCATATTTTTCTGATCATTTTTCATATATAAATTATTTTCATCCGAGTTACGGTTTAATTTCTATGATTTTTCAAAGTTTTATTAAATTTCTGGAATTTCCTGATTAATTTTAATCCGAAATTATAAATGCAAAAACGCTACGGGTACACAGGGCTGTACCCAGCTGTGCAGCACAGTGGCTGACAGTGGACCCGGGGCTGGCTGAGTCAGCAGGTCAACCGTTGACCTGTTGACCGGTCAACGGGTCAACTGGGCCCACTCGTCAGTGGCACTGGGAGGGCCACGTGGCTGCCGCGTCAGCGCCACATCGGCGCCGGCGCTGGAGCAACGTCGGCGAGGCAGAAACACGGCGGCGCGCTCGGGAGGTGGCCGGATTTCGGCTACGGTCGACCGTTTGGACAACTGCGAGCACCTACATGACGAGGGCGACGACGCGCATCGATCTGGAGCAGCAGTGGCTGTGGGGGTGGCCGGGAACAGGGGCAACGACGGCCGTTGGCGGTTGACAGAACACGGCGAACTCGGGATCGAGTCTAGGGACTCGCCCGAGTCGAACTAACACGCGCATGCGCTGCCTGGGATCCCCAGGAGCACGGTGGAGACGGTGGTTTAGCATGGGGCGGACAGACGCGACCGCAGCGAGTGCAATGGCGGCAACATGAGCGCGGCAATTGCGATGGCCAGCTACGGCACGATCCAGAGCTCAGGAGGGACGGTGGAAGAAGCGGGAGCTCACAGCGTTGCAGAGGAGCGCTCGGGGAGGCCCGGGGCGATCGGAGACGAGCGGTTCGACGGCGAAGGAGCTTCGGTGGCCGGCGGCGTAGGAGAGGTCGATGCGGTCGCTGTGTTGCTCCCCGAGACAAACCAAAGCACCAGGGCGAAGTAGACGAGGTAGAGGGAGCTCCCGGACACGCTCCGGGGACGCGGGGACGGCGGTGGCCGCGCGAATCACAGCGGTGCGGCCATGGCGGCGTCGGGCGAGGTGGGGGGAACGAGGGAGAGAGGGGAAAGAAGGGCTAGGGTTCGCCCGGGTGGCCACGGCGGGGTCCTTATCCCCACCTTGAGCCCTGTAGCGGCTCGCTGTCGATCAAGCGCGAGGGGGGGCCGGCGCGGCGTGCGCGCGCGCGCTGATAGCGAGACGGGGATGAGCAGGAGGAGGGAGACGGTGGCTTGGCGGGCTAGGCCGCACTGTGGCGACTTGAAGCCCAGCCAAGCAGTGCCCCTTAGCCATTTTCTTTTTCTTTTTCCTGTTTTCTTTTACAGCTTCTGTTTTGTAATTCTTTTAGAACTAATTCACTTTTGTAAAATATGAGTCTTGTCCAATTAAATACTAGGCAATATTTATCACTGCCAGAAAAAGGTTTGGAGGCAAAATGACTTCATTTGATTTTTGATTAAATAAAATGGGATTAAATGCTACTGTTTTGGTACTGTTTTTGGATGATAAGTCATCTAGGGAATTTAGGTGATGTTGTTTTCCTGAACAAAATTAGTTATGGATTATTTGTTAAATGATGAACATTTTTCCAGCAACTTTTATGCAACTCCAAATTTCATTTGCATTTGAATTTGAATTCAAAGATGGAATTTGAAATGAGATATGACTCAAATGATGATCAAGCACTGTTAATCATGGTGACTTGGCATTATCAAAAGGGTGATCACTGTAGCTTAATACATGAGGATGTTACACAAATTCATAGTTATGGGCCATCAAGAAAAGCAAACACCCATCCCAGTGAGATATACCTAATCCATATGACCATGTGGACCAGCGCAAGCATGCCATAGCTCCATGTATAATGTTTCACTAGAACTTCCTACACAAAGGATTCATCATGGGCATGTTTGGTTGGTTGGGTCGCACCTGGCTCGCACCCAGGGTGCAAACTCGAGCATGTTTGGTTCCTTGCGTGGCGTCCTCAGCCTGGCCCGACCTATGCAATTTTTTATTTATTTTAGAATTTCTAATGCAGTCTACCAAACAACATCTGTTGTATACAACATCTCTCATGCACAAATATCCTACAGTCCACCAAACATACATCTCGGTTCAATTTGCATAAGCTCAACCAGGCCAGACTTGGCCAGGATCCTCCTTGCGATGCAGGGTGGTGCTACCCAGGCAACCAAACACGCCCCATGTGAACGAGGCATACAATTCAATGGACCATTCATCTTAACTTATAAGTAGCAGATTTTAACTGTTGATCATGAGTTAATTTAACCAGTATTACTGTCTAGACTGGTACTGGATGCAGGGATCTACCACTTACCTGACGTGGTAGCACCAATTTACAATATACCCATAAGATTTTATTTCTCGAAATACAGGAGCCGCACCTCCTTGTTCCATTTCATTAATGAAACAAGAGTTCTATTGCAGTTAAGAGGCCGTGGTGCACATAGCCAAGAGAAATTGAGGAAAAAAAATGTATCGGTCAGACCATCAAAATTAGGAATTCTTTATCAGGCACAACAAAAGCACCAGTTCATCAACCTAGAGAGCAATATTAGTAAAAGCTGCCTTTTGCTAGAAAACAATGCTGGTTCGCCTTGAATTATAAGAGTTTAATCACTACGTCCATTAAGAAACGAGTCAAGTGCCCAAGCCCACTTATCTGCTTCCTCAGCATCCACCCAGGAACTGAGTGTTCTAAAAAAAACAATTACTCGCCAGGGACGCCAGGGAAGCTCAATTCAGGCAGAAGAAGCCGAGGAAACGCATGGCCACCAGAAACAGCAAGAGAAGCAAAGGAACCGAAGCTGAGGCACCCGAAGCGCCAGAATTAGCCATCTCCGCAGTACCCCTCCGTATATTTCTTTACGGAGGGAGTACTTACTAGTCCTTATTCTCCATCCATCATTCTTTTCCTTTGTTCACACCATATATCTTTCACGGTCACTAATTTTTTGCAGGTTATCTACAAAGCTACAGCTTGGATCCGTATGTGGTCGTTACTCATGTGGATTTTAGGGAGCTTTTGTTTATTGGGTGCAACCGCTGGGAGAGGTAGCACGGGCTATCTTCAGCCGATTTGGATGGCGAGCTAATAATAGGCTAGGTGTGTAGGCATCGTAGTCTGTTCTTTATCGCTGGATGTGGCACTTTTCAGATTTATTTTTTTGACTTTTGCTCAGTTTATGAGCTTCTTTGGACCCTAAGACCTTGTTACGTTTTTATTTAATAATATGGCTGCATGCATCGATTGATGCAGAGGCCGGGGCTTATCCTCCTTTTCCAAATAAAATATATATTTAAATTTCACTTTCAATAATTTTAGAGTGCTAGAAATCTTGCATCAATGCGTAGGGTATGCGTGCGGTACATTGCCCGTCTAATGACACCAGGTAATTAGCTTACCGCTCCCTTTGTCTTTTATTTGTACGTGCACGGGGTATTCTCATCAAATTAGTGTTGTTTTAATTAGTCGGCCGTGTATATAGAGGTGTTAATTTGGTCCGAGCTCTGCAAAGTCTGATCCATCCCGACGTTTCAAATCCACTTATTCCGTCCTTGAAAAACATTCACAAAAAACTAAGAGACGAGATAGATAGTTTTAGGGTACCCATGGTCCATGGATGAAATTCACTGGATGAATGGCACAGATAGATAGTAAGTGTCACATGCATATGCTTGCATGGGTTTCCCGGGGAACAAGAACAATGAAGGCCCCCCTGTACGTAGCTAGACGCAGTAGCTAGTGTGAATTTATATGGATCGCAGGCTAGCCAATTGAAGTTGAATCGGAATGAATGGTGTATATCGGTGGCGACAAATCAAAATGCTGCAGTGTACTCCAGTATCGTTTTCAGGATGTGTAGTGGATGTGGTCTCTCTTGATCTCTGCTGACCACAAATAATATCGTGTGGTCGATCGATCGGCCGGGACCATGCATGCATATACAACAAAGTAAGTCTACACGTACGCATGAAGGCGGGCAGGCAGGCATTGGTTTCTCCATCCCGATCTCGATCTTTTACAGCTACAGTTACTGGTTACTTACGGCGACTGTTGATGAAACAGTGGCAGCTCAGCTTCGGAAAGTAACCTTCTTAGCTCGACCTCAAATGAGCTTGAGTGAACAGTAAAATCAAAAAAATATGAAAAAAAATATTTTTTTTGAAAAACATTGACAAATGTTCTAAGAGCTTGAAAATTTTCATCATGAAATCACATTTGTGAATTCGTGGCAAAAAAAAAAATCAGTGCTCCAAAATGCTTTCGAAAGTACATTTTCAGAGTATGGATTTTTTTTTGCCACGCCTTCCAGGAATGTGATTCCATGACGAATCTTTGCAAGCACTCGAAACATTTGTCACAAAACAAATTCAGTTTTTTGATATTTTTTTGATTTTACTGTTCATCCGAGCTCATTTGAGCTCGGGCTGAAAACTCCGCGTCCCTCAGCTTCGTTTTTTGCAAAAAAAAAAAAACCCTCGGTTCTATTTATCAGGTTGAGACATTACAAAGCACCCACTGAAAATAAAGAATTACAACAAAGACCTTGGGGAACCAACCATCGTCTTCCCACCAGAACGTGCCAATGGCGCGCCACCGCCGCGCCTCCGTCGCTGGAGCCGGGCTGACCTTGTTTGTTCAGGCGGATGGGAAGTCATCAAGACAAAGGCCCTGAAGGACCAGCGCCCCGAGGAAGAAAATGCCGCATATGTCGAAGATGTCAAAGCCGAAGACGTCAAACTGGGGCCCCTGTGCCATGCCCGCCGGCGCAAACCACCTCCTAAACAGGCAGCAGCCACTCCCGACACCAGATGCCGGTCCGTCGCTGCACCCTCCCCACATCCTCCACAGCAAAGCCATAGCCAACGTCGCTGCGACCAAGATGGAGCGGGGAACAAATTCCCTACAGTGTAACCGTCACCTCCGCCACGACGTCCACGCCTGGAGCACAAAAGCTTGCCGGATCCGTAGATCCACAAGCACCAACCGCCAGAAGCTTGTCGGTGGCGCCACAAGTGGCCTCGCCGAGGTGGGTGAGAAGTTTCAGGACATTTATTCCCCTGCGTCGCCATCACCGCCACCATGAGCACGCCGCCGAGAACCCTAACCTACTATCTAGACGCCAAGGGCACCGATTCGAGGTTGCTCCACTCTCCCACCGCCGGAACGGCGGCCGGAGATGGAAGAGACCGCAGATCCGGCCGTCCGCGGAGCGAGGGACCGAGGCCTCTCCTATTTTTGCCGCTCTAGAACTATTTTTTCTCACTAGCAGCTCAGCTTCTACACGCGTATTTCGTTAAGCCGTTGCATGCCTAGGTAGGTATGTGAGAGTAATTGAGGCAAGCAGGTGTAGGGGCACTGAGTCCCTCGAGCGCATTTTTTTCTTTTGGCTTTTGTCTTTTAAACTTTCATATCTTTTGAAGAAAAAGTCTAAATTAAGTTCCGTTTTCATATTCGTGTTTCTCGTGATGAGTGCTTTCAAATAAGATCATTTTTGCATACGTTTTGATGAATTTTGAAAAACAATGCTAAGTTTCAACTCTTCAAACTTAGTACGAGCGACCGATAAAATCACGACTTTAGTACCTGCGACGACAAAAACTCGCTTAAAGTTTCAACTCTGAAACTTGCTACTCGTGACCAAGAAAATTGAAATTTTCGGATGCAAAATCGTAAGTTTCAACGATTAAAAGCTAAAACTTACTATGCTCTCATGCAGGATCCAACTATTTTATGAATCGTGAGGCAATTGAGCGGCCGGACGGGACTTGATAGGTGCGTGCCCATGATTTAGAAGCTAGCCACATCATTAGTCACAACGCAATCGGCAAGGCAGACCATATATACTGACAACACCCACGCACAAAGGTGGCACCTGAGCTGCATGCATGCACTGCTTTTCAAATCAACTTTGCAGATTATGTTGTGCACTACCGGACGTACGTTGCCTTGATGAATTATTTTGAATTACTACGTCCACGCAATTAACCGGTAGCAGCTGGTAGCTGTGAGAGTGACAGGGCATTCTCATCGCGTTAGAGCGCTTTTTTTAAGTCGGCACTACTCCACTGTACGTGTCTAGCTAAAGCTACGTGCAGCTTGCTGGTCCTTCCTTCCCACACCTACGCCTGCCTCCATGCATGCCCGGCCATCCCATTTTTGTACTCACTACTGTGTACAATGTTCCTCAAATTTTATTTAGTTATTTTCTTGTAAAATGTCCAAAGTTCATAAATTAAGTACCACAAACACCCATACATAAATTGAAAATACATTTAAATATCCTCGAGAGTGACGAAGTCTTCTTCCCGCTGCAACGCGCCGTGGGCAAAGCTTTGCCGCCTCTAGACCTCCGTTTCAGCTGAGCAAACTAGTTTAAACCAAATAGTTTGTTGAAGCAGCAGCCGGAAAGTCCTCGATGTAGACCACAAGACTTTGGTGGCCATGATTTGTGCATCAAATGTCTGCCCCCAGAGAAGAATACACAGGGTCTATAAAATGCCCTAGTTTTGGCAAGACGGAGTTGGGGAGCACAAATCTCACAAGCTTCCCGACAAGTCCGTGGTTAGCCACCCTTCGTCGGTCGGAACTAGAGCCAGAGAATCAAGACGCACAACCACATTGTCTGCTCAGTCGGCTGCACGACCGAGACAAACATTCATAAAAAAAAATGCCAAATCAGGAGAACTAGATTTGGGGACACACTTTATTTCATACCCCTCTCGACGATACAAAGAACTATCACTAGAACGAATGCGAGGCGGGGAGGCCATATTCCACGCCGATGGCGATGCCATGGTCTCGCCACCACCCCAAACGGGCAACCGACATAGGGGGACGGGCCCCTTAGACTCACGAGAGAGTAGGGCAGATTAGCTGCCGCCACACGTCACCTAGGTCAGGGAGCAGTAGGGGAAAGAGCACCCATACACATCGTAAATTTTATTTTGTTCTAAAGGGGCAAAATAAATACATGCGACGCCTTATGTATGTGAAACTAGGCCAAAAAACAGGGCCCTAATTGGCTTTTCTAGATAGTTTTGGACCGCAAGTTATTCTTGGAGGCGTTTTCCCAAAATACCACGACTCAGATGGAATTTTCTAGGCACATTCGCTATCTCTGGTCGGAGATGCTATTAATTTGCAATGATGCAGAGATCAGGTTGAAGCTTAGAATGAAAGAACGATTGGAGTGACGGACGAACAATTATTAGTGGAGATGCAGTGGCAGCGACATGACAGTGATCTGGCTCTTTGCTGCGGGAAGTTTGAGCAGATCTGTCTGTGCCTTCTCTTTTCTGGGTGTTTGCATTGCACATAAGGCTTTTCTGGTGGGGCCCACGTACATGCATGGCCAGCTCCACGTACGTACGACCAGGAAGACTAGCTAGGTGCTGCCGCTGGTTGTATTATTCGTGCATGTGGACGTGTATACTAGCTACTCTACGACAATGTACGTACAGTAAGATCAATGAGATATGTATATACAGTAGATCGTAGATGGATAGATACATTGTCTATTCTATACACAGTAAGGAGACTCCTGCCCATGAATCATGGTATAAATTAAGTTTAGTATCTCTAATCAGACACATACGATCGATCTGCAGCTGCGAAGGTACCTACACAGATATGTACACCACCAGTTGGGAACACGTACGTAGGTGGTGTGGCCGGGCCGTGGTGACTCACTCACATCACATGCATGGTTCCAGGGGGGAGAGGGGGACCGGATCGACTTTGACAATGGTCATATAGATCGATGCCGACCAGATCGATTCACGCTGCAGCTACCGACCTAGCATGCGTACATATGCGCAGTGGCGGACCCACCATTGGGGCGAGCTGGGGCGGCCGCCCCGGGTCGCCGGCGGCGGAGGATCGACCCCCACCTACCTATCTTTCCTCCGGCAGGCGTCACCGCGTCAGAATTCAGAAGCCAGCGGCGGTGGCGTTTCTGTTTGTGTGGCAGCCAGCGATCGAATGGGACGAAGGGGTAAGTGGGCCGGTGGACTGGTCTATGTTTGTACAGGCCCAAACGGACGTCTCTCCTTTCCTCCCCAATCGCTCGATCCAGAAATCGCATCGATCCAGAAATCCCCAATCGCTCACGACCTAGACTGCTGCGGTGCTGCGCCGCCGCAAGAGGCCAGGGGTTCCCGGGCGCAGGGGGCGGCATCTGCATCTGCTGGCTGCTGCATCGGCGGACGGCGGGGGAGGGGGCTGGTACGCGTGCGTACTGCGGCGGCGGGGGGCGGTGCTGGACTGCTGGTGCTGGAGCTTGGAGGTCGGGCCAGCGGCGGGGGGCGGCAGTGGGGAGCGGCACCGCGGCAGTGAGGTTATTCCGCACCCTTCAGTTTACCGTGCAGGCAATTCAGAGTAATTTTTTTTGTTGCTTCCCTTTCCTAGAAGGCTGCAAGTAGTTGGGGCTACGGCAGTCCAAATCCTAAGATGATAATTTAGTTTGTCCTTGCGTAGACTAAACTAGATGCATTAGATAGGAATATTATTTCTTTGCGATGACCTCCAACGCCCTTCCTACATAGGCATAAGTCTAGCTTGCAGGCATAATTAGACATGTGAACAGAATTTGAGCATGTGCAATGCAGCCTTTTAGCTTTCCCTTTTTAACTGACGAAGTCAATGAAATTGATGAAGAAATTTAATTGTTGCAGCAGCGCGAGCTTGGTGGCGCCCACTGGCCGGAGTGCCGGTGATGGATTCCGGTGAAGAGGTGGATTGGATAGGGATAGCTGCTGCTGTCGAACTCGAAGAAGCTAAGGCTGAGGCTGCTGCTGTCGAAGAAGCTGCGGCTGTGGCAGGGGTAGTAGCTTCGGCGCCCAGATCAACCAAACGGAAGCGACCACATGACTCCGATGACCAGCAGGTGTCCTCTTCTTGTATCCTTTCTTTGATATGTTAGTTGGAAACTTGGAATGTTGAATAGGAACATCAGGTTGTTAGCAGTAACAGGACACTCAGTTTCAATGAGGTGTTGGATAGAAACATAGTTGAGATGAATAATCGATTTAGTGAAACTTCTACACGCTTGTTGAAGTGCATTGCTTGCCTTGATCCTAGAGACTCATTTAGCAACTTTGATCATGATAAGCTAGTTGAGCTTGCAAATATTTACTCTATTGATTTCTCTTCACAAGAGCGCTATCTGTTGACTGATCAACTCAACATATATATTGATGTGATGAAAAGAAGTACGGAATTCTTGGCTTGCGATAGTTTGAGTTCTCTTGCTCTCAAGTTGGTTCAAAGTAGACAACATCTGGTATTTCCATTGGTTTATCGGCTCATCAGACTTGCATTGACATTACCGGTGGCAACTGCATCAGTTGAGAGGGTTTTCTCAGCCATGAATATTATAAAGACAGATCTTCGAAACAAGATGGGTGATGATTGGCTTAATGATTTGATGGTTTGCTTTGTTGAGCGCGAGATATTCGCTAAAATTAGTGATAAACAGATTATGGTTCATTTTCATGCCTTGAAGAGCCATCGAGGTCATCTACCTCCACAACCCCGTGTTCATTATGCAATTACATCTTAAAGGTATACTACCACCCATTTACCATCAGATGACCATATCAAAATATACAACTCTCATCACACTTGTGTTAATGCATTCATAATTTTGTAGGTCTCGTTTGGAAATTGGAATTATGGGATCATATTGTGGCATAAGTGAGCATTTCAAGTGACAAGAGTCCATGTTAGCAGTTTACTAGTTTTTAAGAGCCTTTTTATTCTTTTGTTGTTGAATGCTATGAGTTTTGGTTGAATAGAGTTGCATTTGTAGCGAAAAAAATTTAGACATTAAATGTTCACCCCAGCTAACTTCAATTCATGGGTCCGCCACTCATATGCGTACCTTTCAGTGCACAGTCCGTATGCGCGTCCGTATGAGTATCTATTATTGTGTGTGTTGTTGCATGTGTACCTGTCTCCTTTGTCTGTCAACGTACCTACAGTGCAGTGCCGTGCGTGCCTAACGCTCCAGTCTCTCTCTCTAGTCTCTCCCTCTCTCCCCGGCCGAGTGTGTGACCAGAGAAAGCCATGCATGCATGCAGCTATATACAAAACCAATCATTCATTCATGATGAATCATCGATCCTCCACGCATACAGAAGTACTCCCTCCGCTCCTTTTTACTCGTATTAGGTTTGTCTGAAGTCAAACTCATATTAGTTTCATTAGATCTATCTTGGAATATATTCACATATTATATTTATTAGGTATAGATGTTCATATTTTCTAATATAAATTTGGTCAAACTTAGCAAAGTTTGACTTCAGACAAATCTAATATGCGGAGTAAAAAGGACCGGAGGGAGTATATGCTTATCCTTATTCTTCGTCCATCATTCCTTCATTCACGCGCACCAATGACAGCGTTCCAAGCAATCAATCACTACTCCCTAAATTGTCTTTTCTCATCCCATCCATGTCATGTAGATGTGGAGAGGACTACATGCTCCTACCTTAGATACACTGAGGGAGCCAATTAATCATCCATCCATGCTGCATAGAACCATACCGGAGGTAAATCTATGCACGCAATAACTAATTTAACTAATATAAATTAAGCATAGGTACCCCAACATGTACAACATATAGCTACACCAACATTAGAGCATGTCTAATAGTAGAGCCTGTTGTTGGCTATATGTTGTTGCCATGTACTATAAAGATATCATTTATAGTCAGTCATTTACCTTATAAAGGATGCTGGGGTGCTAGGCGCAACCGCTGGCTCCACGTCGCTATGAATAGTGCCGCGCGAGAAAAAAAAACAGCTACCAGCGAGATAAGAAGGGGCGAAGCGAGCGGACAGACCAGGTCGGGGGTAATCTATGTAGACAAAAAAAAACAGCTACCAGCATTTCAAACGTGCCGTCGAGGTGGCATGGTATAGTACAAGAATACAATACTATTGATGGTTGATATGACCGCGCCACAGACCAGGTCGGGGGTAATCTATGTAGACAAAAACCTATATCATCATGGATGTTCTTACAGAGTTTGTGTCAAGGTCCAAGAGTCTGAAGACCTTCGCATTTCTAGCGTCCCATAGTCCAGTATATGATGAAGATCACGAAGTGTAGTGTCGAGGTTGGGAGGCCAACAGCTGGTGCCACATCCCAGATGGTGTCAATTGTGGTCGTTGCTGTGCTGAAACCGATGGACTACCATACACAAGCGGGCAACTGAAGAACAAATGGTGTCGATCCTCCACAGGAGCGTCACAACGGGGGCAGGATTGATCGGAGATAATGGTTTTCCTGTCTAGATTTTGCTTGTGTCCAATCGGTCCAAGATGAGCATACACCCAAAGATTTTTACTTTGGAGGGGAGCCGACAGTTCCATATCTTATGCATGTGCATGTATTGCATCTGAGCCAAGAACATGCGATAGGCGGCCCGACTGTTGAAGGATGAGTCATGCGGCATAGACATCTTGTCGTCCTGCGTAGAGAGGGAAACAACCTGCAACAAAAAGTTCGACGCCAAATGCTCATGGGAAGCAATAGGGTTAGTCTGTTATGTATGCCAAATTCGACACCATCTTGCACTATATGACTAACCATAGCATTTTGTTATGTATGGAGGGAGAATAGAGCTGGGAATACAATATCTAAGGGTTCAAGTTGGCTATAAGGTTGAGTATAAACTAATACTTTTTTGCACCTTCTCTTTTCTTTTCTTCAAATTTATCGTATTTTCCTACGTGGGTGTAGAGTCAGGTTCTTGCATGAGAGCCCACTCCCCTATTTTTTTTCATGTCTCCCTCCACCACATAGGCAAAAATGCCACATAAGTGAGCTATTCGCCTGCTATTATCCTTGCTCTTATGCCAAACGATTGAATTGGTCTATATAATGAAAACAATTTCATCTGTCCTTGCTAGTTGAATTTCTAGATCATCATATGTAAATCCTTAAGTCTAGATTAATCGTGACGCGTATGCATTAACATCATCTGTGTATAAACTAACCGTACCATGTTCGCATTGTATCATGGCAGACTAAATATTTATTTTTGGGAGAGATCAACTTTGTGAGTACTATTTATTTATTTTTATGAGGGATCAACTTAGTCACTTGGTTGGCACACGGACCATGCCTTTGTATAACACTCACAAGTACGGAGATGTCATGCCCAATATGCGGTCCTATCCTCAAGGGACTCGAGAATCCCACTAAGGATAGAAGCGCATAGCGGAGACGCTTCGCAAGGTGGATATCATTACAACATACCATGTACTGAATAGATGAGAATACCAGATAAAGGCTTACACTCGCCACAAGCTACAACATGAATACATCAATACATCAATACATAGCAATCATCATACAGAAAAGCAGGATCCGACTACGGATGAAATCAAACGAAAAAGAAGAACGACATCCACCCTGCTAATCCCAAGCTGCCAACCGGGAACCCATCCTATGATCGATGAAGAAGAAGAAGCAGAAGAAGAACTCCAAAAGCAAACATGCATCGCTCTCACGTCAAATCATCGCTTTACCTGTACCTGCAACTGTTGTTGTAGTAATCTGTGAGCCACAAGGACTCAGCAATCCCATAACCATGGGTAACAAGACTATCAAAGCTTAATGGGTATGGAATGGATAAGTGGCGAGGTTGCAGCAAGCGATAAGCATTGTATGGTGGCTAACTTACGAGTACAAGAATAAGAAGAGTAACTACGCATAACGGTCGCAAACTAATAGTGATCAAGAAGTGATCCTGAACACCTACTTACGAGTCAAACATAACCCCACCGTGTTCTCTTCTCGAACTTCCTCGAAAAGAGACGATCACGGTTACGCACGCGGTTGGTGTATTTTAATTAGATTTAGTGTCAAGTTCTCTACAACCGGAGGTTATAAATTTTCAAGTCGCCACATAACCGCGGGCACGACTTCGCGTAAGATTTAACCCTACAGGGGTGCTCCAAGTAGTCCATTATAAATTACCACACGCATCCGATGGAACATCCTCACACCATGATAACACGATGCTTACGATAAGGAATTCCGGTGGACAAGTCATTCGTAAAAGGTAAAACTAAACCAGCAAGACCTCCCGACGTGTCGACGATCCCAATAGGAGCCGCGTATCTCGTTCTCAGAACACGGCGGATAAGCTACGCGTACAGGTGCCAAATACCCCAAGTTGCCAAGGGGCGGCCCCGCACAGTGCTCTAGTTTTGGGCCAGCACCAGCAGCACTGGCCCACCTGTATTATGTGGAATTAAGAATCCTCGAGGTGATCAGTCCCTATGAATTAATTAATTAATTTCAGTATTATTATGTTGGCAAATTTTAAAACCAAAGTTGGGCCTTGCTGGAGAAGTTTATCCTAAAATGAATGATCAGGGGGGTTCCCATATGCCCCACATGTGTCAGAAACGCTCATCAAGGAACATAACACCGATATTAGGGAAACTAGGGCGGCATGAGTGGAACAAAACACCAGGCAAAAGGCCGAGCCTTCCACCCATTACCAAGTATATAGATGCATTAATTAAATATGAGATATTGTGATATCCCATGATAACCAGGTCCCAACATGGAACAACAGCAACTGCACCTGCAACTAACAACACTATAAGAAAGGGGCTGAGCAAAGCGGTAACATAGCCAAACAACGGTTTGCTGGGTAGTGGAGGTTAGAGGCTGTATCATGGCATATGGAAGGCTGACATACAAGTGGTAGGAAGCGCGACATAACGATAGCAACGAGACAACTAGCAAACAAAGATAGTAGAGATATCCAATGTCATGATCATCTTGCCTGAAATCCCGCTCGGAAGAAGATCGAATCCATGAAGAAGACGAACCAACGTAGTCGAACGAATCCTCTCACTTCGCAACATAACCGAAACTATCGAGAGGAAGTACAACCGGAAAGAAGCAAACAACATCGTAAACACACAAGCATAATCATGACATGATGCACAACCAAGTATGATGCATGTCCGGTTTAATGAAGCATGGCATGGCAAAGATGCAACAAACAACTACTACACATTAAGTGAAGCTCAATATGCAACGAATTGCATATTGACGAAACTCCACGTCAATTCTTTAGTTCACTCCCGTTTATGCTTCTCAAGAATATTAAATGATGGTTAACATAGGAAGAGATGAAGCAAGATGTAAACTATCTAGCTAGGCAATTTAAATGAGGCCGGAAACAACACATAACAATTCCGGAAAATCCCCATATGCATATTTTCGAAATTGGTACTGTTCTGCCTAAACACAATGTTAATGTCGTTAAACAGCAAAAGAAAGTGCATTATGATAATCTACATATTTTCCACCCCATTTACATATAAAGTTCATTTAATTTGGAGCTACGGTTATTTAGTTATGAAATAAACCATTTTAGGAAGTCATTTATGCAAATTAAAGCAAACAGCAATTTTAAACATTTTTAACATGGATGAAAGTTGGATATGGTGAAACTACATGAAATTCTACCCAAGTTTCATATATGACATGTTTTATTTGGATGCATGGATATTTTATTATTAGCATTTTAAAACCATGACATTTACTGTAATTATGCATGCACTGGATAATTAGCAAATTCGTCCAGGAAAAAAAACGTATCGGGCCGAATCTGGAATGAACTGGGCTGCACAGGCATGGTTATGATGCGCAGTGGGTGCTGGACAGACAGAGGAGGGCGGTCACCTTAGCGGGCCACGGCCCAGGCGAGGAAGCAGGCCGGCAGGGCAGGTTGCTGGGCTGGGAAGGCGGCGCGGCTGCGGCTTGGCGACTGGGATGGCGCGGAGGCGACGGAGATGAGCGCTGGAGGCTGGTCTCGCTCGATTGGGACGAGCAGGTCCTGGCGGCAGGGACCTGGCAGTTCCCGGCCAGATCTGGACGGCGGTGAAGCAGGGCCCGGTGGCGGCGATCTCCTACGGCGCGAGAGGGTGCTCTGGTTGTTCCCTGCGGGGAAGAACAGAGAGAGATGCCGGCGTGTGAGAGAGAGAAAAAGAGAGAGGAGGAGGGAAAGGGAAGGTAGGGAGAAGGAGGCGGCGCTGGTCGGTTGGGTTCGCTGGCGGGGTTGACGAGGTCGAGGGCGACGTCCTCAGGGCAGGGGAGCTCGGGCTCCTTCACGATCCATTCGGGATCGAGGGGAAAGGAGGTAGGCTTCGGGCGCCTGGGAAGAAGCAGAGGAGGAGCTCGGGATCGAGCCTCCTGCTAGATCTGGAGGTGGGCGTGAGGATGGATCGAGGGGTGGAGGTGGAGGCTGCCGGCTGGATGGATTTGATGGGGGCAGGAGGCAGGGGCGAGCGCTAGTTGGCCCGGCGCTGAAGACGAGGTGGAGCGGCGGCTTGGTGGATTTGGGATAGGGGAAGATCCCAAGGAAGGAGGGAGGCTATCGGCGGCGGATGATGATGGGACAAGTTCCTAGGTTTTAGGGTTGGGTCTAGTTTTGGTAGGGTTTCATCTGCTATATATAGCAGATAGGTAATAGGAGGGGTATTTGGAACCCTCCAATCGTAATCAGACGGTCCGGGTCGGAGGGAAGTGTGGGCTGGTTTTAAGTGGGCTAGATGGGCTGTGTAGATGGGCTAGGGGCTGAGAAGAGAGGGAAGATGGCAGCCCGACACAGTTTTCGGAACACCGAAAACGTCCGACGTTTTAACCGGCTATAGTGCCGCTATAGTTATCCGTTGGGGCATCAAACGACCTCCGATTGAGACGAAATTTGGTAGGTGGTCTACCTACGATATAATACGACCACACGCCAACTTTCAACCCATTCCGAGAACATTTTTATCCCACTTATAAGATAATATTTTAGAGGTGCCGCGGGCGCGTGCGAGTGTGTTAGGACTCAGAACGGACAACAAAAGGGACGGGGAGGAGCCGACAACTATGAACGGATGCAAGTTTTATGAAAATATGCGGATGAAATGCACATGATGACATGGCAAGGTGCAACAAGCAAACGAATCACATGGCAACGACGGAAAAATAAATGGAAGGAATCTGGAGCATCGGTCTCGGGGCATCACAACTCTCCCCCACTAACAGAAGATCTCGATCCGAGATCTTAGGAAGGAACCGGAAGATTGAAGAGGAAGATGAAAACAAAGTTGCTTCTTTGACAAACGAGTGAAACCAATGAGCCTTCGAGGTTGCAAAGACATGAGAAAAGGTTTCAAAGACATAAAGAGTTGACAAAGAAGATGAATGAATTGAAACCACTCCGGATGAAACGAGATGGACAAAGAATGAGAACAAAAAAATTTGGGCAGCACTCCGGTAGAAAAAAGAAGCAAAGCTTGATAAGATGAAAAGAACTTGAAAATAGGATAATGCTCCAGTAAAATGGATAAGCAAGGAAAGAACATGATCTTGGTGAAAAAAGATAATGGTTCGAAGAGAGCAACATCACAACGCCTCCGGAACAAAAGAATAGAAGCTAAATCGTTGGAAACAAAAGAACGGAGAAGCAAATGACAACTTCTACCACAATTGAATTTGAAAAGCATCCTCACAAGAAGGATTGAACGGAGTTGTTGGAAAATCGACAACGAATAGAATAAGCTTGTTGTGAGCTTATGGAAAACAACTCAACATTTGAGGTGAAAACCTGCCACTAACGGAAACAATTGATTGCTTGAGATCTCGAAGAGATGAAAACCTCCTTCACCGAGAAGAGAAGGAGAAACTTGGACCATTGATAAGCACCACAAATAGCAACAATCCTTAGGAAAATGCTTTAGGTGAAATCAATACCAAGATAACTCCGACGAATAGATTGATGGGTTGAAAAGATCTCCTGGCGAAGAGAAAATGATGGGTTTAACATATCTCACTCCTGACAACTTGTGAATCATAAACCACGAAGGGAAATTGTCAAAAACGACATAGCACCACCTCAAAAGACAAGGTAGAAAGGATTTGCACATCAGAATGGAAGATAAAACATGCTTGAGCTCCTCAAAACAAAACATGTGTTGAACATCATGTTTATTTCAGAGTATAGCTTGGAGGATCTTAGCTTCGAGAAAGAATCTTGAAGAACACTTCGAGAATGAATTAAATCCTTAACGAACCACCATGAAGAAGCTCTCGAAGGACTCCAGATAGATAGCCTGATGATCGAAATGAAGGAAAGGTTGAAAATAACAAGGTGAAGCCTTGCAACGATTTCCTTGGAACGCCTTGATAACAAAGAAATGAAGCTTCGAAATGAGATAACCGATAATACTTGGAACTCCGGAAGAAAAGATGAAGCAAAGGAACCGAGATTTCATTCATCATGAACAAAACTCCGGACGAAGGAATTAATTCACCTCGATGAAATAAGAATAAGAATTATGTCATGCTTACCCTTCATCAACTTAACTTGATGAAAAAGAATGGATTGGCATGCCACTTATTCTTTTTGAAAAGATTGAAGAGAGATATAGCTCAAACTTGGGAATGTCTTCAACAAACCACCGGTAGGATTTTGGAGAGAACGAATGAATTGATACAATAACAAGGAAGAGGAATGTTGAACGAACCACTGTTAGACTTGGAAACGAATGAAGAGAAAAGAATGAATCGCTGGGAAGAATTAGAAAAAAAACAAATGAAGATACTTGAGGGAATTTAGATACAGGAGAACGAAGAGATGACGAGCTGACTAGAGAATACTTGAACGATGCACGGAAGAATTTGAGAACGAGAGATGAGCGTTGAGAATGAATAATTCTTCTGAATGACGGCCTCCGGAGAATCAAAAATGGAAAGAACTCATGAAATGCTCCAGATGGGTATGAAAAGAATTTCTCACGATCAAAAATGATTTAACAGGATAACACCAATCTTGAATCATGAATCTTGAAGAGAACATACCAAGATTTATGAGAAACTCTTCTTCGGTCTTCAATGCTGAGAATGGGACGAGAACCACCAAGAATGTTTGAGATACTCCGGATAATGAAGTATAGAAAGGTTGAGCCAAAGATGAAAATAAATTGACAACGATCTCGAAGAAGGCAATTGACTGATGAGAATTCATTCTTACGTCAAAGTTTGAAAAGATTTGAGAATAACTCCGGGAAAATTAAAAGAGCCAGGTAAGATCCTGGGAAAAGACCTGTGGGTTATGGGCCCACTCAAAAGAAACACCGTTGGAAATGATTGCTTGAAAGAGAGATTGCACCGATTAGATTTAAATGGCTTGAATGAAATAAAAACCTCAAAATAGAACGAACGGGTCTTGAATGGAAACACGAATCTTCTGAGATATCTTCGGCCCTCCGGAGAAGAAATAGAGAGAGGTGAACAAACAAGAGAGGCTTGAATAAGAATTTCCAACATGCATTTGAACAAAAGAAAATGATATGACCAACATCGAAAACTTGAATTAATTCACCGGAGAAGAAAAACGAGAACGAGGAATGATGAACTTGTAGCTCCTGAGCATCTTCACGAGAAATCACCGGCTAAGAACATTGAAGGAAAAAGAATGAAGAGACTTCTCACGAATAAAATGGACACTTGATTTGAGAATTTTGACTCCGCAAGGAAAAGGGTGGGAGGGTGAGGAAAATAAAGACAAATTGGGATGGGTGAAACGAACGCCGTTGAGAAAACTGAGAATTGATCTTGCAAATGTTGAAGGGATCGGATTAACTCAAAGAGAAGCACGCCGGTTGAGAATAATTTTCCATGACAATCTTGATGATCAAGAAGGATTAGCACTCCCATAGAAATATGAGAACACTGCTTAGGAAAGGTATGGAATCAACACTTGACTTCGAAGCAACTCGAATACCACACTCCAAAACAAAACAAAGGATGAGGCTTGCAGAATAAGCCGGAAACAAATACATAACCCATAATGCATTTATTGGAAGGATAATCCTAGGTAACTACATGAATTCCCACCTAAGCACTCCCGAAACTTCTTGGTTATGCGATCAGGTTGCGGGTCCAGGAACCTACTAAGCAAACAACAACCTAATCAGCTGCAACTGCATCCGCAACCCTTAACACACAACCGAGAAACTCCGCAAATTCGTCTACCTCAGACCTTCGAAAACACAGCGATACTAGTCACGGTGGATCATCCGAGCTATCTCCTCCAGTACTGGGGAAAAGTCACGGCACTATTTGCCACCACAAAAAGTATAGAAGCGTTTCGATGTCGGCGTCCTCTGGTATTCAGGAACTGAAACGATAGCGAATGTGACAAGAACACCTTGGAGCTCAACTGCCCGGGTCCAATCCATACGGTCAGGAGGCACCAAGACAGAATTCCCGTCACAACGATATCATAACGATTCCAAAATACCCGCGTGACCCTAAAAAAAAATTTGAGTGAGAAGAGTAGTAGAATCAAAACACCTACGCCACAATTCCTCACCAGAGCGTCGAAGGGGATAAGGAGTAAAAAGAATTCCTACTCTCCGATATATAACTAGACTCAAAATAGTTTTCTTTTCTAGACTCGTCAACAGTTCGATCAAACAAGGGGGCTCCTACGGTCGGTAGAGGCACTGATACAAACTTGTCACGCCCAATATGCGGTCCTATCCTCAAGGGACCCGAGAATCCCACTAAGGATAGAAGCGCATATCGGAGACGCTTCGCAAGGTGGATATCATTACAACATACCATGTACTGAATAGATGAGAATACCAGATAAAGGCTTACACTCGCCACAAGCTACATCATGAATACATCAATACATCAATACATAGCAATCATCATACAGAAGAGCAGGATCCGACTACGGATGAAATCAAACGAAAAAGAAGAACGGCATCCACCCTGCTAATCCAAGGCTGCCAACCGGGAACCCATCCTATGATCGATGAAGAAGAAGAAGCAGAAGAAGAACTCCAAAAGCAAACATGCATCGCTCTCACGTCAAATCATCGCTTTACCTGTACCTGCAACTGTTGTTGTAGTAATCTGTGAGCCACAAGGACTCAGCAATCCCATAACCATGGGTAACAAGACTATCAAAGCTTAATGGGTACGGAATGGATAAGTGGTGAGGTTGCCGCAAGCGCTAAGCATTGTATGGTGGCTAACTTACGAGTACAAAAATAAAAAGAGTAACTACGCATAACGGTCGCAAACTAATAGTGATCAAGAAGTGATACTGAACACCTACTTACGAGTCAAAGATAAACCCACCGTGTTCTCTTCTCGAATTTCCTCGAAAAGAGACGATCACGGTTATGCACGTGGTTGGTGTATTTTAATTAGATTTAGTGTCAAGTTCTCTACAACCGGAGGTTATAAATTTCCAAGTCGCAACATAACCGCGGGCACGGCTTCGCGTAAGATTTAACCCTGCAGGGATGCTCCAAGTAGTCCATTATAAATTACCACACGCATCCGATGGAACATCCTCACACCATGATAACACGATGCTTACGATAAGGAATTCCGGTGGACAAGTCATTCGTAAAAGATAAAACTAAACCAGCAAGACCTCCCGACGTGTCGATGATCCCGATAGGAGCCGCGTATCTCGTTCTCAGGACACGGCGGATAAGCTACGCGTACAGGTGCCAAATACCCCAAGTTGCCAAGGGGCGGCCCCGCACAGTGCTCTAGTTTTGGACCAGCACCAGCAGCACTGGCCCACCTGTATTATGTGGAATTAAGAATCCTCGAGGTGATCAGCCCCTATGACTTAATTAATTAATTTCAGTATTATTATGTTGGCAAATTTTAAAACCAAAGTTGGGCCTTGCTGGAGAAGTTTATCCTAAAACGAATGATCAGGGGGGTTCCTATATGCCCCACATGTGTTAGAAGCGCTCATCAAGGAACATAACACCGGTATTACGGAAACTAGGGCGGCATGAGTGGAACAAAACACCAGGCAAAAGGCCGAGCCTTCCACCCATTACCAAGTATATAGATGCATTAATTAAATATGAGATATTGTGATATCCCATGATAACCATGTCCCAACATGGAACAACAGCAACTGCACCTGCAACTAGCAACACTATAAGAAAGGGGCTGAGCAAAGCGGTAACATAGCCAAACAACGGTTTGCTGGGTAGTGGAGGTTAGAGGCTGTATCATGGCATATGGGAGGCTGACATACAAGTGGTAGGAAGCGCGACATAATGATAGCAACGAGACAACTAGCAAACGAAGATAGTAGAGATATCCAAGGTCATGATCATCTTGCCTGAAATCCCGCTCGGAAGAAGATCGAATCCATGAAGAAGACGAACCAACGTAGTCGAACGAATCCTCTCACTTCGCAACATAACCAGAACTATCGAGAGGAAGTACAACCGGAAAGAAGCAAACAACATCGTAAACACACAAGCATAATCATGACATGATGCACAACCAAGTATGATGCATGTCCGGTTTAATGAGGCATGGCATGGCAAAGATGCAACAAATAACTACTACACATTAAGTGAAGCTCAATATGCAACGAATTGCATATTGACGAAACTCCACGTCAATTATTAAGTTCACTCCCGTTTATGCTTCTCAAGAATATTAAATGATGGTTAACATGGCAAGAGATGAAGCAAGATGTAAACTATCTAGCTAGGCAATTTAAATGAGGCCGGAAACAACACATAACAATTCCGGAAAATCCCCATATGCATATTTTCGAAATTGGTACTGTTCTGCCTAAAACACAATGTTAATGTTGTTAAACAGCAAAAGAAAGTGCATTATGATAATCTACACATTTTTCCACCCCATTTACATATAAAGTTCATTTAATTTGGAGCTACGGTTATTTAGTTATGAAATAAACCATTTTAGCAAGTCATTTATGCAAATTAAAGCAAACAGCAATTTTAAACATTTTTAACATGGATGAAAGTTGGATATTGTGAAACTACATGAAATTCTACCCAAGTTTCATATATGACATGTTTTATTTGGATGCGTGGATATTTTATTATTAGCATTTGTAAACCATGACATTTACTGTAATTATGCATGCACTGGATAATTAGCAAATTCGTCCAGGAAAAAAAAACGTATCGGCCCGAATCTGGGATGAACTGGGCTGCACAGGCATGGTTATGATGCGCAGTGGGCGCTGGACAGACAGAGGAGGGCGGTCACCTTAGCGGGCCACGGCCCAGGCGAGGAAGCAGGCCGGCGGGGCAGGTTGCTGGGCTGGGAAGGCGGCGCGGCTGCGGCTTGGCGACTGGGTTGGCGCGGAGGCGATGGAGACGAGCGCTGGAGGCTGGTCTCGCTCGATTGGGACGAGCAGGTCCTGGCGGCAGGGACCTGGCAGTTCCCGGCCAGATCTGGACGGCGGTGAAGCAGGGCCCGGTGGCGGCGATCTCCTACGGCGCGAGAGGGTGCTCTGGTTGTTCCCTGCGGGGAAGAACAGAGAGAGATGCCGGCGTGTGAGAGAGAGAAAAAGAGAGAGGAGGAGGGAAAAGGAAGGCAGGGAGAAGGAGGCGGCGCTGGTCGGTTGGGTTCGCTGGCGGGGTTGACGAGGTCGAGGACGACGTCCTCAGGGCAGGGGAGCTCGGGCTCCTTCACGATCCATTCTGGATCGAGGGGAGAGGAGGTAGGCTTTGGGCGCCTGGGAAGAAGCAGAGGAGGAGCTCGGGATCGAGCCTCCTGCTCGATCTGGAGGTGGGCGTGAGGATGGATCGAGGGGTGGAGGTGGAGGCTGCCGGCTGGATGGATTTGATGGGGGCAGGAGGCAGGGGCGAGCGTTGGTTGGCCCGGCGCTGAAGACGAGGTGGAGCGGCGGCTCGGTGGATTTGGGATAGGGGAAGATCCCAAGGAAGGAGGGAGGCTGTCGGCGGCGGCTGATGATGGGACAAGTTCCTAGGTTTTAGGGTTGGGTCTAGTTTTGGTAGGGTCTCATCTGCTATATATAGCAGATAGGTAATAGGAGGGGTATTTGGAACCCTCCGATCGTAATCGGACGGTCCGGGTCGGAGGGAAGTGTGGGCTGGTTTTAAGTGGGCTAGATGGGCTGTGTAGATGGGCTAGGGGCTGAGAAGAGAGGGAAGATGGCAGCCCGGCACGGTTTTCGGAACACCGAAAACGTCGGACGTTTTGACCGGCTATAGTGCCGCTATAGTTATCCGTTGGGGCATCAAACGACCTCCGATTGAGACGAAATTTGGTAGGCGGTCTACCTACGATATAATAAGACCGCACGCCAGCTTTCAACCCATTCCGAGAACATTTTTATCCCACTTATAAGATAATATTTCGGAGGTGCCGCGGGCGCGTGCGAGTGTGTTAGGACTCAGAATGGACAACGAAAGGGACGGGGAGGAGCCGGCAACTACGAACGGATGCAAGTTTTGTGAAAACATGCGGATGAAATGCACATGATGACATGGCAAGGTGCAACAAGCAAACGAATCACATGGCAACGACGAAAAAATAAATGGAAGGAATCTGGAGCATCGGTCTCGGGGCATCACAGGAGACCTATATAAGAAAA
Organism: Elymus sibiricus; assembly: GCA_039707655.1. Taxonomy (NCBI): domain Eukaryota; kingdom Viridiplantae; phylum Streptophyta; class Magnoliopsida; order Poales; family Poaceae; genus Elymus; species Elymus sibiricus. Next base: position 514,166,012 of record CM077672.1, on the reverse strand, counting down.
ACCTTTGTGTCGAGCTTTTGGGTTCATATGTCGGCTATTTGCTCTAGAGCTTGAACCCGGTATTAAATGACCGAGTTAATGATTAAAAACATGATTTTTATGAAACAACTATACAAGCCTATTTATCGCCAAAGATGGTCAGAGAGAACCCAACCTGGAGAGTACACACGTGAGAAACTGCAAATGGAAAAGACTAGCGATATAGGGTTTCGACCGGTCGAAAATTTAAAAGGGAGAGAAGGACATAGCTAAGGCTCATGATCCGATCCGGGGACAAAGGCACCAATGACCAATACCACCGAATGTGGCTCATACAAACGAGTTCACGATTAAGAAAATAGTCCTTACATAATAGAACACTTGACAAGCCAACGATCATTGTCACCACTCTTTTTGTCAGTGTACGCCAACAAATCCTACCTTGATCACAATGTTCTCTTCCCTGTATGTGGTGGCTACTGTTGCTCCTTTTTCTCCTGATAAACGATAACATATGAATATCAAGAGTACACCCCACCAATGCAACAACACATGGTCAAGAGCTAGTCGAGACATCAATGATGCACACATCTAAATTATTAAAGGAATGGAAAAGGAGAAACAATTGACATGACCCCAATAGTCATGCAGCAGCATGAACCACCCTGGTGGCAGCACCCGAACTGCAAAATTGTTTCTCCAAAAGCGATGCCTCTCGAAACGAAATGATGCATTGGGACTTAGGAGGTCAGATCATGTGATTTCACCCAGAAGAGCAAATTTGAGGCTTTGAGCGATGGTTGCTTCAACTCGTTGTAATCCTCTGGTTCATTGTCGATGATCGACTAAGCACGTCAGCAAAGTCACATTTGAGGGCGCCATCCCTCGAAAAACTCGTACGGCGCTTACGAAAACGACAGGGTGAAAAAAAAAGGCTAGCAACTCAATGCTGGACGTCAGACAAAAAAGTGGACCGTTGGTGGAAGAAAAAGAAACAACCGCTGGATATTTATTTGGCAAAACACCCATGAATGGGAGAGTCATGTTCATCCGGAATACACAGCACGGGGAGCCATGCATAGCTAGCATAGTGCCGGCAGCTGCATGCAGCATGGTTCTGCTGTTCAAATGGAAATTTCGAAAGCTGTCCAGGCACGCATGCATGCATCAATGACGTACACCAGGCCAGTAGTAGCTAGCTTGGCACTCTAATTAGCCAAGAATACGTTAGTACATCCGCCGAGGTCGGCTACCTTTGTTCTTCCATTTGCACAACCAGCTTAATGATCTGACCGAGGGCATTTTCGTCAGATTGGTGTGGTTTTAGTCGGCAGCGTACGTGTCTGGTCCTTCCCATCTACACTTCTGCAATGTCGATGGATGTCCTTGGATTGCCGGACATGAAGTTTCACCTTTCATCACCCGCTTAGCCAGATAGTAATAAGTAAATAAATATACCCAATAGCTGGCTGGAATAGTTGGAATGCAGGTTAGTCACATGCATACATCTAAAGGAAAATAGTCTCAACACAAATCATCTGACGAATCAGATCCATGAGCGCAGGGAATGAAAAGACAATGCGTAGGATTAATACATGGTGGTTAATTATGTGACGGCTTGTACCCGTTTTGATGAAATGTTTTTGAAATGCATGTTTCCTTTCAAGGAAATGAACATCAGAATACATCTTGGTCTGCATGGTGTTTGGTTATTCCTAACCCTAGCTCGTTTACATATGGTTTATTTTGCTTACTTGACCTTGCAAGGCATCATGTAGTTGTATATCTCACTGTAACATTGTTTTGGCCTACACTTTATATTACCCGTAGCCTAAATTTGCTAATAATCAAAGTGAATATGTAGTTGTCCCTATTCACCCTCTCTAGGTCCATCTTGATCCTTGCACTATCCATATCTCCCCCACCACCCCGATCCCTTTGTTTGTAATGTCGATCTCTCCTCCTAATTTGGTGTCTCCTTCCTTCTCTTGATCCTCTGGCCTATAATCTCCAACGACGTCATTGTACGCAGTCTTCATCAGGTTCATAGCTAATCGAAAAATCAATAAACAAATAATTACAAAAGGTTGTCAACTGTCCACGATGAACCGGGGGGGGGGGGGGGGGGGGGGGGGGGGGGTGGGGGGTGGGGGGTTGTTCTTCACCATATACTTAAAAGGGTGACATTTTACATGAATGTAACTAAGATACAACCTATAGTTTTCTATTTAGTTCTTGGTAAGAAAATAATTATACAATGTAGAAATCTATGTTAAGATATTCACTTCTGCAAAAAACGCTGCCGTGGCAGTAAAAAAATAGGGGTATGGCTTGTAAATCAGTAAATGGCACTTGTCGTAGTAAAAATATGCAAATGGTGCGTGGCACTATGCTTGGTGATGCTGGCCATGCTCTATATATACATGCATCCTTGCCGGGTTATGGACACCCAATCTCCATCATCGCCGATAGATCCTTGATTAGTCAGCCGAGAGCCCGAGATCGATCATGCCTATGGCACCAGCACAAGGCAAGCTGAGTCCGGAGGCCATCGACAACGAAGTCATCAGCAACGGCAGCGCGAAGGACTACCTCGACCCTCCTCCGGCGCCGCTGGTGGACGCCGGCGAGTTGGGCAAGTGGTCGCTCTACCGCGCCGTCATCGCCGAGTTCACGGCCACCCTCCTCTTCGTCTACGTCGCCGTCGCCACCGTGGTCGGCCACAAGCGCCAGACAGACGCCCAAGCGTGCAGCGGCGCTGGCGTGCTGGGCATCGCGTGGGCCTTCGGCGGCATGATCGCCGTCCTCGTCTACTGCACCGCCGGCATCTCCGGCGGCCACATCAACCCCGCGGTGACGTTCGGGCTGCTGCTGGCGCGCAAGGTCTCCCTGCCCCGCGCCCTCCTCTACATGATGGCGCAGTGCGTGGGCGCCATCTGCGGTGCGGCGCTGGTGAGGGCCGTGCACGGCGGCCACCACTATGCGCTCTACGGGGGCGGCGCCAACGAGCTCGCGCCGGGATACTCCAAGACGGCGGGGCTCATCGCCGAGATCGCCGGCACCTTCGTGCTCGTGTACACCGTATTCTCGGCGACCGACCCTAAGCGCATCGCCCGGGACCCGCACGTCCCGGTGCTGGCGCCACTGCTCATCGGGTTCGCCGTGCTCATGGTGCACCTCGCCACCATCCCCGTCACCGGTACCGGCATCAACCCGGCAAGGAGCTTTGGTGCCGCCGTGGTGTACAACGGCGGGAAGGCTTGGGACGATCAGTGGATCTTCTGGGTTGGCCCGTTCATCGGCGCCGCCGTGGCCACGGTTTACCACCAGTACATCTTCCGGTCCAACAATGACGCCGCCGTCTAGCTACTTCCATCCATCCATCCATCCATTGATGCGTTCCATATATACTAGTTGATGAGTTGAGATTCACATTATGGATGGATCCACCGTTTGGCTGTTAAAATCGATGGTTAATTAGTACTAGCAAAATGGCCCGTGCGTTGCAACGGGATAATAAAATTATGTTTTGAAATCAAACCACTGACATATTCAATAATTAAAGGGGAACGCTAAGCATCGGCCGGCGGATCCTTTTTAAAGATCCGTCGCCTTGACAACCCTTAGATCGTGTGCCAATCAAGAGCCCAGCCTCGTCCTTACAGTTGCAACAACGACTGTGTTGCAGAACCTTCTGCAACAGAGATTATGTTGCAGAAGCTTCTGCAACAGAGGTCCTGTTGTGGATTTTTTTTTTTGCAACAGAGGTATTGTTGCGGATTTTTTTCGAACATTTTTTTTTTTTGCAGAATCTTTTTGCAACATAGGTCCTGTTGTAGAACCTTTTTGCAACATAGGTCCTGTTGCAGAACCTCATTGCAACACAACACTTGTTGCAAAACACTTCACGGCAGCGAACACACGATGCTTCTGGCTCTAGGGGAATAGATTGAGGGTGCGCCCAGGAAGTCATGTGGCAAGTGGAGCAGGCGGCGGATGCGGCCGAGCGATCCGCCGGCTGATTGTTAGCGTTTTCCATAATTAAATTTCAGAAGCATAAAAACTTTAATTAAAGAAACAGCCGTCACAGCTCCGCACTTGGCATTTCCTTCTGATTCCCACGAGTCAGTATAATTAGAGCTAACCCAGTAGTCCGCGTATAGGCCTACTACTTCCAATTCATCTATGTCCGGCTTCAACGCATCAGCTTCTTCCTCAGGTATGGGATGGCGCATGGTCTGATGCTTGTTCTTACTCCGCCACAATCCATGCATCGTGTACATGTGCCTTTTCTATATGCACGTACAACCAGCTGAGTTAATTCCTTTATTTCCTTACGAACTATTTATTGATTTCGAGGCAGCTGTTGATTCTCAGAAAAATGCCGGACTTTATAAATTGGCTGAATTTTATGTAAAAAAGCGAGGTGGAATTATTATTTATGAAACAGACCCAATCTTTTGACATCATCATCAGCTAACCGAGTTGGCTTAAGTTTTCTTTTTGAGGCAACCGAGTTGGCTTAAGTGTTATCTAACGCGAGGGAGGCTGTGAGTTCTATCCTCCATAGAAGCACAATTTTTTCGGCCCACAAGAGGTGGCCAATGCATCACATAATGTTGTCGATCAGCCGCTCCACCACAGCACCGCTGCCCAGGAACACAATGGCCACACACCGAGGGGCACTGGCAGCCGTGATGTCGGCGAGCAGTGCGGTGACACACGGCTCGAACCTCCGCCACACGTCCTGGTTGGCGGACGGACTACGGGACCGACAGACATGAGCGACTTGCAGAGCACCCCGCTTGCCGTCCACGTCTAATACTTCTGCTCTGCCATGCTTCAGATCGGGCTATATGCATGGCGCACATGACCAACTCAGCAGCGTCTGATGCATACAAACACACGTACCAAAAGATTGATTTGTGGAGTTCGATCAGCAGCAGCACAGGACGATGTAGTGACCAGCAGCTCCTCTAGCGATGGCGAGCACATGCAGGCAGCCCCGCTTGCCGCGGCCATGACGACGGATGGCGTGGAGATGCCTCGGGGACCTCGGTGGCCGCTCTCCGGGATGCCGCCGCCGTTTCCTGGCGGAAGAGATGGTGTACAACGGCTGCGTGCGGAGCGCTGCTGCCCTTCCGCCACCGTCGAGCACCACACCAGACAGGAGAACCCCTTCGCCCCTTGCCTCTCCTCCTCACTGGTCTCTCTCTTCTTCCCTTCCCCTGTATCCTCTCTGAATTCTCTCTTTGTCTTTCTTTCTTCAGTCAAGAGCCGCCGGCCATGGCCCATGGACGCCCGTGCTTCTCCGCTCCGCCTCTCGCTCTCCATTCTTTACCTCCCTACGCGCGCCCGTCCTAGATCCCCTTAATGACAAATTGTTTTTTTTTGCCTCTTCTCACCGTTTTCCTAGACCACCACTGTAGTCGGGCCGTGGCAAGGTGAGGCCCAGGCGCACTGTAGTCAGGACGTGGCAGGGTGAGGCCCAGGCGCGCGACGAAGCCATTATTATTTCAGACGAGTTTGCGCATAAAATTAGTACCGCCTTGGATAGTACAAATTTTAAAAAATATAATGGCTTGAAGATTCGGTGGACGGACGAAAAATGGATGAAATTACGGTGGAAAGAATCGATCTGTGCTTTATTATTAGGTAAAGATTGGGTTTACAGTGTTTGCTAGTTACTGCAAGAGATAACACACCCCATGCATGCGATGATTATCTAGTGAGAGAAACCAAAATATTACTTCCTGTGATTTTTGTACTTGTGTAATGTGTTCACTTTAAAAAAAAATGATCCAGATCTATTATCAAAGTTCAGCGGAAGTACAAAGAATCGCGAACATAATAAAAATTACATTGAGATTTCAAGACCCCCAAACAACCACTACTACCGTCAGAACGAGCCGCCGACGCGCCGCTGTCGCCGCTCCCCTACCGGAGCCGGCTTGACCTTGTCGATGACAGCCGGAAAGTCTTCGTGCACGTGCCCCTAAGGACCAGCGCCCTGGAGCCGTATTCGTCGCCGTTGAATCTTTGCATAGATCTGAAGCACCTGACACCAAATCTCGTCACAAAACGAGAAATCCTAACCTCACCGCCCCAAAGAGACGGTAGGAATCTACGCCGGAGCTCCGTCAACTATGTCCAGATGGACGAACTTGAGGAGGATCGGAGCCCGGAAGACAAACTCGAAGAAGTAGCGCAGCCATCCGCCAGAGCACCGCACCTGCGAGGACTAAAGAAACCTAACCTAAACTACTAACCGGAGCAGAGGCACCGGGATTCCCGTCCCCACCACCGGCCACTGGAGCGGCAGGCAGAGGGGTGGCAAATCCACGGGCTCGCCGGTGAAATTTGGAGGGGAGAGTTTGTCCTAGCCGCCTAGGATTAAGGAAGAAAAACGAGAAGAAGTCTCAGATAAATCCTTGTTCTACAGATAGATAGATGTGTAATGTGTTCACTTTACAGCCTTAACATTTAGTAATTAGTTTAGTTACTCTCCCTGTATTTTGAAACCTTGCGCTTTGCAACCCTTTTTATTCTTCATTTTATGGGTTTTGGCTCCATTCCTAATCAGCAGTGTCACGTTACATGTTTTCTTTCTCTTTGTTACGTCATCTCTGTTCACTCTCCTTGTAATTTGATGTTAGTTGGCATTTTACACTGAATGATTGCTAGGCTACTGCAATAAAATTCAAATTTTTCTATGTCGTTTGAGTTTGAACACAAGATTTGAAGTTAAAACTAAAACATTAAATTCCTTTCAAAGGCCGTGTCCTTTCATATGAAATTTAACCAGATTGGTCGGTCACTAAATTATTTCTGTTTTACGGGAATCTTTGAAATTTTCCTGTGTAGTTTCAATTTAAAACCCAAAAATTTAACTTGAAAGTTGAAACTAATACATCAAATGGTTTCTCTCAAACCCTATATATGTCAAACAGTAGTGGTTCTATCTATGTAATTTACGTCATTCATCAGCATCAAGCATCGGATCCGCATCTGCATGTACATGCATATGCATGCCATACAGGGAGTAAAAATCATGCATGCATGCTTGGATGAAATATGGACCGCACGAGAGGCAGGGGCCAGTGACCACCGTACCACGTAGCACTGGACATGCAGGTGGTACTACTGCCCGCAGGGTTTGTGAATATGGACAAATTTTGAATTGAATCTGAATTTGTTGCGTGCATATATGAGCTAGTGTCAGACCATATATATAGATGGCGCCAAATTAACTATGAATTACCTTGCGTGCAATGCATAGTAATTCTCCTATTTGACAGTTTACTACTAGTGCTTTCTTTTGCGGCGTTGCCTGGGCGTACGTGTCTAGCTCGACCAGACGAGCTGTCAACGTATGTGCTGTGCGCTCCACAGTACATAGATTAGCTTCTTCCTCAGAGAGACAGACAGACTCAGAGGCCCAGACAAGGCCATGCATGCAGCTACATGCAAAAACAATCATGCATGCATCACCGTCGACAGTACTAGTCCTTATTCTCCAACCATTATTCCTTTGTTCACGCAATCTCACTAGTCTTAATTATCTCTTCTTATGCCATCCATGTTATGTAGATGTTGAGAGTACATACGCCTACCAAGTTTTACCAAGTTTCATTTCCTTTTAGTGTTTAGGGTTTATGGTTATCAAGTTTTAATAGCTCCGGGTCCTTCTAGACCCGACCACTGTTCAAAAAATAAGTTTAATAGCTGTAACTTGCTGAAGCTTTTAAAATTTGTCAAAACATACTCAAGAGTGTTCTTGTTTCAAAGCTCTTGTCGCATGGAACACGGATATGCAAAAGAAGCATAAATTGCACTTTCATTTCAAAAGAAATAATAGATTCAAATTTGAAAGTAAAATTGATCTAAAAAAATTGGAAATAAAGAAAAAACATCGGAGGTGGGATGGGTGGCATATGCAGTCTCTGCCAAATGATGCATGGAATCCATCTAAATTAATTAAGGGATAAAACACATTCAAAGGCCAAACAAGTTTTCAAATCATGAGCCAATCGTGCAGTCCACAATGCCCCAGAAAAGTACGCTCCCACACCCGCGTGCCACAAATACACTTAGAACGTGTTTGGTTGCCTGCATAAGGCCCAACCAGGCCCACGCGGGAAGAAAAACTGCTGTTTGGTTGCCTGGGCTGCATCTACATCTCGGGCCGCATGGAACTTAAAGCAGTCCCGGGCCAGGCCCGCGAGCTACTGCCGAATCGGGAGTTTCTCGCTAGTCAGGCTCGTTGCGGCCACGCGTGGCTCTTGGCTGCACGCCTCAGGAAGCACGGGAGACGGACGAAATAAAAACGTTAAAAAAACAGAAAAGAAAACGAGGCAGTGTAGTACCCGCGAAGCTGGGTCGACCCATATGCTCGCGCGCTTCTGCGAGTCGGAAGCCTCGACTCGCTGAACGCGAGATATAGGTGCGCCCATCCAGCGGGACCCTTGTGATAAATATGACTGGCCCGTCGCCTGTAGCAAGCAAGAGGGCGAGCTCTCCCACGTGCGGCCTAGCGCCGGAACACATTTTTATATTTTCTCTTATATTGTTTTTTTAAATGGTCTAAATGTGTGTGTGTATATATATTGTGAAAAATATTTTCAAATGTTTTTTGTGTATTAAAATTTGTTCGTCATGTATTTCAAAATTTTCCTGTCAATAAAAAATGTTCAAATATTTTAAATATTCATGTAAAAATAAAAATAGGAAAAAAGAAAGAAATAAAAAATAAAATTGTACGTGTAAAAATCATGAAAAAAGAAGCAAGACAGTGAAAAGAAAAACAAAAGCATTGTTCCTATGTGCGCTAGGCTCACGGGTAAAAATTGTTCCTACAATCCAAGTTATGGTGGCCGGAATTTTATCCCTGATGATCGGTATCAACTTGGGTAACAAGGAGGGCAGGGCGATGACTCTGGCTACTAAGATGACATGAAGGAGATAGAGGCTAGAGGTGGATGATACAAAAGAGGGGCAAATGATAACTTCATGGTTTGGGGACATGACAACTCAATAGATAGGGGGAGCTCCTTGGACCCCCTTGCCGAGGCGCATTACAAGAGATCCACCCGTCTAGAGGAAAAGAAGAATGTGCACAGTATGGGCGATGAGTCCTTCATGATACCTGTTAGCTCCAACTCTCCGGATAATAATCTTGGAGGAGGCGGCCGTACTACCATTGACATAGATGCCGAGCTTGGCTCAAGTGTTCAGAAAACATCAGATGCTAAGGGTGGAGGTCACCTTTTCTATGAGCCAGATGAGTTGATTCCAGAGCGTGGATTTGAAGATGTTTCATTTGGATATGACCCATCAATGGACTATCATAGCCACATGCAGATTCAACCTGACGTCAACATTGAAGATGCAAATGCAGAGAATTTATCCGTTTGCGTTGAGGGTGAAGAAAAGACGCCGGGGAAAGATAAGAAGCATAGAGGTTCACAAGATGGCTTGGATAAAAGAAGGAAGGATGCCTCAGCAAGGAGATTGTAAGCGCCCAAAGGCCCACTAACCAATGCACAGAAACACACGCAAAACCTACTGGCGTACAAAGCGGGCGATTCCTATTTGGCGCTGTAGGCGCTGTTATTATTGTTTCGAAAGGATGTGCGACAACCACTAGTAGAAAACTGACCTTTCATCCGGAGCACTAGTCCCGGCCAGGTTTGGGCCCGGGACTAATGTGAGCATTAGTCCCGATTCCAACGGCTAGGAGCGGACGGGGGCATGGCCAGGATTGGTCACGGTTCAAATGGGACCTCTAGTCCCGGTTGGTGATACCAACCGGGACTAAAGGGGTTGCGGCAGGCTGGGGCCCCTGCGAGCCCCTTTAGTCCCGGTTGGTATCACCCACCGGGACTAAAGTCTTCCCTATATAAAGCTGCTTCGTCCAGCCCGAGTCCAAGCTTTCTCTCCTCTCTATTTCCTTCCCCAAGCTCGAGTTCATCCTTCATTTTTGTCAAGATTTGTCAAGATTGGAGGCACCCCATCTATCCAAGGGTTCTAAAAGGTTAGCAACTTCATCCTTTCATCTCTCATTGCTAGTTTAGCTCGTTTCATGCTCTATAAGTATAGTGATTTGTGGGTTTTAGTTTGGGAGTAATTATGTGGGAGTTTATTTGATTTATATGCAATTTGAGCTCAAATTAACTTCTTAGTTTGCATATGTGTAGTTGTGGTTTACTTAGTGCCTTCCCGTCCAGTCGCCGGCACCACCTTGGTGAGCCTCTTGTTCTTATCCTTTTTGTAAAAAAAAATCTTATTTGTATGATTTAGATAGTTACTTGTATAATTTTCTTACTTGTATGATTGTTTGTTATATATAGTGCCATGGTTTTGATATCCGTCCGCGTCGGCCCTCGTCCGGTTTATGATTCGGATGTGGTATATTATCTTTTATAACTATTTGTTTCATTTCGTGTTTATGACAATTATGCCCATCAAGTTGACATAGATATTTTTATATAGGAGGTATGTGAACCGGAAATTGCAACCAACCCTCTTGTCGAGAAGTTAAATTTAGTTGAAAAAGAAAACGATTATTTGAAAGAAAAATTGAAAAGAATTGAAGAAGAGAAGATGAAATTGGAGTTGTATGTTGCCGATGTCGTCGATGATCACAAGATCAAGATGGATGCAATGCGCTTGAAGATTAGAAAGATTAGAAAATATGCCATTAATAAAGAGGCTTGGTATCATTATGCCGTTGGATCAATTATTAACTTAGTTGCGATTTTGATCGCATTTGTTGTTGCATTTAAATGCTTTAGATAGTTGTATGTTGTTTTATGAGAAGTATGTATGAACTTTATGTATATATTTTTGCAGTAATAACATTTGGTCACTACTCTACTTTGGTTTTAATGTGATGAACTTGTATTAATTTGGTCACTTCGATGTTGTGTAATGAATATGAGCCGGCAATGGATGTACGATGACCCACGCTCTCCCGAGTTCATTAATGGCCTGCATAATTTTATGCGTGTGGCTGAGGCAAACAAGCGAAATGGTTTTATGTGTTGTCCATGTGGTGTCTGTAAGAATAATAAGGATTACTCTACATCAAAAATCCTTCACAGCCACCTGCTTCAGTCCGGTTTCATGTCCGGCTATAACTGTTGGACCAAGCACGGAGAAAGAGGGGTTATAATGGAAGACAATGAAGAAGAATAGGATGATGACAACTATCCTAGGTTCCTTGAATACGATGGTACTACAATGGGGGAAGCTGAAGAAGAGGCATCACATGAGCCCGCTGATGATCTTGGTCGGGCCATTGTTGATGGAAAGAGAAACTGCGAAAGTGAAAAGGTGAGGTTGAAGTTGGAGCGCATGTTAGAGGATCACAAAAAATTGTTGTACCCAAATTGCGAAGATGACAAGAAAAAGCTGGGTACCACACTGGAATTGCTGCAAATGGAAGGCAGAGAATGGTGTATCTGACAAGGGATTTGAAAAGTTGCTGAAAATGATAAAGAAGACGCTTCCAATGGATAACGAATTGCCCGACAGTACGTATGAAGCAAAGAAGGTTGTCTGCCCTCTAGGATTAGAGGTGCAGAAGATACATGCATGCCCTAATGACTGCATCCTCTACCGCGGTGAGGAGTACGAGAATTTGAATGCATGCCCGGTATGCGGTGCATTGCGCTATAAGATCAGCCGCGATGACCCTGGTGATATTGAGGGCGAGCGCGCCAGGAAGAGGGTTCCTGCCAAGGTGATGTGGTATGCTCCTATAATACCACGGTTGAAACGTTTGTTCCAAAACAAAGAGCATGCCAAGTTGTTGCGATGGCACAAAGAAGACCGTAAGAAAGACGCGATGTTGAGTGTACCCGCTGATGGGTCGCAGTGGAGAAAAATCGAGAGAAAGTGGCCAGACTTTGCAGATGACGCAAGGAACTTATGGTTTGGTCTAAGTACAGATGGCATGAATCCTTTTGGGGAGCAGAGCTGCAGTCATAGCACCTGGCCTGTGACTCTATGTATCTATAACCTTCCTCCTTGGTTGTGCATGAAGCGGAAGTTCATTATGATGCCAGTGCTCATCCAAGGCCCTAAGCAACCCGGCAACGACATTGATGTGTACCTAAGGCCATTAGTTGAAGAACTTTTATAGTTGTGGGATATAAAAGGTGTACGTGTGTGGGATGAGCACAAACAGGAGGAATTTGACCTACGAGCATTGCTGTTTGTAACCATCAATGATTGGCCTGCTCTTAGTAACCTTTCAGGACAGACAAACAAGGGATACAATGCATGCACGCACTGTTTAGATGAGACTGAAAGTATTTATTTGGATAAATGTAAGAAGAATGTGTACCCGGGACATCGTCGATTTCTTACGATCAGTCATCTCTTAAGAAAGAAAGGCAAGCATTTCAAAGGTGAGACAGATCACCAGAAGAAGCCTGGCCACCGTACTGGTGATGATATATTTGATATGGTCAAGGATTTAAAAGTAATCTTTGGAAAGGGTCCTGGCGGACAATCTGTTCCGAATGACGCTAACGGACACGCAACCATGTGGAAGAAGAAATCTATATTTTGGGAGCTACCCTATTGGAAAGTCCTAGAGGTCCGCTCTGCAATCGACGTGATGCACGTGACGAAGAATCTTTGCATGAACCTGCTAGGCTTCTTGGGCGTGTATGGGAAGGCAAAAGATACACCGGAGGCACGGGAGGACCAGCAACGTATGAACGAAAAAGACGGCATGCATCCAAAGCAGTATCAAGGTCCTACCAGCTACGCTCTTACCAAAGAAGAGAAGGAAATCTTTTTTGAATGCCTGAGCAGTATGAAGGTCCCGTCTGGCTTCTCGTCGAATATAAAGGGAATAATAAATATGGCAGAGAAAAAATTCCAAAACCTAAAGTCTCATGACTGCCACGTGATTATGACGCAATTACTTCCGGTTGCATTGAGGGGGCTTCTACCGGAAAATGTTCGATTAGCCATTGTGAAGCTATGTGCATTCCTCAATGCAATTTCTCAGAAGGTAATCGATCCAGAAATCCTACCAAGGTTACAGAATGATTTGGTCCAATGTCTTGTCAGTTTCGAGTTGGTGTTCCCACCATCCTTCTTCAATATTATGACGCACTTCCTAGTTCACCTAGTCGAAGAGATTACCATTCTGGGTCCTGTATTTCTACACAATATGTTCCCCTTTGAGAGGTTCATGGGAGTCTTAAATAAATATGTTCATAACCGTGCTAGGCCAGAAGGAAGCATCTCCAAGGGCTATGGAACAGATGAGGTTATTGAGTTTTGTGTTGACTTTATTCCGGACCTTAAGCCGATTGGTGTTCCTCAATCGCGGCATGAGGGGAGACTGAGTGGAAAAGGCACGCTAGGAAAGAAAGTAGTAATAAGTATGGACGGGCATTCTTTCACTCAAGTACACTACACAGTTCTACAAAATTCCACCTTGGTGGCTCCGTATATCGAGGAACACATGGATATTGTACGCTCCAAGAACCCGGAGCAGTCTGACTCCTGGATTAAACGTACACACATGGCGACTTTCGAAGGTTGGTTGCAAAGACATCTCATCAATAACACCACTATTGGAGATCAGATGTACTTGTTGGCCAAGTCACCATCTTCGACTATATTGACTTTCCAAGGGTACGAGATAAATGAGAATACATTTTACATGATCGCCCAAGATAAAAAGAGCACCAACCAAAACAGTGGTGTCCGCTTTGATGCAACAAACAACAATAGGAAAAAGGACACATATTATGATTACATAGAGGAGATATGGGAACTTGACTATGGACCTTCTTTTAAGGTCCCTTTGTTTCGGTGCAAATGGGTCAATCTGACAGGAGGCGGGGTAAAGGTAGACCCGCAGTACGGAATGACAACAATGGATCTCAACAATCTTGGGTACACAGACGAAACATTTGTCCTAGCCAATGATGTGGCTCAGGTTTTCTATGTGAAGGACATGTCTACCAAACCGACAAAAAGAAAAGATAAGGAAGCGAATACATTATACGATGAGCCAAAGCGCCACATAGTTCTTTCAGGGAAAAGAAACATCGTGGGAGTGGAGGACAAGACAGACATGTCAGAAGATTATAATAAGTTTGATGAAATTCCTCCCTTCATAGTGAACACTGACCCAAGCATCCTGTTAAATGATGAAGATTCTCCATGGTTACGGCGCAATCATAAGCAAGGGACATACGCGAAGAAAAAGTTTTATACCCCAAGATCCCACTCTGGGATGTGACTGGCTTCACCGTCATCACTTTCTATCTAGTGAGTTTCCGGACTTATAGCTGGAAAGTCTCATTTCGGACAAACCAGAGGGAATCTTTTTAAGAGTTAGGGTATATATGTGTTTTGGGTGAAACACCGTCATCACTTTCTCTCTAGGGAGTTTCCGGACTTATAGCTGGAGAGTCCCACTCTGGAATCTTTGTAACAATTTGACATCTTATTTATTAAGTTATGAATTTTCAAAATTAGGAATTATTCCTGTCCTTTTAGTATTTTAATTATACATAGGAGTTAATCAATGCAATTATGTCCAAACAAAATATGAATGTGTAGGTTATGTTAAGACAAACAATTTGACATCTTATTTGCTCCATTTGGCTTAACAGAACTGAAGATATGAATTTTTAAAGTTTAAAATAATGTCTTCAATTACTGTATTTAATTAATAAGTGCAAAATTAATTATGCAACTTCCTGTCAAAATGATACTAGTTGATAGAAATCTTCAAGATTAATCCACAGAAATTTGAATCAACTCATTTGGTTTAGTTTTCAAATTGTTATGCATTTTACAAGAATTAATTTCAATCTGTAAAATTGAATCTGTCAAATAATTTCTTCAAAATGAAAATTAATTGAAAGACACCTTTAGTCCCGGTTGCAACCACCAGTCGGGACTAAAGGTTTCAGCTCCCGCGCGGAATTTTGGCCGCCGAAAAGGTTGGCCTTTAGTCCCGGTTCGTGGCTGGAGCCGAGACTAAAGGTCTAGGGTATATAAATTCCGGGACTTGGTGTCCCGGTGCCAGCCACCGCCCGGGAGAAGGAACAGACGCCGCCAGGCTGCCGGACCCCCCCGTCGTCGGACCGCCTCGCCATCGCCGCTCCGTTGTCTCGATCCGGCTTCCTCCCCAACGGCTCCCTCAAGGCTCGCCGCCCCTCTTCCCTCAAATGCCGGTGACGCCCCCATTCGTTCATTTGCACCGCGCGCGCACAACCTAGGCCTATCAGAAACTGACACGTAGCCCCCCCCCTTCGCGAGTTTAGCTTTTTCTTTTCTGTTTTGTTTTTCTAAACAGAACAGTTTCTGTTTTTAGATTTTGAATAACTCTTAGAATATTTAGAGTTTTTGAGTGAATCTTTTTTGCTTTAGGTCACAAAAATTATAAACTTTCTGTTAGTGCCAGTAGTTTTCAAATTTGAATAGTTTAAATTTGAATTCTTTGAAATTTGTGTGAATCACTAGTTTGTGAATAATTTTAGTTTAAAAATAGATTTTTTAGTGATTCTTTTTCCTGCTGTTTAATATTAGTGTGTTTTATCAGTATGTTCAATTTGGGAATTTTTATTATATTTTAAATAGGTGTTTTAACAAAAACAGATTCTGTTTAGTTCTTTTAGTTTTATACCTTTTTCCTTTGTTTTAATTATTTTAGTTTCTGTTTTCTTGTTATTCTTTTTCCAAATTATATTATGTTTCTGTTAGTCAACATGAGGAGTTTTAATTGCTGTTAAGAAAAATAATTTTATTATTTTCTTGTTATTTGTTTAGTAGGAATTCTTGTTTTCTTCATATTTAGAGTTTGATAATAGATTTTAAAGTGATTCTTTTTGTTTAGAAAACTTTAGGTAAAATACTAAATTGTTTTATCTTTCTTCTGGATTAGTTAAGCAATGGACGATAGCGGCAGATACCATGAAGAGGACATATTCGACATCATACGCTCCTCCCAAAACCAAGAGCATGAACAAGATGATGGCTCACAATTTCTGAACGACTCTGGTGAGGGACTTGAGCAAGAACCAAGAGACGAAGGGCAAACAAACAATGATGGCGAAGAAAATGTTAGACAATTAACAAAGTCCGGCGAGGTATATATATATTAAGCCTCTGGTGATCATTAGATGTATTAATTGATTTGTATATATATATTAACAAATCTTTCTTCTTTTAGCCCTCCGGATCGAGCCAATCTCCTAGAAGGGTACGAGGCCGGGCCAAAAAGTTGGGCGATGACATAAAGTTCAACATCGATGAAGTCGCAGAAGATGGCGAACCGATTGCTCCTGAACAGAATGCCCGTAAATTTATAAATCAATGCAGAGTTATTGTTAGGGACAACATCCCGATCACCATTCGAGAATGGAATAAGCCAAAGCTAGATCAAGGAGTTAGTTATGTCGACGAAAGATCGAAAAATTTGCTTTGGGATACGCTAATGTCACATTTCAACCTACCAAAGGGTCTCACAGATGGCCAACGGTTGAAAGTCAAGCAGTTTGCTCTTAAGAAGATGGCCACACAATTCCAAAGCTGGAAGAAAAGATTATACAGTGACTACATCAAGGCAAAGAAGAAGACTCCAGAATTCACTGGAGCACTAGAGAAGATAAAAGATCACTGGGACGCATTTGTGGAGTACAAGGAATCGAATGAAGCTCTGGAAAGGTCGAGAAAAAATAAGATAAATGCTGAGAAAAAAGAGTATCACCATGTTCTGGGGACAGGTGGCTACAAGAGAGCCGTGCCTAAGTGGGAAGCAGCTGAGTCCAAGATGCTTGCTGAAGGGGTCATTCCAGCTACAGCGGATTGGCCCCAGAGGTCCAAGCATTGGTTTTATGCGCATGGGGGACATTTGGTCCCAGCGACATGGCAGATTATTGAAAAGGCAGATCTTAAAACAGCCTCGGACGCTTTACTTCAAGCACTAGAAGATGCTCGAAAGGGGTTGTTCTAGCCCGAGAGAGAGAACGACGTGCTTACACGTGCCCTCAAGAATCCTGAACATGGAGGACAAACACGAGACAAAGGCGTTGTTCCGTGGGTTCAGGGGTTTTCGGAGTGGAACGACACTTATAGAAGCCGTCAGAGAAAAAAGAAGCAGGATGCAGACCGGCTTCAGAAGATAGAAACATAGAACGAGGAGTTGGAACGCATGTTAAAGCGGCAGCAGGAGCAACTGGACACAATTAGCTAGCAAAGGGCATCTCCGCGGCAGGAGCAAGCAGATCCAGCATTGGATAGTACTGTCCCATCTATGCGGAAAAGCAGCATGGGTTCCACGTGGGTCCGGGCCGATGATGCAGTGCTGGCTAGCTACTCCGTGGATGATATCAAAGAGAGGACAAATTGTGAGCTACACTAGAAAATGAAGAACATATCCATGAAGGTGGCGGTCGGCGTTGCTTTACCGAATGCACCTGAAGCAACCATCCATGGCAATCCGATTCTAGCTGGCTATGCTCGTGTCGGGGTGGATGAAGTTCTGCCGGGATATGACTCACTAGAGCTTGACATTCCTGGAGGTGAAGGGGAGCAGACACTGGGAGAAGTCATACATGGTGTCATTGTATGGAGAAAGGAATGCATCGTGTTTCCAAACTCGGCGCCAAGGCCACCGACTCCTCCGAGTAGCAATACACCTCTAAGTCCACCCCACCTCGAGAGGAAGCCCAGCGCGAGTCCATATCGATCTCCGCCGCGTCAGCCGACTCCACCCCCTATGTCCCAGCAGGGCCAAAAGCGGAAGAAAGCTAAGAAGAAAGCCAACGACGAGCCTCCTGCCAAAAAGAAGTTAGCTTACGATATGACTGATGAGGAAACCAAAACGGTCGTTGTTTCCAAAGTGAAGTCCCATTTTGCACCGAAACCGCCCCCACCGCTAAAGGAGATAATACCTACGAAAACCGTAAAGCACTTTGTGGACTTTCTTGAGCGACAACCGGGACATGTGGAGAATAGGCCATCAGACTATGACCGCTCTATTAGGAAGTCATATGAACAAATGCAGCAGTCGAGACGTAGAAGTAGTAATAAAAGAGGGAAAACAGTTTCCCAGCTCGGAGAACAGGCAATGCAATCGATCCCCCCGCTCAAGGTGATTACCGATAAGGTAACCGATGCTTCTAGAGACATTGGTATCAGTGTTGATAAACTCCTAGGCACCGAGGAAGTCCCCGTGGCTGATGTAGCATGGCAATATGCCCCCGGGAAAACTCTGGTCAGACCTGAGCAGGTCCCTCATCTATCAACACAAATGCGAAGATTGCATGAGTGGTACATGAATGAAGTAAAGAACGGGTGAGAGATGCTCATGGTGAAAGTCAAGGAAGAGCATTACTTCTATGAAAATGAGCTATGCATTGAGTTTCCAGAAATTTTTCAGTTATACAATCAAGACTCACTCGACAAATCTATCGTCAGTTGCTATTGTCTGTAAGTGATTTCTTTCTGTAATTTAAGTCTCTAGCTCAGCTCGTTCATTGCCTGTAATTATCGTCACTATATTCTTTTGTACGCTATTACACTAGTACAAAACAGGGCATCAGTCCCGGTTCGAGCGGCCAGGACGCCGGCCAGGCCTCGGCAGGCACCAGTCCCGGTTCGGCTGGGACCTTTAGTCCCGGTTCCAGCCACCAACCGGGACTAAAGGGCCTCGCTCCTGGTGCAACCCCTTTAGTCCCGATTGGTGTCTGGAAGCAGGACTAAAGGTCAGTCTTCAGTCCCGGTTCTAGCCACAAACCGGGACTAAAGAGATGCCTATATATATGCTCTCCCCTGCCCGCTCACTCCTCTGTTTTTTGGCCGGCCGGTGTGGGAGGTGTGTGCTGCTCTGCTCTCACCTCCTATGCACATGAGGTGTTCGATGAAATGCCCGAGTCACACTTAAGCTTTCTCCTCTCCAAGCTCGACCTCCCAGCTCCATTTTCCCCAAGATTTGTCTAGGTTTGGCGGTGCATCAACTACACAAGTGTTCTAAAAGGTTAGCAACTTCATCGTTTCATCTCTCACTGCTAGTTTAGCTCATTTCAAATACTGTAGAAGCAGAGTGGTTTGTGGGTTTTAGTGGAGGAGTGTATGTGGGAGTTCTTTTGATTTAGATGCACAATTTGAGCTGAAATTAACTTCTTAGAGTCTGCACATGTGTAGGGTGCCATCCCCGTCCCCGTCCTCACCGCCGTCGATCGCCCGCGCCGATCTCGTCGCCGGCACCACCATGGTGAGCCTCTTGTTCTTATCTTCTTTTTAAAAGAAAAAAAATTCTTACTTGTATGATTTAGATAGATACTTGTATAATTTTCTTACTTTTATTATTGTTTGTTATTATATAGTGCCATGACTTTGGTATCCGCCCCCGTCGGCCCTCGTCTTGTCTATGATTCGGATGTGGTATATTATCTTTTATTATGATTTGTTTCATTTAGTGTTTATGACAATTATGCCGACCAACGTGACATAGATGTTTTTATCTAGGAGGTATGTGAAGCGGAAATTCCAACCGACCCTCTTGTTGAGAGGTTAAATTTAGTTGAAAAAGAAAACAATTACTTGAAGAAAAAATTGAAAAGAATTGAGGAGGAGAAGATGGAATTGGAGTTGCATGTTGCCGATGTCGTCGATGATCACAAGATCAAGATGGATGCAATGCGCTTGAAGATTAGAAAATATGCCATTCATAATGAGGCTTGGTATCATTATGCCGTTGGATCAATTGTTACCTTAGTTGCGATTATGATCGCATTTGTTGTTGTTTTTCATAGTTTCAATGTATGTTTTAATTAGATGCTCTAGAGAGCTATATGTTGTTCTATGAGAACTATATATGTATGAACTTTATGTATTTATTTTTTCAGTAATAACATTTGATCACTACTGTACTTTGGTTTTAATGTGATGATGAACTTGTATTAATTTAGTCACTTCTCTATTCATGATGTTCTGTAATGGTTTTTGATACACTTAATTATATAATGCACGCAGATGAACCGGCAATGGATGTACGGTGACCGACGCACCTTCGAGTATCTTGAGGGCCTGCATAAATTTCTCGAAGTGGCCGAGGCAAACAAGCAGAATGGTTTTATGTATTGTCCATGCCTTGTCTGTGAGAATACGAAGGATTACTCTAACTTGAAAACCCTTCATGTCCACCTGCTTGAGAAGGGTTTCATGCCACACTATAATGTTTGGACCAAGCACGGAGAAAGAGGGGTTATGATGGAAGACAACGAAGAAGAAGGGGATGATGACAACTATCCCCCTGAATACGGTGATACTGCAATGGGGGAAGCTGAAGATCAAGAGGAACCAGACGATGTGCCCGATGATGATCTTCGCCGGGTCATTGTTGATGCAAAGAGACAATGCCAAAGTGAAAGGGAGAAGTTGAAGTTCGATCGCATGATAGAGGATCACAAAAAAGGGTTGTACCCAAATTGCGAAGATGACAACACAAAGCTCGGTACCACACTGGAATTGCTGCAATGGAAGGCAGACAATGGTGTATCTGACAACGGATTTGGGAAGCTACTGAAAATAATGAAGAAGAAGCTTCCAAAGGATAACGAATTGCCCGACACTACGTATGAAGCAAATAAGGTTCTATGCCCTCTAGGATTGGAGGTGCAGAAGATACATGCATGCCCTAATGACTGCATCCTCTACCGCGGTGAGTACGAGGATTTGAACGCATGCCCGCTATGCGGTGCATTGCGGTATAAGATCAGACGAGATGACTCTGGTGATGTTGAGGGCGAGCGCCCCAGGAAGAGGGTTCCTGCCAAGGTGATGTGGTATGCTGCTATAATAGCACGGCTGAAACGTCTGTTCAGAAACAAAGAGCATGCCAAGTTGATGCGATGGCACAAAGAAGACCGTAAAAAAGACGGGAAGTTGAGAGCACCCGCTGATGGGTCGCAGTGGAGAAAAATCGAGAGAAGGTGGGGGGACTTTGCAGGTGACGCAAGGAACGTATGGTTTGGTTTAAGTGCAGATGGCATTAATCCTTTTGGGGAGCAGAGCAGCAATCATAGCACCTGGCCCGTGACTCTATGTATCTATAACCTTTCTCCTTGGTTGTGCATGAAGCGGAAGTTCATTATGATGCCAATGCTCATCCAAGGCCCTAAGCAACCCGGCAACGACATTGATGTGTACCTAAGGCCATTAGTTGAAGAACTTTTACAGCTGTGTAATGGAGAAGGTGTACGTGTGTGGGATGAGCACAAACAGGAGGAATTTGACCTACATGCGTTGCTGTTTGTAACCATCAATGATTGGCCTGCTCTTAGTAACCTTTCAGGACAGACAAACAAGGGATACCACACATGCACGCACTGTTTAGATGATACCGAAAGTATATATTTGGACAAATGCAGGAAGAATGTGTACCTGGGACATCGTCGATTTCTTTCGACCAACCATCTCTTAAGAAAGAAAGGCAAGCATTTCAAAGGTGAGGCAGATCACTGGAAGAAGCCCACCCTCCGTACTGGTGATTCCATACTTGATATGGTCAAGGATTTACAAGTAATCTATGGAAAGGGTCCTGGCGGACAATCTGTTCCGAATGACGCTGAGGGACGCGCACCCATGTGGAAGAAGAAATCTATATTTTGGGACCTACCCTATTGGAAAGACCTAGAGGTCCGGTATGCAGTCGACGTGATGCGCGTGACGAAGAATCTTTGCGTGAACCTGCTAGGCTTCTTGGGCGTGTATGGGAAGACAAAAGATAGACCGGAGGCACGGGAGGACCAGCAACGTGTGCACGAAAAAGACGGCATGCATCCAAAGCAGTATGAAGGTCCTGCCAGCTACGCTCTTACCAAAGAAGAGAAGGAAATCTTCTTTGAATGCCTGCTCAGTTCCGTGGGTGTATGGGTTTCCCGACAGCGCTGGTTATAGAAGCCGAGAGAGAAAGAAGAAAGCGGAAGCAAGCAAAATGCAGAAGATCAATGCAAGATTAGCGAAACTAGAGGAACTTGAGAGCCAGCGAGCTACCGGCCAACCATCTCAGCGGCACAAAAATCCTTCCTTCGACACTGCCCCAGAAGCTACCCCACCATCTCAGCGGAGAAGCAGCGTGGCTTCCACGGAGCTCCTTCAGCCTGATATCACGGCTCCTCGCTACCCCGTGGATAGTATCATGCAGGCTGAACATTGTGTGCTAATGGCGAAATGCCAGAACCTGACCTTGAAGGCGGCGGTCGGCTCTGTTTTACCTCCTCGAACTGAGGGAACTTTCCATTGCTGTCTGATTCCACATGGCTATGCTATTGTCACGGTGGATGAGATAATGGCGGGATTTGAGGGGCTGGAGCTTGACTACCCTACAGGTGAAGGGGAGGATCTTCTGGAAAATGCCTTAAGGAGTACCTGCCTATGGAGAAAGGAGTACATCAAGCTTCCAAACTGGACGCCGCCTCAGCAGACGCAGCCGGATCCTCAGCAGACTCCTCCTCATAGTCCAGTTGTGCTATCTCCGCTGCCTGAGTCGTCTCCGGCGCGTCATCCGTCTCCGCCGCCTCAGCGGACTCTAACGATGGAAGCCCCTCAGCAGAATCCTCCCCCGCCTCAGCTATCTCCGGCGCGTCAGCCGTCTCCGCCGCCGCAGCTGTCTCCGGCGCGTCAGCGGTCTCCGCCGCCTCAGCGGGCTCCGGCGCGTCAGCAACAGCGGAAGAGAGCCGCCTCCGCTCCGGCGCTAGCAGTACAAAAGGTGGGAAGAAATTCAAATATGGTCCAAGCCTCAGGGTTCCTCCAAAGTTACCATATGAGAGGACTGACGAGGAAAACAAGGACATCAGTGCTGCCGAAGTGCAGGCCCATTTTGAACGGAATGTCCACCTCCGAAGGAAACAATAGATCCGGTGAAAGCGAAGCGCACTCTGGATGCCCTTAAGCGACCACCACCGCCTCCGCCGCAATCCAACTATGACCGCTGTATGGAAAAGACATATGATGAAGCGCGGCGGTCGGGAAGTACTGCCAGTGCTTCAAGATGAAGAATGGGAAAACAATTCCCCAGCTCGGCGAACAGGAGAAGCAATCGTGCCCCCCGCTCAAGGTGTCTAGCGATATCGCTAATCATCCGGGGCTACTGCCCGGTACCACTCTTGGTGATTACGTGGGCGATGATGTACAATTTGAAACGGCCGAGGTAGTAAAGATCTTTAGATACGAGCACGGGAAGCCTCTCGTCAAACCTGATCATCCTCCTCTAACAACGATGATGCGAAGATTGCATGAGTGGTACTTGGAAAGCTGCAGGAAGAATGGGTCCGATAGTTTGATGGTGAGAATTAAAGATGAGCACGACCTCATTGGAGTCGACCTGATGCCTGTTGAATTTATGGAGTTATTTCAGTTATTCAATCAAGAGGCCCTCGACAAACAAATCATGACTTGCTACTGTCTGTAAGTATTACTTCTGTAATTAAGTCTCTAGCTCAGCTCGTTCATTGCATGTATATATAATTATCCTCACTATATTATGCAGATTGAAGATCGTCGAATGCCCAAAAAGACAAATCTATGACATTGGGTTCATTAGCCCAAATACCGTAAATGAATGGACGGTACAAAACAATGTTAAAGAAACCGAGGAAAACTTGCTAAAAGCGTTCCTTCGACATCAAAACAAAAGGGAAATACTCTTTCCTTACAACTTCAAGTGAGTGTTACTGTCTTCTGCATATTCGGTTTCGCTTACTCGAGGTTAAGTACTGTAATTGATGAGTTATGCGTGCGCAGGTTCCACTATATTCTGCTATCCATTAAGCTTGACGGGGGAGTAGTAACTGTCTTAGACTCGAGACGTAAAGATCCCAAGGATTATGCGGACATGACTGCAATGCTCCAGAAGTAAGTTCAATCAATACCGGGACCATATCGGCAACTTTCGTTCATTTCCTAATATCAAGTAATCATTTTCTTTGCCTGGCAGGGTTTGGAAACAGTTCACCGGACAGGTTCCGGGTCTGAAGAACGAGCTGCGATTTACACACCCCAAAGTAAGTAGTACTAGCTAGTTCCGCGCATCTCTCATTGATTCTAGTTTCATCAATACCATTATCGTGCTTGATTATCAGTTTGATTGAACTCTATTCTCGTAAAGTTCTTGTGGCAGGAACCCGGGAATAATTTATGTGGATACTACGTTTGGGAGTACATTCGCCACAGGACCTCTGAGCGGGGCAGATCTGAAGAACAATTTGAAGTATGTAAACAATATTCACAATTTTATTTTATTACCATCAATTGTGTTGAGTTTCATTCATATATATGTATTGACCCCCTTCTTTAAATTAGATCTGGCAGATGCGGGATGAACTCCTACCACATGATCGCATACGAGCAATTCAAGAGGAATTGGCGGGATTCTTTCTTGACCACGTCATACATGAAAAGGGAGAATACCATACGGAAATTCAATGGGAGTTTGGCGCTTGATGATGTCGGGGATGTTATATTGTATATATGTAGTAGCGTCAGATAGATATACGAAAACTTGTTGTTCGACCAAGCACGGAGAAAGAGAAGTCACTTCTCTCTGTATATGTTCATGACGATCTTGTGTAATTAATGGTTTCCTTCATTTGCTTACTAGCTAGCATCGAGTTCTCTCTATATGTAGTAGCTAGCGTCGACCAAGCACGGAGAAAGAGAGGTCACTTCTCTCTATTAGCTAGCTAACACCATATGAAACCCCTAAACCTTCCAAAACCCCTAACCCCCCCCCCCTTTCAAAACAAAAACCCTAGCGCCTGCGAGCTGCTGACGCGTGGCTGCCTTTTGGTCCCGGTTGGTGTTACCAACCGGGACTAAAGGTCCTCCTGCCTGAGTGCTGCGCAGCGGCCACATGGAGACCCTTTAGTCTCGGTTGGTGTTACCAACCGGGACTAAAGGTCCTCCTGCCTGGGCGCCCCACAGCGGCCACGTGGAGCACCTTTGGTCCCGGTTCGTAGGCCAACCGGGACTAAAGGTTTTAGGCATTAGTCCCGATTGTTTTGTCCCGGTTCCAGAACCGGGACTAAAGGCCCACTGGAACCGGGACTAAAGGCCCTTTTTCTACTAGTGTTATGCAGAATGAAGATTCTCGAATGCAAAAGAGATGGAATCTATGACATTGGGTTCGTTGACCCATATATCATTAATGAAAAAATGATACAAGACCACCCCAAAGACTCAGAGGCTAACTTGCTAAGGTTTATGAAGGCACAAAATATCAGAACAGAAGTACTATTTCCTTACAACTTCAAGTGAGTGTTACTGTCTTGTACTACAAATTGTATTTTGCTTACTCGATGTTAAGTGTAGTTGATGAGTTATGCAAGCCTGCTTATATAAACGTGTGCGCAGGTACCACTGGATCCTGCTAATCATTAAAGTTGACGCTGGAACTGTTGAAACCCTGGACTCACTAGGTAAAGACCCTCGAGAATACACCAGCCTGTTTAGGATGCTCGACAGGTAATGTCAATCATTATCGCACTATATCGGCCTCTTTCGTTCATTTCCTGATATCAAATAATTAATAACTCCTTTATTCATTTTCTTTGCCGGGCAGGGTTTGGAAACGGTTCATCAATGATGTTGTCGGTGAATGGAAACCGAAGCTGCGTTGGCGACGGCCCAAGGTAATTAAGTAGTACTAGCTAGGTCCGCGCATCTCGATAATTCTAGTTTCAATACCATTATCATGCTTGATTATTATCTGATTGAATTCTATTCTCTCAAAGTGCATGAGGCAGAAACATGGGACTAATTTATGTGCATACTACGTTTGCGAGAACATTCGCATGACGACCTAATGGCGCAGAGATGTAAGACAACTTCAGGTACGTAAACACTATTCACAATTTTTTTATGATGATCTAATATATATACACACAACTAATATATTCTTATTGATCTCCTTCTTTAAAGATGGAAGAGATGCGGGAGAAGCTCCTACCAAAGAACCGCATACGAGCAATTCAAGAGGAAATTGCGGGATTTTTGCTTACGGAGGTCATATCTAAAAGCGGAGATTACCATTGCCGCTAATGCCTGCATGTAATGATCTCCAAATTGTTGGAGAAATTGTATATACCAAATTATAAATATATATATATATATATATGTATGGTCGTACGAGAAATTATATGATATATGTATGGTCGTACGAGAAATTATATTATATATGCATAACGTGTACAGTATGTAGTAGCGTAAAATATGTTTGAAATGAAAAAGAATTGAATGGAAAATACAAAATGAAAAGGAAAAATAAACCATAAACCCTAAACCCTAAACCCTAAAATCCTAAACCCCAACACAAAATCCTTAGTCCCGGTTGGTGACACCAACCGGGACTAAAGGTCCTCAAGCCCCCCGGCGCTAGCTCGCGGCCACGTGGAGGGACCTTAGTCCTGGTTGGTGTCACCAACCGTGACTAAAGGTCCTCCAGCCCCCAGCGCACGCTCGCGGCCACGTGGAGGGACTTTAGTCCCGGGTTGTGGCCAACCGGGACTAAAGGGTGGGGGCCTTTAGTCCTAATTTCGTTGTCCCGGTTGGTGACCCGGGACTAAAGGCCGTTGCCAACTGGGACTAAAGCCCCGTTTTCCACTAGGGAACCACCAGGCCACTAACCCGCTTATGCACTATTTCTTCGTTTTTCTCTTTTATTGGTTCATCAGTTCGTTTTGTTCCTTTTTTTTCTAGTTCTTTTCCTTTTTTCTTAAACTAGCAAGGTGGCCCTCGCAAATGCGAGGGCTAGCACTATTATAGTAAATATTTGTCGCTCTTCGTAATCTTAGATATATTTTGTATTTATTTTCTTAGTAGAAGTAGTTCCTTTTACATTGGATATTTGGGGTTGATTTGTACATAACTGCAATTTCACGTATTATAAATTCTAGGTCATACCCACATTAGCATCACTACTACGACAATCATATCAAACAAAAGTCATTTTAAATACTTATTTTATAGTAAATGGGTGTGTGTGTAAACTATGGACTTAATTTTCTTGGATTTGTAAACTTGAAATACGAATAGGGAGGACTGGCCTCCATGCTTCAAATTACCACAAAAATCTCTCTTTGATACTTGTATATAATATGTAATACTTATATACCTATAAAATTGGTATATCAACACGAATTAAAGCATGCTCCCTGGTACGTAAAATTAAAAGACATTCAAATAAAGAAAAACTGAAAACAGAGAAATATATTGTCATTGAATTTGTACGTCATTCTCCGAAGCAGTAACTGGAACTCGAAACTTAAATCTAAGCACTTCCATTAAGTTTCTGTAGTTCTTCAAGGTAGAAAACAACTGAGTGTGAAAGCTAAACCCTATGTTGGTAACATTTTCTTAATTCGAATCATCCCATTTCCCTTTTTTTGTGCCCATGTAACAGCAAATTCTTAATGCCTTATTCCGTGTCCTACAAGTGAACTGGTACAGTATGGCAAAACAGCATCCGAGAAAAAAACAAAATTTGTTAAAACTGAAAGAATCGAGGTGACCCTAGATACACCATACATGTTCTCATTCTTCTTTTGCACCTCCACAACATCTTAAACGATGGAAGCTAACATGGTAGCATTTACACTATTTGAAATACTTTTAACAGACCTCTCATCCATTTTGGCTATTACTACTGGTGTACTTTTCTGCCATTAACAACTTAATCAATTGTATATTCATATGCATTGCCCCAGCAACTACAGAACATATATAGGCGTGTGAGTGCAATAGTATACATAAACATTGGGATTTATCAGCTAATTAGTCATAATTTATTCTTATCACCTTCGTTATCAACTGGAAGTAATGTCCAAAAACTAATGGATACGCACATCATCTACTACAAAGTTGGTACACGCGAAGTATAACCATGATGGCATTATTATTTTTGCATATAAAGCCTGCATCAATGCAATTCCATGCAGATAGACACATGCCAATGAAATCCCAAATGAACTTAGTGGCAAACAGACACATCGATCCATGCTTACCATGGGCATATGTTCCAGCCTTCTCCCTTCTGGAATTTATGTACACGTACTGCACGGGATCGATGCAATCAATAGATACGCGCCTCTGCTGTGCGGCCACCGGGGCGAGGTGATCCATTCTAAGTTCCACGCATGACACAATAACCAAAGTCGGCTGTAGTAAGTTAAATATACAGGGTTACCACTGGTTCAATCACGAATTTTGCTGCGATGGCATATAGAAAAAAACAAAAGAGAGATCATCATGGTAGGAGATAGAGATACTATACAAAATATTCAAGTTTATGAAAAAAAATGTTGCAACAGAATTAGTCATGAAAGGACTAACATGGATAAAAGCAATCAGTCAACAACATTGACAAAATCAATCAATCACACAGAAAAGTATACCTATTCCTAGGTATACAGTTATATGCAGCTTACCTTGTTGCAAAAAGACGAAGAGAAGATGGTAGAATCGAAGATCCACAGCTGGGCTTGTATTTTCCTTGCCGATCTTCATGCCGTGGATGGCCGTCTGCCCCCACATGATTGGCTATGCGTGGTTTCTCGTCCAGGAGATGCACCCTACAACGTGGCAAAATCTTCCATGGATGCTACAACCCCATAAGCGATTCAAGGCGATGGAAAAGGGGAGGAAGATCGGGAGCTACACGCCCCATGGTAGACCGCCTCCAATCCAGCCGCTAGGTCTCGATCTATCCGTGGCGCTGTGAGGTAAAAGGGAGGATGAGATGAGGCGAGAAGAGAAGAGACGGATGGGGAGGCGTGGGCTCTAGGCAGCCTTATTGTGAGGACCCATTCTTATTTTGACAAAATCTAATGGCTACGATTTAACACACCCGTGCGTTGCAACGGGAGAAAAACTTGACATTATTTGCAAGTGTAATGTCTCATAGCGCCGGATTCACTGTGAAGAAGATGCTAGTTTTTCCGTCCAGCAAAACATTTAACAACGCCGCATCCAGCCAGTGGCACCAAATGACAGGAACACGCAAGCCAATGTATTGAAGAAGTTCACACACTTAATCTATCGATACATATGAAGATTTCAAAAATGATATGGATGTTTAGCCATGTTTATAGTTTTTTTTCTGGTATTATTTGGTGTAACATTTACTCGTCTACGTGATATTTAATTATCAGTATGTCGAAGTAAGGCTCGAAATGCGAAACCGACAATTTGTCCTTTATACAAAGCCATTGGGTTATTGTCATGACGTATGGTCATGGGTAAAAATTCAAATTTGTGCCACGAGCAAAATGTTGTGCCAGATTAAAGTTTAGACAGTGGGGATAATTGACCAGTAAATAGAATTTAAATAAGCACACGACACTAATATCAGATTAGTCCTTTGAAGGTACTTAAAAACGTTCCAATGTTGCATGCCTAACTACCTAAAATATTTGACATGGCTGTATATAAGCAGGACGCAGATGATCAAATTTGAGTTGTGAGATGTACACGTGTGTGTACTTCTTTTTCTCTTTCCAGCTAACGTGACCGTAATTGTTTTCCTCCGGCAGCATCTTTTTTTTTCTTGGAACGAAGAGTCCAGATTGATTTTGACAACCGAATAATAGGTTCTTTCCTAGGGCTATACGTTCTCTTTGTTAGCAAATATGGTTTGTCTTGAACATATGTTCGTGTACACGTGCCACGTTAGTCCTTTAAGGCCCACCACGTTATTTATGTTACAAAAATCGAACGGTCACAGATTAATAATTTTAGCACATCTATTAGATTAAAGGCTAGTATTTTCTGATTAACGTGGAATTTTCTAGCCAATTTCTTTAGTTTCCTCCGTATTTTGCTTTTAGTAGATAATAAATAATAATAGATAGATAGATAGATAGATAGATAGATGCACGGTTCTTTATTTCGTGAACTGTTTTTCAAAACCGCTAAACTTTTTTAAATGGGATGAACTCTTTTTTAAAATTCGATGAACTTTTTTCCAAGATCGATGAACTTTTTTTCAAATCGATGAACTTTCTTTTTCAAAGTCAATGAACGTTTTTTTCAAAATCGGTGAACATTTTTCAAATTTGATGAACTTTTTTTTCAAATTGGTGAACTTTTTTCAAATCTGATGAACTTTTTTTCCAAATTGATGAACTTTTTTTCAAATTCGTTGATCTTTTATAAAAAAATTATGAACTTTTCTTCAAAATCGGTGAACTTTTTCCAAAACGATGAACTTTTTTAAAAAAATCGATGATTTTTTTTGAAATTTGTGAACTTTTTTCAAAATTTAACGAACTGTTTTTCATTAAAAAATAGACATTTTCCAAATTGCTTTTCAAATAAATCAAAAATCTCAGTGGTATAGTAAATGCTGAGTAATAAATAGCGCGGCTGCATTAGTTTTAAAACTGTTCGTGTTGCATTTTTCCACTAGCATTCTGAAGCTCTAGTGGTTAATCTAAGCAATTACAGGAAGTGAGGTGCGAGATCGATTCCCCATGCTGCCAATTTTTCGCGTGGTTTTTTATCTGTTCCTGGGCCGAGCGTAGAAACAACCCACAGAGGGCGCACTGTAGGCGCCATTTCCACGTTCGGGCGCCTACAACGCTGAATAGGAGCTCCCTACAAAGTGGGAGAAAAGGAAAAGAAGGAGCTGGTATTGATATTTTACTTTTGTACATTTTATATATTAAAGAGTTTATTATTTTCTTCTGGTTTTAAGTGCAGTAATACCCTGTGATGTTTGCCCCACATGACTTAATTTACTCTTTTTTAACATCCTCATCGT
The DNA here is from genome assembly GCA_039707655.1 of Elymus sibiricus. Taxonomy (NCBI): domain Eukaryota; kingdom Viridiplantae; phylum Streptophyta; class Magnoliopsida; order Poales; family Poaceae; genus Elymus; species Elymus sibiricus. The sequence goes on along the minus strand of CM077672.1, from coordinate 514,135,231 downwards.
ATGTTTTAAATGACCAAATTGAATCTGTATACAACAGATTGCCATAGTATTATCTCTCTCCTTTTGGTGTGGCAAAATTTAATTAATACCCCCACCATTCTCACCTGTATCAAATGCCATTTTTGCATCATTGTTTCCTACCCCTGTTAACCGTATATTTTTAATATGTGTCTCTAGAGTAGAACGGGGGAGACTTGTATGAGATCTCACATTTAGGTGAGATCATGAGATCAACTCTAAAAAAATAAATCATATTTAGACATTTCGAAAATATCTGAAATTATTTGACAGCATCCATGTGGGGTATGTCTACAGCTCCGGAAAAAATCAGCTCAAAACTCGATGTACATTTCGAGATTCAAAAAAGATAAATTTGAATGTGAATAGTAGCAGCTTTGTGTGAATAGTACTTTGACACTATTCACATCTGATTTTGTCTTTTTTGTTTCTTTAATGTAAGTTGAATTAGGAGCTGAAACTTTTTGAGGTTGTACATCAAACATTGATGTGTGTCTACAATCTTTTTTGAGAATGTTTGAACGTGTATTTTTTTTAAAGAAAAAATCGATCTCATAGATCTTACCTAATGTGAGATCTCACACACAAGTCTTCCCCAGAGTAGAACACCACTACCTACAAGCAAACAATAGGGCCAATAATGTGGTGGAGAATGTCATTTGTATGCATCGGCAAAATAACAGTTTTCAGCAGGATTGCTCAAACCGCTGATGAATTTGTATTGTTGTAAATAAATAATTTTAGGAAGCGGAGCAGATGAAATGGCTGGAAAGGCTTAAGCAAGAGAGGCAAAAGAGGATTGCTGCAAGAAGTGGTGCATCTAATCCTCAGAAAACAGCTAAATTAAGCGCAGTGAGCAAGTCAGCCTAAAAGGAGCAAAGTGGTAGTACACATGAATTGTTGATTGAGCGACTGAAAAAGCTTGCTCACCTAAAACCAATGCTTCAACTTTGAATCCCAAGTCAGCGACCGTGGACCACCCACGGTGAAGAAGCTTGCCGGAATAAGGCCAATGCTTTGGGTATTTACTTTTGTTGATGAGTCCAACAATTCGATTTGTATTGATTAAATATTTTGGTCTGTTGATTTCTAGTACATAATCTACACATTGTATTACAATGGAGTTGTTTGCAAGCAGTTTATTTGTATAATCTGTCCTTTACTTTGTATTACAATCTACACATTAACTCTCGTATATACTTGTGGATTGGACATATTGATCTGAAAAGCGGTGTACTAGTTTTGGTGTATATACGTATGATTGTACATATATGCTGAGGAATAACTTGCATGAATATCTGTGGATCAGCAGAATCGATTTAAGGATAGATTCTCGGTTTTTTTCCTTCTCAAATTGCCATAGTGTTGATACCTTCTTTTTAGGGGAAAACAAGAGTTTTCATTCAAGAAGAGAATCCTAATCTTCCGAAAAACAAAAAGAACTTGTTCTTCCATAGTTTAAGCTCTTCCAAGGCACGCCACGTTCATCCCAACCCTAAAATTTTGCTACAAGTGCTGCAAATTTGCAGCATCTCTAGTGGCTAGCACAAAACCAAAAATGTTGTGGCGGGAACCCAACCGCCACGGTGAAACTTCCCCGCTGCCAACCATTGGCACCCCTTGCCAATCCTGGCCTGTTCTTGCCATGGCACGGCATCGTCAGGACTCCGTTGGTAGCCACCCCAGCCCCGCCACTCATTCTCGCCGCTCGGGACGCCCGCCGAAAACATGGCTATCCGAAATGACCTTCAATTCATGGTAGCTTAATTAACATTCACGGCTACTCAACCACCAAAATGTATATCTCAGTACATTTTTTATATCTACCGAATCACTGAAATGTAACCAAAATGGAGTGTTCTGTAATTATTTTCTTCTTCTTTTGCTGATGATGGTTACTTGTTTTCAGTAAATAATTATCAATTTTTACAACTGTAGGAACAAAATCACGAATTTATCTCAAACATCGATCTTAGGTACATCACGAATCAATCAATGATGGATACATGCATCTGTGCTACCAAAGCGATGCTTAATGCAGGTGCATTGGAGGATGACGAGGAAGATAAGAGGCGTTCCAATAAGGAATCCGCTAGCGCTTCTATATGTATGGGTTTGAATTTGCAAAATGCAGGTTGCTTAGCCTATGCTGATGTTGCATACAATCCTGCAGCTAGTCAGGACAAAGCCTGTCTCGGAGCATTTTTAAGGGATGAATCAAGAAACCATGCTATTTTTATTCAACCTGTTTCTACAAATGTTTGTCCAGTTTTGCAGGCTGAAACACTAGGGCTTTTTCTGGCGGCAGCAGTTGTGAAAGCCTTGAATTGGAACTCTATCTCCTTCTCTGGTTGCAGGACTTTGGTAGAAGTGGCGAAGGCGAAGGATCTTATAGGACAACCAGGACATTGGAACTTACGGCCTACTCTTGCCAAATTCTTTAATCTATTTCTGGTCTCGGTTCTTATAGGATTGAGCACATTCCAAGGATCAAGAATCTTATGGCTTATAATCTTGGAAAAAAAGCTTTCACTAGTAGAACTCCACTAGTTGCAATTTTTTTTTGCATCAAGGACTCCAGATGGATACATGCATCGATCATAGATCACACACATGCACAAACAAACACTGGTACACATTCCAGTTTCGATCACTGCTATCGCTTCCTGCCTAGTGCACCTGCGGTCACAACTAACTGCCTTACATGCTTACGCGACTACTACTATTTTATTCGGCCGATAATGCGCAGAAGCTAGCTAGTAGTACATAGCCAGCTAATTGGCGGCTGGTGGATCACATCCTGACTAGCCCGCAAGACATAGCTAGAAAAAACTCACAAACAGATGGACCAACTGAACTAAACAAACTACAAACATAACTAGAGAAACTAACAAACAGACGGAGCAACCAAACTGAACTAAACAAACTAGAAGGCAGCAGGCAGGATGAATACTCACGTTGCATGCTCTACTTATAGAGCGAACCCGAGGTAGTGTGGCACACCCGTCACTCGCTGCCATGGATAAACCTGCCTGGCGTAAACTTCTTGGCGTTGGCTTCGCTAAGCTTGTAGAAGCCACGTCACTCGATGGGGTGGCTGCATTGGCATCAATGTTGTGGTTTCGGTAGTCGCCATAGTAGATGTGGCCCTTGTGGCTGGGCTTCATGCCGCCTTTGACAAGTTGCTCGGGGTTGTTCTTGTCCCACACAACCCATCTGGCTGCGTCAACGATTGAGTTGATCGAGCAGAACATGTAGACGACCGGAGTGTGGTCCTTCCAGGGGCGTCCTCGGAAGGTCTATACACCGTTAAGGCTCTCCCAGGGCGATGTGGTCGCCGAGCCGTTCTGGAAGACGAACCCGGAACCACCATCATGTTCGAAACGACCCTGGGCGATGACGACGACATCGTGGCCGGTGGCCGGCTGGCGGGCGTAGATGTGGCTATCTTGGAAGACGGCCCTGGTGTCTCCAAAGATAAAATCCAGGGTGCCCGAGCGCGCTGTTGTGGCGCTTCCCTCTGCAAGGACTCCAGGAGTCATCGTCGTTGCGGCCACGCCCACAAGGACAACAACCAACAACGTGGTGGGGGGCATGTACATGTGATTACATATTACGTGACACAAACAAGGTCAAGTGCGCGGGGAAGGGGGGCAAATGCCCCCTGTCTACCCCATAATAGTGTTGATGTTATGTCCTACAAATCACATTTCTATTGTCTAGGTGTATCATTGCAAACCAATTAAATGAGCATTACACTACACTGCATTCAAACAAAGTACCACCTAGTTCATGAAACATTTCTTTAGCCATTTCTTTTATTTTGCATTATCATTTCAAGGTAGCTAGGTTCTCAAGACTTTGCAAGAAAATATATACTCCCTCCTCCCTCTCTCTACTCTGGCACCGAGCTCCCCTCGCCTCGCTGCCGCGTGATACGTCTCCAACGTATCTATAATTTTTTATTGTTCCATGCTATTATAGTATCAATCTTGGATGTTTTTATATGCAATTATATATCATTTTTTGGGACTAACCTATTAACCTAGTGCCAGTGCCAGTTGCTATTTTCTGCTTGTTTTTGGCTTTTCAGGAAATCAGTACCAAACGAATTCCAAATGCCACAAAACTTTTTGACGATTTTTTTCTGGACAAAAGAGACCCTGAAAGCTTCGGGAGGATGCCAGAAGCCTCACGAGGAAGCCACAAGGCAACATGGCACGGCCCCAGGTGGGGAGCCCTGATGCCTTGTGGGCCCCTCGTGGCTCCTTTTGACCTAATTCCACTTCTATAAATTCTCAAATATTCGGAAACCATCAGAGAGCCAGACGAGAAAACCCTACCGCCGCCGCAAGCCTCTGTTCTACCGCGATCCCATCTGGAGGCCTTTTCCGGTACTCTGCCGGAGGAGGAATCGATCACGGAGGGCTTCTTCATCAACCTTGCTACCCTTCCGATGATGTGTGAGTATTTTACCACAGACCTACGGGTCCATAGCTAGTAGCTAGATGGCTTCATCTCTCTCTTTGATCTTTAATACCATGTTCTCCTCGATGTTCTTGGAGTTCTATCCGATGTAATCTTCTTTTGCGGTGTGTTTCTTGGGATCCGATGAATTATGAGTTTATGATCAGATTATTCATATGAAATATTTGAGTCTTCTCTGAACTCTTTTATGCATAATTGTTATATCTTTGTATTTCTCTTCGATCTATCGATTTAGTTTGGCCAAATAGACTGGTTTATCTTGCAATGGGAGAGGTGCTTTGTGATGGGTTCAATCTTGCGGCGCTCAATCCCAGTGACAGAAAGGGACATGACACGTATTTGTATTGTTGCCATTAAGGATAAAAAGCTGGGTTTTAATCATATTACTTGAGTTTACTTTGTCTACATCATGTCATCTTGCTTAAGGCATTACTCTGTTTTATACTTAATACCCTAGATGCATGCTGGATAGCGGTCGATGGGTGGAGTAATAGTAGTAGATGCAGGCAGGAGTCGGTCTACTTGTCTCGGACGTGATGCCTATATACATGATCATTGCCATGAATCCGTCATAATTATTTGTTTTTCTATCAATTATCCAACAGTAATTTGTTTACCCACCATATGTTCTGCGCTCGAGAGAGAAGCCTCTAGTGCAAACTATGGCCCCCGGGTCTATCTTTATCATATATTAAAATCCAAAAATACCTTGCTGCAATTTATTTACTTTTATTTTATTTAGTATTTTACTTTATCTATCTATCACTATCAGAATTTATCCTTGCAAATAACCGCTAAGAGGATTGACAACCCTCTTATTTGCGTTGATTGCAAGTGTTTGCTTTTGTGTGTGTAGGTGCTTCTAAAGGGGTTTTGTGTGGTTCTCCTACTAGATTGATAACCTTGGTTCTTAACTGAGGGAAATATTTATCTCTACTATACTGCATCATCCTCTCCTCTTCGGGGAAATACCAACACAGTCTACAGGTAGCACCGCGCTCCTCTTGGCTCACCGCGCTCATCCCCTCGGCTCGCCGCACTTCCCTTGGACAAAAAGATTTGACCTTTTGGTCCAAGCCGGCGATGAATTGCCGGATCTGATGTCGGCAAGGCCGGATCCGGTGACAACGAGGCCGGACACGCCGGATCTGGTGGCTGCTAGGCCGAACGACTTCCCCATCCCCGACGCGTTTCCAGGCAAGGAGGGTGGGGTCAACACCAACACCGTTGGATCCGCCGGCGCCAACAAAAGGGGCTAAGGTATGGGTCTTGGATCATGGTACGGGTCTCACCTCCTTGGATCTTGGTACGTGTCTCCTCCTCTTCATCTTTGAGCAGTTTCTCTGTCCATCATCGATTAGGGTTACGAGATGAGCGCCGATTGTGAGAGCTATTCTTTTTTGAGGGCTTTTTTTCAAGAACACATGGGTGATGAGAAGAAGCAATTCTCTGCTGTAGCTAAGGGTGATTTCAAGAACAACATCGTGAGTTACTCCTAATAATTCTTTTGCAATTTTATTTCAACCACTGTTGCTTCTAGATTGTGAGAGCTGTGCTTAGTTTCTCCATGCTTGAATTGAATTGTTCATGCTGCCCGGCAGATTAGACTACATGCCATGCTTGAATTGGATAGTCAGTGCCACATGGTGCTTATTTGGAGGGGAAGGCTAGTTGGCAATATTTTATAAGGATGTGATTAATATGTATGAACAACCAAATCTAGCTCCTTACAATGTATGTGATTAACAGATGGCTACAGTACCTAATTAAATAGCCAACCAAGTTAGTGAACTGGACTGCCTGAAAGATCCCATCACTCATTTTAACAGCTACTCCATGATTTAAAAAGTTTGTTTGTTTCTTTTGTACTCCAAAAAGGTTTGATTAATGCTTTCCTTGTCCATGAAATGCAGCTTAGATACTACTGAGAGAAGTGCTCTACTCACCAGCCAGAGCGTTCTAGTGACCTTGTGTTGACACTAGATTTTGGCATGTCCAAAAACCCAATTAACATGACATCAAATGAAAAAGTTTTCAAGATGAAAAAGTTCCGTATCATGAAAATGACCAACTTTGATGTTTGGGTCATCGCCATCCGATCTCATCTCGGGGGCCAAAGATGTGCTCGGAGTGCTAAGATTTAGCATTTGGAGTATTGTTTGGCAGATTACGCCTCTAAGACCGCCTCATAGGAAAAAGTGTTATACACGGATTGTCTTCGTCTCGTCGAGCCGATCGATTTTGACATCACCACTTTTTAGGGAGAACATCTTTCTCATCTTCTTCCAACAATGTGCTTAGACAACTTTGTAAATGCCCTATACCGACCAACTGTTCCCTAGACAAATTTTGTATTTCCTCAAGCCCCTGCAAACACTCTAACTTATCCATGCATTCAACCTTATTTTTCGGAGTCTGTCCTCTCACATTTCCGCCCCATCCTTTTAGGTAATTACTCACTTTCTTTAGCTTTATCTGCATTACTGCCAGGCTATCTTTAGCAACAACAGGCTCATTCCACAATTTTTCGACCTTGTTAAAAAAATCCTCTCTGTCAATCTGATGAGTCTTATTTTTACACCCCTCTAACCTGAGTTTAAACCGATATATTTCATTAAAATTGAGATATTCGCTCCGATATTGCCACTAATGACTAATGAATGCATAGCATTCCAAAAATCTTTTCTTTATTTGGTTTCCACAAGAAATTGGCTAGTTATGGATGAAATCAAGTTAGAACAAGGAAAGGAGTAAATGAGGAGATAGAAGAAATCAAGTGGAGGCGCACTAGAAGAAACAGAGTAAAAGACCATGCGACCGCGCCCGCTCGCATGAGCAGTCGTATGGCGTGGAAACCGATGCTTCTCGTCCACCTGAACAAACTTTATAAAGGGGTCGAGGCCGAAATGTCAACAAAAGAACCGCAGAACCGCAAAACAGAGAGTCATCATCATCCCCATCTTCATCAACCCTAGCCGCCGCCATTTCCCATCTCCATCTCCACCATAGTTCCTCCTCCTCTAGTCATACTTGTAATCTTGTATCACAGACGACATCCGTTGTAAGACATATTATCAATCAATCTACCTTCATGATGTGTTATTCGTGTGATTTGATCTCCATGTGTGAGTAGCCCGGTAAGGTATGGTTTGAGGCAAGAGCCTTCGAACCAAATGTATTTGTAGCTGGGATCAATGGAAGTGCTTTGAATTAACGTCTTGTATGTGTGAAATAAAATTGTTCCGTAGTTGTCTCTTGTCTCATTTGCATTCTTCATCCCTGCAGGTACCCAGGATCATAAAGAACGAGCCACGGAGAGGCTAAGGGCAGGAAAACCGTGAAGTGTTATTTGAAACGCCAGTGACAAAAAGGTTTAGTATGGTAACACGGATCCTATCTCTGGGGATTCAAGAGGTGTAGTCATTAAACGCTTAATAATTTTGTCTAATTATTGCAATCTTAATTATCGAGGCAACCCCGCGAGACGGATAGGGCCTTCGGTTGGACAACTGACTCTTGATGTAGGACGTGTGCCAGTCAAGACGTAATTTGGACACATCCCCCACTTCAGTTCGTAACAAGCACATCTCAATAGGTGACTTCCAATGCAAAGATTAAGATCATATCTGGTCCCTTCACAAATATATGGTTGTAAGGATTAAGACCTCATACCCGCACCTATTTTTATTATAAGTGTTTGCAGTGCCAAGTTTGATTTACTATCCGGTCAAAAGCTAGAATTAATTTTTTAGCAAAACCTTGTCTGAGACCCTAGCTTAAAGGGCATCATCCTCCCATGGGTTCGATAACTCAGGGTCACCTCCGGGGAAAAAGGCGAGAATCTTTTCTGCTCCATTTTCGGATCACCAAAGGAAGTAATCACAATCCAGCTGGTCTCAAATCTAAAGGATTTGTGACAAGGTTCTTTTTCTTCCATAGTATCCAAGATTAAATGGTTATGATCCGACGCCAATCTTGTAATTTTATGAACATTGACCAAAGGAAATAAGGCTTCCCATCCATTTCACATAAGCAGTCTATCCTGCTTCTTGAAAGTAGGGTTTTCTTTGTTATTGGAACATATAGGTTGGTGATAACCGCGAGAGACTTGGCAGACCTTGTTCTTAATGGTTTGAGAACTCACATTAGAGAAAAGCTAGAGAACTATGAGTTTTCAAGTATCAACCAAGTCTTACAAAGGGCTTTGGCTCAAGAAAGTCAAAGCAAAGATTTTAAAGAAGTGAATAGGTATAAAACTGATTGTCTTAATATGCATATGGTTGAGTATGATGATGAAAATTCGGATGATGAGGTTGAACACAAGATTTGAAGTTAAAGTAAAATAATAAATTTCAATCGAACCGATGTTAACTTAATCTGAAATTCAACCAGATTGGTCAGCCACTGAATTATTTCCATTTTATGCGAATATTTCAAATTTTCCTTTGTAGTTTGAATATTAAACCCAAAAATTAGACTTGAAACTAAAACATCAAGTTTCTCTCAAACCGGCCTATATTTCGCAACCTGATTATTCTTTAAGACATTTGCCCGAAAAAGTCGTGGTTGTATGTAATTTACGTCATTCATCAACATCAAGCAATGGATCTGCATCAGCCTGTACATGGATGCCGTCCCCATCCAGGGAGTAAAAATCATGCATGCATAGGTTTCCTGGGGAAACATGCATGGATCGCGCGAGGCAGGGGACAGTGACCACCGTACTGCGTCGCGAATATGGACAAACTTTGAATTGGATCTGAATTTGATGCGTGTACTAATTGCGTCAGTCAGACCATATACTGTATATAGATGGTGCCAAATTAATTATGTGAAATACTGTGCGCATAACTTTGTAGTATACAGTTTACTACACAGGACTACTGCTTAGCCCCCAAAACGCAGGCCACCGAAACAGACCAACATCGGCCCTCAAAACGGACATACTAGTATTTATTCGCGGATGCGTCAGCGGACAATGATACGTAACCTGACATCTAACGCTTGTCCCAAACCTTCGCCCGCAATTAAAACAAAAATCAATTTTGATGGACAAATATCAAGCAAACACGATAGATTCATGCAAATGGACATAAAATTTGATAAAATATATGTAAACCGGACGATATTTCGTCTGTTCAACCAAAACTTAAAAAACCTAAACTATTTTGTAGCAGACGGTGACCTCGTATGGCTGGCCGGGCCGTCCGTGACCTCCGTTGCCATCGGTGTCGTCGGAGACATCATCGAGGTCCTCCCAGCAGCGAAAAGTCGCGGAGGTGTGGCAGCCCTGCCGGCCGACACCTGACGCTCGTGGAGGAGCCGCTTGGCTTCCTCCTGTGTCGTGCACAGGGCCGCGTTGGCCAACGCCGCCTCTCACCGAGGATCCTTGCCCTTGCTGGCGGCGATGGGGTGGTGTCGCTCAGCGACCATTCCTTCCGTATCTTGGCGAGCTCCCCGTCAAGGTGGCACAGACACCGCTTGAACGTCTTGACGGTGGTGACAGACCGGTCCGGGGCGCAGGTCTCAGGTAGGTTGGAATCTGTGCAAACCCAGTCCAGCGCGGCGTCGAACTTCGCGAACGCCGCCCAACGCACCGCGTTATGCCGCTCCCTCCACGACACCTCCCTGGCTGCACTCTCCTCCACCGCGGGCAACCTTCGCGATGAAGAGCCGCTGCCGCTGCCAAGGTAGCAAATGGGGCGCCCGCGCGCCTTCGCGATTGCCGTGGGCACCTCCTCCTTCATGGCCTTGCCGCGCCATACGCGGGCCATCGGTGACGCCGGCCCGTTGATGCGGCCGTACAAGCTGTGTGGTGGCGACGGCGGCTCCACCTTCACATGGCATCCGTTTCGCGCGGAGTGGGTTTTGGGTGGGACCGACCTATAAGTCGCGTACGTGGTGGATGTCAGGACTTCCGCAAACCTCCCCATGTTTGCGGGAATTCAGACACGCGGGCACGTCCGTGGACCGATGTGGCTTCATGTTGGATGGCTTGCATCGTCCGGATACGTCGGTCCGAATGTTTGCAGACGTTTTGAGGGTTCGTGTTGGAGTTGCCCTTAGTGCTTTCGCATTGTTGCATGGGCGTAAGTGTCGAGTACGTGTAAGATTAGCATGATTGCAACACGTACGCCCATGATTACCATGCATAATCGGTTTACTGTGCTCCACTCCACGGTCGAGTACGTGCGCTGCTCTCCACGGTACATGGATTCAGAGGCCCAGACAAGGCCATGCATGCAGCTACATGCAAAATCAATCATGCATCCATCATTCCTTTCCTTTGTTCACGCAATATATCTACCACAGGTCCACAGCCTCTCACTAGTCTTATTATTTCTATATATGTTTAAATTTAATTTTCAATAATTTTAGTGCTATAAATGTTGCATCTATGCGTAGGGTATGCGTGCGATACATTGCCCGTCTAATGAACGCAGCTAATTAGCTTACCTCTCCCTTTGTGCTTTATTTGTATGTGAATCCTTTTTTTTTTGCATCGTATTTGTACGTGAATCTGACTCGGGGTATTCTCGTCAAATTAGTGTTGTTTAGTCGGCAGTGTATATAGAGGTGTTAATTTGGTCCCAGCTCTGCAAAGTCCGATCCATGCTCCCGTTGCCAGCCACGTGCGTGCAGCAAAACAGATACTCTCTTCGTCCCATAATATAAGAGCATTTACGGGTTTGCTAAATGTCAGGCACCTGAAATTTTGTTTTGTCTCAGTCGAATCTGGGATCGTTCATTAGTTGCACTGTGATTCGTGCTGCCATGAGTTGGGCTTTTTCAGTCGTGTCGTTTTGTATCGGGCCTTGGGCTTGTTTCTACAGCCTAGCTCTCAGTTCGCTGATCTGGTTCACATGCAGCCGGCCTTTTTGTTTACCAATTGTACATATTCACTGGCTTCATTACATGCAAGTTGCTAGCCTCTACGTAACACAAATAGATAAATAATTTTGTGATTTTTAGTTGAATTTTGTGATTCTACTTCTGTGCCTAGTATCCAAAATCCGATTTTTTTAGGGGGCAAAATCCGATGTAGTGCACATGCATCCGGTGGACCAATATATTTATCGACAACAACTTTGTTCTGCCTTTTTCTTTTTCTTTTTTGTGTATGTCAATCTTTGTTTCTCTTTGTGTGCGCGCATGGGAAGGGGAAATCATTGACATAAAATATAATTCATCTTTATTTAGAAACGATTAATATCCAACAATATTTTTTGTTATTTGAATACCGATCATGACTTAGACGTATACATGTAAATTTCTGTGCAATATGTGTGTAAAGTATACAATTGTCTATAAATTATACTACTATATGCTTGTCATTGCGTATAGTGGAATAGTACAAGTTATATGCAATATGTGTGTAAGTTTTTATAATAATTGGTTGTAAGGTTTTTTCCTTCTTTTTCATTCTTATTTCAGGGTAATACTAATACTATTAATTCATTGTATGATAGAGTAATTCTGTTTTTAGTTTTATTTTTCATTTCTGCTATTCTTTAGGTACCTTTTTTTGGATTGTTTCAGTTGATTCTTTCCAGCTGGGCCCAAGTGGTTAACGGATGACAGCTCGAGTTCATTGTGCCCATGTGTGTGCATGTGCACGTGCTTGCACGTGTGCACATGTACACCTTGTCTTTGTGAATGTATGTGTGTGTGTGTGTACGCATGCATGTGTGCTTGTACGCATTTACGTGCGTGCATGTGTGTGTGTGTGTGTGTGTGTGTGTGTGTGTGTGTGTGTGTGTGTGTGTGAGGATGTGGTTTATTTTGACGTGTCAAAAAATGATTAATTTTCAACATCGTTGTATTGTTTGAACACTGAATATAGTATGGATGTATACATGCAATTGCTTTACCATATGTATGCAAATCATGTAGTCTGATACAGTATTAAATGATTGTCTTGCATATCTTGAAACAATGCAAAATGTATAATTTGTGTGCAAGTTTTATCATTATTTTTTAAAAATTTATTTTTTATTTCCTTTCTTCTTTTAGGGTAATACTAATGTCCTTGGTTCATTCTTCCTTAGAATAACTTCTGTTTGTTTATTTTTTTTATTTTTTTTGTTTTAGTAAATGTTTCTTTTCTCTATCATGGCTCTTGTGTGTTTGATGTGTATATGTGTGTGTGCGTGCACGTCTGCTTGTGAGCGTCTGTTTTGTGTGTGTGTGTGTGTGTGTGTGTGTGGGTGTGTGTGTGTGTGTGTGTGTGTGTGTGTGTGTGTGTGTGTGTGTGTGTGTGTGTGTGTGTGTGTGTGTGTGTGTGTGTGTGTGTGTGCGCGTGCGAGAGATATGAGGAGATGGCAACACCGTCATGAGATGCAATTTGTTTTTGAGGTGTCTAATGACCATTAATCTTCTTAATTGCCATTAGACACGTTAAAAATAATTTGCATCTCATGACGGTAGTGTCTAATGAGCATGGACGTATACTATGATTTCTATGCAATCTATGTGTAAACTTATGTTGTTGTCTGAAAGTTTCACAACTATATAATTGTTCTTGAATACTGTAGAATAGTGCAAGTTCTATTAATATATTTTCAATTTTATCATTATGTACTTAAAATATAATTTGTTTTTGTAATTAATCAACTTAAATAAAAATATATTACTAAAGTTGCACTAGTATACATTTGCTCTTGCACAATATGGAATAATGCTACTTTTGTGTAATCTTTGTGCAAGTTGCAATATATTCTAATTCATGCGTGACAGGAAAGACTATAGTAATAACACTTTATGATTTTTCATGTTAGGTATAGATGTATAATAATTTTGTTGGTTGTTTATGGTTAAACCACTCCCATCATTCGTTCTTCCTTACTTAGAAATTTCTTCTTAGTTTTTGTAATTTTTTTATTTTCTTTCTTCTTTTAGGTAATACCAATGCCCTTAATTCATTCAACCTTAGAATAACATATGTTTTATTTTGTTTTTTATTTTCTTTCTTCTTTTGGGGAACTAGATGATACCCCGCACGTTGTTGCGGGAATATTTGCAATATATTTTGATGATATTTGATTGTATGGAACGTGAATATTCTATATTTTGATTGTATGGGATGTGAATATTCAGAGTAATAATACGAAAACTAAAACTGCAAATCCATATGCTGTATTGTGTTTGATTAATGTATTGTAAAATATTTATTAAATATCTCATGCATGCTTGCATGTTGAGGTGGATATATTTCTATGCATAACTGCATGTTGTGGTGGGCCTTTTGCGCATGTTGCTTGATGATGTTGCATGCTTGCATGTGAAGAGAAATATGTTAGTGGGGGCTAGCTATTTAGATATAGAAGATACCAATGCCCTTAATTCATTCTACCTTAGAATAACATATGCTTTTTTTTGTATATGTATTTTTTGTTATCAAGGAAAAATGAATTGTGCTAATGTTTTTGACTCCTGTTTTTTATTTTTTGTTGCTTCGACGTTGGATTTTGGCCTTATATTCGTGCATGCGCAATAGTTTGATGTTGCAATCATGTGGCACTATTAAATTTGGTGTTTGGAACTTTAAATGGAATTCATTTTTTATAGTAACTATTATTGAAGTTGGACTAGTTTACAACTATTTTTCACAGTATAGAAGAATGCAAGTTTTTTGTATTTTGTGTGCAAGTTTGCACTCTATTCTAATTCCCACAAAAAAGAAAAGTCTTTGATATAAATTTTTATGATTTGTGCATGTTAGGTATAGTTGTACAATATTTTTAAAATAGTTTCTTGTTGTTTCTTTTAGAAAGAAACTCCTCCTTTGTTTTTGTCGTTGTTTATTTTGTTGTCAGGAAACCCATTATAATTCTTTCTTCCTTAGAAAGGAACTTCTATTTTTTTCCTTTTGTCTTCGATGTATGATGCTACGATGCTCGTCTCGGATATGGCCAAATATATTACTCCTACATGCTTACATATATTCCATATGAGCTCTATTATAATTATAAAATATGTTATTTTCTTGTTGATGGCAAAAAATATATAATATATTTTATGTTACGTGGAAAAAAATATGGAGATGTGTACAAGTGAATGTCAATATTTGTAATCATCTGACACATTTGTAAATTCGTTTATAATTAAGTCAAAATAGTAGGATTATGAATCACATGGCAAAATGAGTGTAGGCTTGTGTACATGATGTAATCACCGAGCATGCTATAGTGTGGATGCATGGCTTATTAGAGCTGCTAGATGGGCCGGTCACTCCCGGAGGTGGTACCTGGGCCGAGAAAAGAAAGTGACTGAAACATAAAATAATTTCAGCCTTGTCTCGAAAAAAAAAATCCGTCATCTTTTTCCTCCCCTTTCCTTCTCAGCACGTTTGGCAATAGTTGGGAAGGGGAATGGGAGTTTAGTGTAGGGAGTTGTATTGAGATTAGACATGGGATGAGTCGTTTTATTCCCAATCCCCTGTTTGGTGCATGATAGAAATTATGTGTGAGAATTTGAGGAGAATTTGTATTCCCTTGTTTGGTTCATGGGAATTGACGAGGGACTAGACCAGGGAAGTGAACATAAGTTATGATGAAGGGTTAAGATTGACTCACTAAAACAATTCCCTCCGAACTCCCACCCCCTCCCCTGTTAATAAAACGGTGGGAGTTGGAGTCTGAAGTCCCATGCCTATTCCTTTATAAATTCCCAATCCCCCTAACCAAACAATAGATTTAAAGTCTCGTACCCCTTTAATTCCCATTCCCTGACCCTAATTACCCCCAACCAAACACGCTGTCTGTGTTGTTTGCTGTTCATTGGATATTGGTCGGATGCCTCAGAAGCAAAGTGACTGAAACAACTAAAAATTCCAGGTACCTGATCCATAGGTGTTCCCCTTATATTATGGGACGGAGGGAGTACTTATTACTTCATGTTGCCGGAGATAAAATTTTACCACCCTGACGCTTTAAATTCACTTATTCCATCCTTAAAAAACATTCACAAATAACTAAGAGATGCGATAGATAGTTTTAGGATACCCATGGTCGATGGATGAAATTCACTTCACAGATAGTACGTAGTTGGTCACATGCATGATGCTTGGGTTTCCCGGGGAACAAGAACAATGAAGGGCCTGTACGACGTAGCTAGACGCAGAAGCGGCAGCAGTACGTAGCAGTAGTGTGATCGAGACCGGCCGGCCGGCCGGTGTGAATTTATATGGATTGCGGCCTGGCTAATTGAATTTGAATCGGAATGAATGGTATCAGATCATGTACATCGATGGCGACAAAACAAAATGCTGCAGTGTAGTATCATTTTCACGATGTGTGCATGCATTCTCTCTTGATCTCTGCAGACCACAAATAATGTTAGACTACGTATTTGTATATGTCTGTATATTGTATTTATGTACAAGTGTAACCTATATATATTGTTGAGGTGGCCGACCCTAGAGGTATCGAGCCCACAATTCCTAAACCTACGTACGTTTACATGGTATCAGACAAACACCGATCCTAAACCCTAGATGGCTTCCGCTGCCGCCTCGGCCGCCGCCCTGTTGCCGGCCACCATCGCTGATGCCGTCGCCTCCGTCGCGTCGGGCTCCTCTGCGCCGCCTGCCGTCTCCTTCGAGCCGGTTTCTGCCGCGCCTCCTGTTGCTCCGGCTGCCCATGGCCCGCCGGTGTCCCCGTTCCTGCATCATCTGCTGCACGGCGGCCCTGCGCCCTCCGCGGCCGCTCTCACACCGCTCATGACGCGCTCCGCCGGTGCCCTCTGCTCCGGGGCGATTCCATCGGTGACCGCCGGATCCCCGGGTGCCAGGCCGCCGCCGCAGTTCGGTGCTATGGCACCCCATCTGCCGCCGCCGCCCCTGGCCTACGACGCCGCGGCGTCTGCTGCTTTTCCTGGTGCCCACTACGGGATGCCCTATGGCGCTCCCTACGGCACCCCCTACGGTGTTGTTCCTGCTGGCGTCTACGGTTCTCCGTATGGCCCTGGCTATGCGGCCTACCCCAGTCACGCCTACTATGGAGCGCCACCACCACCTTCCACCCCCGGCTCCCCTGGCTGCACCGCCGGTCTCGGCTGTGGTGGACGTGGCCCCTGGTGTTGCTGCTGCGCTGCCCTTCGACGATGCCCTCGACGTCATTCCGTCCCCGCCGTTCCTTTTCAGCAACCTCCTGCCGGTGAAACTGAAGATGGACAACTATCTGTTCTGGCGTGCTCAGATTCTCCCCCTCCTCCGTAGCCACTACCTGGAGGGTTTTGTTGACGGTACTCTGCCGTGTCCTTCGCCAGCCCATCACATGTACCGGCTGTGGATTGCTCAAGATCAAGCGATCCTCTCGGCGATTCAGTCCTCTCTCACCGAGGGCGTCGCCGGCATGGTGCTCTTCGCTGCCACGTCCCGTGATGCGTGGGACGTGCTGGAATCGAGCTTCTCCGCGCAGTCGTCGTCCCAGGTTATGGCCCTTCGTACTCAACTCAACGAGACTCGGAAGGACCACCAATCCGTCACCGTTTTCTTCAACAAGATAAAGCGACTTGCGGATACCCTCGCCTCCATTGGCGAACCCCTTCGTGACACGGAGTTTAGTACGTATATCCTCCAAGGTCTTGATGCTGAGTATGACTCTCTTGTGGAGGTAATCAATGAACGCAAGATTCCAATCAAGCCGCAGGAGCTCTACCAGCGCCTTCTCTCGACGGAGCAGCGTCTCGCTGCACGACGCCCGGACGTTGGCCCCTCTGTCCATGCTGCTTTTCGTGGTGGGAAAGGGGGCGGACGTCCCTCTGCACCTCCACCGACGCCCACTGCAGGAGCCAAGGGCGCTGCGTCATCCCCTGCCTCTGCTCAGCGCCCCAACATCGTCGTGGAGAACGGGCGTCCGCGCGCCTGCTGCGCCGCGTGTGGCGCTGCTGCCCCGTGTCAGCTGTGTGGCATTGCCGGGCATCTTGCGTCTCGTTGTCACCATCGTTTCAAGACTGATTTTCTTGGTCTTGGCAACAATGGCAAGGGCAATGAGCGTCAAGCCAACTTGGCGCAGCAGCCAGGGTATACGCCTTCATATCCTGTTGATCCCACCTGGTACATGGACACTGGTGCTACTGATCACGTGACGAGTGAGCTGGACAAACTCGCTGTGCGTGAGGTCTACCACGGGCCTGACAAGGTTCATACAGCAAATGGGGCAGGTATGCACATCTCACATATTGGTCAGGCATCTCTTCTTACAACTTCATCTCGCAAGTTGCATCTTAGAAATGTCCTTCGTGTTCCCACTGTTGCACATAATTTGCTCTCCGTTCCTCGACTTACATCTGACAATAATGTTTTTTGTGAGTTTCACCCGCTTGATCTTTTTATTAAGGACCGGGCTACGAGGGACGTGCTCCTTAGAGGTCGACTCCGTCATGGACTCTATGCGCTTGATGTGCCGCCACCTGCCTCCTCTGCTGTCCACCAAGTTTTCAGTGGTGTTCGAGTGTCTCCCTCACAGTGGCACTCCCGACTTGGTCATCCTGCCACACCAGTTGTTCGCCATGTTCTTCATCACTATGATTTGCCGTCTGTGTCTAGTAATAAAACTGCTACAGTTTGTGATGCTTGTCAGCAGGGAAAGAGTCACCAGCTACCTTTTGCTGTATCTAGTCATGTAGTCAAAACTCCTCTTGAACTTGTGTTCTCTGATGTTTGGGGTCCTGCTCAGATGTCGGTTAGTGGTCATGAGTACTATGTCAGCTTTATTGATGCTTACAGTCGTTTTACCTGGATTTATCTTCTTAAGCACAAATCTGATGTGTTCGACGTCTTTCTTAAATTCCAAACACACGTTGAGCGTCTTCTTAAGCATAAAATCATTCATGTTCAGTCGGATTGGGGGGGTGAGTACCGCAATCTAAATACTTTCTTTGAGAAACTTGGGATTTCGCACCGTGTGTCTTGTCCACATACACATCAGAAGAATGGTTCGGCTGAACGTAAGCATCGTCATATTGTTGAGACCGGTTTAACCTTGCTTGCTCATGCCTCTATTCCGTTTCGTTTTTGGAGTGATGCTTTTACTACAGCTTGTTTCCTCATGAATAGGCTTCCTTCACGACTCCTTGGCATGAAAACTCCTCTTGAGCTATTACTTCATCAGACTCCTGATTACACTTTTCTTAAGGTTTTTGGTTGTGCGTGCTGGCCGCATCTCCGTCCTTATAACAGTCGTAAGCTTGAATATCGTTCTAAAAAATGTGTTTTCCTTGGGTATAGCTCAATGCACAAAGGATACAAATGTCTTCATGTCCCAACCAATCATGTGTACATCTCGCGTGACGTAGTTTTCGATGAGCATGTGTTTCCTTTTGCTAACCTTCCGTCTTCTGCCACCACACCTCCTCCAACGTTGCATACATCTCCTATGTTGCCTGATCAATTTGTAGATGCTGCACATTCGCCGTCTTTATTGTCTAACCATGGTGCAGGAACTGGCAGAGGAGCACGGCTACACCTTCTCGACGAGCCACCAGTTGAGCCTGTTGCTGTTGATGATGCTCACGTCCCCGCTGCTCCTTGCATGGCCCATGCAGGGTTACCACCCCGTGCGCCTGCTGCTCCCTGCATGGCACATGCAGGGCTCCCGCCCCGTGCGCCTGGTTTGACCGCGCCGGCGGACTTGCCTGGGCCGGTCTGCTCCCAGCCAATGCCTGGGTCTCCGTCAGCAGCTCCGCCATCGCCTGGCGGTTCGCCTTCGCCCCCCGGCGACTCGTCCCCGCCGCCGTCGCCCGTGATGCAGTCCCCTGCACCGAGCAGCCCTTTACTGCTTACGGCGCCTGAGAGACCGCAGTCTCCTGCTGTGCCGCCAAGCACAGCCACCACTGCTGTGTCGGTGTCTCCTGTTTCGTCGGTGTCTCCTGTTTCGTCGGTGTCTCCTGCTTCAACCTTGACACCGACGCCTCCTGCTGAGTTACGGCCTCGTACTCGCAGCCAGAGTGGCATCTCTCGTCCTAAGCAACGCACTGATGGTACGGTTGCGTGGCTTGCCGCGTGTGTTGCACATGCCAAGTCCGATCCCATAGCTGAACCTCGCCATTTTCAAGCTGCTTTGGGCATTCCTCACTGGCATTCTGCGATGGAACAAGAGTATCAAGCGCTGCTGAAAAATGATACTTGGCGTCTTGTTCCTCCGAAAACTGGTGTTAATGTCATTGATTCCAAGTGGGTGTTCAAGGTCAAGCGACATGCTGATGGTTCTATTGAACGGTATAAAGCTCGACTGGTTGCTAGAGGGTTCAAACAACGGCATGGTCTTGATTATGAGGATACTTTCAGTCCTGTGGTCAAGCCTACTACTATTCGTCTGCTGCTGTCACTGGCTGTTACTCGTGGTTGGTCTCTTCGCCAGCTTGATGTTCAGAATGCTTTTCTTCATGGTGTGCTTGAAGAAGAGGTTTATATGCGCCAGCCTCCTGGTTTTGTTGATCCTGCTCGTCCGCAGCATTTGTGTCGCCTGGTTAAAGCTCTTTACGGTCTTAAGCAGGCGCCCCGTGCTTGGCATGCACGCCTTGGGGCTGCCCTCCGTGCACATGGGTTTGTTCCGTCAACTGCTGATTCCTCCTTGTTCCTGCTTCAGCGTCCTGCCGTCACTATGTACCTGTTGGTGTATGTTGATGACATCATTCTGGTGAGTTCTTCCAGTTTTGCTGCGGATCGCCTTGTTTCCGCCTTGAGTGGTGATTTTGCTGTTAAAGATCTTGGTCAACTTCACTATTTCCTTGGTCTTGAGGTCTCTCGTTCTGGTGCCGGGCTGACTCTCACTCAACAGAAGTACTCTCAAGATTTGCTTCGTCGTGCTGGTATGTTACAGTGTAAGACTGCTACTACTCCTATGTCTGCTACTGATCGACTCTCTGCACTTGACGGTATTCTTCTCCCTTCGGATGAGGCTACTGAGTACCGGAGTATTGTCGGTGGCTTGCAGTATTTGACGATTACGCGTCCTGGCATCTCCTATGCGGTTAACTCTGTTTGCCAGTTTCTTCATGCTCCTCGAGATACTCACTGGACGGTTGTGAAACGCATATTGCGCTATGTTCGGTTGACTGCTGCTCTTGGCTTGCATCTTCGGCCTGCTCCGTCTGGTGTTCTCTCAGCTTTCTCTGATGCAGATTGGGCAGGTAGTCCGGATGACAGGCGATCGACGGGGGGATATGCAGTGTTTTATGGTCCTAATTTGATCGCCTGGAGCTCTCGCAAACAAGCTACCGTCTCGCGTAGTAGTACTGAAGCTGAGTATAAAGCAATTGCCAATGCCACCGCTGAGCTTATTTGGGTTCAGTCTTTGCTTAGAGAATTGAGAGTTTCTCAGGATCAGCCGCCTGTACTTTGGTGTGATAACATCGGTGCCACATACCTCTCTTCGAACCCGGTATTCCATGCCCGAACGAAACACATCGAAGTTGATTATCACTTTGTCAGGGAACGAGTTTCACAGAAGTTGCTTCAAATCAAGTTTATTCCTTCAAAAGATCAACTTGCTGACATCTTCACAAAACCGTTACCTCTACCTCAGTTTGAAGGCTGCACACGCAATCTTAATCTTCTGGCTGGTTAAGATTGAGGGAGGGTGTTAGACTACGTATTCGTATATGTCTGTATATTGTATTTATGTACAAGTGTAACCTATATATATTGTTGAGGTGGCCGACCCTAGAGGTATCGAGCCCACAATTCCTAAACCTACGTACGTTTACAAATAATATCGTGTGGTTGATCGATCGGCCGGGACCATGCATGCATATATACTACAAAGTTAAGTGTACACGTACGTACGCATGCAGGCAAGCAGGCATTGCTTTCTCCATCCCGATCTCGATCTCGATCTTTTACAGTTAAAGTTACTGGTTACTTACGGCGACTGTTGATGGAACACTAGCAGCTCAGCTCCTACACGCGTATTTCTTTAAGCCGTTGCATGCCTAGGTTAAGTTTTTTTTTTTTTTTTTTTTTGAAGAAACATGCCTAGGTTAAGTAGGCAGGTGAAGTTGACGCCTAACGCTCCACAAGTCTACAACAAAACCAATCGTGCATGCATACATCTTCCATGATTTATGGCATCTCCAAGGCTGACCCGTAAACCGCCCGCATTCGTTCGGACCGTGCTGTCCGGACCGAGTGAGCCATCCAACACCGACCTATATCGGTTCGCGGCATGGTCCGGACGCGATTTCTCCTGCAAAATGGAGACAAACGTGGTGGAGTTTTGCGGGAGTCCGCACCGATTCCAAGCCCGCTTCTGACTGCCCTGGCCCACCAAAAGCTCTCCTCCCTCGCCCGCGCGCGTTCCCGCCAGGCGCCACCTGCCCGCATTCATGCCGCTGTAGAGCGCGCCGCTCCACATTGAAGGCGGCTCAGGGTGAACGCGACCTCTCACTGCCTCCGCCATTAAAGCGGCGCACCGGCCGAGGGCGCCGCCCGCTGCACGCCCGGCTGAACATGCCTCCTCGTCGCATTCAAACGCCTCCATTAAACCTGCGTGGAAGCCGAGAAACCTACTCCGGCCACATGTCCGTTCATCAGCGGGCCGGCATTAAACGCAACGCCGGCAGAGCTCCTCCCCTCCGCCCTCTATTTAAACGAGGCCAGACGCCGGGCAAGAATCGCATCCCTCCCCCCATCTCATCTCCTCCTCTTTCATTTTCTCCACTCTTCCGATGGCTTCCGAAGAGCAGTTATCCGGCATACAAGCCGGCTGGGTGGCCCGCCGAGCCCGCCGGATACGAGCGAGGTAGCTCATTGTGCCACCTCCCTCGCCTAGCCCGACGGAGCCAGTTGCCGGCCCAAACCGGCGCGTGGTTTAGCAACAAGCCGCTCCAGGCCGGCACGTGAGGGAGCACGGCGGCACGGGCATCGTCGCTGCCGTGGACGACGGCTCGTCATACCGCACCTCCTCTGCCTGCGAGCGCGCCATCCGCCATCAATGCGCGCGTAGCCACGCTCTACCAACAGAGGAGGAAGACGCCGGCTCCACGGAGATCGAAGAATCAGTGGCCAGCGCGTCCGCGTCCGCCGCCAACAACGAGGGGAAGTAGAACACAGGAGGCCGCCGCAGCTTGGGTCCCAGGAAGGCCACCACCGGCGCGTCGCCGGCTTGTACAGCCGGTGACCTGTTCGGTTCTTTATCTTAGACCATCGTCGACCCCGACCTGGGCTCCGGACATAGGGAAGATACGGGGGAAGAAAATGCCTCCGGGACTCCCGGCAGTCCGGTTAGCGGGCTGCCGGACATGGGGAAGACAAAGGGATCTGCCGCGGCCGGCCGTAGACTAGTGTAGGGTATTCGTGTCGTGGAAGTGGAGCTCCGTGCGAGCGTACGTGCACATAGGTTTACCTTTTTAGTTAAAATATCTCCAAAATGTAACCGTTTTCGTCCGGTTTGTATGAAATCCGTCATGTTTGTAAGAAATCCGGCCGTGTTTGCACAAATTTCGTCCGGTTGGTTCGAGTTGTTGTCAAAATGTATGCGGCTAGCATTGGATGGCGTCCTCCCGTATCCGTGTCCGCGGACTGGTCTCCCCCTGTCCACGGACGGATGCGGGAGGAAATTTGCGGGCTGCCATTGGAGATGTCCTTAGAAGCTAGCTAGCTGCATCATCAGTCACAAGGCAATTGGCAAGGCAGACCATACTGACAACACCCACATACTACAAAGGTGGCACCTGAACTGCATGCATGCACTGCTTTTCAAATCAACTTTGCAGATTATATTGCCTTGATGAATTATTTTGAACTTAGTACGTCCAGCTGGTAGCTATGAGAGTGACTGGGCATTCTCGTCGCGTTAGAGCGCTTTTTAAGTCGGCGACGTGCAGCTTGCTGGTCCTTTCCCACACCTACGCCTGCCTCCATGTATGCCCGGCCTACCGGTTTTTGTACTCACTACTGTGTAAAATGTTCCTGAAATTTTATTTAGTTATTTTCCTTGTGCAAAGGCCAAAGGCCAAAGCTCATAAATTAAGTAGCAAAAACAGCCATACATAAATTGAAAAATGCATTTAAATATCCTGGAGAGTGTCGAAGTCTTCTTCCTGCTGCAACAAGTCGCGGGCAAAGCTTTGCCGCCTCTGGAACTCCGTTTCAGGGATCAGATTTGTTTAAACCAAATAGTTTGTTGAAGCAGCAGCCGGAAAGTCCTCGCTGTAGACCAGCAGACTTCGACGGCCATGATTTGTGCATCAAATGTCTGCCCCCAAAGAGAAGAATACACATGGTCTATAAAATGCCCTAGTTTTGGCAACACGGAGTTGGGGGGCACAGTCCGTGGTTAGCGACCCTTCGTCGGTCGGAAGTAGAGCCAGAGAATCAAGACACACAACCACATTGTCTGCTCAGTCGGCTGCACGACCGAGACAAACATTCATTAAAAAATGCCGAACCAGGAGAACTAGATCTGGGGACACACCATATTTTTAATGCCTCCCGCGTTATGAAGAACTATTACTAGAACGAAGGCGCTGCAGACCTTATTCCACGCCGATGGCGACACCATGGTCTCACCACCGCCCCAAACAGGCAACGGACATTTGGGGGGGGGGGGGGGGGGGGGGGGGGCTTGGACTCACCAGAGAGTAGGGCAGATCAGCTGCACCTAGGTCAGGGAGGAGCAGGGAAAGAGCGCCGGTACACGTCGTAAATTTTATTTTGTTCTAAAGAGGCAATCTCAAATAAATACGTACGACACCTTATATATATGTGAAACTAGGCCAAAAAACAGGGCCCTAGCTGGCTTTTCTAGATAGTTGTGGACCGCAAGTAATTCTTTGAGGCGTTTTTCCAAAATTCCACGACGCAGGTGGATTTTTTTTAGACACACTCTATATCTCAGGTCGGAGATGCTCTTAGTTCCCAATGATGCAGAGATGAGATTGAAATTTTGAATGAAGGAACGATTGGAGTGACGGATAAACAATTATTAGTGGCGGCGACATGACAGTGATCTGGCTCTTTGCTGCGGGAAATTTGAGCAGATCTCTTTGCCTTCTCTTTTCTGGATGTTTGCATTGCACGTAAGGGTTCTGTGATGGAGCCCACGTACATGCATGGCCAGCTCCATGTACGTACGCCACGCAATTATGCATGTCGATGTCGGCAGACTAGCTAGGTGCTGCCGCTGGTTGTATTATTCATGCATGTGTATGCTAGCTACTCCACGACAATGTACGTACAGTACATAAACTCCTCCCTCGAGATATCATATTGATCAGATATGTATATTACAGTAGATGGATAGATACGACATTGTTCGTTCTGTACACAGTAAGGATACTCCCTGCCCATGGATCCTGGTACAAATTAAGTTTGGCAATGCCTCCTGGATGCATGGGTGGCACTCCACGCTCTATCTCTAATCTGTAATATAAGATCGATCTGCAGCTGCGAAGGTACGGACACAGATATGTACACCACCAGTTGCGAATACGTAGGTAGGTGGTGTGGCCGGGCCGTGGTGACTCACTCACATCACATGCATGGTTCGGGGGGACTGGATCGACCGTGACAATGGTTATATAGATCGATGCCGACCAGATCGATTCATGCTGCAGCTACCTAACATGCGTACATATGCGTACCTTTCAGTGTACAGTCCATATGCGCGTCCGTATGAGTATATATCACTACAGTCAGGAAGCCAATTAGTCATCCATCTATGCTGCACAGCACCACACTGGAGGTACATCTATCACACGCAATAACTAATTTAACTAATATAAATTAGGCATAGCCACCCCAACATGTACAACATATAGCTACACCAACATTAGAGCATGTCTAATAGTATAGCCTGTTGTTGGTTATATGATATTGACATGTCATGTAAAACTATCATTTATAATCACTCATATAATAAGGTTGGTTATAAGGTTGATTATAAGACTAGTACTTTTTCCACCTTCTCTTTCCTCTTTCTTCAAATTTATTGTATTTGCCTAGGTACACGTGTAGAGGCAGGCCCTTGCGTGAGATGATGAGGAGGACGCCGACTAGGAGATGAGGAGGACGCCGACTAGGCGATGGATGCCCTCGAGGATGAGGAGCCATCCCTCGCCGTAGAGGATTCGTCTAAAGCCGCAGAGGACGGGTCGCCCGCCGTCGAGGTGGAGAATGTGTGTGGCATAAAGGAGGAGCCGCCCAGTGCCGAGGTGGAGCATACGTGCGGCACAGAGGAGGGGCCGCTCACTGACAACGAGGAGACACCACACACCGCCAAGGAAGAGAAGGAGGAGCATTCCTAGGTCACACCACGCATGCATGCATGCATGCTCAGAAATTTGCACT
The DNA here is from genome assembly GCA_039707655.1 of Elymus sibiricus. Lineage (NCBI taxonomy): Eukaryota > Viridiplantae > Streptophyta > Magnoliopsida > Poales > Poaceae > Elymus > Elymus sibiricus. Next base: position 514,109,433 of record CM077672.1, on the reverse strand, counting down.
CAGCGCCACACATGGCGGCGCAGGAAAGCTCTGGGTGTTTAGCGACGCAACACGATTAGATTGTTCATCTTCTTTGCCTCACTCTATTTAAACCCTTCGTACGTGTGTGCACAGTTTGTTCAGTAAGGCCAACGCACATATCTCTGCATTCACACTTTCTACAACCTTCATACACAATGGCCTTTTCCTGGTTTCTCCCAACCAACGTCCCCTCCGTGATGCCTCCTTCGGCCATCCACTTTGCCTACGATCTGCCTTGGGGCTTGGAATCCCAGAATGCATAATATTGGGCACAGTACGACAAGTACATGGCGAATGGGTATCGGGACACCTCGTCGGACGATGAGTAGGACACCGACATGGAGATAGACGCCGTCGAGGAGGAGGAGCCGTCCCTCACCGCCGAGGGTCCGCCAGAATTCTATTATGTTTGAAACCCATGGGTTGTACATCATACAAATGACACTTATTCTCAATAAAGAATTGACCTCCTCTTTTGCATCATCAATAAACATTATTTTGTCCATTTGGTTTAAATAAAAGATGAGATCTTTTTATTTATATTATTTCAGGATTATGATGGAAAACCATACTCCCATCACCGATGACTCGAATGGCCGGTTTGTTTGTTTATACTAAACATTTTTACTTAGAAATCTTAACTAGTATTTACATTTACCAGAATTAACAACATAGCAATTATGTTATTACTTAGAAAATCTTAAGAAGTGTATTTTTATTATAATTATCATATTTAGTGACATAATAATGCTGCTAAATTTTAAATAAAGGTTCTTTGATATAGTTCTCATATCCATATTTGCAAATACACTTGTACTACTGCATGTCGCAACAAAAGTTCTTGTTCTGAATTTTTCTGAGACATTTCTAAGAAACAAATTAGTTGAATTGAATCCTTCTTAACTTTAAAAATAGAATATTGGGAAAATGAAATTTTTCAGTAAATGATATGTATCATTAGATGTGTTACGATATATTTGTATGCGTGCACAACTATTTCAACATCCTTAAATATATTTGTAAAGATCTCTAGAATGTATGGATATAACAAATATCTTAATAGATATATAGAATGTACAATTATTTATCTTAACAAGATGTCAATAGAAAACTATATATTGTATCTTAGTTTCCTTCTTGCGAAATGTTACCCTTTTTAAGTATACAGTGAAAAAAACCTCATACTCCAAGTCAACATGGATTGTTGGCAACCTTTTTTAATAAATTTTATTTATTTGTTCACCTTGTGACTATCTATGACTCCGATGAAGAATGTGTACAAAGACAGCGTTGGGAATTACAGGCCAAAGGATAAAGAGAAGGAAGGACCACCAAACCGGGAGGATGGATTGATAATACCAAAAAGAGAGATTGGGGTGGCGGGGGGAAGGTGGTTAGGGATAGTATGCTTTTATATGTCTTTTGATTGATATGATATATCCATATTTGGCTTTCATATTCTTATAAGGGTACTGGCTAATCTCCAGACCATGACCACGAAATTATCCCGCATATCAACCTCTTGATCCCATTTCAAAGTTATATTCCATGGGTGCCAAGTAGGCAAAATAGGCATCACTGAACCTGGTCTTATGTCTTTTTGAACAATTGTCTGGTTCGAAAACCAATTTCAACAAGAGTGAACTGTTTTGTTTTGGGTATGCCAAGGAAGAGCAGGAAACTTATAGACAGTTGTTTGGGTGCGAGTTGGGTTCTCTCTCATTTAGATATCTGGGAATACCAATTCATCACCGAAAACTAACCAACAAAGAATGGAGTGCATAGAGGATTGATTTGAGAAGAAATTAAGCTGTTCGGAGGGCAAGCTTATGTCTTATGAGGGTTGGCTAATTGTGATTAACTCCGTGCATACGAGTATGTCGATCCTCCAATTGTCTTTCTTTGAAGTACCTCTTGGGGTACAGAAAAGGTTGGACTTTTATTGATCACTTTTTTTTTGGCAAAACGACAAGAATAAATCGAAATACAGGTTCGCTAAATGAGACATAATCTATAGGCGAAAGGACCGAGAGGGCTTAGGGATTGAAAACCTTGAAGTAAAGAATATGTGCCTACTTAGTAAATGGTTGATACGTCTCCAACGTATCTATAATTTTTTATTGTTTGATGCTATTATTTTATCAATCTTGCATGCTTTATATGCCATTTCTTATCATTTTTGGGAACTAACGTATTAACCCAGTGCCCAGTGCCAGTTGCTATTTTCTGCATGTTTTTGGTTTTTCAGAAAATCTGTACCAAACGGAGTCCAGACGTGACGAAACTTTTTGATGATTTTTTATGGACAAAAAGAAGACCTGGAAGCTTCAGAGGGAGACCAGACGCCGCACGAGGGAGCGACAAGGGCAGGGAGCGCGCCCTGGGGGGTAGGGCGCGCCCCCACCCTTGTGGCGCCCCTGTGGGTCCTTTGCACCGCCTCTCGCTCCTATAAACTCACATATATTCTGAAAATCCTAGAGGAGCATCCGAAACAATTTTTCCGCCGCCGCAAGTCTCTGTTCTTCTGCGATCGCATCTGGAGGCCTTTTCCGGTAATCTGCCGGAGGGGGAATCCATCACGGAGGCCTACCGCATCAACCTTGGTGCCTCCCACATGATGTGTGAGTAGTTCCTACAGGACCTACGGGCCCATATAGCTGTAGCTAGATGGCTCTCTCTCTCTCTCTCTCTCTCTCTCTCTCTCTCTCTCTCTCTCTCTCTCTCTCTCTCTCTCTCTCTCTCTCTCTCTCTCTCTCTCTCTCTCTCTCTCTCTCTCTCTTTTGATCTTTAATACAATGATCTCTTCGGAGACCTATTCGATGTTTTCTAAATTTATGTATCTGCATGTTCTAGGGAATTATTTTGTTTGTTTTTTATTCATATTGTGTTGTAATACATGTCTTCAATTCTTTACAGGGATTCATAGTAAGCGCTAAAGTTTTGGGAAACGTTGATTTGTTTCCGTTTTGCCAAATTTCTAGCACTTAATATGTCCATTTTACAGTAGAGGTCATGCCAAAAAAATTCAGATATTTTAAAATTTCAGTAGTTGAATGTTCTAGGGCATTTTTTTCTCGAAATGGTGGACAACGGTAGGTACCGTGGTGTTTTCTGGAGGCCCTTGGGGATGTGGGCCGCTCAAATCCAAAACCCCAACACTTGCAAGAAGCAATGGCTCGGCACGTTCGACATCGCCGAGGAGGTGGCGCGCGCTTATGATGCCATGGCGCTCGAGTACCAGGGGCCAAGGGCCCTGCTCAACTTTTCTCAGGATGCTTGGCGCGCGCGTCAGATAACGCCTCCTAACATGAGGATAGTCTCCAAGGCCGAGGAGCAGGAGCACCTGAAGGCCGAGGCGCTGATCAGGGCCCGACAACGGCAATGAAGCGATCCCTTGGTGGAACATTATCTCAAGGAGGATCCGCATTTGTATGCCTTGAACGAGGCATTGCTGATCACCGCACGCAACAAGAAGGACACCTACACGTTTTGGGAATACCTGATTTTCGTAACGTGGCTTATTCGTAATGATGAATAAGTTGCAACGTATACTCTATGCATTGCTCAAGCTAGGACGTATTAAATTTTATTGAATTGAGGATGAAGTGTGTACCCTTTTTCTCTTGGTAGTTCAAATTGTGTAAATCTACAGTGATATAAAATTACTGATTAATTAATTACACACCTACAGTATAAATTATATATATCTTTATAATTACTGATTAATTAATTGACGAGTTGTGAGAGTCCACGCATGATAGTTCAAATCATGACACTAAAAATGACACACGATATGTCTGTTTATAACAATCTCTACACAGTAGTGTGATCGAGACCGGCCGGCCGGCCGGTGTGAATTTATATGGATCGCAGCCTCGCTAATTGAATTTGAATCGGAATGAATGGTGTCAGATCATGTACTTCCTCTGTAAACAAATATAAGAGCGTTTAGATCATTAAAAGTAGCGATTAAACGCTCTTATATTTCTTTACGGAGGGAGTACATCGAGGGCGACAAAACAAAATGCTGCAGTGTACTATCGTTTTCACGATGCGTGCATGCATTCTCTCTCGATCTCTGCTGACCACAAATAATATCGTGTGATCGATCGATCGGCCGGGACCATGCATGCATATACTACAAAGTAAATGTACACGTACGCATCAAGGCAGGCATTGCTTTCTCCATCCCGATCTCGATCTCGATCTCGAGCTCGTTCTTTTACAGTTACAGTTACTTGGTTGCTTACGTACGTAGTACGCAGGCTCAGTTCGTACGTTAAGCCATTGCACATGCCTAGGTACGTGTCAACATACGTACGTAGTACGCAGGTGCAGTTGACGCCTAACGCTCCCCGAATCAACTAAACCAATCATGCATGCATACATCATCCATGATTTAGAAGCTAGCTAGCTGCATCATCAGTCACAAGGCAAATTGGCAAGGCAGACCATACTGACAACACCCACATACTACAAAGGTGGCACCTGAGCTGCATGCATGCATGCACTGCTTTTCAAATCAACTTTTGCAGATTATATTGCCTTGATGAATTATTTTGAACTTACTACGTCAAGCTGGTAGAGAGTGATAGGGCATTCTCGTCGTGTTAGAGCGCTTTTTTAAGTCGGCACTACTCCACTACGTGCAGCTTGCTGGTCCTTCCTTCCCACACCTACGCCTGCCTCCATGCATGCCCGGCCATCCCGTTTTTGTACTCACTACTGTGTACAATGTTCCTCAAATATAATTTAGTCATTTTTCTTGTGAAAAGGCCTGTTGATGGTATAATTTGGCTAGTTAGTATATGATGAGCCAAATTAATTCAATGATTTATCAAGCTGGTCGATTGATGCATTGTTGAAGTCTTGCAGTTATCTGAGATATGCCTGGCCAGATTTCAGGGAATCGTTGAACTAACACACTGCTGCCATGGACGTCTTCTAACCAATCTCGTATGCTAAGCTGAACTATGGAGTTTGCATGGGCTATACATCTGCGTGGGTGAAGAAGTATGCTTAGTACGTGATGGCCATTATTCAGTGTGATAGCGACGTGGCAGGAATATTTTATTATTTCCTTGTAGATACAAGAGTATATCTACGTGACATGGTTCGAACTTGAGCTAGTGCATTATCTGGTATGAATATTTTATTATTTTTCTTGTAGGAAGATTTGTACGTGACATGTTAATTTGGGTCGCTAGTGCAAATTGTAAACAACAAATTGTAAACAACCGAATCAGGGCGTGTCCTAGTCGGTTTTAGCTTCAGAGTTTTAATCTTATATGCCAAGTCCAGCGTGCCATATATATGTAAGGCCGTGGCCGATTGAAAGAAAACCAATCGATCTATTCACAAAAACACTACTTTTTCACGTACGTATTTTCTCTGTCGTTCTTCTTTACCGAGCCCTAGCAGCCCTAGGGTTTGGTGATCTTTGTCTTTTTGCACTGGAAAACGGCCGGTTTTCCTCCACGAAAGCGAGGGATTCTTTATTGCTTTGCCCGGAAAGCAATTGTTCGTCGTCACGAAAGCACGACAAATATCCTAGTGTTGCGCGGCGATTTCGCGTGCCAACACAATTGGTGACTCCGCTGGTGTTGCGCTGCAAGTCAATGATGAATATTCTGGGAAAAAGCCGATGCCACCACAAAATAGCGGATTCATTAATTTGGCTAGTAATATACATACACCGGCTAATGTTACGCAGCTTCCTGTCCCTTTAACAAATAATCAAGATGGCCGGAACTATGTGGGAACTTCGCCTAATAATTTTGTTTCTAGCGCTACTGCTCCTATTGTTTCGACTTCGGTTCCACAAAATCCCAGTAGCAATAACCGAAGTTTTGGTTTTAATTCTAATTTGCAGCAGCCTAGTTATCGGACAGTAGCATATAGTACACCACCACTGCCGTCTGTCGGTACCGGGGTTCCGTACGGGCCGGTACCTAATTCATATTTTAGTGGGTCTCCGTTGCAAACTTCACATGCTCAAATTTCTTTGCCGGAGTTTCCGCCGCGTGCTTGCGTTCCATCTGATCCACAAACTAGTTCTCTACAGCCCAATGATAATTTTAAGGATCAACTAGCTAGCATACTTAGAGAATTTGGTTTAGAACCTAAGGGTAGAGCACGTGCATATCAAAAACCATACCCTGATTACTTTGACTTGACACCATATCCTCGTGGTTTTAAAATTTCAGATTTTGTTAATTACGGGGGAAGATGGTAGATCTACGTTTGAGCATATAGGACAATTTTTAGCACAATGCAACGAGGTCGGCACATCGGATGTTTTTAGATTCAAATTATTTCCTTTATATTTATCCGGTACTGCATTTACTTGGTTTACATCGCTTGCTCCTAATTCTATTTCAACATGGGCACAATTGGAGCAAAAAATTCATGAGTATTTTTATAGCGGTGAAACAGAACTTCGACTTTCAGATTTAACTATGGTTAGGCAGAAATATAATGAACATGTTCATAATTATATTAGGAGGTTTAGGGGTGTCAAAAACCGATGTTTCAGCCTAACCATAGCCGAAAAGGATTTAGCCGATCTTGCCTTTTCGGGTCTGCTCGGTCATATTAAGGATAAACTGGAAGGACAAGAATTTTGAGATGTTAATCAAGTTTTGCAGAAGGCTTTGGCGCAGGAAAACCGGGCTAAGGAAATTAAACAATATAGCCGGTTTAAAGATAATAGAAATAAAGAGAAGGATAACCATGCGGTTAATGCCTTAGATTTTGATAGTGATTCGGCTAGTGAGGATGATGTTAACATATGTGTAGCCGAATGGGTTCAAGCGCCAAAGTCAAAACCTTTTGAATGTTCTGCTTTGAAACCTACACCTGCTAGAAGAGATGAAATTAAATACACTTTTGATGTTAGCAAGTGTGATAGAATTTTTGATATGTTACTGCAAAATAAATTAATTAGAGTGAGAGAGGGTCATGTAATTCCATCTCCAGAAGAATTGGGTAGAAGAGCTTATTGTAAGTGGCGTAATTCTTTTTCTCATGCTACTAATGATTGTAATGTGTTTCGTCGACAGGTGCAATCGGCCATTAATGAAGGACGATTGACGTTTACAGAAGGTTCTAAGATGAAGCTCGACAGCAACCCTTTTCCTGTCAATGTGGTCGAGCTTGAGAGTAAGAAAATGCTTATTCGGTTGGATCAGACCGAATCCGCAAGAGAAAAAAATGTTGTTGATGATAGTGCTCCTCCAAGGATGATCAAACCAAAAAATCCAGAAGTAGGAGTGTGGAAAGTCAATGGAGGAAGGAGACAAGCTCCAAGGCCAAAGCCGACAGTTAACATGTTGTTGGAAAAATATACCTCACGCAAGGCCAGCAATGTGTTTAACCGGCTCGGAGGTAATAAGCGTCCAAGATCTCCTTCTGGACCTGGCATTCATGAACGATGGCAAAGAAATTCATATGACCAGCAGCCATATTTTGCAATGGAGCCGACATATTGGGGATGTGCACCTCCTATGTATCCGCAATTTCCTTCATGGGGGTTTAATCCTTGGGCGCCATATCCTGCAGGGCCAGCAGGTTATTTTCAGACAGGATGGATTCCTCCGAGGCCTATGTTCAGACCAAACATACATGAGAAAAGGGCTCGGTTCAATGAGGAGGCTAGATCACATGACGCCATTTAGATTCGAGGAAGTCGATCACCGGTACGCAATGCATATGGCAAAAAACTATAAGGATGACCACAAGCGTGTATGGGTGCCGGTGAAACGTGCTGAACCTAAAACAGGAAAAAGTTCAGATGATTTAAATGCTGCTCATGGTCAGAAAATTGTTGGATATCAGTCAGCTGAAGGTGTTGTCAATAGTACAGAATCAAGCGATGATGTTGGACTAGGATCGGTCCCAAAAGAAATTGTTGGTACAGAGGAGAACAATGGTCTGAAGGTGCAGCCAATGGGCCGATCTAATCAAGGTGAGAAAGAAACTAATTCTGGGCATAGCATGCATGCACAATCAGACAAGGCTTTTGTGCTATCCTCACGTACTAATCAAATGTCTAAATCGGCAAGCTCACAAGCTGATTTGGTCACACTAGTAGAAAACAGGGCATTAGTTTTTGCCAGATCAGAGCAACAGTCCCGGTCGACTTACGAACCGGGACTAATGCGTGCATTAGTCCCGGTTCGAGCGGCCAGGACGCCGGCCGGGCCTCGGCAGGCACCAGTCCCGGTTCAGCTGGGACCTTTAGTCCCGGTTCCAGCCACCAACCGGGACTAAAGGGCCTCGCTCCTGGCGCAACCCCTTTAGTCCCGGTTGGTGTCTGGAACCGGGACTAAAGGTCAGTCTTCAGTCCCGGTTCTAGACACCAACCGGGACTAAAAAGATGCCTATATATATGCTCGCCCCTGCGCGCTCACTCCTCTGTTTTTTGGCCGGCCGGCGTGTGGGAGGTGTGTGCTACTTTGTTCTCACCTCCTATGCACATGAGGTGTTTGATGAAATGCCCGAGCCACACTTAAGCTTTCTCCTCTCTAAGCTCGACCTCCAAGCTCCATTTTCCCCAAGATTTGTCTAGGTTTGGCGGTGCACCAACTATCCAAGTGTTCTAAAAAGGTTAGCAACTTCATCCTTTCATCTCTCACTGCTAGTTTAGCTCATTTCAAATGCTCTAGAAGTAGTGTGGTTTGTGGGTTTTAGTGGAGGAGTGTATGTGTGAGTTTATTTGATTTAGATGCATAATTTGAGCTCAAATTAACTTCTTAGTTTGCACATGTGTAGGGTGCCGTCCCGTCCCCGTCCCCGTCCTCACCGCCGTCGATCGCCCGCGCCGATCTCGTCGCCGGCACCACCGTGGTGAGCCTCTTGTTCTTATCTTTTTTTTAAAGAAAAAATTCTTACTTGTATGATTTATATAGCTACTTGTATAATTTTCTTACTTGTATTATTGTTTGTTATTATATAGTGCCATGGTTTTGGTATCCGCCCCCGTCGGCTCTCGTCCGGTCTATGATTCGGATGTGGTATATTATCTTTTATAACTATTTGTTTCATTTAGTGTTTATGACAATTATGCCGACCAACTTGACATAGATGTCTTTATCTAGGAGGTATGTGAACCGGAAATTCCAACCGACCCTCTTGTCGAGAGGTTAAATTTAGTTGAAAAAGAAAACAATTATTTGAAAGAAAAATTGAAAAGAGTTGAAGAAGAGAAGATGAAATTGGAGTTGCATGTTGCCGATGTCGTCGATCTACACAAGATCCAGATGGATGCAATGCGCTTAAAGATTAGAAAGATTAGAAAATATGCCATTGATAATGAGGCTTGGTATCATTATGCTGTTGGATCAATTGTTACCTTAGTTGCGATTTTGATCGCATTTGTTGTTGCATTTAAATGTTTTACATAGTTGTATGTTAGTTTAAATGTATGTTTTAATTAGATGCTCTAGAGAGCTGTATGTTGTTTTATGAGAACTATGTACGAACTTTATGTATTTATTTTTTCAGTAATAACATTTGATCACTACTGTACTTTGGTTTTAATGTGATGATGAACTTGTATTAATTTGGTCATTTCTCTATTCATGATGTTCTGTAATGGTTTTTGATATACTTAATTATATAATGCACACAGATGAACCGGCAATGGATGTACTAAGAGCAGCAATCATAGCACCTGGCCTGTGACTCTATGTATCTATAACCTTCCTCCTTGGTTGTGCATGAAGCGGAAGTTCATTATGATGCCAGTGCTCATCCAAGGCCCTAAGCAACCCGGCAATGACATTGATGTGTATCTAAGGCCATTAGTTGAAGAACTTTTACAGCTGTGGGACATAAAAGGTGTACGTGTGTGGGATGAGCACAAACAGCAGGAATTTGACCTACGAGCGTTGCTTTTTGTAACCATCAATGATTGGCCTGCTCTTAGTAACCTTTCAGAACAGACAAACAAGGGATACCACGCATGCATGCACTGTTTAGATGAGACCGAAAGTATATATTTGGATAAATGTAAGAAGAATGTGTACCTGGGACATCGTCGATTTCTTCCGACCAAGCATGCCTTAAGAAAGAAAGGCAAGCATTTCAAAGGTGAGGCAGATCACCGGAAGAAGTCTGTCCTCCGTACTGGTGATGATATACTTCATATGGTCAAGGATTTACAAGTAATCTTTGGAAAGGGTCCTGGCGGACAATCTGTTCCGAATGACGCTGACGGACACGCACTCATGTGGAAGAAGAAATCTATATTTTGGGACCTACCCTATTGGAAAGACCTAGAGGTCCGCTCTGCAATCGACGTGATGCACGTGACGAAGAATCTTTGCGTGAACCTGCTAGGCTTCTTGGGCGTGTATGGGAAGACCAAAGATACACCGGAGGCACGGGAGGACCAGCAACGTATGAACGAAAAAGACGGCATGCATCCAAAGCAGTATGAAGGTCCTGCCAGCTACGCTCTTACCAAAGCAGAGAAGAAAATCTTTTTTGAATGCCTGCTCATTATCAAGGTCCCGTCTGGCTTCTCGTCGAATATAAAGGGAATAATAAATATGGCAGATAAAAAATTCCAGAACCTAAAGTCTCATGACTGCCACGTGATTATGACGCAACTGCTTCCGGTTGCATTGAGGGGGCTTCTACCAGAAAATGTTCGATTAGCCATTATGAAGCTATGTGCATTCCTCAATGCAATTTCTCAGAAGGTAATCGATCCAGAAATCCTACCAAGGTTACAGAATGATTTGGTCCAATGTCTTGTCAGTTTCGAGTTGGTGTTCCCACCATCCTTCTTCAATATTATGACGCATGTCCTAGTTCACCTAGTCGACGAGATTGCAATTCTGGGTCCTGTATTTCTACACAATATGTTCCCCTTTGAGAGGTTCATGGGAGTCTTAAAGAAATATGTTCGTAACCGTGCTAGGCCAGAAGGAAGCATCTCCACGGGCCATCAAACAGAGGAGGACATTGAGTTTTGTGTTGACTTTATTCCTGACCATAAGCCGATTGGTGTTCCTGAATCGCGGCATGAGGGGAGACTGGGTGGAAAAGGCACGCTAGGACCGAACTCAATAATATGTAGGGACGGGCATTCTTGGGCGCAAGCACACTACACAGTTCTACAGAATTCTACCTTGGTGGCCCCGTATATCAATGAACACAAGAATATTCTACGCTCCAAACACCCGGAGCAGTCTGACGACTGGATTACACGTGAACACATGGGGACTTTCGGCGGTTGCTTGCAAACACATCTCATGGTTAACACCACTGTTGGAGATGAGCTGTACTTGTTGGCCAGGACACCATCTTTGACTGTATTGACTTTCCAAGGGTACAAGATAAATGGGAATGCATTTTACACGATCGCCCAAGATAAAAAGAGCACCAACCAAAACAGTGGTATCCGCTTTGATGCAGCAAACACCAATAGGGCAAAGGACACATATTATGGTTACATAGAGGACATATGGGAACTTGACTATGGACGTGATTTTAAGGTCCCTTTGTTTCGGTGCAAATGGGTCAATCTGTCAGGAGGCGGGGTACAGGTAGACCCGCAGTACGGAATGACAACAGTGGATCTCAACCATCTTGGGTACACAGATGAACCATTCGTCCTAGCCAATGATGTGGCGCAGGTTTTCTATGTGAAGGACATGTCTACCAAACCAAGAAAAAGAAAAGATAAGGAAGCGAATACATCATACGATGAGCCAAAGCGCCACATAGTTCTTTCAGGGAAAAGAAACACCGTGGGAGTGGAGGACAAGACAGACATGTCAGAAGATTATGAAAAGTGTCATGAAATTTCTCCCTTCAGAGTGAAGACTGACCCAAGCATCCTGTTAAATGATGAAGATTATCCATGGTTACAGCGCAATAAGCAAGGGACACACGCAAAGAAATAGTTTTATACCCCAAGATCCCACTCTGGGATGTGACCGGCTTCACCGCCATCACTTTCTCTCTAGTGTGAGTTTCCGGACTTATAGCTGGAAAGTGCCACTTCGGACAAACCGGAGGGAATCTTTGTAAGAGCTAGCTAGGGCATTTTGGCATTTGAAACATGATTTTATAATAATTATTTATTAAGTTATGAAATTTCAATTATTCCTATCCTTTTAGTATTTTAATTATACAGAGGAGTTAATCAATGCAATTATGTCCAAACAAAATATGAATGTCTTCTGAGCACCGGTTGGTTGCTCAATTTTTCAAAAACATATTGACAAACCACCACCTGATGTGTCAAAGAATAAAGTTATATAAAATTCTAGTTATGATTAACTAAAACAAAATTATAATATTTCTTCAATAGCAAAAAGAATCAACCAAAAAGCTTTTATAAAACTCTATTTATGATCAAAATAATATTAACTTAAAATTATATAATGAGGTACATACCTCCGACTTTACCTCAAGCCCGCTCCTCTCTATAAAATTGACATAACATATGCAAAAAATAACATAAAAAATAAAAAAACATAACATATGCAAAAAATTAAAATTGCCATAACATAAAAATTAACATAAAAAATAAAAAAGACATAACATGTGCCATATATTTTATAGTGGTTATGAAAGAATATTAAAATTTACATAACATATGCAAAAAATAACATAAAAAATAAAAAAATATAACATATGCAAAAAATAACATAAAAAATAAAAAAATACCCGCCTACTAGCAGACACCATGGCCTGCATACGACTAGAAACCCATCTATATATGGGACAGAATGCAGGCCCGCGGGGCTAGTTGGCCCAACAGGGCAGAGGTTAGGCAATTAACTGCCTGCTTTAGAGAGGAGCTTGGGAGAGAGATCGCAGCCGCGTATATAAACCGTTGCGAGCGCCTCTCGCTTGGCGATGTGGGACTAAACTCCCACCGCCCCTCGGCTGTGCCAGGACCAGCCCTTTAGTCCCGGTTGGTGGCTCCAACCGGGACTAAAGGCCCCCGTTTAATCCCGGTCCGAGCCACCAACCGGGACTAAAGGCCTGGGTTTCGCACCCTTTGGGCTGGTGAAATTCACCTTTAGTCCCGGTTGGTGGCTCGGACCGGGACTAAAGGGGGACCTTTAGTCCCGGTTGGTGCCACCAACCGGGACTAAAACTCTGTGTATATAAGCAGCACTTAGGAAATTTTCCAAAAGCCATCTGTAGTTTTCGATCTCCCTCTCCCCCGACGGCGTCGAAGACCACCTCGACGCCGCCAGGCTGCCGGACCTCGCCGTCGCCTCCCCGAGCCCGCTTCTCGTCGCCGCCCCCGACGCCGTCCCCGAGCCCTGCCCCGACGCCGTCCCCGAGCCCGCTCGCTCCTCGTCGCCGGCCGGACCTCCCCGAGCATCGCCGCCCCTGAGCCACTCCTCGTCGCCGGACCTCCTCGCCATCGCCTCCACCGAGCCCGCTCCCCTTGTCGCCGGCCCTCCAGCTCTATCGCGCGTTGCCCCCAGTGAGCTCCTCCCTTCCCCTGCTGCCACTGCTCCGCTGCGTGCTCTGCTTGCCGCCGCCGCCGCCGCTGCATTGCTGTTGTTAGATGGATGGATGTTAGATAATGATCTTGCTAAAACAAATTGAAGAACAAAAATTTTTCTGAATTTTTTGACAGTGCACATCAAGTGTATGATGAAATGCCAGAGGGCTCTAGGAATTTTAGGAATTTTTGAGAATTTTTGTGGTGAGGTGTTGATGCACAAAAGAGAGTCTGGCAAAGTTTCAGAATTTTTGGAGCAATTTAAATTGGGCTTTGACCATGGAGTTTGAATGTGGTCCAAATTTGAACTGAATGAAATTTGAAAAATTTGAACTATGGAACCAAATGTTTTTGGTGGAATGGGTTGTGGGTACTGTCAAATAGATGGAGTAATTTTTGTGGGTGCAAAAGAATTGGGGAGAATATAGCTCCTTTGCAAATCAAAGAACAAAATTTTTGCATTAGAGTTCATTTTGTCTTTTTGTATGTTTTAATGCAAGCATCTTTTGGGCAATCTTTGAACATGAAGTAGGAGCATTTTTATGTCATCTTGCTGGTACATTTTAGTTCATGCCATGTTAGGACTTGTAGTGAGTGCTACAAGCTTGTAAACTTGTTATCTATTCATTTCTGCCATGCCATGCAAATATCACTAAGTCTGAAAATCTGTTAATACTTGTCAACTTGTCATGATGATTGCCATTGATCTAGGGGTCATTTGAATTAGTTCAGTAAGCATGTTTTGCCATGTGTTACATGTACATTCATGTCATGCCATTTGTTGCCATGTAGAAATTCTGTAGCATGTTCAAATCTTGCTTTCAAATAGGTATCTAGCTATAATGGACAGATTTGCATTGCATATTGCTTTGATCACCATTTGAGTTCCGTGCATCCGTTTGCCATGATCTTTAGAGGTCCATTTCAACTAAAATCTTCCATTCTATCCAGTGGCATACTTGGGTTTGCCTAATTTTTTTTCACTCGGTGGAATTACAGGTTGTGGTGTTGCATTTCCGTGGAGTTGGTCCCTGATCGTCCCTCCGCTGTTCGACAAAAGGTGTCCATTTGTTGTATGTTGAGTTTTGTTCATAGGATGATTGTTGGTTCATTTGTTGAGTTGTGTATTCATCTTGTGTATAAATCTTGTATTCATCTTGTATTCATTTTGTATTCATCTTGTGTATAAATCTTGTATTCATCTTGTACAAATATTGTCGTAACTTCGACATGAGAGGGGGGGTCGTTAAAACATAACCCCGATAACTTTGATTTTGAGGCATATGAAAACCTGATTTGCATGTCGGACAGGCATGAGAGAGGCGGTCCGCAAAGTATCCTCTCCCGAAAGATAGGACGACTCATCAGATATGATTCTAGATAATGTCCAATGCCTCATATCGCGAACATAGTTATATTGGATAATTGATCTTCATATAAATGAAGCATAAAAGTTTAGCAATCACTTACAAATTTTCATGTTGTTCATTCACTTCAACATGAGGCACTAGTACAAAACAGGGCTTTGGTCCAGGCCATATCAGAGCATTAGTCCCGGTTCTGTTACGAACCGGGACTAATGGGTGCATTAGTCCCGGTTCGAGCGGCGCAGGCATTAGTCCCGGTTCGAACGGGACCTTTAGTCCCGGTTGGAGAGACCAACCGGAACTAAAGGGGCTTCGAACGGTGCCAGCCCCTTTAGTCCCGGTTGGTGTTATCAACCGGGACTAAAGGGGTTCTGAAAGTTGTTTTTACATTTGTTTTCTGTTTTTAGTTTCTGTTTTAAATTGCTTATATCTTTTAAGATATTTGATGTTTTTGAGTGATTCTTTTTGCATTAGATTCAAAATTTTGTCTAGTTTCTGTTTGTGCCATTAGTTTTCAAATTTGAATGGTTTAAATTTGAATTTGTTCAAATTTGCTTCAAACCCTAGATTGTGAATAACTTGAGTTTACAAAAAGTTTTTAATTTAATTCTTTTTGCTCCTAGTCACGTGTTAGATTGTTGTCACGGTAAGATTTATTTGTTTATTTTTAGAATAATTTAAATTAGGATTTTAATTAAAACAATAATGTTTTGCTTATATAGTTGTTTTAGTCATTTAATTGTTGTTTTTTATTATTTTTAGTTAGTTCTTTCTATAGATTTTAACATGTTGTAGTATGGTGCATATTGAATGCACAAAAAGTGTGGAGTTGAAATAAGTTAAAAAAAATGAAATGCATTTGTAACAGACGAGTTTTCGTCCGAAACCTTGATACTTCGAAGGAGATGGTCCAGTTTGTACACGAAGTGCATCCAGTTTTTGCCGTAACCCTCTCAACTTTTTAGCACAAGCTATGTGGGTGAAATGATGATACCATGCCAAGTTTCAACCTTTTCAGAGCTTATTTGTAGTGCTTTTCAATTTCAGGGTCATTTAGCTCAAAAAAATCATTAAATGCATGAAAAATAGCAAATGAAGTTAGAAAGGGTTGAAATTTGAGGATGTGGCTTTGAATGGTGCATATTGAATGGACAAAAAGTGTGGAGTTGAAATAAGTTAAAAAAAATGAAATGCCTTTGTAACAGATGGGTTTTCGTCCGAAACCTTGATACTTCGAAGGAGATGGCCCAGTTTGTACACGAAGTGCATCCAGTTTTTGCCGTAACCCTCTCAACTTTTTAGCACAAGCTATGTGGGTGAAATGATGATACCATGCCAAGTTTCAACCTTTTCAGAGTTCATTTGTAGTGCTTTTCCATTTCAGGGTCATTTAGCTCAAAAATATCATTAAATGCATGAAAAATAGCAAATGAAGTTAGAAAGGGTTGACTCTGGCTTGGTTAACCTTAGTTGTGACTCTGGCTGGGACGGTGCTAGCAGATGTGTAGTCGACGGTATGATTGGATGGACACCGACCCGGACTAAAGGGGTTCTGAAATTTTCAAACTCTACCCCCCGTGTGGACCGCCTTTTTTAGTTTTGTAGAAAATAAAAAAAAATGATAAAATCTTCAAAAAATAAAATCCTTTGAGATGTAGTTAGGTTTTAGTGTCTAGTTGGTATAGAAATTTTGAAATATGAATTTTGACCTTTTTTGCAAAAAAACGAAAAAAATGTAAAACGGCCATAACTTTTGCATACGACGTCGAAAAAAAAAGTTTAATATATCAAAAAACACTAGAGAAAAATTGGGACTCGATTTCACCGGGGTTTACCCCGTGAAGTTTTCTCAGATTCTCAAAATTCCAAAAGGAAAAAAAGTTATTTCAAATCAAAATAATAATTTTAAAAATTTTAAAAAATAATTTTAAAAAAATAAATGATTTCATATTTGGATTCCTCACATTTTTCTGATAATAATGGATATATTATTTGTCGAATTTCGATTTACAGATTTAAAGATATTAATTATGTCATATTAAATGAATAAATGGCAAAAAAAATTAATAAAATAATATTAATACTTATTTTATTTTCATTGAAATTCAATATTATTAGTACTTATTTTGTTTATTTTAATAATTGTTTAGAATCCAAAAAATTAAATCATGTGACATCAAGACCTAAGGGTTAACAGGATTGATAGCTTAAGATTGTCAGGAAAACAACAAGTGCAGACTTGGAAACTAGGGGAGATAGAACCTGAAAGTTAAGCGTGCTGGGGCTTTAGTAGTGAGAGGATGGGTGACCGGCCGGGAAGTTAGACGATTAGAGACTAGAGATTAAATTGGAAAGCAGTGAGGAAGGGTGATTAGAGATTAAATTGTGAAAATCAGAAAAAAAAATTAAAAACAAATCAAAAAAATTGAAAAAAAAGTTTGACGCACAGAGAGCGGCCACGTGGAGGGCCTTTGGTCCCGATTCGTAAGCCAACCGGGACTAAAGGTCTTGGGCATTAGTCCCGACCCTTTAGTCCCGGTTCCAGAACCGGGACAAATGGGCCTCTGGAACCGGGACTAATGGGCCCTTTTCTACTAGTGAGGGGGGGGGGGGGGGTCGTGTTAAAACATAACCCCGATAATTTCGGTATAACTTCGACATGAGGGGGGAGGGGGTCGTTAAAACATAACCCCGATAATCCACTAATCCATTGCTCATATGCATATGATTCCTTGTTGTGATTAGGTCTATGTTTGCCACTAATCCATCTCTCATGGTTGTATATTGCCATGTTGTAATATTTGCAGAAACTATGGAACACGACAGAGACTTAGAACAAGAAAAGGCGTTGGAGGAAATAATCCTCGAGGGAGATGATGATATCATGACCTCACAGTTTCTCAACGACTCCAATGGTGAGGGAAGAGAAGATGACGGCTCCGCCAGTGTTGGAGCCTTAACTGTTGCAAAGTCCGGCGAGGTATATATATTAATTAAGTCTCTGCTGACTGGATGCATTAATTATTTTGTATGTACATATATTAACACTTCTTTCTTCTTTTAGCCCTCCGGATCGAGCCAAACTTCTATAAGGAGACGAGGCCCGAAGAAAAGGTTGGGCGAGAATGAAAGGTTCACGATCGAAGAAGTCGATCCAGATGGCAAACCGACTGTTCCCAAGCGGACCCAAGACCAATTTATACATCAGTGCGGAGTTGTTGTTAGGGACAGTGTCCCGATCAGCATCCAAGAATGGAATAAGAAGAAGGACGATGGAGTTTCTTATGTCGACGATAGATGCAAAGATCAGCTTTGGAACTCGCTCATGATAAATTTCAGCCTACCGCCAGAGGAGGATCCAAATAACCCAGTTATACAGCAAAAGTAAAAAAATGGGCTCTTAAGAAGATGGCAGAACAATTCAAGAACTGGAAGAAAAGATTGAACGAACAGTTTGTCGAGAAAGACGAGACTCCAGAATTCACCGGTCAATATGCGAAGATAAAAAATCACTGACCCGCATTTGTGGCGTACAAGAAATCGGAGAAAGCTAAGAACAGGTCACAGACAAATAAGCTAAATGCTGCAAAGATGCAGTATCACCATGTTACGGGGTCAGGTGGCTACAAAGTTGCCCGATCTACGTGGGACAAAGCTGAGAACGACCTGCTTGCTAAAGGGATCCAACCAGCGACATCGAACTGGCCCGAATGGGCAAGGACTTGGTTCTTTGGGCATGGGGGAACTTTGGACCCAGAAACAGGGAAGTGTGTATACACGAAAGAACAACTTGAAACACCCGTCACAAAGATTCAGGAAGCAATCAAGGACGTGAAGGAAAGGAGGTTCCATCCCGACAGAGAGAAGGACGTGCTGTCACGCGCCCTCGGGAATCCTGAACACCCTGGACGAACACGAGGCAAAGCAGGCTCCGTTCCGTGGGTGCATGGGTTTCCCGACAGCATTGGTTATAGAAGTCGAGGGAGAAAGAAGAAAGAGGAAGCAGACCGGATGCAGAATGTAGAACAAAGATTAGCATCGCAGGAGAAGAAACTAGAGGCACTTACCAGTCAGCGAGCTACCGACCCACCATCTCAGCAGCACGAAGATCCTTCATTCGAAACTGCCCACGAAGCTACCCCACCATCTCAGCGGAAAAGCAGCGTGGCTTCCACGGAGCTCGTTCGGCCTGATATCACGGCTCCTCGCTACCCCGTGGATTATATCACGGAGAGGGAACATTGTGAGCTAATGGCGAAATGCATCAACCTAACCTTGAAGGTGGCGGTCGGATATGTCTTACCTCCTAGACCTGATGGAACTTTCCATTGCAATCCGATTCCAGATGGCTTTGCTATTGTCGGGGTGGATGAAGTTACCAACGGATTCGAGGGGCTGGATCTTGAGTACCCTACAGGTGAAGTGGAGACTCATCTGGTAGATGCCGTAAGGACTACCATTCTATGGAGAAAGGAATACATCGTGCTTCCACAATGGACGCCGCGTCAGCAGACTCAGCCGGAGGAGGCCCCTCAGCAGACTCCTCACAGTCTAGCTCTATCTCCGCTGCCTCAGTCGTCTCCGCCGCGTCAGCACACTCCGCCGCCTCAGCTGTCTCCGCCGCGTCAGCGGACTCCGCCGGAGGAGGCCCCTCAGCAGAATCCTCCGCCGCCTCAGCTGTCTCCGCCGCGTCAGCGGACTCCGCCTCCTCCGCTGCGTCAGCTGACTCTGCCTCCTCCGCCGCCTCAGCAACATCGGAAGAGACCCGCCGCCGCTCCGGCGGCTAGCAGTACAACAACGAAGAAATCCAGAGCAGGTCCAAGCGTCAAGAAGGCTCCTCCCAAGTTACCATACGACATGACTGAGGAGGAAAACAATGAGATCGTGGCTGCCGATGTGAAACGCCAGCTTGCACCGAAACGTCCAGATCCAAAGGAGAAAATAGATTCGGTAAAAGCGAAGCGCTGTCTGGATGCCCTTCAGCGACCACCACCTCCTCCGCCGCTCTCACACTATGACCGCTGTATTGTAAATACATTTCATGAAGTGAAAAGGTCAGGAAGTACTAGCAGTGTTGCAAGAAGTGGAAAAACAATTCCCCAGTTCGGCGAACAGGAAAAACAATCGTGCCCCCCGCTCAAGGTGTTTCCCGATATCGCTAATGATCCGGGGGTAGCGGCCGCTCATCCTGGTTACACTCTTGCTGATTACTTAGGCGATGAGGTACAGTTCGAAATGGCTGAGGTAGCCTTTAGATACGAGCACGGGAAGCCTCTCGTCAGACCTGAGCAGCTCCCGCGTCTATCAACGATGATGCGAACTTTTCATAACTGGTACTTGAAATCTTGCAAGGAAGGGACCGACAGTATCTGCATGAGAATTAAAGATGAGCACTACTTCAATGGAGTCGAGGCGTTGTACATTGAATTTGAAGAATTATTTCAGTTATACAATCAAGCCGCCCTCGACAAAACTATCGTCAGTTGCTATTGTTTGTAAGTATTTTTTCTGTAATTAAGTCTCTAGCTCAGCTCGTTCATTGCATGTATAATTATCCTCACACTATATTATGCAGATTGAAGATCCGCGAATGCAGAGGAAAAATCTATGACATTGGGTTCATTAACCCAAATACCGTAAATGAATATACGGTACAAAAAAACCCCGATGATATAGAGAATTACTTGCTAAAGGCGTTACTTGGACAACAAAACAAAAGGGAAATACTATTTCCTTACAACTTTAAGTGAGTGTTACTGTCTTGTGCACATTCTGTTTCGCTTACTCGAGGTTAAGTGTAATTGATGAGTTATGCGTGCGCAGGTTCCACTTTATTCTGCTAGCCATTCAGCTTGACGTGGGACTAGTAATTGTCTTGGACTCGAGACGTAAAGAGGCTAAGGAGTGGGCGGACATGAGTCAAATGCTCCAGAAGTAAGTTCAATCATTATCGCACCATATCGGCAACTTTCGTTCATTTCCTGATATCAAGTAATCATTTTCTTTGCCGGGCAGGGTTTGGAAAAAGTTCACCAACCAGGTTAGGGGTGAATGGAAAAATGAGCTGCGATTTTCACACCCCAAAGTAAGTACTACTAGCTAGTTTCGCGCATCTCTCATTGATGCTAGTTTCAATACCATTATCATGCTTGATTATCATTTTGATTGAACTCTATTCTCGTAAAGTTCTTGTGGCAGGAACCCAGGAATAATTTATGTGGATACTACGTTTGCGAGTACATTCGCCACAACATCACTGAGCGGGGCAGATCTTTAGAACAATTTGAAGTACGTAAACAATATTCATATTTTTATTTTATTACCATCAATTGTGTTGAGTTTCATTCATATATATATATATATATATATATATATATATATATATATATATATATATATATATATATATTGACCCCCTTCTTTAAATTAGATCAAGCGGAAGCGGGACGAACTCCTACCAACTGATCGCATACGAGCAATTCAAGAGGAATTGGCGGGATTCTTTGTTGACCATGTCATACCTACAGATGGAGAATACCATCGGGATTGGCAATGCGATTTTGGTAATTAGATATTAGGGATTGTAAGAGATTTTATATTGTATATATGTATGAACGTGTACTATATGTAGTAGCGTCGAATAGATATACGAAAACTTGTTGTTCGACCAAGCACGGAGAAAGAGAGGTCACTTCTCTCTATATATTGATCATGACGATGTTGTGTAATGGTTCCTTCATTGCTATATGTAGTAGCTAGCGTCGAGTTGAATGAAAAGCATAAAATAAAAATGAAAACCCTAAATGTAAACACAAAAAGAAAAGGGGAAACACAATATGAAACCCCTAAACCCTCCAAAACCCCTAAACCCCTCCTTTCAAAAAAAAGAAACCCCAGCGTCTGGCAGGTGCTGACGCGTGGCTGCCTTCTAGTCCCGGTTGGTGTTACCAACCGGGACTAGAGGTCCTCCTGCCTGGGCGCCCACAGCGGCCACGTGGAGCTCCTTTAGTCCCGGTTTGTGTTACCAACCGGGACTAAAGGTCCTCCTGCCTGGGCGCCCCACAGCGGCCACGTGGATCTCCTTTAGTCCCGGTTCGTAACCCAACCGGGACTAAAAGTGGGGGCCTTTAGTCCCGATTGTTCAGTCCCGGTTGCAGAACCGGGACTAAAGGCCCTCTGGAACCGGGACTGATGCCCTGTTTTCTACTAGTGTCATGGGAGGTTGTGGCCTAGGAGCGTACAAAGGTTTCAAGTCTAATACCAGTACACATGCACGTTGGGATTCAAGCAGTGTACGCGGCCAGAAATTTAATGCTAGTAACGTATATGATCAGCAGAGAAGTTTTCCGGCTAGAGATAAAATATTTGCCGCGAAAACAGAAGTACGCCAGTACAGGCCAAAGGACCCGAGGGGCAGCAAAATTAAGTCAGTCGCGCCAGGGACTAAACCAGCACTTCAGTGGTGCCCAAAGGGACTTACCCACACTTAGAAACGGCGTGTACAGCGACTGCGAGAATTGGAGATAAAGAAAGAGATAGCTGAGAAGAAGCGCGATAAATGGTTCAATCAAGATAAGCCAATGGTACCCAAAAAGACTTGGAAGGAGAAGCGCATCGCAACGGAGGAAAATAAAAATACGAATGACACAATTGTTGATGAAAATTTAGAGAATAACGGAGACGCGCTTACTGATATGGATGTTAATATGGTGTTCGTGTTGCCTGTTGAATTTCGCGCGCCCAAGGCTGAAGTTGCTGAGCTTGTTCTTGGTCCAAAAAATGCTACATTTTAGAAACCAGAGAAGCATGGACAACACCTAACGCCATTATTTATCAGGGGTCATATTGATGGTAAGCCTATTGGTCGCATGCTTGTCAATGGTGGTGCAGGTGTTAATATTATGCCCCTTTCGGTATTTTCTAAACTGAACCGAAAAGAGAGCGAGTTAATGAAAACCAACATGGGACTTAGCGGGTTCTCAGGAGAATTGTCCGAGGCTAAGGGTGTTATTTCTATGGAGCTCACAGTCGGAAGCAAAACATTGCCGACTGCGTTTTTTGTTGTTGATGTCAAAGGCCGGTATAATATTCTTTTGGGACGCGACTGGATTCATGCAAATTGTTGCATCCCTTCTACTCTACATCAGTGCTTAATTCAATGGGTTAATGATGATGTGGAGGTGATTAAGGCGGACAATTCTTCTTGTATTGCTTTGACGGAGGCGCCGGTTGATTGGCAACACGGTGAGATGCGATGTTTGACCGGTAGGGATTTATCGGACTATGATTATATCAGTATTGGTAGAGATGGTTTTGTACCTATAAATGCACGGTCGGCTAACGTAGCTCGCCTTAATGATTTATCTATATAAATGATGAATAAAGACAATAGTATTAAGTGGCTGCAAAGACGCACGGAGGAGTATTGTTCTGGAAAGAGCGATATGCATGAAATAATTGAAGATTTTGATGACATGGAAAAGCTTGGACAAGGATCCTCATCGGTTGATCCACTTGAAGAAATTGATATTGGTGATGGAAGTATTCCGAGGCCTACATTTATCAAAGCTAGCATGAAAGCCGATCAGAAAAACAAGGTATGTTTATTACTTCAAGAATTCGTTGATTGCTTTGCTTGGAATTATACTGAGATGCCCGGTTTGAATAGAGATTTTGTAGAACATAGACTACCTATTAAACCTGGTTTTAGGCCGCATAAACAACCTCGTAGAAGTTTCAATCCTAATTTGTATGACCGCATCAAAGAAGAAGTTGATCGGTTGATAAAAGCTAAGTTTATTCGGCCGTGTAGATATGCAGATTGGGTTTCTAATATTGTGCCCATGGAAAAGAAAAATACTGGTAAGATTAGAATCTGTGTTGATTTTAGAGATTTGAATAAGGCTACTCCAAAAGATGAATATCCTATGCCTATAGCCGACATGCTTATTAATGATGCCTCGGGACATAAAGTAATTAGCTTTTTAGATGGTAATGCAGGTTATAATCAAATATTTATGGCCGAACAAGATATGTCCAAGACTGCTTTTTGTTGCCCAGGTTTTGTTGGTTTATTTGAGTGGGTCGTTATGACATTTGGATTGAAAAATGCCGGCGCTACATACCAACGAGCTATGAATTTAATTTTTCATGATCTTCTAGGCATTGTACTTGAAATATATATTGATCACATAGTTGTTAAATCGGATGTGTTTGATCATCATTTAGCCGATTTACGATTAGCTTTTAAAACGCTGCGCCGGTATGGGTTAAAAATGAATCCACTCAAATGTGCTTTTGGTGTATCGGCTGGTAAGTTGTTAGGCTTCATAATTCATGAACATGGAATAGATATTGACCCTAATAAAGTGGAGGCAATTAGAAATTTGAAGAAACCCACATGTAAAAAGGATGTGCAAAAATTATTAGGAAAACTTAATTACTTGAGACGATTCATATCTAACCTTGCAGGGAAAATTGAATCGTTTGTTCCATTACTTCGGCTAAAGAATGAAGCCAAATTTACTTGGGGGGCAGAGCAACGAGATGCTTTTAATAACATAAAGCGATGCTTGTCAAATCCTCCAATATTGCGGGCGCCCAAGTCCGGTGAGCCGTTCAGGTTGTACATTGCTGCAGATGATAGAGTGATCGGTGCGGTGTTGGCGGAAGAGGACAGCGCGAAAGAGTACATTATTGCATATTTAAGCCGCCGTTTGCTTGACACCGAAAGTCGGTACGTGTTTATTGAAAAGTTATGTTTATCTTTATACTATGCATGTACCAAATTTCGACCTTATCTTCTTTCCAATACGTGTGTGGTAGCTTGTCAGGCCGAGGTCATTAAGTATATGTTGCAACAACCGATTCTTAGTGGTAGGATTGGAAAGTGGGCTTACGCGCTAATAAAATATGATTTAGCATATGAATCGTTGCGTGCTATGAGGGGTCAAGTTATCGCCGATTTTATTGTTGATCATAGAATTAAAGATGATGAAAATATTAATTATGTTAGTGCATGCCCATGGAAGCTTTATTTTGATGGATCGGTTTGTAGGGATGGGCAAGGCGTCGGTAATGTTTTAATTTCACCTAATAATGTTGTTTATAATACATCGGTCCGTTTGGAATATCCTTGTACTAATAACCAAGCGGAGTATGAAGCTTTACTGTTTGGTTTACAAAATTTAGTTGATATGGGCGTAAAGGATGTAGATACTTTTGGGGATTCACTTCTAGTAGTACAACAAATTAAAGGCGAATTACAGTGTTTTGATGGATTACTAAATAGTTATTTGGACCGATGTTTGGACATAATTAAGTCTCTGGATACGTTCACTATCCATCATATACCTAGGGAGCAAAATTCTAGAGCTAATTGTTTAGCACAACAAGCATCTGGTTATCACATTAGTAGAGGAAAGTTTTTTATATTAGAAAAACCGATGCATGCTGAGGTAGGAAATGAGTCTATCATGTTGGACACTTTGCCACAGGGTGCACTTGGTCCTAAGACAGTTGAACAACTAGCAGTACATTGCAGTGCAGATTCGGTGCATGAGTCACAAACGACCGAATTAGCAAATAATTTAGAACCAAGTGATATAGATCGATGCCGACCAGATCGATTCACGCTGCAGCTACCGACCTAGCATGCGTACATATGCGTACATTTCAGTGTACAGTCCGTATGCGCGTCCGTCTGAATATCTATTATTGTGTGTGTTGTTGCACGTGTACCTGTCGGGCAACGTACCTACAGTTCAGTGCAGTGCGTGCATAACGCTCCGGTCTCCCCCTCTCTCTCTCCCCGGCCGTGTGTGTGATCAGAGAAAGCCATGCATGCATGCAGCTATATACAAAACCAATCATTCATTCATGATGAATCATCGATCCTCCATCCATGCAGATGTATATGCTTATCCTTATTCTCCATCCATCATTCCTTCATTCATGCGCACCAATGAGAACGTTCCAAGCAATCAATCACTACTCCCTAAATTGTCTTTTCTCATCCCATCCATGTCATGTAGATGTGGAGAGGACTACATGCTCCTACCTTAGAGGATCTTCAACAGACGCGCGGTTGCGCGGCGCGTTAAAGTTTTTTTGCAGCGCCGAAATAGCGTTTTAGCGCGCCGGACTGGTGTTTTGCTTTACCAGAAGCGCAAAAACACGGCGCCCAATCCGGCGGCCCTACCGGCAGCAGCCCAGATTTTGCAGCGCGCGCGAGCGGGCGCACCAAATAAGCAGCGCGCGATGTCATTTTCCTCCGCGCGCTGAACCAACTTTACCGCGTGCGCGATTTTAGCGCGGCTGCTGGAGCGCCCGTTTCGGTCCTGCGCGCGCAATAAAGCGGTTTTTTTCAGCGAGCGGCTAAGATAGTGCGCCTGTTGGAGATGCTCTTAGCTACACTGAGGGAGCCAATTAATCATCCATCCATGCTGCACAGCACCACAGCACCACACTAGAGGTACATCTATCACACGCAATAACTAATCTAACTAATACTCCTATAAAATAAGCATAGCTAGCCCCAACATGTACAGCATATAAGCTACACTAACATTAGAGCATGTCTAATAGTATAGCCTGTTGTTGGCCATATGGTATTGACATGCCATGTAAAGCTATCATTTATAATCACTCATATAATAAGGTAGGCTATAAGGTTGACTATAAGACTAGTATTTTTCTCTCCACCTTCATTTTCCTCTTTCTTTACATTGATTGTATTTGCCTAGGTACACGTGTAGAGGCAGGCCCTTGCGTGATTGCCCACTCCCCGTATTTTTTCATGTCTCCCTCCACCACATAGACAAAACTGTCATGTAAGGAGACTATTCACGGACGGGAACGTTTGGCTATCGGGTGTAATTACACCCGATTTTTTTATAAAAAATAGAAATTTGTAAGAAAGTAAAAAAAAAATCTGAAACCCTTTGCGAACAAAGTAGATTTATTGTTGCACTCTTAAAATCTTTCGCGATGAAATGACTTTCATGTTGTTGTGGACGTAAAAAAACAAATTTGCCACTATATTTGAGGTACTGTTCACGCTATTTTCAGAGAATATTTGTCATTTTTGTTAGAATTTTGTCAGAGAATATTTCGTTACAGAATATTTTTGTACGATAGAAATGACAGCTCAAGTTTGTTGGGAAAATGTTTTGGAACGTTTTGACTTTTTCTGAAATTTTTCATAATAAATCAATTATCAGGTGTAATTACCACCATGTTCCAAAGGGTATTTTTCGACTATACGCTTGCTATTATACAATGCTATTATGCCAAACGATTTAGTTGGTCTATATGATGAAAACATATTCCTTTTGTCCTTGCTCATCGAATTTCCAGGCCATCGGATCTAAATCCCTACTTCTAGATTAATCATGGCGCATATGCATTAACTTCGTTGAATTTGTCAGTACTATTTATTAATATTTGTGAGGGGCCAACCTAGTCACTTACTTGGCACACTAGCCACGCCTTCGTATAACACCCACAAGTAGGGAGACCTACAAAAACATGAACCCAGTATTTGGGTTCATATTTTACTAGGTCGGTTGTTCACTCTAGAGCTTGAACCCAGTATTAAATGACTAAGTTAATGATTACAAAAACATGATTTTTAGGAAACAATTGTACCAGCCTATTTATGGCCAAGATGGCTAGAGAGAACCCAACCTGGAGATTACACATGCGAAAAACTGCAAATGGAAAATACTAGCGCTATAGGGTTTGGGCCGTCCGAAAATTAAAAAGGGAGAGAAAGACATAGCTAAGGCTCATGATCCGATCCGGGTACAAGGGCACCAATGACCAATACCCTGAATGTGGCTCATACAAAGAAGTTAATGATTCAGAAAATAGTCCTTACATAATAGAACACTTGGCATGCCAACAATCATGGTCACCACTCTTTTTGTCTGTGTATGCCAACAAGTCCTACCTTGATCACCATGTTCTCTGCCCTGTGTCTGGTGGTTACCATTGCTCCTTTTCCCCCTAATAAACGATAAAATATTAATATCAAGAGTACACCCCGCCTCTACAACGACACATTGTCAAGAGCTAGCCGAGACCTCAATGATGCACACCTCTAATTGTTTAAAAAAAAGAAAAGGAAAACAATTGACAAGACCCCAATAATCATGTAGCAACATCAACCACCCTGGTGGCAGCACTCGAACTGCGAGAAACTTTCTCCAAAAGCGACGCCTCTCGAAATGAAATGATGCATGGGTGACTTAGGAGGTCAGATCATGTGATTTCACCCCGAAGAACAAATTTGAGGCTTTGAGCGATGGTTGCCCCAACTTGTTGTAATCCTCTGGCTCCTTGTCGATGATCGACTAGCACGTCGGCAAAGTCACATTTGAGGGCGCCATTCCTCGAAAAACATGTTTGGCGATCATGAAAACGAAAAGCAAGCTAGCAGCTCACAGCTGGACGTCGGAAGAAAAAAAAAAGCAACCGTTAGATATTTATGTGGCAAAACATGCATGAATGGGCGAGTCATGTTCACCCAGAGGACAGATTGACAACACAACACGGGAAGGCATAGGCATAGTGCCGGCAGTTGCAGGCAAAAACGACAAAATTGACCTGAAGACGAAAAGAATTCACAAACTGAACTGTGTTTGAAAAAATTTCACCCAGCTGACCCTTTTGTGCAGCGCCCGACAGTCAGGCGCTGCACGCCTTGCCAACGTGGCACAATTGGGCCCCGCACCGAGCAGTGCAGCGCCTTGGTGCTAGGCGCTGCACATGTAATGTGCAGCGCCTAGCTCTTAGGCGCTGCACTGTGACTTTGTAACGGCCGCGCGCTGGCCCTCCCCCCACCCCACCTCATTCCTTCCAGTTACAGAACAGAGCGCCGCGGCGGCTTCCTCCTCTCCCCCTCTCAATCCTCTCTCCCAAAATCTTCAGATCTGACGATTTGTTGCGTGCATTTCTTCACCAATCCATCCTAGAAGGTATTCTCCTCCGATCCCCTTCTTTATATCCAGAAAATGTTACGTATTTTTCAGATTTGTGGAACCCTTATTTGGTTGGATTAGAAATTTGCATGTAAATTTTGAAATAGATTTGTGGGATCTAGGATTTGTAGATGATTTGTAATCATTTTGTAACCCTAGTTTAGTTGATTTGTATTGACAATATATGTTGCCATAGTGAAAACCTAGATTGTTGAGATGAACCCTATACATATTGAGATGTTTGTGTTGATGTTTTTTTTAGATGAGTGAGATGAAATCCTAGATTTGTATTGACAAGGAAGCTTTCGTTCCGGAACCCTACATGTTGAGGTGTTTTTGAGATGAGTGAGATGAAACCATTATGGAACCTTATATTTGTTTTGGATGCATATGTGTTTTGTGATGATTATTGGTATGCTTTGATTGTATGTCTTACGCAGCCGCCACCGCCACCGCCGCCGTCACCACCTCTTCCGCTGCCGCTTCTCCGACCATCTCCTTCCCGCATACCCCTCCCCATGGCCCACGCCTCCAGATCTCCCGGGGTGCCATTGGGGGAGGGGAGGGGGTACCGAATCCCGCTGCCTCTGGTTTACCAGGCGTTTTCAGATCTCCTGCAGCCGCTCGATTCGATCTCGGCGGAGGCCCAAGCGGAGAGCAGGGCGCAGCACTAGAGGGAGCGGGCGATGCGGATCAGAGACGATGCTCTCTCATGGACGCTGTGCGTGAGGGAGTGGAAGGAAGCAGAGGAGGAGGTGGAAGAGGGGTCAGATCTGAATTCCGTCGCCAGGAGACATGCTCGGGTGTGCAAGGATCGTGCAGATCGAGAATTGCTGAATCTCGCCTGGAGAATTTACTTCAAGGGTAACAGGGAGGAGAAGCGCAGGATGCCGCATCCATCCGAGCCGCCAGTAGCGTTCGTCCATTGGGCAAAGCAGGAAGCGAAGTCAACAGATCGGAGTCGTGTAGAGAGATGGGATTGCATCATAGGTCTGATGCCTACCCGCACCCCGCCGCCCCCGGAGCCGGTGGATCCCTTGCCATACCGCTCACCACCGCCGGCAATGGATTGAGGGAGTGGACAGAATCTGCAGATGAGGGCATGGAATTTGTGGAAGGTGGCAACCACCTATCTGCTAACATTTGGAAGCCGCCGTTTCTTTGTGAACTTCTTGTCTTTGTTGAACTTGAAGTGACGTTAAGTCTTTGTTGAACTTGTAACAATCTTGTCTTCTGTCAAACTTGTAGTAAAGTGTCTTAAATCCCAAACTGTTATGTTTTATGTGACATGTCTTAGATCCCAAACTGTCATATTGTTAATCCTTACTGTTTTATGTGAGATGTAGAACTACTGAAATTGTCATGTTGTTGATATGAAACTGATCTGCTTCTGCAGATATCAGATGTGCAATGAAACTGATCTGCTTCTGCAGATATTAGATGTGCAGCGCCTTGTCGTCAGGCGCTGCATTACACAGTGCAGCGCCTGAGTTCCAGGCGTCACACTGTGTAGTGCAGCGCCTGACGCAAAGGCGTTGCACCCACACTGATAACATTTTGGACGAAAACCAACTGGAGCTTTGTTGTTGCTGATATCCAGATGTGCAACGCCTAGGTGTCAGGCGCACACTGCGCCTAGGTGTCAGGCGTCACACTGTGTAGTGCAGCGCCTGACACCTAGGCGTTGCACATGTGGATATCAGCAACAGAAAGGTTCCTGTAGTTTTTCGTCCTAAATTTTGTCAAAGTGTTGGTGCAGCGCCTTTGGCTGAGGCGCTGCACTGCACAGTGCAACGCCTGAGACAAAATTTTGGACGAAAACCTACTGGAACCTTTCTGTTGCTGATATCCAGATGTGCAACGCCTAGGTTTCAGGCGTCACACTGTGTAGTGCAGCGCCTGACGCCTAGGCGTTGCATATGTGGATATCAGCTACAGAAAGGTTCCAGTAGTTTTCGTCCAAAATTTTGTCTAAGTGTTGGTGCAGCGCCTTTGGATGAGGCGCTGCACTGCACAGTGCAACGCCTGAGTGTCAGGCATCACACTGTGTAGTGCAGCGCCTCAGCCAAAGGCATTGCACGAACACTTAGACAAAATTTTGGACGAAAACCTACTGGAACCTTTCTGTTGCTGATATCCACATATGCAACGCCTAGGCATCAGGCGTCACACTGTGTAGTGCAGCGCCCGAGAGCTAGGCGCTGCACTACAAAGTGCAGCGCCTAGGCATCAGGCGCTGCATGGTTGGCTTTTTTAGAAAACTGAAAAAAATACATTTTGAGGTTCAAATCCTATATCAAAAAGCACATAGCACAAATACACATAAATTAGTCCACAACACATAGCACAAATACACATAGATTAGTCCATAGCACATATTAGTAGACATAGAGGAGTCATAGCACATCGTAGTAGACTTACAAGAGTCATAGCACATGGAGGAGTCCATAGGACATACTAGAACTAGAACACATAGAGGAGGTTGCCGGACATAGAAGTACACATAGAAGAATGATAGCACATAATACTACAAACTTTGGTCGACAACCAAATCGAAGATCATAGCGTAGTAGACAACAAGGTCACATTGCTCTATTGCGTCGAGCAAGGTCCCTTTCCCTTCTTCTTCTTCCTCTCCTCTTCTTCTTCCTCCTCCCTTTTCCTTATGAGATGAGACTCATGAACCACCTTCTCTATGAATACCTTATGCTCCCTCTCTTTCTTTTCCTTCTCAAAAGTCCAAAGTTTCTTTCATTTTTCTTCAAAATCCTTTTGCCGTTGCGCAGCTGCCTTCTCACATGCAATCCTCAACTTGTCCCTCCTCGTGATCTCCTCAAATATCCCTCTCTCTTTTTCCTTCATCTTCTCTTCAAACTCATGTTGCTTCTTCTTCTCTAGTGCGGCTGCATCCTCCTCTCTCAGCTTCCTCGCATCCTTCTCCCACCACCCCGCCATCTCACCTTCCCCATCCTTCCCCTCCACCCCCTTCATTGTTGGTTTGTTGGGTTGAGAAGCCGCCATACCTATAAAAATTAGAACATAATAGTTAGTAAGGACAAGAAGAACATATTAAAAACATGTAAATTGCAAAATAATAGTTAGTAAGGACAAGAACAAAGTATGAAAAACATGTACACTGCAACAAAATAGGTAGTAAGCCACGTACGGAAAAGGTCCATCTAGGTATCCAAACATTCCTTTACCACCACCTTGGCCGAGACCACCACCAAGGCCAAGTCCACCACCACGGCCTCTACCACCGCCAAGTCCAAGACCACCACCACGGCCTCTACCACCAACACGGCCTCTACCACCACCACGGCCTCTTGTAAGACCTAGTTGCCTCCCTCTTTGTTGCCTAATTCCTCGTTCGCTTGCCCCTTGTTGGCTACTACTTGGTTGGTTTGGCACTTGTTGACTAGCACTTGGTTGGCTACCACTTGCTTGGCTTGGCCCTTGTTGCGTATGACCATGTTCACTACTATTTGCTTGGCTTGGCCCTCGTTGGCTAGGAACTTGTATATCTCCTTGTTGGATTGTGCTTGCATCATTTTTCTTTGATCTCTTTCTTGGTTTGGTACAAGTTCTTGTGTTGTGTCCCCCACGTTTGCAGTCACCACAACGGGATCTCTCACGAGACTCTTGGAATTGGTTGTTGCCCGATTCTCGACCGCCAACATGGCCCCATCCGTCCATGTCACCTCTAAGACGCTTTGTCTTACTTCTTCCCCGTTTAACGACCTTCAATTCCGGATCGGGCCATAGTTGAACTCCATGGTACTCCGGCCATTGTGATTGGTCGAAGTATGGGTGAAATCGGGGAGCCCATGTATTCTTAACCGTCATGATTGAGAACTCGGACTCCCTCACGGTGAGCGGGTGATTGACGTCCACATTCCTAACGCGAGATGCGGTATACAAGTGCGAGCATGGGAGA
The DNA here is from genome assembly GCA_039707655.1 of Elymus sibiricus. Classification (NCBI taxonomy): domain Eukaryota; kingdom Viridiplantae; phylum Streptophyta; class Magnoliopsida; order Poales; family Poaceae; genus Elymus; species Elymus sibiricus. Next base: position 514,076,646 of record CM077672.1, on the reverse strand, counting down.
TGAAGCAACGATGGCCTCCAGCAAGAGCAATCACACCGTGTTAGGGAGACCTTGAAAGCCCGTCCTCCGTGTTGGCAGCCATCGTTTGTAGTTCCTCCTGGCTCTTTCACTTCGAACACCCAATCGTCGTTGTTATATAATATAGCTTCTTGGGAGTCCGCCTTCTGTGATTGAAATTCCAACCATTCATCAACCTTTGGTGGGAACTTGTACTTGTACTTCTTCTTGTTCTCACCCGCAATCTGCTTATCCGTTTCCATTGAGTGCTTTAGAAAGTACGCATTCATCTTGTCGAATGTGTATTGAACTATTGCCGTCACGGGTAATGCACGAGCACCCTATTGAAGCATTCGGCCATGTTGCTTGTCATTTGACCATACCTCCGGCCATCTTCATCAAAAGCACGTGCCCACTTATTCTTTTCTTGAATGTTCCTATTGAGAAAGTCAAGACCCCCGGGATCAAGTTTTTTGTGTGTGAGCAATTTGTTGTACAAGTTGGCGAACCGCTTGTCGGAGAAAGCGAGACAACAATCTTGAAGATCATCGGCCAACTCCTTAAGGCCACATGCCCTATAGAAGTTTGAACAAAAGTGCCTCATGCACCATCGATGGTGCAACGGAGCATGCCCGGGAATGTCAATGTCCACCGTGTTAAGAATTCCTTGATGGCGATCCGATATGACACAAATTTTCCTTTGAGCCGGTAATACCTTGGTTCTCAAAAGACGTAAGAACCACTCCCAGTTATCATTGTTCTCCACCTCAACCAAAGCAAAAGCCAAAGGCAACACCCGGTTATTGGCATCACTTGCTATTGCAACCAACAAGGTGCCCTTGTATTGTCCGGTCAAGAACGTGCCATCAACGGCGATGACCGGCCGACAGTGTTCGAAAGCCCTCACGCATTGCTCGAACGCCCAAAATGCACGGCCAAATACTCGCACGGTCCTTCCGTCGTGAATCGTTGTTTTTTGCCCATGAGGCTCGACCACATGAACCATGCCCGGGTTAGTGGCGGCCATAGCTAACAACAACCTAGGGATTCGGTTATATGCTTCATCCCAATTACCATACAACATCTTGAATGCGGCTTGCTTCGCCTTCCATGCCTTGCCGTATTTCACCTTGTAATGAAAGATGGCTTTCACAAGGTCCATGACGCTCTGAATGCTCATGATTGAAAGTGTGGATATTGTGTTGGAAAGCCTGTAAGCGATGAAGTCGGACGTGAGTTGTCTATGGTCTTGGGACACAATCTTGCCATCCACCTTCTTCCCTCGGCACATGTGACTTGGTACACAACTAACTATGTGCCAAGTGGGCCCTCCTTTCCATGGTCTTGCACGCACAATCCATGGACATCAGTCAGCCTCACATGCAACCGTGTAACGCACATTGACGTCCGAGTGAACCACCTTGTGTGGACGATAATGCATGACCGAGTAGTTGTCCAGCCACATCTTCAATTCCAACAAGGTTCCAAATTTTGACCCGGTTGAAATCCCGTTCTTGCCGTCTTCCAAATCCCGGTGAGAAGATGGCCTAACTCCAAGACATACATCTTTGCCACCGTCCACCACGGTTTCATCCGCGAGACTAACATCCTTGAACAATGGTGTCCGATGATCCCGCCCGAATACCTTCTCGAAAGCTTCGGCCTCCTTCACCGTGAACCCCTCCTCATCAACTTCTTCATCGGAACCTTCGTCATCCGACTCCGATGCATAGCCATGGGAATAAGGGATGGAATGGTCCATTGTCTCTTGCACATGATATTTGTCGAGATCACCCACATTGTTGTCATGGAGATCAACTTCATTGTCATCGTCCTCATACTCATCATTCTCCTCTTGCAAAGCTTCATTTTTGTTGTTTGAAATCGGGCTCAATGTTGGCCTCACTTGTTGAGTCAAAGGAGGTTCACTCATTTCATCTTGGTTCATGGGTGGGGGACTACTAGCAACCAACGGGGAGGCGTTCCGGTTCAAGTCCAAGTGCAAACTAGACTCAACCTTATTCGTAGCAAATAACTCAAGAGCCTTGTCTAGTGATTCGGCCACCGTCTCCTTGTATGCAACCCAACGTTGCTCGGAGTTCACACGCATGGTCTTCCAACGGATGTGCATTCCAAAACCCACATTATGCCTTCCCTCCAACTCAACGATATCACTTGGGTCCATCCAATTCAAATCTTTCCTAACTTGTTCCAAGACCTCGGGATAGCTAGGACTACTCTCAAACACCATGTCAATCTCATCCGAGTCCGGTTCAATATTGCCTTTCAAAAAGGCGTCTTTGTCCACATGATGAACATAAACACATGTTCTTCCCATCCCTAAAATAATTAAAACCACACAATTAAAAATATATTTCATAAGTAATCATGCCAATATTAACTCAAAATCCATAGCCCTAACATAGATATCGAACAATAACCCCAATCCCAACTTAACAACAACCATAATCCTAACCCTAACCCCAACATAACAAGAACCGTAGCCCTAACATACTAAGCAGCCTAACCCTAGCAAAATGTCAAACAATCATCTCATATCTCCATATAAATTGCAAAATCCATGAAGAACTAGGGTTTGCCTAACCCTAGCAAAATTGAGCAAATGTGAGCATTTTTTGGATGAAAAACACGGGATCGGAGGAGATTACCTTGCGGGAGGGATTGGGTTCGAAATCGACGGAGAAAATCTTCAGATTTGGAAGATTTGGAGAAGGAAGGAGGAGGGGGAGAGAGGGTGTGGGGTTGGGGATGTGTGGGGGGTGGGGGTGGGGGAGGGGGGCCAGACTACCAACTACTAACAGAATGTGCAGCGCCTAAGAGCTAGGCGATGCACATGTAGCTCCAAGGCGCTGCACTGCTCCGTGCGGGACCCAACTGTGCCACGCTGGCCAGGCGCTGCACAGTGGAGTGCAGCGCGTGACTGTCGGGCGCTGCACAAAAGGGTCAGCTGGGTGAAATTTTATCAAACACAGTTCAGTTTGTGAATTCTTTTCGTCCTCAAGTCAATTTTGTCGTTTTTGCCGCAGCTGCATGCATGCAGGTTTCTGCGTTCACATCCATACATCCATCCATGCTGTTCAAATGGAAAAGGTTGTCCACTCATGCATGCGCATCAACGACGTACACCAGGCCAGTAATATTGTAATTATCTCACTAATTAATTACTCCCTCCGTTTTAAAATATAAGCACTAGTTAATTACTCCCTCTGTTTTAAAATATAAGGCTTTTTAGAGATCTCAATATGGATTACATCCGTATATAGATGTATTTTAAAGTGTGCATTCACTCATTTTGCTCTGTATGTGGTCCGTATTGGAATCAGGCTTATATTTAGAAACGGAGTGAGTTGTATTTAGTAGCCAAGAATGCGTAAGTACATCGGAGGAGATCGAATATATACATGCCACGGCTAGTTAAGCTCAGCCGCTCCCGTAATCCTTTCGTCCTTCATATTTCGCGGGTACTTCTGTCATTCCATTTGTGCAACCAGCTATATGATCTGACCAAGGGGGCATTTTCGTCTGATTAGTGATCTTTTAGTCGGCAGCGTACGTGTCTGGTCCTTCCCCCATCTACACTCCTGCAATGTTGATGGATGCCCTGCAATGTCCTGCTCGATTTGCCGGGGATGAAGTTTCACTTTCACCACCCGGTAGTAAATAAATGAACCCAAAAGCTGGCTGGAATAGCTGGAATGCAGGGCCATCACATGCATACCACTAAAGGAAAATAGTTTCAACACAAATCATCTGATGAATCAGATCCATGAGCAGGGAATGGAAAGACAATGCGCAGAATTAATACTGGGAGGATAATTCTGTCGTGGCTTGTACCCGTTTATGAAATGCTTTTGAAGGCTCAGCTAAAAAATTATCTCACCAACCTGCAGTTGTATTAGATTGGATCCTTCCGATTTACGCTACTATTCATTGGCGGCGGTTGTTGTTTTGCTGCGTTGGTCTTATGGGGCCTTAGCACGACGACTTTCCGATTGTCTACTACAACAAATTTTGCTCGGCTCCGGCGAGGGAGGGGCGATGACGGCGGCGCGCCTTCGGCTCGCTTCAGTGCTTGTAGTCGTCGCTAGGTGGTCTACGGATCTGGATGTAATTTTTATTATTTCTGATGTTCATTGTACTGCCATGAGTGAAGATGAATAGGTCTTGCAAAAAAAACAAGAAAGAAAGTATTTCGACTAACATAATTTAAACAGTTATGTTGATATATTCTGCTCAATCTTTTGTAATTATTTGTTTATTGATTTTTTGACTAGCTATAATTTAAACAGTTATTTACTCTTCCATGACCCATTTTCCAAAGCGCAAAAGCTCCATAACCTCTACACCCCTCGGTCAAATAATTCCACTCTTTTGAGGGAAAAGAGAGAGGAGCCCCCGATCAATATTTCCACCGATGGAATCTGGGTTTGCCTTTGAGTTCATTGAGTAATTGTTTCTCTTGGGTTGTTGGAGACTCTAGACGGTTGGAGTCCCAGGAGAGGAATCAATTTGTGACTTACCCCGTCGTTTGTAAAAGCTTGGAGTCCGCCTCAAGGTCTACCACTAGTGGTTGAGAATCGCCTTCGTGATGATACTGCAAGGAGAAGAGGGTAAGCCTTTATGGTCTTGGTGTGCCTTCGTGCTAACACCTACCCCTTCAACGGTGACAAGTCTTCTTTCAAGGAACATCAGAATACATTTTTGTCTTCGTGGTGTTTGGTTAATCGTAACCCTAGCTCATTTACTTGTGGTTTACTTTGTTCACTTGACTTGCAAGCATCATGTAGTTGTATATCTCACCGTAGCATGGTTTTGGCCCACACTTTATATTACACGTAGCCTAAACTTGCTAATAATCAACCTTTCACTATCCCTATCCCCCCCCACCCCGATCCTTCTTCTTTGTATTGTTGATTTCTCCTACTAATTTGGTGGCTCCTCCTTCTCTTGATCCCCTGGACTATAATCTCCAACGACATCTTTGTACGCAGTCTTCATCAGAGTCATAGCTAGTCAAACAATCAATAAACAAATAATTACAAAAGGTGCTGTGGCACTAAAAAAAATAGACGTATGGCTTGTAAATCAGTAAATGGCACTTGTCGTAGTAAAAATATGCAAATGGTGCGTGGCACTATGCTAGGGCACCCATATATGCTCGGTGATGCTGCCCATGCTCTATATATACATGCATCCTTGCCGTGTTATGGACACCCAATCTCCATCCATCATTGCCGATCGATCCTTGATTAATCAGCCGAGAGCCCGAGATCGATCATGCCGGCACCAGCACAAAACAAGCTGAGTCCGGAGGCCATCGACAACGAAGTCGTCAGCAACGGGAGCGCCAAGGACTACCTGGACCCTCCTCCGGCGCCGCTGGTGGACGCCGGCGAGCTGGGCAAGTGGTCTTTGTACCGTGCCGTCATCGCCGAGCTCACAGCTACGCTGCTCTTCGTCTACGTCGCCGTCGCCACCGTGGTCGGCCACAAGCGCCAGACCGACGCCCAGGCGTGCAGCGGCGCCGGCGTGCTCGGCATCGCGTGGGCCTTCGGCGGCACGATCGCCGTTCTCGTCTACTGCACCGCCGGCATCTCCGGCGGCCACATCAACCCCGCGGTGACGTTCGGGCTGCTGCTCGCGCGCAAGGTGTCCCTTCCCAGAGCCTTCCTATACATGGTGGCGCAGTGTGTGGGCGCCATCTGCGGCGCGGCGCTGGTGAGGGCCGTGCACGGCGGCCACCACTACGCGCTCTACGGCGGCGGCGCCAACGAGCTCGCGCCGGGATACTCCAGGACGGCCGGGCTCATCGCCGAGATCGCCGGCACCTTCGTGCTCGTGTACACCGTGTTCTCGGCGACCGACCCAAAGCGCATCGCCCGGGACCCGCACGTCCCGGTGCTGGCGCCGCTGCTCATCGGGTTCGCCGTGCTCATGGCACACCTCGCCACAATCCCCGTCACCGGCACCGGGATCAACCCGGCGAGGAGCTTTGGTGCCGCCGTGGTGTCCAACGGCAGGAAGGCTTGGGACGACCAGTGGATCTTCTGGGTTGGCCCGTTCATCGGCGCCGCCGTGGCCACGGTTTACCACCAGTACATCCTCAGGAACAGCGCCATCTTCCGGTCCAACTACGACGCCGCCGTCTAGCTACTTCCATCCATTGATGCGTTCCATATCTACTAGTTGATGGGTTGAGATTCACATTATGGATGGATCCACCGTGTGGCTGTTAAAATCGATTGTTAATTAGTATTGGGTTTACAGTGTTTGCTAGTTACTGCAACAGATAATACACCCCATGCATGCGATGACTATCTAGTGAGAGAAACCAAAATATTACTTCCCATGATTTTTGTACTTGTGTAATGTGTTCATATTTTTTTTGCTAAAATGATCCAGATCTACTATCAAAGTTCAGCGGAAGTACAAAGAATCTCGAACATAACAAAAATTACATTGAGATTTCAAGACCCCCAAACAACCACTACTGCCGTCAGAACGAGCCGCCGACGCGCCGTTGTCGCCGCTCCCCTACCGGAGCCAGTTTGACCTTGTCGATGACAACCGGAAAGTCTTCGTGCATGTGCCCCTAAGGACCAGCGTCCTGGAGCCGTAGTCGTCGCCGTTGAACCCTTGCATAGATCTGAACACCTGACACCAAATCTCGTCACAAGACGAGAAATCCTAATCTCACCGCCCCAAAGAGACGGCAGGAATCTACGCTGGAGCTCTGTCAACTACGTCCAGATGGACGAACTCGAGGAGGATCGGAGCCCGGAAGACAAACTCGAAAAAGTAGCGCCGCCATCCGCCTGAGCACCGCACCTGCGAGGACTAAAAAAAACTAACCTAAACTACTAACCGGAGCAGAGGCACCGGGATTCCCCTCCCCGCCATCGGCCGCTAGAGCGGCAGGCAGAGGGGAAGCAAATTCATGGGCTCGCCGGTGAAATTTGGAGGGGAGAGTTTGCCCTAGCCGCATAGGGTTAGGGAAGAAAAACGAGAAGAAGTCTCGGACACGTCCTTGTTCTACATATGGATAGATGTGTCATGTGTTCACTTTACAGCCTTAACATTTAGTAATTAGTTTAGTTACTCTCCCTGAATTTTGAAACCTTTCACTTTGCAACCCTTTTTATTCTTCATTTTACGGGTTTTGGCTCCATTCCTAATCAGCAGTGTCACGTTACATGTTTTCTTTCTCTTTGTTACGTCATCTCTGTTCACTCTCCTTGTAATTTGATGTTAGTTGACATTTTACACTGAAAGATTGCTAGTCTACTGCAGTAAATTAAATTTGCATATGGCGTTTGAGTTTGAACACGTGATTTGAAGTTAAACCTAAAACATTGAGATCCTTTCAAACCATATGTCCATTTCATATGAAATTTAGCGACATTAGCAGGTCACTAATTTATTTCTGTTTTACGGGAATCTTTCAAATTTTCCTTTGTAGTTTCAATTTAAAACCCAAAAAATTAACTTGAAAGTTGAAACTAATACATCAAGTGGTTTCTCTCAAACCCTATATATGTCAAACAGTAGTGGTTCTATCTATGTAATTTACGTCATTCATCAGCATCAAGCATCGGATCCGCATCTGCATGTACATGCATGCCATACAGGGAGTAAAAATCATGCATGCATGCATGGATGGAATATGGACCGCACGAGGCAGGGGGAGTGACCACCGTACCACGTAGCACTGGACATGCAGGGTTTGTGAATATGGACAAATTTTGAATTGAATCTGCATTTGTTGCCTGCATTTATGAGCTAGTGTCAGACCATATATATAGATGGCGCCAAATTAACTACTGTATGAATTACCTTGCGTGCAATGCATAGTAATTCTCTTCTTTCACAGTTTACTACTAGTGCTTTCTTTTGCGGTCTAGCTCGACCAGACGAGCTGTCAACGTATGTGCGCTGCGCTCCACAGTACATAGATTAGCTTCTTCCTCGGAGAGACAGACAGACTCGATGAGAGGCCCAGACAAGGCCATGCATGCAGCTACATGCAAAAACAATCATGCATGCATCATCGTGGACAGTACTAGTCCTTAGGGCATCTCCAACTATTCTTCCTTCGTTCACGCAATCTCACCAGTCTTAATTATCTCTTCTTATGCCATCCATGTTATGTAGATGTTGAGAGTACATACTCCTACCAAGTTTCATTTCCTTTTAGTTGGGTTTATGGTTATCAAGTTTTAATAGCTCCGGGTCCTTCTGGACCCGACCACTGTTCAAAAAAAAAGGTTTAATAGCTGTAACTTGCTGAAGCTTTTAAAATTTGTCGAAACATATTCAAGAGTGTTCTTGTTTCAAAGCTCTTGCCGCATGGAACACGGATATGCAAAAGAAGCATAAATTGCACTTTCATTTCAAAAGATATAATAGTTTCAAATTTGAAAGTAAAATTGGAAATAAAAAAAAACGGAGGTGGGATGGGTGGCATATGCAGTCTCTGCCAAATGTTGCATGCATGGAATCCATCTAAATTAATTAAGGGATAAAACACGTTGAAAGGCCAAGCAAGTTTTCAAATCATGAGCCAATCGTGCAGTCCACAACGCCCCGGAAAAGTACCCCCCCCCCCCCCCCCCCACACACACACACACACACCTGCGTGCCAGCCACAAATACACTTACCCTGCCCCTCCCCCCCCCCCAACACACACGCAAAGAACTAGGGAATGAAGAAACGATGCATATAATTAGTAGGGGATTGCTTACGTATAGGTATGGAATCGGGACGTATATAATTGTACGTAACAATTCAAGAAAAAAGCTTACGCATTATTCAATTCAATATGGCGACGGTTAATTTTGGTGGTTATTCCCCTTCACACAGTAGGTAAATTTTGTGCAAAACTAGTAGGTAGGAGTAGGATTTCTGTAGTCTTACCCATGAATGAAATTCACTGGATATATACATGGCACAGATAGTACATAGTTGGTCACATGCATGCATGGGTTTCCCGGGGAACAAGAACAATGAAGGGCCGTAGTGGTGCAGCAGCAGTAGGGTGAATATATATGGACAAATCTAGCTGCCGGCTAATTGAATTTGAATCGTCCGGGATGAATGGTGTCAGATGATTCTTATATATCCATGGCGACAAAACGCTGCAGTGTAGTGGTATCGTTTTCAGGATGCGCACACTCTCTCTCTCTCTCTCTCTCTCTCTCTCTCTCTCTCTCTCTCTCTCTCTCTCTCTCCCTCTCTCTCTCTCTCTCTCTCTTGATCACAAATAATATCGTGCGGGGTGGTCGATCGGCCGGGACCATGCTGTGCACATGCATATACAAAGTCACTGTACACGTACTACGCAGGAAGGCATTGCTTTCTGGATCTCGATCTGTAGCTAGCTCCAAAACATTTGGTTGCATGCCTATGCTTACGTACATGTATGTATACGCAGAAGACATCCTCACCTTGCATTGAAGGGATTCCCGATCGACTTGCTCGTCGTGTCGGCACCTACGTACATTAATTTTAGGCCTCACACTAACAACACAAAGCAGAAGCCAGAAATCTGCTATAATTTCGGCCTTAATAAGTTCCAATTTTGAAGTTAATTAGCCGGCCATAATTTCCACTATATATGTATGCATGCGTTCAACCTGCAGGAGCTCTGATTGAGACTGAGATCGATCGATGGAGGGCGTACGTATTCTTGTCAGATTTTATTTATTTTTTGCATGGTAATACATATCTCATTTATATCATAAGGAGCTAGCTAGCTGGTCCTTCTCACACCTGCGCCTTGCTGCCTGCATGTCCGGCCAGCCGGGTTTTTCTACTTACTTTTCTTAGTTGGTTTTTCTACCTACTATTGTGTATAATGTTTCTCAAAACCTACTCTATTGTAAAAATGTTAAATTTTAGTCGGCAGTGCCGGTGTACGTACGTACATGCAGCTGGCTGGTCCTTCCCACACAACCGCCTGCTGGCCTGCATGCCCGGCCAGCCGGTTTTTGTACGTACTACTGTGTAGAATGTTGCTCAAAACTTGCTCTTTTCTAACGAGACAAGTAAAAGCTCTTGATAGCTAGGTTAACGCGGGTCAAAAGACTTGGGACAGCTATCAGGAGAGTATAACACAAAACTTGTGCCTTTCATATCATATTAAAAAAAGTGCTGGTTGCGCCACCCCCCCCCCCCCCCCCCCCGCCCCCCCCCCCCAAAAAAAATATAAGCTGCGTATGCTGTGTACGTCTTCCTACAAAAATTAGTGACTACAGTACCATTTTCGAAACACACTCAGTACCTTGTGTTTGTGACGTGCCCAGGCTTTACAAAAGTGCTAGCGCCGCCACTGGGTACAACCCCACAGCCAGGAACTATGATCGATGATAAACCCACAACCCACAAAGCTCGGTGGAGCCTCCACCTAGCCTGGGCATATGGTAACCGAACCGAATAATCGGTTAGTTTAGTTAGTGGTTATTGGTACGGTTTCCAAATCCAAAACCGTCGAGGCATTGGTTACTTCGGTACAAAACCGATCGTAACCGGTAATACCAAGGAAACCGATGTCTTCAGTCCATGTGGCGCTGGCCCAGCCCAATAGGCAATAGCCCTGCGTCCCGTTCCCTCCTCGTTTTTTTTTGAGGAAACCCATTCCCTCCTCGTTAGTCCATTTTCTCTCTGTCTGGCCTCTGTGCTTTCTCCCTCTCCAGCAGACGGCCTGTCGCTCGCCTCCC